>CM029671.1:18908564-21698564 GCA_017311315.1 Dendrocalamus latiflorus | reverse complement strand
AAAAGGTGAGATTCTCACTGGGTGTCAGCCTTGGCAGCGCCCTTGGATTTGGACCCTTCATGGCTGATTCCTGCAGAAACACCGACAGAATAGGTCAGATCCACGCGAGGGGAAGTGAAAGCTGTGTTGAATTGAGCGAAACAGCAACGAATCGAGACAAATTGGGGAGGGGAGGCGGCTCACCTGGACGCGAGGCGAGGCGAGGAGGAGAGTCTGGGGGGCAGGCCAGGGGGAGGACAGGGTGCGGCGGCGCGGTAGACGGGCCTACAGTAGCGGCCAAGACCTCGGCGTCAATTACGTGAGAGAGAGAGAGGAGGAGGAGGATTAGGGATCGGGGATGGAGTTCAAGAATGGGGAATGGGGATGGAATTCACTCATGCGCATGTGAGTCATGTGACTGAGCTACTGGGTCGACGGCACAACATGGCACGGTCACACAAGCCTAACGAGCGGCTCGAAGCCTGGCTCGTTTTTGTTGCGAGCTAGACAACCGACTTGGCTTGCCTCGAAAATTTATGAGCCCGAGCTGAGCCGGCTTGAGCTCGTTATGAGTTAAGCTGGCTCGTGAGTCTCGAGCTATTTTTCAATCCTAGTTGGGAGGCTTTCAAGTACTCTGCCTCGGGCTGGTTTGGCCTAGGTTCCCTAGCATCATGTGATGCGTCGCCAACGGTGGACAGAATTATATAGTGCGTATGTGCGTATATGCACATGCCAGTAGGAAACCATATCAAGGCCCTATTCGTATTCGTTTCTAAAAACTGATTTTCTATAGTAAATAGTTTTTCTATAACACTTAATTTTAAATTGAATATTTTTTAATGCGGAGTCTACTAGTTGATTGGAGTACACACTGTAGTGACTTCATTTATATAAGTTAAAAT
This sequence comes from Dendrocalamus latiflorus, assembly GCA_017311315.1. Taxonomy (NCBI): domain Eukaryota; kingdom Viridiplantae; phylum Streptophyta; class Magnoliopsida; order Poales; family Poaceae; genus Dendrocalamus; species Dendrocalamus latiflorus. The sequence continues at coordinate 21,697,683 of CM029671.1, read as the reverse complement.
CATACGCGAGTGTCTCTCTTTACAAGCTTCTCTACAAATTGTTATTATTCATAAACCAAATCTAAAAGCCAAAACCAAAAGACAATATGAACGGACTCTAAAACGGTAAAGGGATGAGTTAGCATCAAACACTGTCTACAATCTCTACAAAGTGCTAATATGAGATGTGTCTTTTGATTTTTGGCTGTAACTTATTAGTCTAATAAATAGTGATTATTAAAAAAAGCTAAAAAGAATAGGCTGGAGAGTGGTGCTGGATTGCCTTCCTCTTTTGGGAAACCAGGCTATGGCTCAACAGTTATCATTGCTTGCTACTTTGACAAGAAGTTAGGTTTATGAGAGACTAAGCTTTAGCAGCGTAGTTAACATTTTTCTGGGAAAACTAAATATTGAACGGTATTTACCGTTCAATAGAAAACCAACGCACAGTTTATCGTATAGACCCAACTACTTGAGATTCTCACCCTACCCGGTACAACCCACCACCCTGAACCTAAAACCCCATGCGCGTGTAATCTATTGTCATCGGGGGAAAAAAATCAAAAAGCAGATTTTAAAAGCTGAGAAAAAACAGGCCCCAGGTTTACTAGGCCCGGAGCTTAGAATCTCAAGTAGCTAGCGGACTGGTAAGAGCACTAGTGACTGTGGGAACAGTAGCAGATAAGAGTCGAAGGGCGGCTGACGAGGACCCCAAGAGTCGATCTATGTCTTGAGGAGGCGGCAAGACAGTGAGGTGACAATGCTAGCTTGGCAATGTGGCGCTTCGCCAGTGACTACCCAATGCATGTCGAGTTAGGTCTCTAGCAATAATGCCCAAAGGGCGACAGGGTGGCGAGGCAACAACATGCCGGCCACGATTGGTGGTGATGGAGCTGTGACACCTCGGCTCCTGTAGAATTAGGGCTATGATGGTCCATATGTGTGTGTGCACATGAGGGTGAGGATTAGTCCAACCTTGCTAGTTTAGCTTGAGAAGCACTAACATATAAACTTAGGGCTTCCAATGGTAGCAACCTCCGGTTAACTGTTTTGCGCGAAGTGAGGACGAAAGTGCAAGCGAGTTGCTACGTGTGTGTAGCCTATCCAAAATGGGGTTAGGCCTAAGCTGGTTTGGACAATAGAGTGTTACAAATGGTATCAGACCCGACCCTCAAGCGCGTGCGAGTTAGGGGTGCAGGCATATAGCGCATGGTGCGTGTGAGTCCAGAGTGGACACACGGCATGGAAAATGTGCTGGCACTAAACACATGAACATGTGCCAAGAGGGGAGATCCTGATCATTTGCCCTAATGTGGGTATGTTAGGCCGACGAAGACGTCGGGTCCTTTGAGGGGGTGTATATAACACCTCGGCCTCTATAGAAGTAGACCCATGATGGCCTATATGTGTGTATGCATATGAGGGTGTGGATTAGTCTTACCTTACTAGTTTAGCTTGAGAAGTACTAACATATAAACTTAGGGCTTCTAATGGTAGCAACCTTCAGTTAACCGTTTTGCGCAAAGTGAGGACAAAAGTGCAAACGAGTTGCTACGTGAGCGTTGCCTATCTAAAATAGGGTTAGATCTAAAACGGTTTGGACCCTAAGGCGTTACATGAGCGGTTTGCCTATGGGTGGTATCCCGTCCACTACAGTTTTCAGCTTCCAAACACTCCCTACTCCAAAGTAAGGTCTCTTTTGGAGCAAATGACAACAACAAAGCATTTGTCTTAAACAAGTTAAAATAAATTACAAATAAAACCTCTTCAAGGTTCCAAACAAAGCCTTTTATCCCAACAAAACCTTTTGCCTGTTTTGGAGCAAACATTTAAAATTAAACACTTATATTCCAAAGTAAGGTCTCTTTTAGAGCGAACATTTAAAATTCCAGCGTTCCAAGCAGGATCTTGCTGTTTTTTTTACCCACGGAAGGTGACTGGATTCAAGCATAGATTTCTCTACGTCATGCTATCAAAGTGCATGTGTAATCCAACGTAGATTTCTCCAACCATCGATTTTCCCCGCTCCTTTACCGTTAGTGAGCTCCAGCTGACGTAGCAACAAGGTTCATCAGCTGAGCCCGAATCTAAAACGAAGCTCGCTTTCCATGGCTACGGTCCGGTAATAAAGCACCGAAAGAGAGATCTGACGAAACAAGAACAGTGGCAAGTGCGTAAACTTGTCAAAGAAGGGATTCCATGCGATCGCTTTTCGATCACTCTTCTCGCATCCAAATGAACATGGGCGAGATATTTTCCTCCTGCTATGACGGGATCAAGCAGCGCATATTAAGCGAAAAGAACAGCAAAGACGTGACGAGAGGAGACTGGAAATATCAAACAAAATCAACATCTCTTCCCATCCAATCTCCTTATCATGTCAATTCCATTGCATGGTAGTTGGTTTCTCGCTGCCTGGAAGCGAGCAATCTCCTGGCCTGATATCTTTCCCATTGAATTCTTTCTCTTTTTTTTTATTTCTTTCGGTAGCAAAGCGAGTGCCCACAGATTGATAGAAAGATACCCTCGTTAAGGCTTGCACACCACATGAGACATGGAAGGATAATATCTTGTTATATTATACTAGCCCTATGACCAAACCTAGCTGAATAATTGTAGTAGCATGTATTGTATGATTGTATGTAGTACTCATCATCCTAGGTAGGAGGAGGAGAAGAAGCAACCACCAGCCAACACAAGCTCACATGCAGTGCAAGGAGAGCAAGCTGCAAGCCCGTGTGCTGTGCCCAGCTCACTCCCTGCTGAGCTGGCACACGCACCACCAACTCAACTCACCCAAATAAAATTCCCTAGAAGAATCTCAAAAAACAACCCCAATTGGCTTCTCAGCCCACTTTTCCCTTGTTCTTTTCTTGCTTTTAACACATCACTGAAACTTAATATTACACAGGTGCATGAAAAAGAGAGAGAGGCAAAAAAAAAAAAAAAAGAAGTGCAAGATTAAGCACCCACATCTCCCTTAAGTAGATACATTCCAACCTCTGCAGGCAGTAGCAGTTGTTGCAACCCTCTCACCACAGGATTTTACACAAGGGGAAAACTGGCTCAGCATAGTCTTGTTCTTCTTGTCTCTCTCACACTGTCTTCTCACTCCTCACCTCTGGTCCTGGTGCCCTTCTCCTCCTACCTCTCTCCTCAACCTCAGGCCAGGAACACCTGCAAATCAACATGAAAAGAAGCAGCTTTTTTAGAACCCTTTTATATTGTTCTAGTTGCAGCCATTGGTTTAAGGTTTCAGCAGTAATGAAAGTATAAAACACTGTGCAGAGAGGAACTACTGCCACTGCTGGCTCAAGAAATGAAAGGGGCATAATTTATTTCTTCCTTTGGGGGGGGGGGGGGGGGGGGGGGTTGTGGCACTGTTTAAGGTTCACAGCAATCATGTGAAGCTCAGCCATTGGGGAACACAGCGAGCACTTGAGACACCATCCTTGGCTCTACCCTTTCCTAGCTATGGACATGTGTGTTCTTGCAGACTTGCAGTGTTGTTGCATCAGCTTTCCATCTTCCAATGGAAGCAGCAGGAAAGAAGGTAAGAAAAGACGGCACGAGGCCACGAGCCAGAGAAGGACAGGTGATGAGACTAGACACACATTCTAACATGGAAAGATAACAATCTGCAAAGGAGAGGCACATCGAAAAGCAACATCCTTGACAGTAGCAAACGAGAAAAAGTTTAAGGAAAAGATTTGGCGTTTGATTTGATTCCTAAAGAAGATAGATAGAGACTGGAGCCTGCATCAGGGCAAAAATCTTTGCTTCAAAATCAAAGAAGACTAGGAGTGCAAGCATCTAATGCTTACTCGTCTTCTTCTTGCCACTTGCAATACTACCCTGCAACTTGCCTGCCCCTAGGCACAATCACAAAAACTGAATTCTAACTAATCTCCTAACTTAAACTTCTTTTATCTACGTGACCGAATTTGATCTGACCAAGAACAGACGCACGAGCTGTTGTGCCTGAATCCACCGACACCGGATCCGGCCAATCGCGCCAGCATCGCTTAATCCACCACATCAAAGAATTGATTGAAACATTTATGCCGCAAGAAACCAAGAATTTTTTTCGATTTTGTAGCACTGTGTTTTTCTGGTAATAAATGTCCCCGAAGGGCTCAGAATTCCAGTGCCAAAATTACGGCCTTGATTTCCAAACACCAGATGAACGAGTTTCCTGCGGAATTAATGCACCCAAATTCAACTCTAACTGAAGCCATTAATCACCCATCCCCTCCAAGAATTACTCCAAGAAACCATAAAAATTCCAACTTTCCAGCTCCGCCTCACCGAATCAACTAAAGAACGGCCTACTTGCCAACTTGTAACCGGCGTCCACTGGTCCAAGACGATTGCGCAATCGAAATCCAAGAACAAGAAACGAACAATTTTGCATATAGATGACTTTTTTATTTCCTTCTTCTAATCAGCTCTCGGAATCTAATGTTCGGAACATCATCTCATCGATAGGGCCGAGATGTCTCACCGATTCGGAATCGAATCAGCGAATTGGGGAAGCAGTATGAAGCTCAGACAAGAGATTGGGCATGACGAAGTCGACCAAAAACCCACAACCGAGTGGAATCTTCATTGCAGAATTCCACTGATTAGACGTCGAAATGAACACCAAGCAACAAGGCGAACTACCTACCTACCAACCAAGAGAGGGAGAGGATCCTAACAAATCTGATAGCTTAAGCATCTCGAAGAAAAGAAAATCTCACCTTGCCTGTCCTTCCACCTGGCAGCGTCGGCGGCGCCCATCCCGGCCGCGGCCGATGTCTTGCAGTCTGGCGGCTCCTCGAAGAGCGACCTCGAGAGCCTCTTGTGCGCGTAGCCGATGTCGAACAGGATGACGCCGGAGCCCGGGCTGGCAACGACGATGCCCTTCACGGGCAGCCACACGAAGAGCTCCTCTTGCGCGAGCCCCTCCACGCCGCGGAGCGCGCCGAAGCTGAGGTTGCCGCGCACAACGGTGTCGAAGAAGGCCAGGTCGCCGTCGTCGTACTTGGCGTAGCACGGCGCCGACAGCCTCGCCTCCAGCAGTCCGTTCGCCTGGTCCAGGCTGTACGACTCGACGCCGCGCGGGAGCAGTCCGCCTGGGAGGCCGTGCGTCCGCAGCAGCTCGTGTATCGTGTCGGCGCTGGCCTTCCTTGGCGCGGCGCGCGCGAGCGCGAGCGGCGGCGCCAAGGCGAGCAGGAGGAGGCACAAGAGGGGTAGGAGGGCGAGGGGGGAGGGGAAAGGCCGGAGCTTGGCCATGGGAGGGGCGTCGGCGGCGGCGAGGGGGGATGGGGTGGGAGGTGGGGGCGAGGCGAAGGGGAGGACGAGGAGGAGGAGGGGGTTTTAAGGGAGGAAGGGGGATTTGAAACTGCGAGAAAAATGGGAAAAGGAAACAAACTAGGGGTGAAAAAATGTGATTGGGAGAGGAAAAATGGCTTTCTTTTGGCAGATTTTTGTTAGGGTTTGTTTTTGGGAGTTGCAATGGCAGTTTTGCCCTTTTCTGACCTGGTGGAAAATTTGGGTAACAAATTTGTTAGGAGGGATTCCTTTCTTTTTCATAATTTATGGTTATGGCTTTTCTTTATCTACCCAGCTCGTTGGGGATAAAATGATTTGTTGTTATTGTTATTATAGATTTTCTTTAATACTCTCTCTATTTTTTTACTCAACGTTTTTTACAGTCTTTGAGATACGACTTTGACCACTATTTTATAATTTTATACCCAGATATAATAACAAAAATATAATATTGTGAAAATATTTTTAATGATAAATCTAATGATATAATTTTTATATAGCTAACTTAGATGGTTTTAAATATATTGAGGTTCTACAAAATCAAGTAAAAAAGAACGGAGGGAGTAGATGGTAGTAGTAACCAGGAAAATTCAAATCTTCAAAAAGAAAAAAAAAGAGATAGAGAAAGTTTGCACGTTGAATCAACGGTTAGTCGTAGTTCTATGTTTTGAGCGTTGTGCTATTGGACAAATTAAGCGTGTAGTCCACCTGACCGCTGAATGAACCGCTGGGTTTGACAAACGGTTTCTCTCAACCATTCAAAACGTACGCAACTCTATCTTGTCTCTCGTATTCAAAACGTATTGGACAGATTGGTTTGTCTCTCGTTCTATTTTATCTGTGCGACTCTTTTTACACTATTGCTTGGATTCTAGGATCATTAGTTTGTCGGTTTCAACTATGAGACAAACTAGAAACATTGGGCACGCACGATCTGTGTGGTATCAAGAAAAGAATAATCAGATGCGAATAGATAAACCAGTGACTAAGAAACATAACAATTCCAAAACAGATAAAGTTTGTGGGTTGGATTGACAGTTAGGAATAGTTTTCCTTTTTTAGCGTAATCCACCTGCTTATTAGATGAACCGTTGGGCATGACGATGCACCACGCCTAGATAGGTTTGTCTTTGATTCTATTTTTTTTTTGTCTACGTGATTCTTTTACGCTATGTTTGGATTTACGACCATCAGTATGCCAGTTTCAACTATATGGCAAACTAGAAACATAGCCCATGCACAATTACGTGGAATCATAGGACGAATCATTGGATGCGAATGCGGATACGATATTTGCTCTGTTTTTGTCTGATGTGATATATTAATGAGTTTTTATACTTGTGCCAACATAAAATGCAGTTATTTATATAATTTTTTACTTACACACACGCAACATATACAAATTTACTATATATATATATATATATATATATATATATATATATATATATATATATATATATATATATATATATATATATATATATAGCAAACTCGTAGCTAAGTGCACCTATATACCTAAAGGGGTTATTTTTGTAAGTATCACGGGAAACCCTAAAATTCTAAACAAAACCTCAACAATAGGCTCCCTGAAGTGCATCCCATGATTTCCACCTAAAATAGGAAATATTATGATTTTTTTCTTGAGATGTCTTCATGATTTTTCTAGGGTGCATTACATAAATTTTACCAAGCTCTGTTATTAAAAGGTCTATAGTTGCAATGGTGTTCGGGTATTGCAGGTTACCATGGAATCATGCGTGGTCACTTTGACGTCTCACACCATTGGTAGCTGGGTATGTATTATTAGTAACTACTAAGGTTCTTATTAGTATTAGGTTGCAAGGATAGCTGAGTTGAATGAGACACTGGTGGTGCTAGAAAGGTGTTATTTCTACACACTGAAATATACAAGTTTAGAATAATCCTCTGAAAAAATTACGTTGTTTCTTTATATTTTGATGGTGACAAAAAGTTAAGGCAATAGTACCTATTTTGGCTTCGGAAGCTTATTTTGTGCCAAAAGATTAGCAAAATCTCCTGTGATCAGGGCTTTGTTGCATCTAATAATGGGGTTGCTGTTGCATCTAATAATGGGGTTGCAACAGATGTTTAACTTACAAGACTAGCAATAGATTATGAGAAAAACTAGGAAATATAACATCCTCCGCTTCTTCTCTCTTGCTCATTCCCTCTCTCTCTCTCTCTTGCGCAATGACCGACGGTGGTGGCATTGTCGCCGCTGCCAGATTCACTACGCCCCCCAATTGTAGAGGGAGGCCGGTGTGATGGTGGCCCGACGGTGGATGGCGGCGGCAGGTGATGGGTGACGGTGGAGGGATGTCGGCGGCGTCGGAGGGTAGGTCGACGAGATGAGGGCTAAGAAAGTGTTAGGTTGGGTGTGAGTGACCGGTGGGGATGAGAGAGCTGGTGGTGCGGTGAGGCAATGAGCTCGCCGCCAGCTACAGAGGGCAAGGGCAACGACGGGAGCGGAAATGGAGGCATGTGGAACTACGACCAATGTGGCAGCGATGATGACATTGAAGGGAGGCAGTAGAGGTGAGAGAGAAGAGGAGGGAGGGGGAGGAACACGGGAGAAAGACGCACAACTTGGTACATTTCCTTTTCTACGGTTACTGTCGTATCACCTAAAGTGGACTGGGATCGCGTGCAGTCAGTGGTATGACTGTAACTTTGGCAGTACGGTAGATCTCAACCATTCAAAACGTATGCAACGTTCAGGAATCAGACAGCCCATCTCCGTCCAGTCTCCGTAAGCCTATCTTGGATTACTTCTTCCCCATTCCGTTTCTTGATCTTGAGTTCTTGACAGAGAAGCAGCTCAACTTGCAGGCTTGCAGCCAACCCCCCGACGGCCAGATCGGCTCCGGGTGTCGGCAGATTTACCCAGGCCGATCATACTCCGGTAGCATTTTTGAAAGCATGAATGCGTATTCTTGTAGGGATTGAGCAAGTATAATCCACATATTTTTGGTAACTTCTGTAAATCAAGCAATTTAGTTTGCTAAGGAATGATAATATCCATTCTCATAGCACAAATCCTTCCAATTAAGATAAGCATTGATCTACACACATTTAGATAGTACCTACTGTTGCTAGTTTGGTACTTCCAATTAGTCAAGTCTCCTCCCCTTATCTCTTGCGACCGTCCCACTGATTTTTAGGTTGGCCCCACCCTTTTTCTTTTTCTCTTTTTTAATTGAGAAATTACCAAAATGCCCCTGGCAAAACAGCAGAAGTTAGTAGGGTCTAGAGACAGACCTCGGAAGAGAAAAAATGAGACGAGGGAGGCTGACTTGACTCCTGGACGTTGGATGCATTTTGGATGGGTAAGATCTCCCTACTGCTAAACTTGAAGTTACAACACCAACTGCACCCGACCCCAGTCCACCTAAAGTGTATGTATATATGTCATTTTCGTATCTGTGAAATTGTTCACAAAGTTACAAACTAATTTCCACCATCCAACTAATAAGCACTAAAGAAGCAACCAACCCTCTATAGTAATGGATCCTAAATGAGCTTAAAGTTGAACCAGTTGCTGGATTTCATTTTCTACATTCATCATTTCCAAGTTAAATACTGTTCCTGTCTTCCCCTCAAGAAAAAGCTTATGTATTGTCATATATTCAAACTATCATATTATTCATTTATTGGACCTATTTATAAGGAGAAGATAGCTATTGCATAATAGTACATTTTGAACACAAAACTCCATATATTTTGTAGAGTTAGCAAACAAGTACTTACATTTATTAGCTGATCATGTTGACGCCTGCTTACCTAAACAAAATTTGAATTTTACATCAGAGTTAAGTTTTTCTAAATTTTTAAAAGAGCAAACAATTTACAAGTCTAGAAAAGGCAAATGATTCTTGAGAGAGAAATAAACAAAATAATTGACAAAAACACAAAGGCAACAACACAACAGAGTTTGTCCTTTTCTTTTCAACTGATCGCTTATGATTTTATCTGAACAAACAAACGGGAGGCTTCTTCATCGTCTTTTCAAAGCGGTTTATTGAAATAGTTTTTTTTTGAAACAGTTTATCGACATTCGGTTCGCTTACACAAGTAGTCACGTTAGGGCTAAAAGCCGCCAGCTGCAACAGAAAAAAACCCACCCTTACTGTTAGTATTTTTTTGGCAGGGGCATTTTTGTCCAACTCCCAATCCCCAGCTAGCCCCACATGCTCCATGAGCCGCCACAACAAATGATGTATTATTGGGTGGTATGGCAATGTTGTCGACGGAGCCTTTGTTTTTGGCGTTTCATGTGGGAGCTGTAACAGCTCGGAATCTATCGACAGGCTCTCCGCAGAGGCCAGGCAGGTTGCAACGGCGAAATGGACAACCCAAGCCAAGCTCACTAACTACACTGGATAGAAATAGGATAGATTGCAAAATTCTCAACAGCATTAACGCTACGCGAACAATCCACCATAGTTTTCTTTGTGATAAGATCACTACGAACCATCACAGACAAACAAACCCCTCTGCCAAGAGGCACGTTTCAGAGAGGCCCATTTAGTTGTGACGTTATATACTTTTCAGCTTTTCAGTTCACTTTTGATTTTAACTTTTTTTTAGCAACCACTATTCGTTAGAGTAACAAGCTGTGGCAAAAAAACCACAACTCAAAAAACCGCCCCAATGCTTGTATAGTCCCGCTCCTGCTCCCACCACTCTCGCCGCACGCTCGTCCTCCCGCACGCCCTTGCCATCACCTCGCCTTCCAGTTCAGCCCGCCGCCCCCACGCCGCAGCCAACGCGCATCGCAGCAGTAGGCCCTTGGCCATGGCGCTGCCCTCCGGCTCCAACGAAGATGGCCGGTGAACTTCTTACTCCTCTCCATTAACCATCGTTGCAGCTCACATTACTGATCCCACGGGCGACCCGTGGGTACCCGTTAACCCAGTGGGGATGGGTCTGGGCAAAAATCTACACCCGTCACGGGCATGAGTTTTTTAGCGGACACGTCCAACTTTCATAGGCACTGGTTTGAAATAGCAAAACCTAGCGGGTTTGTGCCCGTTGCCATCTCTGCTTGTATCTGTACATGTAGCCTTTTCGCTCATGATTTCTGAACCGATCGCCTGTCATTTTTCGCATCAGCGCGAACGGGCCTCTAGCCTAGCGGTTAGAGCGCTCTAGTAGCACCCCTCAGGTCCTGGGTTCGACTCCCGCTGGGAGCGAATTTCAGGCTGAGGAAAAAAATCCCCTCGCTTGCCCCATAAGCCAAAGCACAGGTCTAAAGGCTGGCCCAGGTTGTTGGTAGCGCCAGGTTGTTGGTCTAGAGATCACCCTGGATTGGTCGTTCTCACATGGGCTGATGCCGCTGTGTCAGGGTGGGGCAAGGGTTCGGGGATTTTCTCGATCTGCATGAGAAGATCTTCTTCTTAATATAAGTTCAGGGGCTTTCTTCCCCCGCAGGTCGAGTTTTTTTTCGCATCAGCAGGGGTCGCCTGGTGCAGCGCACCGCAACAAAACGAAACTCTGTGCGGTGTACCTCCGTTTTAATGATGGTTGGCCTCGCTCTTCCTCTCCCATTCCACCTTGTGCCTGTGGCCGCTAAAGTCCGAAATTTGCTGGCTAATCGCGTGCTTCTGCGTCGGTTTGTAACGCTAAAGTTCAAACAAAAAAAGTACTTGTCCGTGCCCAAGCAGATTTCTGGGCAAAGGCAGGGTACCTTCTGCCCTTTTCGGAGTTAATGCTACGGCTTCATGTGATATGTGAAGCCAAAGGCAAGCATGTCTCGGGATCCAAGAACTAGGACGATGCTGTTCTCTTTTGTTTTGTCTGTATGCTGTGTGTGCATGGGCAGACGATGCAAGCAACTTCTGATTATAGGCCCGTTTGGAACGGAGCGTTTTGGTGCGATTTATGGAGAAATTACGTTGTTTTTCTATAGAAGTCTTGTAGAGTTCCTGTAAAATCCAGCCAGAAGCAGTACATCGTAGTCTAGAGTAGGTTGGCTACCCTTAGCGTGTGCACACACGCGACCTAAGTACGAGACTCACTGGATTGTCTCAAAGGTGGAGCCGCATTTCTACATGCTCAGTAGTGTTTTGCCAAAACATCGCAACCTGACATTCAAATTCATAGCCAATCCAAGTTCAAGTGCTTCTCCCATTAGATTGAGGCCGAGTATTTGGATAAGGGAAAGCTAGATTGGCGAGTAGACGTTGCGGCCGCTGTGACCAGGAAGGCCACACTGCGAGATGTTGCAAGGCGTCTGCCGATGAGTAGGAACACCAGGGTGAAGTGCCATGCCTTGTTGTTGTTGTTGTGTGTATTGATATTACGATTACAAATGCTATTATGTTATAACTTCATTTGTAGTGCCAATCCGTGATGTGCAACACCATTTCTTCTTGTGTGTGTACCGGTACTAAGAGTACAAATGTTATCAGGTTGTAACTTCATTTGCAAACTTTAACTTTATTTGTCAGCCTTGCATAGTGACAAGACCAGACGAGACCGTCTTGCGTAGTAACAAGACCAGATGATACAGCCTTATGTAGTGACAAGACCAGACGAGACAACCTTACGCAGTGACAAAACCAAACAAGACAACCTTGCTCAGTGACAAGATCAGATGAGATAGCTTTAGCAGCGACGTGATGCTACGTTGGTCCACAAATCGTCCGGTGTGCTGCTGCCTCGCGGACGCCAATTTGCCCAAACCAAATTGGACTTCTCAAGCATACGCCGCATCGGGCTAGGCTATAAGTACTACCCCTTTCGCAGCATGTTTTTCTCCACCATGGCTGTAACACTACATCGCTAGCATGGAGAAGCAATGGGAGGAGATCACCCGACTCACAAGGGTTGCTGCAGTTGGAAGATCAACCTCTATTTAAGTTGGTTTTGATGAAAATAACAAATACTATTATGAGGTTTTGGTGATAACGACAAATACATTTGAGACTAATCTTATTTATTAATTATAATATTAGTTAGTCTCATTTAGATAAAATGGTGAAATTAAAGATGTATGCATTTGAAATAATATTCTTATATATTAGTGCATTCCTTGGATTCAAAATATAAATTGAACTCATCAAATAGTCCAAAATAAATGTGTGCATATGTCTTCATTACACATGCTTGTATGCAAATATTTACGGGGAGTTCGCTCTATATTTTGAGGTTTTATAAGTATTGATCCATGCTTTTTTTAATACACATATTTTGGATCTTTATTTTAAAACACATCCTTGAGTATATATAGGGCATGTTCTTTTTGGCTGCGGCTTATGGTTTTTGGGCTGTTTGTGCGAGAGATTACAGAGTAACAGAAACTCACATATGGTTTTTGCTGATATAAATGAAGTCGGTAAAGCATGTACTACAATTAACTAGTAGGCTCTATCTTGAAAAGATACTCCGTTTAAAAGTTGGTTACTGTAGAAAAGCCGAAAAACAGCTTTTAGAAGCTGAAAAGAACAGGGTCATAGCTTGTGTAGTTCATATATACTCATTTGCAATCGGGTTGTCATCTAACTTCTCCATTATGTATTAATAGTTAGATAATAAATGACAACCGGATAAATAAACTTTGCTTTGAAAGCTTATCTTAGAGTATACAAGTATTGTGTATATGTTGTATACTCGTAAATACAATATTTATCTCATTATTTGTTAAGATTATCATGAATTACCAAAAAGAAAAGATTGTAGAATATAATCCCTCCATTACGTGTTAATGGTGAAGTTTGGTAATTAGTGGCAATTATTTTGTGGACTAATATTTTCCATGAGATGAATGAATATGTCAGGTTCCATAGATGAGGATGATTTGGGATAACTTCATGTGTTGAAGATTATCAAGTTAAGTGGTGGATGCATCATGAGTTAATGTATGTTCAAGAGGAGATGATCATGTGTTGATCATCAAGTTAAGTGAAGACCCATCATGTGTTGATAGAGTTAAAATAATAGATGCATCATAAGTTGATGCATGTCAAGACTATGACTCAAGGCAAAATTATGGCTAGCTAGGGCTAAGGATGTATTCCTAATCTTTTACCGGTCTTGGTGTTTGGTTGGAAGATAGAATTGCTAGTATAGGTTGCCATACTATTCAGAGGAGTCATGTCTAGTAGCTCGAGTCTCATCATGTGTTGATAGTTCAACCTCACTTGCTCTAGCTCTCCTTGGCATGAGGCTTGTATTTGCGAATGTATTTTACAAATAGTTGTGGCTCATGTATTGAACTCTTGTAACATGGGACTACACATTGAGAATGTGTTTGGCAAGTGTTTCAAGTCCATGTTTCCATCATTTGTAGTATGAGATTTACATTTGCAAATGTATTTTACAAATGGTTAAAGATCATATATATAATCATTATGTCATGATTCTAAAAGTGTGTAGATGTGTTTTGCAACTTGTTGGGAATCATGTTTGATCCTTGTGTGCAAGATACTATTGTTTGCATAGAAACCCATATAATACATATATACTTCTTCGACCGTCTCAAACCCATCTAGCTCAATTCCAAATCTGACAAGCCAAACCACGCACCACCTAAGCCCTGACCACCCAACCTATTTTCTTTGTGTCTCTAGGTTATTTTATTGTGTTTTGTTCCTAGCTTGCATTCTGCAAAGCAAGAACTCATTTGCATTTGTTTTCTCACGTTAGTGTTCGGACCCAGTGAGTTGGTCAACCGAAAAACTACAAGAGCAATTGAAGCAAGCCTAAAGCCTACTAGAAAAGACCAAATATATTGGAAAAGGAGGCAAGTCCTTATATTGATCATGTTGAACCTAGTTTTCAAATGCAATATTTCGATTTCAAATACAAATGCTTGCTTGTCTTTATTGTGTGTATAGATTACCTAGCTATACCATACAATGATACCTCTTATCTTTTCTTTTGATATTACTTTACTCTTGTCACCATAGGATTATCGCAATAGTAATATTACCAAATAAGGATTGCGCTTAGATATGCTTTAGATAAAATAGTAAACACAACACAAACATTGCCAAGTGAAATTTAAAACATGATAATGGTAGTGGTAACGTGGGTTACCACTGTAAACAGGGGATTTTTATGAAATGATGGGAGACCTGGGCGAGAGGTTGACTTGAGACCGATGCAGGTACTACCCGAGGTCTGAATTGTTGGGTTTGTTTCGCCTGAGTCGATTAAGAATCGAATCTATGTGCGCTCATTTCTACACCCATCGTACAACCATAAGTCTGGTATAGGATGGACATGGCCAACTAATTTGCTTGGTTTCGGTGTGGACTCCTGCGTAAGTGTAGTTAGGTTGGAGATGACTCACGAAGTCATTGCCCGGTGAGAAGTGTTGAGGGTGAACTCATAGAGGTCATTGCCTGAGAGGGACCCGAAAGATCCCTGCCTTTACATAGAGTGTGCACTTGCCGATAAGAGAGTTACCTTAACAGGAACACTTGAGTTTTCATGTTAGGGTTATGACCGCACTTAAGCGTTCCTGTGGGAAGTTTCTTCGGTCTTTTGAATATAAGTTAAAAATGTTGGGCTTGGCACTCATATATTGTTAAAGTTGACCGCTAGATCATATTTTAATCAAATTAATCCTTTTAAATGTTCGTAAATAGGCATGATACTTTTTCTATTTGTAAATGAACTCCTAAACTGTTTATGAAAAATAACGACATCCCTGTATCAAAAACGAGGGCATTACAGAAACCATCCAAATGACTACTAAAGAAGACGCCAATTTGATAGGCTCCAGAATTGATTAACCATTGGCCCAATGGCCAGCCATATTCAGATAGCAGTGGCGATGCTTGTTTAATGCACAAAGCCGGGACACTCTGGAATTGAATAATAGAGCTAGCTGCAGGGAGGAGGGCACGAGCAACTAACTCTAGCCACAATTAGACCCGGTTCTATACAGCATATAGCTTTAGAAGTCAAAAGCTATTCAGAATATTTTAATGTCTTAATATGGTATTTTTTCTTTTGCATTAACTATGAGGATATAACGGTGTTTTATTTTTTTTCTATTTTTATTTATTTTCGTTTAATTGAATACCTCATAAAAATTTAACAAGCGCTACTGTATTATTTCAACCAGACGTCACGACTAAAAAGCCAAAAAACACTGTTCATTTGAACAGGTTCTTAAGCGTAGCATTTCGCAAGTGGCACTGCTAGTACTACTGCACGCTAGGCAACAAGGGGCAGTGGCTTGTTTAGAGTAGATAGTGAGCTAAATCTTTCTCTTATCAAGTTTTTTCTAAAATTAGTATAGTTTGATTTAATATATATTCTACGTATAGTTTAGAATTATTTTTAAAAGCAAGCTAATGAGCCAAATCAAGTTAGAGCAAAATCTAAATTCATTTAAAATCAACATATTTCAATATTTAATTAATTAACAAATATAGTTAAAATAATTTTAAACCGGATCAAGTCACGCGAACAATCTTTTTTTTCACCCTAAGGCTTGTTTACGGCTGGCTCACAGGTCAAGCATCGGCTTTCCCTTCGATTTGATTGCCTGCCCGCTTGCTAGTAGTGCCCGAGCGCTGCTACGCGTACGAACGATCGTGCCACGCAGGCGTCTGGTACTGAGAATGACACGCGGGGTCCATCGGACGGTGGCACAGGCCTGGTTTGGCATGTCAGTGACCGTTTAGGGCGGTTGAGCAGCTCGGACCAGAAGGCTGGCCCCATCTCATGTGAGAACGAACTGTTTGATTTGATTTCTTTCTAGGTAATGCCTCTGGGCTCAAGGCTCCCTAATGATACGCTTTGGTTGGACGTCAATCATTGAGCTCCACGAATTCCCCTCATTAGTTTAATCTAGGCCATTTTTGCCCATTCCCATCGTACCATGTCCTTGCCCTAACACCCAACCTAACCTAACAAGAATCCAAGATCCATCCATGCCGCACACAAAATCCAATAAGCAAGGACTGAGTTCTATATAAGACTATATAACTAATCTCTAGAGTTATTAGAATTTTTAAAGAGGCGGCCTGCACACTGTATAGGCGGCTTAGGCCGATTTCATATGCAACTTTTCCTTCTTAGATTAGCCAAGCAAAATAGGTATCCTTCTTTTCAACTAACGGTTTATAATTTCTCTTTAACAAATAAGTTAGACGATTTTTCTATCATCTTTTCAAAAAGGTTTATTGAGACAGTTTTTTCGAAGCCACTTATCGTCATTCGGTTCGTTCGTACAAACACTCGAGTTAAGGCTAAAATATATCAGCCGCAACTAAAAAAAATCAACCCAATATTAGTTTTTCAACTAGTCTTTCTCCACCTACACTAACTTGACTTTCAAAACTCCAACCATGCCTCTAAGAAAACGTTTTAGTTGCGCATGGATGGCTGACAGGCAGATCCCTTGGATTTCACTTAAGTAGGGCACACTTGTTAGCTACTATCAGTACAAATTTTGCTCACGATTTTGGTCGTACGCATAACGACACTCCTGTCTCCTTGGGCTTCTATACCCTTTTTTTCAGAATTGATTACTTTAGTCATCAGTTGTTGTGTAGAAAAACAGGGTGTTGTTTTTGTCAAACATCACGATGTATTGCTCTTGACGTGCCTTGCTAGGATGCTCTCTTGAAATTTCATTGTCGGCGTGACGAAAGCCCAATATTTGTCCAGACAGAGGCAGTCTTCTCCGATATACTACAAAGTTTCATGTAGATATTTTCTTATAACGATAAAAAAATTGATGTTCAAGTAGGTATTTTTTTTATAACAATAAAAACCGATCTTTTTCTTAAGAACAATCGCTGGCAGTCTTGATTCTTTTAGTGACGGCTCTTTCTTATTTTTAATCCTAAGTTTATGGTCTCCAGAACAAACAGTCGTCATGTTCCACCAAATGTACTGCTAAATCATTGCCTTCGCACCCCTTTTCCAAAGAAAGCCATCATGTTTTCCTCTGCTTTTGGGCATGATACTTGAGCAACTCTAATTAACCTCCATAATAACCTATTGCTTGTAGGCTTTACCTGAAGTTATATATCACTATATCAGGTCGGCTTCTGAAACACTTCCACGGCAAAAACCTAATTTGTGCCACTCATTAACAGGTGCATACGCTTCCATATATACTAGAACCTAACCTTGCCATATGCAACGCTGCACATGCTAAATTTCTCCTACAAACCTGTAAGGGCATCTGTAGTATATATAGCTTGCTGACTTTTAAAGTGGATCTCGCATCATTCTTAAGACCGACGCTGCAACGTTTGAGACCACTATTGGCTCTTAAGGTGGGTCCACTCAGCTGTAAAGAAGGGGGATGTGGCAGTTGGTAGTTGGGGAGAGAGAACAATAGATGTAAAGAAAATTATATTTTAATGCTTGTTGCCAGGTATTTAGCTTGAGGATCAGCCTCAAGCCTTTTTTGTTTATGGCCTGCTTAAGATCACCCCTGTAATGTATAAGGTCGACCTTAAGGTAACTTATGGCCAGCGGCGGATCCAGCGGTGGGGTGGGGGGCTCGAGCCCCCCTACCGCTACCGGACTCTTGGAGCCCCCCCAAAATTTTTAGCCATGGATATATAATGTAGAAGGGGCTGAGGTCGAACTGAAGGTACTTCAGCCTCTCCAAAAAATTTTCCTGGATCCGCCACTGCTTATGGCCCTCTATTTTCATATACTGCAGATGCCCTAACTCGCATGGGGAATGCTCGTAGAAACTGAAGAAATCAAGTGGATAGTAGAAAAACACACGCCGTCAAGTTCTCAGCTTAGCAAGCAGTAGATAAGATGCACGATGCAAGCGAGCTGGGCCGCGCCCGAGCTAGCTATCGATCTTGTGGGGCCGAGCCCGAGCTAGCTATCGATCTTGTGAGCGAGCTAGCGAGCATCTGTTCGTTCGTTCGTTCACTCGCCTGTGATTGTGGCGTTGCATCGAGAAGCTTTTGGCTTTCCCGGCCACTCCTTCCGGTGGCAGCATGCACAATACGCGGTCAACGGCCGGCCGGCCGGCCGGCCGGCCTGCCTGCCGTTTTATCGCACCTGCGTACGCACACGGTTTCAGGCATCATCCAGCCGGGTGCACGTGAACAAGCAGCTCGTCTCCGTCTTGGCCCATCATGTTAAAAATAGGAGTAATATTTTAATCTTAAATTTTATTGAAGATAAATATAATAAAAGATTAGCGATGCAACAAACGAATTTAACAGCAGACTACTTATTGTACTTTAGAAAATACGTAAAAAAAATACAATGTCAAAGTCAATCGATTTCGTGAACGATTTACTGTTGAGCTTGATGAAGAACAAGAAGTAGAGTAGCCTTGATGCAGTGCAGAACGTAGCTAAAACAGAGTAGGAGCAGTCGTGCATGTTGCGCTGCATAGAAACCTTATTGCCGCCCTGTGCAAGTACTCTCTGTGGCAAGAGCTCGAAGATAGCCGCTCTCATTCCTTCCCAGTACACGCTGAGAAGAAAGGCCGATGAGATTTGATCACTCAACAATCAATACAAATTCTCCAAAGAGGAAGAAGACAATGGGAGAAAAACCAGAGGAGTTTATTATCTCAAGATTGAACTGCTCGTATTTAAACCAAATAATGATAATTAAACAGTCTCATGACTAGTTAAAAGGAGAGAGATAATACACAATTCAATAAAAATAAGGTGGATTTGATCAGCCAAGTGGCACACCACAGTCGCAATGCCTTGTTGACCGAGTTCAATGGTGTGTACATCAACACAATACAAGTAAGTCTAGGGGCCGGCAATTTCCCTCGCGGGGGCGAGGCCCCGCGGGGAATTTCCCCATCGGGGGCGGGGGCGCTCTCCCCCCCACGGGGGGGGGGGACAAGGGCAGGGCCCCGCTAGGCTAGCGGGGTGGGAACGGGGTCATCCTCCCCACAAAAGCCCTACGGGGATCCGATAAAAAATAAAATATATTTTTAAATAGTATATTATAGTTTTAAAATATAAAAAATTATATTATTTTCTTATATATTTAGACTAAACCTTGAAACTATATAGTAGAATATATATTTTAAAACTATATTTTGTAAAAAACATGTCTAAACAATCATAAATTAATAAACAAAGTTATATTATTATTATTTTAAAATATTTAAGCATGTTTTGCGGGGAATCCCTGTGGGGGTTGGGTCCCTGCTGGGACGAGCACGGGGGTCGTGTCCCCGGGAAGGCTAACGGGGCCAGGGGTCAAGGCAGGCTGGCGGGGATCAAGGCGGGGGCAGGGGCCTCCCCTAGCCCCCCTCGGCCCTGTGGCTACGCTTAGTTAAGTCACAAGATTTTAAAGGCAAAAAAATATGTGATTACAAGTGTGCGTGCATACACGCATGTGTTCAGTCAAAATTCTCCTTGTGCTATCTCTATTTAAATGTTATATGATTCAAGGAGTGGCAATAAGTTTACCTTATAAATTAGTCTTTTCTATTTTATCTTAGTAATATAGTATTAAACTATATGTATTTTAAAATTATAAAAATAGAGCCTTCTACGGATCATAGGTACGTACGAGATAGCTACGTGACACATACAAGAAGAAGTTTCTGCAGCTACGAGTCACTGGTACCGCTAGGGATGAAAACGGATCGGATACGGACGGATAATACCTCTACCATATTTGTTTTCATATTTTTTTCGGATACGGAAACGAATACGGATACGAATACGGATAACATCGAATACAGATACGGATCGAATACGAATCGAAACGAATACGGTTACGAATATTATCGGAACAGTCATTCCTAGGTCTTCTAGCAGAGAAAGAATGGCAAGGAATTTGGACACTAAGCATCGAATCATCCATACCATTTTACTGCAAGAAACAAAATAATTATGAATGGTATGCAGCAAGTCAGTAGATATACTACTGAATCTGCACACGGCACAACTAAGCATTCCCTGCAACGGAAATCTCACACTAATAGAGTCTACTTTTTGAACTAATCAAGAAGGCTATAAAAACTGAGCTTGCTGGAATGGAATTCAGCACACGAATCTAACAATCAGTTTCTGTAAATGTAGACTGATCTACCTACAGGTGAGAGCATCCGTGAACTGTTAGTAGCATCTGGACAATTTGTTTGGACAATCAGTTTTTGTTTCATCAACCATCACAAATTAAGTTTTGCTCAATCATCACTAACTTACAGCAAACGGCGGCTGGCGGAGGCGGTCGGCAGAGGCGGGCGGAGCAGACGGAGCCGCGGAGGCGGAGTCCGGAGGAGCAGGCGGAGGCGGGGGCGGGCGGAGCAGGCGGAGGTGGAGGTGGAGCAGGCGGAGGCGGCCGGATCCGGCGGAGGCGGGCGGAGCAGCAGAGGCGGAGGCGGCCGGATCCGGCGGAGCCGGGCGGAGCAGCCGAAGGTGGAGGCAGAGGCGCGAGGATCAGGCGGAGGCGCAGTGGAGAACGAGAGTGGAGATGGGGGTCTGCGGCGGCCGGTGCCCAGGGGCAAAACCTAAACTCCCGGAGTGTTGAGGCGCCGACGGTTGGATCGTGGGGGTGGGTGAGATGGACAGCTGGATCGCGCATGAGTTGGAATGGGCCTGGGCTTCTAGCATTATGGGCTAAACTCCCGGATATCCGGTTTCGTATTATCCGGATTATCCGTATCCGTATTCGACGGATACTAGGCTTACTGTATTCGTATCCGTATTCGATAAAAAAATCCGTATCCGATCCGAGAAGTATCCGAAAAAAATCCGATCCGACACTATCCGTATCCGTCCGGATCCGGCGGAAAATATCCGATCCGTTTTCACCCCTAGGTACCGCCCACCGGACGGTTTGTCCTCCCTTGTAATGTGAAGGACATCAGGGCGCAACCGGCCATCTGGTGAGAAACATGAGTACATGTAGCATATATTAGCAGCTATGGATCATTCGGTAAGAGCAAGTTTAATAAGGCTGACTGTGCTAGCTATAAGGGAATCCATGTCAGCATAGTCCTATGTGGAGGGGAGATAAAAGGAGAGAGAGAGAGTCAAGCCGGCTCCCATCCAAGAGTCAGGCTATAGCACAGGAAAAGAGACGTTATCCATGCATGTACCAATAGAACTAACTGCTATACCCATGCATGTATTAAATGACCAATACCTATGTATGTATTAAATGATTGAGAGCTCTTGTAGAGACAACTTATAGCCAGTTTATTGTATGAGTTGGCTGCATTATTATCTTTTGATGACATAGAAATGTATTGGAGGTAGCAGCTATCTATACTATTAAACTTGCTCTAAGGTGAATTCTGCGTGAACCTTGTGGGAATTAATTATATTGTCTATCTATAGTGTAGGGTTTATATTTGGTTCTCAAGGGTGGCTTGTCCATTCATTGGTTGCAAGAAAACACACTTTTTAGCCTGTCTCCAATGGTTATAGCTAGCAACTAACTATAAGACTTCCACATTATCTATATAGTACACACTAAAGCTAGCATTCTAAAGAACTATCTATAAGGATAGCTATTTGATGCTTACATGCACACACAGAATTTATAGAGGCTGCCTCGTTTGGCGTTATAGACTAGTGCTTAAGGAAGAGCTGGCTCGATTTTTTTGCATACTCTCTTTCCTCCACATAGGATATATGCTGATGTGTACATGCATATAACTAGCTGACTCAGACCATTGGAGATGCCCTAAGATGGAGGGTAAGAGCGGACCGTTGTTTGCTCCGTTGGCGGAGGCAGCCTCTGGGCGCCCCGCCCGTCCGGCTTTGAGCCATGGTGCCGTACATTTTTAGGGAGCAATGTTCATGTGAACAATATCCCTGTAGTACTGTTTATATGAATAGTACCTTCTAAGTACACGTGTGTATGTGGATGCATTCAGTGGTCAAAACATGTGTTCGCACTCCTGGAGATTTTGGGTATCCGTCTATTCTCAAGCGTGTGCATTGAACGCACCTAAGTGAGTGTGTGAGAGTATGGGTGTGGTGTTGAGTGCGTGAGTACTGCCTTGTTGTACTCATAATCTCAAAAAAAAAGGTGGAGAGTAAGAATATACAAAATCGGGCTATGTGAACAGACAATTGTTAGCCTGGACCTGTGAGACACTCACCATCAAGGATTTTTTTAGACGGTGTGTCTTTTTAATGCAGAGTCTATAGGTAAATTTGTAGTATGCACTGTATTGAGTTTAGCTGTACCGGCCAAAATCGCAAGCGACTTTTTCTTTCTTCATACTGTCTCTTGCGACCAGTTAGAATTTAAAAACCATAAATCAAAAGTCAAACCCACGGTTCAAAAGAACCCACCCAATATAACAGTGTCACCCAAGATTCTTATCAGCACTCAACAACCATATAAATATGGAAAATCGTCGTGTAGGAAAATGCCATTGCGGAGCTAATGTGCAGCTAAGTGTCATCGCGAAGCCAGAAATACTGGAAAATACCCCTACTGTGAGGATTCCATGACCCGTTTAGCATAGGGGAATGTCAAAAGTACTGTAGCTTTTGGATTTTAGCTTATTGCAAGAGAGATTGAGATAGTAAGGAGCACTCGCGTTGAGAAGCTATTTCGTTTAAAGCGGCTCCTACAATGATTCCTACAAATAACTTATAGAAAACACCTTAAAAATCACTCCATTCAAAAGCCGACTTTTAAAAGACAAAAACCAAAAACTGTTGAGAACACTCCTAAGAATTGCTATTAGTGAGCCAAGGTGGATGCATTTGGGGCCAGGGTGGTTAATAAGTGCGGACCAGCTCGGCATTGATTGGAGCCGGGTCATGTAGGGCCCCGGCGTGCCATGGGATTGGCATCGCTCGTTTCAGTTTCAGCTTCTGTCTTTTGACTTTTAATTTATTATTCCTTTATTTCGTCTTTTTCTAGGTTTTTAGCTTTTTTGGCCTTTTTGTCTTTTCTTTTCCCCCCTATTCCTATGCATTATCCGTGATGAGTTAAGCTATTTTTATTTTTATTTTTTTTTAAAATTTAATTACGCCAAATAAGTCATCATCAGTTACAGTAAAAAATAAGTCAGCTATAGTGAAAAAATCATAAGATGTCGTTAAACTAAGAGCAAGTACAACAATGGTCTTATAGCCAAGCTAGTCAGCATTTTTGCTGATGTGGAGGAGAGAAGAGAGGAGAGAGAGGAGAGCTTGGCTCTCATGCAAGCAACAAGCTGCACACGGGAGCCTATGCAGTGGTGGGTCCAGATAATAAATGTATGTGAGGAGGAGTAGGAAAGACAATGTGAGACATGGTACCATATAATAATAAAAAAATCTTTTGTAGACAAATAGAAGACAGATTATTGTATAACTTGGCTCTTATAACTTGGCTTATAGCCAAATACTTGGCTCTATTATTGGACTTGCTCTAAGTATCACCAATTAATTTTATAAAAGTGAGCCAAACTGTCCGCCGTTGTGCAGGTGGCGTGGCTGCATGGCATGTTGGAGCTTCGGGAGAAATTCTATTATGCAACGGGGATACAGCCGAGTTTGTGTCACCGGCCAATCGTGTGGTGACACGTGGGCAAACAGGAATTTAAAACCAATATTTCACTGTTTTGTACTGTAGCACATCAATAAAAAAGTATTTTGTACTGTTTTGCTACAGTAGAAAACAGTAAAATATATATATATTTTATTGATTGCTGCAGTAAAAAATATTGATTTTTTAATACTTGCTGCCACATGTCATCCTCCGGTTGGCCAGTGACACAAACTCGCTGTATCCCGGTTGCATATTAGAATTTCTCCTTCGGGAGCCTCTGTTGCCAGCAGCTCACGTTGGTTCGAAATCAAAGTTCTTTATTAAAGCGAAATTTTGAACTGAATCTGGCGCTGGTAGTGGGCCTCTGACACCAACAGTTACTGGTGTTTTCAATCGTGTGCTGCTGCTGGTTCTTCTTTCACGAGCTACGTGGCACTGACGATGTAATGTAATTGCTAGTGTGCTCATGTCGTGAGAGAGAGAGAGAGAGAGAGAGAGAGAGAGAGGTTGCTAGCTCCACCTAACATTCTTTGCAAGCTTTTTTTTTTATGTGGTAGGGTGCGTAGTTACGGTTGGATTCAGATTGGTTGCAGCGGAGAACGACTGTTTATTTGGTACACACGAGTTTCAAAGAAAATAGTTAAATTTCTAGAAGAATGTAAAAAATCCTCGTATTCCAAACGAGAACCAATGAGATCTGCTCAATTGGGTTTCTGCTTTTAGTTTTTAGCTTATAATTTATACTTTCTTAATTTCTTTTTTCTGGCTTTTTTTAGCTCTTTTTGGGTTTTGTATGTTTTCTTTTTTTCTCGTATTCCTTTGTATTATCTATGATAAGATAACTTTTTTATTTTTTTAAATTTAATTATGTTGAAAAAACTAATGTCAAAAGCCTCAAACAGTGAGAAAAAGCTAAAAGCTGAAGCTTTAATGGCTTGTTTTTTTGGCTTTTGAAACCAAATTTTGGCTATTGCTACAGTTCCTAACTTTCAAACGGATTATTTTTCAAAACGGTGTCTACAAATTAATTATAGTAAACGTTAAAAGCCCAACATCTGACTATCCAAAATCGCAAGCGAGTATCTCTCCGTAATATCTGTCGTAAACAGCTAAAATTCAAAATTTTCAACTAAAAAAATCATAAACCATAGCCATAAAAAAGGAGCTAGAATAAGCACTATCTTTTTTGTCTTTTTTTTTCTCGTATTTCTTTGTGTTATCTATGGTGAGATAATAGTTCACAAGCCTGCAACGAAGCGTAAAACTTCTGTGAAAGAGTATTTGTCTATGTGCTGGGATATGTTGAATTAGACAATGCCCACCTTTATCGATATATTTCTCACCAACTTTTAATCTGGTTGCATTTTAAAAGCTCGAACGACCTGAGGCCCGGTTTGAAAGGTTAAAGGCAAGATTTTCTAAAAGGAAACTAAGCTTAAATTAAACCTACTGCTCGATTGCTTCTGGTAGTAGGCCATGTTCGTTTGGCTTTCGCTTTCGCTTGTAAAAACTAGAAGTTAATATATCTAGTTTTTTAAAGCAACTTTTTATTTCTCTCGTTACCGTCTCATTCTAGAGATAATGTAGGAGGTCACAGGTGCATCATTCGCTCTATTTCTATCTTTTCTGTCATACGCATATATTTCTACCTTATTTTTTACACTGCTCACAGTTTTCTTTTAAAAATTACTTCTTTTAATCACCAATATTAATTTTTCAATCAAAGATATAAACTACGACAAAAAATTAGCAGCAAAAGATACTACAAACCCCCTAAACACATGCAAAGCTGCTGGGCCATTCCGCCTGACCAGGTCATTGTTTATTGGCGTACGTAGTATACTCTACATGATTCCGACCTCAGCTCGGGCGTTGCGTGCGGCCGGAGAGACGACGATCATTCCTCTCCATTCCATTCTCGCTAGCTAATTATACGAGGATTGATTAGCTGACGTGGCTACCGCCTAAGCTCGATTTGTTGTGAAGTAGGTTTCACTTTACAACTCACATGCCCACAATTTCGTGTTCAGACCGCACCCTGTGATGGCCACGCAAGTATATATAAATGCTATAAATTAAGTATAGTAGGTACCTTTTAGATTCGTGCTAGGTATCACACGTGCCAATCCTAGATTTGCAAAAAAGAAGAAATAGAGTGATGCGACGGTACATACGCAGAGGGAGAGCAAAAAAATGTAGCACATTCTTTTTGTTTTTGTTTTAGGTTTCTTCGAAAGGTAAAATAAATAGGACGATTTTTTAAATAATTTCTTTTTGAAACTGCTTTTTTAAAGTGCTTTCTAAGTCTATTTTAATTACCATCTACGTCGCCCATGTCCGTCGTATATCGACCTGGAAAACCTAGATAAAAGGGCCTACTAGCACTGTGGTTTTCTGTCGGTTACCCGTGGCGTCTGCGTCAGCCGCGTGGGACTCCCTATGTTCCCTGGGGTCCACGCGACGGTCAGACTGCGAGCGCATTGGCTCGCGCTCTGGCCTGGCCTGGTCCGTGCGGTCACGGCCCAATGCTGGGCCTGTTTCCCCTTCGCTGGGCTTGACTCGGAAGACTCATCGAATCGTACGCCCAATTGAACTGAATGTGCTCGTGATTGGTTCCTGGGCCTCCATTCAGCTAGCTGGATTATTTTGCTGGGATTTTGCATCTTGAATTCTCCCCATCTGATATTTAGGATGCAGTGTATAATGTAGGAGCATAAATGACTAATGCAGAATGGCACAAGGATAACATTCAGTTCAAGGAAGCAACACGTCGCCAAAGAAAAGGGAGAAAGATGATCCATGTAAGCTCACATGATAAGCAACAAATTGGGCACAATAAATACAAGCGATGGAATTGAGAGAGTGCACTTCTTTTTTTTTATTTCAGTCTAACTATATCGGATGGTATAGTTAGATTTCTCATCGTGTTGATCTCATTGCACACGCATGCAAATAGAGTAAATGTGGGTATATATATTGTATACAATATGGCCGACGGTCATGTCAATAGGTGAGGTCGTGCACCCATCGTCTCATCCTGACTCTTTGCTTTTAAAGTCTATATTTTAATGATCTTCGTAGCTAACGAAGTAATGATCAGTCAACCAAAATAGGTACTAAATTTTGTAATTTAAATTTTAGGGTTTTAATTTTATGATCTTTAAAATATTTGTGGGTCAGAACTTTAATATTAGAATGCCCCATTTCGATTTTTGCAATAATTAAATTAGGAAATTTTCCAATGTGCTTCATATCTAATTTAGTGTATTCTAACTTTTAATAATTGTTGTCTCTCTATGGTAGATAGTCCATAGTATGGGAAGAAAATGAGAAGATTTAATTCTACATGATTTGCTCAGTATGGCAGTTAGGTTGATATAATGAGTCTAAGATATAAAATTTAGAACGTGTTAATATTTACTATATTATTGATAAATACATCAATAAGTATACGTATAGAGATAAGAATCTCGTGTCATTTTTTTTCTAGATCCGGCGCTAGCCTGCAGTGCCGGTTCTGCTCCAAGTCGTACCCGAGCAAGTGCCAGGTCACCAGCTGCTGCTCCACCTTCAACTGCGACCCCACCGGCATGTGCAACCTCGTGCAGCAGCACTGCGGCTGCTAGTCGCCGGCCCGTCACCGGCGAGCCGTGCGAGGATGCATGCATGGCTTTTTTTCCCCTTTCATTTTACTAAGATCGATCCTCCTAGCTATTAGTAGAATCGATCATGTGTACCGCTCAAAAGAAAAAAAATGTTCATGTGTACGTGGATGATCATGAACGTTTTAAATAGTGATTTGTACTACTTTTAAAACATGAAGAATGATAGATATATGTTTAGCTCTTTATTTACTTTGAGATTAGTGTTATTTTTTTATTAAAGAGAAAAATATAGAATCACTACTCTTTCTTGTGTTTCAAACGAGTCCGTATTGTTTGCATTGGAGATTTGTCCAATTCAAAGCATGAATTTGCCGGGTGTACTGGCAGATGGGCTTGATCCTATGTGGACTTCGCCGCTTGGCAGGCTGCAGGTGGCTTAGATTTATGTCCTGATCAATATGGTTTCAACTTCTAGCTTCAGCTTATTTTTACACTATTCATAAATTTCATCTTTTTCTGAACTTTTGGCTTTTTTTGAGTTTTTTTACCGGTTCTTTTTTCCTCGTATTTGTTTACATTATACGTGATGGGCTAATATGTTTTTTCTATTTTTAAATTTTTTAAATTTAATTATGGTAAATAAGCCTCTGTCAGCTACAGTGCTTTTTCAGTCAATTACAGTGTTTTCAGCCATAAGTCATGAGGCTTTCAGCCGAACCGATCACCACCTTAAGGTTACTGGCCGCAATTACGCCCAGTGATGTTACGTGGCTGCTCAATCTTTGGATTCTGAATGTAACAACCCCCATTTCTGGGAGCGTAGGTTAACCTCGCAACTGCCCAGGATTGTTCAGCTGTGAGTACTGTAGAAGAATGTGTACCATTGCCAAAGCATGCTTAAAAATAAAATCAAACTTTATTACAAAAGTAAAGCTTACAGCTAAGTTTTACATAAAGGCGTGCAGCCCAAAGATACATTACCAAAAGAAACTCCACAGGCAGGCCTGAGTGTAGAATAAACCCTAACACTCAGCGTCGTCTATTTCGTAGAATTCTGCGTCGTCTTCGGAAAACTCCTTCACCTTCTTATTAAGCATTATCTGGTAATGATTTTTGCAAGCATGAGTACAACCAACCGTACTCAACAAGTCACACGGAGGCTACCATTAACTACATGTAAGGTACATCAAGTGATGGGGAAATGTTCATTATTTTTTGTGGACGTAGTTTTAGTTGTAAACAGATTTTGAACATAAAATCAAAGCTTTCTATGAACTTTAGGGGGGGTTTTCAAAGTTCAATTACCAAACCACCAACATCACCAAATCCTTTCCAAATCTACTTATGCCTTGTTATTGGATTCACCCATTAAACACAGCTTCATTTACCGGAAGCACGGCGTATTCGAATACCATTATTTTATGACTTTGCAGAGCTGCCCTGCTTTACCCACAAGATTCCTCAATCCTCATGACTGAATTGAGAAAACAAGGTTGTTCACTGCTCAATTCTTTATATAGTCTCTACCTAGTAGACTTCCTCAACAAGCCCAGGCCGTAACCTCTGACTTACCTCAGCCTACTATTGTGTGGACACCCGATAATCAGAACAATAGTAAAAACGATACCTGTGCCAACTTCCATACGGCCCTCCCTTAACTCCCTTCCGTATGTACTCACACTTTGCCTCCACCCGGCGTTCGTAGAGGTTCAATTGAATTTGAGCAGTTACTAGACCAGGTTTGACGTATCAACACTTGTGGTTGGGCGACAACTATGTTCTTTACTCAGCATAAGGGTCTAGTCCTTGTATTTTCACCGGTGGCAGTTTCTTCCCCACAAATTCTTGTCCAGTGCCGCAACACTGTCACTGATTTGTGATACTTGCCTTCACCCTTGGTTAAAGTCACAGGATCCCACGATCCTTGCTTACCACTTCCCAAATAAATACCGACTCTTTTACTAACAGAAAATGTTGATTCTCTACGCCATCATGATTACATATTATTGCTATAATCAATATTACTATGTCTTGTCAAGGTGAATATGGCCATCAAATTAGACTGGGCTTTTTCGGGTGGTAGGACATAACTAGTATCATGTCATTCTAATCATTTATTGTACATAAAATAATATTGCGCAAATAGCATAATGAAAGTACAAGTAAATAAATAAATAGCGGAAATGTAGGTTCAACATGATCAAAGTATGTGTGACTTGCCTTGCGGATTTACTATTTCGGTTAATTCGCAATCTTCGATGGGCTGGGCCTGGACTTCAGCTTCTCCCTCCTGGTCTTGCAAAACCTCGATCCCGGAAGCTAGCGTAAAACAATTAAAATAAATCAATTCCATGCCCGAAGGAATGAGCCAGGAATAAAAAAAATCCGAAGAACTCCATTAAATTGAGGATACTGGGTTATAGGAGGGCTATATGGGGAAATGGGCCTTGGATTTGGGTTGGCGGGCTCGAAACGAATCCGGGGAGTATAAATATGCATTTTTGGGTTTGGGTCCAACACTGTTCATCGGGCTCGGTGCACTGTTCCTCGGGTTCGGGCGAATTGGCTGGGTCGAACCACGTCGATTGGGCTCGAATCGGTTGGAACGGGCGCGGCAGCTCGGCTGGGTTCAACCGCGTTGCGGGGCGGCTCGGGTCGGGCGCGCCTGGCGCGGTGGTGC
This sequence comes from Dendrocalamus latiflorus, assembly GCA_017311315.1. Lineage (NCBI taxonomy): Eukaryota > Viridiplantae > Streptophyta > Magnoliopsida > Poales > Poaceae > Dendrocalamus > Dendrocalamus latiflorus. Next base: position 21,667,659 of record CM029671.1, on the reverse strand, counting down.
GGCGCATCCGACGCGGGCGAGTTGGCTTGGCCTAGCCAGGTCGGGGCGGCGGGGCCAGGGGAACAGTGCAAGGCACTGTTCTTCTTCTCCAACCGTTCCCGCGCGCGCAGAGGAGCAGAGGAGTGGGCGGTGGCTGCCGGCGGAGCTCGGGTGACGTGCGACGCAAACCAAAGCCATGGATGGGTTCGGGGAGGTGAAGTGGTTCCATTTTGGGTGGTTGCGGGCCCAGAGGAGGCGGCAATCGCCGGCGGCGAGGTCATCCCTTCCACGGCCGATTTTGAAAGCTGTGGTGACTGGGAGGCTCTTGAAGCAATTGGGCTGGTCCTAGAGCATCAGTGGGGCGTAGGGAAGATTGGAGGGGCGTTGGCCGAAGCTCGGATGGCTCAGGTTGGGCTGGCCACGGGAGCCGTTTACGGAGGTGGGGTGGCTCATGGTGCTAGGGGAGGTGGGGGTTTGGGAGCTCAAGGCCATGGCCGGGGGAGGTTTCTAGGGCTATGAGGATGCTAGAAGCGGAGGGAATTGGAGAGTAGAGGCCCGGAGATAGGACATTGGGTTAGGGCATGAATTTGGGGGTTCTTGGAATTACCGAGTTGAGGGGGACGGGGGATGCTCGGGAGTGGTTAAGGGGCTTCGGGGACGCCAATGGAGTATAGTGGGAGGGTTGGGGTGGCTTAAATAGCCATGGAATGGCGGTTCATCGAAAGGGGGCGGGGAGATATTTGGCGGCGGCAGTGAGCTGGAGCTCGAGAAGGCTCGGCCGGCTTGGGCGTCACTCCACGGCTGTCGGGGGCTCAGGGTCGGCAATGTACGGGGCGGCTGCGGCTGTGAGAGGAAGGGGCGAGAAAGCGGCAGAGGCGGGTGGAGGCAGAGGCGAAACGGGGCACGGGAGCAGCGGGAGAGTTAGGCGGCGGCCGACAGCGATGTAGATGCATTTAAGGCGCGGTACGGCATCTGACAGAGGGGGCAGGAGCTGGCAGCGGCGTGCAGGCGCGAGAAGGCGCGAAGGAGGTCGGCGGCGGGGCAAAAATCAGCGGCGGCGGTGATTTTTCAGACTTGCTACAGTGCCCGCGGGAAAAATCCCGTTTCTCCCGTTATGACGCCGTGATGACTGGGATTAAGGGGTGGTTTTGTTTTGAGATTCGTGTAGATTATGGCTGTGGAGGAGATGGAGCTCAAATCCAAAGCAATTTAATACAAATTTTGATTTTGCAAAAATTTTGGTTGTTTCACTGAAGGAGGCTGAAACGCAGGAAATCGGGCACAATAACTACGAGCCATGGATTGAGACACTACCCGTTTGTGTTGCAATAAAGCAATTAGTGATAAGCAGGCATGCAGCAAAACCGCACGCAGTGGGTGAACTCCTAAATCAGAAAGCAGATGCCGCGCGCGAGCCAAGAATTCGGGCGGTTTTCAGTTTAGGAATGGAGCGGAAACGAATAGTAGGCCAAATGCCAACGCTTACCAAAGCAATAAATTGGTCGAAATAAATCGAGACGAATAACTTGGTTCTCCAGTAGCAATGGAGATAACATAGCAATTCACAACTAACCAACCATTCGTTGATTAGCAATTCACACCAAAGATCCTCAAGCAGATGATCCGTCTCGCTGCTGCTGCACGTCGCAGATGGTGTCATGTGGCTGCAGCACCTGTGTTGGTAACTGGAGACGGGCAGACGGCAGAAGTATACACCTTTAAAGAAAGAAAGGGAGAGAAAAAAGGAAATCCATCCATTTTAGATCTTGTTTGATTGGACTACAATCCTGGCCTATCCATGGACTAGAATTTTAGTTCGAATTTTCCGTTCCTATGTAAATCTTGACTGGAAAATAGATCTCCCAAACAAAGTCTTATGTGTTAATTAATCTCGCGATTATGCACTCAGTCCCCAGCTTTCCTTTGTGTAATCTATTGGGAATGTGGCTTCCCTGCTCCCTCCTCTCTGTTCCCATTCGTATTCCCTGGCACGTTGCGTGATTAGCTGAAGCATGTCGGAAATCCTGTCACGTTGTACCTTCGAGTTCGAGTACGTGTGTGCACGTGCATGGCATTGTAGTTAGCACAATTGGGACATGTTGCATGCTAGTAGTTCGTTTCCTTAATTGCTGGATCGTGCGAAATCAGGAGCTTTTTATCCAAGTCTAAAGCAAGAAAAAGCCTTTTATAAATGGGTCCATCCGATAAAAAGAAGTTTCTTGCCAAGTTTCAGTTTGAAAGCTCTTCCTATAGGCGAATCTCTTTAGTTGGAGAAAAAAAGAAAAACTTAGCTAATCTTTATCTTTATTGGAAAGTTATTTTGTTATTTTTGGATGTCTTTGAATGAAGTACAATCTAGTTAGATCCTATTCTAAATAGCTTCTACCCTTAGTTTTTTAGAAGCGACTTTTAAATAGAGTAATTTTTAAGGTAATTTTTATAAATTATTTATAGAGTCATTACAGCTGTTTTATATAAACTCAACAAGAGTATTCTTTATCCCTCAATCACTCTTACGATCAATTAAAAAGTAAATACTTTTGAACAGACCTCGAGGTCTCGAAACAGACGCAATTGAAATCAGAACAGGTGAATGGCTAAACCGTGTCACCGGTACGTGTGGTCCACATGCCAGATCAAGTTTCGCGCGATGGAACGCAAGGAGAGTGGGGAAAAAATCGCAAAACCAGATAAACCCCCTCCCTTCCGCGCCCGCGCCTCCACCACTCGCTCTCTCCGTCTCCTCCTCCGCCACCATGCCCGCCTCCCTCCTCCCCCCGACCTTCCTCCCCCACCACCGCTACCGCCACTGCCTCCGCCTCCCAACCCCTAGCTGCGCCAACACCTCCTCGTCCGCCGCCGCCCCCGCGAGCCGCTACGACTTCGAGCCACTGCTCGCCTACCTCTCCTCCCCCTCCACCGTCGCGTCCCTCACGTCGCCGTCCCCTCCTGCCTCCGTGCCGGCCCCCGAGCGCCGCCTGGCGGCGTCATACTCCGCCGTGCCCGCGCACGAGTGGCACTCACTGCTCCGGGGCCTCGCCGCCAGCGACGCGTCCCTGCCGCTCGCCTTCGCGCTGCTCCCCTTCCTCCACCGCCACCGCCTCTGCTTCCCGCTCGACCTGCTCCTCTCTTCCCTCATCCACTCGCTCTCTGTCTCCGGCCGCCTGCTCCCGCACTCGCTGCTGCTCTCCTTCCCGCCCTCCCTCTCCGACCCTCCCTCCCCGCTGCTGCTCAACTCACTGCTTGCGGCCTCCGCCTCGGCCTCCCGCCCCGCCGTCGCGCTGCGGTTGCTCGCGCTCCTCCGCGAGCACGACTTCCTCCCGGACCTCGCGTCCTACTCGCACCTCGTCGCCTCGCTGCTCAACACGCGGGACCCGCCCGACGCCGCGCTCCTCGAGCGCCTCCTCGGTGACCTCAGGGGGTCGCGCCTCGAGCCCGACGCGCCGCTATTCTCCGACCTCATCTCCGCCTTCGCGCGGGCCGTGCTCCCGGACGCAGCGCTCGAGCTGCTCGCCTCTGCGCAGGCCATCGGGCTCACGCCACGGTCCAATGCCGTCACCGCGCTCATCTCCGCGCTCGGCGCCGCGGGTCGCGTCGCGGAGGCTGAGGCGCTGTTCCTCGAGTTCTTCCTTGCGGGGGAGATAAAGCCACGGACACGCGCGTACAACGCGCTGCTCAAAGGGTATGTGAAGATTGGGTCACTCAAGAACGCCGAGCAGGTGCTCGATGAAATGTCACGGTGCGGAGTTGCGCCGGACGAGGCCACGTACAGCCTGCTTGTGGACGCGTACACAAGGGCTGGGCGGTGGGAGAGCGCGAGGATACTGCTCAAGGAGATGGAAACCGATGGTGTTAAACCGAGCTCGTATGTGTTCAGCCGGATCCTTGCCGGTTTCCGTGATAGGGGAGACTGGCAGAAGGCGTTTGCGGTGCTCCGGGAGATGCATGCAAGTGGGGTACGGCCAGACCGGCATTTCTACAACGTCATGATAGACACATTTGGCAAGTATAACTGCCTTGGGCACGCCATGGATGCATTTGACCGGATGCGAGAAGAAGGGATTGAGCCGGATGTTGTCACATGGAACACTCTCATTGATGCGCATTGTAAGGGAGGGCGGCATGACCGTGCCATGGAGCTGTTTGAGGAGATGCGTGACAGCAACTGCCCACCAGGCACGACCACATATAACATCATGATCAATTTGCTTGGTGAACAGGAGCGGTGGGAGGGTGTAGAAGCAATGTTGTCGGAGATGAAGGAGCAGGGCTTGATACCAAACATTATCACATACACTACACTCGTGGATGTGTATGGGAGGTCTGGAATGTACAAGGAGGCAATTGATTGCATTGAGGCGATGAAAGCGGACGGCCTGAAGCCATCGCCCACCATGTACCATGCCCTGGTCAATGCATACGCTCAAAGGGTAAGAAATTTTATGTTGTAGGCTTTTTGTTATGACTTCCTTTGAATATTCCTTACTGCTTAGTTTCCTAGATAACTAGCTCTGGTAGTGTTGCTGCAAATCTGACGTCTATGTTATACTACCTTTTGAAATTTTCTTCTTGCTAGCCAGTATTTTTCTACTAACAAGAACCTGGACAACCTAATGACGAATTTGGACTATATGTTCTCATTTTCTGTTGGCCTCTGCCTGACTTGTAGCATACAATATGATAAGAGTGCTTGGTTGCAGTGGCTTACTAATTAGCGTTGCAATGTCAATACATCTGCGCCAGATTAAGTGAATCTAACATATTCAAATTAAAATTTGGTTCTTATTATTCATGCATGGAACATCTCCAGGGTTTAGCAGACCATGCGTTAAATGTGGTCAAGGCCATGAGAGCTGATGGCCTAGAGGCTAGCACCGTAGTGCTCAACTCATTGATTAATGCCTTTGGTGAGGATAGAAGGGTTGTTGAAGCGTTCTCCGTGCTGCAGTTCATGAAGGAAAATGTAAGTGCTGTTCTTGCCCTCGTCTTGTTATCTTGACCTGCATCCTATTACTTCTCTGTTATCACATCATCTAGGCAACTCATCCGGATCTCATGAGAAGTCTGCTTTCTTTTGCACGTCGTATTGCAGGGTTTGAGGCCTGATGTTATAACATACACAACACTAATGAAAGCTCTAATCCGTGTTGATCAGTTTGACAAGGTAAGCACAAACATACAATGATGAAGAGGGGATAACTCAGATCAAAATATTATCCGCTCAATATGTGCATGCAATCACATATGGTTGTTCTAATAAATTTGATCCGATTTGATATTCTAGCCTTCGTCTTCTGCTTGGATAATTAGAACAGCAACTTGCTACATTGTATAAAATTGTTAATCCACTGGTTCTCTTTGATATTACCTGCAAGCTCTGGTAGGGAAAACCCATGATCTAAAGTTGTGGACCTTGTGGTTTGTCAATTTAACAGGTTCCAGTTATCTACGAAGAAATGATCACATCAGGATGTGCCCCTGATCGAAAAGCTAGAGCAATGCTGCGTTCAGCTTTAAGATACATGAAACACACGAGGGTTGCATAGGCAATTTAGACACAAGTTACTAATCGCTGATGGGAGCAGCACGTTTCTTCTAATCTTATTAAGCTTTCAATGGAAGGTTAGTGCTTCCTTGATTCTTGCACTTGTCTTATGTTGTAGATCTTTTGGAGTTAATAGCACATCTTGCTTTTACTGAGATGTCGATTGTCTCTTCGTCAGGTGAAGCTCCATCTGCTGACCGGTAGAGACTGCTTTTTAAGCAAGATGAGTTAACAACGATATCTGCAGCCGTCTTCCTAAGCGGTTAGGAGAAGAAAGGTACATCTTGATCATTCGCACCAGAAGGGAGACTAAATACATGACAAAGGAGAGAGGAACTTGATATTGGCCTATAGTTCCAATTCCTGTATTGTAACATGGAATTACAATTCCAGGCCAAATTGTATTTAGATGTACATTTTTGTAGAGTTTGTGCAGGGCAATACAAAAAAAAAAAAAACCGAAATGCTAGTTGTAATACCTCGAAACTAACAACATACTATTGGTGGTTTCTTATCATTTAGCGAAAATACTATACATGTATATGTTACAAGAATAGAAGATATGCAAATGTGAAATATTGAGTATATTGCAATAGCAGCCTATGGGGCTATATATAGTACAAGGACTTACTAAACCCTAAATTACAAGGATAATAGGAAAAGACACATATACCTTTAACACCTCTCCTCAAATGTAAGACATATGCAATAGCATTACATTTGAAAAGAGTTGACACTAAAAAGGAAAAATCCAAAGTCCAAATTTTGAAATTGTGGTCATAAGTGCGGCTCTTGGAAAATTATGTCAAGTATCAACCATCTGAAATTGTGCAACAGCTTGCAAAGCATAAGATGCTGGGAAACTAGAGATAAACGGGAGCAAAGTCAACCGCGGCAACACGATAAATATGATGTGGAAGGTGACACAAATAGATATGACTATCAAATCAAACCGAAGAGAGAGATAGAAGCATAGCAGTGTAAATCGAAGCCCAAGACGATGGTGGCACAGTGCACAAGAAGCGCAATGGAGACACGGTGCAGAAGAAGCGCGCTGGCCTTAGAAGCTCAGGGCAGCGTCTCAAAGAGAAGCAACGACATCATTAAGACTTCTTCGATCTGCAGTGGCTCAAAAAGAAGAGCGGCTGCTGCGGCTATGTGAGAGAAATGAGATAACCACACTCATCCAAGAGGATGGACTGTGGCTAGCAAAGCAATCGGCTGATTGACAAGGAATCTATGGACTCACACGGCATTGACGAGCTGACAGGGAGATGCTGCGGACTTGGATGGACACAAATGAATGACTAAACAAATACTAGCAGCTGAACTGGCAGCAGTAGCAAGACTTCTCGCGGCCAAACAACATGCAACAATCTTTAGTAACTCCAGCCCAAACAACCACATGGCCGCACCACACCAAACAACAACACTTGCCGCTCCAAGAAGAGAAGAAGAGATCCAAGAATCCCCACCCCATCTTTTCCTCCCCTTGCTCCTTCCTCCGCATCACCATGGCACAATGCACCCCTCTGGCTGCAGCGGAGGATCGCGTGTGGGGAGAGACGAGCACGCGCAGGGAGAGCAGGCAGGCAGCGGCGATGGGAACAGGCGGGCACACAGGGAGACCAAGCTGACCGAGAGCGCACGGGGCTGGCGAGGTGGAGCCAGCGATGGCGGCTCGATAAGGGGCGGCCCAATGGCAGCGGCTCGTGCGGGGTGGTGCAGCCGCCGGCGGTTGGAGGAAATCGAGGTGAGGTGGCGGCGGCCCGAAGAGCGTGAGGTGGAGACACGGACAGACCGTCGGCGACCCAAGGCGGCCGGATCCGAGGCGGGGAGGCCGAATCCGGTGCGGGCAACGACGGCCTGATGGAGGAGCCGCCGGATCCGACGTGGGCGCAGTCGGCGACGCGGGACGGCCGTGACCAGGAGGCGTTGGCAAGCGTGTCGGCCAGCGAGGTGGCCGCCCCCGGAGTAGAGAGCATCATCCCGGGGGCAGCAGCGAAAGATTTTTGAGCTGAGCTAGGTATTCAACCAAAGCTTTGATACCATGTTATAAGAATAGAAGGTATGTAAATGTGAAATGTTGAGTATATTACAATGGCAGCCCATAGGGCTATATATAGTACAAGGATTCACTAAACTCTAGACTACAAGAATAATAGGAAAATACACATATACGCTTAACAATAGACACATACGCTTAACAATATACTTGCAATTGAGAACATGATGTGTATGTTTTCTCCAAGTAGCTGAAGGCGATAACAATGTGACATATAACAAGGACATGGGAATTCGGAAGCTTCACACATATCAATCATACAGAACCCAAGCATACGAAATTAGCAAATCACTACTTGAACAGAACAGTAAAGCATTATGGCAGTAGCACATATATTGAACAAAGTGTACGGAGATGGATAACAATGTTGTAAATTGATGAGATGACAGGTAAGGAACGAAATTGCATGTTTAACGATATTAACAAGTGATCCAAGCCTAATGATAAATCTGGAATAATGATGGGAATTGAATGAAGTTCACTTCTTCCCAATTTCCATCAACAACCAATCCTTCCTCATGTCCATTGGAAGTGCCGTAAGAGACTCAAATTTGCGGTCATTGCTGGTGAGAATACAATAGGCTCTCAGCAAATCCTCTCGTCCTAAGTTGGGTATCTCTTTAAGTGCCGCAAAGATTTCCTTAGGAGATGCATTCTTTGGTTCCTCTAGAGGCTCATTTGACTCGATAGATATTTGAAATGAATTATTGATTTCCCCCGACATGCAAAAGAGTGCATCATTTGTTCTGAACCTCTTCCTCCTGCGTTGTTGGTTTGGTCGAGTCGATGCAGGTGGTGCAGCGTGATCTGGACTGCTAGGTTCAGACGTTGAAGGTGGATTTTGAGTTAGCTCACGAATATCTTCAGCACGCTTCAATGCCATTTCTTGGGCATTCTCAGCACCTGTGCTATCATCTTCGCTTGTGGCATAATCTTTCGAGAATATTAGACTTATTGCATCCCAGTTCATGATAACTTTATTTCTATAGCAAGCAGCTGCTTTGTTTTTCTGCAAAATAATCATCAAATTTGAATCATATGCTAGTAGAACGTATTCCAGTGGTAAACAACAAAAACGAATGCATTTGCCCCCACCTCTATGTATCTCATCCAGGCATCCTCATTGTGAATCACGAGCCTGTTCTTGTCCTGATCCCATCCAAATGCAGCATGACTGAGTATCTTGCTAACAATACTGCAATGCTTGTCAAACGTCTTGCATCTTGACAGCATGTGATCCTTTGTGATCTCCACATTGCACTTCTCTCGCACATTTCTCACCGCCGCAGTGTATACATGTGACTTCCATCCATTTGCCGTATAGTCACCATTGTTGTGATGCTCGACAAGAACATCCAGAAGAGCTTGGTCCATGTCATCCGTCCAAGTAAGGTAACCCCTGGATTTCTTCTTTCCCTTGTTTGCATCCATTGTACCGCAAGATCAAATATGCTAAATTCGGAGAACCACAAGGAAGTATATTATTAGATCTTTTGGTTAGGCCTGCATCCTACTCATGCATAGAGCCTTGGTTTGTAAGCTTTGGATCCCAAAGATGAAAGAGCAATTGGGAAACAGGATTATCTAGGTAAATATTCCACAAGTAACTATCCAATTGCATCTTTCTTTCATATTGACTTCGACACTTATAAACATATTTTTTTACAATAGCGTTAGCCTAGCTCTAACAAGCTAGCAACAAGCACCAGGGATGTTGCAACATACCTTGCACCTTGCTTACACCTTGGACGGAGTTGTTTAGCTTCTTAGTTCTTCCACGGGAGTTAAGCCGAGGCACCTGTGCACTGTACCCTGCACAGAGGAACATCCCGATCATTCCAAGATTGAACAGCACAGTTAAAGGGGGCAAGCATCGAGCAAGGCAAGGCAAGGCAAGGCAGAGGCGCAGAGTCGCGTCCGGCACGCGGGGCAGGCGGAGGGGCGTGTGGAAGTTGGAGGTAGAAACGGGTGGCCGGAGCCGGCGAGGGGGGCTGCCGGACTAGGCGCAGTGGCTGCCATTGGGGGTGGTGGCAACTGGCGGGGAGGATGGAGGAGGGCAGCGGTTAGGGATTTTTTGCCGGATGAATGAAGTGGAGGGTGGCCCGTGAGTGGAGCGGAGGGGGTTGGAAACTCAGTGTGGCGCCGGAGACGATGGGGGACCACCGGAGAGGACGAAGAAGGGAGGGTGGAGGGAGGTCGTACCTGTAGCCGCCGCTCGGGGAGGCGGGGAAGACGGAGGGCCCAATTCCACTCGATTCCAGTGTTCCGGGCTCGGAATTATCTTTTTTTCAATTTAGGTGCCTATTAATTCTGACAGAATTGGGGTAGAATTTGCATTCCAATGTAGGGAGGTTATGTAAAATCTCATGCATAGTTTCCCGTTTTCTATGGCAATGGAACTTTTTTTCTGTGAAATTCCTGTATTCTAAATATGCTCTAAATGTTTGGATATAGAAATCTGAGTCTAATTTCTAAATCCAAGAAAAAGGAACAGAGCAATTTTTAGCTTGACTGCCATTGCCTCCCGCCACAAAGGATGGGATTACTGCAGTAAATTTTAAGACTTTGGCGGTGGCGTTAATAGGTGTTGCTCGGTTTGACTAAAATAAGCTGATTTATAATTGAAATTATACTATAATTGACTAAAATTATATTGTATCTAATAGTGCCATATTTGGGTAACTAAATTTAAAAATTTTAAAAATAAAAAATATGTTAGCTCATCGTGGACAACATAAACGAATATGAAAAAAGAACCGACAAAAAAAAAGCTAAAAATCAGAAAATATGAAATTTAAGAATAGTAAAAAAAAAAAAAAGCCAGAAGTGAGCGACCCAAACCAAAATGAGCGGGTAAATCTAGTATTTCAATCACACCCCGCTCAAAATTGCTCCATCTGTTGTTAAAGGTAGAAAAGATAAAAAAAGTGTAATAAGAATAAGAAGATACGTGTTAATACGTCATGATTGTGGGCAGTGGCGGATGATTGATGAAGCAGCAATGGCGTTGCCGGCTGTAGGCTCGAAGGACGATGGCGGACGGTAACATCGGTGAGGTGATGGTAATGGGTTAGCAGATGTTAGCGTGAACATTAATTAGAACTAGATAAGAGATGGTGGAGGAATATTACATAGGGGAGATGGAGTCAATCAGATCCGCACGATTTTGATCAAACGAATCCACTAAAGTCAAGTGCTAAAAAAACCTATGGGAGGCTTTGGTTTTTGCCTTATGATTTTTGAATTCTGACTATTTATAAGAGACAGTACATAAAGAGAAATAGTCGTATGTAATTTTAGTCGGTATAACTAAACTCAGTACATTATGTACTACAATATATCTGTAGACCCATATTAAAAACGTACTGTTTAAAAGCTAGTTGATGATATTCTCATTGCTTATAATGATATACATATATTGATGAAAATGAAAGCTTGATTATCTTCTAAATTTGATATGAAAGATATGGAAAAAGCTTCTTATGTTTTTGGGAGTGGAAATACATAGAGATCGGAATAAAAGGATTCTTGGTTTGTCCCAAAAGGTATACCTTAAAAATGTTTTAAAACGATTCTCTATGGAAAATAGCAAACATGTTAAAGTACCTATTGTGAAGAGAACTAAACTCATTATATCGGAAACAAGTGGGTCACTTTACAACGCCTGGAAGTGGAATCTATAAATAGGTTCCTACTATCTAGCCTCATTATGCATTGTGAGTGACGCCACGGATAACACAGAGGAATAGAGGGTAGACCAAAAAGCCTCCACAGAATTAATCTAAGGTTAGAAAAAACCTAACGACATGCTCAACAGAAAGGAGTTCTCACTTTGAAAAATATGCCTTTGAGATAGTAGGATATCAATTTACAATTGTTACAGAACTAATTCAGGGTGCAAGATAGGTTTTGATCACAAGTGACTATAGATCAATTTACAGTTGTTACAAAACAAATTCAGGGTGCAAGATAGGTTTTGATCACAATTGACTATCTGTAATAGAACCGTGAGAAATGTAATGGGAGATTTGGTACAGTAGTAGTTTCTATTCCTCAAAACCGTCTTGCTCTTTGAAAAGAATTTTAATTTCCTACATCATAGATTTTATGTTGATTCTGTACTGGCTGAAATTTCCATTCTCTGTGCAATAATTTTCACTCTATGATAATCAATAACATTGTCATGCCTAAGCATTGGCAAGCTTGGTGGTACCTGTTGTTCAATAATAGAGAAATATTTTATGCATTACATATTTATGATTGTCGTCTAAATTCCATCCTAAGAATTTGTTTTAAATGACTGGTCTAGATTAAAAATTGTTGGTTGCTAGTTGTTGTAATAGCCACCGTACAAAATAACATTGTATTTTGTTATTTTCTACCTTAATGCAAAGACACGCAGTTAGTAGGGTCACCCTAGGATTAAAATGGTTGCTTTCACCATTCCTTGTATTATATGTTACACGTAGTGAAGCTTTTACACTGCATTTGATCAGTTTCACCTATGTCTTTCATTTTTGTTCTGTTTGTATTATTTGAAGTATACTTAACTATGTTTTCATTTCAGGTGCACAATGCATGCTCACCGAATTGCATCTGTGATCAGCCATCAAGCTGGAGAGCTCAGGACTATTTGATGAAGGGTCTTGAAGAAGTAAAGATGTTGAATTTCAGAGGAGCTGAACATGAAGTTGATTTTGTGAAGCTATTGTTCAGAACAAGGTTGTCACAGCGTCGCGTCCTAGGCAACGCCTAGTCGTCCTGGCGGCCGATGTGGGACGCCGAGGCAGTTCACCCAGCGCATGAGGAGTTAGGACTTAGGCGGGTTGCCATGGTCGCCTGGCCGTCGCCTAGGTGCTTCTAGCGGCCGCCTGGGGGGCGGGTGGGCTTGAAAGGGTTTAGCATGGGCCACTTGAGCCCAAAATCCTCACTCCTCAACACTTCAGGTGACACTCGTCATGGCCAATCTTTCGCCTCCTGCCATGGGCGTCGATCTCCCTCTGCACCTGCCGCCGGCGCCGATCTCCCGCCTCTTCCCGTTGTGGGCGCCGATCTCCTGCCTACTCCCGCCATAGGTGTAGATCTCCTGCCGACGCTGATCTTCCGCCTGCTCCTGCCGCAAGCGCAGATCTTCTGCCTACTCCCGCCATTGGCGCTGATCTCCAGCCTGCTCCCACCGCCGGCTTCTCTCTCCAGCTGTGTACCTCTTGTTCTACGTGTTGACTAACTTTGATTTGCGCTTCTTGTTGTGTGTTACCATTTTGAGATGATTTGGGTATGATCGATTGAATATTTACTATTTCAAAACCTGTTGCATTGCATGGAAAATTCATCAGCTGTATATGGTCGAATAGACAATAGCTATTTTTCTGCCGTGGCAGAAGATTGATATGCGAATGAGAGGCATCGGGAATGAGAGGAGAGGCGGGCAGGAGTGCATCCTGTTTACTGGTCCAGCACATAGCATGTCGATCGCTGGCGTTGGCTGATGGCGAAAATTGTGTATAGATTTGCTCAACTGGTTTAATTTGTGCCGTTGCCATAACGCCCCCGTTTCCAGGGGCGCGTACGGGCAGAAGATTGATATGTGAATTTTAGGAATTTATCTGGAATGATTTTGGTGGGATGGAGGTTACAAATGGGTCCAGAATATTATTTGGAGCAAAGTGGTGAAATTTGGGAATTTTTGAGATTTTATGTGATTTTCTAGGATTTATTTAGATTTTCTGGGATTTTAGAAATTGGAAAAGCCTCTGGAAAATCGGTGAACAGTGTCAGGCCGGCCCAGCGCTACAGCGCGGCCTGGCACTGTGCGGCCCGCGCGGCCTGGTTGCGTGCGCGCGAGCGCGGGAATGGAGCGGGCCGAGGGAGGCGGCCCACGCCAACGCGCGTCCGCGCGGCTTTGATGCCCGCTGCGTGGCTCGTCTGGACGGCAGGATGGGATGACGCGAAGCGGTACGGCGGGAAGATCCGACGGAGGGGAGGGGCTGAGTTTATGATCATCGGACGGTCGAGGAGGAACGGCCATCCGACGCTCCAAGTTAGACGACAACGGGGAGATGGACGGCGGAGAGGAGGCCACGTCGCGGGGGAGGTATCGTCTTCAACCTCCGGCCGCTACAGTGCACCCGAGGTAGGGCAGCGGTGACGACGGCAGTCTGGGCGCCAGGGGGCTCGTCGGCGGCGACCAAGGGCACCGGCGGGCGCGGCTTCGAGAGGGGAACCCATTTTGGGCGGTTGGAAGGCGAGGGGATCAACGGAGAGAGCGGGGGACAGAAGGGGGAGGTTCGGGTGTTTTGCTGTGGAGAGGGTCACCGGCGGCGAGAGGGTCTAATCGGCCGTGGCTACACCATCTAGGGAGTTGGGAGCTCACATTGGCGGCGGTGGTTGCGGTGGGGAAGGCCCGGAGTGAGCTGGCCACGGAGCGGTGGTTGCGGCCGGAAGGGGGTCTCGACGGCGGCGCTCCACGGGGCTTCACCTGTCTAGAGGAGGGCGGCAAAGGGGTTAGGGGAGGGTGGAGATGCTCCAGCGAAAGTAATTGAGAAATGGGGGAGGGGAGAGGGAGATTAGCTCCCGGAGGCCACCGGCGCAGGGGACGGCGAAGGCGGAGCTACGGGCGGCGGGGCTTCAATCGGGTGCTCTGGGAGGTGGCTGGGAGTGGTGGGAGGCGAATGGGAGGGGTGGAGAAGCTAGGGAACCAAGAGAGCGAGCGGGAGAGGGGGAGGGGGTTTTATACCCGCGCGGTGGGAGGGGCGATTCTTCGGGGAGAAGGCAGCGGCGGCTCTGGGGGCGACAGGAGGGGATGGGGAGCTGTCAAGGGCGTTTAAACACGCACAGTGGAAGGGGCGGGATGACGCACGACGCTGTGCAGAGGAGTGGCGACGCGACGGGGGCAGTTGAGCTGCGGCCGGGGCGAGGGCGCGTCCGCGTGCGAGAGAGTGGGGAGGCGGCCACTGCCAGGTGGGGCTGAAGCTGGAGCGGGCGACGTGGCGCGGCGGCATCCACTCGCTCGGACAGGGGCTGTTGGGACGGCGGAGGCGGTCCGAGACCGGGGCGGCGCGGGGACAGGCACTGGCGCAGGCGCGGCCGCGGGCGCAGCGCGCAGCGCACGCGCGTGCGCGGGGAGAAGGCGGGGAGCGGTGCAGCGCAAGCGGGAGGAGGGAGCGGGGAGGGGCGCTGCGGGAGAGGAGAGGCGGGGTCGGGGCGGCGCCAACGCGGGAGGCGCCGGGAGGGAAGGGAAGGCGGAAAACGGCGGGGCGCCAACGAGACAAGGAGAACGGAATGGCTGAAAAGGGAAAGCACGTTCCGGGAAAACTTTCCCAAAAAGGAAAGTTTTCGAAATTCTCTAAAAATGCACCAAAAATCACAAATTTTCTGGTTTGAATTTTTAGGGGCTTTTCAACCTACCCCCCTTAAAAGAATCTCGACCCCGAGATTAACTTGGTTCAGGGAGTAAGTTGGGGAAATCCCGCTGCAAGTCTGATTCTCGTTCCCAGGTAGACTCATCCGCGGTATGATTCTTCCACTGCACTCTGCAAAATCTGATATTCTTGTTTCTGAGCTGCCTTTCTGACGTCTCAAGTATTTGTAGTGGTTCTTCAGCATATGTGCAGTCGTCTTGCAATTCAATATCGGACAATGGTATTTCATCTGTCGGTTGTCGCAGACACTTTCGAAGCTGAGATACGTGAAACACATTGTGCATTCTTGACAAGTTGGGTGGAAGCTGCACTTGATACGCAACTTCGCCAACTCTTCCAATAATTTGGAACGGTCCCACATATCTGGGTGCCAATTTACCCTTGACTTGAAATCTCTTAACTATTTTGAATGGGGTAACCTTGATGTAGACAAACTCTCCAACTTCAAAGCTCAAATCTTTCCTACGGTTATCTGCATAGCTCTTCTGTCGGTCTTGTGCCATTTTGAGTCTGTCTCTGACAAGTCTAACATGTGCTTCTGCGTCTTGAACAATCTGGGGACCAATAAGTTGTCGCTCTCCTGTTTCTGTCCAATTCAGAGGGGTTCTGCATTTTCTGCCATAAAGTGCTTCAAACGGGGCCATTTGGATACTGACTTGGTAGCTATTGTTGTATGAGAACTGAGCGAACGGTAAGCAAGTATTCCACGCTGCTCCATACACAATAGCACAAGCTCTTAGCATGTCTTCCAAGATTTGATTTGTTCTTTCTGTCTGTCCATCTGTCTGCGGGTGGTATGCTGAACTGAAGTTCAGATCGGTGCCCATAGCTTCATGCAATTTCTCCCAAAACTTGGATGTAAACTGTGCTCCTCTATCTGACACAATCTTCTTCGGCACTCCATGGAGTGTCACTATTCTAGTCAAATACAACTCAGCAAGCTTGTCCTTCCCGTATGTTTGCTTGACCGGGAGAAAATGAGCCACCTTGGTCAATCTATCGACAATGACCCAGATAGCATCATATCCCTCACGAGTCTTGGGAAGTCCCGTAATGAAACCCATGCCGATACTATCCCATTTCCATTCGGGTATTGGCAAAGGCTGCAACAATCCTGACGGTTTCTGGTGGTCTATCTTGATCTGCTGGCAGACATCACATTTGGTTACATACTCTGCCACTTCCTTCTTCATCTGGTTCCACCAATACTTTTTCTTCAAGTCTTGGTACATCTTGGTACCTCCTGGGTGTATTGAGAACTGAGACGAATGGGCTTCAGATAATATCAACTCTCTTAATTCTTTCTTGTCGGGTATGCAATAGCGACCACGGAAGGTAAGGATTCCCTGTTCGTCTATCGCATACTCTGATGAATTTCCTTCTTGAATATCCTTTTTCAGTTTTTGAATCTCTTCATCTTTATCTTGTGCTGCTTTAATCTGATCTGTCAGTAATGGTTGAATCTCTAATGCTGCTTCTTCACCTTGTTCTGTGATCACTAAATTCAGTCGTAGTATATCTCTTTTCAATTCTGGTGGGTACTCTGTGGTGCTGACTTTGCTTGGGCGAGCCTTTCGGCTGAGAGCGTCGGCAACTACATTTGCTTTGCCTGGGTGGTACTGGAGATCCACATCATAGTCCTTGATCAATTCCAGCCATCTTCTTTGTCTCATATTCAACTCTGGCTGCGTGAACAAGTACTTCAAACTCTTATGATCTGAGAATATCTCACAACGATTCCCTAGCAGGTAGTGTCGCCAGATTTTGAGTGCATGCACCACAGCTGCTAGTTCTAAATCGTGTGTGGGGTAATTCTCTTCATGCGGCTTCAACTGCCTGGAAGCATAGGCAACAACTTTTCCATCTTGCATGAGTACACATCCCAAACCTTGCTTTGAAGCATCACAATAGATTTGGAATTCCTTTTCTGGGTTGGGCAAAATCAACACTGGCGTTGTTGTCAACTTGGTCTTCAGCATCTGAAAACTTTCCTCACAAGCATCTGTCCAAGTGAATGGTCTGTCTTTCTTCAGAAATTGAGTGAGTGGACGAGATATTCGTGAGAATCCTTCTATGAATCGGCGATAATAGCCCGCCAATCCAAGAAAACTTCTCACCTCAGTCACGGTCTGTGGCTGCTTCCATTCCATAACTGCTGATATCTTTTCTGGATCCACTTTGACTCCATCTTCAGATATAATGTGACCCAAGAAAGCAACTTCCTTCAGCCAAAAGCTGCACTTGTCGAACTTAGCATATAACTGGTGCTCTCTCAATCTTGTCAATACCATGTGCAGATGCTCCTTGTGTTCTTCTTCACTCTTGGAATATATCAGAATATCATCAATGAAGACTATCACGAATCAGTCCAATTGGTCCATATGCACCAAATTCATAAGATTCATGAAATAAGCTGGCGCATTGGTTAAACCAAAGGGAACGACTGCGAACTCAAATAGTCCATATCGAGTGATAAAAGCTGTCTTCTCTCGATCCTGCTCTCGGATTTTGAGTTGATGATAACACGAGCGCAAGTCGATCTTGGAGAACACTTTGGCACCTTTGAGTTGATCAAACAGGTCATCAATCCTTGGAAGGGGATACTTGTTCTTGATTGTGACAGCATTCAAACCTCTGTAGTCGACACACATTCTTAAATCTCCATTCTTCTTCTTCACAAACAGAACTGGGGCTGACCACGGTGAAGTACTTGGTCGAATGAATTCTTTTTCTTGTAATTCATCCAACCATTTCTTTAGCTCTTTCAACTCACTGGCTGACATCCTGTACTGATGTTTGGCAATTGGCTTGGTACCAGGCACCAATTCTATCGCTAGTTCTACTTGTCTGTCAGGGGGTCTTCCTGGCAATTCTTCTGGAAATACATCTGGATACTCTTGTACCACTGGTACTTGATTAGGTGTGGCTGCTATCATGTTGATCATACGCTTTCTGGCATCCTTCAGCACTTTTCGGTCTGTTTCTACTACTATCCTCTGACCTTCAGGGTTAACCAATGACACTGTTTTGATCTCACAATCTACCTTGCCTTTATTCCTGGCTAACCAGTTCATGCCCAAGATGGCATCTAATCCGGACATATCTAACTGCAATAAGTCCGCACTAAAGTCTACCCCTTGGATTTTTATGTTAAGTCCCGCACACCCACGGTGGAACTCCATTCTAACCCCAGGGGTCTCAACCACATAAGGTCTTGGAAGTGAAACAGAGGGCAACTGATTTCTTGAGGCAAAACTCTTTGAAATAAATGAATGTGTTGCACCAGGGTCAAATAAAATCAATGCAGGTATGGAGTTGATTGGAAACATACCAGCAATGATGTCACTTGCTCCAGCTGCGTCCTCAGCTGATATATGATTTACCCTTGCATAGAAGGTTGGTCTGGTGCGACCTCTGTCTCTGCCTACTGACGTGAAGTTGGCTGTGCCTGCTGGAGATTGGGGTCCGGCTGCCTTAATCTGCAGATAGCCTCCCTTTGGAGTACTAGGGCTGGCTTGTGTCTTTGTTTCTTGCTGTTGCTGGTTTTGGACTTGCAATTTCGCAGCATCTGACGGCAAACTCTTCCTGGGGCACTGATCTCTGTAGTGTCCAATTTCTCCACAGTGAAAACAAGCATTGGACCTCCGTGGACAGGCGCTGGCAAGATGGTTTCCACCACAAGTAGGACATTTGATTGCCAAGGGTGTAGGAGAGTTGTATTGTTGGGATTGTCCCGACTGGTTCTTTGGTAGCATCACATACTGTCGGGAGGATTGGGATCGGAATGAGGAGGATCCCGAAGTCTTGCTTCGCTGAGCATTGTATGAAGAAGACTGGGACTTATGTGCTGCCTTACGCTTCCAGAAATCCTCCATTTCACACCTAGCTTCTTCTGAGATAATCAAGCTATCCACCATGTCGTGCAGGTCTTTGAACTTCATGGCTGAGATATGAAACTTCAATGACTGTTGCAGTCCTGCTCGGAATTTACTCATTTTCTTGTCTTCGCTGTCAACATCCTCGGGTGCATACCGAGAAAGGTGGTTGAACTGATGTAAGTACTCCATGACTGTACGACCACCCTGCTTAAGCGCTAAGAATTCTCGGCGCTTGGCTTCCATGATACCATCAGGTATGTGTGCCTTGCGAAAGGCCTTTGAGAACTCATCCCAAGTCACTTCTCTGTTTTGAAGAGTGCGCTGATAGTTGATCCACCACGTTGCTGCAGCGCCCTGCAACTGGTGGGATGCGTATAGCACCTTCTCTCTGTCATCGCACTGTGCTGTCTGAAGCTTCCTTTCCACGTCCACAAGCCAATCCTCAGCTACCATAGGGTCAGCTGTGGTGGAGAAGGCCGGTGGACGCGTCTTCAAAAAGTCTGCCCATCGGGTGGAAATTGGTGCACCATCCCGATTAACATTGCTTCCACCTGGTAGGCCTGGAGATCTGGTTGCAATCTGCTCAAGTAGACGAGCCTGCTAATCTAACACTCGTAAGATGTTCTGCTCTCCCTGGTAACGATTTTGCTCCAACATTGCTATCACACTGGCGAGCGTGGCTTGATCTGTGGCAGGTGCACCCTGCCTGTTGGTCTGACTGCTCTACTGATCTGGGTCCATCTGCCAATTGGGAACTTGAGATTAGCTTTGCAGCGGCTTTGGCAAGAAAGATTAGATAAGTAAGACATCGAATTACAAGGTAAGTACAGGGCGAACAAGATAAGTACGAGAGTGAAAGGGGACAGAAGGAAACTTTGAACACAGGGAGAACATACTGATAATTAGGCAAGCAACATAAAGGATTAATGAACATAAATTTACAAAAGGCAAGTGGTACACAGACCACTTAGGGTTCATGATTACACTTGCATTACATACAAAAATACTGCTATTACAAAAGGGTCACCGTACAAAATAACATTGTATTTTGTTATTTTCTACCTTAATGCAAAGACACGCAGTTAGTAGGGTCACCCTAGGATTAAAATGGTTGCTTTCACCATTCCTTGTATTATATGTTACACGTAGTGAAGCTTTTACACTGCATTTGATCAGTTTCACCTATGTCTTTCATTTTTGTTCTGTTTGTATTATTTGAAGTATACTTAACTATGTTTTCATTTCAGGTGCACAATGCATGCTCACCGAATTGCATCTGTGATCAGCCATCAAGCTGGAGAGCTCAGGACTATTTGATGAAGGGTCTTGAAGAAGTAAAGATGTTGAATTTCAGAGGAGCTGAACATGAAGTTGATTTTGTGAAGCTATTGTTCAGAACAAGGTTGTCACAGCGTCGTGTCCTAGGCAACGCCTAGTCGTCCTGGCGGCCGATGTGGGACGCCGATGCAGTTCACCCAGCGCATGAGGAGTTAGGACTTAGGCGGGTTGCCATGGTCGCCTGGCCGTCGCCTAGGTGCTTCTAGCGGCCGCCTGGGGGGCGGGTGGGCTTGAAAGGGTTTAGCATGGGCCACTTGAGCCCAAAATCCTCACTCCTCAACACTTCAGGTGACACTCGTCATGGCCAATCTTTCGCCTCCTGCCATGGGCGTCGATCTCCCTCTGCACCTGCCGCCGGCGCCGATCTCCCGCCTCTTCCCGTTGTGGGCGCCGATCTCCTGCCTACTCCCGCCATAGGTGTAGATCTCCTGCCGACGCTGATCTTCCGCCTGCTCCCGCCGCAAGCGCAGATCTTCTGCCTACTCCCGCCATTGGCGCTGATCTCCAGCCTGCTCCCACCGCCGGCTTCTCTCTCCAGCTGTGTACCTCTTGTTCTACGTGTTGACTAACTTTGATTTGCGCTTCTTGTTGTGTGTTACCATTTTGAGATGATTTGGGTATGATCGATTGAATATTTACTATTTCAAAACCTGTTGCATTGCTTGGAAAATTCATCAGCTGTATATGGTCGAATAGACAATAGCTATTTTTCTGCCGTGGCAGAAGATTGATATGCGAATGAGAGGCATCGGGAATGAGAGGAGAGGCGGGCAGGAGTGCATCCTGTTTACTGGTCCAGCACATAGCATGTCGATCGCTGGCGTTGGCTGATGGCGAAAATTGTGTATAGATTTGCTCAACTGGTTTAATTTGTGCCGTTGCCATAACGCCCCCGTTTCCAGGGGCGCGTACGGACACGGCATTCCGCAACTATTCACGCATGAACAGTTAAGGAACGTCGCGCAAGAGTATACCATTGCATGCTTACAACAAAAGTCCAGCATATATTTCACATAAGGATTACTATCCAGGGTTTGACAGCGGGGCGTGCAAGCCCAAAGTATGTTTACATTACAAAAGACTTCCAGAATCCGCTTCGAGCGCGGCGAAGACCTAAAGCCACGGGTCCTCGTCGACGAAGAAATCCTCAGGGACATCCTCGACGGGGAGACCTTCACCAGAGTCTTGATCCTCTAAAGAAATGATTAAGCAAGCCGTGAGCCAATCAACCGGCTCAGCAAATCCCAAAGGGATCCTAACTTATTACATGCACGAAATTTCAAAGGAAGGGAATATATTTGGTTTATTAACTTTGAGTGGATGCAGTTTTATTTGCAGTTCATTTTAATAAGACGGACTCAAAACCTACTTCTTAAGAACTCAGGGGTTTTTCACAAAGAGTTGATTATCCAACCTACTCAGGTTAAGCATTTACAAAACTACTTAAGCTTTGCTGCTGGAATCACCCAAGTGACACAGCTCCAATAACCGGGAGCACGGCGTATTCGAATACCATTTATTTGACTCTGCAGAGTTTGCTCAGCTTTACCCACACGATCCCTTAACTCCCGCTAAAGAGTTAAGAAAGCTAGGTCGTTTCACTGCTCAATTCTTTATATAGGCTCTACCCAGTAGAATCCACTCGGGTCTGGCTCACACACACACACACACACCCACAAGACGAGAAAACCAACGTCCACTTCGAGTGAACTCTACCGTTGTAGGCATCCGCAGCACGGACTACCCAACCTCACTGCTTAACCTCCTGTAGAGTTTCAATCGATTTGAGCAGCTACTAGACCAGTGTTGACAAGTCAACTCCTGTGGTTGAGCGATCACTGTGACATTTGCTCAGCGCAAGGGTTTCAGTCCTTATATTTTCACATGGTCCGCAACCTCATCAGGCCCGCGACCCAACCTAAGGTAAGCGGTGGGCGTAGACCGTCTCGCGGTTTCCCACTCACCCTTACCCTACTCCAAACCTAGGGTAACAAGATGGGCAAAGACCGTCTCGCGGCTCTTCCCCAACCCTTACCCTACCTTGTGCACGCCGGCACTCTCCGCTCTAAGATACGGTGTCCCATACCACCCTACTTTAGAGTCGGGTTTTCCAAATTCTATTGGCCCGCAGCCACAACCTTATCAGTGTAAGACTTTTGCATGATAATAATAACCTACAATTATCTAGATTAACAGATAATTATTTCTAGGGTTTCAATGGCATGGCTACAAATCAAACATGGCATTTATCGGTGGTAGGTCTAACTATATCACATGTCATTCTAAACATTTTATTTTATTTTAAACTAACATTTCACAACTAGCATAATGCAAATAGCATATTAACATAATTAAATCACATGGGTTGCAACATGATCAAAGGATTTGGGACTTGCCGTCAATCTGGATTATTTCAGCTAGCTCGAACGAAGAACCTTCTGGCTCCTGAGATTGCACCTGGGCTTCCGGGATTTCCGTCACTAGCGCAAACAAATAAAATAATTAAATCCAGCTTGCAACTAATCAAGCGAGGAGAAGATTAAACTAATTAAAAAGGAATAAAATGCATAAATCCTTCAAATGGAATTTTAGGAATTTATCTGGAATGATTTTGGTGGGATGGAGGTTACAAATGGGTCTAGAATATTATTTGGAGCAAAGTGGTGAAATTTGGGAATTTTTGGGATTTTATGTGATTTTCTAGGATTTATTTAGATTTTCTGGGATTTTAGAAATTGGAAAAGCCTCTGGAAAATCGGTGAACAGTGTCAGGCCGGCCCAGCGCTACAGCGCGGCCGAAGGCCAACGCGGCCTGGTTGCGCGCGCGCGAGCGCGGGAATGGAGCGGGCCGAGGGAGGCGGCCCACGCCAACGCGCGTCCGCGCGGCTTTGATGCCCGCCGCGTGGCTCGTCTGGACGGCAGGATGGGATGACGCGAAGCGGTACGGCGGGAAGATCCGACGGAGGGGAGGGGCTGAGTTTATGATCATCGGACGGTCGAGGAGGAACGGCCATCCGACGCTCCAAGTTAGACGGCAACGGGGAGATGGACGGCGGAGAGGAGGCCACGTCGCGGGGGAGGTATCGTCTTCAACCTCCGGCCGCTACAGTGCACCCGAGGCAGGGCAGCGGTGACGACGGCAATTTGGGCGCCAGGGGGCTCGTCGCCGGCGACCAAGGGCACCGGCGGGCGCGGCGTCGAGAGGGGAACCCATTTTGGGCGGTTGGAAGGCGAGGGGATCAACGGAGAGAGCGGGGGACAGAAGGGGGAGGTTCGGGTGTTTTGCTGTGGAGAGGGTCACCGGCGGCGAGAGGGTCTAATCGGCCGTGGCTACACCATCTAGGGAGTTGGGAGCTCACATTGGCGGCGGTGGTTGCGGTGGGGAAGGCCCGGAGTGAGCTGGCCACGGAGAGGTGGTTGCGGCCGGAAGGGGGTCTCGACGGCGGCGCTCCACGGGGCTTCACCTGTCTAGAGGAGGGCGGCAAAGGGGTTAGGGGAGGGTGGAGATGCTCCAGCGAAAGTAATTGAGAAATGGGGGAGGGGAGAGGGAGATTAGCTCCCGGAGGCCACCGGCGCAGGGGACGGCGAAGGCGGAGCTACGGGCGGCGGGGCTTCAATCGGGTGCTCTGGGAGGTGGCTGGGAGTGGTGGGAGGCGAATGGGAGGGGTGGAGAAGCTGGGGAACCAAGAGAGCGAGCGGGAGAGGGGGAGGGGGTTTTATACCCGCGCGGTGGGAGGGGCGATTCTTCGGGGAGAAGGCAGCGGCGGCTCTGGGGGCGACAGGAGGGGATGGGGAGCTGTCAAGGGCGTTTAAACACGCACAGTGGAAGGGGCGGGATGACGCACGGCGCTGTGCAGAGGAGTGGCGACGCGACGGGGGCAGTTGAGCTGCGGCCGGGGCGAGGGCGCGTCCGCGCGCGAGAGAGTGGGGAGGCAGCGACTGCCAGGTGGGGCTGAAGCTGGAGAGGGCGACGCGGCGCGGCGGCATCCACTCGCTCGGACAGGGGCTGTCGGGACGGCGGAGGCGGTCCGAGACCGGGGCGGCGTGGGGACAGGCGCGGGCGCAGCGCACGCGCGTGCGCGGGGAGAAGGCGGGGAGCGGTGCAGCGCCAGCGGGAGGAGGGAGCGGGGAGGGGCGCTGCGGGAGAGGAGAGGCGGGGTCGGGGCGGCGCCAACGCGGGAGGGAGAGAGGGAGGCGCCGGGAGGGAAGGGAAGGCGGAAAACGGCGGGGCGCCAACGAGACAAGGAGAACGGAATGGCTGAAAAGGGAAAGCACGTTCCGGGAAAACTTTCCCAAAAAGAAAAGTTTTCAAAATTCACTAAAAAATGCACCAAAAATCACAAATTTTCTGGTTTGAATTTTTAGGGGCTTTTCAGCCATTGGCGATACATGGCCGATGGATTTCCTGACCGGCGTGCTGCAGGTGACGGCCACCACAGGCCCGCAACTGCCAGAGCTCCGCAGCGCTGCCGCTACGGTTTACGAGCTGACGGCCTGGCTTGAGCCGTCGCCGGGCGGGCGCCGATCGGCGATCGCCACCCGATCCGGCACCAGTCGCCACCGGCACGCCATGTCTCGGTTTTGGCTTGACAGGGTAAGAAGAGGACATGGGACTAGCCCACGCCCGCGTGGGGGCGGAGCGCGCCTGGCATGGCAGGCAGCCCGGTGCGGGCGCGAGGTGTAACGCCCCCGTTTCCAGGGGCGCGTACGGACACGGCATTCCGCAACTATTCACGCATGAACAGTTATGGAACGTCGCGCAAGAGTATAACATTGCATGCTTACAACAAAAGTCCAGCATATATTTGACATAAGGATTAACATCCAGGTTTTCACAGCGGGGCGTGCAAGCCCGAAGTGTAATCACATTACTAAAGACTTCCAGAATCCGCTTCGAGCGCGGCGGAGACCTACAGCCAAGGGTCCTCGTCGAAGAAAAGATCCTCCGGGACTTCTTCAACGGGGAGACCTTCTTCTTCGTCTTGATCCTCTAAAGATTTGATTAAGCAAGCCGTGAGCCAATCAACCGGCTCAGCAAATCCCAAAGGGATCCTAACTTATTATATGCACGGAATATCAAAGGAAGGGTGTATATTTGGTTTATTACATTTGGTGGATGCAGTTTTATTTGCAATCATTTTAATAAGACGGACTCAAAACTTACTTCTTAAGATCTCAGGGGTTTTCCACAAGAGTTCATTAACCAACCTAAACAAGTTAAACGTTTACAAAACTACTTAAGCTTTGCTACTGGAATCACCCAAATGACACAGTTCCAATAACCGGGAGTACGGCGTATTCGAATACCATTGTTTGACTCTGCAGAGTTTGCTCAGCTTTACCCACACGATCCCTTAACTCCCGCTAAAGAGTTAAAAAAGCCAGGTCGTTTCACTGCTCAACTCTTTATATAGGCTCTACCCGGTAGAATTCACTCGGGTCTGGCTCACACACACACACACACACACACAAAAGAAAAGACGGTGTCCGCTTCGAGTGAACTCTACCGTTGTTAGGCACCCAAACACGGCTTGCCTAACCTCACTGTTAAACCTCCTGTAGAGTTTCAATCGAGTTGAGCAGCTACTAGACAAGTGTTGACAAGTCAACTCCTGTGGTTTGAGCGGGTTCTATGACATTTGCTTAGCATAAGGGTTTCAGTCCTTATATTTTCACATGGTCCACAACCTCGCCAGGCCCGCGACCCAACCTAAGGTAAGCAGTGGGCGTAGACCGTCTCGCGATTTCCCACTCACCCTTACCCTACTCCAAACCCTAGGGTAAAGATGGGCGAAGGCCGTCTCGCGGCTCTTCCCCAACCCTTACCCTACCTTGTGCACGCCGGCACTCTCCGCTCTAAGATACGGTGTCCCATACCACCCTACCTTAGAGTCGGGTTTTCCAAATTCTATTGGCCCACAGCCACAACCTTATCAGTGTAACATTTTGCAAGATGATAATAATATCCTACAATTATCTAGATTATCAAGTAATTAATTCTAGGGTTACAAAGGCATGGCAACAAATTAAACATGGCATTTGACGGTGGTAGGATTAACTACATAATAAGTCATTCTAAACATTTTATTTTATTTTCGAACTAACATTTCAGAACTAGCTTAATGCAAATAGCATATTAACATAAATAAACAGCATAGGTTTCAATATGATCAAAGGATTTGGGACTTGCCGTCAATCCGAATGATTTCCGCTAGCTCGAACGAAGAACATCCTGGCTCCTGGGGCTGCAACTGAACTTCAGGAGACTCTGACACTAGCGCAAACATACAAACAAATTAAATCCAGCTTGAGACTAATCAAGCGAGGGAAAATAAACTATTTAAAAAGGAGTAAAATGCATAAATCTCCAAATGAGAAATTTTAGGAATTTATTTGGGAGGATTCTGTGGAAATGGAGGTCACCAATGGGTCTGGAATATTATTTGGAGCAAAGTGGTGAAATTTGGGAATTTTTGGAATTTTCTGTGATTTTCTAGGATTTATTTGGATTTTCTGGGATTTTAGAAATGAATAAATCCTCTGAAAAATCGGTGAACAGTGTGGCCCGGCCGCGTTGCTACAGTGCGGCCCGGCCCGCGATTTAAACGCGCGAGCGCGCGCGAGAGCGGAGCGGCGGAGCAGGCCGCGGGCTCAGCCCAGCAACGCGGGCGCCCACCGGGTGGCGATGGCCGACGCGTGGACGGCGTGGGCGGCGGGGATGCGGGGCGTGCCGATGGCTCGGATGGAGCAGGCGGGGATCGGACGGTGGCGGGGTGAGGAAGGCGGGCGGAGCGGGGAGCTGGATCGGGCGGTTGAGGGGAGGCGGGGTTATGCAGATCGGACGGCGGAGGGAACGGGGCAACGGCGAAGCGGTATGGAGGATCGGAGGGCTGCGGTTAAACGGCGCCAGAGAGGAGGGACGGCGAGGATAGCGCCACGCCATTGTCGTCTACCTCCAGCCGGGCGGGAGCGACCGAGAGACGGTGGCGGTGGAGCTGCGGCGCTCCGGCAACTGCGGAGACTTCCGGGGACCGGGGAGGGCTCCACTGGGTGCTCCTGGACACGGGGAATCCATCTGGGGCACTGGGGAGGCGAGGGGAGCAACGGAGAGGGCGGGGAACAGAAGGGGGTGGTTCGGGAGCTCGGAGGCGAGGGAGGTCGCCGGCGGCGAAAAAGCCCAATCGGCCGTGGCTACACGGGAAGGGGATCAGGAGGCTCACATTGGGAGTGGCGGCAGGAGCTGGAAGGCGGCGAGGAGGTCTGGCCACGGGAGGGTGGTCTCGGCCGGCGGTGAGCAACGAGGCTGGAGCTCTTCGGGCGTTCACCTGCCAAAAGAAAGTCACCAAGACGATCAGTGAGGGGAGGAGGTGCTCTCGGCGGGAGAAATCGAAGAATGGAGGAGGGGAGAGGGAGTTCGGCTCCCGGGGGCCACCGGCGCAGGGGAGGACGACGGCGGAGCCTCGGGCAACGGGGCTCCAATCGGCGGCTCTGGGAGGGGGCTGGGAGTGGCAGGAGGCGAATGGGGGTGCTGAGGTGCTCAGGAAGCAAAGGAGTGAGGGGGAGCCGAGGTGGGGTATTTGTACCCGGGCGGAGGGAGGGGCTCCTTCGGGGTGAAGGCAACGGTGAGCTCCGGGGTCAACAGGGAATGATGGGAGCAGGTCGGGGGGAAGCGTCTCCTCCGCGAGACGGGCGGTGACCGGGCGCTGCGCGGCGATTATGGCGACGGGACAACACAGGAGCAGGTGGAGCTGCGGCATGGGGAGGGAGGCGTCCACGCGCGGGAGAAGGGAAGGCGGGGTTGCCAGGTGGGGACGGGCGCAGAGAAGTGGCGCCGCGTGGCGCGGAGGTTCTGCGGCGGTCGGGACAGCGCGGCGGGGTAGGAGCGGGGAGCTGGGGCGGAGGGCGTCCGCGCAAGGAAGAGGGGAGGGCGGCCGCTGCCATGCAGGGCCAGGCGCAGAGGAGCGGCGACGCGTTGCGCGGGAGCGCCCACGGTTTTGGACCGTGGCGGTCGGGGCGGCGCTGTCCGCGCGCGCGCGAGGAGGCGGTGCGGGAGCGGGCGCAGGCGCGACGCGCGTGCGCGGGGAAAGCGGGGAGGGAGCGGGCGCCAACGGAGGGAGAAGGAGGCGTCCGCGCGGGAGGAGGCCGGGGAACGGAGAAGGCGTAAAGAAGCGGGGCGCCGAAGAGAAACGAAGATGCCCGGCCCAGAAAGGAAAGCGGAAACAGGGGAAACTTTCCTAAAAAGGAAAGTTTCTGAAATTCACCCAAAAACCGGCAAAAAAATTCACAAATTTGGATTTTGAAATTTTGGGGCTTTTCACGAGGTGAGATGTCGCGCGGGCGCGGCACACGGGCGGCGTGGATTGGGGCGTATTGGGCACGGCGTGGACACGGACACGGACACGAGTTCCCGGGCACAGCAACTAGCACGAGCGCCGCCGGTCAACGTGCGGCGTATTGCCAGGATGGGGTGGCTCGCGCGCCAGGCCGTGAAGTTGGAAGGCTGGGGGTGCGGAGCCACGGCCGGACGCAGTTGGTTCCCCGGGGCGCAGGCGGCGTGGCCATGTTTCGATTCGAATGCTGGAACGTCGCGTAATTCACGTGGATTTGCCTGTTTCATGTAGAATTTCGATCAAATTCCCTCAGCCCTTATCGACCTGTTCTTTACGGCTTCTAAAAATGACTTTTAGTTTTTGTTACAGTATCTAACTTTTAAACAGAGTATTCTCTCAACATGGGATCTACAAATTAATTGTACTACACGTTAAAAACACAATATCTGTATCAACCAAAATTACAAGCAAGTATCTCTCTCCGTAATCTCTATCGCAAACAGCAAAATTCAAAAATCTCAGTCAAAAATCATATCAAACATGCCCATATATATCATGTGTGTGAGCTCGGACCTCGCATACGCCATATGCTGGCCAGGAGGCCCAATTTCCACTGCCCAGAAGCTTAGGTTGGCTTCCTGGGTGGCTTTTCTGTAAGTAGCCCCTGCTCCTATGTACTCCTATGACACTAGCTCGAACCCTATTTCAAAGTGGAGGCTCCAGTTTTTCAAAACCTTAACCATTTATGTCACTATTGACCGATTTCCGTCAATCAAGCCGTGAGAGAGCTGTGCAAAATCCATTTTGCCCCTGTCCAATTTACTCCTTTTTATTCGGGTCGGCCCCACTACAGAGGCACAAACCTTCTTCGCCAAGCGAACACGCGTACTCAGAGCTTCTTCTCCAACAGAGGCAAGGACGGCGCGGTCGAACAAGGTCAGGGAGGCTTGGGCAAGCTCAAAAACAGATCGGTGACGAAGAGAGGAGCACAAATGTATTAATGGTTTGGGGAGTGGAGCTACAAGGGGTGGTGGGTGTGCGCGGCTTTGGCGTCTAGATGGCGGGGAGAAGAAACTGGCGGATGAGGAAGGAAGAGGAAGGCGAGAGGAAGCTTCCATTGCGGCTAATTGATGTATTGCTCACTGGTCAGAGATGAATCGGGGTGGCGGTGGGTGAATGGAGATGGGGAAGAAGAGTCTGATCCGGTGAGTCTGTGAGGGAGCAACCAAACGATTTGAGGGGCAATGGTTAGGGGAAGGAGGGGTGCCTCAATGATGTGGTGATCTGCT
This sequence comes from Dendrocalamus latiflorus, assembly GCA_017311315.1. Classification (NCBI taxonomy): domain Eukaryota; kingdom Viridiplantae; phylum Streptophyta; class Magnoliopsida; order Poales; family Poaceae; genus Dendrocalamus; species Dendrocalamus latiflorus. The sequence continues at coordinate 21,637,814 of CM029671.1, read as the reverse complement.
GGCAAGCTCCTCGTCCTCATCATCATCTTTTACGAACAATGGATGATCGGTGTAGGCGAACGACAGCGAGCGGTGTGCGACCGGCTACCTCCGAGAGGCTGGGTGCGATGGGAGGAGACGAAGGAGAGGCCGGAGGCGTGGAGGCAGTCTGTAAGGACCCAGATATTAACATCTGGATTCCTCTGTGATTACTGCACTATTCCCTGGATCAGTAGATAGTGCTCACAGTTACAGTAATGAATATCAAAATACATATCATGCGGAAGCGTAAATATAATAGTAGACTTACTCATGGGCCGATTAGGCCGAAATCATTAAATTGCAGCGGCGGAAGAACGAAGCACACAGGTGGGACCTTCAGGACATGCCCACAGGCAGCCAACTGGAGGTTCGCGACCTAGCCCTTGACATCTTCATCTTCTCGGCTAGCTTGTCCAATCTTGTTGCTGAGGCGAGGTGATTTGATTCCTGATTCTGAATTTTGTCGCAAAAGCGAGCATGAGCACTCCGACCCCGTGCTCCGCGAGCCAATACACATAATGCAAATAAATAGTATGCATGGCTTAACAAAGGAGAGGCTCGGGTTATTTTATTTGCCATAGAATGCGTCTAGTAGCATTTATATTATTATATCATATTGTTGTTACTGTGACCTAAAGACTCCTCACCGCAAATGACATCATCGATTAAATCCACCAAAGACTCACACTTACTATATTTAGTGTTGTCAAATACTCCAAATAGCGAATTTTATCAATTATACAATCCAGCAATCAATTGGGGCCTAAAACTTCAAACAGCTAGTGACATCATTTATCTAGTATCATTTATTTAATCCATCAATATCTTCTGTATTCTAATTCCTAACCATCCAATCCTTTTTGTTACTGACCCACAACCATAATTTGCTTTTCCACTTATCGCCTTATAATCCATCTCTAACTACTTCACTATTGTACCTCCACCAAGAGTATCGTTGATCAAGTCTACGAATCGCTAGTATACATCCACCAAAATATCCTTGATCAGATCTAGAATTCTCTAATAAATATCCACCAAGATTATCATTGATCAGGTCTAAGATTAATCTCCCATAGTTATTTTCATACCTCCAAATTCCCAAGATTCAAATTATCCATCTAGTATTTGATCAAATCATGTTAATCCCATCATTGTCAACATCTTCCAAGAGTTTATACTAAGTATCAATGTTGTAAACCAACAATTACTTTGATACTCTCTAATTCTACAAAGATTATTTGAATCATCTATCTAGCCTATATATTCATTTAGGCTCCACCAATTTATCTTTCCAAAATCCACAGTATCACTATCCCTGTTATGATCAACATGAATCCACCAACTTCCTTATGCAATTACCATACACACCCTTCTTCTTTTCTTACGACTCCATTTATTCTTCCTATATTTTATCTTGTAAGAATAGAAATGCCACTAATTGTAATACAATACATAAAATTTCCTGAGACCTAGCAGCTTTAGAACAAAACATAATGTTCAAGGAATATTAACATGGTTTTCCATACATATGGCATCACACCATATGCCTAATATCACCATAATTTTTCCATACATACGGCATCACACCGTATAACATCTTTCAGCGTTATAGCCGCTTAACTTACCACTGGGACGACACCCAGGACAACTCAAATCAGGGCTTTCCGCCGCGCTTCACTTTTCCATCCCACCCACAAAACATTTTGAACTAGAACTATATCTGGTTAAGTTCCCATGTCCGCCCTTGACCGTGGGCACGGCTATTCGAATAGTTTTAGACTCTGCAGAGTTTGTACACTTTCACCACAAGAGACAATCAACTCGTTGCCCCACACGATTCCTTAGACGTGTGGTTGAGCAGACCATCACAGTGACTTTTCAAATTATCGAGTCCCTTTTCTCATTTCACTTTTATGGGAGACTGCCCACTTGCGGTGGGTCCCATCTGTGCGCGGGATGTTTCCCACAGCCACTACGCAGCCGGACCTTCTCTCTTTCCGCAACGTAGGACAGCTGGGAAACTTCACCCCCCACTGGTGTCCCTTCAGGCCCCCTTGCCATAGCATAACCCCTTCGAACCCCAACCCGTGAAATGAGTCCGAGGATTCGATAAATGTACTTAGCCAAGTTGTAATTTACAGACTTGTGGTTGTACTGTTTTACCCGGGAGGTCATGACAAGATTCAGTCCTTAGTGGTATCTGGGCGGTCTATCACTAACCCCATTTTGTGCATCCACTGCACCACACTCACACCATCCAACCAATCCGCCCAGATATTTAAGCAAGTTGGGGATTTTGAGGGTATAAAATAGCCATGTCAAATATACCAGTCATTCCCACCATGACTGCCCAACCAATTTTTCCTCAGGATTAAAAAGTGATGCTTGGGCGCTCTCGCGCCCATGAGTATCTACGCAATACTAAGCATGGCAGATAATTAGGGACTTAATTTCAAAAGGTCAATATTATAATTTTGCTAGGGCGACAAGGTTTACACATTCAAATATTCCAAGGGAGGGTAATATTATTCAAGGTAAACAATGGGCACATAACTAGATTATTAAATTAAACATGTATTTTCATAAACATAACAGCATGCAATTTGATAATTTAAATCAAAGTAATTTGTAGAAAATGTAGGATCAACATGATCAAAGTATTGACTCGCCTGGCGCGGTTTTACTGCGGTCTTGAGCTCATATAAAGTGGCCTCATGCGATGATCTTTAATTTTTGGTGTTCATCGACCTCGTCCTCGCTTGCTCCATAGAGTCTTCAGAACTCCAGTTTCTAACTACGCAACAGCGACTGAACCCAAGTAAAAGCAAATGACTTAAAGAATCCAAATAAACTTAATTTAGATTTATTATAAGTTAATGGGTGGTTCGGGTGATTTGAGGCAAGGTCGGTGGTGTGATATTTTATGTACCTCCATTTATCACTAGGCTAGTTTAATTTGAGTTAGGGTGCATTTACACGGGTTCCAGCTTGCTATAAGTACAATTATGCTTAATATTACTACGTACTAAAGCTGGCGTTAAGATTTGTTTAATGGCACTATTTTTATCCTGCTTATTGTTTAGCTACTGTTAAGCTTAGCTTTTATTCCAAATCTTAGTTTACACTTAGCTATCTGAGCAAGGCTCGATATGTATCGTTTTAGGTTACTCTAATTACTCGTGTTAATGGTTACATGTTAATTAAGGGTCATCTTTATTAAATATAGATATTTATCCAAGGCCACTTCTCCTCTTTAATGCCTTTAATAATTAATTAGATTTACAATTTAAACATTAAGGTCACACTAGCTATTTATCATGACAACTAATCCGAATCTAAATCATACTCAAACTCTCTAAAGCCTTATCTGAATTTTGTTAGCTTCCCTAGATTATCTCCTAATTTTTCCTTTTATTTAGGATTAACCTAAAATAAATGCTAAAGACATACTAATCATACATACATACATGATAGCAACTAATCCATGGTTAGACATGTATTAAGCTCATGTATATCCTAATAAATTTTGTATCTCCTATGGAAAAATTTTTTATTAATTTTGGACTATACACTAAACCACATTTTATTAATGACTTTAATTGTTAACTAAACCTCAAATAAATACTTAAGCTATATGAGTTGTTCATATAATAAATAAACAATCAAGAGTTAAACCTTAAGGGACCCTATTTTATGTACTAATTAAATTTATTAGTTTCTATGGATTACTTCTTAGTTTAACCATTCCTTGTTTTCTTTGTTAATCTTGTTTTGCATAGACCACCATTGTATATGTATATGCCATTACATTCTGTTTTTTTTTGAATTTTCCTTAACTAGCTAACAAAGGATGTTTCTAATTACCTTGAGTGCCCTTGGGCCCACATGACATTGAGGGAAGAGAGAATTGGGGAGGATACTGCCTTGCTCTCGGCCACACAGGGAAAAAAAGGGAAAGTAACAGAGGAGGGAGGCAGAGCGCGGGAAACGGCAGTGCTGGCCGGGGTGAGCCGCCGCCGGCAAGAAGGGCCGGGGAGCCGATGTCACGGAGTGAAATGGAGGGAGTGAGGAGAGGGGGAAGCCAATTGAGGCGGCGGTCTTGGCTGAGGCGGCGGCGAAAGCGGCCGGGGTCGGAGGCCGAACGTGGCGCCGGCGCCAGAGTGAACGGGGAGGCAATTTGAGTGAGGAATGAGCATGAGGGGGCCGAGGGAAAGCTCACCGAGCAACTAGCCGAGCCGGAGCAAGCGTGGAGTTGGCCGGCGGCGGGAACCAGGTCGTCGCGGGGAAGCTGCTCGGTGCCGGAGTGCTAGGGGGAACGGGGAGCTCCGGCGTCCGTCGGAGGTTGTTTGCGGCGGCGGGGAGGTACTGCTGGGAGAAGGAATCGAGAAATGGCCGCCGATGTGGAGTTGACGGCGGTGGTGGCCGGGATTTGGGGATAAGACCGAATCGGGGAGGGGAGAAGTGAGGGAAGAGGGATGATGGCGCGGGTGATGGAGAGGAGCGGCGGACACCTCTTATAGCCGAAGAGGGGCAGGGAGGCGCGGTGGCGGAAGACCGGTAGGCGGCGGAGGACCGGGCGGAGCGGGGAAGAACCTTTGGGTAAGGACCCGGTGGCGCGGGGCTCGGGGTGCAGGCGCGTGTCAGGGCGAGGGGACTGGCGACGCGGCCGGTGGCAGGGAGCGGCGAGGGGACAAGGCGAGCACGCGCGCGTGATGATGGAGTCTTCGGCGGAGGCAGAGGAGAGATGAGGGAGAAAGGGAAGAGGGCGCGTCCGCTCGGTGGGGAAGAAAGAAGAAAGGGGAAAAGGAAGCCGCCGCGGGGAGGGGAAGGAGAAAGAGAGAAAGGTGGGGGCCACGCGCAGGGAAAGGAGAGGAGGGGAAAAATAGGCCCGGCCCGCATGTAAGAGTGAGAGTCGTGTGTGTGTATATATAAATATATGTATATGTATCGTTAAGTTGCACTTTTTATTTCAACTCTTTCTTTCTAATTAATCCATGTTCTGATTCACTAGATTAATTTTAAATTAAGTATTCAGAGGCTAAATCCCCATTTAAATTATTCATTTTATTATCATTATTACTATTTTTGTCATTTGGTGTTCGAAAATTAATTCCGGTTATTATTTGCTTAGCAGAAAATTTAGGGAAACCCAAATAAGATTTTGAACAAAAATTCAAATGTCAGCAAGGCGCAAATAAAAGTTTTAAATTTTCTCAAAATTTTGAACATCCAAAATTTAGGATGTTACACAGTCGGAGCGGATGCAGAGACGATCGATGGCTCGTATGTGGAGTCAGCGGCGTGGAGGAGCGTGAGGGCCAGCGCGCGGAGTGGGAGGAGGCATAAGAGAGGCCGTATGTGTGGAGGCAGAATGCGGAGGCAGTCGATGAGGAGACTGTGGTTGGGCATGGAGAGCGGGCTAGAGGGGTCAGTAACAGGTAGCAGTGGAGTAGGAGAACAATACGTACGATGCATTTGGGACGAGGGCTGGAGGGTAACGCGATTGTGGACGACCGATGCGGGAAAAAGAGTGAGGCGCTATCGAAGAGGGTACAAACATTGGTGTCAATTGTTTAGAGAGAGAGAAGAGGTACATGAGAGTTGGGGATGAAAAAGTACCATTCATAAATTCTTTATCATTTTTCTAAAGTGAATGTCTATACAACATTCGACTGTTTTGAGGACAAAAACAGTCAAATTGATCTGAGACGTTAGATTTTCATCCAACGGATCCACCCATACAAGCCCCCCTCCAAAAAAATGGCCCCCCTCAAAAAAAATGATCTAGGGCGTTGGATCTCCATCTAACGGCTCAAAACCTGACTGTTTTGTCCTAAAAAATAGTCGAATATTGTATAGACACTCCCTTTTCTAAATAGTAGAGATATAAATTTTTTGGGATAGACTATTGCACAGGCGACTGAATTTTTTTTTATCTTTCAGTCACCTAAAGTTGCACTTTGAATCACCTAAAGTTGCACATGTTTTTTTGGAGGGGGCTGCAATTTTAGTTGATTGAGAGTGCAATTTCAGGTCACCTGAAGTTGCACTCTGAATCACCTAAAGTTGCAGCTGTTTTTTTGGAGGGGGGCTGCAATTTTAGTTCATTAAGAGTGTAATTTTAGGTAACTAAAATATAAAAAAAATTCAGTGGTATGTGCAATAGCAAAACTGAAATTTTTTAGCTTTATACTAAGACGGTGGAGAGGTTCGACCCCACCGCGGCCCTGACCCACCGCTTTGTACAGCATTTCCTTCGTCACGAGTTTGTTCGCCCGAGTCCGCCCAAGAAGCAAGAAACCCCCGAACCCCGAGCTCCCATTGCCATGGACGACGGCGACGGCGGCCTCCCCGCCAAGCGCACCAAGCTCTCTCCCGCCGCTGGCCCCGGAGACAGACGGGACCACATCAGCGACCTCCCCGATGACCTCCTCGTCCTCATCCTCCTCCGCCTCCCCACCAACTACGCCGCCCGGACGAGCGTCCTCTCCCGGCGATGGCGCCACGTCTGGGCCCGCCTCCCCGTCCTTACCTTCAAATGCGGTGACTCCGGCGCCGCACCCGTCCTTGCCGCCCTCGCCGCCTGCGCCGCCCACGGGGACACCGACATCCAGAGCCTCACCGTGTCCTCCATCGACGACGCCGCGCCGGAAGCCACCGCCTCCTGGCTACGCCTCGCCGCGCCCCTTCTCTCCGGCGCGCTCCATTTCCACAACAGGTGTTCTGCGTCGGTTTGGGAACTGAACTGGGAGCTGGACGAGGAGGTGATGGTGGAAAGAGGCGCCTTTGAGTTGCCCTGCTTCAAGAAAGCCACCAAGATTTGGTTTAAACTCGGATTTCTTGGCCTAGCGCTGCCACCGGCTGTTGTCTTCGATGCGCTTACGGTGCTCTTCCTGGAGAACTTACGGTTCCAAGGCCAATTTAGCCTCAGCTACACCATGTGTCCGTCCTTGCAAGAACTGAGCATCAAGAGGACCCTCGGGTTGGTCGGCCTGGCGCTCAACTCGAAGTCTCTGGTGCGGATAAATTTGTTCGACCTCCATGGGTTTCAGCGGCTCAATATCGTGGCGCCGGGGCTCAAGATTTTGAACGTGTTGTACTGCTTTGATGATGCGCCAAGACCAATTGCCAACATTGCCGCAGAGGGGCTAGAGGAGCTCAGGTGGGAAGTGCCTTACGATCCAGAGTCAGTCTGCCTCGGTAAGATGCGGCGCCTCCGGCTGCTGAGTGCCCCTCCTATTTCCTCATATTGGCTGCAAGGATCTCAGGGGGATCAGAATGGTGTGAGATTCCTTAAGCACTTTCCAGCAGTTGACCGACTCGAGCTTGAGATCATTCTAGGCGTGAGTGCTTATTCTTCCTCTTGGACATAATTTTTGAGGGAATCCTCTTGGACTTAATTATGCAAATAATGTCACGATATGCCATTGAGGTAATACGATATCAATTTACAACTGTAGCAAAACAAGATGTTAAAACTTTGATCAGGAGAAAACACACACATCGCAAATAAACTGAGAGAACACAGGAGAAATTCTGAATTTCCCTATTCTCTTATTTGCTCCCCCTTTACCCTTGCTTTTCTTACAAAATTGTCTATAAGTCTCCTCAATATATAAGCTAATAATCTCCTACTAGTATATGTATTCGGACTTCAAGTTGGACACAACTTCAACTTGAGTTACATACGGAGATGGACTCTACTACGTCTTGAACTCTAAGTCAAAATTATTTCTAACAATCCCCCCTTAATCCTGATTTGACATACTCTAGTTTTTATCTCAATGCATTATGAACTACCAGCCACGCCTCCACATGAAGCGTTCTACGTGCAATCTACATGTAGGAACTCAACTCAACTGGTACAGGTCCATCCAGATGCAAAGATTCTAAAACACTGAGACAGTCGGTCTCAACTACGACTTACTAAACTCATACTTGATACAGAACGGTGACACATCTCCTCTCATCTGCCTTGCTGCGTTACTTCGGGACGGCTGTGTTGCTTTGCTTCTCTCAGCGCTGACTTTTGCTGCTTCAGCTGTACGATGCGCACGGAGGCCTTGGGAGCACGGCTCGAGACGAGCGCAAAACGGAATTGTCGAGACGATTTTTTCAGTGACTCGCTTCTCGCCTAGGCTCTGATACCACTGGTTAAAATTTTGATCCAGGAGAAAACGCACACATCGTAAATAAACTGAGAGAACACAGGAGAATTTCTGAATCTCTATTCTTTTATTTGCTCTCCCTTTTTCTCTTACTTTTATTTTCTTACAAAAGTGGCTACAAATCTTCTCAATATATGGACTAATAATCTCCTACTAATATATGTATTCGGACTTCAAGTTAGACACAACTTCAATTTGAGTTAAATATGTAGACGGATTCTATTACGTCTTGAACTCTAAGTCAAGATTATTTCTAATACAAGATCATATTGCAATATAGGGTTTTTTCACAAGTGACTATCGTATGGAAGTGACACAAGGATAATTGCAGCAAGAAAGCAGAAAAATAAGAGTTCAGAAGCAGCATTGTTGCCTTGTTGGTATTGTAGGATATGCTTCCAGTGGTTTTGAGTTTGAGCATCTGCACATATGCAAGTATCCTTCAGAAGCAGCATTGTTGGTATTGTAGGATATGCTTCCGGTGGTTTTGAGTTTGAGCATGTGTACATATGCAAGTATCCTTCAGAAAGCAGCATTGTTGGTTCTGTAGAATATGCTTCCAGTGGTTTTGAGTTTTGTGTACATAACTACATATGCAAGGATTGCCACGAAGTTTACAAGGAAAAGTCTAAAAGTTAGAGGCTGCTGCAGTTTTTCCACTTTTCTGTTACTGAGTGTAAATTTTGGAAGCTATAGATCAGTAACAGAATCTTCGTACAAATTGTGATCACTATATTTCATTCCTTTCTAAAGTGCTGTGACAATATATTCTTTCAAATGTTACTGTTAGTCATTGAGTTGTTGTACAAAAGATCAACTGTTCCATTCAGTTCAGTGTCTCTTGTTTACAGTGTGTAAAGTGAACACTACATTTTGTGTGCGCTGGTGTACTTGGGAGAATATGCATGCATTTTAGATAGGCCCATGTATGAATCTCTTCTCGAGACTGGAAAGAACAACTTTACTTTCAAGCTACATCATAATCTCATCATTGGAGTTGAGCCCATACAGTTTTTTTTGTATAAGTTTCCTTGGGGTATTGACAAGCTTATAAAACTAATTTGATTTCTGTTTCTGGATGTTGACAAGCGCAAACATATCTATGGAGGAGGTTGTCCAAAGTGAACTTGTTTGCTGATTATAACTATTCTGCAGGGGATTAACTAGTTTTTTTAGAAAGATGGTTATCTGTCTTGTACATTTGATTATTTACCCTGTCGTTTTGTATGAGCTCACCTTTGCTGATTTCCAATGAATCCGCAGCACATGGATGGGTCGCTGCTGTTGAAGGAAGACATAACCACCCCTGATATTAAGGTCTTATCCTTATCCTTAAACACACATGGACATGTTTTTGGAGCAAGTGTATTACAGTTGCTCACAAACTGTACTGGTATAAGAGAGCTGCACCTAACATTCCAAGATCGAAAGAAGGTAATTATACTCTTTATTTGTAATATACTATTGTTCATGTGAAATAGATTTGAACAATGTGCATTTTCAACATCCTATGGCTACAACGTGTCTTGAATAAGGGAAGTTATACATAGACTGTTAATTAAGGCAATAAATTTTGATTTTTTTTGTATTTGTGAACCAGAACATGATAATGATTGTGAAATAATACTGAAATTCTAGCGGGTGTCAAATAGTGTGCACGAACAGAATGTCCAATGGCTGTTGGACTAGAACTAGGTTCCATGCTCTGTTTGGGCTACCAGAGGATAGATATGTTAACACAGCCAACTGAAAAACAAGTCAAGATTAATGAGAACGTGCTTTAACATCGTGACATAAATAAATGAAGCTCTTGATTTAGTTAACATCAAGTCTACTTCTACAATCAAGTATTCTTTCTTTCACCATTTTGTCCTATCTGTCAGAATTATGTGGAATGTTATGGGAGATTTGGAATCAGTAGTTTCTATTCCTAAATACCACCTTGCACTCTACAATTTCTTTTTTTCCCTGCATCTTAGATTCAATGGTAAATTGGCCTGAACTGACTGAAACTTTCATTCTGCATGCAAATATTTTTCACTACCTACGATAAGCAGTAGCACCTTCATGCCTAGGCGTGGGCAAGCATGGTGTCTTCGGATATAATCTTTAATAAGATGGAGAAATATTTATATTTTAGTAAGGACTACTTATCCCAAGCATTTTTGTGACGTCATCATCACTGATTCACTGGCTTTAAGATGGAAAATGTAAGCTTATGTTTGTTTCTCTCGGTATGATCTTGATCTCATAATGACTGTACGTCTGTATCCCCAGGTGTTTACTTGTTTGGGACTCCATAGCTTACTGTTAAAAACAATACCATACAATGGATAATCATGGAGCTTGAATTGCTTTCAAATGACTGCACTAGATTAAAGATTTTTGCACTTGCCGTTCCCTGTATTCTGTATAACGCATGGCCAAGCTACACTGCCATGGACCAATTGCACATATGTCTTTCGTTTTAGTTCTGCTTGTGTCATTTCAAGTACACTAAACTATGTTCTCATTTCAGGCGCGAAGTAAATGCTCACCGAATTGCGTCTGTGATCAGCCACCAAATTGGAGAATTCAGGACGTTTCAATGAGGGCTCTTGAAGAAGTAGAGATTTTGAACTTCAATGGAGTGGGACATGAAGTTGATTTTGTGAAGCTACTATTCAAAATGGCGCCGACGCTTAAAAGGATGAGAATAACCTTAGCTCGTTCGCTTCATCCTTCGTTAGAACTGCATAAAGATTTAAAAATCATTGCAAGCTTATGTCCTGAGGGTTGTTTGTTTCAGCTTTCCTTCTATGATGATTGGAAACACTAGTATGAAGATAGACAGGCAACTAGAGACAAGTGGCATCTGACTCAATTGTAAAAACTACGAAGCACACATCTCTTCGTCTTACATTTCGACGTGAATGATCATGTATACATGATTGAAGCTCAAGAAACTCTCATGCGGCAATTCTGGTGTAGCTGTTGTTTTTTCTGTTGACTAAATTTGATTTGCACCGCACCTCTTTGTCGCGTCGTGTTAATGTAAAGGAGCCTCATATGATTTGGGCGTGTTCCATTGAATCACGGTTTCAGAAACTCTCTGCGTAGTCTGGAAAGTTCCAGTGTACGTTCTTGGGACGGGGCGGAAGATGGATATGTCAAGCACAGGCAACAGGAGTGATCCATCCTGTTTGCTGGCTGCTGGAGGGGGGGAATGTCCGTGGATTTGCCCAAGAACTACTCCAGTTTTATTTGTGCCGTGCCGTACGTGTGTGTGTATATGGCCGGTGAATTGGCTGACCGTCGCCGGTAAGCCGTAAGCGCCGGCTACAACGTCCGCGTTCCACGACAGAGTGAGAAAGACGTACATGGGAATGGGATTCGGTGGCTTGGGATGGAGGAAGAAATCTCGGGCGACCCGACCCGCAGGCGGCCCCCGCGCGCGTGCGGCACACGGGCGCGGCGTGGATTGGGGTGCGACTCGGCGGGCGGAAGTGGGACGCCAGGCCCACGGTTTTTCCGCACCGCGCAATAAGGTTGGAAAATGGGAATTTTTGGTTAAAATAATCCATTTTTATTCGAAATTACAGAAATATACCCGCGGGAAATTTTTTTACAAAAATAGGCTCCAGTCGCCCAATGGTTGAGCGACTGGAGCCTTTCGCCCAACCAGCGGACGACACAATAGCTGTCGCTCTACCCTCGGGCGACCGCATCTAGTCGCCATCCCATTGGGCGACTTTCATGCAGTCGCCCAATGGTTGGGCGACTACACTCAGGGGCCGACAAAACCGTTGTACCGATCGTTTTATATACCGACGCAATATAAACAACTAGTCTGAAAAGATAAAATGACAAACTTCTATATGACTTATATATACTCATTTGAAAGGTTTCGACGAGATCTACAACTTTTAAGTTGAAGAAAAATCCAAATTCCGAAGGGAAGAACAAGAAAAAGGGAAAACACAGAAAGATAAAGCTTGCGATGCAGGTTTAGGTACAAAGATAGCCGATTTTCGGGGTCTTGGAGGCTCGCTAGTCGTTATTTTTGGATCGAGCTCGTCGTTAGCTTTCCAACGAGTACAAGAACATCGAAAACGGACACCGTATGCAAAAGTTATGCCCGTTTTACTGAAGGTGTGTCGGAAACAGACTCGAATTCATTTCGGCCTCAATTGAAACTGCTATAACTTTTGATCCCATGGCCGAAATTGCTCAAATTTTTTTCTGGAGGCTTTTGGATGTATGAAGAACAGCTCCACCAATTTTCACTATTTTTGGCGAAGGTTTGATGCACTTTCCAAATTTCGGCAAAATAGACTCTTTCCTCTCTTTTTTCTCTCAGGGACCTGAGTGCAGTCGCCCAACCATTGGGCGACTTTCATCCAGTCGCCCAATGGGAGGGCGACTGGATGAAAGTCGCCCAACGGTGGGGCGACTGCAATTAATCGCCCAACGGTTGGGAGATTTTCCGGTTGTCGCTGCTGGGTTGGGCGAAAGGCTCCAGTCGCCCAATGGTTAGGCGACTGGAGCCTATTTTTGTAAAAAAAATTCCCGCGGGTATATTTCTGTAATTTTGAATAAAAAATGGATTATCCGTACAAAAAATTCTGGAAAATGGTAGCAGATAATTTATTTTATTCGATATTTGTATTCGAGAAACGTGAATGTGGTAAGTAAAATCTGTATTCGAAAATGTTCGTATTCGTATTTGAGTATATTCGTATCCGTATTTAAGAATATTCGTATATACATTTGTATTCAAAAATATTTGTATCCGTATTCATATTCGAAACTATTCGATTCGTTTAAAACCGATAACCAGTCAAAAACCGATGAAAATCGGCAAAACCGCTAGGAATCCATTTTATCCGATATTCGTATTGAGAAAATCCGTATTTAAAAATATTCGTATTCGTATTCGAGAATATTCATATCCGTGTTTGAGAATATTCGAATTTGTATTCATATTTATTTTAAAAAAATATAAATTCATATTCGTATTTGAGACTATTCACTTATATTCTATCCATTTCCACCTCGTGTCACGTGCATGGGCCGGTCCGCCGGTGGCACCAACACCCCTCGGCGTGAGGAAGTGGAACGCGTGGCCGGTCGAGAGGTTGTTGCGTTTTTCCAGGATGGAATGGCCCGCGCCCACGAGAGCCCGTGGAGAGTTGGAAATCTCGGGCGCGCCGGCCCAGTGGGTAAGACTTTATACGGGAAGGCAGGGATTGCACTGTTTCGTGCAAAATTCTTGTGAATTTTGCTCTGTCAGCTCCGATATCGCATCCGCCCTAAGAGCAAGTCCAATAATGATTTTATAGCCAAGCTAATCAGCATTTTTGCTGATGTGGAGGAGAGGAGAGAGACGAGAGCTTGGCTCTCATGCAAGCAACAAACTGGGCACGGGAGCCTATGCAGTGGTGGGCTCAGATAATAAATGTATGTGAGGAGGAATAGGAAAGAGAATGTGAGACATGGTACCACATAATAATAAAAAACCTTTTGTAGACAAATAGAAGACAAACTATTGTATAACTTGGCTCTTATAACTTGACTTATAGCCAAACACTTGGCTCTATTATTGGACTTGCTCTAAGCGATGTTCCAATAAGCCAGGCAAGGAGGAAATAAATTCTCTAGGAGGGTGCCTCAAGTCCCACCTCACGAGGCCCTATACCAGATTTATATCACCTGTAAGCACATCTTAAAAACAATAAAAAAAATCACCTCATCTCTTTCTCCGCCCCATCTCTCTTATCTCCCCTCCCTAGCATCCCCATGTAGTAGCAGCAGGCGCCGAGGAGAGGATGCTCTCGTTGAACCCCTGGATGGACGCATTGATGGGCTCCATGCCGCCGTTCACCGACTGCTGCTCGTGGAACGGAAGCACGATGAGCGACATATGTTTGTCCTCTGCCAGGATGCACACATTCACGTTCGTCTAGTATGGCGGCACTGTCGCGAGTGCCTATATTAGCAAGCCTCCTCGTTGTACGGATGAACCACAAGCGGTAGGCATCGAGGAGAGGACGTTGAAATCAACCTGCAGGTGTTGGATGACGAATCGTTTGCGGTGCTGGTGTTGGTGGCGGTGGCGGTGACGGCACTAGTGACGATGGTGTACTAGCCGACGTGGCAGTTGATCGGGTACAAGCGGCGTAACCTGCAGCAGTCGAAGCACGATGCAAAGCTACGCATGCCGTACGCGATAGTACACACGGTTACATGGGCGCGGAGGTCGATGATTTGGCAAAAGAATGGGGAGTCGCTGTTGCTGTTGAAGCTGAACTCATCAACTTGTTTAAGCTGAACTCATCAACTCCTATTGTCATTTTTCGGGAGAAAATATATACATGCTTTTTCCCTTAAAACAACACATGCATACAGGGGCGGGTCCAGGATAAAATCTGAGAGGGGGCACACCCACAAAGCCAAGTATACTTGGGCCTTTTAGTAGAGGGCAAAATGAAGGCTTCCTTCATCAATTTGATAAATCACAGATGAGTGAGGTCCTTTTAGTTGGGCTGAGTGGGGCACTAGCATTAAATCTTAGGCTATATACCTGGACTTCTGCGAATTGAGTGGCGGCCTGTGCCCTCACTAGGTCCTCTTTGGATCCGCCCCTGCATGCATACGAGTAGGAAGATCGGACGAACATACGAGTCATAGGCAGCACGCGCCGCGCCCGCGCGGGGAGAGGTGGAATGGGCAGTCCCCTTGTAGTTGTACGGCAGGAAGACGAAGGAGTAGGAGACCAGACGGCGGTGCCACGGCACACACGACCGTGAGTGGCAAAACATCCACCCATCAGGCAGGTGCGCGCCAGCGGCGAGACGGGCAAAGCGACACGACGCAACCGCGCGCGGGGATCCCGAGCGTTATCAGTTCGAGTGTACGATCGTGCCTCGTCCGTGGCTTCCTTCGGCTTCGGAGGAGGGCGACTTCGCGCGAATGGGCTGGCGCGTTCGATTGCGACGAGAAGCAAATATGGGACAGTCCAGGGATCTATCACGATTGGAGAGAATATTATATCCGGTACTTCATACCTTTACGGTCTTTTCATGTTTCCCTCCTAAAAAACATGGTGCAGATGATTATACAAAGTTCAGAATTTTTTTTGTTGGATAGGTCATGAGTATTACTATTTTGTTAACAATAGGAGGGTGAAATATATGCAATAAGAAATACATGTGTTCAGAAGAGAGTGAGAGCTTGTCTCATTGCCAAAACTATACAAAATATGTATCTTTGAGTAAATTTTGTTAGTGTCATTGCAAAAATTAATGACAAGAAAAATACAATTGCAAACAAGCGGACTACAAAATACTATTGCAAATACGAGAAACTCTAAAAAATGCTATTGTCGTCACATTTTCTGTCCAAACCAGTCATTGGAGCCTTTTTTGGACAGAGAAAATTTTAGAGATAGCAACGGTACCCCTGTGTTCTTCTCCTCTCATCTTCCCCCTCCTTCATTATTCTTCCTTGTGTGTAAGGTCAAGATGGACGATCAGTGGAAGATAAAATAGGCGCTTTTAAAATTCTCTTCAACTAAAACCAAGTTTATAATGCAGAAGTGTAAATCAAATCGGTTTTGCACAAATTAAATAAAGCCTAAATCATCTAGGTTCACCTAAGTGTACCAAGACCCTAATTTTATGTCAAGATTTGCAATCCTAGAGTGACAAGCAATTAATTCAATTTCTATGAATATAAATTGCAAGTATGTAAATTAATTTCAAGAAGGCAAACTATAATTGACGCATGATATTCAAACATAGTGTTCAGGAACTTATCGATTTCTCTAATCCACGTTGAGATAAGGCCAAACAAATTGGACCTGCTCTATAAATTAAGTCAAGCACATCAATTTTTACTAGTGGTAGTTCTTTCCTCCTCCGGGTAGTTGTTTCCATGGATTATCGACGTCAACAAGTCAAAGAAAGCTTACGACAAGTTAAAGGAAGAGTTTGAAGGTTCCACAAAAGTTTTAGCCATAAAACTACAAACTTTGTGAAAGCAGTCTCATCTCCTCGGCAACCCATTTCCCCAAGACCCTAATCGAAGAAGAGATCAGGAAACCCTAGCCAATTTTTCTCCCAGCCATCCCCATGGTGGACGACGAAGCTAGTAGGTACCAAGGCCTAGACTACATCAGCGAGCTCCTCGACTATATGCTCCTCGGGATCCTTGTCTCGCTCCCCTAGTCTAGGCCATCCGGACCTGCGTGCTCTACCGCCAGTGGTGCGCCGTGTGGAAGCGCCTCTACAGCTCATGTTTAGCGATGCCTCCACGACTGCGACTAGCCTTGTCAACGGTGCCCTAGCGGGCTACACCTCTGACATGGACATCGACAATCTTCTCATCCGGGTGACCCAGCGGGCCAACTTCTATGCGGCTCACCTTGTTGACACAACCTAGGGAATAAACGCACACGAGTGGAGAATGAATAAATACAGAAGAGACTTATTTTATGGCAATGCACGCCTTTTCTTCTTTCTCTGTTATTCACTCACTTCTCACTTTGCTTAACAGGAAGTACAAAGCTTAAATTAGCCTCACGCGCACACACGGTCACACGACCTGTACTCCACGTACCCACTAACTCCACTAGCTAAACTCTCCCTGTGATCTGGTTTTGTCGGCCACGATTCTCTATGACTCATGCACACTACGTACTACCTGCAAGACTCAGTCCAACTGAGACCAACTCTGACCGCCCTTTGTACTTGGACGCTTACAACCGCCCTCTGTATTCAGACACACCGAATGCTATAGTACTCAGACACACCAACTGCTATAGAACTCGGACACACCAACTGCTACAGTACTCAGACACATGAGTACTCGACACACGAATACATAGTACTCGAACACATGAGTACTCGACGCTAACCACTATCAATGATAAGATTAGTTCCAACAATCAACACCTAATCTTATTATTACTATTTGTGAGTACCTCCTCACCGAAACTTCAAACTAGCGCTAGTTCTTCATCCGCCACAGCGAGATACGCCTCTTCCTATCTCGGCTTGCGGCACTCACTAGCAAATTTCCTACGTATGCTACAGTTGTAGCATTTTACCTTCTTCTTGTTAAATTTGCACTCTCTGGTGTTGGAGTTATTATCATCCTCGTTGTCGTCATGGTCATCACTATGACCGCCACTAGCTTTGACACGACCACCGCCACGATCACAATTTTTCTTCACGCCGCTGCCTGACCCTTCTCCATTCTTCTTCTCCTTGTTGAGGGTCTTCCACTGCGTGCGCATGAGCAATAGATGTTCACTCTATTTTGAATCACGAAACTAATTCGGACGCGTTCGTCATAGGCTTTGTACTGCCTGACAAGATCTTTGATGGTGAGTGTTTTCAAGTCCACGCACTGCTCGATGAAGGTGACAAGCTACATGTAGCGCACCGAGGCAGCACGAAGAAACCTGCCAACAACGGCAATTTACCCACCATGGTGTTGCCCAACGCACGGATACTGGTGACGATAGACATCACCTGACCTACGAAGTCTTCAATGGTATCCGCTTCCTCTATTTTCAGCCTCTCGAAGTCCCCTTGAGGTTCTGCAACTTGGCTTCACGCACACGCTTGTGCCGCATGTGCGTCATCTTGATTGCCTTCCATGCTAATTTTGACGTATCTTTCCCGGCGAGGGAAGACATGACTTCCTCTGGCTTGGCCTGGTAGATGGTGTACAATGCCATCCGATCCTTCTGATACTCCACAGCACCAGGCTCTACTGCTTCCCACACGTTCTGAGCTTGAAGAGCGACACGCATCTTCATCGCCCAAATCGTGTAGTTCGTACGGGTGAGCCATGGGTACGAAAATGTCATCGCGCTCGCCCTCTTCACCATATGCGAAGCGGAATGATCATCTCGTAGTAGGCCATGTACTACGGACGGAGACACACTCCTTTCCCTCGGCTCTTCTCCAACTCACGGAAATTACCAAGGCTCTAATACCAAATGTTGGCACAGCCCAGGGAATAAACTAGTGGAGAACGAATAAACACAGGATAGACTTCTTTTATGGCAACACACACCTTTTCTTCTTTCTCTGTTATTTACTCACTTCTCACTTTGCTTAACAGAAAGTACACAGCTTAAATAAGCCTTATGCACGCACGGTCACATGATTTGTACTCCACGTACCCATTAACTCCACTAGCTAGACTCTATGTGATCCGATTTTGTCGGCCACGATTCCCTACGACTCGCGCACACTGCGTACTACCCGTAAGATTCGGTCTTGCTGAGACCAACTCCGACTGCCCTCTATACGCGGATACTTACGACCGCTCTCTCTACTCGGATACATAGACTGCTACAGTACTTGGACACATGAATATTTAACATATGACTATATAATACTCGACATACGAATACTCAACATTGATCACTATCAACGGTAAAATTAGTCCCAACACACCTCACCGCTGGGGCCACCATCGCTGCCGGGCGCGTCACGCGGGACCTCACTGTCCAGCTGTCGCGCGGGACGGGATCATGAGCCTGCAGGACGGCATGGCTCTCGACCTCCCGAACCACATGAGGGCGTCGAAGATCACCGTGTCCCTCGCGGACGCCGTGGAGCTCAGGCTGCTCCCAACGCGTGGCTCGCCTTGGATTGCCTCGTGCTGCACGGCGCGCGCTTCGCCGACGGGGACGCGGCCATCAGCGAGGTCGTTTCCTCGCGCTGCCCTTGCCTTCAGATCCTGCAGATGCACAAGGTCTGCGGCTCCGCACCGCGTCTTCGAAGAAGCTGCTGCTGACCTCTCTCTTCGAGCCAAGCTGCTGGATGTCGTGGCACCAAACCTACGAGCCATCAGAGTGAAAAACTGCTTCTTAGTCTTCATAAATACCGGCAAGGCGTCCGTTTGCGCCCCGATGCTAAAGAAAGTTCACTGGGCGGACCGCTGGCCCGACCATGTTCAGTTCGGCAGCAGTACAAGCTAGCTAGGTGGCTGCTGAAGCTCATCACTGATCATGTTTTAGTTTTTTTAAAGCGGATCATGTTTTAGTTGATACTCGGGCATATCTTGGAGGAGGTTAATTATTACATTTTCACAGCGCTCCTAGAGCATTTCAATCGTGTGGACGTCCTAGAGCTTCACATCTCGATCACAAAAATAAGTAAATCATATCTTCTGGTGTGGATTTAATTTATAGTAGAATTATATGTAGCCACAATTAACACATACGATTGCATTATACAAGTATAGTTGCAAGAGACATGCGATATGCTCATCTGGTTAATTATAGTGATCTTCGTGTGTGTATATACTATATAGGAAATTAAAAGCAATGACATGTTCAATTTTGTGCAGCATCGAGACGTAATTCTATGTTTGGGATTTTTCCAGAGTTACTCTAAATGGTAAACCAACTAAATAATATGAGATTGCATAAGTTTTTTAGGTGATACGAGATTGCATAAATTTTGGGTTTAAACTGTATACTGGGTCAATACATATGGATCTCTAGAGAGATGCTTTTGATCATGTCAATTGAGTGGGGCATCTAGGGCTATGATATACTTTTTCTTGGTTGACAAATATTTTCAACGGTTATATAGAGTTTCTATTTTCTATGTGCATTGAAGATAATTAAGTGGATGAGGTGGGTGGTTATTTCCTAATTGTTCCTTGCAAGGTCTAAATTAGTCATTTTCCTCTTTTTTTGTTTGCTTCTCATGGCTCTTTCAGCGTCTTAACTGGATTAGATAATTTCTTTGTAAATTATTGTTGACCCTTGGAAATGCATGTGATATTCTGTCTTCATTTGTTATCATTTCAAAAATCAGTTTATTAATATTTATTTTACTTTCAAGGGATCATACAAGACGTACATTTAATTAATTTCTGAGTTGGAGATCTCATTTTGCTCTCCATGAACTTTGGATCTTTGCGTGTCGACAGATTTGTGCTATTTATTATGCCAAAATTACTAAATTTTTTGTGTTTTGATTGTTTTGTAAATCACTAAATTCAGTGGGTAGCTAAGTCAGCTTGAATGGTAGTCTTCTAGCTCATGGGTTACATGTTTTTGTCTTCCATTTTTATATGTTCCAAAGAGAAGAAAATTGCAGGAGACTTCTTGAAGAATTTTTTGTCGATCTAATTAAAGAACATATTGAGTTAATTAATGAATTCGTGGACTTTAATTTGGCAAGTCTATGAACTGCACAGAGCAATAAATAGTTTGCCCTTCAATTGTCATTGCCATTTATCATTGAATCCCCTACAGGGTTGTTTGTGGTTCTTTGTATGCATATGTGCAACCAAATTATGTAGTAGTGGCAGCGAGAGAGAGATTTGGGATGGGTGCTTGTGAATGTCAGTACCCTAAATTTGGGTAAAATGGATGGGAAAATTAATTTTGTGCTAGGGGATTCTAAAATGTTAGCTTAGCATGCATGTGATCACAAAAGGAGATTTTGATATGTTTCGCGAGTATGTGCCTTGATTTGGCTGATACCGAGAAGGAGATCATTAGCTCTTTGGTGAAAGGTAGAACAAAGATCGCTGCTGTATCAATCCTATGTTGTATTTATACATGAAATAGGTATGCAGTTTTGAAGTATATATAAATTGTACTTGGGGCAAAACATAGCTAGAGAATGCCTTCCATTCTGTATAGGTAAACCTTTTTAGGGAGAATGGGTTTTTCTGTCAATAATTCTAAATTGTAGAAAAGACCATTAACCTACCTAGCTAGTAGTTGGTTTGTTAGCTCGAGAAGTTGAACCTTGCATTAGTGTTTGATTGATTGATGTGTTACATACTGATTTACCAGCCTACAGACACTACCGGAAAGCTGTTTTATGCCGAGTGTCTGAAATTTTGCCGAGTGCAATCTATCGGGCACTCGGCAAACAATAACTTTGCCAAGTGCCCGATAGATTGCACTCGGCAAAATAAAGCACTCGGCAAAGTAAGCTCTTTGCCGAGTGCTGTATATTAGACACTCGGCAAAGTAAGCTCTTTGCCGAGTGCTAACAGGAAAACACTCGGCAAAAATAAAACACTCGTCACCAACCGCCGTCCGTTAGAGGTCAGCCGCCGCCGTTAGACCTTTGCCGAGTGTTTTGTTTGCGGCACTCGGCAAAGAAATAAAAATCTTTTCCTCTCCTACCCTTCAAACTTTTTCTACTCTCCACATACAAAATATGGTACTCTATGTTAAAATTTGGTATATTTTTGTATTTGTTTGCTATAATTAATTAATTAATTGCATTTCAAGCAATTTTTTGAATCAAGTCAAATTTGAACTGCAAGTGATTCAAATAATAAGAAAAAATGAGTAGAAAAATGATATTCATGTTATTCAGCCCGGTTTGAGGCTTTACCTGTTAAATGAAAAGGAATTTCGAACATCTTGTTCAGGAAACACGACCACAAACGTGTGGCCGAATGGTTTTTAAATTTTAAAAAAAGCAAACGAAGTCTGAAAATTATGAGATTTGTCAAGATGTCATGATATTATACGTGGAGGCTGTGATAAAAAATTGATAAGATTTCGCATAAGTCGTCACGTACGATGCTTACAAACTGAAGCAATTATGAAGAAGAAGCGTAGAGTTGAGACGGATCCGGTAAGATTTAATTGGAGTCAAAGTGACGGTCGAATTGTGGTTTGACTACAAAACTTTTTGTATAGGCAATAGACAATAGAGATTGTTTCATGTGAAATTTTGGTAATTTTTCGGATCCATTTGATAATTTTAATTTTTAAACTGCAACTGCAATTATAGAATTTTACTTGATATAAATTGAATTTGAGCTATAACTGCATGAAATAATGGTCTAATATTCATAGAAGCATCGAATATGCTTTGTTGAGTGAATTTGACAAGGCATTTTCGAAGTACATTCGAACAAATTTGTAAAACACGCTATGGAAAAGATAGAGAGGAAAGGAAGTTTTATTTAAAAAAAATCGTTGCCGAGTGTCTTGTGGGCGACACTCGGCAAAGGAGGGGTTTGCCGAGTGCATTGTGGGAGGCACTCGGCAAAGAGGAGGGATTTGCCGAGTGCCCGATCGGGGGCACTCGGCAAAGAGGAGGGGTTTGCCGAGTGCCCGATCGGGGGCACTCGGCAAACAATACAAACATAAAACTTAATAGTTTCCCCGTGGCCGCGCTCACACACGCAACACCCGCGCCCCGATCGCCCGCCGCCGCCCCGCCCCCGCGCGCCCCGCACACCCGCCGCCGTGCCCGCGCCCGCCGCCGCGCCGCACGCCCGCCGCCGCCCCGTCCCGCCCCCGCGCGCCCCGCACGCCCGCCGCCGCCCCGCCCCCGCGCGCCCCGCACACCCGCCGCCGCGCCCGCGCCCGCCTGCCCCGCACGCCCGCCGCCGCGCCGCACGCCCGCCGCTGCCCCGCCCCTCCCCCGCGCGGCCGCCGCTGCCCCTCCCCCGCCCCGCCCCCGCGCGCCCGCTGCCGCCCCTCCCCCGCGCGCCCCGCACGGCCGCCGCCGCGCCCGCTTCGACCCCCACGGCCGGCCGCCGCCCGACGCCTCCCCCGCGGCCGCCCGCCGCCCGACGCCTCCCCCGACTGCCCCCGCCCCGGCGGCCGGCCGCCGCCCGACGCCTCCCCCGCGGCCGCCCGCCGCCCCTCCTCGACGTCACCACCTCCTCGGCTACCCGTGATTCTTCTTCACCTCCCCTCGGTTCATGCTCCAATCTTTAGTTCTATTTTGTTTAATTTGTTTCTTACCATTGTTGTGATCTTGTTGATGATATATATTATTTGATTGCTGCAAATACACTGAAAACAATTATGTTATCTCTTGGCTGAGGATATATGTACCCACACATGTGCTACTCCATCTACAAAAGTGATGCTCTAGAATCTGTGTAGCGAAACATTTCCAAATTTATTCTTTCATATATACAAAAGTATCTATTTCCCCGAAAATATACAGAAGTCTCTAGATTGGTGAAATAAAAACTATATGATTAGAATGTTATTAAATGAACTTCCTTAATATTTTTTATTTATTCCCTTCTTTAATTGCTGTTCTCAATTACTGTGTTGCTGAATTACTTTTAATGCTTGTTAATTTGTATTGCCCAGTGGATTATTATCTGATATCTGTGATGGATGCATGAGATCTGTGAATGTGCAGTACTTTGTTAATTTGTGCACTGTTAAATTGTTGGTTCATGCACTGTGATTGTGGATGTGAAATGTTATGTTGATTTATGGATCATGATGATATGGGCATTGGTTTTGATCATGTGAGTTAGGCCCAGTTTATTCTCTGGTTAGGCGTAACCTAGTTAGGCGTCTCCCGTTCGAAAGAGATACGGTTGGAAATATGCAGATCTTTGCATATCTATAACCGTATCTGTTTCGAATTGTCCACGTTTTTTGGACAACCCGAGGATGCGTAGATGGGGTTAGTTTCCATGGTCTACTCCGATCCGTGACAGAGTTTCGGCAGCATCTCCCTGTTGTTCTCCGGATACACAATCTCCCTGCCAGGACGTGTATTTGGAGAACAGCGGGGAGGTGCTGCCGAAATTCTGTCTCGGATAGGAGTAGAGCATGGAAACTAACCTCATCTACGCATCCTCGGGTGGGATTAGGACCTATCTTCACCTATTAGATAGGAGAAAGATCGTGTAGATGCATTTGATTCTTATATTACTCCCTGATATGTTAGAGGATGGATGACCGTGAGTGGATGTACACGGGCCGCTCAAGTCAGGGTTCGTTGTCCGATGAATGGATTGAGAAGACCGATGCTTTCTTGGAACTAGCATTTGCCAAGGTTAAAGGAGCGTGTGCCACTTGGTGTCCCTGCAGCAGATGTGCAAACACGCGTCAACAAACAAAGGAGGTCATGGGTAAACATCTTTGCAAGTTTGGATTTACGGCAGACTATACCCGGTGGATCTACCACGGTGAATCCGATCGTATGAGAGAGGAGGTCGTGAGACCACGCGTCGAGGATTATGATGCTGATGGCGGGGTAGGAGACATGTTAAATGACTATCATGAAGCACACTTTGCTGAAGGACGTAGGGAGGAGGAGCCAGAGGCAACCGCAAAGGCGTATTACGACATGTTGTCTGCGGCACAGAAACCCCTTCACGGCCAGACGAAGGTTTCTCAACTGGATGGCATTGGACGCGTAATGGCCTTGAAGTCCCAGTTTAGCTTGAGTCGAGACGCCTTCGATGCTATGTTGACAGTTTTTGGCAGCATGCTTCCGAAGGGTCACATTCTGCCAAAGAGCATGTACGAGTCAAAGAAACTCCTTCGTGCACTTAAGATGCCATATGAGCAGATACATGCTTGTCCGAAGGGGTGCATCCTATTTAGGAAAGAACACGCGGAAGCAAAGTACTGTGGAAAGTGTGGATCCTCTAGGTTCCTGGAGGTGGACTCTGGTGATGGTCAGAAGAGGCAGCTTGCGATCCCCGTGAAAATCCTACGGTACCTTCCGTTCATACCGAGGATCCAACGGCTATACATGACCAAGGAAACCGCGAAACAGATGACATGGCACAAAAATGGACGTCGATACAATCCTGAGAAGCTGGTACATCCATCCGATGGTGAAGCATGGACCCACTTTGATGTGATTCATCGTGAGAAAGCTCTAGAGGCTCGTAATGTACGTGTTGCGCTGGCAACAGATGGGTTCAATCCTTATGGAATGATGGCCGCCCCATACACTTGTTGGCCCGTGTTCGTTATCCCCCTCAATCTCCCCCCCGGCGTCCTCTTCCAACGACAGAACATATTCTTGTCGTTGATAATTCCTGAACACCCGGGGAATAATATGGGTGTGTTCATGGAGCCTGTGATTGATGAATTGGTCCGTGCTTGGGAGGAAGGGGTATGGACATACGACCGAGCTACAAAGAGAAACTTCAAAATGCATGTTTGGTACCACTACTCCCTGCATGACTTCCCGGCGTATGGGATATTCTGCGGCTGGTGTGTTCACGGGAAGTTCCCATGCCCAGTATGCAAGGCAGCTCTGAAGTTCATTTGGTTGCTGAAGGGTGGCAAGTATTCTTCGTTCGACAAACATCGACAATTCCTCCCTCTTGACCATGCATTCAGACGAGACATCAAGAACTTTACGAAAGGTGTCGTAGTTATAGACCCTGCACCGCAGATGATGACCGGTGCCGCGGTTCGTGCTCAGATAGATGCTCTCGAGGTCAATCAAGAAGGTGGTTTTGTGGGATATGGTGAGCAACATGCATGGACTCATAAGTCGGGCTTGTTGAGGCTCCCCTATTTTGATGACCTTCTTCTTCCACATAACATTGATGTAATGCATACTGAAAAGAATGTCGCCGAGGCACTTTGGGCAACAATCATGGACATTCCTGATAAGACAAAGGACAACATTAAGGCTAGAGTGGATCTGGCAACGTTATGCGATAGACCAAAGCAAGAAATGAAGCCTCCTAGAGGCGGCAGGACATGGAGAAAGCCTAAGGCCGAATTCGTCTTGACCAAGCCCCAAAGGAGGGAAGTACTAGAATGGTTCCAAAAGTTAATGTTCCCTGATGGGTATGCAGCGAATCTGAGGAGGGGAGTGAACTTATCTACTATGCGAATCAATGGGCTCAAGAGTCATGACTACCACATATGGCTTGAGCGGCTTCTTCCGGTGATGGTTCGAGGCTATGTCCCTGAGCATGTCTGGCTAGTGCTGGCAGAGTTGAGCAATTTCTTCCGCCAGCTTTGTGCCAAGGAGTTATCTCGGACCGTGATTGCAGACTTGGAAAGAATGGCACCTGTGTTGCTCTGTAAGTTGGAGAAGATCTTTCCACCCGGCTTCTTCAATCCGATGCAGCATTTGATTTTGCACCTCCCGTATGAGGCACGAATGGGGGGGCCTGTGCAGGGTCGTTGGTGCTATCCAATTGAGAGATGTCTAAAGGTTCATCGAACTAAATGTAAAAATAAATGCAAAATTGAGGCTTCCGTTGCAGAGGCATACATTTTGGAGGAGGTGTCAAACTTCACAACAACGTACTATGGTGACAACCTTCCTAGCGTGCACAATCCACCCCGTCGTTACAATGCTGGCGAAAATGAATCGAACCTCAGCATTTTCCGAGGGCAACTCGGAAGTGCAAGTGATGCGACCCCCAAGACCTTGAAACATGAAGAGTGGCGCACTATCATGCTATATGTGTTGAACAACCTTTCTGAAGTGGAGCCGTACATGCGGTAAGTTGTCAACAAACTTGTTCTCCAGTAGTCACTATTCTGCATCCAACCCCCTTGTTTCTCGTTGGTGCAGGGATTTTCATCATCAATTCTGGCGTGAATCAAGGGAACCTACCCCGCAGGAAGCTGAGACCCTTCTTAGCCACGGTGCGGGAAATGGAATGCCCGATTTCATTTCTTGGTTCAAACAGAAGGTACTGTCCAATTTACCTCGTACTTAGTTTGACATTACAAGTTGCTCGTACGGGCGAATAATATAACGAACTATCCTGCTTGAGCTTGCAGGGCCAAACCGATGCGTCTATGAGTGCCGAGTTGAGACAGGTTGCCGATGGCTGTGCCTATAGGGTAAGCTCATTTACCTGTTATGACGTGAATGGATATCGCTTTCACACAACAAGACATGAGCAGAGTCGGCCCAATCGAAGAACCACAAATACCGGAGTTTTTACGCCTGGCCTTGATGGGGTCGAGTATTATGGAAGAATTGAAGAAATATACGAACTCACGTTTCATGGTTGCAAACCTCTTAATCCTGTCATATTCAAATGCCATTGGTTTGATCCTGAAGTAACGAGACAGACTCCTAATCTTGGGCTAGTCGAAATTCGACAGTCATCCGTCTTACCAGGAGACGATGTGTATATTGTGGCTCAACAGGCCACGCAAGTTTATTATCTCTCATACCCGTGCCAAAAAGACGACCGTCTTAAGGGTTGGGATGTTGTGTACAAGGTATCGCCACACGGTAAACTACCTGTCCCAAACAATGAAGATTACAATTTTGACCCAAACACATATGACGGAGAGTTCTTTCAAGAAGAGGGGCTAGAAGGGAGTTTTGAGATAGACTTAACCGAAGCGATCGGAATGGAAGTAGACAATGAAAGGGTTGTTGACGAGGACGCTGGAGATGAGGTTCAAAATGTGAAGGACTTAGAATTACTTCAGCGATTACATTTAGGCAATGACAGTGATGACAACATTGCTCCTTCGAATAGTGTTGATTATATGGACATGGCTGATAGTGATGATGAGACTTATGATCCAGCTAATCCCGATCATGATGATTATTTCTAATACATGTAATACTTTGTTATTTTCTAATTATGTTTTGTTTATTTTGCATCTCTTTCTAAAGTACGTCTTGTTTATCTGTGCTTATTGATTTACTCTTTTTAATTGCAGGTGATTGAACAAAGATGGTGGGCGGTATGAGGAACGTAAGGTCGCTTTACCAAAGACGGCACGATGCAGCTGAGCAGTCGGGGAGCAGGAGTAGGAGGAGCGGGAGGAGCAGCAGGAGGAGCAGGAGCACTCTTGAGAGGGAGCGGGAGGAGGAGCGGGAGCGGGAGGAGGAGCGGGAGGAGGAGCGGGAGGAGGAGCAGGAGCGGGAGGAGGAGCAGGAGCAGGAGGAGCAGGAGGAGGAGGAGGAGGCGGCAGGGGGTTCCGCTTCCTCTGGTTCGTCGGGTGTCTGGTTGCGAGGTCCCTCGACCCTCCCGAGGCGACCGATACCTCGTGAGAGACGCCCGCTGATTCAACCCACTGGGGCTAGGTAAGTAACTTTAGATGTTATCACTACTTTTTCATTTGATATGTTGAAAATCACAATAGAAACTAATAATTTATCTTAATCACTTGGGCAGGGGTTGGACGCTTGTGGCTGCAGGTGATCACAAACGCCATGTCAATGGCATCCTGGGTCTTTTGTGCAGGCTACACTTCCCTGGCCTGGTTGCGTTTGGCGGAGGGCAGGAGCCGGCCTACACGTGGGACCACTACGTCGCCTTCCCCGATTTACCAGATCGGGATGGCAGGGTATTCGCCAACAAGGCGGCGCGGGTGACGACCGAGCTGTGGGTAAGTCTTCCTCGCATTACATTGCTCAATACATCGCATTCATTGGACATTCTTGAAATAATGACTGGATACATCGCGTCTATATGCAGGATTTCTTCAGATGCCAGGAGGGATATGAGGCCAAGGCGGCTAGTGTGGCTCATAAAGCCTGTTATAAACTCGTGAAGGACATGCATTACGAGGCGCGCGTCCAGGCCATCGTAACATACAACGCTACCTACCTTGGAGTGAAGATCAACAAAACTCAAGCAAGAAACATGAGGCTGACCCGGGAAGACTACATGCAGGTAAATATAGAACATTAATACTGATTTTTTCTGAGATTAAGTACGCTTAATTTGATCTTCTTATATGTTATATACTTGATGACGTGTAGGTGCCTCCGTGGTGGTGCGCCCAGCATCTCCAGTGCTGGGCACAGATGGTGGACAAGTGGTGCGCCGCCGAGTGGGAGGAGACGCACAACGCTTGCCGGGAGCGGTGTTTGATGATGCCAGGTGCACCACACCATCAAGGCAACCGTAGCCTCGACGAATTCGCGGCTACATGGGTACGCGAATTCATTTCTTTATTATAACGCTCAATTCTGCATAATTTCTAATCATCTTGCTGTTTTTTTCGTAGTCGTCGTCACATGGTGGCCAGCCTTGCTCCCAGTTCAAGGCATGGGCTTTGGCCCACAAGGGCAAGGCGACGTCCGACGTCGACTACAACCCGGAGGACCCGCCCTCGGTGTACAGCAATGTGACCGTCCACAGCCGCCTCAGTGAGTACACATCGATGGCAAGGGCGGTCCATGGGCCAGAGTACGATCCGAGCACCCAGGACCTTGATGGAGAAGTCGTCATGAGGGTGGGAGGAGGCAAGAAGCATGGGCGGTACTGGATTGGCGACAGCACACTCGACACGGCCACTACTCCCACTCTCACCCAGATTCGAGCAAGGAGCACGAGCTCAAGCCCGGCCATACGCCCACGGCCGGACACTGCACAGTCCCGGATGGAGGCACTCCAGGTTATTTCTGTTTTATTCGTCGTTCATTACTTTTTACATACCTTTGCTTTGCATTGTAACATTGGGGTGAAATATTGTAGGCCCAGCTGGAAGAAGAGAAGAGGCTACGGGAGGAGATGGCGGCGAGGATGGAGGCCGATCGGCAGAGGAATGAGGCCGAGCGGCAGAGGAGTGAGGCCGAGCGGCAGAGGATGGAGCAGATGTATCAGTGGATGCAAAGTCTTGGCGAGAGGATGGGTCAACCTCTGCCACCGGAGCTATTCCCTCCACCTCCTCCTGCAACTACTCATGTGAGTTTCTAGTGGAGTATGAATGTTTAATTTTGTATGTTCCTACCTTAAATCTTGTCTCACACATGCAATCTCTTCTCCTTTGTGCAGAATCAATCGGCGGCTTCCAATAATGTGCCTCATGACCCATCACATCAGTCGGGGTGATTGTGGTTCGAATACTTGTGGTTGTGATGTTTATTATGAATATTGTGGTTGATACTTGCTGAATGATACTTGGATTTGCATTATATGTGATATATTATGGTTGCACTTGGTGAATGATTGTGAATGACATTTGTATGTGATATATTGTTAATATATTGTGACTTGTTTGAGTGGGGTGCAATAAACAATTAAAAAAGGCAGTTTTCTGCCACTTTGCCGTGTGCTACACTCGGCAAAGGGAGGCTTTGCCGAGTGTCATGTAAAAACACTCGGCAAAGTAACGTTTCTGGGCATTCTGGGAACATGCTTTGCCGAGTGTGTTTGCTTTGCCGAGTGTCATGGTAAAAACACTCGGCAAAGTGACGTACTTTGCCGAGTGTTTTTACCATGACACTCGGCAAAGAGTAATACTTTGCCGAGTGTTTATCCAAAAAACACTCGGCAAAGTATTACTATTTTGCCAAGTGCATTTCCACGACACTCGGCAAAGAGTAATACTTTGCCGAGTGCCATTCCGTCCTGGCACTCGGCAAAGGACGCCGTCACCGTGTTCTCGCCGTCCACTGACCTTTTTTTTGCCGAGGGTCGTTTTGGCACTCGGCAAAGCCTTTGCCGAGTGCTCGATGAAAAGCACTCGGCAAAGAGCTCTTTGCCGTCACAAACTTTGTCGTGTGAGCTATGCCGTGGGTGGCACTCGGCAAAGCCTTTACCGAGTGTTTCTCGTGCTTTGCCGAGTGTCACCGGCACTCGGCAAAGCTGCTGATTCCGGTAGTGAGATAACAGTTTATTGCTGTCAGCGTCTTAATGATATATAGTTCCATGAAATTATGTTCTAACGTTGAACCCTCAGAATTTTTTATAATCTCCTAGTTGTTGAATACTTACTATATATAACCCAGCACAACTTTATTTACAACATGTTAAAGAAGGAAAAACAGAATTGGATTTCTGCAAAATGTAGATTAATTTAAAGAAATCCCCTTGATGTTGTTAATATATTTTTACATACTTCGCTATTAAAGGAATATTATGCTAGCGTGATTTTAGTGTAATATCTTTAACTAATCGGTAAACTTTGAATTTTTAATTAGTCACTCAAGATTTTTTTTATGTGTAGTAATATTTAATATTTAAAGATGCTCGCTGGTAAAATCATGGGATATAGTGAGATTAGCATATAACTTTCACACACAGTGTGTGTGTGTGTATATATATATATATATATATATATATATATATATATATATATATATATATATATATATATATAGCATTTTTGTACTCTCAGAGTACATAATCTCACTTTCAATATAGCACTTAAACAAATATTTTATACCTCTTTATCACTTTAGGTGTACTTAAACACTAATTCTAAGATATTCTAATGCAACTTGGTTGATTTTTTTTATTGAAACCTTTTATTCTTTGCTATATATCCTTTTCCATACATAAAAGGAATATATACGCAAATTATGCTTAAAAGTGGATTTTTATAAAAATTTTCATGGAATTCACTTTGGAGTATATATATTATAATCATTATTAGAGTATGCTCAAATAGATAAAGAGGTATAACAATACTATATTTGACTAATTATAAGTGTTTGATCATATGCACACTTCCATTTTAGAGTCCCAATTATTTTCTCCGATTTACATTTTAGCTGCATTTTAGTATATATGACACTAGATAAACATTTGCTCCTCATCTGCCTGTTGTTCCCTAGTCACTTCACAGCAAAAGGATGACACAAGCTCCTTGGATGCAGGTTGTAATATATAGTACACATGTCTACACATACGTTGTCTTGAGTGCGACATCTGTTTTGGTCAGCCTTCGTGTCATATATGGTCTGAACCTGTCCTTAACAGTCTGAACATCTGTTAGGACGTGGACTAACCTCTAAATTTTATAAAGAGACAAATAAAACAGGAATTACAAAGTTTTAGAAACGTTTTCCGGTTTGTGGAGAAAAGTTACCGTCCACATTCTTTGCTAAGTCGATTTTTTTTATCGTCTACAATTCCGAGGAAGGCGATGGAGCAAATGCAAATTTTTTAGAAATATTCATGTATTTCCTTCCCTCTCTACAATCTTACTCAAAAGTTTTCGGTCTTCATCCCATGAAACTATATGACAAGGATTATGTAATTCATATTACTTAATTATTATCAATAATAGTTATCAGAACAAGATTTAGTCAAATGACTTTCATAAGGACCTCCTGGTCGGAGAGAGTATACTCAGACCACATTGGGTATCGACCACCCCTTGTCGGAGATGCTTACGATTAGACACATGAGCATGAGCCTTCGACTAGGGATCAAGTCTACTGTAACTGACTACATGTAGTTAATGAGGGAAACATGCGCCCTTGCACTACTCATATATATAATTTCATGTCTTTCTCCTCTGCCTTTGATAATAATAGCATGACAACTGCGCCACAAGATCATCTCACCGACAAGAACCACTCCTCAAGTGCAATTGGCCGGTTTTGACGAGGCGTCTCTTCATAGGCACCAACTACCATCCATTTGATGCTATTTAAGGAGGACATCAAACGACAGAAAGGAGGGAGAGATCACAAGACATTGTATGCTTATAACCTTAGACATCTCATTCTCATCAAATACAAGAACACATAAGTAGGGCTGTTATTTTCTTAGGAGAAAATCCGAACGTGTCTAAACACATGTCTCCTCTGTGTGATCCAACGTGTTGAGGTTCTTGCATTTATTTCATAAGATAGAGAGTAATTCATCGGCACTATATAAATATTTGAAAATTCATATCGTTTACAAAATGTAGAACATCATAGTAATTTTGTAAAGCACCAAATGTTATTGTTATTGTCCACCTTTAGGGAGAAACAATGATCATTAGTGTTAATTTGATCAAGCTTGATGTTACATACTACCAAAACTCGTAATAGAGAAATGGTTGGAAAAGAGGCTTTACTAATTGAATTATGTAAAATATGCACAAATTCTTGGTCACACATGATATAAAACTAGCAGCTGGCTCTGTTGAGATGCACAATTCTGTTGATGGTTAAAGCATGTCAAACTTGACTGTCGAAATAGAAGGCAGGACTGGATCAATTAAAATTAAAGAGGATTGTGGATGTGTTGTGAAAATTGAGCAAGTACCTACTCTTTTAAGTTGACAATAATATTTATTTACTGTAATACTCTTTTAAGTTGACAATAATATTTATTTACTGTCTAATTTGTTAAATCTTTGGTAGGATATACAAGGGCACAAAATCCTAATCAATGGAACGTGTCGAACTTCCTGATCATTCAGAGCTACATTTGTTCACGGCAGCAAATGGTCATGCATTTGGTGTGAGTATGCAATCCTTGCTTAAGAAATGCTATGGACTACAAAAGCTCAGTCTGTACCTAATTGATAGGAAGGTAAACCTTTCTGAAAAAAATTTCTTTTACCTACCTCACTCTAATTAATTTTTTACTTAACCAAAATTGTTTAATTTTTAATGTCAATTAACTTCTTTCTATACCAGGAAAATGATGCCTGTCCATTATATTGGATTTGTCGTCAGCCTTCAAATTGGAGGGATGAAAAAGCTCCCATTGGATTCCCTGGAGTGATAGATAATTTTAGAGGCACACATAATCAAACTGATTTTCTCAACTTTATTTTCACATGTGAACCAAGGTACTTATAGCATTTTCGAGGGATGTAGAACCAAACAAACAGATTTGTGATGAGATCTGCCGCTTATCTCCATCAAGCACCATGAAATTCACAAGAAATGAATGATGAGACTAATAACTAATTAAGTAGGTTGGAATTGGTTCGTTGCGATGGGCGTCAAGCCTAGCTAGCTGATAAACATAATACATTTCTTTGTTACTTGTGGATATTTGATCTTAAACATTCTATGGACTTTACACTGGTATTAAGTTGAAAAAGGACAGTGTGTGTTCATCGTTATTGAGATCTAAGCAGTTATGTCGCCTTGTTCTGCGATGCTTTATCAGGAAGAATGGTACAATCTATTATGAAACATGTCTAGTAACATTGTATTGTTGCTGTACTACGACTTCCAATATTTTACTACAAGAAAATATTGCAACCTCACTTAGTTCTGGGTGATGATAGTTAGTTATTTGCGCTAGCAATCATATCCAAAATGACTTATTACGGTCCTTAATTAGGAGCAGTATGCATATGTTATAGTACTCAATATTTTCAGAGTATTTGAGACACTACTAAAAAACTTCTGATATATGTACTGATTAGAATTTAGAACGACACCTTTTATTTTATGAATTATATATGAAGGTGTTCTATTAAGACAAGTAGGAAATGTTGCAACTTGCAACTCCCTGAAAGCCCTTGCATTGCTGATCGTCGTGTAGGCGGTGTAGTCCATCTTGTTGGATTAATTGGGATTGGCCCATTTTAATTTAGCAATTAATCAAATGGAATTCCTAGGCCCACAACTAATGCTAGGTGGAAAATTGTTTAGTCCCATATGGAGAATTCAATGGGAGTTATACCACTTTAAAAGGTGGAACGAGGTAACCCCTTGTGAAATTGAAGAGAGCCAACACGCGCGCGCGCGCTCGCTCGCTCGCCTCGCCACGCCGTGCCGTGCCGTGCGTACGTACGTACGCGCGCAGGCGTGTCGGGTGCGAGCGCGTTTTTCTTTATCTATTCGAAAATCGAAACGCACTGACTCGCTGGCAGTAACGGTGCAGTTACTAGTGGATTATGGCTGCGGTTACTTTCGAGTAATGGGTGCGCAGTTACTAGTGACTAATGGCGGCAGTTTCTGGTCTCTTCATTTTTGCTGTTACAAGAGAACAGCATAAGAAGGCTCTCCTCTCCATACGAAACAACAGTTCTCTCTCCCTCTGTTTTGTTGCTGCTCTCTGCAATCTCCGGTCCGGAACCTTGCGCGCACAAGTTTCTGGGCGAGTAGGCCTCCAGAACTCCGTCCATTTGTGTACCTGCACGGGTAGGCAGGCGATCAAGTTTTTGGGGAGCGCATCGGCGCGACTACTCAATCTGCGACGTCTACTTCCTGGTGGTGAACTGTTCGCGGGACTGCACTGCGAACATCTTCCTGCATCAAGCTTCGTCCTGCATCACGATTTGATCGACTACATCGAATAGGCCATCATGTCGACTGATGGTAACGGCGCCTCCGGTGTCACCGACACTGGCCCCGCCCGAGGGTATAATCTTAACACATCTTTGATGTATTTGTTTCTGTGCGCTATGAATATGTTAATAGGTGTTGCTGTTAGCTTGTTCGTTAGCGAATATGAATACATCATCGTTGATAGATCACTCATGCATGTTTATGTCATGTTTTATATGCTGAATTTCTGGATTAAAATATGCCGAAAATTGACTAGATTTTCAACAATCCAAAAACTTGATAGGTCTTTTTCGGTAGTTGGCTTTGCTGCGTCACTTAAACCGCACCCTCCGTTTGATGGTTCCAATTTTAAGAGATGGCGTGCACATGCGATCCTATGGTTTACTGCCATGGAATGTTTTCATGTTGTACAAGGCAAGCCCGCTGAGTCTCTATCTGCTGAGGACGAACGTAAGTTCAATATAGCGGATAACTTGTTTCGAGGTGCACTTGTCAACATACTGGCAGATAACATTGTGGATGTGTACATGCATTTGCCTACGGGCAAAGAGATGTGGAATGCACTTGAGGCCAAGTTCGGAGTTTCCGATGCTGGCAGTGAGCTGTATGTCATGGAGCAGTTCTATGACTACAAGATGGTCGATGACCGTTCTGTAGTAGAACAAGCTCATGAGATTCAGGCGCTGGCAAAGGAGCTTGAGAACAATAAGTGCGAGTTACCGGACAAGTTTGTGGCTGGCGGTATTATCGCCAAGTTACCACCTTCTTGGTCGGATTTTGCTACTTCTCTAAAACACAAGAGGCAGGAGTTCAGTGTTACTGATCTCATTGGCACTCTTGGTGTTGAAGAGAAGGCGAGGGCGAAAGATACTCGTGGCAAGAAAGTTGCTGCTGAGGGAGGTTCTAGTGCCAATTTGGTGCAGAAGAAGAACCCTCAGGCTTCCCACAATAAGAAGAAAAATAAGCTTTTTGTCAAGCCCAAGGCTACTACTGAGTTTAAGAAGAAAGGCAAAGGAAAGGGCGGCTGCTTTGTGTGCGGTGATTCTGGCCATTGGGCTAAGGATTGTCCAGACCGCAAGGATAAGCAGAAGAAGTCTGCCAACATGGTTATTAGTGATGCTGGAGGAACATCGGGGTACGGTAATTATTTACCTACAGTTCTTTCTGTTTGTCAATCACCTGAGTGGTGGGTTGACACTGGTGCTAATATTCATGTGTGTGCTGATATTTCCTTGTTTTCATCTTATCAGGTCTGTCGAGGTTCCTCCTTGTTGATGGGAAACGGATCGCATGCAGCTGTTCATGGTGTTGGTACGGTCGATCTGAAGTTTACTTCGGGGAAGACCGTGCAGCTGAAGAACGTGCAGCATGTCCCCTCCATAAAGAAAAATCTCGTCAGCGGATCTCTACTGTGTAGAGATGGTTTTAGGCTTGCATTTGAGTCCAATAAATGTGTCGTGTCTAAGTATGGAACATTTGTTGGTAAAGGCTATGAGAGCGGAGGCTTGTTCCGCTTTTCTTTGATGGATTCCTATAATAAAATTGTGAACCATGTGTGTAACGATGATGATGAATCTAATGTTTGGCATTCACGACTTTGTCATGTTAATTTTGGGTGTATGACGCGCTTAGCTAATATGAGTTTAATTCCGAAATTCACTTTGGTCAAAGGTTCTAAGTGCCATGCGTGTGTTCAATCGAAACAACCTCGCAAGCCTCACAAGGCAGCAAAAGAGGCGAGGAATTTGGCACCGTTAGAACTCATTCATTCTGATTTATGCGAAATGAATGGCGTGTTGACTAAAGGTGGAAAGAAATATTTCATGACGTTTATAGATGATTGCACTAGATTTTGCTACGTGTACTTATTAAAAACAAAAGATGAAGCGTTGGATTTTTTTAAGATCTATAAAGCTGAGGTAGAAAACCAACTTGAAAGGAAAATCAAGCGGGTAAGGTCTGATCGTGGGGGAGAGTATTTTTCAAATGAGTTTACTTTATTCTGCGAGGAACATGGAATTATTCATGAGAGGACGCCTCCCTATTCTCCCGAGTCAAACGGGGTTGCCGAAAGAAAGAATCGCACTCTAACTGATTTGGTTAACGCCATGTTAGACACTGCGGGACTTTCTAAGGAATGGTGGGGTGAGGCTATATTGACCGCGTGTCATGTCCTGAATAGAGTTCCTACAAAGAATAAAGAAGTAACACCATTCGAGGAATGGGAAAAGAAGAAGTTGACTCTCTCATACTTGCGCACCTGGGGATGTTTGGCCAAAGTTAACGTGCCAATTGTCAAGAAGCGCAAACTTGGACCAAAAACCGTAGATTGTGTATTTCTTGGTTATGCTATGCACAGCGTGGGTTATAGGTTCTTAATTATAAAAACTGGAGTACCTGACATGCGTGTTGGTACAATCATAGAGTCCAGAGACGCTACATTTTTTGAGAATGAATTTCCTAT
The DNA here is from genome assembly GCA_017311315.1 of Dendrocalamus latiflorus. NCBI lineage: Eukaryota > Viridiplantae > Streptophyta > Magnoliopsida > Poales > Poaceae > Dendrocalamus > Dendrocalamus latiflorus. The sequence goes on along the minus strand of CM029671.1, from coordinate 21,600,480 downwards.
GAAATGTGATGTACCTAGCTCATCTAGTCAAGAACCTATAATTTCCCTTGATTCTTTTGTGCCGATAGAACATGTTGAGGAAACGCCTATGGAAAATCCTAAGGAGGATAACGATGAAGTTACTCGAAAGAGTAAGAGACAGAGGATTGCAAAATCTTTTGGTGATGATTTCATTGTATACCTCGTGGATGACACTCCTAGAACCATTGAAGAGGCATATTCTTCTCCTGACGCTGACTATTGGAAGGAAGCAGTACGGAGTGAGATGGATTCTATTATGTCTAATGGAACTTGGGAGGTCGTTGACCGTCCTTATGGGTGTAAACCTGTAGGATGTAAATGGGTTTTCAAGAAAAAGCTTAGGCCTGATGGTACAATTGAAAAGTACAAGGCAAGGCTCGTAGCCAAGGGTTATACCCAGAAAGAAGGCGAGGATTTCTTTGATACTTATTCACCTGTTGCCCGATTGACCACAATTCGAGTACTACTTGCCCTGGCTGCCTCTCATGGTCTGCTCGTTCATCAAATGGACGTTAAGACAGCTTTCCTAAATGGAGAGTTGGAGGAGGAGATTTATATGGATCAGCCAGACGGGTTTGTGGTAGAAGGTCAAGAAGGAAAGGTGTGCAAGTTGTTGAAGTCTTTGTATGGCTTAAAGCAAGCACCTAAGCAATGGCATGAGAAGTTCGACAGAACTTTGACATCTGCTGGCTTTGTTGTGAATGAAGCCGACAGATGTGTGTACTATCGCTATGGTGGGGGAGAAGGAGTGATCTTGTGCTTGTATGTTGATGACATACTGATTTTTGGGACCAACCTCAATGTGATTGAGGAGGTCAAGGACTTTCTGTCCAAGAGTTTTGAGATGAAAGATTTGGGAGTGGCTGATGTGATTCTTAACATTAAGCTACTGAGAGGAGGTGATAGTGGGATTACACTTGTGCAATCTCACTATGTAGAGAAGGTCTTGAGTCGCTTTGGTTATAGTGACTGCAAGCCTGCTCCTACTCCTTATGATCCTAGTGTGTTATTGAGGAAAAATCGAAGAATAACAAGGGATCAATTGAGATACTCCCAGATTATTGGCTCATTGATGTATTTAGCTAGTGCTACGAGGCCTGACATCTCGTTTGCTGTGAGCAAGCTAAGCCGGTTTGTTTCGAATCCGGGAGATGATCATTGGCGTGCTCTTGAGAGAGTAATGCGCTATCTAAAGGCAACCGTGAGCTATGGAATTCACTATGCTGGGTACCCAAAGGTACTGGAGGGCTACAGTGATTCAAACTGGATCTCTGATGCTGATGAGATAAAAGCCACGAGTGGATATGTGTTCACACTTGGAGGTGGTGCTGTTTCCTGAAAGTCTTGCAAGCAGACCATCTTAACGAGGTCAACAATGGAAGCAGAACTCACAGCATTAGATACCGCTACTGTTGAGGCTGAGTGGCTTCGTGAACTCCTTATGGATTTGCCGGTGGTTGAAAAACCGATACCAGCTATCCTGATGAACTGTGATAATCAGACTGTAATTATCAAAGTGAACAGTTCTAAGGACAACATGAAGTCATCTAGGCATGTTAAGAGGCGGTTGAAGTCTGTCAGAAAGCTGAAAAACTCCGGAGTGATAGCGCTGGACTATGTCCAGACAGCTAATAATCTGGCCGACCAATTTACAAAGGGTTTATCACGTAATGTGATAGATAGTGCATCGAGTGAGATGGGCCTGAGACCCACATGAGTCATACCACAGTGGTAACCTGTTCTACGTGATCGGAGATCCCGTGAAGTAGGATGGTGAAACAAGCTGTTGATTGACTAGGAGGAGAGATCTTTACAGGGCTCATTTCTTCAATGATGCACTTCTCTCCTATTCTGTATGGCAGGTTGGTTTTTACCTTAATGTGATCCGAGTGGCTTATTTAGAGCAGAGATGTCGGCCTACAGGACATCTTAGAAGGAACACACCTATATGAGTTCGACTGCTGGTCACAGTCTATGAGATTTGGGTGATCTCTAGATACTCATGAATAGGCATGGAGTATGACTTATACGCTCCAACCAGAGGGGATGCTTTAGGCAGCCTAGTACTAGTAAAGGAATTGGGTAAAGCTTGTTCGCACAAAACTGTCAATTCAAGGCATAGTCCATTGTTCAGTTGTGGATGAGTGTAACTCCTTTCCTAGGTGGATGTTCAACTTAACAGTCTCCATCGAAACACTGGTATATCAAACATCAGCAGAACTGAGAGCATTTCTCGTGTGCCTTGAAATTTGGTGGGGATTGTTGGATTAATTGGGATTGGCCCATTTTAATTTAGCAATTAATCAAATGGAATTCCTAGGCCCACAACTAATGCTAGGTGGAAAATTGTTTAGTCCCATATGGAGAATTCAATGGGAGTTATACCACTTTAAAAGGTGGAACGAGGTAACCCCTTGTGAAATTGAAGAGAGCCAACACGCGCGCGCGCGCTCGCTCGCTCGCCTCGCCTCGCCATGCCACGCCACGCCGAGCCGAGCCGAGCCGAGCCGAGCCGAGCCGTGCCGTGCCGTGCCGTGCCGTGCCGTGCCATGCGGTGCGGTGCGGTGCGGTGCGTGTGCGTGTGCGTGTGCGTGTGCGTGTGCGTGTGCGTGTGCGTGTGCGTGTGCGTGCGTACGTACGTACGCGCGCAGGCGTGTCGGGTGCGGGCGCGTTTTTCTTTATCTATTCGAAAATCGAAACGCACTGACTCGCTGGCAGTAACGGTGCAGTTACTAGTGGATTATGGCTGCGGTTACTTTCGAGTAATGGGTGCGCAGTTACTAGTGACTAATGGCGGCAGTTTCTGGTCTCTTCATTTTTGCTGTTACAAGAGAACAGCATAAGAAGGCTCTCCTCTCCATACGAAACAACAGTTCTCTCTCCCTCTGTTTTGTTGCTGCTCTCTGCAATCTCCGGTCCGGAACCTTGCGCGCACAAGTTTCTGGGCGAGTAGGCCTCCAGAACTCCGTCCATTTGTGTACCTGCACGGGTAGGCGGGCGATCAAGTTTTTGGGGAGCGCATCGGCGCGACTACTCAATCTGCGACGTCTACTTCCTGGTGGTGAACTGTTCGCGGGACTGCACTGCGAACATCTTCCTGCATCAAGCTTCGTCCTGCATCACGATTTGATCGACTACATCGAATAGGCCATCATGTCGACTGATGGTAACGGCGCCTCCGGTGTCACCGACACTGGCCCCGCCCGAGGGTATAATCTTAACACATCTTTGATGTATTTGTTTCTGTGCGCTATGAATATGTTAATAGGTGTTGCTGTTAGCTTGTTCGTTAGCGAATATGAATACATCATCGTTGATAGATCACTCATGCATGTTTATGTCATGTTTTATATGCTGAATTTCTGGATTAAAATATGCCGAAAATTGACTAGATTCTCTCCATAGGAACGGGTAGACTTGACGATTTGGCCCTAATTATCAGCAATATCTCGTATTGCTTGAACGAATTGCTCGTAATAAAAATCCTGAATATCTCATATACGATCAGAGATCAAACTGTATACGGTGCATTCGACTGTGCCTGTTGAACCGTCCGGCCGGCCCATGTGTTCCTTCTTCTGAAGAGGGAGCCAGCTCATCCTTAATTTACCGACTTTCTTTCAATCAAATTCCTTGTCCATAGCATGTACAGTTGTACACCGTTTCCATCTGACAAGCATCAGTACTTGATGAAAAAGTTGCAGCTGCATATAGCATCTGGATATATTGATCAGTAGACGAAGAACAAACCCGAAGGTCTCGACGTTTCACTGCAGATCGACAAGCTACTTCCAGAGACATGCATACCGCTGGAGTGCAACAGCAACGAACCCAAGCCGTTCATCTTGGAAGGGACGTGTCGGATGAAGCCAACGGCTCTCTCAGACCATTCTATCCAGTCCGACGATATAATTCTCGGACCAGAGTCCAAACCATTCACCAAACCCTACTCTCGCCCGAGGCTGCAGCAAGCCGCGCGCCGCCAGAAACCCTAGATATCTTCCTTCCCCCCACGCGCCTCAGCACAATCCCCATGGCTCGCGACGGCGAGAGGTCCGCCAGGAGCGCGAGGGTCACCGGATCTGGCTCTGGCGGACCCAGCGGCGAGGCCCGGGACCGTATCAGCGACCTTCCTGACGGCCTGCTCCTGCGGATCCTCCACTTGCTGCCCTTGGTCGAGGCCATCCGCACCTGCTTCCTCTCCAAACGCTGGATCAACGTCTGGACCAGCCTCCCGGTGCTCCTCTTCAACGACTTGGCGGTGCCCGCCGTCAAGCGCTTCCCGGACCTCGTCGACAGCAGCCTGCGCCGCTACGCCACGGATGTCAACATGCGCGACCTCTCCATCTCGCTCTGCGAGCAGGCCAACGTCGACGCTGCCCGAGCCCGACTCGCCTTCTGGGCCACCGTCGCTGCCCAGCGCGTGACCGGCCGCTTTAACCTCTTCCTGTTGTCGACGACCCTGAATCTGGAGGGGGAGGAGCGGACGTCTCTTAATCTGCCGTGCTTCGAGAAGGCGATGGACATCTCTATCGACGTTGGCGGGTTAGAGCTCAAGCTGCCGGAGGCTGGCACGTTCACCAGACTGAGCAAGCTGTTCATTTCCGGCGTCCATTTCACTGACGACGGCGCGGCTATCAGCGACGTCGTGTCGCGGCGCTGCCCTTGCCTGCAGAGCCTGGAACTGACGATGATCCGCGGCGTAAGGGTGCTCACCTTCCATGCCAAGTCACTCCTAAACTTGCGTCTGTCCGTAGTCTTTCTTCTGGAGCGGCTCCAAGTGATCGCTGCTAATCTCGGCAAGTTGCATCTGGAGAATTGCTTCGCGAGTAGCCAAGGCGCCACGGCGCTTTGTCTCCGTGCGCCAGCGCTAGAAGAGTTCCATTGGTCAGACCGCTACCCCGATGAGCTTCGGGAGTGCAGATTCCCTAGTTGCCTCAAGAAGCTCATCGTCGTTGAGGTTTACCTTGATCTTCTGCTATTCATTGGTGGCCGATCAAATTTCACAAAGATTCTGCAGCTTTTCTCTCGCGCCGATTTTCTGCAGCTCAATATTCCTATTGAACCGGTACGTATCTCTGATCTTTATGTTCCATGAGTTTTTGATAGCATTATAGCCGTAGTAGGATCTGTATATATGAGCTTATATACATTGTAGCATCAACTATAGTAGCGAGAGACATGTGATACGCCTACTTATTTGATCAATTAGGTTGTCTATACAGGAAATTATATTGTTTATGTTTGGTATTGCAGTATGAGGAAGAGATTACACTAGAGGTTAGGTTGTTGCACTTGTTCAATTATCGACCTCACTTAGGTCCCTGAGAATTCAGGCCCTATTTAAAACAGTTTTTGTTGATGGTTTTTCTAAAACTGTTGACTTTTGGCTGAAATGGCTATTGTAGCGAAAGTTAGCTTTTGGCTGAAACATTTAATTAAAAGAAAATAAAGACAAAGAGGAAAAATAAAAAATCATTATATCTCCATAGACAAAGAAAAAAAAAATAAAAAACCATGTTAAAAAGCTAATACATTCGAAGTAGCTCTGGCTTTTGAAAGCCAAAAACCTAAAGTTGTTTTGAATGGCCCTCACCATTGTGGTTTCCCAAGCTTGTGTTTAAGTAACTTAGGTCCATCCACTAGCTAGTTAAGCGACGAATGGACCTAGCTAGTTAAGCGATGAATGGACCTTAGTGACATATGCAAGCTTTAGGACCTGTCACCTGTAGAAGTAAATTTGACGTTTATGGACCTAAGTGATAAAATCAACCATGGCCTATGCCTTTTGTGCAATGTACTTTTACAATTTTGCAAAGAACTTTATTTACGATTTGATTCGTTCAAAACTTACATGTATCGCATGCTAAAACATATATCTATCGTATCATTGCTTAAGTTTCAGTGATGTAAATGTAAGACCGAAGATGGAAACAGAGGAGGGGTGAATGGTGCCTTAAATTTTCTCCAAGTATTTACTTATCCCTTACTCCGATAGCTATAAAGATATGAAGATCCGGATAGCAATCCCCTTGGAAAACCAGACTCTCAGAGCTGACCAAAACCAGTCAGAAACAATGTGATAGAACTTCGACTACGTGGTCGGAAGTCCTACCAAGATGAGCGCAACCTAATCAGAAATCAACGTGGTCGGATTTCGACTATGGTGGTCGATGACCTGACAGTGGTCCAGAACCAACGTGATTGAAACCAACATGGTCGAAATTCGACTCGAGTGGTCAACGACCAGAGAGTAGTCGAAAACTAACGTGGTCGAAACCAGCGTGGTCGAAACCAACATTGTTGAAAACCGACGTGGTTGATGTCCAATGTGCGGTCGAAAAACCAACGTGGTCAAGGACCAATGAGTGGACGAAAACCACCACGATCAGGACCGATATGATCATAACATACGTGGTTGAAGACCTGAGAGCAAACCTGAGTGTTGACGCAGGTTGAAATCCAATCAGTGTGAACAAACTACCAGGGAGAGGTTGACCTGTAAGCGATCAAAATCAAAGTGGTCAAACCCAGTCGAAACACAACCAAGGAGGTCAACAACCAATGAATGGTCGAAAACCAAAGTGGTCAGAGAACAGGAGTTGCGGTACTACTGCTACACAGCCTGTGGTACTACAGTTTCTCCCAGATGAATATGGTTTTTAGCCGACTGCGAGAACTAAAATCGACAGAACTTTTGATCAACTAAACCAAAAGCCGTGAATCTTTGTACACATATAGCTTAAGGTCTCAGGAGACTATTCCATTCTTGGATCAAAAAATCCATGACAAAGATGAGACATTTTTGCGATTTGAGTAAGTGCACATAAACTGAGATTTAAAACCGAAATCGTTGGTCAGAACTTGCTCACGGGTAAAAGATAGCCAAGATGGCTTTGAGCACATTCCCACCTATCACAGCAAAAAAGATCACTGAAGGAATCGAATCAAAAGACCTCGGATCAAGAAATCGCTCGATAGGGCCAAAATCAAGAAAAAACATGATTTCTTGATGAACTTGCTATTGAAGTGTCTATATGATTGGAGATCAATCTCAAGATATTATCTCTACCTCGTTCATGTCCTTGGCATAGAAAGATCAAGAGAAAAGCAAAAGACACTACTACAAAAAGCCTAATAGTAGACGCTAAATCACAGACGGTTTTGTGAAACCGTCTGTGATGTACACTATTACAGACGGTTTTAATTTGGAGGCCGTCTGTGGTATTTGTGGCGGGAAAAGGAGTATCACAGACGGTTCTTACCGCTGAACCGTCTGTGATATTCCAATATCACAGACGGTTTTATAATAAAAACCGTCTGTGATATTTCAGATTATCACAGACGGTTTTTATTATAAAACCGTCTGTGATACTGGAATATCACAGACGGTTTTTAATAAAAAACCGTCTGTGATAATCTGGAATATCACAGACGGTTTTTTATTAAAAACCGTCTGTGAAACCAGATTATCACAGACGGTTTTATAATAAAAACCGTCTGTGATACGTTTCCCGCCTTGCAATCCCTCAAAATTTCAAATTTTCCCGCTTAAGTCCGAGTATGATTCAGTTTTGAGACACCTTCAGTAAAACGGACATAACTTTTGCATACGGTGTCCGTTTTCGACGTTCTTATACTCGTTGGAAAGCTAACGACGAGCCCGATCCAAAAAAACGACCGGCTTGGGCCAGTCGCCCTCCAAGACCCCAAAAATCGGCCATCTTTGGACCTAAACCTGCATCGCAAGTTTTTGGTGTCTGTTTTTGCCCTTTTTCTTGGTCTTCCTTTCGGAATTTGGATTTTGCTTCAACTACAAAGTTGTAGATCTCGTCGAAACCTTTTAAATGAGTATATATAAGCTATATAAAATGTTGCTATTTTATCTTTTCAGACTAGTTGTTTATATTGCATCGGTATATAAAATTTTGTGCTCTAATTCACAGACGGTTCTATATATAAAACCGTCTGTGATATGCATTCATCACAGACGGTTCTAGCCAATAGAACCGTCTGTGATAATCTGACCACTGGGCCCGTTAATCCTCCTCAACCCAATCTCCGTTCCCGCGCCAAAAATTTCGAACTCCCGCCTCTCCCTCCCTCTCCCTCCCCTATAAATATAACCAAACCCAGCCCGTCTCCTCTTCCTTGCTATCCTCTTCCTTGCTACCTCCTCCTTGCTATCCTCCTCCTTGCTATCCTCCTCCTTGCTGTCCTCCTGCTTGCTATTCTCCTCCTCCTTGCTATTCTCCTCCTCCTTGCAGACGACGCACAAGTCTACGGGAGACAAGACACCGCAGAAGCAACTAGCTCGTGCCAACCGTGCAGGGGCGAGAAGGCATCTAGCTCATGCGTTGCATCAGGGGCGAGAAGACATAGAAGATCTTTGCTTTTTCTCTATTCTTGTTGTGTAACCTGCTTGTTGTTTTGGGATATTGTAATCTTTTTCTCTGTTCTTGTTGTGTAACCTGCTGTTCTTGTTGTGTAACCTTCTCGTTGTTTTGGGATATTGTAATGGTAGGCTCTAATCATAATAAAAATGGATGTTTTATGTTTGTGAAATGAATTGAGATGTGAATTGGATGTATACATATACATGTTGATCTGCTTGTTTCAGAGGGCATGGCTAGCATTTCCTGAGGCTAGCCAATAAACAGAAATAGGTTTAGGAGTAGAAGAGAATATCACAGACGGTTTTATAATAAAAACCGTCTGTGATTTATAAATATCACAGACGGTTTTTAGTTAAGAACCGTCTATGATTTATAAATATCACAGACGGTTTTTAGTTAAGAACCGTCTGTGATATTTAATATCACAGACGGTTTTTAGTTCAAAACCGTCTGTGATATTAAAATCACAGACGGTTAGAAAACCGTCTGTGATGACCTCGTATTATCACTGACCCATAAATTCAGACGGTTCACAAAACCGTCTGTGATGACGTTTTTGAACCGTCTGTGATGGCCTTTTCTGTAGTAGTGAGAGAGGTTAAACCAATTGAAACAAGAGCAACTCAGTTAACAAGATGAATTCAAGAAGATGCAAAAGATTGATGTATTGCTCGATGATCGATTTTACAACAACTCCACTCAGGAGGATAGAGCTCTAATTCTAGAACATACACACACTCTCTAACCTATCTCCCATATGAGGGTGGAGGAGCTAGCCACCAAAAGGCTTAGCCAACCTTCGCAAACCCTAACTCTTGCCTCTCCTCCCCTTATATAGGCTCACAACCTGAACCAAAAACAAATGGATCACTCATTAGGCCAAATCAGGGATAACCCGTTAACCCCACCTAACACCGGGTTTTACTCACGCACGCTTCTTCGTATTGAGCAATTTTACCAAAATGCCCATCTACTGCTTTCGTCAAAGTTTCCCACTTCCTTTTCCACAAAGCATCACCCATGCTTCACCATCTTTCACGTGGTCCTAATGACTTACCGCTAAGCCCCTCATGCGTCTAGATCCCACCAAACCGTCCTCGCTTACAACTGGCTCAAGTCTCTTGGTGCACCACATGCCTCTTCTCGCACATGACGGCACCTGGCTTCCTTGACCGTCTGGACCTCGACTCCTCTCTAAGCCTAGTTCCGGTCATCCTTGTCATTGCCCATCATGTCCATCACTAGTAGCTCCTGCTTTGGTTCCTCGTCGTCTCGGCTTGCAACCACCCTGCAAACCTCAGTCATCTTCGGTGTCTCTCTAACTATTCTGGACCTTAGCACCACCTTGTGCCTAGTCCTGATCCTCCTACAACTCACCATGACCTAGCTCCAAAGCCCTGCAACCGGCCAACACCAACAAGGGAATCAACACGTAGCACCGTACGATACACAAAGACATCAATTGGCATAGTTCATCCATACAATGCATAATGCAAAAGGTATGTACCCAAATTACTTATCCTAATCCTAGGACCAAACAATAAACACATATGCACACAAGCAATAACACCAAGTCAAATCACGACCCTAATTCTAAGAATTCTAGAGAATAACCTTAGACCACCGAGAGAAGCCAGTTTGACCGCCAAGCACAGGCCAATCAGACCGCTGGCTGGTCTGACACGAGTACTCGAGGTCTATGACAGCTGATCGCAATGCGCATGACTATGATCATGAAGTCTACGACTCTAACAATATACGAAGTCTACGACTACCGATCATCGACCATTCGTGGTCGTTCAGGCACTATAACTTTCGACCATTGACTATCCATGGTCGATCTGCCGATTAGACCATCCAACACACGACCATTTGGACTGTCTGACTACAAGTCGAGGACCATGTCTCCGACTATTGCCAGTGGTCGAAGTCTACCAGTCAGACCACCAAAACAAAGTGGTCAGACCGCTTAACCTGAAGATTCCAACAAACAGCCCAATCAAAATGCAGTCTTTTGCAAAAACCCTGAAACTCAAACTTCACAAAAACTCTAATCCAAAGGTCAGTTACTCATCACAACAATGGGGTAACCTCCACGTGGTCTCACAATTAATTTACTTGATCAACTTGAAGCTTTCGATCATATATACTAGCTACTAGCTAGGGTGCACATTTTATTGATTAAGAAAGAGTTGGTAGTTGGAATTAACACGGATATATGTGGGTTTTATAATATTGAAGAGAAGAGGTCAGGTTGGTATTTGTTTTATTGGAAGCTGGCATCTGACTTCAAAATTCTATTCCCTTTTTCTTTTCCAAGTTGAGTTTATATATCTTCAGTAATGTTATTTAAATTTATTTATTTTGAAGGGACATATTAGAGAAAATTATGGTTTTGTTTCGATTCATATACCCAGATGATTTATCCATAGATCTTATTATTTTTCCTCAACAGTGACAATGATGATTTGCATTGGAATATATTGCTATTTTTTTATGAAGATTATTTAGAGCAAAGCTGAACAATTTGTTTCGATCACTTGACGATGTATATTCTCTCTGATTGTTCATTCTGTAGGATCTAGAAGAGTACGAGAACCATATGAGCAATGTGAAACTTCCTTATTGTTCGGAGTTGGAGCTATGCGTAACAAAGAACGGGCATAAATTTGGCCCAACCATCGCACACCTTCTCAAGAAAAATAGTCATATCAGAAAGTTATCGCTTAAAACATATCATAGGGAGGTAAACCTCTTAATGTATATCTATTTTACCCCTCTTTCAATGATTTACTTTATCAAAATCAGTTCATTTATTAGATCACTTTAATTCTTAATTTGTATTTCAGGATGAGTACATTTCATGCGTGTCCAACTGCGAGTGCCGCCAACCATCAAACTGGGAAGACCAAGAGATCTCCTTAGACTACCTTGAACTGGTAGTTTTCAACGAATTTGGAGGTACACATGATGAGAGGAATTTTGTATACTATATTATGAGAAATACAAAGGAGCTCCGAAAGCTGTCTATAGTATTCTCTACGGGCGTTGATCCAACCAAACGGTTTTTGCGCAAGCTACACAAACTGGCCATGTCTACATCAGGTTGCATCATCGAGTTGCACGGAAATGCATGACTGTATACAATCAGTGTAGGAGAACGCCTACAGTGAAACGCATGCATATGCATGGAGAAGTTTAAATCGTTTTTCCTGTTGTTTGCTGGACCATCTCCGTTTTTTTAAAACATATTCTCAGTTTGGTATTGTAAGATCGAACTTTTAGAAATGTACGGTACGGTGCTCTGAAGTTTAAGGTCCTGTTTGGAATGCAGGAATTTTTCCTGATTCCTGCGGGAATTGAACTGTTTCCTGTAAAATTCCTGCAAAATTCCTGTGAAATTTCTCTGTTCCAAACAGGCCCTAATTATTTTGCTCTTGGCGTTGTTCTATGCTTAGCCTCTTAATTGAGTATTTCATCGACGCCGGGTAACTTTTATGCCGGTCATGCTGCCGACTCCGATCTTGTCAGTTACAAGATAATGTTTGCTTTTTAAATGGCTGAGTGCCGTAGAAAACGGAAGGAACTTGCATTGTAGTACGTATAATCCCCAAGAAAAGATTGCCACTACTCAGCCATCCGTACGTACACCTCTACCTCCACTTACTGCACGGAAGTACGGCGCGAATTAATTCATACATGTTATACGTGCCAACACCAGCACGTATATGGCTGTGATCGTTTTGGCTTCAACTTTTAGCTTTCGGTTTATTTTTTACTATTCATAAATTTCGTCTTTTTCTGAACTTTTGGTTTTTTATTGAGCTTTTTTGCCGGTTCTTTTTTCCCGTATTTGTTTGTATTATACGTAATGGGCTAACATATTTTTTATATTTTTTAAATTTAATTATGCTAAATAAGCCTCTGTCAGGTACAATATTTTTTCAGCTAGTTGCAGTGCTTTTCAGTCATAAACCACTAAAAAAAATCCCAAATGATCATCACCATATACATACACTCGAATTGTCCGCACAGTACGACTACTCCCATAGTAACGATTCTTTTAGCACAGCTTCCTGTCAGGAACCCGGAATCGCTGAATTTCAAATTCACGTTTATTTAATGTCCTAGTTTTATGATCAATAGATTAAAATCATACCAAATTTTCTAATTTTGTACAAAGCGCAGCATTCATTTACAATAAAAAGTAATAGATTGCAATCAAAAATTATAAAATCATTCACATTAATAAAAAAGTAATACTAAAGTAGAAATAGCATAAATAAATGAGTGGCTTGCTGCCAACAACAAAATCCTTTTATGCCGAATAAGTTATGCATGGATTTTCTATCCATACACCACATAACCCATTTGCAAAAAACATAAATCTACTTATTGTGGATATAACCAAGTGGTGTCCATAATTGAGGACATAGTTATTTAAATATATTTACACTTTACAAAGGTTGTATAACTTTACCTATACGACATAAACATCCCACGATGTCAACCATGTCACATGATACCAAAGGTACCTGATTTGAGTGTTTATGACAAAGTCTTTACATTAACGGTCGTAACAACGACACGTTATGATACATTCTTAAGATATGAAGAGCTTTCCAAAATCTTATGAACTTATACGTTATGTTGGTAAGCCTTGGGGTCCTTGCAAAATCCTCTACGAATATGGAGGTACTCTACCATACCTGCACTAGCCCAAAAACTTGTCAACTACCACATGTGGTTTTATTGCTAGTACACGACAACTCAACAAAAAAAAATAGAGATCGAGTGTAACCGTGACAAAATATTTGCCTATTAGGTGTGCATTAAGCGTTGATAATATTACAATTTACAATCGTGAGATGCACAAACACAAAGTATAGGCAAATAAAAGATAGAGGAACTAGCATAATGTTATATTGATATTACTAACATTAGCTAAAGCAATAATCTAATAGGAAGAAATAGTTGTGATAACATCCTATTAATTAGGGAAATAAGAAGCTAAAACAAATAGAACTATATAACAAGAGATACCGGATCAGTAAAACAAGAGAATAAGCTTGTCATTTAGGAGATCCATGGTAAAAGATCTTTGTACCACTTCTTGATATGAGCCAAAGAAGGGAGTTAAAAAGATTATTCAGCCGTTGGAAGAAGGAGAGAAGAGGCTAGCCTGAAGTTAGAAGCACATGGGATTGCAGAAGGGATAGCATGCAAAAGCTAGTCTCTCCTACCAAAACGTTATAGTGGGATATATCCAATATGAATAAGTATATATGAACACATGGTATGCATTATTCCTTTGAGGGGGCCATGCACATGTTACAAATTATTTTGGCATAGAAAATCAAAAGGGGTAAAAAAATCTTTGGCAGGTTGGGGGGAGCCATATGGCTACTGCTGGTCCATCTTCCCCTCACTCCGCCACTGGCTCAATTGCTACCCAAGTATTGTCTCAATTGCTATTGTTCGCTTTTTTTTCTCGAATGAAGAAATCCTTAGTAATTGTATCATTTTGAATGGAAAAGTGTCGAATAAAATGTTATTCCCTTCTTTTGAATTTTCTTTTAACAGAAAAAACAAGTGCAAAGTTTGCATAAAATTCCACACAGCTAGCTCTTGATGTCCCAATTTCTACTCAATCTATTCATTTTTAATTTTTGCTTGAATTAGATGAGAGGGGGTGTTGTTTGATTTTTTTTTCTCCAGAAAATGTAATGTCCCAAAAGAGTAATTTTTTTCCAAACATGTGCAGCCGTTTGATTTTTTTTTTTTGTCGAATCAGAAACATGGATCCTAGAAATCCAACTTTGTTGCAATTTTTCTGTATCCTGCTATTAATTTATGCCGCAATTTATGTATTTTTTTCTCAAGATGATTTGAGGTCTCTATTTTGTCCAACTCTTTGTAACATCCTGCTGATCGGTGGTGTCCCAAATAATTCAAACGGGATGATATGCGCTCAAAATCTGTCCCACATAATTCTTCGAAAGATACCCACTAGCTACTAGAATCCCAAATAATGTTCCAAGATTTTATTTAATGACTTGATTAGTGCTCTTTCAACCATGTTAAGCACAGGAAGACGAGAGAGAGAGAAAAAAAACCTGCAACAACATGTTTTGTGTTATGCCAGAGAAACATTTTGCTCTGCACTCAGATGGAATGTCCCCCATCTCTCTTGGCACATAAAATTCAAACCCCTTGCTTAGGTAAGCATTCCTCGCCCCCGGCGCCTACGTGCAAAACACGGTGAACAAAAAAGCATTGATGGAATAGAAGCACGTGCGCCTTAGGAGCAGAAAAGCTCTTCCCGCAGCTCACAATTTAGTTTAACTTTACGGGAGCGACAAGCGCCCGGACCTCTAAGGACATGCACAGCGCTCCAACCTGGATGGGTGCCCCAAGCTCCACGTCGCGTTCAGGCTTCCACATCACTTGGAGCGGTGGCTCTGCAGAGGTTTAGAGTGGCCTGCAGAAGCAGGAGTTTCGTCACCACTTGTGAAAAGGTTCACACACGCACTAAGGAAAAAAGTCTCTGTAAATAGTTAAAGCCAAACCATCACTTGAGGCTACATGTATTGTGAAAGGACAAAATTTCATATGGTAATTTTAGCTGACATGGCACCATTCTCTCTCCTAAAATCACCATATAAGGGTAACCTCAATGTAGATGCCCTAATCCAAATGCTACCATCGTATTTCTCGATAGCTCTAGGATTGTCACAACATCAGCCATCAAAGCTGTGGGATTGGCACGCAATAAAACACCCACAATAGAGCATCACCTTTAACCTCCCCCCACCGCCTCCCCCCTTTGGACCTTCACCCTAATGGTTCATTTTATGCAAAAAAAAATCAAGTATCCACCACTAAATCATCCATCCTCGAGACCCCTTGTCTTCTATTTCTATGTCAATTTCATCTAATCAAAAAGCCCCAACGGTGTAACAAAAAATCATCATGAGTGTAACAGATTATAGTAGCATGCCACAAAAATCCATCTGGCTACAACAAAACCCCACGGCAGAAATAAAGCAACAAACCACATTCTTCAATTGCAACAATAAAAATGCTTGTGTGCAACAAATCACTTAACCTGTTACAACAAAAACAACTCCATGCAACTTTTTCGTCAGGCTATAACAAATTGAAATAATATGTGCAACAAAATTATAAGGGGCCTGCAACAACTGGGGAAACACCTGCAACAAACGGGGGAACGCCTGCAACAACCTATTGAAAAAGAAGGAAGCGGTGGCAGTAGGCAAGATGAACTCGGTGGAGGAGGAGGAGGAGGCAACCTCAGTGTTGACGTGCGAGGAACTGGTGGGGGGCAAGGCTGGTCTAGAGCCTTGGCGACCACTAACACCACTTCTGTGCTGGAGCTCGCAAGGGGCAAGGTCGAGGTAGTAGTTGGAGGCGGGGTAAGGCTGAGCTCACCGGGCACAGATACGGCTTAGCCAACCGCTAGAGGAAGGTCAAGGTGAAGGTGGAAGACTTGGTAGGGCAGCTCACCGAAGGTTGATGCAGAGAGAGAGAGAGAGAGAGAGAGAGAGAGAGAGAGAGAGAGCTGATGTGCTTGATAGCTTCAAAGAGAGAGGGAGCAGGAGGGCGGTGCAGTCGATGGGGAGTGAGGAACTAGGTCATGGATGACCGTGAAAGTGTTCATCCGATACGTGAGTTGGTATATTAGACGTCTAGGTGCTATCATTAACCTAACTTTACTGAACACTAATGTCTATCTACTGAACGATCTGCTTATAAAGCTACCCGTTTACCTTTTAAAAAAAGCACCCAGAACTCAACATGGGCCGAGACAAAACCACATGTCAGCCCTACGCGTTTCTTCAAGATCAGCGTGACGTGTAAATTCGAAGAAGTTAACAGATTCCACGGAGACAACTATACCCTACTCACCGCAGCAGACTAGCTAGTGTCCCTCCTCTTGCTTTCTTTTCTTGTACTCGAGCACGAGGAGCCTCCTTTCTTCTCCTCTCATCGCCAGGTCGTTTATCCAAAAAGTTGCCAAAAGTAGAAACCCTAGATCACCCCTCCCCCCTACATCACGCACACGCTTCGTCAATCCATGGAGGGCAACGGCAAGGCGGCGGCGGCGTCCAAGCGCACAAGGCGCACCGGTGAAGACCGCCTCAGCGCGCTCCCCGACGACGTGCTCCTCCAGATAATCGTCCTGCTCCCGCTGATCGAGGCCATGCGCACCTGCGTCCTCTCCCGCCGCTGGAGCGCGCTCTGGACGCACCTCCAGCTCCTCGACTTCTTCGACACTCAGGTCGTGGGTGGCGGCACTGGTCGCTTCGCCGGCCTCGTCGACGGCGCCCTGTCCCGCGTCGCCGGCCTCGGCCGCTGCCTCCGCATTCTCATCTTCAGGGAGGCCAGCCAACGTCGACGTCGGCCGCACCAAGTCGTGGGCGCGCTTCGCTGCCGAGCGCTTAACCGACGAATTCCACCTGTGGGTGGTGATTCTGCGCGAGGGCGAGCAAGAGCAAGGGGACGAGCCGGTCTTTGAGCTCCCGTGCTTCGTGACGGCCGGCCAGGTTTATCTCGCTGAGTCTGAGGCACAGGATCCAGCTCGCTCTCCCGACGGCCGGCGTGTTCGCGTCCCTAACCAAGCTCATGATGTTTTTGCGTCCGCTTCAGCGCCAGCGCCGGTGCAGTTCTCGGCGACATTGTGTCCTCGCGCTGCCCTTTCCTGGAGACACTGGAGATGGTGCAAGTCGCCGGTGTGATGGAGCTCAGGCTCCACAGCGCGTCCCTTGTGCACCTATGTTTGTCGTTTGTTACAGAACTGAAGCAGCTGGATGTAGTGGCACAAAAGCTTCAAACCGTGGGAGTAGAGAGCTGCTTCATTGTAATTTGTAAGCGAGGGCGCGGCAGTGTCCATTTCTGCGCCGAAGCTTCCGCGCAGGATTGCTGCCCGGAGCAGACTCACGTTGGCCGCATCGAGCACCTCGAGAAGCTGGTGGTAGGCGAGCTTCCTGTCAAATTCCTCGCAGGGCTTGGAGGAGTTCATTCCAATTTCGACGTGATCCTAAAGCATTTTAGGCGCACCGATGTCCTGGAGCTTCACATCCGGCCCTATTCATCCTGTACGTCTCTTTCCCATATGCTCGATGGATTTACAATATTATAGCATGTATGATAGCTGCTAGAAATACAAGGTTCAGTGCATGTGTTCATGGTTCAGTGTGTTCATGTTTTACTGTTATAGAGTTGTGACAAATTATAATGTTTTTGAATGTATTCCAGGGCTCCAACCTAAGTTTGATTCTTACTAGCCTATTTGTTAGGTTAAATATATGTGTGCTAGCAGCGCCTGGATCAGTTAAATTATTGAAAAAGGATTAGTATTTACAGCTATTTAAAGAATACATGTTACGGAAACCATTTTTTTCAAAGCTAGCATTTGTGCGTTTGATGATGTTTATCTGATATGACTGTGTGGAGCTATGGATTGTAGTATCACGTTTTTGTACAGGATTTTTATTATCATCTTGCTTTTATTATTAATGGTTAAAACGGATGGCCACTTGTAATCATGATTCACAAATTCAAGCTAATCCATCTCAAACTAGATATATAGTGCAATAACCCAGTGGTTTGTCAAATTAGATTAATTAAGGAAATGTGCAAAAAAATCCTCAGTTTCTCGGCATTGCATGTACTATATATGGTGCAAGTAATTGGTATGTAGGGTTCCCTGTTCTTTGAGAAGTGAGATGATGTGCAAGATAAAACTATTGAAATGGATTTAAGTTAAATTAAACTTGAAGCTGAGATGGACGATATGCTTGGCTTGAAAATTTTGACAACTATTTAGTTGACAATGCTCGCTCATTTGATTGTTCATTTCATTTCATGCAATGTTAGGAGCTGGTGGGACACGGACAATTGATGGAGCACATTGTACTCCCTCATTATGCCGAGCTAGGACTATTTGTGGAGCCAAACAAACATATGTTCGGCGCAAGCATGCTCCCCCTTCTTAAGAGATGAATTGGTTTAAGAACACTTCATGTTAGTCTTTGGGCCTGTTTGTTTCAGCTTCTGGCAGCTGTAGCCAGGGTATAATCTTTTGGCTGCAAATTTTTTCGTTCCGGGGCGAAAGGAACGAAATAACGAAATTTCGTTCGTTTCGTCGGAAATTCGGACGAAAAAATCAAAAATTTGATGAAATTTAACCAAAATTTGAATGAAATTTGAACAAATTTTAAATAGAATTAAATTCGGCCAAATTTTGGCCGAAAATATTATGTTTCGGGGGGGTCCGAAAGCAACGAAATTTCGGACGAAAGGCAAAATTTCGGACGAAAGATTATACCCTGGCTGTAGCTACTCCCAGAATCTGCAGCTCCCCCAAACAGTCCAGATTTTCATCCAGATTCTAAGTAGCCAGAAGCTACAGAATCCAGAAAATGAACTAGTAGCCAGAAGCTGGGGTTATCCAGCTTCTCCAGATTCTGACTAGCTGGATACTCACCAGCTACTTCTCAGAATCTACAGCTGAAACAAACAGACCCTTTGTGAAAGGAATGTATGCTTCATTGCTTCGATAGTCAAAAATTATATTTTTACATATAATTTAATGATTTGCTATTTTATCAAAAACATTTTTCTTACATAATGTGTATTTATACCAGGGTGACACAGCATGTTTATATTCTTGCATTTGGGATCATCCACCAAGTTGGAGAAATCAGAAAATCCGCTTGAATTCCCTGAAAAAGCTAGTGGTCAAGGATTTCAGTGACACGATTCATGAAGCAGATTTTCTCAGCTTCATTTTTGGACGTGTGGAATACCTCCAAAATATCACTACAGTACTTCGTGAAGGTGTTCGACCAACCACAGCGATGTTTTACACGATGGGGCTGCTCCGTTTCGTAGCATACTCTGTACGGAGTGTTACTATATTTGCAACCAAAAGATGGTCCGATTCATGTAAGAATAGGAGTCAGAAACTAAGCTAGAACTATCTTGTTAGTTGGAATTTTAAAAAATGGATAATATCTTGTTTTCACTTATCATAGAGGTCGTGTGGATGTTTTCCTGAAAAAGGACAAAAAATATATTTGTATCACTGATATTTTCAAAAAAAATACATCCAAATTTTGGTTAACTTTATGCATTTGAAATCATAGTGCCTAAGCACCATGCCATCCTCTCTCTCTGTCTTATACACACACTATGTACTCAAGTTTACGATGCACTCTAATTGAAAAAAGTAAAAAAAAATCTGAAAAAATTCTACATGTAATTCATGTTTTACTCCACCTATATATAAAATTTCAAGTTCAAATTCATTCTAAGTTAAGAATAATAAAAAAGAGAAAAATCTAACAAATTTGAACTGTCATTATATAGGTGGTTTACTCCACCTATGTAATTCATTGTTTACTCCACCTATGGCCATACCGTAAAACTGATATTTTAAATAATATACACAAATTTGGGTTGAATTTGCGCGTTTGAAATCATGATGCCTAGGCACCATGGTGTCCCATTTTAGCAATATATATACCCTAAAACTGATATCTTTAATAAATAAACCTGAATTTAGATTATGTATGTATGTATGTATGTATGTATGTATGTATGTATGTATGTATGTATGTATGTATGTATGTATGTATGTATCGCAGGTCACCAACGCTGTGTGTGTTGGACGATTTGAGTGCAGGAGTTCCACTAGCAACCATGAAATCCTTTGTATATTTGATACTATAGCAAGTTTTTTTTCAACATTGGCTCTGCACTTTTTTTTAAAAAAATAGCCATATCGGCGACTACTGAGGCAGTGACAGGTGACACGTATCATCTACCGAGCTCCCTTGTTGTGGTAGGTGGTAGCGCTCGCGACAGTATAGGCGAGTTTGGTAGGATCGGCTTGCCGCCCACCTATTGAGCTAGGTGTGCTCGGCACCCTCTTGTGGGGGTGTGGCACCCATCTGTAGCCCACGAGGTTCGCCAACCGTACTTCATTGACGCCTACCACGCTGGAGCTTGCTACGCATTTGCTACCACCTAACGCGACATGGTAGTTCGGTAGATAATACATATCGCCTGTCGCTGCTCTTGCGACCGTGGAGAGAACTAAATTTTAAAAAAAGTGTGTTTGGAGACCGGTTTTGGGGAAAAAATTTACTACATTGCCAAATATGTGATGACTTCCCAACCATGTACACGTATACTCGCTGCGATAAGTAAACTGGCAACTTCGGGTGCCATTGTTTGAGACGTTGCTTCCTTCACTGACGTATAGGCCCCACAGACCAGTCACACAGTACTCGCGCGCGCAGTAGTCATGCAACTTTCTTTCCCTTTGGGCTGGCCGGGCTGGACCATCCAGATCTGGGCCCTATGCCCTGAGGTTATAGGATACGGTCCAATAAGGTAAGTAGGGTCCTGGACCTCTTGGTCTTCTAGTTCTTGTTCGCTCCTCCCCTTCTCCGCCGCCTCCTCACTTCTCGGATCTGCATAGGCAGCCTCGCCCACCCTAGCTAGCACCATGGTGAGGTTTTCTTCGTCTCCCCGCTACAAAGATATCTTGCGTGGATGGTTCGCTCTTTTGCCAACGGTGGCGCGAGCGGCGGATGCGTGGTGTGACTGATTCGTTCTTTTGCTCGTGTTGCTGTTCCCGCAGCCGAAGCAGATCCACGAGATCAAGGACTTCCTGCTGACGGCGCGGCGGAAGGACGCGCGGTCGGTGAGGATCAAGAGGACCAGGGACGCCGTCAAGTTCAAGGTGCGCTGCTCCAGGTACCTCTACACCCTCTGCGTCTTCGACGCCGACAAGGCCAACAAGCTCAAGCAGTCGCTCCCGCCAGGTCCGTACGCACTTCTTGCATTGGCTTCCCTTTCGTCTCGTTGCCGATTGCGCCATTTAGAATCCGATCAGTTTGATCCGAGACGCTTGATTGCTTACAGTTGTCCCAGCTGGTTCTTGCGGTCTTGCCTGCTGCGTAGCTTGTGCACAATATAGATTTGGGGAACCATGCCCCGAGTTTAAGTCTGGAATGTGGCAGTGTGTATTACGCGCAACTTGTTTCATTCTTGGCACTGTTCTCAATTATATTAGGATGTTACTGTTGCATGCAAAATCCTGCCAGTGTCATGATTGAGTATATATTACATATCCTTCTCGAAACAAATCGTTCATACTTTGGATTTGAACACTGGATTGACACTGAGGTGTGTACCGGCTCGATATATGCATTGTGAAATTTTGGTTTAATCGGAAATGCTATTTGCAGTGGTGGGTGTCGGTGATCGGTTCGGCTCAAAAGCTCATGGCTTATGGCTGAAAAAAGCACTGTAGCTGACAGAGACTTATTTAGCATAATTAAATTTAAAAAAATTAAAAATATAAAAAATATGTTAGCCCATTACGTATAATACAAACAAATACGGGAAAAAACCGGCAAAAAAGCTCAACAAAAAGCTAAAAGTTCAGAAAAAGACGAAATTTATGAATAGTGAAAAATAAGCCAGAAACTAGAAGCCGAAGCCGAATTGATCAGGGACAGGCAATAATGATAATCATTTAGACGTCATACACTATGATACAAACAATCGAACTTCCTATACAATTAGATGCAAACATCTTTCCACTCTTATGGCCTGCAAATGTCACCACTGACCACTCACCACCAGTTATTGGGGAATCATGTCACTACAGTACGACTGCATAAAACAGGATAACGTATCTTCAGGTCTAATAATACCCTTGTTAGTTCTAATTTGCACTGTTTGTTGTGATATTATGACTGCATAATGCCTACATAACCTTGCCGATCTCATAGCTGCTATATTTTTTATGAATAAACTGTTCAAGTTAATGCATTGAGTTGTACATAGCTACATGTCATACACATATGGTGGTACTCTAAAAGGCTTATAAGCTTAGGTTTCAGACTTTTTTTTGCATTGTAGCGGCTGAAAATGCACTGTAGATGATGTTAGTTTTTTCTACGTAAGTAAATCTTTAAAAATGAGAAAAAAAGTTATATTATCACGAACAATGCATAGGAATAAAAAGAAAAGAAGAAAAGCCAAAAAAGATAAAATTAAGAAGCTTGTTGGAGCGGGGTAGTTAACCCTCAAGCTATACATGTTTACATTAATATTGGGTGGGGTTCTTTTAAGCTGTGGTTTATGGTTTATGGCTTAAATTTTTATATTCTGACTGTTTGTGATTTTGGCCAGTACATCTGAACTCAGTACACTTTTTACTACAATTTTCCTGCTGACTCTGTCTTAAAAAACGCACCACTTGAAAGCTAATTACTGTAGGCATAAGCCATAAACCACAAGCCCAAAGTCAAAACGAACGCAGCCATTGAGTGATTATGATGTGTGGTCTCTTGTTCTATGCTTTACTGCTTTTTATCATTTCCGTGCCTTCCCCAAACATTGTTCACACTTCCTGATTTTGTTCTTTTCTTTTGCAGGTTTGAGCGTCCAGGAGGTCTAAGTATCAAGCCAGACTATGCTTTTTGTAGTAGCAGGAATGTTTGCTCCAGTTTGCATTAGTATCTATTAGTATGCGACTTGTTGTGCCCATTAAGTGAATTCTGATGTTTGAGTTTGAAATGTAATGCTGGTACTTATGTGTTGGACCCGTGAGGCTGTGGTGCGATGTTACTCCTTGCTGGAGAATGAAGATAGTTACCTATCGTATTGTTCCTAAATTGACTGAATCTTTGTACCATTCTTCCTGGTTCGTGGATTGTTTTGTATTTTAAACCATGGTTTGTTTCTCCTGATATTGTGTCGATGGAGCGGTTAGGATTTTGTGAGGTGATGGTGGAATCAGTTGGGCCTTCAAGTTCTTCTATATGCCAATTGCCAAGTAAATAAATATCTGGGTTTAATACACAAAACTGAGAAAAATTTGCAGGCGAGGTACAGAAATCGTTTGTGGAACAGTGAAGGGGAGGGTGTTTACTTAGTGAAGTTTGCATAGCACGTCCTATCGAAGTGCTGCCTCTTCTATGCTCGATCTCTAGCCTAGGCCTGATTTGGAACGCTGAAAAGCACAGACTAGGAGAACCAAATGAATTGGGAGGCATGTCTAATGAAATCCCACGAGGAAAGTAAACATGGTGAAATGCCATGGAGAAAGAAAAAAAATAGAAAACATAGGATTGTTTAGATGCTACACAGGAATTTGGAGAGGTCCTTCTAAAAAAGGAATATGGAGAGGTCAAATTGCTCAATAAACAAAGTTTCAGAGCGATTGCAGAGGAGCAGGGACTCAGGGAAGTGCTGGCGCGGCATCTTGAGACCTTGGGTGTAGTGGTTTTGTGAAATTCCTAGCGAGGCAGACGCAGGGAGCTCTGGCGGGGCATCCGCGCGGTGCTCTGGCGCGGACAGGACGGGGCAAGGCGAGCTTGGCAAGGCGGACGCAAGCGGGGCAGAGCCTCCGGGGTGGTGCGGCGTTTGGAACGGAGGGGACGGGTCGGGTGCACGAGCGGCGAGGCGGAGCGCAGCAGCGGTCGCAGTGACATAGCATCAAGCACCTGACGGGCATGCAGCGGCAGCGCAGGGGAGAGGAGAAGGGGGGGGACAGAAATGATGGAAAGAGCGCATATTTATCTAGGCGGAGTCGTGGAACGTGCGGTGATGTGGGATACGCGAGATGGCGGGGTTCATGGCGCTGGTGGCGAGCCGGTGCAGAGGCACAGTGTGGCGGCCGCGAGCTGGAGCGTGCTCTGACGCGGCTGCGCGCGAACGGGGACGGTGAGGAGGCAAGAGTGGATGACAGGTGGGCCATGGGCCCGCAAGGCAAAGAGAGGAGAGGAAGGCGCACTTCTGAAATTATGCCGATGGGACAGTGAAGACGGATAAACGGAGACGGCTCACGAGGGGCATGGAAATGGGCCGGCTTTTGGGCCCAATGTTGGAACAATAATGGATAGCATGCCCTGATTTAAGAATCTAGATTGTTTCAATTCCATAAATAGTTTTCCAATTTCTAAAACAAGTAAACACTTCTAAAAATTTCAAAAAAAAATTCACAGAGGTATTTTGGAATATTTAGAACCATAATAGATTAGTTGTAAACTTTGAAAAAGTTTTGTTAACTCTATGAAAATTATTTTATGCTCAGGGAAATAAGAAAATGTATTTAGAAAATCGATAAAATTTCAGAATTTCCTCAAAAATTTAAATAAGGAGGCAAAATAATTATTCTTGCTAGAATTGAAATTTGAGGCTGTTACAATTCCCCGCTGGGGAACAGGCAATGGGCCCATTGGCCCCAATTCCTAGGGGCTCGTTCATTCGTTCCAAAGCGTCACGCAGGAAATTTTTTAGTAGGATTAAACTTCTATGGAATTCCTCTAAAAATCCTATGTTCCAAACACTCTTAGGGCCTGTTTGGAACAGAGGAATTTCACAGGAATTTTGTAGGAATTTTGCAGGAAACAGTTCAATTCCCGCAGGAATCGGGAAAAATTCCCGCATTCCAAACAGGCCCTAAGTTGTTTTGGTTTGTGATGTGGTATGATTGAATTGAATTTTGCGGGAATAAATTCCATAGGATTTCTACGAAATTCCCACGATACAGAGAGCTTACAGTTCGTATCTGATTTTTGGAATTTACTGCTTAATTGACACCGTCCGATCCTTATCACTGTTTACGCACGCAGCTGTGCATAGAGTGGAGGGAGCTTCGACCTTCCCCAATCCCCTTTGGCTCGCGCCCTCCGCCTCCCTCCCGCGACGCCCTCCTCCCCCACCGGCCGGCCGGCGCCGTCCCTCCGCGCTCACCTCGTTTCCGCAACGCGTCGGCTTCCCGCTGGCCATCCTCGCGTCGTCGCCTCCGCAGGCCTTCGCATTTCTGCGCCTTGCCCTCGCTGACGGCCATGGTTTACTGCCCGCGGCTGCTTCTGGCGGCCGCGCTCGCCGTTCCCTACCCCCGTTTCGCCGTTCGCCAAAGGTTCACCCCCAGCCTCCCTCCCTTCTCCCTTTCTTGCCGCCGCCGGTCCTCCGTTCCTGGTGAGTTTGCCTTCTCATACTCCTATGCAAGTATGCAACCGTGGGTTATTATGAAATTTTGGCGACCAAATCGCTTACACAACGTTTGTACTGTGTAAAATTTTGAGTACACCTACAGAAAACTTCTTGTTTCTGTTGTGCGCATTAAAACCAATGCTAGTTTGGCTAGAGAAAAATTGGGGTGCTTTATGCGTTAGTTTTCTTATCCTCTGGATGAAACATTGACAGACTTGGATCACCACAGTGCAATTTGCATCCTCTGGGGCGGGAAGCCAGTCAAGCGTTGCAGATAATTCGGAAACTGTCGAATGGGCCATGCAGGGTAATCTGTTTCCTCCTCGCATTCTTGATTTGTTTCGGTGGTAAGAGTTAGGCCACTGCCACTGGGTTGTTTCTTTCAGTTCTTGAATGTTTTGGGTTTAATCAATATGCTTGGAAGTTGGTTACAGATTTCTACGCTTTGCGGAAGGATGTCGAGTTGGCTGTAGAGCGTGTCGATGATGTCAGGCGGTCTGCTGGTTTGGAACATCTTGAGGAGGAAATCACTTTACTCGAGAAGAAGTCCGCAGATAGTTCCTTGTGGGATGACCCTTCCAAGGCACAGGAGATACTCGTTGCTCTGACAGAGGCCAAAGAGAGAGTCAAGCTTTTCAACAATTTTAAGTTGCAGGTTTGACCCCTTGACAGTCTTATGATTTCAGCACCTGAAATGGTATAGCCAATGCAAAATTGTAATTGTTAATTTATGTTATAGCTGCATATGCTGAAATGCACTATTTTACACTTCTGTAATAATTATATAATGATAATGATAGTTAATGAAAAAAATACAGATTTGCTGCACATATCCATATAGATGTTCTGAATTGGTGAAAGAAGTACGGCAATAAGTGGGTGTCAACGCTAGTTCTTGATCACAGCCTTTGCTACTTTTAGGTTGAAGAAGCGGAGACCATTGTGAAGCTTACCGAGGAGTTAGATTCCATGGATACTGGCCTTCTTCAGGAGGCCTCAAAGATTATAAAGGCATTGAATAAGGCACTAGATAACTTTGAGATGACACAGCTTCTTTCTGGACCTTATGACAAGGAAGGTGCTGTAATTAATATTTCTGCAGGCGCTGGTGGCACCGATGCCCAGGTATATGTTTGCTGCATTTGCATGTTTTTTTTATCTATTAAGACCTTTCTAGAACAAAAAAGATGCCTTAGTTTAAACTCACTTTCTTTTGGCATGATGACAGTGCTTGTTGACTAAGCTTGAACTGTTTCTCTTGTTACTTTCGTAGTCAGTTCAAGGATGGAATCTTATGTATCAGTCATTTGGTCATGTTTCTTTAGAAGAAATTTTAACTTGTACTACTGCCAATCTTGTACTTTTGTTACCAAATATACACCATTACAATAACTTATACGAATTTTAGTTTTATCTATCACCATAAAAGGGTGGTTTGAGACTCTGAAAAAACAGTAACATAGAAAACTAGTCCAGCAATGCATAAAGCAAGTTTGGCTGTTCTCAAAAGTACAAACTATGAACTATGGTTTGATGATGACTTTATTCATGGCTAATCCATACAGTATGTAACTTGTTTGCAAGCTGTAAATCAAAATCAGTTACCATTATACTCTATATATGTTGTTATACACTGATATCACATAAGAATGACAACAGTTAGATGATTGGTATTTTTCCTGAGAAAGCACGTGCTATGGATAAAAAAAATGTGATTAAATTCTTTTAAAACTTGACTTGATCTTCGCAGGATTGGGCTGACATGTTACTAAGGATGTATGTTAGGTGGGGAGAGAAGCAGCGCTACAAGATAAGAGTGGTGGAGAAATCTCCTGGTGAAGAGGCTGGAATAAAATCAGCAACCATTGAATTAGAAGGGAGATATGCCTATGGGTATCTCTCTGGGGAGAAAGGGACACACAGGATTGTCCGTCAATCTCCATTCAATGCTAAAGGGCTTCGGCAGGTATCTGCATTTTGCAGTTCTACTTTAGTGATTTTATCAATATTCTTGCAAGCTGAAGGGAAAATACATCTATTTCGTTCTTTCTCAATTTTCTGCACAATTTGCTAATTTTTGCAGACAAGCTTTGCTGGTGTTGAGGTTATGCCTCTTTTACCGGAAGACTCCATAGATGTAGAAATACCTGAAGAGGACCTGGAGATAAGTTTCACAAGAGCTGGAGGTAAAGGAGGCCAGAATGTGAACAAGGTGGAGACGGCTGTTCGCATGGTACATATTCCCACTGGCATTGCCGTTCGTTGCTCGGGTATATACTCAGACTAGCTTGCATCACACCTATTAATTCTTGGGTCCATGCTTTCACATACTTTGAACAAATACGCAATCTATCATGTTTGGGTAGACAGGGAATCTTAGTTTGACAAGATATGGTCATGAAAAAGCGAAAAAATGCAGTAATGAATTGGTGAATGGTGACAGTGGAAAATTAATGTGAAAATCTGAATAATGCCCTCTCCAAATTAGCAGAACCTCCTAATACTGACTGCTGAGTCCTGAGCATAGTTGATAGGCAATATTTTGTCAGCTTTTCCCAATGCTAAATTCAATTTGTCACAGAATAAGATATTTATGACTTTACATGTAGCTAAGAATGGTATTAAAATGCTTTTGAATTAAGAACTGGAGTTAACTGAGTGTTATACAGGATGAAGCTGACATTTGTTTTGCAATCTTTCCCGTGTCAAACTTTGCAGAGGAGAGGACTCAGCTGGCTAACAAAATAAAGGCCCTAAGCCGGCTGAAAGCGAAGCTTCTGGTGATTGCCGAGGAGCAGCGTGCATCAGAGATCAAGCAGATTCGCGGTGACATGGTGAAGGCAGAGTGGGGGCAGCAGATACGCAACTATGTTTTCCACCCCTACAAGCTTGTCAAGGACGTCCGGACTGGGTGTGAGACGTCAGACGTCACCAGTGTCATGGACGGAGAGCTGGATCCCTTCATCAGAGCCTACCTTAAGTACAAGCTCTCTGCTGCTGCAGAGGAGCAAATCGTCAAGTGACGCTAGCATCTACTATCCAATGCAGTAGTATGAAATTTTGATGCAAAGCTCATCATTGGCTATGATTGATTCAGCCTAGCGAAGATTTGCAGTTTGTAGGAGCTTTTTTCTCGCATTTTTTTCGTCTTTGTAATCAATCCCTGGCTGTAAGGGTTCTGGATATCTATAAAAGCTGGAGTAATCAAATTGACTTGAAAGTTTTAACTAGCGAAACAACCTAATCAGAGCTAGAACTGTGGTATGATTTAAACTGTAGGAACCAGAAGCCGTGAAGACTAGTTGTTTTCTAGTTGAGTTTTTTTGGTATGCCACTAGGATTTAAACTGTTGGGATCAGAACACATGGAGGGTGCCTTCTGATGCTTATTTCATTTCATTATTTTGCCTGTGATGCACTTTTGGTATTGTTGTGGTTACTGACCAAACAGTAAAAAGATAGTGTAGTAGTGGAGAAGACAGATGAACAAAGCTCGTCTCTTCCCCATGTCCAGGGCAGACATATATATTTACATGGGGGTATTTTACAATTATTTCTTCACACTCATGTACTCTTCATAGGGGTATTTATGTCATTACACATATCCCGTTTTGGGCTTTACAATCTTTTAGCAGGCCGGCTGGGTTTAAGTGGGAGCCACCTCTACAACAGGAGCCTCTCATGGTGAAGGATTTCACGGGCCGAAGCCATGTCGCCGAGTCATTTGGCCCCCTCCGTCTCTACGGCCTGTGACCTTGTGTGATCTTGGGTGGAAATGAATTTGCCGGCGCAGCTCGGCTTTGTGCCGCGGACACGAGATCGAACTGGCTGCTGTAGGCACCCTCCGGTCGCGAAGTCAAGTTATCTGGCGAAGTCGCCCCGCTTAGGCGAAGTCAAGGCGAGACCGAACTTGTCTCGCGGATATGAGGTCGAAGCCGAGGCCGGACTCATCCTGCGGAGACGAGGCTGAATCGAGGGCAGGAATCGTCCCACGGACACTGAGTCGAAGTGGTTTCCGGAGTCGTCCTGCGGACTCGAAGTCGAAGTACATCCCGGTGGCTCACGGCCCGACGACGGTGTCTTAATGATGCCAATGATCGCGCCGGCTGCTGGGATGTCAGGCGCCTGCACGACCGCAGTTGTGCGCGCCTTCCTGAGAGGGTGGGACGCGTGGCGGGGCGTAACTGGTGCGTCGTGGGCTGTCAGGCGACTGCACGACCGCGGTCGTGCGCGCCTTCCCGAGGGGCAGGACGCGTGGCGGGACGTGATTGGTGCGTCGTGGGTTGTCAGGCAGCCACACGACCACGGTCGTGCGCACCTTCCCAAGGGGGCAAGACGTGATTGGTGCGTCATGGGCTGTTAGGCGGCCGCACGACCGCGGCGGGGCGCGCGTGCGCGCGCACGCGACCGGGCGACCGCACGGCTTCAGCTACCGCCGGTCACGCTTCCCGATCATGGGGAAAGCGGTCAGTTCGACTTCCGCCGGTTTGTGGGGAAAATCTGGTTTAGTCAAAACTGCTAGGTTTTGGGAGTTTTTCCTATTTACTGCACTTTAAAAGAAATGCCTTTAGCAACTAAAAGAATCTCAAGCCTCCCTTAGCAGCTTTGTATTTATTATTATTGCATTCTGTGTGGTAGCTTGCTGAGTACCGTTGTACTCACTTTTGCTTAATTACCATTACTCAGTCAGTAAGCAAAAGAAGGTCAAACCCTGCGATGCTCCAAAGTGGTCGACAGAGCTAGAAGTCAACAAGGCCAAGAACTAGGTTGCGAGCCCCAGTTGGCTGCCTATGGGTATGCCCAGAGGGTCCCACTTATGTGAAGTTTCCGCTGCTACATTTATTTGTTTTTGGCCTAATCGGCCCATGTGTAAGTTATTACTGTATTATCTACGTTTTCGCATGACATGCTTTTGTTATACAATAATATATTTGTGAGCACTATTTACTGGTCTAGAGAATAGTGCGGTGGAATCACAGAGGATTTTAGATTGTAAAATTGAGGTCAGACACCATCTCCTGCTTGGTGCCGTGTGTGGCCTCTAAACCACTTGGCTTTGCCTCAAACTTCATTTATTCAATCAACTCCTTCCGCCATGACTTCAAAGAAGGTACCATCATCCATCGGACCCTTTGCTAGGAAAGGCGAGGCTTTTGCCTCCTAGAAGGACGCTGAGAACACGAAGGTGGCAGCTGAAGGGGAGGAAACCCCCCCAGAAGATCGTCTAATTTTCTCACTACTTGAGCCCTTACAACATAAAGAGGGGCCTTCTAGAACAATTGGAGAAGGAGGGCAAAATTGAGAGCGTCGACGTGGCAGTCTTGCCCAAGTTGTATGAGGTCTGCCCCAACCCAGAGCTGGGGATGCACATTGTCTTCGCTGCTCAATTCGAAGCCGGCCTCCGTATTCCCCTGATCGGGCTAATAAAGGGTGTGCTCGATATGTTCGATCTTAAGTACTGCATGCTGAGGATCACTCCCCTCTGTCAAGGCTGGAACTTGTCCTTTGTAGAGGGCGACACATCATGGGCATCTACGCCTTCCGGGGCTTCGCTAAGTCCCAGTGTGAGTTCCAACGACCCTTTTACCACCACTCTTGCTTGACCCCTGGGCCTCCTCTAACCCTTTCTTGGGCTTGCAAGCTTAATGCTCCCGCAGGTGGAGATGGTGGCAGTGGTCCTACTTGGACAAGAGATGAGAGCTGAGCGCAGCGTGGTGGAGGACTTGATCACGGGGGGATTGTCGCAACTACGCATGCGTGATGTTTGGCGTCTCGTGCCATCTCACCCACCCTTCGATTAGGACAACAAGTCTAGGAGGGGAGGGGGCAAAGCGCCCTCGTGAGATCTTGAAGGACTCGCCCCCATCACTCGAGTGGGGAGAGCGCGGTAGCCCTAGCGACTCGCCTCGGGCAAGGCCTTCTAGCACTATGGGCACCTCTCATCGCCCCGACAAGGGCAAAGGACTTACAACCAGTCTCCCCTGTAGGGTTTCCCAAGATTGCCTGCTCCCTCCCCAGGCATCGAAGGGGTGGCGGTTGGTTCCGCACCTGTCGAAGTTCCTTGCATGTTTTCCCCATTGAGGCCACTGCCAGTCGACTCGTCTTTGTGGGAGAGTCAATGCGCTAGTGACGCGGCCGCTGAGACCAACATGACAGGCACTGCATCGGCGCGCACATCAGGGGCCACGGCAGGTGTAGCTTTGTCTGGCACTGCGAACAGGGGCGAAGCCAGGAATTGGATATAGGGGGCAATATGGACAACAGGTAGAGTAGAACTAATGAACCATGCCGGATTTACCGATCCAATAGTCATATATCAGAGCAATATGTTTTGCAAATTACAATGCAAAGAAAATTACATATCTATTAACTTGTTGTAAAATAAACTGCAGATAACTTCATCTGGAGTTCCATTTAGAAAGCATATTCTCCTATTTGTCACTGGAAATATAAGAAGGGCATCTCAGTATGACCACATGAAGCAGAACTGTAGACGTACACCACAAGAAGACAAGCATACCTCTACTAAAAGCAGGACACACTCCTGACTGTGATAAAGCAAAAACTATATCACGCGCTACAACTATCTCAATAATTTTTGACCTTTTCCTTAAGTAAGGGAGCAGCAAACTGTTCTCCTTAGGATCATGAGTGTCAAACTCTTCCTAAATTCATGATTAAAAAGGTAGAGAGAAAGTCAAGTGATGTTACAAAATCGAAAGGGAGATAAAATCATTACTACACAAACAATGGGAGAGGATCAAAACTGCAAGGCTGACAGTTCTAATAAGGTGACTTCTGCCCACGAAGTGTCTTGTGGAGCATTCCAAGTGCTGATGATAAAACAAGTCAATTTTGCTGAAACCAAGCAGATGCCCCTAGTCTTTTTCTGCAGCGCAGGATAAACACCACTAAACTAGTTGTCTGAGCAATGCAAAGTCATGCATAACCAGGACAAAGAGTTTAAACATACTTTACATTTAGGCTAACTGCATTCCATCTGCATATGTCTGTACAAGCATTTTACGTGGATATACGCGTGGTTTCTTTATCTAAGGCTAGCTATTCAGTGTTCACCTATAACTGAGAATTCATAGTTCAAGACTTCAGGCACTAGTTGACGATGGTTCATGGTTACAGATCTGAAAAATTTCTTGATTGCTGTGCTTAAATAAGGGCATAAAGTCTCCGCTAGTATTTTGGCAAGGGGTCCCAAAGTGATGCACGTGATGATAAATACGAATTATGTCAATCGATTGTATGCCTTGTACATGTGTATAAATTGATGCTGAGATACTAGTATTCTTGATTAGAAACTATCAGACTAACTTTTATTGTTGATACTTATCAAAGGTTGAGACTAATTATTAGTAGGATTTATGTACTCTCTGCGCTTCATATGTGATCTTAGTTCTACCAAATAGCATCAGAATTAGACAGCCATTGCCTTTTCCTATATGCATGTTATGCCATTGCCTTACCCCCAAGAAGGTTGGGGGGTGCCAGGCCCCCCAGCCCCCCTCTCTCCGCCACTGATTGTGGAGATCCCCATGGACGAGGTGGTCTGAGAGCCTGGTCTGAAGCGCGTGATCCCCACATCCACACCACGTGCCGGCACACCCCAAGGTGCAAACTCAAGGGCCCCTCTGCTGGTTCAGAGACACATCACCACTAGGGACTTCGCCTTGTCGAAGCCCATGGTCGAGCTCTGGATGGTGTGACAGTGACTGGTGAGTTAACATGGAGGGAGGTGGGCGTGATCGAGGGTTATGCTAGTGGTGGTGTCTTGTGAGCACTAACGGGTTGGCAGTGCTCAAGAGGCGATGCCAAAGGCGCAGAGATAATCCATGGCGACAAGAAATCAAACAAACACTGAATTAAAATTTACTTTTTTTTGTTTACGCTTGGTTGGATCTTCCCCGTACATGAGCAGTAAAAAATACTATCCATAGTTCCAAGCCAAGACATAAGAGAACTTTGTTTTAGAGTAAGACAAACGAGGT
This sequence comes from Dendrocalamus latiflorus, assembly GCA_017311315.1. Lineage (NCBI taxonomy): Eukaryota > Viridiplantae > Streptophyta > Magnoliopsida > Poales > Poaceae > Dendrocalamus > Dendrocalamus latiflorus. Next base: position 21,567,015 of record CM029671.1, on the reverse strand, counting down.
CTTTTGCTAAGTGAGGACGCGAAAATAAAAAAAAAAGAAAAGAAAAGAAACACAAGGACTTTGGGACAGTGCTTGGCGGGCTGGGCTGAAACTTGGACAGGCCACGTAAGACGACACCGCCTCATTAAGTCAGGGAGGTTTCGGCCCATTTTGCAGTCTATTAGGACACATTGGCGAATTTCAGTGAGTGAACATCAGGCCCAATGTTCAGCCCATGGTCCCGAGCACTTGCGCTGTTTTGCGTTTTCATTTTTACTTGGAAAAAGTGTACTTACCCTCCACAAGATGATTCATCTACTTAATCCCCTTAAATGTAAAATTAGGCATCATGCCCCTCAACTATACAAAACTGTCTAAATAACTCTGTAAGACTGTTTTACCACCTTGACGAATAGCATGGCTAGCGATGTGGCAATGACTCAGCAGATTAAATTTAAAAAATTATTACAAAATGGCTCACATGTCATCGAGTGAACCTCCTTCCTCGTGGAAATTCCTTTTGAAAAGAACAATTGAACTTAACCATATGATAAGTAGACCTCACTGTTTAAAATAATTTTTATGCTGCAAACCATAGCTACGTCGTCGGTCACGCCATTCGTCACAGTGGCAAAACCGAGAAAGGAGGATATTACAGTTTTGTATAGATCAAGGGCATAATATCTGGTTTTATACCCTAAGAGTTAAGTAGGTGAACCACCATACTTGAAAAGGCTAAGGAGACCTTTCCCTTTTTACTTTCGCCTTGTGCTTCCAAACTTGGTTTCAAGCAGAATGTACACAACTCAAAATCGTCAAAGCCTTCAAAAATGGCAGAAAACCCCGTTCAGCTGTGTAGGTAAATACTACACATGAACTCAACTAAAAATTGAGTCGTACCCACGGTATAATCATGTGCTTCCACGTTATATGCGATTACTCTGCATCGTTACATAATCTGTGATCAGAGTTGTCATTCGATACGTACGTTTTCAGACACAACGAGCAAAGCAAAACGAAAGAATCAGCTGGATCGAAGCAGACTAGCACAGCACAGGCTCGGTCCAAGATCCGGCAGAGACTGTGACGGAGCTACACCGCGAACAGGATAAACTTCAGTCCGGAGTGTAGAAAAATATAGTGTACAGTTCAGGTAAATCCAGTCTAATCTAGGTAATATTTTTATAGTCCAGTCTAGATAGTCTGAATTATTTCATTATTAAGCTCAGGACGTAACCAAATTCTGACTCCGACTCGCTCGGGCGGTGAACGCAGAACAACGCAGCTGGGCCCGTGCCACACTCTCAGGGGACGCCGTCGCTGTTTCCGCCCTGAAACGCACTGACTCGCCGTCGCTTACTTCCACGTAATACTACTACGTGAACAGTAATAGCAACGTAAAAAAAGCGAGTGACTGAGCGGCCGGCGTATAAAGGTTAAAAAGAGAGAGAGAAACAAAGGTTAATTAACGGCGACCCATCATTCAAAGCGGAAAGGGGGCCAAGCCAATTGGATCGACAGCAGCACTAGTACGTCCTGCGTTGGGGATGTCGCAGATTGCAACCGGTAGCCACCCTAACCATTCCAAAGATTGATACCCTTCGAGCTAAAAGGACCAGTGGTGTTTTGCCCATAATAACACACAGACACACAAGAAGTAAATAAACCAAGGTGATTCCAAAACATTGTTTACCTGATGAGCAACTAGGACAAACGTGTTCTCCTCAGTTCAGAGATTCAGAAACACCGATGTGACAGCAAGGACAGCAAGTACTATCCAACAGCCAAACATAGCTACTGGTAGATCTACCTCTTGGTAGATTAGTTTAAACCCTAGTACGTTAACCTGACTAGTAGCAAAAATTGGCGCCACTAGTCCGACAAAAACGGTAGAACAGGAATAGGAATCCCACTGACTGCGGTTTGGAGCACGGATTCCGAGGCCTACAGGGACACGGATGGGCCAGCGTTTACGTCACCTGCAAGTGTTGACGAGAATCTCAAAGCCACTACTAGTACTTCTCCTGTGTGCCCATGCTTGAGCCTTTCTGCTCCTGATTCAGAACCCCAGGCAAGGCAAGGCGCCAATGTTTTGTTAAGCGTTTACTTTTGCCCCCTTCCCAAGCAATATTGGTCTCTCGTTGGGTCCTTCAAAACCTACCTCCCTTGGCTAGCCTTCCAATAAGCATGGCCTTGTAACACTGTCAGAGCAGAGTTAGTAGTCACTAGGTTAGGTTAAGTGCATAATCCATTGTTTTCTTGGGGTGTTTCCTAGGGAATCACGCGCTGTTCATCTGCACGCACAGCAACTTCGGCATTTCAAATTGGGAACCTTCCATACTCAATGGTTCTACGTGTGCTACTCTCCATCCATCTAAATTTATAAAACGAATTTTTTTATTTATATATAAACTAATAAGGTAGTGAAAATAACTTGATTACCCCTAATTAGTGTCTCTAAACAGTATGTTTAATGTATATATGTAGAGAATAGCAAATAAAGTCATATATTTATTAGGAGTACAAAGGAAGTATCACACCAATTTTACATTGAAATATAAAATATACCTCATATTTATAAATAAGGTTATTTAAAAAACATCCTATAAACTTGAACGAAGAGAGTAAGTATTAGGTATGTTTCCTTTATCCTTTTACAAGACATATTTTGCTTGGACGGGGATTAATGAGCGCATGAAAACCAAGGGAATAATAAATGAAAATAACCATGACCAAGGGAATAATAAATGAAAATAACCATGGTAGTGTTAATGTTTTGGGAATAAGTGAGGGTAGTTGTGTGAATGTTTACTTATAAATATTGAAGGGAGAGGGAAGATTAATAAGGACAGGAGAGAAAACTTATTAAAACTCTATGTACGTCTTATATTTTGACACAAGATAGTACTTTATATTTTGAAACGGATGAGTACTAACTACTAATTAACTTATATAACCCATGCTTCAGTATAACTGTACAGGTACTTATTTCATACACAAGTTGATCCATCAGAAAATTCAGAACTGCTGCATCACATGTCTCCTAGCTGCCGCAGACTGCTGGATTGCTTTGACTGCGTGCTCGGAGACATAGTTTTTGCTCATCATTATGCATCTGCATAACAATATTAATAACGACACCAACATCTGAACTCTGAAGCAGTTGCCAGCGCAGGTTAGTGTGGAAACTAATGAGAGCGCACGCTTGCTAGCGACCTAAAAACACCACATCCACATGCATGTATGCAACCTTCTCTAGTTCTCTGTACTGGATTTTTCTAACAGTGAATCTTGGATAATCCAATACTACGTCACTGAAGTCGTGCAAGCATAGGCCCAGCTTGATTAGTTAACCAGAAACCTTTGCGTGGCACTCATCCCCACACTTGACAACATGAGTGTGTTCTAAGGAATCCCTTGCTCTTAATTGAAGCACTAGTACTAGCACTAGTGGTTTAATTTCTCTTATCTAATTTGGCCAAATCCAACTCAATAAGTTACAACTAATTATTCAAGTCTGTGCTACAACGCCATGCGTGCGTGGAGTTGTCGCCATCTTGTTGCATGCGCGCCGCGCGCGCGCCTCCACGATGCACGCAGCTGCAATTTTTATCTTGGATTTGCAAGTCGTAATTAACCAACGAGGAGTACAATCTAAGGGATTATTTCCGTAGGATCTTAGTATCGTGCATGGATGCCTATCGCACGTGCTTCCGTGTGCTTAACTAGACATAACTAATGTGGTCAAAGCTCAGAACTCAACTGAACTTTGCTTAGGTCACAACTCACAAAAGGGCTTTGGGATTCATGTATACATGTACTCCGTATGTGTTTGGAATTTGATACAAAGTTTTGGACAATACTCCATTGATCCTATAGAATCAAGGATGAAATGCAAGATTGCCAAAAAAAACATGAATTTTGAATAGCTTTGGTAATGGTGTAACTACTAATAACATAGTACGTCGTTGGTCATTCAGAAATGGGGACTGGAATTTCAGTAAGATCGGGACCATGCATGGAATCCCAAATTAAAGGTAGAACGTGTGGGTCCTTAAAGAAAAGCATGGTGTTGTCATACTCATAAATCATAAGTAATCTCTAGTTGGCAATCATAGGGTTTTGATGGTTTTTGTATGGCCCGGAGCGGAAGACCTGGCGAAAGGCAACGTTTCGCCCCCACAGGAACTCGCCTTATAAAAGCTGAGAGGCCGGGCTTAGTTTGGATGAGCTTTCTTTGTCTCTTAATCTGTGTGATCCAAAATATAGTCGTGGGAGTAATAGTACCATTGAGTATAGCGAGTAAGAGGATGAGGTATGACTTTTTAAAAATTTTCTCCGTATTAGTAACTTAATATAGCAAAAAATTCAAACCTACAAGCTATTCTAAAAACAAAAACCAAAGATCACCTAAGACAACTGTCTCATAGGTTTGACCACCAACCACAGCGCGGTTGAATTGCTAGCCCGATCTAACCACAGATGTAAACACTGGTCGGACTAGTCAAAGTGGTCGGACTGCTCTGACCATGGTGGTATGACCGCTCATCACTCTGAAACTGGAAAACAATTCGGCATGAAAAAAAAGTGTTAACTCTCAAATCAATGATCCAAACATGATAAAACTTGGCACAAGTCCTCCCTAAGATGTCAGAAATTTATTCCAATCATGGATCATGAAGATCAATGACAAAACAAGGAAGGTTAGAGCAAAACCAAGCAAAAGAGATAAACATTGATATATTCTTGCTCGCGAGCCATTAATGATCTACATGACTCTGGATGAGTTCTAACATGTTACAGCAAGCTAGATCATACCACGAACTTAAGCCAAAACGTCATTAAGATCAAAACACTAAAATCACTCCTCTCTCCATCAAAACCAGACAATCACAAGAACTTTCCATAGAAAATACCTAGATTAATGGGATTTGATCTCCAAGAGATATTTCCACTCCTTACACATCATTGACACCAAGAGAGATCAAGAAGAGATGAAATCCAACCAAGAAAACCAAGCAAATCAACAGGACAAAAAGAAATTTATGGCACAACTCACTTGGATAAAGTTTAAATGTTCATTTCATTTGGAGAAAAATATTTTACATCCACTCCCTCATGAAAGACAGAGCTCTAAGCCTAGAACACACACACAAAACTTCCCAACACAAGAAAACCCTAACACCTCTCTCCTCAACTCTTGAGAGCTTATCTTTCTCACACACATAACGGCTTAAATAGTAAAGGCTCCTCACCTACCAACAAACCCTAGCAACCAATACACATTTAGTAGATACAACCACTTAAAAATGAGAAAACCCAGTAACCGACACACAAACAGGTTTTACACTTACACACACTTGCACGTTTTTAAAGCGCGACTTCCACATGACTCCAATAGCCCGATAAGAAGCTCTATCCTCCAAGTTGTGATCTAAACCATTTAGGGTAACCATCTCAGTTTCGCAAACCGCCTCCCCACCCAATATCAGACAATTTTCTCAATTGCCACTCACCGGCCTTGATGATGCTCTCCTCGAAGCAACATCCACACAAAGTCTGTGATGCCCAATGACTCGCCGGCAAGATTGTATGTCTATTCTGAGGACTGCCACCACTTAAAACGCATAAGTCCAGTGTCACATCACATGCGTACACTTGCCTCATTACGATCCTTGTGTTTCTCACGTACTTCTCCGCTTGAGATAATGCTCTAACCGGACTTATGTGACACACACCATGCTCATAGGATATCTTCTCTAGTCTCAGTCTTGCCATTGACCACAATAATCATTAAGCATCTTGTACATCAAAGAACAAGTAACCGTCCGAGTACAAGTGACATATACTTAACTCCTATCAACAATATTGATGTAATTATGCACCACTTGACTCTCATCAACAATATCGATGTAATCATGTACCACTTGACACCCACGTCTGTATTTTCACAATGCATGAACTACCACGGTGACTTGTCCTCGGTATCTGACATCCCTACAAGCATAGGAAATTTACGGTTCGTCGGAGACCAGTGCCCTGCCCCTTGTTACCTTGTTGGGGTGTTCAGTTTAACTTAGGTCCTACCTAGTACTCTAGTTAGCTAACTTGGCTTTGTTGCTACTACTTCTCCCCGATCTATATCTATCCATGGCTAGAATTTGGCTCTTAATCTGTCCTGTTAATTTACATATGCTTAATCAGAATGATTACTCCGGCGGCAGTGTGGTTCATGGACGCAGCAGGCCAACAACTGCAAGCATGGACCATGAGTGCGCGAACAGTGTCCTCCCGTACATTCAGGCATGTCTGATTGCTGCCATTAAAAGCTTATTTCTGGTTTCAGAGACATGCCCGCATGTCGTGCCCCGTGCGTGCATGCACACGGCACACCCCCTGCGAAGTCTACAGCGTAGGGGGTGTGAGGTCGATGAGATCACACCAGGAGTCGTCCGCGCCTCGCGCGATCCGTCTGCCGCGAGGGATCGATCAATTAATGCGCGATTCCGCTCGCCCGCCCGCCCTGGACGTGCATGCCGTCAGGGAGCTAGCTAGCTGCCTGCGATGCATCAAATAGACATGAGACCAGCCCTGTGAAGTTAATGCGAGTCGATCGCTGCTCATTTCTGTTCGTTCGTGCCACTGTTTTTGTCGCTGTCTACGTTGGCCGGATGCGATTCAGTTCTGATCGACGATGCAATGGACTGGTGGTGCTATATTGTATTGGGTGTTGGGTAGGGTTTTTTTCCCGGGTATTGATAAACATCATCCGGATGTTTTCTTTCTAACTATCATCCAGATTTGTGATCGTTGGATTAGAGATCCAAGGGCCACAACTTTTTTCCCTATATTTGATGATTTATGCCTATAGTCGATAATTTTTTATTTTAGTATTAGATTTATGTGAATGAACCAAATAATGATAAGCTGTTTTGAAGAAAAAAAAAGCAGAGAGACTATCTTATTTATTTATTAAAGATTAAATACTAAAAATAAGGGACTGTATACCGTGCCACTCTCTCACCGCAACACTGTTTAGTTTGATTGCTCAGCTGGACCGATTGACACGGCATCTTCACTAAGGGTGTGTTTGGTTGCCTGAATCTCCTTCGTCCTCGCTGGGTGGATCCATATAATCTGAGAAAGAGCATGTTTGGTTGTCTATATGAGTGGATGCAGCCTGCATGAGCGGATGCAAAAATACGCCCTCATCCTGGATGGGTGGATACACTCAAAATGAGCTTCACTGGCCATCCTGGATGGGTTGATGCAGTGTATCTTATGCGGTCACACATGTCAGCCTCTCAGGTTTGGTAGACTGCATCCGCTTATACAGGCAACCAAACAGCATCTCAGTTTTTTTGCATCCGCTCATGCAACCTCACCAAACATCTTCTTTTTCTGAAATACGATTCCACTCAGCCTGCATCCACTCAGTCAGGATATACGATACAACATCCATCCACGAACCAAACACACCCTAACGTGACATAGTAGTATTACTTGCCGTACCAAAGCACCACGGCATCACGAATACTGTGGGGATTGATCCGCCGCGTCGGGATTTCGACCAACCGCCGACCTCCTGCCGGCATTTGATCGCCAACTCCAACGGCGCCACCGCTTTCAAATCGATCTGTCATATAAACTGGGGCTGCATGCAACTCGACACCAAATTAACACCGTGTGGCATTACTGCTATGCTGCGCGTGTTGGACGTACGACCTGGACTAAACAGGAACACCGACCGGTGCACTGTGCAAATGGATAGGTAGGTAGGCTCGTCTGAGTAGACTAGTCCCCGAGTAACTGCACAAATTGGCATGTACTTAGGCCATGTTTCCAGCTCATGAATCTAGCTCGATTCATGCAATCCAAAAAAAAAGGGCTAGGTACTCTCACTTCGGGCTCATTTGGATGCATGCTAGGGATCGATAGGGCCCAATCTTTTCGAATTGTCAGAGAAGTTGAGCTAAGATACATGCTCATCTCAAGAGATTAGGTCTAATCCTTTCTAATCCAAATAGGAAAATTAACATCAACTGGATGCATGCTACTACTAAGTGTTTGAGGAGCAAACTATCGCCTTGATTATTAGTTGGTCGACTTGTACGACCTTCGCTGGTGGTGGGTAATGATGATGCTTAATCCGTCCGTTGGCTGCTAGCTGCTCGCTCGATCTAATTAATTGAAGGGATCCCATGCGTGTACGTATTGCCGTACGTACTATACGAGTACCGCGTATTGATGATAGCAGGTTAGTTGGTTTTTGCATGGACCATATATATGCCGACCATATATATACGGCGTATAATGTATTCATGATCCATGCGTGCACTTAATTAGCACTTGGGCCGTATCAACATGGAGTGTTGTCCGAATGATTAACCGCACGCAGCTAGATACCTCTTCCTTGCAAGCACAAGCAAAGGGATTGATTGATTGTACGAGTGATGCCAGCAGCAAAGAGGAGTGTGATTCTGGCATTGGATTCTCTCCACGTGTTCTAGCTCATCGGATCGACACAGCAAGAGGGCTCGATCATTCGTGGTTACGTGATTCCGAACAAAACACAGAGAGAGAGAGAACTGAAATGAAAAAGGATTGATTTGACTAAATCGGCAAGATTAGCGACATGACGGACCAAAAATCAACATGCTATATAGCGATCTTATCTGATGAATCAAAGCGTACGTCTGCCGAACTAACTGTGGCAGAAGCCCAGGTCAAAAACACAATGAATGAATGACTAATCTCAAAGATAAATTTATTTGGTCCCCCAAATATTTGGAAGCCTAGATTCGCCATGTCTCATGCAGAGCATGAAAAGGTTCATGCAGTGCAGCGCAGCGATGTGTGAGGGAGCATCAACATCGCGTTTCCCATACGTTATAAAAATTACGACAAAAAGTAGGTTATCAAAATAACGGGAGATACTAATTTACCGTAAAAAGTTCTTGTAGAAAAACTATGAACATACAAAAATAAAATTCACTATATAAGAATATATTTATAATGAAGCTTTTGCTTTTTCTATAGACTACATGGGCATATTTATAATGATTACAAAGAGGACTCTAGGTAGGAGTAAAACTTCATGTTTGAAAATGGAAACAAATCGAATAGAATTTGGTTTAGAAACTCAACGAGCTCCACCTTGAGCCGAAATCTCTCCTGTAGCCAAAACAAATCAAATCTTCTCAAATCATAATCCACCGTCAATGATCATTGTGTGTTAAAAGCCTACATGACTAATCAATAAGTAGATTGAATCAATCTTCTCTATATGCTTCTCCAGTGGCACTGAACAACTCATCTCATAGACTTTTTATATGCTCCAGATGGAACACATAACTCAGCAAATAATACCTATTAAAGAGCAACTTGCACATGTGATCATCACGTACATCAAACTGTCAACTGTAAAAATAACTGAATTTCATGACATGGTTGAAAACTGCTCATGTAAAAGAACATCCAGATGAAAATAACACTTGTGCCGTCATTAGAGTAGAAACAATTTCTGCAATAGACCCCTCATATTGAGCTGTGATAACTATAACGTATTGCATATGCAATACCAAATATTGTAATATCTATACCGATAATTAATTCCTTGCACTTTAAATCCTACATCTCAAACTCATATTTAGAACATAAAATTCATAAATGAATAAGAAACTCCGAAGAGTATTATGTAGCTGCCATCAGGGTATTATCAAATTCTTGAGAATCTATGTTGCCAAAACCTCATAACGGCCGCGTAAATGATCTAAATTGTAACATATCCAAACAATGAACGAAAGACCAAATTCAGTTGCTCCCCATAGCTGGCATTGATTTTTTTCAATGCCTCTTCGATAAAGCATAGCCCAAATTAACTAAATATGTTGAAAACCTGTAACTCTATCTTAAACTCTATATGTGTGCATCTTGCCGCAGTAACCTGTAGTAGACAAGGATCGTCGAAAAAATTGTCAATGATTAATCTCACATAGATGACACCAATAATAGACACAATGGCCTGAATTGCAATGAACTCCACCTACAACAAAACCAAGCAAAGGTGATGGCATAACTTCTTGATGGAAGGTAACGATCAATCGAGACAGAAGATCATCAATGGAGATAGGTAGTATGATGCCAGGGCATGGCGTCGAGCAGCACAAGCAATAGTACTGGTGAAAATAGCATTGGAACAGTCATCAGCATAGAGCATGGGTCAACACTCAGTATAAAGTTGAATCATTGAATGGAGTCGAGGCAAGTCGAATCACCAAGTTGAGGATGTTAAAATGTCCTGGTATGATTCTTTGTGTACCTAGCAATAACTATCACCTTCCTGGTACACCTTCGTGTACGTGTAGCAGAATCTATCAAAAAACACTAAGGGGGTGTTTGGGACTGCTCCACTCCACGTTTTTCAGCTCCGCTCTATGTTTTTTAGCCAAACAGGTTCAGCTCCACGCACTCTGTTCGAGGAGAAAAATGTGGAGTTGTGAGAGCACCTAAAGGGGTGCTCCACAAACTCTAGGTTTTTTATGGAGCTGCTCCACGGTATAATTCGTGGAGCAGAGTTTATGGAGCAGTCCCAAACACCCTCTAAAACCCCCGGGTGACTCGCTTATGTTGCGCTGCTCGTTCTGCTTCTCTTGTATTATTTTCGTGCATGTAGGCTTACTTGGGAAATCGGTGCTGCTTTGCTCACTGGGCTTCTCGCATTCACGCAACCATGTGTGTTGCTGCCCGTCGGCTGTGTTCTCGATTGGCATGGTGAGCGGATTTATTTCCTTGATATTCCCTAGAAATTTTAGCTACATAATACTCTCTAGAGTTTCTTATTTATTATTGAAGCTTATGTTCAAAATTTAAATTTGAGGTGAAGGATTTAAATGCAAGGAGTTTTGTTTTTGCGTGGATACCACAATGTTTGTTCAGTTTATCATAGCTCAATACGAGGGGTATATTGAAATTATATAATTTTTATTGATGATTTTTTCTGGCATGCGTGTATATACTTTATGTCATCTCGTAGCGAGATTCTATCCATCTACAAACTTTTGCCACCATGGTCCGTACTCAGCTTGATTCTCCTATTCGTGTTTTTCGTGCTGATTCCGCTAGAGGAGTACTTCTCGGGAGTTCTTCATAGTTTTCTATGGCCACAGTAGTTACTTAAGGATTTTGGTGTTTCTATTTGTGTACCGGCTCCTCTTTTGTTTGACAGTACATGTGCTATTAGCATTGCTGAAGATCCGATGAAGCATGAGCTTACAAAATATATTGATGTTGATGCTTCCTACATGCAGACAAAGATGCATGACTAGGTTATTGCTTTTTAGTATATGCCTTCAGAAATTTAGTTGGCAGATTTTTTCACAAAGATATAGACTAGAATTCAGTACAGCTTCTATCTCTCTAAGTTTCATGTTATTGATCCACCATAAGTTTAAGAGCGTTGTTAGATATGTATTATATAGCTGTGTATTTTCCTTGTTATATAAGAGATTTTTTACATATATGTTATATTTGTGTGTGTATATATATATATTGACTTAATAGTTTTATCTGAATACAAGCGCTGTTTATAAGATGAGTCATCAAGAAATCGTGGCAGTACTTCCGTAGACCACGAAGGCTCTGGTAGTCTGTAGGTGTGTGAGGTGTCATGGACCTGCCCCTGTGGCCCATGGTGCAAGAGGTCCATGCAGGGATGTGTTGTAAAGATCAGCAGCCTTTTTGACCATAGTGAGTGTGCTGATGACCTGTGTAGATTGTAGAAAAGGAGGTTTGTCATGGCTAGGTGATGAGCATCTTTGATCCTGCCACACTCTGCCTGTCCAACCTCAAGTTGGATTGTCAGAGGAGGAAGAACAAATGAGTGAATTCAATCGAGGTGCTGTTCGGTTACATTAAAATAAATTAGTTTATAACTAAAATTTTTACTGTAATTGGCTAAAATTTTACTGTAACTGATGGTTGCTTATTTGGTATAATTAAATTTAAAAAAAATTAAAATAAAAATATTCTAGCCCATCATAGACAATGCAAACGAATATAAGAAAAAAGAACCAGCAAAAAAATTCAAAAAATGTCAAAAAGTCAAAAAAAGGACAAAATTTAGGAAGAGTGACAAATAAACCAAAAGCCAGAAGTTCAAGCCGAAATGAGCGGGGTCCAAACGTGCAGGTACGTGGATTTTTTTAGATTATATATAAAAGTTTATGGAGTTTGCTTCAGTGAATCTTTTTTAGAAAAATTTACAAATATTAAATGATGACAATCTGCACCAAAATATAAAAACTTGCATCGAATTGAAGATTATACACACACACACTAGAATATTAGGTAGGGGAAATCTTCAAATTAATTTATTTTTAGGTTATGCATATTTGCTCCCAACTGATATAACTAATTTGCTTTAAGATTCATAACTTTTTAAAAAGAGATGTAACAAAGCATACCCAAAGTTTATTTAAGATCTTGTCTTGCAGAACACGAATTTCACAGAAAATTTACATAGATTTCAGAAAAAAAAAACAATTCAATTTCGTTTCCATATGCGTCAAAGCCGTACTGGAGGTCATATGTTTAGAATCTTATATGGGAGATTATTTGAAAGATTTTTTTTACTCAGAGCTAGCTCTAACTGCCAAGCTCAAGTTCTTTAAAATCGTATGTGCACCCCTCCTTTGATGTGAAGATCATATATGCACTTGATTTTAGTCGGTACTTACAAAAAAGTGAATGAAAAGTTCTGTCAGGCACCCAAGCACAGGATTAGCTAGAATCTCTGAACAGCGAACCGGTTGGGTGAAAGATTATCCTCATGAAACTGGCAGCATGCTAGATCTGCAACATGTGGGAGGTTAGACACTGCACACTCCTTCAAATCTTGTTTTAGTCTCTCAAAGAGCATCCAAAAAGCTCATCAAGAAAAGCTCCTGCCTAGAAAGGGACTCGAAGGCCCATGTTCTTTGCCACTAAACCATATCAGCCTGTCAGAGCTGTCCTTGCTTTCTAAACACTGTAACAGCATTAATTTAACCGGATTAATTTACAGTTTACAAGTCAACTGTTCCCCTGACCTTGGCTGCCATGATGTCATGTTCCTTTGCCTGATCATGCTTTACACTGCACCACGGTTAACAAGTAACTTAGACATGACATCTCAGAGGATTTGTTTAATCAGTTTGACATATCGAGGTCTTGTACGTCCTCAAAAAACTAATATTGCACGACAAAAGTCATAGCATAAGCAGTACAAAAATTAAGCAGTTGTACTTGACATGCCACATTTCTGAAACAGATTGATGGTTAATCTAGCAGTGCTTCTATTTTTCCTCTTTAATAAAAATAATACTAATCTTAAAATAAATGATAACAAAAGCCACACTAAGCTCAAAATATATGATAACAAGTAGTATCAAGAACAAATTCCTCAGACATCTCCATTCACATCAGGTTGAAGGACCGCTCGGGCTACGTCTTGTTTGCAATCGCCAAGAGCTGATCGATACACATGAGAAAATCGACAAAAATGAAGAAAAAAAACAAGAAGAAGAACAGGGCAATGCATGCAGGGACGCTGAAACCTGCAGCTGCCTCTAGCCGACTAGCCCTATGTACAATAACTATGGCATGGTGTTATGACAGAGCGAAATGAAATCAAGAACACATCCTGGGCAGTGATCTTGCAGTGCAGCTGCCGCCTCTCTTGGAGGCCTTCATCTTGGTCATCTGCGTCTTCATCCGGCTGCACACCTTCTCTAGCTCCATCACCCGCCAATGCATCCCGTCGAGGAGCGTCTTGAGGTTCTGGTTCTCCTGCGACTGGTCGAGCCTCCTGGCGTATAGGATAACCTGGCCGTTGTCGTCGTTGTCGTCGACGCCGCGGTTGTCGTTGCCGTCGTCGTATATGTCGCGGTACTTCCCCATGGCCGGGGGGCACACCGGCTTCAGCTGGCCCGAGTCGCGGATAAGACTCTTGAGCACGGTGTGCTGGGACGCCAGCGCCTGCACCGCCGCCCTCGTCGGAAAGTTGGCGTTCCTCGCGAGGTGCTTGCAGCACTCCGGCGAGAGCTTCTCGTAGTTGATGCCCTTGCAGATCTTCATCTTCTCGTCGTCCGTCAGGCGAGCGTGAACCTGCGACGATGATCAGATTTTTTTTTCAGCTTTGAGCAAGTGCGAATTACTTCATAAATGTAAACAATTTAAATTTCATGTGTTCAGCAATCAACACACAGCCAAGTAGAACAGTTGTTTTGCACATTGCCAGTAATAAAAATGCCAAAAAAATCTTTAGCGTCCAGGACAAGATATTATTTTCAGACAAATCAGTTGGTTCAGACTTCAGAGAACATCCAGAAGTCGTGTCCTGAAGTTTGTGATGCATACAGGAGGTGCGAACACACTTGCAATTAATGTGAAGCACTGTATAACTCTGACAGAACAAGAACAGCATAGAGGCACCAAGGACCTGAGAATTCTAAGAGAATGTACCTGGAAGTAGACATCGATGGCGCGGTACAGCGCGTCGTGGCAGTCCCTCGCGGCAGCGGGCAGCATGGTGGCCAGCTCGACGAACCTGGCCGGGCGCAGCGAGGGGTCCGGGGCCACCTCGGCCAGGTACAGGTCCGTGAGCCTCCCCACCTTCTTCAGCCTCGCCGGCTCGTCGCGCGCGCCGCTGCCGTGGAGAAAGGCCTCCAAGAACCTGAGCACCAGGCTCACGTCGTACAGGCTGCTCGTCCCGGACGGCGCCGGGACGAGCAGGTTGTCCAGTGTCGCGTGGTCCAGCTTGCGGCCTATCATGGCGACGAGCCTGCCGTGGGAGGTGCCGGCAAGCTTCAGAGGGGATGAGATCCTCAGGATGCCGAGGAGGCCCTTGCAAGAAATCGAGCTCCGGTCGAGGTCGGCCATGACAGCGATCGCCGCCTCGAGCATGGCCTTCTTGTCCTCGGCGTTCGCTCCGGCGATGCGGCACTTGAGGTAGTAGAAGAGGAAGCGGGAGACGATGCCGTGGTCGGTGCCTCTGGCCAGGAGCGCCTTGGCGACCCGCTCCACCATGCTGGGACTGAGGACGACGAGGTCCTCGAACCACCAGGTGCGATTGGTGCACCGCATGCTGAGGCTGCTGCTCTTGGTGTCGCACGAGAACCGGAACGCCGAGCTTTCCGGCGAGGAGCTCGTCGGGGTGGCGTCCCCTGGGACGGCCATCTGGGACAGCAGCGCGCCCACGACCCTGTCGAACACGCCGGTGGACTCGGCGAGCGGGAACAGGCGCTGGCACTGCTTGACGGCGTCCACGACGCTCTGCCACGGCCAGTGCAGCATCTCCTCGATTGCCTTCTCCGTCATCTTGACCAGGCTCGGCGCGGTGGACACCGCCGCGGGCGCATCCACCATGTCCATGAACTGAGCCGCGCACCGCAGCGCGCAGGCGTTGGCCGCGGTCACCGCTGTACCGCCGCCGCCGGTGTAACAGAATCTCGCCACAAGCTCGAACGCCTCGGCGCCGCCGGGGAAGCCGTGCAGCACTACTCTCGGAGGCGGTTCTGCAGACGCCGCAGCTCCGACCGACCGCTCGCCGAACAAATTCTTGATCCTATTACAGAACGGCGCAAGAACGTCCTGCGAATTATCCAAGAACGCAAAAGAACAATTCAGAACAAACATGGCATATCATTAAAGAATCACGCAGGTACAAGAATTAAAGGTCGTTAAGCTTCTAAACCCACTTGCAAGATGCCAAATTAATCCGAATACCAAAGGAAAGATCAGGTCTTTTTCCAGAGAACAATCTACCGGCCATTGTGGCCACCAAACACCATTAAAGCTTTGCATGGAAAAAGGCGAAGGAGATGAGCTGTATCCATTAGGCCATTAACTAACGCTAGCAGGGAGGAATGGAATGAAGTGAAAGCACAAGCACAAGAGACATTTCGCAGACTCAAGGGGATGTGAACCAGACGAGCAGGTGCAAGAAGCTCCATGGGCGGCTGGAGCAGCACACTTGCGCCATTAAAGAAGGGCGAGGAGGACCAGACATGGCGAGCTGGTGGCTCATTGATGGTGGTAGGGAAATGGACACATTTTCACTGTGCAGCTCAACACTCTGCCATGGAATGGATCCCAACACACTGAACATAAATGGAAGATCGCGACGTCTTCCTTAGTGACTGGCAGAGTAAAAAATCAGAGGCGGAGGGGAAAGGAGATGGGGTTAATCTGTCTGAACCATACAGGCAGAAATGTAAAAGTAGAATTGCAGAAGTGAATCATAAGGGCTGTAAGTTACGGTGATTCAATTCCATTGGAGTGTGATAAGCTATAACTAGGGCTTGTCCCACAAAGACAGGCAAGAGATCAAGAGCAAAATTACAGCAAGAACAGGATGTGAAAGGACAGACAATGCAAAGATTTTACGCCGAGAAGTAAATCAAGCTCCATAGCAGAAAGAACAAAAACTAGAAATTCGAGATGGGGATGGAACCACTAGGATGTGACAAGCTGCACTCGCCCCAAAAACCTGCGACGGGCAAGGCCGCTAGAGATCATGAGGAAAACAGAAGAAGGTCTAAAAGCGAAGAATGGAAGAGACCAAAATGGGGAAAAAGATCACAAGGTAAATGCCAAAACTTTTGGGACTATCTGAAACGATCTTGACAGAGGAAACAACAAAGGCTAAGTATTAAAACATGCGCAATTCCACCAGGATATGGCAAGCCTCACTCATCCCCAAGACCTTGCTGCACACTAGAAAACCACAGCTAAACAACAGTAAGGCCTAAAGAGAGAGAGACGCTAGACTGTAGACAGCAAGCTGCCAACATAGGAAAGGAAACAACAGCAACGAAAACGTCCTCGTCGTCTGAGGAGGAGGAGCACGACAACAAATTAAGCAAGAGGCCTTGAAGGAAGAAGCAAGAATTGGAGCAAGAAGAGGAAACAGAGGCAGCAGCTACCTTATCAACAAAGAAGACCTCTTCACCATCCACATCCACCTCAAGAACACAGCCCATCTTTCTGCCCTTCCCACGACCAGCTTTAAAGCAACAACATGGCAAAGAAGACAGGAAAAGGCTACAATGATGGGGATGGAAGCAGGAACACAAAGGGATGGCCGCACCACCCCCACACAGAAAAGCCCAAGCAGCCAAATGGGTAAATGCCCAAGGGAAACTGCTCTGAGTGGTCAATGGCTGAAACGGGGAGCAGGAAAGGGGGGAGTGGCCAAGGGAAGTTGGTGGATCCTGAGCTCCTGACCTGACAGCCTCTGTTAGCCTGCAAGCAGAGTTTGCATGAGCTTTGGGGGAATATGTAGGCTGGGTCCTTGAGATTTCTCTCCCTCCCTCCCTGCTTCCCCCCCTTGCATGTAGCACATATATGCTTGGGTACTATACTAGCCAGTAGCCATTTTGTGGATCAAGAAGTGGGTTACAAAAAGGGACCGAGATTCTAGACCAAAGTTAGAGGAGAACAGTTACCATGACTTTAAGGTCGTGATCGGTTCGGTTGAAAGCCTCATGGCTTATGACTGAAAACACTGTAGCTGGCTGAAAAAAGCACTGTAGCTGACAGAGGCTTATTTACCATAATTAAATTTAAAAAAATTTAAAAATAGAAAAAACATATTAGCCCATCACGTATAATGTAAACAAATACGAGGAAAAAAAGAACCGGTAAAAAAACTCAAAAAAAGCCAAAAGTTCAGAAAAAGACGAAATTTATGAATAGTGCAAAAATAAGCTAAAGCCATATTGAACAGGGCATAAAAGATTCTCGCCCCTCGGATGTAAATAGGATGGTTCACAAATCAGACTGTACAGCCAATGTGCTACAGTACATATGGGCAACAAAAATGGGTTGAGATCCTGTAAAGCAAAGTGAGAGAAGAACTGGACTGTGACTTTGGAAGATGCTTAGCCGTCGGATGTAAAAAGTACGGGCTAGATAAGATACTACAGACAAGGCGTTATAGTACCCGAGATATTTTGCTACAGTACCTACCATGCTACCTTTGCTACAGTGTCTGTATTCATCTCAGCCTTTGTTTTTTTATCCGAACAAGTCAGGGGAAGAGAGGAGAAGAGGAGAGAGGTGAATTTTTTTTTTCATTCTTAGTAGGGACAGAAATGCATTGCTTGTGCTGTCTCAGATTAAGCAGAGGGCATCCGAGTTGGTCATTTCCATGTGACACTGAGATATCTCTGATTATCTGATGTGAGATTATCTGATGTTGCCCTTTCCCCCTGGTCTAAGAAACAGCACTCATTATGTTTGGTTTGCCTTTGGACTAATTTACACTAATCATTCAACAAGAGAGGGTCTCTTGATGTTGGCATGCATTTTTTTTTTATGAACAAACTGTTTTCGTCTGCCTTAAAAAAAACTGTTTTCGTCTGCATATTCAGTTGTTAGTGCTTATCACCTGGCAAGACTGGATCAATAAAAGCAAGCACGACAAGTAAATATTCTCTGCAATTTCATAAACATATCTGATTCGACCCAACACTGGAAGATACCGTAACTAGACCAGAGGTGGACATAACCTCCGACAATTATCCCATGTAAACAGAGCTGCTCAAAAATGGTAGTGAAAGGACGTAGCAGTTTATTTATTTTTTGGGTTGCTGCTCAAAAATGGTAGTGAAAGGACGTAGTAGTTTATTTATTTTTTGGGTTTTGTTAAATATCATCTAGATGTTTTTTCGTAACTATCGTCTAGATTTAGTATTGTTGGATTAGAGATCCAATGGCCTTGAATTCTACCCTTTTCTCCTTGAAAAAATCTCCTATCTTCAAAAACAAGGAGCTCCTTGATCTCTAATCCAAGAGTCACAAATTTAGATGATAGTTAAAAAAACATCTAGATGATACCTAAACACTTCTTTTTTTTCATGGGAGGACACACCAATACAAGAAAAAAGAAGAAGAGAAAACATATGACGTGTGGTTGAGGCGTGAAGCTTATAAGAATGACTAGCTCAATATCTACGCTTTATTATAGAGTAAACAAATTATATTAAATTGACATATCGAGCCGCTGTTATTAAGCTCTATCTACGCCACCCACATAACTATGCCGTGGCACTCGGTCTACTCTAGCACATGTTTACGCCTTTGCTGTGGTATTCAACATACTCAACTCCACTACCGCTTTAGGATCAGAGCGTAACTATTCCCCACTGCCATATTCATCCTGCCACATAGAGCTAGCCTCCGCCTAACTTAACATGTTGAACCAGCATCGTGTAGCACTCTGAAAACGAAAAGTAATCATAGCATTTTAAATAGCTGCTAAATGTTTCCATTAGCACTTGACCCATTCAAATACTTTCCTTATATCTGTCTCTCCTATCCATATCAATCTCTCTCTCTCCTATTTTCTCTCATGGTGGTGCGGTTGGCTGAAGGGAGCAACACGTTGGGCTGAGCGGCGTCGGGAGGTGCAACCAAGGGGCGGCGCGGCCGGAGGCAGCATGGCTGGAAACGGCGTAGTCGGCCCAGGAGCGGTGCGCGGGCAACATGGTTGGAGGCGGCATGGCTAGCCCTAGAGCGGCGCACGAGCGGCGCGGCCCAAGGCGGCGTGCAGCACAGTTGTCTAGGTGAAAGCATTAGGCCTCTAAAATGGTTTAGGTAATTAATAACATTATGAGAATATAAGACTAACATGTTTATTGAGTGTTTAAAATGTTTAGTCCCAATAATGATTCTAAGATGCATGCTAATGGTCAACATAAAGATCAATATGGCTCAAGACAAAAGTATAAGTAGTCTAGGACCCCTCTTGATTTTATCGGTCTAAGGAGAAAGGGTAGTAGACCAGGTTCTAGAATAAATGTCATACTATTAAGGGGCGTCATAGCTAGTAACTTGATAGCGTACTCTTGTGACATTGGATCAATTTCGGATCATGCATGCACTTAAAGCTAAAAATTGATAGCCAATTTATGCTCTATCTGGATAATTGGAAGTACCGGAGTGTAAAAGGCGATACTTTCGCTTTCCAGAAGTTCCGACAAAATGAGCGGTACATTTTTTCCAGAGAGCACCCTTGGAATCACTTTGTCTCTTTGAAAAACAGAAGTACAAGAGTTTCAACGGTGGAACTACCGCAGAGCGATACTACCGCAACCCTTAAACGGTACCTTCGGATCATGGAAGCTCCGAAAATCCAGGCAGTACATTTTTTTTCCAGAGAGCACCAACTATTGGCCTCAAAGCAAAAGGAAGTATCACGCCAAAATTTCAGAACTTCTGAATGTCAGAACTACCGCGATTACAACAATGGTAGTATCACACCGACTTTCAACGGCTAGTTCAGAAGCTCTTAAATAGTCGTTATTGCTGTGTCAAAACAGGTGCGGTAGTACCGGCCGATGAACGGCGGTACTTTCGCCTGCCCTGATTTTTCAGGAATTGCCCTGTAATGGCTAGTTTTGGTTGATAAGGGTATAAATACTCCCCCACCTATTCAAGGATAAAGTTAGACACTACATTGCAACATTCTTGAGTATAGAGCATTCACTCCATACCTCAATTGTTTTTATTCCATTTATTTGAGGCAGTTGAGCTAAAATCAAGTGCATTCATGTAGATTGATCCTTTGGCACTTGATTTACGTCAAGCGAAATCTTGGTTTATTACTCTTGGTGCTTGCTGACACCTAGACGACTTGGCAGGAGCTTGCGAGGAGACCTCTTCAAGAAGATTGTGAAGAGGTCCGGCGCCGACTTTTGAGTGGTTTGGTGTCTGGTTATTATCATATCACTAAAACTCACCTGGTTATTATTCTATCACTAAATCTCACCTGGTTATTATTCTATCACTAAATCTCACCTGGTTATTATCATACCACTAAAGCTTAGCTAGTTATTATCATATCACTAAATCTCACCTGGTTATTATCATACCATTAAAGCTTACCTGGTTATTATCATATCACTAAATCTTACCTGGTTGTTATCATATTACTAATGCTTTCCTAGTTCTAGATTTTTAATACTGTATTTATTCCACGATGTTCTAGGTTATTTTGTTTACATGCTTTTAGGTTTATTAAAATACTCAGTTAATAATGTTCTAGAATTCATGCTTTTTATTAGTGTTTTATAATTTATGCTTAAATCATTAATGGGATGGCGGATGATCATGTTGTAGACTTAGGTTTAAACCACCAGCAATCTTTTAATATCAAGCTTCTATGTTTGTCCTTCTGATATCATGATGTTTTGCTGATATGATTTCTTATGTGAGTCATGACCGATACACACACACATATATATAATTGTTAAGTTGACTAATAATCATTTATCATGTAATAAAACTTTATTGGTTGTCAACCCTTGTGAGAGGTATATTATAATACCTCTTTTATAATAATTCCTAGACCATTATTGCTATGTTATCATTTCATATCACCATCTATCAAGATCTAATGCTTCTCCATTTCAAACATTTAGTAAATCCTTTTACTTATCATAACCTTATCTTAGCCTTCCTTTAGTTCCCTTAAAGTATTACCATATAACATGTTAACAATATTACAGTTACCTGGCCTGGGGTTACCCACATATAGGGGAGATTTTCACCCACCTGGTAATATACGGGGGGCCGTACACTTTTGTTACTCAGGATATTACACCCCGCCTGTGGTTATATAGTTGAGGGCAGTGTTGTGCCTGACAACTCTCGTATAATTGGGTATGTGGGAAGTCATCGCCAGTGCCATTGCCATAACTTGCTATATAACAATTAAACTTATCTCCACGGTTCTTGTTACCTCTATCTCCGATCGGTATCAATGGTTCTAATAACCTAATTTCATTGCAATTAACTTATGTTAATTACTTACTTGCTTTACTTGTCTTTTACTCACTGTGTTGTAACCGTTGTTGGGTAGTTGCTGAGATTTCCAAATCTCACGCTTGCTCTTTTCATTCTCAGGTAAAAGGCTAGTGGAGTGATAGCATCATGCATGGGTGGGAGCACTCGAGTTTTGAGCACCGTGGCTTGCCACTATTTTGTGATTTCATTTGTTCTTCATTTGGTTAGAAGTGGACCGGTCCCATGTTTCAAACATTTATTCCAGTTTCCGCTGGTTCTCTAATAATGTACTTGAAAAAGTTTTAATTTCCCTGCGATTTCTATGTTTGCTTTTATTTATTCCTTACTTTGGTGATGACGTTCTATAGTAGTATCTCATATTGGTATGTGAGGTGCTACACATCGTTATGCTCAGATTATGGCACACCTCAATATTATCATTACTCGACATGTATCGGCACCGTGCCCATCACTTCAACGCTGATCTGGCCGAGACCCGCCTCGCTTGCGTCACATCCTCAGTTCAACAGCCACAGCCCCAAGTCGCATCGCACCTTCTAACGTCATGCTCGGACTTTGTCATGCCCAAAATCACCGTATATCTAAGCAAAAGATATGCAAATATGTTCTTTTGTACAATAGAGGTAAAAAATCAAGCCTTTACGTGTGCGTATCAAAGTTGAGCAATATGAATACACCTAGGGTCTGTTTGGTTGCCTGCATGAGCTGATGCAGGCTGCATGAGCATGGCCAGGCTAAGGAGAGAAGCTCCTCAGCCGCGTTCCTCTTCAGCCTGGCTCCAATTATTTGTTTTGCATCCGCTCGTGCAGGCTCTCTCCTCTCCGCAGCCAACCAAACACCATCTCCCTGCATGCGCTAGTGCGAGCCACCCGCATGCAGGCAACCAAACAGACCCGTAGTGCATGTATGTACTCACATTAATTAACATAGTTTTGAAGTATTTAAAAGTGCATGTGTATGTAGGCGTGAGTCAAGTGCATGTAGCAATTAGTGAATTATGTGACTTGGATGGTTGGAAGAGCACCTAATTAGAGCAAGTTTAATAAGGCTGACTGTGCTAGCTATAAGGGAATCCATGTCAGCATAGTCCTATGTGGAGGGGAGAGAAAAGGAGAGAGAGAGCCAAGCCGGCTCCCATGCAAGAGTCAGGCTATAGCACAGGAAAAGAGACGTTATCCATGTATGTACCAATAGAACTAACTGCTATACCCATGCATGTATTAAATGACCAATACCCATGTATGTATTAAATGATTGAGAGCTCTTGTAGAGACAACTTATAGCCAGCTTATTGTATGAGTTGGCTGCATCTTATCTTTTGATGACATGGAAATGTATTGGAGGTAGCAGCTATCTATACTATTAAACTTGCTCTTAGTATGGACCTATGGTGCTATAGCTGATTACAAGGTTCGTTGCCCCTCGGCTTTGACCCGGCCTCGTACGAGTTTACCAAATGGTTTTGCGCCACATGTGACACGGAGGTGATGGAGTTTAATTTCAACATTTGAAAATAGCTAACTAATAATTGTATTATGCTGAGAGATTAGTTCTTAAAAGCACTTATCTATCACAGATAACCACACGTTGGCACATGAGGGGAGGGGAGGGAGAATGAACACCACCAACTGTTTTATTTAAGGAGTAAAGACAAAGATACGTTTTGACACGTGGTTTTTTTTAAAAAAAGGAACATATCACATAGTCGGCTGGTTTGGGATTACAAACCAATCAAACTCCGTTTAACCTATCGTGGTTACGCAGATGCCCTACCTAAGAGCCAATTCAGCTAAGGTCTCGTGCTCTGACGCATGCACGAGGATGCGCCAAGTTGGAAGAAAGGTGCATCCAGAAAGGAACTAATTTTATGCAGGAGATTACATTTCTGCACCGTCAAAATTCAGGTGCTGCACAGTACTACAAAGTTACACACACCTCCAATACCTGAACCCTTTTTTCTTATTAAAAAAAGGGAGGTCAATTTGGAAACATTTTTTTAAAAAAAGAAAAAGGTCAATTTGAAGCCAATTAATGCCCATTTTATCCCCTAAGGAACGGCCTGTGGCTGCACTGTCCTGGAAAGGTTTCCGCGCTACTTGTCCTGTCGATTCGGCTGCCTAGGGAGAGAGATACGCTTCATTTTCTGACCGAGAGAACAGTGCTGCAGCTGTGGTACGCACACACGCAGCTTATGGGCTCTCTCAACGGCCACTACTACTGGCCCACCACCGCGTTTTCTCGACTGCAAAATCCCACTCCTCTAGTGGGCCGCACGTCGTCCGCATCCCGTGAATCTAAAATAGGCCCAGCGGAGCGGCTTCTCTCGATCGTGTCGGATGGGCCGGCCCACTGTTAACCTCCTGCTCGCTTCTTCTCTCTTTTTTTCTTATCTTTTTTTTTTCTTTACCTTGATGCTTCGTCTTTTTCCAAACTAACGGAGATTTTGCGTCCCGTACTAGAAACGAAATCGCTAATTTGCGGGCGTCAGCTGGACGCCAGGACAGCTGTACTTTGCCATGCCTATTATTTTTAGCACATGGGATAGGTAACATTTTGAGGGTCTATTTATATTGTCTATTATTTTTTATTTCTGTTAGAAGAAGTTATAAATCAATATAAATATAGGCTTCCTCATTGCTATTGCTTTCGTCTCATGATCACGGACGCATCACGCATCCCACTCTTTTCGCTCCCGTCTCGTACATGCACTTCTCCATCACTTTCCCCATCATCCGTCTCTTTCTAAAAGCCACATTTTTCGGTAACTATTATTTATTTTTAACCAAAAGTTATTAGTCATAGCCAGTATAAACATGCCGTGAGTGCCCTGCACCTGTAGGAGGGAGCTAGAGATTTGGTTTCCTTCTCTAGGAATGGGACTCCTACATGTCATGAAGTTGCCCTCACTGAAGTCAGTCTCGCATAGGGGCTTAGCTAATTAGCTAATTATCTAGTAAGTATGCATATACTCTAGTAAGTATGCTTAGCTAATTATCTCTCTTCCTGTCTTCTACTAATCAACGTTATTTCTTTTTTATGGAATCAATTAGTTTCATGCATGCAGGGCTGGTAGTGGCATTGACCGACCTCCCAAGGATGCATACTATATCTACAA
The DNA here is from genome assembly GCA_017311315.1 of Dendrocalamus latiflorus. Classification (NCBI taxonomy): domain Eukaryota; kingdom Viridiplantae; phylum Streptophyta; class Magnoliopsida; order Poales; family Poaceae; genus Dendrocalamus; species Dendrocalamus latiflorus. Next base: position 21,542,072 of record CM029671.1, on the reverse strand, counting down.
CAGCACACTCCCCTTTGATCTGCTAGCTAAACGATTGTATTCTTAGACTATGAATATTTGTTAACCAACAAGCTGCTAAACATATTTAATCATGTACTCACATATATTGTATCTAATTCCAAATAAATTGAAATGGAGTTTGAACTTGCATTTTCTTTATTTTCATGGTTATGTATGCTAGGATGCAAATGCGTGGATGTGTTCTTATGCAATTTGAAAAGTGAATATGCATTAATGCATACAGAATAAGAACTGCGTCATATATATAACCATCGAACGAAAAAAACAAATATTACTGATTTTTCATTAATATTTCCTCCCTTTATTAAAGGATATATAGTACCTAATAGCACTGTCACAGATCATTTCAGTCATTGGTGACAGCACTGTTTACGGACAGTACACACTGTTGGTGATGAAAAACACTGAGAAGTGAGAAGCCAGTGGTATGTGGGTCTTCATCCCCGACAGAGCAACGCCAACAGGGAATCTCCGACAGCTGGCTGTCAAAGAAACACATAGCCGATGGTTTTAGCATCTTTGCCGACAGTTTCAGACAGTCGGAGATACAACGATTTGTAGCGACGGTCCCACCCGTAGGAATATTTGTGATGGAGCTTGGGAACGCCGGTTTCTCATCACCCAGCAGTGCAACACGTTGCAAAACTAAGCCTCTCTGGTCTATTCTGCCGAGTCACTCGCACTGGTCGAGCAGGCGCCACTCGCCTGAGCTACGAGGCCGGCCGACAGCACTGCAATCTTCCTGGGAAGAAAGTTTTCCCGAGCCTATCTGAAAAGGGGCATGAAAAGGATCGGGATGCGAAAAGAGGACGCACATAGGCCTTCCTTTTCACATGGATTTCCCTGAGATTGATCTCAAGTGTGTGCTTGCCTGCAATTGGAGCTGAATCAGTCCATCAAGTGGGATCAATGTGTGGTGGTTTTGGGTTTGTGATAGCTCGCATGAGTCACATCCCATGAGGCCATGATTAGGTAGGAAAGGAAGTTCTTGATGGTGTAGCCAAGCACTTGCTCATGTTTAGTCCCTTGCTTCTTATCACCAGCTTGGAAAAAAATTAAGAGCACTTGGGCAGATTAATGGTCTCGTGTTCATCTTGTATTCTTGCGTGCCCTGCCTACAGGTTTGTAACGTGTTTAGATTGGATTTCCATGTTCTTGAAAAGATGAAAGGTCATTGAGGTTTTCTTGTTTAGACTGCTTTTGGTTGAGCGGTACTTGAACATGGAATTGCTTCTGAGTAAGCAATGAGTTGTGCTCTCTGAGGCTCTAATTGTATTTTTCTGAGGCTCTAATTGTATTTTTGAACTAGATAACCCCATGTATATATACAAGGACCTAGCAAGGCATGCGCATTCGTGCGATGGAATCCTGAAATTTTGTGAAAGTAGAGGTGGTGGTCCCTTAAAATCGAATGTACATGTAGCAATTTGCAAAAACCTAAAAATTAGAGCATGTGATTTGTCAAAATTAAAAGTACAATGTAACGCCCCCGTTTCCAGGAGCGTCAGGACCCAGCATTCCGCAACTACCCACGCATGGCCAGTTACGGAGTGTCGAGCAAGAGAATATCATCACAAACATGCTTACAACAAAAGAGCCAACTTTATATTACAACATAAGGTTTAACAACTAGGTTTTACGGCAACAGGCATGCAAGCCCGAAATATATTACAACAAAATAACCACCAGGAGACTTGAGCGCGATCGAGACCTAGAGCCACGGATCCTCATCGAAGAACTGCTCTTCCGGAGCTTCCTCGACTGGCTGAACTTCACCAGCACTTTGAAACTCTAGAGTGGTTTTGCAAGCCGTGAGCACAACAGCTTAGCAAGTCACAAGGGAAAGCCTACTTTAGCTAATTGCATGGATCACCAAAGGACAGAGTATACTTGTTTTATTAATGTATGTGGATGCAATTTTATTTGTAAACATTTTTGAAATTCCAAACCAAGGACTACTACTCCTTAAGAATAAGGGGTTTTTCAATCAAAGTTAATTATCCAACTAACCATGTTAAACCCTGTGAAATCTACTTATGCCTTGCTGTTTGAATCACCTATAGACACAGCTCCATTAACCGGGAACACGGCGTATTCGAATACCATTTAATTGACTCTGCAGAGTTGCCTAACTTTATCCACAAGCATTCTTAACCCTCATGACTGAGTTAAGGAACCGGGTCGTTTCACTGCTCAATTCTTGGTATACGCTCTACCCGATAGGTTAGGAGCTCACACAACTTCAGGTATCCGTTGGCCCGCACGGAACGCCAGGCCCGAACTGTGGAGACTTATCGTTGTCCAGTCTAGATCTGCCGATCCACACCAACTCCCAATGTAGAGTTTCACTTTGAGTTGAGCAGCTACTAAATCAGGGTTGACAAGTCAACACCGGTGGTTGAGCGGCTAATATGTCACTTGCTCGGCTTGAGCCTAATCAAGCGAGGAAAAATAAATTTATGAAAAAGAAGTAAAATGCATAAAACTTCAAATGGGGGATTTTTGAATTTTTTAGAGATGAATTTGGTGCATTGGAGGTCAAAAATGGGTTTAGGGCATCAAAATAAGCAAAATGGTGTAATTTGGAAATTTTTGGGATTTTATTTGATTTTTTGGATTTTTGGAAAAAGGAAAAAAATCCCTGAAAATTCGGTGAACAGTGCTAGACCGGCCCGGTTGCTACAGTGCAGCCCGGCACTATCTCGGCCTGTGCGGCCAAGCGGGCCGCGCGGCCGAGCGCCCGCGTGCACCTCCCCGCACTGGATGGCCGACGCGTGGCCAGTGTGGGCGGCTAGGATGCGGTGAGGGCGGGTGGTCGGGATGAGCTGAGGTGATGTGGATCGGACGGTGGCAGAGGGGGGGGCGGAAAGGAGGACGACGCCAACGAGCGAGGGAAGCGCACGGCCGAGAATGGAAAGCGGAAAACGCTGGGAGTTTCTAAATTGGGAAAGGGCTAAAAAATTCACTAAAAATTCAGGGAAATTCACAAAAATTTGGTTTGAAGTTTTGGAGTCTTTCACACAATCGAGAATTTGCAATTCTTGAAAAGAAAATGCAAGCGCCCCTTAATCTCCCCAAGATAAACGCAAGCAACTAGGTCAAATGAGCACATGGAGCCAATGTGCCAAATTTTCTTCCAATTGGTGGCTTTACTTAATTAGCTCATCTAGTCAAGAGGACTATGAGTGGCTCCAATGTATGTTGGTGTCTTCTCACTTTTAATTTGGCTTGATTGAACTTCAATTTTCCACTTGTCTACCGGACAAAGCACCCTTCATTCCTGAATGAAACCATGAATTTCCCAGCATTCTAGTCATATGATACCCCAAAAGGCCCTTTAATTCCCACCAATTGAGGTACAGGCACATGGAATGGTTTTAGAGTTGTACTACAAGGATAAAAAGGTTCTCGTCACTTTAAAGATTTACTGACAACCTTGGGGCTTATTTCCTTGTTGATATCCTCTTAGCTTTTTCTGTCTCTGAAAGTTTTGTGTACGCATGCACAGTTACAGAGCTTTTCATCTTTACTTACTTTTCGTTTTCTTTCTCAGTAGCGGGTGGAATCTGACTTCTTCCCTGTTGTGAGACTGCAATGCTTTATTCCCTGAGAAGATGCAAGATCGCAACATCAGTGGATCAAAACAACCAAAGATATAGTCTTGAGCGAAATTGGACACCTTTGGTACGTGTATTTGATTGAGAAAATTTGGGTTCCCTACTACAAGGAAACTCATTTCTTACAAATTTGGGAGAAATTTAAGCGTGAGTTTTAACCTCATATTAATTTTTCCTTTGTGTTGTCCAAGGCAAACTCTCTCAAAATCACTATTAAGTAAGTAATTTTTGTAATTTAAAATTTTGATTGAGTTTGATTTTCAAATTTTGCAGAGATATGTGACGTGTCTTCCCTGACATGCATGGCTACATCTGGGTAATTTTGTGAGAAATTCTGAAAACCCGCTCCTGATTTCCACGGATTCTCGATTTCACGGAATATTTACCCTTTCATGCTTAGTGGATACACCAAACATATCAATACCGTTTCGGTACAGGCCAGTATGTACCGTACCATCACCAAAACCGATACAAAGTAGGCCTGGTATTGTATCGGCCCAAATACCGGCCAATACCAGTCATACCAGCTTGATACTGGGCAATACCGGCTATACCGGCTTTGATACCGGTCAAATACCGGTGAAATTGACAATATCGTCTATTGAACTATATGTTATATTTGATAGTACTACTGTATATTTGAAATAATATTACAAGTGATATTTGATGTGCTTATAATTAAACAAATTATACTAATAAATATATACTCGTATTATTATATTAAATCCAAAACGGTATATTGGTATGGGCAGTACCAGAACATATATTCAAAAAACTAAACCAGTATGACCACGGTACAGTATTGACAACTTTGGGATAAACAAAGATAAAACAAACTTCAAATTAAGTAGATGGCACAAAGACAATAGAATTGTAGAGCAGATCGGTCGGTATATTATAACCTAGCAGCACCTTGAAGATTAATCATCATAGGACATGTCCTTGTCAATTTCATTAACAATTTTTTTGACGAACGACTTTCATTAACAATCATTTGTCTCTTTTTGTTCTCTTTGGTTACTTTGTAATCTCTGTCACTTTTCTTTTTAGCTTCTTTTTCTCTTTGGGTTTGGTGATGTCTGCTTCCACATCCTCTGCCAAGCGACATCGCCTAGATGCAATGTTTCGTTATTAAGCGATGCAGACTCGAAAAATCGTATACTGCTACTTCTAAAGATACTACTCAGGCTACCCAAAGAGATCCCTCTTGCTTAGTTAAATTGCGTAATCAATTTGGGAGATGCTACCATACAAACAATTTTTTAATGAACTTGTCGCTTGTCTTTAAGTTGGCACCACGCAATAGAAATGAAATGGGTTTGTTGATTGGCAAAAAAACGAAAGGGCAAAAAGGAAAATAAAATCAAAACTTATAGGCATTGAACTTCCAACTGAAAATTTATAAGCATTGAACTCCCAAATGAAAAATCCAATATTACAACTATAGGAGCTAGCTCTCACTAGTTCTTCTCTTATTTGAGATCCACTCATTTTTCCTTGTAAAATATTTAGTTTCTTGATTGGGTGAAGGTTGAGTGCTGTATGACTATATCATTCTGCCCTTTATTTAAGTCATGTTAGAACAAACTAATGGGCACTAACTGTAGTCTTTCTTTTCCTCCTATCTTGCCAGCAGATTGCTGTGTCGGTTTTGTGATCCGAAAGAGACAAATACAATAGATAATTGTGCATGCCTTAACCGAGGTATTGACATCAGATTTGTTAAATAAAAGAGATGATGTGATAACCCTCAAACTTAATTAACCAAAATCAAGCGCTTAAGAAATAAATACTAAATTAACACAAAAAGTAAGGTAAATCAACTCGGGAATAAATGTCGTTATGCAGTTATTCATACAAAAGTCTAATTACATACATGTATTACAATGCTAAAGTCCGAAATTAAATTTACTATTACAAGTTTACAACAGAGCTAAATAAACCTTAATTCTCTTCATTGCCGACCAAAGTAATGTGAGCACCTACAATTCAAATGTAATCGGATAAAAGAAGAAAAAGTAAAATGAATAGAATTGCCATCAGAACCCATTATCAAATTTGTTGAACGAGGGCAATCGCTCACCAAGATACTAGACTGTTCAGGGCCCATTGGCACCTCCTCGTGTTAGTGGGTTTTATCATCCGGAAGTAGTTCCAGTTGTTATGTACTATTTTTACCATTTTACCACTTAGTTAAAGTACCCTACAACCAGAACATCAATCGAAGACATGACTCATGGGTCACAGCCCTAGCACACCCGAGGAGAGAGGAAGGTAGATAAGGCCAATAAAGAGAGAAGGAAGCATCACTACCAAAGCCACCGCCCAATACCTCCATAGAGCAGCCGAGCTCACTGCACAATAGAGCTCACAAGCAAACAGAGAGCCTGCAAGGGCACAATAGAGAGAAAGAACAGAAGCCCACAACCACAATAAGAACCACCATAGTCACCACCATTGCCCAGAACCACAACAGTCACCACCATTGCCCAGAACCAACAATAATCACCATCATTACCACTGAAAACCAAAACCAAGAGAGAGAGAGCAAGGAGGCTTTGGCTGATAGTCAAGAAGAAGGAGCCAAGACTAGTGGCCACAAAAGGAGGGGACCACCACAAGATGACGAGCATCTAGGCCACGTCGAGGTAGAAACCAAAAGAGAAGTACCGCAACATGTGAGAGTAGGACCACTCTCCAAACATCCCAAATCGAGCTCGACAGCACCGATAAGGTAGCCCCAAGTTCTTTACATTCTATATTTGTTTACTTCAAGTAGTGAGCTCATAGCTGGCTAATACTGCGACAGGTTGCCATCGTTGGCTCACGACATTGGGGAGAAAGACCCCGAGGTGGCCATCCAAGCACTCCTGAGGATCCTCGGCATGCTCCCCAATGCATGCAAGGATCCCCGAGCTCCATCATGGTTTCTCACCCACATGCATGAAGTATTCCCCCAAAAATCCTCACTTTCACCAAGCCTAGGTAGGTTAATGAGCATAAATCAAGAACAAACCGAAACTATAACGAAACCAAATAGTACTGCCAAAAAGCTTGGTACGAAGATATAGAATGGATAGAGAACGGAGGAAGGAGACCAGTAGTACCAATGAGGAGGCCAAAGGCATGGTAGTCGAAGAACTGGAGCACGTGGCGTCGGCGACACGCAGCCGTCGGGACACATAGTGTTGAAGGAGGTGAAGAGTCTGGTGGGAGACACACAACATCGGTTGAGCAAGGACTCCACTGGGATGCACAACAAGGGTGGAGGTGAAGAGTCCGGCTGGAGACACATGGCGTCGATGGAGCAAGGACACCACTAGGATACACGACATCGATGGAGGCAAAGGACCCGGCAGGAGACACACGATATCAGTAGAGCAAGGACCCCACTGGGATGCGAGGAGTCAAAACCAGCAGGTTTTGAGATGAATAAAGCCAAAGTCGTACTGTAGAAGCAAGAAGCAACACCGGTAGAGTCAGAGGGAGGAGCACCGAAGGTGGATCTGGTGGAGAGGACGTCAGGAACCACCATCTAGGGGTGAACCTCGAACCACCACCATGAGGCTAGATTAAATCAACGGTGAGGGGAGAAGGGGAACAAGAGAACTCAGCGGATTCGATGAATACCGGTGGCGCTAAAGGGAGAGCCAACCAAGGAGAGGAAGGACGGCACACCAGGTGTCATCAACGGCACTATAGTCGGTGAGGTTGAGACCGATGGAGGAGTAGAGAGAGAAGAGGGAGAAAGAAGAAGCCAAGGTGTATGAGCATGTGTGTGTGCAATGGGAACGGGAGGGAGAGAGGAAGGATAAGGGGGAGAGAGAGGCAAATAGGCCGGTGGGATGGCAATAGGTGCAAATGGGCCGAATGAGTAAATAGGCTAGTAAGTAGGGTATAGGTCCAATATGAAAATGAACAAGAACAAAAAAAAATAGAGATTGTTACATAAACTACAAATTCACAAAAACACCAAGTAAAACAAGACCTTGGAAATTTGACAAATACCCTCGGCAAGTATTGCTAGCAAAACAATAAAACATATAAATTCTCAAAGAATAAAATGACTCCAAAATAATGCAAATTATTCAATAAAATATTTTGCTTCGTTCGTAATATTAATAATAACTCTAAATGACATAGATTATATTGGTCTTAAATAATGTAGAGGGAGAACTAATCTAATGGGAGGAGACCAGTCAAACCACCACTGAGGCAAACTTCTAGTATCTGTATCCATGCAAGCATGTCGTTGTTCATTTAGACTAGTTATTTTACTACACTTATTTTACTGTTATCATCTTGCATCAAAATTAATTTCTATAAAGAAAAGAGTAGGAACAAGGAATTAAAGGAATTAAACATGATAAATAAGAAAAGGGTAGAACTATTGAGGGAGCAGTGGCCTGCAGGAGTATATAATGTAGGAGGGTAGAGGGTGCTCTGTAAGAGGTTCAGGGGCAGGTGATACCCTCTACATATGAATATAATATAAGAACTACAAACAATATTCACTCTGGAATGAGCCACAAAACCTTATAAACCATTTTTCCTGTCTCAGACAAGTAGAACAGGTTGCTCTCTGTTGTTGCTATAGACTTCACATCGGGTAAAAAGAATATATATATATATATATATATATATATATATATATATATATATATATATATATATATATATATATATATATATATATATATATATATATATATATATATATATATATATATATATATATATATATATATATATATATATATATATATATATATATATATATATATATATATATATATATATATATATAGGAAGGATGGGGTAGGGGCCTCAATTAGACTTTGGGTCATAAAAAGTGAGCACCAAGCACCTATATTTAGCTCTGTGGAGTGTCGAGTATTCAGATCTGCTTGACCAACGACCATTTATAGTTGGGTGGAGATATAGTAATAAGAGTGATAAAACATTTTGTATTCTGAACTTGGCATCACATATAAGGAAATGTGAAAGACCCAGTGGCCATACGAATTCAGAATTGCTATGGATAAAGTGATACAAGTCTGCACAATACTTTAAACAAAGCATGAATTTATGCCAGACACTTGGATAAGAGTCTACGAGAACAACCTGGGGACTTTATCTCCTCTAGAATGATTGTTAGAATTGTTTTAAATACTTAAAATATGTAAATTCTTCAATTACAAATTATGTTTCTAAAGGAATAAATCAGGTAAGAAATTGAGTAAAATAAAGATATATGTGCATCATTACTTAAAACTTGCTAAGTTCATTATACTTACTCTTGCTATTAAATCTCCTCTTTCAGAGCCCACCAAGGTTGGGGTATACTCAGGGACTGACGAGAGTGGATTAGAAAATGAAGGCACCTAGGGATATGATGAGGTTGACACAGATTGGGAGGTCGATGAGGTGGAGGCCATATATGGCAATTGGGACTATTAGGCGACCCGGAGCTCATCGTCCTAGGTCGAAAGAGTACTACATTAACTTCTCTATTCAAACTTTAAGTATTATGTATAATTAATTAGTAGATGACAACTATTATTGTAATGTTATCAGGTCGACTTGTGTGCCTAAGACTTTTAGCCTTGCTTGGTTTAGTGCTGTATAAATAAGAAAGTAGCATAGTCTCTAATTATTATTCAGCTACAACACTTTGATAAGATTATTATTCGATAGGACAGCGTTTTTGTCAGCAATAATTTATTGACTCGTGTCATATTTTTAGTATAATGACACGGAACGCAACAGACAATAAAACTAAGATAGTCACTCAGGAGGGATCAGGATCCATTGTTTTTCCTCCCAAGAAACCGAGAGAACTGAGAGTGGGTTGCAAGTCTTAGATAATCACCAGCAACTCAACAAAAGCGAAAGATATGACTAAAAAAAATCAGTTCACAGCAATGTTTGGTAAATGTCACACACACACGTACATCGCACTAAAACCAGACGAAAATTGGACAGGAAAATTGAACACGTCAATCCCTTTCCAACCGGCAAATTGAAGCCCTAGTGGCATTCCTACGCGCGCTGTAAAATGAAAGAACTAACACATGCTATACAGATATAAAGTTGAGAAAGAAACTATACTAGCCACTGCTTTCTGACGAGGTTAATGCCGTCAAGTCAATGAGACAGTATAAATACCCTTGTAATGGGGTTTTACTGGATGAAAAGACGTCAGAAAGTGGTCAACAGTACGGATACCATACCTCACATGTACTTGTATAGACGGAGCATCACATGTTTCCCATTAGATGATGTTCCAAAGGAAAGATGGGTTGTTCCATGTTTATCTGATAAGATCTGCTCGGATCTTCTGAATGTGACCCTGCCGCGAGACTACGTCTACAAGTGAATAGTGTTTACGGTACGCGTACGTGGAATCTAGTGAATTATACAGTCTATGCTCTTTTTACGAGTACATGCAAAAGATTTATGTGTCATTTCGTTAAAGAAGAAGCACGGACTTTTTACTTGTAGGATGAATATTGGATTGTGAAAGGAGTGCACGCAAAATACATATAGTATCTCATAGTCATTCGTAATCCAGAAAACAATACGAGTAAATTGTATAAAACCACATGTTTTATGGCTTTAGTTGCATAAAACCACTTGTATTTTGACTTATGACACATAACCATATATGTATTATAGCCCTAATGTATCACAAAACTCCACGTCTTTCAATTCCTAGCCAAGCTGAAGTAGGTACCCAATGCAGCGCCACATCGGCTCCTTGTCACGTCCACCCTGGCCTCCCTGTGGCATCCACGTCGGCTCCCTCTGACGCTGGACTGGATTGTTGCGCAGAACTTGCTCGTCTCCTAGTCGTCGCGCGCCCCCTCTTCGTTGCCTGACCGCCGCAACAAACAAGCCACCCACGTCGCCGGGGCGCAGTCCTCGAAATCGCCGTCCAGCACAGCAACATTTTCACCACCGCTTGGGTGGCTCCTCACGGCGCCGCCCCTGACGCCGTGTGGAAACCGCCACGCGGCGGCCTCTCCGCCATCATGAGCCCTCAGCTAGCTGCTCTCCAATGTCCATTCCAGCACAGTACGCCGCCATTGTCATGCCGCAGCTGCGACATTAGAGGTAGCATGTGAAATACGTTTAATTTGGTTCAATATAGCTGCCTGCTTCAATTCAGAGCGTCAATCGTGGTTTAGTTTGGTTTAAACTGCTAAGCTTCCAGGTTGTTATTGTAAGGAACCTGATTACCTGAACATATATTGAGCTTCATAGAGTCCGGTCCTTTGGTTGATGAGAACATTGCGAGTTCTTTGTAATCCTGTGCGGGGAGGCAGTTGGGCTGCGCAGCGACTGGCGAGGGGACGAGTTGGCTGCTCTTCTGCAGGGGCATCAGGGCAGAGTAGGCGGCGCCTCTCTAGCGGGGTGGCAGAGCGACGGTGATGGGGCGGGGCGGCGGCGGCGGCTGCCGGCTTCGTACGAACAAGGAACTGCGAGCAAGCCGACGTGGATGTCACAGGGAGGCCAGGGTGGACGTGGACATGGTGCCGATGTGGCGCTGCATTGGGCACCTACTGTCAGCTCGGCTAGGAATTGAAAAACGTGGGGTTTTGTGATACATTAGGGCTATAATACATATGGTTATGTACAACATATATGTGGTTTTCTACGAATGAAGTCATAAAACATATGGTTTTATGCAATTTACTCTAATATTATTGTACTTTGTTAACTATGCGTCCACGAACATGGACTAACAGATGATAGTATGGGTCCTTTTAAATAATTCAAAATTTTGTTCCAGATAAGAATACTCCTATATTAAGCCTTGGTGGTAATGCCATGTCACAAATTTTGTAAAAAGGTCCTCCGATTTTTTTTCAATCATATGCGGGTCCTCGGTTTTTTACAGAAAGGTCTCTACCATGTCATCCTTTTTCAAAAAGACAGTTTTTGAAATTACATATGGGTCCCTAATTTTCCAAAAAAACTCTTTTTATGTGCCCCGTAGTTTTCATGTTATTACATATGGGCCCTTCATTTTTGCAAAAAACCTTCACTTTTCTTGAAATTACGTATAGATTATCGATTTTACAAGAAAAGCCACCCACGAATTATCGACTTTTTTGATTCGGTCCACGTGATAGCTAGCACGTCGTGGCGCCGTGCTTCCGCTGCTAGTTGGTATGAGTTTTAGCCGCCCACGTGAAAGTTCGAACCTTCAGCATACATATCAATTTTACATCACATCTTGTTACGTAGGCCGGAAAGACAACCAAAGAAATTAGCATGCATTCGTAAGTCAAGATATAGATGACGCGCAGGTGTGAATATTTCCAACCCTCATCAACACAGATTGGAAGAATCACGGAAGCAGTTAAGAAATTGCTGAACAAACACATCACACCATTTGTCCCATTTACATGGCCAACTTGCTCTAAATTAATTGAAACTATAGGCAAGACGATGCATAGATGGGTGTTGGGTGTTCGGAAGAAACGGTCTAGGAATGGCCAGCCGTCGGATCAAGATCTAACGGTTGTGTTACTAATCAATAGTCAGAGACAATTGGCATAGTGGTTAGTGTCTCACTGTCCACTGATGAGCCGTGCAATGTGTGAGTCGTTATTATTAACCTGTAGTAAGACTTTGGAGAAACTCAGGTGCAACTATTGCATTGTTTGCAATACATAATTAGATAGTGGCTGCACTTTTTCGTTCTCAAAAGAGTTTTTTTAGTGGTTTATGGCTGAAAAATACTGTAGTTGACTAAAAAATATTATAGCTAACAGAGGCTTATTTAACATACTTAATTTAAAAATTTTAAAAATAGAAAAAAAATGTTAGCCCATTACGTATAATGCAAACAAATACGAGAAAAAAGAACCGGCAAAAAATCTCAAAAAAGCCAAAAGTATAAAAAAGAAAAAATTTTATGAATAGTGCAAAATAAGCCAGAAGCTCAAACCGAAACGAGCGAGGCAGTTTCTTGCATCTGGTGCAATTGTGCGCCAGCAAGAGAGACTTTCTGTTTCCTGCACGTCTGTTCATTTGCTTAGATGATTTATATGCTCCTATGTAAAGTGAAAACACAATAATCGTCAACTTATTTTACTACTAGTAGTAACACAACTAGCTTACTTATTATGGGCCTGTTTGGCAACGGCTGCGGCTTATGGCTGAATTTTTTGAATTTTAGCTGTTTACGGTACAGATTACGGAAAGAGATACTCACTTGCGATTTTAGCTGATACAGATGTTGGACTTTTAACATGTACATCGTTTAACTTGTAGGACACGTCTTGAAAAAATACTCTGTTTGAAAGTTAGGTACTGTAGCAAAAGCCAAAAGCCATCAACTTCGAAGGAAAAGAACAGGCCTATATTTATGGTGCCGCTCCAAGCTGTTGGCTATTGCTTCTGACTGCTAGCTGAAATTGTACTGTAACGACGACTAGCTTTTGTAAGTTATTCAATTAAAGAAAAATAAGAAAAAAATAAAAATACCGTTATATCTCAACGGACAATATACAGAAAAAAATAAAAGCTAAAAAGCTAAAATTAGAAGATGATATGTTCTAAGTGACTTCTGACTTAAAAAAACTGAATCCAAAGCTGCTTTTAAAAATACAAAAAAAATGGCAAATGATTAGGTAGATAGGGTCTCTTGTACCTGATGGCTAATTACCACACACAACATAGTACAACCAAACTACGCAAATTGTAGCTATGGCGTGCATGTGGACCGCACTTGACATTATCAAATTCCGTACAGCCAGCCAGTGGTTGCAATTTCAGTAGACTAAGCAAAAAAAAAAAGGAAAAAATCGCAAGGTGCAAGGGCAGATTAGTCATTTGCGTTAGCAACTAACAAGTGTCGACAATATAATAAGCACGGCCCGTAGCCATTACGCCCATTACAAAGCCTCCCGGGCCTCCCGTGATGCAAGATTAGCCAACTCTTTTGCATTCGATCGTATCGTAAAGCATAAGAGATCGATCGATGAAGCTGTTCGCCTTCGTGAGGCGCGCGCGCCGGCCATCGTCGCCGGTGGAGAAGGTGGCGACTCCAGAGCCGGCTCCGGTGGCGCTGGAGAACGCGGCGGCGTCCGCAGAGAAGCGGCGGCGGAGGCCGTCGTCGTCGGGGTCAGCGGCGTGGAAGCCGACGCTGGTGGCCATCTCCGAGGACGCCACGGTGGCCGCCGCGGCCGCCGCCAAGGCGAAGCCGGCGGCGGCGGCGAAGGCCAAGGCGAGGCCGTCACCTCGCGCGGCCCGAGTGGACTACGATGACTTCCGGTGAGTACTTGTGCGTGCGTACGTGTGAGGCGCTGTGCTCTCGCGCGCGCCAGGAGTAGACCACAGCCGTTGGATTTGGCGGATTAGGGATAGGATCGCGACACGCGCACGTTGACCTTGGGGCTAGCTGCCCCATGCGTGACGGGCTCCTCCTGCGAGGTTGGAACGCTGTTGTATAGACGCTGCGTGCCGCCTCCAAGTGGGTCCCGCAGAGTCTTGTGGGGCTACGGATGCTTCTAGCAGATAAACTCCTTTGGTTACAAATACATATCATTTTAAATATATACAGTCAAAATTTTAAAACTTTATCTAATAATATCTTTTTAAATATTTATATTAAATGTATGAAAATCATATGTATAAATTTATCTAAAAATTATTTTTTATAATATTATAATTTTATTGTGTATTATAACTATATTATAATAGAAATTAGTAATGAAAGTTATATTTTGAAAATTATATCAATATCTAAAATAATATATATTTGTGACCGGAGGGAGTGTATAGCTTTGAGTAAATGGTCCATGCATATGGTAGGCAGTTTTGTCATTTCCCTTGTTGCCGTAAAACGCGATCTTCTAGTTTGGAAGACGGACAGATAGGGTTGAAGGCTTGATGCGATGGTTGGTTGGTCACCTTGGGTACCTAATTGGTTGGATCTTGCAGAAAGTTGACTCAAGATGGTTAGTTGGTTTCACAGGAGCAAATGAGTCAGGTCAATGCTCCTTTTTGGCAACTAGCTTATACACTTGATTTTAGCTTATAATTATCTACTGACTGCAGAATTAAGCCATGTTGGCATGCTTATGCAATACTGCGACTTGTAGCTCAAACTGCACATGCATGCGTTAAAAATTTGACATGCACTTGTAGCTAACATTTGACATGTTCAATCAGAAATCAACGATTCGATATTTTCATAAGATAAGCATAAGAATTCCTTGCCCGTCTTCGTATCAACAATTATGTCAATACACTCGAGCATCCCTGAGATAAACAGAGGAATTCACCCTTGTATTTATATATAAAAAAACTAAATTTTGGTTAATACGTTCGTTGGTGCATGGAACACCTTTGTCCTGCCGATGGAATCTCCATTGGTCGACAAGCTCACTATCGTTATCAGAATCAAGAACAAAGGAGAAGGGTCTCTAGACCCAATAATTTACTCCTTTTTAGCGGTAGTGCATGTGTCAGAAAGAGACAATTCCTTGCTTTACTGTCAATCAAACACAAGCTGCGCTGCCTCAGTCGAGGGCTGTGACTCAGCCTGTGACCCTGATGCCTACCTCCCTCGAGATCATTGGTACTACTAAACTGAAAAGGTCAGTGCAAATTGCAAGAGCATCAGTATTCAACATACATCAGATGTGCAAAGTTCAGACACCCTGTAGTACTTGCTATGTTTGTCAATGTCGTAGACCAAGATCGAATCCAACAATGTTTGGAGACTAAAAATATCGGTGTTCTTGACACTGACCCATGCGCATCTCTCCACGTGCAGGCACTTCGGAGCACCTACGGTGTTGCCGGCGTTCGCGCCGACGGCGTTCCTGTTCTGAGCTCGAACGAGCTCACAAATCCGCACGGCGGCGGGGCGGGGCGGGGCGGACCGGCGCGGACCGGCGGTGGTGTAGCTGACGGGTGTGGAAATGTGTTTCGACCACGACGGCTCTGCTTTGTTCCCCCAATCTGAGCTTGCAAAGCTGCTGATTCTGTGATTCCTAATGCTTCTGATGTGCATATGTCTACTGTTTCGGATTCTCCCCCATGGTGCGTTGTGCCTTTCGGTTTCCATCGTCTTTTATGATTCTTGATGTTCTCTACATGATGTGATCGATCGAGCAGCTAATTCTCGGTTTAAGAGCAACTCCAAGAGATTAGCCAAAAGAAGTATCTAAATTTAGTGATTTAGCTATTCTTTAAAATGGATCTCACCCAAAAAAACTAGACTACTCCAACAGGCTATCTAAACTAGAGGGCGCGTGGTGGGTCACGTACGCGCAGGAATGGGGCGCAGCGTGCGGAAAGGAAACGCCGACCACGCCAAGAGGTTGGATGGCGAGCGAGATAGCCTATCCAAAAATAGAGAGCGAAGGAGGAGGGATGGAGAGCTACTAAATTTGGAGAGTCATTTACAGAGTCTATTGGAGATGTTTTTTCTCCAATAATAGCCAAATTTACCTTTAAAAAATGATTTAGCTCTACTCTTGGAGTTGCTTTCAGCCTAGTTTCTGAAACCTAGATCGCTCAACAACGGAGAATCGATCCAAAACTTCAGTAGTTCAACCGGAGACATCGAATTCGGATAATTCCAGTGGTTAGAAAAACACAAGATAAACAAAAAAACGGAATCGTGGAAGAAAACATACAGTTGGATTGAAGAACTATATGTCCTCTACTCGTAATGTCTTCGTGCTACAGTATTATGTGCCAATGAAAGGATCTGATAACTAACACAACGAAATCACCATCTGCCCGATCCGGAAGAGAGCGCACAAGCATTGTAACATATATGCTGCAGAGCAGTGATCTGGCATCATCTTAACAAGCACACCAGAAGCATACATGGCACATCAAACTAGCGGCACACAAGTAGCGATTATTCCCAAACTTAGACCCTATCTTGGTATTAGCTTCTGCTTCTAACTTCTCTACTTAGCGAAACCAAAAGATAATATAAACATCTAACTTCTTAAAGTAACTTCTCCATTCTTCCTCCGAGGATAAGTCAATAATTCACGGACACATCACATACTCCAATCCTCTCGCTCCCGTCTTACGCACACATCTCTCACTCACTTTTTACATCCCTCTCTTCTTCTATTTGGGACTGCTCCACAAACTCTGCTCCACGAATTCTACCGTGGAGCAGCTCCACAAAAAACCTAGAGTTTGTGGAGCACCTCTTTAGGTGCTCTCACAACTCCACCTTTTTTTCCTCGAACAGAGTGCGTGGAGCTGAACCTGTTTGGCTAAAAAATATAGAGCGGAGCTGAAAAACATGGAGTGGAGCGGTCCCAAACACCCCCTAAAAGTCACTCCTTTCAGTAGATACTATTTATTTTCTGCGAAAAATCATCAAAAGCCAATATGAAGCCGCCTTAATCACAGGTAGCAGGCTGAAGAATAGAAGCGGAAATAGTTCATAAATTCTCATCTCTTGTTATCAAGCGAGGAAATGGACCACCTAGTTATGAGAGGAACCTTTGTTTGCTAAATGAGATTAGCACCCCTCATGTGTCGCCATTCAAAAGAGCGACAATTGGACTTTCCCATGCTGGAACAATTGAACATGACGATAAAGCAGTGCGCTTCAGCGAAGCCATGATATTTGAATCGTGTCACACGGGGACATAGCAGGCGTGTGCCACAAGATCAGTAAACGGGCTTAAGAGTGTAATGCCCTGCTGTTAGTGAGCCTTGAAAAGCCAACCTGATCCCTAGCCCCTGGGCTCGGAGGGACTCTTGGACTAGGAACACTGGTCAAGCGGCTCTGTGGCACGGTATCAGGCATGGACTTTGAGAAGGCTTGGGCAAGCTCCAATGCGGTCGCTGCTTTCCCCAAACGAGGTGCGGTAACGTCAGGCTTCGGTGACTCCATTGGCTTACGCCAGGTTTCAGGCTCTGGACGTGGTTGCTCAGGCGGCTTCTCCACATCTCTAGCAACCCTCCTGTTGTCCTCCCGCCGTGTAGGCCTATATGCGTCAGCCCTGTCTGTATCCCGCCTGTATTCTTTCCTGTCAGCATTCCTTGGGCCTCTATGACCAATTGGAAAACTCTCGGCCTTTTCACCTGAAGGGTTAATGGACATAGCGTCAACCTTCTGCTCAACCTTTGCAAATTCATTTTTAGACCTACAAAATGCCAGAGTATTAGTAAATGTAACACACATTCAACTTATGCTTGTCTCTAGTAATCTCTGCATAAAAGAAAGACAATCCCCAGAAAAAATGCTTTACCGTCAACTACTGCTTAGAAACAAACACATAACAAGCGAATCATACAACGGTGCAGTGGCTACCAGGAAAATCACAATACAAACCAAGTAAAACCTACACAATGACGCTCCTAAAGCAAACCTTGTGAATTTTTGCAATAGAATCCGCTTCTTAACTTAAAATGCATGCAAATGAACTGAGTTCAGCATATAGCCATCCAGGGCCTACGCAAGTGGCATACACTGGCCAGCTAAAAACACCATCAAGCAAAATTGCTTTCAACAGCACTAAAATTGACCTAGCATCCCATCAATTGTAGGCTGACAGCACACATATGCCTCTCATTGTAGCCAGCTGTGTCCCTTTGGTTCCATGCCTATAATAGGAACATATAGGACCTGTCCTTTTGGGCTGCAGATAATGGCTTTTGTTTACGCTTTTCGAGACAGCAATGGACGGTAGAGATATTGACACGGACGGTGTACAAAGTTTTGGGCTCAAGAAGCCGTTTGGATAATCCTCTTCAAGAAGACACCCTGTTTGTTTCGACTTTCAGAGAAACCAAAAGTCAAAAACCAAAAGTCAAAAACCAAAAGACCAAAAGAACAGGGCCATACTATAGTCCAGATCCAATTTCCGATCTACACTTTACTTGTTCGTAACTTCATACACGGCTACAAATTTTATTTCCATCATACATAAGAACCCCATAAGTATGATTGTCCTGCTCTCGTTTTATTACAAGGCTTTTGTTTCTTTGATTTTGTGGAGGTTTCATTTCTAGCCTACCCTAACTTATTTGGGATAAAAAGCTTTATTGTTATTGTTATTTGTTGTTGATACACAAGAACTCAATAAGTATGATTGTCCTGCCGCATCTGTCTCCAGTGGTAGCACACTGTTCAACCACTGTTATTGTCAATCAAGTATGCAGGCATTCAATCAATCACATATTAGAAATAAAAAAGTTATCCTAACATTTCCCCCACAGCAACTGACTCATTTCTTGCCATTCCATTCATGTAACAAACTACAAAACCTAAATGCATATGCTCTCTGATATGCAGGCATTCAATTAATCTCCGAGCAACAAATCAGAATTGCATAATAAAAGCCATAGCAAGGGAGTAGGAAGCAAGACAAGGCAGTCAAGATGAACAAGCATAATCAGCACACCTTAAATACAAGAAAGCTATTAATGTTAACTGTTAAGTAAAAAATGTACCAATATAATGATTGTATCTAAAAGGCCTATATCTTAACTACCTGCCAGCTGGAGAGGTCTTCTCCAGATCACTTGCCAAAGCATCTATTCCACGTTCTCTGAGAACCTGTATTTATAAAGAACCCATCAGCATTTGGTTCAGCTAGAAACAAAAGGAAATATAAATAACATATCACTAAAAGCCACATGAGGAGAGGGAAAGCAGAGCACATACTTGTTCCCGAGGGCGAGCACCACCAAATAGGGATTGCCTGATGCATTTGAAAACAACAAAAGGAACTTAAGGGTAAATAAACAAAACTATATCAAGGTATTGACAAAATATTCTACAGTAAATAAACTTAAGAGGCCTCAAAGATAATTCTTATCAAACAGACTGAACGCCAGATTGTTAGCTTATCGACTTGCTAACAAATTCAGCACCAGTACAAATTGTCAAAACAAAGATTCCAAGCTTTCAGAGATTGAAAAATAAGGGATAGGGGTGCTGGAAACAAATTAAAGAGAACAGCATCTAGATGACATTCTACTATTACAGCCACTCATTACACACACCAATTTTAAAATACTTCTCCTTACCCACTATTCTTGCAGCTCCTACTGTCCAAAGCAGAGCTATAATTTATTCCATGTGATAAATTCAAACCACCTCTATAAACGCATTCTGATGGTATTAAAATGTTTACTCCATACACATCACTCATTCCACATATGATATGCAATAAGGAACTAGAGGGAAGTGTTTCCCAAACAGTAAATACTAAAGGAAACCTAAAGGTGATCAGCACTGGGTAATGATATAAACCCACCCCGAATAGGCAGACAGTGGAACCTGTCTTATGCCCATCGGTTAAGCATGAGCTAGGTGCAATCGTTCAACAAAGAAAAAACAATGACCTTGGAATACATATTAGGTGTTAGGTTAATCTGCCAAACAGGCACAATCTAAAACAATGTAACAAGCCATTCTTGATTGCGTACAGCATAAAACATGAATGGGAATGTACATACTGCAAACAAACACAGAAGACCAACTTTCCTACATAATGCACCTATTTGACATTAATCATACATCAGTTAACAGGAATGATATATGCAATGTTGGCATATAATGGAAAATAAATAGGTGCTTGGACAGGCTAAAGTGTATTGTACATATGACAGGCAAAAGATATAAGCCAACTTACAGCAAGCACCAAATGATTATATTAAATTTTCAAGAATTTCCTGCAAAACAAACAGAAAAGTAACAAACAAAAGCTAAACGTCACATACCTTTCCTTTACAGCACTTTCATCAGACTGTCCCACCGCATTGGAGCGAGATTTCAGATTCAGTCGTGAACGGTCAGCATCCACCCCTGCCACTCCTGTTTTAGCTGCCATCACATTCTGGTGCACATCATGAACAACTTCAACCTGCATGACATTCGCAATCACGGGGACCTGATGCACCTATACAATTGTAATCCACACCACCAAAAAAAGGATTAAATTTCGACCGTGTCATGGCGAACCTAATGCATATCACATTATCAAAATAACAAAATCATAATAAACACAGAGCTACAAAACACAATCATGTATCACTTTGCATGGAGATATCTCTTATAAGGTTTGCAAACACCACTTGATTAACTAACACTGCTCCACTACTGTTACTATTGGATGCATGCAAGGCATGCCAACTCAAGTTGCAATCCGAACAAGACAAATGTGAGAAGGAACAAAAGTAACAACCAGCTTCTCTTCAACATAGGTAGGAGATGATTCAGGAGCCACGACTGGCTTAGAGCGAGGAAGCAGCTTCAACTTTGGTCTCTCTGGCACCTCCCCGCCTCTCCCCTCCCCAACCATGCCTTCATGCAACGCAGCCCTCAGCGGTGCCGCGCCCCTCTCCATGCCACCGTCCAGCTCTCTCACTCCAACCAACCTTGGCCTCTCCATCTCGGGCGGTGCCACATGAGTCTCCACCACTGGGGCCGACACAGGCGCCGGTGGGGAGGAGGGCTTCGACAAGTTCCATTTCCCAGAGATCACCTTTTCCACGGCGCTCGCCTGCGCGATGCGTGTCGCCGACCAGATCTGGCCGGAGACGGGGGAGGGACCCACCGGCGCCGCGGCCGAGGCCACCTCCCTCCTCGGCCCCCAGGCGTTCCCGGGACCGGATCTGGTGGGCCCCACCGCCGGAGAGGAGGCAAACGACGGGGGCAACGGCGACGGCGCCGGGCGGCGCGGCGCGGCGGCCTCGAAGGGCGTGCGCTCGTCCTCGTCGAAGTGGCGGCCGATGCGGGAGGGGTTGGTGAGGAAGGAAGGCACCGCAGCTGCCGCAGCAGCAGCGGAGGCGGCCGGAGCGCGCGGGCGGGCGGATGCGGCGGAGGCGGGAGACGGGGAGGCCACGGGGCGGTCCGGCAGTCGTACGGAGCTGCGAGAGCGAGCGGTCAGTCACAGCGGGATGAGGGGTCCGAGCAGCGGGTAGGTGGGGTTAGGGTTTGGGGCACTTACACGCCGGGGGCGGAGGGGAGTGGGAGCTCAGAGGGGATGGAGCCGCCGTGGAAGTCCTTGAGCGTCATCGTCGTGGCCGCCTTCTTCTTCGACATGGCCTCGGCCGGCGCGGTGGCTGTGGAGCTCGCCGGCGCCGGAGGCGAACGGCTGCTGCTGCTTCTCCGCGTTTGATCGGTGCTTGATGGGTCCAGGCGTTGTGTTGTGCTTCCAGCGGAAGGCTCGGCCCAAATGTGCCGCCCGGCACGGCACGGGCAGCACGGTCCATTAGACCAGATACGCCGCGTTTGATCGAGGTCTGATGGTCCAGGTGTTGTGTTGTGCTTCCAGGGGAAGGGGAGGGTCTGGTCAAATGGCGAAGTGTCTCTCTAGGAAAAAATATAGCACTTTACAAGCTGATCATTTCACAAATAGAAAGTACCACTTACATAGAGCCGGTAATACCATTTGTTAGCCGTACGCTCACACATAGTCGGATCTTCCTGATAGTCGACTATCGTGGTTTCAGACCACGCTGGTCTCTAACCACGTTGTCTGAATTGACTACACAGGTCTCCGACCATGCTAGTTTCCGACCACATTTTACAGTTCGACCACACAAGTCTCTGATTACACTGGTTTTGACCACAAAAGTTTCGACTACGTCAATTTTTGACCATGTTGTATCAGTCGCGTCAGTTCGACCACGTTGCTTCCAACCACACAGGCCTCGACCACGTTGGTTCAACCACGCTGGTCTCAATCACACAGATCTCGACCACGTTGGTTTCGACCACGTCAATTTTTGACCATGTTGTATCAGTCGCGTCAGTTCGACCACGTTGCTTCCAACCACACAGGCCTCGACCACGTTGGTTCAACCACGCTGGTCTCAATCACACAGATCTCGACCACGTTGGTTTCGACCACGCTAGTCACGATCACACAGATCTCTGATCATGTTGGTTCCGACTATATCAGTTCGACCACGCTGGTCTTGATCACATAGATCTCTGACCACTTTGGTTCCAACTCTGCTAGTTTAACCACGTTGGTTTCAATAACACAGATTTTGACCACGTCGATTCGATTACGCTGATCGACCATGTTGGTTCTTGACCATGTTGATCTTCGATCACACTGGTTCGACCAAGCCGGCTCGACCGCGTAGGTCTTCGACCACTAGCGAACATGGAAGTACTATGATCTCAACGTCGGTAATTCCATTAAGCGGTAGTACAATAGAATACATCATGGTAGTTCCGATTGTCCCAAAAATTGTAGATACTTCAACAGATTTTGTAAAATACATTTTTAACTTTAGTATCATGTACATAAATATCAAACATAATTTTCAACGAGTTGCACCATGCACGAGAGTTCACGGGGGAGAGCGAGCCGGATGAAGCAGCCAACCAGCGCTGACACGGCGGGTGATCGAGTGTTTATTTAGAACCCGCGAGAGATCTACGCGTCTTTGTATTACAAGAAAGAGAGAAGGCATACAATAGTGCAGACACGACAAACAATTGGACGAAACAACAAAAGAAAGCTCGTAACGAAAACAGCTGCTACCCAATGGCTGTAGCCGGTAAGAACTGAAGCCAACACCACTTACTACCGAGTGTTAGTCGGGGAGATTTCAGATTTGTCGTCTCCATGGGCGGCATTGTCACTTTCCCAACGGAACGGGTGACAAACGGGGGGCCAACCGGCCGAGCCAAGCGATCACCATCGCCTCATTTATGAACGGTGCAAAGCTGCGCCGCCGAGGTACATCGCTGTCCAAAAACCGGAATGCAAACGCCGGAGCATTGGTCGTCTCCTTGCCTCTCTGGTCCAGTCGTGAGCCGTCCTTCCCGGGATGGGTCTGATCTTTTTGGCTGCGGCTTATGGCTTTTAACTTCGATTTGTAGCTTTTGCGTTATATGTGTGAAAGATTACAGAGTAACAGAAACTCACATGCGATTTTTTGCATATATAAATGAAGTCGGTATAGTATGTACTACAATTAACTAGTAGACCTTATTTTGAAAAGATATTTCGTTTAAAAACTAGTTACTATAGAAAAATAAAAAAACAGTTTTTAAAAGCTGAAAAGAACAAAGTCTGTGTCCCTGTACTCCGGTACGCATCACATGGTGGCCCGGCATGGTACGGTACTCAAGTTCCCGTACCTTCGGATGATCCGGGCATCCAGACATGTCGTCCCAAGGATACGCTGTAGGTACATGCGTACATCACAAGGGAGCATACCTCTTTTTTTTTAGATAAAGGATAGTTATATCCGGCTTCATCTATCAACCGATAGAATCAGTCCAATTATTACAAAAGGTAGCCCATAGGCTGGCACACGAGCTGTAAAAGGTTCCAACTTTACAACAAAACACATAGATAAACAAAACGCATGTAAAGTTTTGACTAAGAAAGGCCAATAAATCTTGTTGATAACCATCCATTGGAATCGAAGAATTGCAAAGCTGACGACTCAAGATGTTGCCCAGCTAAGACCAAGTGATCCCGTAGATCATCACGCCGCTGCAACTTTGCCCACTGACGGAGCCAGTAAGTTCCCCTGAATAGTACCTGCAAAAAAGATTTTGGTCTACATTTGTCAAAAACCACCTCGTTTCTTGTTATCACAACAGTGAAGAGATGTAGACCAGAAATGCTGCAAAAAAAATTTTGTAACATCAGCAGTAAGGCACAGTCCGGCACGCCAGCCATGTACATGGCTCTCACGCAATGGCAAAAATGCGAGCACCGAGTGCTCGAGTACTGTTCCAGGCTCACAGGTCTCTGCAACCATCTCTGAACTTCAACAACCGGGATGCAAATCACCGCACTAGATCAGTTGCTGACGAAATATAAGCAAGGGAGGGAGGTAACAGCAGTATGCACTATCCACATGATACAGAAATGCACATGAAGACATGATACAGATACCAGTACAGACACTTGACACCACGCAGTCTGCAAGACGTTGGACCCAATCGTCGGAGATTGTTTTGACCAGGCCACCTCTTGCTCTTAGCAGTGGTTAGTTACAGACAAGGTTCATAAAAAAAATGGTAAATACACGTAGCACAGGTCAGGAAGAACCGATCGTTCCAATGACATTTCAACTTTCAAGTGACCTACACATAATACAGAGAAGTTAAACCAACCTATTGGAGCCATCACAACTTATGCATGTTTTCATTGCCTAAATCAGTTTCTTGTCAATTGTTGTCCCTTCATTCCTCATTTGTCAAGAAAGCGTTACAATTCACCCCACTTCGTTCCATCTCGCATGCTTACATAGGAGGAACGACATGGCTACTTGTATGACTTCAGGAAAGAGAGTGATATTCAAATCATTTGGTTCAAACATTTCAGAGAATGGATACTATGCCAAAGGTCCTCCCCTCCGCACCCGAACGCGCTCACCATTGAAATGGATGTACTTCCACTTTTTCAAGTATTTCTCAAGGACAAGCTTTTGTTTTTCTTCCTGGCCTAAAGTCACGAATGCTCTACCAATCCTTCTTGTTGTATCCTCATCTGGATGCTCCCCTAATTCCTCCATGTCAGCATATATCTGAAATTGGCAAGGAGAAAAATAAGCTTTCAACTCTAACAGTAAATACAGAAGGAATATAAGACACTCAACTACTTCCTCCGTTCTTTTTTTACTTGATTTACTAGAATATATGCCGTCAAATCTTTTAAAGTTTGACCGCTAATAGACTCAAAACTATCTAGATTAGCAATACAAAAGCTACATCATTAGATTTGTCGTTAAAAATGCTTTCATAATATTATAATTTTACTAGTATATCTTAGTATAAAGTTATAAAAAATAGCGATCAAAGTCGCATCTCGGAATCGTAAAAAGTTAAAAACGTCAAGTAAAAAAGAACGGAGGGAGTAGCTTGAAATGAACCACATATTAAGACTTCCGGGAGGTTAAGAGGTGAAGGTTGCATAAGCCTACAAGATAAATAAAAACAAGTCACATATCACCTCCAAAACTTTGTCTAGAAGATGGCAACTGTCATACATCAGGATCATCCGAGAGAACAACCTCTTAGGCACTGAGCGTGTGTGAATTTGTATGATAGTATTCCAACTTGACTCGGCCTCATCTACTCTTCCATCCATAAAAAGAGCCAACAGCAGTGTATCATATGTTGTCCATGTTAGCTCCTGGCCTTTGCTCATCAACCACTTGGTTACCTGTGGAAAACATTGAAAGTTGACAGGTAAATGAGAAAATGAGCTTGATATCAAAAGCTGCAATAACATAACTCCAAACTCCAAAGAGGAAATCGCCATGCTATTGACAGATTAGCAACTAATAGCTTTAGTTGGTAATGACCTTACCTGGATAATCCGTAGCCACTGTCTTCGCCTTTTCAACATTTCCAAAGCTTTTGCTGCTGCTGTAATAGGAAATGCAGGCTCAAAAGCAGTCCACTTTTCCAATGCACCATAAACAACTTCTTTTTCATTTGGTAATTTTGAAACCTAAGAGATATGGTTCCACAGACTGATTTGAGAACACATCAGATTCTTAAGCCCAATAATATCATAAAATGAATGCTTACTAATCAAAGCCTAGCTCAAGAGAAAATATGATAACATAAGGGACTATTTTGTTAAACTGATTCCACACATTGAGCGGGGAAAAGTGAAAAGCAACAGCATGACAGAGTGGAACTTTGGACATATATAGCACTGTTGCAATTAGAAATTTCAATTCTAACTCTTTGTGCACGCGAATTCCACTTCTAACCCCTGGTCGACTGCAGAATTGCACCGACGTGACACGTGTGCAGTCGTGCGGTCCAGCACCGTACGACCGCACTGTAGCTAGGTCTGGACCGCACGACTCTCCTGTTGCAAGTAGTCATGCGCTTGGAGTTGCCTTTCCAATGTTGCTATACCAGTAATAACAGTACTAATAGGACGGACGACTAGCTAGAATGGTCCGGTCCCCAAGAAACATCTGCTGGCCTTTTGGTTCTCAGCCAAAATGGCATCAAGAGTGCTGTAGCCCCTTTTTGCCATTTCTTGAGCCAGATCAGATACAACAATTAATGCTAATTCTGTTTCTGGGCAGTATTATGTCCCCACAAGCATTATGTCTCCCCCTGGTCGAGCGCACGACTGCTTGCAAGAGGAGAGTGGTGCGGTCACAAGCGGTCGTGCGGTCCGGGACCACATGACCTAGTTACAGTGTTGTCATGCGGTCTGGGATCGTGCGACCGGACACGTGTCACGTCGGCGCAATCCTGCAGTCGATCAGGGGCGAAGTGGAATTCGCGTGCGCAGGGAGTTAGCATTGGAATTTCTGGTTGCAACAGTGCTACATATGTCTAAAGTTCGACAGAGTGGCGTTATATCTTACAGTAGTAACAAGACGGAGAGCTTTCTTCCCTGACCCAGCTGAATCCTTCCTAATCCACAAATGGTGTTCCTTGTTTGGCTTCTTTGACACCCTATGAAAATAATAAATGCAAATCTAATTTGTTAGCTAATGAAGAACAGGTCAGAACGCACATCATAATATCGGCAGCAGTTTCTGCAAACTGAAAGACCGGCATGAATCCAGATGGTGCATGCAAGTCAAAAACCTCATCAAGAGCAGAAAGGGGGACCTGACCTAGGCCCTGATCAATATGGCTTTAGCTTCTGGCTTCAGCTTATTTTTGCACTATTCATAAATTTCGTCTTTTCCTGAACTTTTGGTTTTTTTTGAGTTTTTTACCGGTTCTTTTTTTCCTCGTATTTGTTTACATTATACGTGATGGGCTAATATGTTTTTTCTATTTTTAATTTTTTTTAAATTTAATTATGGCAAATAAGCCTCTGTCAGCTACAGTGCTTTTTTCAGCCAGCTACAGTGTTTTCAGCCATAAGCCATGAGGCTTTCAGCCGAACCGATCACCACCCTACTTGCATCACATGTGTTAGTCAGTCACGCCACCCAGACCAACGCCGCGAGACCAACCAAAAAGCTAAAGGAGGAGAAGATTCGGGGCTATTCTTTTTAGCTGTGGCTTATGTCTTTTAGCTATGGCTTATGACTTTTCGATTGTTCATGTGAGAGATTATAGAGTAACAGAAACTCACGTACAATTTTTACCGATATAAATGAAATCAGTATAGTGAACCTGCAGGCTCCGTGGTGAACAGGTGGGCTAGGGAAATCGAAAATGAGATAGCGGCCTAGTTTTAAAAGCGGGCGGGTGATTGAACCGGTCAGGCCACAGGTCAAACGGTCCAACCGCGGTTTATAAATAGTAATATTTTATATGTTGTATATTGTATATTGTTTTTATTTTGAGATATTGTGAACAAAAGTACCAAAAAAAGAAATATGATGTCGAAATTAGAGATTCCGAGGGAACAACGATGCGTGCAAAAAAAAACCAATGCAATTCCAGCATGAACAAACATTCGTCTTAATCTAGCTCATAACTGAAGCACCAAACTATATAGTCTCCACGTAGTCTGCATGGGATCTAACCAAATCGAGCTATCTCCGTCGAGATTCACCTACTCGCTTGATGCCGAAGTCAAGCCGTCGTGGCCGGACTCTCATGGCGAAGCTATCAGCGCTATTGACCTCATGCCAATGCCAGCAACACCAATGCTGCCAACGACGGGAGGATGACAATGGCGCTTGGTTGGATGACGAGGTGGCTCGCGGGATATCGGCTCGGGCGATGGAGAATACAGAATAGCATCAACTAGCCTTGGATTTGGGAGAGACAAGCAGAGGGGAAGCAGAATAGGACATAATTGACGAGGGAGAGATTTATTAGGTCCTGTCTTTTCGGTTTTAACTTCTAACTTTTGGTTTATTTTTTATTATTCATAAATTTTATATTTTTTGTCTTTTTAACTTTTTTTTTAGCTTTTTTGCATGTTCTTTTTTCCCGTGTCCGTTTGTATTGTCCGTAATGGACTAACCTTTTTTATTTTTTAAAATTTTTTTAATTACTTATGCCAAATAAGTCACCATCAGTTACAGTACAATTTCAGCTATAAATCACCATTTTTCAGCCCAACTAAACAACACCTTAAGAGGAAGGCATGGACCGACTGGGCTAGCCCAGCAACTCGCCTCTCCCACTCTCCCCTCGTCTTGTTTCTTACGTGAAACAAAAACCACCCGGTTTCTCCAAACCACCCGGTTGGTTTCAACATAACCGTTCGGTTCATCTGGTTTTTTTATGCCGATTGCGTGAACGGCCTTTGAAGTAAACCAATGCATTGAAGTTACCGATTATGGTTTTTTCAATTTAACCAGCGGTCCGATTGGCCTTTTAAACTATGGATAGCGGTGGAGTGTGGAGTCAGAATAGGTCATCCTCCATATCCTAACGGTTAGTGTTAAGTGAGGATTTGGACCCTCTGATGTGTGGAGGGTAAGTTAGACAAGCATAGTAGCGTGACTTTCGATAATTCTGGGCCATCCGATTAGAAAAGGAATGGTTGAGATTATTCCGGTTCACCTGGTTTTAGCGTGACGTTCAATGATTCTGGGTATTAGCAAAATTGTCCTGTTCACCTATTTTTTTATCCGATTGCGTGAACGGTCTTTGAAGTAAACCAATGCATTGAAGTTACCGGTTATGGTTTTTTCTGATTTAACCAAGGGTCTGGTTGGCCTTTTAAACTATGGATAACAGTCTAGCTGCATAGCATAAAGTCAGGTAGGTCATCCTCCATATCCTGACAGTTAGTGTTGATCCAGAGAAGGTAGGTCAGACAAGCACAGTAGTGACATTCGATGATTCTGGGCTATCCAATCTGAGACTAGATGCTACAGTACTGTCATCATAATACTATTTGCTACAGTGATTTCAACCGGTTCCGTTGATCCAACGGTCGAGCTGGGGCTGTGGTCTCTGGAGTCTTGGGCCGGTTGGTGTTTCAGACTTTTAGGATGTACTACTGTGGTGTTTGTTTAGCAGCTTAGGCTGGCCTGCCCCATGGTAGAAATATGTTTCATCAGCCCGCTAAGCTACATGGGCCCACATGGCCCAGCGAGACCAGCTAGCAAGAAACTAGGCTTTTTAACCGGACTTCCTAAGCCAAGCCTGGCCTATAAGGAAATCTAGATAGACAGAACCGAAGCCAATATGGTCTATTTGTTTTGGCTTCAGCTTATACCTTTTGACTGTAGTTTATGTCTTTTAAACTACTCATAAAAAAGTATGAATTAACATAAACTCATTTGTAATTCTGATTGATATAAATGAAGTCGTTACAGTGTGTACTATAATTAACTTGTAGAATCCGCCTTGAAAATACATTTTGTTTAAAAGCTAAAAGTAGCTTTTAGAAGCTGAAAAAAAGAGACCCGCCATGCACACAGGTTAAGAAGCACAAAATAAATCTTTAAAAAACACGTAATGGACTGTTTTTGCCCGAAGAGGTACAGTTCGTTAGTCACCCTTAACGCTAAGCATCCGAGAGGTCATACGATCAAATCCAAAAATCTACAATAAACTTACCTTGCATGTAGACGTAGTTAGTGGAACTCAAAAAATGGCCATTAACCATGAGAAAAAAAAGGTGCCATATTAGTTGATCTAGTCACCTGTCGGTAAATGAACATGTAATTTAATAGAGATCGGACCAAATCATGGCTAGACGCGGGACCATAATGACTACACCTAGATTTAGGGGGTGTTTGGGACTGCTCCACAAACTCTGCTCCACGAATTCTACCGTGAAGCAGCTCCACAAAAAATCTAGAGTTTGTGAAGTACCCCTTTAGGTGCTCTCACAACTCCACCTTTTTTTCCTCGAACAGAGTGTGTGGAGCTGAACCTGTTTGGCTAAAAAACATAGAGCGGAACTGAAAAACATGAAGTGGAGCAGTCTCAAACACCCCCTTACATCTGTGGACTAGAGTGAAGCCGAGGGAGCAGCGCTCTCGCTAGCTCAAACCTGGGTGATCAGGCAAGTCTAGTTTGTTCGCTTGCCTAACTTGCTGAGAACATTGTCGTCGAGCGTTTCAGAGTTACAGAATCATGTCGGCTGCAACAAATGAGATCCTCTGACGTAACTCCTCACGCGTGGGGTCACACGGCGAGGGGGTCCACATGCAGTGACCCAACGTCAGAGGGAAGTTACGTCAGAGGAGTTGATTCCCGGCTGCAACGCGCGCAGTTGCTTCAGCGCGAGGCAAGTCCCCGGTTTTGTGTCGTCGGCATTGGACACGACAGCTACAATCAAATCTGACCACCAACAGCTTCTGGCATCACCAGTCAAAACGACATTGGCCACCATCCTCACAGAGTAACATAATGATTCAGTGGCATCACATTTGCCTGAACAAAGTTTGATCTCGCAATACATATTTCTTGCACATGTAACAGTGATGACACAGTATACTCTGCATTCTCAGCATGCTCCATGAAATGGAAATAGTCCCACAGCGGAGAATTACAACCAAGATATCATCAACTGTGACAATACTGAATAGATGGAAGCGCAAGAAAATTTTAATTATCATACAACTTCTACAATCTAATGTCAAATGTTTTTATCCTGGTCTACATTTAGGCAACACTAAGGATACAGCATCATGTACAGGTACATCAAAGGGCTTTTTTTGGGGGGAAGGAGACCAGGCGATTCGGTATATAACCTCTGTTTTGTTTTCTTCTTCTGAACTTATCATTGTCAGTGCCAAGCAGAAGTAGATATCAACTTCCTGCTCTTCCAGCCGAGAAGAATCGCGCCATCCTTCTCCTCTAAGGTGTACTTGTCGGAGTAGCATGCAAGGAGCTTCTTTATCACCGAGTTCACATACGAACTCAGCTGGTAAGGCTCAAATCCAGCCATGGTCAGCCTTGATTTCCACTTGCCAAGGAGCTCGTGCCTCTCCACCCTGTCCTTCCCCTCACAGGCGATGATGTTCACAATGTCCTTGGCTAGGCAATGCTGCTCCACACTTATCCTCTCTTTGCTGTCTCGTGGCAGGTTGGCGTCGATCGACTCAAACATGGCAGAGTAGTAGTCCATGGTTTCAACAAACCTCATCAAGAAAGGTGTCGTGTTGGTGTGCGATTCCTGCTCCACCAACGTAATCACCTTCGGGGACAGCCCTTTCACCATCCGGAGCAACCCGTCCCGTGGGTTGTTGACATCCACGCTCTCATCTGGGGTGTGGTGTAGTTGGAGGGTGAAGTTGACAGCAAGTGCTTCACCTGGTCTAATCTCAAGCATTTGTTTTGTGACTTCAGTAGCATAGACAGGTAGAGGGGTGAACTCCAGAGGTATATTGAATTCTTCAGACATTCTTTTCAGCATCTTCCCTACAATCTCCAGACCTTCACCCTGGGCAGACTCTGACACTGGGTCATCTATTCCAGTGATCCGCACATGTGGTGGCCCCCCAGGCCTTGCAGCTAGTGCTTGTATCAGTGTGATCCATTGAGTCCCTTGAGCAATCTGAAAATCAATTATGTGGATCTTGTCCTCACTTCTCAATGCCTCTGCAATTGCACCGTTAGCCGCCATATAGCCAAACTTGAAGTAAGGGCAGATATTGTACAAAATTTTCATGTAGGACAGAAGCTCCTTGCTCTCCGGCTCACAGCACTTCAGAGCACGGTAGATGTTTGTACCCGAGTTTCCATGTCTAGCAACCAAACCCTCAAGTAGGTAAGCACCTAGACGCTGGATTGGCTCCCCGTTAATCGAAACAACTCCACGAGCATCCTGAACAAGCTTAAGGAACTCCTCTGTCCTGTCCTCACTTAATGCCTCAGCACACTTCGTTAACAGCTGCTTCACAATGAACTGTGGATCCTCCCTTAATTCCCTTTGTCGTTTCTCTGGACGAAATTCATAGCTTGCTATAGGGTATCCACCAGTAGCAAATTGTTGCCGAACAACTCCAGGCGACGGTTGTCGTGACTCATGACTCCATGTCCTCGACCGCTGCCTCATGAGCTGAGTAGGCTTTGTTTCCTCAAACTCATGCTTGGTGCTAGTTGCATTATCAGTATCAGGTGCCATCAGAACGGTCTCAATCTCCCGTAAAGCGTGTTGCATATTATGTCTTGATGTTGCATACAATGGATCAGGCCCCACTTGAATGTTCTCCCGGAGAAGGACACCTGCCTGTCTGTATGAGCTGTCTGCTTCCAGCGGGGAGATTGGTTGGGCTGAAATGGCTTCTGTAGAGCTCTGGTTGTCCGGAGTGTTGCTGAGAGCAGACAAACTGTCACACTCAAGCTGGGAAGAAAGAGGGGTGTACGGGGAGTTGCTGAACTCGAACTTCAGTGGACTGGCTGGCCAGGGAGAGTTTGCTAAGTTGTTCTCTGTAGGAATTTCGTAGACAGCGTTAGCACCGGTCAATCTGTACTTTAATAACTGGTGCAAGTCCATAATACATGAACGGGGATTAGTTGTTCATGACCTGTACATAGCAAAAGAAAGGAAACTATAAAGCATTTATTCCATGGAGGGTGACAGAACAAACAAGCAGAAGAGAATATTTTGCTTTATCAGTGCGACTTCAAGCATACAAATCAGAGACAGAAAGAGAAAGCACAGGCAGCGGACAACAAACATTGCAAAACCAGTAGTGTGGCTTCAAAAACGTATAACACAACTTTAGATCCCAAGAACTTCCATACTAGACAAATTCAAGAAACATGTAGCACATGTGTTTTCAACTTAACAAAGCAGAAGAAATATTAATTTGCAAGTCTGCCAAAAGCTGAAAGGTTTTAACTAGCAAAATGGTTGTACTGTACCAAAATTAAGCTATAGTCACTTAATACCAAGATAAAATTCTTGTGACAATGTAAAACGAATTCTCAACATCACCATCAATGATTTCTCAGAGATCAACTATTAAAATTACAAGGGCAACTAGACCAAAGTTGTTCTTTTTTTCAAAAATAATTTAAATGATCTATTGATTTCTCTGGTTGCCATTCCTCTATGCATATAGTACAATTTAACAAGTGAGAAATAGTTTGGTACATTCAGTTGTTCTCTGCCGTTCAATGTAGCCTATCCAACGGTTGTCATGGCCTTAACACCTCCGGTGCTTGTAAGTGGTGTGCAGGGGTGGTGCTAGCGAAATGGGCAAATAAGTAATTTTGCCCGAGGACTCGTGCTGCAACGAACACCTCGAACATCTCGTGGTTGACGATGAGTTTAGGGAACCGACTACTGTCCAATAAACGTGAATAAACGTGAAGCTACCGAATTAATTGTACAGTTATACCCCTCGTTAATTAACGGCTAGATGCAGTGGAGGTGTTAACACCTCCAACACCTCTACGTGGACCGAACCAGGGCTCTTAACAAGTAGCTCTCTAGAATTCTGCATAAACCAAACTCATCCTCTGTCAAAACGACCCCATCATCTCCCTGCAAATTTTAATGGCTCTATCCTTCTTCTCAAACTTAAAGGACAACCACAGAAGTCAAATTCGAGCAAGTCAAGCAAAGGAAAGGATCCTCAATCCTGAGTCAGTCAACTAATAAGATAAATAAATTCCAGCCTGCAACATCATCTACAAAGAGAAAGCTTGCAGTGCAGACAATGGGACAAGATTGCCCCTTCCAGGCAACACGTCAATTGACCTTCATCCCATCCCATTATGATCTTAGGCGGTTAGGCCTTCCCATGTTATCCAAAGAGCCAACTTATTCCATTAGAGCATAGATCGTCCTTCAAATCTTATGATAGAAGTAAATTAATTGGCAATCCCTCTTCCTTTACTCCATCTTAGCATCATGTGTCACGTGACTCCAACTCCAAGAGCCATCACACCATTTGTGAAATATACCCCAATGGTTCCGATACGTCCATTTTTATTCCCTCAAAATGCATTGCATAAATTCAGTTCATGTAGTCAGAATGTCAAACTCAAGCAACAAAACATGAAGCTAGAGGAAGACAAGCAATGAAGAAAGGATCCAACCTAACAACGGAGGTTTGGCGAACAAATAATGGGACAGAGTCACATAACCCCCCCCCCCCCCCCCCCCCCCCCCCCTCAACACGTCCATTGACCGCCGTCACAATTAAAGGTAAGCACCCTCAAACATTCTATAGTTGGTTGAAGAGAATAGGCCCAAACTATTTGATTACTGGTCCTTCTCTAGACACACAATAAAGACCAATCTTAAGCAGCCTGTAAGATTCGCTAGTTGGTTGAAGATGATTGACCTACCTTTTTGTTTGACTAATGGTCTATCGCTCCTCCGTAATTCCGAAGAAGAACCCCCCCCCCCCAACCAACAACCAGAAGTTTGACCAAACAACCGTGTGGAATCAACATCACCTTCGTCACTCAAACAAGAAGCCAATTTGTATAATTTTATGCAGTACGCAAAGGATTGAAACTTCTGAGATCTTGGACGCTGGTTGACCATGCTAACAAATTAAATAAAATTAAGTACCCCCCTCTCACCGAAATCTAGCAAGAAATTTTTCCCACGGATTGTCGACAGGAAAGGTAATCAATTGACTAATCAGGTGAAACGTAGGATTTTCTAAGCTATCTCCGCATGAATCAAACAAACGGATCCTATGGTTCTTGGTGTTACTGCATCAATCTACCGTATGCTTCCATCTTTCCACAAACTAGAGGCTAGAAGCGAGAATAGTTCCACTTCTAACAAAAGAATCGCTAAATTGGGGGGTAAAATTAGCTCAACCTGACAGGCTTGAGTCGCACGTCTAGCTAAATACTAGCAAAATGCATCTGGCAAAGTTAAGTGCCAACAAAAAGGACCATGAATTAGCCATGATCCACCTACGAAGCAGTACAAAATTAAGCAGCAAAATGAAACAGTAACCTCCACCACGGCATACCAAAAGCACAAGAACAACTCATTAATCCGAAAATGGAGGTGCTCTCTCGAAGCCAGCAGCAAAATGCTCTCATCTGCGACCGTAAAAGATCGAATCGGCTCGGACCAACACAAATCCCCAACTAATTCGTCCACTAGAACTGACTCACCGAAGTGAACCCACCCAAAGGACTCATCTCCTCGTCGACCGACCGGAAACCGCACAGAGATCCCACCTTAACCCTCCTGAACCGATCGAATCACCGCGCAGTCAGCCAAGCAAAAAACACCCAAAAAAAGCAAAAAAATCAACAGCTTCGAGCGAAATCAGCAGCACAGCAGGCACGGAATCCGACGAGGTACGGGGACGAGAGCTCTCACCTCCTCCGATCTGCGCAGCCCGGTGCCCCGATCCAAACTCCACCTCTCTCTCTCTCTCTCTCCTGGTTCTCGTGCCCAATCCTCTCTCTCTCTCTCTTGCGCCCTCTTTTTGTGTGCGCGATAATTATATCGCAGACCTGAGGGAGAAGGAAATAGAAACCCATAGGAGCCACGCCTTATATACCGCCTCCCGAGCCGACGGCGACCGTGCCGGCTCGCCTGACGCCGTCACGGCCACGTCCCCGCGGTCAGCGCTCCCGCGTGGTGACGCCGTGGAGCCCGCACCCCTGACGTCGTTAGGGACGGAGATGTCTCCGCCGTCGGATCGCGATCCGACGCTGACGCGTCTCGACGCGCGGCCACGTGCGGCCCGCGCCGGGGGGGCCACGACACGCCTGACGCGGGGGGCGCGGACACGCGGTCGCGCGTTTGACCTGACGTGGATGGGGTTTGAACGGATTCCGACCGTCGGATCGAGATCGGAGGGATGACGTCTGGCCTAGCCGGCTTAGGCGGTTGGGGCTGCGTGGGCCGTCCGATCACGGGCGGGGAGATAAGATGGTGACGTGGGGCCCACGCGAGGAATCCGACAAAGGAAGGTGAGGTGATATAAGGCTGATAGCTTTGCGTGGGTGTTTTCCATTTCGATGAGGGAAGAGAATGCGATGCTCCTTAACGTTTTTTTTTCTATCGTTGAGAAACGAGATCGGCCTACTTTTCTTTTTGTTTAATTACAAAGAAGGTTCTACTGAGGGGTGATTGGTTGTGCTTTAACTTTTAGTTTTCGGTTTATTTTTTATTATTTATAAATTTTGTTTTTTCTAAACTTTTGGCTTTTTGTTGAGTTTTTTGTCGGTTTTTCCCCGTATTTGTTTGTATTATATGTAATGGGCTAACATATTTTTTTTATATTGTTAAATTTTTTAAATTTAATTATGCTAAATAAGACTCTGTCAGTTACAGTGTTTTTTCAGCCAGCTACAGTGCTTTTCAGCCATAAACCACCAAAAATAAACCCAAATAATCACCACCTGAAACATACACTACATCTAAGATTAAAGATTGTTGTTTCGGATATATTTAGCACCTCATAGAGAATGGACATGTGCTTTTTCCATCGAATGCATGTGTATGTAAATGTCAGCGCCTGGGATAAACCTAGTGTTCAAATACGGGCAGGTCAAACACTGGATGACAATTGTAGCTAACTAAGCTAAGTTCGGTTCTACTTTTCTAATCGGAGTACTAGTAATTTTAAGCTTTTAAAGTTCAAAATGAATAAAATTCAATCTAATTACGGTGAAAGTATCCCAGTCTCTGATCGCATTGAAGTATGACTTTAAATGAGTGTATCTTTAAGTGGTGATCATTTGGACTTTTTTGTGGCTTATGGCTGAAAAGCACTGTAGCTGGCTGAAAAAACACTGTAGCTGGCAGAGACTTATTTAGCATAATTAAATTTAAAAAAAATTAAAAAATACAAAAAAATATGTTAGTACATTACGTATAATACAAACAAATACGGAAAAAAAGAACCGGCAAAAAGCTCAAAAAAGTCAAAAGTTCAGAAAAGAACGAAATTTATGAATAGAGGAAAATAAGCCATAAGCTAAAGCCGAAACAATCACAGCCTAAAACAACTCCAAAAATGCGTTTTAAAAGTCATTGCGTGTCCATTCGTAAAGCAGAAAAAGGAAAATTTCAAGGTTGACAATAATCTCTCAACCGTAAAACAAGAAGTCTAAAATGGTTAAATGAGTGATCAGTTAGATGCATCAATTAGTGCAACCAAATTATGGTCATATTCTTTTATGATGTGACTGATAACTTTTAGTTGTATTTTTTGAGATGATGATGGACGACGAAAACACTGATATAGACGATGCACACGTCAATAGGTCCGATAAACCGTAAAATCGTTCGAAGAAATCGTTTCATTTATCTTGGTTTTAGAAAAAAAAATTTGGAGCTAAACCACATCGGGCCTAAGGCCAGTACAACTCCATCTGGGAGAGAGAAAAAGGGAAAATTGGAGAGGTGAGAGCCTCAGGTCTGAACGGAGCAAGAACTCAGGCTTCTAGAAGAACACGAGGGCAAATTGCTGCCAGCCTGCCACGTAGCCGCGTTCTAAAGGTTTTAAGGAACAGCTGGGAACGGATGGGTGGGCCGCACGCACTCCCGCGCCGGGGCCCATCATCCGCTTGGAGCGTTGCTAGTGGGCTTACCGGATGAGGAGAGGCCACCGACGTCGCCCCTGACGCGAATCGGATTCCACCTACGACAACAAAAGAGAGGTGCTCCGTGCTCTGCTCAACTCAAGCGCCGAGTGCTCTGCAGACTTTTTTTCTTACGGGCCCTCCCAACACAGCTACACGTCGTATTGAGATATATGTATATGAAAATCATATAAATATATTTGTCTAGAAAATTATTTTTATAATATTATAATGTTATTAGATGT
Organism: Dendrocalamus latiflorus; assembly: GCA_017311315.1. Taxonomy (NCBI): domain Eukaryota; kingdom Viridiplantae; phylum Streptophyta; class Magnoliopsida; order Poales; family Poaceae; genus Dendrocalamus; species Dendrocalamus latiflorus. The sequence goes on along the minus strand of CM029671.1, from coordinate 21,503,829 downwards.
TATAAGTAAATTACAATAAAAATTAGTGTTTAAAGTTACGTTTTGAATGCTGTGTCAATATCTAAAGCGGATGTGTATTTGTGACGGGCAGGAAGTAATATCTTTTTGCATTACACTACTAGCATGGAGTACGGTACCTTTTCTTCTTAACATATCTGTGGCACGTACAAAGTACGCGAATCGTTTGTGCAAAAACTCTTGGTTGCTGGGTAGAATGTAACATCCTGAAAATTTGAATTTAAAAATATAAAATTTTTGAATTTCTTTTGCACATGTGGTTTATTTAAATTTGGAGTTTATGGGATTTAACTGAAAAATGTGACGAAGGTTCCAAACAGTTAAAAGGACCAAGAGGAAACAAGCATGTTTAAATAATAGAAAGTTTAAAATTTAAATAAGAATCTAAAAAGATGATCCATAAAAGTAAGAAAGAAATTTGATTTAGAACATAAAATATTATTTTTGAAAATAATGGCATGAAAAATAATGGAAGCAGGTAGATTAAATTACCAACATTAGTTGAAAATATTTTTATTAAGTCCAAAATGTCATCAGGAACTTCTGTGAATTTTCCTGGAATTTTTGAAAGTAATTTTCATATTTTTCTGAGCTTACTGGGATTTTCTGGCAATTTCTAAAAAGCTAAAATTAAAAATCAGAAATATTAAAACTTCAACCCACCCTGCGGCCGCCACGTGGACGGCCAGATGCCGCCCACGTCACCCGCTCCCATCCCGCCTTCCCCTCGTCTCGGGCCGCCACTTGGCCGGCCCGGATTTCCCCTCCCTGCGCCGACTCATCTGCACCGTCCGCGCCTCCCCCTCTCCTCTCCCGCTGGTCGGTGGGCCCAAGCCGTCAGGCTCTTCTTCCTTCTCCCTCTGCCGCGCGCAGAGCTCTCCCTCCTCGTGGCGCTCATGCGCCCCGCTTCACCCCTGCACCGCTGCCGATCGGTCAGCTCGCGTGCGCGGCGCGAGACCTGCCCGAGCAGTCACGCGCAGCCCCGGAATCCCGCTGCCCTGCCTGCTCCGCCGCTCTGACATGACTACACGGCCGCTGCCCGTTGCCAGCTTCACCCGGCAGCCTATAAAAGGCATCGAGCCCTCCGTTGAGCTCCCCACGCCTCCCTCGCCGTCCTCCGGCAGGTAATTGAGCCCCCGTACCCCGTAGCCACCAGCGAACCGCCTCCTTCCCCAACTCCGGCGACGGACTCCCCCGTCAATCCCCACCGTTAGCCACCGATTCCCCGCACCAGGACGACCTCCGGAGCGCCGCGAAGCCACCCCCGGCCTCGCCCGACCCTCCCGACGCCCGTACTCCGTCGTCACCGAGAGCTTCCCCGAACCGCCGTCGCCGCACGACGCCGACCCATCTCCGGTCCTCCTCGGCCCCTGATGACTGCGTCATTGTCTTCACCGTAGCTCGAGGAACGCGTTTCACCTCTCCGCCGGACCTCCCCGACAGCCCCTCGCCGCCGGCCGCCGTCGCCCCCGACTCCTCTGCCGACCCGGCTGCCGACCCACCTCAAAGGAATTTATTGCCCTATAGAGGTAAGATAAACTCCCCGACTCACCTGGCTAGCACTGCTCACTCCTTCTCTCCCCAGACTCCCCGGCCGCGCGCGTTTCAAGCCTCCGGCTCCGCAGCGCTGGGTTGAGTTTTCTTTATTTTCTCTCGGGTTGACAGGTGGGCCCCACCTGTCAGCCGCTGTAGCCGGAGCAGCCCACTGGTCAGTGGAACATTCACACAGAACCCGTACTGACATGCGGACCGCACAGAACAGTAGCCGGCCCACTTGTCAGAGACACAGTACTTAAGGAAATAAAATAAAAAGAAAATGAATTAAAAACTCCAGTGGGACCCACGTGTCAGAATTTTACATTTTCTGGCATTTCACAGAACTGAGATTTTCAAATGGGCATAGCTTATTCATTTTAACTCTAAATCACCTGACCACTTTTAAGGATATTGTTGCCGATCTTGAAGCAATGGAAGTTAAATATGAGGAAGAAGATTTAGGTCTTATTGTACTATACTCATTGCCCAATTCATTCTCTACATTCAGAGACACAATTCTTTATAATCGAGACTCACCCTCAAGGAGGTTTATGATGCTCTGTATGCAATAGAGAAGCTGAAAACCATGGTGTCGAGCATTGAAGCCAAATACATGGCTATATTAGAAACATGTTAAGAAGTTGTTTGGTTAAGAGATCTTTACACTAAGCTTTGTGGTAGTACATCTTGAACTAACATTTTTATGACAGTCAGAGTGCTATTTATCTTACAGAAGACCAAATATTCCGTGAGAGAACAAAGCACACTAAAGTTAAATATGACTTCATTCGAGGAGTTATTACACAAGGTGATAACAAAGTTTGCAAGATTAGTACTCAAGAGAATCTAGCTGATATGATAACAAAACCAGTTTCTACCGCTAAGTTTGAGCTCTAGTCAGACTTGGTCGGTATTACTCGTTAGTCTTTTTGGCTGTTTGACACATAAGAGATATTCTATGATTTTATTGAGAAGTTCTTTGATTTTTTTACTATGGGAGGAATTTGGCGTAATGTGAAAATTGTTATATTTTGTAATCTAAATCTGGTCGGGTCTGATTGCTTGAAGAATCCTATCAGGTTTTGCTTATCAATACGAACTGGTAGAAAGTTACGATTGGGATCATCTTCATGTTCGTAATGCACTCTGCATCGACCTATATCAAACGTGGTGTTCTAAGGCGTATGCAGCGACTGGAGTCAGACTTCGCTACTCGAGGTACATCTTACTACAACTTTTCACTGGTATCTTATGAGACTCTTCGAACGAGGTGTTATTCCCATTTCCGAGAAGGTTACTATTCTAGTTTTTAAGTAGATCTCTGTTTCATTACTGACTAGGACTCTGTTCCTAGCCTCGTCTGGTACTCTTGTTCTAAGGCTATTTATATCCCCTGTAAGCTGCCTGGTAGAGGCAAGTAGAATTATATATACGCCAAGAGTGTTATGTAACATCTCCTCATATAGCGATTCCGCCGATTGTACGTCCATGGTTTTTCACCCACAAGGGCTTTCTACATTAAATCTTTGTATCGTATTTTTAATTGTTCTTCATCAGTTTCATGCTCTACCTTGTTGATTTCATATCAAGTGGCATATCCAATCCTAATAGCCACAAAAAAGAAAATGTCGCTTTAGAAGAAGCTTTCATCCAAAAAGAAAATAACTATAACGCCCCTATTTCTGGGGTCGTTAGGTTTTCTCTACAACTGTCCAGGACTATTCAGCTGTGAGGTACTGTAGTCGAGTGTATATCATGCCAACAGAAGCTTCCACATAGAAAGTCAAACTTTATTACAGAGATAGGGCTTAGCAGCCCAGTTTTATATAGTAGGACGTGCGGTCCAAAGTTATATTACATCATAAAAGAAATACCACAGGTGTCCCTGAGTGAGGATAAACCCTAAAACTAGTTATCATCTACATCGTAGGAGTCCTTGAAGGTTTCCCCCATTATCTTCCCAAGGTTCTTCTGTTGATATTTTAGTAAGTATGAGTATAACCAATCGTACTTGACGAGAATAAAATATTTCTTAAATTATTACGTTATTATATTACTTGAGAATACCCCTTGACGATAAGAGATAAATATGGCAGGATGGTCATAAACAATTCTACGACCATATATTCGTAAGACCTTCTATAGCCGCATAGTCGTAAGTCTTACTGCGACTACCTATATAGTCGTAAATCCTTTTGCGACCACATAGTAATAAGTCTTACTACGACTACCTTATAGTCGTAAATCTTTCTACAACTATGTAGTCGTAAGTCTTACTGCGATCACTATGTAGTCATGGGGATTCCTACGATAAGTCTATCTCCAACCGTTTTATCTTCGACAATGAACTACATTGTCAGTTCGTTTGACAAGACGGTTAGGACGTGCGTTAGTTCACCAACCATTTTATCTACGACCATACGCACTCACCACCCCCTGCCTTCTCCCTCTGCACCGGCCACCCCCGCCTCCTCCACGCGTTGGCCTCCCCTACCCCCTCCATGCGCTGGCCTCCTTGGCCTCTGCCTCCCCCATTAAGATCTAGAGGCAACAATGCCAAATCTGAAGGTGGCCGCCACATGGCTTCATCCCTCTCTTAGATATAGCAGCGTCGGCAATGCAACTGCCGCAAGCCAGCAGTGATGCGGCTATCTCGATACGCTAGCGGCTGCGGCACATAGTTCTTGTCGACGGCGACAACTTCAGGCACCAGGCAAGGCGAAGTTGGGCTCCTCTTCACGACGGTGGCGGCCTGGCGGGCATGGTTCCTCAAGCTCAATCAAATGGTGACCACTGCTTTTTCGAGCTCGATCTGGCGGCGGTGCCAACTTGACCAACAGTGCGGACAACGACGACCATGGAGGCCATTCCCTCCCAAATAATTTTTTCCAAATGTGGTACATATACCCCGGAAGCTATCTAAGGTCCCGTTTGGCACAGCTCTAGCTCCGAGATCTATGCTGGATCTGTAGTTTGTTGACTAAATGAAAGTGATTTAAATATTTTTATTTAATATATAATATAAATGAAATGAGTCATGTAAATGCACTTAACATGACTGCAACTCTAGATCCAGAATTTCCTAGAGTTACAGATGACCAGTTCTAGAAAATCTACAGATTTCTTAGAACTAGGGCTCTGCCAAACGGGACCTTAGGTTTTAGGTCAAACATGTGGCACCCGTACCAAGAGGAGAGAGAAGTTCTTGGTACCGTCTAAAAACCAACACCGGAGATGCTCTAAGAGCATGTACAATGCAAGATACTTATATATGAATGCTTAAAGAGAGATAATATAGCCACATCATCAAGCATACATGTAAAAGTTATTTCCTCCAATGCAAGCATCTCTTCCATGGGTGCTTAGATGTTATAGTATCTATTAATAGATATAGTTATACACATAAGCACCCACTAAGCACTGATGCTTATTTAAGCATCGATGCTTCAAAATAAGCGCCTTATCTATCCTATGTGGTAAGAAAAATCAGTTTTTTATTGCTAAGCATCTCTCTAAGCGTATGCATCCTACATACTCTAACCGCACCATTCTCCCTTGCCATCCATGATTGCTTTTTTTTTTGCGTGGTCCCTGCACGTGATGCATTTTCGTGTAAACCCACATTCCCTTGCTTATTTTATGTGACCTGACACGTCGATCGATCGATCTCCAAAAGAAGATCGGATCCGATACAACCTCTGCATGTAGAGACATGGGCGCATCGGCCATCGCCTGGTGTGGGTATGATTGGCCTGTACCCTGAAACCCTTCCCATTTACCCGTACACCCTCCTTTTTGCACACGTTTTTTCTCCGATGCTATCATGGTGTGGGGGGAAGCTTTCGTTCGTGGAAAGTGTAAGAACGAGCTACATGTATTTATCGAACTTTAACAAGGGCAATGGAGCTTTAAATCTAGTACAGTACGACCTGAAACTCCACCACAGGCTGCTAAACGGAGTGATGGAAAGCCATTCCACGAGCGAGCAGGGGCGTAGCGAGCCGTGAGCTGGCTCTCGGGACCAATCCACTAGAAATCAGCATGAATGGTCTATTTTGTTATTTGCTATAATGATATATAGTGAGAAATTTTACTCTAGTCTTAAACCATTGCACTAACAGCGTGAGACTCAACTCCCGCGAGCGAGAGTTGTATACATGATAATGGAGACAGTATACAGGATACTATAGGACTATTTACGAGAGATAGCTTGTAGAAGTCATAGATATGACCACATGATTTTTTGAAGCGACATCTACATTTCTTTCGCTCTAGTCTCGCTCCAGAAAAAAAGCAAGAAGTCACAAACATATCACACATCTCACCTTTCTCGCTCCTATATCGCTCACGCGTCTCTTCCCCCTACTTTCCCCAACTGCTCATCCCCTCCTTCTAAAGTTACTTCTTTCAGTCATTACTATTTATTTTCAACCAAAAATCATTAGTCACAATAGAAAGCTATCAGCCGCACCCAATGAATATTGGTTTTTTCAAACCCTATATTGATTTATGGAGGTTTTCTAATCTACCCTCTAGTCCTCTGCTTTTTCGTTGTGCCGCTCATAATTGCATATGAGGCTAAAGGGTAGGGACTTATTTATATACTCCACTTTCAGGTGTTACAAAACGATCCCACTTGTTTTCGATATACCGGGAGACTTTTAAACCGTATCACCAACCGCGATCAGACATATCAGTTTTATGAGTCTAAAATATATTAGTCCCTAGCATAGATGTGTGAGTCATACGCCATGATCAGATTGTTTACGAGATCAATTCCAATATGATTATGTAAGTCAACAGCCTACAGAGCTGATTCTGCAAAATAAACCCAACTATTCCGCTCTGGACTGTACTCAGGTTAAACACACACACATGTACATATATACATACATATATGTGTGTGTGTATTAAATTACAGTAGTCTTGATCTTAATAAATATGTCTATCATATTCTAGCATAACCGCCCTTGGTAGCTCAAGTATTATTCCTCGAGTTAAATTTCGCATTAAATTATTTCCTATCACTTGCATTAATGATATGAATAATTCCACATTCAGTTAAATTGACAATAACCATAATAAATATTGAAAGCCACATAAAAAATCCAAACAATGAATAGGTTGTATACTCGACATGCCATTTTGTGTGCAGAATCAGCTTTGCATGGAAAGCCTGTAAGATCAATCTGAGGCCCCGCTCTAACGAGCTTCTATTTCTGGCTTTTGGATTATAACTTCTTAATTTTGCTTTTGTTGGGTTTTTTTTTTGCGTTTTAGGTTTTTTTTGCTTTTTTATTATTGCTATTTTTTACATTGTTTGTGATGATAATCCTTTTTAATTTAATTATGTAAAAAAGTAACAGCCGCTGCATTAAAAAACAGAAGCTTAGTAATAACTACAGTGTATTTTTAGTCATTGAAGAATGAAAGCTAGAATCCTAGATTTATTGAAGAATGAAAGCTAGAATCCAAGATTTGTGTGCGCTTTGGAGCACCACTGAATCAGTAGGTGCGAAATGTGGCTGTACAGGCCAACACCACCCAAGTCCGAGTCGTACTCAGCTGGATTCAGACGGCCCTTTCTTACTAATGGAATTGATGTCGAGCTCTCTCCTGGTCGAGATTCGAGATCACAAATGTTTCTTTGGAAGCGACAGCTAGCGCACGCGATTACCGCTCGCTCGACGGCAGCACTAAACGCATCGGATTTATCGCGGCTCGACGTGACGTGAGCGCACATCTCAGTGGTGGCGGAGAATGTAGGAGCTTAGCAGCGCCCGGCCGTGCGTGCCAGCGCGTGAGGTGGATGTGAAATAGCCCCCTCGCGTGCGGGCTTCCTTTTGCCTCAAGATCACCGTCTCGTCTCGTGGAGTTCAATTCGTAGTGTACTCATCGGTTTGAAGCGGTCGATTTATTTTTCGATCGGTTCGTACATGTACGCCAGATGCTAAAAAGGTGCATGTTCGGTTGGGTGGTATTACACTGCTGTTCGATTAGGCTGAAATAAGTTGTTTTATAGCTAAAATTATACTGTGATTGATAAAATTGCATTGTAACTGATGATGATTTATTTGTTGTAACTAAATTAAAAAAACAGGTTAACTCATCAGGACAATACAAATGAATACAAAAAAAATCAGCAAAAAAAACTCAAATAAAGCCAAAAATAAAAAACGAAATTTAAAAATAATTAAAAATAAGATAGAAATTAAAAGTTCAAACCAAAACTAGTGAGGTCTGAAATCGATGGAACCTACGCTTCCAGGTAGCACCTGTGCGCGCTACTACCTAGTACGTAATGCTGCTACTGCAGCTCTCGTTTGGTTTGATTAGTTCTTGGCAGCTGCCCTCTGTCCGTTGAGAATTAGGCACAACAAAAGACCAAATCAGATTGAACAAATCACGTTCAGCAGTTTTAGGGAGGAAACGTGAGAATGGGACCTAATCCTGGCGTCGGTGCACATGTTTGATCAGATCACACCGATGCAATTATTTATGCAAGGGGCAATTTAGTCATAAACCAAACTGCTTTTCATACAAACAGAGCAGTACAGAATAGTTGACCTGAACAAGCTATGGACGGGGCATTGCTCGTTGCATCCGAAGGCCCGGGTTGATTTCAGCCTAAGCGTATCACTGGGCCGAAACGACCGCAACCGGGAGGCCTTAAGCCACCCCCAGGCTTAGAGCATTTTTTTAGTGTGCATTTTGAGCCCTGTTCTGGCCGGTAGCTTTTGGCTTTTTATCTGAAATGCTATCATAGTGGTCATTAGTGTTTTCTGATACATTTAATTAAAGAAAAATGCACGGACAATGTAAAAGAAAAAAAAGAGGGTCACGTTAAAAAACCAACATGTTTCATATTGTTTTTGGCTTTCGAAGGGTAGAATTCAGAATCCAAAAACTGCTTAGAACGGGAGCTTCAGCGGTACCAAGTTTGGTCTAGCTCCGCTCTGCCTACCGTTACTTGCCGAGGACAGACGCCAGCGTGTCATACGGCGAGCAGTTCGGCACCGACCAACTCGGCATGTATTACACCACCGTCGTCGTATCGAAGATCTTTCAAAGTGCCAGCGGTGTGGTGCTAAGGAGGAAACGATAGTGCATGCCTTGGTGGAGCGTACTTTTGCGCATCTTTTCGTTCTCAACGAAGGAGGTTATTGGTGTTACGCTGCCTTCTCTACATCCACTGACTTGGTCGAAAGATTTTACTCTTTGACAATACTTGCAAAAAGACGAAGCTGCCATCATCCTATGTGGTGCGTGGTCTGCGTGGACGGCAAGGAACAAACGCCGGCATGGTGAATCGGTCATGGATATGAGGCAAGCCATCTACTGAGCCAGAGACACGGCAGCTGATCTGACCTAAGCGATGGGGAAGGATCAACCTCGACGGAACTAACATGTAGCGCTGCAATGGTCACCACCACCTCCTGATTGGATGAAATGCAGTACAGATGGTGCCTTCTATGCGGCTGAAAAGACAGGCGCTGTTGTGCGGGATGATCATGGCATTTTTCTATAGGGGCGGCGACCCGCTGGTACTCCCATGCTTTAAACGCGTTAACTATGGAAGCACTGGCCTGCTGTGATGGTGTACAAGTGGCTCTCAGTTTGGGCGCACGTCGAGTGCTTGTAGAAACTGAGAGCCAGATGATCGTCGACCTGTGGAGGAGACAGTGTGATGGCCATGCGGAGATTTCTCCAATCCTTCGCGATATCCGGGAGCTCAGCAGGAATCTTATTGCCTTTGATCTTTGTTTCACTCGAAGGCAAGCAAATATTGCGGCGCATGTTTGTGCTAAGCAAGCTTCTGGTAGCTTGCAGGGGTGCCGGTAGCTCTTTGAAGGGGCCTGCTCTTTTTTGCTACGGCTTGTGGCTTCTGGTTATGCCTTGTGACTTTTAGGCTGTTTGTGCGAGAGATTAAACCCACGTGTGGTTTTTGACGATATAAATGAAGTCAGTAAATTACATACTACAATTAACTAGTAGACCCTATCTTAAAAAGATATTCCGTTTAAAAGCTATTTGCTGTAGAAAAGCCGAAAAGCAGGTTTTAGAAGCTGAAAAGAACATGACCTAGTTCCTACGATAACGCCTTGAAGGGTCGTTTTCCTAGGCTATTGTTATGGTTAAAATTTTTGAATTCTGTTTTTTTGTAAGAGAGATATTTATATGCAATTTTGGTTGATATAATTAAAATTAGTGTCTATTATAATTGATTTATAATTCTTATTTAAAAAGACGCTCTGTTTAAAAGGTAGTGACTGTAGTATTAACTATAAAACATTACCATACCTTAAAAAAAAGTAGAACATTTCCTTTTTCAAAAAAACACCGTTCTTGTGACTTGTCAGTTGTCACGTCTCCCGGTCTCCCGGCTCTTCCCCCTCTCTCCCCCCTTCCTCACTCCTCGCATTTCGACGAGACACGTTAGAGAAGAAGGGTGAGATGAATTCTTTAGCCATCTCTGTGGCTCCAGATCTGGCCCAAATTCGTGGCTTTGCTGCCGCGAATTTAGTGAGTTTTGCCCAGAAGAGGGGAGAGCCAGCAAATTTGCTACAGCGCTCACGAACAGTGGAATCGGTACAGTGGTCTGCAGTCCGTACTCACTGTGCGCCACTGTTGCTCCTTGACGTCAGAGGATCCGGATCCCTTCGGAAATCGGTGCCTTTCCTAGGGTTGGACTTCATGTGAAAAAAATTTCTCTCCCTTTTCCTTCTCGTGGATTTCTTGACGGATTGGGGAATCGCGGGTGAAGGTATCGACTTCGGTGTGATTTGTTCGGCTGCGTTTGCTGAGTTCTTTGATGATTTTGCGGGCAATGCGGCTGTGCATTTCGTTCTATGCCGTGGAAGCCCCCCCGAATCCCGCAGCTTCTGCGATTATTTCTGAGCTTTCTCGCCTTGTCAACTCGGCTTCGGCTTCTGACTTCTGGCTTATTTTTCACTATTCATAAGTTTCGTCTTTTTCTGAACTTTTGGCTTTTTGTTGAGTTTTTTTGCCGATTCTTTTTTTTCCCGTATTTGTTTGTATTATACGTAATGGGCTAACATATTTTTTATTTTTAAATTTTTTTAAATTTAATTATGCTAAATAAGCCTCTGTCAGTTACAATGTTTTCAGCCATAAGCCACGAACTTTTCAGCCGAACCGATCACTACCTAATTAATCGGTGCGTTTCTTGGAGCATCTCGAGGTATTCATTTCAAGATGAGGCGCTGTAGAGGATGGCCCCTCACCCAGTGCCTCATCTCCGTGCAGCTCCTCGCGCCAATGGACTGCGGGCGTTGCTCGTTGGAGCAAGGGACTTGTCGCCGCCTGCGCTGACACAACCCCTTATCAAGCAAGTAGACGAATTGGTGAGTGTATTTCCATGTATAATGCATTTTATTGCATTCGGTAGGTTTATTTTGTATGATTAATCATGGATGGAGAGATGATGGTATCAACTTTTATAGTTTGTAGTCAGGAACAAAGAAGTTTTGTTGGGATCATCTTAAGTGAGTGTGAAGGATCAATTTTGTTGCAAGCGGAAGTGCGGGACGAGGCATTGAAGGACCTTTGTTGCTGAGAGCATATAATTGCATGCATTGCCCAGCTGCAGCTGTATACCTTAATACCTTAACTAACTTACTATTGCAAGATCATGCCAGTTATACGCTACAACTCGATTCATACTGATTCACAGGTTTAATGAGGAGATGATGGAAAGCCTTTTTGGTTATAACTCAACTGACAAGAAAAGCAGTGATGCCAAAAAAGATTTGTCATCAAAGGATGCTTCTCAGTTTGTGAGGATAGTTGACCCTAAAAGGCACAGAACCTGGCCATATCATTGAAGGCGCTGAGTGTTTCACCTGAGGAAGTATGTACTGCAGTTAAGGAATGCAAAATTTACTATCAATGATCCTTATAAGCACACAGCTCTTCCAGTCTTCCTGTATGGAATGCTTCTTCTTTGCACTCTTAGCGCATAGCCTTGTAGCTGCATATGTATCCTAGAGTGCTTTTTTTTTGTTAAAGTTGTAGAACTCATTTATGTTGGAATGCTGATGCCTTGAATCCTTATCCTGCTTCCAGTGTATGACTTTTCTTGTAATAATGTATCTGGAATACATTGCTAGTTCTACATGCCTATATCAATTGTGCCTTAACAATCAGGAGATAAAGACTACTCTTTTCTGAGCTAAGGGCAATAAAATCACTTATTTTCATTTGTTTCTGTTGTTACTTGAAGCAAATAGTCTACATATTCTCCCGAAGTGACATAAGTCTTGTCATCTACTTCGAGTGCAATTCTTGAACAAAGATTAAGTCGACAGGATTATTGCTGGTAGATTGCTTGTAAGCCATGCCAATTCAGTAATGGCTTCTAGTGTTCATGTTGTAATATTTGCGGTATAAGTAAAGATATAAATATAATTCCAATACAATCATAAAAGCACACCAATGAAATCAATTCATATATATAAGACATATCAAGTATGTAGTCATATGAATTGAATATTTCATTCCTGATATACCACATATTCAAGAATAGAAACAATGTTACTCTAAACATGAATATGTATGTCAAATTATAAAGCAAGCGCTAATCAAGATTATCAATTAAATCAAGATTAATTGATTATTTGTGCTCTCAAAAATGTAGGGTTGCTTAAGATTAAACTTGGCCGTCCAGCTATTAAATCATATACTCTTCCTTGATTGGTTATGCCAAATAATAAACTCGGTCTTTTGAGCTCTACATACAAACTCTACAATCTCAAGATCAAACTATATTCAGCATGCATATATTCAGATTGCAATATTCAAAAGAGCAAGACCAACCAAGTTTACTTTGCTCAATAATTTATGTTTCAACTTAACAAAATTCCCAACAAATCAATATATGAATATGCTAATATCTGAAACAGCATGAACCGAAAGTCACAAGCATATACATCAAAGTCTAGAGACTGCCTTCCAGAGTTACAATATAACAATGACTGCTATTAGAGCTCAATGACCGTTTGAACCAATCTCAGTATATGACATTTGTTATCATCGAGCAATCAAATATCTCACAAGCAATCTATGTTTCTCAGCGCCAGGTAATGTAAAGAAGATTAACTAACTAGCACTGTCACACAGATTGCAAAAGAATAATCACAGAATCACTCACGGCACAGGTGATATTCGAAATCACCAGAAGAACAGGGGCTAGGCACGCTTGCGCGCTGTCCCAGAAAATCTATTGCCCTCACACCACCGTGAGAGAGAGCAGTAGGCACGGAGATACAAAGCCCACACGCCGAAGTGAAGATCACGCCGGCGAGTCGAGGTAGAGGAATGCCACACAAGTGCAGGGGAGGAGCCGGCCAAGCACCTCGCCAGAGAGCACCAAGAAACCGAGGTCGTGAAACACCACAGACAAAACTCAAAAGAGGAGAAGCTCACTGTTCTGGCGATGCCCAAGAAATAAGAGGAGATCCCTTCTTATAGCCGAAGGAGGGGTTGCGCGGTGCCTCCTGCGATCGGGGCGAAGCCTGAGCTAGCCACCTGCGCCGTCCGCCTCCGTCGCGCACGCGAAGACTGGGCCTCGCGGGATGACCGAGCCGCACAGGAGAAGCAGCGCGCGGGGAGGAGAGAGCGAGTCTTGCGGGGAAGAGGAACGGGCAGAATAATCCCACCCGAGGCCGCAAAAACCGCGTCAAGCCGATGCCCCTCCGCCGCCATCCTCCTCTCGCCCGACCCCTGCTCTTCTCTGCGCTCGGGTGGATAGGGAGGAGACGTCCTCCCCACCTTATCTCCAAACCGGCCCACCGACGGGTGGGCCCCCAATCTTTCTCTCTCTCTTTATCAATATGGGAAATTCCCTTTTTGCCCTCGGTTATACAACAGTTCACGCTTCTGTGCACATCTAGTATCCATTTTTCTTTTGTATGAACACCTAACACCTGGGTTCATGTGCTTGCAACCATTCTATGTGAACATTCAGGAAAACAATAACCATTTAATTTCCTTTGATGAAGTTCCTCAAGGAAAAAAAACTTTGATGAAATCCTATTTCCTGATGTCATATTTCACTTTTTTTTCTTGATAATTTGTAGGAAATGAACTTCCATCCGAGTTGGTACAGACCTTGCTATGATGGACCCCAAGTAATGATGAGGAGCTCAGGCTTCGACTATACACTCGGGAACTCTCTCAACTTGGTTCTGCGGAGCAATTCTTAAGAGCAACCATCGACATTACTTATGTTTTTCAACGCCTAGATGCATTACTCTTCATGGCTAATTTACCAAAGGAAATTTCAAATGTGAAGCAATCCTTTGCCACTTTAGAGGTAATAATAACAGCTTCATTATAACCTCTCAACATGTAGATCATGTGCCACTCTGCTGTATCATGTTAGACTGATCTCAGCCGATTAGCCCAACGGCTAATCGGGCCTTGATCCGCGCCTTGATCAGGGGCGCCCAGCCCAACCACTGGCTGATGGGCCCCCATCGCGCTACGCAATAGATAGAGGGTGGGGGCCGGCGGCTCGAAGCACGAGGTTCGCCTGAGCCGCAATCCCCACCCGACAAAACCCTAACCGATCTAGAGGGGGCGCAGTCAGCGACGGGAAGCACCATCGCCGTCTCCTTCACCGGACCGCCACCGCCGCCACCGTCCTTTTCTCCGACCGTCGCTGCCCGTGCGCAGACTTCACCGCCGAACCCGCGATGGCCAGCTCCTCCTCCACGCAATCGGACGGTGGGTACCCTCTCTCTCTCTCCCTTCCCTCTCAGATCTAGATTCCCCAGGCGCGAAATAGAAGCAACAATGGTATCAGAGCGGGCAAAGGGGATCGGGCTTACCGGGTAACCGCGCCGCCGTCGCGTGCGCCGGGTAGCCGTGCCGCGCTCCGCTCGGGGTTGCCCCTCCGTGCGCCGCGCCGCGCTCCGCTCGGGGTTGCCCCTCCGTGCGCCGCGCCTCCCATGGCGCCGTCGCGCTCCGCGTCGGGGGACGCCGCTGCCGGCCCGTCCCGATGGCGCCGCCGTTCCGCGGGAGCCCGCCGCCTTCGGGTCGCCGCTCGGGGCCGCCGTCGTTGCGCGCCGAGCCACCCCTCCGGAGCCGCCGCTCCGCCCCGCGCGGGCGCCCATGCGCCGCCGCTCCCTCCCCTCAGATCCGATTTTTCGGGTCAAGCCGGATCAACTGAATCTAGGGTTAGGGTTTTGGGGGGGCATTTTGTTCGGCCGATTTTTCCTCCTGGCCGTGCGATCAATTGGACGGCCGAGATCGGGCGGGGCCTACGGGATGCTGGGCCGCGAGAGCGGCTGTTGGGCCCGCGTGGGAGATAGAGGCCGCGCGCGCTCGGAGGGAGAGCGGGCCGGCTTTGGGCCGAGGCTGCGCAAGATGGGCCAAATGGCCATTTTGCACAGTAAAATCCAAAAAATTGAATTTAATTGTTTCAGAAGCATTTTTGAGTGTATTTGAATGAAATTTGCACCAAAATCTCTGTAATTTTTTGCACCAACGTGTTAATTTTTTCAGAGATTAGTTGAGTACAGTAATAATGTTTCTGAAAAATAGAGAATTTCATGTTTCTGCTGCAAAAGTTAATGTTGATTGATTTTTCATTATTAAATTCGAACCAACGGGAGAATTTAATTTTGGAAAAATAGATATAATTTCCAGATAATTATGATATTGTTATTTTCTGACCAACGTTGATAATAACAGTATTATAATTTTTTAATTGATGATTTTATGCATTATTTCTATTTCTGCCCAACGGTGATGTAGATTTAATGTATAGATAAAATTGTATGTCGAATTTTGACCAACGTTGAAATAAGACATATAATTTTGCTGTTATTATGTTTAAATGTTCTCGTTGTATATGAATTGTGGTTTCAGGAGGATACTCCTTGATGGGCTACATCAGGGATATCCCGGTTCTCAAAGGAGACAACTACGGTGAATGGAAGAAAAAGATTGACCTGGCTTTCATCTTGGCTGAGGTGGACTGGGTAGTCACCACACCGTGTCCCACAGAGCCTGTGGCACCGGTCAGGGACGAAAATGAGGCTGATGCTGCTTGGCAGACCAGACAGAGGGACTATGCTCCCATAAAAATGTCATATGATCTTGATCATAAAAAGTGGGTCACTGCCAACAAGAAATGTTTGGCTGTGATAAAGAACACGATTGAGCCTGCAATTCTGGGCTCAATCGCAGAGTGTGACACTGTCACAGAGTACCTTGAGAGAATAAAGAGTCAGTTTACTGGCTCTTCAAAGACTTATGCAACACAGCTGATTAAACAGCTTGTGACAGAAAGGTACTCTGGTGGTGGCAGTGGCATAAGAGAGCACATACTAAGGATGAGCAACTTGGCATCCAAGCTTAAACCAATGAATTTGGCTCTCAAGGATGAGTTCCTTATTCATTTGGTTTTTGTTTCCTTGCCGAAAGAGTTTGACACCTTTGTTGTCAACTACAACATGCAGCCCGAGAAATGAGACTTAGAAAAGTGCAATGCTATGTGTGTGCAAGAGGAAGAAAGAATCAAATCCTCACATGGTGGTTCTATCAACTATGTGAAGGACTACAAGAAAAAGAACTTTAATCATTCCTCCTCAAAGACAGGAAAGCCTCAGCATAAGTCTCAGCAACAAAATTTCACAGTGGAGAAAGATCAGTGCCTTCATTGCAAGAAAAAGGGACATTACAAGAAAGATTGTCCTGATTTCTTAAAAATGATTATGTCAAAAAAAGGTGAGAACATCATTACGTTCATAAATGAGTCCCTGTATGTACAATATTCAAAATCTACTTGGTGGATTGATTCAGGTGCAACTATTCATGTTGCCAATAATTTGCAGGGATTCCGTTCGACGAGGAATACGCAAAGAAAAGAAAGATGCGTTAAAGTCGCAAATGGAGTCCAAGCTGAAGTTGAAACCGTTGGCGATCTTTCATTAGAGCTAGCTGATGGCTTCACTCTTTTACTTAGAGATGTTCTTTATGTTCCCTCTTTACAGAGGAATTTGATTAGTGTTTCAAATTAGGACAATGATGGTTATGATTGTCATTTTGGAAATGGCAAATGTGAAATAATGTTTAATGATAAATGCATTGGTCTTGCCATCAAACAAGATGAGCTTTATTTATTGTCACTTCGTGAAAATGTGAATTCCGTATGTGATGTGAATGAGCGTATATCCTCGCCTGTGAATGAGAACAGAAAACGAAAGCGAACTCATAATGCATCGTCGAAATTATGGCACTGTCGTTTAGGCCATATTTCGAGGGGGAGAATAGAAAGACTAGTTAAGAATGAAATTCTTCCTCTATTAGAGTTCTCAGACCTAGAACAATGCAGAGAATGCATTAAAGGAAAATATGTAAAAAATTAAGAAAGACGCCAAAAAAAGCACAGGAGTTCTACAAATTGTTCACACAGACATTTGTGGTCCTTTTCCTGTGAAAAGTGTGGATGGATATGACTCGTTCATAACATTCACGGATGATTACTCCCGTTATGGATATATTTATCCAATCAAAGACAGAAATGAAGCCTTGGATAAATTCAAGATATTTAAGGCTGAAGTTGAAAACCAACACGATTTAAAGATCAAGATAGTCCGATCTGACTGTGGGGGGGAGTACTACGGTCGACATACCCCATATGGACAAGTTCCTGGACCTTTTGCAAGGTTTTTACAGGAAAATGGCATAGTGGCCCAGTATTCTACACCGGGCGAACCTCAGCAAAATGGAGTAGCTGAAAGACGCAACCGTACCCTGATGGATATGGTGCGAAGCATGATGAGCTATTCCACACTGCCATTGAGTTTATGGATGGAGGCGTTGAAAACCGCTATTCATATTCTCAACAGAGTGCCTAGTAAGTCGGTGCCCAAAACACCGTACGAGTTGTGGACAGTAAGAGTTCCCTCACTAAACCACTTACGTGTGTGGGGGAGTCCTGCTGAGGCTAAATTATTTAACCCAAACTTGGGAAGCTTGATCCCAAAATAGTAAGTTGCCATTTCATTGGCTACCCTGAAAAGTCAAAAGGTTTTCGTTTCTACTGTCCGGACAGATATATAAAGTTTGTAGAAACGAGACACGCTGTCTTCTTAGAGGATGAAATGATGAGAGGAAGTATGGTAGCTCGAGAGATTGACCTTGAAGAGAAGCGGGCGTATGCGCCCACTCCGATGATTCAAGAGCCATTCTTCACACTACCTGCTGTCGCTGCACCGATGGTGCAAGACACTGTGGTGCCAGCACCTGTTATTGTTCCTCCTGTGGCAACAATGAATGAGAATGAAGAACTTGTTCTTCAGGATCCTATAGAACCCATTGCCACAGATGAGGGGGAGCAACAACAGCCTCAAACAGAAGATGTACCAAATGAGGAGGCCCTGAGGAGGTCTCAAAGAGTAAGAAGATCAGCTATTTCTGATGATTACCAGATTTATCATACAGAGGAATTTGAAATAGAGGATGATCCCACCTCATTTGAAGAAGCCATGAGAAGCGAAAATTCCTCAAAATGGCGTGAGGCTATGGAAGAGGAAATGAGGTCCATGAAGACTAATAAAGTCTGGGACTTGGAAAAGGAGCCAAAACAGTAGGCTGTAAATGGGTCTACAAGACAAAGCTTGACTCTCAAGGGAATGTAGAAAGATAAAAAGCGCGACTTGTGGCAAAAGGCTTTACGCAAAGAGAAAGGGTTGATTACAATGAGACATTTTCTCCAGTCTCATGTAAAGATTCCTTCATAATCATAATGGCATTAGTAGCACATTATGATTTAGAGTTACATCAGATGGATGTAAAGACGACATTTCTTAATGGGGATTTGGAGGAAAATGTTTACATGGCACAACCGAAAGGTTTTGTCGTGGAAGGTAATGAAAGAATGGGATGCCGCCTAAAGAAATCAATTTATGGGTTAAAGCAAGCTTCAAGACAGTGGTACTTGAAGTTTGACAGTACAATAAGAAAATTTGGGTTTAAAGAGAATGTAGAGGACAACTGTGTTTATGCAAAGTTTAAAGATGGGAAGTTTATCTTCCTAATCCTGTATGTGGATGATATCCTACTAGCTAGTAGTGATGTCAGTCTGCTACTGGAGACAAAGAAGTTTTTGTCCTCAAACTTTGATATGAAAGATCTTGGTGAAGCTTCGTTCGTTCTAGGGATCGAAATTCACCGGGATAGAAACAAAGGGGTATTGGGACTGTCACAAAAGGCATACATAGAGAAAGTCTTAAAGAAATTTGGTATGCATAAAAGTAGTCCTTCACCTGCACCTATAGTCAAGGGCGACAGATATGGGGATTTTCAATGCCCTAGGAACCAGTATGAGATCGATCAAATGAAAGCGGTTCCATATGCTTCAGCTGTCGGAAGCTTACAGTGTGCTCAAGTGTGCACACGCCCTGACTTAGCATTTGTTACCGGGTTACTTGGCAGATTCCAGAGCAATCCTGGAATAGAACATTGGAAATTGATAAAGAAAGTCTTGCGTTATTTGCAAGGAACAAAAGGTCTCATGATGACATACAGAAAATCAGATTTACTCCATATAGTGGGGTATACAGATTCTGATTTTGCGGGAGATGATAGAAAGTCTACATCCGGATATGTATTCACGCTCGCAGGAGGAGCTATCTCGTGGAAAAGCTCAAAGCAAACCGTCACTACATCGTCCACAATGTATGCCGAGTTTGTAGCATGTTATGAGGCCACGGGGCAGGTGAACTGGCTAAAGAAGTTCATACCCAGTTTAAAAGTGGTTGACGACATCAATAGACCACTTAAGTTGTACTGCGATAATGAACCCGCAGTAACGTATGCCCACAACAATAAGTCAAGTGGTGCTGCCAAACACATTAACATAAAGTACTATGTTGTGAAAGATAAAGTTCGGGATCAAATTATAAGTCTTGAGCATATAAGTACCGCAAAGATGTTAGCAGATCCGCTTACTAAAGGCTTACCACCCAACGTGTTCAGAGAACATGTAGCCGGCATGGGTTTAAGGGAAAGCCTATGATTCCTGGACTAAAAAGATGGCCCAAAAGATTAAAGTAACTATTTCAGAACAAGAGAGGTGTATTGTAGCTGTTGAATCTATCGGCGATTGACCGTGACGATAAGACATGTTCTATACACTAATCTGTGATGGAATGAGTAAAGTCAAAAGTAATTAAAGATAAAGCATAGATTGAGATCAAGGGGGAGAATGTTAGAATGATCTCGGTCGATTAGCCCAACGGCTAATCGGGCCTTGATCCGCGCCCTGATCGGGGGCGCCCAGCCCAACCACTGGCTGATGGGCCCCCGTCGTGCTGCGCAATAAATAGAGGGTGGGGGCCGGCGGCTCGAAGCACGAGGTTCGCCTGAGCCGCAATCCCCACCCGACAAAACCCTAACCGATCTAGAGGGGGCGCAGTCAGCGACGGGAAGCACCATCGCCGTCTCCTTCACCGGACCGCCGCCACCGTCCTCTTCTCCGACCGTCGCTGCCCGTGCGCAGACTTCACCGCCGAACCCGCGATGGCCAGCTCCTCCTCCACGCAATCGGACGGTGGGTACCCTCTCTCTCTCTCCCTTCCCTCTCAGATCTAAATTCCCCAGGCGCGAAATAGAAGCAACATATCAGTCTTAGAGGTTGTTTGAAACGGCTTCCGCTTCCGGCTTCCGAATCAAATCTTAGCTTTTGGAAGCAACTTTTGTAATGTCTTAAATATAATTTCAGAAATTCCCATTTATTTTCCCATGGGGAACGTTGTACTATAGCCCATGTAGATCTAGTTTTTTTCCTCCTATCTTTTTTCTCTTTTTCTGATATAGGCTTTCAAACTCGACACGCTCCTTAAGTTAGTCTGATATCAAAGGGACTGATGGGAAGACAACACTGTTGCATTTTGTTGTTCAAGAAATCATCCGTTCTGAAGGTGTCCGTGCTGCACGGGCTGCAAAGGAGCAGAACAGCAGTGTATCCAGAGTGAGCACCATTGATCTTACCCGATGAAAATAGTGAGCAAACTGAAGACGATTATTTTTTATTGAAATAGGCAGGAGCTCTGCCTAAAATCTTTATAGACGGAAGTGAAAAGTAGACAGCTACAGGAGATCACTTAATTAAGAAAGATAGCACTCGGGAACAACAACCCACAGCAAACAACAGGGAGCACGGTCAGCAACTAAGGGTTGAAGGAAGAAGAAAGTAATTGCAGATTTTGGGGGTGGGGGGGGGGGTGCGGTTGTCCAGGCCAAGGTTCCAAATACCGCTACCGGGGTAAATCCCGCCTAGGGGCCAGTACCGGTTACCAGCCGGTAGCCGGAAAAAAGGGCCAAATTTTACGCGTCAAAATTTGAATTTGAAATCGATAACCGGAAAGACCGGTCGGTAACCACCCAAAAAACCGAAAAAAACCGCTAAAACCTGGTTTTTCAAATTTGAAATTGGAAATTCCTAACATATTCATGGCAAAAATTATGAAGTTAAGCACGAGATATGTATGGATCTTCCTAATACATGATATTAGTGTTAAATAGTGTAAATATCATTCGGGAAACTAATTTTTACATTCAAAATTTGAAAATTCCTAATACATTCATGGCAAAAAGTATAAGGAGACGTCCTCCCCACCTTATCTCCAAACCGGCCCACCGACGGGTGGCCCTCCAATCTTTCTCTCTCTCTCTCTCTCTCTCTCTCTCTATCAATATGGGAAATTCCCTTTTTGCCCTCGGTTATACAACAAGATTACCCCGTCTACACAATAGTGCAGGGATAGAAAATACATGCAAAATGATGAGGAAATGATAATGTCAACTTTGTTTTGGCCATCCATTGTAGCAACAGAATCAAATTGCTAGACTTGTCATCTTCCCCAACCCAGCATTGTTGACCAAGGTGGTTGTTTTGCACTTTTCACTCCTATCAAGCCAAGGAGATACACATGGTCGAGACAGCGTCCACTTGAAAGGTGCTATATGGATGGCGAAATTGGTCGTTCAAAGGGAAAGGAAGAGAACTGACCGCCCAGCTAGGCCAAGCATAACAGAGAGGAAGATGTAGTTGGCTGGCTGACTCTGATACTGTCCGTTTTTCTTTTTTCGTTGTACATTTTTACCAGCACAGAAAGAAAGATAGAAAGAAAGGAATGCACCACCCAAGATCATGAACTGGATTCTTTTGTTTGTACTTCACACTGGTTTTGCAAAGAGCATTACTGTAAGTGTCAACTTTGAACTGAAAACATCTTGTATTCCTGTCCTGTGCAAACTCTGGAAGTTTGAGTGCTTTTTGCATGGGAAACAATGTGGGGGCGAATTTGAGAGCAGATTCGTACTACTGTCAATGGCTTCTTTTCTGAACCTGTACATTGTATGCATCGTTTGGATTCAACGCAGTTCTGTTTGAAAATCGTAACTGAACAACCGATTCTCTGACGAAATGGCCACTCCAATCAGGCCATCAACTGTGTAACTTGCATGTAGCGGCTGCTTAATTGGTTCACCAATTTCTCTCATGCTGTTTCTTAGCGAAAAAATTTACCCGGCCGGTGTTAAATCCAAGTTGTTTCAAAATCGCTGGGCACGTGAAAATTTCGAACAAAAAATTCAGAGCTGCCCGCCCAAAAAAGTTTGGTCTGTCTATGCCTCAATTGACTCTGTTCTTTGATGAAATCAGTCAGACTCTTGAGCCACTGAAATCCAACGAACCCAGCCGCCCTCAGCTACTCCATGCCGCTAGCCACCACCCCACCGAGCGCAACACCTCCCCGCCGCCTCGTCGGTGTTTCCTCCAACACCGGCAAGGCCTTCCGTTGAGCCCCTCGGCCGCCGCTGCCTCCTCCTGCGCCATCACCTCCTGCCTCCTCTCCTCCTTTGCTGCATCTCAACCTTTCGCCACCACCGCCGCCGCCCTTCTTCCCCATCTCCGACGCCGCCGGATTTGCCGGTGCCGCCTTCTAATTGCTCGTCGGCGCTTTCCACCTCCACTGCCCTCCTCCAATCCCACTGCCGAAGTGACGCCACCATCGCTTCAATGCACCGTCGCTGCCACTACCCGCCGCCACCCCAGCCAGTGGGTACCCCCAACCGGTGAACATTAACCCTAACTCAACACCTCTGTTGAAAATGCTGCTGCCAGCGGCCAGAGAAAAAGACAATGGGAAGTCTTGCCGGATCTTCAGCGAAGATGGAGATAGAGGGAGGTAGGAGCACGAATCTTAATTGAAAACGAATGGTATGAAATTTGATTAATTTCCCTCCAAAAACAATCAAATATTGTATAGCACTTCCATTTATTATTTTGCATCCCAAAACCTTGCACGTGATCCAAGAATAACTACACACTTGACCAAGATGCGAATATGCGATGGTTAGTAAACATGAACTCACCCAGGCAACCGTAACTCGAGATATCTCGAGATGTTCTCACGCCTAACTCGACATGCTCGAACAATGCTCAATGCCATACATGAATTCCACAGCTGATTCCGGTATCACCCAAGTGAACGATTCAAGAATTATGACCATAATTATTTGCCACAACCAAGAAAGAACACATCCAAACACCAATTGAGAATTTGAACACCGAAGTAGAGTAGATTTAGCAAGTCATCCAAAGATGCACCTTTATAGAACGTAGCAACAAATTACAGGGCAACTAATCCTTGTCCACACAAAAATACACCTTAGTTTAGCATCGGTACAAGCACAATTCAGCAACAAATAGTAACCTCCTACTAGAACGCAACACCTAGGCAGCCTAGAACACACGCTGCTACACACTGGTACTAACAGCATCCACAGCCATCACCACCACCGCCGCCGGAAGAGCGTCAGGTTCTAGCTGTCGTCGTCGCCGGTCGCGGCCTTGGCGCTGCCGCCGGCCTTCTTGGGGAGGAGCAGGTTGTGGATGTTGGGCATGACACCACCGCTGGCGATGGTGACCATGCCGAGCAGGCGGGAGAGCTCCTCGTCATTGCGCACGGCGAGCTGGATGTGGCGCGGCACGATGCGAGTCTTCTTGTTGTCCCTCGCGGCGTTCCCGGCCAGCTCAAGAACCTGTAGGAAACAGGACAATTCCAACGATTACTCCAAAATCCTCCCGATTCCAGCGAACGAGCATCAAAGCATCCCCCCACCCCCGGCCCAGAATCGAATCTTTCGCCGAAACCCCAATTTTTCCCCGTGGAAAACCCTAGAATTCTCCCCCAATTCAAGAACCGCAAACCCAACTGGTACAATTATGCACCACCCAAAACCAAATCGAAGAACCAAAAATCACAATTCCACATACCTCGGCAGCGAGGTACTCAAGCACGGCGGCGAGGTAGACCGGGGCACCGGCGCCGACCCTCTCGGCGTACTTGCCAGCCTTGAGGAACCGCGCGATCCTGCCGACGGGGAACTGGAGCCCGGCCTTGGAGCTCCGCGATATGGCCTTCTTGGCAGCTCCCGAGCCGATCGCCTTGCCCCTCCCAGCCATGGCAAGCTACCTAGGTTTCTGGTTGACAAGCGGAAGCCGCGGCGGAGAAGAGAAGGAAGGTGGAGAAGACGAGAAAGTGAGGAGACAGCAAGAGGTACGCGGCTGGTGGAAAGGGTAGGGTGGGATTTTATAGGGGACGGGAGCCAACGAGGGTGGAGGGCGCGGATCGGTGACGTGGCGGGAGTCGTGGGCCCCACCCTCTCTGCAGATCGGGCCTCTATTTTTTCCCCTTCTTGGCTGCGAGGTCCGTGCAAATGCGACAAATTCGGAAGCTAACGGTTTAACGAAAGTTCGGACTGCGATGCAGAATTGCGGATTCATGCTTGAGACAATGAAATTATTTCTGTGTGGGAGTGCAATGAAAAAATGTTTCCACAAGTGACTCACTTATCAATGCCACGTGAAGTTATTTATAGGTTTATTTTTTTCCGATGCGGCTGATGATTTTTATCCTTAAAGTAAATGATTGTGTGAATAAACCGAATGAAGATAAGTCTATTCAAAAAAGGTTATTCTGATAAGACACTTCAAATAGACGACAAAAAAACCATTCAGTTTATTTGTTCGAAGAAAATCTTAAGCTGAAAAAATCCATCTAAACATAATGTAGTCACTTATAGCGAAACACACACTATGATTTGTTTCCTTGCACTTCCTGCCCCATTTCCCACATAATCCAGAAAATAGAGGATAACGAGGGAATCAACCATTCAATGGACATATTCTGTTTGCATTTTGTTTTTACTTCTTTAAAAGTCAAAAAAACAAATATCGAAATGGAACACTCTTTAAACGGATTCTCTAAACAGCTTCCCAAGCTTAAAATTATGTGTGACATCTATGTCAATGTCTCCAATCTCTGCTGTCATATCAAAAAGCAGAGACAAAAACTATCAATTGTAGCCAAAAACATAAGCCGCAGCTAAAAATACATCCCAAACATCGCTAGTTCTCAAACCGGTGTCCACCCTGAGCAAGTTTCCCAACAAGAGAAGTGACAAACTGACGTGCAAAACAACCTCATTCTGAAACCCTACAAAACAGAAAAACTTCGACAATTCAAAGACACCCAGAAGCTATTAAAAAGTCTCGTATATTGATATAGACGACAGTTATCATAAATTAAAGTCAATTTATAAAATAATTTATCTACATAACTGTCTATAATAATTTTATACAATTAATAAGTTATCCATATAGTTATCTATATAATAATTTAATAATAAAAAACCATTTATTAGGCCAACTCTTAAATACTAAACAATAGATGTTGTCTTTTTCACTTGTGAATTATGCTACACTAATTAATTTTTAAATAATGCATTTTTAAAATAAGGTAAATAGAAAAATTGTAGTAAAAATATAATTATTTTTCTCAACATACTAACTCTTACAAATAATCAAAATTCAAAAATTTAAACCATAAACTACAACAAAAAAATCCAACACTACACCATCGGAGAATAGAATCTACTGCACTACACTATTGGAGAATAGAATCTAGGGCCTGTTTGGTTGGTGCCTAACCTTGTCATGCCTAAGATTAGGCAATATGTGGCTGCCACAGAAAGTGTGGCTAACAAAATCGAAGCCACACTTGTGGCAAAGTTTGGCAAGAAACTGAGTCTATGACGTGTGGGGCCGGGTGCTAAGAAAGTGTGGCATGCCACAGTTACGTCAGTAAAACCAAACAGCTACCTAAAAACTGTGGCACGCCTAACTTGTGGCTAGGCAACTTCTGGTCATGAACCAAACATGCCCCTAGTCCTTCCATTCCGCAGCACATAAGCCTAATCTCCACTTCGCCGGAATAAAACCAGTTTAACGAGGAAGGAAGACAAATTACATCGCCTCTTGCATAACACAAAACAGACCACCCTACGCACATTTTTCGCAAGAATTTTGGTACTTCAAACCACAATTTCTGAATCGCACAAGGCAAATCACAGTGAGAGACACAAGAACGCATCAAGGAGGAATCAAATGATGTCATAGCTTGAAGTTTCAATTTCTTCCCCATTTCGTCAACCATTAAACTTGAACCCCAACAAGATCCAACACCTGGCTTACATCTGAGTTAATCACCCAAAAAATAGCCATATTCACAACCATCGAACAACCAAATTAACCAGCCAAGAATTAGCATTCTCCTACGGCTTAACGCGACAGCCAAGAAATCCAGACGAACAGCTAGACCATTCCTACGAAACCAGCAACAACTCCTTGCGATACAGTGGGATCGATCCAGGCGGAGGCGGCGAGGGAGGACGAGGGGGGCTCAGTTGTCGTCGTCGTCAACGCCGGAGGCCTTGGAGGAGGCCTTCTTGGGGAGGAGGTGCTGGTGGATGTTAGGCATCACGCCGCCGCTCGCGATGGTGGCGCCGCCGAGCAACTTGGTCAGTTCCTCGTCGTTCCGAACCGCGAGCTGGATGTGGCGCGGTACGATGCGGGACTTCTTGTTGTCCCTCGCCGCGTTCCCGGCGAGCTCCAGGACCTGGTGAAAAGGGGGGAGGACGACGAGATTAGAACAAGAAATTGCACATCATCCATGGGGAGGTTACAAGCAGGAATGCCACAAATCTACAAGAAAGCACGTAAATTTGGCCACATTTGTACATCAAGAAACCAAATCTTCGCGAATTCGAACGCGAATCTGATGGTTAATTTCAGAATAGCAGAGATTCCAAAGCATTAATTGGCGCAGCAACTAATTTCCCCAACATTATCACGCTACGAGGCGATCAATCCACAGTACGGACAGAACCGTACGAATCAGATCTAAGAACGCCCAAAGATCGACATCTAAACGGACCCACGAACCAGATCAAGGCAACAGAACACCCCCCCCCCCAAAAAAACGAGGATAGACGGTGTACCTCAGCGGCGAGGTACTCCAGAACGGCGGAGAGATAGACGGGAGCGCCGGCGCCGACGCGCTCGGCGTACTTGCCGGCCTTGAGGAACCTCGCGATCCTGCCCACCGGGAACTGCAGCCCGGCCTTGGAGCTCCTCGACGTCGCTTTCTTCGCCGCGCCGGCACCGATCGCCTTCCCACGACCCGCCATCTCACCAACCAATCGACGACGACGAGAACACGCCACAGGAATCCGGCTGCGTGAGGAGGCGAAGGCGGAGGGCGCGAGAGAGATGAAGATGCGGGAGAGACCTGGGATCATATATAGGGGCGGGGGCACGGGGCGGCAGCCAATGGGAGGCGATCACGCGGATCGTAAATGGTGGCCGTCCGATGCGCTGAAACGGACGGTGGATACAAGGGGCACGAGGATTTCGATCCGGGGGCGGGGCGGAGGTTTTCGTTTTGGTCTTTTCGGGAGGGCGCCATGTGGAAATCGCGGAGCGGTGACGTGTTTGGCCTTTTGGTGGGGCCCAGTTGTCGGTGTCTGGTGGTCTGAGCTTCGTTCCTTCCACGGAACAGACGTGCCTGATCAACATGGCTGAAAAACGTGCCTGATCAACATGGCTGAAAAGCCTGTGGCTTATGGCTGAAAACACTGTAGCTGGCTGAAAAAAGCACTGTAGCTGACAGAGGCTTATTTAGCATAATTAAATTTAAAAAAATTTAAAAATATAAAAAATATGTTAGCCCATTACGTATAATACAAACAAATACGGGAAAAAAAGAACCGGCAAAAAAGCTCAACAAAAAGCCAAAATTTCAGAAAAAGACGAAACTTGTGAATAGTGCCAAATAAGCCTCCAGCACTGTTCATTTAACAGACTGGCAAATTTAACAGATGGATTTCATGATTAATCGTTTTGTGGTAAGATAATACGAACATCTTGACGTAGACGTAAGCAGGGTGTAACAGGAAAGAGAGAGGTTTGGCATCCATGCCACACATTGGAGCAATCTATATTTGTGCGGAATGTGTTGGCCTAGATTTCAAACTAAGGTGTCGTTGGTTACACTCGGCTTCTTTCTTTTGCGTTTTGAAGTTAGGCTCTAAGAAAAGCTACGAAATTTGGGCTCCAAATCCATAATTTATTTTGAGATCGGTTTCAAATTTTTAGTTTATTTTTAGGCTTTGAAACCTGAGGGTTTGATTAGAAAAATAGCTTTGAAGCTCCAAAAACTGAAGCTGCGTCCGCCCAGACAAGGCCTAAGTTGATGTTAAATGTTGGCATCGCCCCACATGTTCGAGGAAGATACAGGAAAAGACATTGTAACGTTGTCAGCATGGTTTATGTTGGAACTGATTTGTGGTTTGTCCTTGACGCCCAATTTAGAAGTACCGTTTTTACTTACAGTATATTTCAATCTATTTACTGTATTTCTTTAATTGCTGTTCTATGCAAATTAATCCTATAAGTCGTCTATTGATGCCTTTATCATTAAGTTGTATTTTCCGTGTGATTTGCGGAGTACAAGTTTTTACTCACCTTGCTATCTCATATCAGAGGAGGATGACTTCGACTACGGTGAGGACACGGACGCGTAGAACACGTCTTATAGTCGACTGCATGTGGGTAGGCCTGGGCTTCGCTGTTTACTAGTTTGCTTCCACAGATATTTGCTTTACTAGTGTTGCCAATGGGCATTGATGTAAGACTTGGCCATAAGGCCATACTCTTATGTTTAATGTATATATTTGCTTGGTCATTTGCGCTTGATATGTATCTTTATTTTGCTGTGTGCATTAGCTATTTCTGGACTAGTGCGATTCACACAGAGGGTTTCGGAGTCGTTGCTACAGAGTCCGACAAAGTTCCCCCAAAAATTTTGTAATTTTTCACGATTATTTGCTATCTCTAAAAATTCGTGAATGATATATAACTAAATCGGTCAATAGGGCCAATTGGAGGGCTAATCACCTGCCGCCTGATTACTAAATGGCAGGTGACCTACTACACGGTGACCAGTGCTAAGTGGCATGTCACCCGGTAATGGTTGATGCGGCTCGTTTACTATATGTAACAACTCGTACAAATATCGAAATCTTATAAACTTTAAGCCATATTCACAATGGATAAAATTATCAAAAATTATATAGTCAAGTATATTATGTCGAGAGACTGTACATAAAATTTCATAATGTTTGATTGAAAAACTCAAAAAAATAATATGAAAAAATTAGAGCAGTCGGCTTAATCACTTGCCGTCTGGCCATGGGACGGCAGGCCACCAAAGTGGGTCAGGTGGCGGGGTAGCAGGCCTACAGTCTGGTTGCAAGGCGGTAGGCTGCCTGCCGTCTGCGGGCATAGCAGGCTAGGTGGCAGGCCCATGCGTCAGCAAGCTGACATTGCCGTCTGGCCATGGGACGGCAAAAGCGCCACTTTTGCCAATACGCTTTGTGTACTGCCATTTTTTTTGTAAATACAGATTCTAACAGTGCCATGTATGCTAAAACTTTTACTTGTAACATCATATAAATATGCTCTCATCAGTCACAAAATACATGCCGATTTAGATATTGACATGATTTTTGAAAACGCAACCCTTACTATTAATTATTATTTTAATATACTATCTCTACTTTTAAATATAAGTCGGTTTGTACATTGATACAATCTTCAATATGACACTTTAACCATCAATTTTATATGAAAAATATGTTATTTCAAATAAAAATGCACATTATGAAAGTATATTTCATGAAGGATATATGGGGCATTTGTATTGGTTTTTGCTAAAGACTTTTGGCTGAAAATAAAATAGTAACAACGAGCAGCACAAAAAGTGAAGGAGGGATATGTGCGCGAGACGAGAGTGAGAGAAATAGGGTACGCGATGCGTTCGTGATCCTCTGACCTATCCTCGGAGCAAGACGGGAGTGAGAAGAGTGGAGAAGCCAATTCGAGAAGTCAGGTGTTCGTATTGACTTATGACTTCTCCAAACAGAAGCCAGAAATAGAAGACAATATGAACAGAGCCATACTAATACCAAATGTTTATGTATTAATGGTCAAATCTGAAAATATTTGACTTGCACATATTCTAAAACGACTTATATTTGAAATCAGAGGTAGTAGTTATAACACTTAGGAAAGCTATATTATTATAAAAATATTTTTAAATATATATAATTTATATATATTCAACTTAAATATTTTAAAAATATATCAATAGCTAAAATTTTAAATGTTTGACTACACTGATTTTGCACCCTTGCTTGGCAGGCATGGCTGACTAAGCCATAGGCATGAGCCAGGTGTCAAGACACCGAAGCAGGTTCAGCTCAAGTTGCTCAACTGTTCCCATCGATTTTCACCCATATCCAAAATAACCGTAAAGGGCATTTGGAACATGGGGATTTTCTCATATTATTGTAGGAATTAAGTGGCTGGAATTCCTAACGTACTGACGCCCTATTCAAAACGCAGGAATTTCACAGAAATTTTCCAAGAGTTTTAAAGAATAGATCAATTCCGTATGAATTAGAAAAAAAAATTCATGGTTGCAAACGGGTCCTAAATAAGGTTTACATAAAGAGTCTAACGCAAATAGCCCAGTCCAAACCCATAGTTGACCGAGGCTTTATGTTTTTCCCGAAATGAACGGACCTTACTAGATTTTCAAGTAGGAGTATAGGAAAAGTCCAAATATCCTTACAAGATGGACCTCGGCTACCTCCGGATCCAACAGAAGCTTGATCCATTATATTGGGCTACATAATCCCATAGTAGTTGGGCCCATATGAGCCGGATACATTAACCCTACAAAAGAATCCGGCCCGCTACACAGGCGGCCCAAAAGACCGCGCGGTGAGCAGCCCCAAACATCTGACGGAGCCAACCAGGAAACCATCACGCACCCCCACCGCGTACGCCAAAACCTCGCAGGCGAACCGGCCGCCGCCGCCGCCGTAGCAGCAGCAGGAGGGAGATGTCGTTCCGGGCGCGGGAGATGTACAAGAAGGTGGTGCGGCGCGTGGGCGGCGAGGGGAAGCTGCCGGCGGAGCTGATGGAGTCGGTGAAGAACATGCTGCCCAACAGCAAGGTCGTCATGGGCCGGGCCAAGCGCGGCATCTTCGCCGGCCGCCACATCCAGTTCGGCAACAAGGTCTCCGAGGACGGCGGCAACAAGTAGGCAAATCTCGCTCGCCTCTTCGCTCGTGCAATCTCTTTTGAGTTTCTCCTAATCTACGCGCATAGTTAATTTGGAAGTGTAGTTGTAAGGTCCAGTTCTTGGATTGGGGGAAAATAATGCCTTTGGTGCTTCTTGAGAAGTTTGGATTTGACGCGACGGCGGTATGATCATTTCGATTTGAGTGGCTGGGATGGGAGGGACAAAGTGCGATGTTTATCTTTGTGCCTCAAATTTAGTTGTTCACATCGAAAATGCTCATTTTATTGTGGGATTTATCGACCTGGATGCCAAGGCTCTGTAGAAAATGAACAAATTGCATTGAAGAATAGCGAGGTGCGGGGAAATGTGACAGAAACTGATGAGACGAGTGGGGAGCGAAGGGGATTGGTAAGGGAGAGGGAGGCCGCGCTGCGCAGTCGCCCCCTCCTATTTTCGATTGTTCACTTGTCTAATTAGTTTACTTTCCTAATCACCAACTTGAGAATTGGATGGATTGAGCATTGAATCGGGTTTTGGTGCAATTCGTTCCCCATTCTGGATTGGCCTTGATAATTTGGATCATATGCATGGAGCCTTTGATGATTGGAATGCCCGAGTGAACAATTTTTTGCTTGATTTTTATGATATTGCACGACACGTTATGCTAACACTGGAGTTATAATTTCCTAGATCGTTTGGCTACTGCTATCGATGTTTGTTATGTGCATTTTGGATGGAAACATGGTTGGACTTTGATTACTTGATTTCAGTCACCCCTTCCCTCTACTGGACATATGCAAACTGTTATGCCATCAAAACAGAAAAAAGGAGCCCCTTTGTACTCTCCTGTGCCTATGTAAATTCTCAAAAAGGTGGTGGAGGCAGCTAAGATGTTGCTTACTTGCTTCATCCATGTAACTTCTACTCTATTTGATTCTGTAATGATAATTTCAAATTTGATCAAGCTACTAGTCATCTTGAGAATGAGTGATAAATAGACAACTGCATAATCTTGCAAAATCTTATCTCCTTCCTGACCTTGCCACCACCATCTTATACAGTCAGCGTGGCCTCATGATTCATTTGGTCCTTTATGATGCAAAGATAATATGTTAACAATACAATCACCCTTTCTAAGAAGGAAAACAGCAGGGGAATAATTCCAATCATTTGTATTTATTCTTGAGCTAATTCAATAGTTGCTTTCAGATACCTGTTTTGTTGGGGTTTACTTGATTTAATCATCATGTGTACTCACTACTGAGCTGGTTGATGGGATTTACTTGATTCAATCATCATGTGTACTCACTAGTCACTTTTCAGCTGGTTGATGAATCCAACCACTGAACCCATTACTTTGGGATAATTCCTATAACCTCTAGACATAGTGCAAAGCTGCTTAGTTAACAATATGTGATTATTCCTGTAACCCATCGGCTTGCATCCTTTCATCCCTATAACAAAGCAGTAGTGTTAGGACCTGCATCTTTGGATCTCTTTAACAAAGCAATAATGTTCTTACTATTAGGAATGTGTAATTATGCAGTATGCACATTTATAAACTTCTGCAATTTGCACATTCGAAACATTTCCTGTTAATTAATTTGCCATAGGGCATAAGGCTTTCCTAAGAATTTCTTGGTCTGTTTTTTTTAAATCTCTCTCTCTCTCTCTCTCCCCCCTCACTCACTATACAAACTTAGCAGTTGGGGTTGCATTTTATTACCATTTGATTATATAGTCTTTTGTTTGTTCAGGTCAAGGCGAACATGGAAGCCAAATGTTCAGGAGAAGCGTCTTTTCAGCTATATTCATGACCGGCACATTAGAGTCAAGGTAACCACCCATGCACTCCGGTGCATTGACAAAGCTGGCGGGATAGATGAATACCTCCTGAAGACACCTTACAACAAAATGGATACTGAGATGGGGATAGTCTGGAAGGCAAAAATTGAGAAGATGTATTCAGAGCTAGCTGAAATGGAAGTAGGATTCTTCCCTCCCGAGGAAGAAGCTAAGATCGAACGGGGTTTGGAGGAGGTTCGAGCTGCAAAAAGAGAGTTCCGTAGGGAAGCAAGAAGAGCTTTGGCAAAGCAGAGTCAGCTAGAAGCGGGTGACGCTGATGATGACCAAACAACTGAAGTCTCAGGTACAAATGAAGAGGTGTCTGATGTTGCGGAGAAGTCTTAGCCTGGACCTGCACACGTCATGATTGGTAAATGTGACTCTGTAACTTCTATTTCAGGAATCATCATTGTCTGTGTGAAATTTTTTGACAATTTATTTATCTATTCAATTTGTTAGTAGTTAAATATCGAAGATTTTCTTGGAATATTGGTGATAATTGATACCGCAAAGTTTCACTTTGTTAGCGTCCAAAATTTTAAATGTATGCTAGAAAAGGGATGTGCAGATATGTTCATGTAATTCAAATTTAATTCATTGTTGATCCATATAAAACCTCTCGTATTACTGCATACTGCAGTATTATTTTGGACGTCATCTAGGGGGAACCTTTCTTTTGTGATGTCAAATCAAATAGGGGCAAAAGTTTATCTGCACAACAATTATTTCAGCTAAATATCATCTACTTTTGTGCACTTTGGTTTGTTGTATTGGGTTCCTGGATATAAGTACCTGATTCTTCATAAACAACAAATATATGTCGCATTTATTTACCTCCTTTTATATTGTAAGCATTAGATTTCAGACCCCCTGTATGCATGCATGGGCCCTTTTGTAGCCCAACGTTATGTTGGAACTGACATATTTCTTTTCTTGCAGACCAAAAAAGAAAAAAAAACAAAGAGAAACATTGAGTGTCCTTGACAAAATAATGGTAGATTTTCATTTCATATAGAGCGGGGAGAACATCTTGCAAGTTAATTACCCCCCTTTTTCTGGAAGTATCAGTGTATCCTTAGCCGAAGTCTACTATCCATCGGCATATTGGTGTTGTAAGCAGTTGCAAATTTGGTGGATTTTTTGTACAATTATTGAATACTCTAGTGTCAGAATTCAGATAATTTTCTTCTAGAATCTTCTATCCTCTGCAACTGTCCCTTAAACTGAAATGTTGAAATAATCTACGCCTGACACAACAAATGGTAATTAGCTAGAGTTATGACATTTTCTAGCTGATTCTGTTACATTCATATTCTTTGTTACTATTCTGAGCTTCGTACTTACTTTTAAAATCAAGCAAAAATATTGATTAGAAGCTGATGGTAGTAGCATGGAAAGATTTGGAGGAATCGTTTGGTTGGGCTAACTCTGCGCACGCGGATGCTGCTATTCATGGCCATTGGGCTCATATTCGCCTCCTTATATTCGAAACTTGTAAGATGATACCATTCGATCCACACGAATTTTGTGTTAATGCTGTTGGGATGTGTTGGCTTTTTCTCCTCTTTTTGCCCCCATGATAATTGCATCTGTTCGGAATCTTTAGTTGCCAAGAACTCAATATAGAAGCATACTTAAGTGCTTGTTGATATAATATCAACAGAGAAGGTACAATGCCGGTTCCATATGAACAAACATAAAAAGCCTGGAAGTACACGGCCATTATGTGGATTCCTCTAGCCTAGCTTCGAGAGGACATCGTTGAGAGCAGATTTGGTCTCTGCGTAGCACTTCTCGGCTTCTGTGGGGCTCTTGATCTTGGCTGCATGGTCAAGCTGCAAAAAAGGAGAAGCTCACACCTGTTAGTTCTGCAGTTATTGTGAAATGTGCAGGTTGAGCACTGGTGATTTTTGAAGAAAAGCTCTCTGAATTTGTAGGGATGTTATGAATGGTTACCCCATCAATGATGTCGAAGAGCTTGCCGGTGAGGTCCTTGAGGCCCTTCTTCTCCTCCTTGGACTTAGAGGAGATGACGGTGTTGAGGTCGTAGCGCAGGTACCCTGCCTTGAGGCGGAGGTCGTCCCTGACGTACGGCCATTGCTTCTTGTCGATGAGTGGCTTGAGGTTGATGATGTCCTGGGCCGACTCCTTGGCCCTCGCCGCCGCGGCGGCCGGCGGCAGTGGCTGTATGTAGAACCGCTCCTTCAGGGGGAGGTCCAGGTCCCTCGGCTGGTCGGCGTTCAGGGTTCCGGCTGCCACAATAAGGGGTGCGTTAGGTCGGGTATTCAGTATTCTGCATGCACGCATGTGAAAGTTCATTTCTATTTATATCAGCTTGTCGATTTGGACAAAATCCTGCTTCTCCATATGATTTATTGACTGAATTCGCCTATGTTTCACTTAGTTCAAATTGATTAACACTCCTAGAGTATTACCCCCTCCAGTCACTTATAAGTGACGTTTTAGATAGGGTTTAGAATACCAACGTTAGGCCAATTACCACTAGTACTGACTGGATTACCCCTATTAACTGCTGGGAATTACGTTCTCTGGGGAATTGGTGCAAATCTTCCTCTTATTTGGCTACGGGCGGTGCTCTTCTTTTTTTTCCCGCCAAAAACTATTTTCTATAGTAACTAGCTTTTCTACTATAATTAGTTTTTAAATAGAAGTACTACCATTTTAGTTCAAGAAATAGAAAACATGATTGGAAAAACTGATCAAAATCTTGAGAGCTTTTCCAAAAGAATGACGCTACATCTTGCTATACTGTTTTACATAAATCAAAAGGCACAATAAATTCCAAATAGAAATTATACCTTGCATAATGTTCAAATCGAAACAGTACTGATCAACCAAGATGTAAAAGCTTGGAAACATCTAAAACGAACATATGTATGAGCTGGAGGCACTCACGAAGTCCACCGGAGGGCGCCGGCGCCGGCCCAACCTTGATGGGCTTGGCGGTGATGGCGAGCACCGCCTGCGCGAACGCCCCGCCGGCGACACCGCTCGCCATGAGGCCAAGAACCGCGCGGCGGCCGGCCTGAGCGGCGGTCTCGCCCTCGGCCGACGACGCCCTGACGGTCATCCTGGCCCTGCCGGCGCGCCTGCTCGCCGGGCCCGGGAGCACGGCCTGCGACGAGCCACGTAAGCCGGTCATGGACGCCATGGCTTGTGCCATCTCAGCTCAGACCTTAGCTATGCTCCTCTCTGCCCAGAGTCCTTTCTCTCTCTTGAGCTAGCAGCCTCTCGCTTAAGTGGCAGTGTGATA
Source organism: Dendrocalamus latiflorus (assembly GCA_017311315.1). Taxonomy (NCBI): domain Eukaryota; kingdom Viridiplantae; phylum Streptophyta; class Magnoliopsida; order Poales; family Poaceae; genus Dendrocalamus; species Dendrocalamus latiflorus. Next base: position 21,467,625 of record CM029671.1, on the reverse strand, counting down.
TGAGGAGGACGTGCTGGTGTATTTTGCAGTCGCGAACCTTATCTGACTGGATAAGTTGGCGGCCAGTGCGCGCGCGCCATGTGGCGCGGTGCATCGGCCGGCCTCCGTTTGGATTGCGCCGCGGCCAATGGGGGCGTGACACGTGTAACGGCCGTAAGATTTTCTTGTTTCGTCGGGTTGGCTACCTGCTTCAGCTGCAGCACACAAGGCAGAAGAAACAAAGCTGTAACTTTGAGACACCTGGCTGGATAGATGCATCGTAATAATGCTGCGATTGCCGCATCCAGGATCGTCTCCGGCCCGTTTGATCGGATCGTTGGCGCACCATGTCCGAAAGAAGATGATGAAACTTCCGCGAAGGCATGCCCACGCTGACAGCGCGAACGTGTACCTTAAGATACGGCGAGTTTTCCTGCTAACGTTCTGTTTCGTTCTCTATTTTATTCCTAGCTTTTGCTTAAAAGACTAAAAACCGATTCGAACATCTGATTTGTTGAAGTAATTTTTTTACTTTTCTCGCTACTGTTTCGTTGTGAGGATAAGTCAGATGATCACAAGTGCATATGGTACCTTATTTCTCTCGCTCTTGTCATATGTATCCATCTCTCCCTCACTTTTGCACCATTGGTTCTCTCATTCTAAAAGTCACTTCTTTCAGTCACTAATTTTTATTTTTAGTTAAAAGGCATAAGTCATAGTCAAAAATCATCGGTAAAAATTAATACGAATGTTCTTAAGAAAAAAAAACTTATCGGGAACGCGAGAGTTTTTCTCACATTCTATATAGGTTTAGTTGTTTCTTATCAAGGTCTTTAAGCGGACACCCAGTATTTTGGCTAGATCTTTTGTATGTTCACAGCCGTTGAGAAAAATTCCGAACATATGGCTCATTTCTTTCCAGCTCATGATCTATACCTTACGACTTCTCCCGCGCGAATAAACATGATAATTTCTCTATCATATTTTTGAAATAGTTTATCGGTATTCAGTTTGTTCGGATAAATACTCACACCAAAGTCAAAAGATATCAACAACAGAACTAAGCTATTAGCCACAGCCGAAAAAAATCTATCCTTTACTTGCACTCCATATTCAAATTTCAAGTGCCGCTTGGGAAATTTAGGTGCCGCTCGGTTGGACTTAAATAAGCTAGTTTATGGCTGAAATTACACTGTAACTGATGATGGCTTATTTAACGTAACTAAATTTAAAAAAAATTTAAAATAGGAAAAATATGTTAGCCCATCACAGACAATACAAATAATACGGAAAAAAGAACTGACGAAAAAAAGCTAAAAAAAACTAAAAAAACAAAATTTAAAAATAATAAAAAAATAAGACGGAAATCAGAAACTCACGTGGAAATGAGCGAGCCCTGGGATTTCGAACGGTCGCTATTGGGATCGCTCCAGAGCGCAAACTGCGGAAGCGCCCAAATGAAAACCATCTCGCCACCCGCGATGGCGTTTTGCCGCGGCCGGCGGCGACCTCCCCCTCCCTCTCTCCCGGCCGTGCCCCTCCGCGCCGCCGCCCTTCCCCGTCAACTGCTCGCGCAAGGACGCCCCCTCGCCGTCCGGCAGAGCCTCTCGCCCTCTCTCCCTTGCCGACTGCGGCCGCGCCTCGGGGCCTTACCACGGGACCAATCGCGTGATGGCGCGGGCTCGGGGACGCGCGACGACGCTCTTCACCCACCGCTACTTTGAGTCCGCCCAACACCAGGCTCCTTCGCCCGACGGACCACGGCAAAAAACCTCGCCGTCAGGCGTCAGCGACCACCCTTGGTGAGCCAAATCCCTACTTTAATTGTGCTGCCTTGTGATTGTGCGCGCCACTTACTTTGCAAGTCGCATTGCCTTAGCGCGTGCTCCCGTGCGGGCCTTGCTCTGGCTTCTATTCGTGGCAGTTTTGACACCAGATTAACTAACCTGAGGAAGCAGCTCTGTACTACACCATCTCATTGTCTGCTACTGCTAGTACTTGGCTAAAGTAGCTTTACCACCTATCACGGCATGCTTAGCTGTTTGGCTGTAAGCAAGGTATCACGATTGATCCTTTCCTTTGTTAGTAGTGGTGAAATCTCACATCATGCTATGAATAGTTGTGAGGAAGTTATAGATAATTTAACAGCAGGCTGAACAATTTTACTATCAAATCCACTTGGCTGAATCGGTCAAAGAGCATCTTCTGATCGACTAAATTCAGCTCTAGCTGCACTAGTCCACTAACTAATTGACTAATAGTAGACTCTGGAGAACTCTCTCATTTTGTTAGGTCCATCCCAGGTCCAGAGAACTCCTAAATTCAGTTGGCTTTAATTTGTCCATCTGGAAGAAACCGTCTTCTGTATATTGTTGCGTTCTGATATTCACTTTCTAATTCTTGAGACATCTCTTGTAGCTGTACCCTTGTAGGAGAGTGGGGTCTATCTTTTATGCTGAAGCCTTTCATAACTGGCATCTTGAGCACAACTGAATGATGATCCACAGAACATAGTACGCATCTTGGCCCATTTGAGACACGTTTGGCGCTGATGTTGAAACAACCTAGTTTGTCCGTTACCTAAAAGGCTTCCACTGCACTATTACCTGTTGTACTGTGTATGTACTGTAATTTTGGACTATTGTTATGTTGCATAAGAAAAACCAAGAAAATAGTCACAGTCCGAATCATTTCTCAGTAGGATTCTCTTTGCTTAGTCACTCTGGTTTTAGTATCTCACGACATCATCAATCTCAGTTTGTACAGCTAGTGTCTTATCTTGATTCCTTTCATGAATCATGATCGTTTCATGATGTTGTGTGGCAATTTATCTTTTCAGTGACCACTCAGTGGATGTAAAACTCCATTCAAACACTTATCAGCAGAAGCCTTGGCTACCTTTCCATTTATACTGCTAAATAAATCACACAATAAATAAGCCACACACAAACTGTTTTATTCATTGGCTCAAATACATACAATACAAGTATACAACAACGTGGGGGCAAGGGCCGGCGTATTACAGCTTATTGAAAAAGCATCAAGCCTCGTCATCAGCAGCACAAGATTATTGGCACATTATATGATTATAACCTGCTAGTATAGCAGTTTATTTATCCTCTGATCTATTGTTCCACAATAGGCTTATCTCCTGTTTATCTCGATTCTCACAAAGTGCTTCCCATAGACAGCATCAGCAAGATCTTTAAACGGGCAGGTCGGTGTTCTCATCAAAGGGAAATGGCTCCAGTTTTGGCTGTGCTGCTTGTAGGATCTTTTCAATTGGTATTTCCGGCTTTGATCTTTCCAGAGGCGCAATTGGATCAACATTTGGGTCATGATCCTGAAAAGAAATTTACAGATAGATTACTTAATTAGTTAATTATGTTAGTGGACAGCTGCAAATGAAACATGTGTTTAGTTTCTTTTTTTTGAGGGTAACATGTGTTTAGTTTTAGATGTCTTAATTTTCAGGGGGTGGCACTAACCTGGTTAGCATGCATTCTCTTGACAAAAGTTTTGAAAGTGACGTAGTTCTGTCCCTCCACCAGCTCATCCGATAAACGGAGGTAGGTGAATCCAAACAGCTTGTGCTCAGGAGGGTTGTTCTTATTGATGCCTTTCGGTCTTGCGTTCCTGAGTATCGTGTTGTAAGCTGTTGCATCATATCGACCGAGCGCGTTTTCGCATGCCACATTTAAGCCCTCTCTCCATCCAGCACTCAGGACCTGCCAATTTTCATGGTTCACACCATAATATTTCGATGAGAAGTGCTTCAGTTTTTCCCTAAAAGAAACACACGGAAGTCCTAAATCACAAGTCACTGGGCAGTGGCTAATGGTGTAATTACCTGTTGGACTAGTTCCTCCGGTGCGCTCTTCGCCTCTGGGCTTTGCTCTGAGTCCCTCATCTCTGCACAAGTGAAGTTAAGGCTAGCATGGTGCCTTGTGAGCATGCGTGCTATTGTTCTGTAGCCGTCTCTGTCATCTAAGTTGTAGTACCCGGCAGTGAGCTCGGCTGCGTGGTTTGGAACCCTGTACCACCAGTGAATGCCAGAGATCTGCAAGCAAACAATGGAGCATGTCTCACTTATGTTCTAAATTAAGCAAAGGAATTGGAACGGTAGTTCAGTCCTTTACCCTCTAGTCTAATGTTAGGGTGAACCTTGTGCATGTATTGTTTATCAAATGTACCTTCTAATGTAAATTCATGAAAAATGTTAATGTGACCTACTATAGTAAGCTGGGATCTTTGGCTGGGTTTGTTTGTGTGTTTGGCTTATTGTTTATGTACGGATGAACAGTACCCAGTTCAAAATTGGTGCGTTTTTTAATGTAGGGTCTACAGAAAAATTGTAGTACAAACTGTACTGAGTTCAACTGTACCGGCTAAAATTGTATGCGAGTATTTCTTTGCGTATTGTCTCTCGCGAACATGCCAGAATTCAAAAGTCACAGCCATAAGTCATAGTCCAAAAGAACCCACCCTTTATCATGGTACTTACTTTGATTGCAAGCTGCACTCTGCATCCCAAGAAGGCCTTGTTTGCTTCATCCAAGATCTTGTCTCCGTGCTTGATCAGTTTGTTGGAGTACCATGAGAGGAAGAATTTCCCCTTCTCGGTGAGGTACGTTCCATTGTCCGCGAAGAACTGAGTCTTCTCAGGAGTGTCATTGTACTCTCCAGCGTCATCAGGCAATTCCCACTCAGGATGGCCAGCCTTTGCTGCTGCTGCTGCTTTGAAGTCTGCTTCCAGGTACTTGTCATAGCACTGCAGATTATTTTTGTTTTAGTAGCAGTCAGAACAGTTTAAGTGCAGTGTCTGCAGTCCTTTTGTCTGCTGGTGATGATATTATTTTGCATTTGTTTTATTCATGCCTTGTCTGTTTAGCGGATGTAGCATTTGACTTCCTTTGCTTCTGTCTCTTAACTTCGGGCTTGAGTTTAATTCTGATACTTTTCTCAAAAGAACAGTACGGTTTCTTAAAAGAAACGATCAGCTGAAACTGCTTTCTTATCCAAGTGTCTCTTTTGATCAGATTCACTTTAATATTTGGTGAATTTGTTAAGAACTTTTTCAATGGAGATCGTCACTTGGACAAAGATTAAACTGCTTTTGCTCATCACATCGAGAAGCGTCCTTTTTTGGGGGAAAAAGGGACATACAGAAAGATCTTGATTTTGGCAGAGAGCACTCACTATGAATTCTCCAATGCCTGGGAACACCCATCCCTGGCTCTGGGGATAGGAGGGGTACCTCATCTCTCCAGCTGGGCCGAGTCCCACCTCAATGTCCACAATGACACCAGCATCCAAGAACTCTTTCATGTTCTCCCTGAAGCTCTTCATGTAATCGGCATACATCTGCCACATCCACAGAGAAGAACCAAAACTTGCTATTGTGAGCATACATCCAGCATCGAAATCACAACTATGCTTTTGCTCAGATTCATCTGACTACCATATATGCAAGAAGGGTGGCTAGCTTAGCTAACCTGAATGGCAGTTCTTCCATGGAAGAGAGCCTGGTCATCCACTCCAAGGGTGAGGTACTCGATGTTCCTCATCCCCGTCCGGTTAGTGTAGAAAATGTCGGGATCGCTCTCGCCGATGTCCCGCACCCACTGCGGGATCGGGATGTTCACGACGTCGCCGACGTTGCCACCGCACTGGTGGAATGACATGATGGCCTGCAGCTTCAGCCCGGCCTCCTGCACCACCTTGAACAGCTGCTTGTAGGCTCCCCAGTCGTAGGACTTGGGGCCCTTGCCCTCCACCAGCCCCCACCACACGTCTATCATGACGCCATCAACGCCGGCCTCGGCCAGCTTCTTCAGCTGCGCCCTGATCTCATCGCTCTTCTCGAACTTGTTGTCAACGCTCACGGCATCCAGCTATTTTTGCGACAAGAGTGAAAGAAATAAAGGTCAGTACCAAAGCTCCGAGAGTGAAAGAAATAAAGGTCAGTGCCAAAACTCCTCATCTAGCTTTTCTTGATAAGTTTATGACTTTGCCTGTTGTGAATGTAAGTTAGATCTTTGAAATGATATATTAGTGCTCGATGATGCTAATCTAGGAGTAGAGTAGAGCTTACAGGGAGCATGACGTAGACTTGGACATAGTTGGCTAGCAAGTTCCCTGCCATTGTGGCTGACTGGCTGGCTATGCTCTAAAAACACTGGCTTGCTCACTGAACTCGGCTCGATGGATGTTGCAGGGAGTTTAGGGGTCTATTTATACTGCGAAAAACGAAGGGGTCTCTTCTCCAGCAACGCGAACAGTGAACCTATCCTTTTCATTCCAGAACCTACTTCCCCTCAGAAATGGTCAACTGTCAACTGTGAACCAAAGCTTCCAGAGCTGATATCATCGGGCCGCACGATCGGGTGTATGGCAATGATTGGGATGAAAATTTATTTCTTCTTGTTACTGAGAGAAAGTTGGGCATCCCATGTTCTCAATTTGTCACGTGTGTTTGGAGCGGCAAGCCAATGATGCTTGAGCTTTGAAGTATAACTGCAGAGGTTGCAGGCCCCACTTCTGAAAACATCATGCTGCCATGGTGAAAAACGGTAGCAAACTGGGATGCATATTGCATGGTGCAAACGTATAACGGGTGGGTGGTATGCACGCGTTTAACTTTGTATCGTAAAAACATTACAAAGTGCATTCGGTATTGCTAGCACGATGCACGTTCTGTGACATGTATATATCTGGATGCTTTGCTGTGGTTCAAAGGTCTGTGATGATATATTTCTCTTGCGGCTAAAGAATAATAAAACAGATTCTTTCGTTCGTACGTGCCGTGTGAAGGGCACAACAGAAATTTGTTTCACTTTGGACGTGCGCTGCCGCAACTTGTTGGAAGTTAAAACCGCTGCTTAGCTCAATCTCGATCGATGCATTGCCATTGTACGCAAAGATGTTCAGATCGATCGAGTGTAGCGAATGGTATTTTGCAGATCAGGATTGGTATCTAGTATAAGTCTTTCTTTTTTGAACAATCAGCGGAGGGTTTAGGCCCTCCTGAACTCTAGCGTTAACAGTGCCAAAACTGTGGTTTGGTTAGGAGGAGGACGCGTCCTGCACAGCAGGTGCCTAGTCTTGGGATGAACATGTTAAACAGTTAAGATAGTTGTATTTTTACTGTTATTTAGTATTTCTGTTAGTGCATGTTTTCACTATTGTTTAGTGTTTTTATTAATGCTGATGTTTCTATTAGAGGTGGTGTTTAGTATTCACATGTAAGAGTAGTCACACTTATGTACTTGTATATAAATAGATAATCAATAGAAGTAAATGTATGCCAGTTGCAAACTATTCTCTTGATATTTTCTGATATGATATCAGAGCCTACTATCCAATGACAACCTCTATAAATACATTGCTGATCCTGTTAGCCTAGGATCGTCAATCTTAGGATCGCTCGGCACTCAAGCCGTCGGCCTGATGTCCACTGGTCACCCATCCTTTGATAATCCTATCAACGTGAAGCTATTTCACAACACCTACCTATTGTGGAAGGCGAAGGTTTTTCTTGTCTTTCGTGGCGCACAGTGGCTTGGTCTTGTAGAAGAAATTGATCCGGTGCCATCCCAGTTAATTCGGTTCTAATTCCGCATATATCGTCTGGCTCCAACGAGATCAGATGTGCCTAAGCCTGTTGCTATCGACCCTCTCAACGGAAGTGTTGGGATAGGTGTTGTTTTCGTCATCATCGGTTGCAGTTAGGAATGCTCTTGAGCGCAAATTTGCGACTCAATTTAGGATGCGTATTATGCAAATCCGATGGCAGTTGGTTACGCTTAAAAAGCGGGACATGACGATAATCAACTACTTCAACAAAGTCAAGAGTCTTACCGATGGGCTCGCCACCGCCGGCAAAACACTCGAATAGGAGGAGGTCATTATTTATATTCTCACTAGCCTCAACAACTTCTACGATGTGCTAGTGACATCCGTCACCACCCGGATGGAACCAATCATTTTCATCGATCTCTACTCACACATACTAGACAATGATATGCGTCGCGTCACGAGCAAAACAATCTCATGTTTCAGACCTCCACGAATATGGTGTCTCAGGGCTATCAAGGAAGGCGCGGGTGAACGATGGTGGTGGACATGGACACAACAGAGGTGGTGGTAGTGGATAGTACCAGTACTAGGGTACCAATTACAACAACCATTATGGCGGCGGCAATCATCATGGCGGCAACAAGGGGTCCGACAATAAACACGTCTACCAATTGTGTGGAAAGATCGGTCATGTAGCTTTTGAATGTTACAAATGTTTTGTTTATGCGTTCTAGCAGGAGGAGCACAAGGTGGCAAATGTCACTACAGGATCAGAGTTTGATGCACCCTGGTATATGGATACTGGGGCGAATGATCATATCACAGGAGAATTGAACAAGCTAACGATACACGAGCGGTACTCCAGCAAAGATTAGGCTCACACAACAAATGGATCAGGTATGCCAATAGCTCGTATTGGTTCTTCTAAAATTCATATGTCACATAAATCCTTGTTCCTAAATAATGTTTTTCACATTCCATACATACATAAAAATATATAATCTGTTCATAAACTCATGACTGAAAATAACGTCTGTCTTGAATTTTATCTTGATTATTTTCTCATTAAAGACCGTCCTTTGAAGAAGATGCTCCTGCGTGGCCCCAGTGAGGGTGGCCTATACCCTATTTCTAGTAGCTCGGCTACATCTAGGAAGGCCCTCTCTGTCATCAAATATAGTCACGAGTGGTGTTATTGCCGTTTAGGTCATCCCTCGTCCCCTATGGTAAATCATATTCTTTAGCGTCATAGTTTACCTTTTTTTTCATGAGTCCAACAAATCTAAGTGATGACTCTAGGAGGGAGAATACGGGGACAAACCCCAAGGGTGATTCGGTGGGCACTATTGGCGTAGATCCTACGGGCGCTGATATCTAGGATCCCATCCAAGATGTCCTATCACCTGCCAACGCGAGTCCCACGAAGGATCATGTCGGTCCCACACATGAATTTGATGCTTCACCTATTCCACGTGTCCCTAGCACGACAGTGGAATTCGGAATGACTTCATCTCCACCACTTTATCCTCCTGTACTACTATCTCATCCCATGCAAACAAGCCTACAGAATAACATCCGCTAACCAAGGATTCACACTGACAGCAGGGCGCAATATGATGCCCACTGGCATGCATTTCTTGCTGTGACCGAACCGACAACTCTTAGGATGTGATTTGTGACAGAAATTAGATGGAGACAATGGACGCTGAATATCAGGCATTCTTAAAGAGCAAGACATGACACTTAGTATCATCTCAGCCTGGTCACAATATCACTGATTACAAGTGGGTATTTAAATTGAAGAAGAAGGATGATGGCTCTATTGAATGCTATAAGGCCAGATTAGTTGCAAAAGGATTCAAACAATGGTATGGGATTGGTTATGAAGAAACGTTCAGCTTGGTTATAAAACTCGCTATAATTCGTCTTGTTCTATCATTAGTAGTGTTACGCGTATAGTTGCTTCATCCATTAGATGTACAGAATGCGTTTTTGCATGGCATTTTGGAAGATGATGTGTTCATATGACAACCACCGGGCTATGATGATCCACAATTTCCACATCATGTATGCAAATTAGATAAAGCTCTTTATGGGGTGAAGCAATCACCTCGCATTTGGTATTCTCAACTTAGTTCTTATTTACAAGAGCTGGATTTTGTTCCTTCTCGAGCTGACATGTCCCTATGCATCTATAATCATAGTGGTGTGATCACATATATTCTAATTTATGTTGATGACATTATTGTCATTAGCTTATCTTCTTAGGCTATTCATACCTTGATTCAGAAATTGCAGTCAGAGTTTGCTCTCGGGGATCTTGGTAATCTTCATTACTTCTTGAGCATCAAAGTATGTCGATCAGGGGAGGATCTCGTCTTTATTCAATCTAAATATTCCAACGACCTTCTGCAATGGACTGATATAACAGTATGCAAACCAATAACTTCTCCAATGTTGACAACAGAAAAATTATCAAAGTTTGACAGGGAAAGAGTTATTAGCTACAAAAGCAACATGGTACAGGAGTATAGTAGGTGCTTTACAGCACCTAACATTGACATGACTAGATATATCATATGTGATCAACAAGGTATGTCAACTTCTGCATATGCCAACCGAATATCATTGGACAATGGTGTAAAGAATTTTATGGTATGTATGATACACAGTGAGTGTTGGACTCTGTATTCACAAGTCTACTTCTATTTTGGCTAGTGCATTCTCTAATGCAGGTTGGATAGGATCAGCAGATGACATAAGGTCAACTAGTGGTTTTACAGTTTTCTTTGGCTCCAATCTCATATCGTGGAGTTCAAGGAAGCAAGCCACAATGTTGAGATCATGTTCTGAGGCAGAGTATAAGGCTCTTGCAAATACCACAACAGAAATCATCTGGATACAGTCGCTATTGGGAGAATTTGGAATTTATCAATCGCAAACGCTTGTCCTGTAGTGTGACAATCTTGGGGCCACATATTTTTTTATTAATCCAATGTTCTAGGCCAGAACTAAACATATTGAGGTGGACTTTTATTTTATTTGAGAATGAATGGCAAGAAAGGCGTTGGAGATACGGTACATATCATCACAAGATCAATTAACAGATGGTCTTACCAAACCAATTGGAACACAATAATTGAAGATCCTATAACACAACTTCAGCCTCACCGGTTGTAATTGAGGGTGAGTGTTAAACAACTAGTATGTTGTGTTTTCACTGTTGTTTAGTATTTCTATCAGTGTGTGTTTTTACTATTGTTTAGTATTTCTATTAGTGATGATGTTTCTACTAGAGATAGTGCTTAATATTCACATGTGAGAATGTTCACACTTATATACTTATATATAATTAATTAATTAATAGAAAGTAAGTATGTGCCCATTGCAAACTTTGTGACCTCTCCTATAAGGCCGATGAGACCAATTAAGAGCGGGTTCTGGGGGCTGTCCTTTGGGGGCTCTTGAAGTGCAAAGTTTGAGATGATTAGCCAAGAGTAGAACTTACGCTCATGTCCGCGTTTTGGAAGGTCTTCTGGTTGCGCCTTTTCCAAACTGCCTAGGGTGATAAGAGCGAGATGGTGTTCTTTCGATAGCTAAGAGATTGAAGGGAGAGTTGACGAGCGCATCACATCTCTGTGTCCGGATCACACTGATCGGTGGACTGTGGAGACACAATCATTTCCTAGTCCAACTACTTCACAAGTTCTGGCTTAGTCAAGCCGTTAGTAGTCTTGACTACTGAGACATCAGATGCTTACGGCGGATTGCGGATGTCTTTCTGGTGTAGTAAATGTAGAATCGCGAGTAGCACAGTGATAAATCACGCAAATGTGCCGCCTTCAACTGCGAAACTACTACCCAGTAGTTGGCCAAATGGATTTTTTTTTTGCTTCACTAGTCTTGGAACGATCGATGGGATGTCCGTCGCATATACGAAGAGATCAATTAATTGAGACAACGACAATTTGATCCGACTACTTGATCACGATGTTGGGTTCTTTTTAGCTTTGGATTTAACTTTGGTTTATTATTTCCTGCTACAATAACTAACTTTTAAGGGCCTGTTTGGGAGAGCTCCACCAGCTCCACGAAAAACAGCTTCACTCCACGAAATTTTACCCAAACGCTTCAGCTCCGCGAAATCTAGATCCACCAAAATCCTGGATCTGAGGGCCAGATCCATGGATTTCATGGAGCTCCTCAAGGGGTGCTCCACCATGGAGTTGGGTGGTAATTACCCACCAATGCCACTGGTTACACACAAAAATGGCCATTCCCACCAAAACCTCAATTTTGTGGATCTAGAGCTGCTGTACAAGCCAAACACTCCATGGTGGGATCCCAGATCCACGGTGGAGCTGCTGCTCCAGATCCACGTTTTCAGTGGTGGAGCTCTCCCAAACAGGCCCTAAATAGTGCATCTTTTTAAAACGGGTCTACAGGTATATTATAGTAAACGTTGTACCGAGTTCAGCTATACCGGTTAAAATTACATGCGATTATTTTACTCTGTGTCCTGTCTCTTACAAACAGTCAGAATTCAAAGATCACAATCTAAAAAAACTCACCCGATAACTGCATTTGTGCAAACCATACGAATGCATGCATTAAGTAATTACTTGATGTCACCTTACAAATCACATCACGTGTTTATCACTTTTACAGCGACACCAATCACCTGTCGTTCCTTAAGATAGACGCTTAACATAGCATTAGCGTGTTTCACAAGAGAGATAAGACTAATCTAGCTAAATTGCTTCGATAAGACCTCACCGGCAAAGCTATCCAAGGCCGCTTCCATGTGTAGCACCTACGCACTTCAACATCCTACGCCCTTCAACTTGATAGTTATTAATCTGGTGAAGTGTGAATTTCAGGAGCATCGCTTGTCGGCGACTCGTGATGAGTTGGTAAGCGAAACTGCTCGATAGTTGATCTGGTCGTAGCTCACGAGGATTTTTCTCTGTAGGCTGGCACTCCGATAGCAAGCCGTGGAGGTGTCGGTGGTTAGGGGTCAGTGGCTTTCGCGGCAGTACACTCGAAATCACTTTCCTCTGGTGCATGTCTGTCGGGTCACCATGGCCCCGTGCTCGCAACGTGCGGGATCCGAGTGCTTTGGACCGGCCGGGCCTCCCGCCACGCCGCGAATGCGGACGCCTCATTAAGGCCTTCTTGCTTGGGTCTGCCTTTTGTTTCTTAAAAAGTTAAAACAAATATGATGGGTTTTTTAAGTAAATTTTTTAAACAGTTTCTATCTCGATAAATATAGGTAAAAATCACCGGTTATAGTCTAAAAGAACAGAGCTAAAACTGGATTTAGATAGGAGTATTGATCCGTAGTCACTTCGAATATCTCCGTTGGATAATGCATTGTTATCAGGTGTTTAGTGTGGAGTTGAGGCCGTAACCAATTGGATTAGCGAATGCGCTGCACTTGTCTACACAACTGGACGTAGGAGTAGTCACTAGAAATTTGGAACAAAAACATCTATCAGTTTGTTTTTTCAAAGAGCACGATCTTATCTTAGCCGTCCAACTACAGCATCCGGGAATCTCCCTCACGAATCGGCCCAAATCCGTCGCATTGCCTATCAAAAGGCTACCATTATTATTATTGTTTTCATTTAGGCACGTCTCCCAAAACCATCTATCAATTTTTTTAACAGCAAAATCATCCATCAATTATATAGGCCCGCTCGGTTGGGTTGAAAAGCTGTGACTTATGATTGAAATTGCGCTTTAGCTGAATGTGGTTTATTTGGCGTAATTAAATTTAAAAAAAATAAAAATAGAAAAAATATGCTAGCTCATGACGGACAACGCAAATAAATACAGGAAAAAAGAACCGGCAAAAAACTCAAAAATAAGCTAAAAGTTCATAAAAAGACGGAATTTATGAATAGTGAAAAATAAACCAGAAATCAGAAGCTGAAACGAGCAGAGCCTATAGACGGTGTCGATCTAAAAAAAATTATGGTCGGTGTCGATCTAAACAAAAGTTATAGTCGGTGTCGTGGTACTACTGCCACCGTACCATTATTGTTTTGTCGATCTGGGTTCCTGTCAACCATTGGACGGCCAGAGACAAGGTACAGGAGCACACCTATAGTCACTGTACGCATGCACATGCAGCAGAAGTTTTCTCAGTGATTAGGTCACATTTTCTGTATGTTTTCTCATCAGTGCCGTGTAAGACTCTAGCAGTCTCATTTCTGTTCTTCTGGTTCTCCAAAGCAGAAGGCGTGCAGTATGTATGTGCATCAGCTAGAGCTTGTCAGATGAATCCAACTTTGCTGATGGCGAGAGGTTGGAGGTGGAGCTGCGTTAACCGAATATCCACTCGATCTTGTCGAACACTCAGTCGATGAGTCCGGCGAGGCCGCCGCCGCCGCCCATGCCCGCCGCGGTCCAGTCCAGCAACCGGTCGAAGGGTACCTCCGGCCCTGATCGCTCCAGAGGTCGATGGGCCGGAGGTACAGGGCTGGATCCGGGCAGTAATCAACTAATCATGAAGCAAACGAGACGGTCAGTGAAATCTAGCCCAGTGCACGTTGCCTGACAGTGCAAGCCCTGTTCGTTGCTAAATGGGCCAAACCAAACATGGCCCCATTTGAGCCCAGGTTGGACGAAGTCTATGTGGTTACCTGAACGGCGTGCATTTTCCTGACGAAGGTTTTGAAGGCCCGCCGGAAGTTGCTCCCCGTCTGGAGTTCGTCCGAAGGTCGGAGGCACGTCACCGCGGCGACCCGGCGCGCCGGCGCGGTCGACGCCGTTGGGCCGCGCGTTCCTCGGCATCTGGTTATAACCCTGCCGGTCGTACCTGCTCAGCGCGTTCTCGCACGCCACCTCGATCCCCTCCCTCCACCCTGCGCTCAGCACCTGCACGCACGCACCGCCGGCCGTTAATTCCAAGAACAACCATGAACGGTACATATACTCGTGTAATTTCTCTGGCTCCCCTGTAGATGAACAGTGGTGGATTGGATGCTGTAATGTTATCGCTGTTACCTACCTGTTGGACGAGTTGCTCCTCGACCTGCTCCGAGTTGCTCATCTCCGCGCAGGTGAGGTTGAGGGTGGCTCCGTCGGGCCGCGCCAGCATGCCGGAGATCGGCCGGTATCCGTCTCGGCCGTCCAGGTTGGTACCCGGCGGCGAGCTCCGCGGCGTGGCTCGGGTGCCTGCACCACCAGTGTATCCCAGACACCTGCACATTTTGCTTTCCGCTGTAGAGTTCAACAGTGCGATTCCTGGCTTGCTGCAGCGCGATGTTTCGGCAGTGAGACACGTACCTTTGGGGCGAGCTTGACCTTGCACCCCAAAGAAGGCCCTGTTCACTTCGTCCAGGATCCTGTCCCCGTGCTCGATCAGCTTGCTGGAGTACCATGTCAGGAAGAACCTCCCCTCCTCGGTGAGGTACGTCCCGCCGTCCGCCGCGAAGAACCGCGTGTCCTACGGACCATTCTCCCGGGAGAGGTTTCCTCAAAGAGATGTTAATCTTACTTGGAAC
This sequence comes from Dendrocalamus latiflorus, assembly GCA_017311315.1. NCBI lineage: Eukaryota > Viridiplantae > Streptophyta > Magnoliopsida > Poales > Poaceae > Dendrocalamus > Dendrocalamus latiflorus. Next base: position 21,452,557 of record CM029671.1, on the reverse strand, counting down.
TGTCCGATGCCGGGGAAGACCCACCCCTGGTTCTCGGGGTAGGATGGGTACCTCAGTTCACCTCCAGGGCCAAGTCCGACCTCTAAGTCCACGATCATGCCAGAGTCCAAGAAGTCTGCCATGTTCTCTCTGGAGCTCTTCATGGAGTCTGCATCAGTACCATGCCAGCCCGGCGCCCTCCCACAAGTCCGCCATGACGCTAGTGTGGTTTGCGTCAAGTGTGTGTTCTGTGCGTGTGCGCATGTTGTTTCCATTGAAGTTTTCTCGTCCTTTTCAGTTCCTTCTTTCTTTTTCGTTGTGAACGTCGTTGGGGCTGGGGAGAAGCTGTGGGGGGTTTTTTTTTGGCTCTCTGTCTGTTCTTTGGTTTTGGCTCTGTGAAGTGATAGCTCTAGCAAGGGTCTGGATTCAACCTGTGGTCAAGCTCAAATGTTTCTTTTTACCTAGCTCGTTTTGTACTTTGTACGATCTATGCAGTATGAACTACTAGGAAGTAAATTTGCGCCTCGCAAAATCCAGAGCAAATTCTGGAAATGTTTAGGTCGAATTGTCTTCATTTTTTGACTGAATAATCTACACACCAATCATGTATTTCTTTTTCCCAAATATTGGTCCTGTGAAGGGTTATTGTGAAGCGGATTTTTTCCCTCAACTGGTTGAATGCACTGCTTTGGTACGGATATCATATTACACCAACACATCCGAGTCAATGTTGTTGGACGTGGACTGTTCCACGCCCTTAGCTCTGTCTCTGTGTTCGGTCAAACTCCGATCCATCCCGAGTCGCACCTTCTTAGCTCTGTCTCTGTGTTTGGTCAAGCTCCGATCTATCTCGGATCGCACCTCTGCCATCGTGCTAATCCACCCAATTGTTCTTCTTAGCTTTTGTTTTAAGAAAGATTGTGCCTGCTACTGGTTATATCTCATGTCATACGTCCTATTCTTTTTCAGCTTTTGGCTTTTTTATAGTAACTAACTTTTAAACGGAGTGTCTTTTTAAGATGGAGTCTACTAAGTTAATTATAGCATATATTATACCGACTTCGTTTTTATTAGCAAAAACCGCACGTGAGTTTCTATTACTCTATAATCTCTCATATAAACAGTTCAAAAATTACAAGGCACAGCCAAAAATTATAAGTCTAAGTAAAAAAAACCTATAATGAGGAGCTCTTCGGGAAGCCTGATTAAAGTGAGGACGTCTTGCTTAGTCAGGCTAGGCTCGAGCCCTCACCAAAACTAGAAGGAAAAGTTGGGGACGTCTCTCCCCTGGTCTCTTTCTTTTAACTCATGTCGTAATTGTATTGACGTTAATCTATTTGCTGAGAAAGAAAGACACATTTCCCATGGGCTGACAGCTAAGGCCGAGAAAGACTCTTAGGTCTCTAAGGCCCTGTTCTTTTCATTTTCTAAAAGATGCTTTTCAATTTTTCTATAGTAATTAATTTTTAAACGGAGATTTTTTTAAAATAGGGTCACTAGTTAATTATAGTACATATTTTACTGACTTCATTTATATCGGTAAAAACTGCACGTGAGTTTCTGTTACTCTGTAATATCTCGTACAAACAGTCTAAAAGTCACAAACCGCAGTCAAAAATCCACAAACCGCAGCAAAAAACAACAGACCCTAAGAAAGTTCACAATGGCTTAAGCTAACAATTGAGGCCTATAAAAGCCCACATCCATTGGTCCCAGCCTAAATTCCGTACTCGTGAACCTCGTGCTCCCATTCTGCTCGCCTTGGGAAACGAATTGTTCGCCTCGTTGGATTTTCTTCCCTCGCCTTGATCCTTATCTCGGCGTCCGATCCCACGGCCGCTTCCCCTCCTCCTCAAACCACTACCCCCGAAATCCCCCCAAATCCCGACGCGACCGCGAAACCCTAGCCTCTCCTCCGGCAACGGCGAGCCACCCCGCTGCCATGGCTTCCCCGGAAGGCTCCACGTGGGTCTTCGACTGCCCCCTCATGGATGACCTGGCCGCCGCCGACTTCGCCGCCGCCCCCGCAGGAGGTTTCTACTGGGCGCCGGCGATGCAGCCGCAGATACAGCCGCCGGCGCAGGCCGTCGCCGCCGCGGCGGCTCCCACCACCTGGTGATTGCGGGTTTACGGCCTCGATCGCGCTCGGCCGTGGCTGGGCTCGGTGCCATGGTTTCTTATTACATTTCGTGTCCTGATTTGCTGCCACGATGCCTGCATGCTATCTTCTATAGCGTAAATTGACATGGGTGGTAGCATATTTGTTGTTATTATTTGTGTGATTGTAGGTTGGTAAAGCTTATTAGTGGGATTTGGATCCTGCACTAGCAATTGCATATGTCTAGCAGACTGAAGGAACTAGTTACATGGGGGCAGCTTCTTTTTCAAACCTTATTGTTCATGTGCCTGCATGCAACATGACGGGTGACCTCATGTGTTGTGTAATGTAGACCCTTATTTTTTTCACTCTGGTGTTTCACACACCGTAGCTTATGGTGTAATGACTTACAGTGCCCCAATTAGTGCATCCATCTTAACTATCATATCGTGTTAAATCTGCATGTGTCTTATACTGTCCTTGCTATGTTAATTTTGTACGCCACTTATTGTTGTGCATTGTCTTGAGATTTTACATTCTAAACTGCAAATTATTATTTTTGCACCAGTTCTGAAATCAATAACTCCGTGGACTGTGAGCATGGCAAAGAGCAGCCAACAAATAAACGGTTTGTTTATGTCTATTCTTTGTTTGTATAGTTCAACCATATATTTGCATTCCTGTTTTCTGTTGAATGTTTCTAACTTAGCATGAAAATGCTTCAGTCCTAGGTCAGAAAGTGGTGCTCAACCACGCTCCAAAGCATGCAGGGAGAAATTGAGAAGGGACAAGCTGAATGAGAGGTATGTTCCCTGCCAACAATCACATTTTATTATTTAGTTTAATCTGTTTTTCCTGTTGCAGTATTGCATTTGTTAACTGTAATTGAACTAATGGACCTTTTCTGTTAGGTTCTTGGAATTGGGTGCCGTCCTGGAACCAGGGAAGACGCCTAAAATGGACAAACCTGCTATGTTGAATGATGCTATTCGTGTCGTTGCTGAATTGCGTAGTGAAGCACAGAAGTTGAAGGATTCAAATGAGAGCCTCCAAGAGAAGATCAAAGAGCTGAAGGTCTGTCCTGTTTCATATAGCTAATTTGTTTACTATGTATCTGTTCTGATGGGGGATAAGCCTCTCTTATGCAATTTGCATGTATTGTTTAGGCACTTCATATTATTTTATATTCTTGATTTATGACTCTTTTGTCAATTTGTTTGTTATTTTTTGTCTGAAATTTAATTCATTCAATCATATTACAGGGGAAAAACAAAGGGATGGTCAAATTATTTTGTAAATGGTAATATTGATGGTTTTGCAGTTTTGGCAGTACCATCCTTATAGATGAAATGTGCAGAAAATTGTTTCTTTTTGTGTGTGTGGTGGGGGGTACGGTGCTTGTAGATTTGTATCCCTGTTAGTTCTCTGTAATCTTTTGAGGTTTTACTTCTTTTGTGTTGCCTGCACCCTGCAGTAACAAAAGTAATATTCACATAAAATATTTGATGAACCTGCTCTGCTGTATATGGGCTAAGAACAACTGTTTGTTGAGTTCACAGGCTTGTAGATTTCTACCGATCTGCCAAATCTTCTGTCATTGTATACTTGTATTAATTTATTTGTTTTTGAACATTGGGTTTTGTTTCATTAATTGTTACCTAGAAGTATATAGTCACCTTCTTGTATTTTTAGTATGTTGTTTACTGTAAGATATTGGTGGTATAAACTACAAAGCGTTCATCCAAAGAACAAATCAATCCTCAAATCCTTCGATTTGGCAGGCTGAAAAGAATGAGCTGCGGGATGAAAAGCAAAAGCTGAAGGCAGAGAAAGAGAGCCTGGAACAGCAGATAAAGTTCCCGAGTGCCCGTCCGAGCCTTGTACCACACCCTTCGGTTATCCCAGCCACTGCATTTGCCGCCGCTCAAGGACAAGCTGCCGGGCAGAAGTTGATGATGCCTGTCATCGGCTACCCAGGATTTCCCATGTGGCAATTCATGCCGCCTTCTGATGTTGATACCTCCGATGACCCCAAGTCATGCCCTCCTGTTGCATAATTCAGCAAAAACCATTTGCCTCGTCTTGTGGAAAGAGGCAAAACTGCCGTCCATTGAAGTCCAGTCTGGTCCCCAGTGTTATGTAGTCAACTCCAGAACTGAACTGAAGCTTCTATGTATCAGCCGGTGGCATGGGACGATCTGATGACACAGCTGTACATTATTAGTAAATAAAATCCATCTGTTGAAGCAAATGAGGATTAGATTCTGTAGAATTACTGCTTTGTTTTTGTATAGCGTGGTTGGTCTCATGTCTCTTCCATGTGTAGACAGTGCAAAATGCAGGTGGAACCAGGACGGATGCATCTGAAGTCTATGCTCTGTTGCGTATAACGTGATGACCTCTCAGCAAGACGTGCCCTCCAGTAGTAATGTTCCCCTGCAATATTCTCTCTTTCGAAGGGAAGGAGCTCCTCTTTTCCTTTTTTGTAATTACTGGGAAGTTTCGTTGTTTTTGATATCTCAGATGTAATATGTCAATTTTATTAAGAACAACTTGATGGTCTATTGAACCAATCCTTGTTCCAGTGTTCCCAGGAGAAAATGTGTGGTTCCAGTTCACAAATGGTTCATCAAAACTTCACCGACCCGCAAAAAAAATTCACACATGCATCATTCATCGAAAGAATGTTTTGGGTAACAAACGCATCAAAGCAGATTTGCACAAATCAAAATGTAGTGGCAAATGAGGAAGACCTGTTTCAAAATGGAATTAGAGAGTAGGGAGTAGTATCCATATACCAATTACAAGGAATGTACACATGAAAAAAAGTAAAACAGTAGAAAGAAATAACCACACCTCGGTAAATACTTAGATATCCTGTACTCGGTAAATACTTAGCTTTTTGGCATAAGGAGCTTAGCCATGCCAGGCTGTTTGGTATTCTAGTTTTTTTGGCTTTTAAGCGATGGATTATTGTTGAAATATCTAAAATATCCTTGTTCTAATATCAGAGATGAATTTCATTATGATCCAATAATTACAAAGTTCATCACTACCTCATGAGATTTGACTAACAATGGCATGAATCATTTAAAGAAAAATACATCAAATCACATCAATAATTGGTAGAACACATAATAATCATGGATAATTCAATTCATGACGAAACCCTAGAGGCAAGTCATACGGTTTGGTTTGGCGGAACGCATACGGGAAAATGAGGGGAAAAAGAGAAGGATTGATACTATATAAACAATAGTATTGGTGGGTAATTTTTAAGAAATAAATTGAGTGGCAAGGTATATTTCCAACCTATAAAAGCCAAAATAAACACATTTTTTTTCTAGCTTTTGGCTTAAAGTTGTAAAGTAGTTTATAGCTTTTTAAAAACTTAGTTAAAAAGTCATTTATTAATGCTTTGTTTTTTTCTTTTAGGCCGAAGGAGAAACCTACACAAACAGGTGTAGAAAAGCGTACGTTGTTTGATTAGGCTGCCAGGGCCCCAAAGCAGCCACCGCCAGCCCGGCCACGCCCACCATCGGCTGCTGAAACCGAGGGGTGGACGCGGTGGTGCTCGGTCCTGCTGCCGGCGACCTCGCTGCCACGTTCATCAGCACCTTGTCGGCCGACGGCGCCGGCGCCGGCGCCTTCTTGTCCCCATAGCTGTCGGCGGGAAGCGGAGCCGGTGAAGGGCCTGCGGCGGCTGCGGCGGCGGCGGCAGCGGCGGAGTAGGGCGCGGTGGTGACCCTGACGTGCATGGTGCTGTTGAGGCAGTGGCAGGGGATGCCGCAGATGAAGTAGCGGGTGCCGGTGAACTCGAAGGTGGTTCGCCGCTGGAGTGGGTGGAGATGGCGCTGCCCGCGGTGCAGCTATCGTAGCCCGACTCTTGTCACCTCCACTCCAGCACGTTGTTGTATGGTTCGTACCTGAACGCTGTCACGTTAATATTATTACGTGTCAGACTACTAGCTAGAGATGCGAAGATTATCGAGAAGAAAAGATGGATGAGGCACATTAGGCCAACTCGTGCGTCAAAATTAATATACGATCAATTAATTTATGCATAAACATGAATAGATTAGGCAAGTTATACATAGAACGAATGTACTTATGGTGTCGCCGTCCATGAACGTCTTGCCGGCCGCGATCAATTTTGGTATTATTTGTTACGTGAATATCAAATTTAATTTTTGAATCATTGCAATTCCATTTTTAGATTCCTCTTTGAGCGTGGGACTTCTTGAGGGTGACGCATATGCAGTGGTGCGGTCAGAGAGCGCATGATTCAAATCGTGCGGTGGAGGAGCGCACGACAGCGAGATCGTGTAGTTCCGGACCACACGAATTGCCCTATAGCATTATGTGGTCCGAGACTACATGATTTTGGTGAGTCGTGCAGTCTGGACTGCATGATTGCAGCGCCGTCCCGTTGCCTTGCCGAAAACCGCCGATCACGTCTGCTTTTCCCATTTTTACATGAGCTGCTGGCACGCGCCGGAAACTTCATGCATTGCAATATTGCATGGTGCCCCCACCTGTGGTGTCGCTCGTACGCCCGCTCAGTCGCACGATAAAATGGTTCAGACGACATGTGTTTCATGATTTGTAGCAAAGAGTGGCCTCGTCTGCGGTTGGAGCCTGGACAGAGCGAGAGAGGGAGTGAAGGGAATGAAGAAATGAGTGTAAACACATAATTTTGAGTTTTTTTTTGGAATTAGAAGTTTTTGTAATTACAAAGGTTGTAGATCGCCTTGTCAGCTTCAAAAAAGGTAATTATTATCCCTATATGACCATAATTTCATCGAAGTGATCAGCATGTAATTAGCCAAAATGTTATTTATAAATGTTGCTGCATGTCAATCTTTGATAAAATGTTTGTTTCTGCGAAACCTTTCATATATGAAGCATGGTGTATTATAGTGTAGAGAATATGTTGTAGTTTGTTTTTTGTAAACACATTTAGTTGGACTATTGCAGTCAGCGCAAGTTGTGTAAGCGTTAAAACAATAAGTATTTATGTGAGAGTATTTGTAAGTCATAACAAGAGTAGTCGGATTAGAAACAAGAATGCCACAGTTAGTAGGGTTAGGAACAACATGGGCGTGAAACACGATGTTGTGTTTTTGTGAGCTTCGCGGGGATGGCGAGATCTCCCTGGGGATTAGAAAGGTGGTAGATCGAATGGTTGATAGATGATAAGGGAGTTGATCTAATGGTTGGAAGCTATCATGTTCAAACAGAGTTGATCTAGTAAGAGGAGGAGCATTGCAGAAGGAGGTCAGGTAATTCATTTTCCATTGACCCCAAGTCTTAATTTTGCACTTTTGCTAATTCTATTGGGCATATATTAAACTTTGAAATTAGTGACGGTGAGAGTCGACAAAGTTAATTCTTCTTCTTCCGAGCTTGAGTTTGATGTGTTAACTATAGTTATATTTGTTCGGGCTAGCTTTTTTCTTGACTCCGCTACTGCTTGTACATGCCCATGTTGCTTTAATCTTATACAATCCTTTGGAAGAATGAGAAGCTATATTGGCACAATTTCAAAAACTTCCATTCAATTAGGATTTAGAGTATGAACTATGCAAGTAATAGATTATAAATGAAATTATTATCGTTATGCACATAGCAATAAAATAGAAGTTGAATAAGCCCAATCTAATCTAGACCATATCCAACAGTTAGACTCGCCAACCGCACTTTGCCCTCACCAATTGCTCATGTCCTCACGTCCGATATACAATGAACCGTGGCTCTTAGCAACCTATCACAACCCATACGAGCGCTGATGCAACTGCTTTTGGTTTGTTCTGAGTTCTTGACCGAGCCTCTGCCACAACAGCAAAATCAAAAAAATTTCAAGTAATTCACACAAAGTTTGGAGGTGGAATGACATGTGATGATATAGAATTTTAATTAGGGTTTTAATGAGGCGGGCACAAAAAGAATGAAATGGCGGCTGCAACCATCATCGTCGCCTCCGTCATCTATAGTTACTTAGAGCTAAGCTAGAGTCAGCACAGTATGATATCGATCCGTTAGACTTTAAGCTATATCTAAATCTAACTGAAGACAAAACAGATCGACATAAAAAAGTAATTGAACTAAACCGGCACGGTATGACAGACTCAAAGCACACTGGCAGTGTCATGCCGGCACGATCCAAGTCCCACCGCTAGATCTAACTCATGAAGGCGCTGCACCTGGTCAATAATGACATCGACGGGTCTACATTAATTTAATCTAGTGGATGCATCGCCTGCCAATGATTCGAATACTAAGAGCAAGTCCAATAATGGTCTTATAGCCAAGCTAGTCAGCATTTTTGCTGATGTGGAGGAGAGAAGAGAGGAGAGAGATGAGAGCTTGGCTCTCATGCAAGCAACAAACTGGGCACGTGAGCCTATGCAGTGGTGTGCTAAGATAATAAATGTATGTGAGGAGGAATAGGAAAGAGAATGTGAGACATTGTACCACATAATAATAAAAAACCTTTTGTAGACAAATAGAAGATAAATTATTGTATAACTTGGCTCTTATAACTTGACTTATAACCAAATACTTAGCTCTATTATTGGACTTGCTCTAACAAGTTGAATGCGACCTCCCTTTGCAAGTCAACAGCCATTGCGAACAAAAGAATAATATTACGAACAGGCCCTCAAACATCGAAACCATCTCAATCAAATCCAAGTGTCGAACTGCAGTGCAATCTACTGGAACTCTTTTTTGCAAAAGCTCATCTACACGAAACACGACGATTTGGAGATGCACAAGATGACAATTGACAAAGAGTATTTCCTCAAAAAGAAAAAAATAGAAGATGACAAGCGTACAAGTACACACAGCTGCCTCAGCTTTAATTCGCCCACGGTGAAACATGCGGTACGTAAGATACTACTAACACAGAAGCCTCGCAGTCCAAGGCGTTTTCCTTTCTTTAATCCTTTCTTCTGATCACCATTTCTACAGTATTCCACCACCAGTTCGACATCACGCCACGCCTGATCCAGATCTCGGCTGGCCGCGGTGAAGAAACGCGGCATGGCGTCCGAGCTAGGTGGCCTTGCCGTGGTCTCGGCCGCCGTGGCCGTGGCCATGGCATACGCGCGCTTCGCCACCTCGTGCCTGGCCCCCGGCCTCACCCGCCTCGCCGCGCTCCTCCCGGTGCTCCTTCTCCTCCCCGTCCTACCCTTCGCCTTCTCCTCCATCCACCTCCGCACCGTCTCCGCCTTCTTCCTCGTCTGGCTCTGCGCATTCAAGCTCCTGCTCCTCGCCGCCGGCCACGGACCGCTCCACCCCGCCCTCCCGCTCGTCCGGTTCGTCGCCTGCGCCGCGCTGCCCATCAAGGTCCGGGACAAGAACAAGTCCTCCCGGTCTCTCCCTCCCGAGTTCCTGCTGTCCTACGCGGCCAAGGCGGCCCTTTTCGCGGCGCTGGTCTCGCTCCGGTGCTTCCGGGAGCGGATGCCCGCGTACGCCGTGGTCGCGTTCGACTGCTCGCACGTCTACCTCATGCTCGAGCTCTTCCTCGCGTCCGCAGCAGCGTTCGCCCGTGCGCTGCTCGGTGCGGAGCTGGAGCCGCAGTTCGACCGGCCGTACCTCGCTTCTTCCCTCCGCGACTTCTGGGGCCGCCGGTGGAACCTCATGGTCCCCGCCGTGCTCCGCCCGAGCGTGTACCGCCCCGTGCGCGCCCGCCTCGGCGCCCCCGCCGGCGTGCTCGCCGCGTTCCTCGTGTCGGGGCTCATGCACGAGGTCTTGTTCTACTACATCACGCTCGAGGCCGGCACGGGCGAGGTGACCGCGTTCTTCGCCCTCCACGGCGCGTGCATGGTGGCCGAGCAGTGGTGGGCGAGGCAGAGCGGCCTGTGGCGGCCGCCGCGTGCGGTGGCGACGGCGCTCACGCTGGCATTCGTCACGGGGACAGGGTCCTGGCTCTTCTTCGCGCCCGTCGTACGGAGCGGGCTGGACAAGGCCATTGTCGCCGAGTGCGAGGGGATGGTGGTGTTCTTGGAGGACGCTGGGCGGAAGCTGGCCTCGGCGGCACGTTTGGTTTGGTCCTGACGGTCCGCAACGCAACGTACATGTAATAGTTGCTTCGCTCTTCTGCCATGGTGATTCCGATCGAATTTGGCGCGGGAACAATCACATTGTAGTCCATATATCGCAATCAGATTCATTGTATTTCGCTGGAATATCATCACACCACAGTATGCCTGGGCGATTGAAAATGGTTCAGACGGTGAAGTATATGTTCATTTTTCCTCCTCAGCTTAAGTTTTCAGGTGAACTAGACGTTGCATACAACTTGATGAATCAGAGTCGAGTGGTAATAAGTTTGAGTCCTAGCCAACATAGTAGGATTATAAAAATGGGGGCCCATTTCTAGTTCATGTTTAGGTCTGTGAGGGAAGTGTATATTGTCGACGCTACAAAGCAATGCAGTAACAAATCTTCCTGCTTCGGCCTCCCGCGGCCGGGCTGCTGCCGAGGGCCCGCACCGCACGGCTCGGCGCATCGAAAACAGCCCAGCGTGCTCGCCCGGAGGATAGCGCAACAGGCCGCTGGTTGTTGATGTGGATCGATCCGTACGTGGATGGAGGGCTGGGCAGCATGCGCCACCGGGCACAGAGGCCTTGGCTGGAGACGCCGCCGCCATACCGTGACCAGCAACCAAGTGTGTAGTGTACAGTACAGTTTATTGTTGCCCGTTTGATAAATCATAGCCCTAAGTCATAAATAAATCTTCCCTTTTTCTTAGGAAAGCTTTATTTTGGACATTGATATGGTCTTGAAAACATTGCTTTGACCGCTAATTTCTATTCCTGTATGTTGGTAAGAGCTAAAGAAATTATAATATCATGATGTGTTTTTTTAATTAAACTAGCAAAATAGACCGTGCAGTTGTCCCCCTAACTAGTTTTTTTATATGATTTCCTATCTCTTACTACTTATATTCTAAATGCCTACTCTAATATGAAACACCGACACGGTTATTTAGTAGTGTTTAATATCTATACGATTCTAGAGAATTAAATTGGTTAATCTTAATTTGATACTTTATGAATTAGTATTTACAATTAAAAATCGACCTACATATGAAAATACAACTTTGTTCATTATGGGTTTCTATTGTCACTCGATTAATTTCAAGAGAATTAAATTGATTTTCTTAATTTGATACTTTATGAATTAGTATTTAAAATTAAAAATCTACCTACATATGAAAATACAGCTTTGTTAAATATAGGCTTCTATTATCTCTACATGTGATTAAATTTCAACGTTATAATAAGTGGTATTTGTGGATCTGTATGGTTATAATAATATTGTGCAATTAGTTTTAATGTGATTAAACCCCTCGTCGTTATAATATGACATATTGATTCCTAAAAGTATAATATAATATCACAAAGCCTCTATCTCTTGACAAAAGTTGACCAAGATAAAAAGTTGATCGTTGGAGAAAAGAAAGCAAAAATGTTTTGTAAATGTAATTGCATGGCGCTTCTTAGCAGGCTACCCAAGCTACCTCGCCGGCCAGACCCTCTCTCCGCTTTCGCCATGGCCTAAGAGCTCTGCTGTCTGCTTGTCTCGACGAATAAAGAAGCAGCAGCACACTACCGTGTGTGCTAGGCTTGGCGAGATGGCTCGCTCCTTGAGCCGATGCCGCATGAGGCGATCCACTAGACCAGCCCACTAAGCTACCAAGGCATAGCAATTAGGGGGGCTCCTATATGCTGCCTGGGTGCCCCTGCCGCCCAGGTGGCCAGGTGGGCCATGGTGCTACTCCATGTGTCTTACTTTTTGTGTTTTAAAGAGTGAGAGTGGGCCATGGACTGCAGGGTGGGAGGTACTTGGCTCCCCGCCGCCTGTGCGGCATATAGGAATCGCACAGCAATAAGACATTTATCATACGAACACCCCATTTGACTCTAGCTCATCTTGTTGTTTTGGACTCTAGAGGTGGGGTTGGGGAGGGAGTGACATGGTAGCACAGCGACGTTGGCGAGCTGGCGAGAAGTGAGAAAAGACACAATGCCACGAGCTAATGGAGAGGCTATTAGAAGCGCCGGGCCACGGGGCACGGCTATGCAGGCATCACAGCGAGGCGTTAGCCGGCATCAGCAAAACGGGCGGGGAGCAAGCAAGGCAGTGAGACTGGGACCTGAATAATTTTGTTCATATGCAGATACAGATAAATTGTACCTTCATTCTTACATGTTTACATGTAAATTATTTTGTTAGATTACATTTAGTGTCATATGCTTTTATTAGTGTAATAGCAATATGAATTATGCATATTTACTTTACTATTAGATAATTTTATTGGTACACATCGTCTGACCTAAATTTTATTCCAGATCCACCACGGTTTCTTATGCTTCTATATATTTTCGTGTTTGATGTGTTTGGCACAGCGTACATGGCGCGCCTCAACGCCGGTTGCAGCGTGCGCGACTGTCGTCCTAGAGCACATCACAATGTCGTTCATGGTTGGCGTCCTTGGAGAAAGGGCAGCTGCTGAGCTGCACGTGGTCACGTGCGCTTGGCCATGCACGTCCCTCTTTTATACCTTTTTGTTTCTCTGACCAGAAACTATTTTTTTAGTTTTAAAATTATATAACAACATATATCTCTGAATACGCACAAGACATCAAATGGCCACTATAGCTCGGCTTTAAGTAGGGCCTACCAATTAAGGACTAGCTGTTTTGCTTTTTTTTTTTTTTGAGAATTTTCAGTATATTTCTCTTATCTATATAAATAAAAAATAATTAGTGAGATCCAATACACCTCATTCGTTTTAGAGGTAAAAAAATCCCACAATAATCTTAAAAGAAAAAATATTAGAAATTCTTACATTAATCGAGAAAAAAGAAGAAACATCTCCACCACTTACTTTGGTAAGACTATATTATAACGATGCGGATTAATCATATATCTATATTAGAGTTGTATATCCAATATAATTATATTTTAGTTATACGTATTAGAGTTGTATATCAAAGACAATTGTATCATACTCCCTGCGTGCAAGTTTATAAGATGTATTTTCTCTTGTTATATAAACCAAGGAGAGTGAAAATTGCTAGATTATCCATAATTATTATCTCGAAGCACTATATTCAATGCATGCATGTAGAGAATAGTAAATAAAACTATATATTTATTACGGGTATAAAGATAACACCATATTGATTTTTGTATTAAAACATAAAATACACCCTATATTTATGGATAAGATCATTAAAAAAATACGCACTATAAATTTGGACGGAAAAAGTTGTATCTAGCCATGTAATTGTGTGGGTAAATTCGCTAGTTTTTAATAAGATCCAATGGCCGCTAAAGTTGAACTTTAACTAGACCCCACCATATTAAGGGTGAATATTTTTATTTTTTGTGATAATTTATAATCTTTTTCTTAGGCCAGCCTCAGTGGAAGTTTCATCTGCATTTAATAGGCTGCCACATAGGCATTTTTGATAATATGGCAACATTTTTAAGAAGAGAGAGAAGAAGTGAGTTTCATCTAGATGAAACTCTCTTAGCACGATTACCAACTCTATATGAGTCATGAAATTAAATGTCTATGAAACAATAGAAAGAAACTATGCATTGAGGATGGATGTTTCATCCATGTTTCATTTCATTTTACATGATGTGGCAGTCTTGAAAACAACGTCATGAAACTCTCCACTGAGAATGGCCTTAGTAGTCATGGAGCCCCCCCCCCCCCCCGCCCCTCGCGGGTACTCGAGCTGCAGCTAAATCGACTTCTCCATATTCCATTATTTCCATGAAAGCATGTGTGCTGATTTACTCCGAGCTATGTATGAGTAATGTGCTTTTGCTTTTGTCCACGCGCATGCATACATTAAGAGTGTGCGTGGCTTATGGTTAAATTTTTTTGCTGTAGCTGATGGTGCTTATTTGGTATAATTAAATTTAAAAATAGAAAAAGGATTAGCCTAACACGTATAATTCAAACGAATACGGGAAAAAGAATCAACAAAAAAGCTCAAAAAATCCGAAAAGTCAGAAAAAGATGAAATTTAGGAATAATGAAAAATAAGCCGGAAGCTAGAAACCCAAGTCTAAACGAGCGGGCCTTAACTCTATGCCCAGCATGCATTAGGGTCTATTCATATTGGCTGAGCAGGTATTTTTTTAGCTGTGACTAATGACTTTTGGTTGAAAATAAATAGTATGTGTTGAAAAAATGCTTTTTAGAAAAAGAGGGTGAGCGATGGGAAAAATGAGAGAGAGATATGTGCGTGAGATAGAAGAGGAATAGAGTACGTGATGCACCCGTGACTCTTTACTTTATTATCAAAGTAAGGAAATGGAAAAGCCGCTAAGAGCAAGTTTAATAGTACAGATAGCTGCTACCTCCAATACATTTCCATGTTATCAAAAGATAATGATGCAGTCAACTCATACAATAAGCTGGCTATAAGTTGTCTCCACAAGAGCTCTCAATCATTTAATACATACATGGGTATTGATAATTTAATACATGCATGGGTATAACAATTAGTTCTATGAGTACATGCATGGATAATGCATCTTTTCCTGTGCTATAGCCTGACTCTTGCATGGGAGTCGGCTTGGCTCTCTCTCTCCTTTTCTCTCCCCTCCACATAGGACTATGCTGACATGAATTCACTTGTAGCTAGCACAGTCAGCCTTATTTAACTTGCTCTAATATGATCAGAGCCTAAGCGTGTGTTTGGTTCCAGGGACAATAGGAGATGAGACGGGGCGATCCCAGATTTGGACCTATTTGGATTGGAGTCAGCAGGGACAGAGTCCATCCTCTTTGGGGAATATCCCCGGAATATTCCCCTAAATTGAGGATGCCCCCATCCCTTAAAAATGAGGGGATAGGCTCGTCCCTCTTCCTCGCTACCTGCCTCAAATAGTGTGTTTGGTTCCAGGGACAATAGGGGATGTGGACGATTCCATCCTTAAAAACAGGGATGGATTCATTCCATCCTTACCTGACTCCAAACCAAACACACTCTAAATCATGGACAGTAGTGCAAGGGCATTTTAGTGATTTCAATCTCGCCCTCGGTCTATGAGCCAAAACCAAATGCACCATATAAACTCCACCGGAGGAAGTATTGTTTCAGCGCCGATCATTTCCACTTCTGGGGCGCCCCCGTATCTCTTCTTGCAATCGTACGCGCCTCCGTATTTTCAACAGGCGACATTGGCTAATGTTTCGGCAGCAGCTGTAAGCCTGTAATGATCTCTTCGGCATATCCTGCAGCTAGCTCGGGTTAATTCTGTCTGAAATTTGGATTTATTTACGCCCGAGGAACATAATGCCATGAAAGTGCTTCTCTTATACGCCAACTATATACATTAAGGGCATCTCCAACAGTATGAGCTAGTTACTAGCTCTAAGACAACTTCTTCAATAGTACTAGCTTTAGCACATAGCTTATAATATAAATAGCCTCACATGACACTCTCACATAATCTTGGAATGTGTGTATGAGACTAGCTCTTGATCAAGAGATAGCTTTTCTCTCTCTTCTATTAAAATATGAAATAATATGCTTAGAGCTAGCTCATAAGTCACTGTTGGAGATGCTCTAATGGTCTGAAAAATGTTGGGAGTCAAAAAGTCTTCCCCTGGGCTCGAGAAAATGATGGTCGTTGGCACGTATGGCGGCAGCGCCACCTCTAGTGGACTGAAACGGGTATTTCTTTTTGTTTCTAAAAATGGTTTTTCGATTTTTTATAGTAATTAGTATTTAAATATAGTCTTTTTAAGATATGGTCTACAAGTTGATTATAGTATACACTATAAGAACTTCATTTTATATCGGCCAAAACCGCATACGAGTTTCTGTTACTCTCTCATAAACCACCCAAAAATTATAAGCCAAAACTAAAAAGATCATACCCACTATTTTTTCTAAATGAGACTATCCTAAACAGAAGCACCTTACATGCATATGGACCGTGCACCAATAAAAGAAGGAAATTAATGGTGCAGTAGCATGAAAGTATTGTTAGTTGTTGCTTGCCCTGTCTAGGCTTTTTCCACAGGAGCTGACAGGATTTGGAAAGTAGCAGTATGCAAGGGTGCGTGCAGTTATCTGTTTAGAAGGAGGCCCAAGTCTCCCCGTGAACTCGAGAAAACGATGGTCGTTGGCATGTATAGGCGACAGCGCCAACTCTAGTGGACTGAACAAGATATTTCTCTGAATGAGACTACCATAGACAGAAGCACCTTACATGTATATGGACCGTGCACCAATAAAAGAAAGAAATTAATGGTACAATAGCATGGACGTACGTATCGTTCGTCGATGCTTGACCTGTCTAGGTTTTTTTTCCACACGAGTCGACAAACTTTGGAAGCAATAAGCAAGCGTGTGGAGTTCTCGGTGTTTTATCCACACGATGACACGGCCATACCAAAGCTCTCGTAGTCCTCTCTGCTGTGTCCTGACGAGGACGGCACGCGGCAGGAAGGAGACCATTGGTGCAAGTGGCCGTATGGGGAAGGTGCAGACAAGAGGCATATAGTACTACAGAAGTATATGGACCATGTACTAACCAGGACAGAGCACCGTGGTCCATGTGGGTTGGACGGGGTCATCACCCAGCCAACGCGCGAAGTGGGTTCCAGGGTGTGGGGGCTTGCGAGCAGTTGTGCGCCGCTCGGTCCGAGTCAGACACGAGCATGCGGCAATTGGCAAAGCAAGCTGTTGTTCTTTTTCAGGCAGGGAAGACTATCAATCGTAGAATAGTGGCAAGCACCGTCGTATCACACAGATTGTCACGGTAGTAGAAGAAGCAAACCTTTTGTAAACAGCTCTCATCGTACAAAATCATGCGTTTCTTATCTCTGTGAAATATGGATTAGGAATGCAGCCGCACTTGCAAGGGGATCTTAGAAATTCGCCACTCTAAATTGTGGCCTTTCGTGATTTGCCTCTGTTGCAAATAATATACAGAAAAATAGAGATAAAATGCACAGATTTTTATAGGAATAACCATTGCGGGAGAAAATCACGGACGTTTTAAGGCAAATCACTATAATGAAAAGAGCTAACAATGGAGCGTTTGATTTTCCTATGGGCTACTGAAATATATATATATATATATATATATATATATATATATATATATATATATATATATATATATATATATATATATATATATATATATATATATAGTGTGAGGGAAAAGAATCCTACACAGAGGGAAACCGAATCAGAGTCGGTTACTACATATTGACATCACGCCTAATATAATCTGTTCATGCACCTGCCATACCACGTCTGACATGAGACGATGAAGTGTCCTATACGGACACGATATGAATTCGGATCAACTTTAACAATCTCCACCTTGAGCCGAATTCCCTCCAGTAGTCGAAGAATATGATAGACTCATCCAATAAAATTATCATGTATAGTTTGAGCGCCGAAAGTCTAAAAAACTAATGAATAATACCAACTAAGCGTGAGCATAACTCAAACTTAGATGTAAGAATTGGTTTTGTCAACATATCAGCTGGATTATTATGAGTACTTATCTTGCTGACTTTAACATCACCTTGAGTAATGACACCTCAAATGTAGTGATACCTGATATCAATGTGCTTTGTTCTCTATGAAACATTTGATCTTTTGTAAGGTAAATGGCACTTTGACTATCACAAAATATTGTAGTGCAAGATGTACTTCCACAACGCTCAGTAAATAAACTTTTAGCCAAATGGCTTCTTTGAAAGCTTCAGAAATAGCCATATACTCAACTTCTGTAGTAGACAAGGCAACAGTAGTTTGCAAACTTACTTTCTAGCTAACGGCACACTCTCCAACAGTGAACATATAACCAGTGAGAGATTTTCTTTTATCCAAATCTCCAGCAAAATCAGAATCCACATAACCAACGAGTCCATCTCTAGTCTTCCCAAACCGTAAACAAGCATTAGATGTGCCCTGCAAATATCTGAAAATCCATTGAACTGCTTTCCAATGCTCTTTTCCAGTATTAGCCATGTATCTACTAACCACACTTAATGATTGAGATAAATCGGGGTGAGAACATACCATAGCATACATAAGTGAACCAACTGCTCTAGACTCATCAAAAGACGGCTTATCATGCAACATAGTAGACTCATCAAAAGTAATACTTCTGCTAATAACCACCTTTCTAGTTTCAGAATTCCACAATATATACCATTTCACACCAGTTTTATAGCCAAGAAAAATATACTTAACTGCTTTAGAATCTAATTTACCATTGTTAATATGAGCATAAGCAGGATAGTTAAATATTTTTAAGTTTGAATAATTTACTGGAGAGCTAGACCATACCTCAATTGAAGTTAATG
Source organism: Dendrocalamus latiflorus (assembly GCA_017311315.1). Lineage (NCBI taxonomy): Eukaryota > Viridiplantae > Streptophyta > Magnoliopsida > Poales > Poaceae > Dendrocalamus > Dendrocalamus latiflorus. The sequence continues at coordinate 21,434,105 of CM029671.1, read as the reverse complement.
ACACTTGAATGCCTTATGACAGTTGTTACTTAGTCCTTATATGATAAGCCTTATGTAGTGGAAGCACACCTTCCAATAACACATATGAGTGATTTCAACTACCATTCATACTAATGCTCAGCATATAACCAAATCCGAAAGTCATATTGATTCAGGAATTTATAAAGTAAATTTGACATGACATAGAATAGATTGAAAGTCATTGATACTGAAATTAAATCAAACTAGTATAATCAGCGGTGTTGGCCTTGCCTGAACAACATGAAAGATTTGAGTATTGAGGTTTAGGTTCAATAAGAACTTTCCCCATGCTCCTATTCCTGAAAAATACCAACGGAGTCCAATAAGGACTAAGAACCAATTGAAGACAATGCACATGTTGTTACTCATTTTACACGCCTTAGGCTATCGCTTGATTGAAGGACACTCTTCCCCAAAAGATTAAGGTTTTGAAGGAGAAAAGAAAAGAGAAAAAAAGAAAAGATTTGAAGAAGGCAATGATTCCCTTTGTTAAGGATTCTGGTTAATAGAGTTTTTTTTTGAAACAATCTAGTTTTTTTAAACAATCTATTTATTTTATTTAGTTAAAAAATGTTTCAGCTTATTTAAACAAGCTTAATTCCTGAAAAAAGATTTATTTGATTTATGTAAAAATAAAACTTCTTGTACTAGAAATTAATAAGTAATTAATGATAAAAAGTGTTTATCCAATTTAGATTCAATATTGATTCAAATAGATTTATTAGCAGTTTTGTTTATTTATAGTTTATGTGCTATATGTTTATCTTTATTGTAAATATTTCTGAAATTAGAATTAGGTTTGGAAAATAAAATAAATCAACCCAGCTGGACCGACCCACCAAGCCCAGCTATGAGTTTTCCTAAGAATTTTATGTTATTTCTTTTCTAAACAACTCTAAAATATCTATTATCGTTTTTTAGTAATAAATAGATTAAGCCAAACAGCATATTGACGATCCGAAAATGATCGAGTCTTTCCATGGACTCGAGAAAATGATGGTCGTTGGCATGTATAGGCGGCAGCACTAACTTCAGTGGACTGAACAAGATATTTCTCTGAACGAGACTGAAATAAACAGGAGCACCTCACATGTATATGGACCGTGCACCAATAAAAAGAAAGAAATTAATGGTACATTAGCATGGACGTACGTATCGCTAGTTGTTGCTTGACTTGTCTGGGCTTTTTTCCACACGAGCTGACAAACTTTGGAAGCAATGAGCAAGAGGGTGGAGTTCTCGGTTTTTTATCCACACGATGACACGGCCATACCTGCTGTCGTGGGCGTTTGCTTTGTCCCGACGAGGACGGCATGCGCCAGGAAGGAGACCATTGATAGTTTGATACAAGTGGCCGTATGGGGAAAGTACAGACGGAGGTATATAGCCTCTCGCTTATTTCAGTTCAGTTTCTAACTTATTTTTTATTATTCATAAATTTTGTTTTTTTAAAACTTTTAACTTTTTTGAGCTTTTTTACCGGTTCTTTTTCCCGTATTCGTTTGCGTTGTCCGTGATGAGCTAGCATATTATTTTTCTATTTTTAAAATTTTTAAATTTAATTACGTCAAATAAGTCACCTTCAGTTACAGTGAAATTTCAGTCATAAATCGTAGCTTTTCAGTCCAACCGAACGGGACCATAGTCTCTCTCTCCTGAGAAAATGCACGCGCATAGCTACGCACTTGAAAGATAAGGAATGGTGGGTGGTGCATGGTTTAGGAGAGAAAATGCACGCATACAGCTACGCACTTGTAAGATAAGGAAGGGTGGGTGGTGCATGGTTTTACAACATTTTCCGGACCCCTGCTGTATCACGTTTATCATGCATATAGAACGTCTTAGGCCGTGCCAATCAAAGAAATATTAGCTTCAGTTCTTTTGAGTTTATACTTTGCCTTTTGTTTCTATTTCTACAGTAACTTGTCACTAAATGACGCGTTTTTAAGACAAGATTTACAGGTAAATTGTAGTATAAACTGTACCGAGTTCAGCTGTATTGGTCAAAATTGTATGTGACTATTTTCTTCTATGTACTGCCTCTTACGAACAGACCAGAATTCAAAAATTACGACCTAAGAATTAGCCCAAAAGAGCCCAGGCATTAACAGGTCAATTCACGACTTCACGTTAGCGCGCATGTGTAGATCAAAGGTCAAAAAAATAAATCTTTTGATAGAAATAGAATAGTAACGGTCAGAAAAAGTAGTTATAAAACAAAATTTGAAAAATGGATACGGACATGAAGGAGACCGGTCGATGGCTCGAAGAGGATGCTTTTAGAAAACAAGTTGTTCGAATCGATTTTCAGCTTTTCCAAACAGACACAAAAAAAAAATCGAAGCCAAAACCGATTTCGACACCCCTACGTCGCGAAATGCTGGAAAATCGGCGAACAGATCAAAAATACATTTAACCTGGAGAGCACACCCTCGCCGAAGTGGGTTGGCAGGGAGCATGATCACGCAGCCCATGGCGGAGTGGGTTGGGCGGAGCTCCAGGATGGACTTGCGAGCCGATGTGCGTGCGGAGCGCAGTAGCGCACCACACACATTAGGTGACACGTTGGTCACCGGTGACTTGACCCGTCCGATCCAGACAAGGGAAACGCCGCGATGGGCGATGCAAGTAGTGGGGCTTTTGCTTTTCCATGCAGGGTGGACTACCGTGGTGGCGGGCACCGTGTCACGCGCAGATTCTCACATCTGCAAGAGAAACAAATCTTTCGTAGATATCTAAGCCTACAAAAACCATAGGTTTCTTATCTTTACGAAATGTGAAACGTGGCGGAACCAAAGTTACAAAGGGGATTTGAGAAATCCGCGCACTTCAATCGTTCGGTGACTACACGGCATATATAATCGGCCGAGCCTCCGAGCATTCCATCCACCTACGCCAATGGAAAAAAAGAAGAGAAGAGGAAAGAAAGAAGGAGGAGAGGGAAGGGAAGGAAAGGAAAGGAGAGGGAGAGGGAGAGGAAGAAAAGGAGAGGTTCTCCTACTTTTGCGAGGGAATTTTTTTATGTTTTAGTCAATATTTTTATATGAAGTAAATAGTTTATTTAGTGTATAATTAGGATCAGTAGAAAATTATAGTTATAGAACTTTACTATGAAATAAATAGTTGTAAAAATTTAGTCAATATAGTTATAGAAAATTGGTATACGTAGAAAATTATAGTTGTAGAAAATTTAGTAATATTATAATACTACAAAATTATATTTGCAGGGTTTAGCATCCATAGAAAATAAGCATCCGTGTAAAATTCTAGTTGTCGAAAAATTAGTCATTATTATATACAAAATTAGTATCGGTAGAAAATTTAGTCAATATTTTTGTATGAAGTAAATAGTTCGGTTCATTCAAAACATTATTAGATAACATTTATGATTTATTATGAACGAATGTAATGTTGTTAGTTCATTGAAAATGCACGCGTACCGTTAGAACTGGCATATTGGCATTTAAATCATTATGTCATGTAAATTGTCGAAACCTATTAGAGATAATTTATAGTAGGAGAGAGCTCGAGTAGCGAGACAAGAGCGACGTCGGTATGCGTGGGAGCAGATAGGGAATTGATACGTATTGGGGCGGAGGAAAGAGAGCGGTGGCGGTGCGAATGAGGAGGGGTTGTGCTATGAGGGTATAGTACAACAATAGTTCCATATTGTGCAATGCAATTTGACTAGTACCAACATTGGAAGTGTTTGCAGGCAGACATCAGCAGGAGTTCAGGGTTGTGGACAACTTCGCCATCTTGGATATTGCAAGGAGGACTTGGATTTCGGATGTTGACATACTGAAGGGTGGGAAGGGTCGTCTGCAGAGCTGTCGTATTTCGAATGATATGGACGAAGCGCAAGCCGGGGCGCTGAGTAGACATTGCGGGCGCTGCGGTTAGGAGGACCACACACCTCGAGTGGCTTGGAGTCTAGACCCACGCTGGACAGACATGTTTGCTTTATGACAAACCATATAAGTTGCTAGCTTTGTGCAACCTTGCCTTAGAGAGAATTGGCAACACTATACCTCCTCAACTTTTTAGATCGAAAAGACAGAGCTCTACAAAGCAAGACGTGACAAGACAAAAGGTCTACAGCTTTGCACAGTGACAAAACCAAACAGGGTCTGCTGTAGCCCACGACGAACAAGCAATGGCTGCTGCGGCCCGGGCCAAACAAGCAGAGCGTGCCAGGAGGTCAGCTCCCCACAGTGACGCCCCTGTAGCAGCAAACCCATCCCGAACGTTTGAACTGAGCATTCGCCGCAATACCCGCCCAAGGGGGAGACGCTGCCCCTTTGTTGGTGCAGAGACCCATACAAGTTCTTCAAGTCTATGCAGCGGCTAAACCTGGGCATGTGTTACTGGAGTTGTGCAAACTACTCCTGTGACTATCCCGACCGCCGTCGGGACACAAACAGCTATTGGCAGCTGGTAAAGACCAGTTACAGTGTGTTCCCCTACATTTCTCTTTTAAAATATGTACTAACAACCTCTCTCGTCTACTCGCAGTCACCAGAGTTGCTATGTGGCTACCACAAGTGGATCAACCTAGAGATCTACCCACATAACCAGTGGGTTTTCGACTTTGAGGAGTGGGATGTTAAAAGGGTCTACAAGATCCGGGATGAGGAGCGCCGCGACAATGAGTAAATTGAGCGTATACATTGGGAGATGAAAGCTCTTCTCAAGGCGTGCACACGCAGGGAGTGCGAGGCTCGCGAGAGGGAGCACGAGAAAAAGAGAGAAATGGTGGCAAAGGCCAAAGAAGTCACTGGGGAGTTCAACATCGAGCTCACAAAGAAAGAAAAACAGCCCTGCTCCATGCAGTAGGTTGGGCCGTTCTGCACTAGTTCCCCGAAGGTTGAATTTATTTCCATTCCTAAAAGGAACATATGTATCGTACGAGTACTTCAGTTTGTTGCATTGTGCAAGATGTTGTTTCTTACACACGTGAACAAATCCTGTGCGTCGTGTTATTCCCATCTTATTATGAAGTCTATTTTAATTCACAACATTACATATCATCGTCTTTTCGTGTTGAATTTTTCGTGTAGCAAGATGTCCAACAACATGAAAAAATAAGTTCTCCTCCATGTATGAATTATTGGTTGCATCACAATATCACTTAGCTTTGTACTTACCAATCGTTGCTATCTCAATCGTCATAGGAAAAAATTTCTTGCACTGCAACAACATACGACGATCACAAAATATTATTATGAATCTAATAGATTTTATATTATTCATAATCTACGAAAATCATAAATGGATCAACCGACTTTGTTTGCCTTTTTTAAAAAATACAACTAACAAATAAAAGTTGGTAAATATCACCTACATACAATAGTTGTCATTTACCCCTAGTGCGGTCGGGGGGTCAATTGCGCAAAAAATGGGCTGACGTGGCAGCCGCCGTATGGCTAGGCGCCTCGACCTGCACTCGCCCTACAGTTGGACGACAGGCTCCAGTCGACTGGGTCTTGTAGCCCAACGGCCCACCGATTGCCAGTGTGTCGCTCGTCCGTTGGATGAAGACCATATTTCTATAATTTTAAATAAAAAATAAATTATTTATAAACAAAATTCCACCACCCAAGCGCAGTGCGGAGCCTCGACCCTGACCGTGTTGCTGGCTATAAATTCCCGCCCACCCTTCACTCGTCTCCCAGACTCCCACTCCTTGCCTCGTCTGCGCTCTGCCCCTCGCCACCGCAAGATCAGAGCATGGCGCTTGCTCGCCTCCTCGTCGTCCTCCTCGGAGCTGCATTGCCACTGCTCTTCTTCTCCAGTGCAGGTAATCGCGGCGACGTGTAAAGGTTGCTGTTTTGGGATACTGCAGGTGTAGTTCTGTAACAACGGCAATTCCTCTTGGTGTATATTGCAGAGGCAGGCGAGGTGGGTGTGAGCTACGGGAGGGTGGCGAACGACCTGCCGGATCCGGCGTTGGTGGTGCAGCTGCTGAAGCAGAATGGCATCACGATGGTGAGGGTGTACGACACCAATCCGAACGTGCTGCGTTCGCTGGCCAATACCGGCATCAAACTGTTGGTGGCGCTACCCAACGAGATGCTGGCCTCTGCGGCCGCGGATCCGTCGTACGCGCTCCAGTGGGCTCGGAGCAACGTGGCGGCGTACTACCCAGCCACGCAGATCCAAGGTGTGGCCGTGGGGAACGAGGTGTTCGACCAGGCAAACGACAAGACCCCGCAGCTCGTCCCGGCCATGAAGAACGTGCAGGCGGCGCTGAAGAGCCTGGGCCTGGCCGACGCCATTAAGGTGTCCACTCCCATCCCGTTTACCGCGCTCAAGGCGCCGACGTTCCCGCCGTCCGCCGGCGCGTTCCGGGACGACATCGCGCAGTCGGTGATGATGCCCATGCTCGACTTCTTGGATCAGACCGGCTCGTACCTCATGGTCAACCTCTACCCGTTTTTTGCGTACTCCCGTCAACCGAACGATATTTCCCTCGCATATGCGACGTTCGGCCCCAACGACGGCGTGTACGACGAGGAGACCCAACTCACGTACCACAACCTCTTTGACGCCCAGCTCGACGCCGTTTACCATGCGATGCGCAGGGCGGGGCACCCGAGAGGGCGCGTGGTGGTTTCGGAGTCGGGGTGGGCGTCCGATGGTAGCCTGGGGGCCTCGAAGGCCAACGCCCAAGCGTACAACGGTAACCTCATCAGCCACGCGCTCTCCAGCAACGCCGGCACCACGCACAGACGTCTGCTCGCCGACAACGCCGGCACCCCGTACCGCCCCGACGCCGACATCTCCGTGTACATCTTCTCCCTTTTCAACGAGAACGAGAAGACCGGGGACGCCACGGAGCGCAACTTCGGCCTGTTCTACCCGAACATGCAGAAGGTGTACGAGATTGACTTCGTTCACGGCAACAGCCCCAGTCCCGTCCCCCCGAAGGCGAGCTGGTGCGTGGCGGACGCGGCGGTCGGGGACGAGCGGCTGCAGGCGGCGCTGGACTACGCGTGCGGCCACGGGGCGGACTGCAGCGCCATCCAGCCCGGCAAGCTGTGCTACGAGCCCAACACCAAGCTCGCGCACGCGTCCTACGCAGTCAATGACTACTATCAGCGCAAGGGTCGGGCCGGCGGGACGTGCGACTTCGCCGGCGCCGCTTACATAGTCTACCAGGCACCTGCAGGTGAGTTCCCGCTAATAATCGTGTAAGACAATCATTTGTGTAAACGTGCGTACATTTCTTGGCTGACTGTCTGGAGCAAGTTGCTGTACGGGCTTGACTCCTTACGGGACAGTTTTGTTTTGCACACCACACACACGATGGTTTGACTGATCTCACATCTCACTGGGCGTTTGTTCCATTGCTCACCGAGACAGGCACCTGCGACCCGAAGAGGGCGAGCTGGTGCGTGGCGAACGCGGCGGTCGGGGACGCGCGGCTCCAGGCGGCGCTGGACTACGCGTGCGGCCACGGCGCGGACTGCAGCGCCATCCAGCCCGGCGCGCGGTGCTTCGATCCCGACACCAAGGCCGCGCACGCGTCCTACGCGTTCAACGACTACTACCAGCGCAACGGGCGGGCCACCGGGACGTGCGACTTCGGCGGCGCCGGTTCCGTCGTCTACCAGGCACCAAGTGAGTTCACGCTCGTCATCTTTTTCTTGGCTCTCGTCCTTTCTGTGCAAATGTGCGTACGTTTCTTGTTCTATATATTCGTCACGTTACTCGATCCATGCTAGCAAAATGTAGGTGCCAGTTACATTGCACACGGCTGTAGATGGATGCAGCTGGATACAGGCTATCTATCTATCTACTAATAATTTGTGGTGCAAATAGATGCATAACATTTATTTGAACCCCACCTAATCTATTATATATATTAAAAAGCTCATGATGCTTTAATGTTGCTAAGAAAAAATATAAAATGGTAGAAATTTTCATAAAAAAGCAAAACATCTATTATACAATTAGTAAATTAAATTGTAAAACATTATGATATCCAAAATATATAAATTTTAATGCTAGGCCACGAATTCAGGCGACACTTGTAAGTTTTACCTATTATACTACTAATAATGTGTACTTTTGTTAGTACACTACGTGATAGTTTGGGTAATTAAACGGTGATCTTACGGGTGTTTGTTCCATTGTGTGCAGAGATAGGCAATTGCGTGCTTCCATCGACGGCCTAAACTGAAGAAATGGCAGCGATGACCGAAGGCTGCCAGCTCAGTATACGAGATTTAAGAATAAATCCATATTATTCTCTGCTTTCATGAATGTCCAGTTTTTCACCCTCTAATACAAATCTAGACAAATAAACCCCTGTACTTTCCAATCCAGTGGATATCTAATCTATTTACAATACCATCCTGGCTTCTTTGTTGACTAAGGTGGTGATCGGTTCGGCTGAAAAGCTCATGGCTTATGACTGAAAACACTGTAGCTGGCTGAAAAAAGCACTGTAGCTGACAGAGGCTTATTTAGCATAATTAAATTTAAAAAAAATAAAAATATAAAAATATGTTAGCCCATTACGTATAATACAAACAAATACGGGAAAAAAAGAACCGGCAAAAAAGCTCAACAAAAAGCCAAAAGTTCAGAAAAAGACGAAACTTATAAATAGTGAAAAATAAGCCAGAAGTCAGAAGTCGAAGCCAAGTTGATCAGGACCTTAAGTGTCCAGACTAGCAGTTGATACCCACCTCTCCCTCTCTCTCCGTTCTCAAATAATTATCGTTGTTGACTTTGACCACTAATAATATTATTTTCATGTTACCTAACTAAATATTTTGAAAATTATTATTTGTCAAAGTGCATGTCGGCTAAGTTAACAATGACGCATATTCTGAGAACGGAGGGAGTGCTTTGCCAAATGTAATCGTCAACTTGTTGTCTTTCTCCTTGCTGTCGATGGCTTATTAGGACTTGCACCATCTCAAAAGTAGCGATGGACTTCAGTCATGTCAAGCTATTGGGCTGTTCTTTTGTACTGCGATTTATGATTTTTTTATATAATTTATTAGTTTGATAAATAGTTATTACTAAAAAAATTGAAACAAAAAATCAACTGAAAAGTGAAATGAACGGTGCCATTGCAATGGCCTCTACCACTCGTTGTCATTGTGTACACCCCAATTGCTTGACGGGCAACTGTAGTGGCTATTAGTTTTTTCTGAATCATTCAATTAAACAAAATAAATAAAAAGAGAGGGAAAAAAGACAAAAAATACTATTATATCTCCACGGACAATTTAAGGAAAAAGACACGTTAAGAACCAACACGTTCCAAACAGCTTTTATCTTGTGAAAGTTAGAAGTTAGAAGCCAAAATCTATTTGGAATGGAGCCTTCGTCTAGCCTAGATCCAAGCAGTGGTGGTAGAGACAAGGTGTAGGATCGGGTATAGCGAGTCAAAGGGGGAGGGATGAATGACTCTTTTTAAATTTTTTTCCAAGTATCATCAACAACACGCAACGAAAACACAAACTCACCAAAGTGTGAATACTAGCTTGGGTGCGGTCTAACTGCCAGACCCCGATTTGACCACTCGGCGATTGGACCGCACAAGTACTGGTTTGACCATCCACCAATTAGATCGCTCGATTCTTTGCGATCTAACTGCTCATCGAGGAGAAGTGCAGAATACCACTGCACACGATCCAAGAAAAGAGCCAACTCTCGAACCACTAATTTAAATACAATGAAATTTAGCACAAACCCTCCCTAGGATGTCAAGAACATATTCCAATCATGGATCATGAAGATCATTGCCAAAGTTTCAATCTTTATCTAAAATAGTACGTCTGCTCTGAGAACTGTTGTCACTTGAAACACACAAGTCCAATTGGCACACCACATATATGCACTTGCCTCCTCATGATACTTATCTTTCTTCTGTGCTTCTCTACTTGAGATGTTGCTCTACCCAGACTTACACAACACGATGCGGCCACCAAGCTTCGGTCTTGCCGTTGACAGCAACAATAATCAAGCACCTGCACATCAAAGAACAAGCAATCGATTCAAGCACAAATGACATGCATTTGACTTTCATTAGCAAAACGCATACATGGACATACGCCATGACCCACACTTGCATGGACACCCCATGACTAACTCTAGCAAAACAACATCAAGGGCTGGTATGACCGTGGCAGATATGTAGGTTAGACCACCCAACATCAGAGGCCGGTCAGACTGCCATTACAAGGCCTATTGGACCGCTAGCAACAGAAAGCAACAGGTAAATATGCAATTACTCAAAATCAAACTCAAATAACAACGGCAAGGCTTGTACAAAGCCAAATACCTATCACAAACATAAAGTGATTTTCACATGGTCTTTCACAGGTACTCAAGCAACAACTACTGGCTAGGTTGAGGTTGACCCAATTCGTCTCCTCGTGTTGATTGGATAACGATTTGGACAACTTGAGTGAAGTATTTTTTGAAGAATGATTCAAATCAGAAAATTGTATCAAAAAATAATCACAAAAATACAAATTGTTATCTTACTGGTTAAGATGTAGGACATAATACGAGTATTATATAATTTTGCCCAAAATACAATATCGAAAACAATACAATCAAATTCTAGTTTCCTATATGTGCTAATACTATAGTAACAAAGACGAGTCTAAATCTTAATCTTCATCTTTTATGTAAGAGTCTAAAAGGTTGCCTCCATTTTGTGCGTCTTTAGCTGATTGATGTTGTAGATTAGGTCTTCTAATTCGCACCCATACTCCAGGCTTGATCAGGTAATCTAATAGGTTGGCTTCTAATAAAGGAAAAGAATATCGAGCGTGCTTACTAACGTACTCAACAAGTTCGGAGGAATGAACTATACCATCTACATTGATCTTAATAACAAGAAATGCCAGGGTTCTTTTAATAAAAATAGTTTTTTTTTGAAAATATGAGCTCTATTCAAAAATCTATTTTCCACTTATCAATTTCCTCCCGTGGACGTAACTTCCCATCCAGGAAGCAGGAGTAAATATTCACATCTTCACTCTTGAGAGGGGTTCATCCAATCGCGTGGGCGTAACCTCCTTGATCTTTGCATCTTATATCTCCAATAGACTGATGCAATAGGGCCATGAGCCATATACTACCCCCTATTATAGCGGGGGGATTCCCCGCCCCCCCGCTCGGCCACGTCCCCCGCCCGCGCGCGCTGGCCGCCGCGTGGCGGGGGGATTCCTGTACGGTCAGGGGAGGGTTTTCCTCCTGTTTTCCGGAATTTACGTACAGGTCCTTTTTCTTCGCGAACAGGTCCTTTTTCTCGCGAACAGGTCCTGGCGGGTTTTTTTTGCGGCGGATTTTTCTGAAAAACCCCCTCCAATTTGCAGGATGGCGCCCCGCGGTTTTCTAAATTGCGTACGGGTCCTCATTTCATTACATACGGGTCCTCAATTTTTACGAAAAAACCCTTTAACTTTTTCGAAAATACGCATGTACCCTCGATTTTTTTTGAAAAACTCCTCACGAATTATCGTCTCTTTTACTTCGGTGCACACGGTGGCTGGCGCGGCGTGTCGCCGCGCCTATGCTGCTAGTAATCAAAATACCCCGTCCGATCCGGAGGGAGTATGGTTTTAGATGTTGACAAGATCTGTAAAACGAAACTTTGACCAGTATTATGCATTGCAATATATTTGTAAAATATAATAAATCGTTAGTATTATGTAATCATTTTTCGACAAATATACTCACCCCTCTGTTGATTTTTGTAGCGCGCCCATGTATTACGAGATTCAAACTTTGTAATATTAGACCAGCAATTAGATCAGCACGATATAGATTTAGTGATACAAAAGTAGTACCATAAGATTTGTATTCGAATATACTTTCCTATGACTATGATTTTATTAACAATATATCGTAAAACATATTAAAAGTTAAAGTACAATTTTGGAGATTGTGCCAAGTCAAATCACCTATAGAAATCCACGAAGTAATTTCTATATGGCCAATCAAGGTACTCGTGAAGATAGTATGGGTCAAAGTTAAAACAATATTTCTTTTGTTGAAGAAAACGGATTAAAACAATATTGACTACAAGTATTCTACGACGACACTTTTTTTTTTTGGATCGAAGGGAGTAACAGATTACGGCTCAATAATCTAACCCCATTCACAGATATTACTTACGACTTTAGACTCACAGCCCGCCGCCTTATGACTTATCTAGGATACGGCTCAGTAATTGTAACCCCATTCACAGTGATGTCATCTTCCAAAATGGAATCAGATCGGTCATATACGTAGCTACGTTGTCCATATGACGGAGAGGCTAAAGTCGACTCTCTCCCGAAGAAGAACGCAGGCTGTGCCGGTGGCTGAACCTCCATATTATCCCTGGTTAACATGAAAATGGCAGATGATATGTGAGGCCTGTCGTCAGGGTCCGACTGGACGCAAAGCAGCCCGATGTGGATGCAACGCAGTGCTTGGCTTCGAGAGTATCCATCGAGTGATTGGTCCATCATTTGTGATATCGTCCCTTTTGTCCAGCAGTTCCAGACCTGTTAGATGGGTTAACATCAGATTTGTTAATTGCGGCTAAATTCAGAATACTTTCAGATATGATGTTATGATGCACAAAAAAGAGATGCATAATGGAGTAAGATCAGCGCTTACATCACTAAGGAGATTCACGGCGTCGTGATCATCAGAACTGCAGTTCCTTCTCCTAGTTACAATTTCGAGGACCAACACACCAAAGCTGAAAATATCGATCTTAGGTGACACATTTCCGTCTATTGCGTACTCCGGTGCCATATAACCACTGCAGAGGATGAGCAGTTAGGCTTGGAAACACACATTCAATATCTGCGATGTATGAAGGTTTTATTATACGCATGAGCTTACAGTGTTCCAACAGCTCTACTTGTCCTAGTATGAGTATGACCTTCTCGTAGCAGCCTTGCCAATCCAAAGTCTGCAATTTTCGGTTCCATGTCCTCATCAAGAAGAATGTTGTTAGCTTTCAGGTCCCGGTGGATGATCCTCATGCTTGAGTCCTCGTGAAGATACAGTATTCCCTTGGCAATTCCAAGAATGATGTTGTACTGTTGCTCCCAATTTAGTGCATTCCCCCTGCTGGCATCTATTGCGACGAAATGTTCAACTTATATTAGGTGGTGCTGAAAGGTAAATACAGAACAATATATCACTCGTTGCATTCTTATTTGTTTTCTTTTGACATACTTCGTATGTATGATGTTTCTCGTCACACTCATCTAGTACAGCTAACTCCATACTTAACAAATATATTCGTGCATAGCGCATAAAAGAGTCCTGGGGACTTCTGAAACGCAATAGAGCAGTGCAAAATTTTATTTACAGTGATAGCTGAGTAGCTGACCCGCGGATTCATAATTTCAAAAAAAAAAAAACTGCTGACCAGAGGATTCTGGGTATGTTACTGGAGAGGTGAATGGGGAGGAAATTACCGAATAGAAAGCTGTCGAGGCTCCCGTTCTTGATGTATTCATAAACAAGCAGCGTGTCATCCCGATGCGAGCAAAACCCCTGTAACCTAACAAGGTTCTTGTGTTGAAGCTCTGCCAATACCAGCACCTCATTGTGTAGCTGATGCAATCCATGCCCGGTTGTCCCTAAAAGTTTCTTCACTGCTATTTCTTGTCCATCTGAGAGTATTCCCTGAAACAGATTATTTTCAGAGAAGGTGTGATATATTTGTTTTCAGTTTTGCTATTGCACAGGTGACTGAAATTTTTTTATATTTCAGTCACCTGAAATTGGACTCTCAATCAATTGAAATTGCAGCCCCCTAAAAAAAACAGCTGCAACTTTAGGTGATTCAGAGTGCAACTTCAGGTGACCTGAAATTACACTCTCAATCAACTGAAATTGCAGCCCCCTCCAAAAAAACACTTGCAATTTTAGGTGATTCAGAGTGCAACTTCAGGTGATTGAAAGATAAAAAAATTTCAGTCGCCTGTGCAATAGTCACTCCCTACTTGCCTGACACCTTACCTTGTATACAGTACCGAAACCACCTTCTCCGAGCTTATTCTTCTCCGAGAAGTTTTCAGTTGCCTCTTGCAGTGCAGGCAGGTCAAAAATCGTGCATTGTGCTCTCGTTATTTTCTTCAATGCTGGTGTCCCATGACAAGAATGATATAAGAAAAGGGTAAATTCCAGCTCTTGAACATATCACATGCTAGATGCTACTCACGGTGGTCGTCCTCGGTAGCCTTATTCCTTCTCCTGAAGCGAATGAACACAAAAACTGAAATAATCAATACGAAGAGAACAGAACAAACGACGCCTGCAGGGATTCCTGCTGCACTCCTTTTCTTCCCTGCATACATCAAACATGAACTTCAAGAGTTCAAGTAGTACAGCTTTGACCTTGTAACTTTGTTATTGTTAGAACTCAGGAGTTGGACCAAATTTCACCCATTACCCGGTGGCCGGCTCTTGGTTAGCAGTTACTATTTAGTTCACGAAAAACAAGAGTCGAGTGCCCTACCTCCTCCCGACTCTGGAGTAACAAATCGAGGCACAACTGCCGGTGCTGGTGGCGCTGGAAGCTTCAACATTGCCCGGCCCTCGTAGAACGGCCGCGCACTATACATCAGGTAGCACCATGGCGCAAGAGCTCTGATCCACCGACGCTTCTCGCCCAAGTACTGCGTTGTTACAACCGTGAGGAGGGTACCAAGGCAGGCCTGGCACTGCGCCGGCGTCATGTCCGGCACGCACTGCGCGAGCCCGTAAATCTTAGGGTCGAAGTCCTCCTCACCCGTGGCGAAGTACTTCTTGGTCGAGTTGCTCGCCGCGGTCAGTGAGTGGTTGACCATGGTGGTGAGGATCGCTGTGACGGCAGCGCTGAACCAGGCATCCGGGACCATGACCCTCCCAAAAGCCGTATTAATTTGATAACTATTTTGTAACAAGTTCATTAGTTTCGATAGCATTATTCTAGGAGATGTCTTTGCAATTGAAAGAAATGGATAGCCCATACATGATTTCCGGGTCCTGCCATTGGTCCGCCCTGAGGAAGTCCAAGAACTGCTGGCCGGAGAAGCGAAGGAGACAGGCATCCCCGTACATGGTGACGTCCTTGTTGTCGGGGCAGTCTTGTTGCGCGTCAGGGAACGCTGCCGCCACGCAAGCGCTGCAGGAGGCGGCGCTCGCGTCGCCACGGCAGAGCGCCAGCGCGTAGACCTGGTCGGGGGACGTACCCACGGTGGCGGTGGCGAAGCCGGCCGGCGTGGCGGAGGCATTGACGGGGAGTGCCGCGGCGAGGCGGTTCAGGTTCGCTTGGAAAGTGCTGTTGGCCGCGTAGGTGCTGTTGGTGTCGCAGGTAGCGTAGGGATACGGACTGGCCGGCGGCAGCACGAGGACAACGATAATGGCGAGGATGGCATAGCCGGCAAGCATCGCTGCAGCAGAGAAGGGAGAGACTTACTTTTCTTAATTTGGCACGACACGATCAACAACGGCTAGATAGCCCCGGCGACGACGGCAGTACAACGCATCATGTGCCATTTTTCCACGAGTGAGTGCGCAAGTGGCAACCTTCACGAGTCAAAAATTCCCGGCCGCCTACACAAATTGCAATTTTGGCTTATAAACGGTGCATTTTTTAAAAACAAAGTTAATAAAAGGATTGTAGTAAAAAGTGTATTGAATTTAGCTGAATCGGTCAAAAATATATGCGACTATTTTTCTGTACGTACTACTTCTCATAAACAGTCAAAATTTAAACATTTTAACTATAAACTATCAGCCAAAAGAATTCACTCTATGTCTATATGTCTACGATAAAGTCTATGCCATGCCACTATGGTACAGTTCAGCCAACCGCGCGTGGAAAATGGGCAACAACTTGCATTGCCAATTGCAGCATGTGCATGTCCGTGTCAGAGTCCAAAGGTCAAGTCACCGGCTCACCACCCACCACGCACAATGGCTCGCCACATCCTCTCCGTGGTGGCGTGGTCGTCGCCGTCTTCCTTCTGCGAAGAGTGCACGCGGCATGTGAACGCACGGGAAGACAATGACACTGATGGGGCCTTGTCAGGATCAAATGGCACGGGTGGTTAGTACGTACTAGATATTGAAATTACGCACCCCACGCACACACGTTATACGCATATACATCTAGGATGTGGTATAATAATTCTTAATTATGTGAATTCTAATAGAATTATAATTCCTATTTTTTAAGAAGAACTAATGAGCATTATATAAAGTTACGAGGGATGATTATAGAGAACTCAAGTTACAAACCAACTCATCTAAAACAGCGTATGCACAAGGATTAGAGACTAAATTATCCTTTAACACTAGATCTGAGGGTCCTATATGAATCTTAATGGGATTAGGATTCATACGTCTCTTAAGAGAAGAACTAGGGGGTACTATATAAAACCATGAGGTGTAGTCATAGAGAACTCAAGCTAAAAATCAACTCATCTAAAGTAGAGGACGCATGAGAGGATTAGAGACTAAATTATTATTTAGTACTAAATTCTTGTATATGGTTGTAGCATTGTGACACCCCGGCCCATGTTGGCCCATGTGTGTGTGCACATGAATTTCTGGGTTAGTCCCACCTTACTAGCTTACCTTGAGAAGCACTTGCATATAAGCATAGGAGTTCCAATGGTAGTACCCCCGTTTAACCGTTTTGTGCGAAGCGAGGACGAAAGTGCAAGTGGGTTGCTACGTGTGCGTAACCTATCCAGAATGTGGTTAGGTCTGAGCCGGTTTGGACCCTAGGGCGTTACAAATGGTATCAGAGCCGACTCTCGCGGTTACATGGGCGCGTGCGGGTCATGGGCGCGGGCATATGACGCATGGCGCGTGTGGGCCCGTAGCGGACACACGGCATGGCATATGCGCTGGCACTGAACGTACGGACATGTGCCAAGAGAGGATATCCTTATCATTTGCCCCGGTGTGGGTATGTTGGTCCGACGAGGACGTCGAGTCCTTTAAGGGGGGTGTATGTGACACCCCGGCCCATGTTGGCCCATGTGTGTGTGCACATGAATTTCTGGGTTAGTCCCACCTTGCTAGCTTACCTTGAGAAGCACTTACATATAACCCTAGGAGTTCCAATGGTAGCGCCCCTGGTTAACCGTTTTGTGCGAAGCGAGGACGAAAGCGCAAGCGGGTTGCTACGTGTGCGTGGCCTATCCAGAATGTGGTTAGGTTTGAACCGGTTTGGACCCTAGGGCTTTACAAGCACCCTAGAATTGGGAAAGCGATCACAAAATTTTTATTTACGTTGATTGCCCTAGTTAGCTTAATATGGGGGGATTAGTTACCTTGTAAGCTGGGGCATGAGGGGTTAATGAAATTCCTTTCTCTTTCCACCCATTTTTTATGCTCTAACTTCTATTCCCTCAAAAGCATCCTCTATCTCGATCTCTATCTCCATTTCTATCCCATCTCCTCTATCTCCATCTCTCTCTCTTGGGTGCCTTGGCCGAAGGTGCATTGGCCTGGGCATGGCGTCGCCGGGAGGCACCAGCAAGGCCGGAGGCAGGCAAGCGATGGCGGCGTCGCCAGTGATCGGAGTGCGGGTGAGGAGCAGCAATTGCAGCCTAGGCTGGCGTGGCCGAACGCTGGTGTGCGCTGGAGGCGGTGGTGTGGCCAAGCGCACGTGCGGGCCAGAGGCGACGTTGAGGCCAAGCGTTGGCACTGGCCAGGGGTGTGGCAGCGTGCGCGTGTGGCATAGCAGCGTGGGTCGGCGCAGCCGAGCGGCGGTAGCCAGGCGCCGACGCAACTCGGCCGGCAGCCGCGTGGTGTGGCGGCGCGGTGCGGCTCAGCAGCGGTGGCCAGAAGGCGGCGCAGGCTAGGCAGCAGCATGGTCGGTGACAGCACGCGGTGGCGTTGATCGGCGGTGCCGGTGGCCGCAGCGGTGACCGAACACCGTTCGCGCAGCCGAACTGTGATTCGCGCGGCCGAATAGCGTTTCACACGGATTCTCTTCAAGCATATTGTCCATCGTTTGTTATCAATTCTAACTGAGCCAGACCTAATGCACATCCGTTCCATCGTATAGGTTCGCATGCAACTATTGAAGGACCAGCTGAGTGGTTGCACATTCAAAATCCTTCGTGCAGTGTGTCCGTCGAGCGTGCTCAAGGCAAGTACCGCCGCCGCCGTCATATGAATCGATCGTCCCAAAGAACCGGTCACGCTGAAGCCGAGCGCACACGCACGAGAGGAGACATAGTCTCCTCCCCTTTTCTCTTCCATTCGACCTACTGACAGGTGGTCCCACACCTATTTTTTCTCAATTGGGAAATTACCGAAATTCCCCTGGAATTATAGCACTCTTTTCATTCTCAGGTAAAAGGCCAGTGGAGTGATAGCATCATGCATGGGTAAGAGCACTCGAATTTTCAGCATTGTGGCTTGTCACTATTTGTTATTTCATTTGTTCTTTATTTGGTTAGAAGTGGACTGGTCCAATGTTTCAAATATTTATTCCAGCTTCCGTTAGTTCTCTATTAAAGTACTTTTAAAGTTTTAATTCCTTGTGATTTCTATTGTTACTTTTATTCTTTACTTTGGCGATGATGTTCCATAGTTGTATCTCATATTAGTATGTGAGGTGCTACAATGGTAATGATTTGAGGGTCCTAGAAGATTTGAGAGGATTGTGAGAGAGCGATAATCCCTTATACTATTTTGAGGTCATACTTAAGGAATTTACGATTGGCTTTGCCAAACCTATTTCTCTTATTGCGATTAGTTCATCACTGCCATTAGGTTCTCTACAGTAATCATTTACTTTGTTCTTGATGCTATATATGTTCGTGGCATATCTCATAAATCTAATTCGTTTTAGTGACTACTAGGCATAAGGAGGAGCATTAACAATCGCTGCCTCCTGTTGAAGATTAGCGCCAATTGGATGCTCGTGGACCTCGTGGTAATTAAGCATGGTACATCCATGGAAAATATAGTTCCATATATATTTAGTTAGTGGTTACCCCACAGCCGCTGGAGTCACAGATTAGTCTTCGCGATGTTGCTTTCTAACTTTCTTCGACTGTGATGTCAGTTGTCGCAGTGCGTCTGCGCCTTCACGATGACAAAGAAAAATCGCCGCTTCGGCGTTTGATTTCCATGGTTTCCGCGGCCCTGCCGGCCGATGGTGGGAACTGAACGGTGCAAATGGAAGCATTCCTCCAGCTAAACTCCAAGCCATATATCTTATGCTACTTGCACGTACGGTACATTAATTTACCCGGCCGAAAGGTCTTTTTCATATCTGCCAAATTCACGAAGCGATCGACGAGTTCGTGGGCATGCGTACCGTAGCACGACCGCTCGTCCACGGCAGCTAGACCGACCAGCACTGCTGCGATTTGTTCCTTTGTTGAGCTGAAGTTTACTATGGAGTCTCGGGTGATACGGACGTGAATACTATGAGCATGTTTTTTACCTCAAAAGCTGACGATTTTTTGTTTTTATTATAGTATCTACCTTTCAAATGGAGTATTTTTTTAAGACGGGATCTACAGGTTAAACGATCTACACGTTAAAAACCCAACATCTGTACCAACCAAAATCGTAAGTGAGTATCTGTCTCTCCGTAATCTGTACCGTAAACAGCTAAAATTCAAAAATTTCAACCAAAAGACATAAACTACAGCCAAAAAGAATAAGCCCTATGGCACATTACCACCCCATTCACATACAATGTCATCCCCTCAAACCAAAAACTAGCGAGAGTAAATTGCACGGAGAGTTCTAACCGATAAGAGTAGAAGACGTGCTTGCAGGCAGTTTAGTAGCAAAACCCCTATCTTTTTACAATATACGTACCAATCCCCTACAGTTTCAGCATGCCATATATGCGCAGCGTATGCGAGCAAGCGACGAACCTAGTTAGCAAAAACGGACGACGACTTCCATTGCCAATTGCCATGGTCGTCGTTGCCATATCGGACGGTCATTAATTTACCCCCGCCTACAAAAGCGGCCTCCTACCTTCCTCTTTCCACCACGTACTGGCGTACAATGGCTAGCCATCTCATCCTGTCCATGGCCATCGTCGCCGTCGCGCTGCTCGCGCCCCGCGCCGCGGGATACCCTTGGCCAGTTTGCGGTACGACCGGCAGCTTCGCGGCAAAAAGCAAGTACCTGGATAATATCGAGCTCATCGCCGCCACCCTGCCCAATAACGCCTCCACGTCGCCGGACCTCTTCGCCACCGCCAAGGACGTCGGCGCCATACCGGACCAGGTCTCGGCCCTCGCGCTCTGCCGCGGCGACGCCAACGCCACGTCCTGCTTCAGCTGCCTTACCCAGGCCTTCAGCGACCTACCGAACGCGTGCTCCTACAACAAGGACGCCACCATCTACTACGACTCCTGCATGCTCCACTACTCCAACATCCTCTCCGCCGACGACTCCGGAACGCCCGTGACGTACCGCCTCGTCGCAAATGTCACGTCGGAGCCGGATCGGTTCAGCCGCGTCATGGCCACGCTCGTGAACGCCACCGCCGACTACGCCGCGTACAACTCCACGCGGCGGTACGCTTCTGGGGAGGCCGACTTCAACCAGGAGTTCCCCGAGGTGTACAGCTGGGCGCAGTGCACGCCGGACTTGACGCCGGCGCGGTGCCGTCAGTGCCTCGCCCGGAACATAGCACTACTTGTGCAGCTGTCCCCGTACCGTGTCGGAGCTAGGATTCTCAAGGTCAGGTGCACCGTCCGGTACGAGATCCAACCTTTCTACGTTGGTCCGGCGATGGTGCGGCTGGCAGCGAGCTCTGGAGCATCGGCACCAGCACCGGCACCGGCACTGGCACCGGCACCGGCGCCGACGCTTGCTGTGGTGCCCACGGTTAATGTGACACCGGCGGCTGCCGGAGGAGGTGAGTCCAATCGTAATATTTCATTGTAGTTTGTGTGACATACCTAACATATACGGGTGTGTATAGCCATCATCCGGATGTTTTCTTTCTAACTATCATCCAGTTTTGAGACCGTTGGATTAGAGATCTAACGGCCCTTTTTTTGGGAGGGGGGATTATTTTTTGAGGAGGGGGAGATTTTTTTTGGAGGGGGTGGGGGAGAATTTATGGCCGTTGGATCTCTAATCCAATGGTCACAAATCTGGATGATAGTTAAGAAGAAAACATCCGGATAATGATTATCAATACCCACATATACTGATCGATTTACACGCCACACACGTACCAGTACTTTGTGGTCCGTACAGACTCAGTGCATAGTAAAAACGGTCGTGCTACTGTGCTAGCGTCCGAACGGAACAATTAAAAGATTGACCATAACCATCTGATCTAGCGCAACAAAAATTAGTGAGATGTAATAATTAAATAGTAAAACAGTAATAACCCCTAACCCTATGCAAAAAAAATGCAGAATAACAATGAGAAATATCAAGAATTTTTTTAAAAAAGATGTCACCTTCTCACACAAAAAAGGAAACCACAAGTATACAACTTATCTTAGTGGCAATATTTTAGAATTGCTTATGTAACAATGAAAATAAAATGTTCGTAATAAATTGAGAATGGTAGCCTCTACTGCAATAAAAAATATGAACATGTACAATAAAATCACAAAACCCTGCAATAAATAAGGTGATGATGGCAATATTTTTTTCATAAATTATCAGAGAGGAAGAACTTGGCGATGACACTAACGAGGTGAGGATGGAGTAAGACAGTCCTGGTGGCTTGGTGCCTCGGCAACCTATGGGGATGGGGGGAGGAGTTGCTAGCCTAATCCCTTGCCACTAGCGGTCTAGATCTAGCGGGGATGAGGCTAATTGGTCCTCTTCTGGTCTGTGTGACTAGACTAGAAGGAGGCAGCGATTTATTGTAGTGAAATGTTTTCGCTTGTAGAACCGATATGGTAATAGAGGGGTGAATGACGCCTTAAAAAAATTTTCTTGAAGTATTTGTCAATCTTTCACTCAAATAACTACAAAATTACAGAGATTAGGACTAGAAAACAACACCCAATACAAATCGCTCAAGAGAACAAAATTCAAAGAACCTCAGCCTCTAGGCAGTCAAACCAACTACTAGTGGCAGTTTGATTGGAGCCTAGTAGTCAGACCCCCGGTCTTTGTGGTTGGACTGGGTAAAGGGAGGTCTGACCAGCCTTCTTGCTCCAGAACAGCTCGAGCAATTCAACTTTTAATGCAACTCCAAAAATACAAGGTCAAATAAATTGAGATTTTGCATATACCTTACTTAAGATCTCATAAACCTATTCCAACTAAGGATCACAAGAATACATATCAAAATTCAGATCTTTCTCAGAAATAAGCAAGATTGCATCAAAACCAGGCAAAAATTAAAAATGGTGAATGTAACTTGCTCGTGGGTAGAAGATGGTCAAAATGGTTCTAGATGTATTCTCATATGTCACAACAAGTAAGAACACTAAAGAAAATGAGGCAAAAAAACACTCGGATAAAAAATCACTAGGAGATGGCAAATTCAATAAAAAAACTATGTAACTTCATGAAATTGTAACTTGATGCCTAAATAGATGGGGATTGATCTCCAAGAGTAATTTTCATCACTTATACATCCTTAGCACAACAAGATCAGGAAAGAAAGAGAATATCAAAATTAACCAAATCAAGAGTAAATCAATCAACACAAGATAGATCTATAGGAGATGAACAACGTTGATGTATTGCTATTTGAGGATGAAGGTTTTATAGCCACTCCACTCAGAGGACAAGAGAGCACAACACAATACTCACACTTCTCAAATCCTAATCGTAGAATACTTGGCTTCAATGAGCAAAGATTGGATGGTTAACTAGTAAGTCTCCATCCCAACCCGTTAAATAGATAAGTAACCAGTATCTATCTAACCCTAGTGGATGCTATCATTTAGCATATATAGGGGAAACTCGTTAATCCCACACAATATAGGTTTTACTCACACACTACATTTATGCACGTTTTTCAAAAATACATAAGTCCGAATCGGCTAAGTCCTTGGCCTTTGATCCAACTTGATATTCTCAGTTTCTCCTTGGTATAAATCGCTTTCTCAAGCATCGCTCAAGCACTGCAGTTTTGATCTAAGGTAAATTATGGTATTTTGATTAATTTACCAAAATACCCTTTCTTAATCATATCTTTTATGTTCATGCTTGCTACGCATAGATGCATCACAACTTACCACGATTTGGCAATTCTCTTCTGTTCTTGTTTCATTGGACCACGTCTCACTTAGATCAACCAAGCCATATAGTGCAATTCGTCGCTTGAACTTCTCTTCAATTTTTCCCGCCTTTCTCGTGCCATACTCGAGCTTAGCCATCTCATTCGGCAACATTGATCATTCTGAATCTTGACTTCTCCATGAGCGTAGCCTCGATTCTCGTCATTGACCATAGTTGACTTTAAGCGACCATGTACATCTAAAGACAAAGAAATTATTTTTGGACACAATTTTTTACAACTTAACCCATATTAGCTAAAACATACAATATGTAACATATATGCACTGACTTAGCTCAAACAAAACCACACCATGACCCAAATTCCCAAAATTCAAAAACCAGCCGAACTGAATACATGCCGGCCGGTCAAGCATGAGCTCGGTGGCCAAACTTCTCAAGCGCGAGCAGTGTGGACAAACTCGGTGAGCTCAATCTTCTGGTGGATTAAGTGAGAGAGACTGAGAGTGGGAGATAGAGGGATGTTTGAGAGAGAGAAGGCAAGAGAGAGAACGCAGGAAGAGGAAGCAGCTACAGCGAGGGACGTATGGGAGGAGGGATAGGTGGTTGCAAGGATACAAGGATAAGGACATCCGGAGTGTATGAAAATAGGAGGTCATAAGCCACCTTAAGGACCTTATACATTACAGGGTTGACCTTAAGCAGGCCATAAGCAAAAAAGGCTTGTGGTCGGTCCTCAAGCTAAAGACCTGGCCATAAGCATTAAAATATAATTTTCTTTTAATCCTGTTGTTCTCTCTCCCCCAACCAGCCAATTACCAACTACCATAAGCATTAAAATACAATTTTTTTACTGCCGAGTGGGACCCTTGTTACAGCCGAGCGGTGGCCTCAATCATAACAAGTCGGCTTTAACAATTAGGTGGGGCCCACCTTAAGACCCATTGCGATATATACACTCCTGATGCCCTAAGGCGTCCGAGCCATGTATGCATCCGGAGCGCTTGAATGTCAAGTCGAAGCGTTTCCCTAGTAAAAATTATGAGGACCGTCGGTGTTTGGTTGCCCTCATGGTTACCCTTAGGGCATGTCCAATGGTGACTTATGAGCTAACTCTAAACATATTATTTCATATTTTAATAGAAGAGAGAGAAAAGCTAGCTCTTGATCAAGAGCTAATCTCATACACACATTCCAAGATTATATGAGAATGTCATGTGGGACTATTCATGTTATGAGCTATGTGCTAAAAGTTAATATCATTGGAGAAGCTATCTTAGAGCCAGTAACTAGCTCATACCATTGTACATGCCCTTAGGAGACGTTTCTTGCGGTCGCTCCCTAAGATCGACACGTGGACACCTGACGACCCTCAGTCCAGCTCCTCGACGACCGATGCCTATCTCCCCCTTTCCAGTTCGCTTCCCATCAAAACTCCGCACGAGCTGCCTCCAAAAAACAAAAGTTCCATGTAACTGAAACTTTAAATTCGAAGTAATAAAAACTTCCAATCCGAGAAAAAAAATCAAACTTTCAACAAAAAAAAGAGAAAACTTTCAGATTCGGAACTTTTAACTTGGATTCAAAAGGTTTCATTTTGATATTCGAACTTTCAAATGCGGGAAATTTCAACTGAGATTTGAAAAAAAAAATCATTTTGGGAACTTCCAAATTGACATTGAAAAAATTTCAATTAAAAAATTCATCTCAAACATGGATTTGGGGCGCGGGGATGAAACCTGTGGATGTGTGCGAGCTTTTGCATCATGGTCGACTTCCCTTCATGGCGATGAGGGCGGTGGTGCCTCAGCGCCTCCCCTTAACGGCGGAGCCGTGCGGCTAGTTCCATCGCCGAGTTTAGGGATTGGTGCGGATGAATGGCGGCGGTGCGCATGGTGGAGGGGAGGAGCTGCGCGGCGGCCCAGCGGCGGCGAGTGGAGTGCCAGGTGCACTTGCGCAACCGGTTGACTGTGCGATAGAAATTCTTTTTTTGGTGTGTGTGAGTGAGAATTTTTTAGTGTGTGCGAGTTATGAATGATCTGTACTGACGTAAGTGCGCACGCATGGTTACACTGACGTAAGTGTGCGAGTTAGAATTTCTGTAAATATTTCAGTAAAACTTAAAAAAACTGATTACAATATTATCAAAGTTCTTTTAATTGATGACAAAGGTATTCATATAATTTTCATACAACCAAGTGGGAAAAGTATTACACGTGGCCGAGTGGTTAAAGTTTTTAAAGTTTAACTAGACATTACCTAAAAGGATATTTAGTGATGGAGAGGGTAAGATTTCGTCATTTTTAGTGTGATTCAAATGAGCCCCCTCCTCACCTCTGTTGGATTGTGATTGTAGGGCCAAGAAGGCAACTATAAGAGGGTTAAATAGGGTCATCATAAATACCGATTTAACTAAATTCTTTTTCTTTAAGATTTTTCAAAGTCTTTCACTTCAATAGCTATAATTAGCTAAGAAATTAAGAGTCTAAGCAATTATTGTGAAATCTCTACGAAAAATAGAGCAAACATGCCTTAACAAGGTTCTGGCGATATGATCGCTTGGACTGGTCTAATTGCTACTTGGTTGATGGTCTGACCTCTCTCTAAGAACAGACAGATTTTCAACAGGAATTCAAACATAGGATCAATGTAACGTCCAATCCAAATCTCCAAACTACTTAAATTTTTGCACACACCTTGTCTAGGATATTGCGAATCTAATCCACCGAGAAATCAAAACAAATCCTTGCAAAGATTTGATTTTTCTTGATTCTAAGGAAGGTTCACCAAAATCGAGCAAAATACAAAAACGGTAATTGTGAGAAGCTCGTGGGAGGAATCAATCCAAAATGGCTAAGGGTGGTTTTCCATATATCCTAGCATCCTCAGTCATAGTAAGAATCATGGCAAAACCCCTCAAGAGCAAAACCTCCTAAATCACCCTTTCTTTCATTAAAATCAAGCAAACTCAAGAACTTGCAAAGAACAAATACCTAAATAGATGGGATCTGGTCTCTAAGAGATATTTTCATCACTTACACATTCTTGACACAAAGCAAGATCAAAAGAGGACAAAGAAATACCAAAAGACATATCAAATCAAGATTCCAACACTTAGCAAAGAGGAGAAAGATTTAGATGAATTTTATATATCTATTAATACTTGAAGATGATATTTACAACCACTTACAAAGTCTAAAGATGACAAAAAAACTCAAGCACAAAAGACAACCCATCTCTCAAGAGTTCTCTCCAAAAACCTAATCCTCCTCCACTTGACTTCCTAGAAAGCTTGCCTTAACTCTCTCAACTCATCCTCCGTATATAGTGGAGACTTACAAGAAATCATAACCAATACCTCTAGTTAGATTTTATCATCTCTTACCTGGGTTAGTGAGGGTTTTACACTTACACATACACGCTTCTCAAAGCATGACTTGCACTTGGCTTCAATAGCCCGAATTTGCTATTTTATGTCCTTTGTGAAGACTCCTTGACATAATCCACCGTACTTGACTTATGTTTGATGAAACAATACAATATGCAATATATATGCACCTATCACAAGCTCAAAGATCCGAATCTCAATTTAAGCCCCAAGCAACACATCCTGGAAGAGGACACCGGTCCGATCGTGGCCACAATGTCAATTATACCGCTTTGGCTGGTCTAACTGCTAACACCATGCCACAATCTAACCGCCATAGTGTTGCTGATCTGACCGCTGAAATGCACCTGAAAACACTCTCTCCGAACTTCTTAGTTAAACTCTATCTAGTTTTAAGTCCACTTTCCATTTTCAGTGACATCTAGTGCAAACACATTCCAAAATAAGTCTACACAAGTGTTTGATGTCTAATTTCCAAAAGTCCACAGAGCCAGTCTGACCGCTTGGCTCACGACGGTCATACCACCCCCTGGTAGTTTGCCTGTGGGGCAACCGGCTAGTCTGATCGCCTCTGTAGGGTGGTCACGCCTATGTACAGCGGTTAGACCATTCCTGTAAATCAGTCGGACCGATTGAGGCAGACAACAACTTCAAAATTGTAATTCCTAAAAATCAAACTTAAACTTCAATAATAAATATAAATCATAGTTAATTGCTCATCACAAACCTTGAGCCGCCCTGCATATGGTCTCATAGTGATCCACTAATCGCAGGCAGCACAAAGGACTAGAGTGGGTCGAGCGGCCCGTCACATTTCTCGGCCTTTTCCTAGGCTACCCATCCTTTGCCACTTAATCTAAGGCACACGAAGAGTAACCTGATAGAACACTGTCTTCTTCCGTGAAAGGCAGCGGCGCCTGCATTTTTCTTCTTGTGCAGCTCTTAGTAGCCCACCCACACCATACTGTTCTAGCTACTACCTATATCAACAAAGATTTATTCAGTTTCCTGAGTATTAGAAGCACACACCACTGTAGATTATATTTGTATCATTTCAGTTGAAATATAACTTTGTGATACTAATTTGACCTGACATTTTCCTTCTCACATTGGTTAATTCACAGGGAGAAAGTACAGTGTTCCCGGCATGGTTCTTATAATTCTGCTGCCTACTATAGCAGCCTTAAACCTTATTGCTTGCCTCTGTTTCTGGAGGAGGAGACCACCAACAAACGCAAAGCAGCCACGTATGTCCTGCAAAATTCTCTAATTTACAGCGCGAAACATTTCGAGTGACCTAAAAAGAATGACTTATATACCCACTTGTGCTGACTTTGATATTTGAACAGATCCCAGCTATTCCACTGAAGCGGAGGACATTGAAAGTGTAGACTCGATGCTGATCAACATTTCTACTTTGCGAGCTGCAACTGGGGATTTTGCAGAGAGCAACAAACTTGGTGAAGGCGGATTTGGTGCTGTGTACAAGGTACTGAACAAACATATCTTGAAGCAAACACAATGAAATTTTGATAATTGAGCTTAGCGTTGGTTTGAATTACACAGGGTACTTTCCCAGACGGCAATGAAGTAGCAGTGAAGAGACTGTCAAATAGCTCAACACAAGGAGTGGAAGAGCTGAAGAATGAGCTCGCTTTGGTTGCGAAGCTGCAGCACAAGAATCTTGTCAGGCTTGTTGGCGTCTGCTTGGAGCAACAGGAGAGGCTGCTCGTCTATGAGTTCGTTCCTAACGGAAGCCTCGACCTGATCCTTTTCGGTACTAATTGAGCCACGTTCAACTCAATTCTCGCCTCTATTTTCTCTGCAATGTTTGATATCGTCCATTGATCTCTACAACATTCTTGATGATCAATGTCAGACACTGAGAAACGCGAGCAACTGGATTGGGAGAAGAGGTACAAGATCATAAATGGAATTGCTCGAGGTCTGCAATACCTCCATGAAGACTCTCAGCTCAAAGTAGTCCATCGCGATCTCAAAGCGAGCAACATCTTGCTGGACATGAACATGAACCCGAAGATCTCAGACTTTGGCCTCGCTAGGATTTTCCGGCGAGACCAGACGCAGGGTGTCACGAACCGTGTCGTCGGCACGTAGTGAGTACCATGGCACATAGTCTAGTCCAAGTAGGAGCTTTTGATCATCCAGTAGGTAACTAACTCACTGCGACCTCATCTTGTTGTTTCAGTGGATACATGGCGCCGGAGTACGTGATGCGTGGGAACTACTCTGTCAAATCGGACGCGTTCAGCTTCGGCGTCATGGTTCTGGAGATCGTGACGGGAAGGAAGAACAACGACTGCGACAACTCCCGGCAATCTGAAGATCTCTTGACTACGGTAAGTGCTTACTAACTGAATGTCTGATCACCATTATTACTAGAGAAGAGCATGTCACACAGTGCAGTATTGGCTCATGGCTACTACAAACGGCGCAGATATGGGAGAACTGGACGGCCGGAACGGTGTCGGAGATGGTAGACCCGTGCATGAACGACAGTTTCTCCGAGAGCGACGTGCTGAGATGTATCCACATAGGGCTTCTGTGCGTTCAGGGCAGCCCGGCGGACCGGCCGGTGATGTCGTCGGTCGTCATGATGCTCGGCAGCGA
This sequence comes from Dendrocalamus latiflorus, assembly GCA_017311315.1. Lineage (NCBI taxonomy): Eukaryota > Viridiplantae > Streptophyta > Magnoliopsida > Poales > Poaceae > Dendrocalamus > Dendrocalamus latiflorus. Next base: position 21,404,884 of record CM029671.1, on the reverse strand, counting down.
CACGGTCTCTCTCCAGGCCCCGTCCAAGCCGGCGTTCTACGCCAGGAACGGCGGCGCCAACAACGGCATCGCGTCCGGCGTGTCGACCGCGTCGGTGCAGGCCGGGTCCTAGAGAGTCCAACTGTCCATGACAAACTTCAGCTTCCAATTGAAGTCTCGACCCTTATGAGGGTGTATGGAATACGTGATTCTGTTAAAGTATTGTTTTTTAGGGGAAGGTAGGAAGTTTTATTAATCAACTGAAATATCTAGCATTACAGGAGGGTTTACAAACCACACACGTCTTCCAGAATATAAAGAACAAGCAAATTTAGCTAGATTACGAGCTTCCCAATTGGAATTCCTACCTTCATGCCGAAAAACGGCAGAGTAAAAAAATTTGCACTTTTCTTTGATTTTGTTGTAAATAACGCATAGAAAAATGGAATGGAAGATACAAATTTTTCGTGAAAATCCCTTCTGAAAAAAAATCATAGACACATGAAGACAAATAACTATATGAGAAGATGTTTATAATAGAGATCTTGCTCTTCCTATATACTACAGGGGTGTATATATAGGACGAAAAAACGAGTCACAAATGAAGAAGAAAACTGAATCAGAGTCGATTGTAGTGGGTTGACACCACGTCTGGTGCAGCCCGCGCCTGGCCCAAGCATCGGCCATGCACGCCTGGCATGAGATAATACAATATCCAACACAGACAAGGTACGAATTTGAATCAGACTTCAACAATCTTTATGCGCACTTTATGAACACTTCAATAGTCGAAGAACACAATAAACTTCTCCAATTAAATCAGAATGAACACTTTATGCGTCGAAAATTAACAGGATTAGTGAGTGATACCAACTAAGTCTAAGCAAAGCTCACACTTAGCGTAGGAACTAATTTTGTCAACATATTTGCTGGATTATCATGAATACTTATGTTGCTGACTTTAATATCACCTTGAGTAATGACATCTCGAATATAGTGGTATCTGATATTAATGTTCTTTGTTCTCTCATAGAACATTTGATCATTTGTAAGACAAATAGCATTCTGACTATCATAAAATATTGTAGTGTAAGACGCACATCTATAAAGCTTAGCAAACAAACCTCTAAGCCAAACGGCTTCTTTACAAGCCTAAAAAATAGCCATATACTTGACTTCTATAGTGAACAAGGCAACGGTAACTTGCAACAAAATTAGAATCCATGTAACCAACAATCCATCTCTACTCTTCTCAAACAGTAAACAAGCATAAGAAGTGCTCCATAAATATCTAAAAATCTATTGAACTGCTTTTCAATGCTTTTTTTTCTAGAATTAGCCATGTATCTACTAACAACACTTAATGATTGAAATAAATCGGGGCGAAAATGTATCATGGCATACATAAGTGAATCAACTGCACTGGCATATGGAACTCTAGATATGTATTCAACTTCATTGTCTGATTGTGGACATGATGCTAAAGAAAATGTGAAATGTGCAGCTAATGGAGTACTCACTAGTTTGGCCTTATGTATGTTGAAATGACAGGTGGCTGCAGGCGGCGGCGCCGGCGACCGGCGGCTGTAGGCCGGCGACCTCCTTGCGTACTGCGGCCGTGCAGAGCCGACGAGTGCGGGTTTTTTCATTTTTTTTCTAATCTATAGTGCAATCAACATCTACCCCATGATTCAATCTACCGATTGACATTGTGCCGGCAACTTCTAGTCTGCTCGCGATAGATTAGGGTGGACTTGCACCATAGAAAATTAATCTAGAACGTGAAAATTGCGAACTTACAACGATCTAGATACTTTAATCTATTAGAGTTTCGATGATTACCTTCGATTTACCGGAGTGATCTCGTGCTGATAACGTGTTAGGAACCGTCGCTGGCGACAAGTCTGATCGATTCCGCTGCTTAGAACAAATCGAATCAATCACAGAAGACAGAATAATAGATTGAACACACAGAGAGGTAGAGAGAACTCCTGGTCTTTCTTTATTAATTTATGATTGCATGTGTACAAAATATACTGGTACGACTCTCTATTTATAGTCTCCGATAAGATACCTATCATAGGCCAGGTCTACTGGTCCAGGCCAAGATTTTCTAACAATCCTAATCCCGGTCCCGGGCTGCAGACTCTTCGGTGGCGTCGGATGATGGTTGGAAGAAACTATGGAGACTAAAAGTTGTTCCGAAGGTGCGTGTGTTTTGGTGGCGCGTGTTGCGTGGTATTTTGCCGGTGGATGCACAACTAAAGAAGCGCCATATAAAAGAAAGTGGGCTGTGCCAAATTTGCAAGGTTGGGGATGAGTCGCTGCTGCATGCACTTGTTGACTGTTCCCATGAAAGGCTGTTCTGGAGCGCGGCCAAGGAGTTTCTGCAGGTAAATTACCTCCTTTACATCCTCTCACCTGGAGAGCAGACATACTTTGTGCAAGCTTGATTCCTGAGGACCATATCCCGAAAGTTATAACGGTTATGTGCTGCATTTGGACTTCCAGAAACTAATGGACTCACTATGAACAGGTTTTGTCTTTTTTTGTCCCAGAGAAATCCATGGAGTACATCAAGGATGTTTTGTGCAATCTGGAGTTGCCAATGTCCGAGATCAACAGGGTGGCTGGTTTGCGCGTGCCACAACGGACCAGGCCACTGGATCAATGGGTAAAAGTTAATGTGGATGGTGCTGTGAATTGTTTGGATCACCATGCTGGTACTGGCGTTGTTGTTCGAAGTAGTAGTGGGGCCTTTCTAGCTGCTGCTTCTTGCAGATACAAGGATCTGATTGACCCACTAGCAATTGAGGCCTTGGCATGCCGAGATGTGATGATTTTGGCGAGGAAGCGTGGCTTCTCAAAAGTGATCGTGGAATCTGATTGTTAGGAGCGGGTTACGGCTTGGAGTAGGCGAGATGACAGGTCTGCTATAGCCTGCATCTTAGCGGAAGTCAAGAGAGCCTGTGTCAGAGTTTAGTGGCTTTGCCTTTAATCATATGCGGAGAGATGCTAATCATGTAGCGCATAGGCGCGCAAAATTTGCTTGGACCTCTCCTAGGAAATGTTAAAAGAGTGGCGATATGTAAGCCCTCGTTTCTTAGTTTCTTGTATCCGCGCACTGATGCGTTGAATGTTTTCCAATGAATGAAGCTCTCGGCTTCAGATAAAAAAAAATTCTATAATACTGAGGGGACCAATGGAGAAAATTACTCAAAAAATCAGTAATACAAATGTACTAGGTCCTTTTTCCTGGATCAAGGTTATTTCTAAGATGACAATCCGATTGTCCTGGCAATTGCTTTCCCTATCTTGGTTCAAGCTCTGTAACTGACATCTCATTCCGCGACATCACTGCTGACTTACCAGTCGACTGTGAAGCTGATTCCGAGTATATATTTGAGTATGTGCGGCTCTTAGGGATGAAAAATGCTGGCCTGGATGGAGACTGGAGAGAGACGGTGTTACTGCTAAGCATGATGTTTACTGTTGACATCATAGGTCTATCTGCTGGGTTATCTTGAACACACAATAGCCCGATGTGAACACACTTCAGTATCTGGTCTCCAGGAGCATGGCTTCTCAGAGATGGATCCATGATCTCCACAATTGTCCCCGTGGTCCAGTGCTCCCATACCTGCATAAAATTGGAAAATTGTTTCAGTATTACTTCAACAAGTTACGTACTTGTGCATGGACTACAGAGTTTGCGAACAAGAACTTACAAGACTTAAGAGATCGATAGATTGCTCGATATTAAAGGAACTACTGCTTCGTCTTCCGGTTACAATTTCCAACATCAAAATACCAAAGCTAAACACGTCCGACTTCGTAGAATAGTGGCCACGCATCGCATATTCTGGTGCCATATATCCGCTGCAATAAGAACATCAAGTTACTGTAGTTGATATACTGTTTGTATCTCATCTCATCTCGTCTGGGTAGTTTTGACTTCTGATTATACTTACTATGTTCCAACAACACGGTCCGTGACTTCCCGTGATTGATCTCCTCCAAATAGCCTTGCCAAGCCAAAGTCTGAAATCTTAGGAGTATAATCAGAGTCTAATAGTACATTGCTTGCTTTCAGGTCCCGATGAATTATTCTCAGTTGAGAATCTTCATGAAGATATTGTAAGCCTCGAGCAATTCCATTTATTATCTTGAATCTCTTTCCCCAATCTAACTCCTTACTTCTCTCAGGATCTGGCAGTTGATCAAGAAACCTCATATCAGTAAAGTTTAGTTTTACCACCAAGATATGTTTCCGGTGGTGGGGAATCGGAGTCCCAGGTGTTTGACCTGGGTTCAAAACCTGGGTCAAGCAGCTGTTAAAAAATCCCCTCTTTTTGTAAAAAAAGAAAGAGAGTAAAGTTCAGTTTTAGTTGTACTTTTGCTACTGCTGAAAGATGATTGGAGAATAGTACCAAAAAGAATGGTGTCGATGCTTCTATTGGGCATGTATTCATACACAAGCAGCTTCTCATGTTGTTGCAAGCAAACACCAACAAGCCTAACAAGATTCTTCTGTTGAAGCTTGGCGACCAAAACAAGTTCATTCTTTAACTCTTCTATTCCTTGTCCTGAACTCCTGGAGAGCCTCTTTACTGCTATTTCTTGACCATCAGGAAGGACACCCTGCATAAATGTAAACATTAACTTGTTGAAGCTGAAAAGGCTATGAGAAGTGAACTAGTGTGATTGGCACCTTATAAACTGCACCAAACCCTCCTTCACCAAGCTTATTGCTCTCAGCAAAGCTATCCGTTGCAGAGCGTAGTGTTGATAGATCAAGAATAAGCGAATCTATGCTTTCAATGTCATCCGTATTAGCTGAATCTGTCAAAAGATGGCAACTACATTGTGATGCAATATACAGCTTCAATCTTTAATTTTCATGAAATGTGAGGCCATTTCTAACCAGATAATCATGTTTAATTTTTTAGGGCATAATTAAAATTCATGAGAAACAAATATTCAAAGGGAATTGCTATTCCCCTATTTGTGGATCGATTAGATTATTGTTTCATCCATTTACTTGCTATCCATCATTTTTTCTAAATTGTTTTTTAAGGAAACATTTTTCTAGATTGTTATCTGAACTTACATGATGGTGTCTGGTTTGTCGCTGGTCTTCTCCTCCACCTCCAGAAATAGAGACAAATGACAATCATAGCAAGCAATACAGCAACTATAGGCAGTGCAATGGCTAGAACTCTACCAGTTTTATTTCTCGTTCTTCCTGCAAAAAATGGCATCTACTTCAGAAGGAATACATCTCAAGGAGAATTTTTTCGTAACCTGAATGAGATGGCACAGTTGAATCTTAAAGGCTATATTATATTATACTATAATCAAGTTTCTTATAAAAAAGTACATAAACTCTAGCACTTATAGTTAACTCCGAGTCAAGACAAACATGATTAGTGCAATTTGGCCCATATACTACACCGTAATGCTACTAGCAGTCAAGCACTTCTCAGTTCTCAGTATGTCATTCAGCATAAGTTCCACTATAAAAAAAGAAAGAAAAATTAGGATAGGATTTCATCTTCTTCTGTCTTTCCCTAATTAAACCACAGAGGAAACCAGCTTCATGGAATACTTTGTTTGAATTGACAAGGCTAAACTGTTTCCAAATTATTCTGCAAACGTGCACATTATTTCAGTCTAAATGCATCACATTTAGAAATGTTCAATTAAGGACTTTTCAACGTCTACCAGGCATATGTGCTTTTCACTCTATTTCTGGTCAAGCATCTGATAGCAACAGGAGTACAGATGTCGAGATCAACCCAAAAAGGGAATAAAAAACAGCACAAGGTTATCTGATATGCGACATCTACCAAATTACATTGACAATTATGTAATCCCGAAAGAACCAGTCCCCCCTAATTCAGATATTATTGTCGTTTGCACCCCAAAAGTTTGAGTTCGGCGGTGCTACGAAGCAATTACAATTTACAAGATAGTAACAATTTTAACTAATACCCAGATAAATTACTGCAAAAGAAGTGGTTTCTGTGTCTCCACTCACCTCCTGTATCCGCCGGTGGCGTCATGTTTGCTGGTGCGGGCGGAGCCAGCGGCGCCGGAAGCTGCAGCATCGGGGCTCCGGAGAAGAAAGGGGTCACCTCGTACCTAAAGTTGCACCGCAACCCAATAATCCTCCCGCCCCGCGCCCGGCTGAGGGACTGCGGCATCCTCGCAATTATACCACCGAGGCAGCTCCTGCAGTCGTCCGGCGACATATCCGGCGTGCACTGCACCAGCCCGTAGATGGTGGGGTTACTGCTAGAGAAGGCCTCCTCCCCCGTAGCGAACCGCCTGGTCGAGTTCGCCGCCGCGTAGTTGCTGGTGGCGTTGAGGAGTATGGCGACGGCGGCGTCGAACACCTCCGCGGGCGCGCTCACGTTCTGCGAGTTCTTGGCGATGATAAAATTGTTGTTGTTTGCAGTGTTGAAGAAGTTCTGATTGGAGAAGCGGAGGAGGCAGAGGTCGTAGAAGACGGTGGCGTCCTTGTTGAAGGCGCAGATCTGCTGCGCGTCCTGGAAGGCGGTGGTGACGCAGGCCTCGCAGGCGGAGGCGTTGATGTCGCCGCGGCAGAGCGCGAGGGCGTAGGCGATGTTCGGGACGGAGCCGACGCTGTCGGTGGCGAAGAGCGTCCGGGAGGCGGAGGCGTTCTTGGGGAGGGTGGCGGAGAGCTGCCCGAGGTTGGACTGGTAGGTATCGTTCGCCGAGTAGTTGCCGCTGGTACCGCAGAGCGGCCACGGCTGCGCGGCGGCCAGAGGCGCGAGGAGCGCGGCGGCGAGGCGGGCGGAGACGCAACGGTGCGTGGCCATGGTGGGCGAAGAAGGGTAGAGCCGTAGAGGCCAAGGTGGTGGTTGATGAGTATTAAGTAGTACCACTAGTAACTAGTAAGAAAGATGGTTTCACATGCAACGTGGTGAAGAAGTATGTTTGTTTGACCCGGTAGGGCAAGCTGTGGATGACGAGCGGGGCCCACTGGCTGCACCTGTCATGTTCATGTGGCTCGTGTGTCAACACAAGGAGAAAATTATATGATTTTTTCCTACTTGATCGCCTGAACCATCTGGTCAATAACCCATTTGGATTGGGTACTTGGGACGTAGTAATCTCATATTTCCAACTCATTCAGACGAGGTTAAAATCGAAAAGTCTTACAAGTACGAAGCTGAACTCAGATTTGCGCGATATTCCACGCGGATAATCACTCAAAATCACACACAAACGTGTACAGAAAATTGCCACCTTACGTAGAAAAGGTCACAGAAAAGTGTGTCCATAGAGGCTATTACTTTCTTTTCAGCTCATGATTTTTTCAAACAATTAAACAAGATATCTTCTCTTTCGTTATTTTAAAACGGTTTATCGGAACAACCTTTTAAATTAACTTATTAGCTTAGCTTATCGGTATTCGATTTATTTGCATAGACATTCGTGTTATGGTTAAAAGCTATTAGACATAGCTATAAACCATCAGTTTCATGAAAAGAATCTACCCATTATCTAGAATAGGGATCGGTGTTGGTAACATCATTCACAGAGAAATTATCCACCGCATTTACATCAGACTTCTCATATATGTAGTTGCCATGTCTGCCTTGTTGGAAAACTGAACTGGAATCTCTGCGAAACGAGAACGCTGGTTGTCGCGGTGGCTGGAGTTTTATTCTGCGTCTGGTTAGCATGAGAACAACTGAAGATATGCTTGGCCTTTCATCTGGATCCCTCCTGGACACAAAGCAGACCGATGGGGATGCATCGCAGTACTTTGCTCTTGGAATACACATCAAGAGATTGGTCAATCAATTGCAATGCCCTACCCTTGGTCCAACAGTTCCATACCTGTCAGATGTTTCCCATCAGAATTATGGTTAAAAGTATCCTCAGATAATCAAGTTATCAATTAAGATGAAATTGCCACTTCACTTGGGAGATTCACCATGCTCTCCGGATCATCGCTAGTGCTATTCCTTCTGCTGGTTAAAATCTCCAGGACCAAAACACCAAAGCTGAAGATATCGATCTTGGGTGACACATTTCCAAATGCTGTATACTCCGGTGATATATGTCTGCTGTAAAAGACTAGCAATTAGTTATAGACATTCTAGAAGATTACATTTATATCTTATAGGATATTTGAAGTTTCAGTTATATGCTAATGTGCATGAGCTTCCTATGTTCCAAGCACTTTGTTGGACTCCGGATTCACAGTTCAGAGCCATCTGTGATTCCATCACACTATTTACTGAATCAGTAGATAGTGCATACGGATATATTGATGAATTATATACATACATCGTATAAACCATATCAAATATTAATATTACATATTAGAGTTCAAATAACCTATATCAAGTAAAGTTTACATTACGGGCGATCAGGTCAAATGTTACATTACAAAAGCGAAAGCGGAAACAGAAAGCAAAAGATGAGGCCACACCTTGCCACAAGCAAGCGACTGAAGGTAAAACGTGCACGAAATCTACCATCCAAGGCTTGAAAAATAGATGTGCACACAATCACCATCAAAGTCTGTTTAGCAGAAATAGGGACTAGAGGCTACTAGAGAACGGCCTAGGCCCCCACCATCTTTCTTTTTGTTTGGTCCAGATGCAGCATAGTAGGAATAAGGGTCTTCATTTGAAGACTTTGAGTTATTTTAGTAAGCGAGGGTGAGCACAAACAATCGTACTTCACGAGCCAACACACAGAATGCAATTATAATATTGATGCAAGACTTAACAAAGGAAGGTTTATGTTCTTTTATTATAAGACTTAGTATTTTTAACTAAACCATATTTATAAAGAATATGAAAGTATACAATAATAGTAGTATATATTTCATCCACCTGTTATATAATTCCATTCATCATATGCTATTTTTGTTACTAGAATTCTATCCACCAAATATAATCATTGGGTTCTATCCACTCAGGGGAAATCAACTCAGGGTTCTATTCACTCTTCGTGCTTTTCATCCCACTCACAACGATTCTTTTGTAAATAGACACTAACTCGAGTAATTTCTCATGCCCACCCACAATCCTGGGCACAACTTTTTGAACAGTTTCACTTTATAGAGATTACATATTACATATTTTGCCCACAAGAGACGCCCAACTTATTCTGTTGTCACGCTACCTTTGGCGTGAGACTCAGATGTCCACCACAAGGTTTTATACGTATATTCCCTACGAGGCTACACCTGCTAAGGTTTTTACCATCGTAGGGTCCTATTCACCCGCTTTAGAGACCTCCTCTTGCGCCGCATAGAGGTTTCTATCCAGCACTCATCTCGTGTTCAACCGAATGGCGCATCCAGCGCTAGGTCGATGCAAATTAATTAGCTAAGTTGTACCTATTATAGATTTGTGGTTACACTATTTTACATTGAGAGATCATCACAAGATTTAATCTTTAAAGCTGCCTAGATGGTTCTACCACACACCATACTCTCGTGCTCTATCTACACAGCCCCACTTACCATTCGTCTAGGTATAAAGAAAGTTTAGAGTTCCAAAATATCCTTTCAGTTCAAATATCATCCATTTTCATTCAATGGCTGTCCAAATTAAGTTTTCATGTTTGAAATAATATCAGGGCAAAGTAATGCCAATATATATTTAAGTAAGACTAAGCATAGCACTTAGATATGAACTTATCAAAGATGGCGTCGTTGGCCGAGGAACGGCGCATGGGTGGAGGCAACGCATGGCTGTGGCAGCTGAGCTGCGTCGGGCAGCGAGGAGCCGAACAGCCGAGGGCGACGCGGCCGGAGGTGGCACGGCTAGCCAAGGGGCGGCGCACAGGCGGTGTGGCCAGAGGCGACACGGCCAGAGGTGGTGCGGCCCGCCGAGGGGCGGCGTGGCCAGCCATGGTGACGCGGGCCGGCGGCGGCGCGCAGGCCGAGGTGGCAGAGAGGCGGCGGCGGCGTTCACACGTGGTCTTCGAGGAAATGTTCGGGTAGTTGCGCACCTCGGATCCCTCGTGCAGCGAGTCCACCGAATGTACTCAAGGCAAGTACCTCGTGGCCGTAACATTTCCGTTTTGCATATCGCGTGTTTCCATATTCATTGTCACCTTGCCATTGAGTACAATTAAATGCTTGCCCGGTTATAAACTTCTAATCTTGTACTCATATCATAATGTTCTAGGTTATCTTATTTCGCATGCTTTTAGGTTTATTAGAATATTCAGTTAATAATGTTCTAGAATTCATACTTTTAATTAGTGTTTTAAAATTCATGCTTAAATTAGTAATGGGGTAGCATATGAACATATTCCACATTTAGGTTTAAACCACTAGCAATCTTTTAACATTAGTGCTGCTATATTTATTTTCCTAGTATCATGATCCATTACTCGTATGATTTCATATGTAAGTCATGAACAATGTATATAATACCTGTTAATATGACTAATAATCACTCATCACGTAATAAAACTTGGATGGTTGTCAACCCTTGTGTGAGCTATGTTGTAATACCTCTTTAGAATAATTCTTATATCGCTATCACCATATTATCATTCCACATCGCACTCATATCGGGAATTACGTTTCTCCATTTCCAACCTTAACCGATCATTCTTCTCATCATAACCTTATCCTAACATTCCCTTAGTTACCTTAATCTCTTACCATATAATTTGCTAATAATATCACGGTTACTTGGCCTGCGGTCATCCACATATAGGGAAGATTGCCATCCACCTAGTAACATATGGGGGGCTATACACTTTTGTTACTTAGATATTACACCCCGTCGGTGTTTATATAGTCCAGGACAGTGACGTGCCTGGCTATTCTCGTATAACCGAGTATGTGGGAAGTGATTGCCGGTGCAATTGCCATAACTTGCTAAATAACAATTACTTTTAATTCCACTGTTCCTGTGATCCCTATCTTCGATCCGTATCAGTGTTTTCGGTAACATAGTTTCATTATATTTAACCTGTATCAATTATTTACTTGCATTACTTGTTCTTTACTCACCGTGTTGTGATCGTTGTTGGGTACTTGCTAAGATTGCTCTTTCCATTCTCAGGTAAAAGGCTAATGAAGTGATAGCAACATACATGAGTGGGAGCACTCGAGTTTTTAACACCGTGGTTTGCCACTATCTTTGTTTTCTTGTTTATCCTTTATTTAGTTAGAAGTGGATTTATTTCAGCTTCCGCTGGTTCTCTAATAAAGTACTCTTAAAAGTTTTAATTCCTTGCGATTTCTATTGTTTCTTTTATTCTTTGTTTTAGTGATAACATTTTATAGTAATATATTATATTGGTATGTGAGGTGCTATACTATGGGACTGCATAGAAGTTAAAGAACGAACAAAGGAAAAGTAGAAAACTAAGTGGTTCAGAATGATCGTCGTTTGCTAGTCTGCCCATTTTTTTTCTGCCGACTGTCGAACAAGCCAAGGGCTTCAGAGACTTTTTAGAACTAAAGAAAACAAACGATAAAAAGCCCTTGATTGGTGTTACTGTTCACGCTGGACAGTTCTTTTCTTTAGTTTGCTGGAAGCGTACTTACGTATCGAATCAAGAATCGTTCAAAATTCTTACAGTGAAATCAAGCACCGTTTCTATGCTTCGAATCTAATTAAATAGGGTAAACTGTTAGATTTGCATTGAGTTTCTACGCTTTCTTTTCTTGAGAGAACCTCACTGTTTTCTCCCTGAATTGCCGAATTAGTCTGTTCTAAAGAATGAACGGTGCAATCGAGCACTGAGATAAAAGATTTCTCCCGACTCACCTCCTACGGCCGCCGGTGGTGTCGTGTTCACCTGCGCAGGCGCTGGCGCTGGCGCCCCTACGGATGGCGCCGGGAGCTGCAGCAGCGGCCCTCCGGAGAAGGAGTACTGTTCATACCTGTAGTTGCACCGCAATCCAGTAATCCTGCCACCATGCTTCTCGCTGAAATACTTGGGCATCATCGCGATGATACCTCCGAGGCAGCTCCGGCAGTCGGCCGGTGCCATGTCCGGCGTGCACTGTGCCAGCCCGTAAATCTTCGGGTTGCTCTTGTCGAACGTCTCGAACCCCTTCTCCGTGCCGAACCGCTTGGAGTAGGGGTGGATATCGAGCCAACTGCTCGTCTTATCGAGCTTTTTTTAAAATTGACATATTTTTATTTAATATCATTTTACAGATAATTTAAAAGTATTTTTAGAAACGAGCTAACGAGCCGAGCCGAGTTTGAGCAAAATTCAAATTCATTTGAAATCAACTCATTTTAATGTTTAACCAATTAACAAGTATAATTGAAGCAATTTTGAACCGAGCCAACGAGCCCACTAACGAGCTTTTTTTCCACCCCTAGCTTGGAGGAGTTCGCGGCCGCGTAATCAGCGGTGGCGTTGACGAGCACTTCCGCGGTGGCGTCGAACACCTTGGCCGGCGCGGACACGTTCTGCGTGTTCATGAGGATGAGGATGCTGCCGCCGTTGGTGGGGTTGAGGAAGTTCTGGTTGGAGAAGCGGAGGAGGCATGGGTCGTAGAAAATGGTGGCGTCCTTGTTGAAGGCGCAGAGCTTCCGCGTGTCCTGGAAGGCGGTGGCGACGCAGTGGCTGCACGCGGAGGCGTTTGTGTCGCTGCGGCAGAGCGCGAGGGCGTATATGATGTCCGGTAAGGTGCCGAGGGTGGCCGTCGCAAAGAGCGTCCTGGAGGAGGTGTTCTTGGGGAGGGTGGCGGAGAGGCGCCGGATGTTGAATTTTTTTTACGGATAATCTATTTTTTATTTGAAATTACATAAGTATACCTGTGAAATTTTTTTTACAAAAAATAGGCTCAAGTCGTCCCCATTAGGTGACTGCCGCCTTTCGCCCAACCGGGAGGCGACATTTAAGGAATGTGGGAACTGTTGAGCGAATCAATGCTGTCGCTGAGCGTTAGGTGACTTCTTCCAGTCGCTGTACGGTTGGGAGACTGGAATTGCAGTCGCCCAACGGCAGGGCGACAGGGAGGGGTTTTTTTAAGACAGCACAATCGGCCGCCCAGTACCACCTACCACTTTTTGCACTCATTCTGCGCACAGAGAAGAAACAAGAGAAGAAGAGGAGAGGAGGAAGGGGAAGAAAAGGAGGGGGAGAAGAGAGGAAGGAGGGGAAGAAAAGGAGGGGAGAAGAGAAGGAGAGGAGGACAGGGTTGGAGGAGGAGGTGAGGGAGGAAGGAGGAATGGAAGCTATTCCATCCATTTGGATCCAGGTATTTTTTGATTATGTTGTATTTGCACTATTAGTTATATGAAATGTTGGTGTTAGTAAAAATTTTAGATGTAGAAAATGTAGTACAATTTTAGTATGAAAATATTAGTGTCAAAAAGTTGTAGTATACATTTTGTAGTATGGAACATTTTGTAGTATAGAAATATTAGCACCCTTTTTAGTATAGAAAGTTTAATTTAGTGTTGTACAATGTTATTTGACATGTCGTAAAGTTTAGTGGGTATCGGCATTGCTAATGTCTGCCTGCAAATATTTTCGATGTTGCTATTGGTCAAATCGCATCGCACAATATGGAACTACCGCTATACTATAATTTACATTTCTATGACCGTTTGCCTATCTTGAACTACTACAGTATCCTCGTAGCATAACCCCTCCTCATTTGCACCGCCACCGCTATCTATCCTCCGCCCCAATACGCATCAACTCTCTATCTACTCCCACACACACCGACGCCGCTCTTCTCTCACTGCTCAAGCTTTCTCCTACTGTAAATCATTCTTGGATTTCGACAATTTATATGACATAATGATTTAAATGCCAATGTGACAGTTCTAACAGTTCACGTGCATTCTCAATGTACTCATGATATTACATTCGTTCACAATAAATTATAAATGTTATCTAATAATGTTTTGCACAACGCAAACTATTTACTTCGTACAAAAATATTGACTAAATTTTCTACAACTACAATTATGTATGTATGCTAATTTTCTATGGATGCTAATTTTGTATGCAATATTGACTAATTTTTTTACAACTAGAATTTTCTACAAATGCTTATTTTTTACGGATGCTAAATCCTGCAACTATAATTTTCTACGGATGCTAGATTTCTATAACTATATTGACTTAATTTTTACAACTACAATATTTACCAAATTTTCTACAACTACAATTTTCTACGGATGCTAATTTTTCATCACTATGTCGATTAACTTTTTAACAACTATTTACTTCATAGCAAAGTTCTACGACTATAATTTTCTATGGATTCTAATTTTACACCAAGCAAACTATTTACTTCATACAAAAATATTGACTAAAACATAAAAATATTTATCTCGTAGAAGTAGTAGAACCTCTCATCTCTTCTCTTCTTTCCTCGCGCGCGCACTATAATGGAATCGGTCACTCGACCGAGGGCTCGACAAAGCGGTCAAATATATATTGCATCCAGTCGCCGGACGGTTGAGCGACTGGACACTGCAGTCGCCCAACGGTTGGGCGATAGCATCCAGTCGCCCCACTGTTCGGCGATTGCAATTATGTCGCATAACGGCCCACCGACTACATTCGTACCACGTGGCCATTGGGCGACAGGTTCCGGTTACCTAACGGTTAGGTGACTAGAGCCCGTTTCTATAAAAAAAAATTGCGCAGGTATATTTCTGTAATTTCAAATAAAAAAAGAATTATTTTAAAAAACTCGTCAAGAACTGCGAGTACGTGACCAGTTGAATACATATGGTAATTAATGTAATCCATATAGTGGCATAAACCAATGAATCCAACCAAGCCGTAAGAGTTCATTGATGATTCAGTGCTGAGTGCTCGATTGTGGCAAGTTGGAGTTACATTTACATGGAAACAACAGAGTAATGAAGTGGACATTGGAACTGATTCATAAGCACCAAAGCGAAAACCTTCAAGCTGGAGGGAAATATCCATTCAGGACTCGCCGAAAAAACCACCAAGTCGTGCGTGATTCATGTAATGATGTATGCAGTGACGCAAGTGCCTGACTTGTTTTTTACTTGAGATTAGGCTGATGCTAAACAATGTGGCCAGATTGATCAATTATTCATCTCCGGATGGAAGAGAGCTATAACTCCTGCGTCATTTAAGAGGAAATGAAATTAAATTATATGCTTCTAAGCTTTGGCAAAACAGGGTACAAAACCATCTCTCAGGGGGAAATTGCTTCCATGCTAGTTAAAACGGAGAACAAGTTTTAGGAATAACATAGTTTGATTAAGAAAACTCCTTAGTTGGCCTTGGTCAATTAGGGGTACATAGCTCCTTTTTGAAAAATAAATTCTATATATATATATATATATATATATATATATATATATATATATATATATATATATATATATATATATATATATATATATATATATATATATAGGAAAATTACATAAGGCACCATGGTGCCTAGGCACCAACATCCGATACACGTGTATGATTGATAATTTTTTTGAGTTTGGGTATGAAAATGTTTTATACCCTTGATATATTTATGGTAAGTAAGTTTTGAACTCAGTTCAAACTAGTTTGAACTACTTTTGAGTTCAATGCAACTACATTGAGTATATACCATAAAAATAGTTCAAACTAATTAAACTGAAGTTGAATTTAAATTTTTTCGGAGTTTGACATCTCAAATATACTTTTTTATGGGTATATGAAGATACCCACATCAAACGTTGCGAATCTCGAAGCAAATCAACGGGTATTGATATTGGTGCCTAGGCACCATGGTGCATGAAACACTCGTCCTATATATATATATATATATATATATATATATATATATATATATATATATATATATATATATATATATATATATATATATATATATATATATATATATATATAGGAAAATTACGTAATGCTTCCACGTTACTCCAAGTTAGAAAGGAGGAAAACTTTAAGAATATCATACTGTAAACTCATTCATTTTCCAGATGTATTTCTTATTTTGAAATTCATTCCTTTAGAATTGATAATGTCGTAAGTTATACTATTTTTTTAAAAGAAAGAAATTTAAATTATTTAGACAACTATTTTGATAGGCCCTAATTTATGGAGTTAAAATTTCACAATCTAGCCTGTTTCATATCGTTAGCCAAACTTAAAATTAAAATTTTCATACTTCATGAAACTTACTTCATAGAGCCTCTTCTTCTCCTATCACGCCATTCCTGCAAAAGCAAGAAGAAAAGCCATCCAAATCCAATTGCTTGCAGTGCCATTCCCGAAGCCAATATTTCTATGAAAGTGTTTTTTCCTGAAATGCAATGCACAAAACATAAACTTGAGCATAAATGCATAGTTGAACATTATGTAGCTTTCCTTCAGGACATGTTTGAGGCAAATCATCTAAATGAACATATTAATAAATTTGAGGCATAGGGTAAGAAAGGAAGCAAAATTCACATCATGAATTCATGACATATTTGAGTAATAATAAATTTGTAAAGTTTTTGAATAAAAAATTTTAATTAGCTGAACTAAATGTAGCAGAATAGTACAATACTGTGTTCTGGATGCCACAAAACTTCAAACTCTTCATTTTCCACAGTACTAATTCGTGTTGCTCTGTTTTCTGAACATCCAATCTGTTTTGGTTTTACTGAATTTTGGTGATGTTTGGATGCAGCCGGACATGCATGCTTGTGAACTAAGGGCAAAACCGAGCGGAGTCAATCTACCTGAGTAACTTTGCAAATTAGTTAATCCTAGGATAACCGAGTTGCTTGCTCTGATTTATCTGTAATCCACATTGAAACACATACTTGTGACAGAAGTGTCTGGACTCTAGAATGGTCACAGGAGAATGGTATAGTCAGACTAGTCGCGAAAGTAATTTCACATTGATAGATTTGTGTTGCCATTTCAGATATGTTTAACTATGCTGATCGTGGAAGTTAAAAATGTTCTGACAAATATCGAAGCGTTATAGACATTTGTGATTTTTAGCCAAATCTAGTGCTACTGGATGAGACTAAGGCGTGACTAGAATCAGTAGATGCTGTAAAGCGACAAGGTTAATTTCTGGAAGATAGAACATGGCAGAACTCACCGGAGAAGGAATTGCTCCTGAAAATAGGGAAATAGTCATTGCTCCTGAAAATAGGGAAATAGTCAAGATAGAGAGAGCAGTTGCGATTGGAGAAGAAGAACCCCTTGCGGTAAGGGCACTCTCTCTCCGCTTCCTGGAAGGCGTCGGCGATGCAGGCGGCGCAGGACGAGGGGCTGCCGGTGCCGTCGCGGAGGCAGATCGAGGTGGCTTTCAGCCGGTTAGGCCAGTACCCGACGGTACGGTAGGCATAGAGGCCTTGTAAGGAGGAGGTCTCGGCCGGGAGGATGGCGGCGAGGTGGCGGAGGTTGGCTTCGTAGGTGCTGTTGGCCGTGAAGCTGCCATCGCCGACGCATGCGACGTATGCGGTGGCGGCGAGAGGCGAGACGGCGAGGATGACTAGGAGGATGTAGAGCGAGAAATGCTGCATAGTGGTTGGTGGTGACCGGCCGTGACGGAGGAGCGGGGGGCTACAGACGAACAAAGCATGTGGGGCTATCACGACTGCTGGATATAGCAGACCAGCACAGCAGTAGTTGTGGGCGACGACTTTGACTTTTTGACACCACACCGGGTTACGTTTTTTTTTTGTTCTAACTTCGAAGACTATCGGGCCGCGTCTGGCGGGCGGGTTTGCCTTTGCACTGCTGGTACGTTCTTCGCCGTGAGGATTTGTATTGACTTTGACTCACTGCTTTTGGACCGAAAACAAATAGTAGTAGTTAAAAAAAACTAGTTTTTAAAAGAATAGGATGAACGGTAAAAAAGTGAGGGAGAGATAAATACGTGTGATGGAAGTGAAAGCAGTGGGGTGGTTAATGCATCTATGACCTCTTACATTATCTTTAATTTAAAGCAAGATGGTAGCCCAGGCAAGCGTTCAAGGGAGGACAGGTTTAGTCTAGGCACGAGGCGCGACAAGCGTCAGATTGTGCAAGCCTCGGGATGGAGCAAGCGCGGGCGGTAGGGCGGCGGCGGCCCGGGAAGAAACGGCGCACAGAAGTGCAAGAAAAAGATGGAAACAAGAGAGAAGATCGGCATGATCAAGACGAAGAAACAAGATTAAAGAGGTGATTGTTAGAGTTAGTAATCTTATTTTATTATTATTGTTATTGCTTGCCGTGTCTGAGTATTAGTTATATACGTATCCGTGTGCAAGTCTAGACCGTATACGAGTTATGTTTGCCGAGTGAGTTCGTTTCCGTGTGAAGTTCTAGTTTTCTAGTCGTGTCCGTGTCAGTCAAGAGTATATGGGTATATATACATGGGTCTTGTACTGTTTTGGGACAGGCCAACGAGTGAGAGAGAAAGAGAAATAAGAAGGAAAAAGAGAAAGAGTTGGTGCTCCAGAAGAAATATACGAGCTCTCGTGTTTCTTTGTTTCATTGCCTTTCTAGCCTTGTGCATGCATGGCTTTCATGTGATGACAACACAGGCCTACACGAAGCAAGGCAGCTAGGAAGACAATCACGTAAGCGCTCTCCGTGTACGTCTACAAGTGCTCTTCCATCAGGAACCAGCAGGCGAGGCGCTGCTTTAAGCGGGTTGCGTTGTGAATCGGGAAGCAGCAGGAGCCTCTGGAAGACGCAGAGACAGAGCAAAGGATCAAAAGAATCCAACAGTATAAATAATATTCGCCCGAATTTGATTTGATTGCACCCCTGGTAAGGACAAATAGACCAAAATTGAACCAATTCGCCGCTCAAAACGTGCTCCTCACCGTAAGGACAGCCAAATTAAAATCAAATCTATCCGCCGTTCGTACGCGCTCATCTCCGTAAACCAATTCCAGGCTTCCTTTTTCGTGATGCCTTCCACTTACAAATGTGGCCGAAATATGTACAGACAATTGTTCCATCCAAATAAGACATAACACTGTAGTCAAGCGTACGAAACATGGACAAACACAGATATTACATCAGAGCAGAATACCCCTTGAAGTTACTGAAGAACCAGAAAAAACAGCTTCCAAAATTACGAGAGAAGGTCAAAACTAGAGTAATTGAAATGTTGACGGGCATGGGCATTTCTTGCATCAACTATGTTAACCTATCCTGTTCCCACCTTTTGGTATGTCTGATACTCTGATCACAGTAAACCTATACAATTACCAAGCTAGTACAAATTAATCAACCAAGCGAGATCAACTACCCCCTACACTCGGACGTGCTATCTGCCGTCCTGATCAGTCAAGGTGACATTGCTGATGCTGTACGACTCATTGAAAGAACTCGTCGACACCGCGAAGCTCGAGCTCGAGATCCTCACGTTGAAGTACGCCGGCTGCCTGGGCTCTGGCAGCGTCAGCCCCTCGCTGCCGAGCATCGCGACGACGTCGGACATGTTGGGCCGGTCGTCGGCGCTGTCCTGCACGCAGAGCAGCGCCATCTGGGCGCACTTCATCACCTCGGTCACCGGGAGGTCGTCCCCCAGGGCGGGGTCGACCATCTCGTGCCATTTCCCTTCTTGCCACAGCTGGTACGCCTGAAAGAAGTAAAGCCAGTTGCAGTGACCACCCATTTAGACCAACGGAACTGCATATTTTTGTTACAGGTGACTTGTGCTTACATATCCTGTGAGATTGAGGAATTTGCCGTACTGGTAGAAACCGGTTGTCCTCTTCCCGCTTATGATCTCCAGAAGCAAGACGCCGAAGCTGAAAATGTCGGATTTGATCGAGAAGAGACCCTCGGAAGCATACTCCGGAGCGATGTAGCCACTGGTTATAAGAAATCCAAAAACACAGCCATAAGATCACTGATCACCAATAATGAATATATATGGTTGAATTTTTGCTGACACTGTAACTGTTGTGCTACTTGGTCTGCAGTACTTACTGTGTGCCCATGACCCTGGTTGTGTTCGCCTCGGTCACATTCGAGCAGAATATCCTTGCCATACCAAAGTCGGAGATTTTGGGGTTCATGTCGCGATCCAGGAGAATGTTGCTTGCTTTCAGATCTCTATGTATAACTCGCAAGCGAGAGTGCTTGTGCAGGTAGAGAAGCCCCTGAGCAATCCCGTCGATTATACGGAAGCGCCGCTCCCAGTTCAATATCGCCCCTTTCGCAGTGTCTGCAAAATTATTGATGTCACGCCAAGCATCAGCAACAGTCAACAGGTAACAAAAGGATTTTGCAAATTCGCTTAAAAAATGATTATGCAGAGGGAAATGTGAGGCTCATTTATCGATGGATGCGTACCAAAGATGAAGCAATCCAAGCTTTTGTTGTGCATGTACTCGTATATGAGCATCTTCTCATCCGCCTGGACGCAGCAGCCCAGAAGCCTGACCAGGTTCGTGTGCTGGAGCTTGGCGATCAGCTGGATCTCGGTCTTGAATTCCATCAGGCCCTGCACTGAGCATGAAGAGAGCCTCTTGATTGCGATCTCGAGCCCACCAGGCAATTCACCCTGAAACACAAACACATCATTTAGCACTAGATCTTTTTACAGCAATCAGAGTAATGTACTGAAGAACCAATGTGTTCGTATCAGTATGCAACTACGCATGCGTGCATGTAAGAGTTTTTTACCTTGTAAACAGGGCCGAAGCCGCCCTGTCCGAGCTTGTTGTCGTCAGAGAAGTTATTGGTGGCGTCCGCTATCTGATCGAAATCGTAGAGCGAGAACTCGGAGTCACCCTCTTCGATCCTCCAGAGCTTGAGCACCTGCTCCATCTCCATGGACATGGTCGGCATGCTCACCTTCCCTGAGAGGTTGATCACTGATTGAACCTGCCGTCAGTGACAGTGCAGTCGAAGAGCAGGCATACAACGGTAGCAACAATGCATCACAGAAACGTGTAGGTACCTCTTCTTCTTCGCTTCCTGATCCACAGTAAACACGCCAGGAAGCCACAGAGGAGCACGGCCACGGGGACTACTATTGCAACGATCCAAAGCGTACTGCTGCTCCCTGTACAAGCCGAACTGCTGCCGTTAGA
Source organism: Dendrocalamus latiflorus (assembly GCA_017311315.1). Classification (NCBI taxonomy): domain Eukaryota; kingdom Viridiplantae; phylum Streptophyta; class Magnoliopsida; order Poales; family Poaceae; genus Dendrocalamus; species Dendrocalamus latiflorus. Next base: position 21,383,888 of record CM029671.1, on the reverse strand, counting down.
TAACGCTCCAAAAAGTTGGATCGATGAGCACAATTTGCCATCGAATGGTACGGGTTTTCACCAGAATGATGGGCTTCGAAACGACTCCTTCAAAAGGATTTCCGCTTGATCGGTGAATGTCTTGCTACGAGATATGATTTCTTTTCGCCGGAATCAGAGCAGTGTGTTAGCAGTTCCTAATTATTCTCGTTATTAGTGGTGAACCGATGAGCGTGACACGTTATGCTCGACAGCGACTACTACACGAGACATGGCAAAATTCGCGAGGCAGATGATGAGGCCATCGGTTTCGGTGGGGCCACCGCCAATGACTAATCTAATGGTGCAGACGGTGACGCCAACAAATCTATGCAACATAGCATTTTAAGGGATATAAAGAAAAATTAAGAGTAAAATATTTACTATTTAACACACGGTTTTATGGAGAACTTTTTACTGTCTATACTATTATATAGACAAGACTATTGTACTGTCTATACTATTTAACAAGACTATTATATATATTGTCTTTAGTCACATCTATGGACGATATAGAGATGTATTACAGACAACTGCTATTTATACCATTGTACATGTTATAAGACAAAATTGTGGTTGGTAAATAGTCTCTAAATAAACTATCTATAAATAATATAAAAATATATTATAAACAATTATTATCTATACCATTATATATGTTCTTAAGGCAAAACCCTGTTCTGTCTCTAAAGATCTAGTTTCCGGACAAACATCAGGGTTGTTGATTGTAGAGCGCGGGCCCCACTCGCTGATCCGACGATCAACGACGACCTTAGCAGAGTCGAACACCAGGGTCTCTCCGCCGGCTAAAGCACACGTCGCCGTGGGGAGGACACGACGTACGTGAACCCCGTGGAAGCAAATTAAGCAGCACACGAGAGAAGCAAACACAACCAACTGCTCGCACATCACACAACCGGGGGGGGGGGGGGGGGGGGATCTTGTCACGTACATACGTGCATACCCTGCTCGATCTGCTATTCTGCTTGGTCAGCATGGCACGCACTGATGATGCGCGCACCTACGCATCTGGATTAATCCCGGAGGCATGTGAGTGCGTGACCCTGCAAGAACACGGTGCCAAGGTGGTGGCCATGGCCGCGGAAAGTACAGGGGAACAAAGGCTAAAAATCGCCGGAATTATTCTACTGCGAGGGGGAAAGGCCACGAGACAAGTTGTCACGGCAGAGCTAGCGTCTCGTGGCGTACGTGGATCCGCTTTTGTTTTGTGCGTCGCTAGATCAGCGCTACAAAGGCGTGAGATCGTGCGAAAAGAATAAAAAGCTGACGTGTACCGTGATATATACATATTTTAAAGGGGGAAACCGAGACTCACTCAACCATATGAGACGGTCGCCTAGCTTTGTCGGCCACGTACAGGAACGTAACATGCATGGAGATTTGGAGAGTAGTGAGCTGAAACTGAACTCCTAGCCCTAGTGCTGCCAGCTACACGAACAAAATACTACACGTTAACATCTGTAAACTATTTGCACAGATAGGCTGCAAATGCTACTTTTGTTAAAAAAAAACAATATTAGCTTGTGCTGCTACTACCCACGGCCCCTCGAGCCAAAACAAGATACGATCATATGATCGAGATAGCCGTATATTAGAGTTCAATGTCGCTCTACTACTTTTGTCCCCCACCCACAAAAAAAAAACCAACATTTCGTGCAGTCTCTAGACCCGTACGTTTGATTCTTCCTTCACATGGAATGCTTGTAACACGAAATAAAAGTCTACAGAGAGGGCCCACCAAGTGTTTGGAACTTTGGATCGAGGAAATGTGTGGGTCGATTTGATCGTTGATTTGATATCGTCTACAACTTTATAGGAGTATCTCGGAAGGCAAGACTTCAACAGCTCGAGTCGTACTATATATATATATATATATATATATATATATATATATATATATATATATATATATATATATATATATATACACACACACACACGCACACACACACACGGGGCCGGATCTGTACTCGTGGCATAAATAATTCGTTGCCAGGGGTCTATTCCTAATACCTATAGGCTGGATGCGCCCAGCGTACTCTTTCTGTGGACGTCAGGGTCAAGCGGGTCCTACTTTAGGATAAGAACGTATCTCTAATGATGCAAGCATAGCAACACATTAAATGGTATGTGTGTATACCAATTGGTTTTTCCCTACTGGACCTCGGAAATATTTTGACAATAGATATCTGGGACACATCCAGTGAAAACTATCATTTCAATGGAAAGTCGAAAACCATTTTGGTTCCAAATTTAGGTGCTGACAGAGGGTCAAATAAACATGAACAAGACCTAAAAAAACCAGTAGCTAAAATAAATTGAAAGGTTATACTTATTTTTGCATCTTCTTTTTTTTAGAGGGACTTATTTTGCATCTACAAATCGAATATTTATTTATTTAACAATGGATGGATTTTGCTGAAAACATGTCACAAATCTTAAAAAACTATTAAATCTATATATGTAATGGAAACTTATATGCAAATATATAGCACGTCTCTTGTTTTTATTAAAAAAACTTATATGCAAATGAAATCAATATTTGTATATACCAATTAATGAGATAATGTTTTTGAATGATAGATGTAGGTGGAGTTTCACTTACAAAATCTTCAAATATATGAAATCGAGCTTCATATATACTACTCCTAGAATAGATCAATAGTGAACCATTGGTAATGGAGGATCGATGGCATAAATTATTTAGGGATGTGCTTCTATACTTTGCTCAATATGATTTATATAATTTTTAAAATATAATGAATGGTTGATAGATAATATTTACCTCTTTGTTTGTTTTAAGATTAGTACTACTCTTATTAGAGAGGAAAGAGTTGAAACATTGCTCAACTATTTATCAAATCATCGTCATCTCATCAACAGAAATGCATATGCAAAGCTAATACTACTAGCTAGCATGGAGGAGGCTTCTCTAGGGAAGCAAAGCAACGAACAACTACTGCCTTAATTTGTAAATGGAGTAAAATTGTTTACCATGCAACTCCCACTAATGGCAATGCACGTCACCCCAAATGAATAAAAATGGAGAAACTATTTGCTACTCGAATAAAACTGAGAAAGAAATTTTCAGATGTAAAACTGCATCAAATTTATGAATTGGGTGTCACTAACCTTTGGACGAATTCACCAGGGGCGTGAGCGTCAGCATGTCGCCGCTAGCCGCGAAGAAGAGATCCGTCTCGTACCTTATGTCGCACCGCACCCCAAGGATCCTCCCGCCCACCCGCCCACTGAACCACTTGGGCATCTGGTCGATGACGCCGGCGAGGCAGCTCCGGCACTGCGCCAGCGTCAGGTCCGGCGTGCACTGCGCCAGGCTGTACAGATTCATCTTCCCCGGCGGGAACCCGGCCTGGCCCGTGGCGTACCTCCTGCTCGCGTTGCTCGCCCTGTCGGCCACCGCGTTCGACAGCTTCGCGACCAGGCCGTCGAACGCGGCGGTGTTCCCTCCGGACACGTTGTTCATGTTCCACGCGGCGCTCTCCGGTGAGTTGGCGGCGCCAGTGTGGAAGTCCTGGTCGGAGAACCGGAGCTGGCACTGGTCGTGGTAGATGGTCACGTCCGTGCTGTTGCCGCAGAAGCTCAACGCGTCCTTGAGCGCCGTCGCGAGGCACGTGGAGCATCCCGTGCCGGTGAAGTCCCCGCGGCACATCACGAGCCCGTACGCCGTGTCGGATCCGGCGCCGAACGCGCCGGCCGAGAAGCCGGACACCCAGGCGTTCTTCGGGAGCTCCGCGGAGAGCGTGGCGAGGTTGGCTGCGAACGTGCTGTTCGGCAGGTAGGTCCGCTTACCGCCCGTCGAGTTGCAGAAGTAGGAGAAGGGGTTGACCACGGGCATGGCCCCTTCGTCGCCGGCAGCCGGCGCCGGCTTGGAGGTGGCAACGAGGAGGAGCAAGAGGACAAGCATTGTAGGTGCCAACTGTAGACACTTGGATTGCTAATGGTGTTGTGTAAAAGCTAAGTGTGACACAAAAGCATATATGCTCGCTGGTTATATCATAGGCATCCAGGTTTAAGATATAATACGGGCTTAACGTTTGGTTAATTAATGCCTGGTTGCTTGAGCTGTGACGGTGAGAGTATGCTTAGTTTTAGCTCGAGATGGTTGACCTGGAATACCATCTGCGATCGCTGATCGATCGAGATTGGAGGATGGAAAAATAACGAAATTTCGTGTGCATTTCTTTGGGCTGTGCTTGTGGCTGTAGCTGCTGATGGAGTGATTGTTTCGTTTCCGAGTAGTTTACGAGGGAAGATGCCCTGAAGGGATGAGTATGACGTGTCACTGGGTTATTTCAGTAGTACGTGGGTCCATAAGACCATAACTTATGAGATAAACTCTGTTATGCTGTGATCGTTTTGGCTTCAGCTTTTAGCTTCAAGCTTATTTTCCACTATTTATAAATTTTGTCTTTTTCTGAATTTTTGGCTTTTTGTTGAGCTTTTTTGACGGTTCTTTTTTCCCGTATTTGTTTGTATTATACGTAATGGGCTAACATAATTTTTTTATTTTTTATGTTTTAAATTTAATTATGCTAAATAAGTCTCTGTCAGTTACAGTATTTTTTCAGTCAGTTACTATGCTTTTCAGCCATAAGCCACAAAAAACCCCAAATGATCACCACCTAACTATACTACACCACCAAGTACGAGTAGTGTTATTTATAAAGAAGCAAAATCGTAATTGAATGGATGGCTTGCACGAAGGAGTCGATCCCGCCGTCACCACCTCTATCAACCTCGTTCAACCTCGACTTTCAAGTCTGCAGCCGGCAATGGCCTTCCTGAAAATCTGCAGGCGGCAATCGGATGATCAGGAGTGATCACAAGAAAAGAAAAGAAAAGATGTCATCCGATGAAAATCGCTGCATGCATGAGTATAAAAAATTAAGGAGAGCCCATCGTACGTCGGAGCAACCAATTCACAAGCAAATTGATCTAGTTTTTAGGCCCTCCCAAGAGGCAGCTATGAACGAATTAGGCAGTTCTACATTAGATCGATCATGCATGCTGTAGTTATACTCAAAATTGTCCTGTCCTGCTTGTACTTGATAAGAACGATTCGATCAAAGATTTAGTTTCATCTCGTTTTTTATCATCCTCTCACTGCGTAGCACCTTAAAAATAGAAAGGACTGTAGCATTTTAAAAATCCATCTCTATCTCTCATCTTTATCTTTCTATCTCTCTCTCCCATCTTTATCTCTCTCTATCTTTATGCCGCCATTTCGAGATTCTAGGGTAGTAGGCCTCTTGTTCTAAGTTATGCAAGTTATGATTTACCGTTATTTATTTATCAAATTTAAATGTTTACAATTTTCGTTTGCAATATATTACTCGTTATTTCAATTGTAATCATGTTTTATAAATTAAACTAGACTAGACAACTATTTTTGACACAGCTTGCGTACTATATATCTTTGCTTAAAAGTCTTGTAGAGTACGATTTTTGAATTTAGACGTTGCTTGTTGAACATATTCAGATGATGCAGAGGAAGACACGTCTTGCTGATACTATTATGCCGTAGGTTTTAGAGACGAAGACGCCGATTTCTAGGATTCTACTGCAGTCAGTTGCCTGTGGTTTGTGATGAGGCATACTTTCTGGTTTTGGCACCTCATTTATCCTTGCTTCCGCTGAATTATGTTGTTGTAAGTTTTGTTTGGTTGGTCGGCCCTAGTGTTGTAAATTCCATCATTAGGCCCCACGTCAGAGGATCTGCGCCCCATCCTCACACGCACAATAGAATAGGGCAAGTTGCTAGTGTCATCGGTACAAAAAAAATGGAACATAGAGAGATGGAACCGCCACTCACCATTCGTTGGAACCACCACTCCCGTTAGGAAGGATCGCTGGAACCACCACTCCCGTTAGGAAGGATCACTTTGCACTCGCCGTCGCCGTAGTGCCGCACAGACGCACGCCTCGCTCTCCTCTCTTGTTCTTTGTAGCTGTCTGAATTCCAAGTGAAACTTATTACTCTTGGTCTGGACCATTGGAGACTAAGACATGCACCACAAGACTGAGGATTTTTGTGATTGCTAGCCATTATATTCCTGATAGTGATGGCTATGCAAATATCCTTCGGAGCCTAGATAATCGAATTACTCCATCAAGTTCAACACGTGAAAAGTAAGAAGATTAATTGAGTACTAACATGCACGGCTCAATTACCACAATTGAAAGATATATCACAATATGTTTTTGAGAATCAAGATATACCTATGAGAGACTTGATCGGATCCTAGTAAGTACAGAGTGGGAAACTAAATTTCCCCTAGCAACCGTCCAGGCTTTGACTAGGGAAATTTCAGATCACACTCCTCTACTGCTTGATACGGGAAATGGTACCCACATCAACAAACAATCTTTGTTCAAATTTGAGCTTGGTTGGTTGCTACGGGAGGGGTTCTCGGATCTAGTGGCTGGTGTTTGGAATAAGGAGAAGAGAGGATCAACTCCTTTACAAAATTGGCAATTTAAAATTCAAAGGCTTAGACAATTCCTAAGGGGTTGGGCTAAGAATTCTAGTGGTACTTTGAAAAAGGAGAAGGAAGTTTTAATTAGGAAAGCAGGTGAATTAGATAAGAAGGCTGAGTCTCAGCTTCGTAGTGCGGCGGAAATTAATCTAAAGCACCATTTTAAGGAGAGGCTTGTGCATTTGTTGAGGGAAGAGGAACTTAAGTGGTATCAAAGAGCCAAAACAACTAAGTTGGTATTTGGTGATTGTAATACTAAGTATTTTCAGTTGGTAGCAAATGGCAAACATAGGAAAACTAGGATTTTCCGACTTGAACAGGATGAGGGGATTATAGAAGGTGATGAAAATCTTAAGAAATACATTACCAAATTTTATATGGGTCTTTTCGGTCCATCGGAGTGTAACACCTTCTCTATGATGGAATCAATCAGGGAAGACATACCCCAGGTTTCTGATATGGAAAATGATTTTTTAACTATGGAATTCTCAGAAGAAGAAGTTAAAAAAGCCATCTTCCAGATGGAGCATAACAAAGCCCCGGACCCGGATGGCTTTCCAGCCGAGTTCTACCAAGCTTTTTGGGGACTTATTAAGGAAGATCTTATGGCTCTCTTCTTAGAATTTCATAAAGGAAACCTCCCGCTTTTTAGTCTTAACTTTGGTATAATCACGCTTTTACCAAAGCAAAAGGAGGCTGCACAGATTCAACAATTCAGACCAATCTGTTTGTTGAATGTTAGTTTCAAAGTATTCACAAAAGTCATATCCAATCGAATAGCTCTAGTAGCTCAGAAAGTAATTAAACCTCTCAAACTGCCTTTATGTCAGGAAGGAATATTATGGAAGGGGTCGTCATTTTGTATGAAACTATGCACGAGATGCATAGGAAAAAGTTAGATGAGGTTATTTTGAAGCTAGACTTCGAAAAGACCTATGATAAGGTAAAGTGGTCGTTCCTTCAGCAAACGCTGAGAATGAAAGGTTTCTCCCCGTTATGGTGCAAGTGGCTTGATCAAATTGTTAGAGGAGGTAGTGTCAGTATTAAAGTAAATGATGACTTGGGTCATTATTTTCAAACAAAAAAGGGACTTAGACAAGGAGACCCCTTATCGCCTATTCTTTTCAACTTAGTGGCTGATATGTTGGCCACGTTAATTGAAAGGGCCAAGTCCATCGGAATGTTTCGAGGGGTTGTACCTCACCTTGTGGAGGATGGCCTTTCGATTCTCCAATATGCGGATGACACTATTCTCTTTTTGGATCATGACACACTCCAGGCCAAAGATCTTAAGTTAGTGTTAAGTACCTTTGAGCAACTCTCGGGGTTGAAGATTAATTTCCATAAAAGTGAGTTGTTCTGCTATGGCAAAGCTAAAGATTGCGAATTTGAATATGCACAACTTTTTGGTTGTAGTACCGGGGTTTTGCCTTTCAAATACCTTGGGATCCCTATGCATCACCGGAAGCTTGCTAACAAGGATTGGCTCATCTTAGAAGAAAAGTTCCAGAAAAAGCTAAGTAGTTGGAAAGGCAAGCTGCTCTCTGCTGGGGGTAGGCTTGTATTGATTAATTCAGTTCTAACTAGCTTAGCCATGTTCATGTTTTCCTTTTTTGAGGTTCCTAGGGGTGTCCTCCAAAAGTTGGATTACTACAGGTCAAGATTCTTTTGGCAGTGTGATGAACACAAAAAGAAGTACAGACTCGCTAGATGGAGCGTTCTTTGTAGACCAAAAGATCTTGGTGGCCTTGGCATTCAAAACTTAGATATTCAAAACAAGTGTCTCTTGAGCAAATGGTTGTTTAAACTCATTAATGAGGATGGTGTTTGGCAAAGTCTTCTTAAAAAGAAATATTTGAACAACAAAAATCCTTACCCAGGTTCGTAAACAGCCGGGAGATTCACATTTTTGGTCGGGGCTCATGAAGGTCAAGGATGACTTCTTGGCCGGTGGCTCCTTCCATATCCAAAGCGGGACACAAATCAGATTTTGGAAGGATGTTTGGTTAGAGGAGAAACCTCTTGGAATTGCTTACCCTTCTCTTTATAGAATTGTAAGGAGAAAAGATGATACGGTGGCAAAGGTTCTTAGTACTATACCACTTAATGTATCTTTTAGAAGGGCTTTGGTGGGCTCAAATTTGCTTGCTTGGGAAGATCTAATTTACAAGATAATGTCGATTAATCTTTCTATGGGCAAGGATTTGTTTGTTTGGAATCTACATAGGAGCGGATCCTTCACAGTTCGTTCCATGTATTTGAGTATGATGCAAGAAGGGGTCGTACCATTCAAAAATCCACTTTGGAAGTTAAGAGTGCCTTTAAAAATTAAAATCTTCCTTTGGTATCTCCAAAAGGGTGTTACTCTTACTAAGGACAACCTAGCAAAAAGGAATTGGCAAGGAAACATTAAGTGTTGTTTTTGTAGCTCTATGGAGACTATACAACATTTGTTTTTTGAGTGTCATTTTGCTAGATTTATTTGGAATACCGTGCATATCGCTTTTGGAATTCAACCGCCATCTAGCATAACTAATTTGTTTGGTTCTTGGCTTTCCGGTTTTCGGCCTAAGTCTAAAAATCAAATATTTTTAGGAGCAGCAGCTATTTGTTGGGCTATGTGGTTGAATAGAAATGATATGGTATTCAACAAAGCTAAACCTACCACCTTTTTGCAGGTAATCTTCAGAGCAACATATTGGATTCGACTTTGGTCATTGCTACATAAAGAAGATGAAAGACCAAACATCAAGAACGGTTGCCGGATATTGGAATCAGTCATTTTGGAGGTTTTTGCGAAGTTTGGATGGAAATTCCGGAACAGAATTGAGGCCTAGTCGTGGTTTCTCTCCTTTTGTCTGAACTTTGTGTTTTGTCTTTTATTTTCCTCTCTTTTTGAGAGAGCTGAGCTTGAGTGCTCCTGGATGTATTGAACTAGCTGTGCACACCCCCCGGGGTGTAGAGGCTGGAACCTCGTTTCCATTATCTAAAAAAACAATTTAACATTGCAGTACAGATAAGTTGCTTGCAGTCAAATTCACTGCATGAAACAAACGCCGAAGGAGAGGCAAAGGAGATAGGACACAACTACTGAAAAAAAAATACTAGCATGGATAAGATGCTAATTGCAATGAAAATTAGTACATGCGCATGACACAACGCTTTCTGGGCATTGTGGATTGTGACAGCCATGGTGCCAAGTGACCACGCGTTGAACATATAGTATAGTCATGCTCATGCATGTCGCCTTACTATGACACTTGCCTGTTTCCCTTGCTCGTCATTGTGGTAATGTCATGCATGGTAGGCCGGTCTTCGGCACTTCATTGGATACACAAAAGTGCAACATGAGTGTATATCCTTATCTCCATAGCTTCATTTCCATTTCGTGGAGGAGGCCAAACCCCAGGACATTATAAAGGCTGCGATCAGAGTGGCTGTGCTACAGTACTAGAGGCTTATTTGTCACTATTCATAAGTTTCGTCTTTTTCTGAATTTTTGGCTTTTTGTTGAACTTTTTTGCCGGTTCTTTTTTTTCCCGTATTTGTTTGTATTATACGTAATGGGCTAACATGTTTTTTATATTTTTAAAATTTTTAAAATTTAATTATGCTAAATAAACCTCTGTCAGCTACAGTGCTTTTTTCAGCCAGCTACAGTGTTTTCAGCCATAAGCCACGAGCTTTTCAGCCATGTTGATCACCCCCAAAGTGGGAACAATCGGCTAGTATAATTATCTTAAAGATATCAACAAGTCACATATTCAAATTCCAAAAAAAAATCATAGGGAAAAATCAACACAAATAATATCTAACTTGTGGTTGGTGAAAATCGAACTCTAGTTATTAGGCAGAGAGACAATGATAGGATATCATTAGGCTATGCTATGGTTTTGCGAAACCTGAAAAAAAAAATTATGCAGAGATGCTTGCCCTCAGTCAAGCTACTGTGGATCGACCTTAAAAAAGCCAATGCGAGTCAAAGTCAAAAGGCTAATGTGAATCGAACTCATCGGCCCTGTAAGCTGCATTGAACTTAGGACGGCTGTCTGGCCGGCCCATATAGCATAAGGCCCATTAGGTAAGACCGCCGCCCCGCCCCGCCCCGGCTACACCGCCGCCGTGCTATTCGCTCCACGCCTCACCGCCGCCGGACGGAGCAAAGCTATCGAACGGCTGCCGCAAGCACGGTCCGTGGCCGCTTCTGCCCAACTCTGGCTCGCTCTCCACCGGCCTCGCAAGTTCGTTCCCCTTCTTGTTTGCTCCTAGATGGATCCCTACAGGTGCGAGCTGACACAGGGTAGGCGATTGCAATGTTTGTCGTCACACTTTACCATTTTGAGAGTTTACAGTGAATGGTCCTATGGTTTAGGACGAAGTTGAAATGTAGCTCGTGCACTATAGGCTGGGGGAAACTTTCGTGGATGCCTGCCATATATAAAATGGTGATTTTGTTCTTCTCTATACCAAGGTTTAACAAAACTGAAAGTGAAACCACCCGAATTTTAATGGATCAGTTACTGTGATTCTTCTGCTACTTGCGAGTTGGGTGACACCTACACTGTTAGCTCTTGCTTTGGCCTAATTTGGTACTAAGACATTACTTTTAAGTATTTCCTGTACTAAGATTTTAAAAATACAGACGTGCACGTGCCTTATAGTTTGATGCGTGCAAAGTTGTTTACAAAACACACACACAATAAGCTGTAGTAGTATTGTCTTTATGTGGTTCACTGGCCTACATGCTACAACAAGTACAGCTACCTAGTTTTCAAATAGCCTTCTTGTTTATGCCCATATTAGTATGGCTGTTGAGAACATTCGTATACAAGGAGTCCAATGTTGTGTAACACTAATCTATTTCTTGAAACAGGAAAGCTTAAACACTGTTTGGCTAAACAAAGACAATAGATCAGAGATACACACACGACTACATTGGAGTATTGTTTACGTCACGCAAACATGCTTGATTCACACATTTTGGGTCACTCTATCAGTTGGAAATGATGATATATAGCCTACCTTGCTAATGTGATACTTACACTGATGTTGCATGATGGAACTTCTGGACCACTAGGGCGGACATGGAAGTAAGCAGGCTGCTTTGGCTTGGGCAAGCTCACATTCTCGCTGCCTAGCATGGTAACCACATGATCCATAGTAGGTCTATCATCTGCACTCTCTTGAACACACAAGAGTGCCACCTGAACGCACCTTTCTATCACTTGACGATTGTCTCCTATACGACAACAAACCAGCTCACAACATTCTCCAACTCTCCAAAGTTGCCAAGCCTATTAGAAAACAATGTACTTTTGTCAAACAAACATTACCCTGCGAGCATTGCCAAAGCAAATGGGGTTGCAATCCTGAGTAACTGTTACTCACATATGAAATGAGATTGTATAGTTTTCCATCATATGGATAGAAACCGGCAGTCCTCTTCCCACTTATGATTTCCAAGACCAAGACGCCAAAGCTGAAGACATCTGACTTGATCGAGCAAACCCCATCAAAAGCATACTCTGGAGATATGTAGCCACTGAATGGTAGAAGTAGAATTGTTATATATTACCAAGCACAGGTATATAGATTTAAGTAGCAATTCAGCCTGTAGCTCTGTAAATGAACTTCTATAGATCTATGCATTTTTCTCATCAAGAAAGCATATAAGTACGGCTCTATTTGATATGTACTGAAAAGCCAGATGCATCTTACTGTGTTCCTACTATTCTGGTGGTATTTGATTCTGTCATATTTGAGCAGAATATTCTGGCCATCCCAAAATCTGAAATTTTTGGAGTCATGTTGCCGTCCAAGAGAATGTTACTTGCTTATTCAGCAGTACAGGCCCATTTGTTTACTTAATGTGAGTTTTAAGATCTTCACTAAAGTGGCCACAATGAGAATTAATGTAATTGTTGATAGAGTCATTAGCCCAACTCAAACGGCGTTTATGCGTGGACGAAATATCCTGGAAGGAGTTGTCATACTGCATGAAACGGTACATGAGTTACATTGCAAGAATTTAAATGGGGTAATTTTGAAGCTTGATTTTGAGAAGGCGTATGATAAAGTTAAATGGCCTTTTTTACTTCAAACCTTACGCATGAAGGGATTTTCATCCAAATGGATAACTTGGATTCAATCCTTCATTCAAGGAGGTAGTGTGGCTGTTAATGTTAATGGTGAAATTGGTCATTTCTTCCAGACTAGGAAGGGACTTCGTCAGGGTGATCCTTTATCGCCAATTTTATTTAACATTGTTGCGGACATGCTTGCCATTCTTATTAGAAGGGCTATTGAGGGGGGACAGTTTGACGGCATTATATCCCATCTATCAATTGGGGGTCGATTGACGTTGATAAATTCCGTCTTGAGTAGCCTCACAATGTATATGATGTCTTTTTTTGTGATTCCAAAAGGAGTTCTAAAGAAATTAGATTATTTCCGATCCAGATTTTACTGGCAAGGTGATAAACATAAGAGAAAATATCGACTTGTGAAGTGGAATATTCTATGCCAGCCAAAAGAACAGGGTGGTTTAGGAATAGCTGATTTAAATCTCAAGAACTTAGCGTTGTTGAGTAAATGGCTTTTCAAGCTTCTAACGACGGATGGTACTTGGCAACAACTGTTGCGCAATAAATACCTGGGATCTAAACCCTTAGTGCAAGTCGAACGTAAACAAAGCGATTCACATTTTTGGGCTAGTCTGTTGAAGGCAAAAGGGATTTTCCTACGATATGGTTCTTTTATTATTAAGGATGGCTCACAAGTCAGATTTTGGGAAGACAAATGGTTAGGCGATGATAGTTTGAAGAACCAATATCCTGGTTTATACACTATTGTTAGACCAAAATTTGTCACAATTTCAGAAGCTTTGGGTTCTGTTCCACCTAATTTTTCTTGGAGACGTGATTTAATTGGATCCAAGCTGGTGGAATGGACTAACTTGTTAGCACGACTATCCAATATTCAGCTGACACAAGGTCATGATGAATTTCGCTGGTCTTTACACCCAAATGGGCAGTTCTCGGTGAATTCCCTTTATAGAGCGATGCTTCAAACTCCTGTACCTAATTTGAATAAACGCCTGTGGAAACTGAAAGCGCCGATTAAGTTGAAGATCTTTCTTTGGTACCTTAGGAGGGGCGTGGTTTTAACGAAAGATAATCTAATCAAGCGTAATTGGCAAGGGAGCAAGTCATGTTGTTTTTGTCATAGTGATGAGACAATTCAGCACTTGTTTTTTGATTGCCGATTTGCGCGGGCTGTTTGGGGTTTCTCTCAAATTGCTCTGAAGCTAACAAAACCACGGAGTGTAGCACATATGTTTGGCAGCTGGTTAAATGGTATATCTAATCATTTGAAATCATTAGTACTGCTTGGGGCAGCAGCAACATGTTGGTCTATATGGTTGTACAGGAATGATATTGTTTTTGAAAAGAACAACTCTTATTCTCCTTTGCAGGTTATTTATGCAGTCTCTCACCGACTCCGTTCGTGGGCTATCCTGCAAAGATCGGAATTGCAGGATACGGTTGTGGTGGCATCGCGACAGTTGGAGCAGTTGGCGAAGGATATTTTTACCCGGGCATATGGGTGGCGATCTAGTCTTAGGATTGACTGTCACTAGATTCTGCTTAGTTTTGTTTTTACTCATAAGCTTTGTGCCTATTCTTAGGCAGAGGCTGGAAGTTTTTGTTCCAAGGATGTGTATCACCTCGATGTAACAAACTTGGGATTTAATAAAGTCTTCCTTTTCAAAAAAATGAACAACACATAGTCGTGAATACTTGTGAAGGTATAGGATTCCTTGAGCTATCCCATCAATTATTTGTAGACGTTTTGACCAGTTTAATTGTGCTCCTTTTATACAATCTGCAAAATATGAATGAAATCATTGAAAGCATAACAGAAAAAATTGCATACAACATCGAATTGTAGCATGTAGAAAATAGAGGATCTTTTTTTTTCTCGAACGCGCAGGAGAACTGCGCATCAATATATTAAGAAGAAGAACAAAGGAGTCTAAGAAGACTCGTACAAACCTCACCAAAAAGGCGAGGCTAAAGCCAAAAGGTCAAAAAGACACAACACCTAAGGCCAAATGGTACAAAGGCCTTTGGCCCCTGCCATACACCACATCTTGGCCTCATCTCTAATGTTTTGCAAAACAATGCTGACATTGGGTGAGGCACCTTCAAAAATACAACTATTCCTATGCTTCCAAACCTGCCAAGCCACCAACACGACCAAAGAGTTAAATCCCTTGCGCTGCTGTTTAGGGACTTGATGCAAGGCTTGCCGCCACCACAAGGTGAATACCAAATCATCTGGGCCTGGAGTTAGCCGCTGCAATCCCACCAAAGTAAGCACGGAGAACCAAACACTTCGAGTGAACACGCAAGAAGTGAGAAGGTGCTGAATAGTTTTATCCACTTGATCACACAGAGGGCAGCACTCAGGGTGAACAAGACCACGACGGGCCAAACGATCAGCGGTCTAGCAGCGATTAAGCGAAGCTATCCACATAAAGAACTTGCAACGAGGAGGAGCCCAGGTTCGCCAGATCTCCTTCCATGGTTCATACTCCACCGCTCCCACAAAAAAACGGCGGTACGCTGATTTAGGTGAGAACCTACCCGAGGAGGATGGCTTCCACACATGCTGATCAACCACACCAGGGGTGAGCCTCACTCGGCCGAGGACATCCCAAATACCAAGAAACTCCTCCAAGACTGGAGTAGAAAGACTGCTTCTAATATCAAGAACCCAAGTGTTATCTGTTAGGGCTTCTTGGACCGTCCTTTGATTGACAATTCTGTTCGGCACATGCGCACAAAGAAGGGGGGCAAGATCCATTAAGGACTTGCCATGCAGCCAATTATTACACCAAAAGAGGGTCATGCAGCCATCTCCCACAATAGAGGTGAGCGAAATGGAGAACAATGCTACCGAATTGGGGTGCACCTGAATATCCAAGCTAGCCCAAGGGCGATCCGGTTGGGTCTTTTTGAGCCACAGCCACCTCATGCGCAGCGCCCAACCAAGAATTTCCAAATCAAGAATGCCCAATCCGCCAAGCTCAAAAGGTCTCTTGACCCGATCCCAAGAAACAAGGCAGTGCCCACCATTTACTCTCTTGCGACCCTTCCATAGGAAAGCTCTACGAATCTTGTCAATTGCTTTAATGGCCCATTTAGGAAAATCCAGCGCAAAGAGAGGATAGATAGGAATTGCTGAGAGTACCGCCCGAATAAGAGTGGCTCGGCCGGCTGGGTTCATCATGGTAGCTTTCCATCCAGGCAGCTTGTCAGCAATCTTGTCAATTATCATGTAAAAGTCAGATTTGGAGAGTTTCCTGAACGACAACGGGAGCCCGAGATACTTGCAAGGGAACTCTTGAACTTTGCAAGGCAAGGACCCTTGCACTATTTCCAAATCCTGTTGGTGACAGCAGATTGGGGACACCGAGTACTTGCTTAAGTTGGTGATCAGCCCCGATGCTTCTCCAAAGACCCGGAGAATCTCTTTGATCAACTCAAACTCTTCCAAACAGGGCCGCAAGAAAAGAACCACATCATCAGCAAAAAGAGAGACCCGTTGACTAGGTCCTCTAGAAAGAAGGGGCTGCAAAAGACCATTCTCACACGCCTTATTAATTAGAGAGTTGAGCACATCCATTACCAAGATGAACAACATCGGGGATAAGGGGTCGCCTTGCCGAAGCCCCCGCCGGTGCTGAATGAGTTCTCCTGGCACACCATTTACCATTACCCGAGTTGTAGAGGACCGCAGGAGCTTGGAAAGTAAGTTACACCAAACTGGACCAAAACCCAAATGGCTTAAGACTTGCAGCAAGAAAGACCAAGCCACCGAATCGAAGGCTTTTGAAATATCCAGTTTGAGGAGAACTCTTGGATCCCTTTGTCTATGGAGGACTTTAGCTGTTTGCTGAACCAGGATAAAATTATCAAGGATACATCTCCCTTTGACAAAAGCACTCTGATTTGGAGAGACCAAATCTTTGAGCTTTGGAGCCAACCTATTGGCCAGAATTTTGGTGACCAGCTTTGCAAAACTATGAACCAAGCTTATAGGTCTGTAATCCTTGATTTGCAACACTTCTGGGTCCTTCGGAAGCAAAATGATGTACGCTGAGTTAAGAAGGAACAAACTACTGACATCCCCCTGTAACAGTCTGCTAAGAGCGGCCATGAGATCCACCTTCACTATACTCCAACAAGTTTTGAAGAAACGTCCAGTGTACCCATCCGGACCCGGTGCCTTGTCTGAAGGAAGAGATTTAATTGCTGCCCACACCTCTTCCTCCGTGAACCCCTGCTCCAGGGCTGACAAATCATGAGCTTCTTGGTAGAAGGACTGCAGGTTTAAGGAGCATTGTCTTTGAGCCACTGTGCCAAGCAATCCTGAGTAGAACTCATAAGCAACCTGCTGCTTGTCTTCATGCCCAGTAACAAGTTTGTCCCCCACTTGGAGTTTTGCCAAGAAATTCTTTCTCTTTCTGTGCCTAGCTTGTTGATGAAAGAAGGAAGTATTTGCATCTCCCTCTTTCAACCAAACCAACCTGGAGCGTAAGCGAGCAATGGTTCGCTCTAGAGAAGCTAAACCGAGTGCATGCCGCTTCAGCTGCCGCCGCAGCCACACCTCCTCGCAAGACAGCACTCGGACATCTTGGGCAATTTCAAGACGGTGTAAGATTTCCGTGGCCAACCGGAGCTGCAGCTTAACATTGCCTACTCTCTTTTGGCTCCAAGATTGCAGGCTCCTTGCAAGTCTTCTTAGCTTCAGGGAAAGTATTTGCAGCGGGCAAGAAGCTACTACTGGTTCGCTCCAGGAGCTTTGAACCTCCTGCAGGAAGCCCTCAAGCTTTGGCCAGTAGCTTTCAAAGTGAAAACGCCGCTTCCCCTGAACATTAGCCCTTAGACCAAGGATTAAAGGGCAGTGGTCTGAAACCAAAGAAGCAGAACTCTGAAGGATGCAGTCGGGAAGCAATTGATCCCAATCAGATGTCATGAAGACCCGATCCAACCGGACCAAAGTGGGGACATCCCTCTCATTCGACCAAGTAAACTTCCGGCCCAGAAGAGGAATTTCTTTCAGCTCCAAGTCATCCAAGAAAATAGAGGATCTTATTGGAGGCATGCCAAATATGAAGAAGTCCAGGCTTTTGTTTTGCATATATTCGTAGACAAGCATCTTTTCCTGATCTCCTTGAATACAGCGGCCAAGCAGTTTAACAAGATTTTTGTGTTGAAGCTTTGCTATCAGCTGAATTTCGTTTTTGAACTCTAGTAAACCTTGTACGGAGCATGCTGCAAGTCTTTTAACTGCTACTTCAAGACCACCAGGCAATACGCCCTGAAATTAATGGATATTAGAAAGAGTGTTACTACAAGCATATATTCAGTAGAGGATATTGGTATAATTACACTAAAGAACAAGAATCTTGTGTCTTGTATACATGTATTTTTTGAGAAAAAGAAAAACGAGCTATGCATGCCTACAGCAAAACAATTTGATTAAAAAAGTAAGCGACATTTAGAAAATATACAATTTAAATAAAAAATAGCTGAATACAAATTTAAGTACATAATTACCTTATAAACAGGTCCAGAACCACCTTGTCCAAGTTTGTTTTCATTCGAGAAGTTCTGTGTAGCTTCTTTTATCTGAGAGAAATCATACAGTGAAAACCCCGAGCTGCCTTCTTCAATCCTCCAAAGATTTATTACATTTTCTATCGCCATTGACAGCAGTCGTAGTTCAAATCTTGCTCGTTCTGAAAAAAAGTGGCATGACCTATTCTTGTTACTCATAGCCGGTAGCTGTATAAATCAAATCAGATTCATATTTCCTTACACAAGGGAGAAATGCTGTGAGATTAGTGTTTACCTCTTTTTCTCTCTGTTTTGATCCAAATATGAACAAACAAGCATGAAATAGATACCATGAGGGAGAATGATCCAATTGTGGCCCAGATCCAAAATCTGCTCGCTGCGAATCCATGGATACGAGTTAAACTTTAGTCAATGTTGGATTTGGAAAAGTACTAATAAGAGGCATGGTACTTAAAAGGGTAAATTTTGGAGGGGTGCAGGTGAACACTTTCTTTTGTTTTGAAATTGCTTTTTGTTCACTTTACACGACATAATATGTGCATCCTAACTTAAACCCTTTAACAAAACATTTGCAAATTTATTTTGATAGGGGCAATGAAGCACTCCTCTTTCTTTCATGTCTTTGTCTCATCCATTGAATTGTAATCAGATAGTTAAAGAGGGGGTGAAAGATGGAAGACTGTTTGAACCAAGTCAACGAACACAGTATTAGAGATGAAACATACGTTTGGGCATATGCAGGGACAGCATCGGTGTTGCGGTGAAGAACTGAACATTTGCCTGGTACCACAGGCTGCAGCGCACCCCAAGGATCGCACCCCCACCGTCGTCAACCATCTGCTCCAAGCCCGGGATGATGCTTTCCAGGCAAGACCGGCAATCCTCCACCGCCCACCGGCATGTCCTCCGTGCACTGCACCAGCCCATACACCGTCTGGCTCTTCTCGTTGAACCACCCCTGACCCGTCGAGTACCTGTTCGGTCGTCTCACCACGTCTTCAGTGAGCTTTCCCATGAGCTCGGATACAAGCTTATGGAACTGCTCGTGCTCAGCAACAGCATCCGATGGAGGGTTCAGGTTAGCGCTGAATATACACTCCGGAGCGTTGCTGAAGCTGGAGAGGAAGTCCTTGTCGGAGAACCTTATCTGGGCCTGGTACGGGTACCGATCATCGAACAAGGTTATGTTGTTTTGGGAGGTGTAAGGGTTACTAGCGTTCTTGTTGATGGCAGCATCAAGGACCCTGTTGAGGTGCTTGGCGCAGTCGGTGCCGGTGGAGTCCCCTCGGCAGAGCACAGCGCCGTAGATCTCGTCAGGGCCCGTTCCGGCTGTGCCGGTAGCCGAGTGGAAGCGCGACTCTGTGACTTCAGCGATCAGTGATTCAGCAAGGGACCTCAGGTTGGACATGTTGTATGTAGATGCTGTTAGCATTGCTGCAGAAGGGCAGGTCACCGGCCAACATCTCTGGGGAAGAAAGGAGGAGGAGGAGGACGGTGCGTGATACGCGTGTAAAGGTGGCACAGAAACCTTTTGTTTTCCCTAGGGAAAAAATTGATCATATACCCTCCATTTAGATGGAAATTGAGAATTTACCTTTCTTACCCACGTGTCAGTGACTTCTAATGACCCCACATGTCATTGAGATGTGGAGGGTAAATCCTCAATTTCCCAACTAAAGGGAGGGTATATGATCCAATCTCCAAGTTGACTAGTCCAAATTATGTGAGATAGGCAATATGATGAACTTTCACAAAACACTGAATCTGTCCATTGAACTTTCGTTTCGTTGATTATTGTCCTCATTAAGCTCATGAGTTTTCTAATTTTTCCCTGAACTTCCAAACCTGTTGTTATCTTCTTCGGAAGAATATCATGCACGGCATGTCACTACTAGGACTGCAGGTTTCCCGTGTGTTTAGAAAACATTCAAATGTCCTCAAGTCCATCAAACACATGTGACATTCATGTTGTAGCTTGAGAACTGGTACTTGATGCTAATTTCCTTCTTTTTTGTAGTTTTTTTGGCTGGAATGAAGTAATTAACATTTCCAGTTTTCCACCGTGTAGATACAAAATCTTTAACTAAGTTCTGCAGCAGGACATTTGCAACAAAAAGAAGCTAGTGTTGCCCATGTAACACTTGCCTAATCATGGGATATAATACGTACTTCAGGTTAGTAATACGTCTTTCCCTTCTTGCTCTCCAAAATCGAGTCCCCTTTGTACTCCTCGTCCTTACACCCTATGCCACCCACCGTTGATGTTCACCTTCTTACCTGGTAGCAATAATGATATTTATGTACTCATCCAAATAATGAGCAATTTCACAAATTTGAAGTTGTTGTGTATACTTCTTGCCGCACCAAGTTGAGCCCTAGTCGATGTCGAGAAATATCATATTAGAATTGAGAATCCTAGTTAAATTATATTTATTGTTTGTGGGGTTTTTTTAAGCACCCAAGATTATAAGAGACGAACTTGGCAACGTAATACGGTAGTTGTGAACAGTAAATGTAACTACAAGATGAGATGTAGATATAAGTCCAAAGTAGGTTGTGTGTACATAGGTTGTATCCGGTATCTTTGTGTCCCAAGGAAAGTACTTTTATTATGCGTTCGTGCAAGTAAGATGAGAAATTCAAACAAAGAAAAATAAGAAAACAACGTGACTTACATCGAATTCTTGAGAGGGAGTCCTTTAGTCCGTACTCACGTCACAGGCTTGATGTCATGAGAATTGATCAAATGAATAACGGAGTTTCTAAGTTTGTCTTGCTGTACTATATGGGAAGTGAGTTTCTACGGTTGGCTTGCTGTACTATGTGGGATGTAAAAAACAGAGCAATCCTTGTGAAAAAACAGAGCAATCCTTGAGAGAATTTTGTCAACAGCCCCTTTTCGACAGAAGATTTTCTTAGATGAGTTTGCTATAGAAGCAAAATCGTACTAATTTACATATTGGCTAGCTAGTGTAATTTAATTCCCCTCTTTTGAGACTGTATATTATCTCCTTTTTCTTGTACATATTATTCTGTTATTTTAATGTACTTGAGAGATCATGTAAAGGTCTAGAATATGTTTGCGATGAAAAATTGGCACTTTGGTTGAGTTGAATTTAAATTTTGCAAAAGTTTCAAAAAAATTCAGATTCCAGATTGTGTTATTAGGGTTCAGATGGTCCGACAGGCTGATGGTTGGCGGTCTGATCATTACAGGACGAGCGGCCAAACCGCCGGATTCCTCCCTGCGAGCTGTCGGCTTCCTACCTGAGCGCCGTCGGATCCCTCCCCGCCCGCCGCCGGCTTCCTCCCCGCGCGCCGCCGGCGTCCCCGCTCCACCGAGGTATCATCTCCCGGCTTCTTTATTTTAGCATTTAGGGTGGAGATGCAGACTGCAATAAGCCAGCAATATATATTTAGGCATTTAGCAAACTTATGCTTGATTACTTATTTCATCATTCTAGAAAATGGAAGCCGCTAATTCTAGTACTAGAGAGGAGGAAAACACAAGCAACAATAGGTCGAAGCTTCCATTGTGGAATCATGTTGATATTCTAAATAGAGGTGGTCAAAGGTGAAGAAATGTCAAGAGATGCAAATATTGCAAATATGTTGGAACTAGTAGCTACTCTAGAGTCAAAGCACACTTGCTGAAAATTACTAATGGTGGATGCAAATATATATAGCCGTGTCGCCGTATCGGTGTTTTTAGGAAAACGGCGAATTCCCATATCGATGTCGTATCGTGTCGTGTCAACGTATTCGTATCCGTGCATTATAGGCTAGAACTTGACTCCCGTAAGCATATAAACATGTACTGGACAGTATACGAGCATCAGTAGAAGCACATTATTTTAATCCAAAACTTTGAACTTACTCCAGCAATGCCCCATAGACGTAAAACAGAAAGCATTGTATCTACAGAGGAACAAGTAGTACTGGAAGTACCAACTGCTGGAAAAACATGCCATTACTAATCGACTAACTATTTGTTTCAATAACCAGTGGAACTGGATAAGTAATTTCTAATCATGGCATATATATCCCAACAGGAGTTATGGCATATATACGCTGCTGAAGTTGTCTCCTAATGCCTTTGATCAGTCAATTTAATGGCAGAGAGACTACTGCAATAATTGGCGATCAAGTTTACAACTCAATGCGCTGATCCAACAAAAACAGATTAGAGATGTGATCTAAATTAACTTATGCGCCGACTTGCAGATCAGTAATCTTACTGTATGCGGAATTATGATCTATCTCAGGGCTGCAGACTAACCGACATAGATTAGTTTACTCAACAGCTCTAGCGCATGGCAAGGAAATAGCAGATGGAAACTAGAAACTAGCGCAACTAGCAAAAAAGAAGATTTTGGATGAATACCAGTCACGATCCAGCTCTGATACTAATGCAAACAAATTGATCTATATGGTCAGCGACCAAGATCAAGACTCTTTTTTTTTTGAACTTATGGTTTAGTCTTTTTATAGTAACTAGCTTTCAAAGAGTCATGACCGTGTCATGGAATAACTCGGCTTACCAGTGAGAGGAGGGGGACTAGACCCTTTTATAGAACAATAGGTCCTCATACCAAGTGGTTCAATAACCCTGGGATTTAAATTTAATAAAAGGGATAACCAAACATAAGAAAAGCCTTATCTCCAACAAACAAAATCTTGATCGGTGCACACAAAACAAGAAATACGTTAACAGTTATTCCACGTTCATTCGCATGTTGCGTGAGTAGAATTAATATTAATCCATTCGACATGTAACAGACTGATCAGGGTAAGCTGTAGTGGAAAGGTGTTCATTCCTCACTATACACCTCAAATGCAATAGATAGCAAATCTGAAAAGGAAATAAGCCGAAGAAATAGAGGAAGGCTTGAAAAGGAATGTGTTCATTCCATAACCATGAAACTTGTGTTCAATAGATAGCAAATCCTTCCAACAGCTAGGTGATGAAATTGCGACGTTTATGCAAGCTGATTGACGACTACGCCACAACCGCCAGATAAACACGCCTAGCTTGTTCGATCTTTCATCCCTTGCTGAGTAGACTGTAGCAACACGGCAATGCACATCGATTGCTACATGAGCTGTTATTGCCGTTGTGCAGTGAAATTAATTAACTACGGTCATTAGTCAAGGTCAGACAAGTCCTCCAGGAAGCAACAAATATCCACACTTCTGAAGGTCATTTTTACATGTGACCATATGCCGCCGTGATTCGTCTAGAGAGAAATCGACATCATCAGTTCATCACACTTCTGCTACGTTTTTAGGACTTTTTGAGAGAGAGAGAGAGAGAGAGAGAGAGAGAGAGGAACGCTTTTAGAACTTAGTGAACGCAACCCAAACATCCCGATCCCGGACCAACTTGCGTGCGGGGAGATGCGATGCTTGCATTGCGTTTGCATGCAGTGGCCTACAGGTTTAGACGTCGTTCAGTCCCTTCTAAGTGCCAATTAAGCTGGCAAAAAGCCAAACGTGAAATGAAACCTAAGCCCTTACAATACTACTGTATGACCATCGATCCTAGAAGTAAAGCATCATATGAGTAATTAACTGCTGCCGATCAGGAGGAACCTAGCATTGGTATAGTGGAAACGACGCCACAGTCTCGAAATGAAACCCTAGAGAAAGAAAGGTAACAACACAGTCACGAATCCAGAAGAGGCCCACATCCGTGTGTGCGCGCATGAGTGACATGAGTGTGGTATATGTTAAATATATATGTCCACCTTGTACTCTTTTTAAAAAATAGTGATGTTTAAGAAGCACTTGAGTATTTTTTTTATGGTTCGAAGCACTCAGATTTTTTGGAGAGGTGTATATATGGGAAAAGGCGAATTCGAGTATTTTTTGTGGTTTAGAGCACTCACAATTTGTTAGGGGTGCATACATGAGAGAAGGAAGATTCGAGTGTTTTTTGTGGTTCGAAGTACTCATATTTTTTAAGACATAAGAGAAAAATTTAAATGCTCCGAGTAAAAAAATATTTGAGTATTATTTAGCATTTCCCTTAAAAAAATATATATAGAAGATAGAGGACGGATCGAGCACTAGGATTTGGTGACACTTGTTTTTTAAGAGAGAGATAAGTCGCTACGGCCCAGGCCCATCCAAGAGAGAGGCCCAAAGGGAGTGACCACCGTGGGCTTGTCATTCCCCGATAGCGGTACTCGGCCTCCGGTGGGGCGCATGATGACTCGCACGGAGAAGATGCTGGGCTGGCTGTATGCCCTGTATTGTAGCTGATCAGCAGGCGGAAGAACAACTCTCTCTCTCTCTCTCTCTCTCTCTCTCTCTCTCTCTCAATGAAAAGAGAAAGAGGTGAAGAACAATTGAGGCCACAATGATCGAAGGAATGTTCAGTGGGAGAGTACAGTCACCTAGCAACTAGCAAGTGTCCCAGTCACCTACAAAGATAAAGCAAGGCAAAAAGCAAAGGATGGAATCTCTTCCAATGTCAGATCACCCTAAAAGCCAAAAAAAAAAAGTAAGTGAAAAAACAGCATAGATTTACACCCTTCGTTCCGTTCCGTCCACACAAGCTAGGTGGCCGGCAGGGCAGGTGCCCAGGAATTAACCCCACGTGCGGCATGCGTGATGCCATGATCTGCAAATACATTTGGGCTCCTAGATCCGATGCCTCTCGATCATGCTCCTGTCGTGATCCAGCGGCCGTAGATCTACGGAACCTTCCGTCCGTAAGGTATACTAGCCTCATAGGCGCGGCGCCACGCCGCGCCAGACACCGTGTGTACCGAAGAAAAAGAGGCGATAATCCTTGAGGAGTTTGTAAAAAAAATTTAAAAAAAATCGAGGGCGCATGTGTATTTTCGGAAAAGCCAAAGGCTTTTTTCGTAAAAAACTGAGGGCATGTACGTAATAAACGAGAAAGTCAAAGGTCTTTTTCGTAAAAAACCGAGGGCATGTACGTAATAAACGAGGACCCGTACGTAATTTAGAAAACGCGGGGCGCTATCCTGCAAAGTGGAGGGGCTTAAAAAGACTGACAGGGACCTTTTCGCGAGGAAAAAGGACCTTTACGTAATTTCGGGAAAATGCAGGGGAATTGGCTCGGCCGACCGTACGCAAATTCAGCCGGCCACGCGGCGGGCGGAGCGCACGCGCGGCCGACGTGGCTGCGCTCCCCGCTCGCGCTTTCCCCCGGCTATAATGGGGTAGGTATGTGGTAGCGCGAAAGTGATCTAAGACAACTGACACATCAAGGTCCTACTCATTTCAATTTAAATTTTTTGCTTATTTTTTACTATTTTTAAATTTCATCTTTTTCTAGTTTTTTTAGCATTTTTAGTTCTTTACTGGTTCTTTTTTTCCCGTAGTCGTTTGTATTGTCCACGATTAGTCTATTTTAAAAAAATTTATTTTAAATTTAATTGCGCCAAATAAGCCACCATCAGCTACAGTGTGATTTCAGCTAAGTACAGTGCAATTTCAGCCATAATCCACTTTTTTCAGCCCAACTGAGCGGGCTGCAAGTGCACGGCCTACAGGAGAGACATTATATATTACACATAATTATGGCCACCAGACATCACAATGATGACGCACTGGAATCGCATTGGAAACGGCCACAGTTGTGGTCACAGGCTAAATAACGAACAATAGAGCTACTGAAAGATTACAAAAGGATTATTCGAAGCTTTAGAAACCATCAAGATGAGGAATAGAAGTCTATATTACATAAGCTTGTCTATTGTAAAAAATGAGATATGCCGTTTATGGCGCCCTGAGGCATATACTTATAGCTATGAGGAGATTGTTTACATAAATATTCCTATCTAGATCTATTATTGCTAGAGCAATTATGTCTTTTCCCTTGTGGCAGTCCTCTTGGGCCGGCCACATAGCCGTATGATTATTGGGCCTTTTGGTGCAATGTGCCAATTGGGCCAAGGTGGGGGCCATTCCCCCAACAATAGCCTCTCATGGTTAAAAGGCCTCGATTTCTGCGGGCCGAGACCATGTTCGATGTTTCTTATCCCCTTCGTCCCTTCAACCCATTGAATCAGTGCCTCCTCAAATTCTTGCTTCTGCTGACAGCCTTGGCGCGTGTGACATCCAAGACCAAGCAACACGTGGCAACGATTTCTCTCTCGGTCGTGCGACATGGGCCGTCGCATCCACCACACCAACATTAATTGTCGATGTTGCAATGTGTACTTAAGCCCCCTGGGTACACTTCTTTTCGGGTATTTGCTTGCTCTCTCCCTATCGGCGGCGTCTTGTTTCTTACAATCCCTTTGGTCGTCATTGAGCTTTTTTTGGTTACCATCTTTTCGCCACTTGCCTGCCACTTGTGATGGCTCGTGGGAGTGGCCGAAGTAGCCACAACAACGTGTAGGTTCTATCAAGCATCCACACTGGTCAAAACAATCGCTCCGAAGTCACCGCCAGCAAGTGATGGAAAGTGTTTGGGAAGTTTGGCCGTGTGTTTCTGAACATAATTGGCCCATCGATCACAATGGATGAACTGGTGGGGTCTCTTGTGTGTGACAGCAAGATCCCATCCTATGAGATCATTGGCCTCCTTGCTAGCGATGAGATCATGCCACAACCGCGGGAAGGCAAGACACTGGTGTTTGCGGCCTACGATGCGAGGCTCTGAATACTCACCATGCGCTTGTGAGCGACCTTCTTTGGTTGTATGAGCTAGAGCTTTAGAAGCTGACATCGAATGCCATTGCCCGTCTCACATATACGCCTAGATGGCATGTTCGGAGCGCACTATTCCCAATTCCTTCGTTTTCGCGTCCCTGCACAACACGCGATGCTAGCCAAATTGGCTAGGCGACAGTCAGTATTCTAACCTGTACAATGTCAGCTTGCAACTGCACATCGCTGCTTCGAAGGGCTTCCCTATGAAGTCGACGCGAACGAAGTGGGAGTCTCATTGGCTACAATGATTGTTCCACCACCAAATTGAGCATGACATCAGCCTTTGCATCACAGGGTGTATCATGGACTTCGTCTAGTCACCTCACATGAAGCTTGACCAGGATGCCGAGGCGCGCGTCCGGAGGCTACTGGCAGTTGCACTTCGGCTAAACATACGCGATTGTGCCGAGGAGTTTTGCATGCTCCGCTTGTCTCCACTGGCACGACGATGGGACATCAAGACCGACCCTGCTCGGATTGACGGAGTCCAACCTTCACTAACGACACTGGCAAAGCCGGCCGGTCCTAGTAGGTTTCTGTGCTTTGCTACATACGTCATTGGTAAGGGGCCTTTCCTCGGTTGCTAACCGTGAGTTCCTGCAGTTCTTTCGCTGGCAGAGGAAGAGTGTGCATCGTCTATGTTCGTGGGGCCTTACATCATCAAGGAGCACAGCCTTCAAGCATCAACCACGCCAGATGATCCGAGGATCAACCACATTTGCAAAGCCCTGGGCGTTGCTATGCCTGAACATTCCATTCGTGCCATGAGTGATTGTAAGATGAAGGATAATCGACTAGAGGGGAGTGAATAGGAGATTTTAAAATTTTTCTTGCCTTTTAATTAATTTCTATAATTTTAATATGGTAGAAATTTAAAGCAATTGAAACCTACATAATTCTAGTAAGTTTATGGCACTGCAAGTATAAATCTCTACAAGAGGCTCTAGCACAAGTAAATAATTACAATATGCGAAATGTACAAGAGCTGAAAAAGAGATAAGTGATACCAAATGAACACACGATGTTTTTACTGTGGTGATCGAAAACTTGCCAGTTTCCCCTAATCCACGTTGAGGAAAGCCCAAACGAATTGGACTAGCTCCACGAATTAAGCCTCAGCTCCTCAATCCACTAGTGGTACTCCTTTCTTCACTCCGAAGATGGTGGACTCCAAACCACTTACAAGTTGATGCTGGGCTTCTTCACAACCTTCTTGAAGAAGTCACCGTGCAAACTCCACCAAGTCATCTAGGTGCCGACAAACACCAAGAGTAAAAGATCACATGCTTCGCTTGATGACAATCAAGTACTAAAGGATCAATCTAAAGATGCAATGCACTTGTTTGGATCAACCACCTCAAATAAATGCACAATGAGAAAGAGAGGTGTGGAGTGAATGCTCAAAGATGTTCAATAGGATCTCTTCTTACTGTCCTTAAGCAGATGGATGGGCATTTATACCCTTACCAACCAAAACTAGCCGTTACAAGGGAATTTCAGAAAAATTCAGGGCGCGCAGAAGTACCGTAGACCAAAAGCCGGTACTTCCACACCTATTCTAACGCGATAGTAATGGCTATGTCAGAGCTTCTAAACTAGTTGTTGGAAATCAGCACGAAACTACCGCCGTTGAAAATCCGGTAGTTCTGTTAACCGGAAGTTCCGGGAAGTCGACGCGGTACTTCCGTTTGATTCGAGGCTGAGAGTTGGCGCTCTCTGGAAAAAAGATTCTGCCCGGCTTATTCGAAGCTTCCGTGCTCCAGAAGTACCGTTTAAGGCTACGGTACTACTGCTTTACGGTAGTTCCACCGTTGAAACTCTGGTATTTTCGTTTGGCGCAAACTCAGAATCATCCTAAGGATACTCTCTGGAAAAAGGCTCTGCTTGGTTTTTCGGAGCTTCCGAGCGCCAGAAGTACCGTTTAAGGTTGCGAAACTACCGCTCTACAATACTTCCACCATTGAATCTCCGGTACTTCTGTTTTTCCAAATAGAGCATAGATTTGGCTATCAATTTTAATTTTCAATGAATTCATGATTCTAAATTGATCCAAATGGCACAAGAATATGCTATCAAGGTACTTGCCATGATCCCTTTTTATGGTACGACATTTAGCCTATAATCCAATCTTCCATCCTTTCTCCTAAGACCGATAAAAATAAAAAGAGGATCCTAGTCTACATATACCTTTGCCTTGAGCCACTTTGATCTTCATGTTGATCCTTAACATGTATCTTGACATCATTTTAGGGACTAAACCTTTTAAACACCTAATAATACATCAGTCCCATATTCACATAAATTCATTAATTACCAAAACTATTTTTAGGGCCTTACATGCTTTCAGTGGTGGCCGCTCCGCGACGTGAGTGGACACAACATTAAAGACAGTGAAAGCCGTGAAGACCTTGACATGCACGAGGTTTAGCCTTGGCCATCATGTCATGCCTCCTTCTTCAGCCCCTCCTACCCTGGTGGAGTCTAACATCAGCCTGGATGAACTCAGCGGGCTCGGTGAGTCCAAGCAAAGGAGGACGGAGGCGACAAGACCGATGACGATGATGACAATAGTGTCAATGATGACAATGATACCAATCTTCACGTGAGCGATGTGCATGATTCGAACATGGAGGGAGGCAAGGCATTCGCAACGGGGTCATGACATGGGCCAGAACAAGGCATACTCACATGCGCTCTGCCCCCTACCCGTCAGACAAGCGTCAACAAAGTTGGCGATAGGACGAGGTGCGCTCACGTGCGCTCTGTCCCCCACCCTTCGAATGAGCGTCAACGAAGTCGGTGGTAGGATGAGGTATGCTCATGCATGCTTATCTCCCACCTTTCAGACAAGTGTCAACGAAGTTGGAGGTAAGATGAGGTACCCTTGCACATGCTCTGTCGCCCATCCTTCAAATGAGCATCAACGAAGTCGGTGGTAGGATGAGATACCCTCGTGTGTGCTCCATCCCTCACCCTTGGATGAGCATCAATGAAGTCGGTATTAGGACGAGGTACACTCATGCACACTTTGTCC
Organism: Dendrocalamus latiflorus; assembly: GCA_017311315.1. Lineage (NCBI taxonomy): Eukaryota > Viridiplantae > Streptophyta > Magnoliopsida > Poales > Poaceae > Dendrocalamus > Dendrocalamus latiflorus. The sequence continues at coordinate 21,353,976 of CM029671.1, read as the reverse complement.
CTTACCCATCGGACGAGCGTCAACGAAGTCGGTGGTAGGACAAGGTACACTCACACGCGCTCCATCCCCCACCCTTCGGACGAGCGTCGATGAAGTTAGAAGTAGCATGAGTTAGGCTCACATGTGCTCTATCCTCCACCCTTCATACAAGTGTCGATGAAGTCGGCGGTAGGTATCCTCACGCACGCACGTCGAATGGCTACTACACTTATTTCTATTTTTCCGTTGTAAGTTTCTTAAGCCATTCAGGCTATTATCTGTAAGCTTGGCCATAAGATCACAACTATGATAATTATTAATAGCATTTCAGTCTTTTCTTAGTGAATCGTGATATGGTTAATATTTCATCTTTGTTTATACTATGTGCACTAACGTGATCCTAGACTAGTGTAGAATACACAGGAGAGTCTAGATTTGCATATTCAGGTCTCGACAACTCTGTAAAGTTGGCTGGGACTAGCGAGGGTCCCGTCTCTTGTTCATACTCCGTAGAGTGGGCTGGGACATACGAGGGTCCTAGCTCTTATTTATGCTAGTAGAGTGGTGTGGTGCCAGTCAACTCTATGTTTTTATTTATACTCTGTAAAGTTGATCAAGACGTGCAAGGGTCTTGCCTCTAATTTATACTCCATAGAGTGGCACGAAGCCAGTCAACTCCGCGCCCTTATTTATACTCTGTAGAGTTGGCCAGGACACGCAAAGGTCTCGGCTCTTATTTATACTCCATAGAGTGGCACAGAATCAGTTGACTTCGTGCTATGGTTTATACTCCATAAAGTTAGCTGGGACATGCAAGGGTCTCGGCCCACAGAGCCGATCGACTCCACGCTCTTATTTATACTCCGTAGAGTGGCACGGAGCTAGTTGACACTATTCTCTGATTTATACTCTGTAGAGTTGGCTAGAACGCACGAGGGTTACAGCTTTTATTTATATTCCGTAGGGTGGACTAGGACGCACGAGTGTCCTGGCTCTTATTTATACTCCGTAGAGTGGCAAGGAGACGGTCGACTCCATGCTCTTATTTATACTCTGTAGAATTGGCCTGGACATGCGAGAGTCCTAGCTCTGATTTATACTTTGTAGAGTGGATGCGGAATCCATCGACTATGTGCTCCTATTTATACTCTGTAGAGTCAGCACGGAGCCAGTCGACTTCGTGCTCTTATTTTTACTCGGTAGAGTGGTGCGGAGCCTATCGACTCCATACTCTTATTTATACTCTGCAGAGTGGCGCATATCTCGGGAGCTCCATGCTCTTTGTACACTCCATAAAGTGGAGCAAAACCTAGGGGCTTCGTGCTCTATTTTTGGCTGAGGATCCTCTGTGCTCGAACGCCTTTGCTTTGCAAAGGCCGCGCAAACAACAATGCCCCATACTCTGTCGTGTTGTTGGTCATAAGGAAGTCAAGGCATGTTGTGTGTGCTAGGGCTTGCCCTTTGGGTGTTGTGACAATAGCCCACTCTTGCGCCCGCTGCACAATATGCCCCGTCTGTGTCCAAGGCCTACGGGCTGTTGGGCTGCTTGCTGGCTTGCGGGGGTCCATTCAGCAACAAAGTCTACAGTATTTGTAAATTTATCACAGTTTGTGTGATATAGGTGATGGATAAGGGGGCTAGCTCAGATGCCCACTTGCTGATGTAGCCCGTGGATTCTTTATTTTGTAACATCTCCCTTATGGGAAGATGAGGGCACTGTGATTTTGTGCGCTAGAAAGGAATGTTGCATCTTATGTGAAGCCATGAGCAACGCGTAAGCTAGCTTCTCCAGCTCAGTGTAATACGTCTTCACTTCCTATAGGGCTTCGAAGACATAGTAGACCAACTACTGCGCGGATCCTTCCTCCAACATGAGCACTGCGTTGACCACAAGGGGAGTTGTTGTGAGGTACAATAGTAATGAAGCCTCTGGTGCTAGACACACGAGCCTAGGGAGCTTGGCAAGGTATTTCTTCAAGTCTTTGAAGGCTTGTGCACACTCATCAGTCCATTGAAAGTCTTCTGAGGTACGAAGCGTTTTGAAGAAGGGTAGCACTCACTCAGCCGCCCTTGCTAGGAAATGACTGAGGGTGGCCATGCTACCCGCAAGCCTCTAGACCTCCCTAACAGTCTTTGAAACCTCCATGGATAGTATAGTGTTGATCTTATCAGGGTCAGCTTTGATTCCCCTCTTGGATACTAAGAAACCAAGCAGCTTGGCCGCTAGGACTTTGAGGACACATTTCTCAAGATTGAGTCTTATTCTTGCCCGTCGAAGGTTGTCAAAGATTTTCTAGAGGTCCGCGTCGTGGGATGCCACTCGCCTGCTCTTAATGACTATGTCATCAATGTAGGCCTTGACATTCTAGCCCAATTGTGATGCCAAGACAAGTACGATGGGCCTAGTGAAGGTGGCCCCAGCATTCTTTACCCTGAAGGGCATCCTGACAAAGCGGTATGTCCCACCGAGGACTATGAAGCTTGTTTGTGCTTCGTCCTCCTTTGCCATGCATATCTGGTGGTATCCAGAATATGCATCGAGGAAACTCATCATCTCACACCCGCTATTGCGTCCACTAGTTGGTCAATACGTGACAATGGATAGTTGTCCTTGGGGCATGCTTTATTAAAGTTGGTGAAGTCCATGCACATGCGCCAGGTGCCGTTCGACTTCTTCAGCAGCACTGAGTTGGTGAGCCACTCGGGGTGGACTACTTCTCTGATGATGTTAGAGGTGATTAGTTTAGCCACCTCTGCCTTAGCACCCTCTTGTCTATCGAGGGACATCCGCCTTAGGCGCTATTTGGCTGAGTTTTGTGTTGGGGCGCACCACCAGCTTGTGTTCGATGGTGAAGCGCCCCACTCTGGTGATATTGCCAGGTGACCACGCGAAGGACATCCACATTTTTGTGAAGAACCTCTAATAAACTTTGCTCGGCCTCCGGGGTGAGGCCGCTCCCCGCCGACATTTGCTTTGATGGGTCCTCCAGGCTAAGTGGCACCTTCTTTACTTCACCATTAGGACTCATCTTCGGCGTCCACGATGGGGCTGAGGGAGGGGATGCTGTTAGGAGGGGGCTTATTCCGTAGAGAGGGGGTGTTGTGGAGGGAGGTTTAGGTGCTTCACTTATGGCGTGTATCTTTCGGTGTGGGCTTCACGTGCTAGATACGAAATAACCGGTTGACAAAATCTACAATACATGCTATGAACTGAAAGATGAACTCAAATCCTACCGGACTCTAACTCTAGATAGAATCATATCCGATAGTTTGTTTAACATTACATACTTCAGAGCTTCAGAGCTCTTACTTATACTCGATAGAGTGGCGCAGAGCCGGTTGACTCCATGCTCTGATTTCTACTCCATAGAGTTGGCCGAGACATGCTAGGGTCTCGGTCCTAATTTATACTCCGAAGAGTATCGCGGATCCAATCGACTCTACGCTCTTATTTATACCCTGTAGGGTGGCACGGAGCTGGTCGACATTGTGCTCTGATTTATACTCTATAGAGTTTGCTGGAATGCGTGAGGGTTCTAGCTCTTATTTATATTCCGTATAGTGGACCAGGATGCACAAGTGTCCTGACTCTTATTTATACTCTGTAGAGTGGCATGGAGACGATCGACTCCACCTCTTATTTATACTATGTAGAATTGGCATGGACATGCGAGAGTCCTGGCTCTGATTTATACTCCGTAGAGTAGGTGCAGAGTCCGTCGACTCCGCGCTCCTATTTATACTCCGTAGAGTTAGCGTGGAGCCAGTCGACTCCGTGCTCTTATTTATACTCCATAGAGTGGTGTGGAGCCCATCGACTCCATACCCCTATTTATACTCTGCAGAGTGTCGTAGAGCTCGGGAGCTCCATGCTCTTTGTATACTCCATAAAGTGAAGCGGAACCTAGGGGCTTCGTTCTCTATTTTTGGCTGAGGATCCTCTGCGCTCTGAACGCCTTCACTTTGCAGAGGCCGCGTGAACAACAGTGCCTCATACTCTGTCGTGTTGTTGGTCATAAGGAAGTCAAGGCATGTTGTGTATGCTAGGGTTTGCCCTTTGGGTGTTGTGACAATGGCCCCTCCTGCGCCCACTGCGCTATATGCCCCATCCGTGTGCAAGGTCCATGGGCTGTTGGGCTGCTTGCTAGCTCACGGGGGTCCATTCGGCAACAAAGTCTGCAATATTTGTGACTTTATGATAGTTTGTGTGATATAGGTGATGGAAAAGGGGCTAGCTCAGCCATCCACTTGCCGATGCGGCCTGTGGATTCTTTATTTTGTAACTCTCCCTTATGGGAAGACAAGGGCACTGTGATGTTGTGTGCCAGGAAGTAATGTTGTTGCTTTACGTGAAGCCATGAGCAATGCGTAAGCTAGCTTCTCCAACTTAGTGTAATACATCTTCACTCCCTATAGGGCTTCAAAGACATAGTAGACCAGCGGCTGTACAGAGCCTTCCTCCAGCACAAGCACTGCACTGAACGCAAGGAGAGTTGTTGTGAGGTACAACAGTAACGAAACCTCTGGTGCTGGACACACGAGCCTAGGGAGCTTGGCAAGGTATTTCTTCAAGTCTCTGAAGGCCTATGCACACTCGTCAGTCCATTAAAAGTCACCTGAGCTACGAAGCGTTCTGAAGAAGGGTAGCACTCACTCCCCCACCCTTGCTAGGAAATGACTAAGGGCAGCCAGGTGACCCGCAAGCCTCTGGACCTCCCTAACGGTCTTCGAAGCCTCCATGGATAGTATAGTGTTGATCTTATTTGGGTTAGCTTCGATTCCCCTCCCAAACACTAAGAAACTGAGTAGCTTGCCCGCTAGGACTCTAAAGACACATTTCTCTAAGACTCTGAAGACACATTTCTCTAGGTTGAGTTTTATTCCGGCCCGTCGGAGGTTGTCGAAGGTTTCATGGAGGTCCGCGTCATGGGATGCCACTCGCCTGCTCTCAATGACCATGTCATCAACATAGGCCTCGACATTCTAGCCCAATTGTGATGCTAGGACAAGTATGACGGGCCTAGTGAAGGTGGCCCCAGCGTTCTTTAGCCCAAAGGGCATCCTGACAAAGCAGTATGTCCCACCAGGGACTATAAAGCTTGTCTGCACTTCGCCCTCCTTTGCCATGCATATCTGGTGGTATCCAGAGTATGCGTGGAAACTCATCATCTCATAGCCCACTGTTGCGTCCACCAGTTAGTTAATACGCAACAATGGATAGTTGTCCTTGTGGCATGCCTTATTAAGGTTAGTGAAGTCCATGCACATGTGCCAGGTGCCATTTGACTTCTTCACCAGCACTGAGTTGGCAAGCCACTCAGGGTGGACTACTTCTCTGATGATGCTAGAGGCGATTAGTTTAGCCACCTCTGCCTTAGCACCCTCTTGCCTATCAAGGGACATCCGCCTTAGGCACTGTTTGACTGACTTGTGTTGGGGCGCACCGCCAGCTTGTGTTCGATGGTGGAGTGCTCCACTCCGGTGATATCGCCATGTGACCACGCGAAAGACATCCACATTTTTGTGAAGAACCTCCAATAAACTTTGCTCAGCCTCCGGGTGAGGCCGCTCCCCACCAACACCTGCTTCGATGGGTCCTCCGGGCTAAGTGGCACCTTCTTTACTTCACCATCAGGACTTAGCTTCGGCATCCACTCTGGGGCTGAGGAAGGGGATGCCATTAGGAGGGGGCTTATTCCGTAGGGAGGGGGTGTTGTGGAGGGAGATTTAGGTGCTTCACTTACGGCATGTACCTTTCGGTGTGGACTTCACGTGCTAGATACGAAATGACCAGTTGACAAAATCTACAATACATGCTATGAACTGAAAGATCAACTCAAGTCCTACCGGACTCTAACTCGGTTGGGGTGACGGAGAGCAAAATCGTAGGCTGGCGCGGCTCCAAAATCCTTCCCCACAAGGAATGCCTGACTTGAAGCAAAATGGGAGTTATCAGACGCAGAACAGAAAAAATCTGATCAAAACCAGACACGCCGCCGCTTCCCTTCTCCCCCCTTTCCTCTCCCCTTCCCCCGAAAAAAAGACCTCTCCCCTTCGCCTTGCCGCCGCTGGAGCACGCCGCCGGAGGCTGGTGCGGGTGCTAGGAAGGCGGCGGCGGGACTTTCTCGCCTGGATCTGGTCGGGTGCGTCTGGATCTGGGCGGGCGTGGGCTTAGCGGCAGCCGGCCTCGAGTGGCGGCGCAACAACGGAGCGGGAAGCCCGCTTCGGGCGGCAGCCGGGGTGCTTGGCCGGCGAAGTGGAGGGCCGGTGCGGCGGCCGGGCGGGGTGCTTGGCCGGCGAGGTGGAGGGCCGGTGCGGCGGCCGGGCGAGGCGGAGTGCCGGTGCGGCGGCCGGGCGAGGAGGAGGACCGGAGGTGGCGCAGCTGCGGGCGGCGACTCGCGAACGGAGGAGCCGAGGTGGCGCCGTGCGGGGCGGTCGGCGCCTTACGGGGCGGTGAGCGGCCGGTGGTGTGGCTTCGAGCGGCGGCACGCGGGCGGAGGGCGGTCGGTGGCAAGGCTACGGGCGGCGTCACTTCACGGAGGTCGGGACATCGAGCCAAGACCGGACGGCCCGAGGCGGCTGCGGGCCGGCTTGGGTACGGCGGCGGCCGACGCGCGTGCGGGCGCGTAAGCCGAAGCACCGGCGGTCGGGAGCTGCGCATGCGGGCGCGGGAGGCCAAGCGCCGGCGGCACGCGTTCGGGCGTGGGTGCCGTAGCGTCGGCGGCATGCGTCGTGCGGGGCGCGGGCCGGCGGTGAAGGGGTCGTGGCGAGCGTGGCCGGCAGGCCGGCGAAGACACCTAAGCGAGTTCTCTTCGAGCGGCGGCCTTGAGTGATGCTCAGTGACGCATAGGCGTCGCAAAGTCGTTTCTACAGAGGCAGACTTTGCAGGAAGCGGCTCATCGTGGAGTTCAAGGGTGGCTATGCCATGGCCTTGAGGCGAGCAGGACCGGTTTGTTGGTGGCGGTCTAATTTGTGAATGGGTAGTGTGTGTGGTGCTGTGGATGTGCTGGCGAAAGCCTTGCCGGTGATCTTATTGATCTCGACAACAATGACGCCTTCGGGCGCCATTTTCCTTCCTGGAGGTGTTGTCATGGCACTCCATAGCCCTCATGTATACTGATCTCTAGGTGAAAACCTTGCCTCAGTGAGGCAGGCGACGTCGGCGACCCTAGTCGCCTCCTTGGAGGCGTCGCCTCAGAGGTCCTTATTCACGCAAAGTAGACCGAAGTTTGGATGGCGCAGTCGGATGGGGATAGAGACTTGGTTGAAAGTAAGGATGGAGAAGAAGTTTTGAAGCTTAGTCTTTCTAACTTTTTTCTTAGTCCTTAAGCTCTCTTCTTTGTTGTTTTAAGTTCCTCAGTTTTGAGGCTTTGAGCCTAAGTGCTCATGTAACCTTTGACTGCATATATCCCACGTGGATATAGAGGCCAGATTTTATATCCTTTATCTAAAAAAAAGATAGAATCATATCCGATAGTTTGTTTAACATTACATACTTCAGAGCTTAGAGCTTACTACAATCGGCTGGCACAAATGACAAGCGCCCCACAGTGATGTCATAGAGCATGTGCATGTTCTGCTGCTGGAAATTGCCCAAGATCGACATCCCAGGGGCCCCCGTAATGGCTAAGCAGAGTGCCGAGCTCTCTCTGTCAAAGATCATGTAGTTGTCCCTGTGTAGCCTCATATCGGCGCCGCCGGCGAAGTGCAGTACCATGTCCGGCATGGTTGGAGGCTCCTTACCGTCTGGAACTTGGTAACAGTTAGATTCGTCCGGTTGGCCGATCATGATCTCCTCGACGTGCTTCGCGACAACCCTGAAAGCTCTCTCCTGCAGACGAGTGTAAGTGGAGCCCGAGTCCACGAGCATGCCTCCGGTGCCGTTGCTGTGCAGCTCGAAGGCGTCCTTCGGGATCGGCAGGCGAGTGTCGCCAAACGATAAGCCCTCGAGGGAGACGTAGTACCATGTCGGGTTCAGCGGGCTCTGCACCAGCGGCGTCGTCTGCAGGGCGGGGGCGCCGCTCCGGCCGCCGGTGGTGAGGTCCGCGAGGGAGCCGAACAGGAGCGGGCTGGTCAGCTTGGGCTCAAAGAAGGTGGTGAGGCAGTAGGAGAACTTGCCGAACCCCAGCTGCGCCACGAGGGACAGGGGGCCCCGGCCGAGGCCGACCGTGCCGGTGGAGTTGAACGACGCGCCCTCGTTGACGTTGCCACAGCCGAAGGCGACGCCGCCGACGGAGACGAATTTGCCGGGCGTGCCCGAGCGGAAGGTCAGCGTCTCCGTGCCCATGACGCCCTCCGAGAAGGCCATGTCGCCGTACTCGTAGTGGTACCTGCACAGTGGAGGGGTGCAGCTGCTGTTCAAAGGGAAGTGCTCGGAGCCCTGGCACACGGCGCTGGAGCACGGTACGAGGGAGAAGCTGGGCGAGGCGAAGGGGTTGTATATGGGCGTCGACTGCGGGAAGCAGCGGGTGCACGGCTGCGACTGCGTCCAGATGAGGTCGCTGCCGGTGTCGGCGATGGCGACGAACGGCACCGGCGGTGTGCCGATGGCGAGCTCCATGAGGTACTCCGATTGGCTCCAATGGAGCCTGGACCGGGCGTCTGAGGTTGAAGAAGTCGAGCCCGCCGAGCCCTGCCTGGCTGATGATAGCGTCGTCTCTCGGAGGCGGCTCCTATGCGCGGCTCGGCGCATGAGCTCTCTCTTGGTGAAGCCGCCTTTGGAGTCGACGTGGGTGAGCTCGAAGCGGTAGCCGGACGGTGGTGCCGCCGAGCCGGCTAGGGAAGCAAGGAGAAGCAAGCTTAGGGCTTGCAATGGAGCCATGCATATATGCATGCATGGAAGATCGAGTAGATTTGAAAGAGCGGGGCTTGAGAAGATATCGATCTTGGCTTGATGAGCAAAGTTGAAATTTGCAAGGGTATTAATAGGAGGGTTTTGTGCGTTGAGCACTTGCGCTGTTGTGCATGTGATCATTTCCATTAGTACGAATTAATGGATGATGATGTGTGATTGATAAAAAACAAAGACGACCATCCCCTCTCGCAGCTTAATTTAATTATGTAAAGTTAACGCACCTTGATTTCAATTTTCAGCAACAACTTAATCTATCTGCAGGAGAGAGGGAGAGAATCAGGTAAAGCATCTATGTGCACGATCGTCTTCTTCTTTCCGCATGAATGTAGGAGTAGTTCGCTATTAATCAGAAACGATTAACTCCTGCCATTACATCATTACATGTGTACACAAGAGTGTCATCAACTAAAAGAAATATAAGGGATTTCTGTTGACCATTGGATAAAACCTTACACTATCATGCCCCTCCACTTTTCCACTCACGGCCATGCACGCTTTCCCTCCCCCGGCTTGCCGCCGGTGAGCCCGTCGCCTCGGTCTTCCCTCCACCTCATCTTCCTCACGCCGTCTCCTTTCTCATGGTCATCTTGTCTCTCTCTGGCGCACCATCTTAATTTAAGAAAAAGAAAGAGAGGCGGCGAAGGTGGGCCTCAGCTGCAGCGACGATGAGGTGGCTTCCCGGAAGTGCACTGCGATGCAATGGCACGTGGCGCTCGTACACTCGGTTTCATTGATGGTGGCATCAGCGCTAGACTTTTACGAGCAGGTGGTGCGTATGGGTCTATAGCAGCTATCTACAAGAGAGTCCATGTCATCAACTGTCCTACGTGGAAGATATTAAATGAAGAAAGAGAACGCAGCTCTCTACGGCTCTAGAGATAGTCTATAGCGCCAAACGAGGCAGCCTCCATAAATTCTGTGTGTGCATGTAAGCATCAAATAGCTATCCTTATAGATAGTTCTTTAGAATGCTAACTTTAGTGTGTACTATATAGATGATGTGGAAGTCTTATAGTTAGTTGCTAGCTATAACCATTGGAGATGCCCTAAGTGGAGGATTTAGACAGGTTAGTCCGAACACTGATATGTATAGTGTAGTGATGGATATAAGCCTTTATGGTAGGTGTACTTCTAAAGGTGAGAGAAAAAATAAAAAATATATGAAGCTGATTTGGAACGAATTCTTGGAGGAGCACAATGATTGAAAGAGTACGACGACTTTAACGGATAAGAGTCAATGTGAAGATTGTTGAGTATGATAACTTATATATTAGTCTTTTAGGATTTAGAAATGTTTGCTATAAGAAATCATAAATGCATTTTAATAAGATTAGGATTCTTACTTTCTTTTGGAGCAGGATTTCTACTCCACTTTAGAGAAGGGTTAGAGGAGACTATATAAGAGCAACTCCAAAAGATTAGCCAAAAGAAGTATCCAAATTTAGTGATTTAGCTATTCTCTAAAATGAATCTCACCCAAAAAAACAAGACTACTCCAACAGGCTATCTAAACTAGAGGGCGCGCGGTGGGTCGCGTACGCGCGGGAATGGGGCGCAGCGTGCGGGAAGGAAACGCCGACCGCGCCAAGAGGCTGGATGGTGAGCGAGGTAGGCTATCCAAAAATAGAGAGCGAAGGAGGAGGGATGGAGAGCTACTAAATTTGGAGAGTCATTTACAGAGTCTATTGGAGACGTTTTTTCTCCAATAATAGCCAAATTTACCTTTAGAAAATGATTTAGCTCTTCTATTGGAGTTGCTCTAAAGCTATAAGGAGTGATCATCTAACCAACCAAACAATAAAGCAAAGAAGTCATTTATCCAAAGTTAGATATGCATGAGAGGATTAGATGCTATGTTATTCTGTAGCACTAAAGTTTTGTATAGGATAAGGGTCCGATGATGCTAAAAGATTTGAGAGGGCCGTGAGAGACTGACATTTCCTTGTACTCTTTTAAGGTTGTGCTTAAGGAATACGATTGACTTCATCAAATCTTCTCTCTCGTTGTGGTTGATTCAATATCGTTATTTTGATTCTCTCTAACAGATTTATCTTCTTTATTCTTTATATTGTGTATGTTCATATCGTATCTCATAAATTCTAATATGATATATGAACCTTTATATATAAGAAAAGGTATAAGAGTGTACCATCTGGTAACTGTATACTCATTTTTATGCTAATATGTTTCGCTTGATTAGCACCGACTAAGCTGTACACCACACAGGCAGATCGAGAACCATCAGGTGCGATTAGCCTACGCAGTTAACAGGACGATTGAAATTTAATACATCGGTAATCCACATCAAGGACTAGTACCTCTACACTTTTACTTAAATTTTTGAGAATTCGATGGCTGGATAATCAGGGTCAGCGTTACAATCATAGACAGTGAAAATGGCCAGCACTAAACATGTCTCCCTCCAAGAACGCGTCACGCGAACGCGATAGTCTTGTCACAAAACATTTTTTGGCAGTTCTGACGAATGCTTCAGGAATTGACAAGACACGCTTTCGCCAGAGAGATGGTTAAATTGATTTTTTTCTTCCTGATTACAATGAAGACGCGTACACATAACACACGACTAGAAAGACGGAGACCGGCAATGGTTCTTCGACCTTACAAAATTTCTTACTGAAGTATACTCGTGGTGTGTGCGCTTCGTCTGTCGTTGAATCGGAAGCCCTCCTAGATTTTATTCGTTAGATTTGAGAATTGAAATGATCCAAGGTAATAAATATAGCGAACATATCCAGTTTCAAAGCGTACGTCTGGTAATGGCGCTCAAGAGACGTAAGAGTGTAAGACCTTTCCTCAACCTATGCAGCAATGCTGATAACTGTACATTATGTATTTCAAAAAGGGAGGCGTCGGTGGTTGGAGGCGCTATCGACACGCGGTTCTCTCCTCTGATTGGATTCAGTCAATCAGCTTACCTGCTTTTGGACCATGACGGCTTTGACGAAGGCGCCTAACAATTATCAGACGACCACAGGTTCTCGTCCAATTGAGAACGTACGCTAGTTTGAATGCTTATTTGCCTGCACGCCGAACAAGTACCTCACCTAATTTCATGAAAATTTAGCCTCCGCGGAATCGTGACAGGAATCGCAGGATAATTAACATTGTTTCAGTTCCTTCCAGGCAACACACCAAAAAGACTAGCACAAAATGGCGTGCTTGACCAAGTATGAAGTATTACAGGTTTACGGCACGCCACATGGCGAGACATCGATCTTATATAAAGCAAGTATTTCGATGCCATTGTGGTATCATCCCAGCTACTAGTATACCGCGGCTAGCTCTAGGCATCGAGTGTACAAATGGCGTCACCGCTCCCTGTGCTTCTCCTGTTCGTCTGTGCAACGCTAGCCACCAATGCCGCCGGCGTCCGCGTCGGACTCACGCGCATCCACTCCGACCCCGACGTCACCGCGTCCCAGTTCGTGCGCGACGCCCTGCGCCGCGACATGCACCGGCACGCACGGCTCGGTCGGGAGCTCGCGTCGTCGGACCGCACGGTGTCCGCGCCCACCCGGAAGGACCTGCCCAACGGCGGGGAGTACATCATGACGCTGGCCATCGGCACGCCGCCGCTGGCGTACGCGGCCATCGCGGATACCGGTAGCGACCTCATCTGGACGCAGTGCGCGCCCTGCGGCAAGCAGTGCTTCAAGCAGCCCGGGCGGCTGTACAACCCCTCGAGCTCGTCGACGTTCGGCGTGCTCCCATGCAACAACTCGCTGAGCATGTGCGCGGCGCTGGCCGGGGCGAGCCCGCCCCCCGGGTGCTCGTGCACGTACAACCTGACGTACGGGACCGGGTGGACGTCGGGCGTCCAGGGAGTGGAGACGTTCACGTTCGGCTCGACGCCGGCCAACCAGGTCCGGGTTCCCGGCATCTCCTTCGGTTGCAGCAACGCAAGCAGCGACGGCTGGAACGGCTCGGCCGGCCTCGTCGGGCTGGGCAGGGGCAGCCTGTCGCTCGTCTCGCAGCTCGGCGCCGGCAAGTTCTCGTACTGCCTCACGCCATTCCAGGACACCAACAGCACCAGCACGCTCCTCCTCGGGCCGTCGGCGGCGCTCAACGGCACGGACGTCCGTTCGACGCCGTTCGTTGCCAGCCCATCGAAGGCGCCCATGAGCACGTACTACTACCTAAACCTGACGGGCATATCGGTCGGCACGACGGCGCTGTCCATCCCTCCCAACGCATTCTCGCTGAGGACCGGCGGCACCGGAGGGCTCATCATCGATTCCGGCACGACGATCACGTCGCTAGTCAACGCAGCCTACCAGCAGGTCCGGGCCGCGGTTCAGTCCCTGGTGACGCTGCCGCTGATCGACGGGTCGGACGCCACGGGGCTCGACCTGTGCTTCGCGCTTTCGTCCCCGACGTCGACGCCGCCGGCCATGCCGAGCATGACGTTCCACTTCGACGGCGCGGACATGGTGCTGCCAGTGGACAACTACATGATCCTGGACTCCAGCGTGTGGTGCCTGGCGATGCAAAACCAGACCGACGGCGCGATGAGCACGCTCGGCAACTACCAGCAGCAGAACGTGCACATACTCTACGACGTTCAGAAGGGGATAATGTCGTTTGCTCCAGCCAAGTGCAGCACGCTCTGACGAGTATATACGCGTACATGCAGGTCTGCCTTCTTCGGTGCGTGTTAGTTGTATTATTGGTCAGTTTTGTATAGTTGTTGCTTCGTTTCTTGTCTCGTTGATCGGTAGGGTATTCCGTTACTGCGACTTGGGATACCCTGGAAACACTTGTAAAAACCGAAATCATATACATGATTGGTAGATTGACTGTAATTTATATCACTGTGTTTTTTAAGTATAAGGGAGGCACGCACACACTCACACGTATGCATACGCGCGTATGCATCTGAATGAAGTGGCAAAGCCAGAACTCGAACTCTATAAGATCAATCTTTTATTACAAATATCAATTGTATTTAATTTATTTTGCAAAAAAAACCTATGAGGTCACTTGGATCCCACAGGGCACAATGTGCCACCGCCACTGTCCAAATGCATGTGTTCCTCCTGAACGTCTAAGGGCCTGTTTGGTTGCTTGCATGAGCGTGGCCAGGCTGAGGGGGAAGCTCCTCAGCCTGGCTCCAGTTGTTTTTTTGCATCCACTCGTGCAGGCTCTCTCCTCTCCGCAGCCAACCAAACACCATCTCCCTGTATACGCTGGTGCGAGCCACCCGCATGCAGGCAACCAAACAGGCCCTAAGTAAATAAGATATATCGTGTCGATCTCGTGGGTCAAAACCAAATGGGTGAAAGCGGTGATAGAATTAATCTTATTTTTGATAAGTTCTATTATTTTAGGAGAGCTTATATTTCGTATTTAGGAAGTATTTGTTATGGATACTAAGTTGCTCTGAATAAAAGATCATCAGTTTTAGTTTTGAGAGAGAGAAAGAACAATAAAAGAAGGGAATGGCGTCAAGGCGCAGTGGCAGGTCAACGTCGGGAGCGCGTCACGTCGGGTGGACGGGGACCAGCGGGTCCCACCGGTGAAAAGGATAGCGCGCATCCCCTGCCCGCCGAAGCGAAGAATCAAGGAAAATTCAAGGAACGGACAGCCTCGCTACACTGGAAAATCGAAAGGGCCTAGCAGAAGGTCGCGCGCGTTGCATAGTCTGGTAATCTGGTTCCTCGCCAGCCGTTCTGTATAGCATCGCGTGCGACCCTGCCGCGACGGTGACGGCGCATCCGTCGACCGCCCGACGCGGCGTTTCCTGCAGGGAGCCCATCTCAGTGGCGGTGCTGTGGTGCTGCGCTGTGTACGGCGGCCGAAGCAGAGCCTCATCCGCGGACAATGGTGGGTAATACGGCGGTGCCGGCGAGAACGTTTCCTCACACTTCATAGCCCTACGATTCTACGAAAGCAAGCAGCAGCCGCCGCCGCCTATGGGCCTGTTTTTTTCGACTGCGGTTTATAACTTTTGGCTAAAATTTTTGAATTTTGGCTGTTTACAGTATAGATTACGGAGAGACAGATACTCACTTTCGATTTTGGCTGGTACAAATATTAGGCTTTTAACATATATATCTTTTAACTTGTAGACCCCGTCTTGAAAAAATACTCCATTTAAAAGTTGGGACTGTCTATATAAGATCTGACTGTTTTTTAACGTCGAAAACAGTCAAAAATCTACACCGCACGATTACAAATGGACGTACAGGATTGTCCAGAAGTAAACCTACATAAAACTGCTTAGCGGGCCCTCAATTCTTATTGGGCCTCGTTTTGTTCAATGCCCATAACGAATCATCATCCACAACCCCTCTTAGTGTCAAATTTTTGTTTTTCGTCGCTTTGCCAAATTTCATACTGGGCTTTGTGCCGTTTTGTTGTCACGGTCAAAACAAAAAAATTGAATCTTTTTACAAAGGCCCACGAGAACAAAACAACAACTTCCTGTCACGGGTAAAAACTTGTCCAGAGGCCCACGTATACTGAAATTTGTAAAAATATCCGAGTACAAAACAATGAGGAATATAGCCATGCAGCAAGAGGAGGAAGACGCAGCCATGCATCAAGACAATGTGGAGACGCTGGGCAGAGATTTCCACGTATCAGCATTCAAATATTCAAAAAGGGTCTACAGTCCCATTTTACTTGTCATGTGTCAAAGAATCAAAACTACTGTACTGGCTGCAACATTAGGTTTCATGTTAACACCTGCAAGAAAAAAAAACAAAAAGTTAGTAGTTATCTAAATTCTACATGCACTCAAAAAACTGCCATGCAAAAATAAGAACCAGTACATAAAGGTATAACTCTTAAAGTATGATAACAAACATATATCAATGCTTCAATTTACATGGATAAGTTCAAAAAAAAAGCTCCATAAGCAACTAAAAAAGAAACAACCATACTAGTAGAAACATAACTTCCCAAGTATCAGCATTCAATTCAAAATGTCTATGATAACAAACATATATCAATGCTTCAATTTACATGGATAAGTTCAAAAAAAGTTCCATAAACAACAAAAAAAGAAACAACCATACTGGTAGAAACATAACTTCCCAAGTATCAGCATTCAAATCAAAATGTCTATGATAACAAACATTTATCAATGCTTCAATTTACATGGATAAGTTCAAAAAAAGTTCCATAAGCAACAAAAAAAGAAACAACCATACTGGTAGAAACATAACTTCCCAAGTATCAGCATTCAAATCAAAATGTCTTAAAGTATGATAACAACGTATATCAATGCTTCAATTTACATGGATATATTCAAAAAGTTCCATAAAACAACTCAAAAGAAACAACAATACTGGTAGAAAACAGAAATTTCCAAGAATAAGCATTCAACTCTTAATGTACTGGCTGCAACATTAGGTTTTCAAATGACAATCCTTACTAGCTCCTTTTATATGCTCTGATCATGTTAACACCTGCAGTAAAAAAACAACAAAAAGTTAGTAGTTATCTAAATTCCACATGCACTCAAAAAAACCTGCCATGCAAAAATAAGAACCAATACAGAAAGGTATAACTCTTAAAGTATGATAACAAACATATATCAATGCTTCAATTTACATGGATAAGTTCAAAAAAAGTTCCATAAGCTACTAAAAAAGAAACAACCATGCTGGTAGAAACATAACTTCCCAGGTATCAGCATTCAAATCAAAATGTCTTAAAGTATGATGACAACATATATCAATGCTTCAATTTACATGCACTCAAAAAAAATCTCCTAAGAACCAGTACAGATACTAACCTTCTAAGATAAAGTTTAAAAAACCAAAACAAACAAAAGATCAAAAATGCAAACAAAACAGTTTGGGAAGATTAAAGTTGCTCTCTGAACAGAGTTGCGCAAGATTGTAAATCTTGGCCTTCTCATGCTAATATTGAAACTCTTCATTAATGATCTAATAACTAGAGACTAGAATTTGAGCTCACAAATATGTTTTCCACTGCCACAAAACTGAGCAAGACAGAGAACATCCAACTGTTAAAATTCAATTTAAATGTTCACAAAAACAAAGGAAACAACATGCAGTAACCAGACAATGTCCAGGAAATCAGAATACAAGCATACAATGAATAGGATGAAGAAATAAATCTGATGTAAACAAATTGGACAGATGGACTACAAAAATCACAGGAAACATCAAATGCTTAAAAAGTATTTAGCTATAGTCCAGACAGTAGAAACTAATTCAAATGAGCTCAAATCTAATTCAATTAACTAGACCAATTTCAGTATTCAATATTCTTATCACAGAGCACAATCTGAGCAAAACACCAAACAAACAAAACAATTTCGAACAGCCAGCCAGCCGGAGTACAACACACAAGGAGATGTAGAGAAGACTGAAGTACAGAATGCTACAATGCGGCCAGGAGAAGATAAAAAAATATTCAACTGACATATCAGATAAAATATATATATACATATGTATATATATGTATATATAGTTCGTGTAGTAGAACACAAATTAATATGCTTGAATTCTATATTGAAGTTGGGGTACTAAGAAAAAGTTCAAAAAAAGCATTTCAAACAAAACACAACTAATCCCCGAGAACGAATCTCAAAGAACATCCAACGGCTGACAAAACGACTGTTTTGGGGTATAAAAAACATGCGACTACAGTATAGCACTTCTGTAAATGTAATCCAGCTAGATAATATCATCAGTGAAGGCAAGCTAAACTAATCCCCCCTGTGTGTGTATGTCAGACAGAAAAAGCACTAACACCTATACTATGAGGAAGCCAAAAAAAATAAAGACAAACGGGGATGTTGATATAATATTAAGAAGATAGATAATAGTTGGGTATGGCTGAAATTTGTATCGCTGACATTGCTACCTATAGAGGCCAAATGATTGAGAACTACGACACTAAATTTACACCATAGTAGTAATCACACAAAAAAAAAACAACCCCTATGCAGACAATTTCAGAGAACGAATCAAACCAACTAATGAATAGCTCCTATCAGATAAAACTAAAAAGATAACAGAACTATGACAGATTTTAGAATTTGCGCTATTATACATTTTAGAATTTGCAAAACTCCTATAGTTTGGGGCTTATGTAAACATAATAGTACTATGTTATAGAAGGTTGCCATTGGAAAGTCATTTGTAAGAAAGACTATTGTAGTATGGATAATTGCAAAAATGTGCTTTTCTTAAGAGTAATTTTGATGTTTTAATTATGTGCAAAGTGGTCATATATACAAGGAGTATATAGTTTCTTATACTATATATGAAAGGAAAATATAATGGTGGTAGCAAACAGTTTGGGAAGTTTAATACATGGAGGTTAATCAAAACATAACATTCAAACCAAACAAAACAGTATGGGAAATTCAACCAACCAAACAAGATTTAAAAAAACCAAATATTAAACCAAACAAAACAATTTGGGAGGATTAAACTAGCTCTCTGAACAGAGTTGCGCAAGATTGTAAATCTTGGCCTTCTCATGCTAATATTGAAACTCTTCATTAATGATCTAATAACTAGAGACTAGAATTTGAGCTCACAAATATGTTTCCTACTATCACACAACTGAGCAAGTAGACAGCATGCAGTAACCAGACAAAATTTCCAAGAAAAATCAGAATACAAGCATACAATGAATAGGATGAAGAAACATCAAATGCTTTGGAACCGAAAAAATCTACTCAACTGAAATATATTTAGCTACAGTCCAGACAGTAGAAACTAATTCAAATGAGCTCAAATCTAATTCAGTTAACTAGACTAATTTCAGTATTCAATATTCTCATCACAGAGCACAATCTGAGCAAAAACACCAAACAAAACATCTTGGGTTCAACATAATATGTTCAGGACAAGATAGGCAATAAAAACTGAGCTATTATGCTAACCTTCAAAGATAAAGTTTAGAAAACCAAACAAAAAGATCAAAAACACAACAACATGTGAATATGCTTGAATTCAAACATCTTCAGAAATTTAAACAAACAAAACAATTTCGAACATCCAGCCAGCCGGAGTAAACAAACAAAACAACTAAAGATGATTCAACAAAACATATTGGTAAATTTAAAAAAAATAGCATTGTTACATAACAAAACAGCTAGGGATGTTTCACCAAACAAAACAGCTAGGAAAATCAATCAAACAGAACATCGTTTGTATAGTTCATATGAAAGCAAAAATATGTGGTCCATATAGTACATCACTAATGAATATGCCTGCTAACAAAATGAACTTGTTGTCATAGAAGACTGAAAACATAGCAAAAGAATAAAAACCATTGAAGATGTCCGAACAGCTAAATTTGATGTCCAATGTGTCGGAAGTCACCCTACAATAACCAAAAAAACACAGGGGGATACATTACTTGTGAAATTTGCATTATGCAACTTCTATTATTGCATTTGTGTATATGCTATGCATTGATCTAATGGTAGTAATCCGCATTGAGCTATGATTATTCAGATATACAGAACCAGTAGCAGTAGCATTCACAATCTATATGGTTTGATCAGTGCAATAGTTGAGTAGAATTTTGGTCTTCAGTCATGCATCTAATACATCTACTCAACTATTGCACTCCTGCGTCGTTCGAGAAAAAAATCATTCAAATACGAGTTATTCACTACTACATCGCTAGTATGGAAACATGAATATAGGACAAAAGACAGAAGATAAAGGAACATTTACCTCTGATATGTACTTGACAAGCTCTTGGTCGGATGTAAACATTAGCATTTTCTTTGCATCACTTACTGACAATTAATCATATGCCTGACCACTGCAATCAGCTATTTCATCTCTAAAACGAACTTCACAACATACATCACATTGGAAAAAAACAACAACGTAAAGTCCACTCACCTAATAGTTTCAGGAAGAAGTTCAGAAATACAGTGCTCCAACATAGAAGGCCTATGTGGAAATGTCCAATAGCATCTTTTAGTCACAAGAAAATTGTGCTTCTAAAACTCTATGAGGTCACATATATTAGAACAAAAGAATTCCTAACAATGACAAGCGACAAAACATTGAGACCATGTGCTGAGGAAAAGAAATTGAACTTTTACATATTTATTACTTACAACAAGGGTATTATGCTGAAACCTACCATTCATGATAGGTGCTTCCAGGAACAGAACACTATATTACTGATTAGACCTAAGGCTGATGGTTACAACTCAACTTAGAATTAACACCGGAATGAAGTAGATTGTACAAAGGACATGCCCAACATCTGAATGTTCCAAAATGTCAATGTGACAGCAGAAGAAAAATAAGATAGCAATACATTTAAAATGCTTAACTATGTAGAATGAATCTTGACTGTAAATAGGACCAAAAAAGTGTTAAAGAAGAAACAAACCATGTATCCATGTAAAATGCTTTTAGTTGGTAGAAGTCCCTTTCAAATGCATCTTGGTCTTTAAGTTTCACACTCAAGATAACAGCATGCTCCTATATGGCCCCTGAAAAAGTTTGCAAAAAAATTTATACAAAAAATCAGTCACCACAACAGATTTATACAAAAAATTGGATGCTTACACATTGACTGAAACTTGCTAAACATTGCAATAACATGTACCTGATTTTTACTCCTTCCACGTCCCCTAATGAGAACTATGATACAATTCAGAATTTGCAAAACTCCTATTGTTTGAGACTTTACATAAGTGCCCCCTGTGACACCATGAACAGAATTTGATACATTGGTCAGCTTTGATTTGCTCGGAACTTCAGGTACAACGATTTTATCTGGTTGACTCCGTATAATAGGCGCATCATCATCGTCAATGCCGAGATCAAATGAGGGCACCCGGTTAAACAAGTCCATCAGCTTTGGACTGTACGGAAACTTAAAGTATTTGCTTATCCTATCACTTGCCCCTATATTAGTTTGGTTCTGGCTTCCTGTAAATTATATCGGATTAAAATAGAAAGAGGGTGAAAAATTTGGTTTAGTAATTGGTATACTAATTGCAAAAGACGTTAATATATGCTGCCTCCTTAATTAACAAATAAACATAGCAGTGATAGTACTCTGAATTAAGATACTAACCTTCAAAAGATAAACTTTAGAAAACCAAACCAAACAAAAGATCAAAAAACACAACATATAGGGATGTTTCACCAAAAACAAAACAACTTGGGAAGTTTAATCAAACAAACCACAACTAACCTTCTAAGATAAAGGTTTAGAACATCCTTACATGGGTATCTAACACATATGTATATCAATCAAACCATATCTACAAGCAGTATACAGTTCATACAGTATATCACAAATTGAATATATCTTTTTCAATGTATTAGCTCACAAACAAACTTTGCCTTGCTGATACAATAATAAACTTGTTACCATAGCTAACAATAATAACATACCATTATGCACCTTCTATCGCTATAGTGTATATATACTATGCATTGAGCTATGGTAGTACTTTGCACTGAGCTATGGTATTAATAAAAAAAGTTTAGAAAAGCTAACAATTGAATTTGCCTAACAACATATATCAAAAGTATGATAACAACACAACACAAATGCTTCAATTCGCACAAATATATTCAGTATTTCATGATTAACTGAGACCAAAACACAACAACATGTAGGGATGTTTCACCATACAAAACACCTTGGGAAGTTTAATCAAACAAACCACAACTAACCTTCTAACCTTCTAAGATAAAAAGTTTAAAAACAGACACAACGATGATGAAACAAACCTGCATGCCTGGTGCTAATATAATCTTCGCTGCTAGATGTCCTCTTTCTCTTTTTTTAGATGAAATATCTAAAAACAAAATAGAAAAAAGAGTATACAGTTTCTGACCCAGAATTGTGTATCTTCTGAGTCTCCTCTTGATCGCAATCACCCACTTGGATAGTCTCTGCATTAATACATAACAGATATAAAAAAGCATAAATAAAAAACAGAAAAAAAACATATTACAAAAATGGGCTGTCATACAAAGAAAACAAAAGGTTAAGAGGAATAAACAGCCATTGCTGACCTGTTGAGCTAGATAACTTCTGTGTCGGTTGATCATCACGTTGTCCTGGAGTTGTTTCTGACCCAGAATTGTGTAGCTTCTGAGTTTCCTCTTGATCGCAATCACCCTCATCACACACACCCGTTGGATAAGGCCCTGGTGGCCCAGCAGTACAGTTCTCTCTTGAACACAAAACTGTGGCTATACCCACAGCCAAACTTTCTAACCCATGATGTAACCTTGTTGTTTGTTTATGCTCAAATTGATCAAGCATTGCCGATAATGCCTCCTTAACCTACAAAACAATGAATATCAAATGCAAACAAGTTAAACTATTGATTAATGCACTTCAGAGAGACAAAACCCTACTAAAATAATTACCTCATCTAACAACGGGTTTTGAACATGGTGATCAAGAATGGATTTAAACTTTGATTTCATTTCAGCAGACATTTTATGAGGGTTCGTAAGAGCACCTACAAAAAAAACATAAACAAAAATTACTTGAAAAAAATTCAGAAACTGTGTTGTATAAAAATTGCATACTTGTTTGTGATATATGTGATTACAAACGCTGCTAACTAAGAAACCTTCTTCTCAGGTAAAATGAAGAGTTCAAAAAAAAAAGATTTTCAAATCCTATGCAGAGTTTACCAGTTTCAGCAAAAATGTACATAAATTAGTTTGATACTCATACAGATTGGGACACAAAAAAAATGTGAACTCATCCAACTTCAAGAAAATGGCATCCTACCAGGTCAAAGGAAACATACAAAGGCTAAACGGATCTGCTCTCTGTTGGATGAGTTCACATTTCAAACTGCAGCTCATTCATGAGGGATAACACCCAGAATAACATAGTACAACAGTGTAAAAGTTTGGCATGCACGCGTGAGCGCGCACATCTATATATATCGTCAGGGCTAATTATAGTTCTTAATGACACACTAAATTTCCAGGAAGAATTTCTAGCAACAAGTGGTAAAAACCTCTACATAAGCTACCTAAGGCTGGCTCTTTGTGTGACAATTCCTCTGCATACAAGACGAGCAAGTCAACGGCAATAAGCAAAAGATATTGCTTATCCTCCCTTGAGAAACAGGGACAGACGGATGCCAATCTACCTGCAAAAAAATAAATATTGAATTTTCTAAGCACAGAATAAAATTGATTGTAGCACATGAGAGAGGGGTCCAGCTACAGACCTAGGTCTAGCAACACATCTTTGGCTTCCAGAACTGATGATTTCCTATGCTTTGGCAAGCTGCAAGCAAATGCAGTCACCTAATGGACAAAACATTATTAATAGATAGAATAGTGAAGATTTGCGTATAAGTTCAGAAACAAAGTTCTTTTTGAGAACCCATCTTCTTTAGCATACAACTAGTTTTAACTACTCTGCAAAAAATTGCCATGAACCTCACCCCCCCAGGTGAATCACTAACCACTGCCATTTACAAGAATAATTTCCTCTATAGATATCAGAAACTCCACAACTGGATTAGGGATAGGTACTCTACACTAGCAGCTCAGCATAGCTCGGTAAAAATATGATTCGTTACGATCTAGTGCATAATTCTTTGCAGTTAGATAACCACTAATGTGCAGTAGCATATGTCAATACCTCCTATAGTTCAAAGAATTACCACGTAAATTCTAAGATTTTCTTTGCAAGAATATGACATTCACTATGCTGAAATACAAAACAACAGCAATATCTCTTCAGATATCAGAAATTGTAGATCAGGATTAGAGACTCTTCACAACAGAACCTCAAATGTGTTGCATGGATTACGATTATACTGGAAACACATAGCACCTAATTTTAGGCTCATTGATTCTCTTTAAAAAGCTTACATAAATGCAATGAAGCAAAAGTAAGAAAACATCTTGATAAACATGTTCAGGTTCAGTGTAACTATTAGCTAAAACTGCCTACCAGTTTACTACAGAGCAAGGGAAAAGCAAAGTAGGATAATACCATGTTCAGTGGGCTTAGTGCATAGCACAAAATGCAGATGTACTAAAGATAAAGAACCATAACATCGTGGCAAGAACAAAAGTAATCACAGAGTACTTCTTTATCTTACAGGATTTCTTTGCGGATTGCTTATCCTCCCTTGAGAAACAGGGACAGACGAATGCCAATCTATCTGCAAAAAAATAAATTTCTAAGCACAGAATAAAATTGATTGTAGCACATGAGAGAGGGGTCCAGCTACAGACCTAGGTCTAGCAATACATCTTTGGCTTCCAGAACTGATGATTTCATATGCTTTGGCAGGCTGCAAGCAAATGCAGTCACCTAATGGACAAAACATTATTAATAGATAGAATAGTGAAGATTTGCGTATAAGTTCAGAAACTAAGTTCTTTTTGAGAACCCATCTTCTTTAGCATACAACTAGTTTTAACTACTCTGCAAAAAATTGCCATGAACCTCACCCTCCCTAGGTGAATCACTAACCACTACCACTACATGAAGCACTAACCACTACAAATATTACTATAATTTACTAAAAAACTAACTACTAGAAAAAACATCAGATCCGAACACAAAACAAACAAAAGTACTAAAAAAACATCATATCCGAACACAAAACACACAAAATGTAAAGTAAACAGCCTCAAAAACAGTAAAAAACACAGAAAAAATAGCATTCCTAACCGTCATCTAGAGACAGTAAAAAATAAAAGTACAAGGAGTGCTGCTGATCTAAAGACTCTCATTTAAACATTACCATCATAAAACAGCAAAAATAGCATCCCTAACCTTCATCTAGAAACAGTAAAAAAGTAAAAGTACAAGGAGAGACAGAGAGAGAGGCAGAAAGAGAGAGCCAGACCTCACCGGAGAAGACACCCGAGCGGCGAGGTAGATCTCACCGGAGAAGACACCGAGCGACGATGTCTACACTCGGCCAGACCTCTGCTCACTCTCCAGTTCGACGAGATCTCCGCTCCCGGCGACGAGATCTGCGCTCAAAACTGCTCTCCCTCGGGTGTTCCGCACATCTCCTCTCTCCCCTCGAGTGCTCCACACCCCCGGTCTCTCTCCACCCTTGAGTGCTCCGCACCCCCGCTCTCTCTGCAGTGAGTAAAAGATTAGGACAGGCGCGAGAATCGAGGAAAAAACAATTCAAACAAAACCGGTCCGGACAAGAAGCTTCAGGACACCGGGTCTGGGAAAAAATAACGGGTGGCATTTACAACCCGGACCACCGCATCTATCCCCCGAGACGCGAATCTCAAAAAACATCCAACGGCTGACAAAACGACTGCTTTTGGGTTAAAAAACAGCCGACTGCCGTATAGTACTTCCGTTAAAAGTTATATACTGTAACAAAAGTTAAAAGCTGTCAGCTTTTAACTTAAAGAACATGCCCTATATATGACCTGTCCTAGATACGTCCAAGTAGTTTTCGGCCCATATCAAGTTTTGGATGGATACGTCCGAATGCCGAGAAGGTCAAAAGCCCATTACGAGCCCTATGCACAGCCAGTTCTCACCCAGTATTGCACTAACAGCCACCATTTAACGACAAAAACCACATATTAACGACAACAAATACATTTAGACTGGAGTATCTTGATTAAGATACAATAAAGCATCCTTTATAAATTATTAAAATCATTTCTGTACTCGTAGGGAGTGTTGGCGGAGCGGCCCTCACTATGGCCCCTTCGGCCCACCATACATGGTTTCAAACGTATGTATGTGTAGACAAAAGATAGATTCAGTCAGGGCATAGCAAAGGAAAATAATATATACTCATAGCAGAAAATCCTCCAAAGAAAGTATTTATGTAAAAAAGTCTCTCTTATAACTATAAATATGATTCGTAGGGTACCATAGAGGGAGAAGAGGATTTGAGAAGATTTGTAAGACTACCGAGTATCACCATATCTAGGGAGCGATCATTGTGGCTGATGCTACAGTGGTGGAGGCTTATTTGGCATTATTCACAAGTTTCGTCTTTTTCTGAAATTTTGGCTTTTTGTTGAGCTTTTTTGCCGGTTCTTTTTTTTCCCGTATTCGTTTGTATTATACGTAATGGGCTAACATATTTTTTTATTTTTAATTTTTTTTAAATTTAATTATGCAAAATAAGCCTCTGTCAGCTACAGTGTTTTTTTCAGCCAGCTACAGTGTTTTCAGCCATAAGCCACGGGCTTTTCAGCCATGTTGATCACAACCCTATTCTACTCCTTTATCCACACTTAAATATTAGACTTTAGGCACTTTTTTTAGGCCCTCCAAAGCTTCGCTATCTGCTATTTGACATATAACTACAACAGGAAGAATCATTAAAGGTCTTTCAGAGCACATAATAATCGACACACATTTAATGCAATTGTAGTTATACACGTACACTCGCAGTGTTTTTAATTTGGGTTTGGGAAAAACTTTGTATCCCTCATGATGTTGTGTGTGAGACGACTGCCTACCAGACATAGGTCTCACTCACTCTCAATGGGTTGTGTAGTTGTGTATAATGGATACCCCAAAGAACAGCAAAATATTCAAAAATAAAACCTGTTCAAAATTTCACAAACGGGCCACGGAATATATGCAGTTCAGCAAGCAAACAAGGAATCGATATGACTGCCATAGCATATATTGATCTAATTAAAAAAGAACAGATATGACTAAATGAGATTATTCATGATCTCCATAATCCACGAGCTCAAACCAAAACAGGTCCTACCATCATAGAAAGTCCATGCAAACTTATTCATGTGACTCACGTTTGGTCTCCTGACCTCTCGTCTTTCATCATTCTTTGCCTTTACCTCTTCCTCGCTCGTCCACGGGCACCTTGTCCCCGACTTCTTCCACGTCCACGCCCACCTTTTCCCCGACGTCCCACTCCTAGCCAGTTACGCACATGCTGAGAACCAGTTGGTCGGGCATTATGATTTTTCATGAGCAACAGCTTGTGTTCTTCCGCCCCCTAACAACGCAGAATTCAGCTCGGAATACTTCTCATAGTTTGCAGCCCTAAACTTCTGATCGAGTTTAAGGCAAACTAGCAGCGAAAGTGCGGCGACACGTCGCGCTAGCTACCAAGTGGACCAAATTAAAAGAGCCGACAATTCATCGGACGCTTTTCACGAGAAATCGAGGGTACACACGTATTTCCGCGAAAAGCGAATGGGTTTTTCAAAAAAAAACAAGGACCTATATGTAATACCAGGAAAACCACAGGGTTTTATCTTACAAAAGGATAGTCTCTCTGGAAAAATTTGAGGATATATACGTAATTCAAAAAAGTCAAGGAGTTTTTTCGCAAAAAAAATGCATGGCAGGTTTTTTTTTTTGCAAATTCAAGGACCTGTACGTGATTGCAAAACAGCAGAGAGTCTATTTGCAAAGAAGCTGACATGGGACTATTGGGTGGAATGTAGATAAAGTCATGTCTATCATTTCCTTCTTAATCTCTTTCTCACAGAGTTTAATTTAAGAGACTATGCGACGGAACAGTGGCGGAACCAGGATTTGATTACGCCCCGGGCTCAGTGGTGGAATGATCTAGGCTATCTGGGCTGGACCATGAAAATGTTACCCAGACTGAACTAAATTTATTCGGGCTATACGCTAGATATTTTTCCACACCCCGGGCTGAAGCCTACCCTGCCCGGGGTGTGGATCCGCCCCTGCGACGGAAGGCTGAATCATATCCAACCATGGACTTGAAGTCCTAGACAGTGGTGGGAACAAAAATAACGTGGGAACCTCATGTTCTACATATACACTTATCAACGTATCTATCAACAATAAAGAAGATAGTAACATGTTCTAAATTTTATAACATCAACTAACTTCATGACAAAGTTTAATGATCCATAATCATAACTATTTATCAGACAATTTATCAAAATCAAGAAACCCACTATTAGTGAAGGATTTAGGATGAATCCAAGAACAAAAGATGGTTAGCATTGGCAAAAAAGAACATATGGCCCAATTACCTACAAAATAGATAACAAAAATAATAAATAAATAAGAGTTCAATTAAAAGAATTACAGAATAATCGAATAAAGTAAAGCAAATTACATTTTATAGTTGGTTTCGGCGACTTCTCAACTTCTAGAAGCAATCTATTATATAATCATTGGAGAACGAAACCTAGGAGGTAGGAGCTTAGGACGAACTGTCGTCGACCCATCTCCTATTGTAGAGGAATGGAGATTGCATGGGGAACAAAGTCGGGAAGGTAAGGCGTCTGGGACTCTAGGGCGTTGGTGAACAAAAGTCGTGAAGAGCCACTCGGTGGCGGCTGGGCCATGCCCACATGTGACTGTGCCCTCGCCTAGTTGCCCGTTGGCATAGGCACTAGCCTGGGCGATTGGGCCGCATGCTGGCCTGGGCTACGGGGGCACGAGAGAAGGCCTATAGGAGAAGTTCTGGCCTGCGTGCTGATCGGGGTCGCTTGGCTGTAAGTTATGGGGGACATTGGTTTCAGTCATGTAGGGGCATGCTGTGTAAAATTAGGCTCCGAGTGAGAAAAATTAAAATCAGCCCGGGGCCAATGCCCCCACATAACTCTTAGTGCATCCACCCCTGATTCGGACTACAGGGTACTCCCATGGCGCCATACCCCGCCATCGTCTCTAGCACCGCCGGCGCACTGATGCCAGCAGCCGAGCAGAACAGAGAT
The DNA here is from genome assembly GCA_017311315.1 of Dendrocalamus latiflorus. Classification (NCBI taxonomy): domain Eukaryota; kingdom Viridiplantae; phylum Streptophyta; class Magnoliopsida; order Poales; family Poaceae; genus Dendrocalamus; species Dendrocalamus latiflorus. The sequence goes on along the minus strand of CM029671.1, from coordinate 21,325,485 downwards.
GGCCGCGCAGGTGAGGACGAGGAACACTACCTCCAATGTATCGACGCGGTGCGCCAGGTGTGCCACCTTGAGCGTGATCCCAGCCGCAAACGTCACAACCAGAACAGTAACCACACCGATAATGAGGACGACTTTAGGCAGTCTATCCATGCCTACCAGCTACTAGCTAAGCTAGCTAAACACCGAATGATTCACTCTGCCTCTACTTATACATCAGCTTACTACATGTGTTAGTCAATGTGTGTGTGCATGTGTGAGATGATGAGAAGCCTTGCAAGCAGTGACGAATCCAGAACAAAAATAACACGCGGGTCTCATGTTCTATATATGTACTTATTAATGTATCCATCAATAATATAGTAGATGGGAATATGTTCTAAATTTTGTAACATCAACTAACTTCATGATAAAGTTCAATGATTTATAACCATAACTATTTGTCAAACAACTTATCAAATTCAAGAAACCAACTATTAGTGAAAGATCTAAGATGAATCTGAGAATAAAAAATGGTTAGCATCGGCAAAACAACATTTGGCCCTATTACCTACAAAATAGATAACAAAAATAATAAATGAAGAAAAGTTCAAGTAAAATAATTACAGAATATCAAATAAAGTGAAATAAATTACATTTTATAGTCGATTTCAACGACTTCTCAAGTTCTAGAAGCGATCTATTATAGAATCATTGGGGAATGAAACCCAGGAGGCAGGAGTCCAGGATGAACTATCGTCAGCTTGTTGCCTGCTGTAGAGGAATGGAGATTGTGTGGGGGTACAAAACCAGGAAGGTAAGGCGTCTGGGACTCTAGGAGTATTGGTGAACAAAAGTCATGAAGAGCCACTCGCTGATGGCTGAGCCGTGCCCTCGCCTGACTGCCTGCTGTCCTAGGCACTAGCCTAGGTGGTTGGGCCACACGTTGGCCTAGGCCATGGGGGCACGAGAGATTTTGATTACATTAAGTTTCAACCACGTCCGTTTTCGACCACATCAGACTTCGACCATGTTTGACTACGACCACGACCGACTTTGACCACGACAGACTTCGACTATGGCCTTTTCTATGTCAGTGAACTGGTCGTAGCTACAGTGTTTTTTCATGGTCGTAGCTACAGTGTCTGGTCGATACTCGATAGTCGTAGACTTTACTGCTCGATACTCGATAGTCGTAAACTCTACTGGTCGGTACTCGATACTCAATAGTCGTAGATTTTACTAGTCATACTCGGTAGTCAGAGATGTTTCAGATCGATAGTCGAATGCTTTGCGGTCGATGGTCATAGACTTTGCGGACTGCTGTCATAGTCGTAGACTTCGCAGTCTTGCTGTTACAGTCGTAGACTTCACAATCTTGCTATCATTGTCATAGACTTTGCAAGTTTTGTCATCATAGTTGTAGACTTTATGGACTGCTGTTGTTGTCTTTGGGTTTAGTCGAAGACTTCATTGTCAATTCGAGTGCTTCATTCTTGTAATCTTCGAGTACCTCGAGTACTTGTGTTGGACCTGTGGTTAGCTGGTCAGTACGTGGTGGTCGTTGCTACAGTACCAGATAGGTACTCGGTGATCGGTGAATAGTGTTCGGAGGGACAATACTTAAAGGTTTTCATACTCGAAAGTTGGGAGTACTCGTACTCGGAAGGACTTGGATCTCTATAGCGATGCTTGTTATTCCTGAATGTTTTTAGCGGAGCGATAGTATTTCCCGAGTACTTGTGGTTTTTTAGTACTCGTTGAGTTAGCGATCATAATGAATTGTCTGGAGCTGTTTTGTGGAAAACGATGGAATGTGTGGTCATGGATGATTTTGTTCTTGTCTACGGATAGACAAGAGTGGTGTGAGTGTGTGTGCTGATGACGATCAAGTTGTGGATAACTTATGCCAGAAAAAAGTTTCTTTGGTCTTCACATGTGCAATTGAGTGTGGAGACGATCATGGTCGATGACAAGGAGGATCGGAACTAGGAGGGGGTAATCTGAGGTCCCGGCGGTCGAGAATACCACGAGGTGATCAGGCTCACACTAGAGCATGTGATGATGCGTGGAGAAGCTACAAGAGGTGTGGTTCTGGAGGCTTCGATACGGGAGTTGATGGTGTGTGATGGAGATACATGAGGTGCTGTCTTGGAGACTTTGTCACATGTTGAGTTAGGAATTATGGATGGAGTCCATAACTTGGAAATGGTAGAGTTTAGTTAAAACCCGTGTTCGGAAGGGTTTTGGATCCCTTAGTTTTCGTAAGAGATTAGGTGTTATGTTTGTGTTTGAAGGACACGATTGGAACGTTAACCTATAAAAATAGGGAGAGGCTAAAGGCTAAGGTGACCAGTTTTGAGGACTTTCATTGAGAGAGCTTTTAAGGGTGCCATGAGGGCACTTTGTAGCGAAGAACATGATACAGATATAATAGGCCAAATCTATTCCAAAAAAAAAGTTAGCCGGTGTCAACGGTGTGTTTTGTGAGCATCGTTTTCTTGTGGTTTCGAGATGTTCTCGTTCGAGCGATCGATGTGTTTGATCGGTTGAAATCTTCGAGGGAAGGGAGAGTTTGACTACGTGCAAAGATGTCAAAAAGCAGAGTCAATTATTCATCCTCTTTTGATTGTGCCATACATTCCTGCAATTTGACCCATGGTTAAAAAATGTAACTACTTGAAGATCAACGAGCTAACGAAAAACTTATACTTGAAGATATGAGTTCAATTGGTCTGTTCGAAAAAGCGCTTAATATTACTCGGCAAAGTCGAACTACAACATAGGTCGCAATCGTGCAACTGTTTCGATATGGTGTTTATAAGGTCAACGAGCCTTCATCAAACTAACCAACGAAAAACGCAGACATAGGACGGCATGGCGTCCATAGCTCTAACTCTCCTCATGTTTGCACTCATCGGCGTCCTCCCGCCGAGAACTTTCGCTAATGACCATGGCTTCCGCGCCACCCTCAGTCGCATCCACCGACACTCTGGCAACTACCCCGCCGCGGTACGCCGTGACACACACCGCCTCGCGTTCCTCTCCTACGCGGCGGGCGGCGGGCCCACGAACTCCACCCTTGGCCTCAAGACACTTGTCGAGAACGGCGCAGGGGCGTACCACATGAGCCTGTCCATCGGCACGCCGCCGCTCACCTTCCCGGCCATTGTCGACACCGGCAGCGACCTCATCTGGACGCAGTGCACGCCGTGCACCGCATGCTTTGCGCAGCCCACGCCGCTGTACGACCCAGCGGGTTCCTCCACCTTCTCCATGCTCCCGTGCACGAGCCCGCTCTGCCAGTCCCTGCCAAGCGCCTTCCGCGAGTGCAACGCCACCTACTGCGTCTACGACTACCGCTACATCGTCGGCTTCACCGCCGGCCACCTCGCCACCGAGACGCTCACCCTCGGCAACGCCTCGTTCCCCAACGTCGCCTTTGTTGACTAATTCTTGTTTTGCTAAGTCTAGGGAGTCCAGGTTTTTCAGGATGTCTTGCGTAAGACTTGGTACAAGTAACCGAGTCCTTTCAGTTTTTGCTCAGTCTGTTAGTTCAGAGTCTTGAATAAACCGAGTCTTTAGGATCTTAAGCGTCAGTTTAGATGCATGCTTGTAATCTGTTTTTCCATGTAATATATAAGGGGAAGAAGACCCAGAATAAAGTGTGGCCTATTCCCAGTAATTTCATTGTGTTCACAGTTCAATACATTTCTCTGAATTATCTGAAGTTTTCTTGCATTCTTCAGTTACTATTCATTTTCCCGAAAATACACAGAGCTGAGTGCAGAGTGAGTTGTAGTTCTTCGTGGGCTTCAGTAAGGGCTTTCGGCTGACATTTGGTATCAGAGCTCGTGTTGTGCTCGATCCTAGATGGCCGGAAGTCGCTCTCTTTCACCACGACGCTCTCTCACACCTTCCCACTCTAGAGCGCGTCAGGACGGCGCCGGCGGGAGCGGCAGCGGCAGTCAGGCTCTGGTGGTTCATAAGGTGGTGAGGGAGGTTGGTGGAGGCACGGTGTATCCGATGCTAACACGGACCAATTACGGCGACTGGTCTGCACTCATGAAGGTGATGCTTCGGGCGAAGGGACTGTGGAGCATTGTGGAGACCGGTGAGGCTGAACCGCAGGAAGATATGATGGCGCTGGAGGCCATCTGCCGTGCGGTGCCACCGGAGATGATCACTGTGATCGCCAACAAATCCAGCGCGAAGGACGCGTGGGATTCCATCAAGACGCTGCGTGTTGGCGTTGACAGAGTTCGGCGAGCCAAGGAGCAGCAACTCCGGCGAGAGTTCGAGGACTTCTCAGTTCGTGACGGCGAGACTGTGGACGATTTCACGATGCGTCTCACAGGTCTTGTCAGTGCGCTGAAGGTACTCGACGTCGACATCGAGGAGCCCAGGGTGGTGCAGAAGATGCTGTGCGTTGTTCCTCCTCGATTCAACCAGATTGCCCTCTCCATTGAGACCTTGCTCGATGTTGAGACGCTGACGGTTGAAGAGGTAGCGGGACGCCTCAAGGCGGCCGAAGATCGGCTGGACGAAGGCGCACGTCCAAATGCCGGAGGAAAACTCTACCTCACTGAGGAGGAATGGGTTGCCCGGTACAAGGATCGGCTATCGGGGAGTGGATCCTCGAAGAATTACCGCAATGGCGGCGGGAATCGACGTCAAGGGCGCGGTGATCACAAACGCGTCGATGACGACGGACGTGGCGACCACAGGCGCTCTGAAGACGATGGGCGCAACAGCACAGGCGATCGAAATAACAACTCTGGACGAGGTGACTCCAGTGCACGTCGACCGCGCCGCGACGACAAGTGTCGGAACTGCGGCAAACTCGGTCATTGGGCCAGGGAATGCCGGCAACCAAGACGCGATGGGAAGGCGCTGCTCACGCAGAATGAAGACGACGAGCCGAAGCTTCTCATGGCACACGCATGTGCTGTGACGACTGGGAAGATGCCCTCAGCAGCGTGCACGCCGGCCAGCGGACTCGGTGGGTCATCCGTCACAGCTCGGGTGGAGGCATCGACTCGAGTACATGAGGAGATGCTGCTCGGCATGGATGGAGCCGGCGACGACCGCACCTGGTTCGTAGACACGGGTGCCACGAATCACATGACAGGACGGAAAGAGATGTTCGCAGAACTCGAGAGCAGTGTGAATGGCTTCGTCAAATTCGGAGATGGCTCGCACGTCGACATCCGAGGCATCGGCACAGTACTGCTCATCGGCCATGGGGGTGCACAGCGGGCTCTTTCAGGTGTCTACTTCATCCCAGACCTCCGTGCCAATATTCTCAGTGTGGGACAACTCGACGAGAATGGCGCAAGAGTGGAGATTGAGCACGGAGTTCTGAAGATCTGGGACAGCCAACATCAGTTACTTGCCAAGGTGAGAAGGGGGCCAAATCGCCTCTATGTGATGCAACTCGAAGTGGCACGGCCAATCTGTCTTTTGGCGCAGAAGGGGGACAAGGCGTGGCGATGGCACGCTCGGTATGGCCATCTTAACTTCGACAGCCTGAACATGCTGGCACGCCGGGGCATGGTGCGCGGCATGCCAATACTGAAGCATGTGAACCAACTCTGTGAAGCCTGTCTTGCCGGGAAACAAAGGAGATGTCCATTTCCACAGAAGGCCAATTATCGCGCGGAAGATCGGCTGGACCTGGTACATGGGGATTTATGCGGCCCGATCACCCCAGCTACCAATGGAGGCCGACGGTATTTTCTTCTGCTAGTTGATGACTTCAGCCGCTACATGTGGTTGGAATTGCTGACGTCGAAGAATGAAGCACCGGCGGCGATCAAGCGTGTGCAAGCTGCAGCTGAAAACCAAACTGGGAGGAAGCTGCGAGTCCTCCGCACAGATAACGGGGGAGAGTTCACCTCAGCTCAATTTGACGAGTACTGCATGACTCTCGGCATTGAGCGACATCTTTCTGTAGCTTACACGCCACAGCAGAACGGAGTTGTCGAAAGGCGCAATCAGACCATTGTCGGCATGGCAAGGTGTCTTCTCAAGGCAATGAAGGTACCGGCAGAATTTTGGGGAGAGGCGGTTGTTACTGCAACCTATCTTCTCAATCGGTCACCTACCAAGAGTCTCAATGGACAAACTCCGTTTGAGGCTTGGCATGGGCGCAAACCAGCAGTACACTACCTCCGGACGTTTGGATGTGTTGCGCATGTGAAGAACACGAAGCCGACGCAAGGGAAGCTTGATGACCGCAGCACTCCAATGGTCTTCATCGGTTACTCAGCCGGGACCAAAGGATACAGGGTTTACGACCCCGCCACAAACCGTGTTCACGTGACGCGTGATGTGGTATTTGATGAGGATAGGAGCTGGGAGTGGGAAGCAATGACCACGGAGCAGGTGTCCTTCACCACCGGAGATTTTGTCATCGAGTATCAGGAAGAGCCCGTGGAGAATGCAGATTTCACGGATCAGACTGAAGGAGTCCCTGGTCAAGACAGCCCGGCAGTAACGGCAAGCCAAACTCCGGCGGCAACGGCGCCCGCTGCAGAATTTGTTTCTCCCACCACTGAAGCAATGACCACAGTTGATGATGAGGAGACGCTACCTCGTTTTCGCATGGTGGACAACATACTGGCTACCTCACACCCAGTGGAAGAACTGCACTTGTCAGTCGCTGAGGAACCAACTTCGTTTGTTGAAGCCCAGCAACATCAGCCCTGGAGACAAGCAATGGCAGAAGAGATGCAAGCCATCGAAGACAATAGGACCTGGAGTCTGGTGGATCTGCCACCAGGGCATCATGCAGTAGGTCTGAAATGGGTGTACAAACTGAAACGTGATGAGACCGGGGCTGTGATCAAACACAAAGCTCGTCTCGTCGCTAAGGGTTACATTCAGCAACATGGCATCGATTATGATGAGGTATATTCTCCTGTTGCCCGTATGGAATCTGTAAGATTGATGTTTGCAATGGCAGCGCAAGAAGGCTGGATGGTTCACCACATGGACGTAAAGTCGGCCTTTTTGAATGGGGAGTTAGAAGAGGAGGTGTATGTTGTTCAACCTCCAGGCTTTGTCGAAGACAAGCAGCAGCACAAAGTATTGCGGCTTCATAAAGCGCTGTATGGGCTAAAACAAGCACCGAGGGCTTGGAATGCAAAATTGGACCATACCTTGATCACACTCGGTTTCACCAGGAGCATGACAGAACATGGCATTTATATGCAAGGTTCAAGAGGTAACATGCTGCTAGTTGGTGTATATGTTGATGATTTAGTGATCACAGGTGCAGATCCTTCAGCTGTCAGCAGATTCAAGACAGAAATGAAGAAGAAGTTCAAAATGACTGATCTGGGACTGCTGAGCTACTACCTGGGTGTGGAAGTTCAGCAAAAGACTGGTTGCATCACCTTGAATCAACATGCATATGCCAAGAGACTGCTTGAGAAGGCTGGTTTTTCAAACTGCAATCCATGTGCAGTACCCATGGAACCTCGGCTGAAACTGTCAAAGAAGAGTGAAGAACCTGCTGTAGATGCCACTGTCTACCGAAGCATTGTTGGGAGTTTAAGGTATCTCGTGCATACACGTCCTGATATTTCCTTTGCAGTTGGATATGTGAGCAGGTTTATGGAAGATCCCAGGCGAGATCATCTCTTGGCAGTCAAACACATACTCAGATATGTGGCTGGTACGCTGAATTTTGGGTGTCACTACTCCAAACAAGAAGGCAAGGAACCAGGTCTGATTGGTTTCAGCGATAGTGATCTGGGAGGGGACACTGATGACAGGAAAAGCACCACTGGAGTAATATACTTCTTTGGAGAAAGTCCAATTGGATGGCAATCACAAAAACAAAAGGTTGTTGCACTCTCTTCTTGTGAGGCGGAGTATATTGCTGCAACAACTGGAGCTTGCCAGGGCATATGGTTCAGTCAACTGATGGGTGATCTGAAGCATGAGAAGACTGAGCCTGTAAAGTTGAAATTGGACAATCGTTCGGCTATTGCTTTGTGTAAAAATCCTGTTTTTCATGACAGGAGTAAGCACATAGACGTCCGATTTCATTTCATCCGAAATTGCGTTGAGAAAGGCAAGATTGTACTCGAGTTTGTCAGGACTGAAGATCAGCTTGCAGACATTTTTACAAAACCACTTGGGAGAGTACGGTTCCAGGAGCTTCGAGAAAGGATCGGGATCAGGGAGATCAAGCGCGTCAAGAATTAGGGGGGTGAAATGTTGACTAATTCTTGTTTTGCTAAGTCTAGGGAGTCCAGGTTTTTCAGGATGTCTTGCGTAAGACTTGGTACAAGTAACCGAGTCCTTTCAGTTTTTGCTCAGTCTGTTAGTTCAGAGTCTTGAATAAACCGAGTCTTTAGGATCTTAAGCGTCAGTTTAGATGCATGCTTGTAATCTGTTTTTCCATGTAATATATAAGGGGAAGAAGACCCAGAATAAAGTGTGGCCTATTCCCAGTAATTTCATTGTGTTCACAGTTCAATACATTTCTCTGAATTATCTGAAGTTTTCTTGCATTCTTCAGTTACTATTCATTTTCCCGAAAATACACAGAGCTGAGTGCAGAGTGAGTTGTAGTTCTTCGTGGGCTTCAGTAAGGGCTTTCGGCTGACAGCCTTCGGGTGCAGCACGGCGAACGGCGGGGACATGGACAACACGTCGGGCATCGTGGGGCTCGGGCGCAGCCCGCTGTCCCTCATGTCACAGCTCGGCGTCGGCCGGTTCTCGTACTGCCTCGGCAACGAATCGGCCGCGGGCGCCAGCCCGATACTGTTCGGCTTTCTGGCCAACGTGACAGGCGACAACGTCCAGTCCACGCCTTTCGTGCAAAACCCGGCAGTGCGAGGTGCCTCGTACTACTACGTCAACCTCACCGGCGTCACGGTCGGTGCGACCGACCTCCCAGTCACGAGCAGCACGTTCGGCTTCACGCGTACCGGCTCGGGCGGGGTGATCGTGGACTCCGGCGCGACGCTCACGTACCTCGCCGAAGAGGGCTACGCGATGGTGAAGCGGGCGTTCTTGTCGCAGATGGCCAACCTGACGAGGGTGAGCGGCGCGCGCTTCGACTTCGACCTGTGCTTCGCGGCCGGCAACAACGTCGACGTGCCCGTGCCGAGGCTGGTGCTGCGCTTTGAGTCCGGCGCGGAGTACACCGTGCCGCGGCAGAACTACTTCGACGCCGTGGACAAGCAAGGCCGCGTGGCATGCTTGCTGGTTCTCCCGACGAGGGGCGTGTCCATCATCGGCAACGTGATGCAGATGGACCTGCACGCGCTCTACGATCTCGACGGCGAGGTGTTCTCCTTCGCGCCGGCAGATTGTGCTAGCGTTTGAACTTTGCACAGGCGACTAAAATTGTTTTATCTTTCAGTCATCTTAAATTGCACTCTCAATCACTTGAAGTTGTAGGTGATTTTTTGAATGAGGAGCTGCAATTTCAAGTGATTGAAAATGCAATTTCAGGTGATTAAGGGATAAAAAAATTTAATTATCTGTGCAATAGCAAAACTATTGAACTTTTTATCTTAACAGCATCCCGAAAGGCCAGCATGTGGAGTGAGGGACTCCATTCATCTAAATTAGGTCCCTTGCTATGCCAAAATAAATGTTGGACGATGATGCTACTGTAAATATATGTTGTTAGATCTCGTTGTTCATCGTTGGCTTTTTCTTGCTGTACCACTGGGAGTCTGGGTTTAATATGGAGGCGTGATGTCTGATGTTGTACGTCCTTTGCACCGTGTCTTGAGTCTCTTGACTATGCTCCCAACTGACGTACGTGCAACTCTTAGTTTTAAGCAAGTTATTCAAGGAGTAGGTACTGTGGTCTGTTTCATTGACCTATGATAGAATGACAGTTTTCTTATCCATAACGGAGTGACGTTGCATTCCCTAATGAAGATACTAATTTTTAGTACCCACTTGCTAGCCCTACAGTATTTTTGATGCAATCATGCACATCATGCTTAGCAAAGCATGAACGCGAATAGATTATATCTTAAATCTGGTGATTAGTTCATCATACTACGTACGGAACGGTTATGTCTGTCAGGCACTGCAAGCTCAAATTGGTCAATGGATGCATCGACCCATCCCAAAGTCCCCAACTGCTAGGACTGTACGTTCGGTTTTTTTCGGTTTATACGGTTCGCTAAATACGATTTGATCGATAAATACGGTTTAGTATTTCGGAAAATACGGTATTTTTCAGAATACAGTGTGGTATCGGTAAATACCATTTTATTTCGGTACGGTATCGGTTAATACCAATTTTACCAAACTTTACGCAAATTGCTAAACGTTAACTCTCCATTCTACAATCAAAAATTGAATAGAGCATTATATAGCAGTGGGCAGTGGCTGACCGCAGACGGCAGTCGAACAGCTCAGTAGCTACAGAGTCACAGCCGACAGCAATCAGCCAATCACAGCATCAGTGCATGTGCATCACTTCACTTCACACTTTCACAGTATTCACAATTTCACAGCAGATGAGCAGAACGCCAACACTAGAACTCTAGAAGTCTAGAACAACAGTACAGTCAGCACACAGCAGCACACCTCACACAGTCACACATTCACAGCGTCAGTGCATCACTTCACGTCACAGTATTCACAGCAGAACCAGAACACTAGAACAGCAGTACATAACAGCACACAGACACAGGAGACGCCCGGACAAGAGTCACAGAACAGCAGCAGTATTGCAGTAGCACATAATGACATAAAAACATCCATACATATTACATAATACATAAAAGCACAGTAGCTGTCAAGCAGTCTCAAGCTGGCAGCAGCACTCCAGGCCTCCAGCAGCAGCTAGCAGTAGCAGCAAATAAAGAGAACATTTTGGTTCTAGAAACTCCAGGCAGCAGCACAAATGAAACCAGCAGCTGCTGCAGCACATAAACCATTGGTTATTTCTTTTAAACAGAACTTTCATTGGAGTTTTGTGGCCGGGAAATACATACATTAGACAGTCTAATTTTGAAATAATAACAAAAGCATCAAAGAGTTGGATCTAGGCCTGACATTTCAATACCTTCATAACATGAAAATTAAGCTAATTAGTTGAAGCAACTATTAATATCCAATTTGCTATCACTTATAAGTAGAAATATATTGCATATATTATAGTAGTATAGTACCTTCTTCAAATTTAGACAAATCCGCTAAATCGGCTTCCACATTGATGCGTTTTGAAGAACGCAACCAATCTTGTGCACATATCAAGCATTGGAGTGTGAATGGAGTCAAGGAGCTTTTAAAATCATTAAGAACATGACCACTAGTACTAAAAGCTGATTCAGAAGCAACAGTTGATATAGGGATTGCTAATATATCACGGGCCATGCGTGAGAGGATTGGAAAACGAGGTGAGTTGTACTTCCACCAAGAGAGAATATTAAAGCTATGATCATCATCTTCTATATCTTCAACAAGGTACTTATCTAATTCAGATTTGCCATCACCTCCACTAGAAACTTTCATTCTCTTATTATATAAAGACCTCATAAAATTTGTAGATGCACTTGAATGCTCAGTGCCACTAGTATTTTGTGTATCTAATATTACTTGTCTATCACCTTGGTTTTCATCCGGAGAGTACATCTTCTTGAATTCTTCAAAAAGATCTAACAATGCCCGATTTACTTTATCCCATATCTTTGCACCTTTAATATGCCCTTGAAGAAATCAGATTGCTTAGTCCTTGCACAAATATTAAAAAAACAAAGTGAGTGATCATTGGTTAATAAAAACATCCATACATTGACTTAGATTAACTGATTAAGAATTACTTGTACCTAGGATCAAGATTGCAGCAATAAAAATTAAGTTGTTCATCTTCTCAGGATCCCCCCAATATTTATCATATTTTTCCTTCATCTTAATAGCCATGTCTTTGAAGGTAGTATCATCACCATCATCACGTTGACTCCAATTAGACAACAAATAATTTATACCAGCAATATCTTCGAAGAAAGTGTTGGAAGTAATATACTGAGTGCCAGAAACTTTTTTTTGTGAGGTCAAAGAAATGCTTTAAGAAGGTTCTGAAATCTTTCGCATACACCCAATCATCATATGTTGGAACCCCATTGTAGGACTGAAATGGCAACAGAGGGGGGTGAATGTCGCTCTCTTAAAAATCGCCACCGAGAATTCGTACACTGATTTTTCAACAAGATGCAAAACAAAGCACCGCATAGAAAATTGAAATTAATTTTGCTGAAATTTGGAACGCATGCGACACTGGAAAAATCAGCATAAATCATAGATTAACCAGTAAAAATTTCAGCTGAAAATAATGCCGTTTGATCTGCATGCAAAATGGTCAAAGATCAGCAAAAGAATAAAAAGAAAAGCACTAAAAGAGTGAAAGCCAAATAGCATGCTGTTTTAGAGATCAACCAACAGAGAAGAGAAGTGTTGTTCGGCAGTTGTACTAGAAAAGGAGGGAATGGACTGCTTTACTTGTGCTGCCAAAACAACTAAAAGCAAAGGAGCTCGCTCGGCAGAAAATTCAAAAGAGAATAGAGGTACAACAGGGAATCAACCTTGCTCAACAACCGCAAGATAAAAAAAATGAAATGATGTGCTGCCGCTGCAAGAAACAATTGCCATTTTGCTTTGGCCGAAGCATCAAAGGGTTGTACTGCCGCAACAAATTGCTGCCCAAAAACCGAAATGATTGCCAGAGGAAACTTGTTGATACATATTCATCTCGGTAGATCACAGACCAAGGCAAAAAAAATTGCAGCTAAAAATTCTTTACCCTGGCTGAGTACTACTAGAGAACAAACTGCTACCAAAAGAGAAATTCAGAACAGTAGTTCACTTTCTTGAAGGAGAACTCTGTTTGATGTCTTTTCTCTTGGAGATTTGGCTAGCCAAGGGGTTTTGAGAAGGACTCCAAACCAGAGCAAGAGATCAAGGCCTCTTTAGCAAAGAAATCAATGCAAGAAACAAAAACAGGAGAACACAAGGAGAAGCTCAAGAACGGGATCAACTCAAACACGAGATTTCTTCATAAAGATACCGAGACATACATGATTAAAAGAAGTGTTTACATCTCAGCTCATCCCTCTCTCACACTAAGTCCCCATACATGCTTGAGAATCAAGAACTCATAGCACACATGCATAGGAGACACACCCACTCTCTCAACCACTAAAGCACAAAGCAAAAAGCCCTAAAACCCCTCTCCAAGTCTTGCTAACAACCAGGAAACACACTCCTATTTATAGCATTCCTTGATGGGTTTACACTTTGCTTTGCCCATTTTACCCCTCCATGCTTTGCCCGCTAACCCGCTTCCTTTTGCAGCCTCGTGCTTTTACCGAAACGCCCCTGCTACACCTTCCGGGAAGCTTCCGCGTTCCTTGTCTCGCACGCCTCGCAACCACCTCGAGTCCACGTCATCTTCGACACATCCCGACTGTTCTGACCTCAGCGCCACCTGCGCCCAGTCCAGTCCTCCGTGTCTCGCCACGACTCCACTCGACGTCTTGCAACCATCACAGACAAGAACCACATCGCATAGCACGGCACAAAGCATATAAACATGATTAGTACCAACAAATCATACTCAAGCGAGAAATGGCCCAAAAGACCAACCGGGAAGACGACCACGCGTCAAATCTGTCTAATCATAACCCGACCTCGCCAAATGCCAAAATGGCACGAATCACTCAAACCAAACTCACTTTAACCAAACCATGTGTCAATTTCTCATCACCAACTTGGGATTTAGACCACATGGTCTCTCACCCATCCACACCCAACTCAGCCTTATAGGAAGGGTTCTAAAGTTCAAGCCGCTCAAATGCCTTCTCAAAACCCACATCAGTCTCTAACATAAAATAAGTCAAGTTCCATCTGTTGGATTATATGTGGGCCAAGCCCATATAATAAGAATAATTCCTATTAAATCTCAAAGGCCCACTCATGCAAAGGAGGCATGCATGTGACCTTTAGTACCATATTGCTAGTTCTAGGAGAGGAAGACCACCTTAAAAGGGATGGTGCACTCCTAGCCACTTGAGGCATGTGTGGGAGAGAACTAGAGGATAACACGCGCGCGCTCGCTCGCCTCGCCTCGCCGGGCCGGGCCGGGCTGGGCTGGGCAGGGCGGGCGGCGCGGGCGCACGGCACCTGCGTGAATGGTCCGCCAAAATCCGCTCCAGGTGCTTGCGCAGACGCGGCTTCCTTTTGCAGTTTTATTTTGCTGTTTTGAGTGGCGGTGAATCCGGATCGGTTACGGTTGCTAATCCGGTTCGGTTACGAGTTATGGAGAACGTGCAGGCGTCTTGATCACGCGTCCTGGTCTTCTATAAATACGGAGCCGCCGCCTTCATACAGAATATGCGAAAATCAATCTAGGGTTTTGCCTCCTCCATCCATTGTGCTGCGCCGTCCCACGTAGTCTACTCCGTCCCGTCCGCCGGCGTGCACTGTCGTTCGGGAGAGCAGGTCTCCGGAACCGTCGCCTTCGAAGTCCTGCACCGGGAGAGGGCGAATAAGGTTTTTGGGAAGCGCTCTGCGCGACTGCTCGCTGTAGATCTGGCTCGTCTTCCTCGTCGTTCGGCTTCGGCGAATCGTCATCGACTTCGTGTCATCCTCACCGTGCCTGCGGCGTCTACATCGGCAAACCGATCAGAACAGAACCATCGGTACGTAACAGTAATGTTCTCCGTATTAGATCTGTTCATGTACAGTTTCCTGGTTTACATGTCTAGATCTTTTATGCCTGTGATGGTTCTGTTATTGTGCGTGCATGATGTCATGATTAATTTATGGAATAAATTAAACCTACATGTGCTTATATTTTCAACAATCCAAAAACCTTATTGTAGGCATTGTGGTTTTACTATGGCTGGATTTGCCGATGCACTGAGGCCGGATAAGTTCTCCGGTGTGCATTTTAAGAGATGGCAGATCAGGGTCACTCTGTGGCTTACTGCTATGAATGTATTCTGGGTTAGTAATGGCAAGCCTGAAGGTGTTCTTGATGCTAAAAAGCAGAAAGAATTCGAGACTGCCACTACTCTCTTTGTTGGATGCATTCTTAGTGTTCTTGCTGACCGTCTGTGCGAGGTGTATATGCACATGACAGACGCGAATGAGTTATGGGATGCACTGAATTCCAAATACGGTGCTACTGATGCCAGCAATGACATGTATGTCATGGAGCAATTTCATGACTACAAGATGGTTGATAACTGTTCTGTAGTAGATCAGGCTCATGGGATACAGGCCATTGCCAAGGAACTCGAACTCCTGAAGTGTGCCTTACCCGACAAGTTTGTGGCTGGATGTATTATTGCGAAATTACCTTCTTCATGGAGGAATTTCGGAACAGCACTCAAACACAAGAGACAAGAATACTCTGTTGAGAATCTGATTGGGTCTCTTGAAATTGAGGAGAAAGCTCGGGAAAAGGACGCTGTGTCTAAGGGTGATGGAGGGCAGTCTAGTGCCAATGTGGTACAAAAACCCTCAAGCAAGAACAAAGGGAAATTTGTTAAAGCCCAACAGACAACCAACTTCAAGAAGAAGAACAACAACAACAATCAGGATGATAGAACTTGCTTTGTGTGCGGTGAGCCTGGTCACATGGCCAAGAAGTGCCCACAACGCAAAGGAAAGAAGGCACCTGCAGGACAGACTTCTAAGTCTGTCAACGTGACCATTGGCAAGACTGGAGACGGGACTGGGTATGGTAATTTACCTACTGTTCTTTCAGTTAGTCAATCTACCAATTGGTGGATTGATACAGGAGCTAATATACATGTGTGTGCTGATATTTCGTTGTTTTCTTCTTATCGGGTCGCCCGAGATTCCTCCGTCCTAATGGGGAATGGGTCACATGCTACTGTTCATGGTGTTGGCACGGTAGATCTGAAGTTTACTTCGGGAAAGATCGTGCAGCTGAAGAACGTGCAGCATGTCCCTTCTATAGACAAGAATCTCGTTAGTGACTCCCGTTTATGTAGAGACGGGCTTAAGTTGGTATTTGAGTCTAATAAAGTAGTCGTGTCTAAACATGGACATTTTATTGGTAAAGGCTATGAGTGCGGAGGCTTGTTCCGCTTTTCCCTATCAGATTTCTGCAATAAGACTGTAAACCATATTTGTGGCAGTGTGGATGATGAGGCTAATGTTTGGCACTCACGTCTATGTCATATTAATTTTGGTTTGATGTCTCGGCTTTCCAGTATGAATTTAATTCCAAACGTTTCCATCACCAAAGGTTCTAAATGCCATAGCTGTGTGCAATCAAAGCAACCTCGTAAGCCTCACAAGGCTGCCGAGGAGAGAAACTTGGCACCACTAGAACTCCTGCATTCAGATCTTTCTGAGATGAATGGCGTGTTGACGAAGGGTGGAAAACGATATTTCATGACATTGATTGATGATGCAACTAGGTTCTGTTATGTGTATTTATTGAAAACGAAAGATGAGGTTTTAGACTATTTTAAAATCTATAAGGCAGAAGTTGAAAACCAGTTAAATAGAAAGATAAAAAGACTTAGGTCAGATCGTGGTGGAGAGTATTTCTCAAACGAATTTGACTTATTTTGTGAGGAACATGGCATTATACATGAGAGGACGCCTCCTTATTCCCCCAAGTCAAATGGGATTGCCGAAAGGAAATACCGCACGTTGACTGACTTGGTGAATGCCATGTTAGATACTGCGGGATTACCTAAGGCATGGTGGGGGGAGGCTTTCCTAACGTCTAATCACGTATTAAATAGAGTTCCTAACAGAAATAAGGACAAAACACCATACGAGGTATGGATTGGGAGAAAACCATCACTTTCTTACTTGCGTACATGGGGGTGCTTGGCGAAAGTTAATGTGCCAATAACTAAGAAACGCAAGCTTGGACCTAAAACTGTGGACTGCGTTTTTCTGGGATATGCTAATCATAGCATTGCCTATAGATTTTTTATAGTTAAAACTGAGGTACCTGACATGCATGTTGGTACAATTATGGAGTCTCGAGATGCAACATTCTTTGAGAATATTTTTCCTATGAAGGATACACATAACACTACTAGTCAACCTTCTGAAATAATTCCCAGTTCAATCACATCACCTGAACCTTTTGAACATACACATGAACTTGTCAATAAGGAGGATGACAGTGGAGCTCCTAGAAGGAGCAAGAGACAAAGGATATTCAAATCCTTTGGTGATGATTTCACTGTGTACCTTGTGGACGACACTCCCAAGTCTATTTCAGAAGCGTATGCATCCCCTGATGCAGACTACTGGAAGGAGGCTGTCCGTAGTGAAATGGATTCCATTATCGCTAATGGAACCTGGGAGCTGACAGATAAACCTTATGGGTGCAAACCTGTAGGGTGCAAGTGGGTGTTCAAAAAGAAGCTTAGGCCTGATGGTACTATTGAAAAATATAAGGCTCGACTTGTTGCCAAGGGCTATACTCAGAAAGAAGGCGAAGATTTCTTTGACACTTACTCACCTGTTGCTAGACTGACCACAATTCGAGTACTACTTGCTTTGGTTGCCTCACATGGTCTTCTCGTTCATCAAATGGACGTTAAGACAGCTTTTCTTAACGGAGAGCTGGATGAGGAAATTTACATGGAACAGCCTGATGGATTTGTAGTAGAAGGTCAAAAAGGCAAGGTGTTAAAACTGTTGAAATCTTTGTATGGTCTGAAACAAGTCCCTAAGCAGTGGCATGAGAAGTTCGATAGAACACTGACATCTGCAGGCTTTGCTGTCAATGAGGCAGATAAATGTGTATACTATCGTTATGGTGGGGGTGAGGGAGTTATTCTATGTTTGTATGTGGATGACATCTTGATTTTTGGGACAAACATTAGTGTGATAAATGAGATCAAATCATACTTGTCTCAAAACTTTGATATGAAAGATCTGGGAGTGGCTGATGTTATTCTAAACATTAAATTGGTTAGAGGTGAGGATGGGATTACACTTTTGCAATCTCATTATGTGGAAAAGGTCTTGAGCCGTTTTGGCTTTTCTGACAGCAAGCCTTCTCCAACACCTTATGATCCTAGCGTGTTACTTCGTAAGAATAAGAAAATTGCTAGGAATCAGCTGGAATACTCCCAGATAATTGGCTCACTAATGTACCTAGCTAGTGCAACAAGGCCAGACATCTCCTTTGCTGTGAGCAAATTGAGTCGGTTTACATCTAACCCAGGAGATGATCACTGGAAGGCGCTTGAGCGAGTGTTGCGCTATCTGAAAGGTACCTCGAACTTTGGACTTCACTATACTGGGTACCCGTCGGTGCTGGAGGGTTACAGTGATTCCAACTGGATCTCTGATGCTGATGAGATCAAAGCCACTAGTGGATATGTTTTCACTATTGGTGGTGGTGCTGTTTCATGGAGGTCTTGCAAACAGACCATTTTGACGAGGTCAACCATGGAAGCAGAGCTTGCGGCACTAGACACTGCTATTGTTGAGGCAGAATGGCTACGAGATCTATTGATGGATCTACCTACGGTGGAAAAGCCAGTGCCAGCTATCCTTATGAACTGTGATAATCAAACCGTTATCGCTAAAGTGAACAGTTCTAAGGATAATATGAAATCGTCTAGGCATGTTAAGAGACGATTGAAGTCTGTCAGGAAATTGAGAAACTCCGGAGTTATAACCTTGGATTACATCCAAACAGATAAAAACCTGGCAGATCCCTTTACAAAGGGACTATCACGGAATGTGATAGACAGTGCATCGAAGGAGATGGGTATGAGACCCATGTGAGTTATCTATGGTAGTAACCCAACCTATGTGATCGGAGATCCCGTGAATTAGGATCTGGGAAAAACAAGCCATTAATTAACTGGAGGAGAGTAATTTCAACCATCTCTATGTGAAGATACAATACTCTCAGAAACTGTAAGGCAGGTTGACTAAGGTCTTAATGTGTTCCATTGGCTTTTAGAAGCGAAGACGCTATCCTGCAGAGCGTTCTTGAAAGAACACACCTATATGAGCCCGACTGTTAGTCGCAGTCTATGGAGATCTTGGGTAATCTCCTACTAAGCTCATGAAGAGACCAAGGAGTATGACTTATACGCTCCAACCGAGGGGTAGCCTACTGGCGGCCTAGTATCAGTTAAGTCTTTAAGTGAAGCTTGCTTGCACCAAACTTGCAATTCAAGGCATAGTCCATTGTTCAAGTTGTGAGTAAGTGTAGCTTGGAGTTCTAGGTGGATGTTCAACCTTAATCGGTCTCCATCGAAATACTGATATATAAACAGTACATTGGAATTCAGGCAAATCTCTGTGGGACTTTGAGATCTGGTGGGGGATTGTTGGATTATATGTGGGCCAAGCCCATATAATAAGAATAATTCCTATTAAATCTCAAAGGCCCACTCATGCAAAGGAGGCATGCATGTGACCTTTAGTACCATATTGCTAGTTCTAGGAGAGCAAGACCACCTTAAAAGGGATGGTGCACTCCTAGCCACTTGAGGCATGTGTGGGAGAGAACTAGAGGATAACACGCGCGCGCTCGCTCGCCTCGCCTCGCCGGGCCGGGCCGGGCTGGGCTGGGCAGGGCGGGCGGCGCGGGCGCACGGCACCTGCGTGAATGGTCCGCCAAAATCCGCTCCAGGTGCTTGCGCAGACGCGGCTTCCTTTTGCAGTTTTATTTTGCTGTTTTGAGTGGCGGTGAATCCGGATCGGTTACGGTTGCTAATCCGGTTCGGTTACGAGTTATGGAGAACGTGCAGGCGTCTTGATCACGCGTCCTGGTCTTCTATAAATACGGAGCCGCCGCCTTCATACAGAATATGCGAAAATCAATCTAGGGTTTTGCCTCCTCCATCCATTGTGCTGCGCCGTCCCACGTAGTCTACTCCGTCCCGTCCGCCGGCGTGCACTGTCGTTCGGGAGAGCAGGTCTCCGGAACCGTCGCCTTCGAAGTCCTGCACCGGGAGAGGGCGAATAAGGTTTTTGGGAAGCGCTCTGCGCGACTGCTCGCTGTAGATCTGGCTCGTCTTCCTCGTCGTTCGGCTTCGGCGAATCGTCATCGACTTCGTGTCATCCTCACCGTGCCTGCGGCGTCTACATCGGCAAACCGATCAGAACAGAACCATCGGTACGTAACAGTAATGTTCTCCGTATTAGATCTGTTCATGTATAGTTTCCTGGTTTACATGTCTAGATCTTTTATGCCTGTGATGGTTCTGTTATTGTGCGTGCATGATGTCATGATTAATTTATGGAATAAATTAAACCTACATGTGCTTATATTTTCAACACCATCTAGTGCACACATCGAGAGACCACCTAAGTTGTAATGCTACGGGGGTATGAACTTCTTAAGTTGGGTTGGATGGCGTAGATATCACTAGACCAACAACCCCTGAAAGGCTGAGGTTAACCTATCTTTTTCATACAAAATTATAACAGTATGGCATTGCAGTGTTGTATCAAAATATGAGATAAATAAAACTGTACTAGTAGACTAGCTTATAAGCTACCGCAACGCTAAACGAAGCCCAAATTAAGCGCGCCAAGCATTTTTTTTTCTTGCAATTTTGCCATACACATACAAATCAGAAAAGTTCATTAATGGGTTAAGACCATCATTCCGAAAACTAATGGGATATGATTGGCCCTCGTTATCGTTTCATCATCTCGCCCTCGAAAAGCCCAAGTGGAGCCACCGTGTTACACCATGAAATATCTATCGGATGCGACGAACGGCCCCAGCAGATCCATAACTGCAGTGCATATAAACATTCTCGCTCTCTTTAAAAAACGAAAGCCTCTGAATAATCGGTTTATCCTGAATTCCCGATCGATCGACCATGATCACGCATGCCAGCTGCTGTCCGAAAATGTAACCTGGCAGCTAGAGTGCTGATTGAGTGGCACATCATCATGCAGAACCAATCTCCGAGTGGCAATTATAAAGCAGAAAAAGATTAAGAGTTTACTTGGAACCCATGAATTTCATAGAAATTTTATAGGATTTCACAGGAGCAGGAATTAAAAAATTTTCCCACACTCCAATGAAGCCTGAGATCTGTATGTACGTAAAGGAAAAGGACCAGATTTTCTTTTTTTCCCCCTCCATTTTTAGAAAATATGTCATTTTTTTCATGTACATTGCAATACAGTACTGAAATATATTTTCAAAGTAGTGCGTTTTGCCATCATGACATAGGTGGAATAATGCGGGACCCTCTAGACATATAGTTTTCCTCGTCTTGTTTCATAACAGAAGGTGTACATCTGAATTTATTTATGTTTTCTCTTGTTTGCCCACATTTATCAAATAATCTCTCTTGCATTTATAACAAACACTCTTACTAACTATTCTCATTTCTATTTTCTAAGGTATTTATAAGCAAGTGTAGCATACTTATTTTACCTTGTCATTCTCTTTTATTTTACGACTTAATTTATTAGTCCTTGTGTCACCCACTCAACATATGCTTTATAACTTCACATGGGAATAGTATTTTTGATAAAGGCACAATTTCAGAACATAAAATAACTAAATAAATCAATAAAGATCACAAAAGTCATAAGTAGCCGAGTACATGGCGGAAAAATGAAATTTGGTGCCGTTTCCTATTGGACATTTTCTGGCTGCTATGATGATACTTCAAGTCCACCTTTTTTTTAATGAGAGTTACTAGGACACGATATGTCATCAGGAAGCATTCTCATGGTATACCCTCTTGCGCCACCCCAGCTCCACCACTCCCCTCTCCCTCTCTTCTTCTACTCCGGCACCGGCCGTCGCCCTCCCCGCCTTCTCCAGCGTCGGCTGCAGCTCGCGCTCCTCCTCCCCCAACCACCTCCACCACCACTGGTGGTAGGCAACGACCCCGCAGCCTCGCCATGCCGCCCTCTCCCCCTTCCCCGCCGTCCCCACTCCGCCTAATCTAAAATTCACCGCGCCGCCATGCCGCCCTCTAGGACCACACATTGCCCTCCGCTGCCACCAAACACCCTCCACCGTTGCCTACCACCGGGCCACCGTCTCCCTAGCTTCCCTCTATGTCCAGGAGGCCACGGTGAACCCGCCTGGGAAAAGCGACGGTAGCGTCCCTCTCGCCGGAGTTCGAGCACAAGAGAGCTGGATCGCCGGAGACGAAACTATACTGTCAAATCGCAACAAACGGTATATCGTTTTCTAGTTTTTCTCTTTTTTAATTTCTCTGATATCTAGTACTATTTTCAAGATTTGTAGATCGCTTTATCTTTTGTTAAGATCAAATTCCTTCACTTTTGGATTTGGGGAAAAAGTGATGGAAAAGGCAAAATTGGTGGAGTTGGGGGAAATGCTCGCACGCTTGCTGAGAAGGAAAAGCGACGGCAGGGAAAAGTGGCAGCCATCGAATGCCTGAGGATTACTGCCTGCCAAATCTTTTCTCCCGAGAACGACCTCGAATGAATAAATAAACCTTTTCCTTGATTCTTTTTATGCATCAGTCATCAAGAAACATTGAGATTTGCAGATCTCGGACAAATCGTAATTCAATCTTATCATCAAGGTAGACTTGGAAAGATTTGTTTGACTTCGAATTTTATAAAAATGTAAGGTCTTGTTTGAAATATGAAATTTTTTCGCTGTTATTACATGAATTATACTGTTTTCTATTGAATTGTTAAAGAAAATGTGACATTTGCACGGACCAATTGCCAAACAGGCTATTAAGGCCCTGTTTGGCACAGCTTCACCAACAGCTTCATGAGCTGTTGTGAGCTGTTTTTTGCCAAACACCCTTTTTGCAAACAGCTTCATGGGTGAAGCTCCTTTTTTGTGCTCTCACAAAGGAATGGGGAGAGGTGAAGCTGAAAAAAGTAGCTTTTCACAGCTCTCTCCCTCAGGCCCGCAGTCCTAGGAACCCACTGCCCCTCTGGTTCACCAAAATTACACGCATTTGCCACTAGTCCATCTCGTTCACCTCTCCCATTCACGAAACATAAACAAGGCACTAATATTGCTTCCTAATGATTTTAATTTTTTTTTATTTTAATGTTTTAATTCATACTCATTCAAATATATTATTTTTTAATTCATATGACCATATACAAACATACAACTTCAAATGTTAGAACAAGTCAGGTAGACAGAGACATCTTGGACAATTGCCCTCTCTCAGCCATGCATGAAGCTGTTTTGCCAAACAGTTTTCCAAAACAGATTTAGCTTCATCGGTGAAGCTGCTCGTGAAGCTGAAACAAAAAAAACAGCTTCACTAATGAAGCTGAGCTGTGCCAAACGGGGCCTAAGAAACCAGTATTTAGATGAAGCTAAGCCCCAATAAAGCTTGGCCTGGGTGGTAGAACATTAGAACTAGAACTAAATCAACAAACACCACCGTAATTTCCAAATAACCATGTGGGTCTCTAGGAAAAAATCCAGTAATTTATAAAAGGAATAATCCTACTTTATTCAACTATCGTGTTTGCTCTGCGTAAGTTGTCTTATACTTTTGGTTTTTAGTTTTTAGTTTCTAGCTTCTTAATTTCATTTTAATATAGCTTTTTTGGTTCTTTTTCTTTTTTTCGTATTCTTTGCATTGTCTATGATGAAAGAACCTATTTTTTATTTTTAAACTTTTTAAATTTAATTACGCCGAAAAAACTTACAGCAACTATAGCGAAAAAGCCTCAAACACTGCCAAATAAGCCCAAAAGTCAAAAGCATAAGCCCAAATAAGTAAAAATTCAACTCTCGACTATAAAACTAGACATTCGACAC
Organism: Dendrocalamus latiflorus; assembly: GCA_017311315.1. Classification (NCBI taxonomy): domain Eukaryota; kingdom Viridiplantae; phylum Streptophyta; class Magnoliopsida; order Poales; family Poaceae; genus Dendrocalamus; species Dendrocalamus latiflorus. Next base: position 21,301,751 of record CM029671.1, on the reverse strand, counting down.
ACTCAAATCCTTAAAACCGTTTACTTTTCACCTCTAGGTTGATTTAATTGGTAGTTTTCACCACGTTGATAGCCACATTGCAGGTTTTCAATTGACATGGTAACCTACTCAACAGAGTAGCAAATAAAATTTAAAAAATAGTGGGTCCCACTCGTCAGCCCCTATCCCTCTTCTTCCTCTACTTTTTTCCTCCTACTTCCTCTCTCTCCCCTTCGCCTTCCACCTGTGCTACCCCACCATGGCTGTAGTCCATAGATCACCAAGCGTCGATGACCACCGTTACCGGTGGTCCCTCTTCTTCCTCAACTTCTCCCCCCTGCTTCGTCTCTATCTCCCCTTCCTCCATCCACCCGTGTTGCTCCACCATGGCTGCAGCCCGCGAATCGCCAGGCGTCGACGACCACCGTTATCGATGATGCGGGGAACAAGCCGTCGTCTATCCCACGCCAAGATGCTCATGTAGTCATTGTTTTTGTTGTGCTTCCTCCCCTGTGAAGGTCAATGAGGAGAGGGGCACGAAGAAGAACTAGCGATGGTGCAAATCCCATAGATCTAGACGCCCTGGTCACCAGGCCGCCTCCTTTGCCCACTCCTGGTGACTGCCGTTTGTCGGCCACTCCAGTTGCCAGGTGTCATTCTTCTCTTGCTTCGAGAGGAAGTCAATGCCAAACTGCGCGTGGCGACATCCTTCTCATGCCAAATCTGGGAGGTCATGGTGAGGTGTGTAGCCACCACCACAGACTACCTTCGCTCGTGCCAGTGCCGCCCAAGAGTTCTCTATGGTCACCGCATCCCATTTTAGCCCTCACCAAGCACCATCAGCGCTGAGCTCAGCCGAGCCACTTCCATGGTCACCCCTGACTCACTCTGTCTTGAGCAAGGAGTAAACAGGGGGAGAAAGAGTGAAGAAGAGAGAGAAGGGGGAGAGGAGATGATTTGGTTGATGAGGTGATAAAACTCTAGTGACTTGGATGCTAATGTAGATGCTATATCAGCAAAACCATCGCCACATGTGGGCCACATCAATTCAACACTAAGGTAGAATGGTCTTACGGGGTAACTTAGGGCCTGTTTGGCACAGCTTCATCAACAGCTTCATGAGCTGTTGTGAGCTGTTTTTTGCTAAACACCCTTTTTGCAAACAGCTTCATGGATGAAGCTCCTTAAATCATGCTCTCACAAGGGAATGGGGTGGGGTGAAGCTGAAAATAGTAGCTTTTCACAGCTCTCTCCCTCAGGCTCACAGTTCTAGAAACCCACTGCCCTTGTAGTTGACAGAAATTACAGCACTTTGCCACTGGGTCCCCACGCCTGTTTCCTCTCCTCCCGTTCACATTTCTCTACCGTTCACACTTCTCTACCGTTCACACTTCTCTAATGATTTTAATTTTTTTATTCATACTCATTCAAATATATTATTTTTTAATTCATATGACCATATACAAACATACAACTCCAAATGTTAGAACAAGTTAGGTAGACAGGGGTATCTTGGACAATTGTTCTCTTTCAGCCATGCATGAAGCTGTTGGTGAAGCTGTTTTGCCAAACAGTTTTCCAAAACAGTTTTAGCTTCACCGGTGAAGCTGCTCGTGAAGCTGAAACAAAAAAAACAGCTTCACTAGTGAAGTTGAGCTGTGCCAAACGGGACCTTAGTGGTATTGATAGTTAAGGAGATCATGTACTCGATTCTATAATTGAGAGTTGAATTTTAGATAAACGTGATAGTATATGAGTAAAGTAGACTTCGTCGTGTATAAAAACTTACTCTCCGTTGTCTTCTCTCCATAATCCATATGCTCACGCCAGAGTGGGAAGGGAGAGAACCTTTCGTCCTCAAAAAGAAGTGTCGGGCCTTTCGTCCTAGAATCTTTCCCAGTATTCCATCATTCCTCTCCTTCCCAACGAACAAGCTAAGCACAGATACAACAAAAGAGAAGGAATAAGAAGCAGCTGCACACGCAGAGAACCGCAACATGGGGGACGCTGCCTCGAACCAATCTGTAAGTCTCTTCTGTTACTTATTTCACTCACTCTTCCTGATAAATGTCACATTCTTCTGCCAGTCAATTAGCCCTTGTCACACGATTTTGTTAATTATCCAGACTAGTTAGAAAGCAAGTGAATTTTGCCTGTGTTTTCTTGTTTGGAGGAAAAAAAAGTGTCTTGATAGAAACAACATAGGAGATCAATCACTTGTGATACAGATAGGTTCTTGCAGTTAGAAGCCTACTAAATTGTGGTTTTAAATTTTTCTTATGCGCAGGTTCTTGCACCAAGTGATCTTGGACAATCAAACTTGGATACCAGCCCGGCCACCGCGACCAGTGGGTTCATCGCCCTCGACGTCGGCGCCCTGTCGGCGCTCGCCGGCGACCGCCCGGACACGGCAGCAGCGGCGGCGCCTCCGCGGACACCCGTAAGTGGAGAAACACGACGACGATGGCGACGGCGATATGCGCCCATCCTCTCTAGTTCATTCCAAAGCTGATTTCTTTCTTGTGCGCCTGTGCTGTGAACGCAGCAGAAGGTGGCGAGGTCGCTCTCGAGGAAGGGAGAAAGGAAGCCGGCTGACGGCGACTCCAATGGCACCACCGGTAAGTCCAATTATTATCGCCTTAAATCAGGAATCAATTGAAATCACATTTTGATGTCGATATCTTCTACTTGTTTTGCTTGGCTTTCTGTTGGTTTCCGTGGAGCTGGTAATTTGATTTTGATGGTTCGTTTACCTTGTCACTTTAGCTAGTACTGGTAAGTGACAAGTGAGACTTACGGGTTACTCCACAATTCTAACGACGAATGGGAGGGGGTGGCTTGTTCGAGGTGCAACTTTGGCCGTGACGTCGCCGAAAGATGCGATCTTGGATGATCGACGGCGCTGACTTGATTTTGATCCGTTCCTGTGCAGGCGGCGGCGGGGGTGCAGGGACAGGCGCGAGGACCCCGCTGTCCCCGCTCTTCATCCACGTGGCAGCCGCCGACGAGATGAACGGGCTACGGCTCGTCCACACGCCAGTGGCCGGCACGCCGGGAGGGAAGTCCCGGCGGCTCGGGCGGCGGCCGACGCCGTGGCTCGATCCCAGGAGGGTGGTCTTCCTCTTCGCCACATTGTAAGGATTTTTTTCCTTGGTTTGTTAGATCCGATCACTGAACCAGCTGCTTATGCAGCAGAATGCCAACTAGGCAGTGTCACTTGTTCACTAGCACAGTAGCACTCTCTTCCCGTTTTACTTGGTGAGAGCTAACATCTCTGGAGATGTTCGGCGATGTACTGACGTAGGGCTCGTGAACCAGTAGCAGTACGCTCCTATTTTCTGCTAGTGATTTGGCGAACAACCGTGGTACCTAAAATCCTTTCACGAAGTACCCAAACCATTAGGAAGAACAGTTAAGCATTCAGTGAGTGCGCCTAACAGGCTACGGAGTGTACAACGCCAGTAAATCCCCTTGACATCTTCAGGGCAGTATTAATTAGTTGCATTAGGCACATTAATTTGCAGTCTTTAGAACAAGTTCGTCGCGACAGACGGTGGTGCGTGCAGAAATGAAGCACAAGACAGGTCGTGGTTTTTGTTGGCAAGTCCCCGTTGCAGAACTAGTTGTCAGCTTCGCCTTCTGTACAGCGATAGGAGAGAAAAGATGGCGATCGATGAACACCCGCCCTCGTTTAGTTCGATGGCGCCGTGCAGCTGAGCGCTAACTGGAGAGGAGCCTTGATGTTTCGGTTCATGCCCCTGTGCCCGTTATAGAGGATTTCTTGGAATTATTGCTTGATTTTGAAGTGTGGATTAGTATGCATTGTTCCAAGCTGGCGCTGAATCGATTCTCAAGTTCATCTACGTGTAATAGTGAATTATGGAATGATTGTAAACAGTAATGTTCAGTGATCAGCACGGTGTTCTCCAAAGAAAAACTATGAATTTCACATGATTTGCTGATGCCATTTTCTGGATTATGCAGGTCCAGTGTGGGAACGTTGATCCTGCTCTACTTCACCCTGTCCATGAGCAAGATGGACGGCGCCGGAAATGGTGCTGTCGCCGACAGCGATGCCCGGTGAAACACCGGCCGTGGAGAGCGAAGAATTTTTCGTGTTATTCAGAGGGTTTCCAATCAACGATTTGTAAAGATCGCGAGGGGTATGATGTTACTGGAATTCAGGCATAAAAAGTGTGAAAGGCCACACAAGAGAGCATATAGAGTGAATGGCCGTGAAGAGATTAGGCTGGTTGGGGGGTTTCATGGACAAGTTTGTGGTGGTAGTTCTCTCTTTCTATCCTGGTTTCGTCTGCCCCCCCCCCCCCCCCGGAAGGGACTTTTCTGGGGTCAGTCCTCATTCGCCTCTGTGGGGACTGGCTTGGATATTGTACGCGTGGCGCATAATCCCCATCCCTCCCTCCATGTGGCCTGCCTGATGAAGTCGACTCGTCCGCTCGTATGCAACCAAAAGAAGAATACGTATACAAAAGAAAAATACGTGTACAAACCTGAGTCCTTTGCGATTTTTACGATTTGATTTGTCTCACAAATCAAAGAGGAAACACGCCAATATTCTGAGCTTGTTGAGAATACAAAGGAGTGTAAGTTTTGGGTGGCTCAACGTTTGTTCTGTTGGTCACAAAACAATCTCATACTAGAAACTCAAGCACGAATTGCAGCAAACAGAAAGTTATGGTTTATTGGCGTGTTTCCTCTTTGATTTGTGAGACAAATCAAATCGTAAAAATCGCAAAGGACTCAGGTTTGTACACGTATTTTTCTTTTGTATACGTATTCTTCTTTTGGTTGCATACGAGCGGACGAGTCGACTTCATCAGGCAGGCCACATGGAGGGAGGGATGGGGATTATGCGCCACGCGTACAATATCCAAGCCAGTCCCCACAGAGGCGAATGAGGACTGACCCCAGAAAAGTCCCTTCCCCCCCCCCCCCCCCCCCCCCCAATTTAGTGAAAAGAATACAGCTGCTGCAACACACAAGCACACAAAAATAGACACTGATGTATTTGAAAGAATTCTTTGCCCGGATGTCATTTCTTGAAGAGATGGTACATGAGTACGTACATGACTTCAACAAACCAAAAGTAAACCGACGAACAAAGAATATGAGACAACACATACGATGATGATCTAAAAGAATTTGGACCCTCTATGCACAATGACGCTAATCTAATCAGGGACACGTGAAAAATGCCGGACAGGGTACGTTCTAGACTTTTGGATTCGCTTCACTGCTGCAGAATAGACTTAAAAGTCCCTAGAAAAAACCTTTTGATACTCAACATGACTGTTAACCATCTCTGATAGATAATCGTAGATTCTAATTGGAGCCACCCTGCAAGAACAGAAAAAGATTTCTTAAGTTATTCGGTTCAATGCAGACAAATTCTCCTTAGCTACCTAGAGAAACTTTTTTTTCCTGAAGACTCAAAACATCATACTTGCAACACAAATACACAATGAAAACAACATGGACCATATCCGGCATTTTTCAGAGATCGACGGCTAGCCCAATACCTTTTTTCTTAGGAAATAGAGAAAACACATGGGCAGTTTGTCAATTGAAAATGCAAATGTATCTTCACTTTGTATCAAATGGAAACAAAATATCAAGTATCGAAACAAGTATTGTCTTAGGAGCATCCTGAAGATCCTTATGTCAGCCCTTGGACTGCTGCTGCAGTTTCCATAAAAAACCAGATTCCTGATCAACTCAACCAGATTCCTTATGTCAGTGATCGGAGGTCTGATTCAGGTTGGCCCTGGTCTAGCAAAGAAACTACATTTTGGTTGAAGCACATCTGACCAGAAATATATTCTGGAGTTACAACCACATATCCACAAGATAAACTGTGTAGTTCAAACAGAAACCACAAAAAAAAAAATTTTGGGGGGGGGGATCGTTCCAAACAACAAGATCCATCAGATTGAATGTAACACTCAATAGGTAAATGAAAACAACATATAAATAAACTAAAGAAGAGCGTGAAAATAGTTCAAGTTAGTGTCTGATGTTGTTGTTGGAAACTAGACACACACACACACACCTTCAACTACTTTTGAAAAGTCTTCGTATCAAATCTCCTAGCGGTCAATACTAGAAGGAAGAAATCATTGCGATTTTCCATGCACAGTGTCTGACGAAAACTTGTTTATGAGGATAAAGAAGGATATTCTGGTCCACATTTAACTATTTTATACTGATGGGAGTCTTAGTTCTCTGCAAGAAATATATTACTCTGATTTTTCTAATAAATTTTAGAGAGCCAGTTCAACCTAGCGTTTTACCTAACAAACTAGAAATGCTCCCATGACCAAAAACAATTTAGGCTAAGGAACACTCAGAACATGCAATGTACATTTATTTCCTGCTGCACTATACTGTGAATCCTTATCTTTTAGATACAGAAGCCACCTAGGAGGTGGTCACACAAAGTAGGAGCTAAAAATCAAACGGCGTGCTAACATAGTCTTGACATGGAGCTTATCAAAACACACATACTTTACAAGGTGCAGTAGATGAGATAGAACATGGTGCTAGTACCGTTTTGATATGCGTGGCATGGAGCACTTCTGTTTCCTGTCATGGTAAATCCTCACAACGACAGCAGCCGTCTCCTCTATAGCTTTTCCAGTGACTTCTGCATGAAAACAAAACAAAACTACGCTTTTAACATGAGAAGAAACAAAAAAAGGGTCTCCATAAAGCCAATGAAACCGATCTTACCAATGACTGGCCATATTGGATGTTGCGCAAAAATTTGATTTGCATGGTCCAACTCCTGCCTCACATGCTCCATTTCGGCATAATTGCTCTTGTGCCCATGAAATCCTAGAGCTTTGGCCCTCGCCCTTCTGATTGCTTGAAGAACCACAGGGTTTATCGTCAATCCAAAAATCTTATCCTGATCGATCTCAAAAAGGGCCTTTGGAAGATCCACTCCCATCACAATTGGAATATTTGCCACTTTGTATCCTTTTTGAGCTAGATAAATCGACAATGGTGTCTTCCCAGTACGTGAAACACCAACAAGTACAATGTGTGCACGGTTAAGGTTCTGTGGCTGAGCACCATCATCTTGTTTGATAGTGAAATCAATAGCTTCAATTCGTCGGAAGTAGTCCTCAGTAAGTTGACCCTTTCGGCTAGGAGAACTTCGTGGAATCCCAGATGGAGCAACACCAATATGAGAAGCTATGGCTTCAATAGTAGGACGAAGAACATCAGTGGATGGAACACCCCATAGATCGCAGGCCTTCTTAGTTGCCTCAGCCATTGAAGGATCAGCAAGGGTATATAGAAGCAGTGCCCCTTCTTTTGCTGCTTGCTTTACTATGTCTATAAGTCTATCCACGTCATCAATCTAAAGCAAATTCGCAGCAACTTGTAAGAGATGCTTACCAATAACAATAAGTGATGTGCAGTTAACTTTAGTTCTTAGCCTATGCAAGTGCAAAGCTTGGCGATTAGTGTCTAATCAGGAGTTTCCATACTAGATAACTGCCTGCTTTTGTCCAAACAGACAAAAGAAAACTAGTTGGGCCACAGTGGCAATAAGCATCTCCAATACTTTGTCCATGCCTGAATATCCCAACTACCTGGTATTTATTTGTCTTTTGTACCCTATCAATGTGTGAAGCGGTGGATACCGAATTTGCATCAATGAAACAAATAAATATGCATGAAGTAACCATGCGGTTCTCAATTTACACAAAACTATTGGCCTTATCCAACTGGACGATCCACACAAATGTCCAGGTAGTGGATTTATTTTTACTAAAAAAATGAGAGATTAATCTATTGCATATTTTTACTAAAAAAATGAAGAATTTTTCCTCCGTTAGAACACATGCAACCTTTGTTTCTAACTGTGAGCATATTTCAACAGCCATTATCATCTAACCGTGACTAGCATCAAAATGGATCTTATATCTTTCGTTCTCAAATAGGTAATAGTGTGATGTTAGTCCAAGTCTTTCCCCTCTATTGAGCTTACACTAAACCCAGATTCTTCAAAAGCTAAAACTGGTAGATGACAGTGAACTAAATTACCCCAATTAACCCATTCTGACATTCCACAGCAAGTCAGCAAGCCACAGGTGTTACAGTAATCAATATCAAGAAAGCCAAAAATTTAACCACAAGGCAAAACTGCAGGGTTGCCCTTTTATGCCCACAAAGTGTTAAATTTCGTATCTAAACTTAAACTTCATTGATTTGGTTCTTGAAGCTCCCAAACTTCTTTGATTTTGGTCTTTAAAGTTTAGACTTACCATCGCACGCTGCACAACTTAATGATTTTCTCTACTTTACGCTTATCATATCGCACAAATTTACTGCTACAATGCACATTCTCGCATCCCCCTAGTTGAGCATTTGCCATAGTAGCTGCTCTACTCACTACGGCACAATAGGAAATTCCAGCGTCACTACATAGCAAAAAACAAATTTTTTTTGTAAGGACCAGACATATCGTACTCGAGAGCGGAGACCAAAATCCAAATTGAAGAATTAAGGCGATAAAAGGGCGGAGAGAAAGATGAATCCTTACCCCGGAGAAGAGGTGGGTGCTGACGGCGCAGCCGCGGTCAACGAGGCAGTTCTCGAACTGACCTAGCGCGGCGTTCACCGAGTGCTCCACCGTCCACCCCGTCCCGTCCGACACCATGTAGATCGACTTCCCCGCCGCCTCCCTCCCAACCCCAACCACCTCGTCATCCTCAACGTCCTCCTCCACAGCCACCACCTTAGCCGCGGCCTCCTCCTCTGACGACGACGGCGACTTGGTCGGCGCCAACGAGAGCGCCCCGCGCCCCCTAATAGTCGGCCACTCGAGCCGCCGCCCGGACCGGAGCGCGCGCGCGCGCGACCACCGGCTCAGCTGCGAGCTCGCGCGCTGCGCGGGGGAGAGCGGCAGGGAGGAGACCGCCGCTGCTGCGGCCTCCTCCTCTGGCCGGGCCCTCCCAGTGTCCTCCCGGTCCAGGTCCGGGCGCGAGCTTAGAGGCAGAGCGGGGTCGGGGAGGGATGAGGCCGCAGAGGGGGAGAGGCGGCGGCCGTGGAGGCGAGGGGAGGGCGGGAGGAGCAGCGACGGCGGCGGCGTCACGAGCTTGGCGCTTATCATTGCGTCGAGTGGGGGAGGGACGAGACGAAACCTTTCGCTATTCGCTGCGCGAGAGCGAGACCGCGAGGCGAAGCGGGCGTACGACCGTACGAGGGTTTTCGCTTCGTTTTCGCGACGTTTTCGTGTGCCGCGGTGGTGTTTTAAGGCGTTTTCTGATTGACGTCGTACACGTGGTTTGGTTTGGTCGGGTCGGTAAGAAACATTGGACGGACGCCGAACGCCAGGTCGCCGCCAACGGGGTTGGACCAGAGAATGATTGGTCTTACCAAGCTGGTTTCAGCATCTTCGACGCCGTTGGGTTTTTGTCTCTTCCGTTCATTGGTGGATTATTTTGCATCGATGAATTATGGTTTATAATTTAAATATTTAAATCCTGTCTATTTATAAAAGACAGTATGTATTAGAAAAATAATCTTATATAATTTTGACCGATATAGATGGACTCAGTATACTTTTTGCTATAATCTACTTGTTTACCCCGCTTTAAAAAATACATGTTTAAAAATTACTTATTATAGATAGTATAAACATAAACCAACTAAAAGTCAATAAGACCTTAACCTATATCACTCGTAATGCAGTGAGTTTTTAAATTGTCCTATAAACGAGTGACGTGTCCTTAAAAAAATGAGTGACACCTTATGATTTTACATGGGATCTTCGATTATAAACTATAAGCCGGTACATATCATTTAAAGCACTATAAGTTTTATTGAAAGCGTTGAATCTAGCATTCTTCCGCAATCAGGAAAGCTCTGTAAAACTAGATATATAATAATATATGATAAACAATGTGAACGGCATGCAGGAGAAGCCACGATACATCCACTTAAGAGTTACTCTGTATTCAAGGATTGATCGGTGCCAAATTGATTTGTTAATGGATCTTTCAACTGTAATACTACACGGTACGCTTCAAAGTATTACTAGTCATCCGCTTAGATTTATTCTATATCGAAGGATTGATCTGTTCCAAATTATTCTTTTAAAAAAAGAGTGACATATCAACCTCGACGTTATGATTTGTAAATGGATCTTTCGACTATAAATTATATGGTACGCTTCGAAGTATTACTAGCCTATTAAAAGTATCAAAGTTGACATTCTTCTCTGTATAACAACTAGAAAGGTAGCAAAACTATGTAGTATATGATAATATATGCTAGTAAACATCGTGGACTGCATGGCCGTATGCAAGAGAAATCACACAGCTACATCCGCTTGGGAGTTATTAATATTCCACTGAACAATGGAGCGGGGAAACTAAATATACATCAACTACAAGATATGGATATGCTGCCGCAGAATTGAACATTTCAATTGTAGCAACGTAACAAAATACATGATATAGTAAAATAGCAGTGGCATAAAAAGAAGGTTATCCTCCTTTTGCCAGTTGCAACGGCATAATCTGGAATGACACCAGCCAAGGTTTTACTTTACATCACGGTTGGCATATCAGAGACTCGATCTTTATCCTATGGCATGAGCCCAATTCCCAGTTGTCAAACTTCTACTCGTTGACTGAACACATTTTCGGCTGACGTCAAAAGAACCTGAACCAAGCTAACCATCGTCATCCCAGAACGAAACAAAGCTTTGCCTGCAGACGATGCAGTCATGCAGAGGCCGATGCTTCTCGCGCATCGCATCCACACGGCTGCCGGCCGGCGTGCCAGCGGTGGAGCGTGCACGCGGTTCCCAAGCAACGCAACGCTGTGCGATTGAGGAAGTCGTTCCGTTTCTGACTACTTCACTGGAGTCCGACCGGGCAGAAGCGTCAAAAACCGTTGGCTGGCCAGGCGTCGCGGCCGCCGTGCCGCGCGGTGGCTGCTGGATTTTGCACGGAAATGAGGGCGCGCGCACGACGATTCCGTCCACTTTCTGCCTCCTCCCCCACCGATCAGCGGCGACGTTCTTATCCATGGTCCCATGGTTTCGACCTTTTGCCATCACCTGATCGGTCGCCTGTGCATGGCCATGTCCTTTCCTTGGCTGAAGGAAGTATCCGAGCACGACTCCAGAGCCACTCCTCTTAGGAAACTTGGGTCTAGGCTGAAAGTTTTGATCTATAGTGAACATCTCATCATTAGACTCTAAATGGGAGCACAGAATGCATTTATGCTTTAACTGTTATTTATTTTTGTGTGGAAGAATAAGTTAGAATTTGTACGGATGGTATTCAAACAATTTTATTTTCTCGTGATGGTTGGATGGTATCGAATAATTTATTCATTTATTCAGTTTACAATAGCATGCTATGTTCTGATATTGAAGTATTTTATTTATGTGCACCTTGTTGAGCATAAGTGGGTATTTGTTCGAAAGAGAAATGAAAGAAATGAAGTTATAAGATATAAAGTAAGGCTAATTGCACAAGGTTTCATTCAACGTCCAGGAGTTGATTAAGAAAAAACATACTCTCCAGTCATAAGTGGAATCACACTTGTAGCAAGCAGATCTGCGACCAGTGCCCCCATTTGCCACACTTGTAGAATGATTGGTCTTGCTGACCATAGAACTTGCTGTCTCGCTTTGGTTTGTTTGCCTTATTCTCATGTGGAGCATCTGACTTGCCTTTCTGGTCTACAGTCTTACCATTCCTTCTCCTTTTCTTCATCATGAGATTTCTCATCTTGTAGCTCTCAGCGTTAGCTTCACAGCCTGCGGAGCTCCCAAGTGGCTATGTGACGTAGTTCTTGTAGAGAACTTCATCTTGAGTCTCTGCAATCTGCATCATATCAATCAATTCATCATACTTCTTGTAGCCATTTTGACGATAATTGCGTGCAGACTTTACTGCATTGGGATGAAAGTTGGATAGGGTCTTCTCAATCTTCTGCTCATCTGTGATTTGCTTACCACAAAGTTGAATATTACAAATTCTATGTAGAACAGAATTGTACTCCCTGACCGTTTTAAAGTTGGCAAATCTCAGTCGGATTCACTCTTGCTCTGCCTAAAGAAGAATGATTTACTTTAGCCTCTCGAACCGCTTCTTGAATGCAGTCCATAATACTAGTGCATTCTTCTCTGGCATGTACTCATTCTTGAGAGTGAGACAGAGATGGTGCCAGAGGAAGTTAACTGCTTGATTATTTTTCTCAGGAGTGGGTTTGGCATCCTACGTTGCACCAATACTAATGGCAGCGCGAAGCTTCTTAGCTCCAAGTACTATCTCGACACCGGAATCCTAAGTCAAGTACTTTTGGCCATGCTGGGCCAGCTCTTCGAACTCCCGGTTTGTGATATCTGTCATCTATATGTGCATGAAAGGAATAAATAAGTTTATTACTCGTAAACATGCATGGAATAAATTTACTGTAGGTAAATAAATTTGATAATGATACAAAGATTCTTGTAATTTTCAAGAATTTCTATGCATTTTCTATAAATTTTACTGTTAATTTCGGTGATTAAAGACAATTTAAATAATTACGATTAATCAAAATAGTAAATAAATACAGAGAACATAGAAAACAATAATGACAGTATTAAATATGCTTCAAATGCTAAAAATAATTCAAAATTTGAATTCTCGAGGCCCTTTTATGTCAAAATATGAATTTTTAGTGAATTCTGCAATTTCTGAGGGCCTATACGCAAATTTCAATTCAGAGAAAATTTTCACGTAATTTTTTAATTTTTCGAGGGCCTTTTGCCAAAATCCAGGACCCGTTTGAAAATTTTGTAGACCCTCCCGTAATTTCTAGAATTCAAGGGGGACCTTTTTGCAAATTTAATGGCGCCGGCCCGTTTCCCTTTTTTTATTTTCTTTCCTTTTCTTCCAGCCCATTCGACCCGCTTGGCCAACTCAAAGTGGGGCGGGGTAGGGTTTCCCCTACCCCAGTTCCTCTCATGGTGACGGTGACCCGGTGGCTCGGGCGGCGGGCTTCAGGTGTCACCGAGCGGCGGACAGCCTCGAGTGGCGGGCTTCAGGCGGCGCCGAGCGGCAGCGGCGGCGGCTTTGGGCTCGCCGTGCGGTCTGGGATCGTGCGGGCAGCCATGCGGGGCCGGGGTCACTGGTGTCGGCCATGCGGCGGTGCGAGCGGCCATACGGGGCCATGTGCAGCGCGGGAGCCGAGGCGGCCATGTGCGGCGCAGGGACCGAGGCGGCAAGTGGGCGACTCCTTCCGCTGCTTCGGCTAGCGGCGGCAGCAACGCTCGAAGGCGGCGTTTGGCGCGGGCGACCGGCGGCCCTGAGCGGCGACTTCGGGCGGCTGGCGGCATGCGGGCCGTCGTGCAAGGGGCCGTCTTGCATAGCACTTACTTGTGCAAGGCCACAGACGTCGAGAACGGCGCTACTGGCCACAGCTGCCTCATACCAAACTGGCGTGCAACTCTATGTGGCAGGTGATACTCAACAGCATAGAAACAGATTAGGGGGTACCTCATCCTGTAGAGGGCCTCGTCTATGTAGCACAGTGCGCTGAACTGAATGGCCTCCACCTCTTGCTTGGCGTACGGCTCCCACTTAACCTGCATAGCAACAATTTACTTGTAAGGTACTATACTAAGAAATGAAAATCACGATACCAAATGGAATTAACTTACATTGGAGGCCGTGAGCACATCTAGCTCATTCGCGTACTCTAGGTAGGCCCGCTTCGTCCTGGCGTAGGGAACTGAGACCTGGTCTCAAAGATATGCAACTGTCGGATGTCGACGAAGAGGAACCTCTGTGAACCATGGATGAGGAGGCAAAACCGTGGGACGACCAACTGGTAGACGACACCACATCCACAGCTGGAGGAGGTAGAGGCAACCACCTACTGACGAGTTCGCCAAAGTCCGACGACACGCCTCGCAGAGGTGGCGGTAAAGGAACGCCAACACCCCGGAAGCCCAGCTGTACTGCCCCGCCGTGTCCCAGTCAGTGAGGCAGTGGATGTACATCCACGATGCGCTGTCCCCCGTTTCGTCGGGGAAGAGAACGCAGCCAAACAAGTGAAGGATCCATGCTCTGCAATTATATGTAAAATGATATTAAATCAAACTATGTCAATTTTAGAAAAAGCTCGATAAGACGACGAGTTGGCTTGATATCCACCCCTACTTGCAGTAGTAGGCAACTGTCTGCTCGTCCGCACCTTCAGGACACACTGCGAAAGTCTGCCAGAGCCAGGTGATTGGAACTCCAGAAGTGCGATGGTCTGCCTCAGGAGGAAGCTCTCTCCCAAGGAAGGCCTCTACTCGGGCTCTCCAACCAGCAGGCACGCACGGTCCAATCACTGGACGGCCGTGAATGGCGACACCAAGTATCTTCTGAGTGTCCTCGAGCGTAATAGTCATCTCCCCGAAAGGGATGTGGAAGCTGTGAGTCTCCGGCCTCCACCTACATGATACAAAAAAGAGAACTACATGTCAGAGAATTTGAGGCGCACATAGCCGATAAACAATGAACATGCAAGTGGAGTAATAGTTTAGGAGAATACCTGTCAACCAGTGCAGTGATGGCCGGGGGGTTGAAGGTGGTCAACCCACGGCGAACTTGGTAAGAGATGGCGTCTAGGCCAGCCCTCTCCAGGAAGGGAGTGTACCTCTCGTCGTACCGCATGTCCAGGAACCCGTCATGGGTTCGAGGACGAAGGATGGGCAGCTCCTGTATAGAATACACCAATTTTTTTTAGTTAATGCATCAACATAAATAATTAATTGTACAAGAAGTAATTAAGGCAGTACCCTCCCCTCCGCGGTGAGCCGTCCTCGGTGGTTCTCCTCGTAGTACGGGTCTAGCAGGTGGAATTGCGCCATCCTACAAAAAAATTGAATTTGTCAGTCCAACATAGAAGTAAACAAAAAATTGAACATGCATAAAATATGAAAATAATAAGAAATTAAACAAGAAACATAGCAAATTGTATGGGAAAACAACTAGACGAACTATGAAATATAACGAACAACAAGCACTCGCACCTGACTAAGTGGCCAATGACATGTGCGTGAATTGTGGCCAAGTCTACCACATCTGCTACATTGGTTCTGCTCGGGGTCAGTAAGAAAGGGGGTTGCTCTCCCTCGCCTCGTTCTTCCTGGAAGCTGATCCATAACCATCTTGTGTCTCGTCCTCTTCCTGGTTCCACGTTTGTTCCAACGGCTACCCGGATCCGCAATGTATTTGGGCCCGGTGTATGGTGGCCACTCTCCCTCATCCCGGTAAGGCTTGAAACGGGGAGACCACGTAAGCACAAGGTTGTCAACACTGAACTCCCGAGGTATCTTGCTCTCGTAGTCAAAGTTGCGATGCCTTGCTGCTGCCACATAATGAGAACATGGAAAGTGGTACTGCCTCGGTTTACCACATGTGCATGAGAAAGCAATAAGGACAACCTTATGCCTCCTCGTCGGCCGGAGCTCTCCATCGGTCGTTGTACCACCCCTTTCTACAACCTCGTAAGTGCCCGTGGCGTTGTCAAAACAATGTACCTCATGTGCCTCAGCCCTCGCCTTTGCCTTTTCAAGGTGGCGCTTCGGTTTTGGCGCCCATCTCTCTTGTTTACACTGTAGCGCCATTGCATGTGCGTGTCTTTCGTTGAACCAGGCAATAAGCTTGTAAAAGGTAAAGGATACGATAGCATTGACGGGCATACCACGTATACCCCTAAGCAAATTATTGAAGGATTCGGTCATGTTGCTTGTCTGAAACTCGTACCTCCAGCCACCATCGTCATGAGCCCTTGTCCATTTGTCGACATCTCTCATCAATCCCGTCAACCACTGTCTACCTTCTGAGTTTGTTGCAGTATTAAGCTGCTCCAACTTCTCCTGGAATAACTTGACCTCAAGCATTCGAGCGACCTCCTCGAACAGATGAAAGTTATCCTTCGTACCATCCTTACGGAGTAGATTCTCGGCAAGATGCCGAGTGCACCAATGGTGGTGCAAAGCTGGATACCCCGGTATCTGCTCCTGTACGGCAGCAAGTATGCCCTGGTGTCTATCAGATATGACACCAACCTCGCTACCAGGGCCGACCACGTGCCTCCGAACGAGCCGCAAGAACCATCCCCAGCTGTCTTTGTTCTCCCTCTCAACCAAAGCAAACGCCAAAGGAACCAACGCGTTGTCTGCGTCACAGGAAATGGCTATCAGAAGTGTGCCCTGGTACTTGCCAAGAAGAAACGTACCGTCAATGGAGAAGACGGGACGACAATGCCGAAAGGCCTCGATGGACTGAGCAAAGCACCAGAAAGCACGGAAGAATATCTGCATCCCATCTTGAGTCCATTCGTTTGGTTTCGGGACGTAGTCATAATGCATGCCTGGATTAACCGCTTTGATTGCATTGAAGAGTGCTGGCAACTGCTAGTACCCATCTTCCCAGTCCCTATATATCATCTTCCAGATGCGTTGCTTTGCCCTCCATGCTTTTCCATACCTTATCTCGTATCCAAAATTCTCCTTAACAATTCCAGCAAGTGTCTTCACCTTCATATTGGGTTCTCCCTTTACTATGTGCCACAATGACTTGGCAATAATGGTAGAGGTCAACTGACGATGCTTCTGTTTGAGCTCTGCTTTGGCACAAGTGTGTGGGCCAACGATTCTTGTGATCTTGAACTTTCCCGTGTCCTTCTGTTTCCTAGCACAAACCCTCCATTCACATGTTTCCTTCTCGCACACAACTGTGTACCTCCGCTCCACATAAGAATGCCTCACCTTGAATGGCCTTTTACGAAACATTGAATACTCCTGCAGCCACCTTTTCAATGATGACAAGTCCTCAAACACCATGCCCTTCTCAATTGTCATGCTTGACCCGGCCTCAGGAGCATCTAGCAACTCGTCATCCCTTCCTTCTGCATAAGCCTCACGGGAATGCCTAAGATCGCTGAATTCATGAACTGATGGATCCCGGCTAGGGCAATAACGCCTGATCAGCTCAATATCACTTTCGGTCAGCTCTCCAAAAGGGCGGTCATCATCAGAATCAACGGTCCTTGCGATCTCGTAAGGCTCCAGATCATCCACAATTTGAACATCCACACTATTGGAGTCCCTGCAGACTTCTTCAACGTTGCCAGATGGAGCAACGGGAGGAACACCCACATTATCAGGAATGTCTCCTGCATCATAAGCACGAAAACGATGGGATTGAGACAAAAGAATGGAATGACGGGAAAAGACTAAAGTGTTGCTTGACTCTTACTGGGATGATTCTGGGTCAAAGGGATCTCCTGAGGGGCCGCCACGATATAATCAGTCCGACATTTGACTCGAACTGGTTGAGAAATCTGAACCTCTTTCGGGGCAGATAGAGCATCGGACACCTCAGGTACTTCTTCCACATCCATCGCAAGGTCCGGTAACGGAGGGTCAAAGGGTGCCTGATCACCTAGTTCTGGTGAATAACCATGAGGGGTGGGATCAATGGACACAACAAGGTCCAAACATTGGAACTCATTCCTCATAACTAATTTGACATATTTGTCCCACTGATCCTCTCCAACCCTAAGCACCTGAAGCCACCTCCCCCTGCACCCTCTATTCCTTGTCGCCGCTGCCACTTCTTTGTTGTTGTGCGTCTTCTTTTTCCTCTTTCCTCCTCACCAGTCACCTAATCGTTCTTCAAGCAGATCTGATGGGGTAAGTGCTATTTGATTTTTATTTAACAATTAATTAGATGACATTTTTCATTTTTGATTCGTTTATTTATTCCTATCTAGTCACCTAATCGTTCTTCAAGCAGATCTGATGGGGTAAGTGCTATTTGATTTTTAGGTAACAATTAATTAGATGACATTTTTCATTTTTGATCCGTTTATTTATTCCTATCTACTGGCTGGTTCGAACTGCCTGTTCCCAAGCAGTCAAGCACGATTCCGAAAGGAAAAGTGTAGAATTTATAAATTCTGCCATGGAAAAGAAGCATAATTACATGCAGATCCTGGCGTTGTTTCGTTGGTAATTTGCCAGGGAGCTTCTTGTAATAAATACATTCTCCAGGGTGCAGGTAAAAGAACCAGAAAGCTTGCACACTGCGGGCTTGCGCTGCGGCCTTCCGCCTTCGTCAGTTCGTCTTTGTCTTCTTCCCCTTCCTCGTCTCTTCACCAAATGAGCTCTCTTTCTCATATCGTTAAGCTAGGGTTTAAGACCGACTTGGAGCCCTAGGGTTTGGAGTCCAGCTCCTCTCCTAAACCTCTCTCATGTCATCTTCCTCTCGAGTAAGTCACCTCCTCCTTACCCTCCTATCTGTGTGTATGAGAGAGCGCACACGATTTTCCTGGTGGTTGTCGTGGTGGAGGTGTGATTGGAACCCGATTGAATCGCTCCAATGCAACGATCTGTCTCTTAATCATGATTTTCCTGTGTATTACACGGTTCAATAATTTGGGGAAAAATTGGGATTGGATGAGTTCCAATTGCTCATTTCGCGTGATTGATGTATGCGTTCTGTTTAACTGGTATGTGGTGTGTTGGTTTTGTAGGTAAGGGTTGGGACTCTGGTTCCCCTTGTTAAATACAACGCTGACTCATCGAATGCCTTGGTGCCAAGCATTCCCATCTTTGCGGGCTCCAATGTTGTTGGGAGGAGCAATTTGGTGGTTGTCGACAAGAGAGTCAGCCGCAAGCATTTGAGCCTGCATGCCTCGGTTGATGGCTCCGTTGAAGTTGTTGTGGTGAGTATGCAAGACGTGAGGGATAGTTGATGACGCTATGTGATTGTGCTTTGATGTGTTTTGATTTGGAAAATAAGTTGTAGTTTGATGTCGATGGATCTGTAGGAAGGACCAAATCCTGTTGTTGTCCAATCAGAGGGGCAGAAGAGGAAGGTTTGTGCGCAGGAGAGAGCCAAGATTGCACATGATGATGTCCTGGAGTTGATTCCTGGTGATTATTTCATGAAATATATGAAGGGTGATGAATGTAAAAGTTCCACATTGATGGATTCAAGTGGCTTTAAGAAGGGGAAGAGGCATAGCGAGGATGATAGCGTAGCTGCGAAAAGGAATCGACAGATTATGGAAGATGAGGCTTTGGCAAGAACTTTACAGGTTAGTTGACTTTCTATTCTTGTTGTACATCCATTTCTGTGCTGCTTGTTTAATTGTCACGAGGCCAATCCATGATCTTTATAAAAATTATGTTTGGGTGATTTCCTGTAGTTATTAGCTGACCAGGCTATTTTCTATCTAAAAAATGCTTTAGTGTTGAAATTGATCCTAGTGTCTGACAGAGCAAACACAAAGAGAAGGAACTTGTCAATGCTTATGTAATCTTATAATACCTTGTTCTATTGATAAAACAAAGCAATTAGGCCAGAAATATTGGTTTATGTAATATAAATGAGTAATTGTCTTATGATTGTAGCTCATCAACAATACGATGGTGATGTTTCTTAATCTTTTGTTTGCAGTGGCTCAACAAGTCTGTTTTGTTTAGCTTATTTGTGATTTTGATGGTCACATTGAGTTCCAGAAAAATAATATACAAAATATTTTGGGAATCATCAAATTAATAATATTAAATTTATTGATGTTATAGCAAAACTATACCAATGCTAGCCGCGCAAATCGCACGAGCCATTCAGCTAGTTTTCTAATGGGAAATAAAATTACACCTTAATCCATATATAATCCAGAGTCCAGATATAATATTAGTTATTTACTAACTCAACATTGCAACAATAATTTATTCAAGAGTTAGATGTGGGAATTCAGAGTGTCTTTTTGACACAACATTTGGGGCCAGACATGGTATCCATGTATGCTCTGTTGTTATTTTTGTTATTCTTTTAGTTTTTAAGTTTAATGAGAAATCTCTTGATTGGAGGATAGCTAAAGTGCTAAACTATCCTTGTACATATTGGACTATATGTATTATTTTGCATGTTCTTTAAATGCCAATGAATCATGAGTGCTTATGCAGGGTAATTATGGACTATGCCACTATGGTACAACCGTTTTTTTTTCTTTGGTGCTCTTTACAAACACATTTTTCATATTTCACCACTTACCCTACAAACGAAAGGAAGAAGTGGGAAAATGCATGAAATGAGTCGAAAAGTATCTTTAACCGAAAAGTGTTTGTACTTTGTACCATAGCCATCCCCTTATATGGGTTGAGTGGTAAATCCTTGTTCCCTAAATATAATTCTTATTTGTTAGGCTCTCTCTCTCTCTCTTTTTGTTTGGAAATTTTGCAAACATGTTGTGTGCAAAGGAGTGTAGGGTGGAGTTTGATTGTACACAAACATTTGTGTTGACCCCTTTCCTGAACTCTAATCAGGAAAGCTTTCCAGAAGAGAGTACAGTTGTTACTGACATGGCTTGTGGTCAAAGATTAAGTTCACTTGATAGTGTTGGTTCTTCCAAGAGAAACAATGAGGGAATACACTCTGTCGGTCCTTTGAAAGGTGTACTCTCATCGACTTTTCGACTCATGCGTGTCCAAGGTCTTCCATCATGGGCTAACACTTCCTCAGTTACCATTCAGGATGTCATACAGGTATTGCTCATTCAACACGAACTCTTTAGTTGAAGTTACATGGTTGATCCCTTAATGTCGTTTACCATGTCATGTCACAGCATTGTTTAAGATATGAGCTGTTAATGAATAAATGTTGCATACGAACCAATTCGTTAACTTTTTAGAAACATGCATAACAGCACTTATGCTCATCATGCCCTCATTCCCTTGATCACTTAACCTAATACCATGTATCAAAAAACTCGACCTGCGGGGGGGGGGGGGGGGGGGGGGGGAAGAAACCCCCCAGGCATCATGTTTAAGAAGAAGGTCTTCTCACACAGACCGATAAAACCCCCGAACCCACCTAATACCATGTATCATTGAACATATAGTTATGAACCTCTTTAAGTTCCGACTAAGAGAGCTTAGTCGGACCTTAAAGAGGTTCATAACTATATGTTTAATGATATCCTCTATGGTACAAATGTTACATCAATTTATAATTTTATACAAAGGACATTGCTGGTCTGATTGATATTCAGTGAACCTTTCATCCATGTTATTTCACAAAAAAATTATAGAGCAAATGTTGTTTACCATTTTCACACTGGTCCTGCATTGCCAGATTCCATTGAGAAGTGTGTTAGTTCTTACATGATGAATGAATTCTTAGGGTGAAGTGCTTATTGCTGTACTCTCAAATTATATGGTGGACATTGATTGGTTGCTTACTGGTAAGTTATTTAGGATAAAAGTAAGGTTGTTGATTTTCATATGATGGTAGCTGATTTTTTTTCTTTCTATCAAATATAAAGTTTTGATTTAAAAAACAATCCAGTGCCACTTGGCAGATTCAGAACATTACACAGTGAATCCAACTATGTCCTGTGGTATCTTCTATTATTTGGCTCTACCGTGTATGCATTTGTTTAACTTGTTAGATTTTGCAAATATCCTGTTTGTAATGCACTACTAGTGCTTAAGTTCTGTGTATTGGCTGGAAAGATGAATTGGAGTCCCTTCATTATTGTTAAAAGTAAATTTCTCACATTTTTTCACTGAACAAATATTTAGTTCCCTAACTGCTCGAGTTTCCCTGATGCTTTCTTTATGGTGTGACTATTCATTGGTATGAATTTATTTATTTACTCGGTAGGGGGTGCTAGTGACAACCTAGCTCCTTTGGTACTTTTTTTTATTTCAGACAACTAGAGTGGTCATTTTCTATTGGTTTCTAGAGTCATTTGTGTTATTGCCTTGCCAAAGCTCTTTCCTATGCAAGAATGCTGAAAGCTCATGGGTCTGAGCTGCTGCAGCTAATCTTCAAGAATAAAACACATATGTTTTTACTATTCAATCGGGAAGTATGATGTATTTGTGGAATATAGTAATAATGCAAGGCAACACAAGATGAGGAAGACATGTACATTTGAGTATTTGACCCCCCCCCCCCCCCCAATTCTAGCTTGTCTTTTTTCTCTCAATACTTCATTGATCTTCTTAGTGAAGTGCTATTAGTAAAAAAAATATCTTTACTTAACGAGATTTGCAATATGGGCTCAGATTATTTTGTTCAATATGAAATATCAATGTGCCCTTTTTCCTTATTATCTACATTAGTTGTTCTTAATGTAAATAGATATTCCATTGTGCAGCATGTCCAAGTTTGAGGAAAGTTCCACATGTCCAAGTTATACATGGAGAAGATGGTGCTTCATTGGAGCTTTTGAAGGTGGCAAAATTGATAAAACCATTCATTATCTTGTTTCTTTTTTTCTCATTTCATGTTCATGCTTGGGTGACAGAAATCGAAGCCTGCAAATTGGGTCCTTCACAAGCCACCGCTCCCAATTTCATTTGGAACGCATCATTCTAAGGCCATGCTGCTTGTATATCCTCGAGGGATTCGTGTTGTTGTGCACACAGCAAATTTGATATATGTTGACTGGAATAACAAAACTCAGGGACTATGGATGCAAGATTTTCCATGGAAAGATGCAAAGGATATTAATAAAAATGTTTCTTTTGAGAATGATCTGGTCGATTATCTCAGTGCACTTAAGGTAGCTGGGTATTCTCTGTTTGCTTCGAGATTAATATATAATTCTAGATTTCTAGTGTTGTTTCAATTCACATGCTGTGTTTTAAAAAAATAAATGTTGTTTCCCTACCAATGCCTTGAAAATTCTATATTAAAATTTTCAAAGAACATCAGTTACATGAGCTTATAAGAAGAAAAAGGAGTAAATAAGTATGTGCAGTTTTGAAATAATCACAATTGGCACTAGAAACTTGTGTTTTTATCCAGTCTTCTACTACTTCAGAACAAGTCGATATTAAAGAATTAGTTTAGGAATTATAGTGTTTTCTCAGACTACTGAATGAGTACACGGGGGAAGCCAAAGTTCTCATCTTACTAAAATACTGTTGAATGGGGAAAATACGCACTTGATGTAGTCAGAGAGAGGTCTAGGAATTGACGGTAACATGTTATAAACTTGGGCTCTTGTCATATCTGTTGCCAAAATTAGTAAACCATGTAAAAAAGATGCCTTACATAAGCTGAAACATTTTCTACAAATCATGAAACATGATCTGGTTTTCCATGGGTCTTTCTTCTGGAACAAGTTTTATCCTGTTCCCTGATAGTCTGATCAATCCTAGTGTTATTAATTATCTTGGAACTGTCTAGCTTTTAGAAACCCCCTCCTCATAGTTTATCTTGGAAATTGGAATTGCGTAGGTTTTAGAAACCCCCTCATAATTTATCTTGGAATTGCCTAGCTTTTAGAGACCCCCTCCTTACAGTTCAGTCTGACTACTACTTTTGCATTAGTTTGTTTCCCCTGAAGTTGCAATTTTATTAAGTCCATCTTGTTTATGTTGAGTTGTAAACTGAATTGTTCTCTTCATGACAATGCACAATGCAGTGGCCTGAGTTCAGGGTAAATCTTCCAGTTGTTGGTGATGTCAACATCAATGCAGCATTCTTTAGAAAATTTGATTATAGTAGTTCAATGGTTAGTACATTTCTTTAACCTCGCAGTTACTTTAAGCTTAATGTGCTGTGCTGAACCTTAAGTTCTTGTTTTTTCCCAATTAATGGACTGACATAAAATGAAAAACATAACAAAACAAGAGAACATCAGCATATCAAATGAAGTCAACACTTCTGTCTAAATTTTGGTTGGGGTAGCAAGATTCTACCAACTCTGGCTTTGCTCAATAAATGATGGCAATTACTGAATCATGTGGCCATTAGCACTAAATTATGTTATTTTGTGCACGGTGCACCATGAATAGACCGCTTGATCTGTAATTTTTCTGTTGTGCCAAATGAATAACAGATTTCTGTCATTTGGACCAGCTTTTGGTTTCTCATCTTACAAAGTATACATCACATGGAAGGATTCTCCATTTTGGTTCGGAAAATGACTACATTGTTCCTTTTGTTATCCATTTTTAGATCCTGTGATTGGGCACTTTTACTGTTTTGGCTGTTGTTGAAATGAACCTTAGCGTGCATTTTGCTACAGCGTCTGTGTCATGTGGGGGCACAAGTCATGACAGTCTGCATTATGTGTCAATTAAATGATATGATGTATTCTTTTGGTCCTTCCCTTCCTCCCTCCTTGCATGCACAAATACCCAATTGCCTACACAGAAGGCTCACCACCCCTCACGCTTGATTGTGTGGCTGTATGCACGTGGGGTTTACTTGCAGGTAGAAACATATATGAACACTTAAATCACACTAGCTCACATGTAGCTCACCCCCCCCCCCCCCCCCCCCCCCCAAAAAAAACCAATTATCTTTCCATAATTTAATCTCAAGTAATTTTACATCGTTTGCAGGTCAGGTTGATCGGATCTGTTCCTGGTTATCATGTGGGCTCCAATATTAAAAAGTGGGGCCATTTGAAGCTTAGGAGTGTTCTTGAAGAGTGCATATTTGAAAAACAGTTTTGCAAGTCCCCACTTATTTATCAGGTACTTTTCATCCATCTATCCAGTTGTTAGGGCATGCAACTTTGCAAAATGTGGTGGCAAATAAACTTATTAATCCTTTAATCTTTTTATCCGGAAATGCTTAAACTTAAGAAAAAAAATGATATCCTGCCAAACTTCATGCGTAGCAAGCGGCTTTGTCATATATTTACCTTAGGAAAGCCAGTATTATCTATTTTATTCATGGCATACCAATTCATCAATATAAGCTGTCAATAATGTTGCACATAGACAAAAAAGCAAAACAAATATATCATTTTTAAAAGCTGTATTCCAGGAGTGTACAAAATGAAGGATCTGTATCAAACTATTGGCATGTACTACCTTAGCAATTATATTATTGCATATTGCATCCCCAATTAATGGGA
Source organism: Dendrocalamus latiflorus (assembly GCA_017311315.1). Lineage (NCBI taxonomy): Eukaryota > Viridiplantae > Streptophyta > Magnoliopsida > Poales > Poaceae > Dendrocalamus > Dendrocalamus latiflorus. Next base: position 21,276,839 of record CM029671.1, on the reverse strand, counting down.
CTAAAAAATTCAGGATTAACCTTCCTTTCCATTTGACTCAAAAGTTGATAATATAATTTGTTATTGTTTATTACTTCTCAATAAATCTCATGTTTAAACTTCTTGAAGGATGTTTAGCATTAATTTCTTCTTGCATGCAGTTTTCTTCCTTGGGGTCACTTGATGAGAAATGGACGAGTGAATTTGCATGCTCGTTGTCAGCTGGTAAAGCAGATGATGGATCACCGTTGGGTATTGGGAAACCACTGATTGTCTGGCCTACGGTGGAGGATGTTAGGTGCTCAATAGAGGTATAAACTTAAGCCCTGTAAAAGCTTTATAGTTATGCTTCCTGTATCATCATGAAATGCATGCCTCTTGAGTCTTGATACTTGAATGGCTCCTCGTTCTTTGTGCTTTCTTTGCCTGTTGGGAACTTGCTAATTTGTTGTGATACTCCATAAGAAATAAGTGCTGGCCTCAAAAGTACACAAACATATACAATCTTTGTGTTCAATTTTCAGATCAATGCTGGCAAGATCCATGATAAGAATTTCACTAATCTTTTTTTACTTGAGTATCACCGTCTTATTTACCTGCTTTTCTTGGTGTTTGATATTTCATATGTAGGGGTATGCAGCCGGTAGTTGCATTCCAAGCCCTCAAAAGAATGTTGAGAAAGATTTCTTGAGAAAATATTGGTCCAGGTGGAAAGCAGACCATGTAGGTCGTTGGTATGCTCTCTCTTTTCCTGCAGTAACCTGAAAGCTATTATATCGTTCAAATGGAATTCAGAATTCTGCAAGCTTACGGCTTACCGCACCAGTAGGCTGCTATGTTCCAATTATTGACCCATTCTACAAATTATCTAGTACCATACCACTGAAGATTTGGCTAGTTTTTAGAATAGCACAATGGGTATTATATTTAATCCTTTTTTGTTGTGTAATATGCCATGTATCACAAGAGGATTTGCTTGGGCTGTTTGGTTTTGCCTCATGGTAGCCATGATTCGAAGACTAGTAACTTGTGAGTTGTGACCAAACATAGCACTGGTAGATTTGGTGTTGTTTGACCTTTAATTATGTGCCTTAGCCTTTAAACCTCTTGCCAAAATCTAGGATTTGAAGCGAGCTTCTATTCCAAGTAGTGGGGTAGTATAACTAAAAGGGCTAAGGATGGAGATGGGTAACTCTTCTAGCCTTGCCATTCTCTGTCATGACATTGCCAAAGCAAGATAGCAGATCTGCATGGCTGTGGAGGCTTACTAGTTTCATCTGGTCTGTATGGCTTGGCAACATGAGGATTTTAAAAATCCTCTACTTCAGGGGGTGCCAGGTGTTTGTGTGGTGTTTGTGGTTTTGTTTGGGCTCTTGCCCTTTTTGCTCTTCTTAATATAATGAGGCGCAGCTCTCCTGCGTTTTCGAGAAAAAAAAGGGGGTGCCAGGTGGATTTTGCCTTAGTTGACAAGACAATGAAGAATCCCTTTGTAACATAAACAACAGTATTACTTTGTATTAGCAAGTAATGATTATGATTTATGATTGTCTAAATTCTGAAGTATTCTGTTCAAGTGGGCATCTTTGGTTGATGCTCAATCGGTTATTTATATAGGCTGCAAAAGATTGGCATCCTCATCCTTTTTATATCTTTCAGTTTTTTACTTCTTTTCAAAATAATAGTTTTATTATTAACGCTTACTGATATTCTGATCTTAATTTTTTTTATCAGCCGTGCTATGCCTCACATAAAAACTTTTACTCGTTACAATGGTCAAAATATTGCGTAAGTTTTCATAGCAAGTTCTTTCCACTCCAGGATTAAAATAATAAGAATATTTCCTGGATGATCATTATTTAAAGGAGAAAGTCCACTTTACCCCCTCTACTTTCATGAAAGTCCAGATAAAAAAGGCCCGAGACCCACTAAAATCCGGTAGTTAAGCCCCTCAACTTTGAATACCAGTGCGATTTTCACGCTGATGATGGTATTGGTAGTGTTTTGCTTACATGACATTCGACTCCTGAGTAAGTGAGACATTGAGTCATGTCACCAAGTCACCTCACAAGGTGAGCAAGTTCATTAAAAAATAAAAAACAAAAACATTTTTCTTCCTCTCTTCCTCTTCTCTCCTCTCTAGTTGGTCCCACTTTATTCTGCTAGCTTAACACTGGATGCCACTTAAGCTGCTAGCGTGGAAATACCGCTTTGAAAACCACAGAGGTGATTTGTACTGATTTTCAAAGTTGAGGGGGTTCAAAAACCGGTTTTGTAGTACAGGGTCCAACCTAGACTTTGTCGAAAGTAGAGGGGGGTAAATTGGACTCTTTCCTTATCTGAATCCCTTTTTATCCCCCATCAGATGGTTTCTGCTTACCTCGTCAAATTTAAGCAAAGCTGCTTGGGGCGCACTGCAGAAGAACAATACGCAGCTGATGATACGCTCGTATGAGGTACACAATTCTGATGCTTCTTGTTGCATTTGTACAATATTTTCTGGTTATTCTATATTATAGAACTTGTAATGATCGTCATGGAATCATGACTTTGCCTTGTCATTTGACCTCTTTTCAGTTAGGTGTATTGTTCTTGCCCAAAACTCTCCAGTCCGTGCCACAATTTTCATGCACGGAGAAGAACAGCTCAAAGCTGGTAGTAGCAAATCGTTCCTTGTCATTTTATTATCACTATGCAAATCTTTCTGTCATCATCCTTCATTTCTTACACGTATACCCAGGATAACCTGGCCCCTGGTGAGAAGATCAAGACCAAGCTGGTCACACTTTGCTGGAAAGGCGATGAAGAAAAACAACCATCTACAGAAATTGTCAGCTTGCCGGTGCCATATCAACTCCCTCCACAACCGTACAGCACAGAAGGTTAGCTGTTGTCTTAATGGTTGGTATATTTTGAGCTGTAAAACCCCTAAAATGTTCTTTTACTTTCAGATGTTGCATGGTCATGGGATCGGAGGTACACAACGAAGGATGTGTATGGTTCAGTCTGGCCGCGCCATGGCTAGCTAAGCTGTGTGCCGGCGACGATTGTTAACCCTGTTCGGTGTCCACGGCCAGCCAGAAACCCGGTGGTTTATTGATCGGTCGTTGGTCAATCACCGGTATATAGGACCTGATTTCTCGTCCTAATCTAACACTGTTTCTGGGCCACTCGACCAACTGTGTGAGCCAGAGGCGAAGGAGCATTGTTTTTTTTTTTTGAACTTATTGGCGCATTGGATATTTTCAGCCTATCGAAATGTGCACTAAATGTCATTGGCTGCCTGCCATTGTGATGTTTATGCACCGACTTGCTTTAATATGTCTTATTCCGTGCTAAATGCCGCGCTCCGTCAAGAGCGATTAGAAGAAATTGGAATGCACAACAGACTTTGGCTTGACTTCTAGAAGAAGTTGAAAGTAGAAGTCAATATGAAACATACCTTATATGCGTTTTCCTGCAGCTGTTGTTGCTCAAGCCATATTTGTAAGTTGATTATAGGGCTATTTCTTTTTGGTTTCTAAAGGTTACTTTTTGACTTTTTTAACCGTAACTAGCTTTTAAATATAGTATTTTTTAAGATGGGGTTTATTAGTTGATTATAATACATGTTGTAGTGACTTTATTTATATCAATTAAATCTACATGCGAGTTTCTCTTACTTCATATTATCTATTATAAAACAGCTAAAACCTATAAACCAAGATCTTAAGGAGCCTAATAAACAGGCCTATACCGCACAACTCGAGACATCCTCTAGCGGCTCGTTGTCCCCAACTCTGATGCTCGTTACCCACAACGTCATACTCGCTTGTCTCGTCGCTGCCCACATCGTTCCTCCCATCTTGCTCCCGGTGGTGGTTGGTGCCGCTGCCGAGTCACTGCTGCCACACCCTAACCCTACAGTTGAGGTCCCGTTGAACCTCCACCCTAACCCCATCGTTGGTCGTCATCGGCGCCTGAGAAGAACGCTGCGCGCAGAGCTGAGGAACGAACCACCATATCCAAAAATAAATAGGGACAATGGGAAACCTTGCGATATGTCTGGAAATCCGAAAGAGAATGTAACTCTGTAAGCCGACGCGATTTTTTGCGTGATGCACCGCCGGATTCTTCAATATCCGTCGTTTGCTTCCGCGGCCGGGACGCAACGCCACGCGACCAGACGCCGAGCCGAGACGCGGCGTGTGTTCTGGTACATGCTCCCGTCGCGCGTCCCCGTCGCCCACGTTGCCCTCGCCTCGTTCGCCCGCCCGCGTCCGCCGCACGCCAACCCGGCGGGCCCCGCGGCGATGCCGATGCCATGCGCCCATGCCGCCTACGCGCGGCCGCTGCGACCCACGTGAAGGCCCTCCCGGGGAAGGGACGCTGGCCGGCGGGGCCCCGCGTCGCCGTCGCGAATCTGCGCTCCGGCCGGGGGGGATCCGGTCCGTCCGTCCGTCGCGTCGAACGGCTCCCTCCTCCTCGGATCGTCGTGGGGGCCCGCCTACAGATTGGTTCCCGATTCGGAAGATAATCGCCCGTTCTAATGCCGCCATTGCCTTGTTAATTGCGTTTGTTAATGCTAATCCGCAGGTTAGACCGCGTCTAAGAGCAAGTACAATAGTATAGCCAACTAGTGGCTATAACACTTGTCCATTTTATCTATAGCTTTCAAAAAAATAGTTCATACAATAAGGTAGCTATTACAATAACTATTTGGCCCCACGTGTAAGAGAGTGAAATACATATTTTTACGTGCTATAGCTAACTGTAATTTAGTAGCCAACTTCCTTCTCTCTCTTCCTTTCTCTCTCTGCCACGTAAGATTTGGTTGATATTATATTTGGTATAGCCTGCTGACTAAGCCTTATTGTACCTGCTCTAAGCAGCCGGGTTTGAGCGACCATTCGCGTAGGTCGGTTGTATGGTCGGGATTCTCTGTGGGTGTGGTTGCGGTAGCACGCGGTATGAGTTGCGACCATCCTAGTGTTGCGTACTCCCTACATTAACTAACTATATGATAAATTCTGTTTAAATTGGTGACAACGAAAAATTTAAAATTTGATAAGTGCCATCGTGCGCGGAACGATATCAATGTGCATTGCATGGACAAAATTAGCATTGAATCTGGCAGGGACACTATCAATAGTAATTTCATCCCTACGAAAAATTAGACAAAATCTAATTGGTTCTTGCATTTATCAAATAGCTATAAGTTGAGATTTTGCATCCTTTTTCTAATTTAAGGTGTATTCTCACCTACGCTCCTACTAGGAAAAACAAAAAATATTTGGAACTTTAGTAATATTGTATGCCAATCGGGTGCACCCTAGAGCTTGAAGTCATACTACTAGTATTTAAGCTTGTACTATTCGATAAGATTTTATCATCTAACTAATTTACTACTGTGGAGGCATCGTAGCCCGTTTTAGCCTTGATCATATAATTAGTCTATTTATATCATTTATTTCTTCTTACGAATTAGCATAGGTTTACAAATTCAAAATCAATGGCTAACATTGTAATAGCTACTCCTATACCATAATATCACTGACGTTGCGTTAAATTTAGTGGTCCAAATTAAATTGTTTGAAAAGTGAAAACACCTAGGAATAATTGCCTCCTAAAAACCATTAAAAGCAAGCAACAATGACCTACTGTAAGAACCAAATGTGATTTCCTCGCGCGCCGTTTCCCAAATTCGGCACACAGGCACAAACAAAGTGGCCGCCACAAAATAACCCGAATCATGATCTAGCGGAGGACACGGACCTTAAACAGCAGCCTTTGCGGCCAAGAGAGGGGAGAGGAACCAGGAAGCGTCCTCCTCCCATCTATAAATTCCCCATCCTCCACTCCTCTTTATGTAGGAGGCGGCATCGAAACCAAGGGGAGGGAGAGCACCAAGGACTACCTGAGCGTCTCCTCGATCCAAATCTTTCCGAGGGAGTTCTTGGTTGATCTCTTCCTCTTCGACCACCTCCGACGGTACCGTACACTCCTCTTCCTTTTCCCCCTTTCGATTCTTGGTCTGTATGGTTGCAGTTTTGTACCGGTTTAGCTGTTTAGGATCCCCTTTTTCTAGGAGGATCTGTGCTTGATTGATCTTGATTTGCGATCCTGCTGTCGTATTCCGTGGTTAGATCGTTTAGGGATTTAGGGTAGAGCCGTAGAGGTGCTCTCGATGTTGTTAGCACGTCTCAAACCGTTTAATATTGTTGTCTTAAGGTGGAATATCTCGGCTTCTTTTTGTCATGATAGTATGCAACTATTTGCGTTCATATACCCTCCCTTAATTGGGAAATTGAGGATTTACCCTCAATATCTCAACTCAATGACACGTGGGTCATCATAAGTCATTAACACGTGGGCCAGGAGCGTAAATCCTCAATTTCCATCTAAATGGAGGGTATATGATCAATTTTTTCGTTTATCTGCTAGGTGATTTCTTTTTGACCTGTTTTGATGAGATTTTTACCATATATGCCCTTATTTACAATCATCGAGAGAACTCTAGGAAAATGGTTGTTGGTCGCAATTTTGTAAAATAGTTGTTTCCTGCTTATTGTCCAAGTTCAATTAGAACACTCATGATTGCTGGTGGTGTCTAAGCATGCTATCATCAGTTTGGATACGGTTATTGGTCCTTGATTCTGGTAGAGATAACTCCGCGATTGGATGAATTTATCTTTGTTTAATCTTGACTGTACAAAATTAAGTTGCCGGTGATGCAAATAATTTAGTCAGTATTCATTGTTCATGAAATGGAGCTAAGTTGCTCATGGCCCTGGGTTCGTTTTACTCTACAATCATGTGGAGCTAACCTAAGCAGACGTGTCTTGTCAAGGATACGTTTTTTAGCTGTCCTTGGTGTAATTAGGATCTTGTCGAGAGTAGTATGTAGACCAAAGGTTGGTTATGGCCTATGAGGGTGCTGTAAGGAAATGAGAATTAAAATGGAAATTGAAGGTTTGGATGTGGAACTGATAATTCTGTTCATAATCCCGATTCCTGTTTTTTGGTAGTGAATTTAACTATTGCTTCCATGTATGTGTTTGGCTTTTAGATGGGATTTGCTTTAAAATTGCTAGAATTGCAATTCTTTGTTTTTTTTTGCCTAATTTTCCACCACCTAAATCCATTCACGGCATCTTATTCCTGTAACCAGGATCCTTCATTTAATCCCAGAAATATGTTTGATTAATCTTAAAAGGTTGTTGGTTCATTGGAATAAATATGTTGCTAGAAAAAGAATAATGGAGTGGCAATTAGAATTTAGAATAGTGCAAGCTTTCGGTGGTGGTGGGAATGATAATGAAAACACTTGGGTTCCAAGCTAGGCTATGTTATAGTAGGTATGGGCAAAATTTGATTCTGAGCTGAAATGGCAGCACAAGCTGCGCTCAGTGTTCTCTACATCACATTGGTTCTCTCCTTATATCTGCCTGTCACAAAAGTTTCTGTCTTGTCTTTTTATGACTGCTTGATTACAGAAATGGGAATATATGAAGCTGTAACTCACCTGTCTATACTGCATGTTCTAATGATTCATTTTCTTACTTTGTACAGCTCTTGGTGTAGCTTACCACTCTCACTAGTCAAGTTTTCATGTCTGATCTCGACGCTCAGATCCCAACTGCCTTCGGTATACCTGTTGTTCTTTTGGTCCCTATTCTCTTTGAAATTGCTGTGTCTGGAATATTTATGGCTTATTTTATTTTGCTGTACATGTACAGATCCCTTTGCTGAGGCCAATGCTGGAGACTCTGGTGCGGCTGCAGGATCAAAGGACTACGTTCATGTACGCATCCAGCAGCGTAATGGCCGCAAGAGTCTGACCACTGTCCAGGGATTGAAGAAGGAATTCAGCTACAGCAAGATCCTCAAAGATCTCAAGAAAGAGTTTTGCTGCAATGGTACTGTTGTCCAGGATCCAGAGCTTGGCCAGGTATGGTGTAATGACCAAACTTGTGTTCCTTGATCACTTGTTTAACCTTTCAGCAATTTTTTCAAGCTAGTTATCTGTTCAATACTTTGCCACCATAGGTCATTCAACTTCAGGGCGATCAGAGGAAGAACGTTTCCAATTTCCTTGTCCAGGTAGGGATCATTTTGCTTTCCTCATGCTTATTGTGAGATATGAAGATGTCTAATTTTGTTACCTACTGTGTCCCGCAGGCCGGCATTGTAAAGAAGGAGCACATCAAGATTCATGGTTTCTGAGCAACTGCCAGCTCCATAGCAAAGCCTGCATGCAAAGCAGCTATATATCTGGGGTGGAGTATATTTGGTCGTGTACTAGCAGGCATACGCTTGCACGTTCCAGTACACACACAAAACCTAGCCACCTCTCTGCGTGTATGCTTGTTACCGCTGTTGTGTTGAGGTTTGTAAGAGGCACCATCATTAGATGGCTTGTTGCCCCCTCTCATCAAGACTGAATAATAGATGCTACTTGAAGTGTGCTATCCTGCGATATCATCCATTTTTGCGCCACTGATACATATTTTGCACCGCTGTTCACAATTCTGGTTGCCTTACATTCCTGGATGCCATGGTATGGCCTTGCGCTCTTACAATCGTTCTTGCAATGCTTCATGTCAAGGTTGACCGACTTGTAAGATCAGTTGTTTTTCAGTCAAAAAGTTCTGCTGCCGTTGTGCTGCGTGCGCCCATTTCTTTTTGTTTGTATCATTACTCTGTGGTGTTAGTTCTTTTTTTTGGTTTTGTTTTTGGCTTAATATGTTGATATGGTTCTCTGACCATTCAGTGCTCTGGCCTTAATGGTTATGCAGTGCCTTTGATTGATGTTCCTGTGTACAGCGCTGTGATTCTTGACTGGTGGTTTGTTGCCCGTGCTGTTGTGGTGTGCAATTGCTCGTTGGTCATTTTTCTTGAAAGAGCTCCACGGGTCCATGGGGGAGGGCTGAAATGTGCGTTTCTTCTAGCAGGGTTCTAACTGATGCCTTCAGAGTGATGATTATTATGATCTGCGTCACTGCGTGATGTGTTACAATCAAATATCTCGTTCAACATTTCACTTTACAAGGTAGGCTGGATGGTGCATGGGTGCGGTAACCGTGTGTATTATATTTGTCTGCTTTGACCACATCGCTTTGATTACGGCTTCGATCACGATAGGGGGTAGGGAGAACGGAGATGTAAATAGCCACGTTGTTTCGACCACTTTCATCGATCGTGTTGTTTCGACCACGTTGGATCGATTATGTTGTGCGGACTACATTAGATCGACCACCCTGTTTTTGATATGATGTGTCGACAATGTTCTTCCGATCGTGTCTTTCGATCATGTTGTGGCGACGACGTTGAACCAAGCACGTTATTACGAGCACGATGTCCCGACCACGTTTGGCACGACTACGTTGATTGACCATATTGTTTTGATCACGATGTTTCGATTACGATAGTTCACCGTTTCGACCATGATATTTCAATCATGTTGGCTCGATCACGATGTTTTGACCATGTATCCTTCCACCACGTTGATCGACCATGTTCGTTAGACCACGTATCCTCGACTACCTTCCTTTGACTGTGTTTTTCAACCACAATGTTTCGATCATATTTTTCGACCATATTTTTCGATCACATTGGATTGACCATGTTGTGCTAACTATGTTAGATCAACCATCCTGTTTACCCCCACGTTCTTCCAACCACATCTTTCGACCACGTTGTGGCGATGACATTGAACCGACCACGTTAGTATGAGCACGATGTTTCAACCACGTCGTTTCGATAATGATAGTTCACCGTTTCGACCACATTTTTTGACGACATCTTTCAACCACGTTTTTCGACCATGTTGTGTCGACCATGGGCCATGTTGTTTGGACCACAATAATTCGATCATGTTGATTGACCACATTCGTTCAACCACGTATCCTCAACTACCTTCCTTCGACTACGTTGTTTCGGTCACGATAGTTCGCCATTTCGACCACGTGTTGCAACCACATTTTTCGACCACGATGTTTCAACCATGTGTTTCAACCGCGTTATTTTGACTACGTTTTTCGACCACATTTTTCGGACACATTGTTTCGACCATGTTCGTTCAACCACATGTTGCGACCACATTTTTTGACCACGTGTTGCGACCACGTTTACGTGCAGGTCCTTGATTTTTATAGAAAGACCCCTGTCACGTCTGCTTTTGTCAAAAAACCCCTCCGCTTTTCCAAAATTACACACAGGTCCTCGGTTTTTTCAGAGAGGCCCTCCTTTTACAGGATAAAGCCTCACGGTTTTCCTATAATTATGTACGGGTCATTGATTTTTTTTGTAGAAAAATACTTTGTTTTTTTTCTGGAATTACATACGGATCCTTAATTTTTTCGGAAAAACCTCTACATGAATTATTGGCTCTTTTATTTTGATTCACGTGATAACTAACGTAACGTGGCACCACGCTTCCGCTGCTAGTTGGACTGACTGAAAGGGTCATTCGCTGCATCTAACCTGCTTGACATGTACCGCAGATTATGAGCCCAGCTGCTCTCCGCTACTTCAGGTAGTCGTCATGGGGACTACTGAATACTGTATATGTACGCTCGTATTCATGGCAATTTATGTTTGCACACGAAGCAACTCTCTGGCAGGCTGTTACTCCAAACTGTGAATGAATGGTATGTGTTATGAATACTGGGTACGGTTTAGCTTTATTCTGTGCCTGTCCCCTGACCTTTTGCACTGTGCGATTCTCGAAATGATTCTCCGACATCTCTTACCATGTCGGCAGGACGGCTCAGGATATTAGACTATTAGTACAGTGGTACCTATTTGTTAATTGCAATCAACTTCCAACTTTCCCTAATATTTTTATGGTTTACAGTATGCTACAGTCTATGTAGGGAAGTGAACATGGGGTAGATCACAAAGGTGAGAAACAAGTCGTAAGCCTGTCACTCCCTTAGTAGGTCATTGTTCAGAAAGTGAACTGAATGTTGAATCCTTTCTCGGCAAATGCGGTTTGTTCTTTTCAGCTTCTAAAAGCTGTTTTTCAATTTTTCTATAGTAAATAGCTTTTAAACGAAGTATTTTTTTCAAGATATGATCTAGTAGTTAATTGTAGTACATACTTTGCTGACTTCATTTATATCGATAAAAACCGCACGTGAATTTCTGTTACTCTGTAATCTCTCGTACAAACAATTCAAAAACCAAAAGATACAGTCAAAAGTCACAAGCCGCAACCAAAAAGAGCAGACCAGATATTTTGTGCGTCGGCAGCTCGTCAGCGTGGGCAACTTTTGCCGGATTGTTTTTCCAAGTTTCTGCTTACGAATGATGTTGCAACCAGAACGTCTTGCTTGAGGATCGGAAGTAGGGCCTGTTTGGTTCATGCCTAATCTTGCCACGCCTAACCTTAGTCGAGTGTGGCGTGCCACACTTTTTGTGGCGTCCAAATTCCACGCCACACCTTAGGCAAAGTTAGGCAAAAGACTGAGTCTATGTCGCGTGGGCCATATGGCTAACAAAGTGTGGCAAGCCACAACTGTGGCAATGAACCAAAGACTCACCTAAGAAATTGTGGCGCGGCTAAGGTTAAGCATGAAAATTTTGGCTGCCAACCAAACAGGCCCGTAATCTCGTTTCCTGTTCAGACATCGTGCCTAACATTTCCAGCTCTGAATTCGCTGATCCTGCCGCAAGCGGTCAACAGTAGACTTCTGATGCTGCTCTGTCCATCAACAACTTATCGTTCTGCTGTCAGGCGCAAGATGCTGCCGTCCATTGAACATGGCTCCATGTGTCTCTGCCCCCGAAAAACGGTCAGATCGATTCGGTTAATATACAGCCCCGTAGCCGTTAACGTTAGCTGCAAATTAATCTACTGGGACATATCTCTGCATGACCTGGTGACTGCCAGAGTTGTCAGTGGACTCGTAATAAATATTTTTCAACGGAGCATGAACTGAAAAAACAATTCCCCTACTCATTTCATTTTCCAGTAAACTACAAATGTCATCTCTACAGTCCAATCGTGCAACCAAACCGTCTAGATCAGATTACGGGCCTATTCTTTTTTGCTGTGGTTTGTGACTTTTGTCTGCGGCTTGTGGCTTTTAGGCTGTTCGTGCTCACGTGCGGTTTTTGCCGATATAAATGAAGTCGATACAGTATGTACTACAATTAACTAGTAAACTCTATTTTAAAAAGATACTCTATTTAAAGCGCTAATTACTGTACCAAAGCCAAAAGCCGAAAAAGGATATGCCCTACCATTGCAAATAAAAACATCCCTCTACTTACCCAATGCATTCAATCTGGGCCATCCGATTCATGATCTGGTGTAAAGGGTTAACAACGTAACATGAGATTGAGATCACTACAGTTCGTGGCCCTCCACTGTCACTTCTGTCACGGCATCTTTTTGGATGCTTCTTTCCTTCTTTCTTTCTTTTTCTCATCAGTCCCACATAGTCACATGCATATGTTCGCTCAGTAACCTTTTTCTTTTCTTCTTCTGATTCGTATTCGCTAGATTTCCCCAGGGAAAAAGCAGCACCACGCAAACGAGAGGAACGTCTCATCACGTCGTCATTTCCAGCAAGCAGGGCCGGCCAGCCAGATCTGTGGCAGGAAGCATTATTTTTCTCTGACAGGCATGCCTAACGAGATGAGATCTGGACGCATGTCTCTGCCCATCCTGGCTGAAATGCTGATGGTTACATGTGTTTTTCCTCTTCTTGTCACCTTTGTGTAGCAACGTACAACAGTAGACAGAAAATCCGTCCAATCGAAACCAAAGTACGTGTCAAGGAGCGGCTGAATGTCACTCTTCTTGAGAGAGTGAATTCAGAGTGGGAGACCAGAGTACGTGAACTGGAAACAAAGCCGTCGACACTGAAACGAAGCCTTGACCGTTGTCTCGGTCTCGTCATCGTAGCGAATGGTTATGATGGAGCTCTTAGCCGGGTTGGAGGTGAGATCAGAAGCCTTTCTGAAGATAAACAATAACTCCCTCACCACCTCACAATCTTGGGATGAAGGGCTAAAGAAGAGCACAACATCATCTGCGTAGATAGAGACGCGTGGCTCTGTTACCAAGCGGCCGAGTGGACTTAGCAACCCCTGACCCATGGCCCATCTTTCTGCAGCCTACAGGACGTCCATAGCCAAGATGAATAGGGTGGGGAAGAGCGGGTCCCATTGCCGTACTCCCCGCGCAAATGATAGGGGCGAACTACGGCCACTGTTGAATAGTACCAACGTTGTGGCCGTACGAAGGATGGCAACGATCCAACAATGCTATTTGCTACCAAAGCCAAGATGCGCCAGGACGCTCAACAAGAGCTCCTAGGATAAACTATCAAAGGCTTTCGTAATACCAATCTTGAGGAGGATGGTAGGAATTTTCTTCCTATGAGCGTCACCGCAGTATTACGGACTAGCTTGAAATTCTCGTGGATACATCACTTTGTAATGAAAGCTGATTGCATTGATGACACCAATTTGCCAATCACGGAGATGAGCCGTAGCGACATTAATTTGGCTATGATATTGGAAAAGCTATGAATTAAACTGATTGAACGGAAGTCCTTAACAGCTTCTGGGTCGTCCTTTTTGGAAGCAACGTAAGATTGGCAGAATTGAGCTTGTGAAAGTTTTGAGCATTTCCGCTATGGAATTTGGCAATGGCGTTCAGGAGGTCTCCCTTGATGGTTGACCAACAGAGCTTGTAAAATAGCCCTGAAAATCCATCTGACTCTGGTGCCTTCTCTGACGGCATTACCATAATGGCAGTTCTGACCTTCTCCTCTAGAAAGGGGGCTTCAAGAACAGCAGCTTTAGAGGGGAAGAGAGAAGGTAGGCTAAGCGCATGCAACCTCAATGGGTGAGCTTCTAGCACCGGAGAGCCCATGATCTCCATGAAGTAATCTTCGACCATCTCCAACTTGTCCTCTTGGCTCGCAGCGACGCGACCGCCATGTGAAAGTCTAGGGATAAACTTCTTGTGGCACCGTGCATTGGACTTCATGTGGAAGTACTTTGTATTGGCGTCGCCCTCACGGAGGTGCAAGATACATGTGCACTGACGTTGGCAAATGCGCTCCAAAGATGCTAGAGTGAGGCATTTCCCTTTGAGGAGAGCACATACGCTCGCCGCTGGAGAGAAGGCGATGGGCTTGTGCTTGATCGAGCTGGAAAATGATTTCGTGGGTGATCTAGAGCTACAGACTGAGGCCTCTAAGCTTGTGCTGCCCCCACTTTTGTAGTGCCATGGCCATTCAGCGCAGCTTGGTGTCAAGAACAATGTACGGGTCCTTACTGTGCACTAACGACGACCATGTCGTGATAACATCCTGGAAGCCATCAAGTCTGGTCCAGAAAGTCTTGAAGTGGAATTGTCTAGCATAGAAAATAGGAGCATGGTAGTCCAAAATCATCGGGTAGTGATCTGAGATCGAGGAACTGAGAGCTTGCAGCTAGCTCGTTGGGTAGAGATCATCCCATGAGTTCGAGAAAAAAAACCCTGTCTAGCTTGACCAACGTGGGACGCAACTGTTCACTACTCCATGTGAAACGGCGTCCAGCAAGAGGCATCTCTGAGAGGGCCAATGAGTTGAGGGCATGCCGAAATCTGCTCATAATTCTTCGGTTGATACGATTATTGTTCTTGTCGGCAGGGTCGCAGATCAAATTGAAGTCGCCATTAAGTATCCACGGGAGCTGGACAATTGGCCCTGATGGTGGTGAGCCCCGAGATGAAGCGGACCTTGTCTGCCGCCAACTGTAGCCCATAGACAGAGGTAAAATATTATTGGGCATCATCCGCCAAGACTCTAACAATGGCTGAGATGGTGAACTCACCTTTTCTGAAAAGATGAGGGCATCACCACATCTGAGCCCCAGTCTGCTAGTAATTACTGGTGAGAAGTTCAAACCAATTGTCATGCACGAGAGAGAGCGAGAGACCACTGATTTGAGCCATGCAAACTCCGCTACCATTGCTAAATTGTGGCGCAGACGGCTACAATACGAGTAACAAAGCAACAAAATTGTATCCATTTCCTCCAAAAAGAATCACTCCAACGTGACAGCCATCCTAGTCAATCAATATTAATATCGCAACACCTATCTCACCAAAAATCCATACATAGTTACACAAAACCAAAAACCCCCCAAGAAAGAATCATACGAACGGACGACGATCCTGGCCGCACGTCGGCAGCCAACGTCCGGCGGCGACGGTTGAGATCTCACGAGCTGGTCGTCCGGAGCGCGCACTCCTCCGGCGCGGCCGGGTACCTCTCGCGGTCATCGCAGTAGTCGTAAATCAGGAGGTTCCTCCCCACCCAGCCGGAGTCCTCGCGCTGGCCGTCGTCGAGCGCCCACGCCGGCGGCTGGTCCCACCAGCTGTCGCCGGTGGCGGCCGCGCAGCTGGGCGGGGCCGCGCCAGCCCCCCACGAGCAAGCATCGGCGGTGAAGTCGCGGTAGGAGGAGACGAAGGGCGCCTTGGTCCAGTCCGTCTTCTCAAGCCCGCCGCGCGTTGCCCAGTCGTCGGCGTTCCAGATGCTGGAGAAGACGTACATGGGCTTCGTGATCGGGAAGAAGTTGTTGGGCTTGTCCGAGTTGCGGTACTCGCGGATCGGCACCTTGTCCACGAAAAACCTGCAAAAAGAGGGAGAAGAAAACTGAGTGAGGTCTGATAATTTTGGAGCTTGCCACGAAGTCGTTGATCTTTTGATTGGACAGTCCAACGAGTAGTCAAGGATCGACGCTCTTGACAGAGTCGGCTGCTGGGTTAATCTTATTACACATGTGTATTATAAGAGTGTGTGTCAAGTACTTATGTATATGAGTACGTGTAGAAATTGTAACGGCGTGGTTGAAGCTTGAGTCAAACGCTTGGCCAAAATTGTAGTCGAAGGCGTAGTCAAAACAACAGTTGTGGCTGTGGTCAAAGTGTCAGTGGTATCGGCCATGGTCGAAGTAGTCAGAGTGGTTGTAGTCGTGAGTACTGTAGACATCATACTCGGAGGAGTATTGTAGACGTCATATTCGGAATAGTACTGTAAACGTCATACTCGGAGGAGTACTCTAAACCAGTGGTGGACCCAGAGAATTTGACGAGCCTGGACGAAGAACAAAGTCTAAATAACAAGCGCTCAGAAACATAGATCATAATACAAGCAAAATATGACAACCAGATTAGTTTTAACTAGAATCATATCGTAGCACATGTTCACAAGATCACATGGATCTATAAAGTAAAACTTAACAGGAAAAATACATGCTAGTTTCTAGCTACGAAGCATACGACTACGAGCTCCAGTTAGCACAGGAAGATGAGCCCGGGTCCGCCGGTGCTCTGAACGTTATGGTCGTAGAGTCACTGTAGCCGTCGTAGTGTCATGATCGTAAAGTCATTGTAATAGTCGTAGCATTATGGTCATTTGATCTCTGTAGCAGTCGGAGGCCTACTGAAGCTGTCGGTGCTCGGAAGACCTATGTGGTCGAAGTGCCGTGCTCAAAAGACTCGAAGCCTATGTGTGTGGTTGTAGGCATCTGAGTTGGTCTTAGCGAGACCGAGTCTAGCGAGTAGTACGCAGTGTGTGCAAATCGTAGGGATTGTGGCTGGGAAAACCAGATGAGAGGTAGTCGTGGGTGAGTGGCCTGTATATGTGACCGGTTTGTATCTATTTAAGCTATGTAATTTGCTGAATATTTGAGCCAGAGAATAACAGAGTAAACACAGAAAATGTGTGAGCACGTAGCACAGCAATGTCGTGTCACAGTTCTTTTATGTTCAGTCTTGTTATCAGCTCCATCATCTTATTCCCAACTCCAGTAAGCCACTTGTGTGCATCAGTCCACCTGAAAGCGTGCGTTTGAGATAGGTTGGGCCAACAATTGGTATCAGAGTTTGTGTTTGTGTATACCTTTATTAATCCATGTCGCGTTGCGAGCTTGCTGAGAAACGTCACTAGCAACGGGGGCGTTCTGAAGATCGGCGATGGGAGTGCGCTGAAGGCATCGGCGGACGATGGCAACATCTCCCTCCCGTATCCCATGCTTACGAGAAGCAACTACATGACTTAGGCTGTGAAGATGAAGGTGTTTATGCGTGTTCAGGGCATGTGGGGGTGTAATCATGGGATGAGGAGGTGAACGAGAGGCAAGATCAAATGGCGCTTGTGGCAATTTTCCTCGCGGGGCCGAAAGATATGCTGCTTCTCCTAGCGGAGAAGGAGACCGTAAAGGAGGCCTGGAACACCCTAAAGATAATACATCTCGGTGCCGATCGTGTTAAGGAGGCACGTGTACAAAACTTCAAAAGTGAGTTCGAAAACTTGCGCATGAGGGACGCCAAACAGATCGATGACTTTGCGATGAGGTTGATAACAATCGTCAGCAAGATACAAGGTCTAGGTGAAAAGATGAAGAGGCCTACATCATGCGAAATTATCTACGTACTATGCTCAAGAAATTCTCTCCCGTCGTCACCACGATTGAGTAATTCAGCGACACAAATAACATGTCAATCGAAGAGCTAATCGGGCACTTGAAGACGCAGGAAGAGGGAGAGCGGCGCTACGTCAACAGCAATGAAGACAAAGAGCACTTGCTCCTGACGCGCGCAGAGTGGGAGGCTTGATCGTGGAAGCATAAAGGTGAAGGCTCCTCAAGTGGTTCTGGTGGTGGTGGTGGCCATTGATATTGAAGAGGTAACAAGGCAAAAGTAAGGTGTTTTTAACTGTAATGATTATGGATACTTTGCTTCAGAATGCCGTAAACCCAGCAAGAAGGAGAAAGCAGAGGTAGCGGAGGCGCATCTCATCATGGTGGATGCTGACGATGAACTGACGCTGTTGTGAAGAAGATGCAACAAGCTTAAGGGGGTGATTGTTAGGTTAATCCTGTTGCATGCGTGTTTTGTAGGAATGTGTGTTGAGTACTCGTGTGTACAAGTACATGTAGAAGTTGTGGCGGCGTGGTCGAAGCTACAGTCGAAGGCATAGTCGAAACAGCAGTCGTGACCGTAGTCGAATTGTCAGTTGTAGTGGCTGTGGTTGAAGTAGTCGCAACGGTTGTAGTCATGAGTACTGTAGACGTCATACTCGGAGGAGTACTGTAGACGTCATACTCAGAGGAGTACTGCAGACGTCATACTCAGAGGAGTACTGTAAACTCATACTTGAAGGAGTACTGTGGATATCATGGTCGTAGAGCACTGTAGCAATTGTAGAGTCACTGTATCAGTCGTAGCGTCATGTTCGTTTGATCTCTGTAGCAGTCGGTGCTTGAAAGGCCTGTGTGATCGAAGTGCCGGGCTCAAAGGACTTGAAGCATGTGTGTGTGGTCGTAGACGTCTGAGTTGGTCTTAGCAAGACCGAGTCTAACGGGTAGTGCGTAGTGTGCGCGAGTCATAGGGATTGTGGCTGGGAAACTGAATGAGAGGTAGTCGTGGGTGAGTGGCCTGCATGTGCGGCCGGTTTGTATCTACTTAAGCCATATAATTTGCTAAGCATTTGAGCCAGAGAATAACAGAGTAAACATAGAAAAGATGCGAGCAATTAGCACCGCAATCTCTTACCTCAGTTCTTTTGTGTTCAGTCTTAGTATTAGCTCTATTATTTTGTTCTCAACTCTAGCAAACCACTTATATGTATCAATCCACTGTGAAAACGTACGTTTAACATAGGCTGGACCAACATCGGCAACTTGGAATTGCTCTTGATGATGAGCGAGCATGACTCTCTCTCAACAGGTGCCAATGTACAGTACTAATCTAATCGGCGACTGCAGCGGATCATGCCATGTGCGAGTGACCACCACTGGGCGCAGTGGTGCTGCAGTTTGGAGTACAGATCGAGCTGAGCTAGTATTCATTTCCGGGAGAAGAGACGGACATGGATTGGTGGGCATGTGGCATGGGCAAGACGGTACACAGTGGCACGCATTGTTTGGTCCCAAACAGGGTGCGTACCCAAGTACCAACACAAGCGGCCTAGTTTGGCATATGCATACCGGACTGACCTAATTCAGGGATCCATTCAATTCGACTCGCCCCATCGCTTCCGGCAGCAACTAAATCCAGCAAGCCCACTCCAAATTAGCACTAAATACTTGTTAAATCAGTAGCTTAATTCAAAAAAAGAAGTTGATCGATGGGGTTAAGTACGTAGCAGTAGTAATTGATTAGCTGTAGGATTGACGATGTGCTTACACGATCTGCTTGGGGTTCCAGAGGATGGAGTAGGTGTGGAACTCGGCGGTGGGGTCGAACCAGAGCGAGTGGCGCATCTCCCGGCCACCGACGCCGCTGCGGTACACGTTGGTCTGGATGATGTAGGGCTGCCCCGTCCGGTTGCCCAGGAACTCGAAGTCCAGCTCGTCGCGCTCCGGCGCCGCGTCCAGGTCCGAGCACATCTGCAACGCGATGTCGATCGATCGAATGCGTCAATTTCACTGGCTAGCTATTCAGTTAGGTTTTAGAGAGAGATAGGCGGCCGGTGCGTACGTAGTAGGCGGTGACGACGCCGGCGGAGTCGTTGCCGACGAGCTTGAGCTTCATGCTGAACCACCCGAACAGGTACTTCTGCTTCGTCTGGAACCCGACGCCTGCAAGAAAGAAGCGACCGATCTAGACACCGCATTTACCCTTCGCCATGATCGATGCTACGAACTGAGGTAAGCTGGTAGCTCGGCTGTACTATAGTATATGCTTACCCGTCTTCTTGTCGAGGTAGAGGTACCACGTCTGGCCATCGGGAGAGGTCTTGACGTGGTCCTCTGCGCCGCTGATCTCGAAGTTGTCGCCGAACGACGACGAGGCCGCCGCGTGAGCGCCCCCCAAGCAAGAAACGGCAACGGCGGCGCACGCCAGGAGAGCACCGATCGCACATGGACGCCGCCGCGACCCCATCGGTGACAACCCCCCTGAGGAAGATCGTATCGCCCAGGGGAAACGGCAAAGCTGCAGGCAGAGGCGGAGCAGAGGAGTGGAGTGTGCTTATGCTTTAGCCCGGGGCAAAGCACAAGGCAAGGCAGAGGAGAGAGCACCGCGCAGGGTAGCTTGGCCTTTTTATTGTAGGGGAGCGGCTTTTGTTTAAATAAATCCACGGTGCTGAAGAAGCGTGTAGCTGGACACGACTCACTGCCGCTTGGCTGTTTGTCTTTCTGTGTGCACGCACGGCTAAAATTGCACCGTTGCAGCCATCTCATCTTTTTCAAGAGCCTCCACTTCTTTGTCCTCTTATTTTATAGCCTATTTTAATCCTTCAATTTATAGGAGTTTGAAAAACACTTCTAACTATAAAATCATTCATTCTACACTTTTATCTATCGAAACTAGAGCAAATCACCCTTTTGCCCTAAACCAACCCGGTTTTTGATAACTTGACATCCACGTATATAGGTTTCACTGATGTGGTATGCTTAGGTTCTTCTTCTTCAGCCAAAGGATGTGGGTGAGCAGAAGCGGTGGTGATGGTGAGACTCGGTGGCAGAATGGTGATAACGATGATGTCTTGGTGTGTTCCTGTAGATGGCTAAGCAGTTGGAGAAATTCTGCAGCGCATAAGTGGACGGACGCGGATCGAACACAATAGTGATAGACTCTATGGGCATGGAGAAGATGAATAGGGTGTTGGCGGATTTCAGCATAGCCATGGTGTGGCGCGGTAGTGGCATTCTCATGATGACGATGTGGCTTGGGGGATGTCACCGTGGCCAAGGTTAGTGACAGTGGCGGTGTCGAAGTAGGCAGATCTGGCAAAGGCAAGCGTCAGAGGGTGCGGGAAGCAAGTGGGTCGGTGGAGCCGAGCAACGTCGATGGGGTCCGACGGCGGCATGATGGGGGCAGGTTGAGAAAGAGAGAGAGATGGAGAGGAAGATAAAGTTGTCATGGGTTCGCGGCGGCCGGTTAAGCTTGGCAAGGTGGGAGAGCAGAGAGAGTGCTGTGAAAGATAAAGAATGAAAGCAGAGAGGGAGATGGTATGACAAGTAGGCCACACTAGTTTTTTTTCTGATTAAGTGTTCTTGATTGTACTATATCCATTCACTTAGAGGCCATGTGAGCAAAACCGTATTATGTGGTTGCCATGTTATCAAAACCATGGTGGTTTTAGATGGTTTCAGACGAGGTGGTAGACTTGCACCAGTCTTAAGAATCCAGAAGCGTAAAGTGAATGATTTTATAGTTGTGTGTATTTTTTGGACTCGGATTATAAGTCGAAAGGGTAGAAGGAAGTTCTTCGTTTTATTTATCATCACAAGCTTTTGCGTTGAAAAAAGAACAGTAGTGTTGTCATTACTCCTAGTACGTGCATTAGTATATTATAGAGAAGGGCACTAGTTGTCACGCACGAACTTGAGATCCAACCAGTACTATACTCATCAGTCTATCCATCCGTCCGCCTGCTCGTGGCTGTCACATGAGCGGATCATGTTCATATGGGCGAGTGGATTAGGCATCTGATTGCAGGGATCGAGGGGCATGTGTGGCCGTTGAGAGAGGGCAATATTAAAGGCAGGTCACCAGCCAACCAACTCGCTTCTGCGCTGCTGCGCTCCTGCTCCGCACCGTGCGAGCGTCGTGCTCTCTGCCGTGCGTAGCATAGGGGCTGTTTGGTTGTCTGCGCACCGCTCCTTACATCCGTTAGGTCAGACTGAGGAGCGAAACTCTCTCTGCTCGTTTTCCTCGGGACTGACTCGGGGTGAAAATTTGCACGCGATGGATCTGGCTCCGAAAGTCAACCAGGCAACCAAACACACGCTCTTTGCATGAGCTGATACAAGCCAAGTGCATACAGGCAACCAAACAGCCCCATAGTACCGCTGATTTGTGTCAGCTAGTGTACTAACCAAAGGTTAATTTGCCACCTAAAGACTGCACCTAGTGTAGTCGTGTGGGCGGTTTTAGACAGCCTCAAAGTAGGCACACTTCATTCACATGTCAACAAACCAATGCATCCGTCTCTTCCCTTCCCTTCCCCTGGTATATTTGACCTACGTGCAATTGCGTGTATTCATCTCAGCGACCGTTGGGATTGTGGATTCGATGCAGCCATGCATGCACCTATGCAATGGACATCTGTATATGTTGTGGATGCACATAGTTGCCATAACTTGGAAAATGCATTGTGCACGGCGCATGTAGATGGTTGCTTTGCGCAACGGCCACACTTCAAACTAGTATACCGTAATGGCTACTGCTACCTGATGTGTCAAACGAGAATACAAGTATGATAGGTGTGAGACCGAAGATGGCAATAGAGAGGGTGAATGATGCATTAAACTGATTTTTCACTCAAGTAGCTATAGAGTTATGAAGATCAGATTAGAGTGCCAAGCCTCAAGCTAGAGAACATGCACCTGACTGTTCTAGAAAAATCAGCACAAGCGGTACTACCACTGTGTTACCTGCGGTACTACCGTGATGCGGTACTAGCGCTATGGTACTAGCGGTACTACCGCTCCCTGATGAACAGAGAGAAATAGCCCAAGTTTTAAAACAAAAATCAAAAGAACTTTTGACTCGTAGATCCAAATGAGTTAAAAATTGGCAGGGATCTACTCTAGGATATTGTGATCTATTCCAACAAACGATCATGAAAAATATGGCCAAAGTTGAGACATTTTTTAGTTTGAAAAAAAGTGCACCACATGAATCAAAACCAAATCTATCAAATACAACTTGCTCGTGGGTAGATGATGACCAAGAAGTGTTTAGAGGTATTCTTATATGTCACAACAAGTTAGATCACCAAAGAATTCAAACGAGAAACCCCCAAATCATGAGATGATCATAAAGGCCAAAGTTAAACAAAACCGAATTTTCTCATGAATCTTGCTATCAAAGTGCCTAGATGGATGGAGATGTATTCTCAGTGATCATCTCTATCTCTTATATGTCCTTGACACAGTAAGATCGCAAGAAGGGAAGACGAGAGATCAAAACCAATCAAAATCACGAGCATATCAATCAAAACATGATAGAGACTCAAGAGTTGCACAACAATTGATGTATTTCTTACTTGAGAAGTTATGTTTTACAGCCACTCCACCTTGGAGGATAAAGAGCACACAAGGCACTTACTCTCAAATCTTAACCCTAGAGAAAAGAGCACAAGAGATGGGTTGGATGATTACATATGTCTCCATACCAACCTCCTTTATATGTGAGCAACCAGCCATCTATTTTCTTTAGTGGATCCTATCCACTATTACAATAAGTGAAACTCGTTAACTCTGTATACGGGTTTTACTCTCACAAATTCACTTATGCATATTTTTCAAAGCGCACAAGTTCATATCCGCTAAGTCCTTAGTCTTGATCCATCTTGATCAAACTAGCTTTACCTTGACCTAAACCACTCTCCAACGCATCGCCCATGTGCCGTAGTTTTGATTCAAGATGGTTTCCGCTATTTTGGTCTAACTACCAAAATACCCTTTCTTGGCCCAGTCATCACCAATCACTGCAAGCAATCGCCATGCTTACCATGTGTAGATGCACCACTAGTTTGCCATGCGTCGCTAAGTCTCTCTATCTTGGTCCCACTGAACCACGGCTCACTTGGCTCGTGCAAGCCACATGGTGCCATTCCGCCGTTCAAACTCACTTTCGATATTTCCCTCCTTTCTCATGCCATGCTTGAGCTCATCGTCTCACTTGGCATCTTTGATCATTTTGAACCTCAGCTCCTCCATGAACCTAGCCCGGATCCTCACTATTAATCACGGTTGACTCTAAGCGACTCTACATATCCAAGACAATAAAATCATTTTCAGGTACAAGTTCTTCACAACTTGACCCATATTAGTTAAGACATGCATCATACAACCTTAATGCAATGATCCAGATCATCCCAAATCAATTCATGACTCAAATCCCAAAACATTATTTTTCTAGGAAGATCGGTAGTACCGCACGTACCATGTTGGTACTACCGTATTGCGATATTACCGCTCTCCAAAGCGGTAGTACCGCACCTTCGCATCTTGCACTGGACCTCTTTGGAAAAAATGTACCACAACTCAGACCGGAACTACCGCTCTCGCGGTATGATTGCTCTCACAACGTTGGTACTACCGCATAAACACCTGTGGTATTTTTGATTTTCCTAACACTTCCAGAAAACAACCCAGTCGAAATGCAATGTTTACAAATCCACTTGACCACTCTACCAAAATTGCAATGGTTCATCACAACATTATGCTGAACATTCTCGCATGGTCCTTCAATAGCAAGATACTATAAACATATTTTATCTTTTGAGTGGTGGCACTTCACTTTAGAAAGATCTGAAATTATGTTAAAACACAGCTTTTCTACAAATAGCAAATACTTGTTTTGGATGGCGCGTCCATCGGATAGGAAGAGCTGCATGACGCTATGATTAAAGAGTATTAATCTAAGTGGAAGTGTGCATTGGATCCAGCCCTATATTAGAAGTGAGACGTTGTGTCATGGCGACTAGCCCCACTGGTCCCCGTCCAATTACCCACCTTGATCTGATGAAAAAGTTTTAATCCTTGGGTTTAGTAAAGTAATTACAACAGTGCTCATTTAAAAAACCAGGTCTATCAATCTATAAAAGCTCAAGCCAGGAATCTTCTTGTTTCTACCATGTTCAAGTTCTTGTATTTTACTACACTTTTAAACTCAAGCCAAAAGACGTGAATTTTAATTTAAGCAGTGAGAACATGATATAGGTGGCTGGTTGCTTTTGTATGTGTTTTTTAATATAGTAATAGATGGCGGAGATACTGAGATGAACAACAACACGGTTTTAGACTCAAAATGTAGTTTGAAAAATCCGCTTCAAAAAACTGTTCTATTTATTTTGACTTTCGAATAAACAAAAATAAAAAAAAGATGACTACAATCTATTGTCATGTTGCGTGTTGTGGAGCATGCAGGACCTAGGAAGAGCTCGGGCAACATCCAGTTAGCTATCCTTTAGAGCATCTCCAACAGTATGAGCTAGTTACTAGCTCTAAGATAACTTCTCCAATAGTACTAACTTTTAGCACATATCTCATAACATAAATAGCCTCACATGACACTCTCACATAATCTTGGAATGTGTGTATGAGACTAACTCTTGATCAAGAGATAGCTTTTCTCTCTCTTCTATTAAAATATAAAATAATATGCTTAGAGCTAGCTCATAAGTCACTATTGGAGATGCTCTTATAGATAGTTCTTTAGAATGCTAGCTTTTAGTGTGTACTATATAAATGATGTGGAAGTCTTCTAGTTAGTTGCTAATTAGAACCATTGGAGATGCTCGTGCATGCTGTTAAATGAGCTGCTTTATCTTTATTTCTTTCTTGAAAGGTGAATGAGATGCTTTTGCAAGCCTTGTGTATGTAGGGCCCCAACCGACAGTAGTGGCGAGGGAGGAAGGAATAAAGGAGGATTTGTTGTTTTCTGCGTGTGGTGCACGTTTGCACGAGAAAATCTTAGGGTACAGAAGAGAAAAGAAAAGAAAAGGTTTCAGCTGGAGGAAGAAAAGAAAGATACCTTAGGCACGCGTGTGTGCATACGTTGCAAGTGTACCATTTCTTGTGTGCAGCAGTATACTCCTTTAGATATGAAGGTTTAAAATGAGAAGTATACATTTCAAGTGTACCATGTCTTATTTCTCTCTCTGTATTTTAATATTTACCAGTAAGATGCCATGCAATACGACGGAAACAGTCATAGATGTTGTCACACAAAACATAGGTTATATTTCCTGTGGAATGGGAGATATCAGTGTAAATTAATAGGGTTAGTCGCCAGCGGCGGATTTAGAATTCTGGCGATAGGGTGCGAACATACAAAAGGTTCAATTATTCAAATATAATAAATTACATATATTGTTTGCACTACAACCGAAATCACAAATATTTTGCCCCATGTAGATGCAAATATTGAGTATTTAGTCCATATACACACACAATATGCGTATCATATACTTATTCTTTCCAAAATAATTTAGAGGTGCAATTGCACCTTCATAGTTCATACACCTACCTAAATCCGCCGCGGCCTAAAGGAAGAAGGAAGCTTTTATTGCTCAGTTGTTTACGGGCTGTTTCAGGGCCGGCTCAGCAGGGCCATGTACCATCGACTATCGAGCTGGCTTAGAACAGCACAGCCCAAGTCGATTAGGCCCATGCCGTGCTAGCCCGGGAGGGGAGACGGCCGGGCTATTATTTGGGCCTGGGCCGCGTTGACTGCGGGTCTGTCGTGAATCGTGTGTGAATCAATACGAACGTGAGAAGCAAACGAATCTAAATTCTAGAAGGAAGCGCTAGTCCAATGCCAAAAAAAAAAAGATGGTGCACATTAACATACAACCTGCGAGCTGCAAAAAAACCGAAAAAAATATTAACCAATGATGTACAGGCATATATAATACCACGCACAATGCAAGAACCCTAAGTCATACTCTTAAAAATAAAATATCAGTCTAATTATCGAGGTATTTGGAGAAGGCACATGGACGGTGGTCTTGGGAGTAGTAGAAGATTCGTTCCGTGAAAAACGGGGCCGTTGATGCCAGGGTCTTTTTACTGAAAAAAAAACTCACTTTTGGCGGTATTGAAAACGTCATTTACAAAATAGTATTCTCTTGATACCAATTGTAAAAATAACACTACCTGTTGTCCAGTCAGCGAATGGCCGGCTTCTCAGGCTGACATGTGGCACCTACTGTTAGAAATTAGTCTATTTATTTATGGCCCATTTCCTTAATTCTAAAGCATGTATAGTTTAGTACCATATTGCTAAGGTAAGGTGACGAAAGCCGATTTATAAGGTGGAGTTTTCACCACTCTTTGAATATGGATAGAGATGGTATGAGGAGGGTTCTGTCTAGTCACACACGCGCGCACGCACACGCGCGTATTCGCGCCACTTGGCAGGCCAAGTCTATCTTTATTTTACTAAACTCGACACCACTCTGTCTCTGTGTTTGAATGAGATTCAAACGTTTGAATTTGAGACTTTACTGGGGTTTTGATGATAGACAATTACTAGTGGATAAATGGCTGGTTGAATATGTCAGTTACCATTAGGTAAATGGCTGTTTTAATCATGTTAGTTATCAGTCTGTCTATATATACCTGGAGACGTCCAGAGTGTGTGGGAGAATCTCACTGCCTCCATTTTCTTTTCTGCGATTTTGTGCTCGAGTACTGTGCTGTCTGAACCTCGTCGACCTTTCTTCCCGGCGTGCACCTGGAAGGAGGGAGAGCGGCTATCTCCAAACCGTTGCCGCAGAAAGTACCTGCACGGGGACGGCAATAAGGTTTCTGGGCAGCGCATATGCGCGACAGCTCATTGCACTACGTCATCTACGTTCTGCACTGCGTCAAGCCTGCGCGGCTTCTTGTTCTTTATCAGGCTAACAAGTAAGTCGTTCGCGCGCACGTACGACTTTGTTACGATATTTTTCTTGAGTATATTCTGAAGTATGATGAGTAGCCTGCTGTTAGTAGTAAGTTTTGCATCACTAGTTTATTGTATTTGTCTCCTTGTAAAATTTAGAATTAAAATATTACCCACATTTGTATCACCTGTTGCTTGGTCACTAGGTAGCAGGCTTTTCGGGCCGACATGTGGTGCAACTGCCGCCCTGTCATTAAACCCACCACATGTCGGCCCAAGGCACCTGCTATCCGGTGATGAGGCAGCAGGTGCGACACATGTCGGCTTGAGAAGCCTGCCGCTCGGTGATCGGCCTGTAGGTGCTACGTGTCGGCCTAAGAAGTCCAACGACCGGGCGGCAGGTGCCACGTGTTGGTCCGAGAAGCCTGCCACCCGGTGATCGTGCAGTAGGTAGTGTTATTTTTGTGATGCTAAAATAGTGTTATTTTTAGAAATAACATGTACAATACAACTATTTCCGCTAATGATTTCTTTTTACTCATGTCAACTGCGGCCATCCATGCTTTTTTGTCCTCGTCGTTCACCATGGACATCATGTACGAAAGCAACATCGCCGTCGCTGTGCATGATCAGGGTGAGTGCAGCAGTTCGCAGCTTCTTCAACGTCAGCGTTTCGGACTTGTCGTCCCACAGCTCAGGCAGCTCATCGGAGTAACTTGGGTCGCCCACCGTTATGTCAGCAACATCAACCATGTGGCACGTTTGCCCATCCATCCAAGAAATCATCATCGTCCACGTGGTAGCCGTTGTCACATCCCAAAATTTTGCTTTTTGGAAAAAATTAAATTCAAGTTAATTATTTTAAGGTAATTGGAAATTTATTTGGCTTTTCTGAATTTCTGGAATTTAAAACCTATTTTTAATATTTAAAATTAATTTAAAGTATAAAAATTAAATACCATCAATAGCTGGAAATAATTTTACTTAGTCCAAAATGTGTCCAGGAGCTTCTGTGAATTTTTCTGGAATTTTTGGAGGTATTTTCATATTTTTCTGAGGCCTAAATAATTACTTAGCATTTTCTGGAAATATAAAATCAAAATCGAAAATAAAAACTCATCCCCCTCCCTCCAGCCGACGCGTGGACGGCCCAGGACCGCCCACGTCGCCGCTCGGCCAAATCCAGGCCACCCCTCCCCTTCCCTCGCTGCCTAGCGGGCCCGGCCCGTCAGCCTCGGCCCCGCCTTCCCCTCCTCCTCGCCCGACGCGTGGACGGCTCGGATGAGCCGCGTCTTCGCGCCCGGCCTCAATCCACCGCTCCCTCCCACTTAAGCGCGCCCGCCGCCCGATCTGCATCGGAGTTACGTGGCCGCCATCCGCACCACGCGCCCCGCTCTCGCTGACTGCGGGCCCCGCTGGTCAGTTCCGTCGTCTCCGCGCGGACGCCGGACTCCTCTTCCCTTTCTCTCTCTCCCGAAGAATCCGGCGACCGAATCCCGCTCGAACTCGGCCTCTTTCTTCGAATTGAACGCGGATTCAAACTACCGGGGGGATAAGCGTCTTATCCCCTAAAAGCCCGGAGCTCCGCGTTGCCTCCGACGGCTTATCCCCAAATTTGAATCAGCCTCGGCCGTCGACTTCGGCGAGGAATTCCCGCTGCCTCACCCCTCCCCGAGCCCTATAAATAGCCCCTCGGCCTTCGCCTCTCCCCGCACCACCTCCCAGCACCCTCCACCTCTTCTCCGGAGCCCTGAGACGCCCCGCAGCCGAGCTTCTCTCTCCGCGAGCCCCGCCCAACTCCGACGAGCTCTCCCCGCCGCCTCAGACCTCCCCGGAGCCCGTAGCCGCCACCTGCAGATTCTCCGAGCATCGGCGGATCTCCTGGGCACCTCGGCCACCTCTTCCCGTCGCCGGAGCGTCGTCGCACCGGAGCACCCGAGCTGCCTCCGCTGCTCCCTCGCTGCCGGCCGTCTCCGTTCATCCCCGGACCTCACCAACTCCTCCAACCAAACCCCCTTCGCACGCAGATTACAATCTACGCACCGCCTGAACCTCTCCGGCCCATCCTCGCCGCCGGCGCCGTCGCCTCCGACCATCGCTGCCCGGGCCACCCGAAGGTATCCCTCAAAGGGATTTGCTGCCCTTTATGGGTAGGCAAAGCCTCCCCCTCCCCTCTGGTTAGCAGCGCGCGATTTCAACTCCCCGGTGCGCGTTCGAGCCTTCGGCTCCGCGCGCTGGGTTGAGTTTTTCGTTTATTTTTCCGCGCTGACAAGTGGGTCCCACCGTCAGCGGCAGCCGTCTGTGCGGGCCACTGCCGCCTGGGTCCCATCTGTCTGCGCCAGCCTCTGACAAGTGGGTCCAGATCCCAGTGGGTCCCACCTGTCAGTGACCAAGGCAGATGAGGTCACTGGCAGAGGGGTCCCACATGTCAGTGACCGCAGAGGGTCTACTGGTCAGTGGGTCCCACCTGTCAGATTCTCGGAATAAAATAAAAGATTAAAAATTAAATATCCCAGTGGGTCCCACCTGGCAGAAATTTTCGAATTTCTGGATTTATTCAAACTGAGAATTTCAAATGATCATAACTTTCTCGTTTTAACTCCAATTTCAGCCATTCAAATTTCTAAATTCATCTAAAATCATGATCTACCCAAATATGGCCTCTTTTGAATTTTTGGATTTTATTTGAATTTTGTTTGTAATTATTTGTTTGGTTTGCTTCGTTTCTATCGCGTAGATTCCAACGTTGTCGACGATCACTCCACCCAACAGCAAGAAGACCCAGAGAATCTGCAAGAAGGCAAGTCTCCTTTGATCATCTTGAACCCATGATTTGAAATGTTTTCAAACTATTTTAAATTATGTGCATTGCTATTTACATAAAATATTAGTTCAAATCTCTAGGAACTAGTTATTCCAACTTGCTATGCCCTCCATTGAAGTTGAATGCCATGTACTCTTGTCACCATAGAATTTCCTTTGTCTCATTAATGAGAGTATTATAATTACTTGTTGATATTAGAGTGGTAGTACGATGCTTAGCCATGCTAATGAATATTTCTTAAATCTTGAAAATGGGAAACTAATATTTATTATTGAACCCTTGTGTTTGTAAATGTAGTGGTAATTGGAGTTGCCACTGATCTTTTAAAATAAAATAAAATGTCAAAGTTGATTTAGATTAGGGTGGATGGTTGGTTTGGCTTGGTGCAGTTAGCACGAGATCTTGTTAAGTGTATGTTCCACCCTAGTCAATTAAGGACCGACGCTTGTGTTTGTCCAGACTGAGCATTAACCGTACAACCACAAGTCTATATGGGTACGACCTAGCTGACTAACTTATGATAGTCTAGTTTAGGTGCCACCAGTGGAAAGTGGGTGCCAGGGATGGACTGGTTATCCACAGTGAGGGACAGGGATTTACTGTACTCATATGGCGCAAGAGGGGGCTTCGGTTCGGGCAGTTAGCCTACCTGCGGTGAAACCTCAGCGGGTGGTATCTAGCTAGATTAGAGTAAGGTAAAGGCTTTGTGATATTTTATCTGGGTCTCATGCCAAAGGAAGCGTGTTGACTTTTAGGATAATTTATCTCTTGTGGGTAAAGTTGTACAACCTCTGCAGAGTGTAAGACTATTCGAATAGCCGTGCCCACGGTCAAGGGCGGGCAAGGAATGCATTCACATGGTAGATTTCTGGTTTTGGTTTTAAAAATCAAGAATTTGTGTTCCGAGAGTGGAGGGAACTCTTGGAAGGGTATTCTGGCGGTTGGAGCCAGAGAGGGTGAATGGAACCCGAAACTTTAAAATTTGTTATCTAGTGTTGGTGGATGGAACCTTCACTATTAAGTTAATGTAGTTCTGTTAAAACATTTATTTGATTAACTTGATGCCTTTGAATTTGATTAATGGTAATTTAAAATGTTGCTTTGTGCTAAAAGAGCCATATAGCCTTCCTTTGTCAAGCCTTGCATCTATGCATTTTTCCCAAGACTTGCGGAGTACTTTATGTACTCACATGCTACACTCAAAAACAAATCTCAGAGGAAGTTGAAGCTCAAGAAGGTGACTACGACTACTTCTTCGCGTGTGGCTGCGATGGATTCTTCCCGGAGAACTAGGTCGCGCTTCCCCAGTCAATTGCCTGTGGCGTATTGATGGGTCGTCATCGAGTTATCTTTTGCTTCCGCTGTGTTTCGTGTGTGCGAGGTCTTAAACCTCTATTGTAATAAGGAGACCTTTCAGTCGTTACTCTCAATTATTGTAATAAATCGCTGTTGGTGATGTTTTCCATTCTGTTTAACTGTGTGCACTAGCTTTGATCTGGGACTAGTGCAGTAATACACAGAGGGTCCGGGTTCGGAAATCCGGGGTCCCGACAGAGATGGTATCAGAGCCAATTTGACTGTAGGACGTGACCTAGATTAAGAATGGCAAAACCCTAAGGATTTGTATTTATAAAAAGTATGTTAAAAATACATAAGTTTCTTTGCTTCTACTCTCCTCTTTCTAGTATTCCGTTCTTGTCTTTACACTCCCTTTTGAAAACTTTTTACTAATCTTTTCTGTTACTCAACTTTGTAGATGGCCGCTGCCCTGTGGGACTACTACTCACATGGGGAGGATGCTGGAGATTTCGCTAGCCTTCTCCGACAGTTGATGCAGTGCTTGGAGTACCGTCAGCCGCCCATTTTCAGGGGACGGAAGACACGGATCCTGGATCGAGACTTGTGGTCGATGGAGGTATTCCTGTATGCACGGGATGGGGAATTCAACTCCCAAAAATACCCAATCAAACACCCTCGGTCCCGCTGTTTCGACGCTGTCCAGGATGCAGCACGTCTCGCCATTGACGAGTTGTGCCATTTGCACAAGGATGCTGTACATCAGTCCCCTTTTTGCTTCTTCATCAACCCTCGAGCAGGACAGAGGTATCCAGATCCTTTTGACATTCCAGTTGACGACCCTCGACTGTCACATCAGGTGCAGCTCACCCAGGCGATGACAGTCACTTATGCTAGAGCTCAAGAGGAAATAGGACAACTCCGGATGCTTCTCACTTCCAGTTATCAGCACTCCGACACTCTCCGCGCACAGCTTCTTCGGGACCAGACAGACGAGTTTGGACTAAGACGTCTCAAAGCTGTACCAGACTACACGCCGTCTTCGCCAGTGCCAGCTGCCGTCCCCAACAACCGCGCACCATTACGACCTGCAGGACTCCGTACCAGGCTCACAGCACGCAAGAAGGTGCATCGCCCCAGTCAGCCACCCGTCATCATCCTCACGAAGCGCAAGCCTTCCCCTTCCCGCTCGCGCTCGACTGCCTTCAGTCGCAACCGTCCCCGTGTTTCGACCGCTTGTGATTGCTCACGACATCACGTAAATGAGCAAGAAGAACCAGAAGAAGAGCCAGAAGAAGAACCAGAAGAAGAACCAGAGGAAGAACCGGAAGAAGAACCCGAGGAGGGCCCTGAGGAGTGCATCTTTGGAGAGGATTAGTAGTCTTTTGAGTCAGTAGTACCCAAATAAAATGTCCGCGTTATCAGAACGTTTTATTATGTTTTGGTGTGCTAGATGGACTGTACCAAGCCTAAGTGCACTGTGGTACAACCATTCTTAAAACTAGGTTGGTTTCAATAAAAGTTCTTTTGCTAAAAATTGAAATGCCTATTTCTTTCTTGTGTGTTGGTTTGGGATGTGGCTTAGTCTC
Organism: Dendrocalamus latiflorus; assembly: GCA_017311315.1. Taxonomy (NCBI): domain Eukaryota; kingdom Viridiplantae; phylum Streptophyta; class Magnoliopsida; order Poales; family Poaceae; genus Dendrocalamus; species Dendrocalamus latiflorus. The sequence continues at coordinate 21,243,814 of CM029671.1, read as the reverse complement.
CCTGAATCTCTTACCTTTGCTAATTCCCTCTTACCTTCTACTGAAACCGCTTCAGATGGTGAACACAAGGAGCAACCCTGACAGCAGCCGTGATGCCAACAATCAGCCAGAGAACAATATTCCACCACCTCCTGCTCAAGCCCCTAATTTGGAGCAGATGATGGCCATGCAACTGCAACTACTTCAAGCTTTGGCGCAGAACCAAGTGCAGCAAGCTCCGCAGGCACCCAACCAAGCTCCCCAGTCTAAGATGGGAGAATTTATGAGGACAAGGCCTCCTACTTTTGCTGGATCCGTAGATCCCATGGAGGCAGATGATTGGATTAAGGATGTGGAAAGGAAGTTGGTCCTAGCCCAGTGCAATGACAATGAAAAGGTGTTGTATGCTGCCCACCAACTCAAGGGGATTGCTGCTAATTGGTGGGAAAATTACCGCGCCGCTCATCGAAATGCACAAGCTATCACGTGGGATGAGTTCGTGGAAGCTTTTCGCACTGCGCATATTCCTACGGGAATAATGGACATGAAGAAGAGAGAATTTTACCAGCTGCAGCAGGGAAACCTCAGCGTTTCCGAATACCTTAACAAGTTCACCCAGCTGTACAGGTATGTATCTGAAGAGATCACATCTGAGGCGACCAAGATCTGGAGGTTCATGCAGGGACTCGACCCTAACCTCAAGGTGCAGCTAGTGTCCAATGATTATTCAACTTTCCAGCATATGGTGAACAAAGCTTTGGTACAAGAAGATGCTCAACGTCAGCTGTATGAGAGCAGGAAGAGAAAGTTTCAAGCGCAGCAGGGCGCGAGTAGTTCTCGGTTTCGCCCTAATCCACCTCAGTTCCACAGAACCCCAGAACCAAGTGCACCAAGGACTCCATTCACTGGACCTCGCCCAAACCAACAAGTTCCCCGGACAGGCAATAGTGTTCAACCCCAGCAAAACCGGACTTCAGCAGCAGGAGTGCAGTGTTTTAACTGCAAGAACATGGGGCATTATGCCAGTAACTGTCCCCAGAAGCGCCCAGCGGTGACCCCAGTTCGTTTCAATTTGGGGACCACACCAACACGAGCTCCAACTACAGGACAAGGCCGTGGGACACCTCAAACTCCAAAGACTCCGCAGGCAATGAGCAGGGGACATCTCAACCATGTGACCGCGGAAGCAGCCCAGGATGCACCCGACGTAGTTCTGGGTAAGTTTCTTGTCAACTCAGTACCTGCATCAGCATTATTTGATTCTGGAGCTTCGCATTCTTTTGTGTCAAAAGATGTTGTTGAAAGATATAATTGGGATGTGCGTAGATTACAGAACCCCATGCTAGTCCAATCCCCTGGAAAGGAAATGAGGACTAACACGGTTTGCCCTAACGCAACTGTGGATATTAATGGAGTTAAGTTCCTAGCAAATCTTATTATAATAGACTCCAAGGGTTTAGATGTAATACTTGGTATGGATTGGTTAGCCAAGTATAAAGGAAAGATAGATTGTGCCGACCGTGCTGTTACTCTCACCAACACGGAACGGACACAAGTAAGGTTTCAGTCAAAGGCACATTCCCAGAAGGTGGGTAAGTTAAACAGTTTGAAGGGAATAACCTTGGAGAAGGTGCCGATAGCATGTGAATACCCAGATGTATTCCCTGAAGATTTGCCAGGAATGCCACCAGATAGGGAAATTGAGTTTGTTATCAACCTGGTACCTGGTACAGCTCCGATTTCAAAGAGACACTACCGTATGTCTGCAAATGATTTGGCTGAAGTTAAGAAGCAGATTGAAGAGTTGCTAGATAAAGGATTTGTAAGACCCAGCTCGTCACCCTGGGGAGCGCCCGTACTGCTAGTAAAGAAGAAGGATGGTAGCCTTCGCATGTGTGTGGACTATCGATCATTGAATGATGTGACGATCAAGAACAAATATCCTTTGCCTCGGATAGATGATCTGTTTGACCAATTGAAGGGTTCATGTGTCTTCTCCAAGATTGACCTTCGGTCAGGTTATCACCAATTAAAGATAAGACCAGAGGATATACCGAAGACAGCCTTTGCTACTCGATATGGATTGTATGAGTATACAGTGATGTCGTTTGGCTTAACAAATGCACCCGCATATTTTATGAACCTGATGAATAAGGTGTTCATGGAATATTTAGATAAGTTTGTTGTGGTATTCATCGATGATATTTTGATATACTCCAAGACTGAGGAAGAGCATGTAGAGCATCTAAGGATAGTTTTGGAAAGGCTCAGGAAACACCATTTATATGCCAAGTTTAGTAAGTGCGAGTTCTGGTTGAAGAAAGTAGCTTTCTTGGGTCATGTAATTTCCGCAGGAGGAGTATCCGTAGACCCTGAGAAAGTAAATGATGTGCTGAATTGGACGCAACCCAAGTCAGTAACCGAGATCAGAAGTTTTCTTGGATTGGCCGGTTACTATCGTCGCTTCATTGAAGGCTTCTCCAAACTTGCAAGACCTCTTACCCAGTTGCTAAAGAAGGAAAAAAAGTTTGAATGGAGTAAATCGTGTGAAGACAGTTTTCAAGAACTGAAGAAGAGGTTGACATCTGCGCCCGTGTTAACACTCCCGGATATTAGGAAGGATTTTGAAGTCTTCTGTGATGCGTCCAGACAAGGGTTAGGCTGTGTTCTGATGCAAGAAAAAAAGGTAGTAGCCTATGCTTCAAGGCAATTGCGGCCCCATGAGGAGAATTACCCAACCCATGATTTAGAACTTGCAGCCGTTGTGCACGCTCTAAAAATATGGAGGCATTATCTGATGGGTAATCGCTGTGAGATTTATACAGACCACAAAAGTTTGAAGTATATATTTACTCAACCCGATCTCAACATGAGGCAAAGGAGATGGCTTGAGTTGATAAAGGATTATGATATTGGGATACATTATCATCCGGGAAAGGCTAATGTGGTAGCTGACGCTTTGAGTCGAAAGAGTTACTGTACCAAGCTATGGATTAAAGATAGTATGCCAGCACTTCAAGAGGAATTTCAGCGGCTCAACTTACAAGTAGTAGAAGAGGGGTTCTTAGCCACTTTGGAAGTTCAACCAACCTTAGAGGATCAAATCAGAACAGCTCAAAAGGAGGACAAGTGTGTCCAGGAGATCAAGGATAATATGAAGAAAGGGAAAGCATCAGAATTTTCAGAGGATGAACAAGGTACCGTTTGGTTTGGAAAAAGAATTATGGTGCCTGAGAGGAAGGAGATAAAAGAGTTAATCATGAAAGAAGCCCACGAAGCTAAATACTCAATTCACCCTGGGAGTACCAAGATGTACCAAGATCTCAAAGAAAGATATTGGTGGGCAGGTATGAAAAGAGAGATTGCAGAGTATGTAGCTTTGTGTGATGTGTGCCAGCGGATTAAAGCTGAACACCAGAGACCTGCTGGACTTTTGCAACCATTGCAGATCCCTGAGTGGAAATGGGAAGAAATTGGTATGGATTTTATAACTGGGTTACCGAGAACCAAATCTGGGCATGATTCGATTTGGGTTATTGTGGACCGTCTGACGAAAGTCGCTCATTTCATTCCAGTAAAAACCACCTATTCGGGCGATAGACTCGCAGAGTTATACATGTCAAGGATTGTGAGTTTGCATGGAGTTCCCAAGAGGATTGTGTCAGATCGAGGAACTCAATTCACTTCAAGATTTTGGCAAAAGCTGCATGAACTTTTGGGCACGAACCTAAACTTCAGTACGGCTTATCATCCACAGACAGATGGGCAGACAGAAAGAGTAAATCAAATCTTGGAAGATATGTTGAGAGCTTGTGTTCTAGCAAACAAGACTAACTGGGATCAAAGTTTGCCCTATGCAGAGTTCTCCTACAATAATAGTTATCAATCCAGCTTGCAAATGTCTCCGTTTGAAGCCTTGTATGGCAGAAAATGTAGGACGCCGTTATACTGGAAGGAAGCAGGAGAAGGACAAGTGTTTGGGCCAGATGTGTTGAAACAGGCAGAGGAACAAGTTCGCTTAATTCAGGATAGGTTAAAAACAGCACAGACGAGGCAAAAGAGCTATGCGGACAATCGTCGAAGGGCATTAGAGTTTGTACCTGGGGATCACGTTTATTTGAAAGTGTCACCTCTCAAAGGAATGAGACGTTTCGGAGTCAGTGGAAAGCTTGCTCCTAGATTCATTGGACCTTTTCCTGTTATAGCAAAAAGAGGGGAAGTGGCTTATCAATTGGAGCTTCCGCCTCAGCTGTCAAAAGTGCATGATGTTTTCCATGTGTCCCAGCTAAGAAAGTGTCTCAGAGTGCCAGAAGAGCAGATGCCTCTAGATGAAATAAACGTAAAGGATGACCTCACCTATTCAGAGTATCCAGTCAAGATATTGGAGGAAGCAGAGCGTCGTACGCGCAGCAAGGTCATTAAGTTCTGTAAAGTGCAGTGGAGCAACCATTCGGAATCGGAAGCAACTTGGGAGCGTGAAGAGGACCTAAGAGAAGAATTCCCCGACCTTTTTCCCAGTCCATCCGAATCTCGGGGTCGAGATTCTTTCTAAGGGGGGTAGCCGTTGTCACATCCCAAAATTTTGCTTTTTGGAAAAAATTAAATTCAAGTTAATTATTTTAAGGTAATTGGAAATTTATTTGGCTTTTCTGAATTTCTGGAATTTAAAACCTATTTTTAATATTTAAAATTAATTTAAAGTATAAAAATTAAATACCATCAATAGCTGGAAATAATTTTACTTAGTCCAAAATGTGTCCAGGAGCTTCTGTGAATTTTTCTGGAATTTTTGGAGGTATTTTCATATTTTTCTGAGGCCTAAATAATTACTTAGCATTTTCTGGAAATATAAAATCAAAATCGAAAATAAAAACTCATCCCCCTCCCTCCAGCCGACGCGTGGACGGCCCAGGACCGCCCACGTCGCCGCTCGGCCAAATCCAGGCCACCCCTCCCCTTCCCTCGCTGCCTAGCGGGCCCGGCCCGTCAGCCTCGGCCCCGCCTTCCCCTCCTCCTCGCCCGACGCGTGGACGGCTCGGATGAGCCGCGTCTTCGCGCCCGGCCTCAATCCACCGCTCCCTCCCACTTAAGCGCGCCCGCCGCCCGATCTGCATCGGAGTTACGTGGCCGCCATCCGCACCACGCGCCCCGCTCTCGCTGACTGCGGGCCCCGCTGGTCAGTTCCGTCGTCTCCGCGCGGACGCCGGACTCCTCTTCCCTTTCTCTCTCTCCCGAAGAATCCGGCGACCGAATCCCGCTCGAACTCGGCCTCTTTCTTCGAATTGAACGCGGATTCAAACTACCGGGGGGATAAGCGTCTTATCCCCTAAAAGCCCGGAGCTCCGCGTTGCCTCCGACGGCTTATCCCCAAATTTGAATCAGCCTCGGCCGTCGACTTCGGCGAGGAATTCCCGCTGCCTCACCCCTCCCCGAGCCCTATAAATAGCCCCTCGGCCTTCGCCTCTCCCCGCACCACCTCCCAGCACCCTCCACCTCTTCTCCGGAGCCCTGAGACGCCCCGCAGCCGAGCTTCCCTCTCCGCGAGCCCCGCCCAACTCCGACGAGCTCTCCCCGCCGCCTCAGACCTCCCCGGAGCCCGTAGCCGCCACCTGCAGATTCTCCGAGCATCGGCGGATCTCCTGGGCACCTCGGCCACCTCTTCCCGTCGCCGGAGCGTCGTCGCACCGGAGCACCCGAGCTGCCTCCGCTGCTCCCTCGCCGCCGGCCGTCTCCATTCATCCCCGGACCTCACCAACTCCTCCAACCAAACCCCCTTCGCACGCAGATTACAATCTACGCACCGCCTGAACCTCTCCGGCCCATCCTCGCCGCCGGCGCCGTCGCCTCCGACCATCGCTGCCCGGGCCACCCGAAGGTATCCCTCAAAGGGATTTGCTGCCCTTTTATGGGTAGGCAAAGCCTCCCCCTCCCCTCTGGTTAGCAGCGCGCGATTTCAACTCCCCGGTGCGCGTTCGAGCCTTCGGCTCCGCGCGCTGGGTTGAGTTTTTCGTTTATTTTTCCGCGCTGACAAGTGGGTCCCACCGTCAGCGGCAGCCGTCTGTGCGGGCCACTGCCGCCTGGGTCCCATCTGTCTGCGCCAGCCTCTGACAAGTGGGTCCAGATCCCAGTGGGTCCCACCTGTCAGTGACCAAGGCAGATGAGGTCACTGGTAGAGGGGTCCCACATGTCAGTGACCGCAGAGGGTCTACTGGTCAGTGGGTCCCACCTGTCAGATTCTCGGAATAAAATAAAAGATTAAAAATTAAATATCCCAGTGGGTCCCACCTGGCAGAAATTTTCGAATTTCTGGATTTATTCAAACTGAGAATTTCAAATGATCATAACTTTCTCGTTTTAACTCCAATTTCAGCCATTCAAATTTCTAAATTCATCTAAAATCATGATCTACCCAAATATGGCCTCTTTTGAATTTTTGGATTTTATTTGAATTTTGTTTGTAATTATTTGTTTGGTTTGCTTCGTTTCTATCGCGTAGATTCCAACGTTGTCGACGATCACTCCACCCAACAGCAAGAAGACCCAGAGAATCTGCAAGAAGGCAAGTCTCCTTTGATCATCTTGAACCCATGATTTGAAATGTTTTCAAACTATTTTAAATTATGTGCATTGCTATTTACATAAAATATTAGTTCAAATCTCTAGGAACTAGTTATTCCAACTTGCTATGCCCTCCATTGAAGTTGAATGCCATGTACTCTTGTCACCATAGAATTTCCTTTGTCTCATTAATGAGAGTATTATAATTACTTGTTGATATTAGAGTGGTAGTACGATGCTTAGCCATGCTAATGAATATTTCTTAAATCTTGAAAATGGGAAACTAATATTTATTATTGAACCCTTGTGTTTGTAAATGTAGTGGTAATTGGAGTTGCCACTGATCTTTTAAAATAAAATAAAATGTCAAAGTTGATTTAGATTAGGGTGGATGGTTGGTTTGGCTTGGTGCAGTTAGCACGAGATCTTGTTAAGTGTATGTTCCACCCTAGTCAATTAAGGACCGACGCTTGTGTTTGTCCAGACTGAGCATTAACCGTACAACCACAAGTCTATATGGGTACGACCTAGCTGACTAACTTATGATAGTCTAGTTTAGGTGCCACCAGTGGAAAGTGGGTGCCAGGGATGGACTGGTTATCCACAGTGAGGGACAGGGATTTACTGTACTCATATGGCGCAAGAGGGGGCTTCGGTTCGGGCAGTTAGCCTACCTGCGGTGAAACCTCAGCGGGTGGTATCTAGCTAGATTAGAGTAAGGTAAAGGCTTTGTGATATTTTATCTGGGTCTCATGCCAAAGGAAGCGTGTTGACTTTTAGGATAATTTATCTCTTGTGGGTAAAGTTGTACAACCTCTGCAGAGTGTAAGACTATTCGAATAGCCGTGCCCACGGTCAAGGGCGGGTAAGGAATGCATTCACATGGTAGATTTCTGGTTTTGGTTTTAAAAATCAAGAATTTGTGTTCTGAGAGTGGAGGGAACTCTTGGAAGGGTATTCTGGCGGTTGGAGCCAGAGAGGGTGAATGGAACCCGAAACTTTAAAATTTGTTATCTAGTGTTGGTGGATGGAACCTTCACTATTAAGTTAATGTAGTTCTGTTAAAACATTTATTTGATTAACTTGATGCCTTTGAATTTGATTAATGGTAATTTAAAATGTTGCTTTGTGCTAAAAGAGCCATATAGCCTTCCTTTGTCAAGCCTTGCATCTATGCATTTTTCCCAAGACTTGCGGAGTACTTTATGTACTCACATGCTACACTCAAAAACAAATCTCAGAGGAAGTTGAAGCTCAAGAAGGTGACTACGACTACTGCTTCGCGTGTGGCTGCGATGGATTCTTCCCGGAGAACTAGGTCGCGCTTCCCCAGTCAATTGCCTGTGGCGTATTGATGGGTCGTCATCGAGTTATCTTTTGCTTCCGCTGTGTTTCGTGTGTGCGAGGTCTTAAACCTCTATTGTAATAAGGAGACCTTTCGGTCGTTACTCTCAATTATTGTAATAAATCGCTGTTGGTGATGTTTTCCATTCTGTTTAACTGTGTGCACTAGCTTTGATCTGGGACTAGTGCAGTAATACACAGAGGGTCCGGGTTCGGAAATCCGGAGTCCCGACAGCCGTCCAGCAATCGTAGTGCAGCTCCGTGTCCGATCCTCTGTTGTCGTCGCCGTCGATGAATCCCATCTCAACAAACCTGATCAAACCGTTGCCGTCGGTGACGCCTTGGATCGGTCGTGGGCAAGTTTCCCCGTAGCCGTCCCTGTTGGCGGCCATGGGGCCTGGGGTCTGGCAGTGGGATGAAACATACAACGTGTGTTAAAAATTGACTTGTAACAGGGTATTAAGGTCTTGATGTAATTGATATTAGATTAAAATTGGTTAGTTTATTTTCTTATTAGTCTTTCCTTATTTAAGTTATTCCATAGCTAGTTTTATGTATGTAATATAAATACTAACCACAAGGTTAATTTAGAGGATAGAAAAATTCAGAAAACTTGGCTACGTAGTTATGATTGAAGCGGTTTTTATGTGTTCTCTTGGAATTGGACCAACAATTAGTATTAGAGCCAGGGGTAGCGGCGACAGTGCTAAAGGCAGTGCTAATGATGATGATGTGCTCAATTGTGCATCTGACGTCGGAGGAGTTCCATGGGCAGCACGTCGAGTTCGAGGCAATGGCTCGCGGCAGACCGGATCTTCCGTACAAGCACAAGAACGATCATGTCATCTCCACTAGCGAATATGTGGGACATCATATGTGTGCCCTGAAAGAGGATTCCATCTACGTGGATAGCAACGAGGTAGAAGGGAGTTTCGGTATAGTGGCACACCAGCGAGGTTCCTCTGCTTAGAGGGAGGCGTGTGGGCTAACGTTGAGATGTGTTCGTTGTCCTAAATCGAGTACGAAGAGTTGAGTCCAGGGCGTTAAGGAGATGTGTTTGTCGTCTTGAGTCGAGTCCGGAATGTTGAGGAGATGTGTTCGTCGTCCTGTGTCGAGTATGAGTTATGCAAGTCGTAGTTGAGACCAACTGCCTCAAGAAATTAGATATACGTCAAGATTAAGAGGGTGTTAGTTGAGTTAGAGTCTTTGTATATAGATGTATGTGTACTAGTTGAGTTGAGTTTCTATATGTAACTATGCACTTAGCTTGCATGTAGATCACTTCATGTGGAGGTGTATCTGGTAGTTCAAATAATGCGTTGATACTAAACTAGGAGTATGCCGAGTCAAGATTAGAGAGAGAATGTCGGAAATAATCTTGACTTATCAAGTAATATGGTGTTAGGATCTTGATGTATTTGACATCGGATCAAAATTGGTTAGTTTGTTTTCTTTGTCATGCTTTTCTTATTTAAGTTATTCCATAGATAATTTTATGCATATATACTATAAATACTACCGCAAGATTAAAAGAATAGAGAAATTTAAAAAACTCGACTACACAGTTATGACCACGGCAAATTTTCAGTATTCCATAGAGTATGAGGCTGGGCCTCGACGAGCACATGGCAGAGTAGAATGCCTCGCCAGAGATTGACCCAGCCCAGCGAGCCTCCTCTGACCGAGATCATATTGTCAGCGCCATGGAGCCTCTTTTCTACTCCCGGGTGTAATTACACCCTATGTCGTTTCTCACAACGTAAGGAGTATCTCGCGTAACGAGGAGTATGTACATGTAGTACACGAGTATTTAAGACTATATAGGTGGTATGAACAATTTTTCAGAGGTGGTATGTACTTTTTTTCAACATACTCCTTTTTATGTACGTATATAAAGGTATTTACAAAATACGCTAAAAACTATGAACTCCCTTGTAATTTTTTTGTGTGGTTCACATTAGAATATCTTATAATTAGTATATGAGTATACCTAAAGTGATAAATGAGTATTTCAAATTTATTTAAGTGGTATATTAGAGGTGGGTGTAATTACACCCGGGAGTAAAAGGTATATATATATATATATATATATATATATATATATATATATATATATATATATATATATATATATATATATATATATATATATATAGGAAAAATACTTTTTACTCCCGGGTGTAATTACACCCACCTCTAATATACCACCTAAATAAACTTGAAATACTCCTTTATCACTTTAGGTATACTCATATACTAATTATAAGATACTCCTATGTAAACCATACGAAAAAATTGCAAGGGAGTCCATAGCTTTTAGCGTATTTTATAAATACCTTCATATACGCACATAAAAAGGAGTATGTCAAAAAAAATATACATAAATAAATTTGAAATAGTCATTTATCACTTTAGATATACTCATATACTAATTATAAGATATTCTAATGTGAACCACACAAAAAAATTACAAGGGAGTTCATAGTTTTTAGCGTATTTTGTAAATACCTTTATATACGTACATAAAAAGGAGTATGTTGAAAAAAAAGTACATACCACCTCTGAAAAATTGTTCATACCACCTATATAGTCTTAAATACTCGTGTACTACATGTACATACTCCTCGTTACGCGAGATACTCCCTACGTTGTGAGAAACGACATAGGGTGTAATTACACCCGGGAGTAGAAAAGAGGCTCCCTATATATATATATATATATATATATATATATATATATATATATATATATATATATATATACACACACACACACACGTCTAGGGTATATAGCCAAGAATCTCACTGCCTCCATTTCTTTCTCCTGCGAACTTGTGCTATTGTGTTGCGCCGTCTGAACCTCGTTTACTCTTCTTCCCAGCATGCACCGTGAAGAAGAGAAGAGGTATCTCCGAGCCGTTACTACCGTGAAGACTTGCACAGGGGTGATAATAAGGTTGTTGGGCAGCGCATTTGTGTGACCGCTCTTGCACTGCGTCTTCTATGTTTTTGCACTGCATCGAGAATGCACTATTTCCTGTTCTTCTTCAAGCCCAACAGTAAGTTATTCGCACGTTCGATCAACTTTGATACCGTATTTTCTTTGCGTATTTTCTAAGTACAATGAGTAGCTTGCTATTAGTTATGTGTTTTGCATCACTAGTTTTCTACTGTATTTATTTCCTAGTAAAATTTGAAATTAACTACTACCCATATTTATAACAGTTGCAAGCATCGTAGTAGAAGTACGAGAGCTTTCCTTGTTGTTTGAAGGTGCCTCTTTCAGGTTTGTTAGGTCATGGTTCACCGGCCGTGGTCGATCAAAGGAACAGAGAGGCAGCGGAGTTGGGGAGCCACATCGGTGGAGGGAGAAGGTGACCAGAGAGGACAGGAGTAGAACGGAGGCAAGAGAAGGACGCCAGACTAGATAGCACGTTGGTCCGGCGCTCGACGCCCGGGAGGCCGCCATTTTAGAGCAGAAAGCACATTGGTCACCAGCGGAGTGCACGTCAGTCGAAAGCGATAGAGAAGAAGAGCAAGCCCGTAGGAGCGGGACGCCGACGCGGTGGGAAGGTAGCACCTTGTAAGCGTAGAGGAAGAAGTAGAAGCAAAGGATCTGTTTGGTGTGGTGGACGCTGGCTAAGTGCACAACAGTTGGGGTGATACGAGAAGAGACGATGAAGTGGCAGCAAATCACAATGGCAGACATGGTCGGCAATTGGGGGCAACGGCGACTAGGGCCAAGATGAGGGGCTGCTCGTCGGGGACCCGGTGTGGAGCTCCACAATGCTGGAGCCAACAAAGACGAGCGGCGGAGAGAATCGGCGCTAGATCCGAGTAGAGAGACCACTGAGGAGAGCAGAGGGGGGCTGGTGGGTCTGACGTGGAGGAGACCAAATCCTGGGTTGGCGGTGGCCGCACGGCACGATGGCGCCAACGCGACAGCTCACATGAGCTCTTGCCAGCGGCCGACGGCGGATGATCTGATCTATTGATCGGAGGAAGAAAGGAGCTCATCTATCTATAATATTTTGCACAGCCCCAGGAGATTAGATCATGGGGATTGAATCATCTCCCCCAGGGCTGGTGTGCTGCTGAATTTGGTGGTAGTTAGGAATAGGCCTAGATATGAACCTGCTTTGATACCATGTAGAAAAATAAAGTAGCCGGAATAATTAATTGATTGTATTGCTTGAGCCTCGAAGGGCGTATATATAGAGTATAATATGACTTAAAGACCAAGTCAATCTAATACAGATATGAAATGTTACTAAAGATATAAAAGGAATCATATCGGATATAGATTATTTTAATTGATTATATTCTATCTCTTATAATCTTGTGCAATATATACTCTAACAGAGGTACGCTTGGTGGCGGTGCTATGAAGCTAGTATGAACAAGAGGCTAACATCCAAAGGTAAATAACGGATTAAAACGAGTTATGGTATACGATATTTACCTTTGGATAAAAAAAATGTAGTCTGTAGTTCTAAATCACTGTAATTGGCTGAAATATACTGTAGCTGATGGTGACTTATTAGGCATAATTAAAATTAAAAAATAAAATATAGAAAAAATAGGTTAGTCTAGCACGTATAATACAAACAAATACGGAAAAAATATCGGTAAAAAGCTAAAAAAATCCAAAAATTAGAAGAAAAAAAAATAAAATTTAACAATACTAAAAAATAAATTAAAAGTTAGAAACCCAAGTCCACTTGCGAGGATCGATAACGAGCGAGGCCATCGATCCGCCTTCGTCAACGCAGTTTATCGTCAATTGTAGCTTGTCAGAAATCGTACACGAAGACGTGAGGTTCTAAACTTTCGAGACGCTCCTAAACCCTCATTTGCTCTCACCCGAAGCGTCGATTCCCCGGGCCCTTTCCACGGGCTGGGCCGATGTTTTGGGTACATTTACTCGGTGGGCTGACGCTGGCCTAGTCTTCACTCGTCCCATCTGGCCTCGCATCATTCACTGTCAGTCTGTCAGTTGGCCCAATCTCCTTGCTGCATAGTTACAGAGATATTTTTTAGAACTACAGCATGCAGTTAGCCATGGTGCTGCTTGGCTGTGATCATCTAGAAAGATGCCGAAATATGGTATACGATTGACGTGTGTGCCAGCAACAAAAGAGAACTTGGACTCGCCTACTCGATTTCAATAGAAGGCTCTCGAATATCACACCGGTCCAAACATGCTGAGGTTGCTGTGGTTAACGTTGTTCGTCAAACTGAAAGCTACTTCCAAAAACTCTTTCCTGGATGATTGTTTATTTTGCCAGTACTCGTCATACTTGCCAAGTGCACCAGCGCCACCATGTGGTTGTATAGTTTCTGTAACGCCCCTATTTTTTAGAACAGGGATATTGTACCACCCGCAACAGCTTAGGATTTCAGTTGCGGATGAACAGTGTATCATACCTGCTCACGAACAATTAAAAGCAGTTAATTTAATTAAAATAAGATCTAATGGCAAATTTTAATAACGATACTGACGTCTAAGCCCAAAACTTAACTTATATACAGAAGAGCCGAAATAAACTTCACAGGAACAATTGAGTGTAGTCGTAACCCTAACACGAATACTTGTAGCATCCTCCTTTCTTCTGGTATCTGTTGGGGGAAAATTTTGCAAGTCTGAGTACCAACCACTGTACTCAGCAAATCACATGTGGAAATACTATATATCTACTTGCCAGGATATTCTCAAGGGAAGGGAATATAGTCGTTTTATTATGAGGTGGATGCAATTTTCTTTGCAAACAAATAAAATTTAAAACCATTTTCTCCTTAAGATCAGGGGGTTTTCTATTATCAGATAAAGTTTCATCGTTACTCAAATTAACAACAGCAGAAACATTACTCATGCCTCGTTGTTGGAATCACCCAATTAACACAGCTTCATTAACCGGAAGCTCGGCGTATTCGAATACCATTTGTTTCACTCTGCGGAGTTGCTCAACTTTACCCACACGATTCCTTAACCCTCATGACCGAGTTAAGAAAGCCAGGTTGTTTCACTACTCAATTCTCTATATAGGCTCTACCCGGTAGCATCACTCAGTCACGACCAAACATTAAAATAAACTTCTCACTGCCGTTTTAAGTGAACACTACCGTTGTTAGGTACCCGCAGCATACCTAACTCCCCGGCATCTTGTCATCTCATCCTGTAGAGTTTTAATCGAATCGAGCAGCTACTAAACCAGTATTGACAAGTCAACTCCTGTGGTTTGAGCAGTCACTATGTCCGTTACTTGGCACAAGGTTCTTGTCCTTATATTTTTCACCAGAGGCATCCAACCGCAAACTTCCACTGTGCTCAACAGCACTAACCACCACCAAAGCAACCAGCCTCCATCCCCGGGTAAAGCGGTGGGCGACGCCCGCCGCACGGATCCCCACAACACCCTTACCCTACTCTGTACACCGGCATCACCAGCCTAGGGTATGGTGTCCCATACCACCCTACCCTAGCTCTGGGTTTTCCAAATCTACCGGCCCACGGCCAAAGTCACTTAGTAGTGTAAAATGTTGAATGAGATGATCTTATATACATATAAATAATATAAATTTCATGGGATTCAATATGATCAAAAACATGTGATTTGCCTTCTTTCTGTTGCTCTTGATCTTCTTGACCAGCTTCAAACTTACTTTATCTACCTTTGCCGTCCTTTAGTTAACCAACTCGCTTGGTCCGTTCACTAGCGTAGAAAACGAAATCAAATAAGTTCCTGCTTTGCGAGATGTAAGCTGGGAACAAAATGCAACTAAAACAAGAAAGAACATAAAAGAAACGGGTTGGGTTGGGTGGTTGAAGTTCAACGGTGCTTAGATGGCCGACAGGGCTAAAGTTGGATTGGGTAGGTTTAGGACGATCGAATAGATAATACATGTATTAGTCCAATTTTTGGAAGTAGACGATATTTATTTAGGAAGGGATGGTTGATCTTCGAATTGAATGAATTTGAATTTTATTAAGATTAATTTGGCAAAATAAAGGATTTTGAAGTTATTCTAAGATGAATATGGTAGAAGGGCAAAAATTGAATTAATAACATTTGAATTAATAAAATTTGAATTAATACAATTTAATTAATAAAATTTGAATTTATAAATTTTGAATCTGAAGGAATGGATATCAAATTTGAATTCAGGGTATTAAGCTAGTCAAAATAGTGTATTTTTGGAATTTTTGGGGATTTTTCGAATTCTCTAGAATTTTTAAATGATTTTTCAGAGTTTTTAAATTCAGATGAACAGTGTGCTACAGTAGCTACAGTATTGGGCCGGCCTGTTGTGAACAGTGAAGTCCACACGGTTTTAAAGAAAATCTTACCGGCCGGGCGGGCCGGCCATTTCGGCCCAACAGGGAGCGACCGGAGGCCCAGGCGCGCGCGCGCACAGCCGGCGGATGGGCGACAGGCCTTCCTCGCGGACGGCTCGGATGCGAAACAAACAGACGCTCGGCTGGGCGGCACTGCTAGGCACTGATGGCGGAGATTGAACCACGTCGCCTCCTCCCGGTCGTCTTCAACCTCGGGTCATCTCCCACAAAGGAAGAACAGAGGCGCCACCCTACCGTGGTTCGGCTTCACCTGTGATCGTCGGCGAAGGGGAAAGGTACGGCGACTTCGGGGAACAGCAGGGATTCCATTTTGAGGTTTTGGCGAATGTGGATGGGCGGTAGCGGCTGGCGGCAAGAGAGAGGTTTACAAGCTCTCAGGCGCAATTAGGGTTTTTCCGGGGCTCTCCAGTGAGGTTGGCGGCGATCTCACCGTCTAGGGCTCACAAGAAACACGAGCATGGCTTTGATTTAGGTTGAGGAGCTCCCTATAAGGCTGTCCACGGAGAAGTGCTTTGAGTCGGCGGTGGGCTTCGTCGGCAGGGCTCTGGGGTAATGCTCAAGCTCAAATAGGTTCACCAGTGTGTTAGGCATGTAAGGAAGATGCTTTGGCTGAGAGCAATTGAAATTTGGTGGCTACACGAAGGAGATCGAGTGCACGGGTCGCCGGGTTCAGGGGAAGAAGAAGGGGAAGCTACGGTGGACAAGAATTCAATTGAGTGGCTCTAGGGAGCAGAGGTAAGTAATGCGGAGCTTTCAACGGAGGCAATTTCCTTTTAGGGGTGAATTGAGGCGGTGGGGAACAGTGAGGCGGTTCGGCCGGCTAGCGTGCGACGGAAGGGATTGCTGGTCATTGGCGCTTTGCACGAGGGAGGAGCAGAGGAGGACGGCTGGCGGATGGAACCGGTTGTCAGCTCGGTTAAAGCCAGGCGCACGCGGTCCGAGCAGCGACCGATTGACGCGAGCAGAGACGGTGGAGTAAGGCGGCGATGCACAGGAGCGCCAACCACAGGGAGAAGGCGGAATTGCGAAATAGGGAAAGTGTCTTTTTGAGAAGTTTGCCAAATTGGGAAAGGAAAAGGAAATTCAAGCAAAAATTCAAAAGTTTCAAAAACTTGAATTTTTGGGGTGTTTCAGTTTCATAGTAGCACACGAAGAACTGGACATATTTCGGGAGAGGTGTATCGAAGCATATCCCATCGCTAAATTATCTTTCAGTCGGTGCAACTTTCTTGGTGATTTACTTACTCATACTGTTCCAGTATCCAGAGTAAGAAACTGACAACGTCTACGGAATCTTAATCTCCCTGCCCAAGTATCAAAATTGATGCATCGTCATAGCAACGATCTGGCCAAGAAAGTTTCAATGAGTTCTGATTCGTTACATTGAATCGTTCTCAGCCATCTAATAAGTCTATTCATTGAGTTCTGATTCGTTACATTGAATCGTTCTCAGCCATCTAATAATATTCATTGAGAAGGGCATACACGTAATTTTATCAAAGCAATTACAGAATCCAAACCAAACCAGATCAAAACTAAACGACTGAGAACAATTCAGACGGTTACTCCCCTCCCCTCCCCCCTCTCCTCGCCGAGCCCACTCGGCAATGCGCGACTGCGACGGCGAGGTCCGCTATGCTGACCGATGGTGTCCTCCCTCCTTTGCCCCTCCTCACCTGATGCGTCTGATTCAGACTACATCGAGTCCAAGTCCTCTCGTGGCTCCTCGTATACACCACATTCTAACTGTAGCGGAGACTGGCTGGTGGTGGTAGGCGACGACCAGAGCGCTGGGAGCAGAGGTACCAAGGCTTTGATGGCTACTTTTGTGTTGATATTAAGATGGAATTTGTCAGTTCTTTCTATTCTCTTTTTGTAGGAATTGGCAAATTCTGATCAGCTTCAGATTGTTAAATACTAACTAGTGAATTGACCCTTTAATTACAGCCATTTGTTGGGTTGTGCTAAAAATTTTGCACTCATTTATGCAAATTAGGTAACAGGGTTGTGTCTGGTTATTGAGTTGTGAGCTGAGTGTTGCAACCTAATCTGACTTGCTAGTTTTCAAGTGGGTTTATGGTTGTACTCCAAATCAGTTGTATGTTGGTAGCTAGACTGCGATGACAAACTATTCTATCAAATTGAAACAAAAGAATTGATAGTAGGAGTCAAGGCAAGATATTTTAGAATGCACTTCCCTACTTCAGTTGAGTTTGATCATGTGTGTTATGTTGCAAATCAACTGATGAGATTTGGTAAATCCACCGAACTCCACCAAAACTAACTCTAGAGGATATTCACTCATGTTTCAATATATCATCTTAGTTGACAAAAAATTGCTTTTAGTTAGTATATGTATGTATTTGCTCATTGATTTCTGGTTATTATCTTTGCAGGTACTTTGCATAATTGCTTGTCAAGACGCAAAAGCATGGCCCTTTTATTCTAGATCTTCCATGCACATCTCGCTTGTTGAATCAAGGTAATGCATTATAGATTCGTTCACTAACTCTAGGCCTTTTTGTCTTCCTGCAAAAGGTAGAGTTTTTTCTTGAGTGGAAATTTACTAGACGTGCTCTTATCTTATAATCGAGCAAACATGGTCGATTTAAAAAAGATGCAAACATGTTTTTTTTTGCTTTTGTTCTGATATTTCTTTGTACGAACACAGACCATACAAATATTGTACATTCTACCTAGTTTCTATAGTCATGGTTATAGAGAGAAAGAAAAGCTTTTTAGATATCTTGTGTTTCAGTGTGTGATTCAGTGTATTCTGACTGCAAATCAGTTGTAGCTTAGCTAGTAATGCTCCTCGTTACTCTAGCGAAGACAAGGGTTAAAATTCCAACTATTCTACATTGTGGATTGCAATCCGCATGCACACCACCCATACCCTCTTCTTCTTCGCGTCTCGCACAGAAGTTGGGTATAATGGTGGATCATAGTAATCTCTTATCTCTGGGTGAGGGAGTTGTTCTAAAATATGATTTTTTTTTTGGTCTATCGCGTTTCGGGGGTGATCTAAGTGAGGAGTTGGTGTTTTAGTGAAGATTGTGCAAGCTCTAATCATTTTGTGTTTTGGATTGGTCTAGGTGATTTTCATTAACATCATCTTCTTTCATCGTAACAAGCATTTCATTTCACTTTGGTGCACATTTGGTCTAGTTTGATAGAAATTAACAAGAAAATGTAATAGAATAAAGTTCATCCGATAACACAAGTGAACAAAAAGTTAAGTAAAAATGAGGTTATGGCACTGGTGCACATGTGCTCTAGATTTATGGAAAATAATAAGAAAATATAGTAGGGTAGAAGTTCATGCAATGACACAGCTGAATGGCTATGGCACTGAAACACTCGTCATTTGGAATTATGCCGCATCATTAATTCTTGTATCTCCTTCTTGACTTCATTTGCTTTGTTCAGCTTGGAATATATCAATTCCGAGGCTAATTTTTTTTTCTGAAGATGCATATACTCTCCTGTGGAATAATGGTAAAATATCAATTCAAATCTGAACCACTAACATAGAAGAATTAGAGAGAGGACGGTGGGATATAAGTACCATTGTGACAATATTTGTCAACCTTGTTCCGTCCCAGTATTCTATAAACTTTGGGACAAATAAGCCACATGACGAACTGAGATATAAAACAACAATGAAACATGGTTTTGTTACAAAATGTAGAAATATAGCACAACTCTGATAATGACCAGTGCCTGTTATTTTGTTGTGGAATATCTATAACACGGATAGGCCATGATATGAGAAGCAAGCTATCCCATTTGGCAATACGTGTTCCATTTGATATTGGCAAATCAACATATACTTGCACACCTTTGAGCTATTTTACAATCAGAAAACTAATAAATTTTGGTGAATATATGTACATGCTACACGACAGAAAAAGATGGAAAAGTAGAAAGAAGACTTATTGTATTTATTAGTATAGTGCACTTATCATCCTTAGAAACAACCATTGAACCCAAAACTTGTATCTCTTCTTTCCTGGTATTGATAACAACTAAATACCAATGCACTCTCATGTGATTCAATGGGAGAAATATCTATAGAATTCAAAATATGACTGATATAATTTGAAAAAAAATGCTAAATGATTTAAAGAAGCATCGCATGTAATTGAAATATGTATACCAGTTTAGTTTTATTCTACTAATACTTAGTTTAAATTGTTTCACTTATAATCTAGAATTGCTCCACAAGCACATTTGATTTGTTGCACTAACAATTTTATTTCTTATGAACATTACGGCGAATGTGTGGAACATTGAAACCAAATGCGTAAAACATTGGGTCATTCCCCTTTAGAACTTAATGCGTGGAATATTGTGGATAAAATGTTAAACATCAAAACCAAATGTGTGGAACATTAGCCCATTCCCCCTTTGATTGGATGGAACTTGCTGGTGCTGAGGTCATAGTGAGGAGCGAAGGAGATAGAGTTGGAGATGGAAATAGTGCGGGTTGGCAGAGGAGGGGGTGGCGACATGGAGACCAGCGCTAACGAAGAAGGTTTAAAGGAAGGTGGAGATAGTGGCGACAGCAGACATGATTCAACCTAATAGATATAAAAGTTCCTTGGTTTTTAGAGATGGTTTGAAATTGCAGTGTAAAAGGATAAGATAATAGTAGCAAACTACAAGAGGAAGACCCCCTATTTATAGACCGAACAAATTACTTTATAACAAATTAGTCATCACTTATAGTGTAAGAAAAATATCGCTTGTTTTCTATGGAAAATACAGGCACAAGTGATGACCTTATTTGTGTGATGACGTCTGCCATGACATCACGACTTAATGGCTAATTAATATGATTGTATGTATCCACAATTGTGTTATCGTCACTGTGGCATCCTCATTATAATTCTCTCGTATTCATGGCAAACTTTAGATTTTT
Source organism: Dendrocalamus latiflorus (assembly GCA_017311315.1). Lineage (NCBI taxonomy): Eukaryota > Viridiplantae > Streptophyta > Magnoliopsida > Poales > Poaceae > Dendrocalamus > Dendrocalamus latiflorus. The sequence continues at coordinate 21,223,653 of CM029671.1, read as the reverse complement.
TTCAAAGATTTCCCCGTGGTTCACACGAACATATCATAAAAGTAATTTTCCTAAAATACCATGTAATCCGACTCAAGGATTACAAAACCACATATTAAAAATGTAATCCGATCCGCTTTCATCAACGCAGTTTGTTGTCACTTGCCAGAAATCATAAACGAAGGCCGGAATGCGTGAGGTTCCTGAGACGCTTTAGGTACTGTTCTTTCAGCTTCTAAAAATTATTTTTCGATTTTTCTATAGTAACTAACTTTTAAACGAAGTATCTTTTCAAAATAAAGTGTACTAGTTAATTATATTATATACTGTACCGACTTTATTTATATCTGCAAAAACCGCACGAGTTTCTGTTACTCTATAATCTCTCATACAAACAGCTCAAAAATCATAAACCGCAGCCAAAAACCATAAACCGTAGTAAAAATGAACAGTGCCTTAAACCCTCAATTTGTTCTCATCCGAAGCGTCGAATTCTCGGGCCCTTTCCACGGGCTGGGCCGAAAGTTCGGACACATTTACTTGCTGGGCCAACGCTGGCCTGGTTCACTCGGCCCATCTGGCGTCGCATCATTCACTGCCTGGGGCTGGGAGTCCAAACTCTGATAAAAAAGAGGAGTCTAATCTTCTCCTTTTTTTAGAACTACAGTATGCAGTTAGCCAAAATATGGTATACGACGGAGCCAAAGTATGGTATACGACGGACTTATTGGTGTACGCGCCAGCAACACGAGAGGATTTGGAATCCACGGAGGAGATATGCTTTTGGCACTACCACTCGATATCAACAGAAGAGTCGAGTATCACACTGGTCCAAACTCCAAGGTTGCTGTGGCTAACGCTGTGCCAACCTGAAAGTTGCTTCCAAAACTTTGACCTGGATTGCTGATCTTGCAAGTGCTTGCCATCCTCACCAAGTGCACCAGCACCACCATGTTATTATGTATCTTCAGAGCAGCATATGAAGTACTTGACATAGTTTCTATCCATACCAAAACTGAAGCATCACAAGCCAAAAACATATGGGGTAGTGGTAATCGAGTGAATAAACATACACCAACATGGCACTAAAACATCTTATCCCATCCTCTTTTATTCATTGAGCATGCATGCGCACACGGTGGCAGCGCTATGAACAAGACGCTAACATCAAAAACTAAATAAACAAGTGAATCGAAGCTCCCCTTCCTCGTCCCGACGCTGCCTCTGTTTCACCACCCCGCCTTATTGCTTGGTTCTCCCAGACACCAACGTACGCCTTGGTTCCAGTGGATTCCCCCTGCTCAGGCGTCCACGATCTCGCCGTCGTCCGTCGACGCCAGGATCAGCTCCGGGTGCATGGACGCCGGGGCCGCCTTCTTGATGGAGCCGTCGATGCCGTTCGGCCGGCCGAGCGCCTTCAGCGCCAGGTGCGCGGCCTTCTGGCCGGAGATCATCATCGCGCCGAACGTTGGGCCCTGCAACCACCACGTACAAACGAATTCTTAAGTCCATGAACCGAGAGGGGTTCCAAGAACTCCTGTAGAAATGCAAAATTTGATCCGTGCTTACCATTCTCGGGGCGCCGTCGATCTCGGCGACCTCCATGCCGGTGACGATCATTCCGGGGACGACCTCGCGGGTCAGGCGGACGATCTCGTCCTCGGCCGTGTTCATATCAAGCGCGCGCATCCCGGGCACCGCGTCGATCATCCCGATGTCCTGGAGCCGTTTGACTCCGGTGGCTCCAAACGGCCCGTCGTGGCCGCATGAGCTTACAACCACCTTCGCCTCCATGATGTTCGGGTCCATGCACGACTGTGTGTTGTGGTTCATGGACACGAGAGCCCAGTTTGTGACCACGCCGCCGACGCGGCCCTCCTTTACAATGAGGTCTTCCACGGCGACGGCGTTGAACAGTTTCACGTTTGGCCGCGCGAGGAGGCGGCTCATCACGGTGGAGGTGAAGAGCGCGGCGTGCTTAATCACGGCATAGTCCTCCTCCTCGTCGTACGCGACGCCGAGCTCGTCGAGGAACAGGTGCGCCGGCTTGCGGACGACCATGGCGGAAAAGAGCTGGCCGCCGAGCCAGGCGCCGCCGCCGGGGGAGACCGACTGCTCGATGATGGCGATGCTGATGGAGGGGTCCTTGGACAGCTCGTACGCGCAGGACAGCCCCGCCGAGCCGGCGCCGACGATGACCACATCGGTGTCGGCGTAGGTGATCATGTCCGTCATGTAGCGACGGGTCATCTCGCGCGAGACGGTGGACTCCTTGATGGGGCTGAACTTGATGGCGTTGAGGTCGTAGGGAGGAGTGGAGGAGGAGATGGAGTTGCAGATGGTGCCGGTGCGCGGGGCGGCGACGGAGGAGGGGGAGCACGCGGCCGCGGGGAGGCGCGCGCCTGCGAAGGAGGTCTTGAGGAGGCTGGAGGCGGTGGTGGCCATGGCTGCCATGTGGAGGGGGCTCTGGGCGTGGCTCAGGATGAGAGCTAGGAGCTTCTTTGGTCCAGGAGACGGTGTGAGAGGATAAGGCGTCGTGGCAGCCTGGCAGGCTATAAAAAGAGGAGGGAGTGCAAATATCTGGAGATTGTGTCTACGTGTCAGCAGATTGGAGGGTGTGGCTTTGGATTGATTGGGGAAGATATTTTTGGTAGGGTTTATGGAGGTTTTTGCCCTATTCCAAATACTTTTTTTTGCCAATTTGGTTTTTAGAAGTTAGGTTTTGAACCAGGTAATTTTTTAAGGTGATTATTATAAATTATTTATAAAAGTCACTGTATGAACTATTTTGAATGGAGTGGCTTCTTAATACGAATGTATCTTACTCCCTCAATGTCTCACAATTAGGCGAAACACAAAAATCATAGCCAAAAACTATAGTACTTTTGAACAAAGCCTTTGTTCTCTGGATGAATTGTCTTGAGAAAAAGAGGTGAGATGGGGACTTGTTACTGTACTTAATACATAGGTCTTGTTATTTTAACTTATTTCAGCTTATGATTTATGACATAAGACTTCACTCGAACAAACAAACAGAACGAATTCTCTGCTATTGTTTCAAAATAACTTATCGAGATAGTCTTTTAGAAATGCTTTATCAATTTTTGATCGTTCATATGAACACTCATACTAAGGTCAAAAACGATAAACTGTATCCCAAAAGAACAGACCTATAGTACTACTAGCATACCCCATTACTCCTACACTGTTGGTGTGGTTAGCACATCTGCACATGGCAATGTCTTTTGTAGAAGATGCATCGTTCGATAAAAAATCTCTACCGTTTCTGCTGTATTAGTACTACAAACTTTCGTCGTCAGCTTGTCGCTCATATTTGGAGTACATGGTTATTGCGATCCTTTGTACATGCTGCATTTTTACGGGAGTTAACTATCTGCTTTGCTGTTTGAATCCCAATCTAATCCATATTGGTTATAGTGAGATTGCTGTAGAGACCATGGACTCCATAATTTCGTCCCCTGTAGCGCCTCTTTGAACCACAAGATCGCAGGTAAAAAATATCTGTAATTGTTTCAGCTTCGTCCACACATCCGACAAATTTCATATCGCCTTTTTTGACCGATATAAAAGTTTCATACTTTTGGGAGTGGATATTTGCATGTAGCCAATATCCAAAATTATGCAGCACGAATTGAGGCCGTTGAAGTGCTTGTCATGTCTCGTCAGCAAACCGCACCACTTGTGGAAATGGACCGTATGACGAGTAGTTAAGCCATTCCACATACCATAATCTCAATTATCTTAGTACCAAATAATTGCGATGGCATGCTTCTGTTGTTGTGATCGAGGCTTAATGAAAACTGTCATCTGCAATAAACTTTGTGCCACACTCGTTTCGGCTTCAGATTCTGACTTATTTTTCACTATTTATAAATTTCGTCTTTTTCTGAATTACCGGTTCTTTTTTCCCGTATTTGTTTGTATTATACGTGATGGGCTAATATGTTTTTCTATTTTAATTTTTTTAAAAAATTTAATTATGCTAAATAAGGCTCTGTCAGCTACAGTATTTTTCCAGCTAGCTACCGTGCTTTTCAGCTATAAGCCACTCAAAAAAACCATATTGATCACAGCCTGGCCCACCTGATTCTTGAAAGTGACCCTGGATCCAAAAGGCCTTTTCTACAGAAAAGATCACGTCTTTGTATCCATGCCCCTTTCCTTGTTTTGTTTGATCATGTGAGCCATGTATTTGCTGGCCAACATGTAGTAGCGAGATAGATCTTTTGAAACACTGCAATAACAGCTATGATTTTGACATAAGATATTTTTTACCATGAGTCGGTTTAAAACCATTTAACACCACCACATGTTGCCACTCCACGTCCAAGATATTCCCTGGCTAGTCGTGGTGTCCCCTCGTTCATACTACTTGTACTGTTGTACATGCCTTGTTTAAACGTGTGCCTTCAACTCCCTAACTTGTAGGAGAAACACCAATAATGGTTGTATTGTTGTAGCACTCAGAAAAAAGAAATAAATAAAAATAAAAATAAACCCTAGTATAGGTGTGTCCTTAAAAAGGGCACCTCTCTTCTCTTTCTGTGTGTGGTTTTTTTCCAGATTCAGGTTTCAATCTAATCTCTCTCTCGTCCGTGCGGTCGCATGGGGCTCCGGTGGAGGCGGCCGGCGGCCGGCCGGTGAAGTGGCAGTGGCGCATGCACCGCACGCACGCGCGCGCGCCTGCACGCACGTGCCGCCATGGCACAACGGTGGCGGTGCGGGGAGCGGCGGCGGCCGGCACGATGCACCGTAGCGCACGCGCCCGGGCACACGGTTTGCCGGCGGCCGGTGGTCGAGGGCAGAGGCACGGCCGAACGGCCGTTCGTGCAGCCGAATGTGTTTTCGTGCGACCGAACGGCTATTCGCTCGGCCGAACGGCTGTTTCCTTTCCAGTCAAATTATCTTCTGACTTTCCTTATTAAGTTTATCTTTATCTGATCTCTTGCCTTCCATACCACCCTGTAAGTTCGCACACAGCTGTAGAGGGCGTAGCTGGGCAGTTGCGCATTTCGGATCCATCGTGCAGCGTGTCTATCGAGTGTGCTCAAGGCAAGTACCTCGCGGTCGTAACATGTTCTTTCGCATATTACTGTTACATGATTACCTATCACTGGTTACCTAGCATTCGATTGTTGCACTATATTGTTTACCAGTTGTGTGTTGCTCATAGGATTAATTAAATTCGAACGCGCTGGGCTATTTAGTATTGCACACTGGTAGCTGGTATACGCTCAACTATAGAATTCATGCTTAGTTAAGAATTGAAATAAATGCTTAAATTATGGATAGGGGACGTATAAGCATGTTCAAATCTAAGGTTAACCGGTAGTAAACTTATAACATTGGGCGGCCTGTTTTGTCCTGCTTCTACGATTCTTTAATTGTTCCTTATTTAATTGTGAGCTTTGCCTGATTAGTTGTAGTACTTTAATCTGACTAATAATCACTTATCACATAATAAAATTGGATGATTGACAACCCTTGTGTGACTTCCTCTAGTATTCCCTTTAGGACAGGTTCTAGTACACTATCAATGGATCTTGTTTTCAATCACTTGGTATATCAAATCATGACTTTCCCTTCTCAATCATATCAAACCATTATCCTCATAACTTTACTTTAATTCACCTCGATCTTCTAATTACATCATGGTTAATTCACTAAACAAAGAAATGACGGTTACCTGGCCCGGGATTACCCACATATAGGGAAGATTTCCACCCAACCTGGTAACGTACGGGAGGCTACACATTCTCGTTACACAGGATATTACACCCCGTCAGCGGTTATACAGTCGAGGACAAGGATGTAGCTGACTATTCTCGTATAACCGGGTATGTGGGATGAAATTGCTGGCGCCTTTGCTATAACTTGTCAACATAATAATTATCCTTAATTGCACAGTGTAAGGCCCCAGATATTAATATCCGACACCCTCTGTGATTCCACCGCACTATTCCCTGGATCAGTAGATAGTGCTCACAGTTACAGTAATGAATATCAAAAATACATATCATGCGGAAGCGTAAATATATTAGTAGACTTACTCATGGGCCGATTAGGCCGAAATCAATAAATTGCAGCAGCGGAAGAACGAGCACCCTGGTGGGGCCTTCAGGACATGCCCACAGGCAGCCAACTGGAGGTTCGCGACCTAGTCCTTGATATCTTCATCTTCTCTGCCAGCTTGTCCAATCTTGATGCTGAGGCGAGGTGATTTGATTCTTGAATCTGAATTTTGTCGCAAAAGCGAGCGTGAGCACTCCGACCCCGTGCTCCGCGAGCCAATACACAGAATGCAAATAAATAGTATGCATGGCTTAACAAAGGAGAGGCTCGGGTTATTTTATTTGCCAAAAGTCGCTTTTAGTGACACTATTTTTATTCAATCATAGTGTTATTAATGTTACCTAAACTCCACACGGCAATGGCCATAATCGACTTAATCCACCGAGATTACACTTCCTATATGTATTGCTGTCTAAGACTTCAAGCATCGAGTGACATCATTTAATTAATCCACCGAACATACTCTTTTTATACTGCATGCTGTCTAAAACTCCAAACAACGTATTTCATCAATTATCCAATCCACCGATCAATTGTTGCCTAAATCCCCAAACAACGAGTATCATAATTTATATAATTCACCAATCAATTTCTGTCTAAAACTCCAAACAGCTAGTGACATCATTTATCTAATCCACCGATCATGCTCTCATTGCTGCCTAAGACTCCAAGCAGTGAGGGTCATCCTTTATTTAGATCCACTAATATCTTTTGTATTCTAAATTTCTAACAATCCAATCTTGTTGTGGCTACTCATCAACTCTTTATTTCTAAATTCTAATGACTATCTAACATGATTGCTTTTATATCCACCGAAATCATTCGTATCGGGGCTTTCCAATAATTTCCTCCTTTTGTTATTGATCCAAAATCACGATTTGTTCTCCCAATAGTCAGTCTTATTTTCTACTTTCTATCTCTAACTAATTCACCAGTATACATCCGCCATGAATATCAAAGATCAAGATTATAATCCAATAATTGCTATCATTCCTCCAATATTCCCAAGATTCCAATTCATCCATCTAGTATTTGATCAAATCTTATTAATCCCATCACTGTCAACATCTTCCAAGAATTTATATTAATTATCAGTGTTGTAATCCAACAATTACCCTTATACTCCCTAATTCTCCAAAAATCATTTAAATCATCTATCTAGACTATATATCCATTTGGGCTCCACCAATTTATTTCTCCCAAAATCCACACTATCGTTTCCTATTTTTGATTGACATGAATCCACCAATACGTTTATGTGTATACTACAATTATCCATCTCCTTTACTCACGACCCTATTTATTTTACCCATATTTTATTTTGTAAGAATAGAAATGCCACTAATTGAAATACAATACATAAAATTTCCTGAGACCTAGCAGCTTTAACACAAAACATAATGTTCAAGGAATATTAGCATGATTTTCCATACATATGGCATCACACCATATGCCTAATATCACCATAATTTCTCCATACATACGGCATCACACCGTATAACATCTTTCAGCGTTATAGCCGCTTAACTTACCACTGGGACGACACCCAGGACAACTCAAATCAGGGCTTTCCACTGCCCTCCACTTTTCCATTCCCATTTTCCAAACATTTTTAAATAGAACTATATCTAGTTAAGTTCCCATGTCCGCCCTTGACCGTGGGCACGGCTATTCGAATAGTTTTGACTCTGCAGAGTTTGTACACTTTCACCACAAGAGACAATCAACCCATTGCCCCACACGATTCCTTAGAAGTGTGGTTGAGCAGATCATCACAGTGACTTTTCAAAGTATCTAGTCCCTTTTCTCATCTCACTTTATGGGCTTCTCCCACTTGCGGTGGGTCCCATCTATGCGCGGGATGTTCCCCACAGCCACTAACGCAGCCGGGCTCCACTCCCCGCAACGTTAGGACAGCTGGGCAAACTTCACCCTCCACTGGTGTCCCTTCAGGCCCCCTTGCCATAGCTTAACACTTCTATCCTCTACCGGTGAGATGAGTCCGGGGTTTCGATAAGTCTACTTAGCCAAGTTGTATTTTACAGACTTGTGGCTGTACTGTTTTACATGGGTTGACAAGACAAGATTCGGTCCTTAGTGGTATCTGGGCGGTTCTACCACAAACCACACTCTCGTGCACACCTGCACCATACCCCCGAACCATCCGCCCAGGTAATTAAGCAATTCGAGGTTTTTGGGAATATAAAATAACTATATCCAACATACACCAGTCATTACCACCATGGCTGCCCAACTAATTTTTCTCAGGATTAAAAGTGATGCTTGGGCGCTTTCGCACCCATGAGAATCTAAACAATGCTAAGCATGACATATAATTACAGACTTACTTTCGAAAGGTTACTAATATAAATTTTTGCTAGGGCGACAAGGTTCACACATTCAAATATTCCAAATGAAGGATAATATTATTCAATGTAAACAATAGGCATATAACTAGGAGATTAAACTAAACATGTATTTGCATATAAAGTAACAGCATGCAATTTGATAATTTAAACCAAAGTAATTTGCAGAAAATGTAGGTTCGAAATGATCAAAGTATTGACTCGCCTTGCGCAGTTTACCGCGGACTTGAGCTCACATGACGCTTTCTCTTGAGCTTCTATTCTTTATCTTCTCTTGACTTCGCTTGATCCGTGGAGTCTTCAGGACTCCAGTCTCTAATTACGCGATAAACGACTGAATCCAAATAAAAGCAAATAACTCAAAGATCCAGTTAAATCCGAATAAACTCAATTTTAATTTTATTATGAGTTAATGGGTGATTTGGGTTATTTGAGGCAAGATCAATGGTATAATATGATAACTTGATCTTTTTATTTAATAACTTCTTTTTGTTATCTTTAATAATCCCATTGTCCTATTTTTTTGTATCTTCATATCACTGAATTTGATATGTGGCATTTTATGCAACCCTAATTACTCGTGGTTATTGATTAAGTGTTTACTTTAGAATGTTTATATATATTAGTTAGGTCATTTTAATGCCCGATGTCCTAGTGCTATTACATTTTAGTAACTATATATTAAGATGACCTTTTAAAGATATAGAAATGATAGTCATACTTTAGATGGTTAACTTTTACATCCCTTTACTATTCGAACCTGCTACACATGATTACATTTTGTTATCGCTACTAAATTAAAACTACTATCTAAGATTTCAGGGTCGGCAATATGTTAATGTTAGGGTTTATATTTTCAAAAGGGTCTAAGGTGTTTTAAAAATTGAACTAACATATTTACTAATGGCGCATATATGTCATCAACATTTTTCTAACTATTTATCTATATGTATTTGCTTTCATAAAGGTCACTTGCCAATTGTTGTTGATATGATGGTATCCAGAGTTTTTAGATCTTTACAAAGCATGCACCTTGTTTATATTTTATAATCAAATTCTCATTCCCAATATTATTTGTCACTTATGATTTATCATGTGCTTCTTTAATTATATTTGGAAATTTCTAATCTTAAGCAAGAAAGTTAAATCTTAGTTGGCACTTATTTAGGATTACACCTTTAGCAATTTACCAATTTTATAAACTCCTTAGTTAACTCCACCCATTATCCATTGTCATAAGATTAACTAGACTTGATTTTTCCTTCATTCATACATATATATACATATTTCCAAGAATCTTCACAAAGGTTTTTCAATTGTTAATTCTTACTCCTTATTATCTAATTAATACTCTACAAATTTGCTTCATTGAAAAACTTTTAATTAATATTTAGAAATAATTGGAAGAGAAACCAGGAACATACACTGCCTGGGGGGTTCTCCTGTTTGGGCCCACAACTCAGAGAGAGAGAGAGAGAGACAGTCAGGGCAGAGGGCCCTTCGGCCATGGGGAACAAAACAGGGGAGGGGCGGCGCAGGGCCAGGCGGCGAACTCGCCGGCGCGGCCGTCGGCCGGAGGGCGGCGGATGTGGCGAAATGGGCTGCCCCCGAGGTGATGAACCCTCGGGTGGTGGTGGCTCCGGCCGGGGCGGTGCACAGGAGGGCCGATGGCGGTGGAAACGGCCGAACGTGGGGACGCCGTGGGGCTACGGCGGCCCGTCCATGGAACGGAGGAGGGGAGGCAAACACGAGCGAGAGAGTGCCCCAGAGAAAGTACCTGCGGCGGCGGCTTGGTCGGGGAGGCGCCGAGGCGGTCCGGCGACTGGCACGGGCGGTGGCGCGAGGAGGCGCGCGTGGAGGGGGCGCACCGGCGGGGAAGGGCACCAGTCGTCGCTCGGGGAGGCTTCAGGACGTCGAGGGGGTGCTTCCACCGCGATGAATCGGGAAACCACACGCCGTGGAGGGAGAAACGACGCGGCGGCACGGAGGGCAATGGCGGCCGGCCTCGAAGAAGAAGGCCGAATCGGGGGGGGTCTCAGGTGCATAGATTTTCGATTGAGCCGGTGGGGAAGCAAGTGGGGCCTAGGGGCACGAAGTGACGCGCTCAGTTTTTGGAGGGGGCTCGCCGGAGGGCGGAATTCGGCAAGGAGGCGGTGGCGGCACTGAGAGCGGTCGGCGGCGGGGTGATCTCTGGGCGGCGGCGCCGGAGTGAAGGGGAGGGGAAAGTGAGGTGTGCATGAGCATGAGGAAGGTGGGGGCATGCTTACCACGAGGTTGGCCGAGCGGGGAAGGGGCTGAGGCGAGCTAGCGACGACGACCTGCGTCGGTGCGGGCAGGCTCGTGGTGCCGGCGAGTTGGGGTGGGGGAGGAGCTCCGGCGTCGGTTGGAGGAGGTTCGTGGCGGCGGGGAGTTGCTCCTAGAGCGTGGAATCGGGCGACGGTGCTCCGGAAAAGAAGCGGCGACGTTGGAGGCGCATTCGGCCGGCGGTGAGGAGAACCGGCCGTGCGGCGAGTCGGGAGCACCGCAGTCCGATTAACATGGAGGGGATGTACACGGGGAGCGGAGGAACACCGGGACGTGGTCGGAGTGGTGGAGGTTCGCCGGAACGGCCGGGGCGGCGAGAAGGCGGCAACGGAGGGCTTACAGGCAGAAATGAGAGAAAGAATAGGGGAGGAAGGGGAAGGAGTGCAGCTCGGGTCTTAAAGGCGAACACGCGCGCGCGAGAGGGGCAGAGCCGGGGCGGGGAGTGTGGACTGCAGTGCAGAGACTGGGCGCATGGCTCGGCGCGCGGAGGGAACTTGACGTGCAGCGCCTGGCGACGCGGCAGGCGGCAGGGGGGATTACCCGCGGGGCTTTCCTCGACGCAAGGCTCGACGTGCGGTGGTGCAGGGCGAGGTGACTAGTCGGCGCGGCACAGAGGGTGGCAGGCGGCGACAGGCGCGCGCTGACGCGGGCGCAGCGGACGCACAGGGGGAGACGTGGAGCGAGCGCGGCCGCGCAATCGGGAGGAAAGAAAGAAAGGAGGAAGGAGATGTGGGGTAGGGAGAAGAGCGAAGGAGGTGGGGAAAAAGGGCCCACCAGCCAGAGGGAGAAAAGGGGTGAAAGGGAGGGAGAGAAAAAGGATTGGCCCACATGTAAGTGAGGGGAAAATTGGAAAAGAGAGAAAAGGAGAAGCTTTTAGATTTTTAAGTTTGTAATTTGAATGCTTTTGATTTTTTATTTCTTTTCCATATCTAAAATCATTTATTTCAATTTTTGACTTTTAACTCAAGTTTTAATTCGAGATGTTGGTATTTTGAATTCATGATCTGTAATGACATTTTCCATTTTTATAATTTACAAGACTGTTATTTGCATTGGGGAGTATTCTTGATTATTAATTTGTATGTCACAACTCAAAAAGATTTCAAATAAACATTCAGAAGGAATTTTGAGTGCTAGCAAAAATGCAAGAAAAGTTTTAAAAACTCCACATTTTTGAATATCCAAAATTTGGGATGTTACACACAGTTTCTACGATATCTGTCTCCCATCTATGTCAGTGTTTCTGGTATCTTATGTTCATTGCCTTTATCCTATATCCATTGTTTGCGTATGATGCTTGTCCCTTATTTTACTTGGTTGCATTACCTATCTTTACCCATTGTGTTACGACTGTTGTTGGGTACTTGCTGAGATTTTTAAATCTCACGCTTGCTCTTTCCCTTCTCAGGTAAAAGGCCAGTGAAGAAAGTCCATGTTGCATGATATGTGTAGTGTTTGTTTTGTTATAGATTTATTGAACATTTGGGTCCAGATATACTTGCAGAAACCCCAACTGTAGCTGTCATTCATTGTGGACTTGGCTATCTTTATTCTTTGTTGGCTATTGAGATTTAAGTGCAAAACATTTTGCTGTTGATTGATGAAGCTTATCTTGGCATTGCAATTAGAAAGAACAATTTTTTGCTATAGTTGTTTAGTTGTGGACAACTTTTGAAATGTGTAAAACTTCATCCCAGTATTATCTAGAGCATGTGGTGCAAAGGCTGAAGTAGATGAAGAAAGGGTTGGTGTAAGGGGTCAAGATGGTGCAGATACTTGCACTACATGCATTGCATTCAAGCTGAGTGAAGTTTCTCAAATTTTCTTTTGATGATATGGGATGGGCGATATCCGTACAGCTAAGTGCACATGAGGAACCATACAACGATATTTCAGCAGCCTTAACTAGGCGATTTCAACTCGCCTCGACTCCATTCAACGACTCAACTTCATACCGAGTGTCGATCCGCGCTCTAACTCGGCAACTGTTCCTGCACCAGGTTAGCCAGCACCATTGCCCGCGCCACCCGACGCCATGCCCTAACGTCATATTGTGCCATCTCTATCGATGATCTTCTGGCTTAGTCAATCTTTATCTCCCATTAAGAGACTATGTTGTTAGCTCTACATGTTTTTTTATTGAAGGTAGAGTTCATTACAATTCAGCTCATTGTGCCTATTATTGGCGGCATCTATGCGGGATTAATCATTAGCGATTTTTTTAATAATCTGTCGTCTACTACGAGTTACCGTGGTAAGAACCGAAGAGACTTGAAAAAAAAAATCAATGCCATTTGGTGGGACAACTGATTCACCTCGATAACACCCCTGATGGTACCTACATAATACTAAATGGAGTTTCTTATTCATTAGTGGAGGTTATGATCTAAATATGAGTTCGAGATAAATGATTTAAAGTGTAAAAAGGAGTTAATTATTTGCATAGATACTACAACGTTTGGTATTGCATGTGTAATACATTCTAGTTGTCGCAGCTCAATATGAGGGGTGTATTGCAGATATTGTTTCTGCTCCATTGACAGAACAAGAGATATTTTTATCCGGATGTTCTTCTATAGGAGTATTTTTCAATCATATCATGAAATTCAGTTACTTTTACAGTCCGCAGTTTGGTGTACATGATGGTCACACATACAAGTTATTCTTCAATGGGCATTGTTTGCTGAGTTAGTCTATGAAATAAGTTCTTCACTATAGTTACTTATCTAGCACCACAGGAAAAGCATATAGAGAAGACTGACCAGTCTTACTCATTTATTAATTCTATGGACTTTCAACACACAAGGATCATTGATGTTGAATTATAATTTTGAGGAGATTTGATTTGTTTTGGCTATAGGAGCGAATGCAAGTTACAGGAGCAAATTCATCTCAAGTTGGTGATTTTTGAGTGTGTGATCCGAACTTGTCTCAAGGTGGAAATTGTGAAAGTATGATACGAATTCGTATATGTGTCCAAGTGAACACATACGTTGACCTTGTCTCGGTTTCGTAATCTCCTAAGACCCTTGTTCTCTAGTCTATATATGTATCCTATAGTCTTACGGTTGAGATACATTGAAGTTTCTTGTATTTATAATATCTCATCATATAGTGATTTTCGTTTTCGTGCATCCGTATTTTTTATTCTCAAGGGTTTTACGTTAAATCCATGTCTTCCACTTATTTGATCATATATTTTTTGCCGTGTATTTTAAAACGCCCTGTTTATTTGTGCCCCCGTCATCTTCCGCTCCTCCGTTAGTTTGACCGATAGATGGGCTTAAGTGGCACAATTAACTTAGTTTACACTTCAATCGGTCATACAGGTCTGCGGACATGCATGTGTTCGCTGCAATTTGCCCACGTTTTTTTGCAAATGTTGCTGCACCAATATATAGGTGCGCTCGGGCGTTGTTTCTTGACAGGAAGGCGTTGCAGTGTACTGAGTTGCAAGGAAGGCACTATCATGTTGGTAACCATTGGTCTGCTCGCAAGTCTAGCGAATTGCCGAATTGGCACCGGGGCTGCGGGGCCAGAGGATAGTTTCTCTCGTCGCCTGCTTCTGCCGGCGCGGCCTCGGCCGATCCGAGCTCGTCCGCAGCATCTCGTAAGTGGCCACGTGGGCGCGCTCTTGCCCCCTGCCTTCCTCGGCGTCGGCCCGCGCGCACAGCTGCACTGCATGTGCGCGCCGGGAGAAGCCGAATCAGCCGGCCGCGCGTCAGAAAGGAGCGCAAGCACCGCAGCTCAGCTCGAGGCTGGTGCGCTGCGCTCGGCGCTGGGCGGCGTGAAGAAGAACCTCATGCCGCGCCCGCGCCCGCGGTTCCAACTCCACCTAGACCTCGTGCAAAACCGGTACGTACGGTACGGGCTGCCGTTCACCGTGGGGCCTGCTCGTTCGCTTCCGGGCCGGGCCGGGCCGTGTGCAGGGCACGAGAAGGCCGCCTCGGCTGAAAGTCCGGCCCGTATGGAGTTGTTGTGCCCGGTGAGGCCACGTGTCGGCATGCGTCTAGAAGCGGTCGAGCGTAAACAGTGGCGTGTTGGCCAGTCGGAGCAGGGCTACATGGAGCCGGAAGTCTGATGTGGACGATAAAATGTTTCTTCCCATGCTTACTTGGTCGTCCAAACTTCCTTTCTCCCTGTCGAGCCCAATCCTTATCTTTTTTCTCGAGATTATAGAGAGGATACTGATGCGTTATATTCAGTGGTGGAGTCAGAATTTGATAACATTTCGGACTCAGTGGTAAAATGATCTAAGCTATTTGGACTGGACCATAAAAATATTACTCAAACCGAACTGAATTTATCCAGACTGTACACTAGATATTTTTTCACATTCCGAACTGAAGTCTACTCCGCCTAGGTGTGGCTTCGCCCCGGATTACATTCACATCGCATACCACACGTACACACGATATGTATGTCCTACTAAATCACACCAAGATCTAGAGCGAAGGTCATATGATACATCCTGAATCTGTTCAGTGCCTTACAAAACGCAAGCACTCTTTTTTTCATCGACGCACCTGCGTATGTGAAAGTGAGCGCGCACATTAAATCTATAATTCAAACACAAGTGAGCCAAACGCTCAACAACAATCGTAGCCAACTGAGCTACACTCCGTCCTCAGAGGGTGCGATCCTTATCCAATCGGTCGGTGTGTAATCGTGTACCTGGCCCAATCCTAATTGACGACTCCATCGTCATGGGCCTTACACCCCCCACCTGCAAGTTGCAATCAGCTACAAATAATAATACAAACAACAAAGCCGGGGGGATTCCCGGCCCCCGGCTCGGCCACGTCGCCCCGCCCGCGCGTCCGGCCGGCGCGTGGCGGGGCAATTTCTGTACGGCCAGGGGAGGTGTTTTCCTCCAGTTTTTCGGAAATTACGTAAATGTCCTTTTTCCTCGCGAAAAGGTCCCTGCAAAGTTTTTTTCCCCAAAAAATTTTTTGGATAGCGCCCCGCAGGTTCCCGAAATTACGTATAGGTCCTTATTTACTTACGTACAAGTCCTTACAAATTACGTACAGGTCCTTTTTCCTCGCGAAAAGGTCCCTGCAAAGTTTTTTTCCCCAAAAAAAATTTGGATTGCGCCCCGCAGGTTCTCGAAATTACGTATAGGCCCTTATTTACTTACGTACATGTCCTTACAAGTCCTTGATTTTTCCCGAAAAACCCCTTTAGCTTTCTCGAAAATACGTACGTGCCCTCGAATTTTTTCGAAAAACTCCTCACGAATTATCGCCTCTTTTACTTCGGTACACACGGTGGCTGGCGCGGCGTGTCGCCGCGCCTATGAGGCTAGTATGTTATATGTATGGGATTATATGTGTATGGAGCAGGTTACAGAGGCATTTCATTTCTGCACTTAGCATTCCATATACAAAATCTTTTATCCAAAATAAATTAGAATCGATTAAAAATAAAATCTTCTTAAGATCAAAGAAATAAGAGCTTTATAATGAAACCTGTAAGACAAAAAAACTCTAAACTTGCATCCTTCTATCTAAGCAGAAAGACTAAAACACCACGCCTAACTTTTCTTTTTATATCATGGTTTTGATATGTAGACTGTGGATGGTTAATGCCTCTAAAAAAATCTGGATGGTTGCTGCGCAAGTCTTAGGGCCTGCTCCAAACAAGTTACAGCCATGCTTTTTGCCTTTTTTATTGTAGATTTTTCGCTGTAAATATAATGTAGCGGATGTTAGATTTTTAAGTAAAAAATAAGAAAAAATAATAAAAATACAGCTACATTTTTGGGACAATGCAAATAAATAAAGGAAACAAGAAAAAAAGCAAAAAAAAAGAGAGGTAAAAAGCCAAAATTAAAAGGCAAAAAAGCAAAAAAAAACAGAAGTTAAAATCGTTTGGACCAAACCTTAATTACCGAGTTACTGTAGACTGTTTACGCAGGCGGATGGCTGGAGGAGTACGTACGCAACCGATCTCAGCTTTTGTGCAACTAGAGCTAACCACTGCTACTGTCCAAAATGTGCCTGAATCAAGTTTTGTCCTTGTGCGAAACCGATCAAACCCAGGACGCCAGCATCGACGTGGCGACCATAACTCACGGTTGCAGCTCTCACCTGCACCACAACATGCTAGCTAGATTGCCCCGATAAGCATCGAAAGATCGAAGCGAGACGTTACCAAGTAGCATGCGAGAATGGATCGCAGCTTTTGGGACGTCACCCCCTCCCTATATATACGACGGGGGTCCAAGGTGAAGCAGCCAAGGCATGCATGCACTTGCACCCCTCATCTTTTGAGTGCGTGCCTTGATTTGATTTACGTATACCTCTGCTAGTGTTGTAGCCATGGCGTCTCCGTTCTCCGTCCCTTCCTTGGTTAGCCGATCTGATTGTGTGTTGTGATGATACACTTCTAGCTACGATCTGATTGGTCATCCTTCCATGATACATTTCGGTTGAAGATGATATGATGCAGAACGTGTGATATGTATCTTCGTTTTCTTTTCTGAACGCGTGCAGATAATGGAGGAGGAAGGGCGGTTCGAGGCGGAGGTGGCCGAGGTGGAGGCGTGGTGGAACACGGAGAGATTCCGGCTCACCAACCGCCCCTACACCGCCCGTGACGTCGTCCTCCTCCGAGGCACGCTCCGCCAGAGCTACGGCTCCGGCGACATGGCCAAGAAGCTCTGGCGAACGCTCAAGGCCCACCAGGCCAACGGCACGGCCTCCCGCACCTTCGGCGCGCTCGACCCCGTCCAGGTGATTCGTCAGTTTATCCGTATGGCGAGGCCGGTGGAAGTGTTCCGAGACGGAGTTTTGACACGTCGTCTTTCGTGCGTGCAGGTGACCATGATGGCGAAGCATCTGGACACCGTCTACGTCTCCGGGTGGCAGTGCTCGTCGACGCACACCTCGACGAACGAGCCCGGGCCCGACCTCGCCGACTACCCCTACGACACGGTGCCCAACAAGGTGGAGCACCTCTTCTTCGCGCAGATCTACCACGACCGGAAGCAGCGCGAGGCGCGCATGTCGATGCCCCGCGCGGAGCGCGCACACGCGCCGTACGTCGACTTCCTCAAGCCCATCATCGCCGACGGAGACACCGGCTTTGGTGGTGCCACGGCCACCGTCAAGCTGTGCAAGCTCTTCGTCGAGCGCGGGGCCGCCGGGGTCCACCTCGAGGACCAGTCGTCGGTGACCAAGAAGTGCGGCCACATGGCGGGGAAGGTGCTCGTCGCCGTCTCGGAGCACGTCAACCGCCTCGTCGCCGCCCGGCTCCAGTTCGACGTCATGGGCGTCGAGACCGTCCTCGTCGCCCGCACCGACGCCGTCGCCGCAACTCTGATCCAGACCAACGTCGACGCGCGTGACCACCAGTTCATCCTTGGCGCGACGAACCCGCGCCTCAAGAACCGGAGCCTCGCGACCGTGCTCTCCGACGCCATGTCGGCGGGCAAGAACGGCAGGGAGCTCCAGGCCATCGAGGACGACTGGCTCGCCACGGCGCAGCTCAAGACCTTCTCCGACTGCGTCAAGGACGCCATCGCAAGCCTCAACACCACCGACCATGACAAGCAACGCAAGCTCCAAGAATGGACCAGCGCCACTGGCTACGACAAGTTCGTGTCCCATGAGCAAGCACGCGACATAGCCGCAAGCCTCGGCGTCACGTCCGTGTTCTGGGACTGGGACTTGCCAAGAACCAGGGAAGGGTTCTACCGCTTCCAGGGCTCCGTCGCGGCGGCCGTCGTCCGCGGGCGCGCCTTCGCGCCGCATGCCGACGTGCTCTGGATGGAGACGTCGAGCCCCAACATCGCCGAGTGCACCGCCTTCGCGGAGGGCGTGAAGGCAGCGTGCCCCGAGACGATGCTGGCCTACAACCTCTCGCCGTCGTTCAACTGGGACGCGTCCGGCATGACGGACGCCGACATGGTGGCGTTCATCCCGCGCGTGGCCCAGCTCGGGTACGTCTGGCAGTTCATCACGCTCGCCGGGTTCCACGCCGACGCGCTCGTCACCGACACGTTCGCGCGAGATTTTGCTCGGCGCGGCATGTTGGCGTACGTGGAGAGGATCCAGAGGGAGGAGAGGAGCAATGGAGTGGAGACGTTGGAGCATCAGAAGTGGTCAGGCGCCAATTTCTATGACAGGGTGCTCAAGACCGTGCAAGGTGGCATCTCCTCAACCGCAGCCATGGGCAAAGGCAAGTTACTATCCTTTTCCTATGGTCTTGACATTTTCTTCAGTAAGAGTAGTTTGAGTGGTCTGTTAATCTGATAGCCTATTTTGCAGAGTTAATCTGTTCATGTTATATATTCTTCTTGCTCTTCTAATTAAACGTGTGGTTGTGTGCTTGTAGGAGTTACTGAAGAACAGTTCAAGGGCTCGTGGACTAGGCCTGCAAGTGAGACTAGCAGCCAACATGTTCTTGCCAAGTCCAGGATGTGATGAGGATTGGGAAACAATAATGATTCAGAGGAAAGATCTCAATAACTGAAAATAATAAAAAGTGGCATCAGGTTATCAGCTACGGGAACTAGATACTTTACAAACTGGACTATAATTGGCATGCAAAATTCAACCAATTACCTAGCTATATATGAATTGAGTTATGACTGAAAACTGGAATAAGCAGTTGGGTTAACTGTATTGGCATACATGATTCAACCAATCACCTAGCTATATATGAAGTGAGTTACGACTCAAATTGGAACAATCAGTTGGGTTAACTGTCTTGATGTGAATCTTCGAGTTTATCAATTGGAAATTGGATATATCAATTGATTTCGAGTACCGTTATGCATATACACTCAATTTTCGAGTTCATCAATTCTTTCGTTTACCGAATGGATGGCTCGGTAAGCCTGCCTGTAAATGGGTGTTACTAAAATCTAACAAAAGTCATGATACTTATAGTCTCTTCTGAAATTTCAGGATACTTTTAGTACCGACATTTCGGTTTCTTGCTGATTGCTCTAATCTAAATTCATCGAAAAGAAGTGTACTCGTAATGTAACTCTGTCCAAAGGCATCGGCTTATCCCAGTAAATAGATGTCAACAGTGTGTTTTGTTGCAGTGATTTCTCCAGCAACAAACCAACAAGTATGTTTCTAGTATCAACAAGTGTTTTTTGTGGGATGCAACATTTTCTCAGGGTAGTAGAGTTTTGAGTATTGAGAGCTATAACTGTTCCTGCCTACTTCCCGGTTTTGCTTTCAATAGAAATATATCGGCATACTCAATAGAAATGAGTGTGAGACCTATTTTCTATAATTATAAAACTAATATGGTTTAGTATTACATTACTAAGAAAAGGTGGAGAAGACAAAGTGGGATTCTTACTATTCTCTAAAAGCTTTAGACACTTGGCATAAGGCTTTGGCTAAACACATGCGCACATATTCGCGTATTTTTGCGTGGTAAATAGCGTCGCTTATGACACACGCCTGTGCTGTGATGTGGTGCGCTACTTGACAGACCAAGTTTACCTTATTTTTGCTAAACCGTGAACCTCTTTTTGTTTGATAGATTCGAACGTTTGAATTTGAGGCTTTATTGTGTATTGATGTTAGGTGGGTAAATGACTGGTTAGTCACATCAGTTAATACTCACACTTCTCATGTACCACTTAAACGAATAAGTTATACTTCTTTATCTTTTTGAATATATTTTAATAATGATTATAAGATACTCCAAAATGAGTTCTATAAACAATTTCATCAAAGTTCACTTTCATAATTCATGTATATACTTATTTTACATAGGGAAAAGCGTATATAGCAAGAATAAATGGCTCCAACAATTTTTTTCAACCATGTCATATTGGAGTATCTTAGAATTAGTATATAAAATATTAAAATTAATAAAAAGATATAAAATATTTATTTAAGTGGCATATTGAAAGTGGAAGTATGTACTCCCCGGAGTATGAAAAGGGCTTACATACTTTCACTTTCAATATACCACTTAAACGAATATTTTACATCTCTTTATCACTTTCAGTATTTTTTTAAATACTAATTCTAACATACTTCAATGTGACTTGGTTAAAAAAATTTCATTGGAGCCTTTATTTTTTATATATACACTTTTCCATGTATAAAAAGAGTTGATACACAAATTATGCTATAAAAAGTGGACTTTGATAAAAAAAATTCATCAAACTCACTTTGAAATATTTTATAATCATTATTAGAGCATACTCAAATAGATAAAGAGGTATAACACCATTAAAGGGGTATATTAAAAGTGAGAGTACGTACTCTTAGGAGTATAAAACCATTTTCCTCTCTCTCTCTCTCTACACACACACACACACACACACACACATATATATATATGTATATATATATATATATGTAAAATATAGGGAGCATATTCAGTGCTAATGTCCATTTGGGTGCTAACAAACACTCAGGACCGTCGGATCCTAGCTGGACGGGCACAATCTAGGTGGGTGGAAACCACCGGATGACTTATGCTTATTTGCAAGAAACCCCCCACTGTTCATTTGCCTTCAGTCACAACTCACAAGATTTAGCTCCTCCCTCCCTGGGCGTCACCCCTCTTCGACCACCACCCCTCCCTGAGCTCCTCCCCAAAGCGTCCCCCTGGCTCTCCCCAACCACAGCCTCCCTCCGTGCCATCCCCTTCAGCCTCCCCTAACAAACACTCAGGACCGTCGGATCCCAGCTGGACGGGCACAATCTAGGTGGGTGGAAACCACCGGTGACTTATGCTTATTTGCAAGAAACCCCCCACCGCTCCTTTGCCTTCAGTCACAACTCACAAGATTTAGCTCCTTCCTCTCTGGGCGTCGAGCATCACCCCTCCCCGAGCTCCTCCCCAAAGCGTCCCCCCGGCTCCCTCCCCGGAATCGCTCCCTCCGGCCTCCCTCCGTGCCATCCCCTTCGGCCTCCCCTAACGTCGCCCTGGCCTCTCCTAACATCGCCCCCTCCGGCCTCCCTCCGTGCCATCCCCCTCGGCCTCTCCCAGCACTGCCCTCTCCGGCCTCCCCCTTCCATCCGACAGCTGGCGCCTCCTCTCCCTCTCCCCAACCACAGCAGCTTCGAACACGGCAGCTTTGATCACGACGGCTTTGACCAAGCGTCGTGGTCAAAATCTTTGCGGTCGAAGCCGCCGTGGTCAAAATCGCCATGGTCGAAACTGCCATGGTCGAAGCAGTGCGTGGTCGGGGAGGGGGAGGCGCGGATGGAGGAAGGGGGCGTCGGTGGTGGAGGGAGGCCGAGGGCGGTGGTGGGGTGACGCTAGGGGGAGGGTGCTGGGGAGGATGGGGAGGGCAGCCCCGGGGACGGATGCAAGGGGATGGAGGTGAGTGATCAGGAGGAGGAAGGAGGGTGCCATCGGTGGTTGGGACGCCAACGCGTCGGAGGAAGCTCTCCCATGGCGATGCTTTCGACGGGGAAGAAGGGAATGACCGAAGGACATTTTCGCGATTGCAATCAACCAAGTGGGGGTGTAAACACAAAATGCATAAGTAAGGAGCGACCTTCCACCCGCATGAATTGTGACTGTTCACTCTAAATCAAATGACCAATGTTCGCATTAGTCTGTTAGCACCCAAATAGGCATTAACATTGAATATGCTCTCATATATATTGGAGAATATTTAGGAAATTTTCTTTTTAGATTATTACGTGAGATTTTCTTGCCCTTGTTAAAGTGAAAGAGGTGACTTAAATCTCATCAGTTGTTTGTATTTATATAGATATCACACATATATGTACCACGTCAACCTTTCTGTTTTGAAATAAAGAATTTTCGTAAAACCGACTAGGAATAATGCAGAAACAAGAAAGAAAAACGAAATTCCGCCGGCTAAACTCCCCGCTTTATATCGTGGCATTTGGAACAGGGTTGTCAACCCTACCAGCCGGCCGGTTGATTTGCAACTGGTACTAGAAAGTAGAAATAGAACCCTGGAGAGTGCAGAATACATAGCATACGCAACGCACTGCGAAAGCTAATCTAGATCAACCACATTTTATGATTTCAGGGACAACGATGAGCATCGCCGGTGCATCTTCGCCTGCATGGCACTTACATTATGCAGAGCGATCCAACCTAATGCCGTCCGTACAACAGGGCGTTTGCGCCGGTGTGGTGGGAGAGCTTTGTACTCAGCTGGTTATGACAATGCTGATGGTTATGATTACTCAACT
Source organism: Dendrocalamus latiflorus (assembly GCA_017311315.1). NCBI lineage: Eukaryota > Viridiplantae > Streptophyta > Magnoliopsida > Poales > Poaceae > Dendrocalamus > Dendrocalamus latiflorus. Next base: position 21,200,747 of record CM029671.1, on the reverse strand, counting down.
GGTTAAGACCACACCTCCACTACGCTGCATATTCTCGTAACTGAGTTACGATCACTCCGATTTATAAGTACTTGTGACTTTGTTTGTAGACCCTAGTGCCTCCGATCACGATCACCGCTGCCTATGAGTACTCTCAATTTTCGATAGCTTTGAGTACGTTGAGCACTTGATACCCCCGAGCACTCGTATTGCGTAGCTCCTCTGCTCCTTGTGTCTTCGAGTATTACAGCAATATCACGAAAACAAGCCGAGAACATAAGTTGATATTTCGGAGTGTGTGTGTATGTATACGGTAGCGCTATGCTACGCGCAATTTTGCGCTCCAGCAAATTATCACTGGTTGTTCAAAAAGTTATCATCAGCTGTGAAGAAAGTTACTACCGGCTACGTACTGTGATCATTGGCAGTAACTTCGCTCGCTACCAATGCTAATTTTATACAGAATCGATGATAACTTTTCAGCACTGTGAAAGTTTGGCAATAACTTCATTTAGAACCGATGGTAACTTCATTCAGAAATATATATGTGTGTATATATATGTATGTATATATGTATGTGTATATATATGTATGTATGTATGTATGTATATATGTATGTGTGTGTGTATATATATATATGTATATGTGTGTATATATACGTATATACAGTAGCGCTATTCTGCGCCCATGTATTCTACGCGCAGTTTTGCACTCCAGTAAATTATCACCGGTTGTTCGAAAAGTTATCATCGGCTGTGAAGAAAGTTATCACCGGTTACGTACTATAAGCATTAGCAGTAACTTCACGCGCTACCGATGACAATTTCATGCAGAACCGATAATAGCTTTTTAGCACTGTGAAGATTTGGCAATAACTTCATTCAGAACCGATAGTAACTTCATTCAGAAATATCAGTAACTTGTCCACGTATTCTATACCTACATACTGGTTAGTAAATCTATATATATTTGTATGTGTGTGTGTGTATATATATATGTATGTATGTGTGTGTAGGTGTGTGCGTGTATGTATGTGTGTGTACGTATATGTATGTGTGTGTATATACGTATGTATGTGTGTATATGTATGTATGTATGTGTATATATGTATGTGTGTATATATATGTATATATGTATGTGTGTGTATATATATACACATGTGTTCATTGACCAGTTTGGAAGTAATATTAATCAGAAGTTATTTTAGTGTTCAGAAGTTAGAAATTGGAAAATCAGAGAGTACAGAAAAAAGGCAAGCACAACATCAAGCAACTAAAAGAACTTTTATACACAACATGCAACTCTTTGAACGTATGTGGTTACAGTAAGGCACACCCATTGCAGTTCATAGCAATGCTAACAGAAAGATAAAGCTGTAAGTAGATAGCATACCAAGCATCCTCCAAAAGATTAAACATGCAAAGTTGGAGCCAACACCTACTGTAAGACGGCTCCTTGTTTGTTGAGGCAAGTGGGTTTTAAAAGCTCCTCTCCAACCCAATCGCCTTTTTATCGGCATGAACAGGAACCCTAGCTGCCAATTGGATGGGTTGCGAAGCAATAGGGTCGTGAAGGTAGACAGGCATACCACAATAGCAATCCTCTCACTAACTGGGCTCAAAACAACATATGCTCCCAATGCAAATGCTACAACCATACTTCTTGTCGCCTGCTCCATCGAAATTACAGAGAAGAACATATAGACTGCACGAAGCAGTGGATGAACATGTTCTGAACCAGCATAGGTGAGCCAAATAGTGGACAACGTGGAGCCAACAAATGCAAGTGTGTTTGCCATCACAAATGCCTTGAAGGTATATCTGTGTGACAAAATTGGTGCACCAGCATGTGGATGACCATCGGATATGTAACCACCGGGCAGAGTGAATATTGCTGCAAATGTGACTGTTGAGATAAGCACAGAGCCAACAACTAAATTCTGTGAAATGTTGGTAAATTTCTTTAGCTCATTTCCAGAAGCTTTCCCAATGTTAAACTCATCTATGAAATGATCCAGGCGACGAGGGCTAAGGACAGATCCTGTCCATGCCAAACAGCGAAGTATAATGACCTGTGGATTCTACCAGAAGAAATCAACATTTCAGAAAAGCGAAGGATACAGGCTGAAAATTGGAACGATTTTGCAGCCAAACAAGAATATGCATTAGAATGTGCAAAGAAGAATAGAGTGGTAGGATGAAGTTTACCAGCGTATAACTAATTCCTTTGTCAGTGGCCAGTACCGCAAGATCTAAGGCAGTAAGGCCCTGGTTGTTCACTATATTCGGCAGTACACCTTTATTTGCCATCAAAAGGCTCACTATCATCTGGTCTGCATTCTTGACTGCAAGATGCAGAGCTGTATTCCCTTCATAATCCATGACATTCATCATTCTTTCGAGTTCTGGAGTACCACAGAAATGCCAAACAACTTTCCATTTCTTATGCTCAACAGCAATATGTAGGAAATTTCTTCCTTTACTGTCAAGCATTTCATCACAATCTGGGCAGTGTTTGGAGAGTTCATAGATCAGTTGACCATATCCCATTTTAGCAGCTACATGTACAGGAAATAGGCCATTTGTATCTGGGACATATGCTGGAGAAGTATCATATCGCAATAACAGCTTCAATGCTGAAATGTTTCCAACAGATGCAACATAGTGAAGAGGAGTACTTCCTGAATCATCAACCTCTTTCACAAGTGCTGGGTTCCACTGCAACAATTCCTGTGTCATTTCTATTACTAAAGAACTTAGTAAATGTATCAACTGCACAAAATCCAATGTTCATACTCAAGCAAGATTAAAACTTAAAGCATTACTACTCCAAGAATCAACAATTGACTACTGATAAAATAAATGTACTCCCAGTTGTCTTATATGAAAAAAGGAAACATATTTCTGTTAATACATATCCACACAAACCAACATATATTAATAGCAATCCAAATGAAGTAAAAAGGCAATGATTGTTTGGTATTGGTAAAATAGAAGAGAGAAGTGAACAAAGCAAAAGTAGCTGATCAAAGATGCCCCTCGACACAAATGAGAGGCAACAAGAAACTTCAAGATTCTCAAAGCTCTTTATCATGTCAATTTCATTTATGAACAGAATTTTGAGACTAATGTGATAAAAGATTCTCCCACTTGGTCCCTCTTCCATATTCTGGTTAGGCCACTTTCATCCACAGACAAGGACAGGAGTATTTGGATAGATCCATCACTTATACAGGGATGGGGTCAGACATTGGAGTAATGCAATGTAATTTGCAATGAGGGAACCCTTGCCCTCTCTGCCTTGTTTCACTGCTTAAATAATATTGCACCGACTGCTACCAAATGGAAATAGATACGGATTTTTTGTGTTACAAAAATACAGTCATATCTCATATTCAAATATAGATAGAATATATTTAACGATTCACACTGAGGTTTGATTATATATATTAGAGCAAACTTTTGAGTTTGAATTTCAGTTTGCAAAATTATCTGGTTAAAATGAAATTAAATACATAGATTAGATCTATTATGAGTAATTTTCAATACAACTACATCTTTTCTAAAGTTCACATTCAAGTTAGGTTCTTTTTATCATGTTCTTCACTCCTCACGCAAACCCCCATCATTCAATTTCTCTGATCAAATCCATTGATATATTTAAGAATACATCCCTCCATGCTTGCATATCCTTTTCAATAAGAATACAAGATCCTTTTCACACACATCCCTATTTCTCTTTTTGTCTCATGATTCACATGTAGTATAAAGCAAGCCACCCTGCACATTTGTTTGAGTACCCACCCAAAAATACCCACCCGAAATCCATCGCGGACTGGAATCATTTGAGTAAAACCTTGTAACTCTACAAACACTAAAGTCCCCACCTCCACTTAGTGCACTACCACAAATCAATCATGTTACCCCCACCAACTCACTCGGTGTCACCCAGATACCCCAAACCCAAAATTGCTATAACTAGCTCACAGTAAGTTCAACTGTTCAAGTTTAGTTGATTACAAGCTAATCTACAATTTTTTTCATCGAAAGAGCACAAGCTAACCTACACTAAAATTCAAAGCAGAATCACGTGAACGTGAATTATCACATTAAACAGAGACCTCAATCATACGCCATCCACTTGCTTCACAAGCGATGATCTCCTACTTTCCAATTTCAACTGAGTGGTAATTCAACCACAGATTAGTCCAGTCAATCATATCCAAAGAAAAATGTCCTGATTTCAGACAAGCTTCTTGCAGTACCTCAATTCACAATAACCAACTAAATCTGTCCACCTAGACCTTAAACACTCCAATTGCTCTTCATCTCCTACAAAGCAACATACATAAATCTTGAAACGATAACGCGATAACTCGTCAGGCACTCACCATTGCTCGTGAGGACAGCGGCGTGCAGCACCGTGCGCCCGCCCGGGCCCGTGCATGAACACAATACGGGCACCTCCTCCTCGTTATCGTTCCTATATGTCTTTATAAGAACGCGCACCATCCCAAGGGACCCGGCCGCCGCCGCCATGTAGATCGGAGACTCCCTCGCGCCGCCGCACAGCCACGCGAGCCCCGGGTCCGCGGCGGCCAACGCCCGAACCGCGGCCTCGTGCCCTCCCCGCACCGCGTCGTGCAGCGCCGTCTCGCCGCGCCTGTTAGTGGCGCGGGTGAGGTCGCGCAAGGACGGGGTGGTGGAGGAGGAGGCGACGAGGGCGGCGACGACCTTGTGGGCCCCGGCTCGGGCGGCGAGGTGGAGCGGGGTGTCGAGCGCGGCGTTTCGGGCGGCGAGGAGGCGCGGGCCGCGGCGGAGGAGGAGCGCCGCGAGAGACGCGTGGCCGCCGACCGCGGCCACGTGGAGGAGAGTGTTGCCTCCGGCGGTGGCGGCGGTCTCGAGGTCGGGGGCGGTCGGATCCGCGAGGAGCGCCTTCACGAGCCACCGCTCATCGCCGCTGCGCGCCGCGCGCAGCAGCGCGGGGCTCATGGTTGGCGCGGCTACCACCGGCCGAGGGGTTGGGCAGGATGCGGTTGTCGGGGTGGACGGCGGCGAGATATCCACCTCCGGCGAGGCCATCGTGTGTGCGTCTGTGGGGCGAGGGGGAGGTGGGTGGCTTTACTTCGCCTTTATGTCACTGATGACTTGCTTTGCTTCGAACCTCAGGTGGCAACAGAATCGGTACGGGTCACATTTTCCTTTTTGACCGTCGGTGATGTTGGCCGCAATGTTGGCTTCGGCTTGCGGATTATTTTGGATTTCGGTTTATTTAAATCAAAAATTATTTAAAATATGATGATTTTTAACTTTTGCTTATTTTGGTTTTTCTTTTTTATCTCTTATTTTTTGCATTGTTATGATGATATAATGGTTTTTTATTTTTTAAAAAATAATAACTGTTATAGTATAATTTCAATCGTAATCTAAAAGGTATAATTAAAAACTTAAACTAAGCCAGTTAGAATGGGCCGTGCAAAATTGTGTCCAACTATTCCCTTTCAACCTTCGACTGTCTATGGTTGAAAATTGATGGTGATAGGTCGGTAGTTTCATAGTATGACGATCTCACCCATCCTTCTTAAGTATTTACAGTTAAAAATCATTAGATCATTCGCTTAAGCCAACGTCTTGGTCGTGTACCATGTCCATTTTAGGTATTTTGTTTTGCAAACATTTCAATCAACAAAGAAGACATATTTGTAGTCAGGAACTGGCATTGACCACAAAGGCGAATCCATTGTAGGTGCTTACGGGTGCTCGAGCACCCCCTCCTTCCTCCATAGGTTGAAGAAGATCCCGCCAGCCTGGAGGTTAAAGAAGAATCGGAGGTTGAAGAAGAGCCGGAGTCGAAGGTTGAAAATTGAAGAAAGCATAAGGTCCAATCGGTGTCTTAAGGCCCAACGCCCCAACCGGCCCAAATCAGTGGCGAATCCTGGCCCAAAATTCCAAATACAATAAGGGATTTAGCCTTTAGATATTAGAGAACATGAGGAAGATGAACATCAGAACACCGGAACAGTAGATAAGGTCTCTAGGAAACACAGAGTCAAGGGACACGGAGAGGCCAAATCGGAGAGAGACTCATCATCACCGTCGAGTCAGTAGCCCGACGCGTCGTGGGGGAGGCGGTCAGCGACTCGGCGCGGAGGGGGAGGCTGGAGGCGGTCGGCGGCCTAGTGTGGAGGGCGGTCCGACGTGGAGCGTAGAGGGAGGCGGTCGACCACTCAGTGGCGACTAGGCGTGGGCGCAGGCGTGCGGGTGAGGCCATGTGGGGCTAGTGCCTGGCGGGCGGCGCATCGGCGCATCGGAGAGGACGAGGTGGAGATGAGGTAGTGAAATGTGAAAAATCCCCAATTTTCTTTTGTTGTGCAGCCGTGCTGGTGAGGCAATTCTGCTAAAGTGGTGACTGGTGAGGCCGTGATTGTTGTACTGATGCAAATTGTTATTTAATCGACAGTAGCATTAGCCGATTAGCCAATTTGTTTAATCAGTGGTTGACTGATTATTGTTTAATTGTTCTTAGATTTACAAAAATGGAGGCGAACTTTGCACAAATATTTCTCAAATAATGCAACTAGTAGTAACCCTTCAACCATAGAAAGAAGATCTGAAGCAATAAAAGTCCGGCATGAATTTAATCTAGATGATATTATTGCTGATTCAGCATGTCGCAAACCAATTGAAAATTATCCTAATGAGATTAGAGATCAAGTTAGGAGAGCATATTTGTTGTAGGGTCCAACTTAACCAATTGGTCATAATTTCTAAAAAATGCAAGGTTCAATTTCAGAATCCTTTCAAGAATCATGGTATAAGAAGTTCAATTGGCTGAAATATAGGCGAACTTTAGGAGGTATGTCTTCACAAAAGTTGGGTATGTGAGTTGGAGAAGTGCTATGGAATCTTTCAGTCAACATGTTGGTGGACCTACTAGTGTTCACAACATTGCAATGCTAGATTGTGAAGATTTTCATATTCAACGAGCAAGTGTAGATCACAAATTAAATACTTATAGAAAGGAGTCCGAAATTGCATACAAGATTCGTTTGACTGCTTCTTTAGATTGTGCTAGATATCTCATTCAGAAGGTGAAGCTTTTCGTGGACATGACAAATCTTCTACTTCCATGAACAAGGGCAATTTTAGATAATTGATGGATTGGTACATTGATAAAAAGGCGGATGTGAAGGAGGCTTTTGAATTTGAGGGTGGTGGCAATTGTTTGATGCTTTGTTCGGATATATAGAAGAAACTTACGAAATGTTGTGCACAGAAGGTCACACATGTGATTAAGGATGAGATTGGAGATAGGAACTTCGCAGAGCTTATTGATTAGTCCTATGATTCATCAGTAAAGGAGCAGATGTCAGTGACTGTGAGGTTAGTTGTACATATAATGTTTTTTAATCATATCATTTATGATTTGTGCATTGTTGTTTTGTTTTAACTTTGTAAAATTCATGCTATGTAGGTGTGTAAATAAAGAAGGGAAGATCATGGAAAGATTTACTGGTATTGAGCATGTCACTTTGTGTACATCTGTTGCACTGAAGGAAGCTTTGGTTCGTGTGCTTGCTAAGGTTGATTTACCTATTTTTAGGCTACACGGACATGGTTATGATAGAGCTTCAAATATGAGAGGGGAATTTAATGGCTTGCAGAGATTAATACGGGATGAGAATCCATATGCTTTCTATGTTCATTATTTCACACACCAATTCAGTTAGTGGTTGTCATTGTCGTAAGTTGTAGCACTAAATTTGATATTTCACAATTTATGAACATTCACAATTTAATATTGTACCACTAAATTTGATATTTCATATCTATAGATTAGTGCTCACATATTTATGAATATTTGGGGCACATTATCCATTAGTAAGGTACTAATTTATTGTATTGTACATTTTCAGTTTATTCTCTTCCTGTTTATGTATGAGTTTGATATTTCAATGACAAAAGGCTAGTAGATATAGTTTTGTTATGCTTATGTTGTGCTATAGCCTCAACAGTAGAGCTCCCCCTCTATTTTCATCCTAGATTTGCCACTGGTTGGCCAACTTATCTATGATGCAAACTAATGTTAAAGCAATGTAGCAATAAATTGAGGCCCCTTGTTTTCAACTTAGGACTTATAGTTTCTTCCGAACAGATAAACAGGATAGCTTCTTCGTAGCATTTTCGAAGCGGTTTATTGGGACAGCCATTTCGAAGCAACTTATCAGCATTCGACACGTTCGCACAAACTCGTGTTAGCGCCAAAAGCCATTAGCCGTAGCCATAATCTATAGCTACAGTTAAAAAGAACCCATAATGAGTGAGAACCTTTATCGTGGTCTAAAGTTGAAGCAAAAGTGCAAACCATTGCATCGCTAGTCCACTGTTCGTTGGGTTTAAGGTTATGGTTTCATGTAAATGCGTTTAAGTACCGTTGGGTTCTTTTCGGTTACGGTTTATGGTTTTTAACTCTAACATGAGTATTTGTATGAATAAACCGAATACCGATAAGACGCTTTAAAAAATTTTCTCGGTAAGTCGCTTTAAAACGGTGACGGAATAACCTTCCTGTTTGTTTATTTGATATAAACTATAAGTTACATGGAGCCTACGTGAACAGTTCTTTTCACTCAAACAAAACGGTGAGCTGGTGAAGGCCGCTCTTCTAAAGTGGAGATGCGACCTCATTGGTGCCAAACAGCCATCGATTTGCACGTCTTGTTGCATGCACATACAAGCATACAACTCCAACAGTGTGTGCCGAATCAATCAAAATCATGGTTCCCGGCCGCCGAGCCCCTCCACGTCGCCTCAGCGCTCCCTCGGCTGGCGCGTGGCGGTAAAATTCGCGTACGGTCGGGGAGCAGTTTTGCGAAAAAGTCTCTGCATTTTTCAGAAATTACGTAACGGTCCTTTTTCCTCACGAAAAGGTCCCTACCTGTTGTTTTAGCCCCTCCACTTAGCAGGATAGCCCCCGCGGTTTTCTAAATTACGTACGGGTCCTCGTTTACTTACGTACAGGTCCTCACTTTTTTACAAAAAAGACCTTTGACTTTTCCGAAAATACACACGTGCCCTTGATTTTTTACGAAAAAAATCTTTAACTTTTCCGAAAATACACATGCGCCCTCGGTTTTTTTAGAAAACACCCCTCATGAATTATCGTCTCTTTTACTTCGGTACACACGGTGGCTGACGCGGTGTAACACCGCGCCTATGAGGCTAGTTATATATAAACCCAACATCGATCAAACAAAGTATATAGAAATGTAAAGTAGGGGTCATGGTACGCCCTAATATAAATAAAACATAAACTACAACTGGAACGCGATGTGGGACTCGTGCACGGAGACATGCATTCCATATTAACCGGTAGCGCCTGCACGGTGGCGCCAATAATTTATTATCCCCATGCGCCCCGGGGGGATGTGGACGGGCAGAAAGGAAGGCACGCGGGGAGGGAGACCGCGAAAGCGCGGTCGTCTTTGGATTCTCTTGTTTCGCTGCCGTCTCGGTCTCGGCATCGCCATGAATGATGCCGGATCGACGAGGCCCCTGGGTGTTGCGCTTTGGCAGGACTCGTTTATTATTCTTCGCTAAGCGTCGGAGGCTGATCTCCTGGAGTAATGCTGAAGTTGCGACTTCTTTCATTTGAGTGAAGGGTACATTAAAATCGAACAAAATAGAGAAATCTTAATCTGCTCTTACTTATGAGTTATAAATGATCTAGATGACATAGGAAAGGTTTTCATATGTTATAGCAAGCTAGAACATAACACGAATTTAACCTAAAACACCCACAAGAGCAAAAACCAGAAATCACATCTCTCTTGATAAATACCGAGCAAACTCAAGAATGTCCTCTAGATAATGTCTAAATGGATGAGATCTTACCTCTATTAGACATCTCCACCTCTTACACGTTCTTGCACTAGAAAAACTCAAAAGAAGATAAATCCAAACAAAAAGCCAAAAACATCAAAAGCACAAGAGAGGATCCTTGACATAACACACTTGAACAAAATTTGGATGTTTATTTTAATTGGAGAGAAATATTTTATAGCTAATTTCTCATAATAGCAGAGCTCTAAGCCTAAAGTACACACATAAAGCTCCAACATGAGGAAACTCTAATCTGAAACACTCAAGTCTCTCACAAGACTCAAACTCAACACAAGACTTATATAGTGGAGATTCTCCACCTCTCACTTAACCCTAACAGCCAACCATTCCTTAGTGGATCACGCCACTTTCATATGTGGAAACTTGATAATCTACATATAAACAGATTTTACTCACACACACACTTGCATGTTTTACAAAGCGCGGCTTTCAAAGGCTCTACAAAACAGATAAGACATTCAATTCATAAAGATATGATAAAACCACTTAGGCCAGTGCTACGGTTTTGCAAAGCGCCACTCCACTTGGTTTCAGACAATTTCTATAATTACCACCCACCGGTCTTCACAATCGATACGATGCCTATGACTTATCACCAAGATTATACGTCTGCGCCAAGGACGTCATCTCTTGAAATGCTCAAGTTCTATGGCACACTAACATCACTCCACAGTCTGTGATGCCCAACACCTTGCCGTCAAGATCATACACATGCTCTGAGGAACATCACCACTTGAAATATACAAATATAATTGGCACACCACATGCACGTGTTGCTTATTCACGACTCTTGTCTTTTTTCCGTGCTTCTCGGCTTGAGATGTTGCTCCACTCAAACTTACGTGGCACACTATTGCCTGAGGACCTCTTCCGTAGCCTCGGTCTCACCGCTGACCGCAACAAATTTCTATAATTTACTTGCCCATGTAAATGGCCATCTTTAATTCTGAATTACACTATTATACTTGTGTTTTTTATTTTGTAGAAATGACCATCTATCGTCACACGGTTGGACAATATGGGCAAAATTTTATTGGAATTGGTACATTCTCACAACTAATTAGGTTTGATATACAACAAGCGCATATTGGCCCTAAATTATTGAGTGTGTAAAAGTTCATTTTCTATAATTTACCTTTTTTTATGGATAGTAATACTCATGACCTTTGTCTTATACTTAGAACAATGTGGAAGCGAAAGCATTAGATAAACTGATTCAAAAATACTAGGTATTTATATTAGTTTTTTAAAATAAAAATTAGAAATAGAAACTAATACTAAAACTACATGGCTTCATTATTGGAAAGTGGCCAGATTTCCCTCTCGCTCCTCTGCCTCCTCTGCTCCTCCCGTCTCATCCACATTCGAGATATGTTAATTTAGTTGTACATGGTGTGAGCCATCTTCATTCGATGCTAACTGCTAGCATGCTCAAATTTATTCTTTAAACTTTTTTTCGAGAATATTCTCCAAACGGACCCGGGTCATGTGCAGTAGTGCTATTATCGCAACGGTACTGCACGATTTGGATTAAAGAAAACAGAGGAGGTTATGATTACCCTCAAACGAGAAGTTAGAGATTTCTCATGCTTGTCAATTTCTTACGACGATTGAAGGCTTCAAATCTGAGCGTTGGTGTCATAAATAATCGAAGGGTCCAGGAGCTGTGCAGGTATTGGGAGCTAGGACATTTTACATCGGCAACTGCAGAGCGCAAGAAGAAGCCGTCCAAGGAAACACCGCCGGCGGCTGGTGTGGGCACGGGCAAGGATGGATCGGCATGGGCGATGGCATGGCCACAAGGCCAGCAATGTAAGAGCACAGCGGGGACGACGTGTATTGGTGGGAGAGCGGGGCATGGGCGCATGTGCGTGGTGCTACGTGACCCAGGTTAGCTCGGCTGAAGGCAGAGAGAGAGAGAGAGAGAGAGGAGAGAGGAAGATGGGCCGTGGGTCGAGAGGGAAATGGGCCAACCCACTTGGCCTTTTGGGTTTTGATTTGATTTGATTTTTTATTTCTGATTTGAATTTTGAATTCCTGATTTGGTTTTTAATTTGAATTTGAATTTCATTTTTGCCAAAAAAAAAATGAATTGTGCTCAAATATCAACTTCACTCAAAAAAAAAATTAAATTCCCTAAAATTGGGTGTTACAGCATCATAGGAGTAATTGGTGATAAATATTCTAGTCAGAAAAACCACTCTCGACTTCAATGTGCCAGTTGCATATCTATTGGAGGCAAAGTCCTTGAAAAAGCCATCGGAATTTTCATCCTCAGGTGATAAAGCATTGGCTTCAATAAATTGCAGGTAGAAGCAAAAGTCATACAAAGAAGCGAAAGAGCAAGGGCACACATATGTGCTATCTATGTAACGAGGAAGGTCATATGATAAAAAAAACTATTCGAGTTTAAAGCAAATGAAGGGTGCATGCTCATCGGCGGTAACAAAGGATGACTCAGACGTACTAACCATCGATCAACCATATACTTTTCATGGATGGATATTAGATTCAAGTTATTGCTTCCATATATGTTCGGTGAGGGAGATGTGCGATAAAGGATCTCTACGTCCGGTATATGAAACTGTTCACTTACCTTATTATAAAGAGTATGCAATTAGTAAGGTGGAAACGGTTACATTGGATATACGATGGAGCACATCGCACATCGACAGGAGTTTGGTATGTTCCTAGCTTAAAGAAGAATATAATATATGTGAGGACACTTGAACTAGAAGGTTGTGAGGTATCACTTTGAGGTGGAGTCATGCGAGTTACTTACAAAGGGCAGGTGATCATGAAAAGTATTTGAAGCAATGGAGAATACCGATTAATGGATACACCTAAAGGAAGGGCAACAAATAAGAGGTCTGATAAACATCCTGGTCAGGAAATGAAACCGTATTATCAATGGTAGGTACTCAGATCTCATATGCAGTTATATACGAAACTACAAGACGGTTGCAAGGCGGTACAACTTATGGCATGAAAGACTGTATGAATAGGAGATGTGGTTAATCAAACTACACAATAAAATGAGCTCTCAAGTGGATGGTATGGGTAGGCTAGCTCAGACATTGACACGCATATTATGGTGATGTGTGTGAGCCCTTGTGGTGGGGGCACTCTTAAAGGTGGGAGAAAAAAATGAAAACACAAAAAAAAAAACAAAAACAAAGCCAACTTAGAGCGGTTTTTTGAAGGAGCACAGTGACTTCAACAGATAAGAGTCAAGATAAAAATTATTGAGTATGGTGATTTACATCCTAGTCTTCTAGGATTTAAAAGATGTGCTATAAGAAATCCTAAATGAATCCTAACAGAATTAGGATTCCTACTCCACTTTGGAGGAGAGTTAGGAGGGACTATATAAAGCCATGGGGTGGTAATGGAAAACTCAAGCAACAAAGTAAAGAAGTCGCTCATCCAAAGGTATAGGTGTACAGAGGATTAGAGGCTAGATTATTTTTTAGCACTAAATTCTTATATAGAGCAAGGATCCGAGCACCCTAAAAGATTCGGAAGGGTTGTGAGAGAGCAACAATCTCTTATATTATTTTGAGGTTGTGTTTAAGGAATTTATGGTCGACTTTGTCAAATATTTTCTCTCACGTCGTGGTTTTTTCAACATCGTTGTTTTGGTTCTATCGACTATGAGATTCATCTTCTTTGTTCTTGATACCTGTATACGCTCGTGTCGTGCCTCACGCATTCTAATCCGATCCAAGAGCTGTTGCGCATAAAAAGTGTATCAGAGCCTAACACCTTCTATAGAAGGAAAATTGTACAAGTTTCTCGCTAATACATGCCTGAACGATCGAAAACTGGACTTACCTTCTAAGAGGCGTACATATCCATTGAAAAGGACCTCTCGTGCTAATTATGTTAGGTGCAAGCTAGACAAACCTAAATTATCGCATCATTACAGTTATATAATGCCTCAGCTTTAAGAAGACTGGAAACATATGCATGCACTACCACCATGTACATTTGTTATCCAATCAGACCTGGTGCACATTTGGGACATTTAGAACCAGCACAACATGCACTTCTGTTGTGGATCTACATGCTTTCTACATGTCAGTTTGCTTGTTCCATCAGTCACTAATTCCCATGTCCCCTGTAAGTCATCGCCTAAGAAGAAGCACAACATGTGTGTGTGTGTATATATATATATAATGTTGACATGAAACGGTGTGTGCTCAGTTTATTACGCAAACCTTTGCCTTTATACAGAAAGTAGTGGCGTTGAGGCTCCAAATGGTAACAACTGAGCCACTAATGCTTCTAAGAAATAAGTTGGGATCGACTCAGATCGCTTGTTAGACATCTTTTTCCCTTTCATCAGTGGATGCTCAGATCACCCCTCACCAAATTTCCCCCCCATTCTGCTAGCATGACTCTCCTAGTGCCCAGTGTTTTCCATCCGCTTTCTTCTTCCCCCATTGGTGCAATCACCGATTAGGTGATGATGCACTAGCTGGATTATCTATGTCCTGCACACCCTGCACACCGGAACAAGGCATATCCTCTTTCTATGTTGAAATCAGTGGCAGTCCTACAAGAGAAGAATCACAGCAAGCTTAATAGCACACAAGAGATGCGGAGATTTGTTTATGAGGTTCGCCAATGTCTACGTCCCCAGTAGATGTATCGCGGTAGCTCTGTCCATATGAGGAGTTCTTATCATGATTAGGGTTATAATAGGTTGGTGGTATATATTTATACTTCCATTATATGTTCGTCTCAGACACCTAGTTCGTACCATCGGAGGCTTCATCCCGCGCACCCCCAGCTCATAATATTTTGTAACCGATACAAACTATGTTCCTTCTTTTGTAGGGTTGTGTCTAAAAAAGCGATGCTCCGCTGTTTCAGACACAACCTATTTCTTTGTATATATTTGTTATACACAACAAATCTTTACCTTGACGAATTTGCTATCTTCACCTTGATGATCGTACCACTTTGAAGAATAAAAAAAAATACCTTGATACTCCTCACACACCTATGATTTGGGGGGGGGGGGGCCTTGTTATTCAGCAGCTTGTGACTCCCAACAAGTTGAGGCAACGTTTAAACTTGTTGGCGGTGACAGTCAATATATCTACATAATTATCATATTTATCAAATCAATCTCCTTAGAGTTAATTAACTCTCTGATTCTGTGATACCTTCCATGAATGTGCTTCATCCTGGCACGATACACTTGATTCTTTGCCAAATAAATTGCACTCCGACTATCACAATTCACTCAAACTCCATCTTGCTTAATGTCCAGTTCCTTTACTAGTCCTGCAATCCATAATGCTTCCTTTGCAGCTTCAGCCACAATGATGTACTCTACATGAGTTGTAGACAATACAACAATAGATTGAATTGATGACTTCCAACAAATAGACCCCCCCCCCCCTATCTAGAGTAAAAATATACCTCGTAGTGCACCTCATATTATCCAAATCAACGGCATAGTCTGAATACACATATCCAACAACCAAATGATTACCTCGCATCCCCAGCCCACAATATTTCAAAACCCGATACAATCTGCGTTTCCTTCCCTTGTAGGGCCCTCCTTTGCAATAAGCCATACACAACATACTACATACTAGGTTGTGGTGCCAGTGCTTTTGGCAATGTATATATAGGTTGCACAAGTCCTAGGGTCTAGCTCGAGTGCTGCAGCAAGTGCTTGCCAAGATGGCTGGTGGCACCAAGGCTTATGCCGCGGTTGTTCTGATCAGGCTCATGTACTCTGGCATGCATGTCATGAGCAAGGTGGCCTTGGATGAAGGCATGAACCCCTTGGTGTTTGTGTTCTATCGGCATACCACGGCTGCACTCGCCTTGATCCCTGTTGCTTTTATTCTAGAGAGGTAATTGAGCCTTGATGTCTACTTATCTGACTGTTTTAATTTACTGTGTTCTGTTTCTGATACTTATGTTGCGCAGGCGAAAAGCTAAGCCGGTGACGTTAAAAATTGCAGGGAAAATGTTCGTACACGCCTTATATGGGTAGGTTGAATTATTCTAGCATGAATCCAATTGTTCTTGTGGTGCTCCTTATTTCATGCAGGAGTTGTTCTTCCAAAAGAAAGTTCATTCAGGAGCTGGGACCTTTCTTGGCTATTCGTCTTGTCTGGGGAATGATATTTGTTGAAGAATCCAGCTTTCTTTAACTTGCCACTTTTCAATATAAATAAGGGTTCACAACTCACAAGTCATCGAACCCTTCTTTTCGGTTTCTGTTTTTGGCCCTCTATATTAATTAGTTTTCAAATAAAACTATTGATTTGTCCTATTGTGATAAAAAGAATAGGCTCATATCTTGATTAGTCCTATTGTGATCTGAAATCTTCTGTTGTTCATGGCTTACACTGTTTTCCACAATTTCTGCATTTTGGTCACACTGTCCTGCTTCGAGTGGCCTGGTGTCATGGTTGCTCCAACAGCGGATCACACACTTCACACTTCATGCAAAGAGTGCAACAGTCCTTTAGACGCCTTGTCTATGGTTTGACCTAACTCTTGAAGCTGTTAAAACAGAATAGTTCCCACTATATCTGAAGTTCTGAACATATTTAACAACTTTAGAATTAATTACTTATCTAAACATTTCAGCTCCCTGAGTCCTTGGATTATTATGACCTGGTGAATTTCTGACATTTTTTGTTTCTCAGGGTGACCGCATGTGGCGACTTATTTAACCTTGGTCTCAATTATGCTTCAGCAACATCGTCATCAGCATTGTACAACGTTCAACCAGTGGTCACCTTCATCCTGGCTGTCATACTTGGGTAATGACAATGTTATTTTCTCCCATTTTTGCAGGCTGCTTGTCATGTAAGAAGCACGGGAAGTGAAATCAACCGTCTTGCTTTTCTATCTATATCAAGTAAATGAACAGTGGATAGTGAAAAAGTGATTTACTCAAAGTGATTTGCACAACTTTTAAAGCAGAACTGAATAGTGGATAGTAATCACTTACCTCTTCGTGTGCTTTGAGATTCGTATCATTCTTGTTAGAGTGGAAAGCATGGAAGGACTACTCAGTTTTAATTGGCTTAGTACATAAGAAATTGATTCCTCTAAGTAATTGAAAAGAAGTGAAAGACCTATCTACACGTAAGAGAATTCAGAAACATGCACTTCATCAGAAAACTCAAAACAAACAAGCTATAATTCTCGATTCCAGTCCTGAAGAAACATACCCCTTGTGACAGGATGGAATCTATGAAACTGAGGAAGTTCCATGGCAACCTAAAAGCTGCGGGCATTCTTTTCTGCATCGTTGGTGTCACCATGCTGGCCTTCTACGAGGGACCAATGTTCAAATCTTTCAACCATCACCGCCTCTTTCAGCACGGCGGCAGCAGTTCCCCTGGAGCAGACGCCCACTCCAAGACGCAATGGGTATTTGGAATTTTCCTCATGACACTCTCTAACGTTTTAGCAGGCCTATGGACAGTACTTCAGGTATATATGCACTCAAACTTCAGATTTAATCAGCACTTCAGGCCTTGACGTTCATGGATCAAGTGCAACTTATTGATCTTTTTTCAGGGGCCACTGATAGAAGATACTTCCAAATTGATGAACACCACACTACAGATCTCGTGCGCGTCGGTCCAAGCCTTTGTTGTGGCGGTTGCAGCCGAGAGAGATTTCTCCAAGTGGAAGCTGGGCTGGAATGTTAGCCTTGCTGCGATAATATACAGCGTAATTGAGCTTCTGACCCAATGTTCAAGTTCATATTGTGTACTCAAATTCTCAACTAAATGCATGTTTCTCCATGAAACAACATTGCAGGGCGTGATTGTGACCGCACTTTCGTACTACATGCAAATGTGGACGATCGCGAAGAGGGGGCCAGTGTTCCTCGCCATGTCGATGCCTCTTACTTTGATATTCACAATCATCATATCCTCATTCGTTTTAGGGGATGCAGTTAGCCTAGGGAGGTATGTGTGTATCCTGAATTACTGATAGACTTGTAGTAAACTGAAGAATGGGCAATTTTCCTGTATGAACTCTTTTGCTTTGTGTTGTTCTAATTATGCAGTATTTTTGCTGGGATACTACTGATTGGAGGCCTGTACAATGTTCTTTGGGGAAAACGCATAGAGGAACAAGATGACATGAACAAGATCAGTGCTGGTAAGCCTGGCGTGGAGCTGCAGGACAAGGAGGCTCAAGCGCCAGATGATGCGGCAGCAAAGGTCTGAGCCAAGTGATGTGACAGAAAAGATAGTGTCAAACCACACTACTGGTTTCAAATGGTTGAAAGCAACGTGTGCAGATCTACTCACCGAACTGGTGGCTAGCATTTGATCCAACACGACAAGATTGTACCATACGCCTCCCATTGATATGAATAAAAGAAGTTTCAGTCGCTTTTAGTGAGCCTCTATGCGGCTTCAGCATGCATTATTTTGCAGCATCGTATCAGATGTCATTGTATATGTATTTGTGTGTGTTTGCCACGATGGCCAAAGTGACGGCAAAATATAGTAGTGGCTTTCACAGTTTCAGGCATATTATCCATGCCATTAGTATTGTCGTATATAGGGGGGGAAAAAAGAATAAGGCTTCCATTGCCCGTACGGGCACGGAAATGTCTAAATCTCGTGATCAATCAACTTTTCCAAGATTAAAGTAAGTTGATAGGACTTGCTCAGGAAAGAAAATTTCGCAACCTGCTTCCACGCACTCTCGAGTTGGAATTGCTAACCACCCACCCACCAGGCACCAATAGCCGAATCGACCCAACAGTAGCCAATCGATTGCACGCCGCGTCTATCCGTGGAGGGAAGAGCACCGGCGAGTGGGTGGCGATCGACGACGCAGTACGCGCGATTAATTCCAGCGGGCGCGGTGCTGATCGAGTGACCACCGGACGGCGCGGGGCGGCGGGACGGACGAGGCGTTCCACTGTAGGCGAGGCGGCCGTGTCACCGCGCGCGCGCAACTTGGGCCGCGCACGGCGCGGCAGCAAGCAAGCCTGCAGCTTAGAATCGGGGAGGGGGGCTCGCACAGTTGGGCATGCGGGGGCGCCTACGGCCGGTAGGTACGCGCGAGCGCCGCCAAGCTGGCCGGCATGCTTCAAGCCGTGTCGGCTTGGCACGGCCACGCCGCCATGCCATGCCAGCACGACTGGCCTCCGATGAGGTCCAGACACAGCCCAAAGAACAATGGGCTGGCACTGTGCCGTGCCGGCTCTAGTCCAGTCTTGTGTACCTGTAGGCAATAGAGGCGGCAGCGACCACCATTTTCATTTCGCTTGCGCTATAGTTGTACCATGCGCTTGTGTCTTCGGTATCGTGGTCGTCGAGCATTGCTCAGCCACGCCCATGACCGTTGTGGCTCCTCGCTCGGCCACAACCGCCGCTTTCCTGCCACCTTGGTCAAGCACTGATGCTGTTCCCATCCACCGTGAAGGCGGGAATGGAAGCACGGGTTGGCGCGAAACCTGTGCACGCCAGCTAGAGCACCCATGATGTGCATTGGGGCCGTAGAGCATACTCTCTTGCCGCTCGGTTTAGAGCTTGAACTTCCGCAAATGTCAGACGATGAGGATGTGGGGCGGTGGGCGCTGCAGTGTGAGTAAGGAGGTGGTTATTTCGGAGTCAGATCCAGATGGCCTAGACTTAGACATGGAGTAGTAGGACACGATGGATAGGCGGTGAGGGTGATGCGGTGAGGCTAGTGGTGGCTCATGCGGTGGGGGCGGTGAGGTGGAGGCATGGTGGGGGCGGTGTGGTGGGAGGCACTGTGGCGGATTTGGCTTTGGCGACTGGTGGCGATAGGGATAGAAATGGGATGGGGAAGAAGGAAATAGGGAAAAGTACAAGGTGGTTAGGCCAACGCATGCTCACGAGAAGAAAAAGGGAGGAGTGAGAAGAGGGGAAAAAGAAAAGGATAGGTGGAAAAAGTTAGATTTGGGAAATGGAGGAAAAAGGAAAGGGGAAAAAAAGTTCAAATTGAATTAATTGTATAAAATATGGGCATGTAAATATTTTAGGGGGAAAGTGGAAATTTTTTTTATATTTTATAGATACAATTTTACTGTCTCGTTAAATACCTTACGCCTCAGAGTGGAGTTTCTTAAGTAAGAAAAAGAGTACAATAACAACATGCATACATACTAAATTCTCCTCAATATCCAGATCATTTATGCGTTCGAGGTCAGCATACACCTGCATGATCTCAGAATCCTCCAATTGATGTTGTTGTTGCTCTTTAACCAATTCTCAGTCCTTTACGCATGTGATTGTCTCCACCATCCTAGGCTTGAGAGACGATCTCCTTTCTTCAATATTCTCCCAACTATGTTGAAATCGCTTTTGAAGAGACAATGGACACCAGAACCAGCAGAGCATCCTGTACGAAATGGCACAGCACGGAAATATCTACTTGTTATCTTCCATCATTCGAGCAAGTCTATCTTATCTTCGCCAGCAAGATTAGGATCGGCGTTTGCAAAAATCATGTTTCAGGTAGTAGTTCAACTCAGAGATAGAATTTCACTTAGGGGTCACCTAAGGTTGAGAGGACGAAGAACTAGACGTCTTTTAACTTCTTCCACAAGTGGGATGTCAAGCTTGTCTTTCCTTGTTGTGCCTACTATGAGGCCTCTAATCTTGCACTGGTACTAAGCTTACCATGATACAAGTGAAAAATATGAAAAGCTCCCTTTTCACATGTTCGAAAGCTTCTGAGAAAGCAAGACCAAGGCATTCACCTATTCCCTCCATACTAAGATACAAACCTAAAAGGGGACCCTCCCTAGATTTTGTAATCTTATATGCAATTAGACAAATTAAATTTATAAGTAAGCAAGAGGTAGAGTAGTAAACACCGGATATAACCTTTGTTGTTTTATAAAAATGTCTTGAAAACTCTAAAAAATAACTACCAATTCATTGTTTTGAGAGTTAGCATTGATAAAGATAGATAAAATATGTTCGCAGTTTTGTTATGATGTCTTCTATTTACAGTTGTATGTTTTGTAAGCACAATAGGAGGAGTGGTGGCGGGACGAGCTGGGCCACAAAGATGGCACCGTGGGTAGAGGAGTGGGTGGAGGCACTCCAGGACTTCGTGTAGGAGGCCACTGCGTATGACCCCAGTACGTACGATGAGTATCTACGCTGGTACACTCTGTAGACATGCACAAGGCTGGTGCGTGTCGTCGACCATCCCCTTGCTCACGTACCAGCACCGATCGACGCGTACCCCATGCACTTAGCACGGAACTTCGCTCTCGCGGTAGGTACTCTCATGTTTCAAAGTTTCCAAGTACGGTTACCACAATTACTACTTTGATGCTTTCATGTACTTCTTGTAGACGGACATCACTGCTGAGATTGTGATGGACACCTGGTTGATCATGGACACGCCCACAGTTTGGAGGTGACGCACGACGAGCTGTTGGGCATTGTCCATTGGGTCTATGAGAGGGCAACGCGTGCCCTCAACCTCTCGTCGTGTAGGAGACTCCTGGAGGTGGCCACATTGACGTGTATGTCGAGACTGCCATGTCCTATAGCTCAGGTAGGAGGCTTTGGAGGGCTACGTGCATGGGCCTCGCTGGCGCCTGACTAGGCCGGAGGGTCAGCATGGCCACGTGCCTACCCTCGGGCACCGATACAACCGTCGTCGAGTCAGGCCGAAGGATCAGGGTGGGCATGTCCGTGCACACCAGTGTCGTCGTCGTCGTCTGTGGACCCCTACCTGGCATCGGCACGGCAGTACACGTTGTTCAGCTAGAACAGGTACAACCGTTGGTTGTAGGCCATGGCCCACTTGGAATATATGTTTCGTCTCTTAAGGTTTTTCGCATCGATATATTGTACGAATAAACAATACCTGTTCTGCAGGAATGACGCAACGGTCAAGAGTTCACCTATCCCCCATGAGGATCTTTCAGGGGACGTGAGCGACTTCCTCGTAGAGGATCAGGCGGAGGTCCTTTCTAGGTCACAGCTCAGCAGTGCCCCTGTTCCCACATAGCCACAGGTGCAGTTGACCCCTGGGGCGTTAGGAGCACGGATCAGCAGGCCTCCTGATCGTTTCTCCCTGTCGGGGCCCAAACCTGACACCCCGCACTGAGGAAGCCCAAACGGGGCCGTGCGGGTAGCCACCGACCGGGGGTGGGATGTGGCAACGACGGAGGAGGTGCTGCGAGCGGTGTAGCTGGTGGCAAGTAGTGGATCTTCCTCCTGCTATGTGTACTTTTTTGGTTGTGTACATATTTTGCTTTGCCTTCCTTCGTGTACGAATTATCTATTACATCGTAATATCGCTTACCTTCCTACTTATGAATCGTTGCTATTTCAATCGTCTTCACAAAATTCTTCAGAAATTTCTCATACTACAATAACGTATGATTATTGCAGAATATTATTGCGAGTCTAGTATGTTTCTGACCATCCACAATTTACGAAAATCACAAATACACCGAATGACATTGTCTGTCCTTTTATTTAAAAAAGCAACTACAAACATGATTTCTTAAATGTATTACCTACAAAAATTACTATTTACTACCCCGCAATTATTTCCATCGAATTAATACAATAATTACATTATTATTTAAAATCGACCAACCGTTGGGCAATTTGGGTTAGTCGCCCAACGGTTGGGTGATTTGAACATGTGTCGTCCAACAGTTAGGCAACTAGCCCAAGTCACCCAACCGTGCAGCGACATGCGGTCAAAATTGCAAAAAAAATTCATAGGTATAATTTTGAATAAGAAATGATTATTTAAAAAAAATTCCATGATCATTCATCTCAAAAAATAAATCAAGATCAAGAACTAAGGAAGCTTCTCCAATGGAGAGATTTTCCCTAAACAAGTTCAACTTACACATACTTTATCCAACAAATTGTTATGCTGCTGATTCGAGTGGCTGTTAAACTATGTGGCTAGCTCTAGAATATTTGTGATGATTAATAATTAATAATATTGATTATTGATGTTATTTAAAGTGTATGACATATATGGACTCATGTTAATTAAGTTGGAAAAACTTGTGTCGGAAAAAGATGTTACTTTGGTCTTTGTATGTGCAGGGTAACTCGGAAGCGATCGTAGTCTACGACGAGGACCGAGAGATGGCTTGGTGCAAAGTCATGATTTAGAGGGTCAAGAATGCTGGAGGAGACAGTTGTGCTTGAGTTAGAGTGCGTGGAGATTAAAGATGGATGATACGTAGAGCAACGGAGGTGTGATCCGGATGCTACAACACGTGACAAAAGTTGAAAGAAACCCGTGTTACGTAAAGGTTTCGGGTCCTCTAATTATTAGAATTGGATAAGAACTCATAAGTTGGGTCCTAAACTATATTGTTCTAGTATTTGAAAAGTGCCAATAAGACACTTTATAGTCTTTAAACCTGATGATTTAGCAATAAAAAAAATAGATCAATTCTGAGACAAATTAGCGCGGTGCGTTTCTATCGTTGGCGTGTTTTCGTGGAGTTCTTCTTGATTTGGTCTGACCTCCTCGTCCATGCGCCGTGAATCAAGCCACCGCACGGAGCTGCTCTTTTCCTCCTCCGTCGGCGTGCAAGACGCACATCTCTGCGCGGCTGGAAAGAAGCCAGCACGTTGCCGTGTATTTCACTCCATCACGCGGGCAGTGGTATCATCAAAAAAAAAAACAAATCCAAGGCGTCATCAATAAGCATAGATTGATTTCACACCAAAGTGCCTCGGTCTCCGCACGTGAAGTTGATTCAAGATTGAAGAGAAGTCCATCATTAGATTACTTCAACCAGTGCGTGAAAAAAAGTTAGCCCGTCTCAAGAAGCCGCAACACCATCGAAAGCGGCGGGTTTGGTTTTCAACATGCTACAGTAACATATGCTGTAGCTACAGTTCTAACGCTGTAGCTACAGTACCCAAAAAAATATTTTAGCCGATTGAATAACCAGAAGACAATAGATTTAGGAAAGAGCTTTCACTATAAATTATAATTATTCACCTCTCTAATTGCCATCAACAATCCTACGGTAGCAGTTTATTCATAGGTGCCCAGCGCACTCATCTTTCCGTTAACATGGCCATTTCACCAATTTAAATTCAGCTTTTGCTCTTTTAAAAACTCTTCGTGTTGTCTCAAAAGCTTATCTTGTCCTGGTAGCCTGAACCTTACACATAAACTTGATATTTTCTTAAACCTTGCACATAAACTTGATCACCACCTGAAATTTTTGCCATCCAGCATGCATGAATATGCCCAGAACTTTCAGCTTTCTCCTTGCATGTCAC
Organism: Dendrocalamus latiflorus; assembly: GCA_017311315.1. Lineage (NCBI taxonomy): Eukaryota > Viridiplantae > Streptophyta > Magnoliopsida > Poales > Poaceae > Dendrocalamus > Dendrocalamus latiflorus. The sequence goes on along the minus strand of CM029671.1, from coordinate 21,176,590 downwards.
TTCAGTAGTCTCCTGAGAGTTCACACAAACTAGCTTCCTAGCCATCACATGTATACAAGGATGGGAGCACGGGGCCAGACAAGTAGACAACGGCACTGATATATCAATCCAGCTACCATGGGCAATGGCAAGGTATACGCGACGGTAGTGCTCATCAGGCTGATATATGCAGGCATGCACGTACTCACCAAAGCGGCCTTCAACGAGGGCACGAGCACGACTGTCTTTGTGTTCTACAGGCACGCTGTTGCCGCAATATTCTTGGTGCCTATTGCGTTCTTCCTCGAAATTAGGTAGACACATGATGGATTCTTCAGTCTTGTGTCTTACGCAGTTATCATGAATATCTGGTGTTCTTTGCAGGAAGCGACTGGCGCCACCGTTGACGTTTAAACTCTGTCAAGATCTTTGTTCATGCCTTCCTCGGGTATGCTAAGGATTAGAACATCTGGAGTGTGTGTTTTAACTGAAGAATAGACGATTCTTCTGAAACAAAACTTCATGCAAAAGAACCGAGTTTATCATTGAAATACTACTTATAGTTTGTGTTCTATGGCTCAGGATGGCTGGAACGATAAACTTGTATAGCATTGGCCTGAACTATGCTTCAGCAACCGCTTCATCAGCCATATTTAACATCGTACCAGTAGTTGCCTTCATCTTGGCTGTCATGTTCAGGCCAGAAACCAGCACCAAGAGCTACTGATTAAATCTTTTGCTATGTTTTGTTTTAGTAACAATTAGATCACTGCACTGAACATTTTTCCTTTGTCTGCCAGGATGGAGACTCTGAACTTGAAGAGCGTCCATGGCATGGCCAAGGCGTCGGGGATACTTCTTTGCATCGGAGGCGTCATCGTGCTTGCGATGTACCAAGGCCCTGAGTTCAAGTCCTTCAATCACCACCAGCTCTTGCACCACGCGAGCACCGTCGCACACGAGCATTCCAAGAAGAACTGGGCCTTGGGGAATGGGGATCTTCCTGATGACCACGTCGGTCGTGATATGGTCTCTGTGGACAGTGCAGCAGGCAAACCAAATCTGCATCATGTCTGTTCTGCTTTGTCGAAGTGTCTGAATTTGCAGAAGTAACATGGTGTTGTTCTTGTCAGGGCCCCCTGTTGTCGGAGTACTACCCATCTAAGCTTCTCAACACGACGCTTCAGTGCATCTTCGCAAGCATCCAGTCGTTCATCATCGCCCTCGTCCTCGAGAGGGACTTCACGCGGTGGAAGCTCGCCGGCGGCGTGAGCTTTTTCTCGGTGCTCTTCACTGTAAGCATAGTCTACAATTAGTATACTAATCTGGCGATTTCTTGCCATTGTTAACTGTAGGATCGTTGATAGCAATCAGAGGGGGGTGAATGATTGCAACACACAGTAGAAACCTTTTTTTTTATTTTCTACCTTTTAACACGTATAAACCAGAAATAACAGAAAAATATTTTTTTTTCTGATTTTACTGTAGCAAAACACTGTAGCGCTACTGTAGCGCCGCGAAACGATTCCGATCGATCAGCGAAAGTGCATGTTTTTTGCTCAAACTTCCAATCAATTTTTAATTAAAACTAATCTATGTATATAAGTAACAAAAATACTTAGACATAGATCAATATATAGAGAATATATAGGAATCAAAAAACCAAGAAAAAGGATAATAGATGCGAATTAAAAAACTCACAAACTTTAATTGAAAAACGTAGAAATCGTGTCATCCATCAGAAGCATCTAGCACAGTGCACATCCTGGCAAAACCACAGCCGTCCTCCAAAAACAGCGCACGACCAAAACTCTTCTTTTTCTCGCTCGGTCACGGCTATTCGGTCACCCTTTGCCATGCCGCCGTATGCATATATATACACACACATCCCAACTCCAACTAGGACTTATAATCCTAATCCAACTCCAACTAGGACTTAGAATCCTAATCCAACTCCAACTAGGACTTAGAATCCTAATCCAACTCCAATTAGGACTTAGAATCCTAATCCAACTCCAACTAGACTTTTGGCCCACTAATTTTCAAGGGACCCGAAACCCTTCTTAACACGGGTTTTCACACTCACGACTTTTCTAACGCGTCACGTGTCGAAGCCTCCAGGACCGCACCTCCCGTAGCTTCTCCACGTATCATCCACCTTCGATCTCCATGCGCTCCAAGCATGAGCCCGATCATCTCATGACCTCCTTGACCGTCTGAACCTCAGATCTCCCCATCCTAGTTCCGGTCCACCTCGTCACCGACCATGATCGCCTCCATGCTCAACCTGCACATGCAAAGACCAAAGAACATTCTTCCGGCACAAGTTCGTCTCAACTTGGCCAACATCAGTCCGCACACACGCAACACAACTCGCATAACACCGCTAAACAAAAACATCAATTATTCATCATAACAAATTAACCATTGTCAATTATTCATCACCAAAATATCCTAAACCTAGTCACATGGTCTAACAATCTCTCCCTTGATGAATACATTGACAACACCACAAAATTGTATGACGAATTAGCTTCAAATAGATATAAGTGAAGAACTGAAGCCGCAAAAACATTCTAAACCATAAGTCTCAAATCTCTCCCCCTCAACACAATAGAGGTAATTTTATTCTCCCAAATTCTCTTTAATTTCTCGCAAAGCACACCAAAACTCTCCCCCTTTGCCAATGTAATCATCAAGAAAGTTCAAAAAAGAAATAATTCTAAGAAAGAGCAATGATAATAAAAATCTAGAAGCTTTGTAGATTATGCAAGCCACGTTGCATTGGTTTAAAAACACAACCAAGTCATATTTTTGAGTAGAGCTATCTAGATCATATAAAATCATATATCATATAGCAATGTCAAAACAAGTTTTCAATATGATTAAGCAATTTATATCAATGACAGGCATCGCAACAATAACCAAACCAATTATAGAGAGCACAATGAGATATCACAACAAAAAGTCAAAACCTAAAAGTGAAACAAATTTTAACTCTAGACGGGCTAGCAGTCTCATGTAACAACTTATTGCTCCACACTCAATTTTTAGGCATGTGGCATGCTTGTAGCATACTTCTTTTCATAATGACATACTTTTCTTCTTTCTTTTTTTTATGGTGGCATGCTTGAAGCATACTTCTTTTCATTTTGCGCACTTTTGTGCCTTTTTTTTGTTCACCATGGCATGCTTGAAGCATACATCTTTTCAATTTTTCTTTATATACTCTCCTTTTTTAATAACATGCCAAATTGAGTGATCATAACAATTGGAACATGAAACATGCGAGTCTCATAACCAAGAGTTAAAATAAGACTCACAATCAAGCTAATCCTTTTCGATGGACATCGCAAAGTAATAACTATAATTAATCTAGTCAAATTATTCCGCCATGTCATACTTTTAATTCAAATGTAGCAATTTAATTATAAACAGTTCTAATCAAAGCTACACAACATATGAATAGATATGATAAAGAGAGCTCTACTACTCAATTGATTTCAATGACTTGGATTTGATAAGTTATTTGACAAGGATAATAAACAAAGCTTCCGAAATTTTTAAACAACAAGCTCCCCCTCAGAATAATCTCATAAGATGTAATACTCCCAACTCACTTCACAATTGAGGAAAACGAGAAGTATCAAACGATTTCATGTACAAATTAGCAACTTGAGAATTTAACAAGATGTAAGACAACATCACCTTTTCCACATGGTCTTTCAAAAAGTGAAATCTCTTGCAAACCATCAAAGGAGTAAAGAACCATCAAGTGTTCCAATCAAGCGATGATAAAAAAATCGGAACCCAATTTAGCTCATGTTCTCCATCCATGTCAGCTGTTCTTACATGACAGGAAACATCGGTCTCACAGTATTGGGGTTAGTAAAATAAGATTTAGGAATCCAGTACTGTGACACACGACGAACAGGAACAACAAAGCTAGAACCAAAATCACATGCATGTGGGTGATCAAAATGCCAAAAAGAACGTGAATTATTTGAATTTGATCCCAATCTAACATGTGGAGCAGATTTAAAGCCATCATGAAAGTTCTCTAAAAACATAGCTTTCGCATTTGATCTAGGAGTAAAAGACAATGCACGTTTTTGTTTTAAAGCATTCAATCTTTCCTTCTCTTTCTTAGCTCGCCTAAAGCAAAATTCATGCAAATGACCATCTCTTCCACAATAGGTGCATTGAAATTTAACATAACTAGAATTCTTTTGAGATGATGAGCTAGCACATACATTATTATTTGATGAACTTTGCACAAAGCCAGCAGATTTAAACACCGTTTGATTTGGTTCATATTTCACTTCAATTTTTCCAAGTTCAAGAGACTTAATAACCCTAGGAGGATTATTCTTGACATGCTCAACAAAATTAAATCCTAAACCACGATTTTTCACACTTGTTTTTGACTTGTCTAGAATCATATTTAAATTTTTCTTGCCAAAAGAAAATCTCTCTAAAGTATCTTTCAGGTACTCATTCTCTTTAACTAGAGTGAGACAAGTTGTACATTTAACAGGTTCATTCACAAGTTTTTTAGAAGCACTAGACTGAGCCAATCTTTCTTTTTCAGCAAAATCATTAAGTTGTCTAGTCAAAACTTCTATTTCAGTGTTTAGCTTAGGACAGTTAGAGCAAGAAGATTTCTCATGATAAAGCATCTGTTGAATTGTTTCCTGAGATGAACTAAGTCTAGCTTCTAGCAATTCACATTTAGAGCAAGCTTTGAATTGAACATTTGAAATACTTGATTCTAAACATGAAGAAGAACTAAACTTGAGCTTTCCAATTTCATCATTTGCACATTTCAATTTTTCATCACAAGAGTCATGTGCTAATCTTAATTCATCAAATTTAGCAGTTACATCTCTAAGTTGATCCATGTTTAATGCATTAAGAGACCTAGCATTCTCTAACTCAGAATATAAAATTTGACAAGACTCACAAGATTCATCATCATGAATTAAAACTCTAAGTCTTGCAATTTCAGAATTTAGAGATTCAATCAAGGTATCATATTTCTTAATCTTTTTGTCTTTCTTTTCTAGCAAAGTACCAAGTTTAGCAACAGCTTTAGCTAAATCATCATAAGAAGGTTCTATCTCATTGTAGCTGTCGCTGTCAAGATCATCATTGTCGGTGGAGTTTTTGCTACTTGCCATTAGACACAACCCAATTAAATCTTTCTTGCCTTTGGGAGTATCATCCTCGCTGTCCGTGTCCACATCACTCATATTAATTTGCTCAAGAGCCGCAAGAACACGATGCACCATCTTGCGATTTATATAGCCATTCTTTTTGTTCTTCCTTTTTTCTTTCTCCATCTCTTCTTCCTTCTCATTTTCTTCCCTTGCAAATTTTGCTAGAAACTTTGGACATTTAGGACGAATATGATTGAGATCACCACACTCATAGCACCTTTGAGGACCAAAATTTCCTCTCTTTCTTGATCTCACATTCTGTAAGGCTCTTGTGAAGCGTGTAGAGAGGAGTTCCAAAACATCTTCCGGGAGTTGCTCTAGCTGTTCATCGGTTAGTGAAGACAAAGAAGACAAAGCATAGCTAGTAGAAGAATTATCACCATTAGACTTGCTAGATTGTGAAGCTAAAGCAATTGATTTGTTACCATTATTTTTTCTAGCAAAAACATCTAATTCATGAGTTTTCAATTTAGAATAAAGTACATCTAATGTAAGTGTACTCATGACAGTAGATTCTCTAATGGATGTAACCTTCATCTCCCATATCGACATATCTAATGCTCCAAGTAATTGACGTGCATTTTCAGCATCAGTATAAGTAACATTAACAGCACGTATGTTACTAAGAATTTTATTAAAGCGGGCAAAGAGATCATCTATTGATTCACCAGGTTTCATCTCAAAACGCATGTAATCCTTTTTGTACATGTCTTGATGTACCTCTTTAATAGTAGATGAACCCTCATGATAATCACACAATGCTTTCCATACCTCATATGCGGATTTAAGATGCACAACACGATCAAAATCACTCCTTCCTAGTCCTTGAATTATCAGGTTCCTTGCCTTGCTATTTGTCTCCACTTGTGCCATGTTCGTCGCTGTCACATCATCGTTCTCGGGCACTTGATAAGACTTGTAGACCATCTCCCATATTGCAAAGCCTTGAGCTTGAATATATGCCTCCACTTCGCTTTCCAATACTGAAAATCAACACCATCAAAAACACAAGGTTTTGTAGAATACCTATCCGTCGACATGTTTTCTAATCACCGGTTAAGATCAATTAGAAAAAAAACCTGCTCTGATACCACTTGTAGGATCGTTGATAGCAATCAGAGGGGGGTGAATGATTGCAACACACAGCGGAAACCTTTTTTTTATTTTCTACCTTTTAACACGCATAAACCAGAAATAACAAAAAAATATTTTTTTCTGATTTTACTGTAGCAAAGCACGGTAGCGCTACTGTAGCAGTTACTGTAGCGCTACTGTAGCACCGCGAAACGATTCCGATCGATCAGCGAAAGTGCATGTTTTTTGCTCAAATTTCCAATCAATTTTTAATTAAAACTAATCTATGTATGTAAGTAACAAAAATACTTAGACATAGATCAATATATGGAGAATATATAGGAATCAAAAAACCAAGAAAAAGGATAATAGATGCGAATTAAAAAACTCACAAACTTTAATTGAAAAACGTAGAAATCGTGCCATCCATCAGAAGCATCTAGCACAGTGCACATCCTGGCAAAACCGCAGCCGTCCTCCAAAAACAGCGCACGGCCAAAACTCTTCTTTTTCTCGCTCGGTCACGGCTATTCGGTCACCCTTTGCCATGCCGCCGTATGCATATATATACACACACACATCCCAACTCCAACTAGGCCTTAAAATCCTAATCCAACTCCGACTAGGCCTTAGAATCCTAATCCAACTCCAACTAGGACTTAGAATCCTAATCCAACTCCAACTAGGACTTAGAATCCTAATCCAACTCCAACTAGGACTTAGAATCCTAATCCAACTCCAATTAGGACTTAGAATCCTAATCCAACTCCAACTAGACTTTTGGCCCACTAATTTTCAAGGGACCCGAAACCCTTCTTAACACGAGTTTTCACACTCACGACTTTTCTAACGCGTCACGTGTCGAAGCCTCCAGGACCGCACCTCCCGTAGCTTCTCCACGTATCATCCACCTTCGATCTCCATGCGCTCCAAGCATGAGCCCGATCATCTCGTGACCTCCTTGACCGTCTGAACCTCAGATCTCCCCATCCTAGTTCCGGTCCACCTCGTCACCGACCATGATCGCCTCCATGCTCAACCTGCACATGCAAAGACCAAAGAACATTCTTCCGGCACAAGTTCGTCTCAACTTGGCCAACATCAGTCCGCACACACGCAACACAACTCGCATAACACCGCTAAACAAAAACATCAATTATTCATCATAACAAATTAACCATTGTCAATTATTCATCACCAAAATATCCTAAACCTAGTCACATGGTCTAACAATAACTTTGTTTTAGGAGAAAACGCACATATCGCAAATAAACTGAGAGAACACAGAAGAATTTCTGAATTTCTCTATTTTCTTAGTCGCTCCACTTGATTTAACTAATTACAAGTCTTTTTAATATAAAGATTAATACTCTTCTACTAACATACGTATTCGGACTTCAAGTTGGACATAACTTTAACTTGAGTTATGTACGGAGACAGACTCTACTACGTTTTAAACTCTAAGTCAATATTATTTCTAACAATCTCCCTCTTAATCTTTTTCACCTTACTTGAGTTTGGATGGCGACACATCTTCTCAACGTCTCTGGCTCAACTCATCATCAGAGCACTGTTAATTCATTATCGCTAAGCGCTTCAGAAAGAAACGTTTTCTTCATCCTCGGCTTGGGGATTCTGAAGCAAAGTGCCCATAATTGTTACAATTATAACACCCCACTTTTGCCTTATCAAACTTCCGTTTTGACGGTCTTGGCCACCACCACTGGAAGTATTCTTGCCTTCACGCTTCGATGATCGGATCTCCCACTCAGTGCAGGTCAACAAGACCTGTCTGTCACCGTTGTTACTATTGTCGCGGATGCATTCCTCATACGCCTTAAGATGATCGATGACTTGCTTCATGGTCATTATCTTTAGGCTTTCAAGTTACTCTATGACCGAAACAATTGGGAGAAATTGTGAGGGAACAGCACGAAGGAATTTCTTTATTACATACAACTCTTCCACCTTCTCGCCAAGAGCCCGTATCTTGTTGGCGATAATCATCAACCGGACAGCGAAGTTATTGATTGACTTCGTTTCCTTCATACGCAGCATCTCAAACTCGGTCTTGAGAGTTTGTACCTTTGCTTCCTTCACACGATCGGTGCCAAGATGTATAGTCTTCAATGTCTCCCACGCGGCTTTGGCCGTCTGCTTTTCAGCTAGTAGGAACAGCGTCTCCTTTGAGATGCCCTGATAGATGGTCGCTAATGCCATCTGATCCTTGCGCACATCGACATTGCCGTTCTCAATCGCGTCCCATACTCCTTGAGCCCTCATGTACACCTTCATCTTGATTGCCTATGCTGCATAATTTCTCGTCGTGAGCATTGGATAATGCAATGAGATAACGGAACTCTTCTTCGCCATCATACTGGATGATGTTTCGTCACCGGTGATACCACTTCCCGGAGAACGCGATATGATCTTGAGCATGGATCAAGAATTTGGACTACTTTGAAGTGGCTCTTGGACCGAGGGGACCTGAGAACAAATATGTTTCATAACTCTTATCACGCTCTGGCTCAGGATTTTTTTTGCCGTTGACATGATTGCCGCTTGCTCCTTTGTCTTTTCTCTTGGACTTGCTCTACTTCTGGACTACTCACGAGGACCAAATTTGATGCTGTCTTGAGCTTTGGCCTCGGCACGGCTTTTATTGCGCGTCTTGCTACGACCGGCTCAGAGACGAAATACAAATGACTTTGGCTTTCTTTTTCCAGTTGCCTTGCGTGCACGCAGAAGACCGAGTGGAACACGACTAAAATGTGTGGCCAAATCAAAGACGTGTGTGTGGACCCTCTACCCTGATGACTGTAGCCTGTCTTCTATGCAAACTGAAGGAACAAAGGAACCAAACTTTTCTTCTTTCCTTGAGCTGTGCTTGGAGAAGGGCTTGTCTTCTCTCTCCTATCTTGTTTCTCTGTCTTGCGCACAAAAATTTTGCTCTCTGCCTATGCAAGAAAACAAGTCTTCTCTCTCCTTCTGTGACGCTTTTCTGTCTTGGCGCAAGAGACGACGACGTGCTTCCTTAGAGACCTGGCGTCGCGCAGACGGAGGCTTCTGGTCTGGCTTCATGTTGGGAATTTGCGTACGCGCTGCGCAAAGGCTTCAGGAGTGCTGCACGAACGGAGATGCGCCGAAACGGAAATCACCGAGACGTTTTTCAGCGACTCGGTTCTCGTCTAGGCTCTGATACCAATTGTTAACTTTGTTCCAGGAGAAAATACACACATCGTAAATAAACTGAGAGAACACATGAGAATTTCTGAATTTATCTATTCTCTTAGTTGCTCCGCCTAATTTAACTGGTTACGAGTCTTCTCAATATATAGACTAATACTCTTCTACTAGCATACGTATTTGGACTTAAGTTGGACACAATTTCAACTTAAGTTACATACGGAAACGGATTCTACTACGGCTTGAACTCTAAGTCAAAATTATTTCTAACAATGTCGCTACTCAACACCTGATTAAGTCGTCACCATTCCTTGTTCACGCCTGCTCGTACGCTGTGTGTTTCAGGGCATCGTCGTTGCAGCGATCTCGTACTACCTGCAGATCTGGGTGATCGAAAAGAAAGGCCCCGTCTTCCTGTCCATGTCCATGCCGCTAAGCCTCGTCTTCACAATGGTGATCGCGTCGTTCCTGCTGGGAGAAGACGTGAGCCTAGGAAGGTACAATACATTGCATCACTACCCGCACCAATGCACCGTCAAATTGAACCTTCTTTGCATCTCTTCTTTCGACCTGTGCACGGCATCGCAAAGTGATTGTCAAGGGTCACAACCAATGAGCGGAAGGGGACCGAACAAAGGCCACCTCGCTGCCTCATATGCTCATGCGTTAAACGTCTAATCTCAATCTGTCCGTGGGTGCAGCATTATTGGCGGCGCGCTGCTCGTTGCCGGTCTCTATAACGTGCTCTGGGGCAAGAGCAAAGAGGAGCAAGGGACGGACGGGGCGCATCTGCAAAGCGACGGGGAGAAGGAAGCTGCTCGGCGACAGTCCGAGGCGGGGGAGGAAAAGGAGAGCGAGACGTCTGACGCGACGGCCAAGGTTTGATGCGCGAGCGCGATCCGTAGTGATTCTCGAGCATCTTCACGTACGAGTGGCGCGACACGACCGGTGTTTTGTGCGATGATTGCCGAAAGAATGCAGGGCAAGATCAAAGGCCGGCCTTGTCTTATCGTCAGAAAGCGTCTGTTCTTCAGCGCCATCCATGTACATCAACTGTATTAGTGTATGCGCGTTAAGATTCACGGCAAGGTTAGTTTCAAGTGATGGGGTGGTTCATAAGAATGAATCTAGTTGTTGACTTGTTGCTATTGTATACCCTTCTTAGCTATACATGCTATCGTTTAATTCATTCAACTTACCTCCCATTGTAGCATGCATGTCTATAACTAGAACAAAAAATTGCGTATGTGAAGAACTATGTAAGAAGGTTTTGAAGTTTGTTGTGATGAACCATTATAATTTGGAAGAGTTGGAAATTTGTTTTTGCATTATATCGAAAATCGGCCATGCATTACTATTTTCCATGAATGCACTTGAGTGAGTACTGTTGCTATGAGTGGTGTTTTTATCATGCTCGTGTGACTTTTCTTTTCTTTTATTTGAAAGCCAGCAGATGCTGGATAATATATTAGAAGGAAAAAAATAGATTTGGTTAATATATTAGGAAGTGGTCGTAGCTTCTTCAACGTGGTCGTACGGCTGCAGGAGGTGGTCGTAGCAACAACAACGTGGTCGTACGGATCCTAGGAGTGGTCGTATGACTACAACAGAACAGTTATGTACGCGATCACGAAGTGGCAGACACTGCAAGCTCAGATTGATCAATGGGTGCATTGACCCCTCCCAAGTTGCCAACTGCTCATCTTTTAAAACAGAGCAATAAGGTTTCTCTGTTCTATTAGCTACTCGTGCAGTCGTGCTTGCATTTGTCTGAATGGGGGAAATGTTCAGATGAGCATATGAATAGTGTATGTAATACACATAGGCACCTCTTGCCTTTTTTGGTTCTCTCAACTCAAGATGAATTTGAAAATGAAATTTGGCAGGTGTATAGCACGCTCACACTAATATGGGCATATATTTTTTTTCCACATTTTTGTTGTTGCACTTTATGAAGTAAATGACGAAATATATGAAAGGTTGGGCAGATGCCCATATGTTCAGAAAATCTGCTTTCTTTCTTAATGCAATAAGATTCCCGGTGACGGGATAGACATAACCCATGGATTCATGGATGGCTTATATATAGAATTGTTCTAAATACCAATGTTGCAGATTCTCAGGCATCACTCGTGCGAAACAGAGCATTCTCGCATTCTTAGCTCAGTAGTTCGGCAAAGCAATATCTAGCGCGATGGCGACGACGAAGGTGGCAGAGATGAGTACAGCAAATATTGTCCTTCTAAGTTTGAACAAAGGGCTACGGACGACAAGGCATAAGAATTCTAGCAGGTTCGATGGCCGCTCGCGAATGTTGACAAGACCTCGCCATCCAGCTCGTCGCCATATCGCTTTGCCAAACCCATGACACAATGGAACCCAAATGCCCGGGAAGCAGAAGAGAACTGAAGCTGAAGACACCATGTACACAAAGATCATGAGCCCACGATTGGCTGCACCCAACACGAGGTGAAACCCGAACGCAAACGCGGCGATCATAAACTGTGCTCCCAACGGCACCAGCCCGGACGCCAGTAAGTTGTACCAGCGCCGATGGTTGAGTGGAATCTCTCCTGCACCACCATATATAAGATAGCAGGTCGCCAAGGTGGAGCAGAGGAACGCCACGGTGTCGGACACGACAAATGCTCTGAAAGCAAACCGTTTGGCTAGTATAGCTGTCCCTGAATTAGCGTGGTCGTCGGCGACGAAACCTCCCGGTACGGTGACAGCTGCGGCGAATGCTACAGTGGCAATCAGAACTGATGCAATTGTTCTACTTTCCGTCGTATCACCTTTTTCTTGTAACTCTTCTTTAGCAGGTTCGTCTTCTTTCTGAGTTCTGTCTAAAGTGCAGCGTGCGCCTGCCCACATTAGACAACGAAACACAACGGCGTTCGGATCCTGTGCAGAGTGAAAAGCACAATTGTTAGATCGCATTCATGATCTAATTTGCAAGCAGTTCTGCTAATAACCGTACCACTTTAAGGCCCTGTTTGGCACAGCTTCATCAACAGCTTCATGAGCTGTTGTGAGCTGTTTTTTTGCCAAACACCCTTTTTGCAAACAACTTCATGGGTGAAGCTCCTTTTTTTCTGCTCTCACAAAGGAATGGGGAGAGGTGAAGCTGAAAAAAGTAGCTTTTCACAGCTCTCTCCTTCAGGCCCGCAGTCCTAGGAACCCACTGCCCCTCTGGTTCACCAAAATTACACGTATTTGCCACTAGTCCATCCCGTTCATGAAACATAAACAAGGCACTAATACTGCTTCCTAATGATTTTTATTTTTTTATTTTTTATTTTAATGTTTTAATTCATACTCATTCAAATATATTATTTTTTAATTCATATGACCATATACAAACATACAACTCTAAATGTTAGAACAAGTCAGGTAGATAGGGGTATCTTGGACAATTGCCCTCTCTCAGCCATGCATGAAGCTGTTGGTGAAGCTGTTTTGCCAAACAGTTTTCCAAAATAGATTTAGCTTCATCGGTGAAGCTGCTCGTGAAGCTGAAACAAAAAAAACAGCTTCATTAGTGAAGCTGAGCTGTGCCAAACGGGGCCTAAGATTCATGCAATTTAGCTTCCAGTAGAGTACAAAAGCATTGCACTTGTAACACCTCGGTCTATATCGAATTAGACCCATGATGACATATATGTATGTGCGTACATTAAGGTATAGGTTAGTTCCACCTTGCTAATTTAGCTTGAGAATCACTAACATATAAGCCTAGAGCTTCTAATGGTATTCTTATGACAGCAACCTTCGGTTAACTGTTTTGCACGAATCGAGAATGAAAGTGCAAGCGGGTTGCTATGTGTGTGTTGCATATCCAAAATGAGATTAGCCCTAAGCCGGTTTGAATCCTAGAGCGTTACAACACTGCTACTGCACAACAAATAGCAAGGGACTTCTCAAGCCACCGTTGAGTTTTAGGATTGTTCTCTCTTTTTTTTGAACCCTGGCAGGAGAGCTGTTGCGTATTTATTCATAGAAAAAAGAAAACAAGAAACAAGAGATCAGCGGCGAGAGCCGCAGTTTGAGCGAGGAGGACAAGGGGGTAGGGGGCCCGGAGGCCATGAAACAGAAAGGTCAAAGGAAAAAATTATAGGACGGATGATAGCGCCACTAGTCTATTTGCCCTTGCTAGGACCTAGGCTCCAACCTCCTCCTTGATGGCGGTAGTGAGGTTACCCGAGAAAGACTCCGTGGAGCAGAAAATTTGCGCGTTTCGCTCCTTCCTTAGTTGCCATGTTATAAGCATTACCAAGGTTGCCATCACTTTTCATGGTGTTCCAAGTGCGAGTATCACCGTTTCCCATCAGTCACATGACAAAGAGAAGGTTCACCAAGTTAACGGATTGATGGAGTCGCAAGGATCCATTGCTCCACTGCTGTCCAGATCGTCCTAACGTAGTGACACTATGTGAAGAGGTGGAAGACGGACTCTAGCTACTATGAACTATGAACACAGGAGATAAATGGACTGATTCAGCCATCCTCACAAGCCTAATCGATTTGCCGCCCAAAGCTTGTTCTGGATCCAAGCCAGGTGAAGGCTTGCAAAGACTTTTAGGCAGGGGCGGATCTAGCGGTGGGGCGGGGGGGGGGGGGGGGGGGCTCGAGCCCCCCTACCGCTACCGGACCCTTGGAGCCCCCCCTAAATTTTTAGCCATGGATGTATAATGTAGAAGGGGCTGAGGTCGAGCTGAAGGTACTTCAGCCCCTCCAAAATTTTTTCCTAGATCCGCCACTGCTTTTAGGATTGTTCATAGCATGTCTGTTGGTTATAATTGGTGGGTGTGCTGAGTATACGGACCGGTTAAGGGTAGGTGAGTAGGAATAGGGATTTTTTTGTTTTTGATTTTATTTTTTGGGTGGGGTGGTTTTAATCACTTTGATCGATGGACAGGGAAATTCGACTATAGTTATGTTCATTTCCTACAGAAATCGGAATGGTTGTGTTCGAGTGTAGGTGTAGAAAAAGCTATCCTTTACCAATTACCAAAGTAACTAAAGATTAATCTATGTGTAAATCACACTTTTATAGGCTTACTAGTTATTGTGGAACCTACGTTGAAATAAATATATAATAAACATAATATATTTTTCGCTTTTGCTAGATGCTAAGGCATATTTCGTAACTACGTAGTGCTAATACGGGTGGTTGTCATCTACAATATAAAAACAAACTTAAGATAGGGCAATTCCACGGTGGTGAGAGCGGGAGTGTCCCCCCCCCCCCAATCATTAGGATCATTATGCTTTTTTTTAAGTAAATACTCGTGTGTGTTGGGTAAAAAATATGTATCCGCAATCTATGAGACCCTAGAGCCTTTGCAAAATCACTAGCTTATGTAGTAGAAACGCTTGCATGTGTGCGCGTGTAGCATGAGACCATGAGTGGGGTGGTATGTGTCCTTTTTACTCTGAAAAAAATATAGAAACAAACTTGGAGAAAGAGAAAACGCGTGCAGCCCTGATCGGTTCGGCTTGAGCTTCTGGCTTCTGACTTATTTTTCACTATTCATAAATTTTGTTTTTTTCTGAACTTTTGGCTTTTTGTTGAGCTTTTTTGCCGGTTCTTTTTTTCCCGTATATATTCGTTTGTATTATACATATTGGGCTAACATATTTTTTATATTTTTAATTTTTTAAATTTAATTATGCTAAATAAGCTTCTGTCAGCTACAGTGTTTTTCCAGCCATGAGCCCAACTGATCACCACCTTTTAGTAAGGTAAAATGTGTTTGACAAACAGTAATAGGATAGATCCCATATTTTTATAAGGATCAAGGGAACCATCTATTACTATCAGGTAAAGCAAACAAAGTAAACACAAAATTTAAAAAATGCTAAAATGAATGATAAGTTACATAACTACTCTATCAACTAAGTCCACCTTCAAATGAATGCAATTTTAGAATGTACAGCTAAACTTTTTAAACTTTAGCTGCTAATATATACAAAAGTGTTTAGATTTGTTACATATAAATAATCTTAATAGTTTTTTCATAAAATACTTGTATATGATTATATTTTCTAATAATTTCTACCAAAATATAATTTGGAAAAGTAATGTTTAATGTTGTGTATCGGAGATTGTGTGAATGTTTGAAATGACAAGTAAAAGAGAACGAATGAGGTAGTAAAGGAAGAAGTCGAGACAACGTGGAATTGCGGAGAGAATGCTAGATAGCTTTACCAGGAAATAGTTCGATCGGCGGCGTACGAATGCATTGTAAGCAAGATCAGTAGCAGTTAGGCCATCCTTATTGATAACGTTCATTTCCACAGTCATCGTCTGCAACAGAAAACTGACGATACGTGGATTTCTATTCTTGGCCGCTACATGGAGTGGGGTGTTACCTTCAAAATCTGTCGCATTCAACAACATGGCAAACCTGTCATTTTGGCAAACGTAGCGAACCACCGTGACCTGATTATGCTCAACAGCAGAATGAAGAAAATTCCTTCCCTTATCGTCAACCAATTCATAGTAGTCGGGGCATTTCTTTATGAGCTCGTCGATGATCCTTGTACTCCCCACCATAGCAGCAGCATGCAGAGGAAATGAACCGTCCTTATCAGAAATGCGAGCCAGGGAAGCTTCGACGTTCAGGACTAGCTTGACGACATCGAGTTTGCGATATTGCACTGCAAAATGAAGAGGACTTCTCCCGGACGAATCCACTCTCGTCAGCAAAGCTGGACCCTCTGGTATCCAGGCCAATATTTCTTCAACCATTTCTACATGAAGATCGCCAGTTTGTTACCAAGAGGGCTCTTTGTTAATTATGATAAAAAAAAAACTTCTAAAAAACAGACATGTCAAAGATCAGATGTCAAATTCAAATTAAACATCGAAAATACTTGTTGCAAACGGCTTAATCAAAATGTTTCAGTAGTTTAATTGAAAGTTGCAGTAGTGGTATGAAAATGTTACAAACAAATATTACAGCTACAATAACTATGCTACAATTCTTATATGCAACTATTGCAACATCTAGATGAACTAGTGCAGTAAGTGTCCAACAGATTGGACATCCAAATCCGTAATCTTCTTCCCTTTAAGCAAAAGCTCTCGATAGTTGCGAACAGAAAACCGACGGTAACAGTTACATGTTTCGGAAATCTCAGTCCCAAATTGCTTGAATTTGAAATATTCAGATTTACATTCTGACCGATTTTCGTCCAAATTGACCAATTATCGTTGTTCATATTCAAACTCAGCGGCGGATCCAGCGGTAGGGCGGGGGGGGGCTCGAGCCCCTCTATCACTACCGGACCCTTGGAGCTCCCTGGAGCTCTCCCTAAATTTTTAGCCATGGATGTATAATGTAGAAGGGGCTGAGGTCGAGCTGAAGGTACTTCAACCCCTCCAAAAATTTTTCCTGGATCTGCCACTGTACAAACTCAAAACTTGAATCAAGAATGGCATCTGCTAGAATGGCACTGGTACCGTTGCCTCCTATAGTGGCCGCAAGTGCCAAGGGCTGCGTAGGCCTAGCCCATCTACTGGCTACCTCCCCAAAACCTAACTCCATCTCCTTGTCCACATCGCCATAGGCAGGCTCTAATGCACACTGACCAGGGGCGGAGTCAGCCGATTTTGGGAGCCTGCGAGAGAATCGCTGCTGGAATCGTCTCGGACGATGGCAGGAGCTCATGGGCTACTCGCCGGCAAGCCTGAGAAGCCGCCCAAGATCGCCGACCTTTGGCTCCGCCCCTGACACTGCCCTTTCCTCTGAACTAATGGTCGATGGTGCCCTATCGCCTCACCGCACCGTCGCTGACTGCTGCCCCTGCCCATGTCAGGTTGGTAGGCAACCCAATATTAAGGTTGGGGCTCTATGAACCCGACCTAAATCCCAAAATCTTGCTGCAATTGCTGCCGCCATCATTGACAGTCCAAGCACAAATCATGGTGCAATTAAATGGTGATAAATTCAACCGGTTTTTAATATTTTATCAGCTGACTGAGAAATAGGAATATACAGTATGTATTTATCTTTATGGTATACTCAAACTAACAAAAGTCAAAGAAAATTTTGAAAAAATTTCTAGATGTACTTCATGGTTTACTTCACTTATGTATAAAATTTCAAATTTAAATTTATTTTATGTTAAAAGTAAAAAAGAGAAAATTCTAACCAAAGTTAAGAGTTCAAATAAGTCAGAATTTTCTCTTTTTTAATACTCTTAGCATAGAATGAATTTGAATTTAAATTTTTATATATAGATGGAGTAAACCTTGATGTACATCTAAAATATTTTTCAGGATCATTTATGACTTTTTTTAATTTGAGTACACAATAAATACACAGTAAAGACACTATATGTTCCCTGCGAAATAGCAGTTCATAGAAAGAAAAACACACCTGCGCTGCAAGCTGCCGCAACATGCAATGCTGTACGTCCCTCCCGACCAGCAAATGAGGCCGGCGACGGTGTACCGTCAGGCGACGGCCGTAGCAGCTCCCGGACCATCCGCTCCGAGCGAGTCATCGCCAACGAGTAAAGCGCCGAGACACCATCATCGGTCGTTACGGAGGCTAGCTTGGGAGCCTCCGTCACGAAAAGAATCACCAGCTCAGTACGGCTGTGCCGGACGGCTTCTTGCAAGGCGGTGGCGCCTAGGCAGTTACTCGCCCACAGCGCCGCCTCGCCCTCCTCTCCGCCGGCGCGCATTTTCGACAGGAGAAAGGCCGCAACATCCCTGTGCCCGGCCTTCGCCGCGCAGTGCAGTGGCGTGTCGAGGCACTTGTTGCGCGTGGCGACGAGCGAGGGCGCCCGGTCGCAGATGAGCGTCGCGAGCTCGACGTGGCCGCGGCTGGCGACAAGATGCAACGCCGTGTTGCCGTTGCTCGTCACGCCGAGAAGGCAGCTCGTCCCCGATCGAGGCGCCGCCACTGCGCCCGGTTCCGCGTCCTGGACGTTTATTGCGAGGTGGCCATGGCCACCACCACGGCCTTCTCTGCTCAACAGCTCCTCCAAGCAGAACGTGTTGCCGGCGATCAGCACTCGTATCAATTCGGCGTCGAGAGTCATCTGGTGAGGCCCGAATTCCACGGCTGCGGCGAGAGCTTCCGCCATGATTGGTTTGGAAGTCGATCTGGATTCTGCAATTCTACTTTATATGATGTGTGTGAATTAGGTCTCGCTTTGTTTTCTTATTGCTGCATGTGTACATGTTTGGTTGTTGCCACATCACCAAAGTATGTAGAACCTCACCACGCTGAGGACAGGAATCACCGCTGGGGTTCAAATAAAATGTATTTTCCTTTTTATCTGAATCTTTCTTGTATCTTAAACTGTGCCGTCAACGGGAAAAAAGTTCTTTTGTTGCATCCATACCTCTTTGGACAACTCGCATCATATTCTATAAAATTCTCCATCCATCGATGAACTAGCCAACAACCCAATTCTTTTGAAAATAGCGCCAGCAACCCACGTGAGTCCTTTGTTTCGGGTCTCTTTGATTCTCGTAATTGTAAAAACGATAAAATAGGGAAAATATAGAATTGAAACATCTTGACCTATTGAATCTTGCAGAAAACAAAACCACATGAATTATTCAAAAGATGTGTTTGGTTGGTTCACAGGAAAAATACAGATATTTTGAGATTAAATGTGTTGAGAGAGGGTCCAGGCGCTACCTTAGGTCCACAACAACTTCGGCGTGCCATCACACATCAGAGAATCTATTTCGAACAAAGTCCATAAGCTAACCCCAGATGAGCTCCGCGGATCATTAAATAAGATCTGTCATTTCCCTTAAAAAAACCCAGCATAAAGAAACTTGCAGACAAGACTTTATGTAGTTCAAGTAGCAAGTGGAGTAGTTGTAAAATCCTCCCAAAAATGCCAAGGAGTTGTTGCTGCTTCACCATCTTCCTTCACCGCTGTATTGTCTGTGTTCTGTATATTGTATTCGTATAGTGAGAGGTTGACCATTGCTAAATTAATGACCCAGACAGCTAGGCGGCCATCTCGAATTGATTGCTTAGCTCACGGAGGAAATTAAGCTGAGGTCACTGCAAACGAATGAGGTCTACGGCTTCTTTATTTGTTATATTGTTTTTTAGATGCCATTCTATTCTTTCACTGCGTATGTATACTCTTGTCACGAAAGAGTGATGTCTTTGAGTTTTTAAAGTAAAAAAAATGCCAGTTTGACCTCTCCGTTTTATCATCATATATTAAAAAAATATGAAAGTATTTTCGTCGATAAATTCACCCTAACGTTTTCATATATCCAAACCATACATTGTAGGCAATATCTTTAGTCAAAATTATTTCGTCTGCACATGCTGTTGTAAGTAATGCGGTTTTAGCATAAATTCAGAATTAATTCTAGCATAATTAATAAAGACATAAGCATGATACAAAAATCATATAAATAACTTAATCAACATATAAACATATGAACTTTCTAAGTCATTGAAGCGGAAGCTTATACCCAATATAAACATAACATGTATGACCAAATTCAGCATGTTAATAAGATTTTTAATGACATATAGTGCTCTCAGAAGGCTAGTTGCACAAGATATATTCTTGGCCATCTCCGCCATAACAAATATTAATCTTGATTATATATGACAGTTATAGATTAGATCTTGAGCTCTAAATCAAGCTTTGCTATTGAAGAAAACTATCATATCATGATCCAATGGTGCTTGATAGTATAAAGGGATAGTATAATCAATCTAACATTCAAATAACATGAATACTATTGATTATAACAGGGCAACAGAATTCGGCTACAGTAAGAACAACCAAAACTTAACAACTGAACTGAGATAACATCAAGCTAAGTATAGCAAATGCAATGATCAGAGTATACGAATAGTAAAGCTAGCCGAAAGCTCAAGATCTATCTACCCTCACATTCATATATAATCTCAGGAATATGTCATTTCATTACCGAACAAATGATCCAGTGCTTTGCAATTTCCAATCAGTGATACCTCACAAATATCAGAAATATATCTCAAAATTGCAAAGAGCAAACAACAGACAAACTCACAGTACCAATGATACTCAAAATCACCGAGAAATAGTCGAAGAATGCAAGGCACGTAGGCTGCGCTGTCCCAGAAAACCAAGTGCCTCGCTATGCCATGCAAGGAGACGATGGCAATCGGAGATACAATGCCACACTGCAACTTCGTGTAGCCAAAGGAGAAGTCGAAGGTCAAGGTAGATGCCGCACAAGACCGATGAGTACTCCGACCGAGAGCACCCATGAACACCACGTTCAAGCCTCGGATTCTCCTTTTTCAACTCAACAAAACTGAATCCAACCCCCAATGGGAAATTCCCAAAGTTCCTCTGTGACAAATCTCAAAGAAATGACACAAGAAACCACGTGAAAAAGCCTAGGGGAGGCGAATCGGTCTACGATAGCTGCCTGCGCTGGAGAAGACCACGGCAAACCGGCTACGCCAAAGCTTGAATTGAGACAAAGCTGAGAGATCTAGGAGATCGGAGAGAAGGAAGAGGAATCACTTTGTTTTTGTACCGAAAAGGGAAGAATGAGTCGCCTTTTATTGGGTAAGGAAAGGGGCAGAGGCCAGCGGGCTGCTGCCACAGCTAGCACCGAAGAGCCCGGGCCGATGGCGCCTCTGTTGCCATCGCCACCAGATCCAATCGGCCTAGAGAACCAGTCGGCTGAATGCCTCCCCCAAACGGCGCACACAAAAGGCTTCGGCCTTATCCCTCTACTGTCCCACCAACAAGTGGGGCCCCTTCAACTTTTTTCCTTTTTTCCTTTTATTAAATTGGGAAATTACCAATTTTCCCTCAGGAGTCCAACATATGCTTGCATGTTCTGCACCAATTGAGAGGCTAGGACTTGGGCTATTAGGCCGATAAATATGACCCCATCATTCTTTAATCCGAAGAGAATTCTAACGAAGCAGAATGTCCCTCCGGGGATGATGAAGCTGATCTTATCTTTGTCTTCCTTTATTTAGTGATACCCGGAGTATGCATCAAGGAAGCTTATCATCTCACACCCAACCGTGGCGTCAACTAACTGGTCAATGCAGAGCAGAGGGTAATTGTCCTTGGGGCATACCGGGTTGAGGTGGTGAAGTTGATGAACATGCACCACTTCCCATTGGCCTTCTTGACTATGATCGAGTTGCCGAGCCAGTTACGATGGATGACCTTGTGAACAATCTAGGTGCCAAGTAGCTTGGTGGCCTCTTATCTGTCGAGGGACATCCTCCATAGCTTTTATTTGATAGGCATCGCGGCAGGCTGCACTGCCACCCTATGCTTAATGATGGACTGGTCCACCCTGGTTATGTCTCTTGGAGACCACACGAACATGTCCACGTTCCACTAGGGGACCTCCAATAGGCTTCACTCCACGTCCAGGGTCAAACTGCACCTAGTGGAATCCTGCTTCGATGGGTCGTCAAGGACAAGCAACGTTTTCTTGACCTATCCGTCTGGCTTCGGCTTTGAGGTCCACCCCACAACGGAAGAGGGGTGTGGGGCTTCGAGGGGGTAGTGGGGCTCTCACCCAATGCATGCACCTTTCGGTGGGCATTTTGCGTGCCCGATTCGATTTGCCGTGTGAGGTATTGATTGCCGAGGACTGTAATGATCCCTGTTGGACCGGAGAGCTTCATGCAAAGGTAATTATGGTGCAAGACTGCCCCGAATACATCCAAGATAGTCGACGGTGCCCTACCGCCTCACCGCACCGCCACTGACTGCTGCCCAGTCAGGTTGCTAGGCAACCCAACATTAAGGTTGGGGCTCTCTGAACCCGACCTAAATCACAAAATCTTGCTACAACTGCTGCCGCCACCATTGACCGTCCAAGCACAAATCATGGTGCAATTAAATGGTGATAAATTCAACCGGTTTTTAATATTTATCAGCTGACTGAGAAATAGCAGTTCATCAAAAGAAAAACACACCTGCGCTGCAAGCTGCCGTAACATGCAATGCTGTACGTCCCTCCCGACCAGCAAATGAGGCCGGCGACGGTGTACCGTCAGGCGACGGTCGTAGCAGCTCCCGGATCGTCCGCACCGAGCAAGTCTCATCGCCAACGAGTATATATAGCGCCGAGACACCATCATCGGTCGCCACCGCGCCCGGTGCTGCGTCCTGGACGTTTATTACGGCCACCACCACGGCCTTCTCTGCTCAACAGCTCCTCCAAGCATCCCGAATTCCACGGCTGCGGCGACGCCGGCGAGAGCTTCCGCCATGATTGGTTAGGAAGTCGATCTGCATTCTGCAGTGCTACTTTATATGATGTGTGTGAATTAGGTCTCTCGCTTTGTTTTCTTATTGCTGCATGCATACATGTTTGGTTGTTGCCACATGACCAAGTATGTAGAACCTCACCACGCTGAGGACAGGAATCACCGCTGGGGTCCAAATAAAATGTATTTTCCTTTTTATCTGATTCTTTCTTGTATCTTAAACTGTGCCGTCAACGGGAAAAAGTTCTTTTGTTGCATCCATACCTCTTTGGACAACTCGCATCATATTCTATAAAATTCTCCATCCATCGATTGGATTCCTCCATTTTTTTTCTTCAATGAAATCCTTTTGTATCAAAGAGGCCTGGAGACGGGAGGGGATTCCTCTGGGGTCTGACCCTATTGAGAGGAAATGAGGACACCCTCAGATGGCCTCCACGTTTCCCTCCGCACGAATCTCCGCGCGAGCTCCTTTTCCTCATCCTCAACTGCGTCGCCGCCGCCGACCTGTGCGCCATCAACTCCTTCGCGCTCGCCTCCCGCGCCTGCCACGCCGCCGAGTCGCGCCACCACCGCATCCTCCGCCCGTTTCGCGCTGACCTCCTCCCCACCGCGCTTGCCCGATACCGCTCCGCCTCCCGCCTCGATCTTTCGCTCTGCCCCCGCGTTGCCAACGCCACCCTCACCGCCCTCTCCTCAGACCGCGTCACCGCCGCCGACCCGCGCATCAAGGGAGCTGGCGCCATTGAAGCGCAGCTAGGGAGTCCAGATCCGGCGAGGAGGCAGTGCATGACGGCAGGATCTGGTGGTGGCGGGATCCAGTAGTGTCAAGCGTAGCCGAAGGGGAGCCCAGATTTGAGGAAGGCGGTGCCGAAGGAGAGGCTCATGGGGCATTGGGACGGATCTGAGGAGAGGGCGGCGAGGGTGGCGTTGGCGACGCGGAGGCAGAGGGAAAGATCGAGGCAGGAGGTGGAGCGCTATCGGGCGAGTGCGGCGGGGAGGAGGTCGGTGAGAAACGAGCGGAGGATGCGGCAGTGGTGCGACTCGGCGGCGTGGCAGGCGCGGGAGGCGAGCGCAAAGGAGTTGATGGCGCGCAGGTCGGCGGCGACGACGCGGTCGAGGATGAGGAAGAGGAGTTCGCGCGGAGGAAAAGAAACGGGAGAGGCGCTCGCGCGGAGATTCGTGCGGAGGGAAACGTGGAGGCCATCTGAGGGTGTCCCCATTTTCTCTGAGTCCCCTCCCTGGAGACGAACTGTTCTTCACACGTCTCAGGTCTGGTGTCTTCTTCTTTGGACCGGTCGTCACTACCGCCAATTTGGGCGAGACATCAAACTAGTTGTAGCTCACGAACTCTGTCAACACGCTCACCGTGAAAATTCTACGGCAGTGTCGGTGTCGGGTACTCCAAGAGCACCTAGTGCTCTATGGTTGTAATCCTACCCTTGATCATTAAGGGCCTGTTTGGGACTACTCCACTCCAGATTTTGCAGCTCTGCTCTAGCTTTGTCTTGCCAAACACCTCCAGCTCCTAAAACTCCGCTTCGAGAAAAAAGTGGAGTTAGGGGCCAACTCCACATTTTTTGTGGAGCACCTCAAGAGGTACTCCAGGATTTTGACTTTTGTACCTCCTCGTGGAGTTATGGAGAAATTACCCACCATTGCCATTACTGATTACACAGTGCCTCCTCGTACCGGTTCGCAACTTCTCTGGCTCCCCCCCGCGTCCCCCATCCTCTCTGCCTCCGCCCCCGCCCCCATCTTCTCCGGCTCCCCCCACCCGCGCCGCTCCTCCTCTCCGCCCCCACCCGCGCAGCTCCTCCTCTCCACCCCCATCCGCACGGCTCCTTCTTCTCCGCCCCCCACCCGCGCGCCTCTTTTTCTCCGCCCCCACCCGCCGTCCAGAAATCGATGAGCCGCGAGGTGGGCAGTGAAACGGCGAGCTCTGCCTCGGCTCCCGAGTCGCAGCGGCAGAAGGGGAAGGGGATGAAGGGGCGGAGGCGGGGAGGACGCCGCTGGAGGGGACGGCGGACGCGGTGGAGGAGCTATACCGCCTCCGCGACACCTTCTTCCCCCCGCGACCCCGCTGAGAAGGCCGCCGCCCTCCGCGCCCGCGCCGACGCGGTGTTGCAGCAATAATATTTTCTTTTTCTGATAAGGCTGTTGAGGAATGAATTGTCCAGTTCTGCTAGCGTAGAATCCAACCTAATGCGAAAAGAGAAGGCTTGAAATACAGCAAAAGCATCTAGTTATCGCCTTTGTTGTGGCTGCATAATGGTTAGGAGAGAAGGGGTTAGGGATAGGGAACAGCATGGTAGTTTCTTGTTTTTCATATTTCCGTGCTCTTGTTTATGCTGAATTCAGGAAAATAAATTTGTTTCTCACATTATTTTTCTGTGCACTAGATATTTGCAATTGAAATTTGCAACGCATAAAGATTGATCATGAGGTCCATGGTGTTTTTAACAGAATGTGTTTGCTTGTTGTTCGATGCCAATCATTTTTTGTTAACAAGGTTCTGTAAAAAAAAATCAGCCGACAGGCGTTGAGATCACGTAGAGTTCAGACTTCCAAATTCAGGGGTGTTCAAACATACACCAAACTTCATTCAGGGGAACATTGGACCTTTCTCAGGGAAACCTCACATTTCTAGAGCTGGAGCTAGGCTGCGTGCCAAACAAGATCACCTGCTCCAGGAACTCTACAGTGGAGCTGCTCTATGGTGGAGTTGGTGGAGCAGAGCAGTCCCAAACAGGCCCTAAATAAGATCTGTCATTTCCCTTAAAAAAACCCAGCATAAAGAAACTTGCAGACAAGACTTTATGTAGTTCAAGTAGCAAGTGGAGTAGTTGTAAAATCCTCCCAAAAATGCCAAGTTGTTGCTGCTGCTTCACCATCTTCCTTCACCGCTGTATTGTCTGTGTTCTGTGTATTGTATATTCGTATAGTGAGAGGTTGACCATTGCTAAATTAATGACCCAGACAGCTAGGCGGCCATCTCGAATTGATTGCTTAGCTCACGGAGGAAATTAAGCTGAGGTCACTGCAAACGAATGAGGTCTACGGCTTCTTTATTTGTTATATTGTTTTTTAGATGCCATTCTATTCTTTCACTGCGTATGTATACTCTTGTCACGAAAGAGTGATGTCTTTGAGTTTTTAAAGTAAAAAAATGCCAGTTTGACCTCTCCGTTTTATCATCATATATTAAAAAAATATGAAAGTATTTTCGTTGATAAATTCACTCTAACGTTTTCATATATCCAAACCATACATTGTAGGCAATATCTTTGGTCAAAATTATTTCGTCTGCATATGCTGTTGTAAGTAATGCGGTTTTAGCATAAATTCAGAATTAATTCTAGCATAATTAATAAAGACACAAGCATGATACAAAAAATCATATAAATAACTTAATCAACATATAAACATATGAACTTTCTAAGTCATTGAAGCAGAAGCTTATGCCCAATATAAACATAACATGTATGGTCAAATTCAGCATGTTAATAAGATTTTTAATGACATATAGTGCTATCAGAAGGCTAGTTGCACAAGATATGTTCTTGGCCATCTCCACCATGACAAATATTAATCTTGATTATATATGACATTTATAGATTAGATCTTGTGCTCTAAATCAAGCTTTGCTTTTGAAGAAAACTATCATATCATGATTCAATGGTGCTTGATAGCATAAAGGGATAGTATAATCAATCTAACATTCAAATAACATGAATACTATTGCTTATAACAGGGCAACAAAATTCGGCTACAGTAAGAACAATCGACACTTAACAACTGAACTGAGATAAAGTCAAGCTAAGTATAGCAAATGCAATGATCAGATGTAGCACCCTCCAAAACAAAAATCTCTAACCGTTATCTCTCTCTCCCCCCGCATATCCCTCTTCCCCGTTATCTCTCTTCTACCTTCCTTATCTCCCTTTTCCGTTTATCTCTCTCTTTCCATCTAACTCATCTAATCTCTCTCTCGTTCAACTATTTTCATCTAATCTCTCTCACACACCTTCTCTCATCTCGTGCCCTACATGCGTGGACGACGGCCGAAGCGGCGGCGGCAGCAGCAGCAGCAGCAGCATGGAGGCAGTCGCACGCGCGAGCAGCAAAGGCGGCGGCAACAGCGTGCGGGAGCGGAGGCTCAGCCGGCGTAGGAAGCGGCGCGGTGAGGCACGGCCGGCGCGGGTAGCAGCGCGGTGAGGCACGGCCGGCGCAGGCGGCGGCGCGGCTAGGCCGTCCGGGGCGGGCGACGGCGCGGCGTGGCCTGTGGCGCGTGGGCTGGGCGAGCCAGGTGGCAGCGATGCGGGGCAGTGGCATCTGGCGGCCAGCCCGTCGATGGTGGCGGCGGAGCAGCGAAGCAGGCCGGTGGACGTGCCGCGACGCAAGTGGCCGACGGCGGCGAGTCGCCGTAGGCAGTTACGCCGCAGGCGAGGGGCGCAAGCCGACAGGCGCAGTATCCTCCTATATTTCTCCTCCCTGCGCCATCATCCGCCAACTCCAGTGATGTTTCATCACCGCCAACTTCCAATCGCATCGCCAGCTTCCTCGCGTGTGACGTCGTCGCACACCATCGCCTTCCCGTGCCATCCACCAAGCGCCAGCCATGTGCCAACAAACCACGTCGCCATGCGGCCACCCAGTTTTGTGATCAACGCCAGTACTGCCGACACGTCACGCCCGTCCGCATGAGTTCATGCAATTGCATGCATGCATGGTTATCTAGTTGCTACGTGAGGGCATGGATTGCCATTGCATGCATGTATGTCTTTGTGCTAAGTCCATGTATAAGGAAGGATCAAAGGAGAACTATGATCTGGAATTTCACCTTGGGGTTCGCACATAGCTTTTGAGAGAATGTTCGGATAGTTGCGTATTCCAGATTCTTCATGCAGCGTGTCCACCGAGCGTGCTCAAGGCAAGTACCTCGCGGCCGTGACCTTTCCATTTTGCATATAACATGTTTTCAGTTTACTTGTCACCTTATCATTTAATATCATATCATTAAAAATTACCTGTTTGACATCATATTATTAAAGTTACCTGGCTAATATCATATCGCTTGACTAATATCCTATCGCTAAAGTTATCTGGCTATTAGCATATCACTAAGACTTATCTGGTCAATATCATATCACTAATTCTATCTGGTTATTATCATATCGCTCATGTTTGCCTGGTTATAGATTTCAATACTATATTTATACCATGATGTTCTAGGTTAATTTATTTCACCTGCTTTTATGTTTATTAGAATGCCCAGTTGAAATATCCTAGAATTCATGCTTTTAATTAATGTTTTAGAATCTATGCTTAAATCGTTAATGGGGGTAGTAAATGAACATGTTTAATTTAGGTCTGAATTATTGATACTCGTTTGATATTAGGGTTGCTATGTTTTAGTTCCTAATATTATGTTTCAATACTTGTATGATGTTGTATTTGAGCCATGAAGGATGTATGTATTAAACTTGTTAATTTGACTAATAATCACTTCTCACATAATAAAACTTGATTGGTTGATAACCTTGCGTGAGCTATATTATAATACCTATTTATGTTAATTCCTATATCACTATCACCTTATCAGTATTTCACATCGCCCACATATCAGAAACTATGACTCTCCATTTTCAACCCTAACACATCTTTTCATTTCTCATAACTTATCATAGCTTCATCCTCGCCATCTATTAGTTTCCTAAAATTCATACCTTATAATCTGCCATGATGTATTAGTTGCTTTATCACCTAGTAACATCAATCCTATCTCTTCGGTCTCATTGGATTAAATCATTACTCTCATAATTTTACCTTAACTCAATCACAACTCTCTAATTATATCATGGATAATTTGCTAAATAACGAATTAAGAGTTATCACGCCGAGGCTACCCACATATAGGGGTCATTTCCACCCAACCTGGTAACGTACGGGGGCCGTACATTCTCGTTATACAGGATATTACACTCCGTCTGCGGTTATACAGTCAAGGACAAGGTTGTGCCTAGCTATTCTCGTATAACCGGGTATGTGGGATGAGGTCGCCGGCACCCTTGCTATAACTTGCTATAACTTGTCACATAATAACTATCTTTAATACACAGTCTCCATGATATCCATCTCCCATATATGACAGTATCTCCGATATCAGTTGTTCGTTGCTTTCATCTTGTACCCGTTGTTTCCTTGTGATGCTTGTCCTTTATTTCACGTGGTTGCATTACTTGTCTTTACTCTTGTGTTGCGACCGTTGTTAGGTACTTGCTGAGATTTCCAAATCCCACGCTTGCTCTTTTCAGTCTCAGGTAAAAGGCCAGTGAAGTGATAGCATCATGCATGGGTGGGAGCACTCGAGTTTTCACACCATGGTTTGCCACTGTTTTGTTGTTTCATTCGTTCTTTATTAGGTTAGAAGTGCACCGGTCCCATGTTTTAAATATTTATTCCAGCTTCCGTTGGTTCTCTATTAAAAGTATTAATAAAGTTTTAAACTCTTTGTGATTTCTTTTGTTGTTCTTATTTATTCTTCACTTTGGTGATGACGTTCCATAGTAGTTTCCCATATGGTTATGTGGGGGTGCTACATCAGAGTATACAAATAATAAAGCTAGCTGAAAGCTCAAGATCTATCTATCCTCACATTCATATATAATCTCAGGAATATGTCATTTCATCACAGAATAAATGATCCAGTGCTTTGCAATTTCCAATCAGTGATACCTCACAAATATCAGAAATATATCTCAAAATTACAAAGAGCAAATAACAGACAAACTCACAGTACCGGTGATACTCAAAATCACCGAAAAACAGTCAAAGAAGGCAAGGCACGCAGGCTGCACTGTCCCAGAAAACCAAGTGCCTCGCTATGCCACGTAAGGAGACGATGGCAATCAGAGATACAATGCCACGTAAGGAGACGATGGCAATCAGAGATATCAATGAACTACCGACAACCCACTAAAACAACATACATTCTCTCTCTCTCTCTCCAGTCCGAGCGACCCACCCAGGCTGGCCCGCCGCCGGCCACCTCAGCCCCGGTGTACACCAAAGCAATCCCCTCCCCTGGCCTTTGCAGATCTGTGCGCCCTCCACTCCCATCTCCACAGAAATTTTTGTACGGATAATCCATTTTTATTTGAAATTACATAAATATACCCGCGGGAAATTTTTTTACAAAAATAGGCTCCAGTCGCCCCCCCATTGGGCGACTACCGCCTTTCGCCCAACCGGAAGGCGACAAAATTTGTGTCGCTCTACGTTTGAGCGACTGCAATTAGTCGCCTTCCTATTGGGCGACTATGCAGTCGCCCAATGGATGGGAGACTTGTAATGAAGTCGCCCAATAGGGGGGCGACTTTACTCTGTCCCCCGTGATATTTTAGAGTTTTGTCATTTTTGTAGTTTTAAACTGGTAAAAAATTTGGTGTAGTTGTAATAAAAGTTTATGTTCACTGGATGTTGTAGGTGCATACAAAATTTTGGGAATTTTTTTTAAGAATGATTGATTGTAGAACGTTCGATACATACTGTGGTAAGTGATATTTTAATGTTATTGAGAATTAGTGTACGGAGAGAACTGGTGTGTTAATATTGTTAAATGACTTGCTATCTGAATCATTAAATACGAACAGACGAGATAATAACTTTATGTGAAATAGAAATAAACTTCATAATACAGTTGGGAGTAACATGCCGCGTATATTTTTATTACATGCATAACATATAGCATGATATGCGACTAACCCACTCAACTGCTCGTACGACCTACTGTGTGGACCGGGGCCACTTTCCCTTCCTTGCCCGCTCGGCGTTGAACTTCTCCGCGGCCTTTTTTGCCTTAGCCACCATTTCCCTCTTTCTCTCACACTCCATCTCGCGAGCCTCCCGCTCTCTACACGTGCACGCTTCGAGATGAGCTTGCATCTCGCGTTGTATACGCAGGGTGTGCTCGTTCTTGCGGCGCTCCTCCTCCAGCAACTCCTTGTCCCGTGTGACATTTCACTCCTCGAAGTCGAGGGTCCATTGGTCCGCAGGGTGGATCTCAAGATCGATCCATTTGCGGTAGCCACACAGGGGCTCCGGAGACTGTAAATAGAAGGGAGAGATTGTTAGTGCGTGCTGTGAAGGAGAAAAGGTAGGGGGAAATGGTGCATTTCATCGTTACCGGCTGTCAATAGGTTAAGGTGTCAAAACAGCGGTTGGGGTAGTCACTGGAGTAGTTTACGCAACTCCAGTAACGCATACCTAAGCTGATGCGTTCCTTGGATTTGAAGAACTTGCACGTGTCCCTGCACCAACAAAGGGGGTGTCTCCCCCTCAGGTGGGAGTTACGGCGAACGCTCGGTGGGGACGTCCGGGATGGGGTTGTTGCTACGCGGCCGCTCATTGCAGGGAACTAACCTCGTAGCCGCAGCAGCCCTTGCTTGTTCCTCGCGAGCCGCAACAGCCCTTGCTTGTTCCTCGTGAGCCGCCGCAACCCTTGCTATCTTGCGGGTCTCCTCCCATTCTGCCTTCTTGCGGGACTCCTCCCTAGCCTTCCTAATTTTCTCATTTATGTTGTCCGTGAATTTTTGCCATTCTTTTAGATTCTTGTTGTTCATCTCGACGTGGAGAAGGAAGGTATGATTTAGTGTTAGATTGTGTAGTGTTCTCTTACAGATGCATTGCACCTCAATTTATAAGGCAAAGGGTAGGCATGTGATTTATTTTTGGTCACTGCGCAAAGCTGCCCTCTTTTGTCATGTCACTGCGCAAAGCCGGCCTCTTTTGTCATCTCGCTGAGCAAGGCTGCCCCGTTTTCTCATGTCACTGGGCAAAGCTGCCCTCTTTTGTCATCTCACTGGGCAAAGCTGCCCTCTTTTGTCATCTCACTGAGCAAAGGTGCCCTGTTTTATCATGTCACTGGGCAAAGCTGCCCACTTTTGTCATCTCGCTGGGCAAAGCTGCCCTCTTTTATCATCTCACTGAGCAAAGCTGCCCCGTTTTGTTATCTCACTGAGCAAATACATGTTAAGCATGTCATGGATTGGTTGTTATCGCATTTTAACTAACAGCAAATACATCTAGTAACTAAGTAAACAGAGCAATACTAAGCTACCAGTACAACACCAACTACATTACAGAAAACAGATGTAACATACAATTTTTACAAATGGTACATGAAATTTAGCTGTAGTCTCTAACAACTACTGATCAGGACATGCGTTGCATCATCTAGCTGTGTTCCCCTCTTGACCGCATCGCCCACAACGTGCACCAGATGTTCCAGCTTGTGATTCGTCCATGTCATTTATAATACGTCGGCTCAGTCGCCGACCCTTCCCACCCTTCAGCATGTTAATATCCGGAACCCAGGTCCTCGCTGAAATGTCCAAAGTGGCGAAGTTTCCCACCACCCTGAACCCCCGGAGCTCCCCACACCAAGCTTGCAGTATTCTCTCCTTAAAGAAGTACTCGGACTGAAGTTGGAAGGATCCATGCCCACGGTCCCGCATGCAGCGAGGACATGAGAGCATGGCTTGTGTAACAACTTAAGCTTGTTGCATGTGCAGCTAGATTCGTTTGCATGATCTTCAAGGCATACCTCGTGAGTAATAAGTGAACGAGCCGTCCCAAATCCGGCTCTATCACAGAGGATCACCTCGAAACGATGCTCCCTGTTGCCCATGACATGCACTGTGTGCAATTGACCCTTCTGTGCCTTCGTCTCCATGTACGCCATAATTTTTTACGAATACAGGGCTCCGGGATTGGCCGCATGAAGTGCGGCACTCGTGTGTCTCTCCCTGAAGTAGGCCTGCATGTATGATTGAAATTTACGAATAATTCCAGCACTGTAATACACTCTCTCAATGTAGTGGCTATTGATGATGTAGGCCTGCATGTATGATTGAAATTTATGACATGTCAAATAATATCGTACAACACTAAACTACACTTTCTATACAAAAAAGGGTGATAATATTTCTATACTACAAAATATTCCATACTACAAAATGTATACTACAACTTTTTGACACTAATATTTTCATACTAAAATTGTACTACATTTTCTACATCTAAAATTTGTACTAACACCAACATTTCATATAACTAATAGTGCAAATACAACATAATCAAAAAAAAAACCTGGATCCAAATGGATGAAATAGCTTCCACTCCTCCTTCCTCCCTCACCTCCTCCAACCCTTCCTCCTCTCTTCTCTTCTCCCCTCCTTCCTCTCTCCTCCTCCTCCTTTTCTTCCCCTTCCTCCTCTCCTCTTCTCTCGTTTCTTCTCTGTGCGCAGAATGACTTCTCCTCCTCCTTTTCTTCCCCTTCCTCCTCTCCTCTTCTTCTCTCGTTTCTTCTCTGTGCGCAGAATGACTTCTCCTCCTCCTTTTCTTCCCCTTCCTCCTCTCCTCTTCTTCTCTCGTTTCTTCTCTGTGCGTAGAATGAGTGCAAATAAGTGGTAGGTGGTATTGGGCAGCCGACTGTGTTGTCCTAAAGCCCCCTCCCTGTCGCCCTACCGTTGGGCGATTGGAAGAAGTCGCCCAACGCTCAGGCGACAGCATTGATTCGCTCAACGGTTCGCACATTCCTTAAATGTCGCCTCCCGGTTGGGCGAAAGGCGGCAGTCGCCCAATGGGGGGGCAACTGGAGCCTATTTTTGTAAAAAAAATTCTCGCGGGTATATTTATATAATTTCAAATAAAAAATGAATTATCCGTACAAAAAATTCAATTTCCACATACCTAGCTGACCCGTGCCCCCGCCCCCACCTCCACATACCCAGTTTGGCCGCAAGAAAGTTCCGGCGGACTCAAAAGCTCTGCCCCACCGCCGCCAGATTTGCGCAAGGTTGGGACCACCGTTCAACATATCTGCGACCACCCTCCCCGATCTACGCCCTCCCCTTTCAGATCTAGTCCCACCTCAAGTGTGTCGCCGCACCGCCCTACCTTCATGGGTCTGAACACGCTAGTCAACTCGGTTGAAGAATGGCTGCCCCTTCCGCTGCCCAAAGGCCATAAAGAAGCCCAACAACCAGGTAGCATTGAAGCCAACCACCAAATCCCACAAAATCCTCGACAGGTGACCTTTGCAGATGACCTTCAAGCCGAATCCCAGGCTTCACGTCGCCTCAAATCAATTGTCATAGCCCCCTCCCACTACCTACAGACAGAAAGCCTTGATGGCGCCCCACAGCTCCCCTCGCTCCACCGCTCTCCCTAGCAACAACCTCAAGTCCCAAGGCCGACTGCCAATTTCTCCGACAAGATCATGCATTCAACTCCCAATCATCGCACCCGAGCTCAGCTACAATGGACTCTAGTCAAACCAAAGTACTTGTGGCCCAAGGAGAGCAAAAATAAAGGAAGTCCCCTCGAGACCTCATTCAACGCGTCTTCAATCTGCAACTACTGATCCTTCCTCGAGCGCACAGAAGGGCATTGTTTTAATTGCCTTTGCTGAGACCATCACTATCTCCTGTAGAGATCCACCCAAGTGTCTCCGCTGCTATCGCTCTGGCCACAAGGTGCGAGACTGCCGCCGCACGCCTCCCCCTCCCCCACTTCCCTCTGCTGTGTTGCGCCCGATGGCTGTCCCCTTTGCTGGTGTCTCAGCGGGCCACCTCCTGGCCAACCATCCTGGGAACTAGCCGCCTACAACTGCTCCAAACCAAGATAGTGGTCCGTCCAAGCATATGGCCAACCTCAGCCTGGGCGGCCCGACTACCCGTCCGCTTGAGGATGCCTACATCGTCCCATCCAGTGTGGGCCTACAGAGGGAATAGCAAAGGCGTGAGGCCTACTCTGTCGTTGTTTGGCTCGGTGGACCATTCTTGAAGCTTTGCGGAGGAGATTCAACTTGAGGTCGTCAGACTCCTCGGTCCACCACCACCACCCAGAGAACTTTCTTGTAAACTTTGAGCATAAACACAACATAGAAGAGGTAACTGGCCTCCACAAATTTCACTTTCATGATCTTGAGTTTCAAGTCAGACCGTGGAAGCAGCTTCGTCACGCTCTTGGGGCAGCACTTAGGTTCCATGTGCGAATATGCTTAGAGTGTATTCCGCTTCACGCATGGAACACGGAGGTCGTCAGCAAAGTTATTAGGACGAGGTGCTTGCTTGACAGAGTGGATGAATGCACTCGGTAGCAGGAAGACGCACAAACGCTTGACCTATGGGCATGGACGGTGAACCCCAGCTCTATCTCAAAGGTATCATGGCTTACCTTCTCTGATGCCCCCTCCCCCAAAGTTTCTTCCTCAGGACCACAGGCTACTTCTTCTCAACCAACTCGATGCAAGAAATGCCTTACCTTCCAGGTGCTGCTACACCTGGACTTCATTAAAGACTACTCCATAGCACCTCCTGAGGTGGACCATGGCACGTCCGACTATGTGTCTTTCAAACCTGTCAAGCATGGTCTCTCCTGGTGCCTAGGCGTCATCGATGGAACCCCGAAAATAGAGGGGGTCAGCATAGCAACCATAACAGCAATGAAACATGTACAACAGGCTAGGTAAGCTGACCCCAAAGTGTGCCAGGACGAAGACAGTACCACGCCAGGAGGCATGGAGATGATGAGGATGGCCATCATCAACAACGAAGGCAAGACAACTATGGTCAGTGAAGGGCTCGGCGCATGAGGGGGCCATCAAGGGAAGTCCCAGGAGCATTAGCAGGACCGATCCCCTTGGCCACCTCGCTCAGCAGGAGGGGACCACTGGTGCCACCTCGATGCGCCACCAGTCTCCACCATCTAGTTCCATCTCCCAGCGAAGTTGCTCCGTCTGCGGAGGCAGCAAGATCCCGAACACCCACACACACACCAGCTCAGAATATACACTGAAAGAAAGATTTTTCTGCAGCAACAACCAACTGCTTTTCTGGTTCTCATTCAACTTAAAAAAATGAGTAACAAACATGCATGGCCATCAGGCCGCAACGCCCGCGCCGTGCAGAACGTGCCGTGCGCCACGGGTGGAGCAAGTCCGGTTCACGCGTGGACAGTTGCACACGCTAAAATAGTTTTCTTCTGACGCGCCCAAAGTTTGAATGTTGGGCTCAACTAACTCTAAAGAAAAACGGTGCAGAAAGGAAAAAAACGGCACATGAACAATGCCTGGATTATTTGACAATCTCTCCCTAATTCTGGCGTTGTTCATTTAAGCTTGATGACGCCGATTTGCTCCCGCAGCTCCTGGAACTTAGTCCTTCCAAGCGGCTTCGTCAAGACATCTGCTAGCTGATCTTGCGTACTTACGAATTCCAGGCTGATCTCCCCGCTATCAACACACCCTCTAATGTAATGAAATTTTGTGTCGATGTGCTTACTCCTATCATGCATCACGGGAATTTTGCTGAGGACGATGGCAGACATATTATCCATCTTCAGTTGTGGTGGAGACGCCTGAACCCCAAGAATGTCACTGAGCAGTCGCCGGAGCCAGACTCCCTGACATACCGCCACAGCTCCCGCGATGTACTTTGCTTCACATGACGATAATGCGACCACTCGCTGCTTCTGTGATTGCCATGTCACAGGATTTTCACCAAGAAAGAAAACAATACCCGTCGTGCTTTTGCGGTCTTCCACATCACCCGCTATATCGCTGTCGCTATAGCCGACTAACCTGAGCTCGACATCACCCCTGGAGTATGCCAGCTCGTAGTCAACCGTGCCTGTGACGTACCGGAGCAAATGCTTCATGGCAGTCATGTGCTTCTGCTTCGGTTCTTCCATGAAACGGCTCAAGTATCCAACAGCAAATGTGAGATCTGGCCGGGTGTGCAACAGATATCGTAGACTGCCAATGAGACTGCGGTACACCGTTGCATCAACTCCCGGCAAAGAACTTTGCTTCAACAGCTTCAGCTGTGTCTCCATCGGTGTCGTGCAGGCGTTGCAGCTGCCCATTCCTGCTTTGTCGAGCAGCTTCAGGGCATAAGCACTCTGGCACAACTCAATGCCTCGTCACCCCTGTCTCACCTCGATACCAAGGTAGTAGGATAGAATCCCCAGGTTGCTCATCCGGAAGAGTGTCTTCATCTCCAGCTTGAAGGCGTTGATCTCGTTGGCAGACTCCCCCGTGATGACGAGATCATCGACGTAGACCCCTACCACCAGTCGTGAAAGATTGACTCCACGCGTGTACAAGCCATGCTCGCACTCGCTCCTGATGAACCCAAGTTCATTCAAGGTCGTGTCGAGTTTAGCATTCCACGCCTGCAGAGCCTGTCGTAACCCGTAGAGGGCCTTGTGTAGCTTGAGTACCTTCTGCTCATGGCCGGCAGCAGTGAAACCTGGAGGTTGTGCGACGTAGACCTCCTCCTCCAATTCGCCGTTGAGAAATGCGGACTTGACGTCCATGTGGTGCACCGACCAGCCACGGCTTGCTGCCACAGCCAGTACTACGCGTACTGACTCCATCCTCGCAACCGGCGCAAACACTTCTTTGTAGTCGATTCCCGGCCGTTGTACATATCCCTTGGCGATGAGTCTGGCCTTGTACTTCACGACATCGCCATACTCGTCATGCTTGAGCTTGAAAACCCACTTCAAGTCGATAGCGCGATGTCCTGGTGGGAGATGAGTGTGCGAAAACGTGACATACTCGACGCAAAATGGCTTGATGTCATCGTCTGGCCCAGACTTTACCAATCCAAAGAGGAAGTGTGGATCAGCAAAGAGGCCTGCCTCCACAAGGCTAACGAGTACCTCAAGGCAGCCCACAGTGTGACCGATCAGTTGCTGCTACCTAGTCACCAGGATGAAAGGGAAAGCTCCCTCTAACCGGATATTGTGTGACAGGATGACGCCCTTCTAATAGGCTAGAACCAGTCTCCGTGCTCCTGGGGCACCGTGGTCCTGCTCCCTGTGCACACCAGGCTCCACACAAGAAAGACAAGGGCAAACCATGGCGTGTCCTCCCCACCGAAGCACATCTCTAGACTGTGCGCCTGCCAGGTCGGCATCGCCCTCACCTACAACTCCTCCGTCAGATGATGTCACCCTCAAACTCGTCCCCGATACCCCGTTGCTGGGAACTGCATCAACAACAATCAGGGGCGGATCTACAGTAATTCATGGGTATTCAGCTGAATACCCAAATTTTTTTGCAAAAAAATCTGCTATATATTAGGTATAGTGTATATATATCAGTAATTGGGTCTTTTCTGAACACAGGCTTGAGCTTAAGACCGTTAAACGTCCGGCCGAATGCAACAGGCCAACAGCCGAACGGCCCAGTGCCCCAGTGCACCCACGCCCGAACGGTAAACGGCCCACAGCCCATGCGCACTCGCGGTCTCGCGCCGATCACCTACTCGGTCTTCGTCCGCATCTCACCTGCGAGGCTGCGACAGCCGACAGAGCGAGCGAGTGAGCGACGAGTGAGCGCCTCAACCCTAACTCTCAGATCCGGTGGCGGCGACTGGCGCGCTCGGCGGCTCGGCGCTCCTTCTCTAATCCTCTCAGTCCGGCAATCGGCTGCGGCCACAGCCCACAGCGCAGTCCCTCTCCGGCTCTCCCTCGTCTGTCTCTCTCTCTCTCAGATCCGGCGCCGGGCGCCGGCGGGCCGCGGCTGGCGCGCTCCTTCCTCAGGCTCGGCCTCTCAGTAGTCAGTCCGGCAATCGGCAGCGGCCCCACGCCGCAGCGCAGCTGCGCAGTCCCTCTCCGGCAGTCTGGCTCTCCTTCGTCTCCTCAGCGGTCAGCTCATCTCTGGATCTGAGATCTCCCTCAATCCTCACTGTAAATTGGTGATTCCTCACTGTGACTTGCAGACTTGGTGATTCCTCACTGAGATCTGACTCGATTCCATGGTGAATTGGTGATTCCTCACTGTGACTGTCTACTGTCTGCACGACAGCACGAGGTGAGGTGCTTCCTCAATCCTTAGTTCCTTACTTCCTTAGCTTAGCTGTTAGCTCCTTTATCGGTTTATCCTCAATTCCTCATATATTGTCATCTGTGTTATTGTGTTGTGTGTAGACTGTGCCACTGTGGTCTGTGGATCAGTGGATCTGTCATCTGTGGATGCCTGGATGGTGCCATAGTGGATATGACAATTATGAATTGGCCAACATGGCAATATCTATATGTTTGCCAATAACTCAGTTTCTGCAGACTGCAGTAGTTAAGAGAATTGGCCAATTGTATATGTTTGTCAGTAACTCAGTTTCTGCAGATTGCAGTAATGGATTATGGACGTTTGGTTATGAAATTGTGATTTGGCCAATATGGCAATATGTATATGTTTGTCAATAACTCAGTTTCTGCAGACTGCAATAGTTAAGAGAATTGGCCAATATGTTATATGTATATGTTTCTCAGTTTCTGCAGACTGCAGTAGTTAAGAAAATTGGCCAATATGCAGTAGATAAGTCATAACTCAAATTCATAGTCTGTTAGGCTATTAGGATAAGTCATGCCTCTTTTCCGAGACCTGTTAGGCTGTTATTTGATTTAAAGGGACATGTAAGAATCATTTACTTGATTTCTGTTGTGCAAATAGATTTACCGCTGCTTTCATAACTTCATATAGTCATGCTTTCTAAATCATTATTGACATTTGACAGGTGATCTTTGAATTTTAAAAAATGAAGAAGTCTGTAGATTTGAAATATTCATGAAAGAGAGCTGGAAAGAGCAAAAAAGAGCAGGATTAACAAGGTATGCAACTGTCATTAATCTCTATAATTTGATATTTAATTCATGCCATTATGCTAGCCTTATGTCACCCATTTTATCGTAAGAAATCATTAATTTCTATATTTTTTTGTATTTTTATTGTATCTATATACACGCATCGTTGTATCGGTGTTTTGGGGAAACGGCGAGTTACGGTAGCGACGTATCCGAATAACCTAGCTTTGAAGTTCGAATACCCATCCTAAAAATCCTAGATCCGCCATTGACAACAATGACGACGCGACTTCTTCGTGCTGCATAGCTTTGGCCGCTACACCAACTACCAGGCAAGGCATTTTCGTCGAGAGAGGTGGGCAGGCGGGCCACAATGTCGCCATTTCCTGCCACTGCTGAAGCTCGATCGCCCTCTTCACCTACTCAAGCCAACCAGCTGCATCGCCAACGTCCCTGCTCGCCGATACAATAGCGACGCCAGCATACAAGATGCAAAATGTTGCCCCTTAGCCACCCAGCAACTTTGAGGAGTCGATCAACCTCCCAGCCACAACACAGCTGTCACCATCCCCACATGCTTCCGACCTGGGAGGGGCAGCCGACCTTGAGGACCCATCTGGTCTGTTTCCTCCCCTTAAGAAGACTGCAGCCGCGACCCAGCAATCGAGCCTGCATGTCATCTCCCTAGTTGCCTTCGAAGTACTGCAGCCGGAGAACCCCAACGACACACCTTTGCTACGGCCTGCACCGCCAAACACCTCCACTGACCAGGGCACTACTTCCGCTCAGCGCCTAGACAACGGGCTCCTAGATGCCTTCTTTGTGTAGGCTATGCATGCTCCCTATCTTGCCAGGACCGCGGCCTCCGCTGCCACCAAAGACAGGCAGCGGTTAATACACTGTACCTCACCGAAGCGAGCGGCTAGCCACAAAGCGCCGCAACACTCCAATACTAGCGTGCACAAGAAGTCCTTGCTCGCAGGCCGGAAATTAGTCCAGGCTTGTAGTAATGTTTCTTTGCCATTATTGATTGGGGGTGATTTTAACATCATCAGAAACCCGAGTGAGAAAAGTAATGATAGGTATGATGACCGATGGCCTTTTTTTGTTTAATGCTATCATAGATGGCCTTGATTTAAGGGAAATAGAATTGTCTGGACGAAAATATACTTGGGCTAATTCTTTGTCCACTCCGACTTATGAAAGACTCGACATGGTCTTAGTTAGTACGGAGTGGGAACAAAATTTTCCTCTGGCTACAGTTGTAGCCTTAAATAGGGAGATTTCAGACCATACCCCACTTTTGCTTAGTACGGGTGAAGGGATCCAAGTTAAGAACCAATCAATGTTCAAATTTGAGCTTGGATGGTTCTTACGTGAGGGATTTTTTTGACTTAGTTTCAAAGTATGGGATGAACAGAACAAAGGGTCCACTCCCATACAAACATGGCAGAATAAAATTAGAAGGTTAAGACAATTTTTAAAGGGATGGGCAAAGAATGGAAACGGGTGTTACAAAAAAGAAAGGCATGAGCTTTTTAAGATTGCCGAGGAGCTAGATAAAAAAGCGGAAACTCAACTTTTGAGTCAACATGAATTGGACATTAAGCAATGTGTGAAACAAAGATTAATGCTTTTGCTTAGGGAAGAAGAGATTAGATGGTTTCAGAGGGCCAAATCAACTAATTTGTTACAGGGGGATAGCAATACAAAATATTTTCAGTTGGTGGCTAATGGAAAAAGAAGGAAGACTAGGATCTTTAAGCTTGAACAGGACGAAGGTGTAATAGAGGGTGAGGAGAATTTGGTAAAATATATCACAAAATACTATAAAGGGCTTTTTGGCTCACCGCAGAGAAATGAGTTATCTCTGAATGAGTCCCAGATTGAGGATGTTCCCCAAGTAACTGAGATGGAGAATGAATTATCAGTTGATATGTTTATTGAAAAGAAAGTGAGGGATGCTATTTTCCAATTAAAACACAATAAAGCTCCAGGCCCTGATGGTTTCCCTACAGAGTTTTATCAAGTGTTTTGGAGTCTAATTAAGAATGACTTAATGGCCATGTTTAAAGATTTCCATGATGGGAAATTCCCTCTGTATAGCTTGAATTTTGGGATTATTTCCCTTTTACCAAAACAAAAGGAGGTCAAACAAGTGCAACAATATAGACCGATCTGTATGTTAAACGTGTGTTATAAGATTTTTACAAAAGTTTTGGCCAATAGAATAGCAGGGGTGGCTAATAGAGTAGTTAGACCTTCGCAAACGACCTTTATGCCAGGAAGAAACATTTTAGAAGGAGTGCTAGTGTTACACGAAACAATTCATGAGTTACAAAAAGAGAAAAAAGATGGGCTCATCCTCAAACTAGATTTTGAGAAAGCTTATGATAAAGTTAATTGGGTTTTTTTACAGCAAACTTTGAGATTGAAAGGTTTTTCCTCGACTTGGTGCAAATGGGTGGAGGCAGTCGTTAGTAAGGGAAGCGTGGGGGTTAAAGTGAATGATAAGATGGGCCATTACTTTCAGACTAGGAAGGGATTAAGTCAAGGAGATCCTCTTTCGCCAATTCTTTTCAACCTGGTAGCTGATACGTTGGCAATTCTTATATCTAGAGCAAAATCTAATGGGCAATTTAAAGGCTTGGTGCCAAATCTGGTAGATGATGGTCTTTCCATCTTGCAGTATGCAGATGATACCATTCTTTTTCTAGAAAATGATTTGGACGAGGCAAGAAACTTAAAATTGGTACTATGTGCGTTTGAAAAGTTATCTGGCCTCAAAATAAATTTCCGTAAGAGTGAACTTTTTTACTTTGGGGGAGCTAAAGAAAGGAGTGTAGAATATGCAGAGTTGTTCGGGTGTAAAGAAGGAATTATTCCTTTTAGATATCTGGGTATCCCTATGCATTACCGCAAGATTATGAATAAAGACTGGTTGTTAATTGAGGAAAGATTCCAGAGAAAGCTTAGTAGTTGGAAGGGCAAGATGTTATCAGTGGGCGGGAGGCTAGTTTTGATTAATTCAGTGTTGTCAAGTCTTCCTATGTTCATGATGTCTTTTCTTAAAATCCCTAAGGGAGTCCTTAAAAAATTGGATTATTATAGATCCAGATTTTTTTGGCAGTGTGATGAACATAAAAAGAAATTTAGACTGGCTAGATGGAGCTTACTGTGTAAGCCTAAGTGCCTAGGAGGTTTGAGAATTTTAAATTTGGAAGTTCAAAACGAATGCCTTTTGAGTAAATGGTTGTTTAAGCTTATGAATGAAGAAGGTCTTTGGCAGGATTTGATTGGAAGGAAATACTTGAAGAACAAATCTTTATCGCAAGTTGTTAGGCAACCGGGGGATTCTCATGTTTGGGTCGGGCTTATGGAAGTAAAAGATCAGTTTTTGGCAAGGGGTAGATTTAAAGTCAACAATGGACACCAAACTAGATTTTGGGAAGACCCTTGGATAGGAAGTGAATCACTAATGGTTAGGTATCCTGTGTTGTATAGAATAGTTAGAGGAAAGAATGTCACGGTCTCACAAGTACTAAGTACGACTCCTTTAAATGTTTCGTTTAGACGGGCATTGACAGGGGAAATTTTGAAAAATTGGCTTGAGTTAGTCGCTCATGTAGTACCGGTTGTTTTGAATGAAAGTGATGATGTCTTTGTGTGGAACTTGAATAAGAATGGCTCTTTCTCGATGCAGTCTTTATATAAGGATGTCATGAAAAGAGAAGGTATTCCAAGGAATAATGTCTTTTGGAAGACTAAGTACCTCTGAAGATAAAGATTTTCCTTTGGTATTTGATGAAAGGAGTGATTTTAACTAAGGACAATTTGGTTAAGCGACGATGGAAGGGTTGTTTAAAGTGTTGCTTTTGTTGCTCAGAGGAAAATATTCAACATCTCTTTTTTGATTGTCATATAGGAGGTCCATTTGGAATACCATTTTTATAGCATTTAACGTTCAACCGCCTAATAGTATAGCTCATTTATTTGGGTCTTGGCTTAAAAGTTTCTCTTTTAAGCTTAGACATCACATATTAATTGGGGTTGCAGCTCTGTGTTGGGCGCTATGGTTGAGTAGGAATGATGCTGTCTTCAAAAAGATTACATCTCACTCATTTTTGCAGGTAATTTTCAGGGGAACGTATTGGATCAATCAGTGGTCGCAGTTGTCTAAAGAGGAAGAGAGAGTTTCACTAAAAGATGGATGTCGCATCCTGGAAAAAGTGGTGATGGAAATCTTCTACAGATTTGGATGGAGTAGTAGGCTCAGGATTGCGAATTAAGTATTTTGCTGTAATGGTGTTTTTAAAACTTGTTCCACCTTTTGGTGATGTATAGCCTTAGTGCTATTTGTGGGTGTCGTAAGCGGCTGTACTCATTCCCTTGTGAATGTTGGAGGCCGGAATATTGCTTATTCCTTTATCTAAAAAAAAAGAACCGTCTGTGATAATCTATTATCACAAACAGTTCTAGTTAACCGTCTGTGATTGTGTTCTCGCGTCCTCATAAGTAGGCCTCCTTCAGTACTAGGTAAGAATGTCTTTGGTGGCTCGATGTTTATGTTATAGGTGTTGTTGTTTTGTTGCTTTGGTATGCCATGATCATAGGCTCACGGTTGTAAGCCATGGTCGTATATCGTAGTCGTAAGCCGTGATCATAGGCGCGCGGTCATAAGCCGGTGGCGACAGCGTCACCGTTGTGTCACGATGGTGACACTGCACAAGACACTCTTACAATAAGAATATCTTATGCAATGAACCGTGGCATCACAACCGGAGGTGGAAGAGCATGAGGAGGTAGTCGGCCGAGCCTTCTATTTTACGGGAAAATTTGGCGAGGGGAAGTGGGGGAGAAGATAGAAAAGGAGATGATGAGAAGAGAAGTGGAGGAGGGAGAAGAGGAGATGAGGATAAGAACAGCCAAACCTTCTATTTTAAAGAGCAAATCCAATGAGATGAGCGAGAAATTCAAATTTGGCGAGAGCGGGTAAGTTAAAATATTATCACAGACTGTTTTTGTTTCAAACTGTCTATGACACATTATAGATGATTCAAAAAATGTCTATAATAAGTACATACATCATATATAATTTTTATTCTGAACTGTCTGTGATAAGTAGGTTATCACATACAATTCTTTTCATCGCGGTGAACTTAAACGGTCCATCTTGTAAAATCGTCTATGATAACTTTATCACTGACGATTTGTGTTGAACTGCCTATACTAAAGCGTCCAGGATAATACTTTTTATAGTAGTGGCAGCTCCGCGCTCTACGTGTCGT
Source organism: Dendrocalamus latiflorus (assembly GCA_017311315.1). Taxonomy (NCBI): domain Eukaryota; kingdom Viridiplantae; phylum Streptophyta; class Magnoliopsida; order Poales; family Poaceae; genus Dendrocalamus; species Dendrocalamus latiflorus. Next base: position 21,131,944 of record CM029671.1, on the reverse strand, counting down.
GCTTTACACAAATCATGTCACAAATTTAGTCAGACTGACCTAAAAAAATCTGCTAGTCAAGCGCAAGTTCTTCTCAGATAATGTAATCATCCTGAATCTTGATGTATCACCAATATAATTATAGTAAGCATCTATTACTCTATTTATAGGTGTACGTACAATTATACGCACACAGCGATGAACCAAGAAAATATGTTCGATAGGCCCCCCGTGAAATTCCCGTAAGTCTTCAAATTGGGCCTTTCGTCGCAAAAAAAAAAAGAAAAAAGAAAAAGAAAAAAGAAGATATTCGCATAGTTCTAATGGGGTCCGGGGTCCCTGGTCCTTACCTTAAGTTAATCCAAATAAATTCATAATACACATTTGAAATGAAACAACCTCAATTTCAGGCACTCAAATCACACAATGATGCAACCCTAGCAAAACAGCTAAATAGTTTGAGGTATATTCCAAGGTTACTATAGCAGAGCAGATATCATAATGCGTCCTGTCGTCCTCCATTGTAGTTTACTATTCTCGAGAGCTGGGGAGAGGAGTTGTTCACCGGCCATCCGGTCTAAACCCTCACAAATCTCCAAACAATGCAGAGAATTAACACCAAGAAGCAAAGCACGCATGCACCGAGCCCCCAAGCAAACTCTAAACAAAATCAGCTGAAATTCCAATGAAACTTCCCCTCTTACATATGGCCGCTCTCTCCTTCTTCCTTCTGGTCATTGACCTCCAACACCAAGAACACATCAAGAAGCACGAGTTGACTGTTCTTTACTTCTTCCTCTTTGCTTCCCGCGCGGCAAGTAATTCATTAGCGTGGCCAAGATGAAGAGGAAGCCCGCCGTGATCTGCTGCGGCGTGCTGCTCGCCGTCATCCTCTCCCTCGTCGTCGTCTTCGTCGCCCTCTACTTCACCGTGTTCCGGCCGCGGTCGCCGCGGGTGGTGGCGACGATCGTGAGCTCGAGGATTTCCGCCTTCAGTCCCTTCCCGCCGGCGCTCAACCTCACCTTCGACGTGGAAGTCACCGTGGACAACCCGAACTACGCGTCGTTCCGGTACGGCGAGGTGGTGACGGAGGTGATGTACCACGGAGCGGCCGTGGGGCAGTCGGTGGTGCCCGCGGGGGCGATCGGCGCGCGGACGACGGAGACGGTCGTGGCGACGGTGGAGGTGGACGCGGTGAAGGTGGCGTTCACCCCCTACTTTGTACCGGAGGCGGTGGTCGGGGTGCTGCCGTTCTATACGACTACGACGGTGGCCGGGAAGGCCGTGGTGCTGGGCAAGTTCAAGATCCGCACGAGATTGGTGGTGACGTGCAATATCGCCGTCTACCCAATTAGGCAGGAGAGCACACCGCAGTGCGCCTCCACGGTTCATGTGGGCTAATTACTAATTAGCTGCTAATTATGTGCATACGAACTGTTTACTGCAAAATTGCCGTGAGATTACTTTGACGCTATACAATGGTTTCAACTCTCAAGCTATGCTAGCATCATCACTGATGGCAACAAGCGTCTGGTGCCGTCCCAAGAGCCCGAAGACATGATCTCAACGGTATCGCAACTTACATCACGTGGAATGTCTGGAAGGAGTGAAATCGTCGAGTGTTTCAGAATAAACAAGCCACGGTGAACGGGGTTACAGCACAAGTTCATGAGGCGATCGAGCAAAGGAAAATGGCGTTTCACTGTTCTTGTTCTGAGTCTTTTCCGTGTCTATTTTTCTAGACTCCTCCTTAGCTGGTGTTGTATTTTGCCTTGCAAGGGCCCGCTCCTCTCTGTTGTTCTGTTTGTGAACAGTGGTTCTTTCTTTAATGGATCGGCAGAACTCCTGCCTTCTGTTTGTGATCAATTGTACCAATGTCTCTTGCGGTTGTTTCAAGAATATAGGGGGAAACGGAGTGCTGTTTTTAATTTTTAACCAATTTTTGGGTGAACTCTGTAAAATAACTTGGTATGATGTCTTTCGATTTTTTAACAAGTTGGCCCGTCCCGATAAATTTGAAGCTGGCTCCGTATTGTTGCATATGGGCATGTTTGGTAGAGCTCCACCAACTCCAGATCCACCAAAAATAGCTCCACTCTACGAATTTTTACCCAAACGCTCAAGCTCTACGAAATCTGGATCCACCAAAATACTGAATCTAGCTCCAGATTCATAAAATCCATGAAACCTTGTTTCGTATCTACTCGTGGAGTTGGGTGGTAATTACGCACCTTTTGCCACTGGTTACACACCCCATCCCATACCACCATAAAACCCATGGGCAAAACAGGTCATTCCTACCAAAAACTCAGTTTCGTGGATCTGGAGCTGCTGTGCAAGCCAAACAGTTTTGTCCAGCTCCATGGTGGGATCTCAGATTCACGGTGGAGCTGTTTTTGGTGGATCTTCTGCTCCAAATTCATTTTTTCAGTGGTGGAGCTCTGCTAAACAAGCCCTATATGTCATATAGTAGTACCAAGAAAATATCAGAGGACATGAATCCAATTACGCACTCTTGTCCAAACAACCAAGTACGTTTGGAATTGATCGAAATTTGGACACTGTTGGACCCCTTTTTACCCAAAAATTCCCGTTTTGGCCCCCTGTGCAAAAAATTTCCAATTTTGGACCCCTGTTGAGCGCGCGATCGTGCGAGGACGACACGTGGCCCGGTCGTGCGGTACCAGACCGCACGACCGGCCTGCCTCCGCGCCCGACCGCGCGAGCGTCCGCCCGAGCGCGCGACTGCCTCGTTCGCCGCACGACCGCGTCGCTGAGCGCGCGTCCTCCCGGCCGAACGCGCGACTGGTGGCTCGAGCGCGCGATTGAGGGGCGTGACCGCACGAATCTCTGCCGCGGGGGCCAGAAGGACGCGCGCTCAGCGACGCGGTCGTGCGGCGAACGAGGCAGTCGCGCGCTCGGGCGGACGCTCGCGCGGTCGGGCGCGGAGGCAGGCCGGTCGTGCGGTCTGGTACCGCACGACCGGGCCGCGTGTCGTTCTCGCACGATCGCGCGCTCAACAGGGGTCCAAAATTGGAAATTTTTTGCACAGGGGGCCAAAACGGGAATTTTTGGGTAAAAAGGGGTCCAACAGTGTCCAAAATTCGAATTGATCTAAGTACCTTTCGATCGAATTGATCTACTTGTTGGCCGGTACATATGCATCTTATGACTTGGTTTGCGCACATGCTTGGTCAATGAATAAGGCAATATTTCTCATTTGTTGGAGCTTGTTTCTGAACTTCGCGCAGGAGCTGCCTCCTCTAGATTACTATATGAGTATATTCCTGCTGATATTTGCAAGGAATTTGCTAGCTCAATCAAAATCAGTAAGCTTGGAATCTGAGGAATAGAAAAGGAATCATTGATTTGTCTAGGTATACTTTTATCTTCTTAGGTTTTTGCTAAGTTCCTACACTCCTACCTCACTCGGACTTTGCAGAAGCCTGCACATTTCTATTGAATGGAGAAGAGAGAAAAGTACTACATCCCAGAGAGACTGTACACTATGCACAGTTTTAAGGGTCATCGCCGAACACCTAGACCTAGAGGCATGATGCCATGAGAAAAAACCAATCCCTTATCTACGTGCACTACCTGAAACTTTGGAATAAAGGTAGACTATACTAGTACGGATTAAAATTTTCTACCACGTAAACAGAAAGTCATACGAGTAAAAGATTATAGATAGTTACCACTAGACGCGCAGTGCAGCAAAAGTAGAGTTAAAGCAGTCGATTCAACGAAGAGTGTGTTAGTGTAGTGGTATTAGTCGATCATCATCCGGCCAACCGTCTCCTTTTCGCAATCGTCCCGATCAGCACCGCAGTCACAACAACACTCTACCGAGGTCCATATGTCTAGAGATGAAACACCGTGCGTTGAAGTACTAGCACCAGCACGCACAACAGGGGTTATGAGAGGTGGCGGCTAGGGTTTTGACAAGTGTGTTTCGAGATACCTCCCTCAGCCCCCGCACTTCTCCTTATATGGCGTCCAATCGGATCCTTCTCCAATACGAGTAGAGAACGTATCCCTCTCGGAGACTATCATCCGAACTCTTATCATTCCAGCCCATTAAGTGTGTAACCCTGTATGTTCATATATATTTGGGCATGGGTCAAAAACTTTTTTCCAGTCCATAAGTCGGTAGTGGTCCCTAATAGAACATAACAACCCCTAAACATACATAAAGATCATATCAGATGAACCTATATAGTACTTATGTACCAATCACTTTGCCTCAGATACCAGACTGAACTTAAGGCAAGAAGCGTGGTATTCTATGATAGTTCGATCATTCACTCGAACCTGTAGTGGATTACTCAGTTGCGATTGACTCCTCAACCATATTCTGCATGGCCATACAGTTCATTAATCCAACCACATCGAGAGGCCTAGAGATATCTCTCCTATTATATAGGAGGGGTAAATTTCATCTTGATCACTTATATTCTTCCGCATGTTTCATAGTATACCCGAAAGCTACATTTATGACCACCCAGTCACGGAGTAGTGTTTGGTAACATCTAAATAAACTATTACACATATAAAAAAATAATGACGATCTCAGGTCTAAGGATCCTACATATACCATGTATGAGACCAGCTGATGACACTTAAGAATATAATAATTCTTGCAGTGTCTCATGATGAGTCAATCCAATATTATATTCTATAACATGTGTCCATATTATTGATCTGATATCCCATATCCATAATCTGTGAAACATGATCATCAATCAGTACATGTGCTGATCTGTATATCATATTTGTCCCATATAATGATATAAGATCAAGGATAATTTAGAATAATATCAAAATATGAATAAAGAATTCCACAAACAAGTCACATACTTGTTGATCAATATAGAAGATATTTATTCAAATAACAAAATAACATATTATTTAAAAGATCATAAACATAGAAGTGATATAATCATCTTCATGATTACCTTTAAGGCATATCACTAATAGAAACATATAATTCCCTGACAAATGCCTAGAACGCGCACATAAACTATGTGGTCATGCATGTCTATCAAATAAGCATGTCCAAAAAAAAGGTCTACCAAACAAGGTGCTGAAACAGTACCCCCATAGTCCATAGTTATCCTAGAATAGTCCTCTTATTCAATATTAATTAGTTAATCGTAGCAATTATAGCATAGAAATGCAGTAATATTGTTGAAATTTAAATGAAATCAATCGTACAATAATTGTAGGAAACTACTATAGCTTGTTAAGTTGTTAACTGAAGTAATATTTTCTATAGCTTCTGGATTGATTAATAAATTTGAGAAGTCGGAAATTTAATAACATGTTGCTTTTGAGTTTAGAATGCACCATCCTATTTGCAAAAATGGGAGACTACAAGCACATGGAGCTACAAGCGCGTTGTGCTTTAAGATTAGTGCTCATATATGGTTCAAAAAGTAATTCATGTATTTGAGAGAAAGAACCAAAACAATCAGAAAGAAAAAAGTAGAAACTGAAATCTAAATGTAACCTCCCTCTTATATTACACACGCCCACAGTGACCTCCATGCTAACGCCAGCATAATAACATATCAAGAAACGCCAATATTTTTTCCTCTCTCTGCTTCCTAACAAGTTAGCATGGCAAGGATCAAGAAGAAGGCCGCCATAATATGCTGCTGCGAGCTGCTCGCCGTTGTCCTCCTGCTCGGTGTCGCCCTCGTCACGCTCTACTTCACCGTGCTCCGCCCAGGCCGCCGCGGGTGGTGGCGACGGTGGTCGACACGCCGCTCAACGCCTTCAACGTCCTCCCGCCGGATCTCAACCTCTCCCTGGCCGTTGAGGTCACCATGCACAACCCGAACCACGCGCCGTTCCGGTACGGCGAGGTGGTCACGGTGGTGACGTACCACGACACGACGGTGGGGCGGTCTGCGGTGCCGGCGGGGAAGATCCGGGCGCGGTCGACGAGGACGGTTGGGGTGCAGGTGGACGCGACTAAAGTCATCCTGAACAAGCTATACGTGGCCAACGTGGTCACCGGCGCGCTGCCGTTCGAGGCCGCGACGGCGGTGGCCGGGAAGACCGGGCGGTCCGGCCGTTCAAGGTGAGGGCGGCCGCCGAGGCGGCGTGCAGCGTCGTCTTGTACCGTTCAAGGGGGAGAGCAGCTCGCACTGCACCTCCACGGTTCATGTCACCTGATGCCATCTGGGTGTTCTACATGTGGATTCTGTTCGTGATACGGACAGACACACCGTTGGAAGACCGGCAAATTCGTTTCTTTCTTTTGGGAGGCAGGCAAATGGACGGTACTATGAATTCAGTTTAGCTTAGAATTTTGGGTTGGGTAAGCAAAAGTTATTCTTTTTAGCTCATGACATCCTTTAAATAAATAAATAGAATAACTTCCCCACCGTCATTTTAAAACGGCTTATTGATCTTCAATTCATTCATACATACACTCACACTCACGTTGTGCCAAAAGACAGCCAAAAAGAGCACGACCATAGTTTTGATTCTCTACAACTCGTTATAGACCTTGTGGTACCATCGAGAACGCTACAAGCAGTTCCTCGATAAAATTTCATATCTTGGTAACAGGAGTTAGAAACAGATATTTTAATGAAATGACGCGCAAAACTTGAAATAACCGTAGCTTGGTACCATGACTTCAAGATCTGGACAACATCAAGAAAACTTGAATAAAAGCAAAAGATGTATATTCTGCTTTCTAGAGCTGAATTTGGACATGACAGCAGCACAGCAGATGATACTGCGAAATTAGCACTGGGTGCAGTTACAACTTACAAAGATTCCAATTAAGTCACTTAGCAAAACAGTGAGGTCCCCAGTTATATCATGCCCCAACTTTTCCCTGTCAACGCCCCCACCACCCTCTTTCATATATTAAGAATCGCTACCCTGGTATAACAAAATATTGACTAACTAGTGCAACCGCTAATCTTTAGGCTGCTTCTGAAGATCTTCCTTTATTGTTCAAATGTTCTTTCCTAGCTCAACCTTCTTGACCAGCCGTAAAGTGTTGTGAAAGATGGAATCCAGTATTCCAGCAACCTAGAATTTAGAGGTTACGTTTCATTAGCCATGTATACTTGATGGATTCAGAAATCTGAAAATATAAACAAGGACATGTTCCCACCGTGAAAACACCACCAATAATAGCGCAGACATTTGTGATGAAATGGGAGAAGGATCTTGGAACTTCAGTCACCAAGACCTGATGATAAATGAGAATCAGCTGATGGATTGCACTTGTTAAGGAACCAAGCAAATAAATAAATAAAATAAAACCAAGATGTCAACCTGCATGGGAGATGGCTCAAAATGGAATTTCACAACAGGGACGTAGAAGCTGTGCACCAAGGTGCTGTGCGCTGTGTATTCATATTCTTCAAGCAGTTGCAGTTCCTTCAAGGATTTCCGTGTAACCAGCTCGGTCTTTACGATTTGTAGGTAATGCTCAATCTAAGAATGACATAATTGAAAAAAAGGATGTGTTATTCAGTAAGAAACTAAAAGTGTTGGTGCTGGACAAAAGCTTTGATGCATTGTCCTAAACATCTTAATAAGAAAATAAGCAAAATTTAGGACTTACAGTAACATTGGCATTAACATCACCATGCTTAACAATGTAAGACTGACCAGCTAATCTATCATGATGTCCGCCAAGATAGGGAGTTAGCCTTTTCAGTTCATTAAGCATCTTGTATGAGAGCTTTTTGCCAAAAGAGAACTGTGTCACGAAGTGGGAAACATTTATCTGGGATGGATCAAACGAGTGTGAACCAGATCGAGCCGAGATTACAACATTCCCTGGAACCTGATAAAGAGGAACTAGTAATCAATGCACAGAAAGGAATACTTTCTCCATGCTGCAACTATTACCACAGAAGCTAGCTATATGCAAGTTAGGTCAGAAGTTCATTAACCTTTTTGACCCGCACAAAACCTTCTATTCTGCATCCACTGGTCAATGGAGCCGGACGCTTTGCAGGATCAACAGTCTTATTGGATTTGTCATCCAAAGCAAACATATGGTTCTCTTTTGGAATATTTGCAACATAAGTTTCCATTGCCTGAGGTTCAAAACATATATCAGGAATTCAATCCGGAACAATTCGAGGAGCCCATGAAACAACACATAACACAGATTAACAAGCAACGAATATTTAACCTTTAGTTCTCCTTAGAAAAAAAGGAGAAAAGGTCATTACCTTTTTCTTAGGTAAGCTAAAATTTAGGATATATATCATAGTAAAGATAAATCATGTAATGTATCAAGAAAAATAATTGGAAACTAGGTGATTCACACACAACATACCGCAACTAAACTTTCAGTGTCACGTTCCCCATAGTATGATTCATGATCATGGTGACCCTGATTCTCCCTGTACATAATCAATTTGGTAGTTTATGGAACTTGGGAAAAAATAAATACAAGTATTGCGCAAATAAAGGTTTAAAGTCTCAGTAGAATAACCATGTAGCAAATTAAACCCAGAAGATATCTCAAAGAGAATGAAAGGTTTACTGTGCTTACTTAATGTCACTCCCTTTACGGAAAATGCGAATTGACGGATAACCTTGTATATGGTGCCTGCGTTTAATGAACTGAAGTGATGAAAAGAATGATATATTTGTATATTAACTCAATGAACAAGCATAAGAAGGGGGTCACATATAATTAGGCGAAATTCCTGCATACCAACAAAATCACAAAAAAGGTACAATTCAAACATACAAATGCCAAGATGTTAAACTAGGGGCAAAAACAACTTCAGGATTTTCTTGTGGTTCAGACTCAATATGCATAACCTGAAATGTATAATGCACGTCTCTAGCAGGGGCACCATTACAGAAAACCCAAGGCCATCAGATGCAGAAGAGCTTACTTTTTTGTACAGAGACGATATGTATACAATTCAGGCACCATTTATTCAATATGCAACAAAGAAAAAATGCTTTCAACTCATTCTCAATGCAAATAGTTCCAGAAGGCATAAGCACCCACAAAACCAGGATGCAAGGGTACAAACACTAGTAACACATGAAAGATTGTGGCATCATAATATCACTTTGTTAGGAATTTCACAACTAATTAATCAATTTCCGATGGTACATAATGAACAAGGATTTATGGATTCCATATTGCAGCATACACATGTAAAGTGTGTTGGTTTCGAATTTAATTATCAATGAGTACAGACAGACCTCCTACACAAGTCAACTTCGTCAGTGCAGTCAACCTTGCCAAGAAGGATTCTGCCATCCATTTCAGGATCATATCTGCATTTGACAAAAACCAGGAGGATGGCATTTAACACTTGACAGTGTAAGACCACGAAACACCAAGCCTTATTAGGGGCAAATAAAGGAAATAACATATACCTCTCCCTTATTATTTTCGCAGTCTTCTCCCATGAAGGTTTCTGAAGGAAAATTAAATGATTAGACAAATTTCCAGATATTACTTCAACAGAACGGAATTGCAAATATACTTCACATGGAATAAGAAAATGTTAAATTTGATCACATCAAAAACACTGAACAAACTTTCAAGACAAAGGCATCTGCGGTTCTGTACAGTAATCAGATGACTTGCACATTATCATGCCATAATCAACTAGCCATTGCCTCACAAATATAGTAACATAAGTAATGAAAATCACTAAATGCAAGGAAACATGAGGAGATAAATTCTAACCAATCGATTGCTCCAGTAACACCAGGGGGCATAAAAGTTGACAACCAAAACAGGATACCTGAAGAGAGAATAAAATCCATGATAAGTATCAACTGAAACATTATAGGGCTTCCACAAAGAATTACATGAGGGATGAAATACTGAAAAAAAACTTAAGGACAAATATCTGAGACAGGCAAGAGTAAAGATGCTTGCGATAGAGAACCTGGCCAAAGTAACTGGAGCTAACAAGTATAAATATCTCCATGAATGTCAAGCAGAAAGATGATGATGAATAAAATACCATGAATAATTGATTGACTACTGATATGATTTTGCTATGAAAAATGACTGGATCTTTGAAGTCCGACCGTGTAGGTTGATATTGAAATAGATAATTGAAAACTTACTGGTGTGAATAGCTATCAAAATTGCGAGACGACAAGGTGACTGAACCATCACCATGGTACTCTTCAACATCATCCCCATGTTTGTTGACAGTGGGTATAGGTCCTGAGTGGAACTCAGAACCGGTAGGTACTAAATTCCGATCAATTGAAAACTTGCGAACAGTTTTCGTTATGTTCAATCTGTTCTGCATATGTTTTGAACAGAAAATTAAGTTAAAGCCAACATTTAAAAAAAAGGTGCATGCTCTAGAAAGCAAGATAAAAAGCAGGAAATGCTTACAGATGTAGCAAATTAGTTATCTCACGTTTCCACTATTTTGACATAAAATCAACTTAGCAAAAAGTGGTTATCTGACCTATTTCACATTTTTACAGTTAGTGTACAAAATATGCATAGCTTACACCTAAATCTTGTATAATGATTTGCAGCATGCAAGTTAACAAATATGAGTACTTCCAACCAGGGTTTAAAATCCCGGCGGTTACCGGCCGGTAACCGCCGGTTACCGTTTTTACCAGTGGAGACCGGTAACCGAAAAAACCGTCCGGTATCAATTTTTGATTTTAGAATTTTGGCCGGTTTTTCCAGTTACTAGTTTCAAAATATCCCAAAATTCAAGTTTTGATTTTTAAATTGTGACCTTTTTTTGCTAGTTTTTCTGGTAACCGACAGGTAACCAGCCGGTTACCGTTACCGGCCGGGATTTCTTTCGGTTCCAGGTTTTGGAACCTTGCTTCCAACACCATTTTTTATAGAAACCATAAAATGTCTTTCATGTTTCCCCTTCCTTCTAGGTTCTTCAAAGAAAACAGAAAGATGTATATTCCATGTTGTCATATTCTAGAAGCTAGTCAGAAAAATAAAGCACAGGAGGCAAGAGATAGAATCAGAAAAATAAGCGCAGGAGGCAGAGTAGAATCATACTGTTCCCAACACATCACTGATGTCAACTGATGCAAATTCACATGAAAGTGCAGGAAAGCTGTAAAATGCAAAGCCAGTTAGCGAACATTTAGGGGAACAACAATAAAATTTTGCAGCCTAGCTTCACTGAAGTCATCCAATCAAAAACCAAAAACACCATTCCAAGGTCCAGACAGCCAGCTAGACTAACATAGATACCCTACCGTAAGTCATGCCATACAAACAAACGAGCAGTGCACTGCCTAGTGCTTGCAATTGTCCTGGAAACTCAGTGCGCCAGTTTCAACAATGGCTTCAGGAGCATATAGAAAACACTAGCGAAAAGCCAGGTGAAAGGATACCGTAAACATTGTTCTATGAACACTCTAGGAAGGGTTGCATTTGGAACACTGGCTGATTGTAAAAGAGTATTAATCTAAATACACATCTCATGCTTCTTTTTTGACACAATCCACAAAAGTGCAAACACTTCGACAAACATGCACTGGTCTCTTGTGCTCACATATATACTGGATGCCTTAACAAAATAAAAAGTATAATCGCAATAGCAAGTCGTTAATACCAGCATAGCAGAGGGAAATTATAAAAATCACCAATTGAAGTGTAAACCATAATAGAAAGGACAAAAGGTAGCAGTATTATTGATGCAACCATAAAGCCTCATATAAACTCTGAACTAAGTCATGCTTGGGACATGCTATAGAATTTACCTTATGTTAAAATCAATCCGTAAGAACTCGCTGTCTGAACTCCTATCAACAATTACAGACGTGGTAGTGTTAACTGCTAAGTAATTACTCAACTCCTGCAATAACAATTCAACAGCTTCTTAATCGAAACTAACCTTTAAAGTATTGTGTAGTTCAATCTAAACTTTACAGATCTTAAATAAGAAATCAGTAACATATTGCTGACAAATACAGCACATTGCAATACTTAACCAATGGCAACCGAAGTGATGCATTGGTTCCAGAGTAACTAGAATATCTGGCCACATGGTGTGACCAAACTATCACTTTCTATGTTTGATGAATCACAATTGACAATCCCCTCAACCAAAATTTAACCAAAATAGCTTCAAGTTCAGGTGCCATCATGTTGATACTCTAATAGTCAAGTACAAAAAGTTTATTTGGAAGGGGTCTATTTTGAAACATTGTACAAAATGAGGAATGTAAATTAATGTGGCGTTAGCAGTTAACTGTTCTGCAGCAAGCCAAATGGTAGCAAACAAATTATCTGCATAAACAAAGAAGAGGTGTCCTGTCATTTTTGTAAGGCTCTTTCCCCAAGTTCAGTTTACAATCACCAAATGGAAGTATGGGACATGAAAACTGTCCAATCACTTTTGTTTTTGTGCTACAGAACCTGAAACCAAGTAAGATAGTGGAATCTGACAAGAACTACCGTAATTAACAATAGAGCAGAAATTGACAAATACAGACCATTCCAAACAAGAACACCATAGCTAGTGCTGCTACAATGGATAATCCAGCGCCAGATAGTGATGCCTCCGTCAAATCCCTAGGAATTTTCCTGCAAACACAAAAATTCGTCAATACTTGACAACTTCAGTAGAAACTAAAATATAGCACTGGACAATAACCACACTACCGCTTGCAGTGACAGCACCATAGTTATACCGCGCTATTTCGAAATTTCAGTATACCACATCCCAATATACATCACCTAATCCCCTACCAACCTAGAGACGGACTTAAGGAAATCATCGCTGCCGAGTATCCGCGCCAAACCGCAACAACTCGCCGAAACAAACACGCCGCTATCCAGAATTCACTCGATCCGCCCGCTAAAAAGAAATGTAACGAAACCTAAGTGCCGCATTCATCTAATCCCGCCATGAATCGCGTCGAGCCAACCCCGTCTAGGATAATTCCGAGCAAGGGCTGGCCCTGTTCCTGCACGAACAAACCCACGGAACAGCGTCCAACAGAAAAAAAAAAAGGTATCGACAACAAATGAAGGGAGGGATGGTCGGATCAATGGGGAGATCGGGAGGGACGCGGACGGGACCTGTAGAAGTCGACGGACTTGAGCTTGCTCGAGGAGATCATGGCTGCCGCCGACGGTGTCGCCGCGCGAGGGGGATCGGGGTTCGGATCTGCGGTGCGGGGAGATCTGGAGCCTGGAGGAGAGGAGAGGAGAGGGGAAGGAGAGAGGTGAGATTTCTGTGGGGGTTCTTCACTAGTTGTTCTCTTCGTCGTCTTGAGGTGTATTCGCGGATCTCACCGCCCTCGTCTCGTCTCCCACCTTCCGAGTTTTCGTACCGCTGCTTAGCCTGCTTTGCCTGTTGATTGCCTCACTCGGTCAGTCCCCTGCTCTCCGAGGTGGCAATTTCCCCCGGCCCCTCCCGAGTTACCCGGTAAAAATAAATAAATATATATAATAAATTATAATTTTTTAATATAAAAATTATATTCATTTCTTATATATTTAAATTAAAACTTGAATTTATATATTAAAATATATATTTGGAAGCTATATTTTTTAAAACATATATTATTATAAATTAATAAATAAAATCATATTATTTTTTAATAATATGCGTTTTTCGAGGAACAGGGACGGGAGACGATCTTCTCCCGGTTAGCCTAACAGGGCCGAGCTAGCGGGGATTGAGGTGAGGCCGCGGGGCCTCCCCCGGGACCCCCACCCCGTTCACACCTCTATGGCCCTATCCCCTCGCCTCCCGTGCTAGTTGAGATGTCTATTTTATTTTATTTATTTTATCACTTTTATTTTCTGTTCTTGAAAAATGCTATCACATGCTAACTGAAAAATTAATTCACCCCTCATATGCAACGCGGAGATTCCGTAGGAATTTCCAAGAGAGAAAGCATTTATCGTGCGAGGATGTGAGATTTCTTATGAAAGCCATATTTTTTTAATCTAGAAAACATAGCATTATATTATGATATGTAATTTTATGCATGTCTCCTTTTTAAAAGTGCATGTACAGAACACTAGCACTCTAATTAATATTATGGTAGATTATAATAACTTGTTTCGATAACTATTTTTAACTTTTTGTGTGTGTTTGGTTAGCATTGTTTTGTAAACCAAGCTGCAAACGAAGGTAGTATTATATTCCAAATATCATTTTTTATAATAGAGAACATTCCAAATAACATAATAAAATGAGTGAAAATTTGAGGGGAAAAACAACTATCAGATAACATAATTTGTGTAGCTTTAATACGCACCCAAACAAGGTAGACTAGATGTACTACCAAGCAGCAGTCTCTCGTCTTGCATCCAGTCCTGTTCAAATGGGCAGCACAGCATGCCCTGATATGAGCCCGATTCGTTATAGGCCTATTAGGCACAACCTATATAGCCCATCAGTCTAAACGAGTCATGTCGTGTCGGCCCGCCGTGCCTGGGCGAGCCAAGGCAGCAGCCCCAGATGGGGATTTGTGCTATGTCGGGCCAGCACGCACCTGTTTAGCCTGATGTGTCAGTAGGCATGGCTAGTTCGTTCGACCCAACTAGCCCGTTTGGTCCAAAAATTTTCAAAAAGACATAATAGTTCAAAAAGATATGTAGAATTCGAAAAAGACAATAAATTATAGAAATTATAAAAAAACATAATAAATTGTAGAAATATAATAATGAGCTTTGTTAATGTTAAAATTATTGCCTCGTTAAAACTTTGCCAAGTAAAAACTCAATTTGAGAAAACCTTGATAAAGAAAAAAGTACAGCTTGTAGCTCAGCATTACAATAAAAAATTAGAAAAAAATACAATGTACACAATGATGCTCTAAAAATCGTCAGCGTCTTGACTGCCTTCACCACCATCTAGATAGATATTGTTGAATGTGTGTTCCAACTCTGTATCCACCACACAGTGCTGAACTCGTGTATCAGCTTATTCCCAGTCTTTTCCCTATGAGAAATACTTCAACCATCTCACTCATGAGTCTTGTTCTTCTTTCCTCCAATATTATTCTAGAAAGGCTGAAAGCAGACTCAGAAGAAACCGTCGAGACAGGAATTGTTAACACATCCTGTGCTAATATGGATAACACCAGATATGTTAGTTGTGCTCGCGCCATTAGTCCAAAATGTTGAAGTTCTCTACATGGTGAGGCATGGGATCGCTGTCCAGAAAGATTGAAAGTTTCTCGTGGGCCCTGTTATGAATTGCTGCAGCACTTGACAATATAGAGCTTGATCTTCCAGAGGATCCTAGTGCATCAAAGATTTTGCCCCATATACTTTGTCTTATTACCTCTGATGGGTGCCGGTAGAGGTCGTTGTAAGCAAACTCCCTGAAACTTATGCTCGTACTTCTGATAAATTTCAGACAATTGTGAACGAACAGTTGTAAACTAGTTATAATAATATATCCCTATAGCCTCACCTATAATTGAAAAACATTTGTTAATCTTGCAATTTTAGCCCTTGGATCTAGAATAAATGCAAATGTGTATAAATACAAAATCTCATTCCAATATTTTAAATATTTAGTTTTCATAATGCACACAACCTCTCGTAACATTGGGTCATTTTCATTGGCTTTCAAGTGAACGGCAATCGCAAGAATATGATACACACTTACAGGAGATATTAAATAGTACACTTCGGATAAAGCAACAGTGGATTCGTAAAAGAGTTTTAGAAATGCTAGTAACTTCTCAGCAACATACCAGTGTTGCTCAATCAGTAATGTGTTGTCGATATGGCTATGATAGTGTGTATGGATAAAAATAAAAAATATAGACTTATAGGGTAAAAGATTTTGTAGCGTGAGATAAGTTGAGTTCCACCTTACCGATATGTCCATAGCGAATTTTCATGGACGTACACCCATCGCAATACAGTAGGTCTTATATGCTGCAATTCGTTGGTTAGAATTATTTGCAAAAGAAATTGCAACGCAAAAAGCTTAAAGATATGGATCCAATCTCTTCAAACTACATTTAAATATAAGATTAATAATATGGTAGGTGCATCACTGATGTAGCCAGAAAGATTTAACGTATGTACTAAATAAGAGAGTGAAAATATCCATTGCCTTGGAGTTTGTTGCAACATTGTCTAGGTAATTACAAAAAAAGTTTTTGTAAGACCAAAATCTTCCATGTAATTATTTTTGTAAGACCAAAATCTTCCACGATTTTGATAATACATTCTGATATATTCTCATACGTATGTGTTACATAAATTAGTTTGAAGCCTATGGTTCTCTTTTCTAATACCCAATCATCATTTATATAATGAGCGACTGCACTAAGATAATCCTCTCTAGACCAACCACTTCATATGTTCGATGTTAAGGCCACCAAATGTACAGGTTCCAAAGAGTTCTTTAATTTTTATCATGACTATTATTGTATTATTTAATTAAATCTCTAGTTGTTGTTTGTCTAGAAACGTGAGTAAATATAGGGTTATGAGTAGTTCTAATATATTTTTTGAACACATCTGATATATCAAAGTTTAAAGAAAGATCTTATAAGGTAATTAAATGGGCTAAAGATTCTCGAGCTACATCGGGATTATAATCTCAAATACATATTGTATCATCGTGGTTGTACTGCAGCTGTGTCTGTCTCATGGCTATATCTTATTTTTCTTTACATCTTTGGGTATGCTTATGCAAGTGCCTAGTTCCACTTGAAGACTTTACAGACAATTCATGATGACACATTTTGCAAATAGCAACTCTTACCTGATCTCCAGATGTGTCTTGCTTCATTACCTTATCGAAAGTTGACTACACGTCTGATATGTTGGGTCTGGACCTCTTTGCTCCGGTGCTTGCTGACGCCGAGGCACTGATAGAGCCCGACAATGGTACAACTAGGGTCTGCTCTGCCATTTGAGGTGGAGGCAAAGATGAAGACGTTTCATTCTCGAAGGATGAAAGTTCTTCTGGATCGATTTCGTATTCACTCACAGGAAAATTATCAAAATTATCCATAGAGAAATGTGAAAAATTGCAAAATACAAATAGAAAATTACTCTATTACCTATTTTATATTAGAATAATGAAAAATAAGAACAATATAAGTATATGAAAATTAGTATTATTACCTCTTTTCTTGACTGTAGGTTGGATTTTGAATTTTTGGATTTTTGGCATAATTATTTTGAATTTTACCAAATTATTACATAGTGTTTCAAAATTTTCATAAGAGAATTCGGAGAAGAGATTGCTGGCAAGAGTGTAGCTGAATGAGGGGGGTATGCTGCCTATTTATAGAAAAAAATTTGAGATTTTTTGTATTTTTAAATTCGCAAACGACCACAAAATAGCTATAAATTTCAAAAAATCGACAATTACTCGTGCCCACTTTGTTGTGCTCGGGCCAAATGTACCTAACAATCACATTTCTGTACCAAATAGATCGTGCCCACCGGGTTACGCGTGCCTATAGGCCAAGCGTGCCGAACGGACCGCCATGTCGTGCTGAGCCGTGCCCAGCCCGACATTGTGTGTGCTATGTCGGCACACTCGGGCAGGGTGGTGACCCAGGCATAGCCCTACTCATCTCATGTTATGTTGTGGGTCATGCTTACAGTAACAAACTATGGATTGGACTCACTAGGCAAGCCCTATTTGAACACCACTAATTGCATCTATCTATTTGTGATTATAATAATCGGCAAGGCATGCGTCACTTTCATAAAACACATCATTCCAGATGTCAATGTATTTAGCTACGGGTTATATTGGAGAACAGGAGAAGTTATAACTATGAGCAGGAAATGTTCAACTCTTCTTTTAGATGGGTTAGTTCAACTCTCTCTCTCTCTCTCTCTCTCTCTCTCTCAAGTTGCAAATACGATTCTTAAGCTAAATTGCTCAAGCCATTAGTTTCAGGGGGGAAACTGTCCTCGCAAAAAAGAAAAAAAATCTGGTCAAGCCCATCCATGGCCTGGGCTCCAGGTGGGCCAGCCCGGCCTCAAGTTAGAGTTTCCTCATGTTTGGGCCTAAGATAGGCCTAGTTATTAATAGGCCTGTTATACTTTGGGCCTTGGCCGTCATCTCTGTTACATTTCGGTTTGAACTTCTGGCTTATTTTTCACTATTCAACAATTTCGTTTTTTTTCTGATTTTTTGGCTTTTTGAGCTTTCTTGTCGGTTCTTTTTTCCCGTATTTGTTTGTATTGTCCGTGACAGGCTAACCTGTTTTTTTCTATTTTTATTTTTTTTAAAATTTAATTACGTCAAATAAGCCACCGTTAGCTACAATATTTTTTCAGTCAGTTACAGTACTTTTCAGCTATAAGCCACTCAAAATAAGCCATTTGTTTGTGAATTTTGTTTCTTCCTCTCGTTTTTGCAGGCTGAGCTCTAGCTAGGCTTCACCGGAACTGTGTTACTGTGAGCTTTTGGATTTACTTTCTCCTGCAGGACAAATCTTACCAACAACCGCTCAAGCAGAAATTAACAGAGCAATAAAGGTGTTATATTTTGTGCACTTGCTCTGCGTAAGAATACATGCAGTAATCTAAATTCATAAATCAAATAAGCATTACTACACTAAAAAAACCTTGTAAAATGTATTTCGCTCTGGCTTAAATTCCAACGGCACCGTCGTATCAATCAAGCATAGACTATTTCCAGCATTCCGACAGTATTTTAGTAGCTTGCATGCGTTAGTTGTGCTTGTCCCAACTGGTTTTCTAATAATATTATAGGGCAGATTTGGAGGTGCTAATCATGCATATTAGAGCTCCTGAAAAAGCTAATGATCTGACCATCTGATTCTTAAAACTTACATTTCTTTCTGCAATCCCAAATCCTATGTAATCTAATTCTTGAATTTCGTAGTCGTGGGCAGCTCTTGTACCTGCCCTGCTTGGATTCCAATCAGAGTGCATACCATTAATCTAACAAATCATCAATTCTTGAATTGGATCATACATGACAAAGAATTGGATTACAATCTTGTCAAAAGATACGGGGACAAATTAAAACTAGTTCCTCCCAGCATACCGCTCTATCTTGATTATGAAACGAAATGATGTCAAATTTTTTTTTTCTGAAACCATTCTTTTTTGCAACTTATGTTAACTACTCGGACCTGCATTTTGCATTGCAACTGACAGAACTTCTGTTGCAGTCCTGCAGAATATTATATTGTTGTGTGCCCAATATTGACAGATTTATGAAGTGCATTTTGCCATCAATCGTTTGAGCACTTACCAACGGCAACAGAATGGAAAAGAACAACATATATAGGGTCTGTTCTTTTCCTCCGAAGCTGACGACTTTTGTTTTTTGCTACAATACCTAACTTTCAAACGGAGTATTTTCTCAAGATGGGGTCTACAAGTTTAACGATCTACACGTTAAAAGTCCAACATCTAATGAGTATCTATCTCTCCGTAATCTGTACCGTAAACAGCCAAAATTTAAAAATTTCAGTCAGAAATCATAAGCCGCAGCCGTTGCCAAACATGCATAATACAGCTGTTTGTATATGCTCTCAACTTGCAAGTTGCAACTGCAGACATGCATTCCTAGAATCTAGATAGAACATAGAACTCCAACACTATAACTTTTTCGCCGAGTGAACATGAGAAACGCTGAACGTATCAGGTGTGAGGTTACCTTTCTACAGTGATAAGTGATAACTTACGAATCCAAATCTGAAGCATATCCGATCAGTGTGTGCGAACGTATCATTTATTTACAGGATCCAACGAACGCAGTGTTAGAATTGGGCCTATGAGATAAAGGCCATTTATTTCTAAATTTCAAACGGTTTAGTCCCAAATTGCTTGAACAACTAGGAGGAGAGCAAGATATAAGATAGAGTCCTTGTCATCACATAAAACATGTGACATATAGCATGAGGTGGCATGATGCACATGTTCATGTATTTTTATGAGAAAATTGTGTGATGCAGTCTCGTCGTGAACCGAGTCCACCTATTTTGCTAAATCGTGCTTTTCTATTTCTCTTTAACTGGTCAGGAGACTGTTTAACTGCCAGCTTAATAGTGTTGGTTTTTGGAAAGTAATTTAATTTGCACATCTATAAAAAAACCAAGAGACGTCACTGAATTCCTCCATTTCTTGTCACATCGTCCTCTTTTTCTCTGGTGAATTTGTGTTGGATCTATTGAACCATTGAAATTCGTCAGCCTTTCTTCTCAGTGTGCATTGGGAAGAAGGGAGAGCGGCTATCTTTGAGCCATTATCGCAGATAGAACCTACACGGGGCTGTAATAAGATTTCTAGACAGCACAACATGCATGATCGCTCGCCTTCTTCATCAACCACTTCCGCGATTGCACGCTTCCGCACTGCTTCTTTTTCTTCATCAAGTCCACTGTAAGTCATTTCTGTAACCGATCAACTATGGTATAATTCTGTTCTTACGTATATTTGAAATACAATATGATTTGTCTGTTACTGTTAGTTATAAACTTTGTATTAATACCATTTTGTAATGCATAGCTCCTGTTGATATTTGAAATTAAAATATTACGCATGTTTGTAACACACAATTCCTCTCATGCAAACAGTGTATCTTTATATGGTCATGACTTCACAAATTGTCACCTGGTTGGTTCTTCAGTGAACACGATCCAGTGTTGCTCAAGAAAGAGAGCAATCCAACAGGCCAACTGTACTAACTTCCTGTATGGAAAAGAGAAAAAAGGAACCAAAAAACGAAAAGGAAACAAGCTGGGGGGGCATGTTAGCTACATATATATGTTCTTGCATGCGCCGATTAGGGCCTGGTAGGTGAGGCATCCATCATTCATACGGAACTTCTCGCAGTGCAGCAGACTGTTGCTCATTCTACGGAACGGCTTGACTGATCCACGGGCCAGGTGAGATGAGATGACACCAAGAACCAACGTCCGGCAAACAGTCCGACAGGGTAGTGTAATGTGATGAAAAAAAGACACACCGGCCTACTGGAATTTGTACTTTGCATACTGAAAGTTTTTTCTAGGACATGATTTTAACAACCAGAAAACTAAACATGAAATAGCCAGTTTAGATTTTTTTTTTAGGAACTATTATTATCTGCATCTTCGAGGATTCGCACCATATCCTCGCTAAAAATTGGCCATGCGCGCAGCGCGCTCTGAGCCACACATGTTATGTTGTATGTGAGGATTAAGGTGCGTATCGTTTCTTAACCACGGCTGAAGAATATTCTATAAACCATGCATACACGGATGCAAACGGAGATCAATGCCTCTAGGCTGGTTGGACTACTATGAAAAAGCGATTGTACCGGCTGAGCGGTCTGACCGTGATCAGTCGTACCGTAGGCCTGGGGGCGATTTGATCGCACCCCTGATCTCAGAACTGAAAATCAGTTCGAGTCAAAACTAAAAAGGGTGCAACCTCTAAAATATATCCTCAAATGATATGAGACTTTGTACATACTTTGCTGAGGATCTCATAAACATAATCTATCCAAAGATCGCATGGATCTGATTAAAGTGCTAACATTTCCTCAAGACAAGCAAGATTGCATCAAAATCGGGTAAAACTTAAGAACTTTAGATATGACTTGCTTGTGGTTTAAAGATGGTCAAAATAGCTCTAGATGAGTTCCCACATGTTATAGCAAACAAGATCATCTAAATATTCGAGGCCAACACCCCGGGAACAAAATATCACTAGAAGAGCTCCAAATCGAACCAAACCGAGCAACCTTGAACCAAACCGAGCAACCTTAACGACCATGCTATAGTTGACCCCTAGATGGATAGAATATGATTCTCATGAGGCATCTCCATCATTTACACATCCCTGAAACCCATCAGATCGCAAAGGGGAGAGAAGAGGAAAAAAAATCAACAAGAACAAGAGCAAATAAACCACGACAAGAACATTTCATGTAGGATGGACAAGATTGATCTATTGCAGTGTGTAGATGAAGGTTTAACAACCACTCCACCATGGAGGACATAGCTCTCTCTCCCAAGAGCACTCACCAAAAAACTTCCTTTCCAAGGAAGCCTCTCTATCAAATCCTAAAGAATGGATTATCGGTTAGCCTTTCTCTTTTCTTTGTTATTTATGCCTCCAACTCATCCCACTCATATAAGAAACTTATAAGAAAGATGTTAGTTCCATATCAACTACTAGGATGTGGAGTTTGACAAGTCACACACCTCTCAAACACTTACCAAGCTCTTATAAGTTCTTATCAATGCAAAATAGGTGGTGCAACCGGTGGCTGATTCGTGATAACTTGACTCAAGTGATGAGTATAGCGATTGCCGATACGTCGAGACCTATAATGGTTAGTAGTCGGTGTAACTTAGAAGGCTCTAGATATGTAGTAATGGAGAACAATTAGTTAATTTCAAAAATTATATAGAATTGAATTATAGTTCGTATCTAGCAATTAGCCTATGTTGCTGATCAACCAAAGGTGGAAGAAGGCTAAAACAAGTGTATAACAATGTATAGGAGTGATAAACACAAGATAAGTCAATAGAATGTAATGTGGAATTGAAAGGTACAAGGATTGACCTAATATGAAAATTGAAGATTTCTGTCCACTGGACAATACATCGGTATTTTGGCTGTAACTTTTTGTCAGATGCTTTTTTTTCAATGGTTCATTTTTCTTTGTTTCCTTATGAATATTTATACAATTTTTCTTTTGGGACCATGTTCCGAATACCAACCAAAAAATTCACACAAAAATCACAAATACTAACTATTGCAGATTCAAACCAGAAATTTGAGTCAAATTTCACCACATATATCTCTTAACTGCATTGCTGGAATAATGTGAAATTTTATGGGCAGGTGGACAATGAATTTATGAATCTAATGGCGGTGGTTTCACTCAAAAGGGATTACAGAATCAAAAGTTATATTATTTTTTGTGGCAGCGGCAAAAAGGGAGTCTTCTGACCGAAAATTGGAAATTAGGGTTTGGGTGTTCTAGATGGATTTTGACATGGGGATTTTTTTTGGATTTTTTAGGAGCAAAGATATGATTAGCAACTAGACAATTCTAAGATGGACACAAATTTAATTTAGCAAACTAAAACTAACAGATTAAAAGGCAGAAACGGGGTTTGGCCAACGGAAATTGACTCTTTTTGTAGGATAATTTTTGTGTTATAGGTAGAAAAAAACAAATCTAAAACTAAAATCTCACCGGGCAATCTGTGCTCTAATACCACTTGATATAGGATTGGTCCTGATTTGCTGATGGATGATAATTCGATTGGTAAAGAATGGCGTTGATGATGAGGCTACTTGACCGAAACACGATCAAGTCGTCCAACAATCGCTATACTACACTCTTGTCCTTATCAACCTCGCCAAGAACGACGGTTAACCTGATCACGAAGATTAATTCCTGCATTCAATCGAAAAACAAGCAAGAATTCAAGTAAAGAGCAATATAAAATTGCTACTTATAAAAGTTACACAAGGATAGTTGAGGTTCTGTAACACGAGTTTGTTGGTCTAATCAACATAAGAGACAATGTGGAGTTTGCATAAGGGGCTAAACTGATTTAAACAAAATGTGAAGAAGAAGGAGGTGCCTAGGGTTATTTATAAGAGAAAGAGGGCAAAGAGTGGCGGCCAGGGGGTGGCACGTAACCCTAGGTGTTACAAGGCCCAAGTGGAGGTGGCATAGCACCTTTTGACTCGGATTCAGTATCAGACCTGATTTGTTTTGGTGATTGTGGCGCACTCATAAGGAATTTGGAGATGGAGCCAGATCCGTTGGAAAGAGGACAAGATAAGCTTTGCATGCTATACTCATACACCTCAAATGAAGTCCGTATGCAAATTCTATGCATGCTTGAAATCAATGCTGTCTTTAGACGCCGAATTAGATTCCAGAACGTGTCCAACTTGAACTCTAGCTTTGACTTAGAGAAAAGTGACGTGATGACCTTGAGAAAGAGTTGGGGAATGCTTCAATTTAGTCTTGATGTGCAGGTCGGCTTCCCTTTGGATGGACCCCAACCATGAGTGTGCAGTGTTGATATAATCCTTCTTGTATATCTGC
Organism: Dendrocalamus latiflorus; assembly: GCA_017311315.1. Classification (NCBI taxonomy): domain Eukaryota; kingdom Viridiplantae; phylum Streptophyta; class Magnoliopsida; order Poales; family Poaceae; genus Dendrocalamus; species Dendrocalamus latiflorus. Next base: position 21,107,954 of record CM029671.1, on the reverse strand, counting down.
ACAAATATACATTTTTATTATTAGGTAGTATCATATTCTTATTTAAAATAAATTAAGGCTGAAGAGATGAATTCACCTTTTATTCAATCTTGGGAGCTATGTCGTATGCATTTGTGGCATGTCACATCAGAACACCTCTCTGAAAAAACAGGCTGCCAACTAAAAATTGGTCGCATCGCACCGATGGTTCGCCCTCAAAATCTAGTCACATCAGACATTGGTCAGACTACTCCAGCACAGCGATTAGACCGTCGGCCTCTGCAGGCCGGTCAGACCGCTGTCTGCTTGAACAAACCACTATCTACCTGATAGCAAATCAAGAAACTTACAAACTTCCATAAATTTAAATTTTAACTTGATATAATTGCCAATTGTTCAATACAATGAATCATGAACATTCTGAACATGATTCCACATACTCTCATTTCAGTTTGAGTTCATTGTTTTATTCCTATACTTATCCATGGCCTGCAAGAGGCTATTTTTATTCCACGCGCTGCTATGTTTTTCTTCCACTTATTGCTACCTTGCCGTGTACAATGTATTACACTGATTGAAGATTCAGATCAGAGTGATTAATTAGTCTTCAAGATATTCTTAAAAATGAAAAGGCCCTGCCAAAGTTGGGATCGGGGAACCTCATTCAGATTGTGGATTAAGAAATGCAATTTTTTTTTCAGTGCTACCTTTGGGTTGGAAGCTTCACATTTGTAACGTCTATCGCCCAAATGCATGCAGGCCAACATCTATCGCGCGCCCAAATGTACGCGTGTAACATTACACGCGTACTATTCTTAGTTTAAGATCATGGTAACATGCTTGCGTCAAATAAATGTGAAATACATGCACATGAAAGGGTATCATGTAATTGAAAAACTGAATTTAATTTATTTCCTTGCTACTCGTATAGACTCAGCATGAAAAAAACAGCTGGACCATTAAACTCTATTAGGACAGGACTTGATGATCATGTGCATAAACCCCTATATGTTTAGATAAAAACCACCTTCTACGTACTTGTCAATACAGATGGGTTTAAGTTTATCTAAATTATCACACCAAGAGAATCCAATTCAACAGGGTTTCAGTAAAGTTATAGCTGACTTTGATCTTGAGCAAGATGCAATCATTGTATATATGAACTTGAACTTCTTAATTTTTGCGAACACTGAAATTTGACTATGGAGTTTTTTATTTTTTCTGAACGGATACAAAATTATCAGAACCGTGGGTTCAGGAAATACAACATGGAAATGGTCTCATTACCCTCTTGTAATTGTTTTAATGGAAAACCTATTTTGTTTCTTGAGGGTCAACTTTGAGAAATTGTATAATTCATCTCCAAATGGACGGCTATGCTCTGGAACAAAACCATAATTGGTAAGTAAAACCTCCAATGCAAAAACATAATATGATAGATACGCAGTTCAAAGACTTCATCATATCATGCAAAGCCTCCATGTGATCAATCAAGTAGCTCCAAAATCCTGAAGCTATAGGTAACTTCGCTCAAATCCTTTTCCACTATAAATACAGGGATGCTCCACATTCAGTTAATTAGATGTTAGTGGAAAACATGTGATACAGTGGTTAGCCGACGTAGGAGTTGTTCGTTTCTTCGATCTAGACAGCGTTTAATTTGGCTAGTTAGTCAAGTGTTCAGACAGTAATGAGATGAACCGATTTTTCACAAACGTGCCGATGAATCATGGAACGTACGTACAACGAAAAGCTCCGCTCGTTTCGGCTTTAACTTCTGACTTCCGGCTTATTTTTCACTATTCATAAATTTCGTCTTTTTCTGAACTTTTGGCTTTTTGTTGAGCTTTTTTGCCGATTCTTTTTTCCCGTATTTGATTGTATTATACGTAATGGGCTAACATATTTTTTATATTTTTATTTTTTTAAATTTAATTATGCTAAATAAGCCTCTATCTGCTACAGTGTTTTTTCAGCCAGCTACAGTGCTTTTCAGCCATAAGCCACCAGAAAAAAAAAGCCCTAATGATCACTATCAAGACTTCATGTTCGAAACCTAGCTAACTTCTAAGATCGATAAGGTACAAAGATGGTGCAGGAAAATAATGTTTTAACATGAAGACAAGCTAAAGTTGTCAATTAGGGAGGCCCTCTAGCCTTCAATTTAATCGGTTTGTTAATAAGTCTTTTAGCTTTCAATCCTTACAACAGTCAAGCCCTTAACTACTTGTTTCCTGAAAGCTACTTCCTAACTACCTTGTTCATGGGCTCATGCATGGCCATTGCATGACTATGTTTATCCACTTTATCCTTCTTCAAAAGGGAACTGCTAACATTAAGAAACCCTGAATTTTCAGTATTTGCATTTGCATGCATGGAGCGAGCAAGGTCATGGTGTATGTATAAATTAAGAGAGAGAAAGTTTGGTAAATTCCGGTAGAGGAGCCACTCATGGCTGGGAAGCTAGCTATGATGCACCCAAGTGAGTAGGTAGATAGCCCAGATCATGCTGATAAACTAGTGCACCGGCAGGTATGGAAACAATAAACACAAATGCAAATGTCCACAAAAGTGACAGCCAAGGGAGAGCAATATAATGTCCTATGCAAATGCATGGGTGGCTAACGGTCGGCATGCAATCATCACAAATTAAGGTCTTATCCGGAACGAAAGAGTTTTATAGAAATTTTACAGCAATCAATAAAATTGGAGTTTCATAGAAATTTTACAGCAATCAATAAAATTCTTCCAAATTTCCTCTCAGATTCATCGTGTAAATTATGTTGGCCATTTGTAAATGCTAATATTTGTATTTGATTCAATTACATGACCTCTTTGGTAGTGACTAGTAGTAAAGTTATGTGCCAACGGGAGCATATCCGGTGAATCCCACCCTTTAGGTGTATTCTTTTTTTTTAATTTGATCAAAATGTATCTAAATATTTTTTATTTTGGACATAAAGCTAGTAAATTATACAGAGCTTTGGCTAGCTGGTAACTGAAACAAGTGAGGAAAAAAAGAAACTAGGAGACAGCACCGGCACCGGCAGTACTAATATTCAATATATTTCATCAAAAAAATATGTCCACAGTATCAGCAGTTCAGCACACTATAGTTTTTTTTTGTCATTTATCCCACACATGCATGTGTATTAAGTATAAACCCTACACATGCTCTACATTGAAGTCTTCGTATTTATCCATGGTTGTTCAGCAACATGGACAATGGAAACAAACAAAGCCCCTTGTCCTTGAGCTCTGCACATGGAGTTATACTCCTCTGATCAACAAATCTCACTCCTTCCACCATTTCATCTGCACAGTCAATCTCCTCTCTTCCGTGATCATCGCCAACCCCAACTTCTTTCATGCAAAAAAAAAAGGAAGATAAATCAAAAAATTATTTATTAGTCTGCAGGTAAAGGACCTGAAACAAATAAAATGGCCAACTTATATATCTTTTCAAGAACACATCAAATAATTATTAATTGAATTACCTTAGTGAGGTCCCTAACATTGCACCTCCTTTTAGGGCTCAATTCCAGCTGTGATAAAGCACTGACCTTAAAAAAGCAAATAAAACGACAGGCAAATTAACACCAAGTAGCTACTACACGCTAGCTTTAACAACAAGAGCGAAGCTAATAGTAACACCTTAGGGCTATTGACAGGAGAGCTTGCAGTATCTTCCAAGGAATCATCATGATCCAGAACCTTGAAGACCTTCTTCTTGAGCTTCTTCAACCCCTCGTACTTGTCAGGCAACGCCGCGGGGGCGCAAGAGGCGGCGTCGGAGATCATAGAGTCCTCCTCCTTCTGATCATCGTCATAGTCGTCGTAGCCACCTCCATTATCGGTGCAATATGAAGCATCTTGCCTCTTCTCCTCCTCCTCAGACATCATGAAATCGACAAAGTAATCGGTCCAAGAACTCTCCTCTGGTTGAACCTGCCCTTCGCTACAGCTAAGGACACTCTTCACAGATGAACCACTAACTAAATCCTCCATGTTTTGATATGTGCAGAAAAGCTAAACTGGAGGGTACAAGGTCTGCTTATATGATGAATGAATGGCTTTGCAAAGAGAGACACAGCCTGGCCTATATATACAGGAGAGAGAGAGAGAGAGAGAGAGAGAGAGAGGCTAGAGCTGCATGACATCACGAGGTGGGCAAGAGAGAGGTGGTTGGGGTGTTAAGGTCAACAGTTAGATGGTACTGTTTCCGTTAATAATTTTTCTTGGTTTCAGAAGCTGGCCGACCTAATCAATCAGCCCCCTTATCCTTTTTGCAAAATTCTGGCCGCAGCCCCTCTGCTTTGACATATTGCTTATTTAAATCCATGTATTTTCAGCCATGACAGAGCCCACAAATTGATTCGTGTTTCTTGCATCAATCCTCAGGTGAGTTAAACCTAAAAGTAAATGAAGTATATGCGCTCCTGAGTTTTTATCAGGTCCATGTCATAAATGCTATGTTCTTACTGCACACCCGCTCTGTTTCGCTATATTTGTGTACAGTCCATTATGTGCATAGATAAAAACACTAAATCTAATAAATAATTAGAGTAAATTTTATAAAACCCTAGATTTTGAGGCAAATGTATCGTTTGCAAAAAAAAAAATCAAGGAATCATAGGTTTATGGGCTAAAGGTTTCAAGAAACACAAAGTTTCCTCTATTCCATTCCATCTAACAAGATATGACAACTAAGACTCATATGAATATCGGACATACAAATAGGCTCTACCTACCAGCTTTATCCCACCCTCCTTTCTGAGCCCGCCCACACTGTTGCTGATCATTACTCTCATAAAGAGTAAAGGAGAGAGAGAGAGAAGAGCAACAGGGCTGACAAAATGGCCTGGATTTGGTTTATGGGGCTAACTAGTGGACCCTACTTATTAGTTTGGCCGACAAGTGAGGTCCCACCTATCATATATATCCTGTCAGATGGAAGTTATAGAACACGATAGATCAAACCAGGGGTTTCTTGAAACTTTAGCCCAAAAACCTATAGTTTCTTGAAAATTTTTGTAAAATATGGGATTTTGTGTTACATTTACCCCAAGACCTAGGGTTCTGTGAAATTTACTCAAAAAGTAATGAGAAATGGTCATACATACATTTATTAAATAACATACCACATCTATTTAATATCTTTCAAAGTATTTAAGTAGCGGTAGAAAGAGAAAAAATATAATAACTATGCTCTAGATTCACTCAATGGACAAATATACTGAAATAGATACCTCCGAGACCATAGATGAATATAGCGAAACGGAGGGAGTAATACACTTCACATAACGGATGATATCACATGGAATATCACATGGAAATCCATGTTTGGATGGAATCATAAAACCCGTTTTGGTTTTGACACACAATCAACAGGAAAAACTCCTATCTCTCCTTTACAAAAAAAAAAGGGCAATAACCGTCATTTTGCCAATAAAAAAAGACCTTGAACATGCTTCAAGCTTGCACTAGTCTGCAAACGCTGCACCAATTGCTGCGCTGAAATGCACGGTAGGTTTGAACATGGCGACCCCGGTTTTGGGGAGCAGTTGTTACCGTTACTGACGGACGCACACACGCACTGATCACTGATGAGAGTCATTAGTGCGCCGCACGTCAGAATAATGTAATTATAATGCACACTACATGTAATCATTGCGATATCGAACGCATATATATATTCTCGCGTCCAAGAAAAAGCCGGGAAAATTCCCTACCAACGTGAATTAGATTATCGCGCGCGACAGCATAATTAAGTAGTTGCAAAATGCCAATAGTAGATTAAGCAGAAAGCGTTGCTTGCACAGTACTCAGGCTACGATCGATCGACAACGTGCAGACCAAAACATGCATATAGCGCGGCGCAGTGTGATGTGTAAATTAATGTCTGTGGCTTGTCTGCACCATAGATTTGTCCGCCGTTTTGAGCGACAGTTCGTCGCACAAGTTTGAGTCCTTTTTCCTGTGGATTAAGCAACCAATAAAAAAAATCTCTACTGACATGAAGGTGAAAACTGTCATGGCCAAATCCTTCTCTCCCGAAACCCCTCGTTTGTTCAACTACTCCTCTCTCCCGAATTTCTTGCAACCACTTCTATAGTCTTTGCCCATACAGGTCACCATTGCTGCGATTGAATCGCCCACAACACATGCTACTTCCCCCTCTCCCTTCTCTTCGCCCACCCAAACGTACGTCTAACCCATCGCCACTGATGGCCAAGGAGGCTCTCCTCCTTGGACTTCTGCCTTGGATATTGCTGAAGCGGCGGCTTGATTACAAAAGTGTCATTCTTGTTAGAGTTGAAAGCATTGAAGCACTACTCATCACCTTTTTATTTTTTTTCCTCTAGGCCTCTGCTTATTCTGGCAGTGCTACCATGAGAGCAGGTACATCTACCCACTCAAGCTGGTACTTTTTTATATTAGTAAGTATGTTGTGTAGTTTTATACTACTATTTTATACTACTATCTGAATTTGTTCATGCCATGGATCATACACAACATATATAGTGTCATTTCTCTGATATTAAGTGATAGATCAGGATATTACTTCAATAATTCGCAGTACTGCTAGTGTTTAATTGATTAGGGGTATTTTAATGGTTTGCTGCATAGGACATGTGCTACAAGAATCGATCTATTTAATTAAGTAGCATTCAACTTTTGTGTTCTTTGTTCTGACAATGTAATTGGATATGTGTTTCTTTTAGTGTTTACTAAGAGATTTTTAAATGGTCACCTGAGCAGTCTAGGACAATTTGGATTTCATCTATCTTGTAAGTTTCTAAGTTGTGTTCTTGAGAAATTTTACAATCGGAACACATTTTCCCCTAGCGGACATAGAGTTCTGAAGCTTAGTTGGAACAAAATTCACAATTGGTGTGGAGTTCTGAAGCAAACATTTGCACGTCCTTTTAGCCGTCATACTAGATCATGTGCTCCAGAGTTTTTCATTCAGTGCTCACTAGCATATATTGAATGACTACTGCTTACTTCTATTTTGATACGTATTTGTTGTAGTGAACCCAAAAGCAATGGCAGGTTGGGTCAATTCCATTTCAGATAAGCAGGGTCAACTCCATTTCAGATAAGCAGTAGGTACGTGTTTGCTTGACATATTCTAGAATCTAGATTCTAGATCGATATTAGGCATTGTAACGCCCCCGTTTCCAGGGGCACGTACGGACACGGCACCCCGCAACTATTCACGCATGAAAACTTATGGAGTGCCGCGCAAGAGTATACCATTGCATGCTTACAACAAAAGTCCAGCATATACTTTACATATGGATTAACATCCATTTTTCAACAGCGGGTCGTGCAAGCCCAAAGTATACTTACATCACAAAAACTCCAGAATCCGCTCGAGCGCGGCCAAGACCTAAAGCCACGGGTCCTCGTCGAAGAAGCGATCCTCAGGGGCATCCTTGACGGGAAACCTTCATCTTTGTCTTGATCCTCTAAAGAGTGATTAAGCAAGCCGTGAGCCAATCAACCGGCTCAGCAAGCCCCAAAGGGACTCTATCTTACTACATGCACAGAAATAACAATGGAAGGGAGTATACTTGTTTTATTAGCTTTGGTGGATGCAGTTTTATTAGCAAACATTTTATAAAACGGACCCAAAACTACTCCTTAAGAACTCAGGGGTTTTTCATGAAACTTCAATTAACCAACTAATCAAGTTAAAACATGTACAAAACTACTTAAGCTTTGCTGCTGGAATCACCCAAGTGACACAGCTCCAATAACCGGGAGCACGGCGTATTCGAAGAACCTCCTGGCTCCTGGGGCTGCACCTGAACCTCTGGATTCTCCGACACTAGCGCAAACACAAAAAACAAATTAAATCCAGCTTGAGACTAATCAAGCGAGGAAAAATAAACTATTTGAAAAAGGAGTAAAATGCATAAATCCTTCAAATGGAATTTTAGAAATTTATCTGGGATGATTCTGTGGAAGAGGAGGCCAAAAAGGGGTTCAGGACATCAAATGGAGCAAAGTGATGAAATTTGGGAATTTTTGGGATTTTTTAGGATTTATTTGGATTTTTCTGGGATTTTAGAAATTGTTAAATCGGAGAAAATCGGTGTGAACAGTGCGAAGGCCGGCCCGGCTACTGTGCGGCCCGGCCAAGAAAACGGCCCGCGCGGCCAATGGCCAGCGCAGCCCACGGCGACGCGCGGCCCGCAGGCGAGCGCGCGCGGGGAGACGGCGCAGGCCGAGGGAAGGCGGCCCACGCGGAGGCGGCTCGGATGGACGACACGCGGAGAGGCGAGCGGGCGGGATGGCGAGCGAACCGACGGCCCGGATGGAGTGGGCGGAGATCGGACGGCGGTGGGGTGATGAAGGCGGGCGGAGCGGAGGATTTGATCGGGCGGCTGGAGAAGGGTGTCTTTAGAAGGATCGGACAGCAGCGGGGAGGCGCCATCCGACGGTCCGAGTTAGACGGTAACGGGGAAATCGGACGGAGGGGAAAGAGCCACGTTGTGGGGAGGCATCGTCTTCTACCTTCAGCTGCTACAGTGCGGCCGCGGTAGAGCAGCGGTGGCGACGGCGGTCCGGGCGCCAAGGGGCTCGCCGGCGGCGACCAAGGGCACCGGCGGGTGCGGCTTGACAAGGGGATCCCATTTTTGGAGCTTGGGAGGTACGGGAGGCAACGGTGGTGGCCGGAGGCAGAAGGGGGAGGTTTCGGCTCTCTGGCGGTGGAGGGGTCACCGGAGCCGATAGGGGTCGAATCGGGGGCGGTTTCACGGTCTCGGAGATGTGAGGCTCACATTAGTGGCGGCGGGGTTAGCTGAGGAGCGTCGAGGATGGCTGGCCACGGGCGCACGGTAGGGGCGGCGGTGAGCTTCGGTGACGGAGCTCCACAGGCGATGACCTGGCCGGACAAGGATACCAACGCGATTAGGAGGTAGCAGAGATGCTTCCAGTGAATGCAATCGGGAAAAGAAGAAACGGGGAAGAAGATCCGCTTTGCGGGGTCACCGGCGCAGGGAACGACGGTGGCGGAGCTACGGGCGGCGGGGCTCCAATCGGCTGCGAGTGGAGCTTCTCTGGAGTGGCAGGAAGCGTTTGGGGGCGGTGGAGGGGCTCGGGAAGCAAAGGAGGAGCGATGGGAGCCGAGGGGCGGTTTTATACTCGGCGGATGGAGGGGGAATCCGAGGGAGAGGAGATGATCCTTCGGGGAGAAGGCAATGGGCGCGACCGGGGAGTTGGTGGAGGGTCTCCTCTGCGCAGGGGGAATGACGCACGGCCCTGTAGCGGCTTAAGGGCGACGCGACAGGGGATGGGAGCAGGTGAGGTCGGGCGAGGACGGAGGCGCGTCCGCGCGCGGGAGAGGGAGGCATGGCGACTGCCAGGCGGGGCCGGAGCATAGGCGGGCGACGTGGCGCGAGGATGTCCACGGCTTCGGATCGGGGCGGTCGGGACGGCGCGGGCGCGGGCGGAGCCAGGGCGGCGCGGCGCGGTGCGCAGCGCTCCGCGCGTGCGCGGAGAGAAGGCGGGGAGAGAGCGTGGCGCCAACGGGAGAGGGAGAACAGAAGGGTGCCAGGGAAAGAGAGAGAGATAGAGACGGGGAGGGAGGCGGCGTCCACGGCTGGGCGTGGGCGCAGGGGCGCGTGAGGGAGGGAGAAAGCGGAGAGAGGGAGGACGCCAGCGGAGAGGGGAGGAAGGGGCACCAGGGAAAGAGGGAGGCAGGAAAGAGCAAATGCGCCAAGCAAAGGAGAAAACGGAAAGGCCGAAAGAAGAAGGCGGATTCCGGGGAGAACTTTCCTGAAAGGGAAAGTTTTCGAATTTCACTCAAAAACCCAGCAAAAATAAAGAAAATTTTTGGTTTGAATTTTTAGGGGCTTTTCAACCTACTCCCCTTAAAAGAATCTCGACCCCGAGATTAACTTGGTCCAGGGCGTAAGTTGGGAAAATCTCGCTGCAAATCTGACTCTCTTCCCCAAGTAGACTCATCCGCTGTATGATTCTTCCACTGCACTCTGCAACACCTGACATTCTTGTTTCTGAGCTGCCTTTCTGTCGTCTCAAGTATTTGTAGTGGTTCTTCAGCATATGTGCAGTCATCTTGCAATTCAATATCTGACAATGGCACTTCGTCTGTAGGCTGACATAGACATTTCCGAAGCTGGGATATGTGGAACACGTTGTGGATTCTGGATAAGTTGGGCTGAAGCTGCACTTGATAAGCTACTTCCCCAACTCTTCCAATTATTTGAAACGGTTCCACATATCGTAGTGCTAGTTTGCCTTTAACTTGAAACCCCTGGACTACTACCTTTAACGTTGTGACTTTGATGTATACGAAGTCTCCAACGTCGAAGCTTAAATCCTTTCTGCGGTTATCTGCGTAGTTCTTCTGTCGGTCTTGGGCAATCTTGAGTCCATCTCCGATAATTCTGACATGTGCTTCTGCATCTTGAGCAATCTAGGGACCAATGAGTTGTCATTCTCCTGTTTCTGTCCAATTCAGTGGGGTCCTGCATTTTCTGCCATAAAGTGCTTCAAACGAGGCCTTTTGAATACTGGCTTGATAGCTATTGTTGTATGAGAACTGAGCAAATGGGAGGCAAGTATTCCACGCTGCTCCATACACAATAACACAAGCTCTTAGCATGTCTTCCAAGATCTGGTTTGTTCTCTCTGTCTGCCCATCTGTCTGTGGGTGATACGCTGAGCTGAAGTTCAAATCAGTGCCCATAGCTTCATGTAATTTCTCCCAGAACTTAGACGTGAACTGTGCTCTTCTATCTGACACAATTTTCTTTGGGACTCCATGAAATGTCACCATTCTAGTCAAATACAGCTCGGCAAGCTTATCCTTCCCATACGTTTGCTTGATCAGGACGAAATGAGCCACCTTGGTCAACTATCGACAATGACCCAGATAGCATCATATCCCTCACAGGTTTTGGGGAAGTCTAGTAATGAAATCCATGCCGATACTATCTCATTTCCATTCAGGAATTGACATAGGCTGCAACAATCCCGATGGTTTTTTGTGGTCTATCTTGATTTGCTGGCAAACATCACACTTAGCCACGTATTCTGCTACTTCTCTCTTCATCTGATTCCACCAATACCTCTTCTTCAAATCTTGGTACATTTTGGTACCTCCTGGGTGAATTGAGAATTGAGGAGAGTGTGCTTCGGACAGGATCAACTCTCTCTCAACTCTTTCTTGTCGAGTATACAATAGCGACCACGGAAAGTAAGAATTCCATGTTCGTCTATCACATGCTCAGTTGAGCCTTCTTTTTCAGTTTTTGAACCTCTTCATCTTCATCCTGGGCCGCTTTAATCTGATCTGTCAATAGCGGTTGAATCTCTAATGCTGCTTCTTCACCGTGTTCTGTGATCACCAAACTCAGCTGTAATATATCCTTTTTGCAGTTCTGGTGGATACTCTGACATGTTGACTTTGCTTGGGCGAGCCTTGCAGCTAAGGGTATCAGCAACTACATTAACCTTGCCCGGGTGATATTGCAGCTCAATATCATAGTCTTTAATCAATTCCAGCCATCTTCGTTGTCTCATATTCAACTCTGGCTGTATGAACAGGTACTTCAAGCTCTTGTGGTCGGGGAACATCTTTTAAGGATTCCCTAACAGGTAGTGCCTCCAAATTTTGAGAGAAGGCACCACAGCTGCTAGTCATCAGTCGGGTAGTTCTCCTCATGCGATTTCAGTTGTCTGGATACATAGGCAACAACTTCCCTGTCTTGCGTCAGCATATATCCCAAACCCTGCTTTGAAGCGTCACAATAGATTTGAAATTCTTTTTTTTGCGTTGGGCAAAATCAAAACGGGTGTGGTTGTCAACTTGGTCTTCAACAGCTGAAAACTCTCTTTTGAGCTCTTTCAGTTCACTGGCTGACATTCTGTACTGATGCTTGGCAATTGGCTTTGTGTCTGGAATCAACTCTATGACAAGTTCTACTTGTTGGTCAGGGGTCTGCCTGGTAATTCTTCCGGAAACACGTCTGGACATTCTTGTACTACTGACACTTGATCTGGTGTAACTGCTAGCATGTTGATCATGTGCTTTCTTGCATCCTTCAATACTTCTCGGTTTGTTGTCTCTTTTTTTTCCACTTTCTGACCTTCAGGGTTGACCAAGGATACTATCTTGATTTCACAATCTACCTTGCCTTTGTTCTTGGCTAGCCAGTTCATGCCCAAATGGCATCTAGCCCTTGCATATCTGGCTGCAGCAAATCTGCTTTAACCTCCACTGGATTGACTTTGACTCCTTTTCACTTGTACCTGCATATCATCATTGGGTATATGCTACAGGTTCACACTTAGCTGGATTATGCAGTACCAGGGCTACATATATATCTGGGTCTGTTAGGATTAATTTCATTGCAACATAAACTGCCCATTCCTTATGCTTTACGCAGACAGTCTTCATACACTTTCATAGTCTTGCCACAAGCCTTAGTTAAAGTAATTTACATACAAGCTATTCAGTTCGTCCCACTAGCTTACAAAAGGATAATCAAAAGTACATCATCTCATTTCTTGGTCTACATAGCTTACATCTTCTTGACTGTGTGTTTTGCTTCTCTTCTTTACGTCATTCCTCCTGGTGGACTTGTTTCCTGCTGCTGCTGGTTTTGGACTTGGAGTTTAGCTGCATCTGATGGCAAACTCCTCCTGGGACACTGATGCTTGTAGTGTCCAATCTCTCCACAATGGAAACATGCATCTGTCCTTCGTGGACAGCTGCTAGCAAGATGCTTGCCACTGCAGGTGAGGCACTCGATGGCGAGTAGTGAGGGAGTGGCATACTGCTGAGACTGTCCGGACTGGGTCTTCGGTATCGTCACAAACTGACGGAAGGGTTGGGATCGAAATGAGGGTGACCCCGTGGTTTCGCTCCACTAAGCATTGTGTGAAGACCGAGACTTGTGCGCTGCTCTACGCTTTCTGTCATCCTCCATTCTGGTCCTCTTAGGGTAAGATTCATCTTCTTCCATCGGTGGCAGGCGGGATGATGATGTCTGCCTCTTTGCTTGCTCTTTAGTTTCTTCTTCGGGTAAGGACTTCAGTGGGCATTGGTCACGATAATGCCCATCCTGTTCGCAGTGAAAACAAGCCGTTTGTGCCAAATGCGAAGGCTTCTTTCGTTTCATAACTTTCACGTAACCTTGTCTTTCTTCTATCTGTAGAGCTCGATCAACCAGGTTCAATAGGCTTGAAAACTTCATGGCCTGAAGGCGTTGCCTCATATTGGGACGTAGACCTTTCATAAAGTACTCCATCCTTTTAGCTTCAGTGTTAGTTTCCTCTTGAGCATACTGGGATAACTGATGAAATTGTTGTAGATATGCTGTGATGGAGTTCTCTCCTTGTTGAAGATCAAGAAAATCCTGATATTTTTGAGTGATAACTCCAGGAGAAATGTAGGCTTTACGAAATCTCTTCACTAAGTCTTCCCATGTAATATCTTTCCCCTTAGGGTGCATCCACTGGATGGCATTCCACCAAGTAATTGCGGGTTCGGACAACTGATAGGTTGCGAAAAGAACCTTCTCCTTATTTGTACACTGGATAGTATTCATTCTTCTCTCAATATCTTGTAACCAGTTATCTGCATTCAGTGATTCTGTGGTTGAAGGGAATTTTGGGGGTTGAGTTTGCAGGAATGCTGTAAACTTCAATGCAGTTGCGCTTGATGCTGACACTGACTCTTCGGGTGTCACCTTGACAATGAACGGTGGCTGTAACTCTCTTGGGCAACGATTTTGTTCCATCATTGCTATCACGCTGGCAAGTGTTGCTTGATCGGTGGCAGGTGCACCCTGCCCGTTGGTCTGACCACTCTGCTGAGTTGGTTCCATATGCCAATTGGGAACTTGAGATTAGCTTTGCAGCGGCTTTGGAGAACAGGAGTAGATAAGTAAGACTTTGAATTTCAAGGTAAGTGTAGGGTGAATTAAGGTAAGAACGAGAGCGAAAGGGGACAGGAGAAAGCTTTGAACGTAGAGGGATTACTGGTAATTAAGCAAACAACATACAAGGGGATAGCAAACATAAATTTACAATATGCAAGTGGTACACAAACCACTTAGGGTTCATGATTACACCTGCTTTACATTACAAAAGTACTGCTACTACTCAGGGTCAGTCTAGCCTAGCGAACAACAGCTACTCCTCCAGCTGCCGAGAAACGAAATTTTGAAGCTAGACAAGAGAAGCAGTAAATATTTTGCAACAGTAAAACTTAAGCAGAAATAGGCTAAGACAGGTAAGGTAGCAACAAGAGAGGAAAAAAAGACAGCAGTAATACTTATATTTTTCGTAAACCTTTTTTTTATGGCCTTAAATTAAGTTTTGCAATAGAATCGCTTCCTAGTTTGCCTTAGGTCTTAACCTACGGTCAAGAACCTGGCTCTGATACCACTTCTTGTAACGCCCCCGTTTCCAGGGGCGCGTACGGACACGGCACCCCGCAACTATTCACGCATGAACAGTTATGGAGTGTCGCGCAAGAGTATACCATTGCATGCTTACAACAAAAGTCCAGCATATACTTTACATATGGATTAACATCTATTTTTCAACAGCGGGGCGTGCAAGCCCAAAGTATACTTACATCACAAAAACTCCAGAATCCGCTCGAGCGCGGCCAAGACCTAAAGCCACGGGTCCTCGTCGAAGAAGCGATCCTCAAGGGCATCCTTGACGGGAAACCTTCATCTTTGTCTTGATCCTCTAAAGAGTGATTAAGCAAGCCGTGAGCCAATCAACCGGCTCAGCAAGCCCCAAAGGGACTCTATCTTACTACATGCACAGAAATAACAATGGAAGGGAGTATACTTGTTTTATTAGCTTTGGTGGATGCAGTTTTATTTGCAAACATTTTATAAAACGGACCCAAAACTACTCCTTAAGAACTCAGGGATTTTTCATGAAACTTCAATTAACCAACTAATCAAGTTAAAACATGTACAAAACTACTTAAGCTTTGCTGCTGGAATCACCCAAGTGACACAGCTCCAATAACCGGGAGCACGGCGTATTCGAATACCATTTATTTGACTCTGCAGAGTTTGCTCAGCTTTACCCACACGATCCCTTAACTCCCGCGACAGAGTTAAGAAAGCCAGGGCGTTTCACTGCTCAACTCTTTATATAGGCTCTTCCCGGTAGAATTCACTCGGGTCTGGCTCACACACACACACCCACAAGAAGAGAAAACCAACGTCCGCTTCGAGTGAACTCTACCGTTGTTAGGCATCTGCAGCACGGACTGCCTAACCTCACTGCTAAACCTCCTGGAGAGTTTCAATCGAGTTGAGCAGCTACTAGACCAGTGTTGACAAGTCAACTCCTGTGGTTGAGCGATTACTGTGACATTTGCTCAGCGTAAGGGTTTCAGTCCTTATATTTTCACATGGTCCGCAACCTCGCCAGGCCCGCGACCCAACCTAAGGTAAGCAGTGGGCGTAGACCGTCTCGCGGTTTCCCACTCACCCTTACCCTACCTTGTGCACGCCGGCACTCTCCGCTCTAAGGTACGGTGTCCCATACCACCCTACCTTAGAGTCGGGTTTTCCAAATTTAATTGGCCCACAGCCACAACCTTATTAGTGTAACACTTTGCATGATAATAATAATATCCTACAATTGTCTAGATTATCAAATAATTAATTCTAGGGTTTCAAAGGCATGGCAACAAATTTAACAGGGCATTTGTCAGTGGTAGGTCTAACTACATAACAAGTCATTCTAAACATTTTATTTTACTTTAAGCTAACATTTCACAATTAGCATAATGCAGATAGTATAATAACATAATTAAATGGCATGGGTTGCAACATGATCAAAAGATTTGGGACTTGCCGGCAATCCGGATGATCTCAGCCAGCTCGAACGAAGAACCTCCTGGCTCCTAGGGCTGCACCTGAACCTCTGGATTCTCCGACACTAGCGCAAACACATAAAACAAATTAAATCCAGCTTGAGACTAATCAAGCGAGGAAAAATAAACTATTTGAAAAAGGAGTAAAATGCATAAATCCTTCAAATGGAATTTTAGAAATTTATCTGGGATGATTCTGTGGAAGAGGAGGCCAAAAAGGGGTTCAGGACATCAAATGGAGCAAAGTAGTGAAATTTGGGAATTTTTGGGATTTTCTAGGATTTATTTGGATTTTTCTGGGATTTTAGAAATTGATAAATCGGAGAAAATCGGTGTGAACAGTGCGAAGGCCGGCCCGGCTACTGTGCGGCCCGGCCGGAAGAACGGCCCGCGCGGCCAACGGCCAGCGCGGCCCACGGCAACGCGCGGCCCGCGGGCGAGCGCGCGCGGGGAGACGGCTCGGATGGACGACACGCGGAGAGGCGAGCGGGCGGGATGGCGAGCGAACCGACAGCCCGGATGGAGTGGGCGGAGATCGGACGGCGGTGGGGTGATGAAGGCGGGCGGAGCGGAGGATTTGATCGGGCGGCTGGAGAGGGGTGTCTTTAGAAGGATCGGACGGCAGCGGGGAGGCGCCATCCGACGGTCCGAGTTAGACGGTAACGGGGAAATCGGACGGAGGGGAAAGAGCCACGTCGCGCGGAGGCATCGTCTTCTACCTTCAGCCGCTACAGTGCGGCCGCGGCAGAGCAGCGGTGGCGACGGCGGTCCGGGCGCCAGGGGGCTCGCCGGCGGCGACCAAGGGCACCGGCGGGTGCGGCTTGACAAGGGGATCCCATTTTTGGGGCTTGGGAGGTGCGGGAGGCAACGGTGGTGGCCGGAGGCAGAAGGGGGAGGTTTCGGCTCTCCGGCGGTGGAGGGGTCACCGGAGCCGATAGGGGTCGAATCGGGGGCGGTTTCACGGTCTCGGAGATGTGAGGCTCACATTAGTGGCGGCGGGGTTAGCTGAGGAGTGTCGAGGATGGCTGGCCACGGGCGCACGGTAGGGGCGGCGGTGAGCTTCGGTGACGGAGCTCCACAGGCGATGACCTGGCCGGACAAGGATACCAACGCGATTAGGAGGTAGCAGAGATGCTTCCAGTGAATGCAATCGGGAAAAGAAGAAACGGGGAAGAAGATCCGCTTTGCGGGGTCACCGGCGCAGGGAACGACGGTGGCGGAGCTGCGGGCGGCGGGGCTCCAATCGGCTGCGAGTGGAGCTTCTCTGGAGTGGCAGGAAGCGTTTGGGGGCGGTGGAGGGGCTCGGGAAGCAAAGGAGGAGCGATGGGAGCCGAGGGGCGGTTTTATACTCGGCGGATGGAGGGGGAATCCGAGGGAGAGGAGATGATCCTTCGGGGAGAAGGTAATGGGCGCGACCGGGGAGTTGGTGGAGGGTCTCCTCTGCGCAGGGGGAATAACGCACGGCCCTGTAGCGGCTTAAGGGCGACGCGACAGGGGATGGGAGCAGGTGAGGTCGGGCGAGGGCGGAGGCGCGTCCGCGCGCGGGAGAGGGAGGCATGGCGACTGCCAGGCGGGGCCGGAGCATAGGCGGGCGACGTGGCGCGAGGATGTCCACGGCTTCGGATCGGGGCGGTCGGGACGGCGCGGGCGCGGGCGGAGCCAGGGCGGCGTGGAGACAGGCACGGCGCGGCGCGGTGCGCAGCGCTCCGCGCGTGCGCCGAGAGAAGGCGGGGAGAGAGCGCGGCGCCAACGGGAGAAGGAGAACGGAAGGGCGCCGGGGAGAGAGAGAGAGAGAGAGAGAGACGGGGAGGGAGGCGGCGTCCACGGAGAGAGGGAGGACGCCAGCGGAGAGGGGAGGAAGGGGCGCCAGGGAAAGAGGGAGGCGGGAAAGAGCAAATGCGCCAAGCAAAGGAGAAAACGGAAAGGCCGAAAGAGGAAGGCGGATTCCGGGGAGAACTTTCCCGAAAGGGAAAGTTTTCGAATTTCACTCAAAAACCCAGCAAAAATAAAGAAAATTTTTGGTTTGAATTTTTAGGGGCTTTTCAGGCATGGGCTTAATAACAATATAGAGCCTTTTCTCTGCGAATGGTCAAGCTCATTTGTACACTTCGCTGGTTGACAGGCGATACAATGTTAGTACTTTGTTGTATGATTTTGATGGAGTACTCCGTATCATGATGTATGGTAGCTTGCGTATATGGACATCTGAATCAGTGATGCCAACCTAGCTTGCTTCCTGAATATGAATGCTAGCATACTTAGACCTGTCGACTTGAGTCATTTATATTTGTGGACCTTTCTCTTTAGAGATTATAGAGGTTTCACTCACTCGCCCGAGACTATAACCTCAGAGAACAAGAAGGCACTGGTTGTAGATTATCCGCTGAAAAGCTAGCCGTGGGATGTCTACTGAGGTCGAAAAGACCTCTGCGAAAGCGAAACGACGCTAGCTCCATACCGGGTGGCTTTCAACGGTTGACAGAAGAGGGGGACGGGCAAGGATGATCAGAACTCAACCCTGGCGAGTACACTAACTTGGTGAGGGAGCATTTAGATGGTGCAGTTAGTATTGACCACTACCGCTAAGTCCATAATTCCTAAATTGATGAAGTACATATAATGGAGCTCAAAAGCCGATTACAAAATCTACTTTTTGAGCATCTGTGTATCAATGTTTACTTGATGTTCTTATGTTTTTGTGGATCTTTGATTGTTGTATGCAAATATTATGTATGTAAATCTGTAGGCCTTTGATTGATGTAAGAGTAAATCTGTAGGCCTGATTGATGCAAGATATCGGTGCATACGTATTTGTCTGTGAGTATGAATATAGAGGATTATGGACTAATTGAGTGGATGTGCGATTTAGTTATCATTAATCTCTATACAGATTTTATTTGTATTTTTTTGCTTGTAATTACCTTTTCCTGACGGACACAAACCATCAAGGATTATTTTGATGACGTTTTTCCCTAACAGGTACCCGACAGAAAATAGTGACTCGAAAATCTGACACCCAAGGAATTTTCCTGTCAGTGCCTGTCCGGAACACCATCGGGAATTATTATCCTATCAGTTAACCATTAGCCATTCATAATTTTCGCATCCTCATTCTCCTCGTGGGTATTTTCTGACGTTTCCCTGAAAGGAATTTTTTCCTGCCGATAAATCCTTTTTTCCTGACGGTTTTGAACTGTCGAAAGCTGACGAAAGTGATTCTCACATGGTAATTTAAGCAAGAGCTCAGGTTACAAGCACAAAATCATAAATCTAGATAAAAAAGCAAAATCAAGCAAAAACGCAAATAAGAACATGTTTAAGACAAACATTTGATCTATTTTTAGTAGAGGATGAAGTTTACATACTCATGGATGATTACAATGTGCATCCAAAGCACTACTCTTTCATCTCCCAATTTTTCTCTCTCACAACCATAAAAGGAGATAAGATGGTAAAACAAAACCTAAACCATAGAATCCTTCTCCTCCTATCTTAATAACCGGCAACAACTCTAATAGGTCCAACCCATTAAGTCTACCAGAAAACCCGTCAACCCCACTAATACAGGTTTTACACACTCACGCACGCTTCTCAAAGCATTTAAAAACTCAATCCGTTAACTTTTTGGTGATTGGTCCACTTGCCAATTTCAGCTCTACTTGACCTAAACCACTTCTCCTTTGCGCCTCTCCACACGTGGTTTTGATCAAGCCACCAACCCGGTATTTAGCCAACTATCAAAATACCCTTGATAAAGCTTCCGGGCATCTTCTCTTGACTTCGTCTTTACCTTCACCTGAAAGCATCTCTACATACTTTGACATGCAGTCCGTAGTACCCAATGACTAGTCATCACGTCTTCACGTATTCGGATTCCCCTAAACCGTTTCTTCGTGCATCAGCCTCATCATTTGGCGTACCACATGCACCAACTCGCCTCTTCACAAACAATGTCTTCTCTGTACTTTCCACTTAAGCTATGGAACTTCACCCAGACTTACACGACCACTCGGACCTCGGCTCCACCGCCTAGTCTTGATCCATTGTTGTCGACCACTAACATTCTCCTAGTTACCTACACATCTAAAGATCAAGCAACCATCTTGAGCACAAGTTCTATATAGTTGACTCATGTTAGTTAAAACCGTACATGATGCAACACCACACGACTAACCAACGGCACCCATTTCTCACACACACTCATCCAACTTGAAAACCATTTTCACTATTCTCTGGGTGTACCCACCGGTCTGACCTCACTTCCTATGCTGATCAGATCGCCCCTGTCAGACCGCCAGCCACTGATCAGCCTAATCGCTTAACAACATCAGAAAACATTCTCTCTAAAATTTCGATTAAATTTTATCTAGTTTCAGCTCTAGTTTTTAATTCCATTGGCACTTAGTGTAAACTCATCCTCAAACAAAACTATGCAAGTGTTTGATGTTCAATTTCTCGAAAGACCATGGCCAGTTTGACCGCTCACCCCATAGCAGTCAGACTATCAGCCATCAACCGATCAGTCCGTCTGAACCTTGACAACACAGTCTGAATCTGAACTTTCTAGAACTTTTGCAAAATTCTAATTCAAGTTAACCAAAATATCAATTATTTGTCATAAACGTATAATATACCTTGTAAACAGTCTCACAGATCAACATCATGATGGAATAGGTTGGATAACCATTTATGCATACAGTGACCCTATCACTATCCACAACGTATCAACTACGGCATTTTGGGTAACCACACAGGAACCTACATATATTGCCCTACCTACAGGATTGCTGAGATAGGGTACCTGATAAGCTGATGAACAGTTTTGCCGGATGATTGGTGCCCATGTGTTGTGGTTGACAAACTCTCCTGCATGACATCAGCATCATCTCCGCGGTTTCTGCAAGACCTCTGGAAACGATATCCTCTTAAGTAAAAAGTTCATACAACATCTGAACTTTATTCAAAAGTTTATCCAGTACTTTAAACTATAATATTAGATATTTGACCTTTAAATTTTATAATTCAGTTCAAATAACACTCTAATCTGATATCGAATAGTGGTATTGCCCACGTGGTATGATAAGTGAGCGGTTTTACCACGTATAATGCCACATTGGTCACGTAGGGCTCCACATATCACTGATCTAACTTGGCCACATGTCATCCTACATGGTAAAACCACCCACTCATCGAATCACACAGGCAATTAATACCACTATGTGAAACCGGGTCAGAGTATTATTGAAACTGGATTGCAAAATTTAGAGGTTAAATGTCTTGTTTCATAGTTTAGGGTGTTAGATAGATTTTCAAACAAAGTTTGAGGTGTTATACGTGCTTATTCCTTCTCTGAAAAGAAAAGTAAAGAAAAGTGGGAAAGAGATATTAATACATGTTCCTAAACGAGTAAAAAGACACATGTAGAACATTTAGAATCTATCCTGGAGTCTGAACAAATGGCGTTTGAAAGGGTGCCCGTTTCAACAGTAAACTTGAAAGAGATGCATGTATATGCGACGGGGATCTATTGTAGTCGCTAAAGCGACTGCACATATCGCTGCAACAGAGCAAAATCCATGTTCAGATCTTTGTCTATTCATGTCTGAATGAAAACTGGTCATCAGATTATGTGACTCAACTTCTGCACATGGCTTATGCTTCCATCATAGCTAGAATGATTATGCTGTTGAAAGTTCTGTCAGATTTTGATGCACTTTCGACAACATAATCAACTTAGCACTTGTGAGGTCGCTTGTCATCGAATGTGAGATTGGACAGTACGCTTATAAGTAACCTTAGTTGGATTCGAAGATTGCCGAAGATGTAGAGGGATATAATGAGAATCACATACAAATGGGTGGACAACAAGAATCACACACGTCGTTATCCCCTATTAGAAAAAACTTAGTGCTCGAAATGAAGCTCACGAGCGCCTGGTCGGTTGGGGAGGCAACAACGTCGTCTTCTCCTATCGGAAAAAACTTAGCGCTCGAGACGAAGCCCACGAATACCTAGTCAACCGAGGAGGCGAGAATGTCGTTGTCTCCCATCAAAAAAATCTTGGTGCTCGGGACGAAGCTCGTAAGCACCTAGGATGGGGTGAGATTTAGTTAACTCGGCCTCGGAGGGTGAGTTGTCACTAACTCGACCCTAGATGAAGGGTCCGTAGCTCCCACTTTAGTGACCTTCCGTGTTTTCCCCTTCTTATATGGTATGACTTCTCGTCTGAGTCCCTACGAACGGTACCAACTGTTATCGAATGTGAGATCGGACAGTACACTTATAAGCACTATCGGTCGGATTCAAAGACCGCTAACGATGTGGAGGGACAACGAGAATCACACACGAATAGATGGACAAGTGTATTGCATATGAGTGTCTAAAGTTACAAAATAGCCTCCCCCTCTCCACTTACAAGAGGTCCTATTTATAGGGTGGGAGGAGGAGGCGAGTGAAGTTATAAGTCTGCCCTTAGGGCCTAGCTTACTCATAAGAATAGTTTCGTCTATTACTCCATGTGGGTCCCGTCATGTCCGAGAGACATCGAGGTCGGTCCGCAGCTGGTCTCGGACCTCGTCTGGGGTAGGCTCCGGACACCCTCTAGGATTCGCTTTGGACCTCACCCAGGGTTAGATCTGGACCCCCTCTGGGGTCAGCTCTGGACCTCATCCGAGGTTGATCCATGGACTTTGCCAAGGTCGGTCTGTGGAGCTCGTCCAGAATGGGCCTTCGAGGTTGATTCCCGAACTTCATCAAGCTGAGGTCATAATGGTGCATTTTGGCATGTCTTGCTAAGTCAGAGTGCTCTATTGCCTGAGGTAGCACAGGGCTCTCCCTCAACAGCACTTACATTTCAGAGGCAAATCATGGAGTTTTCCCTACTATGTTGAAGAAGGTTATATAATAAGCCCCATGTTTGAATAAATGGCATGGGGGCATTGACTTGGTGAGCCAAACATAGTGTGCCATAGCACCTGCCATGGCTTGTTAATTCACAAGACTTGCAAGAAAAATGGAAATGATTCAATGTACATTAAGATAGAAATCATAAATATTGTATCAGCAAGAACTACAGCTGTAGGGTAATTAGGCAAAAGAAAGGTGTCGCTCGGTTGGGCTGGAATAAACTAGTTTATGGCTAAAATGCTGAAATTACACTGTAGCTAGCTGAAATTACACTGTAACTGATAGTGGTTTATTTGGCGTAACTAAATTTAAACAAATTTAAAAATAGAAAAAACAAATTAGCCTACCACGGACAATACAAATGAATACGAGAAAAAAAGAACCGGCAAAAAGCTAAAAAAAGCCAAAAAATCAGAAAAGGACGAAATTTAGGAATAGCGGAAAATAAGCCAAAAGTCAGAAGCTCAAACCGAAATAAGCGGGATGAAAATTGAAATTGTATATTGTAAAAATTATTTTGTTATACTACTTACCATTATCCTACTAACTAGTGGGATCTCAGCTGTTGCTAATAGTTTATTATGACTTCTTCGTAGAATCTGAAGGGTTTGATTCAATGATCTATGAGAAAATTGATGATTTGCCATCTTCAAGAATGGGCTTCGCACTTTTGCCACTCTCAACGTTGACTTCGCAAAAATGCCATGTAGTACATTAATCCCTTGATTAGTATGTCATTTCATCCCTTTAATTCATTTTCTTTTTCTTTTTCTAATTTCAGGGATTGGAAAAGACCCTTCTACCCCTAGCTAATTTGTGAGATGAACTCCTTTTTATTCTCATACTATGGATGTGAGATGAACTCCTTTTATTCTCGACTTTAGATTTGTGAGATGATACTATGGCTGTGATATGCATTTGTTTATTATTTTAGCTCAATAATTATATTATGGATTTTTATACAAATACGTGTTGCATGGCATGGCACCAAACCATAAAAAGACCCTCCCATCCCGATATTACAAAGAAGAGGAATTAGCCAGGGGTAGAAGGGTCTTTTCCAGTCCCTGAAATTAGAAAAAGAAAATGAATTAAGGGGATGAAATGGCATACTAATCAAGGGATTAATGTACTACATAGCATTTTTGCGAAGCCAATGTTGAGAGTGGCAAAAGTGCGAAACTCATTCTTGAAGATGGCAAATCATCAATTTTCTCATGATCTATGGTCTTGTCCATGTTTTAAGTTCAGTGGCAGGCAATGCGTAGCAAAACTCCAACTGTAGCTTCATGCTAGCGTGTTTTAGGGACAGGGACACGAAAAATCATGGCTAATGCAACTGGTACTCCAACCAATCAACATCAGCAAAAGAAGGCCTCAAATATTCAGCACAATAATGCAAATCATTGTATGCTCTCGGGGTTGATGCATGCTAAGAAAAAAACCTCAACAGATGCATCAGGTTTTCTGGTTAATGGCAGGGCAATTCCTAGCATAGTTTTGGAGAAATAATACTACCAAGTATGTCCTAATTGCAAAAAGAAAAAAGGAAGAAAAATAGTTTATCATACCTATCAGCACTAACAAGCCCCAACTATTCTGCACAGCAAAGGAAATCGTGTTGTAAGATGGCAGACTTCAGCAGTAAGTGAAACATTGTAAGTCCTCGGCCAACACATATTTGGATGCTATCTAGGAACAATCTAAGTGGACCATCAGAGAGTTTTAGGTGCTGCAAAATAGACTTATAAGAGGTGGCTAATCAATGCAATTGTAGGGATTTGCTGCTGCAGGCAGTTTAAAAATTTAGAAATATGATCATTCAGATATTTCAAACTGTGAAACATGGGAACACATCCAAGAGGCAGAAATACCTGAAACAAATAACCATATGACTTGGCAGCTCGACGTCGCAACCAATTTAAGAGGAATAATCTTGAACAAACATTGTACGAGCTCAAAATTCAGAAGAATTAATGAACACCTGGTGAAATTATCAGACATCAATGGCCATCCCATCTTATCTGAAAAATCATCTGCATCCTATGGGCCTACAGGCACCAAATTAAAGAATTTAATCTGCAAATGCTGAATTCCACTAAAGATACATAGCATTTTACAAAACCAGTAATGAAATTCGACCAGACTCCAGACACCAAATAACCAGGTCACATGCATAGAAAATATCTAGAAACATAGATATAAACAAAATTCACTGTGCTACCAGCAAACCTAATATAAAAAGTATGTCAGCAGTTTGTTGGAAGAAAAGAGAAGCATAGATCCAAAGTAAGCAATCTAGATTCCATTGATAAACAAGAATCATATGCAGGCAGCAGCAGTGAGAAGTTGGCATGCACAGAATTTTGGTGCCTCCAGCAGCGGTTGTGGGTTTGGTGCTAGCATCTTCTGCAGTTCCTGAAAATGGCAAGGATAAACAGGTCGGCAAAAAGCAAGGCGAGCTCAAAACATGGAATAGAATCAGGCGAATAGCACAGAAAGTCCAATAGCCAAAAGAAATATGTTCGTCCATTTATGTTTCTACTTCCAGAATGAAGCGATGCTCCTTTTTCTGAAGATAGAATCATGCATAGATTGAAGACAGAATCATGCATAGATTGAAGACAGTCGTATCTTTCTTATACTTTTTTACTGAAAGGTACATGCTGCAGGTAGATTTCCCTTTATTTCTGCCGGTATACTCCCATTTTTTTAGAACCAAAGGGAGAACCCCGGTTCCAATTCCATTACGAAGAGAAACCAAAGTTTCTATGATCAGATGACCATAGCAATTCTCATCCATATTATATTCATCCTCCCATACGCTCCTCCTACTTCTACTAACACAACATGGCACTAGCTCTTACAGCCAACATTTTAGCATTACTCATACCTAGCAAAAGCACCAACGCAAAACAACTCCAGATTTTTCCCTTTTTTGGTGGTTGCTATCAGATGAAGTACTCCACGTCGGCATTGCCATCGACGGTCTTTCGCCTTCGAGAGTCTTTCGCCATCTAGAGTATTCCTCTTCTTTAGCGCCAGGATATCTTCAGGGGCTCCAAGATCTTCAACTCCCATTGTGAGATGCAGCTATCCATCTGCAGCCATTGTGTGTCCGGGCAGAGTTGCCTCCACGTCTTCAGCATGTGAAGAACCTTTCTCATCACCACCTGCAAACCAATCCAATTGGGCCTCTGAAAGAGTAAGTAGTGTCTCATTTTCCAAGTAGCCCAAAGTCCAAAGGCTAGCAGAATTAACAACATTTACGACTTTATTTTTAGAATCACTGACCCACAGACGAGCCACTGATTGCAGTCATTACCAATATTCTTGCCCAGAACTACGAATGAATTGATTAAGAAATAAGAATTAGACCCAAATGAACGTGCGAAATTTGAAAGATGTGGCTTTATTTAATATTTCAAAGTTTTCAAAGTGATATTTTTATTTCTTAAAAGGAGAAAAATTATACGCTAAAATTGCAATTTACATCGTAGCACTAAGTATTGCACTGAAAATTTGCAAGAATTGCACTAGTTTGTATTAGCGTACATCAATAGCTAGCACATCATGTTATTCACATTTTTCATAGTACTAAAATTGTGTATTCCTCATGAGATTGGCACATATATATGACTTATGTTTTACAGTACTTTGCGGTAGTGACTACGATTGCAATGCCATGAGCCCACGACATGATAGACTGATAGTGACAAATCATTATTTAAAAAGCACTAGGCGCTCACATTATAGATTATTCTTTTAAAAAGACAAATGTAATTATACAACTACAAAACCAACATACGATCTTGACGATGACACATTGGGCATCGCATCTTTGTGTGAAGATCGGTGGGTGGTAATTGAGAAAATTATCCAATATTATGTAGAGTGGTATTGATCTAAGTGATTTAGATCCTGTCTTGGAGGATGAAGCATTTTATTGGACTATTAGAGGCATAAAAATTGCACTTTGAAAAACGCACAAGTGTGTGTGAATGTAAAATATGTTTATGTGTAGGTTATCGGGTTTTCGTATTTGTAAGTGGTTGTATCTACTAACTTGGTGGTTGTTTAGAATTTGGTGTGAGATGGAAGCCTCCACTATATAAGCATTGTGTGTGCTGAGAGAGAGAAACACTTGTGGAAGAGATATTAGGGTTTCGTTTGTGTGGAGCCTTGTTTGTGCTTTACAGTTATTGCTCTGCCATCCATGAGAGAGTGGTTGTAAAATATTTTTCTCCAAGTGAAATGAACATTCAAAGTTTGTCCAAATGATTTGTGTCATGAATTCTTCCTTATGCTTTTGATTTGCTTGGTTTTCTTATTTAAAATTTTCTCTTTATGATCTTTCCTAGTGCCAAAAATGTGTAAGAGGTAGAGAAATCTCTTGGAGATCAGATCACATCCATCTAGACATATTATAGAGGAAATTCTTAAGTTTGCCTAATTTTCCTTAAAAGAGAGGTGAATTTGGGGTTTTGCTCTTATGGCCATTTTGGTTTGAGTTCGTGTTATGATTTAACTTGCTATGACATGTTAGAACACATCCAAGGTCATCCGGATTATCTTGAACTCACGAGTAAAAGTAGATCAAGATTTTCCTTTTCTGCTCGGTTTTGATGCAAGCTTCCTTGTTTTGAATGAAGGTTAGAACTTTAGTATTGATCATCATGATCTATGATTGGAATAGATTTCTGATATCCTAGGAAGAGTTTATACCAAGTTTCATTGTGTCTTGATCTGTGATTTAGAAGTTAACACTTTTTATCATATGCAATACTTTTATGTGTTGTGATTTGGTAAATGGTCATACTGCGGGGTCCCAAGCGATACTACCAGCAAATGGTCATACCATTATGATCCGAGCGGTACAACCTGATAAGTCTATTGAGATCGGTGATCCGAGCAGTCAGACCGGCCCTAATATTACTACCGCACCCTAGTTGGTGGTAGTAACGGTGAGACAGGGAAGTCTTATTTGATTTGAAATATTTTACTTTTGACTTTGATGTACTTATAAGTTTGTATTTTCACTGCATATTATTAATAATACTTAAAACAAGATTTCGAAAGAGCCACCTACTTTGCCTCGTTGAATCGATCCTACAACAAACCACCCTTCCCGCCGTCTCCGCCGCCAAAATGCTGGCCGTCGCTGCCTCCATCAAGCTGTCCCCGGCCATGGCCTCAGCCGCCGCCACCTCCAGACTGACCTTCAAGCCCCTCCACCTCCCTCCCCTTCCCACCACCGGCCCCCGGCCCCTCTCCCTCTTCGTGCGCCCGTTGTACCATCAGGAGCTGATCTTGGTGGTGGGCCGCAACGACCGCACAGTCAGGTCCCCGGCGCCACCGGTCGCCACCGCGGACGGCCCCCGGCCCGTGGAGACGGTTGCCCCACCAAGATCGGGGTCTACTTCGCCACATGGTGGGCGCTGAACGTGATCTTCAACATCTACAACAAGAAGGTGCTCAATGCATTCCCCTACCCGTAGCTCACGTCGACGCTGTCGCTCGCCGCCGGCTCTGCCATCATGCTCGCGTCCTGGGTCACCAGGATCTCCGAGGCGCCCAAGACGGACCTCGATTTCTGGAAGGCCCTGTCTCCGGTGAGTAGCCCTTCACAATGTGATGGCTACGAGTTTCACCGTGTTCCTGATGTGCTGATGCGTGGGTTGGAATTGTTTTGTGGCAATCGAGCAGGTGGTGATCGCGCACACGATCGGGCATGTGGCGGCGACGGTGAGCATGGCGAAGGTGGCCGTGTCGTTCACACACATAATCAAGAGCGGGGAGCCAGCACTCAACGTGCTCGTCTCCAGGTTCCTCCTCAACAAGCACTTCCCAGCGCCTGTGTACTTCTCCCTCCTCCCCATCATCGGTGGATGCGCCCTCGCCGCGGTCACGGAGCTCGATTTCAACATGACCGGTGAGCAATCTGCAGATTTCCATTTTGCTAAATCTTGGAGATACCTCTAGCAGATACATGAGAAATATCATAAGTGATTGTATCATCACTTTTGGTGCAATAGATATATAGATATAGATAGTTTTCGATGATTCTGAAGAACCTGAATTGTCCACTAATTCTGAGGTCGATAACCTAGCATTTTTTTACCCCAAAAAGTATTATGTTTGAAGTCAGAATTGGACAATCTAACTGTGATGCCCCAACTCTAATCAGACTGAGGTCTACCCGCGTGTCAGACAAATTACTTACTCACACCAACCTTGCTTACACTTTCGTTCTTACATCGTATAAAAGGATTAACTCAGGGGTTGAATTACAATTAGCAACAAGGGTTATATGTTAGTTACGCCCAACCTCGATGGCCACATGTGCTCAATTCATCTTGGCCAGATTATCGCACGCACCCCTCAAAAGACCCGACGTCCTCATTGGCGAAATCACGAAAACGAGCGTCAACGAGGACACGACCACAAGGGGGTCGGGTGAGCATTGACGATGAAGTTACGACCACCAACTTGATCGAACGAGCATCGACGAAGACCAGACCAAGAGGGGATCGGACGAGTCATGTGAAGTCGCGGTCACAAAGTGGTTATCCGACAGTCGAAGCTGGTGTACATCGTGCACGAAGGCCGACTCCCTAGTGTCATGATGGTGACGACGAGAAGCACCACCCCACCTGTGCTGGTGCGATGGGGTAGCTGCAGATAGCATCCAGAACAGTAGACCGCCGCCGGTAGCATCACTCTTTTTTTTTTTGAAAACCAGCAAAAACTGGGTGATATGTTAGGGAAAAAATGGATCTGATCGTAACCGTGTGTCCAGTCATATACCGAGGAAACAAAGCCAGTCTTATGGCCAGATGAACTTATCTAGGGTGCTCGCAATACGAGCGCTCCGAAGGTAGCCCTCTCTAGCACCTTCCCTTGCGCAAGTCCCCACGGATGGCGCCAACTATTGTGGCTACTGACCAAACAGCATATGAGGGACTAGTGAGAGAAAGCTAGCCATAGGAGCAAGAGTGCTCATATGTTAAATGAGTGGTCTTGCCATGTCGCACCCTTCTTGGAAGTTTATATACATGATAAGGGTAGGATGAAAAATTCTCATTCTATCCCTTGATAATTACAAAAGGTGAGGATACATTAGTACATTTCTGTATGCTATTGAGCTTATTACATATTAAGTCAATTGCAAGGCACAGTCACAAAGGTTAAATCAACCCTGAAATGCTACAGCTGTACAGTTATCATGCATGATTTGAATGCTAGAGCACTTACACAGAAGTCATTATTGTTGAGGAACCGTCGCTGGCAACCAGTCCAATCGATTCCTCTGCTTATACAGAACAGATCAATCATAGATGGCAGAAATAGTAGATTGAAATACAAAGAAAGATAGAGAGAACTTCTGTTATTTCTTTATTGCTTTCTTTCTAATTCCATATACAAAATAGTCAATAGTAGGTGCCCAGCATTAGGGGTGGCAACGAGCCGAGCCAAACCTGGCTCGGCTCGGCTCGTGAAAGCTTGATGGAATAGAGGCTCGGCTCGGCTCGGTTAGGATATCAAGCTTTTTTGTGGGCTCGGCTCGTGATGCGGCTCGAGCCAGCTCGCGAGGGCTCGCGAGCCAATAATGCAGCCCACACGCCGGCCAGCACCGCCACCATGCCGACTGCTCCTCTCTCCCTCGCGCTCCTCCTCCTCCTCCTCGTCTCGGCGCCACGCCCAGCTGCCCCCACCACCTCCGACCGCGCGGCGCTCTCCTCCTGGCGGGGCCCGCTCTCGTCGTCCTGGGTGGGCGTCTCGCTCCACCCGCCCACCGCCGCCGCCCCGCCCTCTGTCGCCGTGCTCGCCCTCCCAGGCCTCAACCTCTCCGGCCCGCTCCCGGCACCGGCACTCGCCCTCCAGTCCTCCGCCGCCTCCAAGCGCTCGACGCTGAATCGCAGCGCCGAGAGAGCCGCCTCACCTCCCGAGGTCGCCGCGGCGCCCCCGAAATCGAGCCGAATCAACGGAGGCCGCGGCAGATCGCGCGGCGCGGGGGCGGGGCCGAGCCGAGCGGAGGAGAGGCGGCGAGGGCTAGGAGGCGGCGGGGGGAATAGATGGGGGTGGAGCCGAGGCGGCGCGGCATAGGAGAGAGAGAGAGCCGCGAGGGAGAGGAAGCAGAGGGGGAGGCGTTGAGGCGTCGGTGGAAAAAGGCGAGGAGAGGAAGAGGCGTTGAGGCTGGCGGCGGAAGCCGGAAGGAGAGGAAAAGAAAAGGGGAACGGGCTGCGCCGCTGCGGGCAGAAAGAAAAAAGGAATGGGCCGAACGGCCGAATGAGGGAGTCGGGCCGAGCCAACCGGGCTCGGCTCGTTTAGACCCCGAGCTTTTTTGCTGGCTCAGCTCGGCTCGTTTCATCCACGAGCCGAGCCAAGCCTCCACGAGCCCGAGCTTTTTTGCCAGCCCTACCCAACATGGACCAAAACTTCAAGCACAGGCCCAGATTTCCTTACAATTATCTCTGACTCCTGCAACGCGCAAGTAATACAACATGCTAATCCGAATCATTCAAGCGTTTAGGGATGCTCATTTGAGCCTATGTTTTTAGCTTTGGGCTTATTTACTATTGTTTAAGGCTTTTTTACTGTAGATATGTAGCTATTGTAAGTTTTTTGATGTAATTAAATTTTCATAAAATTAAAATGAAAACAGATTCTTTCGTCACAAACAATACAAAGAATACAGAGAGAAAAAAGCAAAAAGCCCCAAAAAACCAAAAGGCCAAAAAAAAGAAGAAATTAAGAAGCTAAAGGCTAAAAGCCAAAAGCATAAGCCCATTTGAGCAGGGTTACATCCATCCAATGAAACAACTAACAATGTAATCAAGCAGAGGAAATAGTCACTAATCAGCGGTACTGGGCATGAGATCAGCAGCAAAGGTTGACTGAAAATCTGAAATCAAACAAGCATCACATGGATTCCAAGAGGATTCAAGCTACAAAACTTCATTTAACCAAAAGTCAACCCTTCTCGAGTAAATGCCAGACATTGGAATTTCAATACATGACAAGGTCTGCTTTAATTAAGCTCCTAAGAACATTGAAATTGAAAGACAAGTTTTAAGCACTGTAGACACCACAACTTCAGCATCCAGATATGTGAAGCAATTTAGAAAAGAGATGTTCCCTTGCCCTTCTTGTCTCCACCAATCTCAAAATGCTTGCACCTCTGCACAGCGTAATTAGAATGAGTGCAACCAACACACAAAAAGAAACGCATACTTAATTCAATAGCATGTTCAGCTCAAGAGAAACGAAACAATACCTTGATGGCGTGCTGGGAGTAGTGCTTGCAGCTTTGGCACTGCAGCTTCAGCACAATCTTCTTGGTGGTTTTTGCCTGAAAGTTGCAACCATTTGTCACGATAAGAATATGTATAGCAGCAGAACTTCACAATCATTAGTATTACACAGTTGTCTTTATAACTTGTGTTTATACTGAACAGACACAGGTAGATAGCGCTGAATTGATAGATCAATCAGTCAACCACATAACTCTGTTGCATTAATAGATCATTCAGCCAGTCACATCAATCGTGTTGCGTTTATAGATCAATCAGACAATCACACATCAAGTTGCAATACCTTCTTGTGGAAAACGGGCTTGGTCTGACCACCATATCCTGACTGCTTCCGGTCATAACGGCGCTTTCCCTGGGCAGACAGGCTATCTTTACCCTTCTTGTACTGAGTGACCTTGTGAAGAGTGTGCTTCCTGCACTCCTTGTTCTTGCAGTAGGTCTTCTTGGTCTTCGGAACATTCACCTATATAGAATTTGCAACAAATACAACACTAGTTAAAAAAACGTGTGTTTGAAAGTAGACAGCAGGTTCAAATGACAAATGTTAAGAAGCAGAAAAAACATATTACTCTAGAAACATGTTTAACAGAAGCTCCAAAAATACTCTGAAAACTGTAGGTTCAAATTTCAATTGGGTCCTCGGAAAATATGTTTATGTTTGTCATCATAAGAACAATCAGGTCTCAAAGATTCCATGCCATCAAAGATTCAAAATCAAACTGGAATTTGAAGCACAACAAAAATGATATCGACGACTCATTAAGACAAAATTCCCCCATATCATTCATGGGAAATAATGAAAAAGTTGAAGCAAAAGAATTAATAACACATGGTTATCTGCTCAAAGCAAAACATGCAAACAAAGGATCTGGCATCAGTACAAATTACTACTAGCTCCCTAGTTTGCGAAGAAGTTAATTACATCAGAAGGTATTCTATAGAGCCCCAAGATAATTACATCAGAAGGTATTCTACAAACTCCGCACATCTAACTACTTTACTCGTAACATAGTTAACTTAAATTCAGATGCAAAATGCATAAGAGTACTAGACTGAATAGTGAATACTCAAACAATGCGGTCAACCACAGGCTTGAGAAATATCATGCAATGTGGAGCAGCTGCTATTAAAATATAAAAACTTGGAATGCACAGGACAAAGTTCTACCTTCAAAATGTACGAATATAACCTACAGTCTCCACTTTTATCACAAATAAGCTTTGTTTCAAGAGAACGAACCTCATTTCATCTCAAACTGCGAGCATGTCCAAATCATAATTGTGAGGTGCACATCTAACTACCTAGTGTAAATCTGCTACAGAATAGAGTACTAGGAATCTAAAGCAACACAAAATTTAGTGCAATACACCAACCAAGTCCTTATCGTGTAATATTTTACAGATCTACAACTCGGGGCATATTGAGCAACACAAACACATCCAGGCACGGATCATATCTGAAACTTGACACAGAGTTCTACTCGTCCAACCAAACAAGAATACGACTAGGTTCTGAATACCAAACTAGCATCGCTTCCTAAACGTGAAATCACTCGACCAGAACCGCAGCAACAGGAACTACTCATCCAACTGAAATCTTACAACTGCGACAGATTACCATAGAAAACCCGCATACAAATCAAGAAAAGCAGGTAAAACCAGACATGGATCGACACGAGGACGACTAAAAGATTCGAGCTCTCCGAGACGTGGGGAGGGAGATGGGGGCAGAAAAGCGTACCATCTTGGCGGCCGAGGGGCTAGGGTTTTCGGCGAGCTCCCAGTCTGGTCGAGAAGCTGCGGCAAGTGGCGGCGGGGAGGGAGAGGGGAGCGGTTTTATACTGCCGTGCTCGCGAGCTAGGGCTTGCGGGTTGCGACTTGCGAAACTGTGTGTTGCTTGATGGGCCTGAGGGCCGAGTACTGGTAGCCTTCGGTCGTTGAGGCCCGAAAAATATGGGCCTAGCAGGTCCAATCGAACTGCTCCGCCTCCACTCACCACTCTGCTGAAACATGGGCTGTAGGGCCAGGATCCAACGGCCCAAATGTGCTCCGAGTTCTGACAATCCCTGTTACCTGAAATCTTTGGGCCACCAACCAGAGCAATGCAATCGACAGGCAAGTAACGTTTGATGGAACACCAAACAAAGGTACTGGTGTTAATGTTCCTTTTTAATTAATATTTTGAGTAAAATGCATAGAAGGTCATTCAACTTATTTGAGTGTGCTATTTAGGTCATGTACTTTCAAAATATATATCTAGTTTATTGATGTGATATAAGTAGGTTACTAGTCCATTCTAATATCCACGCAGCCAAACTTCATACGCGTGCCATGCCACATCGAATTGAATGCAGCTGGCGGAACATTCGCATAAATCTGTTTGTTGAAAGCAAACAGTTTCTCTTTAACCTTATGCAGAATTTAATTATTCCCTGTTAGCAGCACAGATTGATTTGTTTGGTTTTGAGACTCACCTCCTTCTCGTTGCCAGGGAAAACTTATCACCGAAAATTGCCGATTATCGGTATTATCCATGGGGGTGTGAAAAAAATTAAACCAGACAAAAAAAATTGGATTCATCTAATTATCATTAGATATAAAGAAAATTTGTAATTTTTCAACCTTTTCCTTTTTACATCTGAATTCAAATTCTAATTCAAAATTTTTATCCAAAAGAATTCGAAAAATCTGCGGTTCTATCACTACTCTCTGACAAATTTGTAAACCGCCGGCCAAGACGTTGTTTGACCCTTTGTTGGGCCCGGCCTTAGGCACAGGATTTTCGGGTGGGTTACGATGGGCTAGTGACCCACCTATATTACAACATTAATCTAGATGTGTATTTTGAAAGTATAGTGATTCAGATGACACCAGAACAAATTGAATGACGCTTCATACATTTTTCTCTAATATTTTTTCTGAAGCTAATTTGCTTCTAGCGTAATAGCGTTGATACTCAAAATGAACTAGTCCAAGTACCACATTGTCAATGGTCCGTTCGTCGGTGAGGGACTTCTGTTTGCGACAATAATCATCAACGGATATTGCGCCTTGCATGAGGCCGTAAAACTCCTGTTCAAGGAGGATGGGGCGGTGGAGTCCATCACCATGGCGATGAGCTCGGAGGTGGTGCCGTACAACCAGGAACGGACGAGGGCATTGAGTCGTTGCCACTAGGGTCGGGTTTGGACGTGGACAACGATGCGATGTGGACCTCGAGAGCATATTTGCAGAGAGCGACTTCGAATAACCCACACTAGTGCGCGTAGTTGCCGATGGTGATGTCGAGGGTGATAGGAACGAGCACCTTAACGTTCGAAACCGTGATGGCTTGTGCCCATAGTCAGGCCTTAGTGCTAGTCTCCTCCTTGGTGGCAGCCTTAGTGATGGCGGCGGGTTCGACCGGGTCAGCCATGAGGGAGAGGGAGATAGGGACGGGTGGTGGGATGGTTAGGAAAAAACCAATCTGATACCATGAAGGCAGAAATATTCACACACTTAAGATTGTATTACGAACCAATAACTTATATAAAGTGCAGGAGATAAGACTGTTTTCAAACAAACCGAATCCATGCTAAAAAAGAATCCTAACAAACTAGAAAACAAACTAAAAAAATTATCTTCTGTAGTGTGTTTATCCGAATCTCGATTGGTCGTGGTCGTTATGACTACTCGGTGGTTACGACCACCTGTGTTACAAGTACTCGATAGTACGACCACTCTACTTGGCCGTGGTCGCATGACTGTGGTCGTTACGACCACTCGATGCTTACGACCACACGTGTAAGTGGTTGTAGGGGTCAGTCTAACACCCAGTCTAACATAATCAACAGTGAAGAAGACCAACCGGACATTGTTCTTGCGAACGTGCAAACCTCAAGATTCAACCTTTTTAGTAAGCAAATGTGGATCAAGTTGAGCAAATAAACACATTGCTTTCTTAATGTGGAGATCCATCAACATTCTGAACCATCCAGAACTCATAAATGGCCTTTTGCAGTCATGCTTAGATCGATCATTCATGGAGCTCACTTAGGCCATCTCTCTACCACGAAGCAAAATGCTGTTAAAAGGGGAGCATATATTACATGGCTTAATCCCTATACACTCGCAAACTCTAATGGATGTTACAGGCGACAGATACATACATCTCTCGCAGTTTCCTCTTTTGGCCCTGCACAAAGAGAAGGGATGCACAGGAACGGGACACTTTCACCTATGTACATGCACACATCTTGCAATGCTGCAAGAGGATGTGCTCACTCACTCATGGCTCGTGTGGCCAGCTACGGTCAGAGACCAGATTAGAAGTGTTAGTAGAATGGAAGCAAAAGTAAAGAGACGAAGAAGAAAGGCTCGTGCGTCTAGTTAATCAGAAGTCTATGATGGGCTCTCCGATGGTCAGGTTCCTCTCCACCGTCCACGGCAGGTTGAAGAGCTTGGCCGTGATGAACTTGAAGATCTTGTTCACGTTGATGTTGTGCGTCGCACTTGAGAAGAAGAGGGTCGCCTTCATCGCTCTTGCGTATGCTCTGGCCTGAAACCATCCATCACAAAAAAACATGTTAACAGTCAACCAAAATCTCAATTCAACGGTAATTCTACAGTAGGTAAAAATATATAAGGACTCGGGTCTATATGCGAAGGGATCTGAAACTATGTGATTTTGAAACAAAGCTCTGAACTTTTGAGTAACTAGCAATTTCACTGTTACCGAAAGAAACACAGCTAAATTTTAGGCACGAGTCTCTTATTAGCATAGGTACATCCATGAAACTTCTTTTCTTGATTAGATGCAATGTAGCTTTCCTTGCTTTAGCATGTCGAGTGAAGAGTAACCATCAATCTACATTCTGTAGCCTGAGGCCCACGAGAAGAAAGATTTGACATAATCTGGACCTGTGGCAAGTGGACAAGAAATGAAAATTGGATCTTCTCCAACCATACTATCGTTTGACTCCTCCCGTTTGTTGTTCTTGGCGAACCTTCATATCCTGAAGATGTGTTCGGGCCTACTTCACAATTGCTCTGATCAACCAAGGTCCACTGGCTTCAATGTACAATAACAGGCATTTATATATGGTACTCTCAAATTAGCACGGTCTTAATTAGTCCCCTGTAGTCAGATTCGGGTTTTGATTTAAGCTCTATTGTCGCTTTCACTGTTTCACATGAGTACCCGACCCACGGGATACTTGTGGCTGTAATCAAACTAAGAATCTTGTATTTATGGCTATCGAAAACAAGCTCAAAATCTTTCACCTAATAAGATTCAATAACAGTTTTCTTCTGATGGATTAGAGTATTTTCTAAATCTTTGAGACACCGGAATCTTTCAATAACACTTGGTAACCACGAAAAGTCCTTTTTTTAATGGAAACCATGAAAAGACTCATTCCAGGTCAAACTTTTGACACTGATTAATTTGCACCGTTTCAGATGATACATACATATGCAACCCAACTCGCCTCGTCAGAACCAAGGCAATGTCTCATCTTTCTATGCTAACTACATTGGAGATGCTGAAGACCCCAAATCCAAGAAAGAAAGACAAGGGAACAATATTTTGACTGCAAGAAACTATTGTAAAATGTACCTGGTTAACAATGGTCCATTGCATCTCAAGAGGAAGCTGAGCGAAGTCATCAAACTTCGTTCCAATTAGGATTGGAATAGCCGTCTGTCAGAGAAAAAAGGACTGTTCAGCTACAATACTAGGAACCAGGAACCATGAACATGATTCACTATTCAGCTAGAGCACCAATAAAAGCATATGAACAAATCACAGTATTATTAAATCTATATATATACTAAAAATCGATGACAGTTCAATATAATAGAAATTCCCACAAAAAAATCTAGCACTTAATCTAGTGGACCCTAACTAAGTTGAACTATAGCATCCATTGAATGTTATTATTTAAAGAAAAATATCTAAACATCCATTTAGCAGACCCAAGTTATAATGGTTTAAATTAAAAGAAAGAATCCGTGTCAAATACAATAAAAAAATAACAGAAATTCAGAATAAATAATAAAAGGAAATTAGCAATTTGATTTTCGTACAAACTCCAAATTAGAACTAACACATAGTTGAAATTCAAAATAAAAATTACACAAAAATTACCAGTTGGATTTGTATACAAATTCTAACATAAAACTGAAATTAAAAATTAAATAAAAATAACAGAAATTCGGAATAAAAAATAAATTTGAAATTTAATTTTGGTATGAACTCCAAATTAAAACACCCTAAATAGTGAAAATTCGGAATAAAAAATTAGATAAAAATTAGCGATTGGATTTGTATATAATTCAAACCTAAAACTGAAATTCTAAATAAAATAAAAATAAACAGAAATTCAGAATGACAAATAAAATAAAATTAGCAATTTCATTTTCATATAAACTCCAAATTAAAACTCCTACATAGATGAAATTCACAATAAAAATGTGGTAAAAAATTAGCAGTTTGATTTGTACATGAATTCTAGCCTAAAACTGAAATTTGAAACTCAATAAAAATAAAATTTAGATTAAGATAAATGGTCAATGTCAAGTACAATAAAAAATAACACAAATTCGAAATAAAATTAGCTGCTGGATTTATGTACAAATTCCAACCTAAAGCTAAAAAACTATAAGAAGGACAATCCAAAAATATGCAAATTTAGAATAAAAATCAAACAAAATTAGTGATTGTTTTTAAATTCCAAACTAAGTGAAAAATAGAAATTTTGTTTTGTTTAGAATTAAAATTTTAGAAATATGCTAATTCAAGAAAAAAAGGTGAGTAATTTGATTGTGTATATATATAAATTAAGAATCGCAATCTATTATATAATAAAAGTCGATGACATGTGGTTTACAGTTTGTAAGAAAACAAGAGAATATGCTAAAAATTCTCACAAAAAATAAAACAATTGACCCTTTATTTGGTGGACCTCCACGGGTTGGAGGGATTGAGAGTGTGATATATGATAGGTGTTCACTCAACTATACCGATTAATTTATGTGATGTGCATTATGAGCATATAGTATAGACAAACATTGTTATAATCAAAGAAAGAGATGATATGAATGAAAATTGTTATGTTTTGCTATGTTTACTATTTTCATAAGCAAGTATTTGGAAAATAAAGTTTTGGTCAAAAGTGACAAGTAGTATCTTCTGTCTTATAAAATATAATATTAAAATATTATTTACAGATTTCAAACTAAAACTAAAAAATAAAGTCTATAAGAAGTATAATCTGAAAATATGCAAATTCAGAATTCAAAAATGAATTAGCAATTTTTTAAAATTCCAAACTAAGTGAAAAATAGAATATTTGGTTTTATTCAGAATTAAAATTCTAGAAGTATGCTAATTCTAGGGGAAAATATAAAATAAGGTGAAGAATTTGATTTGTGTGTGCGTGTGTGTATATGAAAAATACTTTTTACTCCCGAGTGTAATTACACCCACCTCTAATATACCACCTAAACAAACTTGAAATATTCATTTATCATTTTAGGTATACTCGTATACTAATTATAAGATATTCTAATGTAAACCACACGAAAAAAATTGCAATGATGTCCATAGTTTTTAGCATATTTTGTAAATACCTTCATATACGCACATAAAAAGGAGTATATCGAAAAAAATATATATACCACATCTGAAAAATTATTCATACCACCTATATGGTCTTAAATACTCGTATACTATACGTACATACCCAACGTTACGCGAAATACTCCCTACGTTGTGAGATACGATATAGAGTGTAATTACACACAGAAGTTGAAAAAAACCTTCATATATATATATATATATATATATATATATATATATATATATATATATATATATATATATATATATATATATATATATATATAGGAAGCCTCTTTTCTACTCCCGGGTGTAATTACACCTTATGTTGTGTCTCACAACGTAGGGAGTATCTCGCGTAACGAGGAGTATGTACATGTAGTATACGAGTATTTAAGACTATATAGGTGGTATGAACAATTTTCAAAGGTGGTATGTACATTTTTTTGAACATACTCCTTTTTATGTACGTATATAAAGGTATTTACAAAATACGCTAAAAACTATGGACCCGCTTGCAATTTTTTCGTGTGGTTCACATTAGAATATCTTATAATTAGTATATGAGTATACCTAAAGTGATAAAGGAGTATTTCAAGTTTATTTAGGTGGTATATTAGAGGTGGGTGTAATTACACCCAGGAGTAAAAAGTAGTAGAGTAAAAAGTATTTTTCCTATATATATATATATATATATATATATATATATATATATATATATATATATATATATATATATATATATATATATATATATATATATATATATATATATATATATATATATATATATATATATATATATATATAGAATTGCAATATATTATATAATAAAAGTCAACGACGGGTGGTTCACAACTGCTAGGAAAAAAAAGAGAAGATGTTAAAAATTCTTACAAAAAAGAAAACATTATGACCCTTTTTTGGTGGACCTCCATGGGATGGGGTAATTGAGAGGTATGATAGATCGACAGGTGTTCACTCAGCTATACCAGTGTAAACTATGTGATGTGCATGTGAGTATGTAGTATAGACAAGTATTACAATATTGAAAGAAAGGGATGATGATGATGATATAAATAGAAAATATTATGTTATGATATGTTTACTATTTTTCTGTGCAAGTATTTGGAAAAGAAAGTTTTGGTCACAGGGCACAAGTATTGGAAAACAGAGTAAGTATCTTCTTTCTTATAATATATAATATGAAAATATCATAAATAGAGTTCTGCAACAACCTATTTTTCATAAAGCAAAATCATATATGTATTGTCAAGCCATTTAAGCTTTAAGGATGATGTCTGTGCAAGTACGTGAGCCACCTTGCTAGTTATTACAAATAGTGATTTGCAGGCATGCCCTGACATGTGGGAACGCTAGTTACTGTTTGCACCAACTTGTAACAATTTTTTCATATGCAGTCAGTATATAACATTACATACAACATGCAGGAAAAATCCACAGGAAACCAAAGCAGTACAGCAATGAACAAACCTTATTCCATTTCCTGGCCCTCTTGTACCAATCTATAATACTGCAGTAATCAAATGGAAACCAGCAGTAAGTACAGAGTAACGAAATTTCCGATATACTCAGAATTTGCTCTGAATCTATGATGCTGTGAAACTGATCTGAACACTAACTTATTAAGCGTGCACCGGCTCGTGAGATCGAACATGTACAAGATCGCCACGGCGTCCTTGCACGCGATCGGGACGTGGTCGAGGAACTGGCTGTCTCCTGCAGCCATTCCACAAGAAAAACTCATCAAGAAAGGTTGGAAATTTGACACTTGAACCAAAGCAACCAGGAAAAATGTTTGCTGCTTTGATATTGCCTGGATTACCTGCCACATCCCAGATGCTGAAGGCAATCCTCGCGCCCCGAACCGCCAATGTCTTGTCCATCAGATTCAGGCCCGTCATCTGCAAGCCGTTCTGCTCCTCCCCATTTCCGACATACTTAACCTGCAGATCAATGACCACAACAGGATAAAATTAACGAATGGACAGGACTATTCTGAATATGAGTTCCTCAAAATTACAGTGATGATGCATTTGATTGCTGACTCCAGTTTCACACTTTGGGGGTTTCTTGGTCAAAATAGCATGGTGGTCAAGGAATTGAACAATAGAATGAAAGAGGAATGGAATGCTTGTGTAAGTTGTACTAGCAAAAAGATTTTGTTGGTTTGTTGATTTGATAAATGAAGGTTTAATAAGAAAAGCATGGGTACCAAACATAACCGTAATACGAAACCAATCGAGATTACACAAGCAAGTCGACAACAAGAAGAAGACGCGTACAGGGCACGAAGCTTATT
The DNA here is from genome assembly GCA_017311315.1 of Dendrocalamus latiflorus. NCBI lineage: Eukaryota > Viridiplantae > Streptophyta > Magnoliopsida > Poales > Poaceae > Dendrocalamus > Dendrocalamus latiflorus. The sequence continues at coordinate 21,065,941 of CM029671.1, read as the reverse complement.
CAGACGAAGCTAACAAGGAGGAGGAGAAGAAGAGCAACGAGAAGTTACCATGAAGCTGGTCTTGCCGATCCGGCAATCCCCGAGCATGCTGACCTTGAGGCTGACCACGTCCTCGACATCCGCCGCCTCGGGGGTGTCGGCGGCGGCCGCGCCGTCGTCGTCCCTCGCGACCGGGGTCAGGACGGCCCCGCCCTGCGGCGGCCCGAGCCGGCGGTACCCCCCGCCGCAGCAGCCGCCCCCGCCGCCGCAGGAGGAGCACGCGAGCAGCTGGTCCCACACGAGCCGCACGACCCTGCTGACGACGGCCAGCCGCAGCAGGCGCGCCCATCGGAGGTCGAGCCGCAGCACGGCCGGCCTGCGCCGGCGGCCGCACCCCCGCCCGACGCAGAGCTTCGACGTCACCGTGGTCACGTTCACGGTCGTCGTCGTCATGGCGGAGCAGCGGACCTCCCGGCGCGTCCGGCGCCCATGCACACCAAGGCCTGGGGTGCGAGGTGGGGGAGGAGGAATGGACAGACGGACCGCTATATTACTACGGCGTATTGGAAGAGCGGGAAAGGAAACAAAGGCGCGCCCTATAAAAAGGTTCTTGGCCGCGCGACGCTTTTGGTGTCCCCTTCTTCTCCTTATAGCCGAGGCGCCATGGATGGCATGCTTCGATGGCTGGCTCGCGCGTAGAGATGGCAACGGGTAAATACCAATCGGGTATTGTCATTCCATACCCGTACCCGCTAGGTGTAAATTTATCCGTCGGGTTATCCGTATCCGCACGCGGGTAGGAAAATTTACCCATACCCGTACCCGCAAGTATACCCGGTTCAACACATAAGCATATCATCAATTTAGACATTCATTAATCATACATGCCAAGCACAAAAGCGTCTAATGATCAAAATTAGTACATCACATAAACATACTTGACATGACCATATCAACATATGACAAACAAATAAACAATCAACAACAAGTAGATAATAAAATTAACATTTGAGTGGGATGTCTAATTGTCTAATGCGGGTATTCATTACCCGCGGGTATGGGTAATATATACCCACACCCGCACCCGCTTACCCGGCGGGTAGAGGATTTCCCCCAATAACATACCCATGGGTACATAAAATTTTCCATACCCGTCTCTTTATCGGGTAAAACCCGTCGGGTATTCGGGTATCGGGTACCCATTGCCATCTCTACTCGTGCGCTTAGCTTTCTTGGCTAATCTGCGTGGGTTGGGTGGGTATGCCCTGCTCCAAAGCTTCTATTTTTGCCTTCTGGCTTTTATTTTTTCTAATTTTGTTTTTTCATTTTTTTCTTTACTCTGTTACATTGTGTTATAACTTTTTTCTTTTTTTAAATTTGATTATATAAAAAACTAACAATAATTACAGTATATTTTTTAACAACTACAGTAAAAAATCAAAAGTGAAAAGGAGTCAGTAATAGGGTTGGTGTTGTTTACTTGGAAGCAGGAGGTCGAGTCATGGTGGATGCCATGTATAGAGAGAGAGAGGTGGTGGCAACGACCGGAGGCTGCAGGCAAGAGGGGTGGTAATAAGCCCTCTCGAAAAACCATTTAGATAAACGACTTGTTTGAATAAGCCGTTTTATTTAGGTGGTGATCGGTTCGGCTGAAAGCCTCATGGCTTTTGGTTGAAAACACTGTAACTGGCTGAAAAAAGCACTGTAGCTGACAGAGGCTTATTTACCATAATTAAATTTTAAAAAATTTAAAAATAGAAAAAACATATTAGCCCATCACGTATAATGTAAACAAATACGAGGAAAAAAAGAACCGGTAAAAAAACTCAAAAAAAGCCAAAAGTTCAGAAAAAGACAAAATTTATGAATAGTGCAAAAATAAATTGAAGCCATATTGATCAGGGCTATTTCGACTTTCAGAGAAACCCGAGCTAACACAGAAAAACATGGTCATTTACTTGTCCCCTGCTCTCTCTCTCTCTCTCTGGACTGGAGCGAGAAGTCTGAAAAGACCGTTCCTACGTGCTTTGTTCCTCTCTCCTTCCTTGCTTACGTTGGGGAGTCCAAATCGCCTGCTAGGGCCGTTCGCCCATTTCATTGCCGGATGGTGATGGCCATGCTCGTGCGATGCCTGACGAGGAGGGCCTGATTTGCAACTACTACCGGTTTAATATCCACTGGTGTTGAAAGTGTTTTCTAGAAGTGATTTTCATGCCACAGTCATGTTTAGTAGACGGAAATTTTCCCAGATCTCTATTGAAATCATTGAATGCGAAATTGTCGAGTAAAATTCCTAGTTTTAAACAGAGCCTGTACGAGTAGGCTAGAAATCAAACGGATTTGCCCTCTACGCCCTGCTCATTTCAGCTTCAATTTCTGACTTATTATTTTCTATTTATAAATTTTGTCTTTTTTCTGCCTTTTCGACTTTTTTAAGCTTTTTTGCCCTTTTTCCCGTATTTGTTTGCATATACGAGATGGACTAATATGTTTTTTTTCTATTTTTAATTTTTTAAAATTTAATTATGCTAAATAAGCTATCATTAACTACAGTGTAAAATAAATTAGGAACAGTAAAAATAATAAGCCATAAGCAAGGCTTATTTAGCTAGTCATATGGTTGTACTGAGTTTTGAAAGTGTGGTTGGATTAGTCAGCAAACTCCTTGCATTTATTCTGGACCGTTTGGCGTATGCCAATGGTCAGGTCGTCCCTCTTATCTAGCATGCTTCAATTTATGGGGCTGTTAGTACATCGACAACGGGCATGGTACTATATCAATCGATCCTACGACCGACGTAGACGTCGGGCTATAAACTGGCACTGAAAGCTCGCGTGAGATCGTTTGAAATTTCGGTTGTATGGACTATGGAGGAGTAACTGCGTATTTATCCTTTGAGTAGTGCTGCATGTGCAAAAGTTTTGTAGCAAACATGTTAAAGTCTGAATGACGGGATGGACGACAGTGTGGATTTCGAACACATGCCTATGCGTACAAAAATTTTGTGCGAAAGGTGCTTACATGATTTTTTTAACAAGAGTACCACTAATCTCTAAGTATATAAAGAGATAAGTAATATCTATCTACTATTTATTATGCTTTAAAAACTAAGTAAATTATTGTTGAGAAAAATATAGGGTACCTTACAGTTTGTGCATGGACTATTAATTTCAATTGGACGGTGCACTCTTACAGGAAAAAAAAGCTCAAAAAATCCAAAAAAGTTCGGAAAAAGAACCGGCAAAAAACGATCACAGCCTTAGCTGCACTCTTGACTAATACATATATTAAGGTGATGATCAAAAGAGCTTCAGCTTCTGGTTTCCAGCTTATTTTTTACTATTCATAAATTTCGTCTTTTTCTGAAATTTTGGCTTTTTGTTGAGCTTTTTTGCCGATTCTTTTTTTCCCGTATTTGTTTGTATTATACGTAATAGGCTAACATATATTTTTATATTTTTTAAATTTAATTATGCTAAATAAACCTCTGTTAGTTACAGTGTTTTTCAGCCAGCTACAGTGCTTTTTAGCCATAAGCCACCAAAAAAGCCCAAATGATCACCCCCTAAGGAGATTGTACTTTTGATAAGATATAACTAAAATACCATCTAATGATATCTCAAAACATGTCAAACGAAAGCAGCAAAGCGTGGAGATGGCTAGTGTTGCTAAAGGTGGTTTGGAAAATTTTATCTAAATAATCGCAAAGTGTTCGGTATTTATGGGGAAAAAATTTGGTAAAAAATGCAAAGTAAACAAAAAATGGAGGAAGTCTCTAGTAGATGGGTGATAGTACAGGTTCAGCGTTTCAGGCGATGAACAGAAGGTGAATCTGAATCGACTACAGTTTCAGAAACATGTGACGTGTTGGTATAAAACTAGCGATTTATCGGCGCAATTAAGTCGCTTTCAAATGAAGTAACTTTTCAAAATAAGATCTAATATTCGATTGTAGTACACACTGTAGTGACTTTATTTATATCAGTCAAAATCACATATGAATGTCTTTCTACAAGATTCTTTATAAATTGTCACTATTCATAAGTCAAAGCTAAAAGTCTATATAAACGGCCCATAGTTATCTATACAATTCTATTGTCTATAATTAAAATGAAATTGTATTTGTTATACAACTATTAATATGAGAATTTGTAAAATGTTTTCTTTTTAGAATTATTGTGAGATTTTGTTACCCTTAAAATGAACAAGATGCATCGAATCTCACCGGATATTTTTATTTATATAGATACCACCACTTGCGACTTGTTACTGCGCATGATGTCGTTGTAAGTGGCAGAAGCACGAGACGCACGGATTGACTTTGACTCGGCAAGGGCACGCAGCCACGGTAATGGCCGTCGTCATCGACGACTTCGAAAACAACTTGGAAACGTATCTGTCTGTCGACCATGGGTAGTGTTTGTTTTCTTTCCTGAGAGGTATTGGCAGTGGTTCTCAGTTGCTTTGGTGGTCATATTTGGACAGTCAAAAGTAATTGCATTTGAGGAACCGAGGATTTACTTGGCGAATGTTTTGGTTTTATGTGAGAACTAGGACCCGTTTGGAATGCATGGGTTACACGTGAAAACTCTAGGGAAATCCGGTAGGAAACGAAACATCCCCTTGGTTATGCATATGCCAATTGTCCGTACGAAATAGGCCTGAACAAGTAAGAACACGTCGTGTTTTTTCAGTTCACGCGGGAGACGCCAACCTTACCAAACTGACGAGCACCTAGCTTCGAGCAATCAGACAAGTGCATGCCTAGGCATATATAATAGTTATTTATTTTTTTAAGTTATTAATTAAAAAATACCATTATATTTCTACGAACAATACAAAGGAATAAGAGGAAAGATAAAAGATAAAAAGAACATAAAAAGCTAAATAAAATTAAAATTAAGAAGCCAATACGTTTATTTTAATCTTTAGCTTCTAAAAACTAAAAATCAGAAACCAAACCCAACTTAAAAAGCGGCACTCAAGTTGTCCGTGAATCGAGTGCCTTGCGCATCATGCTATCGTGTTTTGATGCTCGCAAACCCTAAAGCACAAGATTCCTCTTCCCAGGAAATTGCTTGCGTACGTCCTCTCAAAAAAGAAAATGAGATAAATGTGTACCTTTTCAGCATCTCTCTCTCTCTCTCTGCGTGTATGTGTGCCTGTCTCTATCCTCTCTCTGTACGTAGGCCCCAGGGACAGAAATGACACCAGAGGGGAAATGGGCGGCAGGCTGTGCAGCAGCACCGCTGAACGTTCATCTTCTTGGCAACTGGAGCGCAGGCGCGCGACCGGCGCCACAACTCTCGGTTCATGGCCGGCAATCTGACGCCCATTTCTGCTAAAATGATACTAGGATCGAGCAAGAAATTGACCAACTTTCTCGTGTTCTGTTCTGCCAAGAGACAGACGCTATCACCACACTACGCAATGGCGACACTCGTGGTAATCATCTGTCTGATTAGGCCATGCACGCGTCGTTCATTCCCATGGCAGCTCGAGCCACACGAACACGACGCTCGAATCTTGGAGAAACGGTACCGCACATGCCATCGCGCTGCATTGGCATACAAGTATTTGGCCGCTTTTTATGAGAGAGTGCACTGCCTTTTTACCCCCCTGCTTTGCTAGCTTTTGCAGACGTTGCAGCCATGTGTTGTGTCATGGCTAGCTGAAAAGCTCTGATCATGGCGAGAGCTAGCTGAGCCAAAGGCATCTCTTGAGCCTGCTGATCTATCCAGATTCACGACATATACAGGTAGCTAGATTTCTCTGGAGAAAAAAGACGGGTTAACGGTGTGCTAGTCCGGTGGTTAGTCGCTAACCACACGAATAAACAAGCTTAATCCCTGGCAAAGATGAACGATAGAGAGCTTATTAAAATGTGAGGCCAACCACTGATTGAGATGTGTACACCTTGCAAACACTGTGACAGTGTAGTAGTACCTTTTGCAGCTTGCAGTTGCAGACAACCTTGATTGATCGATCTATATGGCACAAGCACGACACAACCGGATTGTGGACCAGTGCCGCAGGAAGACGCCTGGTTTATCACTTGTGTAATCTTTTAATCTAGAACTGAATTCAGAAATGAAAAGAAGTCACTGAGTTAGTATGATTAGTGCTTTTTTTTATTTGTTTTCTTTGGGAGCTGGAAGAGTTGGTTAGTGCGATTGTAAAAATACAAGAGGATGAATCAGATCATAGGATTAAATCTCACAAAAATGTGTAAATAACCCACGTAACATATGGTTTGTAGAACGCTCAGGCTGGAATCATGATATATCGGTTGAGTTCTTTTGGACTTATTGCTTGTGTCTTTTAGTTTATGCTATAGTAATTAGTTTTTAAACAATGTGTCTTTTAATGTGGAGTCTACAAATTGATTGTAATAGATATAATACCACATTCATCTATATTGCCTAAAATCATATGCGGGTATCTCCCTCTCCGTATTCTTTCTTACAAATAGCTAGAATAAAAAATCATAAGCCAAAAAACATAAACCACAATAAAAAAAAACTCATACATGTTTGATCTACAAACTATCCGGAATGTTGTGCCGGTTGGACTTCCTATGGGTTGGCTTAGACTTTTTTGCTTGAGTATGCTAGGACAAATAAAGCTGGGCCGTCGAATTCCAGAGTTTAATCCATTCTGAAATCAACTTTCTGATCATTACGTTGTTTTTCCACATAAGCGGGCAACTACATGATTCCGGACTGATCTGGTTTAATTAACTCTACCAAAGTACGAACCTTGACGGCCGGTACGAATGATTACATGAATTCTGCTAAAACTTTAGGTGGAACGATCATATCGACCAATCACAAAGAATAAGATCTTTAATCGAGACTAGGCAAGGATTTCATCTTTAATTCCTGTTCCGGCCGATAACAAATACTAACAAGGACACACATTGATGCCCTTGGTTTAGAAGTACTGCTCTCCATGATATGGTAAACTAGAAAGGATCAAACAGTTGAAGGACCGGTGCAATTAAAACGACTCAAATCAATTCTGAAGATCGATCCATACCTACCTACCATCTTGACCTGAAGAAATTTGTTTCTTGCATGGCATGAAATTCTCTTGCTTTTATGAATCGAGTTTAAGAAAATCTTTGTAGGGTTTCGTTTATGTGCTGAGTAGTTGTAATTGATGTTGCAACTACCAGATATCCAAAAAAAATTGAAGACTTGCAGACAAGTGTAGGGTGACTCATTCTACAGGGCCTTTTCTTTTCAACTTTTGAAATCTAACTTTCAAACATAATGTCCTTTCAAGACGGGGTCTATAAATTGATTATAGTATACACTATAGTGACTTCATTTATATCGGTCAAAACCGTACGTGAGTTTCTGTTGTTCTATACTCTCTCTCATGAACTTTCACAAAAACCGTAAGCCAAAACAAAAAAGAATAGACCCTATATTTGCTTAGTGAGACAATTGGTCTCTATAGGCTGCATGCATGGCAGGGATATTACTCCATCTGTTTTTTTACTTGACTTCTTAGAATCCACGCCGTCAAGCTTTTTAAAGTTTGACCATCAATAAATTTAAAACTACATAGATTGGTCATACGAAATTATATCATATTTTTTGTTAAAACATTTTTATAATATTACAATTTTATTAGTATATATTAGTATAAAATTATAAAAAAATATCGGTTAAAATCGCATCTTAATATCAAGTAAAAAAGAACAGGGTGAGTATTGATCTAGCGGAGGGCACCATAGAGGCATGCATAGTCAAATTTGGATCCTTGATTGAAGAAGAGATCAAGAAGCCAAGAACTAATTAACTACTTCTGTTTATATGTGGCTGAAAAAAAAATCAGTTGAGATGATATTTTCCATCTTTCATGCAAATCTCATTGAAAGAAGTAATCATCATTAGCAAGGTATGTATTACCTTTTTTCCCCTCTTAGTCCCTTTCCAGAGCAGCACGGTTATATATACTAACCATTTGGTTTAAATTTTCACCTGTTTGAGTAAACTAACCGACCAACCAGCAGAAAATTTAACAACCTTGAATGGTATCTTCCCCTTTTGAGAAATAATTAACTTCCTTGACAGCCCTACCACTACCGAAAGAGTATAACAAAAGTAGACTAGTGGAATCACAAACCCAAACACAAAGTATACTTTTCTCCTTTGCCTTCCCTTGAAGCACATCGCTACTCATGTCCAGACCATTGCATCAAAAACTACTCATACCCCCATCAAGGTCACACACGCACACATACATATAGATAGAGAGAGATTGTTCCAATCAATGGTACCTTTGTTTGCTCTCACATCATCTTCATCATGTATCCTATCCTATCATCTACAATAAACAACATAAACACTACGTGATATTCCATGGCATGCACCACAATACGAACTTGGTTGCGCAGGTTGTGTCTACAACCACGTGGTGTGTCACACCGTGTGTGGCCGTTGTTTGGTTGGTATATATTCGAAAATGCGATACAAAATATGTGTCACTCTGGGCCATTCGTTATTCTCACAATCATGTACCAAAAAAATTTAGGGGAAAATTGAACGTGGCGACGAACTAAACAAGCCGTTAAATTACCTGTAGGTAAAACCACCTGCACTCATCGATCCTCCATCAAGATCAAATGTGTTGTTCCGATGGTTCTGATCGATTATTACTCCCATCAGTCACCTCATCATGAACCTGATCAGCAACAAGCCAACAAGCTACCTGTTACTTAGTATGTGATCATGCATAGCCACTGCAACAGTTTGCTTGTGCAAGTTGGGACTTGGGCGTCTATTGCTCGCCATGGGCCACGCTTGGAGCAAAGCTGAGAAAAGCTAAGCTCGTGTTGGATTGCACTTTCACAGGTCCGCCGCTTGCATTAGGGCCTGTTTATATTAACTGCAACTGATATTTTTAGTTAAAAATAAATAGTAATAATGAAAAAAGGTGATTTTTAGAAGAAAATAACAAGTAGTTGAGAAAGTAAGGGAGAGATGCATGTGCGAGACGAGAGTGGAGTGGAGTGTGTGATACACCCATAACCCCTTCCCCGAAGCGAGAGGAGTGGAGTGGCTCAATGTAATACTATGGCTCATTAGTGTGAAGGTCCATGTGGTCCATGTAGAGTGGTGGGATTAGTCCTACTTACCTATCTAATGTGAGTTGTAGAAGCATATAATGTATGTTGGGTCTAAACGTAGCATCTCTGGGTTAAGCCTTTTATACGAAATGAGGATGAAAGTGTAAGTGGAGTACTATGCATGCGTTGATCTACCCCCACGATGGATTGTGCTTCGAGTGGACTTTGGGTCAGGATGTTACATATGATATCAGAGCATCAACCTTTGCTGCATAGTCACGTGTGGGACAGGGGCGTGGGCATATGGCGTATGATGTGTGTGGGTCTGGAGTGGACATACGGTATGTCATATGTACCAACACTGGACGCACGAACATGCATTGAGGGGTGGTTCTGATCATTTGCCGGATATACGGTGTGTTGCTGAGGGTGCCAATCCTTAAGGGGAGTGAATGTAATACTCTGGCCTTTTAGTGTGAAGGCCCATATGGTCCATGTGGAGTGATGGTGGGATTAATCCCATATTATTTTTTTAATGTGAGTTGTACTAGTATATAATGTCTATTGAGTCTAAACGTAGCATCTCGAGTTAATCTTTTTACATACGTGAGCTTTCCCAATGGTGGATTGGACTTTGAGTGATTTTTAGGCTAGGGTATTACACTTAAGTAAAAAAACAGAAATAGAAGGTAATATAAATAGATTTTGATCTTTTTACTTAGTTGTCTCCTCTTAATTTATTTGAGGGGGACCTGTTTCGATCTTGCGCATCTTGACAAGATAAAGATTTCTTGAATCGTCTAATTCGACACCTCATCATTGATACGTTAGTACCATCTAGAGTTCTAGACCATACCTGTCGGTGGCCTGCATGGCGTGTAGTTGTAACGAACCTTCACGTGTAATTTTGCTGATGTTATCGTGTAAGAGAAGCCAAAACAAGGAGGCATGGGTACTGCGTTGAACGGGGATTGTTCAGATACATATCTTCTTGCACCATATCAGATGTATGATACGAGTAGTTTGATGTGCAGCTTATAGGAATTTTACACTTAATTTGAGTGGACTTGCTCAAATATACCATTCTAGACTAAATAGATCGATGGATAGTAGACAAAGATCCAATTGTTTTTTTAACCGAATCCAAGTGGTTCCAAACACTTGTAGTTGCGAAGATGATCATCTGACTCTTATCATCTCTCCTTTATCTTTCATGTACCTCTTCACATTTTATACTCTAGATTCGACTTGTAGTGTACATTTTAATCTCTGGAGTCTAGGCACGTTGGAACCTAACCTAAGGTGGCGACAAAACTAGTCCAGAAATATCTACCTTTCCATGAAACTCATGCACTCCAATCAATCAAAGGTTGGAGCCGGTTCCTTTTCTGAAAGAGGAGAGGTGGATTGAGAGATTAACTAATGTTCCAATATGTATCATAATATGTTGGAAAATAAAGTTAATTGGGGCCAAGGAAACTAAACACATGCTGGAAGATGTGTTCATGCTACCTGCCAATCTTCTTCAAAGTTAATGCCAGTTCAATTTCTCAGTCTTTGCATCGACAGTCAAGACGTAGAATTACCTTTTTCAGGAAAGGACAAAAAGGAGGCTATGTTTATTGTTCTCTCTAAGAAGTACATCAAGGAGAAAACTTTCTATGTGAATGCTGTAATTAAAGAGGAGAATGTTAATTAAGAGAGTATTAGATATGCTATTAATGTGAGGCTGCTGAAATGGGTTTCCTCGCATAGTCGGGTGGAAGAGATAGATATGTTGCTTCTTCAGCACAGTGCAATAGTGAAAGGAAATGCTCAACTAGAGTACTAGGCACATACCACACCAAACAAAGGTTCTTAACTTCTCAACTTATTTGGAAGATGCTTCAGATTGTAGCTACAATAACTTGACAGAGGTTACCTCGAAACGAAAAGGAGCAACTTGACAGAAGACGTAGGTGCAACCGAATGCTACTTCTCCCAGAAATTGCTGTTGAAGGATATTCGGAAGTGTGGTTAGGCACAACGTAAAAAGTTGCTGTAATGTTTGAGAGAAACTACTCTGAAGCTGCTTCCGCCACTTCACTGCAAGATTGCGCATTCTGCTGGCTATGTTAGTCATGTAGCGACGAAGATGTCATAGTGGTAGTGTACATTGTTCTTCTGTACTACCAATTCTTGGCTGCTGAAAGCCAACAATTGTACTTGTCCAGAAACCCCTGTGAAATTTGCACGCCACATTCTGTGATGATACCCACTCGTACATGTGAAAAAACCACATTCATAATATTATATATAAAAAAGACAGGCAGCCACACGTGGCCCGCGGCGATCCTCCTAGGCCAGCCGTTGGCCATCCGTGCGTCTATGGGATTAATTCTATACTCTCTAGTAAGGATGAAAACAGTAAAGAATAATCCATCTTATCTGATATTTGTATCTGAAAAAATATGGTAAACAAAATTCGTATTCAAGAATGTTCGTACCCGTATTTGAGAATGTTCATATTCGTATTCAAGACTATTTGATTTGTATTCGATCCGTTTTCATCCTTGGCGACCTCTCTAGGGATGATTGTATGAAGTAATTTTCTGATGAACTAAGGTTCACAAGCAAAAGGTAAGAATTACTTTGCATAATTTTTAATTTTATGTGCTACACTGCTAACTCATGTAGATGTGTAGTCATGTTACATGAATTTATTATATCGAGATTTGTTACAAAAGTTTTAGAATATTCGCATTCGATCGAATTAAGTATATATTCGATTCGAATTTGTCACGACATTCGATTCATATTCGAATTCGAGAACGTTTAAATTCGTATTCGTATTCATTTAAAAATATGAATTTGTATTCATATTTGTTTTTAAAAAATATGGATTCGTATTTAAGACTATTCGATCCGTTTCCATCCCAACTCTCTAGTAAAACAATAATGTCGTTTTAGATTATTTGGAATCAAACTTTTAAAATTCTGTCCATCAATATCTTTTCAGTATTTAGATTAAATACATAAAAATAATATATATAAATTTGTCTCAAAAAACTTTTATAAAAGCACAATTTTGTTAGGTCTTATAAATTTATTATAATACAAATTAGTGGTTAAAATTATGTTTTGGACACCATGTTGATATCCAAAATGATGTTCTTTTGTGACTGGATTTTGCGACTGGAGAGAGTATATATTATAATTGTTACAATTCTATAAGAAATACAAGTATATTTTCAGTTAGAAGCAATAGAGTTGTATAATTAATACAATCCTTTTATAAATCTATTACAATAAAAATTAGTGGTTAAAATTACGTTTTAGACACCGGATTGATGTCCAAAACGACATTATTTTATGCTTAGAGAGAGTAAATATTATTGTTACAATTGTATAATAAATACAACTATATTTTTAGTTATAAGCAATAGAGTTGTATAATCAATACATTCCAAAATATAATCATATGTATTGTAGTATCTAGCTACGCAATTGGACGAAAAACTCGGCTAATTTAGTTTATGAGAATACTTAGAAGCACCACCCCAGACTGAAATGTCGTGCTTGTTTCACTAAAAAAAGGGTTTTTTATTGTGCAAGTGGAACCTAACCACCTCCCTTGTGGCCTTGTCACAAGTCGCAGCAGAACAGTGGTCGGCCATAATGCATTCAAAACGTTTGGAATTGGTTAAAAAGGCTTGCATTAAAATGCATTTGGTTAAACAAAACACAACGATGGAATTTAATGATCCTCCATTAAGACAGACGTTAGCAAACATGAGTATTCAGCAACAAATCGTTCACAGAATCAACTTCCGGATGCCGAGCCGAAGCCACCACCACCAGAGATGATGGCCACGGACGCCAAGAACCCAACCAAACACCTCCCCGAGATCGACTTTGCCGGCATTCACCCGGCAGCGCCAGGCGCCGAGGGCGCTCGGTGGGCGCCTGGAGTAGAGAGATCACCCACTGTATTCGGTTCAACATTAAGCAGTCAAGGTAGTAAGTGCGTCCATAGCCTGCTCTTCTCCGGGCAGGCCCTTGCTAACATGCCCTTCAGGCTCCCCACCGAATGTAGCCTCTCTTCCAGCCTCCACCTCACAACCGGAACTTGCTGCATGAAACAAAAACATGAACACACACACACACACAGAGGTTTTTCCTTCTTTAGCTGCCTAAATGAGATCCTCCAATTCGTGCAGAGAGCGAGCATGTATCATAATTCAATTTGGGCGTGTAAAGGGGTTGCTTGCCTTTGATATCCAGAGGATGTAGAGCGCTGCAAGCTCCGCCTGGACACGCGCCTCACCAAACTCATCTGCAGGAGCATCCAGGCAGTCTGACAGGAGGTATATCTCCTGGGCTAGGAAGAGATCCACCAGGGACGTGCTCGGACTGCAGCCCTCCGTTGTTGACGGGCAGGTTTTCTCCTCACAGCTGACCAAGCGCTGTATCCACCACTGTGAAAGGAACCGACGATGGATCCACAAGGACTGCAGCGACACATCACAACCAGCATAAGGAAAACAACCATCTTGACAAATCAACCATACTTCTGCAGTAATAATAGCATGTTTGATTCATAGTGGGAAGAACAAACCTCTCTCCCTTGGTACCGTCTGATGAGCATCTCATTCCATCTCAGTTCCTCCTGTCAGATCATATACAAATCAGTTCCTACCAACATAGGTGGGTGTCAATTATCCATGGCCTACAGAAATCAATGTTCTAAAACAAAGTGATTAGTGTACAATGAAAACTGAGGATAAGGTGGGGCTGTAAGTATTCATAGCAAACAAAGTGATTAGCTTTTGACAAAATACACCATACCTTCCACAGTATATCAACTTCTGACTGCCAAACAAGGGAATCTTCTCCGTTGTCTACACTGCAACTGTCAAGTAATGCAAGCAGCAGGGACTGCAAAGAAGCAATAAAATGGCATGTTTGCATTAATGCACTTGAAAATGCATATAGGCTATCTTTCAAAATAGTTAGCAAACAGGGTATACGTGCCAAAACAGAATATTGGAAAGCGAGAATGAATCCAAATCCAAACATATCCTGAAGTTTCAAGCATGGTGTGCGTTACAGAGCTCTGCAAAATGATATGCAAACATATTGTGCAGGCTCTCGAAAAATGCTGTAAGGCCAATGACAAATCGTCGAGTAAGATATAAACTTGCTTTAAAAGGCCTGACCCTGCGGTAGTGAAAGCAGCAGTTGTCAGCAACATGCAACTCATTCCATCTTGTTGACTTCTTCAACTCATCCAGCACCTTCAAGAAACAGAAATTAGATGCTGGTGGGGATGCGAGCAGGAACTGATAACTGGCAAGCAAAATTTCTGCAGGTTTTAGCAACGTTGAAACAGTCATGGACAAAATTAAAGCTATGGTCTTCATTGTAGTGCTCAAAAGTCCACATACAAGATTGAAAATGAGAGAAGTAATTTTAATCGGCTAGAATTTTTTTATCCTCACCTGTCTTCTTTTCATGTAAGGAATAAGCCAGCATCGATGCCTCCATGCACGGTAGTTCATCTTTGATTTCTGCACAAGGAACAAAACTATCTACTTGTGTCAAATTAACTTAATAACTAGTTACATAAGAAATGCTATGAAAATTGTAATACGATGATCTCAGACAAGTAGATGAGAAAGGTGCTCTTGGTATTATGAATAAACAAATATTTATGAGTTATGACCTCTGCTATCTCTTTCACTAGTACAGATTCCTTCTCTATAAGCTCTGATACGTCCTGATGGTGTTCTGCAACCTTTTTGATAGCCCATCTCCTGTAGTACACAATTACTTTAAACTCTATGTTATTCCCACACTAACAAAATAAACATAATCTTTTGTGGCTAAACAAATGATATCCAGATCCAAACAGGAATATTATCAGGTCTTTTCAAGATCTTTAGATTACAATACTGGCACCATTTACTAGATATCCTACTTCTTCAACAGCAAGTTAACGGGAATAGTACTTCTGCCAAAAAAAGTTAATGCATATAGCCATTTGATACCAATTGGGAAGGCGATTGCATTTGCATGAGTAGAATGATGTATTCAAGTGTCATAAAAATTCAAGGGGAAAGGGTTATCTATCATACCAGTCAGCCATAGTCATCCATTATATTGTTTTAAAAATTCCCTAATTTTTTTAACTCATGATCTGAAAGAGTTACCCAGACACCCTGATTTGACACTTTGACTAGTGCAAGATGAGCTGTACCTATGGCTCCAGGTGCTTTCATTCTTTGGCGAGTATGAAAGGATCAAGGCGCACAACTGCAGCTCATCCCTGAGTTTTGCGAAATCGTAATCCACTGATAGCACCATCTTCCTACATGAAAGAAAAGAGCCATAAGACAACCATGTGGAATTCCTTCCAACCAGTGCATGAAGCTTGTTGTCAACTCAATGAAATGAGCAACCTTTTAGCCATATGATGACACCATTACCTTGAGTTCCATGCAGTAAGAAAGTCAGGGCAAAGTATAAGTAGAGCCTTGCTGTGCCTCATCAAATCAGCTGTTGAGCACAGAACGTGATGGGCTGTTGTTGCATTGGAATATGCATGGCGTGCAGCGCGGCAGAGCTTGGGTAGGATCTCTGAGGAGATGGCGAGCTTGTGGTCTCTGCACCAGAAGTACCTCTGATGGAATTCTAGCACTTGGGATGTGGAATTGCCGGTTTGGCTGCAGTCTAGCGATTGGAACTGCGTCGGGTGCAAGAATCCCACCTCATCTCTGTGTGATTTTTTTTTTAGAATATCAGGAGAGTTAAGAGACCAGATTAGGCAGGAAACAAAGTGACTGGTAGGGAAAAATGCATGGTAAAAGAAGAGAATTGAATTGTGTTGGAAGGAGTGGTTGGAGAGGAACGGTTTGCCAACAAAATGGGTCAAGTAGGTGTTGGCTTAAAGAAACTGGTACGGGAATTGAAGTCGGATTGGGGCTTTATCTGGATGAAGAAACAAGGAACAGAAATTGCAGAGAAAATCTGGTGGCCTGGCTTACATGATGGGGTCGTCATGCAGGATTCGCTCAAAGTGGTCGAGGAGATCCTCCCCGAGCTGGCCCTTTTCCTCTTGCTCTGCCGCCACAGCTGCTGCTCCTGATTGTTCCATTCTCTCCCCCTTTCTCTTGCCACGATCTGGGTATGCAACAACACATAACCAACACAGAAAGAGTGGGTAGAGCAAAAAATGTTAGCAGTCTTACATTAATAACTCTTTAATCAAAGCGAGTGATGGATCAAGAATGAAAATGACTGGGCTCATCAATCAAAGCGAGTGATGGATCAAGAATGAAAATGACTGGGCTCATCATACATATCACCACACAGTGGAAGACACAGGACAAAGTTCTAGCCTGGGCAAGCCTACTTATTGGATAATATGTCGCAAACAAGTCAATATACGCATCATGCATGCAAAGTTAGCAAAGCACACCAGTTTAAACTAAAAGCAGAGTGCAAAAGACATACAAATGTACATAGATGAAAAACATATTGATCAGTGCAACAATCATATAGCTCAAAAATCCCTCACAACACTAGGCCTTGCTTGTTGCTGTTCTGCAACTTGTGCTCATGGTCAAGTTGTACCTGCATGAGTTGCATCAATTGCTAGAGTTGTCGTATCTACCAAAACCCTTGTTATTTCTGAGATTTAAGAATTGAAATCAATGGATTTTCTATACGCAATCAACCTTTTTTTTTTGCAAAACTAGTCAAATTTCTAACCTTCTGATCTGCTTGAAGAGTAGTGCTCCGGCGGCGGCGAGTTAGGGCATGGTTCGCCGGGTTATGGTTCAAGGTCGCCAGGGCCCAGCTATAGAGGGAGGGAGCGGCCACGGAGGCACAATGGTGGGTGGCGGGGGCGGCGGGGTGACAAGAATCGACGAGCAGTTAGGAGATGGGGGAAATGGTCGATGGCGAAGGTTCGGGAGGCAGGGACGAGGAGGCGGGCAACACCGTCGGCCGCCTCAGGAGGTGGATGCGACGGCGGGCGATGGAAGCCGACTAGGCGGGGGGTAGCGGCGCGCGGGGGAGGGGTGGGGGCGGAGTTTTTTTTTTTTGCTATTATGGTACCCTCGCTGAAACGGTATTTATACCGTGGGCTTCTCTCAAATAGTACCCTTGTTGTTAACACCTCTCTAAAATAGTATTCTCAGGGATTTGAACTAATTTTCATTTGATTTTTGAATTTTAATTCCTTCATATGACACCTGCCGCGTACGTGGTCCGGTTGCCCCTACCGACGTGTGACCATCCCTGGCTGGCGTGCGATCGTCCGTGGCCTGGGGTGCGCGCACTCCCGTGCGATCCTTGCCGCGCTCTCGCCTGGCGTTGACGGCGCCGCGCCGAGTATTCCGATCGGCCAGTCGGCGTGCCGCCGTCGCCAATGAAACCCAAACGATGTGAAAAGAAGAAAATAAAAGTGATTAGGGTTAAACAAAATGAGCAGGGCAGTTCAGTCAATTGGGGGACAATTGGGGGAGTACAAATTCGAAAATCAAATTATTTGAGTTAAAATCCCTGAGAATACTATTTGAGAGAAGTCTTAAGTACAAGAGTACTATTTTAGATAAGCCCACGACGTAGATATCATTTCGTCGAAGCCCAACTTAGAGGGTATCATAATAGCAAAAAACTCGTGGGGGCGGCGGCGGGTGAGGAAGACCGGATAGGGACATAGTGGGGAAGGGGAAGGAAAATAGCCGCTGGATCCAGATCCAATGGTCCAAAAACTTGACTGTTTTTTATGAAAAAATCAGTTAAGTGATTATTATAAAAAAAATTGGCTTAAAAATATATGGGTTATTACACCGGAATACCAGCTTGTTCGCTGTGCTCATGCAGAATGGCATGGAGGTTGAAGGCGGCGAGTGCTGGGCGCGGCCGTCACTCTCTCCCAGCTCCTTCCTTGTCGTCGTCGGTGACACGCTCTAGGTGCTACGCCTCAAGCCTCATGACTCGAACTAAAGTGGCGCCTATTTCGTTGTACTTAGAACACATCCATATCAATGATGGACCCAGGAATCAGGGGCGGACCCAGCAGGTAGTCCATATAGACCCAGGACTACCCTGCAATAGTGTAATTTGGCCCAAAAACTCCCGTGCCCTAAGTCACTAACCCGTCCGCCTGGCGCCTGGCGCCTGTCCGCCTCCGCCTGTCCGCCACTCCGCCAGGCGCCCATCCGCCTCCGCCTCCGCCTCCGGCCTCCGCCCGGCTCCCTCCGCCTCCGCCCAGGCTGCCAGGGCGCGAGGGCGGTGCTGCCTGCCCACCGGCGGGATCGGGAATTGGGATTGGAAATTTGGAATTGCCCGGTGAGCTCCACTGCCCAGCCCACTGATGATTGATTGGAATTGGGAAGTAAATTGTTGCAGAATTTGTTATCCTAGATGGTATCCAATAAAATGGGAAGAGCAGAGACGTCTTTGTTTGACTTCTAAGGAGTTAATTGAAGTCTGTTGGAACCAGTTCTCATGCAGCTATCTTGCTAGTGAATTTGATATAATGATATGTTTATGAAGTTTCTAAGAAAAGAGTAAATTGTGCGAAATTGTGCGATTGCTAGATGGTATGTTGAATTTATTTCGAACTTATTTGTTGAATTTAAGGTATTATGAGATCTTTTAGATATATTATGTTTTTTACCGAACCGTTTACCGAATTTTTGTATTAGATTATACCACATTAGATAATAATTTTTTAGTTAGGCATACCCTGGATTCAAATCCTGGGTCCGCCACTGCCAGGAATAAAATCAAGTTAGGGCGGAGAAGGCATGATGAAACTACATTACAATCGCACTAATAAGAGTATATGATACAAAATAGAAACAACAACTACAATTCGCATGTAAACATATGTGGATAATGGTAGGGCATTGAAAAATACTTCGGTAATGAAGGTTAATCCCTAGTTATAGATGAGCTGTAGAGGACGTAACATGTCAATTGTGAAAGATAGATAAGTAGTATCACAATTTGATAATAGAACATAAAAGATGCAATAAAAATGCAAGTATAAACCACCAATTTATGGTAAAGACATTAAAAAAACTAGTGAGAGTTCATACCATATACTACTAGTAATACATCACTCATGGTTTTCAATGATCTAGAGGAATTAAGGCTGCAAAAATACCATGCATGAATTGAACTCCATCTTTTGCTCATATTTTTTTGTAGTTGTAATTTGTCAGGCTGTCAGCAGAATTGAACCCCATCTCAAAAAGATGAAAAAAAAATCCCATAACTATTTCCCAGCTTCAGTTCATTCTTGTTGGCAGTATCATGAAATGGATTAAGCCTGAGTTTTGTGTTCTGATCAACGTGATGGCAGGTCCATTATGGTCAAATGTTGGGGTTTTCTGTTTGCATGAATCAGCCAACAAAGGTTAGCCCCATAATGACCTATGGCAAAGCAAAATGGAGTGAACGGACGGCAAAACCGGGATGGAGTAGTCTGTTATACATGTGCAACTATGCATATATGTATAACCACCACCATGTTTAGCTTATACACGTTTAATCTTGAAGAACAATGGGTCGCTTGTTTGATCTAGCTCAGTTCCTGTTAGTTCTCAGTCACTGTACATGATAATGGACTAAAGCAGTTTAATCTTGAAGAACAATGGGTCGCTTATTTGATCTAGCCCTGTTCATGTTAGTTTTCGGTCATTGTACAAGTACATAATAATGGACTAAAGCAATTACCTGTAGCCTGTTAAAAGATAGATGAGCACTGAACACTGCCTGACATAATCCTTATAGGCTTATACCTTATCCACCCAGGCAGGCAGCCACGGCCACCCACTGACCCACCCTCAAGCTGCAGAAAAGGGCAAAAGGCCGAACCGCCCCCAGGCCGCCGCGCCCCTGGTCGCCGCGCAGCGCTCCACCGCGCCCCTGGGCCGCCGCGCCGTGCTCCGCCTCGGCGCCTCCCCTAGGCACCGCGCCGCCGCGCGCCGTCCTCCACCTATGGTGTCTACTCTAAGGTTAGGGGGCGCCCTAGTGGTGGATCCAGGATTTTCATAATGGGTGTTCGAAGTTACAATAATTTTGTTTAATAGAAAATATAAAGATCCACGATAGCATAAATTAAAGTACAAATTATTCGTAGTAGAGACAATATCTTGGATAATATAGAGAAATTACAAAATAATTAAGAAAAATTACAATCTAACTCGATGATGCTTCATGACTTGGAAGCAAGATATCATCAAGGTTCTAAAACTCGATAACCGATACTCGCTCGGTCACCTCATCTTATAGTGATTATACGGTAATCGGTCTTGTACTCGGCCTTGTAACCTTTTTTTCTATTTTAATAACATATTTATATATGTAATTGTATGTTCATGTAAAATCAAAGCCACATTTGATGCTATTATTTTGATGTATATACTATTTGTGTCCATATCTTGTGGTGCTTGGTTGATTTCATAGTTAGGATATTAAATGGTCGCACTAAATTCATGCATCTTTCTGAGCATATTTCTACTTAACAGAAAAACAGAGAGAAAAGAACTCAACTCAGGAGTAGGGGAAGAACTCAACTCAACTGCAGACTGGGCTTGAGGTGGAAGGCCGCTGCCGGCGGGAGGGACTGCAGTAGGGGAGGACACCGCCTGAGGGAGGAGCCGCAGCAGGGGAGGACGAGATAAACCTGTAAGATGATGTCCTGAGCCACACCAAGATTTACTTAGGAGTTAGGACTACACTGAAATTGTATATATTGTTCCCGTATTCATACTTGATAGTAGGTCAGGCCAGTGTGTAATACCTCTAGTCTTTAAATAGAGAGAACTAATGTGTAACGAGAATGAGTTCTTCGTTGAGCACAAAGAACATTTGGGGCGCATTGCCAGAAGCTACTACGGTTACAAGTAGAAGTAGCACATATCCTATGCATCAGCAATACATCATTCATCATGGAAATTCGTTGCAAATTTACAATCAAAACTTAGAGCGCCTGCCGCCTTGCAACCTTTGAACTAAACTCAGCACATACCTGCACAAAAATTTATCGGAGCCGGAGGTGAGGCGGCCGCCGGAGCTGAACGCCAGGCCGGCAGGCAGCTGCTCTGGCGGAGCCGCGGAGGCACGGAGGCGCGGTCGCCGGTCGCGCAGAGCCGGAGGTGTAGATCCGTCCCTGGGGCGCCCTCTCTGCTGTGCAGACTGCTCGGTCAGCTCGGCCGCGCTGCGCCACTGCTCGCCCCGGGACTTCTATTCTACGCAATCTACAGGGATCGCCATCAATTCGCTCGGCTGCGCTGCGCCATTTGCTTCTGGGCTGAGACGCTCCCTGCTGCTGGGCTGAAGGGCCAAGGCCGCAGCCCAGTTGAGTTGGGCGAGACCGCGAGAGAAAAGCTTGGCGTCTTCGGGCTTCGACAGTTCGGTCGACTGCCGTCGTTCCGCTGCGGCGCTGCTTGCTCTGTTCTAGGAGGCGGCGACCGAGGAGGGGCCACTCGCCGCCGGGGGGTAGGGGGGCTGTCCGGCCGGCGAGCGAGCCGCCCGAGCTCGCCCGGAGGGTCGGTCCGCCCCTGATCCACATAGTTGTTTTCTTTCGTAGGCAGGCTTTGACGAATGGTCAGGTGTACAACCCGCTGCACCGCGTGGTGGTGGCCGGCGACGAGACCCGGCCGGTACTCTGCCAGCCTCTTCTCCTACCCCCAAATATGGCGCTACTGTACGCGCCCGACGAGGCGGTGCCGGTGGGCGACGAGCACCCCGCCGTGCACAGGCCCTTCGAGTATGGCGACTACATCAGGTTCTGGGCTTGTTCTTTTCCTCCGAAGCTGGTGATTTTTGGCTTTTACTACAGTACTTAACTTTTAAACGGAGTATTTTCTCAAGACGGGGTCTATAAGTTAAACGATCTACACATTAAAAGTCCAATATCTGTACCAGTCAAAATCACAAATGAGTGTTTGTCTCTCCGTAATCTGTACCGTAAACAGCTAAAATTCAAAAATTTTAACCAAAAGTCATAAGCCGTTGCCAGACAGGCCCTCTGCTACTCGCCGGAGGGGACGCAGCTCGCAGACAAGAAGCAGCTCGAGGCCTTCGCTGCTGTTGCCGTTAACAGATAAAGCTTCGGTGCACTAGAAAGCAAGAAACCCTCGTAATGCCCCTCCCCTTGTTAGTGGGTCATACAAAAAAGTTCACAAGGAATCAGAAAAATAAATTGATACAATGGTTGTTGATGATGCTAAGAAAGAAGACATAACAATTCAGTACATGTAATTACATGTTATATCAGAAATGGAACATAAGATCTCTATCAGACTATATATCTCTGCTGCAGCGAAGTATCTGTAGATTGCTGCATTTGCTTTACGCTCCAAAAGGAGGTTTCGGATTCACATCCTGCTGTGCTGGTCACCGCGCTCCTACCGTTTCTGGAAGTTCAAGTACTTGATGCCGTATCCGAAGAGGAAGAAGAAGACGATGACGTAGCCGAAATGCGCCAGCACGACGTACCCGAGGAAGTCGTGCTTGTAGCCCATGTTGTCCTTCAAGAAATCCTTCACCGTCACAGTGTTAGTTTGGCCAGTGACCGTGACGTTGCGGCTGCTGTCCCCAAACTGCGAGCCAAGGACGCCATAGATGGTCCAGGACACCGGGTTAGCCCAGTAGAACCATCTCCACCAGACAGGCATCAGCTGCAAGAGCGAAATGTTTTACATAAGCTCATGGCCTAGTTAGTAAGAAAAACAAGTGCTGTAACACCACTGCTTAATGAAGTGCCTACCGGTCGGGCTATTATGAATCCGGCAAAATTGTTCCATTGGGAGAGAACGAATGCGACAAGAATGTTCGCGAGCAGTTGGGAGGGAGTGCATGCAATCAACATCATGCCAAACAACGCGTAGTAGACGAAGTTCACGATCATAAAGAACAAGAAGTAGAAGAACTTGTCTGCCTTCCACTCGTAGCCGATCATGGAATAGATCAGTACAGTATAAAGAATACCCTGAGCTGCGCTGTAGACAAACTCGACAACTGCCTGTACACATCACTCGGTGTCAAGATAGAAGCTTGAGTAGATATTTTGTATATGTAAGACTTAAGTAACAGCCATTAGAAAATAACTACATGTAAGATAAGAAGATGAAAATGCACATTGCGAATGTTCTAAAAGCTCACTTATGAAACTAAATAGAGGCGTGAAGAGTCCATATTACCCATGTTCAGTACTGCAAAAGTCCACCTTTCCCCCTGAGCTAGATATCCAACCCCCTTAACTTTTGAAAACAGACTATTTAACCCCATAGCAGTGGTATTGCTAATGTGGACATATATTTGGGGGCTGATGTAGTGTCTCTTATGATGATTAAGCCAATTATACCCAAGGATACAAATCTCGGAACCGGGAGAAAACCCGCCCGGCAGTTGGTAACGGTAACCGGCTGGTAACCGGAAAACCGGCCAAAAACCGGTTAAACTTCGAAAAACAAAATTTAAATTTTGGGATAAAACCGGTAACAGGGAAAACCGGCCGGTAACAGGAAAACCTGGAAAAAACCGGTTAAAATTCAAAAACAACATTTGAATTCGGCCCGTTTTTTGGTCTCCACCAGTAAAACCGGTAACCGGATGTTATCGGCCGGTACCCGCCGGGTTTTTGGACCCTGATTACACCCACCCACCCTTTGTCTCTTTTTATCTCTTAAACTGTTGATTCATTATTTCGGCATATCTTCCTTTTCCAACTGTGACAACTACAAAAACAAAAAGGAATATGCTCTGCTATTTAACATTCCCTGGCCCTGCTCTTAACTTGGAGGTTAAGTACATCTGTCTGGAACAAGATCAATATATGCCCCGATCATCCTATATCTGTCAATGCATGGCTAGTAAAGGTGATTGGAAATTACTTGTGCAAACGCGTAGGACAATGGAGAGTACATCCCTGCTGCCTTTTCGCGGTAGAAGACTGTCCTCTCAATAGACACAACAGGCAAAATTGTGAACAAATTTGCAGCTCCAAGGAAGAAAACAGCAGCATAGGTGGCTCCAAGTAGACTATACAAGTCCTGCTGGGAGTCTCTGCACATTTGGAACAAAACAAATCAACAGATCAACCAACAGGCATTAGTTCCACAGGTCATTGGTCTAACATCATTCCACGAATTGATTGCAATTAGAACAGATGAATGGGTGGAATTTGGAGAGAAATCAGAATATAGAGTAGAATCATACACATTCTTTCCCTTGCGCCAAAAGAGTGTACCAAAAACTAGACCGTAGAGAAGTGTCATAAGATAGCGCATAGCATTATAGGGTGGATCCTTCCAATAAGATCGAAATTGCTTCCATGTATTTGCCATACACTGATTTAGGAAGTTCTGAGAATATTTGGTAGGAAATGAGAGATCCTGGTAGCCTGGAGGTGGAACACTCAACTCCTTAATAAGTTCTTGATTGCTCCTGAACATATTGGTTAAAAAAATGTAAGAGCATAAAAAAGAGGAAAATTGCTGTTTTGCTTGTTTGACCATTCAAATAATTCAATTCACAGTTTATAGGTGTTAATATCGCTCATTTATTTACCGATAGAGTGCAGAATTGGCATATATTTCAGCAAAATCTATGTTCAGACGAGCCTCAGCTAGAGGAGAGCTAACTTCCAGCATCCATGTTGCTGGATTATATCCTTCTGTGATTTTGGGAACACTTGGAATTGCCTGCAGGAGAATGCTATACGTTAGAGGTATCCTTTTGTTGTCTCACATTAAGTAAAGGACTTCTCCATTCCATATTACATGCTCCTCTGTTTCTAAATAGATGCTGTTTAAAACATTGACACGGTCCACAATAGACACATTTGACCATTACTTTTCTAATTATATGCTAGTATAAATTATTAAAAATGTAATGGTATGTAAGTACTGTTGATGACAGATATGCTAATACATTTCCATGTGACAAATCTAAACACTTATATTAGTGGTTCAAAGTTTTAAAATTTTACCAATTACCAGCACAAATTCTAAAATGGAATCTGTTTAGAAATGGAGGAAATAGAGAATTGTATAACTTTTACAACAACAAAGTTTTATATCACAGATCATAGTTAAAAAATAGTTCACATATATTTTGTCAAAAAGAGAGAGAGAGTGTTGACTCAAATGGTTCAAGCAGTTTCCAAGAATCAACCTTCGTCCAACAGCCAAAAATATATTGACTTCAAATCATAATGTATCCCTACTAGTTTATGTGCATACGAACATAAATTTATCTACACACCTGCTTTCTGCACCATTGTGCATTATTAGAAATGGCCTACAAGACCTTGAAACAGTTGAGTAGAATTCCCAACTAACAAGCATAATTTTAGGGTACTAATAAAGTCCCACTTTACCCAGCAAAATTGCATGGGTCTAGTCCACACTAGTTGTAATTGGCTATAGCAATATCGATAGTTAGCATATTAGAACTTGATTATCGTAAACTGAAACATATTATCAAAGACAATTCACCTCGAAATATTCAACTAGTGTATGAGAATGCCGGCCAAGCTTGCCAGCATATATGACCCGTCCTCCCCTCTTTAGCAGCAAAAGCTGAAAGAAAAACACAACCATTTTTCAGTATAACCCTGCAGAGATAAAAAAAACAAAAGAACATAAAACAGGAGCAAAGTTGCAAGGACCTCATCAAAAGACTCAAAGATATCAATGCTGGGTTGATGGATTGTGCAAACCACAGTTCGTCCTGTGTTAACTGTATTTCTCACAGTACGCATAACAATTGCTGCAGCTCTAGCATCAAGACCAGAAGTTGGTTCATCCATGAAGATAATTGAAGGATTTGCAACTAGTTCTACAGCAATTGTCAGCCTCTTCCTTTGTTCAGTTGATAACCCGCTAACACCAGGGAGACCAACCAGAGCATCACGCAATACATCAAGCTCAACTAGTGACATCACTTCCTCCACAAACACCTACAGTGGAATTATTTTCATCAGAAATAATTAGCAGTTTCAACACCTAAGATACGACATGTTGCATCTTTTCTTCAGTATCATGATCATTGAGCAGGCCTTGTAGAAACTCAAACAAAACTAAAAAAATGTGAACAACTGAACATAACAATGCAATAAGTAGTATCCATATTTGAAGTATATATTAAAGAGCAATATGATCTCATGATGTGTTACTCATAATACAGGCTGCACTGATATATCAACATATACAAAGATAAAATGATTAATCCACGCAATGATTAATCCATTCAACAATAGTATCTCACTTCACACTATCTTAAAAGGATGCAGAGGGTCGAGGTTTAGTTTTCGATGTGTCGAACTTGTCTTGATATAGGTCAAGATTTAGGAAAACACTTAAGTTGCTAGGGAAGAGAAACTAACTTATTCTGTTTTTTGATGGAAAGCAACTTATTCTTTCAATAAGCACATTGATAAAAGCATATGACTAAGGATTAATAAGCATGGTGTCAGTTAATGGACAATATATATACACCCACTCAAAAGTCAAAACTACAATTAACATGGTTACTTTCCTCTAGCAGCATCATGAGTTCAAGCATATGGAATCCGAAAAACAGAACAATAGAACATGTACCTTTCTAGTATTTTCATCAACTTCTGAGGAAAGGCGCAACCAAGCAGAATAGACAAGAGATTCATACACAGTGACATTTGGCGAATGGATATCAGTTTGCTCACAGTAGCCACTGATACGGGCAAAAGTGTCTTGTTTTTTGGGGTAACCAGAAAGCTTGATATCTCCCTCAATGGTTCCACTTGTCTTTCTTCCTGCCAGTACATCCATTAGAGTGGTCTTTCCAGCTCCACTGACACCAACTAATGCAGTCAAAACACCAGGTCTGAATGCACCACTAATATCAGATAGTAGCTGGAGGCGACTTTCTGCGAATCCTTGTGCCTTCATTTCCTACAAAACAAGATTTAGCATTTCAAGTCCGTATCTGAACTGTATTCCTTGATTCAAGCAGTAATTGCTACTAGCTTAATTCAACAATGATTATTACATGACTCCAATTAGTAATGTCCCAGCTAGATAAGGCCATAAGGGGCAAATACTTATCTATAAGAGGAATCAAGTCAAGCTAATTTCAACTCCAGCTATGATGTGTCTCATCAACTTTGCACAATTTGGTTATGTTAAAAAGTTAGTATATCTTTGTAGAATATCAACTTACAGCGGGCATGTCAACGTAGTAGTTCATGTGGTTGAAAGAAAGTGAAAGAGGCTGGAATGGCAAGACCATTCCTGTCTGGGTTCTCCTGTTTGCTGCTCCATTTGTACCTAACATAATTATGCAGACGCAGGATAAATTACGAGATGGTACATACATAGAAAGATTAAAAATAGTAAACAAATCTGTATGCTTCATGGTGCTTAAACATACTAGTGTGAACTGTATATAAGAATAAAGCCATAACATAAATTAGGGCCTGTTTGCAATGTAGGATTCTCATAGAATTTCATAAGAAACCATACATCCAGTGAGAGTGGATGTTTCCTTTCCAAATGGGACCTTATTGAAAACATCTAGGAAAACATGAACAATTTGATATAAATCAAGCTGAGATAACCAATATGAATTGAAGATGACGTATGAGACACATTTGCTGCTTTCTCACCATGGGTAACCTCGGACATTTGTTCTTGATTTGCTGTTTCTGTTTCCAACTCATTTTCGTTGGCATCATCAGAAACTACAGTATTTGAACTGCCACCAGCTGTAAGAAAAATAATACGTAAGAGCTACTCCTAGGCATCAGACAAGTAATAATACCAGGAAGAGGAAAGGTGCATACAGCTGAGGTATGTAAGAGCACAAAGGTAGAGAATGTTGAAAAGAATCATAAATCCTATCAAGGCTCCAATGGAAAGCCAATACCCCCATTCACCCGTAAAGTAGCCTTTGGATTTGAGAATAGCCTCCCCTAGCGTTCGTGCAGAAATGCTTCTGTCAGTGTTTGGCTGCAGTTCAAAGGTGATATTAGTTCCACATCAGTCAAATGTTCAAAAATATTTAGATATATCAACATTCTAGAAATTGGAGGTGATGAAACTTAATATGATAATTTTTCTTTGGAGTGTTGGCATTAACAACATCTATAAAAAAATGTCTTATCTTGCGGAGGAAATCGATGGTTTTGTCTTATATAAAATATAGAGAAAATATTACATTTCAAGAAAGAAAATTATTGTGTTGACAGAAAACTTACAATGGCCCACCTACTGGCAAGGAATTCATTAACTGATATGGCATTATTGCTATACATCATGGGAGATGTCCAGTAGCCCCATATCCACCATGGTTTAATGTCATCTTTACACATAAATATGAAGAACCCGATAAGAAACAGAAGTTAGTAGTTCACACTGGAATATTCAGAGTAAATAAGACAGAAACCTCAACAAAAAAAAAAGTTTCAATCAATTTTCAAGGATGTCACTTGACTCACTTCTAACAAACCACAACTGTTGTTAGCTACGTTTTTGAGCCAAAAGGACTAAGATACACTTTCCAAAATGATACACTTACTTCTGCGCACGAGGAATCCTCCAAAGATGAAAACAAGAAGCAGCACAAACATGCCAAATGTATTAGCTACCACCATCGATCTTAAAATTGCGCCTAGCAGCCGGAACATTGCCATAGCCATCTGGTGCGTACAAAAGTATGCTAGAAACTGGCTAAAGAACCTGAAATCAGTAGCAGATAACAGATGAACTCATCAAGTCAAAAACTAATATAACATTTCCTTGTATGCAAATCTTAAAAATGAAAAACTGAGGAAAGGAAAAGGTGGCTACCTTCCTGCAGCAGGTGCAAAACCTATAACATAATATGTAAAAATTATCCAAACAGATGATTCCATAAGCGATAAAGGAATCTTTAAAATGATGTTTGCAACTCCAAAGGTCCACGCCGGAAAGAACAGGTAGTCTCTCTGTTTGTAGAATACTGGTAGCTTTTCTATGGTCATGTGAAGCTCACCAAATCCGTTGAACATGATTGTGATCAAAGAAGAAGTCAAAGCACCATTAAATTTCACGGAATCCGAAAATTTCCTGTGGGGCATCTTTGTTCTGAAAAACATAGTCATGGTTACAAGTGCCAGGATAACCAATTGAAAAGCCTTGAATATGTAGACGAAGGAGCTGCGCTTCATCAGCAGCCACTCTCTTGACAACACTGCCTTGAGGGACTCCCAACTAGATAACCCATACTTCTTGGTAACCAACGCAGCAGGATGTGTTTTAGATTTGTCGTAAGGAATTTGCAGCTCTTTCTGGAGCTTCTGCCCGACATGGAAAGTCTTGAAAAGCTGAGCAAACTCGGGGACTGACACATAACGATAATGCTCCTGGTCATGGAACCAGTACTGCTGTTGATCTTTCCTGGAAGTCACCTCTTGAAGGAAGTCAGCCACTCCTTTCCGTTCAGGACACCGGAAACCAGCACTCTCGAAGAATTCGAGGATGTTCTCTCGTGGTCCATGATAAACTATGTACCCTTCTGATAGCAGAATGATGTCATCGAATAGATTGTAGGTCTCAGGCGGAGGCTGGAGGAGTGAGATCATCACTGTCGCACTCATCACATGGACCATCTGTCTGATGTATTTGACAATCTGAAATGTGCTAGAACTATCAAGCCCGGTAGATATTTCATCCATGAACAAAGCTGTTGCAGGTCCAGTTAGCATCTCTCCTATAATCAAAGCAATTACACAAGTCCAGGATTAGGGTTCTTGATATGTCAATAACGTAATATCAGGATTCCTTATGCACATGATAAATTATTTCATGCTCAATATCTCCGAGGAAAAATTACAGTTAGCACTTAGCAGTAACTTGACAAGGAAAAGCTGTTGCTGAGCCACCTAGTAGACTGATACCATAGGTTCTTGGATTTCTTAGTTTAAGCATATTGAAAAAAAAACACTGATTTAGCAAAAAAAAAAAGTAGTAGTGCCCCAAAGGGTTGTATCATGGTAGCTGTGCCCCAGAGGGTTGTATAATGTGTAATTAGATCCCATAGGGTACACACTGGACTCCCAAAATATATGATTTGAGATAAATAACTGCCAATTTATTCTGCAAATTCATATAGAAAATTCTTTATGTCTAGGCTATATTGATCATGATTTCTGATATATTTTATTATTTTAATGTGCATGATATGCATGCGTACCAGTTGTCACGCGTTTCTTCTGCCCACCAGAAATACCTCTTTTCATCTCACCGCCAACAATAATATCAGCACAAATGTCAAGTCCAAGCACCTGCCGAGATTTAAAAACTCAATTAGCACAGCAAATCTTGGCCCGTTTGCATCATGGAAAGAAGTATTAAGTTTTCATTTGCATGTCACGGTAAAAGGGGATAATACACGTGTACCTCCTGTTTTTCTTTTAAAGAAAGTGTACTAGAAAACAAATTCTCGCACCACTTCATTTAAATAGATCGATAAAAGAAACAAATGGCCAAATTGAGGCTAGAAGGCCTAAACCATGTATTCTAACTTGTACAATGGTTACAGAATCTCACCTTGAGAATAAGATCTGTGATAACGTTAGTGCCT
Source organism: Dendrocalamus latiflorus (assembly GCA_017311315.1). Taxonomy (NCBI): domain Eukaryota; kingdom Viridiplantae; phylum Streptophyta; class Magnoliopsida; order Poales; family Poaceae; genus Dendrocalamus; species Dendrocalamus latiflorus. Next base: position 21,035,270 of record CM029671.1, on the reverse strand, counting down.
TTTCCTTCTACTGCGGTTGCCTTCATGAAAGCATCAATCTCAGGGTCAGGCTTAATACCTGCACTTTGTTCCCGTCTTGCTAGTTCTGAGAGCATGTCATATCTGGCACCAATGCCTAGACATCGTCTTGAGAAGTCCAATGTCTCTCTTACTGTCATTTCTGGATTGTGCAGATCATACTGACTGACATATGCACTAGTCCTCTCAGGATAGAACTCTGAAAATGTATGACCACAGTATGTAACCTTCCCAGACTCCTGTAGCAATCGAGTGATTCGGCATACTGTAAGCATATATAATCAGAAGCGACTCGTCATCAAACTACATGAATAAAAATGCGACCTTGAGATTTCCATCATGCTTCCCAGTCAGTGCTCGCATAAGTGTGCTTTTCCCCGATGATGGAGGTCCGAGGAGAAGTGTCAACCTGACAGTAGTAGTTTAATACAATAGTTCAAAAGAATAAGAATATTCTATGTTATCAAATAACAGTAAAACGACTACTTTGTAAAAGACAATGAGAAGAAATAGCTTCAGAAATCTGGTCCGCAGTAATATATTATATCTACAAACAATTTTGCAGGCAGAGCTAATACTGTGCATTCAAAATCTCAATAATGCGTGGGACATGCTTTTATTCTATTCCTATTTACCAAAGGGGAAAAAGCCTGAATTTCAGAGAATACATGGTTGCATACATCACATAGATTAGATCACTGTCACTTGGGAATTGTGTTCGCTCAAAAGAACCGTTCTGTACCTCGATGGCTTAAGAATGCCGCTGACATCTTTGAGTATCTTAATCGTCCTCTTGTTCGACGAACCAAATCGGCTAACAAGTCCCTGTCATAAAGCAATAATGCATCAACTGTAACAACTTGGAGCCACTACAAGTAACAAATAGGTGGTAGTAACCAGCAGTCAGCGTTTGATTGAACTTGCATTATTACGATCATTAAATTGGCAAAATTAGGTCTATACCATTAAAATTTCACGGCCTCAGGAAAAATACCACCGAATCTCGCTGGTTCAGTTTAAAAATACCACCGAAATGCCACAAGCCCCCAACCCCGTTTAGTTTTTTTTTTACCAACGCTGTCAAATTACTACCGTCTCCTGCCACTGTCTACATGCTGGGACATTTCGGTGGTATTAAATTGAACCAGTATGTTTCAGTGGTATGTTCCTAAAACTCTTGAAATTCTGATGGTACAGACCCAATTTTTCCCTATAAATTTGCAACGTGGTACTGAAGTGTGTGGCCGATCCAAATTCAGCAGATAACACGCCAATACAATCCTACATTCTCAAATAAGGAAAAGCAACGCATGTGAAACCCGATTCATCAAAGACTGAGCTGCCTTTTCCACATTGGTGAAGGTGATCAGCCCAAGTGATCATCAATCCATCACCATAACAACCGGCAAATAAAACAGGTGGCTGTGATCGGCATCGGCTGGTTACACTCGCATTACAACAGCGCTGCGCGCCGCGAGAATGGGATTACAGCAGCGGCGGGGACTAGAGCAGCAACGCGAGCCCGCGCCGGAACCGGATGGGGGGCAAAAGAACAAGGGCTAGCTCCTACGGGAAGGAGTGCAAAGTAGAGAGCTAAGTACCGAGCAGACGGCGGCCTAGCTCGCCGCACCTTCGCCACGGCCGGAAACCCCGGAGGAGGCGGCCGGTGGCCGCGGATCCGGGCCGGCCTTTCTGTGCAGGATGGGCCTGTTTCTGGGCCTATTGCTTCCAGGCCCGTCAAATATTCGATGGGTTTGGGCCTCACGGGATTGACCATACTGTTCAAATCTCCTCAAAAGATGAAAGGACGAGTTGGTAGTTGTACGTCTCTTTTTCTCCAACCGTTCTATGTTTAACTTCTTACCACTCTCTACTATTTAACTGATCAGAGTAGCTATCTTCTATAGCATGATTCTTTATATATCTAATAAATTTTATTGCAACGCACGAGCAGATGACTAGTCTCTTCAAAAGAAAGAAAAGAAAACTAAATCGTTCAATGATTTACCTTTTTCATTAAATAAAAATTTGTTCAATGCATTACTTGGTTGAATTCGAGGGGTTGTCTGCACATCCAAATAGCCATTTTTAAAAATCATTTCAATTCTGTAATCGATATCCAACGGTCCTCCTACCTTGGACATTTCCACAGCAGAGAGCCAACAACCACAGTCACTGTGCGCGCGACGACCACGCAATAACTTGGCCGCATGCATGCATGCATGTCAGAATCTGCCAAGGAATTCTGTTACGCACCTCTGAAGACGAGTCCACGCCGGGCTCTTACCGGCCGGGACGGACGTACCAACTTGGAAGGCATCTGTTCGATCAATCGGCTGCTAGAAGTCAGACCTAGCTAGCTAGCTACATTGCGCAAACGTGATCGACCGATTGACTAACGTGCGACCTAATTTAATTAGGAATTGCTAACCAGCACTAAATCGTTTTTTTAATTGGACATTTAAATTTCTCACCGTTGAATTTTATCTCGAAATTCGTGGTCCACCTCTCTACCCCTCTCTCTGGCGAATGGGCCTTCCCTATCCCCCTCTCCTTATTCCCCTCCCTATTCTCTCAATCTAAACCACTCACATTTCATCCAATAGCTAGTTTTTTTTTATATTTTCATCATTTGCCCATCCATCATAAATAATAAAAAAATACAGAATATAATAAAATTTATTTTTTTTATTATATTTTTTTTACAGAAAAAAATAAAATTATAATTTCTGTAAAATGATTATAATAAAAAATAAATTATCCTCTCTGGCTCCGATGAGAGCTCCAAAAACAGGAGTGAAAGAAGGTGAGTTGCGCAGGGAAACTCTTAGGAGCCAAGGAGGGAGATGGTGGTGGCTGCAGGGGAGAGACTCATCGGCGGCATCGTCGACCACAGCGTGGCGACAAATGAGTTAGGAGGTGGCTAGGATTTAAAAAATGGAAGGGGAGAGGAATGGGTAGGAATAATTTTATATGATTTTATAGGAGAGATGATGCGTTTTACGTTTAGATTCAACGGTTGGTTAAAAATTTAAGTGCGCTCTAAAAAAATTACTACTCGCTTAACTCCGATTTAATTTCCCATGCATGCACGCCAACGTTGCTGCGTGCGTGAGCGCAGATTCCCAAGTTCTTTAAAACGGTTCACAGGCACAGCATGTACATACAGTAAGTACATACAGTAGTTGCTGTTCGATTAGGGAAGGGCGAAACCGAGATGGACAAGTTGAAGAAGAAGAAGAAGAAGATGCGTATGTGCGTACCTCGAGGACGTTGATGGCGGCGTTGAGCAGCGTCGGCAGGGCGCGCTTGCCGACATGCACGTCCGCCTCGATGGACAGGTTCTCGTACCGCACCTCGATCTGCGGAAGCTCGATGCCAACCCTGCAGCAGTTACAATATAGAACCACCGTCAGATACCAGGTTAACTTTCATCGCTGTGCTACGCCCGCGGAAATAGCACACCACTAAGAGTATGAGTATGTGTATTCATATGTGCTAAACCAATACTATAGAGGAAAGAAATTTTTTTTTAGCATCGATACTAAGAAATATGAAAGTCAGTACTAAACTTAGATTGCATGACACCAAAGCAAACTTAGACAATTGGTGCTATATCAGAAAAAGTTTAACCTTTAACACCTATAGATGATACTAAGAGTTAGAGTAAAACAAGTAACAAGTCTTATAAAGAAATAGAGACGATGTGTCCATCTTAGCGTTTATTTTAAATGCTAAGGGATATATATACTCTAAAGTTGTTGTTTTTAAGTTATTATAAATCTAGGTAGATACATGAACTTTTACTAGTTCTAGTAGGATTTAGCTGTTGTGAAAAAAAAATATATACTCATCCGTTTCAAAATAATTATTACTTTTTAGTTTTATGGTCACTAAAGTTAATTCTACACCAATACAATTATAGAATATTGTGGAAGTATAATACCATGAAAGTATTGCTTACTATAAATCTAATAATTTATTTTTAATACGATCAATCCTAATATTAAAAATATATTATTATTTAAAGATCATCAAGGTTGACCGGACTAAATCGAAAGTGCGAAGTAAGCTGAAACGGATGGAGCATCCTAACGAACTCTCGTATCAAAAAGAAAGGAAGAAAGAAAATGAAAAGCCGTCGCAGCGCCAGTCTTACAGGTCGAGCCGGTCCCTGAATCGGCGTAGGAAGCGCTCGTTGTCGTCCTCGACGGCCTTGAACACTCGATCCATGAGCTCACGACCGTCGCGCGGGTCGAGGTTGGCGATGTCCACCTCGTCGGGCGCGTGCTTCCCGTCGTCGAGAGCCTTCCGGATGATGCCCCGCCGCATGCGGTCGTACGTCGGCAGCTTCTCCAGCGCCGCCCACCGCAGGTTCTCCTCGTCGTCGCCGTCGTCGCGGCTCGCCTTCGACTGCCGGAACGGGTCGTCCGGGTCGCGCAGCGACCGCGAGATGGACGCCGCGCCCGACGACAGCCAGCTCCGCCGGCTCGCCGACGGCGCGATCTCCCCCGCCATCGCTCGTCTTGCGGGATCGAGGCACCGGCCGGACCGCGGGATCGGAGCGAGCGCGCGCGGCGAGAGAGCGAGAGAGAGAGAGAAGCGTTAGTTTGATCGGTGCAAAGCTTTCGGCTATGCGATGATGATCAAATGATGCGTGCGGACAGAAGGATATATAGTTGCATGCAGCGGCATGTACAGCACGATGCCCCGGGCGGCCGGGCGTCGCTGTTGACATGCACTACCGTACTTTTTGGACGAAATTTGGGGGAAGTCCTTGCGTGTTTTGAACTTCTTCGTCGCATTTTTTCCTGCATGAGAACGAGAAGAAATGCTTGGAACTTCGGACATTAGGACTAGCAGTGCCAAGGACCAAAGGCGGCTTCTGCGCAAGTTCATAGTGCGCTGCGCAACAAATTAAAAGTGATTACAAACCAAATCAAGGTTATAAATAGCTAGCTAGCTACAGCTACTTAGCTACTGCGATGCCCCGTGTTATTACCTTAAGAATAATCACATTTAAGCAACGAATTATTATTCGTTTGCCCAGTAGAGCACTGCTCTAATGAATAATAAAAATTTACCAGAGTCGCGCAGTAGAATAATAATACAGATATTGTTTCTTTATTACAACATTTGCTACGTATAGCTATGGTCTTTATTATAATTATCTGAATAGAAAAGATACGGGATATATATCCTATCACCTGTTTGCTTGGCTCAGTGTGACACTTACTCGTCCCAACCACTGTATAGGGTGTCTACCTCAGCCTGGTCCTCGTAACCATCGCCCTCGTCCCCCTGCGGTGCCTGCGATCCCTTCATCTCACTCAGGATTATCCCTGGTCAGACTAGGGTTTAACAAAGAAAAATAATAGCAAGGGTAAGTGTTAATGTACTCAGCAAGTATTAATAGCAAAATGAATTGCATGACTCTTCTCTATTCATTATTACATTTTCTACTCATTTGATTTTCGAAATTAATTTATCAAATTAAGTGACAAGTTTTACTTTATGAAAACACTATTTTCACTCGTGAGAAGAAAAATCCCAAATGACCTTTGTAGCCTCCACTACCGCAGAAAAGGTCATCACAGACAGTTCAAAAACATTATCACAGACGGTTTCATGAGTTGTCTAAGTTTATGGGTCAGTGATGATATGAGGTCATTATCGACGGTTTTCGAACTGTCTATGACACATACTATCACAGACGGTTTGTAGTAGAAACCGTCTGTAATATCATGACATATCATAGACGGTTTCTACTACAAACTGTCTGTGATAGTTTAATATCATAGATGATTTATAGTTAAAATCATCTGTGATTTATGAGATATCTCTACTATTATATAAATTGGAGTTTGAGGTCGGTGCATTCTCCTCTCCTCTCTCTAAAGCGATTTGATTTGATCTGAACTATTCATCTCTCTCCTCCTCCTCCTCCTCCTCTCTCTCTCTCTCTCTCTCTCTTAGGATACAACCGCCCACCCCTCCACTTTCCCCATCTCTTCACGCATTTTGGCCACCTTTCCATCTCTGTCGTTTGCTCTCCAATATTTGATATGTGAAGTTGGCCAGACAGTAAGTTTAGTCTCACCATTTTTATGACTCTGTTGCAACGCACGAATACACAAACAGTCTATGATATCACAGATGGTTATGAGTTAATAGCCGTATGTGATATTCTTTTGTATTCCTAAATCTATTTCTTTTTGTTAGATAACTTTAGAAAATATTAGTCATACCCTCTGAAATAAGCAGAAACACAACAAGTACATGTATACATCTAATTCATATTCACTTCAGAAATAAGAACATCCATTTCACAAATCAATTAACTGAAATAAAATAAATTAACCATCCATGAACAAATACATACATGTACAATTAAGCTCAACCTTATCCCAACCAAATTCATTTTACATTATGGAACTCCCCATCTTTGTTTATGACCCTAGACATCAAGAAATACACACACTGTCCTTAAATTTGTTGGAGCTCGGCCTGTTCTAATGCAGTTGTAGCGATGGACGCAACCTATCGGTAGAAAAATTAATATCATGCATACATATAAATTGATGATAAGTATGAAATAATTATTGCAAGATTGACAAATTTGAGGATCATTGGTCTTCGCATAACCAATGAGTAGTTTCATGTTGTGACAACATAGAATCCACAGGTGTTGCCCGGTGGCTGTGGTGGTACTACAAAAATAGAATTTGTTAGTTCGAGAGGCATTACTACGAAGTGTTATATAGGATTAATGTGTACTAGTGAATACCAGGAAATCTAAATCGTGTCGCAGGGCGTTGATCCCTCCCTTGGATTTCCATATAGAAGTAACATAATTGGCAAACGGCCTACGTGATTCCAAAAGGTTAACCTTAGTAATTTAGAAGAAATTGAGGAAAGAGTACAATAGAGTTATCTATGGAGAAAATGTATTTACCTGTCAATTAATTGTTGGACAGCTATAAAGTCAGTTTTGGTCCTCTTTAGGGAATCAAGGGATATTACCTTGTTATATTTTTGTATAATTATAATTAGAATCCAGTGAAATCTACACAGATATATCATCATTAGGGCTGGAAACGAGCCGAGCCGGCTCGAGCCAGGCTCGGCCGAGCTTGCTCAAAGCTGCGGCTCGGCTCGGCTCGTTCAGGAAACGAGCTAGAAGCCCGGCTTGACTTGGCTCGAGCCGGCTTGAACGGCTCGCGAGCCATTCACAGTTCACAATGTTGCACTGCTAGGGACATCTCATCTAACTTGTATATGTATGAACATTCACAAAAATAAGCCTTCCAAGTTGCAAATTGCAACCAAGTCAAAAGAATTCCCGCACATCCTCAAGAACTCAACCAAATCACAAAATTTTTATGTTGATCACTACACAGCGAATGGTACTAGCATACCATCATAACTAGTTAAGCACTTACAGTTAAGCACATCATAGGCAAGAGGTCCTTAGAAGCACAACCAAGTAAACACCAATTAAACCAATAACAATCCAGAAAACTGATTACGGGTGAAAGGAACAAAAATTTCTGAAATTTTGCAATAAAAAACACCCCACTTCTACAGCACAACTTAAGATAACACGAAATAGCACCACATACAGCCCAATCAAAGAAATTTCTCCACAATGTATCCAAATCGCAGCATATCGGACCACTAGAGCGATTGAACCTAAAATCACGGCCCACAACAAAACCCACATAGGCCTGTTTGGATACGCTTAAAATCCGATTCTGGTAGAATTAAGCGAGAATCCCACCCAAACGCTTTGATTATTTTTCGATTCTTTCAACCGCCGTGGTGGGAAAGATCGGCATTTGCACTGGGAATCCAAAATCCTGTACCGCGAGCCCAAGGGGCCGTTTCTTCCACCGCGACGATTCTTCAGACTGCAGATTCTTCAGACCGCGACTTATCAGAAAATCCTGATCAAATTAAAATCGATTCTCAGATAAGCGTATCCAAACAGGGCCATAGATTACTCCAGATCAGTAGCAACAACGCACTAATTCCTAAAATCCCCCACCCGCATCACCCCATACTATCGATCGGCGCATCCGAAACCAAACGAAAAGCTCTACACAAGCAGGGTAGGCCTATGAGATAGGGCCCTCACCGCCGCCGTTGAACTTGATGGCGCTCTGGAGCTGGACGACGGCGGTCGCGTCGTCTTGGAGATGGCGGCGTCGAGCTGCTCGAGCGCCTTGTTGTAGTTGGCGACGTAGGTGGCGTGGTGCTTCTGGTGGTGTAGGCGCATGATCTCGCCAGAGATGGCCGGCTCCAGCGCGCTGTAGTCGTACGGGAGGTCGGGGAGCGTGACCGTCGCCAGCGGCCGGGTGCCGCCGAGCGCCAGGGCTAGGGTTTTCCTCGAGGCCAAAGTGCGGAGCGCCATGGCTGCGCGTGAGAAATTGTGTGTGCGTGGGCGTGCGCGTGTAGACGATCGGAGCCGCTGGAGTAGAGACAAAGGGGGAGGATGCGAGGAGGAAGGGGAAGGCCACCGGAGTAGAGATGGCGGGGGAGGATGTGCGGAGTAGCACAGGAAGCAAATGGGAGCGCTGTCGAGTGGAAGGGGTGGAGGAGGTGCGATGCGAAGTAATTAAAGTAGAGGCCTCGCGATTGGGGATTGCGGATACCAGACGCGAGCCAAAATAAGCTCGCGAGCCGCCTCTGCGTTAGGGATTGCAGATAGCAAACCCGAGCCAAAATAAGCTCGCGAGCTGCGAAGGAAGCTCGGCTCGGCTTGAAAATTTACGAGCTTGAGCCGAGTCGGCTCGGCTCGTAACGAGAGTCGAGCTATTTTTCCACCCCTAATCATCATGGTTATTAAATCTAAATTCGTGTTGCTTATAAAGTACAAATCAACAAGTATAACCACTAGTGCAGTACTTATCCCTAGTTGTAGGGCATAAGTATGAATTCCTTGTTATGGTAAGCCACTAATGACTTCGTCATGTAACACTCGACGAAGGATGCATCCTCCTTGATATGCATGGAGATCAAGTGCGGGTCAAGGTACCGGTAATTTCGTTAATCTGGCTTCAGTCACCATGTATATATATAGACACACACACAAAAACAATGAGCTATATGTGACATTTCGGTATAACATGAACGTAGACCATGATTGTACACACTTAAGGTGTCCAACATTGAACGATTAAGGCATCGAAGGCGTTGAGGTTGAAGAGAAAGAACAAGTTCTCGAAGGTCACCGTGAAGACACAATCATGAATATCGTGCTGAATCAAGACTATGTAACAATTCACAGAAAGGTCCCAACATACAAGGAGACTACTTATCGCTAGTTAATTGAGTAACAACATTAATCAATTCAATTTCAGTATTAGACAATTTCACACCAATTGTCTTCAGGGTCTTAACGAGAAAGAACCGCATCCTATGAACTGCGTTAACAGGGAGCAACTGGCCGCAATACCTCAATTGAGCAGCCGTCCTAACACCACAGCTCATACAGGAGCTATTGCTATTTGGGGGCACATTTCGGTGATCAACCTACATGAGGGGTTGAAGGACAACATCACCTAGAAGCTAACTCCCAAAGGGGAATATAGTGCGGCCTCAGCTTACAAGGCATAATTTATGGGAGCAATAAACGCCACCATGAATTCTCTAGTATGGAAAACTTGGGTACCTCAAACATGCAAAATTTTTGCCTGGCAGGCCATACAAAATAGGCTATGGACGACAGATTGACTAGACACCGAACTAATTCACTTGTCCCTTGTGTAGACAGGTGCCGGAGTCCGCCATCCATCTATTGACCGAGTGCTGCTACACGACAAGAGTATGGACCTCCATTTCATAGTGGACTGCTTGCGATTCCATTAATCCGAGGACCATCTCCTCGGTCTGAGATTGGTGGGAGTCGGTTATCCTAATGCCTGGAGAACCAAGAAAAGCAATGGCAACGCTAGTAATACTTGTCACATGGCAAATATGGAAAGAAAGGAACGCGCAAATTTTTTGGACAACGGCGACTGCCCCGATGCACTTGATCGCTGCCATAAAAGAGGAGGCTGGAGCCTAGGTCCTAGTAGGGGCCAAGTTGCCCAAGAGGCTAGCAGAGCTCTCAATCGTCTCTGCAACACCTTAAGTGTTTCTCTTGCTTTTGGCCGTCCCCCGGCCTCCCTTCCCTCTCTCCCCTCTCTCACCAAATCAACTTTTGTATACATTTTTTCTTCTCCCTGTGAATTAATATAGGGCAGTTCTCTTGCCCTATTGTTTTAATAAAACAACCTTTTTAAATCTCAAACTAACCATTACAAACAGCAACGTGTTGTGACCTAAATTATTAAAGTATCGTGATTTTTGAAAGGCTGAAAATCCACATAAAGGCCATGTATTTTTGGATGTGGATGTCCAAATCAGCACCATCGTTACTTAACAACTAGCAGATTTATCATTGTAATTGTATGGCTAGATATTATGATGCAGTTGTTTTTAATATATAACTCTACTGTTTATAATTAAAATGCAATTTATATTTGCTATATAACTCTAATATATATGATTAATCTGCACCGTTATAATTTGGCCCGCCAAATAGGTGTTGAAGATACTTCTTTTTTTATTAATGTGAGAATTTCTATGATTTTTATAGGATTATTGTGGGATTTTTTACCCTTAAATAAAAGAAGGTATCTTGAATCTCACCTGTTATTTTTATTTATATAGATATATAATGATTTTGTAACGGGGAGGGCCTTTTTTATATATAGCGTTGAAATATGTACGACCCAATTGATGAAACTAAAAGATGTGGGACTTACGGTGAAAATTACTCGCCAAATATATATCCCAGACATCACGGAAGAAGAACAAGTGACACGGAATCAGTTTGTTCTTCATTTGGACCTTCTAGAATGGTGATTAACTTCCTATTTTCCAGTAAGCAAAGCAAGGTAATCAAACTCTTAACTTCTCTCTAGACTAGTCTAGTCTAGTCTAACAGAACTTAAATCTTTGCCCTTGGTTCGTCGTGTTCATCGATGTCAACGTTTACACCGACAGAAAGATATCCCAATTTGACTATGCCTTTCTTTCTTTAATCCATGACCTGTTCGCTGATGATAATTATATAAGATTAGAGGGACACGAGTAGAGAAATTTTCATACCTTAGCATGCCAATTCTCAGTACGATTCTCTAAGTTCAAATATCCAGGCAAAGCATCTAGAACGCCACTCCAAAAAGTCAGTCGAAGGACAGAATAGCTACTAATCAATCTAGCCAGTACTAGTAGTGACTTGTCAACATAGGAAAAAAAACCTAACGCGTCCTAAGCAGTTGTAGGACAGTCACAGGTGAATGCGAATGAGGACATTTTTTTTTACGGAATGCAAATGATGACTTGATTGGCTTGAGATTGAATGTTAGCATCACTAGTACTGGTACCGGTTTATGTTTGACCATGGAAAGCGTTGGATTTTTTTTTGAAGGGTTGGAAATAGTTGGATTAATTTAGCTAACTCGATGGCGATGTCAGTTTACATCGCAATGTTCTTCTTCGGCGAGCTGTCAAAAAAGTTGGATTTCCTTGTCCTGTCCAAACATCGATCTGAAGTCACTGTGAAAGACACTGTTCAAGCATCCGACCATAGGCATGCATGCAGTGCACTGCCAGCCTTCAGCACAGGAGAGCCTAAAACTAGAAACGAAGAAAAATCTGGCCTACGGCCGTTACAACTTCGGTGTTCTACAACCAACAACAAGCAAATCATCATATAGCACCGTATAATATATAAAATCATCAATTGACACAATTAATTCATACAATGCACCATACAAAATGTATACAACTAAATCACCGATCCTAAACCTATGACCAAATAATAAACTTATGTGCACATAAACAACGATCCAGGTCAAACCAAATTCATCTCTCAACTAAAAAATCCCAAAACTCAAAACCTGGCCGAAAATCCCTATCAAGCCGGTCTGACCGCTTGGTCTCAACAGCCAGACCGTTGACCACGAGCGGTTGAACCGCTGCCATATACTTGACTCTCCATCAGTAAACCATATATATGGATATACACTATGACTAATCCTTACACAACACCCGCCGTGACTAACACCCAAACCAGACTCACACAGCACAGACTTCACTGGGGCCGATCTGATCGTGGCACACAAACTAGTCAGACCGCCCAAACAGCTACCGGTCAGACCACTCGGTCCCAGCGATCAGACCGCTTGGTCCCAATGGCCAGACCTCTTAGGGGGGACGGTCTGATCGGTTTTGCAACACAGCACCGGCTCAATTCACAAAATTAAAAGTTCAAACTTAAACAATAAAATCAATATACGATCAATGTCAAATAATTATTACTGATATAGAGTTACCGTCACATGGTCCTTTATTGAGCCATCTTAACACATACTTTCTGAGCAGGACACCACACGTGGCTTGCGCAACTAATCCTAACCTATCGAGATAGCGTAAACGGGGGCGAAGTCTGAAGAAGAGTATTACTAGCATTCAGAAATCACTGCAAAGAATTCTTCGTTGCGAGTTACGACCAAACGGAAACACCAGAAAGTTGGCAACGCCACACTGCACGCAAACAACCTTCCTAGAAGGCTAGAACGTCAAGGCCGCACTTCCTCCTCAAGTCTTTCTAGAAGAAATCTTATCTTATGCCTTTGTTATTCTTAGCTCTCGGTTCTCAACGTCGTCGACGGCGTGGAAGTAAAAGGGTTAAGTGCTAAGAAAAATAAACTGAGAAGGCAGCTGGTAATGTTAAGAAAGCAGACATCATGAATTCATGATTCTTCCACTTTTTCCACTCATAGTTATTCTATTTTTTCTTACCTTCATACATCGAGCACTCGGCCCGGTGAGCATGCACTGTGGAGGGCGGAACCAGCGTTGGGGGAGCAGTGCAGACTGGCGGAGGAGGTGGGCGCGCTGGAGCGTGCCGTCCGGCGGGTGGAGGAGGACGGTCAACGCTGGCGGCAAAGGCCGGGAGGCGGCAGGAGTTGGGGCTGCTGGGTTTGTCCAGGGATTCTCGAGCGGGAAGCGGTTTGTCGTGGAGTTCAAGGATGGCTATGCCATGGCCTTGAGGCGTGTGGATCCCCGGTGTGCTGGTGGCGGTCTTTGTTGTGCGTGGCTAGTGCGTGGGTTGCTGTGGAGGTGCTGGCGAAAGCCTTGCCGGTGTTCCTACCGGTCTCGACAACTATGACGTCTTTGGACGCCATTTTCCTTCCTGAAGGGTTGTCATGGCACTTCATAGCCCTCATGTACTCGGTTCTCCAGGTGAAAGCCTTGTCTCGGTGAGGCGGGCGGCGTCGGCGACCCTCGTCGTCTCTTGGAGGCGTCGCCTTGGAGGTTCATCTTCACGCGAAATAGACCGGAACTTGGGTGGCTCAGTTGGAGGAGGTTTAGGGCTTAGTTGAAAGCAAGGACGGAGAAGAAATTATGAAGCTTAGTCTTTCTAGTTTTTTCATAGTCCTTAAGCTCTCTTTCTTGCTGTTGTGTACTCCTCAGTGTTGAGGCTTTGAGCCTAAGAGCTCGTGTAACTTTTGGCTGTATATATCCCAAGTGGATATAGAGGCCGGATTTTATATCCTTTATCTAAAAAAAATACATCGATCGAGATATTAGGCATAGAATGCTGCGCTTTAAAATGGATAAATTGAATAATCATCTGTGACAAAAAAAAACGAATCCTTTGGTAGCTCATCATTTATTGAAAAAAAATCGAAAAGGTCAATATAAAGGAGGAAGAAACAATAGTAACATGGTACCTAGCATCCAGCATTCTACCCGCAATAATTGGCTCATTCAAAATCCTTTTGTAGCTCATCATTCGAAATGGAAAGGAAAGTATACCTATTTACATAATGTTGAATAATTACATATTATATTTGAATTGTAATACAAGCTAACTGCTCTCAATCAGACTATGATCCTGTTTATATTGGGTTTTGCTTAAAAAAATTAAAAGTCAATATGAATACTCGGCTTCTCAAAGTGGTTTCTCCACTCCTCTTGCTACCGTCTCGCTTTGAGGATAAGGCAAGGGTCATAGATGCATCACCCACACTACTCCTCTCGCTCCAATCACACACACATCTCTCCCTCACTTTCTGCACCGCTCGTTCCCTCCTACAAGCTGTTTCTTTCAGCTACTATTATTTATTTTCAGCTAAAAACATAAACCACAGTTAAAAGGTATCAACAAAAGCCAATACAAACACCTCCAATATCTCTGCAGCAAAGTATAGTATACAGTAGGTTGCAGCATTTGCTTCACACTAAAAAATGACGAGGTGATTTTGGATTCACATCCGGCTGGTCACCCTCCTACCGTCTCTAGAAGTTCAACTTCTTTCCTTTCGTCTTTTGCACATCATATCCATGCGCTAATCTCAAGCCGGTTAGGCTGTTTCTCAAAGGCAACTACCATTCAGAAGAACACAACTGGAAACTACACTGACACTTGATTTCCAATTTTTAACACCTGCAAAAATTAGCATACAATGCAGCTTCGCCGTACGCGAAGAGGAGGAAGAGGACGACGTAGCCAAATTGCCCTGGCACAAGGTAGCTGAGGAAGTTGTGCTTTGTAGCCCAGGTTCTCATTCAAAAAATCCTTCACCACCACGCCTCCAGTTTCTCCAGGGACTGTCACCTTGGTGTTGTCGTTGCCAAACTGTATGCGATGACAACGTAGATGGCCCAGGAAACCGGGTTAGCCCAGTAGAACCATCTCCACCAAACAGGCATGAGCTGCGAGGGCGAAAATATTTTAGAGATGTACCACAAGCTCATCATAACCTAGTTAGTACCAAGTGTGCTGTAACACCAGAGCTCATTGAAGTGCCTACCGATCGGGGTGAGGAACCCAGCAAAAATGTGCCATTGAGTGAGAGTAAACGAAACAAGAATGCTCGCGAGCATTTGGGTGAGCATGCGAAAGCACCTAAAAATATTTTGATAATTAATAATAATAAGTGAATATAGGACTAACATATTTATTAAATATTTAAAAGATTTAGTCCCGAAAGTTGATTTACGACTTAGAGATACATGATAAAAATTAAAGAGATCACAATGGCATAGAAGAAAAGTATAAGTAATCTAGGATCTCCTTTTGATTTTACCGGTCTTTAGAGATTTGGTGGAAGATCAGATTTTAAACTAGACGTCGTACTATTAATAGGAATCATGATTAATAGATTGAAAGCAAATTTTTGTGCCATTTGGATCAACTAAGAATCATGCATACATTTAAAATTAAAATTTCAAAGTTAACTATGCATTCACAGGAAAAATGGTAGTACTAGAGGTTACTTGACGGTACTACCGCTCAGCGGTATGACCGGGAGATGAGTTGGTGATACTCTTGGATGAGTGTTGTTCTCTTTCCTTTTGCATAGCCACACCCGCCGCTCTTCTCTTTGAACCGCTGCAGATCGTAAAAGACTTTATGATATCACCGCTTCTTCATGAGCCACCACCCCGAGTTTCTAAGGACGTTGTGCTTCTCTTCCATGTCGCCACCGTCTCGAGTTTCGATCTACACCACTACATTTATATATCTCTCTTCGGCTTGATTTGATTGCTCTCTATTTGTGTCACCTTCCACATCTTCTTCATCGTGTTACCGCAATCGACTTTGCTCCCGCTTAGCTCCCCTTTCCCAGCACTTATTGGTTGCCGCACAATTTTAGATGGGAGAAGCTCTTTTGGTATCTGACACAATTTTTTAAGAGCTACACGCTGCAACGACATTATCACGGCATAGACTTTAGATTTTCTTTATTTTAGTGTCAACCATTTTAAATATAATACTATTATATATATCTTGCATTTGAGGAAACGTGTTAAGGGTATTACTTTCTTTTCCTATTGTCCTAGGGTTTCCAATACAACACACATTCATCCATTCCCTTGCTGTTCTTCCCTTAGTCTAACATAGTAGACAAAGCTCGCAATGATAAAGAACAGGAAGTAGAAGAACTTGTCTGCCTTCCACTCATAGCTAACCATGGCGTAGATGAGGATGGTATAAAGAACACCCTGAACTGCGCTGTAGACAAACTCGGCAACTGCCTGTAAACATCACTCAGTTTCAGGGGAGAAGTTTTGAGTACATATTTTTGTACATGTAAGAATTTAGTAACCAACCATGCGAAAGAAAAAAAATACTTGTAAGATAACATTATGAAAATGCATATTACAGGTTCTAAAAGCTCACCATATAGGAAGTCAAATAGATGCGCTCGCTTATACTTGGGAAAAAGTATAAATAGCTGATGTAGTATTTAAATGTAGTCATGGCTTATGCATTCAGTTACTTCAACATTTCTACATTAATTTTCCTTTTTCTCTATCAAATAATTGGAAACTGTAAAACAAAAAGAAGATGCTCTGCTGTTTAACATTTTGTTGGCCTGTTCTTCACTTGGATGTTAAGTACTTCTGTCTGAAACAAGATTAATGTATGTTCAGATGACAGTATTTGAGTCAACACGTGGGTAGTAAGGTAAATAAGAAAATTACCAGTGCAAACGCGTAAGACAGTGGAGAGTACACCCCTGCTGCCTTTTCACGGTAGAAGACTGTCCTCTCAATAGACACAACAGGAAGAATTGAGAGCAAATTTGCAGCTCCAAGAAAGAAAACAGCAGCATAGGTGGCTCCAAGTAGATTATAGAGGTCCTGCTGGGACTCTGTACAAATGGAAAATATCAACAGTTCAACCAAGATGCATTAGCGCAGCGGGTCATTGGTCTAACATCATTCCACAAATTGATTGCAATTAGAACAGACGAATGAAAGGAATTTGAAGACAAATCGGAATATAAAGTAGTATCATACATATTCTTTCCCTTGCACCAAAAAACTGTACCAAACACAAAACCATAGAGAAGCGTCATACGATAACACATAGCATTATAGGGTGGATTCTTCCAATATGATCGGAATTGCTTCCATGCATTTGCCACTCACTGATTTAGGACATTCTGAGAATATTTGGTAGGAAACACAGATCCTGGCTGCCTGGCGGTGGAACGCTCAACTCCTTAATAAGTTCTTGATTGCTCCTGAACGTATTTATGAAAAAATGTAAGAGCATAAAAAGGGAAAATTGCTGTTTTGTTTGTTACTTTGACCATTCAAAGAATTCACAGTCAAAATGGTGTCAAAGCAAGAACAATTTTACTAAAAACTGCTAATAAAACAACATAGTTAATCTATTTACCGGTAAAGTGCAGAATTGGCATAAATTTATGCAAAATATACGTTCAGGCAAGCCTCAGCTAGAGGAGAGCTAACTTCCAGCATCCATGTAGCTGGGTTATGTTATGAATATTGTGTGTATATTCATGAGGCCCAAAGGGCAATATGTATAGAGATACAAGGGGGATATACAGAAGGAATACAAGACATATTAGGAAACAAATAACAGTCCTAATCTCTTTCCTATTCTATCCTTAACACCCCCCCTCAAACTCATGGTGGATCACACACACTGAGTTTAGAGAGAAAATACAAATGTTGTGCCCTAGTTTGTGGCTTCGTGAAGAAGTCAGCAATCTGTAACTCTGAGGACACAAACTGAAGAGCAAGGACACCCTCCTGCACCTGAGAGCGAGTGTATGAAGCATCCACACCAATGTGCTTGGTGAGCTCATGCTTCACTGGATCACGGGCAATACTGATAGCTCCTGTACTGTCAGTCATAAGAGTGGTAGGTCCCCTCACAGGCACACCAAAATCTGCAAGTAGCCATCTCAACCAAGTAATCTCTGCTGTCACAGCTGCCATAGCTCTCAACTCAGCCTCTGCACTCGAACGGGAAACTGCAGTCTGCTTCTTTGTCTTCCAGGCAATCAGGGAAGAGCCAAGAAAAACACAGTAAGCAGAAAGAGAACGACGATCAGAAGGATCACTAGCCCAAGTCGCATCAGAGTACGCCTGAAGCTGGAGTGAGGTGGAGCTAGGGAAAAACAAGCGACGAGAGATGGTCCCACGCAAGTAGCGAAGAACACGAAGAAGATGACTATAGTGAAGATGAGTAGGACAAGCCATGAACTGACTCAAGATATGAACAGCATGAGCAATATCAGGACGAGTGCTCACAAGATATATCAAACTGCCAACAAGATGGCGATACCGAGTAGGATCCTCAAGAGGATCACCATCAGTAGCACGAAGCTGAAGAGAGAGCTCCATAGGAGTCTCAGCAGTACGAGTATCAGTCAGACCAGATCGATCAAGAAGATCCTGGACATACTTCTGTTGGGAGAGATAGTAACCCTCAGGCGTGACAGAAACCTCAATCCCAAGAAAGTATGTAAGCAAGCCAAGATCAGTCATCAGAAACTGCTCACTGAGATGCTTCTTCACATATGCAATGAACGAGGGATCGTCACCGGTAATGAGCATATCATCCACATATAGAAGAAGCAGTGTCCTACCGCGAGGTGAGACATGGATAAATAGAGCAGGATCATGAGCACTGACAGTGAAACCGACAGCAGTGATCACTGAGGTAAAACGCGCAAACCAGGCACGAGGGGCCTGTTTGAGACCATAAAGAGCACGACGAAGACGACAGACATGACCAGCTGGAACAGAATACCCAGGTGGTGGCTGCATGTAAACCTCCTCATGCAAAACACCATTAAGAAAGGCATTCTTAACATCCAGCTGAGAGATAGACCACCGGCGAACAGAAGCAACCGCAACAAGAGTGCGGACAGTGGTCATATGAGCAACAGGAGCAAATGTCTCATCGTAATCTCGACCATACTCCTGCTGAAAACCACGAGCCACAAGACGAGCCTTGTAGCGCTCGATAGTACCGTCAGACCTGGTCTTAATCTTGTACACCCACTTGCATGTGATAGGACGAGCGTGCACAGGTGTCGGGACAATATCCCAAGTCTCCGTACGACGAAGCGCATCAAGCTCCTCTGCCATAGCGAGCTGCCACTCAGAATGAGAAGCAGCCTCACGATAAGAACAAGGCTCAGTGACAGAGAGAGCATGAGCTGGCGAAGCAAAACCAAGACGATCAGGAGGCCGAATGGTTGCCCGGTCACGAAGGGCGTAACGAGGAGCATCATCAGATGAATCAGACGTCGGTGTCGGCAAGAGACCAGGAGAGGGATCTGGTGAAGGACGAGAACGTCTGGAGTAGTGCACCCCAGAGAAACGAGACGGTGGTGCTATAGGAGCAGGAGGCGATGCTGCAGGAGGCAACACAGGAGGTGAAGGTACCGAAGGCGGGGAAAGAGGGGAAATGGGTGAGGAGTCAGGGAGAGACAACCAGGAGATCGTCTCGATGGTAGAAGCAGTGTGAGGAGCCGAATCTCGATAGAAGAAAGGTCGAGATTCGTCAAAGACAACATCTCGTGAGATCCTAATCCGTCGAGTAGAAGGATCATAGCAACGATAACCCTTATGCTCAGAACTGTACCCAAGAAATACACACTCGACTGACTGAGCTGTCAGTTTAGTGCGCTCACGAGGTGGCAACAGAACAAAACAGGTGCAGCCAAAAACACGAAGGTGATCATACTGGGGGGCTCTAGAGTAGAGACGCTCTATAGGACTGACATCCTTAAGAGCAGTGGAAGGCTGCATATTAATGAGATAGGCAGCCGTAGAAACAGCCTCAGCCCAGAACTGTGGTGGAACATGAGAAGCAAGAAGAAGGGTGCGAGCAGTCTCAATCAGGTGACGATGCTTGCGTTCAGCAACCCCATTCTGAGCATGGGCACCAGGGCAAGAAGACTGGTAAAGAGTGCCCTGCTTAGAAAGAAATTGTCTGAACGCAGTAGAACAATACTCACCAGCAGAATCACAACGAAAGGTACGAATAGAGGACTCAAACTGAGTACGAACCATCATGGCAAAGCTACGATAGATCGCAAGAAACTGACCACGATTAGACATAGGGAAAAGCCAAGTAAAACGGGAATAGTCATCAATGAAAATAACATAGAATTTATGCCCGCCTTTAGAGATAATAGGCGCAGGTCCCCATACATCTGAATGAACTAAATCAAAAGGACGAGAAGACAATGATTCACTAGAATGATAAGGAAGTTGTAGCTGCTTGCCTAGCTTACAACCTCGACAAAACATGGACGTGTCAACAGTAACACGTCCAAGGACACCCTGACGAACTAATGACGAAAGACGAGACCCACACAGGTGACCTAAACGGTGATGCCACTGCGCAAAAACTCCAGAGGTAGTGGCAGCAGTGGCAGTGGAGGTAGACGTGGCAGGAGACGTGGTAGGAGCAGCTGAAACGGACGGAAGATGAAGACGGTCGAGAATGTAGAGACCCTGACGATCCCTACGGCGCCGGCCAGTCCCAAGTACCGTCCCTGTCTGTCGATCCTGAACGAAACAGGTGTGAGAGTCAAAACCAACCCTACAACCAAGGTCAGTGAGCTGTCCCACTGAAAGAAGCTGCATGGTTAGTTGGGGAACATGAGAAACAGCTGGAACAGAAAAATCAGTGGACAAAAGAGTGCCCTGACAGCTAACAGACAAGAAAGTACCATCAGCAGTCTGAACAGAGATAGGGAGGGCAGGAGGTCCTACTGAAGTGAGAGATGTGGAATCTGGTGTCATGTGGAAAGAGGCACCAGAATCTAGAACCCAAGAGGTACCTGGGGGAGACGTCTGAGCTAGACTAGCAGAACCCGCTGACCTGTGAGAGAGCTGCTGAAGAAGAGCTTGGCAAAGCTGCTGAACAGAGTCACCTCGCTGAGATCCTGATGAGCTGGTCTGTCCTCCTGTGGAGGAAGGGCCTCCCTGCCCCCCTTGGATCGTCCATCCCCACGCGCCTTATTCCGCTTTTTTCCGCACCGCACAACGATGATAGTCATGCCCGAAGTTCTTGCAGTAGTTGCATTGAACTCCAGTTGGTGCAAAGGCAGGAGCGGCAACAGGCACCTGGGAAGGAACTGTAGTCGTAGCAGGAACCGTCGATGTAGTCGAAGAAGGAGCAACAAGCACAGTCGGAACGGACTGCGCTGCTAGCCCGAGACGAAGCTCCTCAGCCCGAAGTGTCGAAAGAGCCTCGGTGACAGTCGGTCGTGGCGAGCGGCTCAGCAGCTGAGCTCTAACAGGCTCAAACTCTGGGCGAAGACGGCAGACGAAATCATAAAGACGAAGGCGATCATGATCTGCCTTTTGAACTTTGTGGCACTCCTGGCACAGTGGAGAAGCCAGCTCATCTATCTGGCGCCAGAGACTAGCCAGAGCTCGGAAGAAGTCGTCGACGGAAGAATCTCCCTGGCGAAGCGTCTCCAACTCACGCTGAAGCGAAAAGAACTGAGCATCACTGCTCTGCTGGTATCGCTCACGCAAGTACTCCCAGATCTGTCGAGTAGATCGCAGACCAACAATATCTGGCTGAATGGAGTCGTCAACGCTGACCACCAGAATGGCACGAACACGGGCCTCATCAGCACACCAGCGCTCGAAAGCGTCAATGGCATACTGAAAAGCCTCATCAGCAGCGTCAGCAGCAGCAGCATCATCATCTGCCTTCTTCTTAGCAGCAGCATCTGCTTCAGGAGGTGCAGAAGTAGGCTGCCTAGGAGGAGGCTGAACCGGCGGTGGCGGAGAAGGACGAGCACCGGTAACATGTCCCCAAAGGCGGAGACCATCAAGCGTGATCTCCATGAGGGAAGACCATAACCTGTAATTTGTTCCATGGAGCTTTGTTCCCGAGAATGGGATCGCAGCAGATGGAACGGAAGCCATCGGTAGGCGGCGCTGGACGGCGCGGCGGCCGAGGGAACGAAGTCTAACAGGCGGCGCTGGACGGCGCGGCGGTTAGAACAACGTTTTTTTCTTTCTTTCTTTCCTTTTTTTTCTTTTTTTTCTTTTTTTTAATACTAACTATATAAAAAAAAGAAGACCCGCTGGATGGCCGACTGGAAGTGAAGACTCACTTCACTTCCCAGAGGCTTCTCTGGCGGCGGCGGCCCGGCGGCCTGACGGCGACCCGGCGCGGCGGCGACCCGGCTCGGCCGGAGGAGAGGCGACGGCGGCCCGCGACCGGGCGCGGCCGGAGGAGAGGCGACGGCGGCCGGCGACCAGGCGCGGCCGGAGGAGAGGCGACGGCGGCCGGCGACCCGGCGCGGCCGGCGGAGCGAGCAACGGCGGCGGCCCGGCTCGGCTGGCGAAGCGCACGAGGGCTTCGGCGGCCTGGCTCGGCTGGCGGAGCACACGAGGGCGGCGGCGGCCCGGCTTGGCTGGCGGAGCGACGGCGGCGGCGGCCCGGCCCGGCCTGCAGAGCGGGCGATGACGGCAGTCTGGCGGCGGCAGCAACAGATCCAGATCTAGTGCCGCTAGATCTGGTCTGGCGACGGCGACTGAGCGGTCCAGGCGGCGGCGGCTCGAGTGGAGGGGCCCGGGCGGCGGCGGCTTGGACCAGGCAGCGGCGGCAACGGTCCGGGCGGCGGCGGCTCGAGCAGAGGGGCCCGGGCGGCGGCGGCTTGGACCAGGCGGCGGCGGCAACAGAGGCAGCGGAAGAAAAACTAGGTCAGAGCCCTAACCCTAACCTAGGCTCTGATACCATGTTATGAATATTGTGTGTATATTCATGAGGCCCAAAGGGCAATATGTATAGAGATACAAGGGGGATATACAGAAGGAATACAAGACATATTGGGAAACAAATAACAGTCCTAATCTCTTTCCTATTCTATCCTTAACAGGTTATATCCTTCTGTGATTTTTGGAACTCCTGGAATTGTCTGCAGGAGAATACTACACATTAGAAGTATCCTTTTGTTGTCTCACGTGAAGTAAGGTCCTCTCCATTGCATATTATGTATTGTATATCTTCACCAATGACGAATCATTATACCCCATATCTTAGGTAATTCCTGAAGCAGTTTGACACAAATTGATAAAGCAATTTTCAAGAATCAATCCCACAGCCAAAAATATATAAACTTTAAATCATAATGTATCCCAACTAGTTGGCGTGTATATACTGTTAAGAGTATTAGAGATAGAATAGGACTCTTATTTGTTTCCTTATATGACTTGTATTCCTTCCATATACCCTCGTGTACTCTCTATATATATTACCCTTTGGGTCTTATCAATATACACACAATATTCATAACATGGTATCAGAGTCTAGGTTTCATACCTAGCCTCCGTTCATCTTCCGCTGCCGCTGCCCCCGAGAGGATCGATCTCTGCTCCTGGGGGCGGCCATCTTCACGCCGGCTTGTGGGCGAATCCGTGCTGGATCTGCGTCTGAGTCGGCGCCCCGCGGCATCCGGTGTCGCAGCCATCTCTCCCGGTCGCCGTGCCCACGCTGCTGGCCCTCTTCGCCGTCGGTTTCACCGATCTCGGGCTGCCGCCGCTCCGCTTGGCGCCGCCGTCCCCCTGCCGGATCCCGCCAGCCCGCGTCAGATCCGGACGCATCCGGCCTCCTTGCACCAGATCCGAGCCGCCGGTGGGCGTGGGATCTCACGGCGGCGCTGGCTCCTCGTTTCCCATGCGGTGCCGTCGGATCCGGGCTTCCCGCCGCCGGGCTCTTCATCGCCACCGGATCCGGCCTCTCCACGCCGGATCCCGCCGCCGGGCTCTTCATCGCCACCGGATGCCGCGCGGCGCCGCCTCCCTCTGGCTCTCTCCACGCCGGGGTGTTCCGCTGCCGCCACTCTCGGGTCGCCGCCGCCCTCCGGGATCCCCGCCACCGGATCCGTCGCTGCCAGGGGTGAGCTTCGTCGCCAACCTCTCCGCCTTGACCGCCGGCCGCCGACTCCTTTTCGCTTGCCGCCAGTGCCGCCGCGCTCGGATCTCCATCAATCTGGGCCAGGTGGGCCGCCGGCCTCTTCTTCTTCGACGGTCCGCCCACTCTTGCTCGCCGCCGCTCTTGCCGACTCTTCCCGCCGGCTGCTCGGCTGCCCCTGTTGGCTGTCGTGAAGAGCACAGATGGGGAGAGGAATAGACAATGGCTTGCTTTAATGGTGCTACGAAGAGGGGTTTTGAGGGAGTGGGATTCTCCTGCTGATTCTTTTTAGTCAGTTTTTCGTTAATTTTCATGAGTCTTTTGTTGTGTCCATCCAAGTCCATAGTCTTTGACTTTTAGTTCGTTCAAGCCGTGCGAGTCCACAAATTTATTGTCAGTCATAGAAGTGTAGGAATTTTCTTTTGCATGGCAGCAGCCGCTGCTCTTTTCCTTGAGCCGCTGCAGATCGTAGAAGTCTTTATGATGCCGCCGCTTCTCTTTGAGCCGCCGCCCCGAGTTTTTAAGGCCGCCGCGCTTCTTCTGCACCGCGCCTCCGTTGCGCTTCTTGTGCACTGCGCTGCCGCCGTCTCAGGCTTCGATCTGTGCCGTCATACTTCTATCTATTCCTCTTCGGCTTGATTTGACAGTTTATTCGACGACTGCACGCAACGACGACTTTATCACGACTCGGACGTCGGATATTTCTTGTTTTAGTATTAACCCTTTTTCAAATGCAATGCTATTGCATACGCCTTGCATTTGTGGGGGGTGTTAAGGGTATTAGAGATAAGGTATTAGAGATAGAATATGACTCTTATTTGTTTCCTTATATGACTTGTATTTCTTCCATATACCCTCTTGTACTCTCTATATATATTGCCCTTTGGGCCTCATCAATATACACACAATATTCATAACATATACAACCATGGACGCCAAAATTTATCTACATATTCTCTTTCTACATTATTAGAAATGGCCTAAAAGACCTTCAAACAGTTGTGTAGAATTCCCAAATAATATGCATATTTTCAGGCTACTAATCCGCCGCCGCTCCTCCTCCGCCCGAGGCCACCTTCTACTCGTGGTCTCGGTTGGTCTGCTGACCGACTGACCTGTTTGGTCCTCTTTTTAACCGACCGAACCAAAGCAAAAAAAAGAGAGGAAAAAAGAAAAAATGTCGTCCTCTTCAGGCACCGTTTTTGTTCCTCGTTGCCTGGTGATCTTTAATAGTCTCAATTATCGGGATTGGTTCTAGCACATGCGCCTCTACATGCGTGGTCAGCGTCTTTGAAAGTTTCTTACTGGCGAGTTGACTTAGCCGCCTTGCCCTGCTCCACTTGCTGAGCCTGTACTCCCGAAGGATGCTTCTGAAGACGCTCATACAAAGGCATTTGAAGCTTTTGAGGATGCCATGAAGACTTTTCAGACTCAGTATACTGCTTACAAGACATGGATCAATGAAGATGCTCGTGACTCTGCTATTCTGGTTGCTAGTATGGAGGTGCATCTCACTGCTGATGTGGTTAGCTTGGCATCTGCACAGGCGATGTGGGCGCATCTATGCAACCGCTACAAGCTATTTGGTGACCCCTTGTACCTTGCTGTTTTGAGTCAGGAGCAGTCGCTGTAGAAGGGAGATGCCACTGTGGATGAGTTCTATGCTCACTTGCTCAGTTGTCCATAATATGGCGTTAGATTAACTCTTTGGGGCCAAATGTTTGCCACACTTGCCAGTGTTATCAACAACAGCAGTCTCACCTGGAGCTTCGCTACATCTATGACTTTTTGACACGTCTCCAAGCTAAGTTTGAGCAGACTCGTGCTTAGTTGCTAGCTCATCACCCTCGTGTGACTCTGTTGGAGGTTCTTACAGCTGTTCGTACTGAGATTCGGCCTTGGGTGCGGCGCTTCGGGCGCACAGATCTGGCGGCGGCGTGCTTGGCCCGAGCGGCTACAGGCTCAAGCGTGCGCGGGCTGCGGGCCAGCGGCCGAGCGAGGTGGCGTGCGGCTACGGCAAGGCGGCGCGCGGTCGGGCCGGGCAACTGCAGGCCGGAGCACGGGGGCGGCGGGCGGCCGAGCTAGCGCGGCCGACGGCGAGGCGGCGCGCGATTGGGCCGGGCGGTTGCAGGCCGGCTCGCGCGGAAGGCCGGTTTCGAGAGGCGGCGCGGGAGGCCAGCTTCAGGCGCGCTTCCTCGGGCGGCAGCCATGTGGGGCGATGACCGAGCGGCCGGCGGCAGGCCGACGATGGCTTCGCGTACGGCGGCCGTACGGGGCCGCCCGTGCATATTTTTCCTTTTTTTTCTTTTTCAATCTACAGTGCAATCAACATCTACTCTGTGATGCAATCTACCGATCAACATTGTGCCGGCGACTTCAAGTCTGCTCGCGGTAGATTAGAGCGGATTTGCACCATAGAAAATTAATCTAGAACGCGAAAACTACGAATTTAGAGTGATCTAGATAATTCAATCTATTAGAGCTTCGATGATTACCTTCGATTCACCGGAGTGAACTCGTGCTGATAACGTGTTGAGGAACCGTCGCTGGCGACCAGTCCGATCGATTCCTCTGCTTAATGCGAAACAAGATCAATCACAGAAGACAGAATAATAGATTGAAAACACAGAGAGGTAGAGAGAACTTTTGGTCTTTTTTTTATTGCTTTTCTGATTGCATGTGTACAAAATCTATCGATACGGCTCCCTATTTATAATCTACCGGTTAGGTGCCCACCATGGGCCAAGACTTCCGACCTAGGCCTAAGTTTCCTGTGAGAACTAGAACTTCCTTCATTGCTTCCTGCCTCCCCCAAGCGGCGGTCTTTATGCTTATATAAGTATACTTTACAAACCTGAGTCCGATCCGGACTCCGAAACCTATTCAGAAGTCCGAACCAAATATAGAGTTTAACCTCTGACTTACTAACAGAAGAGCTCTAAGTAGATACAAACTCAAAAGCTAAGACTTGTGTCAACGCTTATAGACTATGACAAACAGGCTCACCTGGAACATGTGGATTGTTGCACCAGACATATATTAACTTGTATATTGGAAGTGGGCCTACTAACATACGTCAGAGAAGTATTAACACGATCTTTGATCCTTGCTAGGTTTGTATTAGACCAACTTGTCTTAGGAAACTGAAGATGCTTCAGAATTCCAGTTGTTGATAAAGCATGATGGAAAGTAGTGAAAACCTGTAAAATAGCAAACAATTCAAAGCAGAAGCTTTAGCCTGTGCTGCCTAACCAACCATATAAATACAGGAGCGTAAAAATATTTCATAAATGCTTCTCTCCCATCTAATTTTTTTGACTAAGAGAAATGAACATACCTTCAGAAAGTAACACTTCAAGAACAAACTGCTCTTTCCTGACTGCTTTCAATTCATCCAAGTTCAATTCATGGCAATCATTTATCAAAATCCTCCTCAATTTGATTGTCTGTTCACTACCTCCCTGGAAGTATACCCTGCATCCTTGGAGATTCAAAACCTCAAGTGATGCCAACAATTGGCTTGGGAGATCAATTCTGCCCAAACAGTGGTGGATCTTTAAGCGTATGAGAGATTTTAATCCCTCCAAACAGCTTGGGTTAGATGCAAATATTTCGTTACAACCAGAAAGCTCGAGCTCCTCAAGTGATGCTTTTAAACAACATACTGGCATGTCACTCAAGACTTTGCAATTCTTGATTTGGACCTTCCTAAGATGTGGAAACGGAAGGGTTTCCAGATCTTGAAATTCTTCTATGTCTGACCACTTCCTCCAATTTGGCATATCAAGGAACTTGAGCTCCTCAAGAGATGGGAATACCCTGTAACTTCTTCCATAAAATTCACCTCCGATTTTTTCAAGTACTGATAGGCCTTGCAGGATTAAAATCACGAGGGATGGGAGCTGCCCAAGGGGTGGAAGTGTTAATAATTGTTTGCATTCAATAAGATGAATGTGCCGCAGCTTGGTCAAATACTGCTTGTCTGCCATCCATGCTGGAAATTCAACTCCCATGTAACATTGAATTGTCAGCTCTTCAATATTTGCATTTGGTTTTAGACCGGCAAGTGTCCTCATGCAACCATCAGATGCAGTTATTGGTGTGCCTGCTGCCAACCCCCATTTCAACACCAACTTCTTCAAGTGCCTTTTTCTGAATAATTCAGCATCACCCACTATATCTGTGCCTGTTACTTCCTCAAGATTACCAATACAAAGTTGTCCACTAACTTCATTCAAGTCCTTCAGTTCTGCAATTTTGTGCCCTTCCATTTTACCAACAGGAAATTCCTCTAGCCCTTGGAGATTTGTCAGCTGCCCTATCTTGTATATTAGAGAAACTGTGCAAGCTTCTGCATACAAGAATCGGAGGTTAACTAACTCATTCATAGCTCTAGGTAACTCTTTGAACTGACATCCTCGTATACTGAGAACTTGCAGAAGGTGCAGCTTACAGATTGAGTCTGGAAGTACTGTAATCCCAGTAAAGGAGAGATCCAGAAACCTTAGGTGTGTGAATTTATTAATGACATCAGGAGCCCTTTCCAATTTAGCTACAGAGTAAGAGAAGTCTAATACTCGCAGGCCACTTGGATGAGATAAAATATTAGCAAGTGCTTCATGTGGCTTAATTGTTCTGCGTCCATCAAAAAATAAAATGGTTCGAAGCTTATTGTCCTTTTTTAAGCCCAAGTGCACATTAAAATCAGCAAAATTGATGGCTAGGTGGCAACAAACTTGGAGGCTTCTTTTGCATTCTCCTGAATCTGTAGCTGCGTGACATTCTTTTCCAGCAATGGAACATATTGGCTCTCTAATCATATCAGGCATGATGTACCTGTTTTTCCAGATTGTGGGCTGAAAGAATGATCTGTTGAAAAGCTCATCAAACCATTCCTTTTCCTTTTCCTCCATGCCAATTCCATCATGTTGTTGGATGAAACTAGCTATCCACATGTGAATCAACATATTCTTTTCAAACAAATAACCAGATGGGAATATTGAACAGTAACACAAACACTTTCTAAGATGATCATTTAGATGTTCGCACATAATTGCTACTGAAGGTAGAGCAACATCATCAGCATCTTCAGAATAGAGCCACCAATGACTTTTGGAAATTTTTCGCCAATGTCCCTCGTCAAGCTTTTGTCTCAGCAGCCTCCCAATTGCTTCTGCCAGTAAAGGTAAGCCATGTAAGTTTTGCACTATTTTCTTACCGATTGATTCAAGGGAAGCCTTTTTCTGCTTTCCAAATGCATGATGCTCAAAAACTCTCCAGAGCATTGGGAATGGCAAATGATCCAATGTAATCTGAGCTGTTGTTCCAAAACTATTTGTAACCTCTTGTGATCGAGTTGTTAACAATACAACACTCCCATTTGCCCCCCCTGCTAGTGCCAAACTTAGGCGACCCCATATTTCCTGCAGATTGTCCAGTGCACCATCAAGGACAAGGAAGAACCTCTTGTTTTGTATGACACTAAACAAAGTGCTTTGTGATGGACCGGACATTCTTTGCTGATCGTCCTGTTGCTCTGCCCCAAAAGAATCGATGATATCTTTGGCGATGTCCCATGAATCGCAGTTCCGCGAGGCAAACACCCATCCCCTTAATACAAAAGCCTCCTTGACATTCGGGTTGTTGTAGATTTCTTGAGCAAGAGTGGTTTTGCCCACACCAGCTGCTCCTACAACAGATATGACTGAAAACCGCGTGCCAGATTCTGCGCCGTCTCGAGGTGGTGGTACCATGGGTAATATCAAGTTCAGCAGCCGCTGCTTCTCCTCATCCCGACCGACGGGCACCGGCCGCGTCGGTGGCAGGATCCCCATCACCCCCTCTTCGGCGTCAGCTAGTTTCAGTATGTCGTGGAAACCGGCGCTGCCAGTATCACTAGTGATCTTGTTCAGCTTCGTCAGGATATCTTTAAGCCTCTGGAGGTCAGCATCAGAAAGGACGAGATTCCTCAGGAACTTGAGAGCAAAGGACGCCGCTGAACTGACCTTGCTCTTGAGCATCTCCTGGATCCTCTTGGTCTCGAAGTCGTCGAGCAGGTCTTCGGCCTCGGACACGACGTCCTTGAACTGCTGCAGCCACGCGGCGAAGTTGCGGTTGGAGATGGCCTTGCGCTCGGTCACCTCGACGAGGATCTTGATCCGGGGGAGCGCGGCCTCCACGTTGTACAGCATGTCGGCGGCGGCGGCTCTCAGGGAGTGATTGTCCTCCATGATGGAGCGCGCCTTCGCCACGAAGTTGGCAATCACGGCCCCGGCGAACCACCCGCCGACCGTCAGCCCAGGACCTACCATTTCTCGAGCTTGTGCTTTCGAGGATCAGGAGAGAGGTCGACGGAGAGACTGAGGCCAGTTCGTCGAGATGTGCAGTTGACAAAGGCAGGGGTGGGTGCCGAGGTGGAGTTTTCGGTATTCGGACAAGCCTATGGGATCCTGTCCGGACCAATAGTATGATAATTCAACAACAGCAAAACCATGGGCGGGGATTTTCTTTTTCTGAGTTCCTATACAGCACCCTAACTAAAACTTTATGTGATTTTGATTCCAATTTATTTCCTAATTTCTAACATTTAAATGCGCTTAAAACTTTATGCAGCACCACCTCCTTCGTATGGTATGATTTTTGAGTTGTCTTATACACGGAAGACAACGGTGGCTAGCCGGCCTGAAAAGAGCAGCGTGCCGGCACAAAGATGTATTTGGATTATTATTTGGTTGTACTCATCCGTCCGATTAAGGTGTACCTTTTCGGAATTGCTAAAAATGTGCCGTATGAAAAAGTTTTGTGAAATCAGTCAAATTTTTAACCTTGTGATCTTCTTGGAGATTCGTAACCCGGTTAGCAGGGTCATCGTCTTCTTCGACGGCAACGATGACGAGTTAGGGTAGAGATTTATCGGATTGACGTTCAGGTTCACTGAGGCCCGGTTATAGAGGGAAGAGGGTGGTGGCGGCTCGGCGGCGCAGTGAGGCAACGGTGGTGCCACCGCTGAGGGTCAGAGGAGGGCGGTGAGCAATGGAGGTCGCAAGGGCGATAAGAACCGACTAGCAATTAGAAGGTGGCCGACAAGAGTGGTAGTGGCGGATCTGTCAATGGCCGAAGAGGTGGAGGAAGAGGAGACAGGCGACATCGATGGCGAAAGGGAGATAACAATGGCAGGAAGCGGTAACAGTAGAAGGGGTGCTCGTCGACAGGCTTCGCCGATGCCGAGGGCAACGACGGCAAGGAAGCGGGTAGCAGCGGGGGTAAGAGGTGGTGCATGAGCGATGAAATGCTGATAGGGTGCACAGGAACAATGGTATATGTACTACAAGGCTAGGGAGGAAATCGTAAGCCATTGATCTAGATCAAGTGCCCCAAAAAAATGATTGTTTTCCACCAAAAAAAATATTCGCTATGCACCAAACAGATCCTATTACATCATTATTGTTGTTGTAGGACCAGTATGACAATAGAGAGGGCTGAATGGTGCATTCAAAAAAATTTCCAAGTATTCACAAATCCTTTACTCCAATAGCTACCGTGCTATGAAGATTAAGATTAGAAGCCAAAACCAAAGCAAGCAACTCAAAAATCCGAAAGCAGAATACTCCCAGCCCTGGCAGTTTGACCGCTACCTTCAAGCCAGTCTGATCGGGCTCCTAGCAATCTGACCGCTGGGGTGGTGATCTGATCGCTCCCCTATTTCAGAACTAAAAATTCAGCTTGAGTTGATGTAACTTTTGGTGCAACTCCAAAAATACAAGGTCAAATAAGATAAAACTTTCCACATACCTTTCTTAAGATCTCAGGAACATATTCATCTAAGAATTGCATGAATTCTTGTCAAAGTTCAAACCTTTTTTCAAGAACAAGTATGCATCAAAACTAAGCAAAAATCAAAAACAAGAACATACAACTTGTTTGTGGGTGGAGGATGACTAAGATATTTCTAGATATATTTCCACATGTCACAGTGAGCAAGAAACCCTAAAGATTTGAGACAAAAACATATGGATAAAGAAATCTCCCAAAAACGGTAAATCCAAACAAAACTAAACAACTCCATGAACTTACTAAACCAAAGCGTCATCTTTTCGCGGCATAAGTTCTTTCCAACTTGATCGATATGAATCCACACACCATGTGTTTAGATAAGTCATACAATGTAATAATAAAAAACTTAGTAGCATACAAAAAGCGAAGTTTTCTCTGTGACAAATCAGAATCGGGCCAAGTTTCCGTGGCGTACCGGAAAATTTCATGTTGGACTGGTTCCAAGTTGGACCTTTAACATCACGGTTCCAAGTTGGACTAGTCCTTACGACAGGCTTTGGCTCCCCCCGCGTCTCTGTCCTCTCTCACACCCAAATTCCCCATTCCACTGGATTTTGCAAGGATGAAGAAGATTGAAAATAATGGATGGTCTCTACCAGCGGCGATCGGCAGGGTGGTTGGGAAGTTGCGTTTTTACCTGGGAAACAGCAGCGACTCCCACAAGTACAAGGGCACCATGAAGATGCTCGATTTGCTGGATGAGAAGCTCAAGCTCCTCTCCGATGAGAACCTGCAGCGCGTCAATATCGATAGGGAGGAAGAGATGGCTGCATGGCTGCGGCAGGTGAAGGAGGCTACGGGCGACGCAGAAGAGCTGGTTAAGGACATGGAGGCTGAGGCGGAGGCGGGTGAGTCTGCAATCTCTGATGTTATGGCTTGGTTTCATTCTGATAGCAGCAACCTCCTCAGAATGAAACACACCATCGGCAAACTTGTTAGTGTGTGCGCTGAAGGTGAATCCATTCTTGATGTGCCAAACCTGGACGAGGATCGCCTGGAAAGCGTGCGAAATGATAGCACTTCTTTATCCCCTGATCATGCCTTCGTTGTTGGTCGAGATGAGGAAATAGCTATGATATTGGGCATGATACTAGACGACGCCTGTTTTGTGGCTGCGGCATCTCTTGAGAGCAGGGCAGGTGCTGACAGATTACAAATTTCTCGGAAAGGATGGATCATCGAGACCCTCCGGAACATAGATCTGTCTGAACGTAGCCAAGAGGCTCCAGAAGTAGGTCCTTACCAGAAAGAAATGGGCAGCAGCGTAGAATATACCCGGGTGTGCAACAACACTGACAGTAAAATGTGGAATCCTACAATCATTCCCATAGTTGGAATGGGTGGAGTGGGCAAAACAACTCTTGCTCAGTTCATCTTCAACGACAAAAGGGTCCAGAAGCGCTTCCAGGGTCAGTCTGTCTGGGTCTATTTTACCAACAACATCAGAAAAGAAGAATTGATGACACAGATCTTCGTATCATTGCAGCCTCAGCATAAGACTCTGTCTCATGTGTTCAATCTGAACAGCCTCCACATTCAACTTCAGAGCATCGTAGAAGGAAAGAGGTTTTTACTTGTACTTGATGATGTATCGGATGAGATACGTGCAATATGGAGTGATTTGAGGAGTGTACTGAGCAAAGGATCACCTGGAAGTGTCGTCTTGGTAACAACCCAACTGTTTAGTGTGGCTAGCTTTGTGGGGACTACAACTCCAATATTTTTAGATTCCCTACAGTGTGACGACTTGTGGAAACTTTTTAAGTATCATGCGTTTGCCAGCAAACAAAGTACAGAAGCTCTAGAGCCAATTGGTAGAAAGATAGCAGACAAATTACATGGATTTCCTTTAGCAGCAGTAACAATTGGGGCATTATTGAGAAATTATTTAGATGAAGTGCATTGGGAGAGACTCTTAAAAAGTTGGTGGTGGAATATTTCAAATAACAGCTTGGGGATCCACATTATATCGTCCCTCGGAATTTGTTATTGTATGTTACCTGCAAATTTGAGGCAATGCTTGGTGTATTGTTCAATCTTTCCTAGAAATTATGTATTTCACAAATATGAGTTGATCCAGATGTGGATAGCTAATGGTTTCGTTGAACTGGACAATTCTACTGGTCCTAGAATGTTGGAGGATGTAGCTGGTGAATGGTTTGATGAACTTGTCGATAAGTGCTTCTTGCAACCGACAGTTTGGAAAGTTTGGTATATTATGCATGATTTGGTTAGGGATTTTATAATTGCCTTGACATCTAATGAATATCATGGTGTTGATTATACACTGGGAGATCTTCCACAAAGTGTCCGTCATTTATCCATAGATATGGATAATATGAATGTGCCATGGACTGACTATAACATTAAACAGTTGCGATCAGTAACATTGTTTGGTGGCTTCCGTCATACCAACTCTAGCAAAGGTTATAACACTGTTGATAGCATTTTGGAGGGCTCTTATGACACTGTTGATAGCATTTCTGAGAGGTCTTATGACACTACTGATAATGACACTGTTGATAGCTTTTCTGTGTTTGATGACATTTCTGTGTTGTCCTCTGACACTATTGATAACGACACTGTTGATATCATTTTGAAGAGGTCTTGTGACACTATTGGTTGTATTTTAAAGAGCTCTACAAGCCTGCGCTTATTGAACTTATCTAACATGAGAGCAAATGCTGCGACGGCATGCATCGGTGATCATCTGCTTGAACAAGATTGTGTTGCGTTATTTGTCAAGTTCATTACTAGACATCACATGCTTCCACGCTTGATTCACCTCAGATACCTAGATTTTTCATATAGTGGGATCACCGAACTTCCTGAGTCATTATGTGGCTTGTGCAATCTCCAGGTTCTTGGTTTGCGAGGCTGTAGATTCACACAGTTACCTAGAAGCATGAACTCACTGGTTAGCCTACGGCACTTGCATGCAGATGCAGATACAGTTGCTCTAATTCATGGCATTGGACGGCTAATAAAGCTCCAAGACTTATATGAATTCCGTGTTAAAGAAGAGGATGGCCACACGATAAATGAGTTAAGGGACATGAGGTATATTCAGGGGGCCCTTTGTATATCAGATCTTCAGAGGGTGGCTAATCGAGCAGAGGCAATTCAAGCTAACTTATTCAGAAAGGACTATGTTACCTGTTTAGATTTAAAATGGGACAAAGATCAGTCTTCGAGAGGTAAATATGATAGAGGTCAAAAGGAGCCACTTCAAGCTAACTTACTTGAAAAGAATTATACTCCTTTAGATATATCAGAATGGATGGTAAATCCATCAGCGGTAACTACACCTGCTCTAGCCATGGAGATACTAGAGTCTTTGTCTCCACCAAGGAATCTGCAAAAGCTGAAAATTTTTGGCTACCCAGGGTTTTCTTTTCCGGGTTGGGTTGAACAACTCTGGTACGTACAAGTTATTGAGATAAGCTATTGCAGAGAACTGCAGGTACTTCCACCTGTTGGACAGCTTGACCATCTCAGGAAACTGAAGTTGCATGAGCTGCCTTCCATTAAGGATGTTAGTTCTGATGTCTATGGAACCTCAGATGTGGTGTTCCGATCTTTGGAGGAGGTGAGTTTTGAATCCATGATGAAATGGGAGTATTGGGAAGATGCAGGGGACAGAGAATTCTTTTCGAACCTGCAAAAGTTGCGGATTAAGAGGTGCTACAACTTAAGGGAACTACCTTTCATGGCCTTGGGCTTATCTATCAAAGTGCTTCATATTTCGGGTTGTGGCCCATATGCTGGTACAGTGTCAAGGTATTTGCAAAGGCTAACTTGCCTCACCCATTTAAAGGTAAATGATTGCTCACGGAAGTTAACCCTTCCATGTCAACACCTGATATCACTGGAGTATCTGCACCTTTCAAATTGTAAGGAGCTATGCTTTGAAGGTGGAATTCTTTGTCTCAACAACCTGAAAAATCTACATATTTCAAGCTGCCGGAAAATCGCATCAGCCCAAAAGAAACAATTGCAACATAACAAAGAGCACATTCATGTTATGCATTCTCTCACTGACCTTACAGTGGATAACCTCTCCCTGTCCCTAAATCTTAGTAATATTCTTTGCAAGCTTCCAGCACTTGAAACTCTTTGCCTTTACAAGAACAAGATTCCTAAAATCTCTCTTGTTCAAGAACAGTGGCTTGAGCAGATTACATCCCTACAAGAGCTGGAGTTTTCTTGTTGCTACCTACTAAGGCAGCTCCCATCAAACTTGGCCACTCTATCATCTTTGAAGAAGTTGACCCTGCAGTCCTGTTTCCAAATTCACTCACTACCATCGAAAGGCCTACCAGTTAACCTAAAAGAGTTACAAATATTAGGTTGCTCACATATACTAGAGGCACGATGCCAGAAGGAAGATGGAGAGATATGGGTAAAGAAGAAGATAGGGGAATGGCGGGAACAGAAAATAAGTGAGTATCGACAGAAGAAAACACAGGAGTTCTGGCAAGGGTGGCTGATGTACGAGGAAGAGTGGGTGAAGAATGCCGCAGAGCAGCTGAAGAACAAGGGAGAATGGTTGATGAATGAAGAAGAGGAGTGGCTGAAGAATAACGCAGAGGAGCTGGAAAATAAGGAGTATGAATGGATCAAGACTAGGGGAAAAGACTGGCCAAAGATTGCTCACATTCCTTATATCCGTGTGAATGAAGATATTATACAGAATCTTTATCTTTGAAGCTGCAGGTTCTCCAAAAGATGTGAGGTGAAATTCAGAACTCATTTCCATGCTGCAGAAATTTTGGAATGGAGATATCTCTGTTTCACATAACTAGTTGTCTAATCTATATGCCATGGCCTTGAGGCGTGTAGATCCCCGGTGTGCCGGTGGTGGTCTTTTTTTGTGCGTGGGTTGCTGTGGAGGTGCTGGCGAAAGCCTTGCCGGTGTCCATACCGGTCTCGACAACTATGACGCCTTTGGACGCCATGTTCCTTCTTGAAGGGTTGTCTTCGCACTTCACAGCCCTAATTGGTTCTCCAGGTGAAAGCCTAGCCTCGGTGAGGCGGGCGGCGTCGGCGACCCTCGTCGTTTCTTTGAAGACGTCGCCTCGGAGTTTCATCGGTGCGCAAAATAGACCGGAGTTTGGGTGGCTCAGTTGGAAGAGGTTTAGGGATTGGTTGAAAGCAAGGACGGAGAAGAAATGCTGAAGCTTAGTCTTTCTAGCTTTTTCTTAGTCCTTAAGCTTTATTTCTTGCTGTTGTGTAATCCTCAGTGTTGAGGCTTTGAGCCTAAGAGCTTGTGTAACTTTTGGCTGTATATATCCCAAGTGGATATAGAGGCCGGATTTTATATCCTTTATCTAAAAAATCTGTCCAGTTGCACATTAGTCTTCGTATGTATTTTACTGGTGAGCATATATGATCATCAGCTAGCTATTATTTTGGAAGAAATTTATGATGACACAAATTGCCACGTAGTTTGTTTGCTTAATCTCTTTTGTTGTTTGCCTGCCCTTGTATTCTTAGGGCATATCTATTCTGGTGTAAAGTATGTCCTATGTGCTTTACTGCTATCATGCTAACCCTCGTGACGTGGACATCAAATAAATACAAAAATTCCCCCCAAAATTGCATCAATCGAGCTTGGACTTCAAATTTTACTTTGGTGATGATGACCTTCGAATATAACTTAATAGATCATACTGCACAGATGCCCAAACAATCAAATGATAAGTTGGCAGTCTCTCTTGAACTGTGTGGTAGCATGCTTTTTACATTCGCCTAACTTAACGTGAAATAATTTTTTTATCATGCACAAAATGTTCAAATTCGCATTAAAAACATCCATTTAAATACATATTAGTAAAGACGGTAAGGTTTGAAGATGGCATCAATGCGTCTACAGCCTTATCAAGGGTGTATTGGAATTTTGGATGGCTGTGGCATAGCTATTATCTAAAAATAGGTGGCATTATTATTATTATTATTATTATTATTATTATTATTATTATTATTATTATTATTATTATTATTATTATTATTTGTAATCAATAGGTCACATAATAAGTTCACCTATTGGCTTGTGTAGATTTTTGGATGATGCATGCTGACTGTCGAGGGGACATTCGTAGCAGGCTCATCGTCTTCATTTGTTGTAGGATCAAGGATACCGACTAGAGGGGGGTGAATAGGAGATTTTTAAACTTTTCTTGTTCACTTGATTAATTCTTCACAATTTAAATAACAAGAATGTAGAACCATTAATCATATACAATTCTAGTCAAGAATATAGCAATCCTAGCTCTAAGCAAACAAATGAACACAATCAATTAAGTAAACAAGAGCTAAGAAGGAATTGAACACAACCGATATTTTTACCGTGGTGATCGGAAACTTGCCAGTTTCCCCTAGTCCACGTTGAGGTTAGCCCGGACAAATCGGACCGGCTCTGCAAATTGAGCCTAAACACCTCGATCACTCGTGGTAGCTCTTTCCCGCTCCGGGTAGGTAAGCTCCGACTTTCACAAATCACCGGGTCTTCTCACAAGCTTCTTAAGAAGATCACCGATCCAATCTCCGCCCAATCATCCAAGTGCCGGCAAGCACTAAGAGTAATGAATCCCGGGCTTCACTTGAATGCAATTCTAGCGCCAAGTGGATCAAATAATGAAATTCTTGCACTAATTGCAAACCCACCTTAATTTAATGTTCAATGAGTGAAAGAGGGTGGAATGAATGCTCTAGGGCTCAAGAAATATGCAATGGGTCTCTAACCTTAGCCATTGTGCAGTGGTGGGGGTATTTATAGCCTCCACCAACCAAAACTAGCCGTTTGGCATAAATTCCTGAAAAATTCAGGATGAGCGGTACTACCGCCCCCATGGGCCTAATGTTAGACTGGACAGTGGAGAGACTGGATTTTGGGAAGGTTTTTGCAGTGCAAATCGCATCTGCTCCTTGATTCAATATAAAGGCCCAAAAGCCAGAGCAGAACTCAACAAACTAAAGCAAAAGCTTAACAACTAAAGCAACAGAATCAAACCAAATCAAAACCGAAAGCAAAACTTTCTATCTAAACTGACCTGGATTGGAGCTCCATCTACCACTAACTCTAGAGCAAAGAACACACACACAACACACAAGATTATTGCTTCATTTCTCCCCCTAAGCCTTGTGTGCAGCCTCTGACTTGATGTGAGTCAGTCCAATTTGCGTACGCAGTTCATGGAACCTCACCCTGCCGAGAGGTTTGGTGAGAATATCAGCGAGCTGGTCCACGGTGTTGATGTGGCTGGCCTTCACGCTCCCTTCTTCCAGACAATTTCTGATGAAATGGTATTTGATCCGGATGTGCTTGCTTCTCTCGTGGAAGACGGGATTCTTGGCCAGTGCTAGGGCAGACTTGTTGTCCACCCTGAGCTCGACTGCGTCGGCTCCCTTGCCAAGGAGTTCGCCCAGCAGCCGAGCCAGCCAAAGTGCTTGTGTCGCGGCAGAGGTGGCAGCAATGTACTCAGCTTCGCAGCTTGATAGTGCCACCACCCGTTGCTTGAGAGATTGCCAGCTCACGAGACTGTTGCCGAGGAAGAACAGCATGCCGCTTGTGCTCTTGCTCGTGTCGACGTCGCCGGCGAGGTCGCTGTCGCAGTAGCCGACGAGCTGTGTGGCACCGGCATTCCTTGCATAATGCAGACCGAAGTCGGTGGTGCCTGCCACGTAGCGTAGGATTCGCTTGATGGCCTGCTGGTGCTCCATCGTCGGCCGCTCCATAAATCGGCTTACGTACCCGACGGCGAACGCCAAGTCCGGCCGGGTGTGAACCAGGTAGCGCAAGCTGCCGACAATGCGCCGGTACTGTGTTGCATCGACCTCCTCCGCCTCACTGTAGCGGCTCAGCTTCAGCCGCTCCTCCATCGGAGTATGGGCGGGATTGCACCCGTCCAAGCCGCCCAGCTTGACGACGTGCTTGGCGTAGTGAGCTTGGCGAAGAGAGATGCCGGAGGTGTCCTGGCGCACCTCAATGCCAAGGTAGAAGGTGAGGAGGCCAAGGTCACTCATCTGGAAGGTGGCCTTCATTTGAGCCTTGAATGCCTCCACCTCTGCTTCTTCTGTGCCGGTAATCACAAGGTCGTCGACGTAAACGCCCACCAGCAGGATGGAGCGACCGCTGCCTCGCCGATACATTGCCGCCTCGTGAGTGCTTTGCTGGAAGCCCATCTCCTTGAGTGTGCTGTCCAGCTTGGCATTCCAGGCTCGGGGTGCTTGTCGCAGGCCGTAGAGTGCCTTCCGTAGTCGCAGCACCATCCCCTCCTTGCCGGCAATGACGAAGTCGGGGGGCTGCTGGACGTACACCTCCTCCTTCAAGTCGCCGTTCAGGAAGGCCGACTTGACGTCCATATGATGGACGTGCCACCCCTCCTGGGCAGCCAGAGCAAGGAGGATACGGATGGACTCAATGCGAGCCACTGGCGCGAATGCATCGTCGTAGTCAATCCCTTCTTGCTGGACAAAGCCACGGGCAACAAGTCTTGCCTTGTGCTTGACCACCTCTCCAGCTTCATTCTTCTTGAGCTTGAATACCCACTTCAGTTTAATTGGGCGGTGGCCGGCCGGCAGGTCGACGAGCTCCCAAGTATTGTTGTGCTCGACGGAATCCAACTCCTACTACATTGCGGCACGCCAAACCGCATCGCCTTCGGCCTCCACAAACGAGCAGGGCTCCCCGGTGTGAGTCAGATGCAGCTCGGCGTCGATGTTGCGCTGTACATACCCCGACACCGCTTGATCACCGAGTATGTCGTCAACGGTGCGGTAGCGCAGCGGGGTATCCTCATGTGCAGCGTCGATTCGATCCTCATCGTTCTCCAGAGGAGTGGAGAAAATGGGAGCTAGAGTGGTTGTCGGTGCAGCGGTCGGTGTAGAGATGGCCGACGGCGTGCCCGGCGTGCCTCCCTGGTCCGGAGTTGGCGAGGTCGACGGAATCGATGGCGTCCAGGATGTGGGAGCAGGTGAGCCGGGTATTGGCACAGTGCCACCCGCTCCCCCGGCTCCTCCAAGATGCACATCCTCGATGACAAAGTCATCGAGTGCTGTGGTTGCGTCGCCGCTAATCTCCGTGGTCCAGTCC
Source organism: Dendrocalamus latiflorus (assembly GCA_017311315.1). Taxonomy (NCBI): domain Eukaryota; kingdom Viridiplantae; phylum Streptophyta; class Magnoliopsida; order Poales; family Poaceae; genus Dendrocalamus; species Dendrocalamus latiflorus. Next base: position 20,994,546 of record CM029671.1, on the reverse strand, counting down.
CAGCCACGTCCTTCATCGAAGACGACGTCGCGCGCCGTGCGCACGCGCTAGGTTGTTGGGTCGAGGATGCAATATCCCTTGACACCTTCAGCATAGCCGATGAAGACTCCCGGTGTGCTCCGGTCATCCAGCTTGCCGACGTGATTCAGCTCCTTGACGTATGCCAGGCAGCCGAACGTGCGAAGATATCCGACCGCCGGCGTACGCCCGTGCCAGGCCTTGTACGGGGTCTTCCCTGCTAGGCTCTTGGTCGGCGATCGGTTGAGAAGATGCACAGCAGTCATCACTGCCTCCCCCCAGAGCGTCGCCGGCATGCCCCTCTGTTTGAGCAGGGCGCGCGCGGTCGCCACCACGGTCTGGTTCCGGCGTCCGACCACACCATTCTGCTGGGGCGTGTAGGGAGCGGAGTAGTGCCGCTGGATCCCTTCATCGGCATAATAGGCGGCGAACTCAGCTGCGGTGAACTCCTTTCCATTGTCAGTGCGTAGCACTCGGAGTTTGTGGCCGCACTCCTTCTCTGCAGCGGCCTGAACATGCTTGATGGCGTCCGCAGCTCCGGCCTTCGTCGCGAGAAGGACGGTCCACATGAACCGTGACGCGTCGTCCACCAGAAGTAGGAAGTAGCGCCGGCCTCCCGGAGTCGCCGGTGTGACGGGGCCGCACAAGTCGCCATGGACGAGCTCGAGCTGCTTCTGCGCGCGGTACGTGGCCTGACGAGGAAAGGGACGTCGCTTCTGCTTGGTCACCACGCAGGTGTCGCACAGCTGTTCGACGTGGTCGACCCGGGGCATCCCACGCACCATCTCTTCACGCCCCAGCTTCCGCAGAGCCTCGAAGTGGAGATGACCGAACCGCTCGTGCCAACGCCAGGCCTCGTCGTCACGACGAGCGGCGAGGCAGAGAGGCCGGGCCACCTCCATGTGCAGTACGTACAGGCGGGTGCGCCCACGGCTGACCTTGGCGAGGAGACGCCCGCGTCGATCCCAGATCCGGAGTATACCACGGTCGATCTCCACCCGTGAGCCGCCCTCGTCGAGCTGGCCGAGGCTTATGATGGAGTTGCGGAGCGCCGGGATGTAGTAGACGCCACTGAGCAGCTTGTGCTCCCCGGTCTTGGCCACGAAGATGACGGATCCAACACCGCGAATCTCTACCGCAGATGCATCGCCGAACTTGACGGTGCCTCGGACGCTTCGATCCAGATCGGCGAAGTACTCCACGCGCCCGGTCATGTGGTGCGTGGCGCCGCTGTCGAGGTACCATCCTTCGAGCTTGTCGTCGCCGGAGCCGTCGCCGAGGAAGGCGCGTGCGTGCGGCTGGTCGATGTGAAAGAGGGCGGACGCCGGCTGAGGAGAAAAAATGAGCGGCGATGTGGATTCTGGGCGAACCGGTACATCACTTTCCCCTTTATCTCCTGAGCACTGTAGCCCTAGAGTTGCGTGGGCCAGGAACAGGGCGGGCTCCTCATCCTCCTCAGCTTGAGCCATGTGGACTGCGCCACCGCGCTTGGGCTGTCTGCAATCTCTGGCCCAGTGGCCACGGCGACCGCAGTTGAGGCAGATATCATCGCGAGCTGCCTTTCGTTCACCGCCGCCACCTCCTTCTTTTTCACCGGTGCCGCCGCCAGTCTTCTCCTTCTTGCGCGGTCGCCGACGGCGATCCTTGGACGGAGTCGAGCTTTCCCCCTTCATCTTCTCCTTCTGACGAGCGAGCCATTGCTCTTCGGTGAAGAGCAGCTTCCCCCCCAAGACGACTGGATCAGTCGAAGACTCCTCCTCGCGGTCGTCGACGGCCTTAAGCCTGCCCGTCACTTCCTCGATGGACAAGGTGGAGAGATCCAGAAGGGTCTCAATCGAGAGGGCGATCTGGGTGTACTTCTTGGGAACGATGCGCAAGAACTTCTCCACCGCCTTCTGCTCGTCGATGTCGCCGTCGCCGTGCCGGACCAGCTGCTGCACCAGGCCGGCGAGACGGAGAGCAAAGTCGTCTACGTCCTCGCCAGGCCGGAAGGCAAGCCGGTCCCAGTCCTGCCGCAGCTTCTGCAGCGTGGACTTGCGGACACGGTCGGCTCCAATTCGTGCCGCCGCGATGGAGTCCCAAGCTTCCTTCACGGTCGGCTTGTCCGCGATCGACGGCACCATCTCCGGCGGGACGGAAGCAAGAAGAGCGTCGAGCGCCAGCCGGTCATCATGGAAATCGGCGTCTCCTACTCAACGGCATCCCAGAGCCGCCGAGCCTGCAACTTCACTTTCATCAGCAAACTCCACTCGTTGTAGTTCGTCTTGGTGAGCATCGGCCATGGGGTGCCTCCGCCGGACTCCTTGAACACGCGCTGGACGATGGGCGAAGCCGGTCTCCCGGAACGACCTCGACGACGGTGCGGAGACGGCGAGGCTCGACGGTCGTGGTCCCTGTGAGGGGTCCGCGACAGAGGGCGATGCTCCCGGTCTTCCTCGTCGATGCGGAGAGCAGCAGCAGCTTCGGCCGCCGCCATGGCAGCCCTGGCCGCCTCTGCTGCCTGCGCAGCTCTTGCCTCAGCGGCAGTGATGCGCGCCTCGCGCGTCTCCGCTTCGGCAGCCACCACCGCCTGAGCTGCAGCCGTAGCAGCCCTTCTTCGGCTCGAGGAGGACAACATCTCCCAAAGAAGGTAAGAGAGGCTCTGATACCAACTGTTAGACTGGACAGTGGAGAGACTGGATTTTGGGAAGGTTTTTGCAGTGCAAATCGCATCTGCTCCTTGATTCAATATAAAGGCCCAAAAGCCAGAGCAGAACTCAACAAACTAAAGCAAAAGCTTAACAACTAAAGCAACAGAATCAAACCAAATCAAAACTGAAAGCAAAAGAACTTTCTATCTAAACTGACCTGGATTGGAGCTCCATCTACCACTAACTCTAGAGCAAAGAACACACACACACATCACACAAGATTATTGCTTCACCTAACTACCGCTACCAAATCTTCACGGCAGAACGGCTATGTCAGAGCTCTGCAGTGACCGTTGGATTTGGCGGCGCGGTACTACCGCCGTTGTACTTTGCGGTACTACCGCTCTCCGATAGTTCCGCAAAGTCGGCACGGTACTACCGCTCTGGCCGAAATCCGAAAGGTCCCAAAATTTGGCGCTCTCTGGAAAAAATCGTCCGCTCTGAAACCGGATCTTCCGGACTACAGAAGTACCGCTCTGGATAGCGGAACTACCGCACACAGCGGTAGTTCCGCGCGTGGAAATCGCCGGTACTTCCGCTCCAGGGAAATCCAGACTTCATCTGGAGGTGCTTTCTAGAAAAAGGTTACGCTCATCCTCCGGATCTTCCGGGATCCAGAAGTACCGTTCTATAGTGCGGTATTACCGCTCGGTGCGGTAGTTCCGACGTTCAAGTCGCCGGTACTTCCGTTCCCGCAAGTTCAGATGAAACAAGGGTGCTGTCTGGAAAAATTGATCCGCTCGAAAAGCGGATCTACCGCTCGCCGGTACTACCGCGTCTGGGCGCGGAACTACCACTCTCCGGTAGTTCCGACGTTCAAAACAGCGGTACTACCGCTCGTCCAGACAGAGCACAATCTTTGTTTTAAATCGGATTTTTGATGAATGCAAGATTCTAATGCTGATCCAAATGGCATAAGAAATTTGTATTCAAGCTACTTGCCAAGATCCCTCTTGATGGTACGATTATCTACCCTATAATTCGGTCTTCCACCTTTCACCTAAGACCGGTAAAAATCAAAAAGGGATTCTATGCTAAGTATACCTTTGTCTTGAGCCAATTTGAGTATTCATATATATCCTTTGGCTTGCATCTTATTGTTCATTTGTGGACTAACCCTTCGCATGCTCATAAAACACGTTAGTCCCATATTCACATAATTTCATTAATTACCAAAACCATTTTTAGGGGCCTAGATGCTTTCATTTGTTCGAACCACGACCTAAATATTCAGAAATAATTCTTCCTTATTTGTTAGTACAATATAAACCTTTGCGACCCAAAAACACGTTTCCTCAACGATGTTAGGATTGGTTTTTTCATGAAGCGTGGTGAAATGTTAGATTTGTGTGTGCTAAAACTATGCCTTGTGTATAATAGGTGTCTGTGTGTTGTTATTTAAGTGCAGCAAATGTTTTTTTTTTGGGAGGGGGATTTTGGTGGAATTTAACTCTTTTTAACACAACAGATGTTTGATTAGGGTTAATATAGGGCCTTGATCTTGCGGATGCTTCGCCATCATACCCGGGGGGATTCGCCCGGTAGCCCTCCATGTCATCTTCTTTCCAAAAAAACTCTCCATTTTTTGCAAAATTGCTACGGGTCCTCAGTTTTTGTAGATATGCCCCTGTTACGTCATTTCTTACGGAAAAAACCTTTACTTTTCTGGAATTACGTATGGGCTCTTGGTTTTTCCATGAAGGCCCTCTATTTGCTGGATAAAACCCCACGGTTTTCTTAAAATTACGCATGGGTCCTTTTTACATGGAAAATCCCTTCGTTTTCTCCGGAATACGTACATATCCTTAGTTGTTTTATAAAAGCCCATCTTACGAATTGTCAGCTCTTTTACTTCGTTCCACGTGGTAGGCCCTTCTTTTACGTGATTAAATGTAATACCACTAAAGTGCAAAAGAGAAGAAATGCGAGAAATAAACCAATCCAAGGGAGAATAAAGGAAATAAAGTAGAGTTTTGCCGTCAGACCCATCGGCTTTAAAATGCCGAATAAAGGTAGTGCTCACAGAGGTTCCCAGACCGTCCGGGGCCGATCGGCACCGTCTCGTGTTTGGATTCTCATCATCCGGCAGAAAATTCCATTCTTACCTCTTCCTTTTTCTCCCTCTTCCTTTTTCCTCCTTTTCTTCCACGGCCGGCGGCTCCCTCCTCTTTCTTATCCCTTTTCTTCACTCCGCCAACGCCCTTTTTCTTCCTCCCGTCAGCCGGCAACTTCCTTCTTCTCTCCCTCACAGCCGACGCCCTCTCCTTCTCTTCTTCACCCGGGCGGCGACCCTCCCTGTCCTCCGCTCAGCTGACCGGCTCTCCACTCCCGTGGAGCGGCAGCAACAGCAGGGGTGGGGAGGTGAGGCACGGGCAAGGGCAGCAGTGCGCGAGCTTGGGTGGTGTTCGGCAGCGAGAGCGGGGAGGCACGCCGAGAAGCAGCGAGGCGCGGCAGCGCTGACGGCGTTGGGCGATGGTAAAGCGCGGTTGGGGGAGCGACAACGCTGGCGACTTTGCGATAGAGCAGCGCCGTCAACGGTAGGGGCAGCGAGGAGCGGCGGCACCGGCGATTGGTCAACGGCGGCGCGTGCGTGGGGGAAGGCGGCGGCTGCCAGAGGGTGACTAGCGACGGCGCAAGGGCTGGCGAGCGGCGGCGCCGACGAGTGGGCGAGCGACGACAGCAGCGCGAAGGGGAGCAGCAGCACCCAGGTATGCACGGGGGAGAGGAGCGAAAATGGCTTTTGCCTCTCCCTCCACCTGGCTCTCCTCTCTTATAGGGCTATATGTGGGCTGGGCTGGGCCAAATCTGGCCAGGTATTACATAATTTGATCAATCTAAGGCATTTATACGCAGATTCACAAACAACTGCATTGGTTTATGCTGTAGGCCAGTTAACAAAACTCCAGGAGTTACAGGAAATCAGAGAAAGTCTGGAGGATGGTTTCAGGATAAATGAGTTAAGGGACATGAAAGACCTGAGGAAACTGTGCATTACAAATCTTGAGGAAGTGTCAAGTTGCCAAGAGGCTAGAAATGCAAACCTGGTGGAGAAAAGGTCCCTCGACACACTACAATTGAAATGGGTGTATCGGGTTCATGAAAATAGGTCTACATCCCAATTAGACAGAGATGTTCTTGATGGCCTACGTCCTCACCTCAAGTTGAAAAGGCTGACAATTTTGAACTACACTGGATCTGATTTTCCTTACTGGATGCAGGATCTCACAGACCTAGTTGTTGTTAATATAATTAACTGCCGATGGTTAGAGGTTCTTCCACGACTGGGAGAGCTCCCAAATCTTAAGTCACTTTCTCTTTTTGGTCTATCCTTTGTAACTCATATTAATGATGAAGTCTATGGAACCAATGATGTGATCTTTCCAAATTTAGAGGAGCTGAGCTTTTCAGAATTGTTTAGCTGGGAGCGATGGTCGGAGGCAGAATACAAATTGCTAATTCCACACCTGCGGAAACTTTGTATCAATACCTGCAATAAATTGAGTGTGTTGCCAGTTGAAACTTTGAGTTCATCAGTCAAAAAGCTTCAACTTTCACCCTGCACATCATATATCAGTATGCTCCCAGCTTATTTGCAAAGGCTAACAGCTCTCACCAAATTGAACATACAGGACTGCTCAGCCACAATACTAGTTCCATGTCATTCCTTGACAATGCTGGAGAGCTTGCATGTTGAAAGCTGTTTAGATGTACACTTCGAGGGGGGGGGGGGGGGGGGGGGGGGGCTGCAGTACTTCACCAAACTGAAGAAACTAGAAGTGCAAGGCTGCTTTGATGTCACTCAGAACATATATGAACAAACATCACTTGTGGAGAGTTACTCGCAGACCAGTCTGCTGGAGGGTCTTCAATCACTCATTCATCTCAGAATCGATGGCAGATTTGTGTACTTTGGATACTATCATATGCTGGGGAGGCTTCGATCACTTCGAACTCTGAAGCTGTGTGACTTCGATCTTTCCCAGTTCACCATGGAGGATGAGGAATGGCTTGACCAACTACAGTCCCTACAGGAGATCCAGTTTTCTTCATGTCGAAGCCTCTTACATCTTCCTTCTAACCTAAATAATATGTTTAACCTGAGGAAGATCATTATGAATGATTGCTGCAAGCTCCACTCGCTACCACTGAATGGCCTGCCAGATGACCTAAAAGAACTTCATATCTCCGGAGGTTCGGATGTACTGGAGCAAAAATGTCAGAAGGTCGATGGAGATGAATGGGCAAAAATTTCTCATGTGCCATACATCCACGCAAATGGCAAAACAATCCAGATGCTTTGAACTTGGTATTTGGCCACACCTTTAACAAGATAACTCTTCTTCGAAAAAAAAGAACAAGATTATTCTTTGTTGAGGTACATTTTAGTGTATAACATTAGATGATTATTTTCCAATTTTTCTATGTTAGTTTTACAAGAAAAATAATACATTTATCATATTTTTTTGTCCTAGTTTATATGAGTCAGAAGATTGCAAATCCTAACTAACTCTGCATCTGCAGGTTGGGGGCTTCTGTCACATGTCATCATTTCTCTGGCTGTAAGTTATGGTTTGATGCTGTAGATTAACAGCAGTCTGCTTAAAGAGGGAAATAGGACAATCAAGATCTGCAAACTAGTGGCTTGCTTATGTTCTGATATCTGATGGTTTGAACTCGAAGCTATTTTTTTGTTCCAATGGTTACCACATCGTTACTGAGTGCAGATTGAGGTGAGCTTATTTGCTGACTGTTCATTTTCTCTCCCTTTTTTTGACCAATGGAGAATATCAGACTTTTGGCAAGCAGCTGAGTTTTGTCTCGTGAATCATGACAGGTCTGCTACAAACAATACTCTCTGAGCGATGCTCTCTAATGGAAATGAAGCGCACATCACCATGTACAAGGCACTCTTTAAGGGGCAGCGTCCCAGCTCTATTTGTCATTCGGTGCCTGCCAGTGGACTGTCTGTATCAGATATACGCTAGATAATTGTGCTTAACCTTGTTGTGAGACACTGCTGCTCTACACTTCTGTAGTTTCAGTCTTGCCCTTATGAGTAAAATTTGGATCTTGTAAACATGTCCATACTACGTTCATAGAGGCCAGTGACTATATGGAATACACCCATGGCATTCTCGTCAGGACAAACGTGGATCCTGATATTCTATTAGAAAACTGCAAATAAGGTCATAGCATTTCTTTAAAAAAGAGTTAACATTATAAGACAACATAATGTCAGAGGGTAAACGGCAACACTTGTCAACAGGTGTGCGGCAGGAATAATGAGACAACTTGGTGTAGACCTCAGTTCAGTAGACAGAAAACTAGCAATATATATGTGCGTTATGGTTCGAAGTTGCAGACCTCGTAACAAAGTACATTCAAAATGAAGTCTTTTTACACTGATCATCAAACAGTTTTGCTTATTATTAATAAAAGTCTGCAGATATGACAAGATAATGTTATTCCAACTGCACCTACAGTTGCATTGCAAGGCAAATCCAGACGATGGAACAGTCACAGCAATGTCGCTTCTCATCACAGTAGGCTGCTTTTTGCTCAGACATCAAACATGAGGCTGAACTTGGTAGCAAGAGGAATGGACATGATGGCAGCACATAACGCAAAACCAAATATACGGTGCGAAATTGAGAATGTAGCGCTGAACTGGGGCTTCTTCAAAGGAAGATGGGGAGACAATGGGCGGTTTGCAACAGGAGCTGACAGGGGACAGCTTGTGTGCAGGGATCGGCTTCCGAATGGAAACATCTTCGGTCGCACAATTCCTAGGGGAGAAAATGTGCAGCCCCTAGCTTGCTCAAGGCTTGAGGAGTGTCTGAGGCCATCCATGCTGTTGAAAGATGAGTTTGAGCTACCAAGGGCACCTGAAAAGATAAAAACAACAAATGCGGAATGCCCGATTGTGTGAAATGAACTTTAAACTTCTACACAGCAGAATTAGAGAGAGAGAGAGAGAGAGAGAGAGAGATCATGGCATTTCAGCAAAGCTGGTGGAAAACATTAGCTTGCCAACGATTCACTAAGTAAATAGACGGCTGTTTCTCCATGAAACTACACATCAAATTATGCACCTATATCCAAATAAAAATAAGAGATACAAATGAAAATGATCAAAGCCACATGAAGCATTAATGAACTCTTGCGCCCACACAAAATTCGTGATTAACCAATAACAGCTCTTCACCTCCGAATAATGGTACTAATGACCAGTGATATATGTCCGTTATTGATGTTCTCTCGAGCTATGATAGACAAGAATATATATGGTGATAAACTGGCACAATATTAAACTCAGCTCAGTTAAGCAGCTAGATGACAGACAGACTAACACTCTAATGAGGTTTCCAGCACCATACTACCTCAGCTGTTAGTCCATTACACATCCTACACAACAAGAATGTACTAGCAAAGATGTCTGTATGCCCCCACTTTCACCTATACAGTGGGTCTGAGGTGTAATTGTTTGATATCTCGAAACTACAAGAACATAACAAATCCGTGCAAGAGTTTGTACCACGGAGAGCAAATGGAGCATCTCTGAAGGGTGCAAATCGAGTGTTGCTGTGATACTTCTCCATTCCTGCCAAAAAAAGAGAACCAATAATCATACATTAGCATCAACACACTTTAATAAAAAAGAATATGATTAACCAAGTTTTGTCAAATGACTTTGAGAAAGAGCAGATTTGTAATTAATGTATCTTGGAGATCTCAAAATTAATTGAAACTACTAAGTTATATTTTTTAGAACATAGATCAAGTAATGCATTTTAGCAAATTCTTAGTAAAACTCGAAGCTAAGCAAAAGCCGGAATATAGAAACACAGAACAGAGATCAAAATACGTTGTGGTTCACAAATCCATCTCATTGTGATGATGTAAAATTGACAAACCAACATAATAACACATCTTAGTTTTTACAGTATGTGCAGTACGTGCTATGCAGTGTTAAAAGAATGTAGGAGCTGGTGATGTCACAGAGAACACAAACCTGAGCATTACAACATGTTAAAATTTCCAATCACTTTACTCACATCCAGAGCATAGCTAAAATCCAGATACCACATACACATTTCAAAGGAAAATAAGCCTAGGCATGGGTTGCCATACAATTTTACTATTGCAGCTAACTACAGCATGTCTATTAACTCTAATTAAATTTTCCAGTATATTATTTATGTCACTGATAATGCAATGAACATTTAAATATGCCCGTCCACCTAAGCCTAAGGACCTCCTTGGATGACGAGGAGCAGTACACAACATAGGTTTAGAACTACTTGTGATTTTTATAATACAAACAAAATTTCAGGACACAAAGAAAAGCTTTTCACTTGTAACTAGATTCACAGCAGCGGAGCTTTACCAATTTGGACCTGCACATCATGATCGAAACACTTCTATCCAGCAAAAGTGAAATCCAATATCATTGCATGAAGCTATAAACAATGAACCATTCAAGAAGATACAATCTACTTGCAATCCCCTATACACAGTTCATATTTTCGGCATCGCGAACCAGAACGAATCAGGGGCCTCGAAGGGTCTAATCAGTAACAGTAATTAATGGAAAGATAACGGAACGTAGCCGGTGGCAGGCGTTGAGACAGCATCATGGAATGCGTCCGGAGGCCGGCGAGACGGTGGCGGCAGCGGGATCGACCGGTGTGCGGCACGACCGACGCCCGAACAATTCGGGAAACAAAATCACCACAACTAAATAAAGCCAAAGTATCACCAGACGCGCCTTATCTTGACTGATTAAACAATCTGGGGGGAAAGATCCGGATCAATCATGCTTACGCTCGCCATGGAAGTACCCTAGCCCTAGCGCAAGCTCTAGAAACCAAGAACTGGCCCCAGATTACGAGCGCACGCAGGCAACAAGAAACCTAGAAACACAAGGGGGACTGCATGGCTGATGGGTCCCAACCTTCCTCCGTGCTGCTGCGCCGGGCGATAGGAGATCCGGAGCACGGTGGCGATTCGGAGGGGGCGGCGGCGTCTGCCTCTGCCTTCTTTCTCCTACCCTCTTGGCCTCTTCCTCAGGAGGATGGATGCACGAAGAAGTGTGGGGAATCTCGGGTTTCGGGCCGGGCGGGGTGGGCCTGGGCCGCCGGGAATAAGATTGGATGCGCTGCCGCAGATGACTTTTGTAATTCGGGGTTCGTTTTTTTCGGTAGGCATGCAGGCCTGCTCAATACACTGGTTCGAAATCAAATTTGGCGCATCTTTTTTTTTCTTGCGGAGGAAAATTCCCGTGCAAGCAAACTTCAGGTAACATGAGACGATCACACAGGGCCAGTGGCTTGGCCTGAACATTTGTACATATGGAAATCGACAATTATTTGAATCCAAGATGTAATCATTTTTCCTTAGTTTTTCTGTTTTTAAAACCAAGTTGTTCCGATTTGTTCTTCTTCTGCGAATTTTTAGATAGATTTTCTTTACCCATGATACATATTATCGGATTGACTCACCTGGACAATGATAGGCGACGTCTACCAGCGATTGACATCAGCCTAGTTAGGTACAAATACATCTCCTTTGATTTTCTTCTGACGAACAACACTGCTATTGAGACGTACGTTCTACACATTACTGAAGATCATCAACAATCTACTTTCCGCTACTGTGATCGCTGGCAATCATGATGTTCCTCCAAGATCCGGAGTCTCCGACAAGAAAGATTTAAAAAAGTCCAACAAATTCATAAACTCAACGACTATGATAAATATTGTTCATCTAAAATATTTAATGTAAAGCTGGATGATTATTTACTTTATTCGTAAGTTATTAATATAAATAAGAGGATCTTTGTAAAAAAAATAACTTCTTGGGAAAGAGCTGCATCGTGTGTGTTATGGCATGACTATATGCATCTTCCTGAATTGGATCGTCACCGATCCGTATCCCCCGCCCTCCCATCCTCCCCGTTGCTCTGCGTTTCTACCCTCAGGTTCTTCTTTTTGATTGGAACTTCTGTTCTCTACCATGTCACTTGCTTCGACTTCCTCATTTGCCCACGTTCTGGTCATGCATCGTTCCTTTGCTGCCGATCATCCTGCTTTTGAAAGGTGAAATCTAGAGAATATATGAACTACATGTGGCACAGTCCCAAATCTTAAAGAAAGTGATACCTAAGTTATATGGGTGAGCTTCGGTTCTCTCACATCACCATAACATAACACTAGTAATTTATGTTCTAAATGCCATCAATTGCTTATTTACACGACACGCACGCGCTAGGGAAAATTGATTGTATGCCACTTCCAAATTGTCACTTTATGATTTACCACTCTTCCCGTCATAATTGATTATTTGTCACTGGATTCATCTATTTTCCTAGGATTTGCCACTTTTGGGCTTGAATTGCCCATTCTTCCTCCCCTTCTGCTTCCTCGCTCCTCCAGCCATGGCCACCACTCTGACCCAAATTCGCTTGCTCCCCACAATTCCTCCATCACTTCTGCTCCGAGGGTGTAATAGCCCAAAATTTCACTATATTTTAAACCGAAGCTTCAAAAACCACTCCATAAATTTTTCTTGAATTTTTCTAGCATTTTTGTGCTTATCCCTGATTTAATTCTCTATCAAAAATCCCTTTTCTGTTTCCTTGGTATTAAAATTCTAAAATCAAACATTTCTAAATTACCTTTGGTCGGCCTATCTCCACCGACCCATTCTTCCTCGCTCGCGCCCACTGGCCTCTTAGGCCTTGACCCACTTGCCCTAGTGCCGGCCTACTTGTCTCGGCCCAAGCCGCTCACCTGGCTGGCTCCCTCCTAGACCGTAGCCCACATTGTGCCAACCCAGCTCGCCCGAGCCCAAGACGCCTTCAGCTTCGCTGCCTCTTCCTCACCAGAGAGCACTCCCCCCGTGCCACGCCAAGACTCGAACGGCACAGCCACCTCGCCGTCATACCTCTGAGCCTTTCCTTGCACGCATCAGCAATGGCTCATCTTCTCTGTAGCCATGTCGTGCTCCCGCAACCTCGCCGGCATGCCGTGCCTACTCATCACATGTGCTCGTGTCGCTGTACCACGCCGAGCGTGCCCCGAACGCCGCCCCATCTTTGACGCCTTGCGCTGCCACGTGTTGCTTGCTCAGCACTGCCCTGCCACCGCCTGATATCTCCTACTTTGAGTTTTTATGCACATGTCGCGATCCAAACCAATGCCACGCCACCGCTTCATCCCTGTCGCACACCCACCCTCACCCCTTACCGCATTCTAGACCCTATAAACTACAAACCAGGTCACCCAGTTCGATCCTTAGTGGCGAAATACTTGCCGCTGCCGCTCCATCTTCATCCTTGGCGATGGTGAGACACTGCTGCCCACTCCAAACAACATTAAAAATCATCAAAATTCAAGAGCTATAATGTCTAACTACTCAAATTACTTCTTCCTCTACCTCCTCCATGCATCAGTGACCTAAAATCCACATCCCCTTAACTCTAGCTTCACCGATGTTGAGTAGAAGATGGTTTCTCGCTGCTTGCGCTGCCCCTGCACACAACGCCACACCTTCAGACACCACCTCAGACCAATTTGAGACCTACTACATGCCCCTATTAACTCCATGAACCTTCCTGTGCGGTCACCATCGCTAGAAGATTGCCGAAGCATCGTCGCCAAGGCCAACTATAAGATCGAGGGGGCCGACTAGAGGGGGGTGAATAGGCAATCTAAAAATTCTCTTCTAATTAATACTAACAATTCAAGACCTTTTCTATTTGCCTAAACCAATTATATAATACGGAAGCTTAAATCAATTTGGTTTAGCTCAAATAGCGCCTAAAACAAATAAATTCGCCTAAGTGCACCAACGATTCTAGCCTAGGTCAAGGTTTGCAATTCTAGATATACAAGTAAATAAATTTCTTGAAAGTAAATTGAGCACAAGAAAGTAAACCACAAATGAAACGGTCTCTTTTTACCGTGGTATTCGGAGACTTGTCGGTCTCCCTAGTCTATGTTGAGATAAGCCCAAACTACCTAGATCGGCTCCCCGAATTAAACCTTCCACCTCAAATCCACTAGTGGTAACTCTTTTCTGCTCCGGGTAGGTGAGCTACAACCTTCACAACTTTACCGTGTTTCTCACAACCTTCTTTGAGAATATCATCACGCACGACGCTTCCAACGCCATCTAGGAGTCGGCAAACTCCAAGAGTAATAAGTCAAGTCCTTCACTTGACTCTCACCACGTGCAATGAATGCACAAGCTCACTTAGACACAAAGCCCACCTCTAGATGCAATACATGCACTCTAGAACCCTTCTCCTCTCTCACAAAGTGCAACACATGCACTTTAGATTCTCTCTCCCTTCTCACAAAGCGCAACACATGCACAATTGAGTGGAGAGCCTCACACTAGCTCAAGAACACAGGAATGAGTGAAGCAACAACATCTCTAACCGGCCACAAGGGGGCATTTATACCCCACACAAGAAAACTAGCTGTTGGAGCCAAATCCCTGAAAAATCAGGGAAATTAGAAATACTACCGGCCAAAGGCCGGTACTTCCACTCGCCTCCCAACAGTCAAAAAACTAACCGTTGCAGTCAAAATCGGAACTTTCGTTATTGTATATGTGGTACTTCTGATTTTTCGGTAGTTCTAATATTCGGGCCAGAACTTCTGATTTCCAAGAGGCTAAGTTTCTCAGAAGTTGCTCTCTGGAAAAAAAATGTACCGCTTAGAGGTTGGAACATCCGGAAATCAGAAGTTCCACATTTCACGTCGGTACTTCCGATTTTTCGGAACTACCACAGTTATACGGGCGGTACTTCCGTTTTCGGTTTTTCAGCACAGGTGACACTTGGAAAAACGGTCATAACTTTTGACTCCGATGTCGGAATTGAGTGATATTGAACTCTGTGAAAAGCTTATTCAGAGGGTTATACAACCCATCTATTTGCATAATCTTAAACACATTAGATCAATGCAGAAATCACAAGACATCCAAAGAACCACTACCATAGTCTAATGACAAAGGAAATGGCAACAAATAATCTTAGATCATGCCAAGTGATAATGCATGATCTCAAATTTTTGCAAAAACATATTTGCAAAATTAGATCATGCTACAAGGATTAGGTACATGGATTTCAAGTTTTTGTAAAACACATTTGCAAAGTACAGTCACATGTTACAAGGATTAGATGCATGAGCCTCAACTATTTGCAAAACAAATTTGTAATAATGGCATCATGTCATGGAGAGCTAGAGCAAGTGGAATTGAGCTATCAAAACATGATAAGACTCAAACTACGAGACACGACCCCTCTTAATAGTACGACAACCTATACTAGCAATCCGGTCTTCCAACCAAACACCAAGACCGGTAAAAGACTAGGAACACATTCTTAGCCCTAGCTAGTCATACCTTTGCCTTGAGCATCCTCTTGAAGCTTGATGACACACATCACAACTTCAAGTCTGGGTCATCATCTTGTCATGTATCAACACATGATTCATCTTTCACTTCTTCAACTTCATCAACACATGATGGTTTTCACTTGACTTGATCAACACATAATCATCTTGGACATGCATCAACTTGTGATGCATCTTCTTCTTGATAGCCTTCAACACATGAAGCCATCTTCATCTCACATCTTGACTTGATAATCTTCAACACATGAAATCATCCCAAGTCATCCTCATTTGTGGAACCTAACCTATTCATCCAACTCATAGAAAATGTTAGTCCACAAAACAATTATCATCAATTATCAAACTTCACCATTAACACATAATGGAGAGACTAGATTTAACAATCTTTCCTTTTTGGTAATTCATAATAATCTCAACAAATGATGAGATATAAAAATTGATTTGCGACTATACAACTTGTACACAACAAATGTATACTATAAGATAAGCTTTAGACAAAGCTTACTTATCCAGTTGTCATTAATCATCCAATCATTAACATATAATGGAGAAGTTAGATGACAAACCGATTGCACATGAGTATATATGAACTGTACAAGCTATATATACTCAAGAATGTATTTCAAAGTAAAGATCCTAAATATGCATATTAAAAGAAGCATGGATCATTACTTATGAAACTTTAAAACATAGAGAGGGCTCCTCCTAAATGCGTGCATACAAGTGTATATAATGAAGACGTATGCACATATTCATTTTGGACTAATCGAGGAGTTCAATCTATATTTTGGATCTAAGGGACGCATTAATATATGAGAAAGTGATTTCGAATGCATACTTTTTTGATTTCATCTTTCCATCCAAATGAGACTAAGCTATAGTATACTTGCATAAACATATTAGTTCCATGAAAGATTTATCATTTAATCAAATATTTGGATGTGAGAAATACAACTAGATTGTAAGAAAGATATCAAATGCATTTCTCAATGATTTCACCTTTTCATTTAAATGAGACTAAGTATAAATAAACTTAAACAAATATATTAGTCTCATATATACATTTGTCATTATCACCAAAACAATATAATGGCATTTGCTAATATTATCAAAATCTCATTATGGTATTTATCATTAACACCAAAACCAACTTAATTGGATCTTGATCTTTCACCAACCTCCATCCAAAGCCTTTGCCCATTGTTGCCAGCCTCTCCCAACCAAATCAACCCATTAACCTCCTTATACCATGTAGATCACAAAATTGTCACTCGTTTGCCCAAAACTAGCCGTTATCACAAGAACTGTCACTACCATTGATGGCCACCATGAGACAGAACCATTCCGACGGGTTTCCACTAGTTTTAACCAGTTCTTCATCTAGAATACTAGTTTTGCATAGTTTCACACCGGGTTTGCATTGCTTATAGTCCATTGATCCCAAAAATGACCATCTTGTTCCATTCCAACACCATTTCATCCTAACCCTATTTTCCATCGTGCCGACACTATGATCGATTTTTGGGAGAAATTACTATTAATTTTTCCTCAATTTTACCAACAAAATTCATTTCTTTGGATTTTATTTAGTATTTCTTG
This sequence comes from Dendrocalamus latiflorus, assembly GCA_017311315.1. NCBI lineage: Eukaryota > Viridiplantae > Streptophyta > Magnoliopsida > Poales > Poaceae > Dendrocalamus > Dendrocalamus latiflorus. Next base: position 20,977,814 of record CM029671.1, on the reverse strand, counting down.
GCTTTATCATTTTACATATTAGACTACGATGCTGGGGGATTGAGAGCAGGAGAAGGTTTCGAACCAAGAGAAGTTCAGATTCTTGAAGCCCTAGGGTGGTACAATGACAATGAGCTAGAAGGCAAGTCACGGAATTCCCTTTGATCATGTTGAGCCCATATATTTAAAAAAAAGTAAATTATTTTTATAGATTCATATGAATGCATAAACACCTATTTTGGATAAAAAAATATTTTTCAAATAAACTGGTATTAGTTAACATTCATATATATTACTTGCGTAAAACCCTCCTTGATTTGAACACCATAAATCCTTTGATAACCCTAGGTTAAAATACAGGTAATATTAATACTATAAAATCATAGATAGGCTTTACTCACATAAAATGATGAAATATCGTTTTGGCAAATTAATTACCGAGAGCGAGGAGGTGGTCTGTGCTTAATGATGATTGTGTGCACATATATTATCATGGTGATTGTGTACACATCGGGTTATGAACGGGTGGTCTCGCCTGAAGCATCGAGGACTAGACCCTTATACTAAGTTTAAGGACATAGTTACTGCTCAACCACAGGAATGGTGTATCGGACTTGGTTGGTACACTACTCAAAATGGTCAAACTTCTATAGGAGTAGAGCTAAGTCGATGTGCATCCCTCTGCCTCTGCCAACTGCTGAATATATAGGACGTGGAGCTAGATTTAACAATCACGGTACACGTCCCTTTCGTCCCTACCGAATTGATTAGACCGACAGTTATCACAACAATGAGTGACTATTATTAAAGCCAAACACTCCTACCGAAGGCCAGAACTGGGGTAGACTAGCATGATAGCCTTACACTCATTGTGCGGGAGTAGGACACTAGAGGGCAGTGTTGCTACCTTGTTATCCCAACTCTGTACAAGTTGAGAGTATCCTGTGAGTAAAGCTGGACAAACTCTGCAGATGTTTACTAAAAGTATTTGAATGCGCCATACCTTCTGGTTAATGAAGCTTTGTTGATAGGTGACACTAGAAACCACATCATAAGTATTCTTTTTCGGTGATTATAAAGTCACCTCCATATGTTATAAGTATTCTTTTTCGAGGCGGAGGCGGAGGTAGGCAACGGTGGGGGGATGGGGTGCGCGGAGAGGGAGGAGGCGAGCGGCGTGAGGAGGGAGGAGGCGGGGAGGCCGGCGGCGAAGAGGTGGGGGAAGAGGGAGGCGGACAGGGCGGCGCAAGAGGAGAGGAAGGTGAGGGAGGGGAGGGAGAGGGGCAGGGAGGTGGCGGCGGCGGAGGAGGAGCGGAGGTGTAAGGGTATTTTTGTCCAGAGTGCTAAATCCTGAAGCGCGGTGAATCTTTTGGTGGTAATTTCTGGAACCCGGTTCTTTTGGTGGTATTTTCCGGAAGCAGTGAACTTTCAGTGCTACTGAACAAATTTTCCCTAAATATTTTGGCATTTTGGTTTCTCCGAAAAGTAAAACAAGTGGAGTGGTTTTCTGAAGTGGATTTTTCAAACGACTTTTCAAGTCTTAAACCATGTACGTCGTCCGTTGTCATTCTAAAACATACAAATAAAAATTATCAGTTATAATAAAAATTATGTGCTGTAGCTGAGAGAAAAATTAGAGAGATAGTATGCCGTAGACAAAACTATCGTGCAATCTGCCCTCCTATAAACTTTAATAGTTGGCCAATGAAAACCCTAGGCTGGGAGCCATCACAAAATTTCGTGCAGAGGACGCTGGACCGTAGACCCGTACTGTCGGTAGTGGAGTTTGGGAGGTAAAACCCCAAACAAAAAACCAAAAAAGGAACGCGAAAAATTCCACTGACCAAACCAAACGGAACACTGACGCCACGCCACGCCTCCCCCCCTCTGCTCCGCTTTCCTTCTCTTCCTCTGTTCGTCTTCCTCCTCACCCCACCGCCCCACGCCTCCCTCCTCCTCCGCCGCCTGGCCTCCGGATCCGAACCCTAGCCCTACCATTTGATGCGGCGGCCGCCATGTCGTCGTGGGGCCTGGGCTGGAAGCGCAGCTCCGAGATCTTCCACCTCACCCTCGACTACGGCGACCTCGCCGACGCGCCCTACCCCCCGTCCCCGCCGCCGCCGGCCTCCCCCACCGCCGCGTCCAGCGCGTCCTCTTCGCCGACCGCCACCACCAGCTACGGCGACGTCGGGTTCCGCATCGAGCTCGACTGGTCGGCCGGCGACGACGAGGACCAGGTCGCGCTGCGGCTCCAGTCCCAGCTTATGGTCGCGCTGCCCCCGCCCCACGATGTCGTCTGCGTCGATCTGAACCCGACGGAGGACGGGGAGGTGGAGGTGGGGCTGGAGATGCGGGTGGTCAGGAGGCGGGAGGCGCTGCGGTCGGTGCGGGTGGCGCGGGCCGCGGGGTCCGCGCAGGGCAGCGGCGATGGCGCCGGCGTGCTCGCGCGGCTCATCAGATCCAACCTCGCGCCAGCCCCGGCCGCGGATGGGGCCGTTGCCGCAGGCGTGCCGGTGCTTGCCGACCACTGGCGCTCCGTCGCCGTGCTCAGCCTCTGCAACTGCGGCTTGTCGGTGAGTCCATCGTCCATTCGTTCCACTCTGATCCGCGCTAGAACTTTCCATTTCGTTGTCGTTTTCCATGATTAATGTAGAATTCTGCTAGTGCTGTGATTGCTGGATGCTGCAGTGATCTCGGGGGTGCAATTTTGGTGTTGTAGGTGTTTGTTAAGAGATTTTGGTCAGATTTATGTAAAGGACACTTGGGCCTTGTTTGGTTGCTGTGCATTCGTCTACTTTCAGTTGTAGCGCTTCTGATGAGGTTTAATCATGGGCATGGGGGTGCGTAACTTGGTATCTTGTTATTGTGATTTGCGGTGGACGCATGCAGCATGCTGGTGGTCCGGACTACTAGCCGTTTCTCGGCCATGCTTGCTCTATGCACATGTTGTTCTCAGGTCTCTGTGGCTGTTAACTTTTGCTGCAAAATCTGACCATTCCGTTGTTCTTGTGTTTTACTTGTGTGAAATTGTACTTGTTGTGGCTGCAATTGGTGGTGTAATGGTCTAGTGATGTGAAATTGTGTTTGATTTGGTAGAGTTTGTCTGATTGCTCAATGCTGATTGTTAGTTATTCTGATTTTGCTGTAGAAAGATGCTTGTTCTATGCATTCAATATTCACCAATCAAACTTATCATTTGCAGTAGGACATTTTTTTTGGACTTTTAGTTTTGTGTGGATTATTGGTACCTTAATTTTGTAGTGGGGATAATGTTAGCACTCGATTGAATTGGACGGCAATCTGAATCGAACACCTCACAAATCAACAAGAACTTGAAGGGTTTAGAGAATAATTTGAGTAGAAGAGGAGAGGAACAGCACTACTTTACTCTACCCCAAGGGATCTACGAACTACAGTACTCTAGATAGGGTAGAAATGGCACTGTTCATTGCTTCTTCACCATGACTGTGACACCCCGGTTCATGTTAGCCCATGTGTGTGTGCACATGAATTTCTGGGTTAGTCCTACCTTGCTAGTTTACCTTGAGAAGCACTTACATATAAGCCTAGGAGTTTCAATGGTAGCACCCCCGGTTAACCGTTTTGCGCGAAGCGAGGACGAAAGTGCAAGCGGGTTGCTACGTGTGCGTGGTCTATCCAGAATGTGGTTAGGTCTGAGCCGGTTTGGACCCTAGGGCGTTACAATGACACTGTTTTGACTGACTAAAGTAAAAGTTAAAGCCTGATCACAATCAGCAATGGCTTACTGAAAGGCCTATCGACCATACATTTGGCCGAAGTGGTATCTTTGCTCCTAGGCCATCAGATACTCATATCACCTGTATTAACTTCTATTGGATTTTCTCAGTTCGCTGCCGATTTCCACTAAGATTGCTACTGCTCTGTTTTCTGAATCTGAAACTGAGTTTAGCACTGAACCTGCATAGTTATTGTTGAAGGAGTGGCAAACACCTCTTTGAACGTCCCAGGTCATGGGGGCCACCCGTCATATGAAGATGTGTGCACAGGAAAGCCCACAACTCATCATGTGGGGGTACAGATCAAAAGAGCTACTATTATGCATAGAAAGGACAGTGTTACCCCTCATTTGTAAGTAAAGACTAACTCTCTCCGTGAGGGATATTCTTGTCATTTGTGTAGGCCCAAGAGCCTATAAATACCTCATGTAACCCTCACTTGTAACTTGAGCTCAAAAGAAACACAAAAAAGTTATCTCAACCGGTGTGTCTCCGGGAGGACCCCTCATGCAAGGAACCCTCCGTAGGCCATCGACAGGAGTAGGGCGGTTCTCTTAGACTCCCGAACCTGCATAAACCCACGTGTCACTTTCGCCCTCGTGGACACCGACCCATAGTATGGCCGATGTTCACCCCCTCACTTGTATTTGGGTTTCACACCTACAACAGTTATGAGCCTGACAGCTAGTAAAGTGACATTAGGGTCTTGTTGGATGATCGGATGATTTACATCATGTTTGGGTATGTTTGCACTTGATTAACTTTGGAAATTTGTTAATTGTGTATGCTAAGAATCTGATCACCTTTTGTCCTTTTCTCTTTTAATCAAATATGTGATCACTATATCTGTAGAAAATTAGCTGCTCCATGTTTTTTAATTGAAAAAAATCCTAAACTGATATTGTTTATCATTTGGGATTATTGGTGTCTTGGTGAGCACAGAGTAATTGCAGGTTATGGGGCAATTGGGGACTGCTTTACTGATTTCTCTGCTAAATTGCAACAGTTTAGGAGTTTGCCACAGGATTAGATCAGTTTTTGGCTCTCGTCAATGCAGTGTGTAGTTACACAAGTTAGATTCTCTTTTCATTTTATTTTGGAACTGTACTATCAGCTGATGAAATTGCAAAATTGAACATGATCAGAACTGTACTATCTTTCTATTATGATATTAAAGAAAGGGCATTATAAGGAAAAATGCTGGTATGATCAGATGTGTTTTTACTTGTGAGTTGTGAGGTATCATTGAATGTGAAACATGTGATAATTATGAATACCATTGATTTGTAATGTATATACTTGTGCGTAGTTGCTAACACAGACAATTCAAGAAACAGATCATCGTTGAAAATAAACCAAAAGGAGGAATAGATTATTCTTTGTTAATTTGTTTAGTTAGAGACTTCTTGCTTACCACCCATAATTTCATATAAGCTTACCACTTGATGTAAATTTGCTGTACTTTCTATTTTTTAAAGAAACAGATATCACAGTTAAGTTTATTGATGTGGCAGATCTGCTAAATGAAAGTTTTGTTGGGTTGTTGGTGTGACGTGTGAAATCTCCATGAGTATCTGACTATCAGTGTTTGACAACCACTCAAGAGTTTGGATTTAATTTGTTTTGGGAGCCTGCAAAGAGTGTTTTCAGGGAAAGAAGAGTTAAATCAGATCAGGAAATATGAATTCAATGTTTCACTACTGTTGTTATTTTCTGCTTTTTCAACATATACATTGTGTGTGCTTTTAATAGATTTCAAAATGTTCTGTTGTCTTTTATGACCTATCTGTGGCTATGAAATTTGAGTGTGATTGATATCTATACTACTCTAACCATGAAATGTTATACAAAAACTTGGCAGGTGCTTCCAGTTGAATTAACTCGCCTTCCATTTCTTGAGAAGCTATATCTTGACAACAATAAATTATCAGTCTTGCCACCTGAAGTTGGTGATTTGAAGAACATGAAAGTGCTGACAGTTGACAGCAACATGCTAGTTTCTGTCCCTGGTTAGTGTGCGCAATCTTTATCGCGAAAACTGGTGTTTTACAGATTTTTAACATCTCAATACTTCTGGTCATTCAAGATCATGTATAATCAACTGTCCTTACAATGATCTAAGGTTTTTCTTTTCTTTTGACAAGCAGTAGAACTGCGAAAATGCGTTTTGCTGGAGGAATTATCATTAGAACATAACAAGCTTGTCCGCCCATTATTGGATTTCAGGTTATTCAATGCTATTTATAGAGGTTGTTTATTTTTCTGTAGTTTCTTTCCATTGGTGTCATTTTGCTCATCGTTCATTCTCTGTTTCCCACAGGTCAATGCCTAAGCTACGGGTATTGCGCTTGTTTGGAAATCCTCTAGAATTTCTTCCAGAAATTTTGCCGCTGCATAACCTTAGGCATCTCACACTTGCAAATATTAGAATTGAAGCACTGGAAAGTCTTAGATCTGTCACTGTGCAAATAGAGGTAGATAAACTATCTTGGCATTCTATCATTCTGTTAGCTAGGTCATACCATTACTAGCATCTTTTTTGATAAGTGTGTGTTTGGGTTTGTTTTCAGACTGAGAATAGTTCCTACTTCATTGCGGCCAGGCACAAACTTAGTGCCTTCTTTTCCCTTGTTTTCCGGTTCTCTTCCTGTCACCATCCTTTGCTAGCCTCTGCTTTGGCCAAAATAATGGAAGATCATAGCAATCAAGTTGCCATTAGCAAAGAAGAAAATGCTGTCAGGCAGCTTATCAGCATGATAAGCAGCTATAATCGCCACGTGGTACGCACTCTTACCACCACAATGTGGTCGGGTTCTGTGGAAATAAAATGTATATTTTAAGCATACCACAGTTATTTATTTATTTTGTTAATTGCCAATCACTTTTGCAGGTTGAGCAAGCATGCCTTGCTCTTTCATCACTGGCATCAGATATTTCATCTGCAATGCAGCTGATTAAGTGTGATATTATGAAGCCTATTGAAGCTGTACTGAAATCTTTTGATGACGAAGAATTAGTATCCGTATTGCAAGTTGTAGTCACCTTAACTTTTGTTTCTGATCATGTTGCTCAAAAGATGTTGACAAAAGATGTGCTGAAGTCACTGAAAGCACTTTGTGCACACAAGAACTCTGAGGCAAGCTGATGTGGATTTACAGTCTGGTTGATGTGTTGTTTGGATAATCACTGGAGAGCTCATTGTTATTTGCTTCCTTTTGTTAGGTGCAACGTCTATCTCTATTTGCAGTTGGCAATTTGGCTTTCTGCTTGGAGACTCGTCGCACCCTCATGCACTCTGAAAGCTTGCGTGACCTTTTAATTCGCCTAACTTTTTCACAAGAGAAGCATGTCAGCAAGGCAGCCGCACGTGCTTTGGCAATTCTAGGTATACTTGTTTTTGCTCCTGATTGACTTGATTTCTCGTGAATAATCAATAACCATAACATGTGTTGATGTGTTTGTGAATCTCTTCAAACTTTTTAGGGGAGAATGAGAACTTGCGTCGAGCAATAAGAGGAAGGCCAGTTGCAAAGAAGGGTCTGCGCATTCTATCAATGGATGGTGGCGGCATGAAGGGCCTTGCAACTGTCCAAATGCTTAAACAGATAGAGCAAGGAACTGGGAAACACATACATGAAATGTTTGACCTCATATGTGGTACATCGACAGGTGGCATGCTTGCGATGGCTCTTGGAATCAAGCAGATGACTTTGGATCAGTGTGAAGAAATATACACAAAACTTGGTGAATGTCTTTTGGCTCTTGGAAGTTTCTTTACTTTTTTTAATTGTTAATGCCAATGTGTTGCCAACTGAACTGTTTGTTACTTGGTTTTCCTAGGGAAACTTGTATTTGCTGAACCTGTCCCTAAGGATGAAGCTGCTACGTGGAAGGAGAAGCTTGATCAGCTTTTCAAAAGTTCATCACAGAGTTTTAGAGTGGTTGTACATGGGTCCAAGGTATAAATAAAGTAATGAATTTGTATAAATAAAGTAATGAATTTGTGTGTGGTGTTTCATGTTATGCACAATGTAGTGAGTTAATGACCAAGGGCTTATTTACAGCACAGCGCAGATCAATTTGAGAGGTTATTGAAGGAAATGTGTGCTGATGAAGATGGTGACCTCCTAATAGAGTCTGCTGTAAAAGGCATCCCGAAGGTTTTTGCTGTATCTACTTTAGTCAGCGTCATGCCTGCCCAACCATATATATTCCGAAACTATCAGGTTTGTGTTTTCTATCATTCATGAGTGGTTCGTAGTTTCAGTTCCAACTATAGTTTGTACAGCTGTATGCCGGGGCTAATTTAATTCTCAAAACTGAAATTAAAAAGACAGCTAAAAGTAATTTTTAATATTATTTTAGCCATCACAATGTTTGTATTCAGGAAGGGCACAGCTTCACAGTGTTCTCTTCTTTTCTTTTCTGAGTATTGGCTCATATGGTAACCTGATAACATGTCCCAGTATCCACCTGGCACTCTGGAGGTATCACCAGGAATGGCAGAAAGTCCATCAATTAGCGCGGTTGGAATGACTTTTTCTGGTGCACCAGTTGGTATTAAACGTGGTGCTTTCATGGGGAGCTGCAAGCATCGTGTATGGGAAGCCATAAGAGCATCATCTGCAGCTCCATATTATCTGGATGATTACTCTGATGGTAAATATTTATAAACTCAGTTTCGGATTTTATTTTGTGCAAGGAGCATTACACCTCTATTTGTTGAAGGCCTCACGATATGTACCTCAATGCTCTGTTTTTTTGTTTTTTGTTGTATTTTTTTTTCAGATGTGAATCGCTGGCAAGATGGAGCTATTGTAGCCAACAATCCCACGATCTTTGCGATAAGAGAAGCGCAACTTTTGTGGCCTGATACGAGAATAGATTGTCTAGTTTCAATAGGATGTGGCTCAGTTCCAACCAAGGTAATACACATCATAGTTCTTGGTCGTGCTGCTAAAACTAATTCGTCATTAAAACTATTCAGTGCTGGGTATAGGAATCCATGTGCAACCGATTCTTTACTGAATACTTCACATTTTACTGAAGATATAGCTATTATTTCCCCCCAATGTTGTAAGATATCAAACACATGAACAGTATATTGGGAAGGAATTTGGGATTGACGAGTTCCGTTGGTCTCAATATCAAGCAACAGAGTGCCAGGCTTGTAAATTTGAAGGCTAAATTTTGGTCATTTTCAAGTATTACTGTCTTTTCCATTAAGTGGCATCATAAGGAATCTGTTAATCTAACATTTTCTATATTTAATTATTCACAGTAGCATATACTGGCCTCTGTCCTTAGAAACCACAAATCCAGGCATAAATTTGCTATGAAGAAACACCTAACCGATCCAAGATGAATACTGATTGCTTGTAGATTTGAATTGTTAACTTCTATGCCACTAGTTTAGATTCCCAGTGAACTTTGATGTGAGATGTACATCTTTGGCGCATTGTTCTTATATATAGGTTTTATTCCATGTCTGCATCTAGAGTCGGAGAGGTGGGTGGCGCTACTTGGACACAGGGCAAGTTTTAATAGAAAGTGCATGCTCAGTGGAGAGAGTTGAAGAAACTTTGGATACACTGATACCGATGCTTCCTGAAATGCAATATTTCCGCTTTAATCCAGGTATTTTAATTTCCAAGGATGCTGTTAATATAATTTGAGCCATAGCAACATAATTATAATGTTTTTGGGTACGTTCAAACCAATGAGCTTGGATATTCAAATAAGCGGGACTCTTATTATGTTGGCAGTTGATGAACGATGTGGTATGGAGCTAGATGAGACTGATCCTGCCGTCTGGCTTAAGTTGGAAGCTGCAACTGAAGAGTACATTCAGAAAAATTTCCAGACTTTCAAGAATGTTTGTGAGCTTTTAGTTCCAAGATATCAAGAGGAAGAAAAATCATCTGAAACTACCAAATCCCTGTTGTTCTCAAGATTGAAGTCGTCAAATTCAGGTTTGTATTCTCCAGATTTCAGCGCTTCGTGTAACAATTTATGGAATATGGGGTTGATACATTTTTTAATCCTCTTTATCAGGTTTTAGCGAAAGTAACCCTACCTTGGGATGGAGACGTGTGGTTTTACTTGTAGAGGCTTCATATAGTCCTGATTTTGGGAAGAAAATAAATCATGCCCATTTGCTTGAAACATTCTGCTCCCAGAATGGTATTAGGCTTACTCTAATGAATAGAATTTCTGGATTTCAGAAGCCAGTTACTGCACTTCCTACTCCAATTACTTCTCCCTTATTTACTGGAAGTTTTCCATCTAGTCCACTTCTATATAGTCCAGAGGGCACTCAACGAATTGGTCGAATTGACCTAGTTCCGCCTCTTAGCCTGGATGGTCACCCAACTACGAAGTCCTCACCGCCAACATCACCGCTTAAGTCATGGCAGCCATCTGTACATGTTCGGTCACTGTATGATAAGTTGCAAAATATGCCTCAAGTTGGTGTGATACACCTGGCTCTTCAAAATGATTCAACTGGTTCAGTATTGAGGTATCTTTTACATGATTTCTTTCGATGAAACAAACTTCAACACATTTATTTTGTTTTTTTATCTGTAATTCTGATTATGTGATGCAAAAATTATTATTGCAGCTGGCAGAATGATGTATTTGTAGTTGCTGAACCGGGGGAACTCGCAGACAGGTTTCTGCAGTGTGTCAAAACGAGCTTGTCGATCATGTTGCATGGGTGTAAGAGAAAGGGTGCATATTCCGTGTCAAAGATTTCATGTTTGTCTGAGTTGGTTGCAGAATGGCCATCATTTGAAATTGGTGGGATACACCACCGCTATATAGGGCGTCAAACACAAGTAGGAATCACTTTTTTCCTTCTCTTTTGTTTCCAAGACAAATCATTATGTATACTAAATTAACTTGTTGCAGGTAATGGAAGATAACCAAGAAATTGGAGCCTATATGTTCAGGAGGACAGTTCCCGCTGTTCACATGACACCTGAAGATGTTCGATGGATGGTAAGCCATTATGGGTAGCTTGCACTTCCTTTGAACCGCTTTTCATATTCTCTTCCTTTCTAGTGTAATAGCTGTGCGTAGATAGGAAGCATTTTACAAAATGCTCATGTAAATATAGTGCATTACTGCCAGTCCATTCCTGAAATCAATTGACCAAGCCAAAATCTAGCCATGATCAAGGCATGGCATGACTGAAAAAATTTGTCATGAATCAAATGGTAGCCAAACTCTGATGGCTGCCAATGTTGTGGCAAAGAGGCAGGGTTCACATATCATACAATGAAAGGGAGCGAGTATAGCAGCCAAATCTGTGGCGTGGAAAAACAGTGGCATGGATTTGGCTAAAGAAATTAGTTGAAAACATAGCCAACCGGTACCAAGTTGGTTTGGTTAGCTAAAAATTGGTGTGGAACTGCACCAGTCAAGATGAACTCTTTACATTAGTTGTAACTTGTAACGTCATACTGTTTTTTATCTCCCTACTGTGCTTGTTGCAATGCACATCTAGAGTTTTTTAAAAAAATTAGGGCACTCTTGAGTCTTGATTCCTCAAATACATGTTGGCCCAGGTTGGAGCATGGAGGGAGAGGATTATTGTATGCAGTGGAAAGTATGGCCTTGCTCATGGTCTGGTCAAGGCATTCATGGATTCTGGTGCCAAATCGGTCATCTCGTCGTCCATTGAGCCTCCAGATTCCCAAGCAATAGCATACCATGGGATGGATGTAAATGGAAGCCTCGAGAATGGGAAGTTTGTCATCGCGGATGATGAAGCTGATGATTCGGAGCCTGAACCTGTTAGCCCTACAAGTGACTGGGAAGACAGTGATGCGGAGAAAAGCGGTGAACGCAGCAAAGATACTGATGATGAAGAGTACCTGGCTCAATTTATCTGCCTCTTGTATGACAAGTTGTTCCGCGAGGGTGTGACAGTGGACACCGCTCTTCAACAAGCGCTTCGCTCACATCCTAAGCTGAAGTACACCTGCCATTTACCTAATGTTTTGTAGTTAGTGACATTCACAAGCCATACCAAAATATACCAAGATGAAATTGGCAATACTAGAAAAGGAGTAAAAGATCGGGTGGATTCATAATGGGGTTATAGAGTTTATACTCAATTCATTGTGCAGGCGTTGGTAAGAAATATGATCCCCAGTTGAATCTTTCGACGCGAATGCCGTTGTAAAACTATAGTACATAGAGCATATTACTCATGGAGACATGGGCATAATAATGAGCTAATGAATAAAGCATGAAGGCTTTGCAGTAATGCTTCTGTCGAGATCCGGGGTCTGACGTTCTGTTGCTGCCTCGCTGCTGGCTGTGCTGTTGACCTGCGCTGTGCAGCAGCAGCGCTGCAAGCTATAAAATGATTTCTTTCGTCAGGTGCTTACCTTTATGTGAAAGCAAATTAGACATGTACTTCCATAGTTTAATGTAAAATATGCTTACATTAGGCGGCTGAAGTAATGTTTTTTTTTTCTTCAAAACCCTTACCGTATTAAATGTCTTCGTTCAAGGATGATGCATCTTAGCATGTGCACATCAAAGTTTCCAATTCTAGTGGTCGATGTTTTGAAACCAAAACATTTATTGAACGCGGCCACAGCAGGGAATCAGCTGGTTTTCGGAGAAAGTGCTCATTTGAGCTAACCTTCGAGCTTCTAACTTCTTAATTTCATCAAGCTTTTAGTGTATCACTTCGTCCATTCTCTGAGCCTAGAGTGCTACCATCATTGTATAATAATACTATTTTTGAACAACTGCTAATCATTTTAAGCTAACTCTACTTTATTCATAAAGCAGTGACCACGTACACCATATCATTTTTAAACAACTATTTTAACTTACTAGCAGAGTTTAACATACTAACAAAATCTGATGCGAGAAGTGCTGCAAGTACGTGAAGTTATTCATGTGCTACTCTCGTCCGTGCATGACGTCCTCAACGGTCACCTAAAAAATCAACAAAACAAGGGTGAGTCCAAAGACTCAGTAAGTACACAATAGAACGATAAACATTGCCTAATCATGTAAGTAATTTTACTAACCATAACATATTCTGCATGCATTAACATGTTCATTCTTCCATTGACATATTCCAACATTGTCTTACCCGTAGTGCAATGCAACACTACTCTATATGCTCATTTGCTCATCTCATTGCATATACCGGTATTGCCAAGTGGACACCCATCGATGTTCATCCAAAATCTTGTGCCCGCCCATATCGGCACGAGGGTCTCTCCACTCCTGTGGAGGCCTACCGAAGTAGGCCTTGCGGGATCCAACCAGGCGGATCCCAATTTTCATTTCATGAGTGCACATGATGCGAATGCATATACCTATTGTTATTGTAACTGCCATTGTCATTCTAATCAATATTATCATTGGTAGGCTGGCATCGCTACTCACTCCGTGCCATTACCATTGTCATCATTAGATAAACATCATCATGTCATGTAAACATTGCAATTCTATATAAGCATCATCGTATCATGTAAACATTGCATTTTTCATAAACTCTACAGTCTACCACTCTACCATGCACTTATTAACCAAGCGGATCGAAACGACGTGCGGACAGTGTCGACTCAGGATCTCCACCTGAACAAGCAGTAATTCGACTCCACACATCATAACGAAACCAGTGCTTAAGCAAGCAGCGACGACTCTACACGCATATCCTGATTCTGGCATAAATGCCTGGAGTTAAGGACCTGACGCGCATGTACTAAACCCCCATTTTTTCATTTCTTTTCTTTCTTCCTTTTTTACCATTACTTTTCTTCTCTCTTCTCTTTTTTTTCCTTTTCTCTCTTTTTCTCCCTCTCCTTCATTTGGTTTGGCCGAACGGCCTTATCTTCTCCTGGTGCTCCTCTAGGTGGCACGGCTGGGCTCGCGACGTGCTCGGGTGCGCCGGCCCTTCCTCGCCGCCAGCCGCCGAGTCATCGCCGGCCACTCCTCCACCACGGCTCTTCCTTACTTCCTCTCTCTCTCTTGGTGATTTGCAGTGTGGAGGGGATCTTGGGTTTGTTGGTCTAGAGTGCACCACCGGTGATTCCTCGCAATCCGGGCGGCCAGGGCCAGATCTGGCTGTCGCCCCTGCCGCTGACTGCCTCCCCTCTGGCCACTTCATCTCCCCCTCGCTCTTCGCCTCGGATCCAGCCAACCAGGACTGGATTCGCCGCCTCCCCTGAGTACGTGTAGCGCGCGAGGTGCTTGGCGTCGTCACTCAGTCAGCATGGCCTTTGGCCTCGCCCTCAGGGCTCGACGCCTGCACCACCGCCCGTCACCGTCGGCCATCGCCCTGACTCGATCCCTCCCTCAGGCTCACCAGCCACGGCATGCAGCCGACCGGGGGCCCAGCGCCTTCTTCACCACTGGCCGCTCCACCTCCATTGTGACGTCACCACCTCGATGCTGACCTCCGGCCACTATGCCGTCGTCTGCCGCCACCATGAGCCCTAGAGGCGGCGCTGGTTCACTCTTCTCCCTCTTTACTATTGTGCTTTTGATCCAGCTACTACTTTTGCCTTGCTCTAGTCGCACAGCTGGGAAGGCTCATGGTGGCTGCCGTGTCAGGACTTGGTGAAGTGTATGCACCGGGGAGCATGCACTGCCATCCAAGGGTGCACGACGGTGCTATGGGCTCGCTGCCAACGCATTGGGGAAGAATGGAGGCTTACTTGGTGTTGGCTTGCTGCTGAGTTGAGGAAGTCAAGGTTCAGACGACGACGAGGATGGTCGCGTTGCGGTTCGGTTGGGCCTCCTCTCCTCCTTGCTCCCTTTTCCTCTTCTCTTCCTCTCGGCTGGCTTGTTGTCGCAGTCCTAGCTCCTCTCCTTCGTCTTCCCCTACACCTCTTGCTCCTCTCCTCCGGTTCCCTCTTCCTCACTATCTCTATGCGGTGTGGCTGCCTTTTGCTTGACTTGGCTATGGTTGGCAGAGCAGGGAAATGAGTAGGAAATAGAGTGGGTTGGCTTCCTGCCCGTGTCTTGGTTTGGCTTTCGGTTGAGAGAAGAGAAATGGAAGTGAGGCTTGTTTGGCTGGTCTACTTAAGAGGGGCATGGCCATTGCTCTCTCTCTCTGTGTGCATTGCCATTTATGCCCTTCCCATTTAGCCTTGGCTGGTTATGTGCCTCATGGACCTTTTGGTCCAAAGGCAGCCCTACAATGTTTAGGGCTTTTCTACTGCGGCAGGTAAGTTGGTTAAAAGGTAAGAATGGAATTTCCTACTGGATGATGAGAACCTAAACTCGAGATGGTGCCGACCGTCCCTGGACAGTTTGGAAACATCTGAGAGCGCTACTTTTATTCGGCTTTCTAAAAGTCGATGGGTCTGACGGCAAAAACTCTATTTTTTTCCTTTATTCTCCTTTGGATTGTTTCATTTCTCGTTTTTCCTTCTCCTTTACATTTTTAGTGGTATTACATTTAGCCTTTTAATTTGGTGTTTCTCTAGCTTTTTAGTTTATTTTTAGACTTTTTTTATTCTTTTGTGTTGTTCATAATGATATAATATTTTTTATAAAAAAATTAATTACACTAAAAAAGCTACCACCAGCTATAATGTGGAAGAAAGGTGCTACAATAGCAAAAGGCTAGAAGTTTGAGCTTTATTAGCCTAAATGAGCACCCTTACTTCTGACTTCTTGTGTTTCTTATTTCATGATGAAACAATATGATTGTTTAAACTTTTGAGATTTTATAGATCAACTACTATTACAAAAGCATGGCCTAATTGGGCAATGGCAGGTCGTAGCACACACTGAAGACAGTAATACACAGAAACTACCCCTGCAAACGCCTTGTGAACTCCCGGCTAACTCTACCAACACCAGAAACGTAAATTTACAGCCAAACAACGCCCATCAACCGCCACTCAGCACCACGGACAAATTTTGGAGTTACATGTACTAATCACTTCATTCAAAAATTTAAATTGATGAGAAAAAATGTATAATTCACTCGGCAACACTGACAAACTATTGAAGGCGTGCAATTCACCCAATAACATTGACAAACCATTGAGTTGTATGCACCAACTAATTCATCCAAAAACTTAAGGTGATAAGAAAATATGTACAATTTACTTATACTTCAACACCCCCTCACATATAGACTCCTTCAGATATCAAATATGAAATATAAGTGAGCTATAATTATTTAATCGGGCAATTGACTCACACTTCACCACAAATTACTCCAGCACGGCACGATCGATCTGCTTATGATCAGGCCTTCTTCGCCACGAAGCCGACGATGTGATCTGCTCGTGCTCAGGCCTTCTTGGGCGCGAAGCCGACGATGAACTCCCTGATCTCGTCGCTGGCCCGGTCCAGCGCCGTCCTCCCGTCGGCGTCCTTGACGTCGAGGTTTGCGCCGGCCCTGAGCAGCTCCTCGATCTTGGGCTTGTCGCCCTCGGAGGCGGCCAGCATCAGCAGGATGTCCACCGGGTGGATGTTCCGGTTCAGGAGCGCCTCCATCTTGTCGTAGGTGCCCTCCACGGCGAGCATACCCATGTAGTTGAAGTACTGCAGCAAGAAATTCAGAAATGCAAAGTAACATTCATAGAATCTTCAATGAAATAACATGTATTGGGCAGCATGGAGAATTGGGTAAGGCATCTTTAATTCGAGGACAGAAATAACTGAGGTATGAATATCTCTCACTGACAATGCATATGAAAAAAATGTATATCTATCTTCCTTCATATCTCTTGTTGCATCTCACACTGACACACACACAAAGCAATCAATATCTGAATGAGCATGTTCACATGTCCTGCAGCTATAGTATGCCATTTGTTTCTGAAGATAGAAAACAGTGCAAATAAGGGCCAATGTTTGCTGCGCAAATGTGATTCATGAACTGGGAAGAAATGCATTGAAGTACAATTCCGGTAAAGTTCTCGCATTAATTCAGCTAAAACAATGCACTAGTTTTGTTCAGAAACTCAACAGTTCATTTCCTGATGAGCAAATCAAGAAACGCTTTTCACTTCTAGGACAAGAGCAAAACCATGGAGGAGGAGAAGAATAAGCCAGGCTGACCTGCTCGACGTCGTCGCGGTCGAAGTCGTCCCTGCCCTGGCTGCCGTAGATGCCGGCGCCCTCCGCGTCCTTGTTCCCGAACTTGAAGAAGCACGTCGGCCCCACCCTCCCGCTCTGGCTCGCCGGCACCACCCCGCTCAACCGCGACGGCCGCAGCCACCCCAGCCGCCGCCCCGCGCCCCCACCCAGCAGCGGCGTCCTCAGCCCTCCTTCCCCCTGCGCCGCCCGCGGCGACCTCCTCCTCGACGACGACGACGACGAGGAGGCCTTCTTGGCTGTCAGCTGGATGGTGCACGGGATGGAGGCCATGGCGCTTCTTGGAGTGCAAGTACGTTGAGGAGAGAGAGGTGAAGGGCACAGAGAGATATATGGAGGGAATGGATAAGCAAACTGTTTGGTGCTTTGTTTAGTTCTGCAGGAGATACGAAGAAGCTTAGCCTGAAAAGTTGGCCAAGGTAGGTGATTACCGCCTGAATTCTGAATCCTTTTGCCTGATTGTTTGGTTCAAGACAACACAGGAGATATTCAGAAAGTGCAGGAGATATAAAGTGGTGCTATGTTTGGTAGAACAGAGGAGAGATTGGACACAAGTTTGTGAGAAATAGGTGGAAGTTGCTGTGAGATATATATATATTGGTGTGACAGGATAAATCCAATCCAAGGATGGTGTCTGATTTAGTCAATTTGTTTGTAAGGCTGCTATTTACCATGTGAAAAACAGGTACATCTGAAAAGTGGGCGAAGTCTGGAAAGGGAATGTGAAAATTGGGAAAATGTAAAAGGTAGATGTGGAAGATAGATTTGCTCAGTGCCATATTGGGACAACACAGTTCCATCACCGCCTTCTGTTACTCGTGGAAAGTTTAGCCCCTGCAACATATGGTGGCAGCTTTGTCATATGAATCTTTTTTTTTTTTGAGGGGTTTGCCATATGAATCTTTTTTAGCATCTTTCCTTTGTTGTTTTTGGTGGTGTTTTAGTTATGGATCTCCTGCCGAAGATGACTGGCATGACAAAAATGTTGCCCAGAGAGACTGTAATACATGAAGCTAAAGATAGTAAGTTGCCCAATCTAGCATTCTAGCAGTGTTTGCCTCACGGCATTTTTCCAATATTGTGAAGCAGTTCCCTTTATCTGTGCTGTCAATTGTCACCATTTAGATTAACTGACGGAGTTCTGCCTTAGAATAATGATTGATTAGACATCAATTAAAGGAGGTTACTCTTTACTCCCCACAAAACACTGGACCAGCATCCTGTCCAGTAGAGCCTCTAGGCTAGCTTACCAGCACCCAGCATGATGCGGACATCACACCTTCGATTCCAACCACATCTCCTTCTACTGCTACAACTCCAGAAGCAATTCAAGGACCCGTCACTCGAGCCCGTGCACGTGAACTCAATTATGTGATCCTTCTAAGGAATGAGGGTCAAGAAGATGGCAAGGAATGAGAGACAAATAAAAGGTGCTGCGCCACCTACCTTTGGGGCTGGGCCCATGTAATAAAGTCATATTTAGACAATTTAGGAAAGGTTAAGAGGAGATTTCGCCCTACCTTACTTGCTGGACGAATTCCCCTCCCCCTCTCCTATTTAGTTCAGGCCGAGCTCTTCTTGTGACTTGGGTTTTTTTTGTTTAAGTTTAGCCTTTGTGCAAACACTGATCTTCAGTTGTGTCCAACGACCACCTGCCAGACAGCAATTGTGAAACCCCACATTCGAGTGATTTCAGTTTGCCTACATCTTTTTCTTGCTTGTTCTTCGATTGCTTGTAGGAATTGAACCTCGTGTTCAGGTTGATCTCGCTGTTCCAGCATGGTCAATAACCATTTGGAGTTGGTTCTGCGATTGCTAAGGCGCCCACGACCTGTTCGTTCGTAGTCGGATCGCGAGAGTCACCACCAACCAATCGATATTTATCCTCTCACCGAAAGATCGGGCACTCCAGTCCTATCAAGTGGTATCAGATTTCAGGTTGCTCGGTGAGATCTTCCCTCGTTTTACAGTTCGTTCTCATTCCTATTGTCCACATAAAAGCCAAACAAAAATATATCTAGGTTAGTTCCTACTGTCCTATACCTTTTTAGCCTTGCATTTTCTTTCAGTAATTTTGCATTGTTGAGTTTGTGTTGCTTTGTCGTTTCAAGTTGCTGATCCCGCAGCCGCCGTGTATTAACTTGTTGGCACCGCATACCCTCCTTGTGGCCTCCCAACACCTTGCAATTCCGAGACAGACACCACCTTTTGTGCCCTTTCTATCGACACTCAGATCCTTCTGTTCGAACAGGCAGCCAATCCTTTTAAAAGTAGAACAAATCGCTTTCCCATCTTTCAGTTTGCATCCAAAGGACACCAGCGTGACAAAAGAAAAAAGGCCAGGTGCATTAAAAAGAAAAAGAAAAAGAAAGAAAGAAATAAACAAAGAAAGAGCCGCACCTAATCTTCTAAGAAAGGAAAGCATCAATTCCTTATTGCGCTTGCTGTATTTTCCTTTTTGTGTCGCCACCAAAGGTGGCAAGCTTTTTATTTCCAATCCTGCCACGCCACAAAGTAGGAAGGAAAGGACCCAGCTTGATTCGTGCTCTGAGTTTCCTAGTTTAGAGAGAGAGAGAGTATCTTTTAAGTACCGTTTTACCCCTGGTCAGCAAAAACACCCAAAATTTTGTTGTGGCCAGTACCCTATCTAGACCTTACGAAGGCTAGACACGAGATTTCAGGTAACCATTTTCATAAAAAAAAATCCTTTCATCTTTTGAGACTAGCTGTTGCATACTACTCCAGCTAGGGGCTGTTTGCATTGCACTTCGTTTGTCTTTACGTGTGCTCCACGTCGTGTGAACAATCTGTGCCCTAACATTGGCTTCGAGTAGTCAGCTAACGTCTCTCCTAGTACTTGTTGTGAGATTTCTCCTTGCTTGCATCAGGTCACATTATTCTTTGCGTGCAAACCTACTGAAACTTTTCTCACCTTGTTTATATCAGCAACTTGTGGCCGTGCTTTGAACACTTATTCAACTTTGCATTTGCTGAATTGATCATGCTAATCCTTGCTACAAAGTGAAACATTCCTATAGCTCCACAGATTTCTACAGCAAACAGATTTCGTGTCCCTGGCAATCGCTCCATCCAATCTCCGCTGGTTGACGCCGCTGGTTGCAGGTCACCCCTGTTGGCTTGGTAAGAATTGGTAAGAACTTGATAACGGTTTTAGCCGAGTGATCTGAACAGCACTACATCCTATTAATTGTAGGGCACACTTGTTTTCCTTTCTCTATTGCATTCTTGCGCTAACAATGACAGGACCTTCGACGGAACTGGGAGATACCATACAACATTCTCCTCGATCAAAGGGCATCATTCAGCATTTTGAGCGGCAAGTGAGGCTGCAAGTAGATGCACTTGCAGAGGATGTACAGGTCACAAACGAGCGCCTTGGCCAGCTTGAAACCACTCAACTTGAAACAGGTGCAATGCTCACTGAAATGAAGACAGCCCACGCCACCACCAACACCAATCTGGCCACCATCATGACACGGCTTGAGGAGTTGTCCCAGCAGCTTGTAGCTGTTGTCCAACGCCAAGCTGCCCACAGTGAGGTTGACGAACAGAGCGAAACTGATTATGGTGGTGACACCGAGCATGCAGACCTCCCCAACCATAACAACGATCAGGAACATCGTCGCCGGCGTGCAAATCAGCGAGGTATGCCCCAACACCACCACCGACGTGCGGTACATAATCAGGATGATCCCTTTTCTAAGGTTAAATTCACTATACCCGCATTTAATGACAAATATGATCCTGATGCTTATCTTGATTGGGAACTTGCTGTTGATCAAAAATTTGCATGCCATGCTTTCCCCCCACATAATCAAGTTAGGGCTGCTACTAGTGAGTTTTCAGATTTTGCTTCTATTTGGTGGCGAGAACATTGCAGCAAACATCCTAATAACATCCCCACCACTTGGGAAGCATTAAAAGTGCTCATGCGACATCGATTTGTCCCCTCATACTATGCTCGTGATATGCTTAATAAATTGCAGCGATTGCGTCAAGGTACAAATTCCGTTGAAGAGTACTTTCAGGAGCTGCAAATTGGTATGCTTCGTTGTGGTTTAGTTGAGAATGACGATGCAGCTATGGCACGATTTTTGGGGGGCCTGAACCGTGAAATTCAGGATGTGCTTGATTATAAGGAGTACAATAATATTACTCGTTTGTTCCATCTTGCTTGTAAAGCTGAACGTGAAGTGCAGGGACGCCACACGAGGACACGAGCTAACTCTTTTGCAGGTCGAACCACCTCGTTCAAACCAGCCACTACACCTGCGTCCACTTCACAGCCAGCTGCACCGTCTCCATCCAGCAGCAAACCACGCGCTTCGGCACCAAATCTGTCCACCTCGGCAACGACCAAAGCTCCACCAAGGGATCCAACACCAAGTGCATCTGTTGTTTCCACCGGACGCACAAAAGATATCCAATGCCATCGCTGCAAAGGCTATGGACATGTCATACGTGACTGCCCAAACAAGCGTGTGCTGATTATACGTGACGATGGTGAGTATTCTTCAGCTAGTGATTTGGATGAAGCCACATATGCTATGCTTGCCACTGACGTTTCAGGACACAACAAAGAACATGTTGCTGCTGATGATGCCGACAAGTATTTGAGCCTTGTCGTGCAACGTGTACTCAGTACGCAGGTTGCACCATAGGAACAAAACCAGCGGCACAATCTGTTCCACACCAAAGGCGTTGTTCAAGAGCGGTCAATTCGTGTCATCATCGATGGGGGGAGCTGCAACAACTTGGCAAGCACCGATCTGGTGGAGAAGCTTGCTCTCCAAACTCGCCCACATCCCCATCCCTACCACATCCAATGGCTCAACCAAGGTGGTAAGATGAAGGTAACACGCTCAGTACGTGTACACTTTGCTATGAGTTCGTATCATGATTATGTTGATTGTGATGTTGTTCCGATGCAAGCATGCTCTTTACTCCTAGGTAGACCTTGGCAATATGATACAGATTGTGTGCACAATGGTCGAACAAACCAATACTCACTCATCTTTAAGGGCAAGAAAATTATTTTGCATCCAATGTCCCCTGAACAGATAGTGAAAGATGAACTTGCTAGGGCAAAGAGAGAGCAAAAACAAAGTGAGAATCAAAAAGAGATCAAACTAAAAGCTCCTGTTTTACTAGCTACACAAGCTGATCTTGATGAGTGGGATGCTACTAGTTTTCCTTGCTATGCTCTCATGTGCACTCATGTGCTGTTCTCACTTGATGATGCACCATCTTTTGTTATGCCTCCTGCTGTCACTAAGCTTTTGCAGGACTATTCCGATGTTTTCCCAAAGGATGTTCCTGCAGGCCTTCCTCCCCTCCGTGGAATTGAACACCAGATTGATCTCATTCCGGGAGCGTCATTGCCTAACCGTGCACCATATCGCACCAACCCAGACGAGACGAAAGAAATTCAGCGACAAGTACAAGAATTGCTTAATAAGGGCTACATTCGTGAGTCTCTTAGCCCATGTGTTGTCCCTGTCCTTTTAGTGCCAAAAAAATATGGTTCATGGCGTATGTGTGTTGATTGTCGCGCCATTAACAATATCACAGTTCGCTATCGTCACCCTATTCCTCGATTAGATGACATGCTTGATGAACTAAGTGGTGCTGTTGTGTTCTCTAAGGTTGATTTGCGTAATGGGTACCATCAGATTCGCATGAAATTGGGGGATGAATGGAAAACAGCTTTCAAAACTAAGTTTGGTTTGTATGAGTGGTTAGTCATGCCTTTTGGATTAACTAACGCACCCAGCACTTTTATGCGGCTAATGAACGAAGTTTTGCGTGCTTTCATAGGCAAATTTGTGGTTGTCTATTTTGATGATATACTGATTTACAGCAAATCTTTGGAGGAACATCTTGATCATTTACGTGCTGTTTTTGACGCTTTGCGTAGTGCACATCTATTTGGAAACTTGGATAAGTGCAGCTTTTGCACAGATCGTGTATCTTTTCTTGGCTATGTTGTTACAGCGCAGGGTATAGAAGTGGACAGCACCAAGATCGAAGCAATCCAGAGCTGGCCAACTCCCACCACAGTGACACAAATTCGCAGTTTCCTCGGGCTTGCTGGATTCTATCGCAGATTCGTTCGTGATTTCGGCACCATCGCCGCCCCACTAAATGAACTCACGAAGAAAGGTGTTCCCTTCTCTTGGGGTCCAGCTCAGGATGACGCCTTCATGACCTTGAAAGATAAGTTAACACATGCACCTTTGCTTCAGCTTCCTGATTTTACTAAGATGTTTGAACTAGAATGTGATGCTAGTGGAATTGGGTTGGGTGGTGTGTTGCTGCAAGAGGGTAAACCAGTTGCTTATTTCAGTGAGAAATTAAGTGGCCATAGTCTGAACTATTCCACTTATGATAAAGAGTTATTTGCTTTGGTTCGAACCTTGGAAACATGGCAGCATTACTTATGGCCTAGAGAATTTGTTATTCATTCTGACCATGAATCTTTGAAGCATATTCGAAACCAATCAAATCTGAATCGTAGGCATGCTCGTTGGGTGGAATTCATTGAGTCTTTCCCTTATGTCATCAAACACAAGAAAGGGAAAGAAAATGTCATTGCCGATGCCTTGTCTCGTCGATACACTATGCTCTCACAACTTGATTTCAAAATTTTTGGGCTACAAACCGTGAAAGAGCAGTATGTTCTTGATCCTGATTTCAAGGACGTGGTACTGAATTGCAAAGATGGACGAACGTGGGGGAAGTTCTTCATGGATGACGGCTTCCTGTTCCGTGCTAACAAGCTGTGCATACCAGCTAGTTCTGTTCGCCTTTTGTTGTTACAGGAAGCACATGGCGGTGGCCTCATGGGACATTTTGGCGTTAAGAAGACGGAGGACATTCTTGCAGATCACTTCTTCTGGCCCAAGATGCGACGCGATGTGGAGAGATTTGTCGCTCGCTGCACTACATGTCAAAAAGCTAAGTCACGACTCAGTCCCCATGGTTTATATATGCCTCTCCCTATTCCTAATGTTCCTTGGGAGGATATTTCAATGGACTTTGTCCTAGGATTGCCTAGAACCAAGAGGGGAAGGGACAGCATCTTTGTAGTTGTAGACAGATTTTCCAAAATGGCTCACTTTTTACCTTGTCACAAGAGCGATGATGCTACTAATGTTGCTGATTTATTCTTTCGTGAGATTGTTCGCTTGCATGGTGTGCCCAAAACAATAGTCTCAGATCGTGATACAAAGTTCCTTAGTCATTTTTGGAGAACATTGTGGAACAAATTAGGGACTAAGTTGCTGTTCAGCACTACGTGTCATCCCCAAACTGATGGTCAAACTGAGGTTGTTAATAGAACTTTATCTACCATGCTTAGGGCTGTTCTAAATAAAAATCTGAAACTTTGGGAAGAATGTTTACCTCATATTGAATTTGCTTATAATCGTGCCATACATTCAACCACCAAGATGTGCCCTTTTCAGATTGTATATGGGTTCATACCTCGTGCTCCAATTGATTTAATCTCTGTTTCAGACACCGAGGACTTGAATTTTGATGCTAACCAACGTGCAGATCTGATCTTGAAAATACATGAACAAACAAGGAGGAATATTGAGCATATGAATGTAAAGAATAAACTTGCAGGTAGTAAAGGAAGACAACACGTGACCTTTCAACCTGGTGATTTGGTTTGGTTACACTTGAGAAAGGATCGATTTCCAGCATTGCGCAAGTCCAAATTGATGCCGCGTGCTGATGGGCCATTCAGGATTCTTGAAAAAATAAATGATAATGCATATAAACTAGATCTTCCAGCAGACTATGGTGTTTCTTCTAGTTTCAATGTTGCAGATTTGAAGCCATATGTTGGTGAACCCGAGCAGGTTCCGTCGAGGACGACTCCAATTCAAGAAGGGGAGGATGATGCGGACATCACACCTTCGATTCCAACCACATCTCCTTCTACTGCTACAACTCCAAAAGCAATTCAAGAACCCGTCACTCGAGCCCGTGCACGTGAACTCAATTATGTGATCCTTCTAAGGAATGAGGGTCAAGAAGATGGCAAGGAATGAGAGACAAATAAAAGGTGCTGCGCCACCTACCTTTGGGGCTGGGCCCATGTAATAAAGTCATATTTAGGCAATTTAGGAAAGGTTAAGAGGAGATTTCGCCCTACCTTACTTGCTGGACGAATTCCCCTCCCCCTCTCCTATTTAGTTCAGGCCGAGCTCTTCTTGTGACTTGGGTTTTTTTTTGTTTAAGTTTAGCCTTTGTGCAAACACTGATCTTCAGTTGTGTCCAACGACCTCCTGCCAGACAGCAATTGTGAAACCCCACATTCGAGTGATTTCAGTTTGCCTACATCTTTTTCTTGCTTGTTCTTCGATTGCTTGCAGGAATTGAACCTCGTGTTCAGGTTGATCTCGCTGTTCCAGCATGGTCAATAACCATTTGGAGTTGGTTCTGCGATTGCTAAGGCGCCCACGACCTGTTCGTTCGTAGTCGGATCGCGAGAGTCACCGCCAACCAATCGATATTTATCCTCTCACCGAAAGATCGGGCACTCCAGTCCTATCACAGCATCCAATCAAAGCTAGTTCTTCTATTGCGACATTAGGATTCTGTATGAGCTGTGGCTTCTGAAAAAGCTGCTGTGAGCTGTGGGCTATGGAAAAGTTGTTGTAGGTTGTGGGCTGTGGAAAAGCTGTAAGCTGTTTGGTCAAACAAGTATAAAACTTACCTCCTATCTCTATTTTCCTTGAAACAATTGTGAAACAGCTCTCTATTTTCACCATTTCAAAAAGCAGAAAGCCAAAAGCAGGGTCCAAGGTGCTTTCAAAACTGTACTACCCAAAAGTAGCTGCTTCTGAAAAAGCAGCTTCTGGTTTTCACCCCTTTGGTTGGCTTTTGGCTTTTTAGAAGCAAAAGCAGCTCCCAAAAGCTCAACCAAATACACCCGTAGTATATTCCCTCTAGTCTCCGTCACATGAAATCTATCCGTGAGGGAAATTCTAATGTTCTCCTGACATTGGGCTCAATCAACAACAGCTCAAATCTAGCCACTCTATTTGGATATATTAAGCTGGTTTACAGACATCAATTCAATCACAGTCTACGATTCCCTTCCGTTATTCCGGACATACAAGGTTTTCTGTCAAATCTGCATTACCGGATGACGAACACCCCTCTCTGGCTTGTTAATCTGTGCAAGATCTAGTGCATTTGGCCGAGATACGGTGGCGCGAAACAAGCCAGGTCAGCGACGCAGAAAGCACATACTTGCATTACATCATCCGTCATAATCTTGTTTCTAATGGCAAATGCTTTTCATAAATTAACCTGCCATACATCAGAGCACAAGAGCACTCTCCAATTTCCATACAGAGAACCAGCAAGGAACATCGACTTAATACATGCAAACTGGATTGCTACAACCAAAGATGCCCTCCAAAGCTCAACAAAGTGGGCAGGATGCCCTCCAAAGCCTTGCAACTTGCAAGAACCAACGGTGCCCTCCAGGAAAGGGCATCATACTTTATTTCAGATGCTGGGTATGGTCCCTGTCAAATTCCATCAGGGCTAGGCAAATGTCTCCGACAGCTTCGAGAAGCCGAGCTTCCTGAGGCGGCTGCTCATCGGGTTACCGCACTTGACGTCCACCACCTCGACGCCGCACACGTTACCTTTCTTCTTCGCCTTGTCGACGTTTGGGCTCCTGTCCACGAGCACACCGTCTGAGGGCAGCATTGGAGAGTTGAAGGTGCTCCGTTGAGAGCTCCTTCTTGGCTTGCAGGCTTCTTCAGCACTCACCCGGTCGGTTCTGTCATTGCTGCTGCTGCTACTGTTGCTGCTGGTGGTGGCATTGGATGAGCTCTTCCTCAAGATGATCTTCCTAGGACTAGCTCCGCATGGAACGGAAACTGGGCTACTTTGGCACCTCAGGCGCGGTGTGGTAGCTACTTGCGGCGCCACTTTGATGGTGTCCAATTCTCTTGTCACCAGTGAACCGATGGTGCCAGTTGTGCCAACTTTGATCGCGCCTCCCTCGCCATTGACAAGCTCGGCGGCGCAAGGCATGATCTGTTTATCAGAAGAAGACTAGTAATTGGTCAGGCTTTGCCACAGCTCACAACTGAGGAAACTTGAATCAACAATTGGATGAAACAAAAAAAAATTTTGACGGGAAATGAAACAAGATATGTTGACATGAGAAAAGCCAGAAGTGTACTTCAAAGGTGAAAAGTCAGGAGAAAGTTGCATGACAACAAGAATAAAATCATGATGTTTTTAACATGCAAGACGAGAGGTGCATAATAACAGACACTTGCCACCATGATTGCCATTTGAGAAAGCAGAGAGAAAGATAAGGCTACAATGATTCAACCACCATGATAACATGGCATCAACGCATGTCTGTTCCTAATTCAAGTATTATGATGTCCACATAACAAATCCAACCAATTTGTTCTCCTAATTCAGGAATTATGATAACCACACAACAAATCCAACCAATCTGTTCTCCTGATTCAAGAATTATGATAAGTACACAATAAAATTCAATCAATTTCTTTTCCTAATTCAAGAACTATGATACTCATGCAACAAATCCTACCCTTGTTCCAATGGAGTCTACATGGCACCAACACTCATCTGTAAATATGCTTAAGAATGACACCACATACCACAAAAAAAGATTTTTTTTCTAAGAAGACACATAATGTTGAAATTGTTAGAATAGGCAACAAATTCCTTTCATTCATTTGTATTCCCTTATATGTGTAAGGCATATTCCCTTATACTCTCTATATATACTATCTATTGAGCCTCATGAATATACACACAATATTCATAACAG
Source organism: Dendrocalamus latiflorus (assembly GCA_017311315.1). Lineage (NCBI taxonomy): Eukaryota > Viridiplantae > Streptophyta > Magnoliopsida > Poales > Poaceae > Dendrocalamus > Dendrocalamus latiflorus. The sequence continues at coordinate 20,950,118 of CM029671.1, read as the reverse complement.
AAGTTACGCAACGCTACCGGAACACTGAACATAGAATGCATAACACGATTATCGGAAGCGAACCAAACAATTAACCTAATGTTCTAAACATATAATCAATGCAATTGACAATAACACAAGGATTAAGAAATCTCAACAATTGTTGTCCGATTGTAGCAGGAGTTATTGGAAGGCGATGTCGAAAAGGATGTGCCGTATGTGTGATCTCAGGGATTTCAGAGGACAATTTGACCAACAAACTGAGGTGTAAAGATGCACACTGCTCAAAACATTTTCTCCCCCTTTTCTCCTACCCTTTCTATCCCTTCCTTTCTACCTTAATTTCCTCATTGCATCTACTGATGCCTACTACTTTTAGACCATACATCATTTAGGCCACAATGGCTTGTTCCTTCCTTTCTTCTTCCAGAAAAAAGTAGTACCAATTACAATGATTTACCACCAACATCATCAAGTGAGAAGCAAATGGAAGGAAGCATCAAGCATCACTTCATGGGATGCCAACTGGGCAAAGTAAAGAACCTACTCCCTCCCTTCTGCCCCCTGTTTCTTTGCATCTCTTTTTGTATATTTTTATTCTTGGATACCTTAGGCTACTGATCTAATGAATAAATCTAATGCAGCAGAACTTTTCGTGTGACAGCGCCCACCGAAACTCATTATCTAATACTGGAATGAAAGAAACAAGAACTAAAACACAAAATTGAAACAGATTTCCTTGAGGACAAGAGTCCAATGAGCAGCATTAAACAAGAGTTCACATTTCCATTCCTGCATGTGGGACAGGGTATATATTTCTAGAGTTTGATTTAGTGCTTAGTACCACAATCTTGAAAGTCAAAGCTCAAATGCAGCAAGAGCGTAGAACAGAATATGATAACTTGATAAGAAAACAAGAACAAAACCAGAAAAGTGAACTTTTGTACATACAACAAATCAACAAGCAATTTGGAAAAGTCGGAGAAGAACAGTTGAAACCACCAGGAGCAAGCAATCAATAACACCACAAGAGACAACAAGATTTGGGAGAAATGACATCAAGCAAAAACCATTGGCAGAAATGGTGAGAGAAAATAGCAAGACCAGAACCCTTGAATCCCCAATGGAGCTTCCACAAACAATCATGCAGCAAATCTTCACTCTCCAGCAACAAAACCATTCAAGAGATCACACAAAACAGCAGGAAATAGGAGTCTGGGGCATACCACCCTAGTTAGTCTTGAGACACTTGAATCTCTGCACACCACAGAGGGAGAGAGAGGAGTAGGGGAGAGAGGGGCAGCTTCTGAGCAGAATTGAACAACAAGGGTGAGGGCACATCCAAATAACCTCGCTCCATTTATTGCCTCCCTTCTGTCATCTGTCACGTTTGTGTGAACAGTTTTTTTTCTCCCCTAGACCGGCTTACCAAGAAAAGAATAGAGCACATGCCAAGGGGTTACATGCACATTAGGCTTCTTTTGGAATTAAGGCCCGCTCAAAATAGTTTAGGCTTCTCAAAATAGTTTAGGCTTCTCGTTTCTGGCTTATTTTTCACTATTCAACAATTTCATCTTTTTCTGATTTTTTTGCTATTTTTAAGCTTTTTTATTAGTTCTTTTTTCCGTATTCGTTTGTACTGTCCATGATGAGCTAACCTGTTTTTCCTATTTTTAAATTTTTTAAATTTAATTACGTCAAATAAAACACCATCAGTTACGGTACAATTTCAGTCAGCTACAGTGTTTTTCAGCCATAAGCCACTCAAAAAAGCTATTTCAAGCACCCCTAAGTATAGAGGATTTGGAGTTATTTGGAATTTGGATAGATTCCACCTCGGTGACGTATTGTATATTTGTATGTCTTATTTTTTTACATGTGTACGTTGAAAATGCCAAAAGACGGTTAGTTACACATGCCTTTGTATTTTGATTATTACAACACCAAGCATGGCATATGTATCACATAATTTAAAAGTTGTCGTGCGAGAGCGAGTTAATTTGTGATTTAATTAATCGTTCCATTTGTTAAAAATGAAATTTATCATGATCATGGCTGTTGCAAATTTATAGGTTACAAATTAGTTGTTTGTCTAATAGTCAAACAAAATATTTGTGAATTCTAAAAAAGATAATATTTATGGCAATGCAAAAGTGGTACTGAACGTGCATATTCCTTGGTAAAAAAGCAAATTTGGAGACAAATAGCCTTTTCCGGATATCTTTATGACTAAAACAAAACATAATGAACAATTTTTCCTAGAATAAAAACATAGTGAACAGATAATGGTAAGCAAGTTCACAAGCATCGTTTTTCTTCTAAAGATATCGCACGATAAAATAAAAATTTGCAAGCCGTCCTAACATTTGAGTGATGAGAGACGCTATTAGATGGGTTGGTGTAATTTTTCAACACGTCAGCAAAGATGCTTTTCAACGGGTAACCAATTCAAAAGAATTTTCCGCAAAAAATCAAATGAATTTTTAAAATGGGCAAATTGAAATCAATGTGTTATGTTGGGGAGTGTTTATGTAGTCTTTCAAAAAAAAAATTTTGCTTTGCAAGCATGGCTGGGTTTTTAATATTTGGACTGGCACGTCACAAGACAGATAATACTAATAAAAAAGTCTCAAAAGAAAGTGAGATTAGTAAAAAAAAATCGAAAGGCCGTTCTTGAGAGGACAGAAAGGGTCGTGTCGAGCTGTGCGCCGCAGTGTGTGCGCTTTGTCTCTCAAATGGAAGACGTTCATGATTCGATCGTGTTCGTAAGCTAATTTATTGAAGGGAAAATTGCTCTCATGTCACAATTTTTTGTGTGATACTCTCTTTTACCATAAAGTTAAATGTCTTTGTTATTATGCCACAAAGTTGAGTGTTTATTCCTTTCTTTTGCCATTTCCTTCACTTTTGCCATGGCGGGAGAAGAAACTAACCGTTTTGCCCTTCTCCCTCCTCCCCTCACGCGCGCGCAGATCGATCAGATCGATCGATCTCGATCTGTCTCCCCCCTCCCCTCACGCGCGTACAGGAGAGCCGGTCACCCTTCCCGTCGCCGGCGACCCTCGACCCAGCGTCCTCCGGCGACCCTCTCCCGACGGCGGCGCCCACGACGTCCTCCGGCGTGGCGTCACCCCCTCTCCCAACGGCGGCGCCGACGACCCCGGCCTCCATGGCGGCGGCGCCCACGACCCCGGCCTCCTCCGGCATGGCGGCGGCGCCCCCGACCCCGGCCTCCTCCGCGGCGGCGCCCACGACCCCGGCCTCCTCCGCCGCCGTCGCCATGGCTGCCGTCGCGGACATCGGCAAGCGGCGAGAGCAGGACCATGGCCGTCGTCGCGGACATCGGCTGCGCCGCCGGCTTCACCGGCTTGCTTGACCCGGACGAGCGGTCGGAGGAGGACGACGAGGTGGGCGCCACCGGCAAGACGAGCAACTGCGGCGGCTGTACTTGCTGGGGAGGGGGTGGGGGCGGCGTAAACGGCGCCGCGGCCTCGCGGGCCGGCGCACAGGATCCGAATCTGCTCCGGCCGCGGGTTCCACCGCGGCTTGGGATCCACGCGGTCGAGGGTCGCCGGCGACGGGAACTCCGCTCCTGCGCGCGCGTGAGGGGAGGAGGGAGAAGGGCAAAATGGTCAGTTTCTTCTCCCGCCATGGCAAAAGTGAAGGAAATGGCAAAAGAAAGGAATACACACTCAACTTTGTGGTATAATAACAAAGACATTTAACTTTATGGCAAAAGGGAGGATCACACATAAATTTGTGGCATGAGAGCAATTTTCCCTTTATTGAAATCAGCTCGCATTCCCCTCAAATCTTTTAAGGAATATATTGAACTTAGTACTACTCATACACAGGGCCCTGATCAATTCGGCTTCGGCTTCTGGCTTCTGGCTTATTTTTCACTATTCATAAATTTCGTCTTTTTCTGAACTTTTGGCTTTTTGTTGAGCTTTTTTGCCGGTTCTTTTTTTCCCGTATTTGTTTGTATTATACGTAATGGGCTAACATATTTTTTATATTTTTAAAAATTTTTAAATTTAATTATGCTAAATAAGCCTCTGTCAGCTACAGTGCTTTTTTTCAACCAGCTACAGTGTTTTCAGCCATAAGCCATGAGCTTTTAAGCCGAACCGATCACCACCCTGAACTGTCATTTTGAAAATTCAGAAATGCTTAACCATGACCTCATATAAAAAAATATTACAAATGCTCCGTATATGATGAACAATGCAGGACAGGCATGGTTGTGTACTTGTGCCAACGATCCAAGCATTCTTCGTGCATGATCCGTGCTGATTAATTAACGGCAAGTAAACACCATCAATTACAAGCAAAACGAGGACCAACGTAGCTCGGGTGATCATTGGGGTGAGTTAACGCCGCCTCCGTCTGGATCTGATTTCGGGGATCGATCCTCGCATGTGTTCATCAGAATAATTAGGAACCTCGAAAAGAAAGAGTAAGGGTCTGCTTGGAAGAGTTCTATCAGCTTCAGATCCACGAAAAACAGTTTCACTCTACGAAATTTTACCCAAACGCTCCAGCTCCGCGAAATCTAGATCCACCAAAATCCTGGATTTGCGGGCCAGATCCATGGATTTCATGGAGCTCCTCAAGGGGTGCTCCACCGTGGAGTCGGGTGGTAATTACCCACCAATGCTACTGGTTACACACCCCATCCCACCAAAAGTTGCCATTCCCACCAAAACCTCAATTTCGTGGATCTGGGGCTGCTGTACAAGCCAAACACTCCATGGTGGGATCCCAGATCCACGGTGGAGCTGCTGCTCCAGATCCACGTTTTCAATGGTGAAGCTCTCCCAAACAGGCCTTAAATATATGTGTGAATTCGTTCAGTGATTAAATGATAACAAATTAAGATTTTTGAGAAGAAAGAGTAAATATAGGTGGTGATCGGTTCGGCTGAAAGCCTCATGGCTTATGGCTGAAAAAAGCACTGTAGCTGGCTGAAAAAAGCACTGTAGCTGACAGAGGCTTATTTACCATAATTAAATTTAAAAAAAATTAAAAATAGAAAAACCATATTAGCCCATCACGTATAATGTAAACAAATACGAGGAAAAAAAGAACCGGTAAAAAAACTCAAAAAAAAGCTAAAAGTTCAGAAAAAGACGAAATTTATGAATAGTGCAAAAATAAGCTGAAGCCATATTGATGAGGGCCATATACGTAAACTGATTCAATGATTAAAACGTGTACGTGAGCTCCGTAGTAAGTAGACTTCCAGTGCGCACGTCTATCCCGTCGTACTCTCAAGAAGAAAACTAGAGCAAAACAGCATTAGAAAGAAGACTTTGTCCGGCCACACGAGAGAGTACAGCTCAGGCTGCGCTGATCGATCGATCTAGATTAAGAGTGGCTTCGACATGCAATGGAATATAAAATAAGGGAGCTAATTGGATCGAGTGCCGTGTTACCAGAGCTGCACCACTATCGCTTGCCCCCTCCGTTGGATTCGCACGACTCTGAATTATTTTGATCCACTAGCTAGCTCTAATCAAGTCAACGATAATCTCATCTCCTGTTAAGATCCTTCTACTCGTGACTAATCAATGGTAGCTAGTACATATTGGACGTACCACCGACAGAGCAGGCACATGTTCTTGTGAAGATGGATTCTGTTTTTAGATAAAGGATATAAAATCCGGCCTCTATATCCACGAGGGATATACACAGCCAACAGATACACGAGCTCTAAGGCTCAAATCCTCAAAACCTGAGGAGCATAAAACAACAAGAAATAAAGCTTAAGGACTATAAAAAAAGCTAGAAAGACTAAGCTTCATAACTTCTTCTCCGTCCTTAATTCCAACCAAGCCCCTATCCTTTTCCGACCATGCCCTCAAACCTTCGGTCTACTGTGCGTGAAGAAGGACCTCCGAGGCGACGCCTCCAAGGAGGCAACGAGAGTCGCCGACGCCGCCCGCCTCACCGAGTGAAGATGGATTCTGTGGCAGAGGCTAGGCGACACTACCATCCTAATCGTAGCACCGAGCATCTGGGATGATAGCGGCTTTGTTCTTTTATGCTACCATTATAGTTTCTTATTTAAATAAGTAATAATTACAGAAAAAACTGAATCCAAAAGCCTTTAAAAAGTCGAAAAGAACGGAACCAGTATTGTCGTGCACAGAGGTGAAGCCGGAAAATGGACTACGCCTCGGGTTGGACCGGCTCATCTTGCACAACTTCTGTTAATTGCAAAATGAAATGGGGTCTGCTATTTAGTTTATCATAGATTTTGGTTTACCATAGACAATTGTTGGTTGATATGGTCACCAAATAAATCACTATGTTTTATAGTTTTTGCATATATAAATCACTATCTTTTGTAGTTTTGGCCCATATAAATCCCTATCTCTTGTAGTTTCCACGTATACTTGCCAGGCAGCTATAGTAAGACATTTCATATTTCCCTAGGCTAATGCACATCAATATCGTTTTATGCTGATTTGGCCCTAAGATTTTCTAGGATCCTAAGTGCTCTAGCCACTTCTCTTCCTTGTACCAATTTCTGTGCTCATCTTTTTCGATGACTGTACAATGGGGAGCCGACTCCCGGTTGAAACTTTGTTAAGCTTTACAGGTTACAGTTAAAGTAGAAGAGGATACCAAAAGACTGTGATATGGCAGCCAAGTTACACCAGAGGGAGTTAAGAACAAAGCACCAGCAGGGGCAAGTTTAATTGTGCTAGTTTTGTTTGGGGTAGGTGGGCGCAAGGAACCCAATCGAGCTCGAGACAAATTTGGTGGTGCCCGATTAAACTGATTTTTTATGGCTTATAGCTAAATTTTCACTGTAATTGTCTGAATTACACTGTAGCTGATGGTGGCTTATTTGGCATAATTAAATTTAAAAAAATTTAAAAATGGAAGAAAAGGATTAGTCCAACACGTATAATGCAAACGAATACGGGAAAAAAGAACCGATAAAAAAGCTCAAAAAATCTGAAAAATGAAAAACAAAATTTAGAAATAGCAAAAAATAAACCGAGAGCGAGAAGTTTAAGCATAAATAAGTGGGGCCAAATTGTCGGGCTGGTGACCGGCCAGTAGTGCCAGGCCACGAGCGCACGGCCAAACTCAACAGCCACACGTGAGACATGCATCTGCATCGTGTGGTTGGTGCTGCCTACTACTGCTAAACAATCAATCACCAGTAGTTGCGCTCTCGTCTCTTGTCATCTTGTGTTTCTTTCTACGGTCGTGTTGCTTTCAGCTCCCGCATCACCCACCACCAAAAGCCTAATTTGCAGGAGCAAGCACATGCACCGATGCACGTGAGCCTTCAGGTACTGTGTACTCGCAATGTATTTGTCTCGTGCCACAACCGGTGGCCATTCATCTACTCCATGATGTCTAATTATTGTTAGAGTATGATTTGTGCCAGACGTGTCATATACGCCGAGTAGTATCTAACGTGACATTAAGTGGCGTAACTGACTCGGACTCGGTTTCCTTCTATATTAGAGACTCTTATTTTCTAGCCACACATGCACCTCTGTAATTGTACGGATAGATGCGCCGAATAGTCTCGTGCTTATAATTTTTTACTTATTTAGTGAGTTTTGCCTTTGTGTGTCCATGATTTTCCTATAAGAATTTTCCATGTAAAAATGTGTATTTTGCTCTTTCAATTATCTCCTATTTTGTTATGCGTTTTATAACAAGTGAGATCGAAGCTTTGTGTTCAAAACCCTAGTTGTTGCCCCAAGAGGAGCAATCTCAACTCATAGAGGCGGCCATCGTGTAGTGTCACCTGCACAGCATCAGAACGTGGCATCAAAGGCAACATCAGAGGCGGCACCTGCGCGGCATGCACAGTGTTGATAAATTTTGTTAACACCCAAGGAGGCAACGCCACGAAAATTCTATGCACAGATCTTTCTATTCATCGCATGTTTGAGATTTTGATTCAGCGCAAATTCGAGTCAGCGAAAATCAGACGACAAGGAGATTCATCGGAAGATGATCTATATCTGTTAAGTCAGCTACTCGACGTATTTGTCTGTAGTTGTCAAGTCTGAAGCGGAGATAGTCACATCCACATCCACAGGTCTCTTGTCATGTCCGACTCAAAGTGTTGTTCCTTACTTGTGTCAGACCTATTGACACACCAACATTGCAAGAGCACGCAAAGTCTACACGTGCAAGAAGTTGTCCAAAAACTCAAGTCCAATGGAGGAGCAGAGCTTAGGTCACTAGGGGCATTTGAAATGGCTTTGGTTTTTAGATTTTAAAAGCTGAAAGCCAAATCAAATGTCCGACTTTTCGAAGCGGGTTTTGGAAGTCGACTTTTGGAAGCCAGTCGCAAAGAGAAAGGAAGCTTGGGTCGTCGGTGAGGGAGGCAAGGAGGGTCTCGATGAAGCACAAAAATGGAATTCCCTTGATGAGTGGAACATGTTGGTCACGATGGTTTGCACGAAGGAGCATTGTAGGTGGACAACGGCCGACGGTAGGAGTTCGTCATGGCGAGGTTGGAGAAGTGTGTCTTGGGTGCCATGGAGGTGGGGGAAAGGTAGAGTAGATGCCTCAGGTGCAACGAATTGGATTGACGACTCATGATTGCAGCGTAATCGACAACGAACGCCCAAGCTTGCGCTGCCACTGCTCATGCTTGCGTTGTTGCCAATGGAGCTCTCGTCTTGACCACTCAAGTTCGAGCTCGTACGGCTACCGCATGAGCTCACGCTCCAGTTGCCTGAGCTTGTGTCGTCGACAGTGCAAGCACTGTCGCCACCTGATCTGTTGTGATGATGAGGCAAGGTTTGGGAAAGATGGCGAGTGGATGATCACCACTAAATAAAGATAATATTCCTTCACCTTACTTCACTTTAGCTCAGCTAAAAGCCAAAAGCTCTAACCAAAATAAACACCTCCCACTTTCAGCTGCTTCTACTTCCTGCTACTACTATTTCAATGCCAAAAACCCCAGCCATTTCAAACACCCCCATTGTCCTCAGTCATTGTTTCGTATTTCAACAACACAGAAGTGCACTTGCTTTGCTTTTGCTACGTGCACCCGAAGAAGGCTACCATGAAGCTTTCAACGATTCTTCTTTGCATACAGAAGATGTACCAAGAGGTTGCATATTTACTATGTGCACATAAACAATCGTACTAGGGGATTTCAATAGCCACAACTAGGCGATTTTGGCTCACCTCGACCACGTTCCGCATCTCGACTTTGTCTTGGTGCCGACCAATGTTCTACCGTGGCTATTGCTTTGGTACCGGTTCATTTTGTTAGCAATTATTGGCGATTTTTATGACGAGTTATTATGGTAAGATTTGCACATGTGGAGTCCAAGGTGGAGGTTTGTAGGTATCTAGACTTTTGAGGTATTGAAAAAGGAAAGAAAAAACAATGTGAGGGCAACCGACTTTGATGTTTGATTCATCGTTTGATGACACCCTGACAGTAGCTAGCACAATACTCTCAGAGTTTTATTATTTGAAGTGAATGTTTTATTCCGATTTCAGTTTGAGATGAATGATTAGGTGTAAGAAGGGGTTGTTTTTTTGTGTGGATAATATGATGTTTATTCAGTTATCATAGCTCGATATGAGAGATCTACTGTAGTTTCTACTCCATTGACAACATAAGAGTTTCTTTCGTTCAAACAGTTTTACAGGCGTAGTTTTGATCATATCATGGATTTCAGTTACCTTACCTTTGAAGTCGATAGTTTGATATGTGTGATGGCTACGTGTGCAAGTTGCTCTTTTAGCGAGCATTGTTGGCCGAGATTTTATGTTCTATGTAGAGCATATCAGATTGTATGATGTATTGGTTATCAATCCAGCGCCACAGGTGATGTATTGGTTTATGTCATTTGATGATTGAGCATTTGTTTCAGGAGGTCAGTTGCATAGACTCAGACTTTGTTGGGGTTATAAATTGCTGAAGACACATATTTGTTTATCTACTTATAGCTTTTGTGTTTAAACCTACTGATGGTTTGCTCAATTTGGTTTCATGAGAAGTATTTAGAGAAGATGGTTTCACTCTACTCGCACAGTTTGGCTTCATGAGCATCATTTGGATAAGACTGTTCCAATCTTACTCGTTGATATTAGACATATGAATTTTCGAGACACAAGGCCTATCGATGAATACTTATTTGGAGGATATTTTGATATTTCAGCTACAGTATCAAATTCATCTTAAGGTGAAGATTGTTAAAGTATAATCCGAATTCATTATGGTGCCTATACCAGACGCGGCACATGCGCCGACTAGCAACAGACATGGCATCGAGTGGCGCAACGGACTCTGGCCCGGTTTCTTTCTGCAATAGGGGCTCTTATTCCCTATTCTATATATGTACCCCTGCAGTCGTATGGTTAGATGCGCTAAATAGCCATGTGCTTGTAATTTCTTATCATTTAGTAAATTCTGTTTTCATGCAACCGTGATTTTTTTCGCAAAGATTTTTCGTATTAAATATATATCTTCTGCTCTTATAACTATCTTCTATTTTTATCGTTCGTTTTATAACAATTATATGCCTAGCTAGGATTTTCGATTCGGCATGGACTTAATTGTGTATGTACGTATGGCATGCACCGCCAAGCACCAGCAGTACCAACTTGTCCATGATTGCGGTATCCTCCCATGCACATCAGCACATGGGGAGTACTGGAGCAGAGAGCTCTCCGGCCGGATACATAGATATATACACCAGGTATGCTGCTATATATGCGTATATACGAACCGTTTCTTGAATACACACAGTAGTCGTCGCTGACAACAAAGCCTAGCCGAAGGGTAGCAGCAACCCGGCTTGGCCTGGTTGTCGGCGACTATTCTTAAGAATTTTAGAGGAAATAGATGGCTGCACTGAACTGTGAACACTTCTAACATCAACCTATGCTTTAATTTGCCATTGTTGGGTCGAAAATACGAGGGATTTTCTGGCACTGACGAATGATGCATCCAATCAACCACACCTTCCCAGATAGAGCTACACATGCATTGTGGTTGTTATAGGTTAGAACCCTAGGAAAAATGATTTCTAGAAGCAAGAAATGATAGTAGATTTGTTCATGTAAGTCCTGGCGTGGCGTTCCTCGATTAACCTTTATCGTCTCTTTTTGAAAATGGGTTAGCCTAGCTGTGATCGTTTTGGCTTCCGGCTTATTTTTCACTATTTATAAATTTCGTCTTTTTCTAAACTTTTGGCTTTTTGTTGAGCTTTTTTGCCGGTTCTTTTTTCCCGTATTTGTTTGTATTATACGTAATGGGCTAACATATTTTTTATTTTTTTAATTTAATTATGCTAAATAAATCTCTATCAGCTATAGTGTTTTTTTAGCCAGCTACAGTGCTTTTCAGCAATAAGCCACCAAAAAAAGCCCAAATGATCACCACCAAATCCTCGAGACAACGTTAGATCTATTTGGTCCCAAGTGGCCATCAATGATTGAATACTCGACGTTACATCCATTTGGTCCAAGTGGCCAATGGATGAGTTTTTTAGGCTGATGGCTTATAGATTATGATTTAAATATTTAAATTTTGATTGTTCGTGAAAGATGGTACGTAGAGAAAAATAGTCATTTGCGATTTTGGCTGGTACAGCTGAACTCAGTATATTTTTTACTATAATTTTTTATTTACTTTGTCTTGAAAAAATATATCGTTTAAAAACTAGTTACTGTAAATTATATACGCATTAGTCAACTTTAAGAAAAAAAAATCGACCAATATTGATTGGATACTAGCTTTTGTGGTCTAGATGTCCATTGATGATGGACCAAACATGCATGTGACTATTCATTCGTCTTCGCCTGACACTTTCGCATTCGTGGACCATCGCTAGTGCTCCTTGACAACGACAGTGTTAAATTTGGCCCAATTGTCCTATTAATATAAGCTAGAGCCTAGTTAATAATTACCTACGGCCCATTTGTGACCCTGAAATGAAACACGCGGGCTGGACTTTCCGCACAGCTCCAAGGGGTTTTATCAATACGGAAAAAGCCCACGACACGTTTCAGCCGATTATTTTGGCAACACAACCTGACCAAAATGGCCGAAGTGCTGAAGGACTACCAGTAAAGTGGCGTTTTTTCCCCGGTCGTATCGAACAGATACGAATTATTCGTATATTCGATTAGAGAAAAACTAAGCAACGTATACCGTCACATTGCTTTTCAACGGCATACGAAGCAGGCGACGCTACGATTGGGAGGCGAGTGTTGCGTGTTTGTATGTTGTGCCTTCGGAGTGGAACGGCAACTCGAAAGGAAAGAGACGCCTCGAGAGTTCTAGACGTGAATTCTGTGGGCCTTGGCCTGTTAAGCATCCATCCAGCCCAATAGTATGTTTCTGCTTGTTCCTTAATATGGGCCGCCAAATGGGACTTGATGGCCCATATTAGCTTGGGCTAGCCCGTTTAATGTTCTTTGTTTTGCATCATTTTTCCGGAAGAACGGAGTGTCCGAGAGCTCGCCACAGAAGACGTTGTAGAAGATGTTAAAGTATGACGAGGTTCTGCAGCGTCGCGAGTGGCTCAAGTTTCATAAGGTTTTATAATGTTTTAAGAGATTTCATGACTAGTTTCATAAACTTTCAATAGATTTTCATGCCTATATTGACTAAGTTGCATGAGATTTCATGGTGTTTTATCAAGTTTCATAAAGTTTTAGGAGCTTCATGATTAAGTTTCATATTGTTTCAAGAGGTTTCTTGCCTTAGTTGACTAGTTTCATGAGGTTTCATAAAGTTTAAGAATGTTTCATACCTAAATTGATTAGATTTTAATTAAGTTTTATGGCGTTTCATGAGGTTCATAAAATTTTAAGAGGTTTTATGTCTAAGTTGACTAGGTTTCATGGTGTTTCATGAGGTTTTATGTCTAAATTAACTAGGTTTCATGATTAAGTTTTATGAAGTTTTATCGAGTTTAAGGAGGTTTCATGTCTAAATTGATTAGTGTTCATGTTTAAGTTCCATGGTGTTTATGAGGTTTCATAAAGTTTTTGGAGGTTTTATGCCAAATTTGACTAAGTTTCATAATATTTCATGAGGCTTCATAAAGTTTTAGGAGATTTCATATCTAAGTTTATTAAGTTTCATATATAAGCTTCACACTATTTTATGAGGTTTCATACCTAAGTTTAACTATGTTTTATGAGGTTTCATGACTAAATTTTATGAAGTTTCATGAGGTCCTATGTCAAGTCTCATAATTAAGGTTGATGAAGTTTCATGAGGTTTGATGACCAAGTTTATAATGTTCCATGACAAAATTTTATAAGGTTTCATAAAGTTTCAATGTTTCAAAAGGTTTCATGACCAAGTATATCAAAGTTTCATAAGGTTTCATGATTGAAACTCTATGAAACTTAGGTGAACTTTAGGCGAAACTTAAAACCTAACTCAAACTTGCTAAGAAAGTAGGGCTCAAACGAAATAAAATGAAGAAGAGAGAAGGGATCTTTCATCTTTCAACGGCTTTCATCGCAGCTGCCAAGCAAGTAGGAGACGTTTTGCACCAAAACTTGCTATTTTAGCTTGGCCACCAAGCCAAGAATTGTGGCTTATGGCTTTTTCACTGTAGCTAACTTATTTTGTATTGTAGTTTTTTGGCGTAATTAAAATTTAAAAAAATAAAAAAATTTAAAAATAGGTTATCCCATCATGGACAATGCAAAGTAACACGTGAAAAAAGAAAAGCCAAAAAGCCCAAAAAAATCCAAAAAGCTAGAAAAAGACGAAACTAAGGAATAATGAACTAGAAACCAGAAGGTGAAACCGAAACGAGTGGGGCCGGCACATGTCATCATAGTCTGCTGTCATGCATGTGTGAATCGTCGTTTCTTCTTGTACATGTAACTCCCAAAGTCGTAGTAGTCTACCCATGCATCACACTGTCGCCAAGGCCAAAAGTGGTGGCGGCTTGGTTGTGTGTCCTCTCTACCCGTGCATCATGCAGAAGGCGATCTTTTAAGGCTCGGTCTTGAAACCTAGCTTAAACTTGGTTGGCCAATTGTATCCCATTGTATGTGTTTCGACGGTATACCGTCCTATAGCTACGTCTATTCGATTATAGTGTTCAATAGGATACAAATGTCTATCCAATTAACAATTTTTTCTATATTCATATTCGTATAAAAATATATGGATATGAATTTGGTATGCACTTCTGCCATCCAAAAATATTATTTTATCCAAACTATTTGTATGTGATAAAGCAATGCACATATTTTATTGCAACTGAATGAGTATTATTATGTATCATAAATATCTTGTATATCTGAATTCGGCCGAAAGAAGTCAATATTCGATTCGAATTCACTATACCATTTTATCATATTCGTATTTATATCCAAGCATATTCAAATCCGCATTCATATTCATTTTAAAAAAAGACAAATATGAATGTGATTTAACCACTGTTCAATTCGTATTTGATCCATTGCACCCCTGTTTTTTTTCCCCTCTGGGTAACTTATTGCTTAAACGGTATATATAGTTTTTATGCGAGAATGATTTTTATAATTCTAGAACTAAGTACTAGTATTTATGTTACGCTAGTTTGTTTAATTTGCTGGAAATACGAAGCCTTAGAAGTGGTCTGGGACCCTGACAGGAAGATTACAAAACTAGATTCTGTGTGATGATAATATTCATAGGCAGCGATATTTGGACGTGCCAACCACTCATAGCGTTTGTTTCAGTGGCAACAATGGCGCTGCAAGCTGTTGTTGATGTGTAAGCTTCTCCCACCAATGCATCTCCTGCACCTACCTCACCATCCATGGACGCTTGTGATCTTCAGTACAGCAAACCCTGCAATTGTCTAGTCAAATGAACTGCCATTACTACTCTTTCAGCAATTGTCTAGTTAAATGAACTGACATTATTACTCTTTCAAATAGTTTTGCATTTAAGCTATAGAGATAGCTTGAGCTAATTTTCTCAAATGGAAAATCCAAATCTTCCATGTCGGGTAACACCCAAGTTTGTTTTTTTAGATAATGGAACTAAGTTTCAGCCTCTACCATCCGGGGATGGTACACAGCTGAGAGTTAAGTACAAACCAAAGCCATAAGGCTCAAACTCTTACAACCAAGAACAAGGAAGTAAAAGCAACAAAGTTCAGTCCAACCAGGACAAACAGCTACTAAAAAAAGGAAAAGAAACCGTGCTAGGCTTCAATTCGATTCCAAAAGCTCCACCCAAACTTTTTGAAGACCGCCATAATTAATGTCTCCAAGTTTCTGCATCCGCGTTTGAATGATGATTTCTCCTCTTCTTTATGCATTAGAGACCATTGTCGGATCCAGTACGTCGCCCTGAAGATTATCTTCACTGAAGTCTAGACAATTACTGCCATTTTCCTTGTGATGTTGCATCCTACTCGTCGATGGAAATGAAGCAACTCACCACCTTAAAATTGATGTCTAACTTCCAAATCGCGCCAAAACATTAAGATCAGATATCGTTAACGGACACAAGTACATTTTACCTTAAAATTGATGCCTTGCTTTTATTCAATTAGTATCTTAGTACTAGTACTGTATGTTTTGGACCTGCATTTGGTGTAAGCAATAAAGCAACTAGTAGCAAGGACAGCAACGTGGGCCGACACCTTTTGAAGAAACACAAAAGGAGGTTTAGGGGGCCGGCATATTTATTTACACAGGACATAGAAATTTAGGCAAATTTGGTCGCCAGATGGAGGGTTTCAAATCTTAGTTGCATTATTTTAGTTCTGGAGGCTGGCAGCTGCAATTTATTCCGGATAGAATTTCAGAATAATGTCACTTGAATCCGAAATCTTGTGTTATGGTTCATCGGATTTTTACAATGTAGCCTGAAACCGGCAAAATAGACACCCAGGATGCCATCGTGAGAAACCGAGGTAATTTTTGCATCAAGATTACCTAGCTAGTAGTATCTATGCGGGTGGCAGATCGAATGGAACAATTAGGGTATTCTCAATAACCTGATACTATAGCTTGAGCCGTTACTAGAGGAGGAGAAAACAATTGGACAAGATTTTAATTAGATACAACAACTCCAATAGCTTGATACTATAGCTTATTACTAAAGTTTGTATTCGGATGAGAGAGAATGACTAGTTTGGAGAGAGATTAGCCTTACTAATTTTTTTGTTCTTTGAAAAGGCTTGATACTTGTATGGCTTGATACGTCGACGGCGAGGCCAAGGCGGTAGCGTCAAGGACAACGTGGCGGCAACACCAACGGGGACAAGGCCAAGGGGTGGCAAGGGCGAAGACCTCTTCACCAGTGTTCCTTCCATGGCCGACGATGAGGTATGGCGGCAAGAGTAATGACGAGTTCGGAAGATTTGGTGGATAATATTATTTTTTTAATTGAATTGGACGCAACTTATACATGAATTCCTCAGTTTTTTTTTGGATTGAATCGACTAGTTCAATGTATTATCGATTCAATCTCTTCTCTCGATCACATCCTTTGAACCGGACCTGATCAACTCGGCTTTGGCTTCTGACTTATTTTTCACTATTCATAAGTTTCGTCTTTTTCTGAATTTTTGGCTTTTTGTTGAGCTTTTTTGCCAGTTCTTTTTTTCCCGTGTTTGTTTGTATTATACGTAATGGGCTAACATATTTTTTATATTTTTAAATTTTTTAAATTTAATTATACTAAATAAGTTTCTGTCAGCTACAGTGTTTTCAACCATAAGCCATGAGCTTTTCAGCCGAACCGATAACCACTATGAGTACTTCAGCAGCAGAACAGCAGGCAGTATGCGATCTCTGTCGATCTGGTTTGAATTTTGAATAATCTTCATTGGTACTGTAATTAATTACTCTCTTCCCTCCCATCGCGAAAAGAATTTACGAGAAGTTTCAGTGAGCAACAGTTTGAAACTCGGGATGTTTCGCGATCCATTTGGCTCAAGCTACTGGCCGTCATGCAAGGACCGGACTAGCGTGGCAAATTCCCCTTCAAACATTCGCACACATGTAGGAGCACGTGTGTGTGTATATATATATATATATATATATATATATATATATATATATATATATATATATATATATATATATATATATATATATATATATATCCTATATATATATTCCCCATATTACGCCAGGGGAATGCGCGCGCGGAGGGAGCGGCCACGTCGGCGTTTTTCCCCGCGCGAATGCTCCGTCGGCCGCGTGGCCAGGGAATCTTCGTACGGTCGGGGGAGGCGATTTTGCGGAAAAACCCCTCCGTTTTTCCGAAATTATGTAAAGGTCTTTTTTTCGCGAAAAGCTCCCTGGCAGTTTTTTTAAAACGTTTTTTTTGCGAGAACACCCCTCCACTTCACCGAAATTTTGTGTACTTCGTAGGATAGCGCCCCACGTTTTCTAAATTACATACGGGTCCTCGTTTAGTTACGTACATGCCCTCGCTTTTTTACGAAAAAGACCTTTGGGTTTTCTGAAAATACACATGTGCCCTCGATTTTTTTTTAAAAAAGTCCTTACGAATTGTCGCCTCTTTTACTTCGGTACATACGGTGGCTGATGCGGCGTGACACTGCGCCTATGAGACTAGTGGTCTGGACTCTACAGCCGACCCCAGCAGCCTGCCTCCGGCACATGGCCGGCCCCTAGTATATGTCTAAACTAGGAGTACTAGCAAGGTGGTAGAAACTCTCGTTTTCCTCGTGGATGGACGTACGTATAAGGAGCTATGAATTTTTTAGAGCTCGGATAAACCAAACTATGGCATGCATTTATCTAAGATAATACTATTTTTAATCTTACCAATTGTAAAGAAATTTTACTGTGCTTTCACCGACGAGCCCAAGCGGCCGCCTGGCTTCGCCTTTTATCTATTGTCCAGTTTTAGGGCATGTAAATCATGAAAAAGAGTTAGAAATAACATATCTCTGTCACTAGGGGTGCAAACGGAGAGGATACGGACGGATATTGCTTATCCCATATCATTTTCCATATTTTTTGTCGGAGCCGGAGTCGGGCACGGATAGTGTCGGATACGAATACGAATGCGGATATTCTCGGTCACGAATACGGAGCGAATACATGCCGCTCCGAATACGGTTAGTTTCGGTCACGAATATTTAATCGGATAATGCGCGAAAGCAAATTTCACATGGTGACAGAGACAAATTAAGCAAACTGAGATCTAATACGAGTGTACCGACGTTGCAACAGCCACCGAAACAAGCAATCTTATATAAATAAATGATGCTACATTTCAAGAAGAGTTGGAGATCCCACTTGGCCGACAGAGAGGCCATGTATTCGACTCCGTTTCCGTATCCGGTAACTATCCGGGTAACTATCCAGTAACTATCCGAGTATCTATCCGGTAACTATCCGGAAAAATATCTGGATAGTTCCGTATCCGTCGGATAATGCTTGTTCTGAATCCGTTTCCGTATCCGACAGAAAATATCCGAATCTGTTTCTGTATCCGACAAAACCTTCGGATATCCGAAAATTTGCTCCGAATTGTATCCGAATTAAAACGGACGGACGGTCGGTCGAAAAATATCCGCTCCATTTGCACCCCTATCTGTCACATCAGCCTGGTCCAATATTTAGCACTCCTCTTCTCTTCATATTTAAATATAATAAATAAAACTCCCATTCCCCTTCTCTCCCTTTACAATTCTACGCTCTCCTGTCTTGGAACTGAGCCTTGTACACGATCCGGCTCCAACAAATTTTTTCTCAGGACCGCATGGTGCAATGGTTGGTGCGGAGTCTTGGGACACACTCCTCCTTAGCTCCTGCGATCAGCTAACGTTGCACACGCCCTTAGTCTCCGTATCATCTTCTAGTGGGAACCAAGTGTGTCCTCGGTCTGTAGTCCTTTTTTTTCAGCGGTGATGACTTTTATTGGTGGTTTTTTTCAGATAACAACGGAAGATAGAACTATCGACGTAGATAGTATATATAATTTTAGACTTAAAAAATTATTAAGAGAAGCAATTTTAAACAGCCAATTTATTTATATTAGTTTTCAGCCAAAATTAAAAACCACAAAAATATCAAAAAGAACAGGGCCTATTGGATGATAAAAGACAACGCCTCTAGCTATCAGATCAAGAATTAAATGGTACGTACTCAGGGGCTCAGGGCTACAGCGAAAATGCTACACAATCAAAGTTGCTAAAGTAGCATAAATTATCTCAATCGTATGCTTTTTTTTTTTGCAGACTTATAACTGAGGCTGATGGTGTTTGGCTCTTGTACAATCTCTTGTGCGAATAAATTAAATGCTGATAAATTATTTTTAAAAAGATTATCCTGATAAGTCATTTTCGAAAAGATTGTCCTGATAAGTTACTCCGAAACAACGACGAAAAAGCTGTTTCATTTTTTATTTAGAAAAATCATAAGATATAAATCATAAGTTTGAAAAAACTGGACCAATGCGAATCTCTCCTTTGCCCTCTTTTTTTTTGTTTCTAAAAACCGCTTTTCTATAATAACTAGTTTAGAAATAAAATATTTTTTAAGACAGGGTTTATAGGTTGTGTGGTCTATATGCGGTGGTTTACTCGTGTGCATACGTAGTGTGTATGGTGAGCTTGTGTCAAGAAATAATCATATTTAGCAATTCAAAAGCACGGTTATTTTTGGCTTGGAAAGCACTGATATATCTCACGGATAACACAAATAAAAAAGAAAAAAAGGAAAAAAAACTGTGTTAAGAATCCAACGCGTTGCAAATGACTTTTGACTTCTGAAGTCAAAATCCGTTTGGAACAGTGCCTAAATGGCTTATGGTTTTTCTTAAATAAATAAACGGAACAATTTTCCTATGTCTTTTTGATACAACTTATCAGAATAATTTTTCAAAGTTATTTATCAGCTTATGAACATTTTATTTATTTGTATATAAGTGAACGCGGTATGGCAAAATGCAGAAAAGAAACCACGTCGGTATTCTCTGATACTGATGCTACTGGCGATCAGTCAAAACAAATAGTGGCAGCCAAGTCACAGACGGCCGTAATGCACAGTACCGTAGTTCCCTGACAAGGTGGGCCCGAGGGCACTTACAGCTCCAAATCATTTGATCTGTTGCGATTTCCTTCTCACTCTAATAACCCCCAGCCGATCACTGACAAAGTGGCCCCCACTCCGTCTAACTTAGTGGGCCCTCGCTCACTCCTACTCTCTCCCTCCTCATCCATCGTCTAGAAAGAATCTCGAACTCCTCTGCCCACTCCTCCTCGCCTCCCCCCACCTCCCCAAGGCGAGATCTCCTCATCCCATTCCCAAATCGGCCGCAAAACCCGAGCCCAAACCCATCGATCGATCCACAAGCGCCCCGAATCCCACCAAATCCACCTCGAATTGGAACCCGAATCCCGCGCCCACCAATTCAGATCTGAGCCTCGCCATTCCCGTTCCCCAAACCGCCGGCATTATCTAGAATCCCGACGAATCCGGCCGCAATGGCGACGGCGCTCTCCAAATCCGCCCCCAAATCCCACCCCAGGCCGCCCACCACCGCGCAGCCCCTGAACCCCGGCCCCGCCGCCGCGGCGGGCGCGCCCCCGGCCGGCGCCGGCGCCAGCGCCGCCGGAGCGACGCCGTCGAAGAACGCGGCGATGGCAGAGCTCAAGTCGCGCGTGCTCGCCGCGCTGGCGAAGCTCTCCGACCGCGACACTCACCACATCGCCGTCGAGGACCTCGACCGCATCATCCGCTCGCTGCCGTCCCCCGACGCCGTGCCCATGCTGCTCCACGCGCTGGTGTCCGACTCCCCGGGGCTCGCCTCGCCGGCGCGGCGCGAGTCGTTGCGCCTCCTCGCCACGCTCTGCGCCGCGCACCCGGACGCCGCCGCGCCGCACCTGCACAAGGTGCTGGCGCACCTTGCGCGACGGCTCAAGGACCCGGCCTCCGACTCGTCCGTGCGCGACGCCTGCCGCGACGCCGCGGGGCAGCTCGCGGCGGTGTACCTCCGGCCGTTGGCTGCTTCGGGCGCTGCTGAGGCGGGCAATGCGACCGTCGCGCTGTTCGTGAAGCCACTGTTCGAGGTGATGGGGGAGCAGAGCAAGGTGGTGCAGGGTGGGGCGGCCACCTCCCTGGCGAAGACGGTGGAGGGGGCAGGGCCTGGACCCGGGGTGCTGGGGATGTTTGGGAAGCTTGGTCCGAGAGTTTGCAAGTTGCTGGGTGGGCAGGGAGTGCAGGCAAAGGGGGCACTGCTCAGTGTCATTGGAAGCTTGGCCCAGGTGGGTGCTGGCTCTGTAAATTTGGTTGTGCCTGCTATGTGTTCGATGAATTGACATAACGAATTCCAGGTGATAGAAATGTGTGGTAGACTGGTAGTCGTTGGTTTTTAATGGATAAGTAGTTTATAAGTCTGAAGACGGGAATGTTATCCTAGAATGTTGCCTGTGGAAAGGGTTTATTTTGAAGTAAGTGCTGTTTGGCGCTGCTGTAGCCGTAATTAGTTTGACCGGAACAATCAGTTTTGGGTGCGGCCCGGTATATCTCGCTGACAACTGTAGGAATGGAAACACTGGTAGGTTTTTGGTGTGCAGGCCAAGTGATTGGTGAATTACCATGGAGAGTATGGGACTAGGGTTTGGATTTTAAAAAATTGCTATTACAATGTGGTTTTGAACTTTTGATAGAGGGTGTGTAGGTGGGAGATTTAGCATTTGATATCCTGCCACAGGGCATAGAAGACTGTTTACTTTTACTTGCTGTTTGACCCCATGAGATATATCCTCCGGTTGTTTCCGGTAACTTTTTATCCTTTTTATTCCAGCAAGGATTATGAGATATATCCTCTTTTACCTGTTCATAGGGACATGATGTGTAAACATTGGAGTTTCACTTGGAATTTTCTTTCTAATATATGTCAATATATTGATTCATGTATTAACTGAGAGAGTTGAAGACTCTTTTCTTGCCTATTCTATCGTTCTTTGGCGATGGAGGTTATTGCATCAGTATGGTCCTTGCTACAGATTTGGGAGTGTAGTTTGAATATTTAAGAAGGATAACTTTAGCCCTTTTGATTGCTGGGGGCATGGAGTTATGGGGGTTACTAGGTTGGACTATACTTGTGAGCTTTAGTTTGTTATTTTTGTTAAGTGGTTGATATATTATGAATTTATGATAACATGAATTGAAGGCTCCAACTCATCTCTTTTTGTTCTGTTTTCTAATTTTGTTCATCAGGCTGCAACGCCGAACTGCTTCTTAGTTAAAATTAGGAGGTTAAATGGTCTTATCATGGAAAATTGTCACCTATGCAAGTATTATTTTGTTTTGCACATTTTATGAATTACTGCAATGATCAGCATGGTCAGTGGGCCTCCTTGTTTGAGTATCTGTTGATATCTTGCCTTTCAGGTTGGAGCAATCAGTCCTCAGAATATGCAGCAGACGCTGCAAAGTATTCGTGACTGTCTTGAGAACAGTGATTGGGCTACTAGAAAAGCAGCTGCTGATACATTGTGTGTCGTGGCCACCCATTCAGGCCACTTGATAGGCGATGGAACAGCTCCAACCATAGCTGCTCTTGAGGCTTGCCGTTTTGATAAGGTAACAAAAAATTCACCTCACTCAATCTAAACTGAAGGATCTGTTGCTGTTCCATCTTCCATGTATCCTTTTCAGATGACCACAAGTTATATGCATTGTGCTGTGCTAAGTTGTTCCTGTCAATTTTTTCCAGGTAAGGCCTGTCAGAGATAGCATGGTTGATGCAGTACAGTTGTGGAAAAAAATGACAGGTGAAGAAACAAATGGTATGATTCTGTTCTTTTGTTTAACAAGTCTATGGTATTATTTAGGGTGTTACTGCTTCAAACTTGTTGTAAAACAATGTGCATGCAGCTGATAGTGAAGGGAAGCTGGACTCCAAAAGATCAAATGGAAAATCTGAATCTTTGAAAGATTCCTCTCCTGATTCACCTAGCAACAATGAGAATGCGAAGGGCAGCAGCATAGCTGAAAAGGCAGCAGTTCTCTTAAAGAAAAGACCTACACTAACTGACAGGGAATTGAACCCTGAATTTTTTCAAAAGCTTGAGACAAGGAACGCAGAGGCTGTTGAGGTGGTAGTTCCCCGCAAGACTCTACAATCTCATTTACAAAATGAAGATGAACCAGAAGAAGGAGATGGCGATCCTGTTGGTCCAGCTAACAGCAATGGATCAGCAGATGATGACGGAAATCTGACTCAAGTGCGTGCTAGCACTAATTTTCAAAATATTCGAGATAAATGGGCTGGCCAGAGAGGTAGTAGAAACAAAGAAGCAAAGGCTAGGGCATCTGATGTTGAAGATAGGACTGAACCCAGTGCAAAAGATTGTGCTGCTGCAACAATGAATATCCCTGGAGAAGGTCCTTTCATAAATAATAAAACAAACTGGTTGGCAATACAGAGGCAGCTGTCACTCTTGGAGAGACAGCAAACCAGTCTCATGAACATGCTGCAGGTTAGTTCTGTTCATGTTTATTTCTGTGAAAAGAATGTTCGCAAGTTTGATTTGCTATTGTATTGCTAAGAAAAGAGTCATAAAATATGACACTTCTTGACTTCCAGATTGATGATAAGAAATTATATTCTGATCTTGTAACATTTGAGTCTATCTGCAATTGAGATTTTTCATAGCTTAGCAACTTGTGTAACAGTGTAAGTGAAGTTCTAATTCTATTGTCATAGGTGTTAGTGCCGGGCTGCTGGCCATCTTGTCTGAATTTTCATGTAGCCATCCAGCCGAAACTAGTGCTATGATATTACACAATAACACAAATGAACTGAGTCGACATTATTTAGTTATTTTAGAAATAACCTTCTATGTGTTGACTGCTTTTGTGGCCACCTACGGTGATAGTTGACTACGTGTTGATAGTTATGTTCAATCCATCTCATGTAAGTCTGAAGTTTAAAATAATTACCTTATTGTTGGTTTATTGCCATTTCCGTAGTTTGGGTTTGAGGCCCTGTTCTTTTGGGCTGTGGCTGATGGCTTTTGGCTGCGCTTTTTAAGATAGCAATGGACGGAGGAAACGCCAACACGGATAGCGCACGCGGTTTTGGGCTTGAGAAGCTGTTTGGAGAATCCGTTTTAAGAAGCTGTCCTATTTGTTTTGACTTTTGGAGAAACCAAAAGCTCAAAAGAATAGGGCCTGAGTCATAAAAGATCTTGCTTTGTTTAGTCATACCCAAACTTTCTTCAGTAAATCCCAAATGAGACCACATATTGTTGTGATGTGTGCTACTTTTGAGGACAGAATTTAAGCTTATTATACATCTGGGGAAAGATACCTATTTTTACTTGTTTTACAAATTTCAGGATTTCATGGGAGGATCTCATGACAGCATGGTTACTCTAGAGAACAGAGTACGTGGTCTTGAGAGAGTTGTTGAGGAAATGGCTAGGGATATATCACTATCATCAGGCAGGAGAGGTGGTGGTGGTTCAATGTTGGGCTTCGATTCATCTCCTGGCAGATCATCTATGAAATACAATGGTTTTCATGAATACTCTAATTCGAAATTTGGGAGGGGTGGTGATGGACGGATAGGACTTGCAGAAAGGTATTTTTCTGCAGATGGTATGGCTTCTGGTGTAAGAAGTCCATCTTGGAGACCAGATTCTGAACAATGGGACTCGTATGCTTATTCTGGATCAAGAAGCGGTATGAATGCAAGGAGAGGTTTAGATTCTGTTTCATCTGACAATAGGGTGCCTAGAAATGAACGAAGCAATGATCAAGCGGGACCTAGGCGAGGGTGGGATAAAGGACAGGGGCCATTTAGGTTTGGGGAGGGTCCATCTGCTCGAAGTGCATGGCGAGCCTCAAAAGATGAAGCAACACTGGAAGCTATTAGAGTGGCCGGTGAAGATAATGGATGTTCAAGGGTTGCTGCAAGAGTTGCTATTCCTGAACTGGATGGAGAAGCATTGAATAATGACAATCAAGGGGATGAAAGAGGCCCACTTTGGGAGTCCTGGACTCGTGCAATGGATGCTGTTCATGTTGGTGACATGGATTCGGCTTACGCTGAGGTTCTTTCAACTGGAGATGCCGAACTACTTGTAAAGTTGATGGAGCAAACTGGACCAGTTTTGGATCAACTTTCAAACGAGGTTGCAAATGAGCTCCTACATGCTGTTGGACAATTCCTTGTGGAAGAAAGCTTCTATGATATAGCTTTGAGCTGGCTTCAGCAGGTAAACTACTATATTCCATTTTAACAACACAATTTTTTTTATCTGAAGAGGCTGAGATGTTTATAATAACAACTATCAGGGAAATACCAACCTTGAACTTTTTGTCATGTAAAAGCTGATGCTGAACTACTTAAAAAAAGCAATTTCGTGTTAAGACCATGTTACAACACTAAAAGCACATTTCAGTGTGCATAGGTTTAAGCATTTTTAAAAACAGTTGCATACTATTCTATTCTTTCCAGTCACAAAAGAATGTTGTTTTTGGGTATATGCAGCCAAACTTTCTAAACTTTAGCTATTTATCTCGTTTCCAATATTTAGATTAAACATGTGAAAATGATATGTATAGATTTGTCTCGAAAAGAACTTTCATAAACTTATAATTTTATTAGGTTTTATAAATTTATTACAATAGAAATTAGTGGTTGAAGTTACGTTTTAGGGACCATGCCGATGTCCAAAACAACGTTATTTTGGGACTGGAGGGAGCAATATTCTGTGTCTGTAGTTCCACTACAGAACTACTCGTTCATAATATAGGGTGGGTTCTTTTGGGCTGATGGCTTATGGCTTAAATATTTGAATTCTGGCTATTCGCGAGAGGTAGTACGTAGAGGGAAATAGTCGCATGTGATTTTGGCTGGTACAGCTGAATTCAGTACACTTTTTATTACAACTTTCCTATTGACCCTGACTTGAAAGCGTACCGTTTAAAAACTAGTTACTGTAGACAGTACAAGTATAAGTCAACTTTAAGCTCAAAGAAACCCGGCCATATTTTTGTTAGAGAACATACCAAGAGCAATGCAAATTAGTTTTGGAACTTTTTTTTAGATCAGTATTGGAACATAGGATGTGGCATATGATGCTTCCCTGAAGTCAAGTGGGGATGGATCTGAAGACACTGACTGTTTCCTGAATTCTCAATTCTGCCTAATATATTTGCCAATATTTAGACAGTGTGCTCTTGTATTAGTTGTGGATATTCCTTTTGTTGAGGTGGATGGTTTTCACTCTTGAGCAGTGAATACAATTTGGTATTTTGGTATTGGCCCTTGTAACAAGCTACGACAGTGATTTTTGAAAGTTCTCCAAGTTGTCAAGGAATGACAAATATCTTAGTAGCGAAAATGGAAGCGATGGCATCTAACCATCTAAACTGAATTAATTCGTCAATAGATATATGTTTAGCTAGACAATTAAATTAACCGAAGCATTCTTAACATATCTTGGTAGAACTTCATTTGGATAGAGAATAGAACTGTGATTGATTGACATTTGGTCCTTTTCCCCTCTCAAACAGAATCCTGGCTTTTCATTTGGTCTAGAATGAAGGCCGCTCATTTTTGGTGGGTTGCTACAAGATTGAAGGAAAAAAGATTGCGAAGTATGTGAAGGATATTTGATGCTTTCTTCAGTGATCAAATGGGTTCTTATTTGTTGGATAGTTGTTTTTGTGTTCTCCTTTGTTTGCTCAATAATACGGGTAACAATTAAGGTTTCTATCTGGACAGCAGGTATGCACTGGCATGCTTGTGAAACTAATGTAGTTGTTTCAATTTACTCATAAACCCAAAGCAGTACTGTAACTTACGTCCAGACATAGCGACTATGCTGTCAGATGATGGTATATAAACTAAAAACATTTTGACAAACAACAGGGATTATTGGTCAAACAAGGTTTATAAAATGTCTTAATTGATGTTTCTTTGGGGACAGGAGAGGGGTACGATTTTCTTTGAAGAGATTTAGACTGATCTGGTTGTTTCTATACTCAAATGTCTGACATTTTGTGGTTTTATATTCTGAGTTGAATGCATTATTTGGGCTACACATCTAAATGTTGAATATCTTGATTGATGCAGTTGACAGATCTGGTAATGGAAAACGGATATGACTATCTTGGAATCCCTCTAGACACGAAGAACGATCTCTTACTCGGACTTCACGAAGCTACTGCCATTGATCTGCCTGACGATTGGGAGGGGGCGACGCCGGTTCAGATAATGAAGCAGCTAGCGTCGTCGTGGCGGATTGATCTGCAGCAGCTTATCAACTAGGGCCATCGGTTGTTGACATGAGTTAATTTCATTTGTTTGTTACCACCTACCTTTTGTTTGCTCTGTTGCTATTAGGGGTAAGTATTAGATTTGAGAGAACGGGAGCGGAACTGTGTGTTGACATGTAGGGGGAAATATGATGTTGATATTGTTTTACCTGTGCCGTAATACCTATTCATAATTTGAAGAATCTCATTTTGCAGTTTTATCATGTACTAATATACTTTTGAAAGATTTCGTGGTTACAGAAAAGCTAGAGCCGGAGGGGTTTGTAGACACTATTCACACTGCGCTGTGAATTTTCTGTACTTTAACCCCATTCGATACACAGATAGCATATGATTGCAATCTAGAGGAGAATCGGGCGTTTTTCTCCGTCGTTCTTGTGACTCTTTGTGATTGGCGAGAGCGACGACGCGTCTACTTGGTGGTCGGGTAGACGGGATCATGAACGTGTGGTTGGGCGAATTCTTTTGTCACAGGTTGATATTCTAACAGTGGTTGACGTCATCGATTCATCAGGTTGCACGGATCCAAACTATCTTCATCTATCCCACGCAACTAGAATATGTGCGGATAAAGGCCAACGATGCTCGACCTAGAAACATAAGTATTTAGAGAGTGATGTGATCACTTGCGCAATAGCTTCTATATTTTATTAGTAGCACGTGACATTAAAATAACTCATGTCATATTCCTACTGCTAATAATAATAATAATAATAATAATAATAATAATAATAATAAGGGGAATATCTAATTAGCGGATGAACAAAGCAATAAATGGATTACAACAAGCAAGATCACTAATACATTGCTTTCCACGGCAATATATAGGTTTAACAGAATATTAAAGACATGTTAACTAAAGACATATAACATTACTTTGTGAGTGCTAACACGTTTCACGCCAACTCAGTAATTGGGTTAATATAAATGAACTCACTAGTAGGGCCAAAGCCAAGAGCAAAATCACATATTATCATTTCAAAATTTGAGCATAACACCTTCAAATCCATAACCAATCTAGTATCTAGTTCATGACAAGAGTAAGTTGCTAACAAAATCATGATCTTGACTTAGCTGATTTGGACGCTACTCTGTTAAATGACGACTTCCGTTACAGTTGACCTAGTCAACTGTGATGGAGACGTCACAGTGTGAAAATTCAACGGATATGCTTTGAAGGTCATGCATCCCTTTAGGAATTGCATGTGGAAAGGTTCAACTAATTAATAACTACTGATGTTGAAATTAGTTTTTATCACTGTGGACTGTACAAATTAGTATGTTCTATTTCCTTCTAAGCAACTCTACATAGGGAAGTTGGTATGTGGCTAGATGTCTAGGCGTGCGAGTGTGTACCTAACCCACTAAGGTTAAGTTCTAAACTTGACGCTGGTGTCAACCAATTTAAGAAATACATACACATATGTATTTAGTGAGAAAGCGTATGTCCGTACTTTGTAAGGTCTTATATGCCTTTGATAAATTTTTAGTATGTATAGGAGACCCGCATGTGTGTATGTGCGTAGGTGGTGTGTGTTGACTGTTGAGTGAGGGCATCTGCCTTGTACTATCTCAAAAAAAAAAAAACTCTACAGACACCTTGTGTATTTGGAACTCGTAATAATTCATGACACTGTGCTTAAATCAATTTTACCGGAGTCCGTGGTCAAGACCATTAAGAAACTATCTCTTGTCAGATTAAGTCAATGACTACTCTACTAACGAACAAGAAGAAGTATTTCTTCTTGAAGAGGTTGGACTTAATACAATGACACAATATCAGCTCTTTACCATGCCTCCCATGCAATTTACTTGTACTAGTCGTTAACATGTGCATGCACGGGCTAATTTAAGATTTTAATTATATATATTTGTATAGAAAGATATCAATTTGAAATTTTTGGTACAAATTTAGAATGCTTCAAATTTAAAGTTTTATCTAATCATTACTTTTTCAATATTATATTCACAATTTTCACAGTACATTTTTGTTTGGAATTTTGGTGCAAATTTAATATTTCTTATATATTGAATTTTAGTTCATATTTGTACATATAATTTAGATATGACATGTACACGTGGAGTCCATATTCCAAATTTTTTATTAAATTAAAATCCCTAATTTTTAGGGAAACAATTATAACGGTTTGGTGGGGGTCTGAGGTCTTAACCCACTGCCTCCACCACAAATTCAGGGTGTCTTATATGTCAGACCACAGGTGGATTCAGGGGCAAAATCAAAACGAAAATAACCACGGTTTACCGTTTCACTATATATATAATTATGTGTATAATTTTGTCTTCGATTTACAACGAAGTAGGTGGGTATTCCAATTTTGAAAAACATAAATTAAAACCCTAATTCTGAATCATACAATTTGATAAAAAAAACTAACCAACAATCATAACCTTTAAACCATAACTCATAAATTCAGTGCATTTGCTTATAAAAATCAAAAGAATTGGGAGAACGTTAACAATACCCTATGTCGATTCAGGACTTAATCCATTCCGTTAAGTGCTCGGTGAGACGATTGATGGGTGATGGTGACCGGGCAACATGGTGGCCGGTGGGTTGCAGCCTAGGCCTTCGGGCTCTACCAATCAGCGGCTGTGAGCCTACGACTAAGCGAGAGGGTGGATTTTATTTTTGTGCATGGCAGGACAGAGGGAGGGAATGAGATGCGAGTGTCTGGGGCAATATGATGAGCATACGGTGCAGCCTCTATCTACTATCTTCCCTTTGTAGAGTGGCTTGATAGCCGAGTGTTTTTGTCATGCTTCTATTAGCTAGGCTGCACTTGCGTATGCTAGGCTGTGTGTCCTGAACCTCGATTGATGTCATCTTGGGCCCAGCTGCGGGAGCACCAAATGGAGCATTTGGAATCAGGAGGCCGAGAGCTTCAATCTTTGTACTAGCTAGGTGTCCTTGGATTTAGGATAGAGGGTTCATATCTAACTTTTATATATACTATACAATAAAAAAATAAATTGATATATAACTTTTTATATATACTATACAATAAAAAAAATAACTTTGATCCAGCTGCCGCTCTCGTCGGGCTACTTGTTGCCGGAGCGCGCGAGGCAGAGGCGGCGCATGGCACGTGGTCGATCTAGCATGGTACATACGTACGCGCAGCGTCGAAGATGCATGGTTTGTTAGTGGAATGCAAGAGCCATCACGATGATTATTATATCACTCCTATATATATATATATATATATATATATATATATATATATATATATATATATAATATTTTATTTTATTTTTTAAATAAATATTTTTTATAGTGATCAACAAGTATATATGGCTTATTTATAAAACTCTTTATAATATATATATATATAATATAATATTTTATTTTTTAAATAAATATTTTTTATAGTGATCAACAAGTATATATGGCTTATTTATAAAACTATTTATTCTTATTTTTATGTTATTCTAAATAATCATTAATCTTATATGATTATATAGGACAATTATGATTTATAGATCGGTACATGTATTGATTGATGATCATATTTCATAAATTATGGATATGAAGATATCAAATCAATAATGTGAACACATATTAGAGAGTATAGTGTTGGATTGACCTACCATGAGATACTGCGGGAATTGTTATATTTCTAAGTGTTATCAGTTGATCTCATTTATAATGTCTGTAGGATTCTTAGACCTAATATTGTCATAGTTTCCTACATATATAATAGTTTACTTAGAGACTGCCAAACACTGCTTCGTGACCAAGCGGTCAAAAAGGTAGATTTCGGATTATTATTAAACATACGAAGGCATGTAAGCGATCAAGATGGAAGTTGCCCCTCATATATAACGAAAGATATCTCTAGACTACTCGACGTGGTTGGATTAAAGAAGTGCATAGCCATGCCAAATGTGGTTCAGGAGTTAATCACAATTGAGTAATGTACTACAGGTTTAATTGAAGGATTGAGCTACCATATGATAACATACTTCTCGCCTTAAGTTCGATTTGATATCGTGAGGCAAATGGATACGTACATGAGCGCTATATAGGTTCGTCCGATATGATCTTTATATATGTTTAGGAGTCAATATATTCTGCTGGAGAACGCTACTGACTTGTGGACCAAAAAAGAGTTTTAGGGTCACAGTTGAATATATATGAACCTGCATAGTCACACACTTAATATGTTAAAACAATAAAGATCCGGATTATACCTTTTGAGTAGGATACGACTTATATTCGTATCGAATACGGATCCGATACACTCATCGAAACCCTAGCCGCCACCTCTCAAAGCCCCTGGCATGCGTACTGTGCATGACATTCCATTTCTGGACGTGTGGACTTCATTAGAGATACTGTTGCGATTACAGTGCTGATCGAAACAATCGCAAGGATAAGACAGTTGGTTAGATAACAATCCACTATTTCCACTATACCAACGCGCGCTACGTTGAACCGGCTATTTCAACTCACTTCCACTGCATTGTGTCTAGTAGTAATCATCTATGATTTCTTACTCGTATGACTTTCTAATTTATATAATATAATATTTTAATCTACATTAATATAACCTATCTGAATTCCAACATAGCTCTCGTTGTACCCCGCCGTTGTGCTGGCGGCGGGTGACGATGGTGTGGCGCTCCTCCTCGGCAGCGCGGAGGCGGGCGCACGCGCCCCATCGCACCAAACAGCTTTGCTCCATCTAGAAGTTCAAATCTGCTCTGCCATTTAGAGGTGATGTGCTCGACTGTAGTTCAAGATTCAACAGGGAGAGGTGTTCCCCCCTGTAGCGCAGACTGCATCTGAACTGCCTGACCAGGTAGTGCGCGGCCACCAGCGTTTCCAGCGTCGCCAAGTCCATCCCGGCGCATATCCTCGTCCCGCCGCCGAATGCCACAAACGAGCAAGGGGTCACTGCCGCCTGGTTCTCGAGGGCGGGACGTGTGAACTTGGCCAGCTCACGGAAGTTGGCCGCGTCCATGCCTATCACATTTGATGCTTAATTCCAACTATTGACTGAATATTTGAACACAAAGCATTCTCTACTTGTGCAACTAGTAATATCGACAGACAACCCTGCAAACAATTAAGGACGGACTATGAAACGTGTGTATGACAAAGCAGCAAGTATTCGCCCATCATGTGACTGCAAACATGTTCCGGCTTTGATAAGTGGGCCACACATATTTCTTTTATGAACAACTCGTAGGTTCAGTTTAGCAGGGGGAATGTAGACATCATGCGATCAATTTATCTTGCAGGAGCTAAGTATAGTGAACTATAACACAGTCAGATAATCCACTCTGAGACATCGATCGAGCTTTATCAGCAATATCTTCAGGACATGCTTAACAAAAGATCCCACACTTCATCCAGGTCTTGTATCTCGTTATGTACACAGAACTATAGCACTAGTGGTTGTCTTCTCAAACATTATTCAGGAAGCAGAACTGAGAACAATCTGTCAGGATAACCAGCATAAACAATCGGTTTAACGGACAGTTGCCATAAAAGCCAAAAAAAAAAGTCAGTACGGCCTCAATGGTAAGCAAAGTTGGGAAAAAGCAATAGCAGTAGAAGCAGGAGCCCTGTACACTTGGCGCACCTGACCATACGAACCAATTCTTACAAAAAGCAAAACAAAAAAACTCCGTTTACTAGTACTATTTATAGCTTAAAAAATGCATAGAATGTTCCAATGATTAGTAATAGAGCGCATATTTCACGTGGCCTGACCATTATTGTCTAGCCGATGGCTATATATCTACATTACCATGGCGACTGGTTATCATGGTGTTGTACCATGGCAAATAGTGCAGCTGGCTTGTGATTTGAGCACTGTTTAAAACAAATAGGCTTTGATTGGTTATTGGCAATTAAGAAAATGCGAGCATTCCAGAACTAGAGATAAAAATATAGCCAGGAAGTGTTGAAATATAGGAAGAAGTGTTGCTCTCCAATATAATCAGGAACAAGTTCATCTATTTGAACCAATCTAAACTCTTGGTTACATGCAACATATTGGGAGACTAACAATAAATAGATACCAAATTTGTTGCCAGGCGTGAAAAATGTTCCATCATAAACAGCAGACAAACAACATGATAAGTAACATTATGCGAATGAGAAACATCGCTACAGGCAAAGCTTTTGCTGTGCTAAACCAGAAAAGGGAGAACATACCTTTGAAAGTGAGAATCATTCCCAATCAACAGATAGATAAGGGATATGCGATATCTTGTCCCAATCAGGGCTGTACTCGCTGCACCTCTCCTGCAAAAGTGGACAATTGCTGATGTGCAATTCATCAAGGTTGTTTGGTAGGTAAGGCAAGCGACTGATCTTGGAGCATTGTTGCAAGCGCAGGCTATGAAGAGCAAAGAGCTGCTCCATATTACGAGGCAGAGATTTGAGAGCTTCACAGTTAATTAAGTGAACATGTTTTAGTGTCTTTGACAAGTGATGAGATTCCAACAACACATGGAGAGACTCAAGCTCCGGGCTGTCTTTAATAATTAGCACTTTCAGTGTCGGGAGCCCTACAAGAAAAGGCTCTGTATGCCTAGAGACATTGTCGATATGAAGAGTATGTAGTGATTCCATAATCTGTCCGTCAGGCAGGTTAATGAACTTGTGGCATCTTTCAATATGTAATTTTTCAACAGTGTCAACAGCACCTCCTATGATCTCCAATTGGTTGCAACCTTTAGGAGTATCCAACAATGAGAACTGATGTTAGTAATCATATGGAAAGATCGTAATGTTCTGTAACTTACAAACAAAGTTGACAGATCATACCTATAATTTCTAGCTGAACCAGTGGCACAAGGAAGTCGTTGGAAGAATCACATGGAATTGAGAAAACTGACAGATTGGGGCAGTCTCGCATTACTAGTGTTTTTGATAGCTCAGATGACAAACAAACATCTTCCATGGGGCACACCTTGGAGATATCTGTCCCTTGGATCCCAGGAAAAGATGATTTCATCTTACGAAAAGAGCTCAATGGCACACCCTCTACATGCATGTTTGTTACTTTGTCAAGGGACAGAGGAAACATGGTAAGCTTGGGGCAATGCCTGACTGTGAAACGCTGAAGACAAGGGAAGCATGGGTCATCCTCATTCCACTCTTCTAGTGATTGTAAATCATCAATGACTAGCTCCACAAGGCTTGGGAAACGGTGAGAACCAATAAAATCAGATTCTGGAATGATTTTTTTGACTGCGGGCAAACTATGCAGAGCAAGCACCTCCAAACTGGGCATCTTTGCAAAACATGGGAGTAGAATAAAACCAACACAATTCCTCAGTGTAATTTTCTTGATATTGCTGAGATAACTTCCCGTAAACCATCTTGGACATTCAGGAGCAGTATAGGCATTAATTTCCATTTCTTTGATGGATCTCGGTGGTTGAAGGCATTCAAGAACTTTTGCGCTTTCTTGCTGGGATACTTCTGTGGAGCACCATTCTAACTTAAGCGCTGATAAATGGCTTTTCAAGTGTAGCACAGCCTTCATTGCTTCATCCGCAGTCCTCATGATCTCAAGATTTGTGATGGAAAGCGATCCTCTAAGACTATG
The DNA here is from genome assembly GCA_017311315.1 of Dendrocalamus latiflorus. Classification (NCBI taxonomy): domain Eukaryota; kingdom Viridiplantae; phylum Streptophyta; class Magnoliopsida; order Poales; family Poaceae; genus Dendrocalamus; species Dendrocalamus latiflorus. Next base: position 20,915,283 of record CM029671.1, on the reverse strand, counting down.
CAGATCACCTAGCTGTGCTATCTCGTACCCATCCTCTTTGCAGACTCTAAATTCTTTTAACTCCTGAAGATCCTTTAGCTTCCCGATCCATTGTATTGACGATATCAATGATACAGGTCCAGTAATATGCCTCAGATTTTGCAACCTAATTACTTCAGTTGGTAAGCTATGGAGTTGACAGCCTTCCACATTTAGAACTCGGAGATGGAGATATTGATGGAATTCCTCAGGCAATGCTTCAATGCTAGTATCGCATAGGCCTAACTAGTGGAGACTGTGTCTTATTGAATACTTAAATTTAGGCAATCTTTTCATGCTGCAACCAGCTAAATCAAGTGTCCTTATGCTGCACATTTTTCCAAGAAAATTGTCAAGAATTTCACTTGCCTTAGGATCAAGTGAACCATATACTATAAAGGTGCGCAGACTGCTTGGATCAATCTTTAAGGTGCCCAGCATAGGGAGATTAGTACTTCTAATAGATAGATGGTGAAATTCCGAAATTTCCTTAGGCTGCCAGCTGCTGTCCAACCTTATAAATTTCATACGCCTAGAAACAACTTCTGCCAAATAGTGTATGAAGCTATGCATGACATAGTAAGATGAATTGTCATCTAGTGGTTGCAGGAAACCTCTGGTGCACAAATCATCGAAATAACCTATGCACACATCTTCGATACTTTTCTCAGTCAGAGCAATTGTATTCTCAATGCTTTGCTGCCCCTTAGATGCAGCTGTGTCATCAATACTCTGCCTTCCAACAGGTGGGATGTACTTATCAGATACTGTTGCCTCTCCCTTCTGATCAAGCCCAACAAAACCTTCTTTCTCTCTTTGCTTCTCAAAAGATCCAAGTGTACTCTTGTGACTTTGTTTTTGGGATTGGATACTAAATTCTAGGGAATGTTGCTCTGCAGTGCTGCTATCAGGAATGCTACTTTCTACTTCACTTGAATCATCAATCATAGCTGATTTCGTGATTGATGTGGCACAGCCTGTTCTGCTAGTATACTTTTTCTTGGTAGGTAAAATTATGCCTTCTGATATCCAAATATTCATTAGTTCTTTGGGCCTATACTTCCAATCTTTAGGGAATAAGCAACAACAGTGGAAGCACATCCCTACTGGTGCAGCTAACTGGTCAAAGCACAATTTGAGCAGTGAGAGAAGTTGGTATTGCTCACTTGCTTCTCTATGCTCCTCTAGTATGTATTTTATGTTGTAAAACATAACACTCCAGTATGCCATATTAAGGTTAGTGTTTAACATACGCCCAATCATCTTCATAGCTAAAGGATATCGCCTTATAAGCCTAACAGTATCCATGCCAAGATTCACGAGTGATGGATAATCATCTGTGTTCACACCATAGAAAGCATTGCTTTTAAAGAAGCGCCAATATACTTCTTCAACCACATTACTTACTAGGATGTTAACATCTTCCAATGAATCTATGAGTGTTGAACTTCTAGCAGTGACGATAATTTTGCTGCTTTTACTGCCGTGCTTTAGTGCCTCAAATAAATCCTCTAATTGGGCTGTTTGATCCTCTGACATGTCATGCAAAACCAATAGAAACTTCTTAGCAGCCACAACTTTTGAAATTATTGTTTGATGATTATCCAAGTTTTGCTGATGAAATTTGGAATTCCTTATCCAAAGCCTGAATTCTTTACTGTGGACAGGAGGCAAATGAATATCTGGATTCACGACATGAGAATTGATCAGCTCAAAAATAGTGTTGGAGATTGACCCTGTCGAATTTACCACATTGAACTGGTTAGAAATATTAACCCAAATCCTCATGTCGAATTGTTCTTGCACAGTAAGGTCGTTGTAGATATCATCTGCTGATAGAACAATCTCACTTGAGATATGCTTGAGAATCAAGGGCACAACATATATACCATCATGTCCTTTCTCCAGGAACCTCTTTATGATTGCTTCTTTCAACTGTAATGGTGTTTGTTTATTCACGACATCGTGTTTGTCACTTCCAAATATAAGATTTTGTATGCTGACTAGTTCCGTGTCTTTCTTCTTTCTTTTATGTGTACCAGATTTTACAAAGCCACTATCCTGCATTGGATTCTGACATCGGGCTACATTGGACAACAAGTGTGGAGAGTCCATTCCACTCTTCCTCATATGTATGATTGCTTGGTACTGAATATTCAGTACATCTATCGACCTACGTAGGATTACATGGTCCACATACTCTGACAAAAGTTGCAGTGCATGGTCCATTTTGTCCAAAACCGATTCCAAATCGTCAAGGTGCACTGGCTCACGAAAATCCATCATATCATATTCGATTCTGCTCAGATCATACTCTATTTCAAAGGCATCACTCCACAGATATTCTACTAGCACATCATTAATTGGTTGGAAGACTATTCGATTGTTAACCCATCCTTCTATGGTAGAAAGAAGATCATCTGTTTCCTCAAGAATTTTTATTTGATCTTGCCCCTCTTCTTTACTCGAAGCCAGCAGGGACCGAATTTTGTCGAGCAAGACTCTCATCTTCCAGATGATAGCAAAGTTCGCCTTAGTATCATTCTTTAATCGTCCTTTGTACCGACTACCACTGTCCTTCGTAGAGTCCACCATTGAGCCTGGCATGCTTTGACCCTTCGTCTCCAAAGTACTAAAGAAAGACAAAAGGTGGCAACAAACAATTCAGACAATATGGAATGCTGTTATCGGAAAATTGAAAAAAAGAATTCAGCGGTTAGTGTTACACTTAGGATAATAGCAGGTCATCATGTAGCAACTAACAAGGAAACACATCACCACAAGTTCAGTACGACAGCACCGTCTATTTCTATAATTACACAACAAATCTTGTATTCCCCTTGGTTTGAAAGTGTTTGAACTCTAAGGTACCATCTCAAAAAGAAAAAAAAAGACTCTTAAGGTATCTTGCTAACAGGTGATATTGGCCCTTTCAGTTGATGTTATATGTGCTTATTTCAGACTTTCAGCTAACGTAGCAGATGCCACATAGACTAGACAGTGTACCGCTGCGCCCTTTGGCACATCAACACGGATACAGGACCCCTTGGCTGGCCACTGTGCCGTGGCAGTTTTGGGCTAGGGGTGTGAGACTTGGAAGGGTCATTAGTGGCATATGCATTTGCCTGGAAGGCAGGAGTAATGAAGTATACAGGTGCTGTGCACCCCTTTTTACCAATGTCACCGGAGGGGTGGAGAATGGAGATTGATGCCCCTTGGCCTTGGGATTAGGCATGCTGGCCGTTTTGGGCAACATGTTGCTTCCTTCAACACACACAGCTTATACGATTTTTCATGGCCTGTTTCTAGACGCCCAACCTGACATCAATTCCTTCCGTTGGAATCACTAGCACATACAACTGACACAAAAGGCCTGCCGTAACTAAGCCGACATCGAGAAAAATCTTAGTTTTGCCATGCCCCTCATCTTCCTCGACCCTCTCATCCAACTAACTGCAATATCTCCCCATAAAACACTACACAATCAGAACGAAACAGGGGGATTTGTTGAACTAGTGGAACAATTGGAAGGAATCTGAAGAGAACGGAGATGTATATTCACAAAATATATGATCTTTTGTTGTACGGCCTTGCTCTCTTGTTTGGATAATTAGGTCAATTCATTGGATAAGTACTAAGCAGCACAAGGAAAAATCACCCACACCCCCTTCCCAAACCAAAATCGCCCACCCAAAGAGAAAAAAGAACTACTTGTTCGGTTGATTTATTCACGAAGATGCGCTCCTATGGACATAGAACATGATAAACACCAGAAAATAAAACATTTCAGTAAGCAATTATAGATCTCGTGTAACGCAAGCAAAGCCATCAGAGGAGATGCGTAAGAAAGCAATGGTCGTACCCAAGATGACGAAAGATCACAGAAACATAGAACTTCGGAGAATAAGATGATGATAGATAGAAGCTCACGGACCTTGTAAATTAGCAGTTGGTAAGATCTGATAAAACTGTAACGTCGGGGTAAGATCTGATAAAACTGTAACGTCGGTGGATTGGATTAGAAGGCATGGGGCGTTTCTTGGATGAAGTTTCGTTGTACGGTATTTCCGATGGAGGGGACAAGCGGAAGCTCCAAGCGCTGCCGTGGTCGGCCTGAAAGCCGGAATTTATGATTTATTTTGTATAATATTTATTTTTAGTTTATTTTATGTAATTAAATATAAAAATAAAAAACATAGACTATATACATAGGAATAAAAATTTAAAATAGAAAAATCATAAATCAAAAGTCAGAAGCTAAAACTGTTTAAAGTGGGGCCGATTAGATTGGTTGGGATGATAACTCAAGCCTGCCCACACTAAGATTGTCAGGATCGCAATACCAGATAGAATCATCTTTCATCTACTGATATTGAATAGTAAAATCATGATTCTATCAAAATTTTAAAAACGTATGTATTTCATATAAAATTAAATAACATAAGTATTTTATTTCTTGCCTAATATATTTTGGTATAATGTACAATATATTACTAATTTAGTATCATTTTATCATCTCACAAGTTAATAAATTTATGTACTTCTACGTAATCATATGATAAAGTTATGGAATCATCTCAATATTATTCAAATTTAGGTTCTTATCGAGGCCCTATTCTCCACCAATTACCCGGTATGGATGAGACAGGGATGAACATTATCCCCGACAGTTAAATAGAGAGTAGAATGCGGTGAGCCGGTGACGGAGACATGCTGCAGGACACATCGACGGACGGCGCGCATTAGCATCTACGCCCCCCTCTCCCTCTCTCCCTTTGTTTTTTCCTCATCCAAACGAGGTCGTAATGGCTGGATGAGCATGATGTAGTCCATCTAACGTCGTCATTAACTCGACGATGTGGTGTAATACCTGAGCTCGGTTTATACTCTCAGCTAGTAATTGAGAAGGATTTGAAAAGATATTATTGTTAGAAAATAAAAAATTGAACGGCATGTTTCTCGCGGCATAGTTTTTAGATAGTATATGTTAGAAATTGGCCCATTTAATTATGACCTATTTCCTTAATTCCAAAGCACGCATAGTTTAGTACCATATTGCTAAGGCAGAGTGAGGAATACCGATTTATAAGGTGGAGTCATCTCCACTCCTTGAATATGGAAAGAGATTGTATGAGGATGGTTTTGTTTAGTCACACGCGCGCGCACGTATTCTTGTATTTTCGCGTGAAAATCGCGCGACGTGGCGCGCCACTTGGCAGACCAAGTATATCTTTATTTTGCTAAACTCTGCACCTCTCTCTCTGTTTGAATGAGGCAGTTACAAGTAAATTTACACTGCTTAATTTGTGATTTGATGAGGCAGTTACCAGTGCATAATTCTGTTTAAAGCGCAGCGGTTACTAGTGAATAACTGCAGTGCCCAAAAAGGGCCTGGAGACGTCCAGGGAAAAAAAGAGAGAATTTTGTACTTCCATTCTTCCCCTACGTTTTGCTCTGTTGTGCTGTTGTGTTGTGTTGTCTGAGCCTCGTCGACCTTTTCTTCCCGACGTGCACCTGGAAGGAGGGAGAGCGGTTATCTCCGAACCGTTGCCGCAGAGAGTACCTGCACGGGGCGGCAATAATGTTTCTGGGCAGCGTATCTGCACTGCGACATCTATGTTCTGCACTGCGTCAAGTCTACGCGGCTTCCTGTTCTTCATCAGGCTAATAATTAAGTCGTTCACGCGTACGTACGACTTAGTTTCTACATTTTTCTTGAGTATGTTCTGAAATATGATGATTAGCCTGCTGTTAGTTATGAGTTTTGTATCATTAATTTATTATTTTTGTCTTCTAATAAAACTTGGAATTAAAATATTGCTCACATTTGTAATAGTGTGTGTATATATATATATACACACACTACTAAAGTACTAGTAAATTGAATGGCCAGACGTTCCTTCATAAACAAAATGGAATGGCCAGACGATGGTGCCGTGGTGATGACACCGTCCACGACTATATACTAGACAATGGTGCCGTGGTGATGTCACATGTTTGAAAAAGTTGAAGGGCATGTTTCTCACGGCACAGTTTTAGTTTTTAGATAGTGTGTGTGTGTATATATATATATATATATATACACACACACACACCTAAAGTACTAGTAAATTGAATGGCCATACGTTTCTTCAAAAACAAAATTGAATGGTCAGACGGTGGTGCCGTGGTGATGTCACATGTTTGGTCGAGACTTGCGAAGTGAGTCCACGACAATATACTATTTTTTCTTCCTTGGTGCCACCGTCCCACTACCAAGAATCATCCTCTTGCGGTTCTCCAAGAAAGTACCCTGCGAGGCTGCGACTCTCTCCACAATCGCCAAACTTTACTTAACACGGTGTGCCGCAGGAGGAATTTATGCCACCAGCGGAAGGCCCGTGGAGGACCCTCTTCTTCCTCGTCGGCGGCAGCTTTCGCTCGGTGACACCGCCGTCTCCAACATGGAGTAAGTTGCCGCTACTTGCCCCCGCCCTGTCTTGTATCTCTTTGTTGATTAAACGGAACCTGCAAGGAAGGCTCCTGTGGGGGGTGTCTTTTTAGATAAAGGATATAAAATCCGGTCTCTATATCCACGTTATCATGCATTGTCCATTAAGATGCCATTGAAACTAAAACCACCGCTAAGTCAGAATCAAACCAAAGCGATTTCGTGTAAAGGTTGTGTTTTGCATCAGTTTTAATAGTTATGGGATGAAAAGTGAACAGTTTCAAAGTTGAAGATTGAAAATCAGATCGAGACCATAGTTGAGGATTATAAAGTGGACCATTGAAGTTAAACCACCGCCATGTCAGATCAAACCAGAGCGGTTTTTTGTGAATGTTGTGTTATGAATGGTTTTAACAGTTCAAGGGTGAAAAGTAAACGGTTTTGAAGTTGGAGGTTGAAAATTGAACCAAGGCCATAATTGAGAGTTGTAAAGTGGACTTGTTCCATTTTATTTTAGTGCAATCATGCAAACTCATACATGAGCTGTTTGATAAGACATGGATGGACTAGATTCAAGAGGTCTTGACTCTTGAGAAGGTATAAGCTCTCTTAAATGACATTGGCCCCTTCTTTTCAGTACATGGCTTATGACTTTCCTCAAACAAATAAATATGATGGCTTCTTTGGTGCCTTTTTGGAACAACTTTTCGAGATAGCCTTTTTCGAAGTGGCTTGTCGGCATTTAGTATGTTCGCACAAACGCTCGCGTTAGGGCTAAAAGCCATTAGTCACAGCTGAAAAGAACCCATCACTATTTTAACATGCTAGGGGATAGCTTATTATAACTCTATAAGATGACCTGAAGAAACTCCCACCTATTTGGCCTTGGCTTCAGCTTGTAATTAATCCGATAATGTAAATCTGGGCCAAACAAGCCCTTTAACATGGATGATAACCTTTAAATCATCTCACTGAATATTCACATAACCCCTCCATCATTATTACTTCATTAATACTAGTTTTGTACCACCATGTGACACGTGTCTTGGGAATTAATGGTTTTAACCCAGTGTTTCAGGATATAATTGCCCTTACGTTTCTCTTATTTCCCACAGGGGTATTGCAGTGACAGCTGCGGTTACCACCGGTGCCAAGTTATTAAAGGACGTGGCTGCTGCGCCAACAAAGAAAGCAGGAAGCTCAATGTGGATCCCAATAAAGCAGATGTTGTTCTATAGTAGGAAGATAAAGAAAGTAGAGATGAACATAAAATTACTGTTGAATCGAAAGGAAGATATAGAAACTCGTATTAAGAATGAACGTTTTGAGCAAAAGGTGGTCTCTGAAGATGCAAAAAGATGGCTGTTTGATGTAGAGACAATATGGAAAAGAGTGAAAGATTTGGAACTGGAATGTGGGGGGTTTAAATCTGAAGACACCGTGCAGAGTCCAGACATCTTAGAGGAGGGGGGTGACAAGAAGGCTAAACTGAAAGCCAAAGGTAATATCATCAATCCATTTCAACGTCGCAAAGTGGCAGCAGAGGCAGAAAATATACTGAATGAAATTGAACGACTTGAAAATCAAAGGGATAGTTTGGCCCTGTTTGTTTCATCCAGTATACCTAGATACAGTTCAAGGCCTGAAAAGGAATACAAAGAATATAACTCCACAAGAGAAGACTTGGATAAAATTATGAAAACCTTAGAAGATGATTCCACAAACATTGTAGGTATTTATGGAACTGGTGGAATAGGGAAAAGCACAATTCTTGATCAAGTTGGCCGTCGAATGGAGGCACAACAAATATTCGACATGGTGCTTGCTGTTGATGTATTACACAATCCGTGCATAGATCAGATCCAAGACCGTATCGCAGAACAACTGAGAATGTCATTTCCAGCAGGGTCCATTTATCAAAGAGCAACTGATCTGTCAGCAAGTCTAAGGCAGGCAGGAAAGGTCCTTCTAATGTTGGATAATGTATGGGAAACCTTGGATCTCACACATACAGGAATACCAATCAGATCGGTTGGTAATGTAGGATGCAAAATTCTTATTGCAACTCGCAACATTGGCGTGTGTCATTCAATGCATGCAGATGTGCTGATTCAGGTGAACTTCTTACTGAAAGAAGATTCGTTGGATCTCTTCAAAGATAGAGCTGGACTACAGAATGGAATGAGTGAAATAGAGACCGTTGCTGAAAAAGTAGCTGAGGAATGTGGCAGTTTGCCCCTTGCTCTTGATGTAATTGGAACAGCTTTGCGTGGAAAGGATAAAGATAACTGGAGATTTGCACTGTTACAGCTTAGTAAGTCCAATCCCACTGATCTAGATTATGTGGAAGAGAAGTTATATAAGTGCTTGAAATTAAGTTATGATTATCTTCAACAAGATGAGAGGAAGTTGTTGTTCCTGTTTTGTGCCTTATTTCCAGAAGGATATGAGATAAATGAAGATGAGCTGACAAGATACTGGATTGGTGAGAATATCTATGGAGATTGTAATACTTTAGAGGAAGCTAGACAGAAAATACATATGAGGATGGCAAATTTAGGGGAGTGCTGCTTAGTGCTACCCACTGGTAAGGCCAAGAGTGTAAAGTTGCACAATATTATGAGAGATGTGGCTATCTACATTGCATCAAGAGATGATAATAGGTTTTTTGTTGAGTCAGATCCATCCACTGGATACATTATAGAAGAAACTTTTGAAAATTTCAGAAGAATATCTATAATGAATACTGGAATTGGAGAACTTACTGGGATAAAATGTTCTCAAGTGCAGTTACTACTACTAAGAAATAATCCACATCTTCTTTGCCTCCCGATAAACTTCTTTAAGAACATGCAAAAGCTGGCTGTTTTAGATATGAGCAACTCTTTTATTGATTCATTGCCTCTGTCAGTACAAGATCTGGGAGCACTGCGTACATTATGTCTAAATGAATCCAAAATTTGTCGTGACATTTGGGTGGTTGGAAGATTGGAAAACCTGCAAGTACTTTGTTTGAGAGGTTGTCTTTTTAGTTCGTTACCAAAAGAACTTGGAGAGATTCAGAAGCTTAGACTATTAGATTTATCATCGATGGAGTGTCTTGAGATACCATCAGAATTAGTTCGGAAGCTACGTCATTTGGAAGAACTCTACATCGATAGCTCGAAGCTAACTGTAGATGTCCTAATTGAAATTTTCACTCTAAGGCGACTAAGCCGTTTACAATTGTATGCCAAGGATGCAATGATTCTCTCTCAAGATATTGTCACTGATTCAACTGACTTCTTTAAAAAGTTGAAGAGTTATGTACTTTCTACTGAGCTGCACTGGATTTCACGGGCCAAGTTGCATGAAAAGAACCTATATATGAAGGGAGTTGAAATCATCACAAGTTGGGTGAAGACATTATTGTGTCAAACAGAAGACTGTATTCTTGACAATTGCTTAAACAGAGAGTCAGTGCCACCTCATTTTTTTGCACTAACCGGCATCAGTACATTTGAGAATGTGAAGATTCTACGTCTTACCAACTGTCATACTATAGACTACATCATCTTGTCAAAAGAATATGACAGACATACTGTGCTAAACAACCTAGAGGAACTGCACTTAACAAAATGCAGCAATTTAAGGGCGGTATGCCATTTACAGTCACCAAAGATGGGTGCTTCGGTATTACCTCGGTTGAGGACAGTTCGTCTATCCAACCTTCCAGAGATTATCAGCATTTGGAGCTGGAAAGGAGGTGTGCCACCAACTTTTTGTTCGAACTTGAAGGAACTTAACGTTCTACACTGCAACAAACTTGAATATCTTTTTGTTGTTAGTATTGCTGCTATGCTCATAAGTTTGAAGAAGTTGACAGCAGTAAGGAACAGGGAAATGAAGGAGATTGTTGCAAGTGATGATAAGATGAATCTAGTCGCCGTGGACAATATTGGAGAGGGAGATAGTGCTGGCAGTATATGTGTCGATAGTCCCAGAATTGAGCAAAGTGCTGCTGATGAAATTGTTGAGAATAGTCCAGAAAACGAGGAAATTACTCCAGAAATTGTTACTGGTGAATTTGCTGAGCATGACTCCAGGATTGAGGGAGATGTTGCTGTTGAAATGGCGGATCGCAATCCTAGAAATACTGAAAATATTGCTGATAAAGTGTTCACGAGGGAAGCATTTGGTGGCCTTATCCATTTATCACTGAAACAACTCCCTAAATTGGAGCGCTTCTGCAGTGCGGGGAACGAAGCCATCAGGTTCTCTTGGGTGTCGTTCCAAACTCTCAGACTTGGAAATTGTCCTTCATTGAAGGAGATCCCTAATGGTTCTGAAAGTGGTTCAAAGATAGACTTGATCCTAGAAGACAGCAGCGACATGGCTCGATTTCAACAACTAACGTCACAAGATGAATCATTGGCTTCACGTTTCAGGTATGCCTAAATTTTCCCCGTGCATATGGTTGATTCGATGATGCTTCCCATACCTTAGCCATATTTTTTCCTTTGCTGCGTGAGGACATTTTAAGGATGTCATAATTTCCATGGTTAGCCATCAGCAATGCAGTTGTGAGTTGTTCCAGCCACTCGTATTGAATTGTTGGTCTAACTGGTTTCTAGATATTTGTAACAAGACATAGGCATAGTTTTCATGAATTAGCCGTGTGTATTGACTTTTTTTATTTCCCAACTAAAATGTGCATCACTTTCGTCGAGTCCAACAGTATGATCATTGTTACGTAGCAATTCCTCGCCTGGGCTTTCAGTGCCATCGACAAAAAGCGGCGCTCCTTCTTCTGGACCGGAGCTGAACTGGCCACAGGAGGCAAATACATGGTGAGCTAGAAGCATCAAGCAAGTTAGCCGCCCTTTGGAATATGGAGGGCTGGCCGTCCCGGATCTAAAGCTTGCCGGCCTTGCGTTTCGTAGTTATTGGAAACAAGGTTGTCAGTATCGTAGTATGAATCGTACGATTCTATCAGAAGTAGATGACACGGATCACAATACGGATCGGAATCAGTAGTATCGTGGTGGGATCGCGATCCAGCTCATAGTATCATTAGGATCATGATCCTAGCAACAAACTATAAAACATATAAATTTTGATATTACCTATTGTTAATTTAAGTTGCACTAGTTTAATTTGTTTTTTTGAGTTGTTTATATGTTGTTCTAAGGTAAAAAAATATTATCTTTAACATATTGCATTTTTAGATTATTAGTTTATTAAAAATAATTAAATAAGTTTCAGAAACCAATCTTAATTCAATATAACGTGAACAAGTGCACTTAAATTACAAATTTAAATTCAAAAAATATACTATAAACTTACATATTTAGAAATATAATTCAATTTTTATATAAAATATATATATTTTTAAAAATTTGATAGTATCGTGATTCTACGCTTCCGCTTCAACTGCCTTAGGGGACGGCAGTTTGGCCCTTTGCTGGATCGACGGATGGCTTCATGGCAAAGGAATTCGTGATTTAGCGTCGACAATTTGGGTGAGAGTGACCAAAGCTCACAAAAAAGGACTCGGGTCAAGGACGCACTCATGCTTATTGTATTGTATTGTATCAACTCTGCTTATCTAGCAAGCCATTCAATAAGCAGAGTTGATACAATACAAGGCCTGAAAACCCAAGGGTCAAGGACTCGGGTTTTCAGGCCTTGTATTGTATCAACTCTGCTTATTGAATGATTAAGGCTCATGCGTTTTCGAGGAAAAAACAATATGATCATAGTCTATAATTCGGTATGTTCGTTAAGTTATAAACCACTTCTGCTCGGGGCATTTCTGGTGCACCCCTGTTTTGCGTACCCTTGTGCATCCCTGCCAAAAAAATTTTAAAATATTTATTTATGTGGATGGAGTGGTGTTCTACCTGGTTTGCACATTCAAACACAACCCACGGTAGAAGTCATTCAAAAGATAAATTCGGGATTATTAATGGCTTGTTATTTATAATTTTTGGCTGCAGATTTGTCTGATTTTTTTTGGGTATCTCATACTGTACAATGTATGAACTCGAAAAGTTGTTGATCATGTGAGTAGGAGGCTTCGAACACCATGAGTAGGAGATAGAATTTTTTTATATATATAGAGCACGATGGAAATGTGCACATCCCATGCGCACCACCACAACGCATGCGCACAAGCGAGACAGATAAGTTAGAATACCATGGAAACACACACATACCACCACAATGTACACGCACTCGCGCACACTAATCCACCTGAAACTGCGGAGAACAGGGGCAAATCCAAGGCACACTCATATGTGCATGTACTGCATAATTTGGATTCAAACCCAATCCACTTGGTATGAAGTCCCACCCCTCCCCCATTGGGACGAGGGTGGCTTCGTGGGAGATAGAAATTAAGGTTCATTAAAAACTTAAAATAGGTAAAATATTTTTAAAAAAACTACTAGTGTAATATTTAAGCATCGTATTCATTTGTGTAGCATGTTACATGCCCAAACGAAAACATGACATTCAACTTACCTTGTCCCTTGTAGTATATTAGTATTCACATTTTAATATACATTGTTGAACTTTTATATTAGCAAAATACTTTGTCTAGTTAGTTTCTTCAAACTATCATGACAAATTATCTGATATGTGCAGAGTTATCCTGCAAGAAGATGGTTCAAGCTAGACTTATATGGTGAAGGAAAAGCTGCTCATCGATGGTGGTAAAGGTGCTGTAGGGTGAGATATGGTGAAGGAAAAAGTGCATATTTTGTGAGTACTCCACCTCATCTCTTGAGATTGTCTAAAGCCATCCACTCCGATGCATGGTCTTATATGGACCCATTCGCACTATTACGTTTCAACCTGCGCATTACATTTTAGTTCCAACATTATTCTAAATTACACTTTTATCTACAATTTTTTGGAATTGATACACACTCAAGTTGTGTATGGTTTTCACTCACCTTCATGCGTATAATTTGAATATTATTACTAATTTTCTGTCCCAATTGTTAGTTAATGCTTAAGCTCCTTGGAACCCGCAAGAATTTTTTAAATTCGTGCGGAAATTGAACAGTTTCCTTTGAAATTAATGCGTACTAAATACACGTGAGTCCACACGGATGTTTGTTGCCACTGTTAGATGTGTATCTCATACATGTGTATTTATCCCATTGTATAAGGGGTTTTGTGCATATTTGCCACACCTGTACATGTATATATATTGGCCTATTGGCCTCATAATGAATGCATGCGCTATTCATAACAGCCACATCGGATGGGAGTATAAACACTTGAAGAAGAAAGTTTGCATCAGTTAACGTGTTAGGGTTACGATCGCACTCAAACGTTCTTATGGGATTTCATCTATTTTTCTAAATGTAAATTAACTTTTGGGCTTAGACGATGAAGAAGAAAGTGTGCATCAGTTAACGTGTTAGAGTTACGATCGCACTCAAGCGTTCCTATGGAATTTCATCTATTTTTCTAAATATAAGTTAACTTTTGGGCTTAGACACTTGTAGAATATTGTAGTTTAGCTGTTTGGTTATATTTTAATCAAGCTGATCCTTTTTAAATACTTGTGAGCAGATATAATACTCTTTCTGTCACAACTAAACTTCTAAACTGTTACGGAAAATACGACAATTCTTATTCTTAAAATAGGGTCGTCACACTTAACCTCCTTTTTGGCATGATGCAAATGGGTTGGGGCAAGAAGATTGCCAGCATGCTCAGGAAGGTTGATAAGGTGCAGGTTGATGTGCAGGGTCGAGCATGGGCCCTACCTATGAGCCAGGGTGACAGTGGATGTGGAGAAACCTCTCAAACGAGACCTCCTTAAGTGATGAGAGAAGCCATAAGCTATAAGTCAAAAGCTAAAAAGAATAACGTCGAGGTGTATCCTTATTTTTTGTGAGAAAGCAATGGAGGGAGTGGTAAGTTGGTGTTAGAGATGGCCAAATGGGCTATGTTTGTCCAACTGGCCCATGGCATGCCACTGTAGGCACGGCCTAGGCACGGCACGACACATTTGGCCATCTCGGCATGACCCATTTGGCCATCATGTTGGGCCGAGTCAGCATGGAGTGTCAGGTCATGCTCAGGCTGTTGGCCTAGCACTGCATGAATAGTACGCAGTAATTCTAACATTGTCCCCCTTAATCTTGATGTGTTGACTCACCGATACGGATCATCCGTATCTTCTTGCCACACGCAGCGGCATCATCAAGATTAATTCTAACATTCTCCCTGTAATCTTCATGTGTTGACTCACCGATACGGATCACCCGTATCTACTTGCCACACGCAGCGGCCTTCTCTGCGCATGACTTACAGCGTTTTTGCACCACTGTTCATGCATGTCTTCATCTTGCAGCGCCCTCACACCGTCGTCATCTTGTAGCGGCTTCACATCGTTGTCATTGTCGGTCTCAAACCGACTTTTCATACGACGATGGCCTCTGCCACTGCCACCGACCTCACATCAAATCTTCTCAAGGCGTGGACATTGCCATTACCCACAACTTCACATCATAAGTCTTTGGCATGCCATTGTCGGTTGTTGACGTCGCTCCATGGTAGTAGGTATTTGGGAGACATCCCACCTCCACTCTTCACTGCTACCTCTTTGCCGCCACAACCTCGCCGCTAGTGACATGACTCATCGGGCGACTCTGACCTCTCGATTCTTCTTGCAGCGGCATCACACCGCTACCACTCAACTTCATACCGAGGCGTGCTTGTTGATTTCACACCGACTCCTCTAGCTACGATGGCTTCACACCACTGCCTTCGGCTTCATGCCGAGACTTTGTCAATGATGGCCTCGACCACTGACGCCAGCCTCCATCTCATATGGAGTCTGTCGCCACCCGTGGCGTCCACCATGTATGGAGTCCACCATTGTGCCACCTCCAGCCTCCACTCATGGAGTTTGTCGTTAGTGCGCCCGTCATCGCCACACTACGTCAATCACATCGCTGTTGCTGGTGTGCACGTCATGTGCGATTTTGGCACACCGCGATGGCCTCATCATGGCCGTGTAGACCTTCCCTATCATGCTCTTAAGCGCACGGTGCTGTAGTTGACTCGTCGTCCAAACTTACAGCTCCGCCCGACGCACGCCGCTGTGCAGCCATCACGCCGACTAGTGAGTCATCTCTAGGCAGCTTCTCGCACCTCGCTCCTGGATCTTGAGACTCTGATACCAATTGTTGGGATCGAATCACTCAATCCTCTTTCTTGTCACTCTGAATAAACACACAGAGAGGAAGACTAATGCAATGTTAAGATTGAATCACTCAATCTTTTCTATTGCCTCTACTGTTACCTGAAATTACATGGCTAAATAAGCCTCATGCACACACACACATGACCTTCACGCACCTATAGGCCTGGATATCGAGCTGGCTCGGCTCGGCTCGGCTCGGTAGGATAACGAGCTGGCTCGAGCTGGCTCATTATAACTAACGAGCTAAAAAGCTAGCTCGGCTCGGCTCGACAACAAGCTCGAGCTAGCTCGTTTGGCTCGTGAGCCAGGGCCAAAAAATGTAAAATGAAGACTATGTTACATTCCAGTGAGTCATACATCACATATTCATCCATCATACATGCTAGCAGCAAGCAGCATATGCATACACATTAACACATGCAATAGAGTACAAATTAGGTCCATGTCTCCATCATATATTCATCCATCAACTATCAACTATCATCAACTATAAAGCATAAGCATGACTCGTTTGGCTCGTGAGCGGCTCGCGAGCCAAACAAGTTGGCTTGTTATAGCTAACGAGCTAAAATCTTGGCTCGGCTCGTTATCCTAACGAGCTGAGCCGAGCCGAGCTAGCCACGAGCCGAGCGAGCTAACGAGTTTCGAGTTTTTCGTCCAGGCCTACGCACCTACTAACTCCACTAACTTAGGCCTATTCTTATGCCTCCTAGAATTTCTCCACGATCTGCCCGAGACCGCTTCTCATGGCTACGACCGCTTCACATGGCTACGACCGCTTCATCTTCCAACTTACCTCGTACTCGAATGCTCTGACTACTACAGAGTCCTTCCGAGTACTGATTGCTACAGTGTCCTTCGAGTACTGACTGCTACAGTGCCCTTCTGAGTATCGATTGCTATAGTGTTCTTCCGAGTACTGTAGCTTCGACCGTACATCTTCGACCCAATCTTCGACTTCAACTTCACATGTACTTGGAGTCTTCAGCTGCCTTCATACTCGAAGTCTTTGACCGCCTTCGACCACGGCTGCTTTGACTATAGTGCTTTCGACCATGGGCACTTCGACCATGGCCACTTTGACTATAGCTTTGACCATGGTTTCGACTGCTCCTTCAACTATGGTTTCGACCACAGCTTCGATTGCTCCTTCGGCTATGGCTTCAACCATATACAAATCATGGAGATTAATTCTAACAATGCACGGTGAGGTCGGACTTGGCCTGGATCGGCAAGACGCCATCCTGCATGGTGATGGCGGCCGGCGATGACTTAGGAGGGTGGATCTTGTCTAGGTGCTTCACACAGAGGTCTACTAGCTACTGGGGTGGTTAATTTGGAGGTAGATTGAGATACGGCGACAAATCGGAGAAGAACGAGTTGTTTGATGGTAATATTGTGAAGAACGAGTTATTCGATGACATATTGTGTAGAAGGGAGTTATTCGCTGACATATAATCAATTTTCTCTGTAAAGAAAGTTCTTTGCTTTGACAAGCAAGTATAATGATCTTTTCTTGACAATGTACGGTGAGTACGGTGATCATTTTTGTTTAATGCTGGAAGACTCCTCTGATAATGACAAGTCTGTGAGTAAATTTGACAACTCAACAACGTGTTCAATTTCAACCCAAGCTTATGATTTCAATTCAAGCATTTGTTTCCTTCAATTGCTCTGTTCAAACGCTCAAATTTAAAGATGTTCTCATTCATCCTTCAAACTTCTTGATGATGGCTTTCAGTGCAGTCTCTACTAGTCTGTTTTCCTTCTGTAGTTGATACGGTCAGGTTACAGTCTCCAAAAGAAGTTCAATTCAAACGTTTTTTTTTTTACCAAAGAAAAAAGATGTTCAAGTCAAGCGTTTCATTCAGCCTTCAAACTTTTCGATGGCTTTTCGTACATTCCCTATTTTCCCTGTGCAGTTGATGCGATCGGATTATTAGTAGTAGTTGTCCGTGACCGAGGCACGAGTTGCTTAGTTTCAATTTTCTAATGGTATGTTCAGCTATCTTAGGACAAAACGGCAAACGTTAGACCCCAAATCTACTTTCTCATCCACCATAAACAATGGACCACGGGTTTCTTGATCACTTTCTTTTCTTTTGCAAAGCATACATGTCCTATCCACTAGGTATTAGGTAAGCTAATCGTGAATTGTTTTGTTTAGAGAGCTTCCAGAAGAAAAGAAGCAACAAGTAAAGATTCAGAATTTATTTCTGAAACGTAAGATTCAGAACTTATCAGTGGATTAAAGATTCAGAGTTGCAGAAAAGAAAACTAACAAGCAAGACAACGGGAGTTTCCACAGATCATGCCAATCCTATTCTCAATCAGCATAGATGTAAGCGACAAACCATACTGCACATACATAACTGAAGATTCATCAAATGTTAGTGGCAGAACTAACAAGGCTGGAAGATCTCAGAGAAAACAAGGCATAAACATAAGCCTGAACAGGAAGGAGCATTGCTTCTGCTCCATTTACGTACTTTCAGCAAAGCGCAGATGTTATTAGCCATTGATTTGATTCACAGTTTCACACAAACAGCAAAGATCGATCGAAGGCAGCTCGAAACACGAGTATTCTTCTGAGAAGAAAGAAAGAAAGGCTCTAAGATTCAAGGAGGAGACTCAGGCTCCTCCTCTCCATGCACGAGCCTCCTCAGGTTCCTGAGATGCTTCTGCGCGCTCCGGTGCACGCGCAGCCTGATGGTCCGGACGGCGAGCCTGATCCTCTTCAGGCGGACGCCGATCCTCGCCTTCACCCTGCACGCTCCCCTCGCCAATGCCGGCCTCCTCCTGGCCGCCGCACTGCTCGACTCCTCCAGCACCTTGTGGATCAGGAACTGCGCCTTCCGGTGCTGCGCCTCGTCGGCGTCGACCTTGTCGACCTTCGCGTAGGCGAACGGCGTCGTTGCTCTTAGCAGCAGCATCTTGTGATGGCGTGGTAGCAATGAGGAGGAGGAAGAGGAGGAGGAGGAGGAGAGGCTTGTTGGTGTGAGTTTCTTGCAGCTGTCTGGGACGTGTGCGGCTGTCATACAGGGAGGAGCTGGACAATGTAGTCCTCCGGCAGACTGTTCTAGCTTTATATTTTGTGGCATTATTAATGAGATCACGGGAGCATTAGTTGGACAGGCCGTGTCAATGTTTATAATTAGTTTTTCGCTTGTTTATTATGTGTATTTCCAAGTTCATGAAAGAGCCAAAAAAACTGCAGGTCATGGATGACATGACAATCAATAACAGGGGGCAAGTGGGGTTGGCACCCACCCTGGCTTCGGCTGAACAGTAGGTACCCTAGCACGCCCAGCCATCCATGGGGTGCCATGGCTGCAGCATGTGAAGCTCTGTAGTATGTTGGTGAGAGGTGACTGGAGGTAGAAGAAGATTAGTAGATTTAAGCCTGACTTACCTCTCCAAGCCGAGTGCTCTTTGCCCCTTTTCATGCTGGGCTAACCACACAAACAAAGCCCACCAAACTATCAAAGCTCATATATCTCTTAGTAGCTCTCTCTTCTATGGTTCTGCCAAGCCTAACCAATTCAACAGCAATTCCCCATTCTCCAATCTTTGTGTGGTTGCCGTGCTGACTTGTGGGCAGGCGGCGGGCAGGCAACATTGCATAAATATTTTTCAAGCAATATTGATAGTACTCCTCGTACCAATGCAAGCATTAATCAACTAAAGAAGGCTCATGTGGATTTTAATCCTAATGAAATAAACACTAATCGGACGAAATGTATACCTATTGATGAGTATATCATTGCCTCGTATTTGTATATACTCAATGCTAGCGCTTTAGTAGTATGTTGCATCATTTTCCAATCTTTATAACTATTCACAATCACAATTTATGATTTCATCACTAATTTAGCTAATTTTAGTGTACAAATAACTACTTATACATATTTATGTGCTTTTAGGGGGCACACTAACTATTACTGAGGTACAATCTTCATTGTATTTTCACTGTTACTCTTCTATTCATATATAATTTTAGATTGCAAAAGATAGTTTGATTTATGTTTCGTTTGCTTATCTCATGTTAACCTTGTCCTACTAGCATCCGCTAAATTTTAGTCCTAGGTCCGCCACTGCCCATCTGGACTCTGCCGTCTCAGGCCTGAAACATTTTGTCATTTCGGTTTCAGAAAAGCAAATCGCCGTCTCTCTGGATCTGAAGGTGAGTGCATTGGAAATTTGGAACATGACAGCTTTGCAGAAAAGGAATTTGTAAGGACTAAGGAGCACAGCACAGCCAAGAGCCCCAAAGGATATGCGCATAGTGGTGAACGTTTGATCAGGTCGGCAAAGAGAACTTCTCCCTGGATGCTGATACTGCCTGCATTGCATTTGTCCAAGTGTTGAGACATCATTTCTAATATCTTATTCTTCTATTCATGGACAGATTTCTGCTAAATTTATCTTAGATTATCGCTTCTCAAGAATCAAAAGATGAGACAAGGCTTACTGCTCACTTGTCCTTTCGGTTGTTGCCTCCTGCCCTCTGAACAATTGCTATTCTAATCAGGTCTGCAGGGCAATTCTAGGTCCCTGGACTAAACAAGAAGACACTGAAGGCGCCTCATTCTATTCACTAAGGCCACTTGCCTGTATTTCTACATAATTATTGTACCATGAAATAGTAAAGCAACACCGTAGGTGCTTCAAAAGAGTATCACTAGGTGAGGAGAATTCATAATAGGATGGAAATTTATGAAATAGCATGATCTTATATGAGACCAATTGAACTAAACATTACTGATCTAAGGTGGTCTATCATTGCAGTTAGCAGTGGCAGATGAGATGATACTGAACAAAAAATAGTGACTGGATCAATCTGCCTATCTTGCAGCAGCCTATAAATTGTTTATCTTCTCCTGACATCATCACTGCTTGTTAAGAGAGAAGAGGCTGCTTTGTGTCGTCCCACTTATCTAGCCTTCTCCTCGCTTCCTCGACCTACATTTTAGACATAAAAATTACAAAAGATACTAGTTTGTTATGCAAAATTCAGAGAAGACCAAGAAAATAACCTAAATGATCACACAAGCATGCACTTGGATGGAATAATTGGCCTAAAATAATGAGCTGGCGCATAATTTAGATGCGATTAGGCATGGAGATTTGAGAATCATTGTCAGTGAAATGATGTGGTTATCGAGGAACATGGTAAGCAAAGGTGGATTACCTCCTTGTTCCAATCAGTTCTGAATGTGATCCACATTAGAATAAGTGTTTGAATGAATGTGCCTCCAATCATGCCTCCCCACAATCCCTGCATGCAATATCCATTGTCACACTTGCAGAAGTTTACTGACTAGCACTCTTAACCCTTTTCAGTTGACTACAAAACTGAAAAGTCAACTTAATATGGACGATGATTCTACTGTCTTTGATGAATCAAAAGCAGTGTTAAAATGTAGTAGGCTGAGAATTAACAGTACCTTAATTCCAAAGTCAAATTTGAACCCCAAAAGCATACCAAGTGGTACGCCAATGAAGTAATAGCATCCAATGTTAATGTATGCTACCAA
This sequence comes from Dendrocalamus latiflorus, assembly GCA_017311315.1. Classification (NCBI taxonomy): domain Eukaryota; kingdom Viridiplantae; phylum Streptophyta; class Magnoliopsida; order Poales; family Poaceae; genus Dendrocalamus; species Dendrocalamus latiflorus. Next base: position 20,894,090 of record CM029671.1, on the reverse strand, counting down.
TGCTTGCCACCCACAGCCAACAGCCACACCTTCATTAGTCACTCAAAACTTTTAGCATCAGTGGTAGACAGAAATGTTACTGAGAGATTCCCTAGAAGTAAAATAACTGAAGAACCAATTACAGGGGACTAACTTTTTGTATACTCATATTCCATTAGTTCGATTAGATTACAACCTTGCCAAGAAGAAACAGTAATGGACTAACTATCATTTGAAGCATCATTGACAAGCCGAATAAAAAGTAGAGCCGGGGTCAATTCAGGCTTGCATTCTTTGAATTCCCTAACCTACTAAATTTTCACTAAATTAACATGCATCGAGCCAAAACAGATTCAACCTACTAAATTTCCTATGGACTACAAGTACAACCACCTAAAATAAGCACTCCAGATTACTACTAATACACCATTCAGAAAATAACAGTGCATCAACGATAAATCAGATGAAGTAAACTTAATCAAATTTGACCTGATAACACAGGCTGGATCCCGCAGAGCACAATGGTCCCAACAAGCAAGGGGCACAGATCGGAGACCGCATGCGAGACTGTCTCGCCTTCAGTGAAGATGTAGCTGAGCTTGTCCCTGAGCAAGAAGACCACAACACCAGCTATGGCTGCTATGAGTGCGGACAAGGCAGTGACGATCCATGCAGAGAACGCGGCGGACCTGGCATTGCCGGCGCCCAGTTCATTACCGACCCTCACACTGCAGACAGCATTGATCAAACTTCTTCAGATGAGAATTCAGATAAAACAAATTCTTGAACTGGAGAACAGTACTTTAGGTTGCAAAATCTGGCAATTAGTTGAAGTAAAAAAACAAGTTTTAGTTATTAGATGGCAATCCAATCAAGATTGTACAAAATCGTCCACTCCACATGTAATGATCGAACAACATCATCATGTGCCTCAAATTAAGGCATTTGAGTATTTGGTTCCAGGATATTTCATTTTTCAGTGTATTCATGTCAGTTAGGACATGGAAGATGGAACTGAATGCATAGGCTGATCACACAGCTAGCGCATGTGAGTTTGACAACATGGAAGGAAACTGTGCTAAAAGTTTTCAGAGACATATATATATGCCCCTACGATACAGTGAGAGATACGATATAGTATTTCATTGTCAGTGTATTCCTGTCAGTTAAGGCATGTAGGATGGAACTGAATGCACATGACTTGATCACAGCTAGTGCATGTGAGCTCGACGACCACATCGAATGAAACCGTGCTAAAAAAATTTCAGACGCAGATGTCCCTACAGGATGCAGCACAGTGAGAGATACAGATGGATGAACCAACCTGGCAGCAGCATTGAAGCCCACAGAGATCATGAACACCCATGACTGTATCGAGGTGCTGCAAGCCAAGCATTGAACACGTACGTGATATGATCATGGAAATGAACCCATAAAACTATGGAATGGCGTGCAATATATATACTGACCACACTGTCAGCGAGTCGAGGGCGACCTGTGGGTCGGGCAGCATGCCGGCGAGGAGGATGAGCACCTGGAAGTACCACACCTCTAGCGCCAGCATCACCGCCGACGCGGCGGACAGCCTGGCGAACCCGGCCAGGTCGGCGAACGCGGCCCACGTGAACCCGGTCCACGTGCCCCTGCACCTCGGGCTCCGTACGATGTACACGAACTGCCCCGCCACGAGGACCCACCACGTCAGGCTCAGAGTGAGCGACGCGCCGAGCAGGCCCAGGCCCAGCCCGTACACAGCGAGCCAGCTCAGCGCCACGTGGAGCACGAAGCTGGCCGCGAGGATGTAGGCGCTGGGCGCCACGATGCTCTGCGCCTGGAGGAACTTCTGGATGGGGAAGTTGGCCGCGTACGCGAAGATCTGCGGGATGAGGCCGTAGGCGAACTCCGCGGCGGCGCCGGCGATCTCCGGCGACTGGCCGAGCAGGAGGAGGATGGGCTCCGAGAAGGCGTACATGACGGCGAGCGGCACGCCGGTCGCCGTGAGGAGCACCGCCGAGCGCTGCAGGTAGACGCCCAGCATCTCGTATTTCTCCGCGCCGTACGCCTGCCCGCACAGCGTCTCCACCGCGCTGCCCATCCCGAGCTGCGCACGACGTCGACATGCACGCACGGCTCATCTCATGTACGTACTTAGACATGTATATGTACGTGTCGCCTTAGTAATTAGCTACGTGTACGTAGTGTGTGCCAATGTATGTACGTAGGTAGGGGTGTATGTATACTGCGTAGAGCAGACGTGTATTCGTACGTACCATGAGGCCGTAGGCGAAGACCTGGATGCCGTTGTTGCCGAGGGAGGCGGCGGCTAGCTGGACGTTTCCGAGCTGGCCGCAGAAGATCTGGGTGGCCGAAGACATCACGATGATCAGCATGTACACCACCACGGCCGGCGCGGCCAGCGGCGCCAGCAGCCGCAGCTCCAGCGCCACCGCCGACGCCATGCGCCGCGCCCACGCCGCCGTGCCTTCGCCGCCGCCGGAGCCGGAGAGCAGCGCCTCCAGCCGGCCGTCGTTGGCGCCGTGCTCGCCCCGACCCATCAGTTGATTTCTCCGTGCGCGATGTGCCACTGAGCAGCAAGAATCGCAAGATCTTTTTGGTCTTTACTGAAGTTGCTTGGGACGATTACCCCGTGTCTCACATGTTAGCTGAGGATCGGACAACGTGGCAGGTGAAGTGACACTGTCCCGACAAGATGCTAGCTAGAAAAATGGCTACTGCTGCTTTATGTTTTCTTTTGTCCTTTTCAGTACCATGTGTCGGCGTTTCGGATAGATGCAGTCATGCAGTAGAGCTGAGAGTTGGCCGTGATTTCTTAGGCTAGTCCCAAGCACGGCTGATCCGGCCTGGTCCAAACACGGTTCAGCCCGACATGTGGCAGGCTGTGCTGGCACAGCACAAACGGTGGGCCAGGCCGGACCATGAAAGCTAGCCCATTGGACGGCACGACACGGCGAATCGTGCCGTGCTCGGGCCGACACGGCACAGGGGGCACGGCGGACACGCCGACGCCAGCGGCTAGGCCGCCTCGGCCTCCACCTCGCCTTCCCCAGTCCCCCCTTGTCGACATCCCTCACGAGTTACGGTCATCCCCAAATTCCCGACAACCACAACCCATCAGGCCATCATAGAGCAGAGAGAGAGAGGGAGTAGAGGGGAAGGAGGTATACCGGTCACCGGAGCTCGGATGAGTGGACGACGGCCTCAGGAGGAGGAGCAGCGTAGCCGGAGCTGAGGGCGGCATCCCGCATGAAGACGCCCCGTGACGGCGGCTCGAAGAGCGAGCCATCGATGACGAACGCGTCGTCGGCGCCCCGCCATTCGCCGCTGGTGGGCTTGCTCTCAGAGTAGTCGAGGTCGCGGCCGGGGGAGATCAGGGGAGGAGGGGGCGCTAGGGGAGGAGGGGCGTCGGGGAGATCGGGAGAGGAAGGAGGTGGCGGGGGAGAAGGGGCGGTCGGGGGAGGAGGGGATGGCTGGGGAGGAGGGGTGGCCGGGGAAGGAGGGGGGCTGTCGGGGGAGGAGGGAGGCTATCGGGGGAGGAGGGGATGGCTGGGGAGGAGGGAGGCGGCCGGGGGAGAGGGGTGGCGGGGGAGGAGGGGGTGCCGGGAGAGATCAGGGGAGGAGGGAGGTAGCGGAGGAGGACGGGGCGGCGGGGGAAGGAGGGGGCGGCGGGGAAATGAATCGAGCGGCGGCGGCGAAGGATTTGAGGGTTAGGGATTTGGGCTGTTTTACAATTTAATCCTTCAGGTTTTCTGAAATCTATAAATAGGTTTTTGTTTATTTTGATTTCTTTTGTTTTAGCCCTCAGAAATTCTGATTTCATTGCGAAAAGATCCTACACATCCGCTGTGACATGTACATCTATACAGAGCAGTCCTTAGAATGCCAAATTTGAAGATTGAGTTAGGTTTTGGAGATATAAATGTGCGATGTATATATATATATGAGATGAGGAGAAAAATGCAAATGGTTGGATCTTAATCCAATGGCTGAAAAAAGTGATTGAGATATATTATGATTTAGGCCAAGTTCATTTTTGCACTTGTGATGTGAGGTGTCTTTTCTTGTTCTTCATTTTTGCACTTGTGATATAAGGTGTTTTTTCGTATTCTTCCATAAGAAACATCATACAAAAATAATGAGTATTTTCAATGTTGCTTTTCCTTAGGTCACCACCACCGAACCCTAGGTCGCATCCTCGCGGCTATCTTGCTTCTTCGCGTAAAATCAGTAGGGCTGGACTGCTGGAGAAGAAGATCAATCAATGCAAACATATTCTAATATATATTTATAATTTTTACAACATAGCTAACCCCCATTGTGATTTTATTTTATATAAGCAAATTACTACTACATACGCTTCTAATTCTAACGTAGCTCCCTTCACCAATTGCCTTTTTAATTCGAGCATGTGATGAGATAACCACCCCATGTATGTTACAATTAACCATTATGTAAATAGAGACAATCTATTATTGGTGCGTGTATTCCAAGTAGTAAACTGCACTCATGATTCTGGTTGAGCTTTTGTATTTGACTAGTTAGGCAGCCCTATGCCAGATTGACGGACGATGAGCTAGATGTCCATGTACGCCACAGTCCGATTTACACCAAGATATGCATGCCATTGGACTAGATGACCAAGTTCAGAGGTGGAATGGCATGAGACAATAGTATGGAATTTTAACTAGGTTTTTAAAAAGAAAGGAAGATGGCGGCCACTGCTACCATTGTCGCCGTCGCTTTCGTCGTGTATAGTTACTTTGGGCTGGACATGGGCTGGCACGGCACGAACGCCGGCATGGTGAGCTTTGGGCCGTGCTTGGGCCTAGCCGGAGGCGAAGCGGACCGGCACATCACAACACGAAGCGGCCCGAAGCACGGTGAGCTCAGGCTGTGCCAGCACGGCACGGCCCAATGCCCACCTCTAATGCAGAACATCTTTGAAACGCATAAGTCTAACATGAAAGTCTTATTCAATATCTACAGGAATAAAAAAAATCTTTGTGTTCCAGGCACAGCCTACGTAGATGCTTGATGATGTTGTGACCATGTGATCCTATACTTGGCTCCAAACATGGGAACCAAACTTAGAAATTCCCACAATATTTGTTCTGTTTTGTACAAAGCTTTGGTGGAATTTATAGGTTCCAATCGGGTTCTTGTAGTGTTCTAAATTAAGCTGTACAATAGTCATAGAGAAATATAAATGACTATTGATTAAAAGGAAAATGATACTAGCCATACGTCCGGAGCGAGCAAAAATCTTTGAACGTTTATTGTGAAAGATTGAGACAAGTGTATGTGATGAACTATTAATTCCTTTATTTCTGAGTCTGTACATGATACATATTTATAGATGAAGAGGGGTGGCAAGAATAGATGTCTTTTGCTGTAAAGGCATCTCTGTATGAACAAGCATCTATACATTGGGCACCCTTTACTTTTTACTTGTAACACTTCCCCTTGACCAATGTATCTCCATATGATCATCTTAATTCATCATCTTGGAAAAACTCCTCCAAAACCCTGTAGGGAAAAATATGAGTAGAACCTATAAAGTAGATATGCCATGAAAAACTCCTTTAAAACCCAATAGGAAAATTTAAGGAGAAAATTTGATATGGCATATATTTGATTATATCTCCTTAAAAACCCCTGTGGGGAAAATAGAGATATAATATATTTATGATTACGTTGTCATATTGCCTCATTAAAAACCTTAGAAGGAAAACTCATAAAGGGGAAAAGAGTACAATATTTATATTGAACGGGTTAAATCTTAGGAGATTTCTCCCCCTGATATCTGCAAATCACGTAGTCTTCGCATACCAATTCCATAAACACATTTTTGGAATGTGGAAGTTGGTAATGACTTGGTGAATAAGTCTGCGAGATTATCACAAGACTTAGTTTGCAGAATATTTATTTTCCCCACTCTCTTGCAATTCATGTGGGTAAAATAATTTAGGTGCAATACATTTTGTGATATTGCTCTTTATGTAACCCGTTTGCATTTGAACAACGCAAGCAGCATTATCTTCGTAGATAATAGTAGGTGATGCGATAGCACCTATACCACATGATTGTTGTATGTGGTTAATCATTCTGTGAAGCCATGCACATTCACGTGATGCTTCATATAATGCAATTATTTCAGAATGATTAGTGGATGTAGCCACTAGAGTCTGTTTCGAAGACTTCTAAGAGATGGTTGTTCCACCATGTAAAAATACAAAGCCTGTTTGAGATCTGGCATTATGGGGATCTGATAAATAGCCAGCATCAGTATATCCTATTAAATCCACATTTTTATTCTTCTGGAAGAATAGACCGAGATCTTTAGTGCCTTGAAGATATCTAAGGATATTCTTCACTCCTGCCCAATGTCTTTTGGTTGGAGCAGCGCTATAACTAGCAAGTAGATTTACTGCAAATGCGATATCCGGCCGGGTGCAATTTGCAAGGTACATAAGCGCTCCGATGGCACTGAGATATGGAACCTCGGGTCCCAATAGCTCTTCATTATCATCTCGGGGTCTAAATGGATCTTTGTCCCTGTCTAGAGATCGAACAACCATGGGGGTTTTCGATGGATATGCTTTGTCCATATTGAATTTCTCCAATATTTTCTGGACATAGGCTGATTGATGCACTATGATGCCTGAATGAAGGTGCTTAAGTTGTATACCTAAGTAAAATTTGGTTTTACCCAAATCCTTCATTTCAAATTCCGTCATAAGATGATTATGTACTCCATCTATATCCTGTGTGTTACCAATGATATTAAGATCATCAACATACACAGATATAATGCAAAATCCTGTTGAGGATCTTTTGATGAACATGCATGGGCAATCATCATTGTTGGAGTATCCCTTTTTGGTTAGGAACTCACTTAGTCGGTTGTACCACATTCTACCCGACTGTTTCAAGCCGTATAAAGACTTGTTCAATTTTACACAATACATATTGCGATTTGCGTTCGGATTCGGAATTGAAATTCCATCGGGAACTTTTATGTATATTTCCGAATCAAGTGATCCATAAAGATATGCGGTCACTACATCCATCAACTGAAAAGATAGATGATTTTTAACTGCCAATGAGATTAAGTATCGGAATGTTATTCCACTCATTACTGGAGAATAAGTTTCATTGAAATCAATGCCGGGTCTCTGCGTGAACCCTTGTGCTACAAGCCTTGCTTTGTATCTCACCACCTCATTGTTTTCATTCCGTTTGCGGACGAAAACCCATTTGAAACCGACAGGGAATACTTTGGGAGGTGTATGTATCACATTGGTGAATACATTTCTTTTCTTGAGCGAGGCTAACTCCTCTTGAATTGCGTCCTTCCATCGAGTCCAGTCCGAGCGCTATTTGCACTCTGCCATGGTCTTGGGATCTGGATCATTTTGAAGGTTGTTTGCAATTGTTATGGAGAAATAAATGTCGACAATTGTAGTCTTACGATCGTATGATTCTCCAGAATCAGTATAATTAGTGGAAATTTCTTGGACCCCTGGTGACTCAATGTTATTTCCCAAAATATTTGAGTCGGGGTGTACCGATGTCCCAGGATCAGTATTTGAGTGCACTGTTGATCTGGGTTCAAGGATCCTTTGGTGTCTATCAACTTGAGGTTGATCTGCATTTACATTCTTTTGTTTCCTTTGTCGCTTGTTAGAAGCTGTATCCGCCATTTGTACCGTACTTCTCCCCCTCTTATTTTGAACTGGGAGTTGAGTGGTATTTTACGGTACCTCCACTCTTTCAGGTACATTTCTGGCAGGATTATAGGATTTTGTGACACTCTTATAATCAGTAAATGCATCTGGCAGGTTATTTGCAATGTTTTGCAAATGAATGAGTTTCTGAACTTGAAGTTCAGTCTCTCTAGTACGTGGGTCTGAGGCATGAATGCCTTTTACATTCCAATTAATTTCCTGGCATTCAGTTTGGTACTTGTTGTCTCCCCCTAATGCCAGAAAATGTTCCTTATTGAAAATGCAATCAGCGTACCGGGCCGTAAACAGGTCCTCTGTTAGGGGCTCGAGGTATTTTATGATTGACGGAGATTTATACCCAACATAGATCCCAAGTTTCCTGTGCGATCCCATTGAGGTACGCTGCGGTGGTGAGATCGGTACGTATGTAGCGCAACCAAACTTTCGCAGATGGGAAATATCTGGTGGATTTCCACGTACTAATTGTAGCGGGGAAGTGCTATGATATGCAGTTGGACGTAATTGGATTAAGTCAGCAGCGTGTAAAACTACATGACCCCAACATGACGTTGGTAAGTTGCAATTCTATAATAATGGTCTTGCAATGAGCTTGATTCTCTTGATAAGAGATTCTGCTAAACCATTTTTTGTATGGACATATGGAACAGAGTGTTGAACTTGTATCCCAAGAGCCATACAATCGTCATTGAAGGCATGGTATGAAAATTCAGCACCATTATCCATTCGAATTGATTGAATTCGATATTCAGGGTAATGTGCTCGTAATTGGATAATTTGACCAATTAACTTAGCAAATGCATGGTTTCGTGTGGATAAAAGACACACGTTTGACCATCTTGTAGATGCGTCAATGAGAACCATGAAATATCTGAACGGTCCACACAATGGTTGATAGGACCACATATATCTCCTTGAATGCGTTCAAGGAATTTAAGTGGTTCAGCTCTGATTTTAAGATAAGAGGGTCTTAAAATCAATTTTTCGGTGGCACATGAAGTACACACAAAATCTGAGGATTCCGGAAATTTTATTTTATGGTATGTATGACCAATTGAATTGCTAATAATTTTCCTCATCATTCCAATGCCTGGGTGGCCAAGGCGATCATGCCATGTTTGGAATGTGTTAGTGTTTTGGAAAATTACTTTGTACACAATATGTTGAACGGGTTTGATGTATGTATAGTACAATCCGGAGTTTAAAGATGGAATTTTTTCTAGTACTTGTTTGCCATATCCGTTGTGTTTGGTTAAGAGGAGATATTCCTCTTTGTTGTCATTTCGGTTTCAACATGGAAACCATTCTGACGGATATCTCTATAACTAAGTAGGGTACGTGTTAAATCAGGATACAAGAGTGTATTCTCAATTTCCAATTGTGTACCCATAGAGAGAGTGATAGAGGCGCGACCAGTGCCTACTATCGTTGCATCGCGTCCAGCGATGGTTAAAACATTTCCTTTCCTCCTAGTAAGAGTTAGGAAATATTTTGTGTCCCTATGTATAGAGTTTGTGGTGCCACTATCCACAAGGCATAATTCCTCCTCCATTAGATTGACTCCCAAAATCTATATACACAAAAGAAGAATTTAATGAAATTCTTATAGTATATATAGAATACATACAAACTTTATTTGCAATACCGAATATGTTCAATATATGATTGTAGCATACAAGATGACAACCTTATTTATATTACAACAATGTAGTACTTAGTAGCTATGGGACTAGGAGTCTAATTGAGATCTCCAAACATGTCTTGAGAATGAAATTCTTCAAGGGTGTCCTCGGTGCACATGAGATCATCCTTCTTTGTAGAAGCACATGTGTCTTTGAGTTCTTGAAGGAACTGTTGAGAGCATCCGGCTTCATCATTGTTGGATGTGAGATTGAAGTGTGCTTCAAATCTCTTCTCTTTAGCATTCTTGCCATGAGCCAAAGACTTGAGGTAGAGGTTCACAAGATGATTCGGGGTGCGGCATTTCTTGGTAGAATGGTTGTAGCAACCACATTTTTGACAAATTTCAGTTTTGTCAACTCGCTTACCAGAATTGCCTTTACCTTTCTGGAATCCACTTGGTTTTTGCTTTTTGTTGCGTTTGTGTTTACCTTTAAAGTTTTTTGAGTGATTGTGTGAACCACTGAACTTGTTGTTATTTTGATTAGCATGAACTTCAGGAAGTGGAGCAGCCCCAATGGGACGTTGCTGATTGTTCTTTAAAAGAAGTTCAGCATGCTTTTCTGCCTGAAGTATAGTATGCATAAGATCAAAATAAGTTTGGTAATTTGCAACACGCCATTGTTGCTGTAGGACCCTGTCAGATGGGAGCATAGTCGAGAGAGTTTTCTCTATTTTGTCCGCATTCGTTGGTTCTTTTTCACAAAATCGCAATTTGGAGCAAATAGTATGAAGGGCATGGTTATAATCTCCAACAGATTTGAAATCTTGGAGTCTAAGATGTGCCCATTCATGATTAGCCTCAGGTAAGATGACAGCTCGTTGCTGTTCATATTTATTTTTGAGGGCTAACCATAATGTAAGTGGATTTTCCTCGTACAGATATTCAGCCTTCAAATCCGGATGTATGTGATTCCGTATTATGTTCAAAACGGAATATTTCACAATATCCGGCGGAATTTGATCATCTGGAGGATCAAATATCACCCTTTGCAACCCACGTGTGGTAAGGTTGATTTTAAGGTCTATAACCCATGTAGGGTAGTTGGTACCATCGAGAGCGAGAGGCTCAAAATCTTTGGTAGCCATTTAAAATCTACATGAAAAGTACACCATAAATGATTAATTTACATGAGGTAAATTAATGTGTATGGTAATGTTGTAATAAAATGCAAAATATGTGGAAAACAATATGAGTATTGTAATCCGAATGAATATATACCCAAAGTAAATATAACATGTGGTTATATTTATAATACCGTATAAATCACAATATTGGTGGTGAACCCCAATTTGTTGTATGGCATAGCGTACAAATAAATGTAGCAAAGTGCCATAAATTGTGATGTTATGGTATTTATGGTAGGTATAATATTTTGCAAAAAAAATCCAAATTATGAAGTACAATGGTACTCACTAAATGGGAATTTTAAATTTTAAATTTGCGAAAGATAGCAAATTTAAATATGGTCGCATTTTATATTATAAATAAATTACAATAAAATAATCCTAAATATGCAAAAGTTATAGAAATGTGCATGCACATTTATTTGAACAATTACATAATTTTCAGATCCTGTAGGGACTGAAATGCTAATTTATAACTATAAAAATTAACAGATACAATTATAAACAAGTAAAAGGACTATTCTGCAAATACTACAATATAAATTTATTGAAAATAAAATTCTGCATTTTCCATGAAATCTAAGGGGGAAAATGCAAAAGTTCGGCAACTTGGGCTGAAGCCCATTCAGCCTTTAGGCCCAAGTGGGGAGGTGGGGCATTTTTGGGCCAAAAGCCCATTTTGGGCAACAACTGTAAAAGGAGGGAGGGGGTGAATTAGGGTTTCCCCCCAACCCTAGCTAGCCGCCGCCGCCTCCATGGCCGGCCATGGGCGCCACCGCCGCCTGCGCCGCCGCAGGCCGCCGCCGGACGTCGCGCTCCACCGCCCCCCTTTGGGCGCCGCCTCCACCGCCGTCGGGCTTGGGCGCCGCGACCGCACCGGCCACGCCAAGCCGGCCTCGCCGGTCTGTGCCGCCGCGTCTGGGGCGCAAGGCGCCGCTGGCCGCGAGCCGCCTCAGGCTTGGGCGCCATCGCATGCCGCCGGCGCTGGTGCCGCCAGCCGCGAGCGCCGCCACGGGCGCCGCATGCCGCCGGCGCTGATGCCGCCGGCGCGAGCGCTGCCACGGGCGCCTCCTCCTCGCCGGGCTTTCGCCAGCCGTGTGCCGCGCGCGGCCGCGCTGGGCTTCGCCGCGTCTCGTCGGGCTGCGCTGCGTCGGCCACGGGCTCGGGCTGCGCCGCCGCCGGCCGCGCCGGCCTCGAGCTCGGGCCGCGCCGTGAGGATGCGACACGCCGGCCGCTGCGAGCGTCGACGGTAAGGTGTTCGAGCATTTGCCCAGGAAGCGAGAGAGATCGCAGTTCGCATGGGACGAGTGCCATTACCTTGTCCTTTTTTTCACTGTGTGCTGATAACGTATTGTGAAAGATTGAGACAAGTGTATGTGATGAACTATTAATGTCTTTTGCTGTAAAGGCATCTCTGTATGAACAAGCATCTATACATTGGGCACCCTTTACTTTTTGCTTGTAACACGTTTCACCCACTTTATGTACATGGCCATATCACTTTCTTCCTTTCTCACTGCGCGAGAAATAGCTTCAATTCATCTCCCACATCGACCCATGCGGTCATGTTGGACACAGCTAGTCCACTTATTTCTTATCTGTACCTGTATGCTCGTCTCAATCTGATCTCTCTCGTCTCCCACACCATTGCCTTGTCTTCTCCTGTCTCTCTCCCCGTCTCATCCCCCTCCTCACTCCCTCTCGCTACACGCCAATATCGTTGGATCCCACACAAAGGGGAGTTCTGAGGTCGTCATTGCCACTCGAGCTCGTGTGGGGCCGTCGGTAGTGGCGCTCGCGAGCGCCATTTGAGCTCTGCTGTCACTGGCTGTAGCCTTCATGAGCTCCCACGGCATCTCAAGGTCCGCGTCCGCCAGCAACCTCTACAAGCACCGCTCGAACTCCTCCACCATCGTTAGCAACCTCTACAAGTGGTGCTATGGCCAGTTGAGTTCCACACGCAGTGTTGCCGAAACCTTACCTAACAAAAAAATTGTTATTGCAACAGAAGATTAATTTGTTGCAATAGTCTTTTTAATTTGTTGTGGCAATTGTTGCATGCATATGGTGATTTGTGTTGCACGTGATTCCTTGCTTTGTTGAAATAGCTATAGCTGATTGTTGCAGTAGAGATTTTTATTTGTTGCAACATGTTTGGCCTCTCTCACACACACACATCCAACTCTATGCGCTTCTTCGCCTCTCTACTACTCTCTCCCTCACGGTTCTCTCACCAGACATCACCATCACCAACCTCACGGATCTTTCTCCCTCATGGACCTAATGCACGAGTAGCAGTCTTATGCCTGTGAGCGTTGTCATGGCAAGTAGAACTTCGTTACCTCAGGATCCTTACTGGTGCCACTTCAACCTCCTTCGATGAGCTCTGCTACTCGCCATCATCCATGTCCTTCTTTGGTAGGCTTGTTGCGGGTATTTTCTCGTATTATTGCGATTCACTTCCTCAATTGTTACATGAAGTTTTTTTGTTGCATTGTCTTTTTCTCAGATCCAGTAGCAAAATATATTTTCTTGCGGTTGGGGTGATTTGTTGCACAACAATATTTTTTTGTTGTAACGGGATAATTATTTTGTTTTACATTTTTGTTGAAATGGATTATTGCAATAGGTTATTTGTGATGTTGTAGAAGGTATTTTCAATTGTTGCACATGCATGTCCAAACTCTTGCAGGAACGCGACGTCTTTTTAGAGATAGATTTGTTGGTTTGGAATTATTTACGCGTGGAATATGCATAGCTTGAGGCCATAGTGGTAGCGTCGAGCTCGACGGCCACCATCAACCAGCTCCTCTTGCTACTCTACATGTTCCTTCTTCGACGGTCGTGAGGAGAGGGCATTATGGTGGCAATGGTGGTTGGAAGTGCGCTGGACCGATCTTGCGCTGCCAAATATGTCCCTCCTATCAACATGGAGACACTGAGGAATGGCCGCCGTTACTTCTTGCTTCGAGCTCGTGAGTCATGTCATCGCCACCGGCCACGCGACACTGCCCCACGAGTGAGCGCGATGAAGAAAGCAGATGGTGGATGCGGTGTGTTTTTGCTGGGAGGAATTGAATGATAGGAGTTACTTGTTCTATGGTAAAACAAAACGAACGGAGCTAACACCAGATGTTCAAATACTAGGCCTCTTCTTTTTAGCTTTTAAAATTTTATTTTTGGCTTTTCTACAGTAACTAGCTTTTAAACAGAGTGTTTTTTAAAACGGGATCTACAAGTTGATTGAGGTACATACTGTGACGATTTCATTTATATCGATCAAAACCGTATGTGGGTTTTTCTTACTCCGTACTCTCTTTTACAAATAGTTCAAAAGTCATAAGACGTAGCTATAAACTATACGGTACAGTCCTAAAGAACAGGCCAGTAGTCGGTCCGTAGTTAAAATGCGTGTGCTACTCTATACTGGGACTAAACTAGTGTCACGCTCTGAAAGTCTAGCCAGTGGCGATGAATCTTGCTTGCCTTTTTTGATCTGACTATTGTCTCAGTGTGAGCTCAGTCAGGACCAGGGGACCATCTCCTTGGTACCACCAACATCACTGGCATCAGATTGCCCGATTCACGCGAGCATAATTTGGCCTCTTCTGCTAACCCGACACCTAGAGTTTTGTATGGATTAAGTTCATACAAAATCTTGATTAAGTTCCAGGAAAATTCACAGCAAACCGAGTTAAAGCAGCTTCCTCTCTCGTGCAAATTAAACTTGGTACGGATTAGGGGCCGAATCAAGGGAATTCGGGGCTGAGAATAGAGCGGTTGGGCCTTGGTAAAATCAGGGTCTGTTGCTTTTATGGGCCGTATTATTCTTGGTAGGGCGTCTTGCTGTGGACTTGGTGTTTTTCCCCGGTTGTGCTCACGTTACAACGGATTTTGGTCATGTTCATGCTAGTTTTCGTTCATGACTTTTGAGTTTGACTGTAGCGGATAGATTTTAACTAAAAATAAATAATAGTGCTGAAAAAAGTGACGTTTAGATGAGGGGCTGAGCAGTGAGAAAAGTAAAGAGAGATATGCATATGCGTGCGTAAGATGAGAGTGTCCGTGATCCTTATATTATCTCTAGAACTAGAAAGGAGTAAAAGGAGTGTAAAAGCCGTTTCAAAAAATCAGGTGTTTATATTGATTTCTGGCTTTTTTAAACAGAAACTAGAAGGAAAAGGCAATATCAACATACCTAAATAGAAACTAGAAACAGAAGGCGATATAAACAGACACTAGAGAATGAAATGTACTGAACAAACTAGGGCAATGGCTTTAGTTTCTGGAAGATACATGCATGACCACCTCTGCAAAATGCAAGGTCCGAGTAAAGCCTGAAACGACTATGGCAACCAGACGAAATTCAAGATCCCGATTAGTTTATACGCCGCGTAGTCGCCATGGTCACGCGTATGTCTATTGAGTTTATCCTCCAGTTCACATATTCCTTGTCGTCTCTCGTTGCCGATTCCTCCCATTGGTCTAGTCAAATGTTACCGACCTGCATGCATATATGCCACGCAAAAACGGAGCTGACTTTTAGCACCAGTAACATCATCTTTGCGAGATTGTATAGACGAATGCTTGGCCATTGCCTCAAGTTGATTCGATCCATTTTTTACCTAAGCGAATGTAATCTTCTATGCTTGTGTCATTGGCCCGTTTTTCAACTTACTGCTACGTAGGCAAGATAAGCCTATCCACGGGAGATGAAGTTCTTCGCTCAATTTGGGTCGGGGCAAGCAATGATACACCTTGTCATTGCAGTCTTCCATAAACGAATACAACTTGATGTCAGAAAAAAAATATATATCACAACTTCCTGATGTAACAATAGATTGAAATTGGCAGCAGCGTTAAGACTAAGGTGACTGAAAGATCAGCAGATGTGCCAATGATTTTGAGCAGCAGTAGCGAAAAGCAAAGGAAGAAGATCGAATATGCCACACCACAGGGCACTGGAGACGTCCACTTGTTGGTAATTACTGACAAGCAGATCACTTAGCTAGGTTAGCAAGCAGCAGAAACAAGATAACTACACATATGTGTCATGCTCGTATATACATCAGCGCATGAACTTGTCAACTTTGCCTGCGTAACATTTATTTGATCCAAGAACGTTTCTACGATGATGCTAATTAAGTTCAATTGAACTAGCGCTGCTAAGTCCAGTCCATGGATGGAAATGTGGACCAAAATATATCCAAACAACGGCTTTCCGAAGTCAATTGCACCGAACAATTAATCTGTTCAGGGATTGATCAAATCAAAGGAGTTGCAGCAGGCAGGGAACAGAAGTTCACTGGTCAGAAAAACGGCAAATCAGTCTCATTAGTTTTTTTAGAGAAGCAGTCTGATTAATTTAAACAACATTCAGAATGTTGAGTACTGGCCCTCCTCCGGTCTTGGATGAACTACAAAGTCTTTGGTCAGCAAGATTATATAAGTAATTTTCTACTCATTACTTGTTAATCTACTGTGGAATCTTCTTGGTCAATATTTGGAGAGGAACATCTTGATCAATATTTGGAGAGGAACTGATATAATTTCAGCCATTTTCATGCTTATGATTGTATATTTTTTTATATTTCTAAATTTCCTTAATAAGAAAAATGCCTTTCTAGGTTCTCTCCAGCAACACATTTTGATCAAAATTTGAGGGGAAAATCGAGACAAAAATTATATTTTAAGGTCAACACCGTTTGAGTCCAGTTAGCATTGTTCGTGGAAAACATAAGTATTTGATGCAAGAAATCGCTCTCGCATGTTTTGCCTCGGGGTATGAGGTGCGGACATGCCAGTATACTAAAGTACACCAAACTAGATAAATACAAGAAAAGTAGGGAAAAACATATATTTTATTTATTTATTTGAGAATAACAAAATTACAGATTTCCTTTATATATGTGTGCTCCATGGTCTGATTTGCATAGCATATTTGACATAGGCGTTATGTTCTCCTGGTTTCCAGGGCCTCGGAAAGCTCTCGATTAATTACATCCATGGGGGAACCCACAGATCGAAAGTGCTCGAGTATCACAGGCAGCCGAAAAGCCCCCGAGTATCGCAGGTTGACGAAAGCACCCGAGTATCGTAGGCGATCGAAAGCACCTATGTTCCGAAGGCGGTTGGAGAAGTCTGAGTATCGCAGGCGATCGAAAGCGCTTGTGTTCCGGAGGCGGTCGAAGACGTTCAAGTACGACAAGCGGTCGGAGGCATCCGAGTTTGAGTAGCGGTCGGAGGCGTCCAACTTTGACAAGCGGTCGAAGGCATCCCACTTCGACAAGCGGTCGGAAGCATCCATTTTCAAGCAGTGGTCAGAAGCATCCGAATTCGAGAAGCCGTCCGAGGCATCCGTCTTTGATAAGTGGTCAGAGGCACTCGTGTACGACACACGGTCGGAGGCATCCGTGTACCGAAGGCAGTCGGTGACAATTGAATACAACAATCAGTCGTAAGCGACCGGGTATTGAGGATGGTCGGTGACATTCGAGCACTATGAATGGTTGTAAGCTCCCGAGCATGGCGAGCGATCGATAACTTCCAAGTACAGTTGGCAGTCGTAAGTGACCAAGCACAGTAGGCCATCGTAAGCGACCAAGTATCAAAGATGGTCAACGTCGACCAAGTACAGTGGACGATCGTAAGTGACCGAATATCCACGGTGGTTGTGAGCGACTGAGCATAGAAGGCGGTCGGTGACGTCCAAGGGTGGCGAGCAATCCAAGATGTCATAGTCGACCGAGCACAACGAGCTTTCATAGGTGTCTGAGCATAATAGGCGATCGGAGATGACCGAGTATCAAAGGTGATCGACGACACCCAAGTACAGCAGGTGGTCGAAAACGATCGAATATCACAGACGGTCAAAAGTTTCCGAGCATTAGAGGCGATTGGAAGTGTCCCGACCCAACGGGTGGTCGGTGATGTCCTAGTATTGTAGGTAGCCATAGGCGACAGTGGACACAAGGCGGTCGATGACGTCTAGGTGTAGCCGGTGGTTGTAAGTGACCTAGCACAGCAGACGGTCGTAAGCGATTGAGCACGATGGGCGGTCAATGCCGTCCAGGTACTGTAGATGGTCAATGGCACCCAAATATTGAAAGTGGTCGTACGTGACTGAGTGTCAGCAGCGGTCGGTGATGTCTGAGTACATCAGGTGGTCGTAAGCAACCGATCACAGAAGGTGGTCGTAAGTGACCAAGCACAGGAGGCGGTTGTAAGCGACCGAGTATCAAAGCCATCGGTGACGCCTGGGTACAATAGACAGTCGTAAGGGAACGAGCCCAAAAAGCGGTCGAAGAAGTCTTGGGCATCGGAGGCTATCGTAGCCGACCAAGCTCAATGGGTGACTGAGACAACTTCAATGCAATGAGGACACAAGCAGGAAAGATGCCATGATCACGAGGGCAGACCATCCTCATAAATTAGAGTGACGGTTGGCGATGTCACATGTCCTGTTATATGACGGATCATCGCAGCCACACAGCTTGGCCAAGCACAAGAGGCGGTCGTAAGTGACCAAGCCCAGAAGGCAGTCGAAGAAGTCTTGCGCATCGGAGGCAGTCATAGCCGACCAAGACAACTTCAATGCAGTGAGGGAACAAGCAGGAAAGATGCCAAGATCACGAGGACGGACCATCCTCATAGATTAGAGCGACGGTTGGTGATGTCACATGTCCAGTTATATGACAGATCATCACGACCGCACAGGTTGGCCGAGGCGCGCGCCATATGCAAGAGTGGGAGGACTTCATGCTTCAAACCTAATGAGATGGCGGCGATCCTGCCAGCCCGTCGTTGTGGCCACAAGCTGCCCAACGGTGAGCTGCAAAGCACTTCCTCGATGGCATCACCAGTAATGACCTCAAGCGTTGGCAGCTGTCTCGCTACTGTCACCCTCTATCGGCATGCAAGTTAGCTTTGTTTGTCTCTATCCTCCCTTCTCTTCTCTCCTCTGATGGCTTCCCCTGCCTCTCCTTTTATAGGCACGAGCAAAAGATCGCAGGCAACGTACGCGGTTTCCACACGGTGCCAATCATGCCATTAATTTTGAGATCAAATTTCTGATCGATTATCGATTTCTTACCTTCTAGACCTCTTCTTTCCATATCAAAAAGATTTATTGAGAATTACTTCCTTCAGATGGGGATATGGTACAATCATCTTTCCGTTGCGAAGACGACACACCTAGAACCAATCTCTTCCTTCCATCTTGGTGCCTAGGCTGCCATAAATTGACCACACACCTTGCGATCGACTGAGAACATGCGGCCGTATGAGGCACAGAACAACAATCGATCGAAGTGGACCGTAGATCGTGTTGGAAGTAAACTTGTTGACAGTAGTCACATATCGAGTACTCGGTGTGTCCGAGTACCACGTAGGAACCGAAGGCCTTGAAGTCAGCAAGTAGTCGGAGACTTAGTCACGATCGTGGGTCAAGCAGTGTATTGAACCGATCGTAGATACATCGAACTAGTCATAGCTACAGTGAACCAGTCTTAGCTACAGTTAATCAATGGGTACTCATGAGCTATAGCACTATGGTCGAAAAGTCGTGATTGAGGTGCTGTGGTTAAAGCAACGTGGTCGACACAACATGGTCAAAACGACCGGGGTCAAGCCGCCATGGTCGACACAACGTGATTGTCTCAACGTGGTCGAAGACTCACAAACTCAGAGGTTGGTCTTGACGTATATATTTCATGGTCGGCTAGGAATTTATGGCCGTACGAGACATGGTGTAGCGACCGATTGAACTGAGTGTAGCATGTATAAACATCAGTCTTTTTTCTTTTGAAACATATATCTCTATATTTGTTTTGAGTTAGCATATTTATATAAAAACTCATCAAACAATAAGATATTAGTTGGCCAACCAAAAGTCCACTCCGTAATTTTGTTGAGGAGAAAGAGCAAAAACAATGCATGGCCTGAATTAACTGATACGACTTAACTAAAAAAACTTCCCTTGATGATCAAAGTCAATTAACCTTTTTTTTAAAAAAATTGTGTGTGGAGAAGCAAGTGAACGTGGTGGCAAGAACTCAACAGAAAATTTCTCAAAAAAAAAGAGAGAGAGAGAGAGAAGCCAAAAGGAAAAATGGCAAAACATCCCTGGAAAGCATGGTCATGTGACCTGAGAGACCAATCAAAACATCCATAAGGAGCGGAGGTTCACCATCTCGATCACTCTCTCCAGTCACCACAACCGCATGCAATTGCAGAGCAGCCACGTCCCCACTTGCTTTACAAAGTGCTGAATGCGATATTGTATGGATTTTTTAGATTGTAACTTATAATTTTTAAACTTTGACTATTCACGAGAAAGATTACAAATAGGGAGACAGTCACATAGGATTTTGACTGTACAGCAGAAGTCGGTATAATATGTATTATAATCAATTTATGGATCTCAAATTAAAAAGATGAATTATTTAAAAACTAGTTACCGTAGTAAAACACAAAATCTATAAGCCATGTGCCGGATGACAGAGACAAGCATATATGACAGCTAGAATGAAAGTACTACTCATGTTACTCCGGCTTCATCTCAGTTGATTGGTCACTGCATCTGGACCTTTCTAGAGAGAAGTACATGAACACAACGTATCCGCAGATGGATGGGTCAAAGCCCAATTCAAGGACAGAAAAATATCTGAAGGAATTAAAGTAAAATTAATTAGGGAGCTGGATTAACCAGCACTGCTACTCCAATACTCAATACACAATCGTACAAGCCCAATGTCTGAAATCTAATACAAGCAGCAGTGGAAGAAGCCCTCCAATCAGCTACCAATTGTGAATTTACACACATTTTATATCTCTCCGTCTACATCTCACTCAAACTAACTGTACACCAATTTTATTTACTCTGCATAGCCTATCTCAAACCCATCTCTTCTCAGAGCTACCAAACATACACCATACGTACAAATCGTTCGGAATGCATAGTTCTCGTAGGAATTTGTGGTAAGAGCACATGTTTTCTTTCGTGTGAAATTTCTATAAATTCCTGCGTTCCAAACGGACCCGGCGTATCAACACAAGAATAGGCAGGCTATATAGCTTAGGTAGCAATAACAGCATGATGTACCATCTATTCTCACTCCAGAATGCTCTGCAGCGACGGCCTCCATTGCCCGGCCTGCTCCCTGTGCCGAAAGTTGGAGCTGCTCGTCATGCACAGGAGCTCTGCGATGGCGCCGCCGCCGTCCTTCCCGTCGAGGCGCCGCAGCAGCTCCTCCAGCTGCTTCCTCGGGATCCTGATCTTCACCTCCGTCACCGGCGCCGCCGCTTTCTCGCTCTTTCCGTGCAGCTCCTCCTCCTCCTCCTCCTCCTCCTCCTCCTCCACCAGCACCGCACTCTTCTTGGCGGCGCAATGCACGGCGTCGCCGACGTGTCCACCGCCGCACTCACGATGGGAATTCTTGAGGCAGTTTCCCATCTCCGTTGATCAACCGGAACGCCAAAAGTCGCCACCGTGTTAGTGTATTTATATATCTAGGCGTGGTGTGCTGGGACACGTGGGCGGCACGGATCGACTCGAGATTTTGGGGCCCGCCCCGAGCCGACCACGTAGTCACGCCGGTGCGTTAGGATGCGTGCTTGGGGGGCTTGGACGGACGGGATGCGGATTGGGCGGTGGCACATAGGTGTGAAGGAGTTGAAAAGGAGAT
Source organism: Dendrocalamus latiflorus (assembly GCA_017311315.1). NCBI lineage: Eukaryota > Viridiplantae > Streptophyta > Magnoliopsida > Poales > Poaceae > Dendrocalamus > Dendrocalamus latiflorus. The sequence continues at coordinate 20,872,855 of CM029671.1, read as the reverse complement.
TCGTGTTTTAACAAGGGGTGGGGCCGTTCTTTTCTGTTTTCAGCCCGGTTTGACTTCGGATTCTTTTAACAATTAATATTTATTAGACTAAATTAGATTAATAAGTTACTGCTAAAAGATAAGTCACAGTCTAAAAGAATAGACTCGAAAACATGGCTTCTGATGGCGTGTCCGGAGATTGGTGGACTTTTACTTTTTTACTCCGAAATTTACAATAGTAAAATGCTAATCTTACTGTATTAAAAAAGGATGCTAATTTACCTGGGCTATTCTCTTTCAAAAAAAAAAACTGGGCTAGATGATGAATCAGGAACTTTTATTTTGAGTTTATGGTGGGAGTCTTGCATCACTGCCTGGGAGTATAGGACCTCCATTTGGAACAAATTGGATATCTTTGCAGGTTAGTTCATCACAGTTTGTACAGTGTGAAGTGCTCTTCTGGAACTTGAATTTCTTATGTTAATTAGGTTTTAGACCCGCTTCTGTTATTTAATTGGGAAGCTAACCACAATGCAGCTGGTACCCTTAGGGAAAAAAGAGCATGTTTCTGATGGCTGGCTTAAGTCTGCAGATTGCTTGTGCAAAACTGCAAACATAACTTGATCACATGACAGAAGAAATACCAGCTCATGCATCTAACATCAGGTCAGTTCTCATCTTTCTTCACTCAATAGTTAATCCGATCACAAAAGAAACCATCAAGTCCGACTGTCCAACCAATCGATGAGTTTACGAGGCCTCATTTCTCCTCTAAGATCAAGCCAGCACATGTGTTTAGACAGAGTTCAGACTCTGCAGCTTAGGCTTGGCTAGCATGCTACAACTGCTGACCAACTGTGGTATAGTATGTATTATTCATAAATCACCCAAACACTGATTTCTACGAGATCCCATATACTAAAACATTAAATAGTTGGTATATATGGACTGTTTACATAGCTCATACTTTCTACAAGAACAGAACAACTTCAGTTTTATATATCAAGCTGCTCTGGACCAAGACCAGAGCAACTTCAACTGAGGGGATTTTTATTAATCTGCATCTTTCTTATGTGATATTCGAGGATTTTGTTGGTAAGTAAACTTATCTTTGCTACTGGTCAAGTCGTCGCCGGCTACATGCGCCCCCTCGTTCTCCAGCTAATTAGGCTGGCCTCTAATCATTAATCATATCGCAACTGAACAAATGATTATCAGCGTATATTCTCTGGATGAAAGATGTTCATTGCGACTTTTGGAATGGCCCAACACAAGTTTCAACTTCCAATCTAACTTCGTATAATAGTAGTAATATTCCAGGCCGTTTTTTTCTAATGTAATAAGGATGTTGGTGTTCTTAAACAACTGTGCAAAGGTAGGCATAAATGTATGCTTAAGTGCTCTAGTTTGGAACTCGATCGATCGAACTAATACTGCAGTTGATATTGTTGCACCATATCCAACACCAACAGCTAAAAATCTGTCTAGGTCAACAGTTTTGGTTGGTTGAGAATATATGCGGAGTTAGTTTAGGTCACCTGATTGGTTTCGGCCCCACATCGCCTCCACCGGCCGGAGGTTGGCCGGTCGCCGTCGCCGCCGGGCTGGCTGGCTTCCCGTGGAGGCGGAGGCAACCAAGTGCCAACCAAACCATCTCATTTGATTAGAAGCTATTACGTTCTAATACTAATTGCATTCTTAGGTTGAAGATCGAATTTATATTTTATTGGCATACGATTTATTTGTACAAACACTTATTCTATAGTAAGAACTATCAGTTCTAACTATAAACTATCGGCCGCAATAAAAAAGAACAGACTCTTACTAGAAAAAAATACACATGACTTAAATATACAAGGATTTACCAACACATTTATTTTTTAAGAGAGTACAAGCTAAATGTAAACACTCAATACATATCATACTTATATCACTTACGTATATACATATGTGTGTATCCTCTAGAAAATTATAGAGGGTATCTAAGGCCTCATAGAGTATGAACACGCGCTTTTTTTCACTGAACGTGCATGCATATGTATTCCTAAAATTGATGGACACCCGGACAAAGTCTAGGACTTCCCTGCTAGACTGGGTGCACAACTGCATGTCTAACCATCTATCCACGTGCCAGCTTCCATGAGGGACCTTCATTGGTAAAGCGTGTCCGGTCCAAACAATTCTTTGGCTGCAATCCGATCACAATGGGAACTGATTCCCTTAAATCCTATTTGGTTCGTGTGGGCTGTATTCCAATACATGTAATCGGATCCTGGACTAATTAACATCTAATTCCCTTGCCTCCGCATCGCACACGGTGTCTCTCCCATCCGCAGGTGGCGTGCGCTGGGCCAAGCCGCGGTCAGCACCGCCTTGTCCACTTCTCTCTAGGGTGCAAGAGCGAATACGAATGGATATTGCTCATCATATATTGTTTTCCATATATTTTTTTTGTTAGAGTCGGATTCAGACACGGATAGTCGGATAGTGCCGGATACGAATACGGATGCGGATATTCTCGGTCACGAATACGGAGCGAATACATGCCGCTTCGAATACGGTTAGTTTCGATCACGAATATTTAATCGGATAATGCGCGAAAGCAAATTTCATATGGTGACAGACAAATTAAGCAAACTGAGATCTAATACGAGTGTACCGACGTTGCAATAGCCACCGATGCTACATTTCAAGAAGAGTCGGAGATCCCACCTGGCCGGCAGAGAGGCTAGGTATTTGACTTCGTTTCCGTATCTGGTAACTATCCGGGTAACTAACTATCCGGATAACTATCTGGTAATTATCCGGATAATTCTGTATCTGTATCCGACAAAAAATATCCAAATCCGTTTCCATATCCGACAAAACCTTTGCATATCCAAAAATTTGCTCCGAATTAAAACAGACGGACGGACGATCGGAAAATATCTGCTCCATTTGCACCCCTACTTCTCCCTCACTCCCTCAGTATTGAGATCCACCAGCAACTGCTCTACGCGACTGCTCCGTTGAGAAAATCTACATCGACTTCAACATCTCCCTGCCCAAAGAAAGACAATGCATAAAGGAAGTCTGAATCAAGCGACCCTTTTCTAGCTATATTTAGTGGTCAATTGAAGAGTTTTGCCCATCATGTTGGCTCAATGGCAGCAGCAATGGAGCATGAAGCTGTGATGCAAGAGAAAGCAATGCAATAGGAGCCTCAACATAAATTGAAAGAAAAAGCAATTGATGAATTGCTTAAGCTTGGCTTCACCGGAACAGAAATTGTCAATGCTTCCTATTTATTTGCGAGAGAGTCAGACCAGATGGGGAAAATTACACATGTACCCCATAGTTAGTAGGCACTTGTAGATTTGCCCCACACTTAAGTGGCCTTGTAATTTTGCCCCATAGTTGACATGCCCCCTTATTATTTTGCCCCATTGCCCATTTAACTGCTATTTTAATTTTATTTTTCATTTTTTAGGGCAAAAAATGACAGATCTATCCCTACCTTTACCTTTCCCCATCGCCTGGTAGATCGATCCCGATCGATAGTGGTTGGGGGATAAGATCCACATGAGAGTTTGCTACCAGTGGTGCATGCCCATATGCATAAGATCCACACTAGGGATTACTACATTTTGCTAATCAGTTTTTTTATTGTTACTTTATTCGGTGAAATTGACTCCAAAATCAATATATTATCACAAGACCATGAATTATAGTCCTGACGTAATTGTTAGGCTGTTATCACTTGATGTTGGTGTTACTGTAACGATATGAGTGCCTGCCTTACTTGGTTGATAGTGATATTGGATTGAATCCTCGTATATCACCCTATACGCGTAGTTTATTGTGCACAGAATATGACAAAAAACAAAAAGAAAAAGAGTGTTGGGCATATTTGAGAAATTAAGGGCCTGTTTGGTACAGCTCATGCTCCTAGCTTCTCTGTTGAATCTTGTGGAGCTGTGCCAAACAACCTGCTTCTCAAAATTAACTGATTCTGCTTCTTGTGTGGAGCAGGTTCCAAAATGAACTAACCAGGAGAAGCTGGGTTGAGGTGGATTCTCGTGGGGAGCTGTCCAACCTAAATCCAACATACCCATTGAAGTTCATAATATTTACCCGCAAATGCCACCCATATAAAAACCGAAATCTCGTCTCCTGTTTCGCCCCCACCCCTGTCGCCCCGCCGCCTCCCTCCTTCCCCCTCTCGCGCCCGGCTCCTTCCCCTCTCCCCTTCCCCTCTCACGCGCCGCCTCCCTCCTCTCGCCCCGCCGCCTCCCTTCCCCTCCCGTGCCCCGCCGCCTCCCTCCTCTCGCCCCGCCGCCGCCTCCCTCCCACCTCCTCCCTTCCCCTCCCGCGCCCTGCCGCCTCCCTTCCCCTCTCGCGCCCCGACGCCTCCCTCCTTCTCTCGCCCCGTCGCCGCCCTCCTTCCGCCCCTCCGGTCCAGATCTCCTCCGACGCCCTCCAGATCTCCTCCGACGCCCTCCTTCCGCCCCTCCGGACCGCCGCCGCCGCCGCCTCCTTCCGCCCCTCCGGTCCCCAGCAGCGTGAAGCACAGGTGAACATTTGCTCTCAGTTCCATTCCATATATTTGGCAAATCTGCATATGAATGTCGGGAAAAACTTGCAGGTAGTTCATTATTCTGATATGCCGACAAATCTGCATATGAATGATAGCACTGCTCAGATATCTGAAACAACCCAAAACAAATATTGCTCTGAGATGCTACTCTCAAATAATTTTGATAATTTTTCATCTGCAACAACAAAATTATTGATATTTGAAAAGTCAAGATCGATCTTGATAATTGCACTGAATATCAAATTGTGCAGCATAAGCAAAATAAGCAAAATGTGTATGGTTTGCTCCTATCAAATTGTCCTGCCATGGTTGTATTTTTGGGGTATGTGTGGGGGGTGGGGGATGCCTAACACTGTCGATGCCGGTCCCAAGCCCGGATAAAAGTGGAGGGGGCATGAATTCAAAGTTTTAAGTGCTTGATTGTATGTAGTTTTGATGTATTTCATGTTTGTATGACTTGGTTGTATGAGTTGAATTTCTAAAGATTGTAATATTGCGTTGTGATATTTATTCTTGTAAATTTGGAAATTGAAATTATGTATGTGAATTCATTTGTGAGGGTTGTTATTGTAATTGAGTCTTTTTTTGTAAATCAGATTGTTGATTTAATATATTCTTATTTGATTGTGCAAATGGAAATTTAATTCACTAATGTTTCCTTTTTAAATGTGAATACTCTTATTGACATATTAATTGTCTTTTTAAAAGGATTACAACTAGGGGTAACATGGTCTATTTCCCTCAAATCTCTTCTTTTATGAATCTGGAGTCAACGCACTAGCCAAACGCTTTTCAGAGGTAGCTCCAGATTCTCAGAGAAGTGGATTCTTACAGAATCTGGAGCAGAAGCTGAAAAATGAGAATCTGGAGCTCTGCCAAACAGACCCTAAGCATGATTGTTCCTATTCAGTATTCATCTTTCTTCGGTAAATTAGCTCGATTTTGATTTTCGAACCGAATGTCCTGTCAGTGACCGCATCCAACAACGCAAGCTAGCCGCTTGCTCGATTGGTGCCATGTACTCATGCATACAGGTTACGGCCTTGTTTGGATACGCTTATCTGAGAATCGATTTTAATCTGATCAGGATTTTCTGATAAGTCGCGGTCTGAAGAATCTGCAGTCTGAAGAATTGTCGCGGTGAAAGAAACGACCCCTCGGGCTCGCGGTACAAGATTTTGGACTCCCAGTGCAAATGCCGATCTTTCCCACCGCGGCGGTTGAAAGAATCGAAAAATAATCAAAGCATTTGGGTGGGATTCTTGCTTAATTCTACCCAGAATCGGATTTTAAGCGTATCCAAACAGGCCTACGTTGTGTTGTGGACTTGTCGCCTGCGTTGTCCGCTCGTACATGTATTGTATGAACCGTTGCTCGTGTCCGTGATCGGCTCCCCCAACCACTATCGATCGGGATCGATCTACCAGGCGATGGGAAAAGGTAAAGGTAGGAGTAGATCTGTCATTTTCTACCCTAAAAATGAAAAACAAAATTAAAATAGCAGCTAAACGGGCAATGGGGCAAAATAATAAGGGGGTATGTCAACTATAGGGCAAAATTGCAAGACCACTCAAGTGTGGGGCAAATCTACAAGTGCCTACTAACTATGGGGTACATATGCAATTGTCCCGATCAGATGTATATGCTTCTTGTACTTCCAGAAACTTTAAAGAGAGAGTATGTGCTGAAGATGCCTAGTGGTAAGTTAAATTTATAGGTTTTCCTTTCCAAAATTTATAGGTTTTCCTTTCCAAATTCTAAAAATTGATAACCTGAGCTACTACCTATTTGCTGATTTAGGAAGAATGTGTTTTTCACCATTAAATTGTATTTTCGTGACAAACTCGACCATGTTATGACATGGCTTCCATCATCCTTTTTTGATGTGGTGTTTTTTTCTATCAAGAACAGTACAAATAGAATAATGGTGTAGTGCAGTCAACACTCTCTGATATTGAGTGTTCACTTAAAGGGTGCTCTTTCCAATAACCCTTCATTTTTGGGTTTTACAACGAGTGAAGATAGCAAAAATCGAGTATGACGGTTACTACCAGACTGTGATGGTAGTACTACCAGCCAACAAAAAGGAAATTTCTTTTATGCTTTGCTAGATGTTAATTCGAAATATTTTTTTGGTTAATATTAGACCTCGTCAGACTTTTACTCACATCTAAGCTTCTTTTATGCTTTTGCTAGATGAAGCAAACAGGAGATCAAGAGCTACTTCTATTAATTGTAAACTCAGATCAACTTCAAAAGCTATCACATTGGTGACTAGTGGTTGTTTTGGAACAAAATGGCGACTTTTGACCCCAAGTTGTAGGCACTTCTTTGGAGTTTCAGTTACTGAGGGTTTATAACTTCCCATTATAACATAGCATGTGCGACTGATGTACGACGACTGCTCAGTATAATTTGCACTTGAAGTTCTAAACATTTCTTTGCAGTTTTGACTTCTGTCAGTTTTAGACCTGCATGATATTTAGAAAAAGATTGTTAATTAGCACTGCATAGGGATGTATGTGTAATTGTGTACTCATCCTAGCTGAAGAATTTCGGTTCTTAACCAGTAATTCATTGTCTTTATCCGTTGATTGTCTTTTGCTTCAGGGATGTATCACTGCTAATCGCTTCATCTAGCAAATTTCTCACAAGATGTAATGCCTTTTTAATGATGGACGGTCCATGTTATGTTTTTAGTTGATTGCTTCATCTAGCACTGCACAGGGATATACACTGCTGATTGCTTCAAACGCACATGAAAGGCTAGTTAGCTTCATCTAGCAAATGTTTACACAAAGTGGTGGTGCTTATCTACAGAAAAACATTCATTCTGATACCACTGAACCAGACAGTGTAAAGGGATTTAAAACCATTCCCCAATCCCCACCACAACCAAACAAATAACGAAATAACTCATTACACCCACCAATTATCCTGTAAACCCATTCCCATTCACCAATTATCATGTAAACCCATTCCCATTCCATTGACGTTTCTAGAGTTGAACCAAACACCACCAAATTTAAATAACCAGACTACAGACCTCTTTTTTTCAACTTCTGTTTTTAGATTTTCTACAGTAATTAGCTTTTAAACGAGGTGACTTTTTAAGGCTGAGTCTATAAGTTGATTGTAATAGATACTGTAACAACTTTATCTATATCGGTCAAAAGCACACGTGAGTTTTTTTTTACTCCATAATCTCTCTCACGATTTCTCTATTAACTGTTACTATTTATTAGCCGAAACCAATATCCACTTGCCGCAATATAAAAGAATAGACCCCTCCGAGTAGGCTCTGTGGGCCTCGAGGAGGAGTTGGCCATTGTCCGAAAGAAGAAAATTGGGCCGTTGGAAATTGTACGTGAGATTGGCCTGCTACAGTAGCGGCGCACTTATAGGAGAGCCCAACTTAAGTGATGGTATGTAGGCCGGTGGCAAATCGCAGCTTGCTGCTTCCTCGGCTTCTTAGAAGAGGAGGTTGATGGCGGTAAAATCGATTAAGGGGACAAGCGAGGTGACGGCCCAACTACTGTCCGGCCAGTCGGTTATGGACTTGTGGCTAATTGCCTACTTCTTATTTTTTTTTCACTTTTTTCTCCCTAATTCTTTTAACGCAATTGGCTACAATCGGGCAGGTTCTTGTTACACAGAACTCACACGCGTGCGTACACACAATGACAACAAGAGAAAGATGTTGCTTTAGTGGTATGTCATTTGGCTTTTTTTTGTGTGCATCTTTTATGATTTACTATCAACTAACCGTAACACTACCAATCAATCTCTCTTTGACAGATTGTTTCTTCTATGTCGCATCTTATGTTCAAACTATCATATTTGATAACTTGATGGAAAATTGTTAAGTAAGCTTCATTTGTAAGGTATTTTTCATGTCCTACATGTCCACATGCGGGTTATAGTAATTTATTCTATTTAATGTTATATACTCTTATTAGTTGAATTGCAATATAATTTATGTATAGATTCTTTCGATTGTAGGTAATACTCTTTGATCCACACTTGTAACTCCATCTAACCTAAAATTTAGTCCGGAGCCCGCCACTGATCGGCATGTGCCCTCCAAAATTTGAATATCGCATAATCGAAATCAGACGAGAGGGATCCCGCAATTCCATTGGATATGCTCCTCTGACCTCTCATGGATCAGATTTTGAGCCCTTTTTTTTTTCTCTTGCTGCATTTGTATTTCAGCAGTAACGAAAAACTTGGCGGCCAAGTTTAGTTTGCACTCACGTTCCGCGTCAACTCCGTGGTCTTGCATGCCTTTATGCAACCAGCTGACAGTTAGTTCATTGAACCTGGGCCATTTCTGTAACTCCCAACCTACCCTGCATCAGCGAATAAATTCGTCGAGCCGTTGAAGAGTTCGTATACCTTTCCCCTCAAAAACGACTACCAGTATCTCCGCTAAAAAAAAAGCCATGCATGCGTATACCAACACGCACAGGTACCTTGCCGTTTAAAGCATGCACAACAGATACCGAACACCCCTCTTACCTGTCCGATTACACAAGAAATGGTCCAGGTACAATGGACCGATTAGGCAGAAGAATACTTTTTTTTCCTTTCACATCGTCTTATCCCTAATCTAATCTAATCACGGGGCTCTTCGACGTAAACGCTCGTTTGGGATGCGGATGCGTGGAGCCGCGCTGGAAGATCGAGCGCGAAGGTAGCGAGCCCGCGGGGGGGTGACGTCACCTCCTACGCCACTCGCCCAGCGCAGCACCACACCACGTGGGCGGCTGGCCCACCCGCGTGCGTGCTTGCGGGGTGGTCGCAGGCGATAGCACTGACCTTCCGATGTCCCTATCCCGTCGTCGTCTTCTAGACCAAAGCTGACGTAGGGTAGTTTTTTTTTATGGTTTCACTATGTAAATTCGGATTGTTTATAAAAGCTAGTACATAGAGAAAATCGTGATTTTGGTCAGTATAGCTAAACTCAGTACATTTTTTACTATAATTTCTCTATTAACTCTGTCTTGAAAAACGTACCATTTAAAAGTTAGTTATTATAGACGGTACAAGTATAAACCAACTTTAAGTCCAAAAGACCATGGCCTATATACCCTAGCTATAACTAATGCCTTTTATTTATGTTTTTTTATATTTTTGTAAATCACAGTGAATGATTAAGATGTTGATATATATGTTATATATAGTTTTAGACTTAAAAATCTGTTTAGAGACTATTTCAAAAAAACTATATTTTTTTAACTTTGAGAGAAACCAAAGCCGAAAGGTCAAGGAAAAAAATGGAGATGAATACGCTAATGCCCTCGTCGTATGACATGTTTCTTTTTTTTTAAAAAAAAAAGAGAGAGAACGGGAATGAGGCTGGAAGCTTCCCACGATGGCAGGGCAGCTGAGCTGCATCATCGTATCACTCGTTATATCTGAATATAAGAATACCGATTAATTAAGAAGATTGTATTTTGTTTGGGGAGTTGACGTTTTTTTAGCTGAAGCTCCTCCAGATATAACCTGTATATGAAAATGGCACGTTCGGATGGCATATGACCAGTAGCACTACGTGCTACGGTACTATCCACTTCTTTTCATATGACTACAGTAAAAGCTCTCTTTCTTTTTGTTTTCAAAAACTATTTTTTTATTTTTTCCTTACAGTAATTAACTTTTGATATAATATTTTTTAAAATAGGATTTATAAGTTGATTATAGTATATACTATAGCGACTTCATTCACATCAACTAAAATCGTACGTAAATTTCTATTACTTTATGCACTCTCACAAACAGAAAAAAAAATCATAAGCCGTAAAAAGACGTGCCCTGAACCGTGCTGGAGTAGAGAGAGAGCGTACTAAACACGTTTCGTATTATTGCGGCGTAGTAAAAAGAAAAGAAATCACTAGGCATTGTCGCATTGACCAGATAAAAAGAAAAGAAAAGAAATCAAACGAGAGCTCGGAAATACGGCGTGGACACGTAAACTAACAGCTCAGGCGGCTGGTGATGGGCCCACCGCCCGCCTCGTGGACTATAAAACGCTCGACAGGTTGCCCCAGGCGCCAAATCTTAACCAGGACCCCTCAAGTCTCCTCCTTTCCCTCCCCTCTCGAGGCCCCAACCAACCAGGAGGCGCCGACGCCGATGGCCAGGGCGCGCAAGCCGCCGCCGTTCGCCGCCGCCGAGCGTTTCCTCGGCTTCCGCCACCGCCCGGGCACCGTTGCCCCGTCCTCCGACGGCGACGGCCTGCCGGACCTGGCCGAGTCGGACGTGTGGTACTCGCCGGCGGTGGGGCGGCCCACCACCGCCGCCGCTGCCCCGGATCGGCAGGGAGAAGGCTGGGAGATTGGTGGGCGGCCTGTAAGGGCATCGGACAACGGCCCGCGGCGGGTGGGCGGGCTGAGCCGCGCGTTCTCGGACGGGCGGCAGGTGGCGGCGTCGGCGCCGGTCGAGGTGCCCGCCTGGCCCAGCCGGTTCGCCGAGCAGGAGCCGGAGCCGTACGCTGAGGAGAAGGACGACGAGTGGGTCCCGCCGCACGTGTACCTGGCGCGGCGGCAGGCGAGGGCGTCGGTGGTGGAGGGCGCCGGCCGGACGCTCAAGGGCCGGGACGCGTCGCGGGTGCGCGACGCCGTCTGGAGCCGAACCGGCTTCGACGGCTGAACCGAGCCGAACCGGCTGCGCGAGTTTAGAGAATTGTTTGATTTTGCACACTCTCTTCTTCTCTTTTTGTGACAAAGTTTTGTAATATGGCTTGATTTTTGTTTCGGGGAGTTAATGAGAAACAAGGATTTGTAAGGGGAAGAAGAGGAAGAAGAAAAGTGTGGTGTGTAGCGTAGCAAATTGGTTGAATGATCTTCTTGTTGTTGATTGGGTAGCTTCAACCAAAGATGGTTGAAGTCTGATTATTCTTTTGTTAGTTTGTTATGGCCTAAAAAGTGAGAAACAGGCCATGCATCTTGTGATGACAACAGTTGGAATGCCATGTATTTTTTTCCCTGCTTAAGTGCTTGAAAAGCCCCAAAATTTCAAAACCAGAAAATTCTTTTATTTTTGCTGGTTTTTGGGTGAATTTTCGGAGACTTTCCCTTTTTGGAAAGTCCCCCGCTTTCCCGCTTTCCTCTGCCGCTGGCGCCCTCCCTCCTCCCGCTTTCCCTCTCCTTCAGCGCCGCCCCGCTCCCCCTCTCCCGCTGGCGCCTCCCTCCCTCCCCGCTTTCTCCCCGCGCATGCGCTTGCGCTGCGCGCTGCGCCCGCGCCGCACCGCCTCTGTGCCCGCACCCCGCCCGCGGTTTTGGACAGCCACGCCACCCCCACCGTCCTCCGGTCCGAAGGCAGCACCGCCCGCGCAAGGCGTCCTCCGTTGCTTGGTCCCACCTGCCAGCCCCCCTCGCTCCCCTTCTCCCGCAAGCCTCGCCGTGCCCATGCCGCTCCGGTCACCCGCTCCCGCGCCGTATCGTCGCCATTACTACCGCTCAGGGGCCGGACACCGCTCCATGTCGCGGAGGAGACGCCTCAACCGCTCCCCGTCCTCCTGTTGACCGTTGGCACCGCGCCTTGCCTTCTCCCCTACAGCTTCTTCCCCTTCTGCCGGGAGTATAAAACCCCCACCCCTTCTCCTCACTCCCCCTTTGTTTCCCGAGCTACCCTACCACCCTCGCTAGCCTCCCACCACTCCCAAGAGTCCCCAGGAGCTGCCAATTGGAGCCACATTGCCCGAAGCCCCGTCGCTGCTCCTCCCCTACGCCGGTGACCCCGTAAAGCGGATCTTCTTCCCCATCCCCTCATTTCTCAATTCTTCTCGTCTAGAGCATCTCTGTGGTCCCCTCATTGCTTTGATGCTTCCCTCTGGACAGGAGAAGCCCCGTGGAGCGCAGTCGTCGAGGTTCACCGCCGGCCGAGGTACCTTCTCCGTGGCCAGCCTACCCGAGAGCTTCCCCGCCGAAACCAACTCCGCCAGTGGGGACCCCAAGCTCCCCTGAACGTGTAGCAGACGCCAATTTGACCCTCTCACCACCGATGACCTCCCTCGTCGCCAAAAAGTCGAATCCTCCCCTTTCCCCTCCTGCCTTCCCCAGTCCCCTCACCTCCCTAAGCCCTAAAATGGGTTCCCCCTCGGAGGTCTACCCATTGGTGCTTTCGGTTGCCGCCGACGATCTCCCCAGCTCCCGGACCGCCGTCGCCACCGTAGCCCTGGTCCCGGGGTACTGTAGCGGCTGGAGGAGGAAGAAGACCCCTCCCCGCAACGTGGCCCCTCCTCCCCCGTTCATCTCATCCCCGCCTTATAACCACAGCCATCCGATCACACCGTACCGTTTCGCCCACCCTCCCCTCTCCTTAGCCGTCCGATTCCACCCCGCGCAGATCCAGGCCACTCACTCCCTCGCCATCTCCACCATCCGCCCGCGCCACGCGTCCGCCATCCGGGCCGCGTGAGCGCGCGCGAGCGTGGGCCGCTTCCTCGGCCTGCTCCGTCGCCCGAGCGCGCGCTTGCGGGCCGCGCGAGCGCGTCGCTTGTGGGCCGCGCCGGCCGTTCGGCCGCGCGGGCTGCATAGTGCTGGGCTGCGCTGTGGCTTTGGGCCGGCCTAGCACTGTTCACCGAATTTTTCAAGTGCTTTTCCAATTTCCAAAATCCAGAGAAATCCAAATAAATTCTAGAAAATCATAGAAAATCCCAAAAATTCCCAAATTTCACCACTTTGCTCAGAAAAATGTCATGAACCCATTTTTGACCTCCATTTCCCCAAATTCATCCCAGATAAATTCCTAAAGTTTCAATTTGAGGATTTATGCATTTTACTCCTTTTTAAATAGTTTATTTTTCCCTCGCTTGATTATTCTCAAGCTGGACTTAACTATTTTATGTGTTTGCGCTAGTGTCGGAGATTCCGGAGGTTCAAGTGCAGGCTCAGGTTTCAGGTGCTTCTTCGTTCGAGCTAGCCGAGATCGTCTGGATTGACGGCAAGTCGCAAATCCTTTGAATATGTTGTATCCCATGTTACTTAATTATGTTATTATGCTATTTTGCATTAAGCTAGTTCTGAAATGCTAGTTCAAAGTAAAATAAAATGTTGATAATGACATGTTATGTGGTTAAACCTACCACCGACAAATGCTATGTTAAACTTGTAGCCATGCCTTTGTTAACCCTAGAAATAATTATCTGTTAACCTAGATAACTGTACGTTATTATTGTCACACAAAGTCTTACACTAATAAGGTCGTGGCTGCGGGCCAATAGGTTTTGGAAAACCCGACTCTAGGGCAGGGTGGTATGGGACACCGTGCCCTAGGGAGGAGATTGCCGACGTGCAGGATAGGGTAAGGGTTGGGGAAGGAACCGCGAGACGGTCTTCGCCCACCTCTTACCCTAGGTTGTAAGGTCGCGGACCTGACCGGGGTTGCGGACTCCGGGGGAAAAATATAAGGACCAGACCCTTACGCCGAGCAAATGACATGGTGATCGCTCAACCATAGGAGTTGACTTGTCAACACTGGTTTAGTAGCTTCTCAACTCGATTGAAACTCTACAGGTGTTGAGAAGTCTGGAGGTTGAGTAGTTGGGTTAGGTATGCCGTGCTGCGGATACCTAACAACGGTAGGGTTCACTCGAAGCGGACGGGAGTTTTCATGTGCCAGACCCGAGTGAATGCTACCGGGTAGAGCCTATATAAAGAATTGAGCAGTGAAACGACCTGGCTTCCTTAACTCTGTCGCGGGAGTTAAGGGATCGTGTGGGTAAAGCTAAGCAAACTCTGCAGAGTCAAATGAATGGTATTCGAATACGCCGTGCTCCCGGTTAATTGAGCTGTGTCACTTGGGTGATTCCAGCAGCGAAGCTTAAGTAGTTTTGTAAATGCTTTAACTTGATTAGTTGGTTAATTAACTTTTCATGAAAAACCCCTGAGATCTTAAGGAGTAGTTTTGGGTCCGTTTTATTAAAATGTTTGCAAATAAAACTGCATCCACTCAAAGTTAATAAACCAAGTATACTTCCTTCCTTTGTTGATCCGTGCATATAGTAAGATAGGGTTCCTTTGTGGCTTACTGAGCTGGTTGTTTGGCTCACGGCTTGCTTAATCCCCTCTTTAGAGGATCAAGACGAAGGTGAAGGTCTCCCCGTTGAGAAAGTTCCGGAGGATCTCTTCTTCGACGAGGACCCGTGGTTTTAGGTCTTCGCCGCGCTCAAGCGGATCTTGGAGTCTTTTGTGATGTAATTATACTTTGGGCTTGCACGCCCCGCTGCTAAAGCTGGATGTTAATCCTTATGTGAAATATATGCTGGACTTTTGTTGTAAGCATGCAATGATATACTCTTGCGCGACACTCCATAACTGTTCATGCGTGAATAGTTGCGGAATGCCGTGTCCGTATGCGCCCCTGGAAACGGGGGTGTTACAGTGCTTATGCTTTCGGATCATATATTTCTTTGAGAATGCTGTTGAAATTAATTTGGTCTAGCTCATATTGCATGAGAAGAAAACGAATCAAATGGAATTTGTTAAAGCTTTTTACCTTCAACTCGAAGGATGATGTGTGTTTTGTTCTCTACTTCAGTGGATCGCACTGCGCATTAAAGAAAAAGAAACCCTTAAATCAAACCGTTGCCCCGGATGCCACGAGGGCGCGTTTGCCTCCTCCATTGCTGGGTATCCAAAGTAGAATAAAATAATAATAATTGCAATTTGCGCGTGTGTAGTTTAGCCATTTTATATTGTGGTGATAGGCATCGCATATTCGCATAGAACTATAGAGGTGAGGAAGCCATTTCTTGGAATAGATTATTCTAACCAGCGACGATGAGCATTCCCTTGGGCGCATGCATGCTCAGCCAGGATTGGGATGAGGGGCGAAATAAGCTATATATTGCAATTAGAGAAAAAAAATATAAATAACCTCTCAGAAGTCAACTAAGTTTGATTTACCCTCTTATTTGTAGATAATGCAACCGCACAAGTGCAGAGTTATTTGATTTTTCCCTCTTGGTGGACCTTTTCTCACTGATGTGGGTGTTTTCCGTTGATGTGGACTCTATGACATGCAAGATTGGTTATATGTAAGATGCAAAGAAGTTACCCACACTCGAGTCATATACTTACAACTGGTTTGACCCGAATAGAAGTAGATCGAACCAGACTGAAACAATTGGGTGTTCGTCTCCAGCTCGATGTGAGCTAGGGTTCCACATAACCGGAGCGAGGGTGTAGGTAGGAAGGCCACCATCCCCTTTGCCCTTGCCTCCCTCGTTCCTGTATTCCCTCCTTTTGCTTCAGGCCCTGATCAACTCGGCTTCGACTTCTGGTTTCTGGCTTATTTTTCACTATTCATAAGTTTCGTCTTTTTCTGAGCTTTTGGCTTTTTGTTGAGCTTTTTTACCGGTTCTTTTTTTCCCATATTTGTTTGTATTATACGTAATGGGCTAACATATTTTTTTATTTTTTTAAATTTAATTATGCTAAATAAGCCTCTGTCAGCTACAGTGCTTTTTTCAGTCAGCTACAGTGTTTTCAGCTATAAACCACGAGCTTTTCAGCCGAACCGATCACCACCTCAATTCGGTGCAAGAGGAAAACACAGATCACTGACACACCCGTACCCAACTTGATCCCAAGGGCTACACTAGAATGCTTCATATCCGATTTGGCATGCAACGAAGTATATGTTAACGAAAACCATCTCAATCAGCAAGAAAAGGCCTGCCAGGGAAATCAGACAATGGACGTTGTGTGTGTGTTGGGGGGGGGGGGGGGGGGGTAATACGTATACCTATACTGTAGGGGGTAAATCAAACTTAAGCTGACTTCTAAGGAATTATTTGTAATTTTCCCTTGTAATTATAGGGGGCTAAAGAGCACTAACGACAATAAAATTTCTCAATATATACAAGATTACAGTGCAAATTTGTCAAACACGAGGGATCCCTCTCCCTCCGCCACTGTGCATGCATGAGCGTGCTTCACGCGATACTACTTTAATTTCGCTTTATCCACTGTATATCCACAATAGTATATACAGAATATTTCATGTTGAAAAATAGATCAGTGGAGATGGAATCTATTGTACCAAAGAATATATAAAGCATGTAGAATTTTTTTTCTCGCACCAACGGATTTTAGTTTGTTCTCTTGTCAAAAAAAAATCATTTATCCACAACAGTAGAAACTATAAAGATATGCACCAGCAAAAGGCCAAAGAGTAACTAGCTACTTTGTCGACGGTTCATATAGCAAAAGGCCAAAGCGTCGCGCATGCGAGAGCGAAGCGATCAGAAAAGAAAGATATTAGTGCAAAAGAAACGGAGATAAAAATTTCTTGGCGTGGTGCGGGCTCACCGCCCTACAAGCTTAGAGCATGTACAATTATACATATTAGCTGTCTGTAAGTCTATATCATATAAAATTTACATGGTCTATGATGAACTGATCTGGCATTCAGGAGCGGATCTAGGGTCCAAACTAGGGGATGTAGCCTTGGTCCAGCCTATTAACTTCAATGGGTCTTCTGAGCCGACACGCCAAGCCTATTAACTTCAATGACATCGCCTCCTATTTTGTAGCCCCCCGTTAGACGCAGTCATGCAAAGGCAATCAAATGGGCATGCCTGATAATTTTAGAGCTTCATTGTAGCCTTTTCTTTTATGATACCTACACTGCAGATTCATAGGACAACATATCTCCTTCTGTCATAAATTAGCCCTACACTTACTTTATTTCTGGATCCGCCAATGCTGGTATTAGAAGCTAAGGGGTTACACGAACTAAGGGCATCTGTAATGGTTGTAGCTAGCAACTAACTAGAAGACTTCCACATCATTTATATAGTACACACTAAAAGCTAGCATTCTAAAGAACTATCTATAAGGATAGCTATTTGATGTTTACATGCACACACAGAAAAGGACTATCATTTATAGATGTTGACTCATTTTGCGTTATAGACTAGTGCTTAAGGAAGAGCTGGCTCGGTTTTTTTTGCATACTCTCTTTCCTCCACATAGGATATATGCTGATGTGGACATGCATATAGCTAGCTGACTCAGACCATTGCAGATGCCCTAACAGAACTCAAGGATTAGGTGCGTATTAATTTGCGCTCCTTGAGAAGATTAAGGGCCTGCTCCAACCGACTGCAGCTTTTGACTGTTGGCTTTTGGCTGATATACAATGTAGTGGCTATTAGCTTTTTTGAGTTATTCAATTAAAAAACTAAGAAAATGAGAAAAAAGAAAACACCGGTATACCTCCATAGACAATGCAAAGAAATAAATGGAAAAAAGAAAAGCAAAAAGCCAAAAAAGTTAAAAAAAACTAAAATTAAGAAATCGATGTGTTCCATGGTTTGTGAAAATTAGAAATTAGAAGCCAAAGCCACTTAAAGCGGCCCCCAAAATATTTTTATCTTTTTTTTCAAACTTAAAGCGACGTGTTCTCGCGTAGGGAACACGTCCTAACGTTTCTTTTCAATAGTGACGCAAATGTTTTTTTTTTCAGGAGAGAGAGAGACTATTTGCGTGTTGCTAGGAGCTTTCTTGTGTCCACCGCTGGTGTGTTCACGCATTCGCGATGTCGGGCTTGTTCTTTTCGGCTGCGGCTTATGGTTTTTGGCTGAAATTTTTGAATTTTGACTGTTTACGGTACAGATTACGGAGAGACAGATACTTAATTGCGATTTTGGTTAGTATAGATGTTAGGCTTTTAACGTATATATCATTTAACTTGTAGATCCCGTCTTGAGAAAATACTCTGTTTGAAAGTTAGGTACTGTAGCAAAAGCTAAAAGCTGTCGGCTTGTGAGGTAAAGAACAGGCCCGTCATGTGCAGTGTTAATTTCCGAGTTCCAATTCTGTTCCAAAGGTGCATGCATGGCGACGGGTTTGTTTGCTAATTACTTAACTCTCTAGATCCAACCAAATTCTTCGGCACCTACTGTGCTCGTGACACAAACGCGAGGCCCATTCTGTCCCACGCATGCGGTTATGTTATGTATATCACTAGAGGCCGGGCATTTTTATATCGGCGTTCGCCCGTGACATATGAGACTACTGTCACTAGAGGTGATGCGATTTGCTTGATGCTGACAGTGGAAAAAGTTCCTCAAGTAGGTATGTTCCGTGATGCTGCATGCATGTCCCCATTAACCTAATCGCTTTTTAAATTTGCAGCTGAAAAGGAGTTGTTGGCTGGTGGGGCTTGAACCTTGGCGTTAGCCTGATACCTATATATTTTTAGAATTTTTTTATGAATAATCTATTTTTTATTCGAATAACAGAAATATACCTTGCTGAATTTTTTTTACAAAAATAGGCTGCAATCGCTTAATCGTCGGACGACTGGAACCTATCGCCCAATGACCGCATGATAAACAAGCAATCCGCTAGCCGTTGGACGAATTATTGCAGTTGCCGAACGGTCGGACGACTGCTTGCACAATCCACTCACATTATACACTCATGTGTGCTTTTACTACATACGCTAGAAATTTTATAGAGGCTTCAAGATCTTTTATATGGAGTATAGGTACTCGTTTTACATTGAACGTATACATGTACATACTATTGTACTCTAATTAAATTAGGTACTCCACGCCGATCATAGTGATTGAATCAAGGTGGACGCGAACGAACACCCACCACTTCTTCAGATAACCAGATATCGAACTAATTGATTAGAGTACTGCGATCGTTTTGATTAATTGTTTGGGCCCTCATGACTTGCTTAATTAGTATACTGAAGTTGCTGGATGTTGGATGATGATCTCATGGTTTTTGCTTGGGAGCATATCGCATATGGATGGAAGATTCCAGCTGATTGCAACCCTAGTGTTATGGATGCCTCCTCCTCTTCCATCTCTTTCTTTTCACTCCTTAGGTAGATGAAACTCGATATGCATAGTGGAGGCACACAATGATACCATCTCCTCTTGTTTGGACTGCCCACTATGAGTGTCCGAGTCAATTTGTCCCTCCTTGGGGCATATCCCACGTGAAGCCTCCTTTCCTGACAAAACACATCAAGAGGAATATTCACTAGCACATAACATGGAAAGCTATGATATGGATGTTAATTAGTTGGCTAGCTCTTGCAAGTTCTCTTTTCCAAAGAGGTATATATATACATATCCCATTGTTCTTTGGTTTGTGGATTCAGGATTTCATATATTCTGCATGTAGTCAAGATGCTCGTCATTCTTTTGGGAGTAAGAAATATGTGTCTGATTACAGTGTGCTATGGAAATTGATTGTTCAATGTGTAAAGGAGGATCTCACCGGATCTGTAAAGCAGGATATGTTTGATATCTGAATCCTTTGGATCGAAACAGGTGTGCTTCACTTTGTGGAATATATACCGTGGTCACGCACATGTAAAGGCCGTGTTCTCTCGTGAACCCGTCTTCTCAATGAAGCTTCTTAGTACAAAATGAGCTTAAATATTCTTAAAGAGTTGAGAAAACCGCCACCGTTTGGACGAGCCTAATCTTCCCATACTTTAACCTGAAGTTCAAGCTCCCTAAGAAGGCCGGCATAATGCTATTTGTTCCGTACAAGACAACAGATATTTTATTGTATACTGTAAAGTCTGTAAAGTCAATAGATTAACTTGTATAAGAGGCAGGCAGCTAGAGAACTATTAGATTAATAACTTCACGTGATTATTCTGTCGGTAAGTTAGATCTAGAATATTTTGGTGATGAATAATTGATAATGGTTAATTTGTTATGATGAATAATTGGTGATTTTGTTTAGCGTTGTTATGCGAGTTATGTTGTATTGTGCGGATTGATGTTGGTCAAGTTTGGATGAATTTGTGCCGGAAAGAATGTTCTTTGGTCTTTGCATGTGCAGGGTGAGCATGGAGGCGATCATGGTCGGTGACGAGGTGGACCAGGACTAGGATGGGGAGATCCAAGGTTCGGACGTTCAAGGATGTCACGAGATGGTCGGGCTCATGCTTGAGGCGCATGGAGATCAGAGGTGGATGGGGCATGGAGAAGCTACGGGAGGTACGGTCCTGGAGGCTTCGACACATGATGAGTTGGAGAAGTTGGAATTTTGGAAAACCCGTATTACGAAGGGTTTCGGGTCCCTTATTTGTTGGAATTAGATTAGAATTCGTGGGCTTAGGATAAGCCCAGATTTTGGGCCATAGACTATAAATAGAGGTGGGGTTGGACGCTAACCTTGTGGCTTATGGAGAGATTAATTTTGTTTTAGGGTTTAGAGGTGCCAGGAGGGCATTTTGTAGCCACCATAATTTAGAAATAAGATTGAGATCTCATCCCAAAAAACCCTTTACGCGGCGCTTTTGTTTCTCGTCGTCGCCAGTGTCTCACGGCATCGCATCGAGCGTCATCACGTGCAGCTACGAAAAATCGTTGCGAGGAGACAGCCATGTTCTCTGCGTGATCTATACACAGCGCGAATCGAAGAAAACTGCGTGCGGGCGGCCATGATGTGAAGAAAAGCAAGCATGAATAGTTTCTGTGTTTTTCCAATAAAAGTTCATGGGTTTTTTAATTCGCATATATTAAACTTTTTTCTAGTTTTCTGATTCCTATGAATTCTCCATGCATTGATCTATGTCTAGGTTTTTTTTGCTTACATACATGAATTAGTTTTGATTAAAAATCGATTGCTAGATTGAATCAAAAACGTGTTTCGCTGATCAGTTATCGATCGGAATCAGATATCGATCGGAAATTTTTTTTGCTATTGTAAATCGCCATAGTACTTTGCTACAGTAAAATCAGAAAAAAAATCTGTTTTTTGTTTTGTTATTTATGGTTTTTACATATTAAACAATTAAAATGCAGAAAATTTGAAAAAAAAAAGTTTCCGCTGTGCGCTGCAATCATTCACCCCCCTCTGATTACCATCGACGATCCTACATAAGTACAAGTCAGACAAAAGTAACAAAGGAGGCTGCGAAGCAGAGTATCAAAGGTCATCTGTTAATCATTTACGAAAGGAATAAATCTATTTTAGTCCTTTGAACTTTGTGATGGTTAAAATTTTAATTTAATTCTTAACTACAAAATTAGGTAACCAACATCCCTGAACTGTTAAAACTGGACAACTTACCCCCTTAATGCCATTCCAACCCAGTTTTGCATAACTTGGCATCCACATGGATCTGAGCTGGCGCTGTAATGTCCCTGGCTCATATGTCATACTCAGATGCCCTTCTTCTTCATCCTCCCCCTTTCTCTCCCCAGCCTATGCGGCGGCCATAGATGACAATGTCTCTGATGAACGACCAAGGATCATGGATGACAATGGCACGCATGAATGTGCGAACTCTTGTCTTCTTCCCCTCTCTCTCCCACTCCTCGATGGCTTCAAGGGTGGTGGCTTGAAGTCACCAATGGGCGACCCAACAAAGCTATAGCTGGAAGGGCACACACAAGGAGTGTTCTCGGGAGAGGCGAGGCTGACTATGGTGACCCCTCAGGTGGAGGTGGTTGGAGTTGTCCTAGCGACCATAGATCGGATCTGGTTTCTGGTCGTCTTCTTCATGCTTGGTCCTCACCGCCATGGTAGCCAATGGAAGGAGCTTCATGTCTTCATCGATTTCATCCGCATCACGATGTGTTCCTGGGCAAAAGTGCTAAGAAAGTTCAAGGAATCGAGTCAAGGCGCTGTGGTTGAGGAGATCGAGCACGTCTTCCCCCAACACCAGCCAAGCGACTTCACCACCAAGATTCATCGCCTCCGGTGAGCTTCCATCGTCCTTAACCCCACCTTCAAGTTTGTTGCGTCGCGTTCTACTCGATGCTCACCTTCCCATCGCTAGAGGTCCCTTCCTTCGCTGTCACTGCCGTATTGTGCATGACCGCGCCGGTCACCCTAGGTTGCCTCTCCACACCCCACGGCCTCCCTTGGGCTCGCTATTCCCCAGTGTTCCATTTTGGCCGCCGTCATCCACCGTCGTTGTCCTGTCACTAGTGATGAGCTCATTCAGAACTAAGCTGTGCGTCCCCTGTTTGGTTGATTTTATTGATCGAGCTAGAGCTAGAGCATGACATGTGGGCTCCACCATATTTTTTATTTGTTTGATGATTTTGCTGACTGCTTGACATGCCATCTTAAAACCAACCCACGTGTCAAAATACCATTGCCACGTTGAAGCCACATTAGTTAAAACAGTCTTCCATCAACCTTAGAGGGTAAAATGCTCGGCTTTGACAGTTTAGGGGTGTTAGTTACCCTATTTTGTAGTTAAAGGTTAAACTTTAGATCATCGCATGTTCTCGGGAGAGGCGAGGCCCACTATGGTGACCCCTCAGGTGGAGGTGGTTGGAGTTATCCTAGCGACCATAGATCGGATCTGGTTTCTGGTCGTCTTCTTCATGCCTGGTCCTCACCGCCATGGCAGCCAACGGAAGGAGCTTCATGTCTTCATCTATTTCAACCGCGTCACGGTGTGTTCTTGGGCAAAAGCGCTAAGAAACTTCAAGAATCGAGTCAAGGCGATGTGGTTGAGGAGATCAAGCACGTCTTCCCCCAACACGGGCCAAGCGACTTCGCCACCAAGATTCATCACCTCCGGTGAGCTTCCATCGTCCTTAACCTCACCTTCAAATTTGCCGCGTCGCGTTCTACTCGGTGCTCACCTTCCCGTCGCTAGAGGTCCCTTCTCTCGCTGTCACTGCCGTATTGTGCATGACTGCGCCGGTCACCCTGGGTTGCCTCTCCACATCCCTTGGGCTCGCTATTCCCTAGTGTTCCATTTTGGCCGCCGTTGTCCACCGTTGTTGCCTTTCACCAGGGATGAGCTCATTCAGAACTGAGCCGTGCGTTCCCTATTTGGTTGATTTTATTGATTGGGCTAGAGCTAGAGCATAACATGTGGGCTCCACCATATTTTTTATTTGTTTGATGATTTTGCTGACTGCTTGACATGCCATCTTAAAATCAACCCACGCGTCAAAATACCATTGCATAGTTAAAACAGTCTTCCATTAACCTCAGAGGGTAAAATACTTGGCTTTGACAGTTTAGGGGTGTTAGTTACCCTATTTTATAGTTAAAGATTAAATTTTAGGCCATCGCAAAAGTTTAGAAAAGGTAAAATAGAAAAGGATGTTGATACACGTTGATCACCACAACCTCTTGGTTTTTCCCTAGAAATGACTTGCAGGTAGAATTGACAACCTTGACTTGACAACAACGAAGTCATGCATCTATCAATTGTCCCACATGACAGTCTACTTTTCTTAAAAAGAAAGAACAGGCATGCAAATTACAGCCCGGTCAATAAGAAAAAAATAGCTAGAAAATACAAACGAAGCTGTATCGAATGAGAGCTAGTTTTAGGGCCTGTTTGGGAGAGCTCCACCAGCTCCAGATCCACGAAAAACAGATCCGGATTCAATTTTGCTAGCCAAACAGTTCTAGCTCCAGCAGCTTCACCGTGGATCTGCTCCACCAAAACCATGGATCTGGCTCCAGATCCACCAAATTGGTGGAGTACCTCAAGGGGTGCTCCACCAAACTCAAGTTGGTGGAGTTGGGGAAAATTACCCACTGCCACTGGTTACACAAGATATCGGTTCGTTCTAATTTTTTCTTTCTTCTTCCCGTCGCCGACCAGAGCCTTCCCTCGCCGCGCGCCGCTTCTCCGCCGCCGCGCACACCATGGCCGGCTAGCCCTCGCCGCATGCCGCCGCCGCCCACACCATGGCCGGCTAGCCCTCGCCGCATGCCGCCGCCGCGAGATGGGCCCCTGCCATGGCCGCGCCCACGCGCCCACGCCCGGCCATGGCCATGGCTGCCACCGTGCGCCTCGCCCGACGGCGCCACCTCGCGGGAGCCAGCCCCGACAACCCGCCACCGCGCTCACTTCGTCCCGCCGCGTCCTGCCGCGCCTGCGCCGGCCGGGGCCGCGCCCTCGCACGCTCGTGGATTCTTTTTTTCCTCGCGCCCGAGCCGGAGGAAGAAGAAGGAAGCCCGTGGATCCTTTTTTTTCATTTTGCCCCCTGACGCGTGGGGCCCAGGTGGAAGTGAGATAGAGAGGGAGGTGGAGCTGTACCAAACACTTTGACGAATCCCAGATCCACGATGGAGCTGCTCCACAGTGGATCCAGGTGAATCTGGTGGAGCTCTCCCAAACAGGCCCTTAAAGTAAAGAACCGGCAGCCTCAGCTATTGGGTTGAATCTAGAAGGCTTAAATCAAACACTACAAGCCACCACACCTTTTGTTTTAAATTTTTTTGGATTAATCCATATTACATTTATGCCCTTCTTTTCTTTGAGACGGCCCTTACACTTTCAAATGATATGTTTCTTCGTTCGTGAATACATGTTATTTTTACCACTTTGTGTTTCCCAATACATAGTTCCCCATTTTTCCCCCACACGGTGGGCTCATGTTTTACACTAAGGGCAGTTCCAATGGGTGGTTTCTATGGCATTAAATAAGGTGCCAAGTAGGCAAAATGCTGATGTGTCATTGAAGTTAAAGAAGAGAGATAAGGAAATGGTTTCTTATACAAGAAACCATGTCTACACGAGAACCAAGATAGAAAGAGCTGTGATAGGTAGATGATAGGAGAGAGAAGATAGATGATTGGATGAAAATTTTATTTGTAGAAACTATCCATTGGGAGTATAGTTTGCATGGGTAGTGTCTACGTTAATTGGCAAGTATAGAAACTACCTTATAGTTTCTGCATTGGGAGTGCCCTAATAATGAGAAGATATTAGTACTTAACAATTGCATTTTTTTATCACATTGTATAAAAAGTATGATTGCGTAGGTAACCGCGCTAATGTGCCATGATCAATAGTGACTAGTACTCGGGAAAAGAAGGGAGTGATTCACTCCATTCAAAGTTGATTTAAGGCAGATGAGACTCATGGTCGTTATCCCATTTTAAGTGCAATTTACTTGACGACGTGTACCATGTGGTACTCCAGTTGAAAAAGGAAAGAACAAGCGTTTGTGGTTAACACTATTGCGTAGTCATACTTTCGTTGTCTTTTATTTATTATTTTAGGCGTAGACACGGTCTTTAATATACCTGTATATTCATTATTTTTTGTAATTATGCTAGAACAAATATTAAAAAGTATGGTATAAAAATGCTTTTGATGAAAAATCAATTGTATAATTTTCATTGATAAATCTAAATGTTTTTATACATGTCGAAATGACAAGAAAATATAGAGGAGGGAGAAGTAATTAGTAATGTCATTAAGATGTCGACACTATCCTCTCATGAGAGCGCCACTGTTTTGTCGTCGCAGACCAGCCGTCCTTGTAGTACATAGTAGGAACCTTCACATAACCTTCTTGGAGCTGTCACGTGTTTTCTACACGCGGGAGGCGAATAGACCGGTGCTAGGACATCTGATAAAGCCACGCTCTTTAGCGTTTCATTTTATTTTTTATTTCAGATGTCTTTCGTAATTACTATTTATTAAATTTATAAGCTATAGCTTCAAAGAAAAGTACTTTAGATACAATCATGTGTTTAAGATAATAATTTAGCCCGCACATAAGCTCATTAACAACATTTGTGGTACTATATGATAAGGATGAAGCCAGGATATATATTATTTCATTGACTCGTAGGTCTATTCTTTACAGCTTCTAAAAATGGTTTTTGTCTTTTGCTACAGTACCTAACTTTCAAACGGAGTATTTTCTCAAGACAGGATCTATAAGTTCATTGTAGCACATGTTAAAAACCCAACATCTGTATCAACCAAAATTGCAAGCAAGTATCTCTCTCCGTAATCTCCATCGCAAACAACCAAAATTCAAAAATTTCAATTAAAAATCATAAGCTGCAGCTATATCAAACAGGCTTGTAGATTACCCCTGTGGCTTCTCTTTTACCCTGGGATGTGCATGAGACCGTCACGAAATGCTTTGACCACCGCTTCTAGAACTTTTCTCTGTGCTGGAGTAAGAAACGCGGGTGTCTACATGTGGAAGCGCAAAGATAAGAATGGTAACTAACTAACCTAATCTGGATAAAAAACCGTAGAAAATTACGCATTGTAGGGATAAAGAAAGGCACCCGCTATTCTACTGGTTAAGTGATTATTTATTAAACTCGAGACCTTAGTTCCTCCAGAATTTATGCGTTTCAAGTAGCTACTAGTATTCGGATGTTTCCTGACGGCTAAAAATTTCGATGGCTAGTGATGATCTATAAGCTATTGATGCTAGATGCCATGGTGCTCTCGCTAAATGCAAAATCCAAAGTAGCAACCACCCAACAGTGCTGTGCTGAAACTTAGGCCCCGTTTGGCATAGCTCTAGCTCCGAGATCTATACTGGATCTGTAGTTTGTTGACTAAATTAAAGTGATTTAAATATTTTTATTTAATATATAATATAAATGAAATGAGTCATGTAAATGCATTTAACATACCTGCAACTCTAGATCCAGGATTTCCTAGAGCTACAGATGACCAGCTCTAGGAAATCTACAGATTTTCTAGAGCTAGAGCTCTGTCAAACGGGGCCTTACAAATGGCCCTGCTCCAAACGGCTCCACAACTCATTGGCTTATTAATTTTGATTTTTTTAGTTTTTTACAGCTTTTTTGTTTCCCCTTTTATTCCTTTTGCATTGTCCATGACAATATAATATTTTTATTTCTTTTTCATGTGTTGCATTTAGAGGTAGATTACTATCTATTTGAGGTTGTGCATTCGTTTCATGTGATGAGAGTGAAGCAAGGAGTTTGGTTTATTACTCTTGGAGGTTGCCGACTCTTAGACGGTGTTGGAGACGTCATGCGTGATGATCTTCTCAAAGAAGATTGTAAGAACATCTACTGAAGTGTGAAGGTTGGAGCTCATTTATCCGAAGCGGGAAAGAGATACCACTAGTGGATTTTAGGTGGAAGGTTTAATTCGTGGAACCGGTCCAATTCATTTGGGCTTACCTCAACATGGATTAGGGGAGATCAGCAAGGCTCTGTACACCATGGTAAAAAGGAACCGTGTCAATTGTGATTTGCTTTCTTGTGCTCAATTTATATTTAAGTAATTTACATTTATAGAATTAAATTGATTGTTTGTCATCTTAGGTTTACAAATATTGATATAGTCTTAAGGTGTTGGTGCACTTAGATGAACATAAATTGATTTAGACTTTATTTGTGCTAAACTAATTTGAGTTAAGCTTCCACATTATATACTTAGTTTAGACAAATAGAAATTGATAATAATTGAAATAGAGTTTTTTAGACCGCCTATTCATCCCTCTTTAGTCGACTTCCTCGATCTTACAGCCGGACCAACATAATCTGTTTATTGTTCGTGTTATGCTTAGGCTGGACCGGCACAGTTGGCCTGCCTGTTTGGCCAGGTCTAGGGTAGTCGCGTACTCGCGCGTGCCTAGAGAGCAGCAATGCACTCAATTTCGATTCTGGCGTTCAGTGGCAGAGCTGCTATTTGGTAAGTTGAGCGTGCCGGTGCAGGTGCCGGAAATCTGCAGTGAACAGAGTGAATTTCTTCAAAATACAGTAAAACAGTATTACAGCCAGAATTCCAATGCCCACGCACAGAAACACACACGTTTCATGCATAAATCATGGCAACTAGAAGGGGTGTACAAATATCAAGCTTACATTTTGCATAAATCTCATTCACTTTCTTGAAAACCTGTAGATCAGCTAACCTGCAAGTAGACGAACGAAATTACTCCCAGGGTCCATAATATCTTACATCAAACCAAAATTTCATGCAAAGAACATGTACATACATGATTGTTGTCTTGACAACGGAAGAGTAGCTAGCACAGCTAGCTTTCAATATTTCGCCCATGTTCTTCATAACCTGTGACAGAATCGGAGAAACACAAACACATTGTCAGAAAAGAGCACCTTGCAAGTTGCAGCAGATACAGTAGACAGTTAGAGCGCTCTAGTAGCACCCCTCAGGTCCTGGGTTCGACTCCCGCTGGGAGCGAATTTCAGGCTGGGGGAAAAAAATCCCCTCGCTTGCCCCATAAGCCAAAGCACAGGTCTAAAGGCTGGCCCAGGTCGTTGGTCGCGCCAGGTTGTTGGTCGAGGGATCACCCTGGATTGGTCGTTCTCACATGGGCTGATGCCGCTGTGTCAGGGTGGGGCAAGGGTTCGGGGATTTTCTCGATCTGCGTGAGAAGATCTTCTTCTTAATATAAAAGCCCGGGGGGCTTCTTACCCCCCGCAGGTCGAGTTATTTACTAGATGCAAAGGAAGCTATGGAAACTCACACAGGAAACGAAAGGGGTTTTGTAATTGCCAGATACAGATTCAGTATCATCATTCTACATTGTTGCATATACTGTCATATAGCACTAGCCAAATATGTTAAGCCTTTCCACAGAGATATCCAAAACACAGAACAATATATTCGATGCCCAACTCAAACGGCGTTTATGCGTGGACGAAATATCCTAGAAGGAGTCGTCATACTGCATGAAACGGTACATGAGTTACATCGTAAGAAGTTGAATGGGGTAATTTTGAAGCTGGATTTTGAGAAGGCATATGATAAAGTTAAATGGCCTTTCCTATTTCAAACTTTACGTATGAAGGGATTTTCATCCAAGTGGATAACTTGGATTCAATCCTTCATTCATGGGGGTAGTGTGGCTGTTAATGTTAATGGTGAAATGGGTCATTTCTTCCGGACTAGGAAAGGTCTTCGTCAGGGTGATCCTTTATCGCCAATTTTATTTAACATTGTTGCGGACATGCTCGCAATTCTTATTAGACGGGCTAATGAGAGGGGCCAGTTTGACGGCATCATACCCCATCTGGTAGATGGAAGTTTGTCGATTCTACAATATGCTGATGATACGGTGTTATTTTTGGATCATGATGTTGACAAGGCGAAAAACCTGAAACTCTTGTTATGCGCTTTTGAGCAACTATCTGGACTGAAGATTAACTTTCACAAAAGTGAACTTTTCTGTTTCGGAGATGCTGAAGACGCTAGACAGGATTATGTGGACCTTTTTGGGTGCCAATCCGGGGAGTTTCCAATTAGATATCTCGGCATTCCGATCCACTACAGAAAATTGAGAAATGTTGACTGGAGAATGGTAGAGGAACGGTTTGAGAAAAAACTTAGCAGTTGGAAGAGCAAACATCTATCAATTGGGGGTCGATTGACGTTGATAAATTCCGTCTTGAGCAGTCTCCCAATGTATATGATGTCTTTTTTCGCGATTCCAAAAGGGGTTCTAAAGAAATTAAATTATTTCAGATCCAGATTTTACTGGCAAGGTGATGAACATAAGAGAAAATATCGACTTGTGAAGTGGAATATTCTATGCCAGCCAAAAGATCAGGGTGGTTTAGGAATAGCTGACTTAAATCTCAAGAACTTAGCGTTGTTGAGTAAATGGCTTTTCAAGCTTTTAACGACAGATGGTACTTGGCAACAACTGTTGAGAAATAAGTACCTGGGATCTAAACCCTTAGTGCAAGTCGAACGTAAACAAAGCGATTCACATTTTTGGGCTAGTCTGTTGAAAGTAAAAAGGTTTTTCCTCCGGTATGGATCTTTTATTATTAAAGATGGCTCACAAGTCAGATTTTGGGAAGATAAATGGTTAGGCGATAATATTTTGATGAACCAATATCCTGGTTTATACAACATTGTTAGACCAAAATTTATCACAATTTCAGAAGCTTTGGGCTCCTCTCCACCTAATTTTACTTGGAGACGTGATTTAATTGGACCCAAGCTGGTGGAATGGAATAATTTATTAGCTCGATTATCCAATATTCATCTGACACAAGGAAAGGATGAATTTCACTGGTCTTTGCACCCAAATGGGCAGTTCTCGGTGAATTCCATGTATAGAGCGATGAATCAAACACCTGTCCTTAATTTGAATAAACGCCTTTGGAAACTGAAAGCGCCGCTTAAGTTGAAGATCTTTTTGTGGTACCTTAGGAGGGGCGTGGTTCTAACGAAAGATAATCTTTTCAAGCGTAACTGGCAAGGGAGCAAGACATGTTGTTTTTGTCATAGGGATGAGACAATTCAACAGTTGTTTTTTGATTGCCGATTTGCGCGAGCTATTTGGAGTTTCTCTCAAGTGGCTCTGAAGCTAACAAAACCAAGGAATGTAGCACATATGTTTGGTAGCTGGTTATATGGTATACCTAATCATTTGAAATCATTAGTACTGCTTGGGGCAGCAATAACATGTTGGTCTTTATGGTTGTACAGGAATGATATTGTTTTTGAAAAGAACAACTCTTATTCTCCTTTACAGGTTATTTATGCAGTCTCTCATCGACTCCGTTCGTGGGCTATCCTGCAACGACTGGAATTACAGGATATGGTTGTGGTGGCATCGCGACAGTTGGAGCAGTTGGCGAAGGATATCTTTACCCGGGCATATGGGTGACGATCTAGTCTTAGGATTGAATGTCACTAGATTTTGTTCAGTTTTGTTTTACTCATAAGCTGTGTGCCTATTAGGCAGAGGCTGGAAGTTTTTTGTTCCAATGATGTGTATCAACTCGATGTACAGAATTGGGATTTAATAAAGTCTTCCTTATCAAAAAAAAATATAGTAATAGTCCGTGGATAAGGCTTAAAAACATACAGAGCTAATCACAAGGAAATGGTGGGCACTGGGAGTAACTCAGAAACTAAGCTGCGTATGTGTTCACATTTGGACATTGTTTCATCCACATTCTGAAAGAACTTTCTGGGTGGCTCAAAAATGTAAGCAACATTCAGGAACATCAAGGTCTTCACCTGCTCAGTTTGCTCCTCCACGCTTTCAGAGACGAGCTTCCCTGTCTGAAAACAAAAGGTACTCCACATAAGTTATACTGGCACCTAAAACTAGTAAAGCTGCAGACTGAATTCATGATGTAGAGAAATAAGAACAAAGATGAAAGAACAAAAATTGAGCAGCAAACCTCAGGATTTAGGCCAAGAAACCCAGAGACAAACGCAAGATTGTTTGCTTTGATGGCCTGAGTATAGGGGCCTAATTCTGCCTGCGCCTTCTCCGTCTGAACAACCTCCTTTTTAACTAATTAGAATATTTGAAAAGCATCATTAGAATATAACAGCATGGTATAGATTTAACAAGTTTGAACCTTCGAAAAAATCTTGGAAAAAGCCAAGCTATGCAAAACTGTAATAGAGTAGGACAAACAGCACTTCTGCAGTTCTGCTTATTGGTCCAACAAATATGCAAGATCAACTGATGAACCAATTTACGTAACTTGGGCATGTTGATCCTTAAGCCCTTTTTGTACTTCACCTCACTTCTAATCATGTCAGGTGAGCCGCAGTTTGTTCAGCTTCGTTGCATTTTAGAATTGAGAATCATTCAACCCTCTTGCAGCTAGCAGGTATATTACACAGCATTGGAGCATTTATAGGAGTAATTTGCGATCTAGGACCATATACCCCAACCAATATCAATCCAGCAACCATTTTTTGTGGGGGCACCCATGTAGCCTAGTGTGACAGCACAAGGTTGTGGCAGTTAGGGTCATGGGTTCAAGCCCCCATTCCCCTTCTTTAAAACAAAAAATGAAAGATGGTTCCTCATATATATTCTCATATCTATTTATTACTAAGAATCGATGACAAGCGTTTTAGAGTCGTTAAGAAAAAAGAGAAAAAACTAAAATTCTTACAAAAAAATAAAATATCTATCCCTTGATCAAGTAGGTCTTAATTAAACAAAACTATAGCAGCCGTAAGATATTATTGCTTAAATATATATTTCTTCTAGGGCATCGCATGCCAATGGGATTCTATTTGGTATGGCCTCCTTCGTTCATTGCTACACATCATTGTGCGCCCGAACCCATGCCACCACACAGCCGCCGCCGCCGCTGCAATGAGAGGCTGCAACAGCTGCTGCGGGGCCGCTTCCACCTCCGCCGCCGCATCAGCTTCTATCCAGCGTGAACCTGAGGACGACCTCGCCACGGTCGGACGAATCGGGCGACGAGAAGGTAGCCCAAGTCCTTGCGTTTTCCTGCTTCTCCCCACGAATCACAGAACCCGCACGGGATTCGTTGGCTCCGCAGGTGGTTTCCTCGTCGGGGTCGGAATCGGTCAGCGGTGCATGCTGGCAGCAACGTGCTGCGCAAAGCGCGCGACCGCCGCACCGGCAAGAAGGTGGCCGTCAAGTGGGTCCACGGCAAAGGGGCTGGAGGCCACGGCGCGCCAGACCGCCGCGCGTTCGCACGCGAGGCCGGCTGCCTCTACTCGTGTCGCGGCCACCCGTCGATCGTGCAGGTCCTGGACGTCGCCGCCGACACCAAGACGGGGGACATGTTCCTTGTCATGGAGCTCGTCGGCCCCAACCTCCGCGAGCACATCTGGAGGCCGCGCTCTGAGGAGTTGACATGCATGATGATGCGGCAGCTCATCGGCGCGGCCAAGAAGATGCACAACGCTGGCATTATCCACCGGGACATCAAGCCGGAGAACATCCTCGTCAGCTCGGTCGGCGAGCTCAAGATCTGCGACTTTGGGACAGCAACGCCGGTGAAGCCGGCCAGGACATCGTACGAGGTGGGGCGTGTCGGCACAATGCAATACAGCTCGCCAGAGTAGCTCACTGGCAGCCGGCACTACAGCCCAACCGTGGACATGTGGGCACTCGGGTGCGTGATGGCCGGCCAAGTTCCTCACTGGCGCTCCCCTATCCAAGTCAGAGGCAGAGGAGGACATGCTTGCCGAGGTGTCCGACCTACAAGACCTGATGAGCTCTACTGGGACGCCGGACTTCGAGTGCCTGCCGGAGCTGTCGCAGGCCAAGCGTGAGGTCCTGGCCGGCCTGTTGGCCTTCCACCTCGACGAGAGGCTCATAGCAGCGGAAGCGCTGGAGCACCGGTGGTTCCTTTGCTCCTTCCATTCCTAGGCGGCATCATAGTCGCGAGAGAGGGACGACGTGGTCACGACTCGCGAAGAAGGCAACCGCGTCCCGATGGAGACGGGGAAACTTTTCTCGGCCTCGCGACGTGTATTCCCTTCTCCGTGGATCCCCGTGGATTGGGCTGGTAATTACCCCGTCCATGCGCTATCCAAATGCTGCCTCAAGTTAGCCCAGGGAAATTTTCCACGGGCCAAATTCTCCCCGGGAAACGAGGGAGATCCTGGTCAAATCTCTGGCTGCCGAGCCCTTAGAGCAAGTATAATAAGAGGCTGTTAGAGCAGGTACAATAAGATTTAGTCAGCAGGCTATAGCAAATATAATATCAACCAAATCTTACGTGGTAGAGAGAGAAAGGAAAAGAGGGAAGGAAGCTGGCTACTAAATTACAGCTAGCTATAGCACGTAAAAATATGCATTTCACTCTCTTACACGTGGGGCCAAATAGTTATTGTAATAGCTACCTTATTGTATGAACTATTTTTTTGAAGGCTATAAATGAAATGGACAGGTGTTATAGCCACTAGTTGGCTATACTATTGTACTTGCTCTAAGTAGGCTGTATGCTGAGGTGGAAGAGAGAGAAGAGAGGTGGGCTGTAAGAGCAAGGCTAATAATACAGCCTTCAGCTGGCTGTATGGACACTTACAGTCCACTTATCAGTCCATTCATATAGTAGTTTACAGCCAGCTGAAGGCTGTATGACCCACCCCTTTGTCTCACAAAGTTTCTTGGTTCTTGTGCTTCAGCTGGCTGTAAACTTACAGCCCACCTCTCTTCTCTCTCCTCCTCTCTCTCCTCCACCTCAGCATACAGCCTACTAACAGCCTCTTATTATACTTGCTCTAAGTTTACAGCCAGCTGAAGCACAAGAACCAAGAAACTTTGTGAGAGAAAGGGGTGGGTCATACATCCTTCAGCTGGCTGTAAACTACTATATGAATAGACTGATAAGTGGGCTATAAGTGTTCATAAAACCAGCTGAATGCTGTATTATTAGCCTTGCTCCTATTCCTGGTGGGTTCGTGTGATACTCAAATAGGACAATGGAGATAAGCACTAAAGTGCGGCCGCCGAGGTTCAGGGAGGTGATCCAGGTTCCCAAGAAGGTGAGTTGCCTGTGCAATTCAGTTTAATTGTAGTGCGCTACAGGGACGAGCAGATTTTGGTTCGACCGGTTTAGTATTTGATAGTGGAAAAGTAGAGGATACGAGGTGCCAAACAAGCATACTGCCGTTGGTGTAACCTGGTCCGTTGGCACCCAACACCACTATACCCCACACGCTAGCACGCTCTCACAGTCACAGGTGACAAAGCCGAGCCAGAAACACGAAGGACAGCATGGCCCCCAATGTCAATGTACAGTGCCATGATTAAGAACAACATTTGTGTCAAGTAGATTTGATGGAGATCACCAAAGACAGCCTAGAATACTTGCGAGTAAATTCATCAGCGAGACATATATGCATGAATGGATCGTTATAGAGATCACAATTAAAACTCATAGATATCCTCCACAACTAGAACTTTGATATCTCATCTCTCTACCAAGGCTTCATCAGATCTATAGCAAAACATCAGTAAAAAGAATTTCGGTAGACATGCTAAGAAGGTCGATCCTCATAAGCTTCTACCATCTTTTGTTT
Source organism: Dendrocalamus latiflorus (assembly GCA_017311315.1). NCBI lineage: Eukaryota > Viridiplantae > Streptophyta > Magnoliopsida > Poales > Poaceae > Dendrocalamus > Dendrocalamus latiflorus. The sequence continues at coordinate 20,837,793 of CM029671.1, read as the reverse complement.
ACATAACCACTCCATTCGCAATTTGCACAACAAAAAAAAAAGCGTAACATAACACAAAAAGAAATACCAGGGTACCGTTCGATTTGTACTGTTACCCAATTTGAGACTGGCGTGTCTAGCTAGCTAATGCGTTGCCATCGAGAGATTAATTAATGGAGGCGCACGACGACGCAAGCGATGTCGTCCTTGCTGCCCCGGTGGAGCGCCTCGTCGACGAGCCTCACCGCCGCCTCCCGGGCGTCCCTCGTGCCCCTGATCTCGTCCGCCGCCTCCTGGTTCGACATCACCATCCAGAGCCCGTCGCTGGCCAGCACGACGAGCTCGGTGCCGCCGCCGCCGCCGCCGTCCTCGATCGCCACGTCCGGATCCGAGCTGATGTGCTCCTTGATCGACCGGTCCCCGAACGCCCGCGACATCGCCAGCTGCGCGTCCACGCGAGGCACATCTCCTGCACGTACATGTACCAACAGCATCAGCACGTGTATGTAGTGTATCATATATGCTCATGGTGAAGTCAAGATGGCGATGAAAACGTACCGTGGATCTCGGTGACGAAGCCGCCCCTGCTCTCGATGGCGCGGCGCTCCCGGAGCGGCTCGTGGTCCACGGACAGCTGCCTCGCCTTGCCGCGCTGATCGCACGCCACGGCGCGGGAGTCCCCCACGTTCGCCACCACCAGGGTCTCGCCGTTCACCAGGATCGCCGTCACCGCCGTCGACCCGCCGCGGTGCCGCCTGGTGCTGTCGTCGGCGCCGTCGTCGCGCGCCTCCTCCTTCGTCTTTAGCAGCTTCCGGTCCGTGCGGTGGTATGCGCGCCGTATCGCCTCCATCGTGTCCGTCCAGAAGTCCGGCTGCCATTGAGCACCGAGCACGTCAGACCATGCATGCAAGAATCAGACACTAGTTAGGCAGTGCCGTCAGTGTGCGGCCTACTTCGCTGAGGATGTTGTCGAACAGATGCTCGCGGAGGTAGGAGGCGACGTCGGCGCCGGAGTGGCCGTCGAACACTTCGAAGAGGCCGACTTCGTTGCCGTCCTCCAGCCGCCGGAACTCGGCCACGTGGCGGTCCTCCATGCCGTGCGGCATCTTGCCCTCCACCAGGTGGAACCCGTACGTCACCTTCCGGCGGCCGGACGCCTCGCTGCTCCTGCCTCTGCCCATCTCGCGGACCGCCTCCTGCTCATTGCGGTTCTCCTCTCCTCCAACCTAGTGGTAACTCACGCACAGTCACAAACAATTCTTCTAAATACGCAAGCTTAATTTGGGCATGGTTGTCGTCGACGATGAGAGAGAGTAAAGAAAAGAACCTTGAGATTCTGTAGGGAGGCCATGCAGCTCGAGTTCTTTGCAACAAGTGCTGCAACGCTCAACAATTTGTATCTCGCGGTATCATTTATACGCGGCATGTGCTAGCCGCCGTTCTTCTGAGTTTCTCGCTGAGCGGCGAAAGATTTTGGGTGTTCGGGCCGTCGCTGCGCGCTCGACACGCGCAAGCTCCGGTCGCGGTCGTGGCGGCACGTCGGAGGAGCACCTGGCGGCTAGCTGGTAGCCCACCACCGGCTGGGCGGTCTTGTTGCCTCCACGTCTAGGCTTCGACTTCAACGCCCCGCGGCTCGCGATTATCTGCTGCTGCCCTCTCTTTTTTAATCGTCCATTTAACCATTAGGGTATTGATAAACATCATCCGGATTTTTCTTTCTAACTATCATCTAGATTTGTGATCATTGGATTCGAGATCCAAGGGCCACAAATTCTTCCCACCCCCTCCAAAAAAAATTCACCCCCCTCCAAAAAAAATTCTCCCCCTTCCAAAAAAGAGACTGTTGCATCTCTAATCCAACGGTCCGAAATTTGGATGATTATTGCGAAGAAAACATCTGGGTGATACCTATACACACCCTAAACATTAACATATTTTCAAGGGTTTTATTGGATCTCTCCTATTTCTAAAATCTTTTTTTTAAATTTTTTTATAGTAACTAACTTTTAAATAAGGTATCTAGATATGTCTATAAATATAGAGCGTATTTTATGTTCCAATGTAAAAATTAATGTGATGTTTTTTATGCTCCTAATAAATATATAGTTTTATTTGCAATTCTCTATATGCATGCATTAAATATAGTGCTCAGAGATAATAATTAAAAGTAATATAATTATTTTCACTATCTTCTTAGTCTTAGTCTATGAGATAAGAAGAAATACATCTTATAAAAACTTGAATGGAGTATTTATAAAGCGTACGTACCCATGCTGTAGTACCTAACCTGGAAGAAGAGAAAGTACATAAAAATCGGATAATTTCTGAAAATCACGGCAGGGCATAAATCCTGTTCAGGCAAAAGGGAATGCAACTACGCAAGCGGCTGACTGGAACTGGCTAAGCATAAGAATACAATGTGACCAAATTAGTGGCTTGATGTCAACATAGCAAGGAATAATCTGCTCTTGCTCGGTTCCAGAATGACATGCTGCAAAGTCAACGAACAGAAACTCATCCTTACCTTAAGTTAACGACGATAAAACCGACAATTATCATCGCAAAGCAAGAACAGAGCAAAGATTACCTTGATTTGAGTCCTTTCGTATGTGCATGTGACATGAACCAGCCCATCGGAAGTCTGAACCACAGCAGCGTACGAGAACTCCATACCATGGGTCTCCTCCAGTGTCAGCACATCCTCCCACGTGTTGCCGTCGTCCAAGAAGACGGCGACCTCAAGCACGCCTCTCGAGGTAGAGTTGTGCACCAGCACCAGCCTCCCATCCCTCAGCGGCTCAGCTTGACTCCATCAATGCCTTCCATTCCACCACAATGAGAGCATTAGACAAGCAGCAATGGAAGAAGAACTACAACGCAGCAGTGGACGGGCGCTGCAGCATCCGGATTGCGCCACCGTTAGTATGGTAGATGACTGGCTGAATGGCACCCATGGGTTCGCCTTTGACGTAAATTGGCCCGTACTTCTTCCATGTATGAGTATGACCGTGGTCCTTGGTGACCTAGGTAAGACGAAATGTTGAGACGGGTAGGAGATATCTTCAAGACCCTGATGAACAGTTGCTACCGTTGGTTGATTGGAGTGTGCTGTCACCTCAAGCCAAGCACCCCATGAGTTCCAGCTTTCGACTGCTGTTCCACAGAGCAGGTGACCATCCTCAAGCAAGAGAGGCTGCATTGTGAAAGCACAGGTATAAGAGTGTTTATTGCTTCTGAGATATGGCTCCATGGAATAATTAATGGTAGTAAAGGTATCACGTATCAGCATCAAAATACCGAGCAATCATGAAACATTGTGTGTACCTTGTTCTTGATTGGACCAAGGATACCAGGTGGAAGTTGCTCTCTCTTAGACCAGGTAACCCCACCATCCAATGAGCGTTTGATACATCCGCTCCACCTAAACAAAATTATGTTCAGATGAACAATAGTGTACTCCAGTATGTGCATATACAATTTTCTGGCATGTTAAAATTGCAGATAGGGAGATTAATCCCTCACCCTTCAATGGTCCTGCCTGTTAAAGGTATTTGTGGTATTTCCTATTGTCTTATAGTTTAATTTTGTGTCCCTTAAGCCTTGTACTATATATTGCCCGTTAGGCTGTGCAATACATCTAACATCAATTCATCCATTCCTCTTCTCCTCTTAACATGGTATCAGAGTACTAGATTTTTACTAGCCTCCGCTTATCTGCCGTAGCTGCTGCCCTCGGGAGACAATCTCCACTCTCGAGGGCGGCTCCTCCTAGTTGTAGTTTAGTATCAAGTAGCAGCAGCAAGTAAAGAGAAGATCATTTGGCGTTGAGGAAACAGTGGCTCCACCATCAGATCCGGCCATCGGGAGGTGACCGAAGGGGTCCTCATCGCCATCGCCAGACAAACCCAGGTGAAGCTCGCGTTGTCGCCATCGGACTGAGCCGAGGAAGCCACGTCGCCGTGCTCCGGCCCCTTGAGCACGCCTCATTGCCGCTGGTTGTCTTCTTCTTGCCTCTGGCCTCGATCCGCCCCCTGATCTAGGCGTCCTGTCGTTGGGAATCATCGTCTTAGTTGGATCTAGGCTCGGCTTCGTCTCCGCCTTTGGTGAGCGCCACCAAGCTGACCTTCATTGTTGTGGAGCTCGTCTCCACCAACGTCAGGGCTAGATCCGCTCAATCACGACGCCGCCAAATCATCTCCAGCTAGATCCGCCATCGTCATGCCTTCCCTGACTCGGATCCACTTGGATCTGGTTAGATTTGCCATTGCTGGCCAAGGAGCCAAGCCCCCAGAGTTCTCGTTGCCGACGCCAACTGTTCTTGCTCCGCTGCCATCGTCCTCTTCTTGGACCGTCGCTGCAATCTAGATCCAATCTGGATCTGGCTGCCACTGCCTTCAAGGGTCCATCGACGTTGCCTCTGCTTCTCGGGCCATCACCTACACAGCCTTCCCTGCTTCAACGCCGGCGGCTCGAGCTTTAGCTTGCCTGGTTCTGCTCGCGCCGGCAGGTGTCCGAGCGCCTTCGCCTCTGAATATGCTCACGCTGCCGTGCTACTCGACCTCCTCATGAGCATATATGCTCCTCATTGCTGTCGCCCTGGGCTCTCTCTCTGGCCATCGTCGCCTCAGGCCTCTGTTTCCTCGAGCTACCGTCATCGCTACCTCTCCTGTCCCAAGCTGCAGCAGATCTGTCGGAGGAGGTTGCCTCCACCCTTGGGGGCGGTCGTCGATCGTCGTTCCTTGACTTCAACCATGCCGCCGTTGTGTGCAGCTGCTGCTACCGCCTTTGCTCCTTCACTTGAAGCGTTGCTTTGCTTGGAGCTGGCTTTCGCTTGTTAGTTGGGCTCTCGGTGGTGTGGGCCTCATGGGCCATGATTTGCCTTTGATTGGGTAGCACATGTTGGACTTAAGCCTGTTGTATTACTTACATTTTACTCTGTCAAAGCTAGTGACCTAAGATGAGCTCACATTCACGTTGTGGTCGTGATTCTCGTTTAGTCTGCTAGTTAGTGGAGCTATGGTTTCGCTGAACGTGGGATGGCGCGGCTGAAGCGGATCATGTAGCAAGAATATGAAATAAGTTTAGCCTTTGCTTTGTATTCGGATCCTATAAATCATTACTATTATAAAAGAACGAGTTGGTAGTCGTACGTCCATTCTCCTCCAACCGTCCTATTTCTTTAACTTCTCACCACTCTCTACTTCTCAATAGATCAAAGCAACTCTCTTCCACAGCATGATTATTTATACATCTAATAAATTTCGTTGCAACGCACGGGCACATTACTAGTTAGAAAAGAAAGCTAAGAAAATCTGCACAGTTGAGCACAGCACAAAAACTTCTTTGTCTCGTGGTCGTAGTCGAGTACTCGTGGTCTGACTCAATAACAAGAACCAACTCAGTAACAAGAACAGAGTACTGGTCTGACTGCAGCCAACAAGCCGGTTAGACTGCCAACACCACTCCAGTCAGACCGCCATTCAATGGCTAGTTAGACCGCTACACTCTGGTCATACCGCATTTCTAATGCCGGTACTACTGCAACAGGTCTCCGACCAAAACCTCCAAAAGACATTTGAAAAATAGCTACCGCCAACAAAGGGCCGGTACTACCACACACCGATCTGATCGTCATGCAACAACTGATTAGACCATCGGCCGGTCTAACCGCCAGCCCAAGGCTGATCAAACCGTCGCCACATTGATAATAATGAGTTAAAATGCAAATTTTCAAAATCAAACTCAAGCAACAAGACACAAAGAATATTAAATACTCATCATTCTCATGGAGCTGCCAACACATGGTCATAAAACATCCATTCATCCATTTCTCTTCTCTTAACACTGCCGACTTTGTAGAAGAGGAGGATTTCACCAGAAGGAAGCTGAAAAAGAACAGGGTTCCACATAGGCACATTTGGCACTTCATCGGCTACTTCTGGAGCGTGCCATGAGCCGTTCTGTAATAGGTGAACTTCATTGAATGTATTGACTATCAAGAAACAATAAAAAACAGATATACTGCAGGATCGTTAATCCATTTCAGAATAAAAAGGATGAATTTGAAGCATTTTAGCAGACATATAATATCTCTGCAACCAAATTTTGACATCGTGAGCGCCTTCCTGTGTTCCCCCAAAATAGGCCACTAAGAACATTTTCACATTTTGTCCTCAACCTAATCCACAAGGGCATGCATATCTTATCATGAGAAGAGTCAAGATAAACCATCCAAAAAGTTTGGAACAGGAGGACAAAGATAGGAACTTAATCTGACCTCAACAATGGTGGAAGCATGACAGCTTTCAAAAGGTGCGCTTCCTGCAGGAAATGTGAACTCTTCCTTCAATATGTTCCACCTGTTGGTCATTTCTGTATCGCTATATATACAGAGCAACAAAAATTAGTTATTTGAACTCGGTTTCCACACAAGTATGAGTTATCCATCAATTGGTCATGAAAGAAAAGGAATAATGTATCAGTAGTTGGTAGAAGCATTGGCTTAAATTGTTTGAAGACAATATTATTGTTATTTAAAAACAGTGGACAATCTACAATGCATCATATTTTCTTATGACATTCGTGTTACACCATTGTTCATTTTATTCTTCAAGAGAACTCTTCATTCTTGAAATATAGTGTTTCACTTTATGGAAGCTGAATATGCCGTTTCCTTTTTTTTTTTTTTGCAATTTCCTTATGGAAAGTGGAATCAGCAGATAATTGCAATTCATTAAAAAAAAACTCGACCTGCGGGGGTAAGACGGCCCCCGGGCATTTCAGCTTAAGAGAAGATCCTCTCACGCAGATCGAGAAAACCCCCGAACCCCTGCTCCACCCTTACACGGGGGCACCGTTGCCTAGGTGAGAACGACCAACGACCGGGCCGGGGATAATTGCAATTCATGATAAATGATTTTATCCCAGTGTTGAATAGAGATCCTGAGAATATCAAGCACAGAGCCTCACTTTCTGATTCTTTTATGTTTGCATGCCACAGAGTTCACCAGAAAATAGAAATCATTTAGTGCTACTATCTGGGAGTAGAGAGAAAATTAACAGATCAAATTGCCAAATTATACAAAACTACAAAATATAGATGCAAGGATGATGATGACAACTTAGAAGAACTAAGGCATACTTGAGAGTAGGCAGGTCAAACCGCAAATCCACGTCAGCAAGAGAGAAATAGGGTCGATTGGGATATCAAGTAGCCAGAAGTCAAGAGTTACTTGGAAACTTGCAAGTATGCTTCATAAAGAGTGTGCAAGATCACAGATTCCCACGTAACTTCCAAGATTCTTTCACAAAGAGAGGAACAGTATAGAGTGCCATGGGTCCTTAACAAATGCCTAATACAACAAGTTGAGCTTTGAACCCTTTTGGTCAATGTCTGATCACATGGCTGCTTATTAACATATTCACCATCACAAGCTGATGACTGCTTCAAACAAAACTTGAGTGGGGACCAGGAACTCATATACTTATATAAAATTGGTAAAGAAAATGTGCATGTTTGTCTTTTCTTCTCCTTTTGTTGTGTTGCTTTCGAAATACTTGCCATGATTATGGTTCCTGGACAATGAAATACTTTATAAATTTTGTTCTGGTGCTCTTTTCCAAAAAAAAAAATTCACAATTACTTGCCGTTCACTGAAAAGCCGCTAGCAACCTAGAACCAAAGGCCAATTGAGTTTTGTTGAATAATTGTGTGTTGTCTCATAGGATTCCCACACCCTTTATTTATAGTGGCAAGGTTACAATCTGACTCTAGTGCAACTAAAGACTTGCATATGACTTGGACTCTTATTAAACTCATATTAAACTCTAATACTAACTCTCCAACACCCCCTCAAGATGGGCATGAGATAAATCATGGCCATCTTGTTACATAAAGCAAAACTTTCATTAGAATCTAATACTTTACTAAAGCTATTGCTAACTCCATGGCAAATACCACCACCAAGACGTCCACCTCTCCCAAAGTTACCTCCAACATCATGATCGACACTGCCTCCAAGACTGTCGTCCTTGTTCACACTGCCAACATCACCATCATCCTTGCTGTTAGCACCAACAACATCGCGCCACACCACCACATGAGACGCAACCTCCAAGTGCCATCACCTACACCACCAAAATCATCACCCTAACCACCTCTAACCCAGCCTCAACTAACATCAAGTTCTCCACCTTCTCTATCACACCCTTAGTCTTGATCTCCTCCGCCTCTACCCACATGCCTCAAGCCTTGGCTTCTACCGTCTCCACCTCTAGCCCCCGGCCACCTTGGCCTCTATCACCTCTCCCTAACACGCCCATGACCAACTCGGCTTCCACCACCTCTCCCAGCACACCCTCGACACCCTTGACCTCCACCTTCTACCAACACATCTCATGACCTCTCCAGCAACGCCACCTTGGGCCTCCTCCATAGCCACTACCAACACCAATACCTGCACCACTACACATCAGAGATGCTACCAACTAGGGGTGAAAACAGCCCCAAAACTTGTCGATCGATCCATACTTTTTCAGATTCGGCTAGCGTCAGCTTGGATAATCTTCGTCTAGCATCGGCTCGAAAACGAAAACGGCTAGTTTTTATCAGAAACGAATACGAATATGGTATGACACTATCCGACGAATACGGATTCAGCTAGCCGGCCCAAGACACCATTCGGCTATTTGGATCTAACCACATCTATTCATCATTAACCCATCTAACCACGATAGAGAGACACTAGACTTCTTGGGTTCCACCCATCTAGCTGGCCCAAGTCTCCGCCAATCCCCTCATCCATCCATTCCCCACACAGCAGAGAGACACTAGCCTTCTTGCCTTCCACCCATCTAACCACCCACCTAAGCACATCTTCTTAATTGCCAATGAAGCAGAATCGGTGCTCTCTTCCACACACCGTCAATGACTCGCTAGCTACTAAACCACCCGGCATGCTTTCACCAAATCGCGTGCATGTGCATGGTGAGAAAATGTTGCAGGAGGGATGAGTCCAACAATTTTGGTAAACCTCAATCTAATGAACTCTTACCCATAATCACGACCACTTAATCACCATCTATGCCATAAATTCTAACTCATCATTGACCTTTCCTATCATATCCCCTTTCAAGTTGTCATTCACCTAGCTAGCCACGACCATCCCACATGCTATGTACTGATCGATTATCGAGTATATTTCTATTGTGGATGAAAATACTTATGCTTGTTCAAATTTCATGAATGCTTTGATAAGATAAGTTTTCATTGATTTTGAATGTACAGTTTAAGGGGTTTCCATGTTTTGATAAATATTCGTGGCCGTATTCGTTTTGATTCGAATTCGCTTCGTATCTGTATTCGACATTATTCGTATTTGTATTCGTATCTGAGGTATTCGTATTTGTATATACATCCGAAAAAATATAAAAACAAATATGGTAGAGCTATTATCCGTCCGTATCCAAGCCGTTTTCACCCCTACTACCAACTCTACAAATCCAACACCAAATACCACCAAAGCAAACACCACACCCCCTGCTCCACTATCACCACCGAGCACACTCACACTGCCTCCTCCAAAACCATCAAAACAACTATCTGACCAATCTTCTCCCCCTGTTTCAGGGCATCTACCTTGCCCCTGAACCTTCACCACCATCACAATACCTTCCAGCACAACCTCTGTTACCATCATCACCTAAGTCTCTCGCCACCATAACCAGCATTCCCTATTGCCAATTCCTTCTCAACCGTCACCTCCACAGCAACAACTCTCCAATTCAGATCCAAAACCTCGTCTCCTCCTTTCACTAGCAAAGCACCTCCAAACCCAACACCCTCTACAACACCTGATCTCCTCTCCTCTCTAGATCTACACACCCCACTCACCAACCTATGTCGTGCGTCTTTCTCACGATCACGACAATCACCTCAAGCAACAATCACAGCCCACACAAGTGCCCAAAACATCAACATCACCATCACAATAACAGAATAATAAAATATTATTTCTCTGTCAATCTCATCCTCCTTATTCTACACATCCATATCAGCAGCAGCAGACAACTATCTCTTCCTTTCTTCTTTCTTACATCACACCGATTCATATCGGGATCGGGATCCCGACAGCAAGCAATGCAGTGCAGCTTCTCTTCCTCCTCTCTACTATCCTCGAGATGCGACCCTGAACATGAAGAACTGCGTAGCTGCGACAACCAGTGGCATTGGCCCACATGGTTGCACCCCTGACGGCGGCGGCGGCGAAGGTCCGTGTGCTCGTATACCTATGCGCGGCGGCACGCCCCCGGCCTCTCCCGCAAGGCGCTGCAAGGCTGCTTAGCGGTGGCCTCACGAGGTGACCTCATGCAACCCGGCCGGCCACGGCTCGCTCCCATGTGACTCGGCCGCGGCGGACCACGTGCAATGGGACAACGGCGGCCGATGGATCAACTAGGACTGATGACGACGGTTTGAGATGGACTGGCTCTGATACCATGTTGAATAATTTGGAGAATAATTGTGTGTTGTCCCATAGGACCCCACACCCTTTATTTATAGTGCTAAGGTTACAATCCAACTCTAGTACGACTCATGACTCGCACATGACTTGGACTCACACTATTTGGACTCTTATTAAACTCATATTAAACTCTAATACTAACTCTCCAACACTAGCAACCCTGAACCAGAGGCCAACTGACTTTTAATTAAAACCCTGTAGTGTAATAGAAGAATTCATCTTCCACATGGTCTTGAACTCTTGATAGATCCAAGAGTCATGACAAAACAATTGTTTCACTTTCTTCTAACCCACTGTGATATAGTAATATCTATCAGAGCTCACATGTTCATCTTCATGTCGTTACATTCTACAAGCGCTCAATTGCCTTTTTCTGAAAATTGAAAGTCAAGATTATAGTACTAAGATGCTATTGTAAGAAGGTTTATATGCTCTGTAGATGTTTATGATTCAATCAAAGTCTGGGACCCTCAACTCAATAGTGAAGCCTTTCTTAAACAATACAAACGTAACAAATATATTACTATATCAAGATGGATTTTATGGAGAAGTGATAACAGATAGCCAAAATTTATTTGTTGAAGTTGCGTCAGAGCGAAAGGCACATCGCAACCAAATGAATAATATATTTGATTGGCACAACAAAAGAGAAAGGGAAAGAACTGCCATATAATGAACACCTTATGCAAAATTGTGGGGCATATGTACTATTGTTCAAATTATTATCTCTATTAAGAGGAGCCTGGGAAATTATTCATTAGGTTGCAATTGCAAGCAATTATTCAAACAAGCAAACATACAAAGCTGCATTGAGCATCAATTGAGCTGAAAAGTACATCAACAGAGTCTAGCCAGTATGATGTAATGGTCACACCAAGTATGTGGAGATAAATTTAAGTGCCATGCAATTGCCAGCCATAAGTCTCCCTATAGTTGCACTCTTACAATCTCACCATCCCACTAGGTTGAAGAACAACATGCTGCAAAGCATTAAAGAACACTCTTTAAAAAATGTGCTAATTGACAGAAAAGTATTGTTAAACAAGATTGGTGTTTTCTTTTGCAGGCATCAGAGAGATTACCTTAATCTGCGTCCGGTTGTATGTGTATGTAATATGTATGAGCTCATCCATGGTCTGAATCACTGCAGGATATGAAAACTCCATACCTTTGGTATCCTCCAATGTCATTACTTCGCTCCATGAATCACCGTCATCCAAGGAGACAGCAATTTTGAGTGTGCCCCTGCTGAAGGTGTTGTAGGCAAGTAGTACTCTTCCATCCTTAATTTTAACCCCATCGATCCCTTCAGGCGTAATGTCCAGTCATGCAAAGAGAGTGTTATCAAATATTGTTCAGAAATTCCCGTCTTCAAGTGTTTGGAACTTCAAACTGTTTATTGATGTGTCCCCACTCCCCACCATATGTGGTCTTTAAAGAGAATTCGGACATTTCCAATACTACAAAAGGGTACTGAAGCAAAGAGAAAGCTAATTTAGCTAGAAGGGTGAATCACAAACCAGAATTTGGGTTAGGAAGCTCAGTCACATGCACATAACTCCATGTCACACCTCCATCAATGGAATCGGCCATGCAGACACGACCAATTGTCTCAAAAGATCGAAGCAACACTCGAATAGTCCCATTGGTCATCCGGTAGGGAACTGGCTGAATCACCCCAAGTGTTTCACCTTCTATATATATAGGGCCATACTTCTGCCATGTCCGGCCAGCATCTTTTGTGACCTATATTGTTAAGATGACTTGTTAGAACCACAATGTAGGATGTGAGAAACACTTGATCCCATTTTTTACAGTATTTCTCAAAAACTGGCAGATACAGATACCTCAAGCCATGCACCCCAAGAGTTCCAGCTTTCAACTGATGACCCACATAGTAGGCGACCATCTTCAAGCAAGAATGGCTGAATTGGAGAATATGGCATTATAAACCAATCAAATCAATCTGTGCTGAAAACATGGCACCATGCTGAAAAGGCCACTAAGATACTACCGTCTTGTTAATGTTCAGCAACAATTGTGCTGTCAAATGTGCCCACTTCTTATTTCAACATAAAGAAAATGCTGTGCTAACATGCGAGGCAAAGCAAAAGGCCAAAAAATTAGACATGCCTTGTTCTTAATAGGTCCAAGGATACCAGGTGGTAGCTGCTCCCTCTCTGACCATGTTATGCCACCATCCAATGATCTTTTCATAGCACCACTCCACCTGAAGAAGTTATGTTTAGCATCAGATCATCATATATAGTTGCATTCATAAGTTCCATTTTGTGTCATCCACCTGCTCTATCTTGCAGTTCTCTCGTCATGAATCATAGATAACAGATAAAGACATAAGAGGCCAAATAACAAAAATTAAGTTCTTACTTCTGGACTTCTTGACCAATCTTGTAGAAGAGAAGCAGCTCCCGAGATGGGAGTTGAAATAGAACAGGATTCCACATGGGCACCTCATCTTGTTCATCAGCCACTTCTGGAGGATGCCAGTAACCATCCTACAAATGTAAGGTTCTTAGGAAGAACTGCTCTCCTAGGTAAAGCATAAAAGAAGAAGTATCTTGGATGGATTGAACCCACACTGTATCTCTGCAACCAGATGTTGACATCTGGAGCACCTTCCATGGATCCACCAAAATAAGCCACCAAAAAATTGTCTTTCTCAATCTAGTAAGACAAAATTCACTTATCAATAATTATACTTGTCAGAAACTCTGTTGCATCCAGAAGCCATATACCTCTACAATAGTGGAAGCATGGCAGCTATTGAAAGGGGCACTTCCAGCTGGAAATGTGAATTCCTCCTTCACAATGCTCCACCCAGAGGTCATATTCGCAGTCGTGTTGATAATGTTATCAGTGATGTTTTCCATCTTCTGTCCAATTTCCACTCTACTGTCATTCAGGTTAGCGACAACCTTCAAGGATGACTTCTGAATCCTATTTAGACATAAGCAATTAGAAATCTACTAGATAATAGTCTTTCATGGGGCTATAGAAAGGAAAAACAGAACTTACCCTTGAACAGGCCTTGAATTGGTGTTGATCTCATGCAATGACCTAGAGGATGCGATGGTGAAGTTGAAAAGTTTCTTGTTCAAGAAGATCCAACGTGGCGAATCAAAAATGAAGAAGAGCAGGGTAAATAGCAGTATGGAGGCTGTAGCCTTCCGTACACATTGTTGCTTGCTGCAACTGTAGATAGTGAGCATCACCCTCTGCAGGTGCGTCCCTGCAGCAGCTTAGTACAGAAGATAGGTTTCAGTTACAGTCCATTATAATCTACAAAATGGAACAAGAAGAGGTAGAGGAAAAGGGGGCATTGGGCACAAAGAGAATTTTAAAAAAAATCAAGATAGCTGTATGTATTGCTTGCTGAGCACAAAACAACGTTACAAACACATCGACTAGCAGATTTTCATGCTCACACGATCACTCTTCTGTCCACCCCATGGTCCATATCAAGAATCCTTTCACAGAAACAGACCTCTCCTTCCTCAAAGCTCAAAGTTGTAACAAGGTATTTGTGTAATGCAATTTTCCCAAAAGTTGGGCTTTGTTTTCTTCTAGGCTGAAGAGGACTAAAAAAACTCCCTCTGGTTGAAAGCTAATACTACTATACTCACACTCTAAGAAGAACTCACCACATCAAATCAAGTCAAGAGAACAAGTTCATTTGGTAGAAAAAGAAGTCACAAAACCCAGCACCTCACTAGAATCTGCATAACTCTTGGACTCATTATCTGTTCCTTGCCCCTTTACCTCTCTAACGAAGGAGGGGGGAGGAGGTGGGGGGAGAAAATTCTGCAACAAGAGACCTCCATGGATCTGTTCTCCCCCCAATGGATACTGCTTCCTGACTCACCGGACAACCGCATTGGCCAAGAAAAGAAGAAGGATCAAGCGGGAAGTGAACGAGTGAACCGCGGGTGTTCCTTGGCCAAGAACCGCCGAGATCAAGACAGGAGACGGCGAAGAAGCATCTACGACGCAGAGTCGCAGACTCACTAACCTCTACGACGTCCGTCGACGTGGGAGGACTAGGAGAGCAGCGAGGAGCTTGAGCGGTGGAGACAAGAGACAGGCAGGCAGCACCGGGAAATGGAACTGTGGACGGAAGATAAAGGGATAATTGATTATATAGGACTGAGTTGAGAGGATTTTAGCAAAATAGGATCAAGTTATTTGTACTCGTAAATATAGGACTGAGTTGAGCTACTTCTTGCAAATATAGGACTTTTCCAATTTTAATTTCATTTTCATTTTCTAGTCCTTTTTCTCTACGCGAAATGACTCTTTTGCCCCTTCCTCCCTCGCCTCCGGCCGCTCCAGCGCCGCGCCGCGCCGCTGCTCCCCCGCGCCGCGCCGCCGCTCCCCCGCCCCGCCCCGCCTCGCTCCGGCGCGGGGCGGGGGAGCGGCGGCGCGGCACGGGGCGGCGCTGGGCGGCGGCGGCGCGGCGCTGGAGCGGCCGGAGGCGAGGGAGGAAGGGGCAAAAGAGTCATTTCGCGTAGAGAAAAAGGGCTAGAAAATGAAAATGAAATTAAAATGGGAAAAGTCCTATATTTGCAAGAAGGAGCTCAACTCAGTCCTATATTTACGAGTACAAATAACTTGGTCCTATTTTGCTAAAACTCTCTCAACTCAGTCCTATATAATCAATTTTCCCGAAGATAAAGACGGGTGGTGGTTGGTCTCGGCTCGGCTTGGCTTCGGTGGGGGCCCACCTGGCAGCTTCACACTAGGGGAGGGGTCAACGCGTGCAGGGGAAGGGAAGGTGGAGCTGGCCGGAGCCCCACCATGTGGCCTCTGGCCCTCTGGGCCTGCCTGCAGCCTCCCTGTGGGTCTCCCGTCCATGAAGGTGGGAATTCAAGGGTGCGTAAATGGGATCACAAGGGTGCCGAAAGTTCTTGTCCGCAAATACAAAAGGGAGATTGGATCATATACCCTCTCTTTAGTTGGGAAATTGAGGATTTATCCTTCACATTTTAATGACACGTGGGATCATCCTAAGTCACTGACACGTGGGTCAGGAGGGTAAATCCTCAATTTCCATCTAAAGGGATGGTATATGATCAATTTTTTCAATACAAAAAGGTGAGGCATATGTCTACTTCTGGATTTTTTTAATAATACGTATTTATTAATATTGCATAAATATATCATTGCTAGAAAAATTATATAAATAACCTTTTGTCGCTATTTAAAATGATGATAATCTTACGTAAAATTCCGTGTGACGATCAGCAGATCTCTATCGACAAATAAATTGACGACATAACATCTATTGCCTGTTGAACCAACAATAGGGCATGTCGTCAATCCAATTGATGACATAGCTTCTATCGTTAATTTAATTAGCAACTAAGGCTCTGTTTCCATTTCAATTGACGACAGAAGTTCTACTGCCGTTTTTTGTTTTAGTAGTTTTGAAATAATAGCCAACTATTGAAGAGATAATTTGACTAGTGCGTCTTAGATTGTATTAATGATTTTTGTTTAAACAAACCATTTTAATCCCAACATAATACTTCATAATGAAGGTGTGAATTACACGACACATATGGTTTGGTTAGGTTCATATGTTTGCTCATTATTCCTATTATACAAATTACAACATGTATGAACCAGCAACCCGAACTACATCTTAAATACATGTACACCTTTTGGAATAAAAAAAATGAGGTGATTATAAGCCATGCATGGGTGAAAATATAGATAGAAAATGAACTACTTACCATGAATAGATGGCAATGAAAAAACTGGCATTCTGGGTTCCCCATGTCGTTAGAAACTTGGACCATCGGGTCAAGTTTGTGCTTGCATTTGCGGCGAAGACTCGAAGATGTGTAGGTAGTCGTGGAGAGAATTTCTAAAGGTGTATGGCTCCCTGGTTTGGAACGGTAGATCGGGGCTTGGAGGTTGGGGTCTAAGGAATCATAGATGTGTGTATCTTTCAGGTAAGGATTGCAGTCTTGAAACCCAGTTAGTGCTCGGTGTCCCCTCTTACGCCTTGAGCTACCCACCCTATTCATCATGCTATGGTTGGAGGGGTGTGTTGAAGATACATGGGTTCTTTGCGTGGGACAATTATAGGCCCTCTCGGATGTGGACGATGGACTTGAGGCACGTAAAGTGTGTGGGGGACAAGGCGCGGTCATTTTGGTCCAAAAAGAAGGTGGCAGTGTATTGTCACCTCGGTCTGAAAAGGGGTTGGTTGGAGTGTTGTCACTTTCAGGCTGAAAAAGGGGGCAGCATGGTGTTATCATTTCTTACTGAAAGACTATGGATTCGCCTTGTCATGATGCATAGTGTTATCATTACCCTTTCATCGTGTTGCTAAGAAAGGAAGGCTATCTTGTAGTCATAGCAGAAATCATGTAATAGAACATCAGAAATCATGTAATAGAACAACTTTACAGAGAAACCAGAACAAAAAGAAGCATAACACCGTGAATATCATAGCACGTGGCATTCGGTGGCAACACAAATAGCAATGTATTATAAGGACCAACTAATTATAAGGAACCTACGCATGGTTCCTTCTAGGTACTACCCCATGAGTGGCCCCAACCTTGGACCGACACAGTGCATGACCTAACAGATAGGTTCCAGTGGTCTAGCGCGTGTCGTGACTTGGTTGGGCAAGTAAGAGGTATAGGAGTCACAATGTCTTGTCAGGTAAACTAGCTTGGTCCTTGCGCATCAGAGAGTTGTTAACCCTCTAGGACGTGGGCCGCCTCATCCTCTGGGGGCTCGGCCAACCAGGAGTCTACTAGGACATCATCGTTGTCTGACTATGCCCTATGGCATGTCGTGTGGTCGTCTGCCTACATCCCGTGGGCGGACGTGTCCTCCATGTAGTCCTCAAGATATGCATGCTTGCCTACAAGAAAGATAGTATACAATTGAAATATGTTCCCAAAGTCAAGCATATGCAACAAGAAGGGAATAGTATACTTGGGTACATCCGGGCGTACTAAGCTGTCCCATGAAACTATGCTCCTGTTAAAAAAAACCAGTCGTTAGTACAAAACTTCATGAGGAAGATTGCGTAAACATGTTTCACACAATGCTACTTGAGACCAGATTAGGAACAGTACGGTTCCAAGAAGAGCCCCTTGCTACATCCGAAGGAGGTGTGGTGGGAGCGTGCGATATGCACAGTGTGCTATGCCTGACCCCTCGAGCACGTATTGCGGAAGCACGTGGCGATGGCTATACCATGTCATTCCCGGCCTCCTGCACGATATCAGGGAGATGATGCGCTTGGCCTTGTCCCTGATCCGACCAAACATATCAGGGAGAGGAGTTGTCGATGGTGAGGGTGGCAACGTGGTTAGTGCCAATGCCGGCACTAGGGAAGGTGGTGGTAGCACAGCCATTGTAATGGCACGTGAAGCTTCTTCCTTCTCCTTCAAATTGTCTACCAACTCCATGGCATTTTCCAAGGTGGCCATCATGTTGTCGAGTAAGGACATCTTTTGCTCGCTATTAGCCATAAATCTATCTATGGGAGATAATTCAGCATTGAAAGTCATATTGAGTGACTCTGATATCAAATGTTGTGGTCAGTGGTTGGGTACGGGTCCGAGGACCAAAGGTAGGGCGCTCGCCCTCATCTAGCCACCTGTAGGGCTCTTTTCTAACGTGGTAGAAAGGTTCTGAGGCTTGATTTTATAGGAAGTGGGAGACTAAGTACTTTATTTATTTATTGCTTGATTATAAATGATGCGGTTCCTCTCTTTATATAGACAAGGTTAGCCCCTAATAATATGGAAACTAATATGATCTAATGCAACCAATCAACTAAAGATATGATCATATCCATACTATCTAAATATAGAGATATGCATATATCTATTTCTAATATAAAGATATACATCTAACTATTCCTAATATAAAGATATGCATCTAATTATTCTAAATATAAATATATGTATAGATTCTGTCCCCGCTATAGTACCGTGCGGGTATTGTTCATGTGTGCTACAGTACCTTTGTGATACCGTTCACTCGTCTGCTACGTGCATCACCGAGATCCTAGGTCATAAGGGAGAGAATAGTCAAAATCAAGGTCGCCTTTAAGGAAAACTGATACCTCTAGACATAGAAGGGAACATGGTAGATCTCGGTCAAGGTCTCCCCACTCAAGGGATCACCGTAGACGATTGCCAAGATGTTTTTTTTTTCTATGAGTAACTTGCAATCTTCTAAATGTCCGAATTCTTTTGAATGAGCATGTTTCCAAGCCAATGATATTATAACCAAGCATTTGTGTGCCTTGATGTTGTAGAAGAACGCATTCACCGAGGCACAGATCACCTCCATCAAGTCACCGTCATCATTCGCCTAGAAGACCTTGGTCACCACTTGCCAACCGGAAGACTGGATTGTAGATACTCGATATTGGATATGGCCGTCACATTCAGACCATTTTTATTTATGACTGATGAGTCGTTCATCCTCTTCCTCCTCATCGGCACTAGTTGACCAAGTGGTTCGCTGACAACTCAAAGGGACACATGGGTGAAATTCAGACTTGTGAGGCTGTGATATTCAACCATTAAGTTAGCCCAATAATTTACATCTAGGTTTTAAACACCTGTCTGTTTGTAGTTTGTGTTTTGGATTGTAGATACTCGATATTGGATATGGCCGTCACATTCAGACCATTTTTGGCGTCTTCTTTTCCTTTGAAGCTGACGGTTTTTGACTTTTGCTATAGTATGTAACTTTCAAACGGAGTATTTTCTCAATATGAGGTCTATAAGTTAAACGATCTACACGTTAAAAGCCCAACATCTGTACCAGCCAAAATCGCAAGTGAGTATCTGACTCTCCGTAATCTGTACCGTAAACAGCCAAAATTCAAAAATTTCAATCAAAAACCATAAGCTGCAGCCGTTGCCAAACAAGTCCTTTATCGGCCAACTGGCATTTCTATTGTCATGGCTGTTCCAGTGATATCCATTGTTCTGTCAATGGTTTTGGAGCGATACTACGACTCACTTCATTTTTTCCCCTAAGAGTTTTTTTTTACCTCTTGAGTCTTGATCTAAGATTTTGATTTGAACCAGGCCAAACGCCTGGACGTAGTAAGTCCTCACCACCAAGAACACATCCTAGTGGGTTTCAGGAAAAAAATGAACACGTCCTAGTGAATGGTGATATGTGCATGAACTTCTACACACTGAATAGTAATTATGCACATACATCAGTTCGTTGATGGAGATTAAGCTATGCGGGTGTGCGTAGGTGACGTTTGGAATGTAGAAATTTATTCTTATAAAAATTATGAAAAATTCTCACATTTTAAACCAGGACTAGTAAGCGTGCACGTGGAATCCACATCAAAAGCATTGATTATATATCCAGAAATGAAATGCAAATTTTACTCCATGTCTCATGACTGAATTTCTCATGAGTCATGTAGTCCGGCACACCTCATGACAGACAGACAGCCAAGAAATTCTATCACGTTCTTAAGAACGAATAGGATAGCTATGTTGGACCAGAGGTCGAGGAACTGGACCCCTGACGAAGCGTGATCATTTTTGGGACTCCGTGACAGAGAATTCCCCTTTTGCCTCCCCTCCCATGAAATCCCCCGTTGCCCCCCTCGTGCGGACACCTATCTAGTTGCAGTCGAAGCGCCGTGGTCAAAGCAGTGGTCAAGGTGTCGTGGTCGAAGCACCATGCTTGAAGTGCCATGGTCAAAGCCGTAGTCGAAGCGTCGTGGTCGAAGCTGTGGTCAAATTACTGTGTAATCGTGTGTCGAATACTCGTGTGTTCGAGTACTATGTAGTCGAAGACCTCGGAGTCAGTAAACCGGTCGTAGCAATTGCAGTCATGAGTTGAGCTACGTAGTAGTTGTAGATACAGTGAACCGGTCGTAGCAATCGCTGTCATGAGTCGAGCTGCGTAGCGGTTGTAAGCTATAGTAGACGGTCGGTACTCGTAAGCTACAGTACACAGTCGATGTTCAAAGACCGGTAGTACCGCTCTATATGAGTGGTACTACCAGAGAAGTGATCGAAGTGTCGTGGTCGAGAAGCCATGGTCGAAGTTGTAGTCGAAGTGCCGTGGTCGAGAAACCGTAGTCGAGCAGCTGTGGTCGAAGTGGTTTGGTCGAGCAGCCATGGTCAAAGTGAAGTGGCGAGGCATCGTGGTCAAGGCGCAGTGGTCGTAAGTCATCATTGGACGTCCGAGTAACAGTAGAGGCAATGAGTTGGCCAAGTCATGTGGATCGTGGAGAAGATCCCAGATAGTGGTATAAGAATAGGTCCTAGTTGTTAGCTAGTGGAGTTAGTGGGTGTGTACCGGTCATGTGACTGAATGAGGCTTATTTAAACCATGTAATCTCTTAAGCAATTTGAGTAGAAATTCTATCACGTTCTTGAGAATGAATAGAATACCTATGATGGACCAGAGGTTGAGGAGTTGGACCCCTGGCGAAGCGTGGTCATTTTTGGCCCCTTGAGGTAGAGAAATTCCCCCTTTACCTCCCTCCCACGAAATTCTCCCTTTGGCCCCGCGCGCGGATGCCTATCTAGTTGCAGTTCATGTGCCATGGTCAAAGTACTCTGTAATCATGTATCAAGTACTCATATGTTTAAGTACTATGTAGTTGAAGACCTCAGAGTCAGTAAACTGATCGTAGCTACAGTGAACCAGTCGTAGCTACAATGAACCGATCATAGTAGTCACAGGCGTGAGTCAAGTTGTGTAGCAGTCGTAATCTATAGTAGATGGTCGTTACTCATAAACTACAGTAGACATTCGGTACTCATAAGCTACAATACCCGATCGGTGCTCGAAGACCGGTAGTATCGCTCTGTGTGAGCGGCACTACCGGAGAAGCAGTCAAAGTGCTATGGTTGAGAAGCCATGGTTGAGCAACCGTAGTCGAGCAACCATGGTTAGAGTTGCGGTCAAAGTGGCGTGGTTGAGCAGCCATGGTCGAAGTGGCGTGGTCAAGTAATCATGGTCGAAGTGGCGTGGTCAGGCAGTTGTGGTCTAAGTAAAGTGGCGAGGCACCGTGGTTGAACAGTCGTAGTCAAGGCACAATGGTCGTAAGTTGTCACTGGATGTCCAATAACGGCTGAGTCAATGAGTTGGTCGAGTCATGTAGATTGTGGAGAAGATCCAAGACAGTGGCATAAGAATAGGTCCTAATTGTTAGCTAGTGGACTTAGTGGGTGTGTACCAGTCATGTGATTGTGTGAGGCTTATTTAAGCCATGTAATCTGTTAAGTAATTTGAGGAGAAGTGAGTGAATAATAGAAAGAAGAAAAGGCGTGTGTTGCCACAAAAAAGAAGTCTCTCCTGTGCTTACTAGTCCTCCCTACTCGTGTGTGTGTTTCGTTCCAAGGGAGAAAGCATGTGTGTGTTTTCTCCTGGAAAGTAGTGATCGGAGCTGATGAGTTCAATTCAAAATTACCGATCGATCAAAACAATACTAACATTCCGTCCTTATGTAGGTCAATGCACTATAAGGACATTAACATTCCGTATGGAAATAATACTAAATGTTTTGTGTATAGAAACAAAAGGAAATTAACATTCCGTATGGGAACATTCCATTACATAATCTCACAATTCATTACGTTACTAATATTCCATTCCACACCGGCTGTTTTGTATAGAAATAGGACATGCTAAATGTTTAGTGTATAGGAAAGACGTGTATGGAAATGTCCCGTATGGAAACAAGCCGAGGTTTGCAGGTGCGCATGAGATTAGGAGGATCTCGGCATTAACCTCCTCGAGCTACTTCCCATGCCGAGATTTGCTTTCCATGCCAGCTAAATGGAAATAATATTATGGAAAAGGCGTGTATGTAATGGAAATTCCATACTAAATGTACCGAGATTTGCTTCCTATCATCGATTCGATAGTCGTAGCTACAATAACTGGTCGCGAAGCCGTGGTCGAAGAAGCGGTCGAAGTGCCGTGGTCGAGAAACTGTGGTCGTAGTTACGGTCGGAGTGTCGTGGTCTAGCAACCGTGGTCGAGCAGCCGTGGTCGAGGCACAGTGGTCATAAGTCGTTGGACTGGAGGGGGCACGGGGCACGGACATCGGAGGAGGAGGCGCAGGGTATGGACTGGAGAGGGGGCGGAGTGTGGTGGAGTGGTGTAGCGCCCAAAAAAAAGGGAAGAAAAGAACTAACCATAATCTCTCTCTCCCATAATACTCTCTCTCCCGTAATACTCTCTCTCTCCCGTAAAACCCTCTCTTCTCCGTTTTATCTGTTTCCTGTTTCCTTTATCCCTTAAGACCTTCCTTTCTCATTCATCTCTCTCCCGTATTGCATCTTCTCCATCTATTCCCATTTCTCTCTCACGTTCCAATCTCTCTCGCTCTCTCACGTTCCAATCTCTCTCTCCCTCCTCTCATCCATGCGCCTGCATGCATGCTGACGGCAGCGCCCGGCCCGGCGAGCGGCGGCGGCCTGCACACACGGCGGCGCGCGCGTCGCACGCACGAGCTACACCTGTGCGCACGTGGCTGCCATGGCTGCTGCAGCGGTGGCCAGCCAGCGAGCGACGGCGGCGACTACGGTGTCGATGGCTCCCGGCAGCGAGGTAGCGCGAGCGCAGCGGCTGAGCGGCGGCCATGAGCCGTGGCGGCGCAGCGCAGAGGCCATGCACGACGGCGGCACGGTTGTGGTGGCGCACGCGGCGGCGTGGCCGTGGTGCACACGCGACGCAGGTGGCTTCGGGCCGGTGGTAGGCGGCGGGCCGATGGCTTCGGTCCCAGGCAGCCCAAGCCGAGCGACGGTGGCCGAGTCGCCAGCGTGTGCATCTGCGGGCGGCCAAAACCAAGTGGCGGCAGCGCATCCCCAGTCGGCTGCAGCGGGTCGGCTTCAGTCGGCAGCAGTAGCTTCGAGCGACGGTAGCGACGCAGGTCGCCGGGTCGGCGGCGGCGCAACACGGGTGATGGCCGGCGGTGACGATGGTGGCCGGGGTGGCCGTGACGGTGATTTTCACAGTCACGTGGTCGATCAGTCAATTGTGCGACCGGACCACGCATTCACACGGATCTCACATAGTTGTTGAGGGAGCGTTCGTGCAGTTGTGCATTCCAGATCCTTTGTGCAGTGTGTCCGCCGAGCGTGCTTAAGGCAAGTACCTCGCGGCCGTGACCTTTCCGTTTCGTAAATTACATGTTTCCAGTTTACTTGTCATATTATCATTGAGTATAATTATCATGTCACTTATGCTTGCTTGACTAATACCATATTGCTAAAATCATATCATTAATATCGCCTGGCTCATATCATACCGCTTAGCTAACATCGCATCACTACCATTACCTGGCTCACATTATATTATTTGGCTAATATCCTATCGCTAAAATCACATCACTAAAGTTACCTGGCCAATTTTATACCGTTAAAGTTACCTGTCTACTAGCGTATCACTAAAGCTTATCTGGTCAACATCATATCATTAGTGATGTCTGGTTATTATCATATCGTTCACATGTGCTTGTTTATAGACGTTTAATATTGCATGTGTGCCATGATGTTTTAGATTATTTTAGTTCACCTGCTACCCTGTAATTAGGATGTTCAGTTAAATATTCTAGAGTTCATGCTTATAATTAGTATGTTAGAATCTGTGCTTAAATTGTTAATGGGGGTAGCTTATGAACATGCTTTAACTTAGGATTAAATTATTGACACTCCTTTGATATTAGAGCTGCAATGTTTTAGTTTCGCATATTATGTTCCAATAATTGTTGATGCTGAATTTGAGCCATGAATGATGTATGTATTAAATCTGTTAATCTGACTAATAATCACTTATCACATGATAAAACTCGATTGGTTGATAACCTTGTGTGAGCTGTATTATAATACCTCTTTAGGTTAATCCCTATATCACTATCATCTTATCATTATTCCACATTGCTCTCATATCAGAGACTGACTCCCCATTTTCAACCCTAGCACATCTTTCCACTTCTCATAACTTTATTATAACATTTTCCTCGCCATCTCTTAGTTTCCCTAATTGTGTTCTATATAATCTGTCCATGATGTATCGGTTACTTTATCACCTAGTTTCACCAATCTTGTCTCTTCGGTCTCATTGGATTAAATCATTACTCTCAAAATTTTACCTTAATTCAATCACAACTCTCTAATTATATCATGAATAATTTGCTAAATGACGAACTAAGGGTTATCACGCCGGGGCTACCCACATATAGGGGTCATTTTCCACCCAACCTGGTAACGTACGGGGGGCCGTACATTCTCGTTACACAGGATATTACACCCCGTCTGCGGTTATACAGTCGAGGACAAGGTTGTGCCTGGCTATTCTCGTATAACCGGGTATGTGGGATGAGGTCGCCGGCACCCTTGCTATAACTTGTCACATAACAACTATCTTTAATACACGGTCTCCATGATATCCATCCTCCATTTATGACAGTATCTCCGATATCAGTTATTCGTTGCTTTCATCTTGTATGCATTGTTTACTTGTGATGCTTGTCGTTTACTTCACATGGTTGCATTACTTGTCTTTACTCTTGTGTTGCGACCGTTGTTGGGTACTTGCTGAGATTTCCAAATCTCACGCTTGCTCTTTTCAGTCTCAGGTGAAAGGCCAGTGGAATGATAGCATCATGCATGGGTGGGAGCACTCGAGTTTTCAGCACCGTGGTTTGCCACCGTTTTGTTATTTCATTCGTTCTTTATTTGGTTAGAAGTGGACCGGTCCCATGTTTTCAATATTTATTTCAGCTTCCGTTGATTCTCCATTAAAGTGTTAATAAAGTTTTAAACTCTTTGTGATTTCTTTTGTTGTTCTTATTTATGTTTCACTTTGGCGATGACGTTCCATAGTAGTATCCCGTATGATTTCATGGGTGCTACAGTTGGTATCAGAGCTCAGGCTGTAGTTTCTGGAAAAAAAAGTTTTGCTCGTACACGGGGCTTCGGGTTAAGTCATCCATGCATGCATATCTAGTCACTGGCAAATTACCATGAATTCATATCTAATCACCGTCTCCTATATCTAATCACCGTCTCCTTTATTTCATTGCTATCTTGTGACATTCTTTGCAACCTATGCTTCCCTGAATTCTGATTCCATTACCACTTACCTTTCCTTTATCCCTTGACCTTTAGGGCATTGTTATCTTGGATTGACACCTTGCTCTTGCATTGTTTAACTCGGGAGCTAGTTCCTCCTTTTTGGCATCTCGCTTCTCTCAGTAGCACTCTGTACCATTAGTATCTCGGCATGTCTCATGGCGCCGATCGCTATTAATGGATCTTTGCTGGCAATTTTACTTGTCTCAATGTTGCCCTGGAATTGAAGGCCACAAATTCCAGTATTGACGTAGTTGTGGCGCCTAGCTAACCCTTGACCTGTTGTGAGCAGGGATTAGTTGTCTCTTCATTCTGCTATTATCCGTTGCTTTAACCGCAAAAGATATTCCCCCTCAGGATAATAGGGAGATCATTTATCAAGGCAAAAGCGATGCCTCGATCTCCTATTCTTAGTCACCCATTTTGATCATCGCTGGATGACCAAGTCAGGGTGCCTTCTCGCCATGTTAGAAAAGCCTTTCATCGAACCCTTATTAAAAGATTTGCCTATTGTTCGATAATTTCTTGATATCTTCCCTGCAGAGCTTCTAGGCCGGTCTCTAGTTAGAGCATTTGAGTGTGCTATTGGTTCTATCCCTGGAGCCACTCCTATCGCCAAGTCTCCTTACCATCTATCCCATGCTGAGTTAGAAAAGTTGAAGCGGCAATAGGATGCCCTTCAGAGTAAAGACTTTATCTGACGCAATACCTCAGAGTGGGCTTTTCTGATCACCTTTGTGGAAATTATGCACGTGCATCGATTGTCGAGCTCTCTATGTGGTGACTATCTAGAGTTGCTACCCCTACCTCATGTGTTGATCTCTTGGGCCAGCTCAAGGGTGTCAAGTTCCCCTTCAAGCTAGGCCTGCTATCCGTCTATCACCAAGTTCAGAACAAGACTTGTGCTACTTTGAAGGTAGCCTTCCACCCTTGTTTTGACCTCTTTGAGTACCTGGTTACGCCTTTTGGGCTGACCAATGCATTGACAATATTTATGGATCTGATGCATTGGGTATTCCACGAGTACTTAGTTCAGTTTGTCATCATTTTCATTGATGACATATTGAGTTACTCCCATACCGCAGAAGAGCATGAGCAGCACTTCGTGTTGTACTTGATCTTCGTTGGGTCATCAACTCCTTGCTAACTTAAAGGAATGTGATGTCTGGCTTTCGTCTGTCAGTTTTCTTGTCCATGTCATCAGCCGCAAAGGCCTTGCGTGGATCCTTCTAACATTGTTGCAGTAGTGGACTAGCCGAGATCCAACAACATGGAAGAGATTCGTAGTTCCTAGGTTCCACCCGAGTTTACCGCCGTTTGTCCAGTATTTCTCTTCCACTTCTAAGCCATTGACTAAGTTGACTTTAAAGGGCGAGCAGTTTCTTTGGACAAAGGAATGTGAGTCCAGCTTCCAAACCCTGATGGAGCGCCTTTTCTGCTTCCATCCTTTTCTTTCTTGCCCTTAAGATCTGGCGCCTTTATCTCCACAGAGAGTTGTGCGATATCTTCTCTAATCATAAAGGCTTGATGTACCTTCTCACTCAAAAATAATTGAATTTGAGGTATGCCGTCTGTTAGGGTTAATCAAGGGCTACGACCTCATTATCCATTACCATCTGGCAGAGCTTTTGTGGTGGCCGACGCCCTTAGCAGGAAACGAAGTGATGGTGTTCCTATCCCAACATCTGATCAGGAGGGCTTAAGGATCTCCAAATCACCATTGTTTTGTCTTCTCAGCATTATCTTTGGAGAATTGGAACCTTCCTTTCCTTTTCTTGTTACCTTTCTAGAAGCTCAAGCCTCAGGTTCAGGGGCCCAGTACTCTTGTGGAGAGATGTTCCGGGCTAAATCTTATGGGCCAGACTTTCTTCTTGATGGTAACGGGCTGTTACATCTCCGTGACTGCATTTGGGTGCCACCTGATTCGTAAGCAAAGATGATTATCTTTTGTGAAGCTTATAAAACTTCTTATCCTATTCATCCTAGCGAGATTAAGATGTCCAAGGACCTTCAGCAGCAGCTTGGGAGGTCGAAGAGGAAGGACATAGCTAAGCTTGTATCTCAATGTGCAAGATGCCAACTAGTGGAAGCAGAGCACCGTAGTCCTGTCGACTTTTGCAGCCATTGGGGATTTCCAGTGGTAATAGGAAGTGATTGCTATGGACTTTTTTGTTGGATTTCCTAGATTTCCCCAACGTATGGACTCTATTTGGGTCATTGTCGATCCTCTCACCAAGACAACTCACCTCAGTCCGGTCAAAACCACTTACTTAGTCAGTAATCTTGCTAGTGCCTATGTCAAGAAATCGTCTGTCTCCCTGGCATTCCTAAAACCATTATCTTGGATTGTGATACCAAGTTCATTTTGCACTTCTGGAAGAGTTGCATAAGAATCTGGGTATGAAACTCAATTTCAACATTGCATTTCATCCTCAAACTATTGGCCAATCCGAGAGGGCCATTCACACATTAGAGGGCGTGTGGCATTTTTGTATCCTTGCTTGGAAGGACAGCTAGGAGAACCGCTGTCTCTTGCAGAGCTCTCTTATAACAACAGTTTTCACTCTAGTTTTGGCATGACTCCCTTCGAGGCTCTGCATGTAGGCTTCGCCGTTCTTCCCTTCTTTAGGTCAAGAAAGGGGAGAAAGAGTTATTGGGCCTCAGCCAGTGTTCGGAAGGGAAAGAGTGAGCGTATCAGGAACAATTTGCTTCAGACAGAGCCGCCAGAAGGGTGTTGCTGATTATTCTCGCCATCCATTGGAATTCGAAGTGGGTGATCAGGTTTCCTTGAGAGTCCCTTCGACCAGAGGTGTGGTTCGATTTGGGAAAAAGGGGGTGAACCCTTGTTACGTTGAACCATCCCTTATCACAGAGCGAATCGGGAAACTTGCTTATTGTCTAGAGTTGCCTACTTTCCTAGCTGGCGTCCATTATGTCTTTCATATCTCTATGCTGAGGAAGTACCTTAATGACCTTGATCAAGTTCTGGAGTAGCCCAACTTAAAGGTCTCAGAGGACCTACCCGTTGTGGCACGGCTGTTCCATATACTGGAACGTTCAGAGTGTCAACTACGATGCCGGACCATTTCCTATGTCAAAGTGTTGTGGTTCCACCAGATGGAACACGGAGCCACCAGAAAATTGGAGTACCTGCATTTAACTAATTTTCTCACATTCCGTTTGTCCTATCTTTTTGTGGCAGTCAATTCGAGGCCGAATCTTTTCTAAGGGGGGAGTGCTGTAGCGCCCAAAAAAAAGGGAAGAAAAGAACTAACCATAATCTCTCTCTCCCATAATACTCTCTCTCCCGTAATACTCTCTCTCTCCCGTAAAACCCTCTCTTCTCCGTTTTATCTGTTTCCTGTTTCCTTTATCCCTTAAGACCTTCCTTTCTCATTCATCTCTCTCCCGTATTGCATCTTCTCCATCTATTCCCATTTCTCTCTCACGTTCCAATCTCTCTCGCTCTCTCACGTTCCAATCTCTCTCTCCCTCCTCTCATCCATGCGCCTGCATGCATGCTGACGGCAGCGCCCGGCCCGGCGAGCGGCGGCGGCCTGCACACACGGCGGCGCGCGCGTCGCACGCACGAGCTACACCTGTGCGCACGTGGCTGCCATGGCTGCTGCAGCGGTGGCCAGCCAGCGAGCGACGGCGGCGACTACGGTGTCGATGGCTCCCGGCAGCGAGGTAGCGCGAGCGCAGCGGCTGAGCGGCGGCCATGAGCCGTGGCGGCGCAGCGCAGAGGCCATGCACGACGGCGGCACGGTTGTGGTGGCGCACGCGGCGGCGTGGCCGTGGTGCACACGCGACGCAGGTGGCTTCGGGCCGGTGGTAGGCGGCGGGCCGATGGCTTCGGTCCCAGGCAGCCCAAGCCGAGCGACGGTGGCCGAGTCGCCAGCGTGTGCATCTGCGGGCGGCCAAAACCAAGTGGCGGCAGCGCATCCCCAGTCGGCTGCAGCGGGTCGGCTTCAGTCGGCAGCAGTAGCTTCGAGCGACGGTAGCGACGCAGGTCGCCGGGTCGGCGGCGGCGCAACACGGGTGATGGCCGGCGGTGACGATGGTGGCCGGGGTGGCCGTGACGGTGATTTTCACAGTCACGTGGTCGATCAGTCAATTGTGCGACCGGACCACGCATTCACACGGATCTCACATAGCTGTTGAGGGAGCGTTCGTGCAGTTGTGCATTCCAGATCCTTTGTGCAGTGTGTCCGCCGAGCGTGCTTAAGGCAAGTACCTCGCGGCCGTGACCTTTCCGTTTCGTAAATTACATGTTTCCAGTTTACTTGTCATATTATCATTGAGTATAATTATCATGTCACTTATGCTTGCTTGACTAATACCATATTGCTAAAATCATATCATTAATATCGCCTGGCTCATATCATACCGCTTAGCTAACATCGCATCACTACCATTACCTGGCTCACATTATATTATTTGGCTAATATCCTATCGCTAAAATCACATCACTAAAGTTACCTGGCCAATTTTATACCGTTAAAGTTACCTGTCTACTAGCGTATCACTAAAGCTTATCTGGTCAACATCATATCATTAGTGATGTCTGGTTATTATCATATCGTTCACATGTGCTTGTTTATAGACGTTTAATATTGCATGTGTGCCATGATGTTTTAGATTATTTTAGTTCACCTGCTACCCTGTAATTAGGATGTTCAGTTAAATATTCTAGAGTTCATGCTTATAATTAGTATGTTAGAATCTGTGCTTAAATTGTTAATGGGGGTAGCTTATGAACATGCTTTAACTTAGGATTAAATTATTGACACTCCTTTGATATTAGAGCTGCAATGTTTTAGTTTCGCATATTATGTTCCAATAATTGTTGATGCTGAATTTGAGCCATGAATGATGTATGTATTAAATCTGTTAATCTGACTAATAATCACTTATCACATGATAAAACTCGATTGGTTGATAACCTTGTGTGAGCTGTATTATAATACCTCTTTAGGTTAATCCCTATATCACTATCATCTTATCATTATTCCACATTGCTCTCATATCAGAGACTGACTCCCCATTTTCAACCCTAGCACATCTTTCCACTTCTCATAACTTTATTATAACATTTTCCTCGCCATCTCTTAGTTTCCCTAATTGTGTTCTATATAATCTGTCCATGATGTATCGGTTACTTTATCACCTAGTTTCACCAATCTTGTCTCTTCGGTCTCATTGGATTAAATCATTACTCTCAAAATTTTACCTTAATTCAATCACAACTCTCTAATTATATCATGAATAATTTGCTAAATGACGAACTAAGGGTTATCACGCCGGGGCTACCCACATATAGGGGTCATTTTCCACCCAACCTGGTAACGTACGGGGGGCCGTACATTCTCGTTACACAGGATATTACACCCCGTCTGCGGTTATACAGTCGAGGACAAGGTTGTGCCTGGCTATTCTCGTATAACCGGGTATGTGGGATGAGGTCGCCGGCACCCTTGCTATAACTTGTCACATAACAACTATCTTTAATACACGGTCTCCATGATATCCATCCTCCATTTATGACAGTATCTCCGATATCAGTTATTCGTTGCTTTCATCTTGTATGCATTGTTTACTTGTGATGCTTGTCGTTTACTTCACATGGTTGCATTACTTGTCTTTACTCTTGTGTTGCGACCGTTGTTGGGTACTTGCTGAGATTTCCAAATCTCACGCTTGCTCTTTTCAGTCTCAGGTGAAAGGCCAGTGGAATGATAGCATCATGCATGGGTGGGAGCACTCGAGTTTTCAGCACCGTGGTTTGCCACCGTTTTGTTATTTCATTCGTTCTTTATTTGGTTAGAAGTGGACCGGTCCCATGTTTTCAATATTTATTTCAGCTTCCGTTGATTCTCCATTAAAGTGTTAATAAAGTTTTAAACTCTTTATGATTTCTTTTGTTGTTCTTATTTATGTTTCACTTTGGCGATGACGTTCCATAGTAGTATCCCGTATGATTTCATGGGTGCTACAAGTGGCACCACAGGAGCCGAGTTGGGTGGAGCGTGGAGTGCGGCGATGCGATGGAGGAGGGGGTAGGGCATAGACTGGAGGGGGCGGAGTGTGGCAGAGCGGCACCGCGGGAGCCGAGTGGGGCGGAGTGCG
Organism: Dendrocalamus latiflorus; assembly: GCA_017311315.1. Taxonomy (NCBI): domain Eukaryota; kingdom Viridiplantae; phylum Streptophyta; class Magnoliopsida; order Poales; family Poaceae; genus Dendrocalamus; species Dendrocalamus latiflorus. Next base: position 20,806,034 of record CM029671.1, on the reverse strand, counting down.
GCGAAGCAGGGGCGGCACGGGAGCGGAGGGTGGCGGTAGGGGGCAGAGAGGGGCGGAGCGATGAAGCAGGGGGTTGGGCGGGAGCGGAGGGGGAGGAGCGGCGGCGCGAGGGCGGAGGGGGGAGGAGCAGCGGTGCGGGGACGGAGCGGGTGGAGCGGTGGACTATGGGGGTGGGCGGAGCAGCAGAGCAGGGGGCGTCACGGGAGCGGGGGAGCATTGTGGCGGCGCCGATGGATTGCAGGTGTGAGGGGCAGCACCGATGGAAATAATATTATAGAAACACGTGATTGCCAGGGGGAATACGGCGTGAGGCATTGGTGCCCGAGCAGCTAACGCGCAAGGTAGCGGGATTGGCAGGGCCAACTTGCAATCGTGGACGTTGGATGAATTAAATAAATGGTGCAAATATTCAGATGGCAAGATCAACTTGCAATATTAGCTATTGGATTATGTTGATCTAACCATCAGGGGATGAGGGTATTAACGTGGTTGAGTGATAAATACTTTAATCAAATTGATACTTTTTATACTAGTAAGTATAGATGAGTATAGAAAGTCACTATCGGTCAGCAAATAAGTATCACTTGTTTGTATTCACGTAGTGCTTGTATGTGATTGATTCGTTTCCCATGTGTCTCGACGTTAAATTGATCTTGTAATCTAATGCAAAGCCGTCTGGCCCAGTATAATCTGATAGAGTTTTCACGATGGACGTGTATGCAAACCATTGGATTACGCTTTGTTTATTAACAAACCCCAAATCTTCGCACCGAATTGCGCCACGAAACTTATGCTTCGCACGTCGCGCCAGTAAACAACTGCTCCAGCTAAAGATAATACGAACAGGACAAAAGGCTCGAAGAACTCGAACCATATTTCAAGAAAAAAATATTTGCCGATTCACTCGGTTCAAAACTGATGTAGCAATGTGATATGAGCATGCAAATACTTTGGCCTTTTATATAGGGCAGTATGTCTAGTGCTAATGTCTATTTAGGTACTAACGTGCTAACAAACGTCTAGAACCGTCGGATCCCAGCTGGACGGGCACGATTCAGGCAGATGAAGACCACCAAATGACTTATGCTTATTTGTAAAAAAAAAACCTCTACCGTTGCTTTGCCTTCAATCACAACTCACAAGAGTTTGCTCCTCCCTCCTCGGGCGCAGCTTCTCCCTACCCCCGGCGTCGCCCCCTCCGACCTCCCCCAGTGCCGCCCCCGCCTCCCTGGCGCTTCCCCCGGCGTTGCCCCCTCCGACCTCCCTTAGCGCCGCCCGCCGCTCCCCCGGCCTCCCCCAGCGTTGCCCCCTAATCTCCCCCGGCGCTGCCCCCTCGGGTCTCCCCCAACGCCTCCCCTTCACTCTGGCAGCTGGCGCCTCTCTGACCACGGTGGCTTCGACCACGAAGGTTTCGACCACAACAGCTTCGACCACGGCAATTTAGACCATGTCGGCTTCGACCACGGCCCATGATCGAAAGCACCATGGTCGAAACCTTTGTGGTCAAAGCCGTCGTAGTCGAAATCGTCGTGGTCGAAACTGACGTGGTCGAAATCGTCGTGGTCGAAACTGACGTGGTCGAAATCGTCGTGGTCGAAGCCGACGTGGTCAAATCCAACGTGGTCGAAACCGCCGTGGTCGAAGCAGTGCATGGTCGGCAAGGGGGAGGCGCGGATGGAGGAGGGGGCAGCACCGGGGGAAGCCGGGAAGAGAGCCAGGGGGCGACACTGGGGAGGCCAGGGGCGGCGCCGATGGAGGCCGGAGGGGTGGAGGGAGGTTGGTGGGCAACGCTGGTGGTGGAGTGAGGCCGAGGGCAGCGGTGGGGCGGCGCTCGGGGAGGACGGGGCCGGCGGCGCCGGGGGAGGATCGAAAGAACAGGGAGGGCGATGCCGGGGAAGGACGGGGAGGATCGGAAGAACAGGGAGGGCGATGCCGGGGAAGGACGGGGAGGCGGCGTCAAGGGATGGCTCAGGTGTACTGCTCTCAAGAAATTATTGCTGCATGGGGAGTTTTTGGAAAATCACATAAGTGAGCTGAGAGATTCCGCTCACCTTGATCCTGGCCTCCTGACGAGGATCTAATGGCCCACGTTAGCGTTTACATGCTAGGACTGAATACACCATTACCACTAGATATACTCTCTCTCTATATAGTTAACTTTATTGTTAGGGAGATTGACGTGAAGTAAATAGGGGAGCGTATGTCAGAAAATAAGGTACTAATCACCCTTCCGTTCTCTTCGAGGAGTTGTTCCAGACGCTAACATAATCTCCGATGCACAATTTCTTTTAGGGTGGGTTTGGAAAGATTTGACTTTGTTTTTTTTTATTTTTTGCTATAGTAACTAAATTTTTAGAATTTGTTTCAGACACTAACATAATCTCTTATGCACAATTTCTTTTAGGGTGGGTTTGGAAAGATTTGGCTTTGGTTTTTAATTATTTGCTATAGTAATTAGCTTTTAAACAATGTGTCTTTTTAAGGCGGAGTCTATAGATAAATTGTAGTAGACATTGTATTGAATTCAGCTATACTGGTTAAAAATCATATAAGATTATCTTTCTCTATATACTGCCTTTAAGGGCAGTCCTAGTGCAGAAATCACTTAAGTAGTTTCTATCTATGTCATGTCATATAGACACTACTTTAGACACTATTGTCTCCAATGCACCATGTCTATTTATAACCCAAGCAATTAATTAAGCATCAAAATCTCTCTCTCCTCTCCACCAATCATAATTTTTCTCCATCTATCATGAAGATACCACCATCTCTCCAATGCAAAATTTGGTAGTGTCATTGCATTGGTTTTCTCATACAAACTAGGTCTTGCATGAGAACCAGTTTCTTCCTCTTTTTCTTCTCTCTCTTATTTAATATAGCGTCATATCATCTAAAACTCCTACATGGTAATTTAATTAATGACATAGACACTATCCTACGTGGAGCACTGGGACTGCCCTAACAAATAGACATTTAAAAACTATAGCAGCTACAGTTAGGGCATCTCCAATGGTTATAGCTAGCAACTAACTATAAGGCTTCCACATCATATATATAGTACACACTAAAGCTAGCATTCTAAGGGCAAGTGTAATAGAAGAGGTGGCTGCCACCTCTAGGACTAGCCAAATAAGCAAAAAGAGTACAAGTGGCTCATGGTGGAGGTAGCTAACACAATAAGTTGAGTAGAGGTTATCTTTACTAAAGCACTCAAACATTTAATATTTCGCTAGAGGCGACCCTAACCCTTATTGTACTTGCTCTAAGAACTAGCATCACCTCCAAGTCCTCGTATGATGTGCTAGAGGTCACCTCTTGCATGAGGGGCAGCTTGCCTCTCTCCTCTTGTCTCTCTCTTCCACATAGGATTGTGTTGATGTGAATTTCGCTAGAGGCGACCTAGTCAGCATTATTGTACTTGCTCTAAAGAACTATCTATAAGGATAGCTATTTGATGTTTACATGCACACACAGAATTTATAGAGGCTGCCTCGTTTGGCGTTATAGACTAGTGCTTAAGAAAGAGCTGGATCGATTTTTTTTGTATACTCTCTTTCCTCTGCATAGGATATATGCTGATGTGTATATGTATATAGCTAGCTGACTCAGACCATTGGAGATGCCCTAAATGAAGATACACCTGAGTTATCAAAGTCACTTTAAGGTTCAACAACCGAGATGGTAGTGTCTGACTTGTAGTTAGTGGAACTTGAATAATAGCTGTTTGACACGAGACGGTGGTGCCTTGCCAGTTGGGCGCTACTGGTTGTCTTCGATACACAATATTGACAGCTTTTTCTACTATATTAATAACATTACTAGTTATAAAGTCATTAAAGAGATAATGACTAGATTTATCATCTATTAATATCATGGAACAAATTTAAGAACTTTCCTGTACATTTGTGGTTAAAATTTAAGAAATTAAATGTACGTATTATAAAATGATATTTACTGAAGAACGAAGGGAATACTTCTTTCCTTATGTGTATTGATCTTAGAAATGACATGTAGATTGTATAGGAAGGAGTGATTACAACCCAAATAAATTTAAGCCGAGTTCGTTGGGGTTGGGAAGATGGGTAATTGCTCCTTTTTTGTTTTTCAGTCTTTTTTTAGTCTTAATTTCTATCTATCAATAGTTTTTGTTAGATCTACTAGTTATAGTAAAAAAAACATCCATAATAGCTTAAGGGCATGTTCTTTACCTCACAAGCTGACGACTTTTAGCTTTTGTATAGTACCTAACTTTCAAACAGAGTATTTTCTCTAGACAGGGTCTATAAGTTAAACGATCTACACGTTAAAAGTCTAACATCTGTACCAGCTAAAATCGTAAGTGAGTATCTATCTCTCAGTCATCTGTACCGTAAACAACTAAAATTTAAAAATTTCAATAAAAATCATACACCACAGCCGAAAAGATCAGACCGTAAAACAACAGGAGCAATCTCTTGGGCCCAGTAATCACAGCATGCCACGAGTGAACAACGTGCGCCTTTGCCAGCGTCCAAATCATGGCCTTTGTCGCCTTCTGCTCCTCACCCAATCGCCGGGCTGGCCTAACCCCTCCCACCAAAACAACTTTGTTTTGCATGGCAAATTTACTGGGACAATCATCACACCTGGAAATTGGGACATAAAAATTTTGTAGGAGTTTTTTATACTGTACAATTTTATATATGAATTATACCGTTTTGCATGAAATTCCTACCTTCCAAATATGCTTAAAGTACAGCTACGAGAGTGATCACCATGGCTCTTTTTTACAAAAATGAGTGATTACCATAACCAAATGGAAATTGTTTTTCCTAGTATAATCAGAAGATGTATTTGTCTATGTTGAATTCAAACAAGGTTTCTTTTATAATGTGGTGGCTTTTTAGAAGCACTTTTATTTTGTTATTTTTAATATATTAACTGATTGCAGCATATTCCAAATCTCTTACTATTATTTAATGCTCTGTTTAAAATACTCTTTAAAATAAACTTCTACCAAACTTATTATAAAAAAAACCTTTTCTCCTAAAAAAATTTGACCATATGCATGCTACGTGGCATTGCAATACCGACAGTCACGACGTTACAGTTATATTTTCAAAGTTAAAAATGAAATTTCTACTGGCTTGTAAAGTTTTTTTGGTCTAAAAATGGATTAATTACATAGCCCTGTGCAACGCATTGAAACGATGCTAAACTGGTCCTAAGGAAGCAAAAAATAAGCTACCGATTGGCTTTCTTTTTCGTTTCTAAAATTTGCTTTTTGGCTTTTCTACAGTAACTAGTTTTTAAATAGAGAATCTTTTTTAAGTTAGGGTCTACAAATTAATTATAGTATAAACTATAGCGACTTTATTTATATCGGCCAAAACCACACATGAGTTTCTGTTATTTTGTACTCTCTCAGAACAGCTCAAAAAATATAAGTCTCAGCTAAGTTATAAGCTATAGGGAAAAAAAACATCCCTGATATCTTGTCTTACAATACCCGGTTCTTCTCCATGAATAAAAAGAGATCAAATACCTTTTTTTTAGATAATGGAACTAGGTTCCAGCTTCTACCATCCGGGATGGTACACAGCTGAAGAGATCAAATACCTAGATATTGTTCACGTTTACTTCGTGGAACCTAAACATTCCCATATCTTTCGTGTCACGAATCTTCAGTGGTCAGACAAAGCTGTTGTCTAAACCATATCCTTGCTAAGCATGCAGGTCAACGAACACGTCAGTTAATTAAGTTATCAAAGCTTAGTCGTAGACAGTACGCATCAAAGATGTCACCTAATTAATTTATTTTCTGCTTAAAGCCACTAGTTGTTAGGAAATCTGTTAGACCATATGGTGATAACCTCATGATTATATGATAAGTATTTGATTTTATTTATACTTCATTTGTCAAAGGTTGAATTTGATTTTGTATCTTTCGATCTCTAGTTCTACTGTCTGGTATAAAGTGGTCTGACCAGCCTGCAGAGGCGGTTCGACCAGCGGTCCAGTCGTGACCTACCGTGGGTAGCGGTCCAATCAAAAATGCGATACGACCGATTTCTAGTTGACTGTGTGTTTATTCCAGAGAGGTGTTTGTAGAGTTGCGAGGAGTTTTTGGGAGCGGTGCGGTCGGCCTTGTAACGATGGTCTGGTCGGAGGTTTTGAGGAGAAGCTGGGATGCAACAGAACTTTTACTTCCTTCCTTCCCGTGTGTTAGACAAGAGTAAGTCAGTTTGCGGTAGTTTGACTCGCTATTGGTTAGTAGTTAGATTGGCCAGTGCTGAGTTGAGTGGGTTAAGTTGGTTTTGGTTATGTTAATCATAGCAGGAATCAATTCAAATGTTAGTAATGGCATGAATCCACAGAAGGTGTTAGTTATGGCGGGAGTTCATGCATTATGGGAATTGTCGTAGGGGTGGTCCAACCACCTGTAACTGGGCCTTGCAATTAGCCTAATATGTAATAGTCTAATAGTATAAAGGAATATACTAATGCACCCCTATCTTATGTAATTATTAAGGGGTAGGATGGTAATTTTCCATCCTACCTCACTCATATATATAAACCTTCAAGAGAGGCGTGAAGAGGGATCACTCATTCTCACATATCATATCTTTTTGTTGACTCTTCTCTTCTAGTCCCCTTCTCTACTGTTTGGTCTGTAACTACAACAGGAATCTTGATATAGGTGTCAAGTGATGCATGTTTGCATTGATTTTGTTAGTGAGAGTCAAGTGCATGTCTCTTGTGCTTAGAATGGTTACTTGTTCTTTGATGTGCAGGGCGCTTGGTGGTCAGCGGCAAGATTGAGGCTAGTGGAGGTGCGCTAAGGACATGGCATATCACATAAGTTCGGGTGGAGCATCATCTCAAGTGGGAAAGCACAGCAGAAAGATCAGGATCGTGATGAACCAAGTGTATGCATGTGTTGTGCCATTGAATTTGAGCATTTAAAGTGGTTATGGTTCTCGGAACAGGCTTACAATCCTAGCGGTAAGTCACTGGGCATCACAGACTTTGTGTGGATGTTGCTTCGAGGAGAAGCATTGTGATTCGCGAATGCCAGTGAGTGGCAATTGAGAAAATTGTCCGATATTGGGTGGAGAGGCGGTTTGCGAAACCATGACGATGGCCTAAGTGATTTAGGTCATGTTTTGGATGATAGAGCGTCTTGTCCACTATTGGAGCCATATAAAAGTCATGCTTTGAAAGATGTGCAAGTGTGTGTAAGTGTAAAATTCGTTTATGTATGGGTTACTAAGTTTTTCTATTTGTAAGTGTTTGTATCTATTAAGAGTTGCTGGTTGCTAGAATTTGGTAGTATGTGAGGAGCCTCAACAATATAAGCTCTTTTGTGCGTTGAGAGATATGTGCTCTTACGGTTGAGGAGAGAGAGCTTATAGTTTTCTTATGTTAGAAACTTTGTGTGTGTGCTCTAGATTTATAGTTTTGTCCTCTATGAGAGGGTGGCTGTAAAACATTCCTCTTAAAGTGAAATAGATATCTAAACTTTATCCAAGTAAGCTATGTCATAGATTTCTCTCTGTGCTTTTGAGTTGCTTAGTTTTCTTGGTTAGATTTCATTTCTTCTTAATCTCTCTTGGTTCCAAGGATATGTAGGAGGTGGAGATATCTCTTAGAGATTATATCCTACCCATCTAGACACCTTCTATGAAAAGTTCTTGTGATTGCCCATTTTTGCTCAAGAGAGAGGTGATTTTATGGTTTTGATCTTGAGGGCGTTTTGGCTTGAGATCATGTTGTGATCTAGCTTGTTATGATATGTGAGAACCCATCTAAAGATATCTAGAATATCAAGAACTCACGAGTAAGGATAGATTAAGGTTTTCCTCTTTTGCCCGATTTTGATGCAAGCTTCCTTATTTTCGATAAAGGTTGAAAATTTGACATTGATTTTCACGATCCATGGTTGGAATAGGTTTCTGACATCTTAGAGAGAATTTGTACCAAGTTTCATCCTATTGGATATGTGGTTTAAGAGTTAGTCTTTTTCTTGGTCATCTGTTGTGCTGCTTTTTCTCTTCTATTTCAGCGTGTGGTTAGACCACCATGACCCAAGCTGTCTGATCACCCTGACCGATCAGACCAGTGTGACACCTGCAGTCAGATGGGCCGAGCGGTTCGATCGCCCCTTAGCTGGCAGTCAGACCAATGAGACTATGTTGTCTTAGGTGCTTTTTGATTTTTAGCTCTTAGCTTTGGTGTAGATTAAGGGTTTATGTTTTTCGTTGCATTGAGTTACTAATACCATAGAGAATTTTGGAAAGTCAAGCACCCCTCCCTCTAACTCGTCGTACCATCCTATGGAATCAAATAGTTTATTACTTAGTTCTTTTCACTTATGGCTTATGTTACAATAACCTAGCTTTTAAACAATGCGTTTTTAAGGTGAGGTCAACAGGGAAATTGTAGTAAAAAGTACACTGAGTTCAGCTGTACCGGCTAAATTTGTATGTGACTATTTTTCTCTATATACTACCTCTCGCGAACAGCTAGAATTCAAAAATTTAAACCATAAGCCTTAAACCACAATCCCAAAAACCCACCTACTAAAGTATAGTACAAATTTACCCTAGTAATTTTCCCCACAAAATCCAGTTCTATGTCAACATTCATTTAGAACTGTAAATTTTACATGAATTTGTTTACCTTGTCATATAAGCAATCTCCATGGTTATTGTGCCACTGTGGAGGAGAAGGATCTCAACAGCCCACTTAGTTGGGTTGAATTTTGATGGTTTATGGCTAAATTTTTACTCTAGCTAACTAAAATTGCACTGCAGCTGATGGTGACTTATTTGACATCATTAAATTTAAAAATGGAAAAAACGGACTGGCCCATCATGTATAATACAAATGAATATAAAAAGAATCGGCAAAAAACTCAAAAAAGCCGAAAAGCCAGAAAAAGATGAAATTTAAGAATAGTGAAAAATAAATCAGAAATTAGAAACCCAAGCCAAATGAGCGAGGCCCAAGTCTTCTATATTTTCGAAGATTAGATACCTTGTCATGTAAGCAATCTCCATGGTTATTGTACCACTGCGGAGAAGGATCTCAACAGCCCACTTAATTGGGATGAATTTTGGTGGCTTATGGCTGAATTTTTACTATAGCTGGTTGAAATTGTACTGTAGTTGATGATGACTTATTTGACATAATTAAATTTAAAAATAGAAAAAACATATTAGCCCATCACGTATAATACAAACGAATATGAAAAAACCCGCAAAAAACTCAAGAAAATACAAAAAGCCAGAAAAAGAAATTTAAAAATAGTGAAAAATAAGTCAGAAGTCAAAAATCAGAAACTCAAGCCTAAATGAGCGAGACCCAAGTCTTCTATATTGTCGAAAATTGAAACCTTTTCTTCATCTTTCGGGAGCAAAATTCCAAACCCCAAAGGGAGAAAAATAATATTACAGCTAATCCGAGGGGTCTTTACAGAAAACTGCTGATCCATTTCTTGGCGTAAGCAACTAAGCATCAACCTATCCGAAGTCCAAACAAACAACAAAGCTTCGAAGCTCCAGGCTTTCTCTACCCCATTTGTTCTCCTTTTCCTTTCTTCTTCGTACCAACTTTTCCTTTTTATTTTCCTTCGCGAGATTTTAATTCGTACCTCCGTGTGTGTGTGTGTATTACTCGCTGTCACGATCGAGGGGGGACGCGCCAATCGCGGTGGCCACCACCTCCAATCCACTCCCGCGGTCGCTGCGCCGAGCTGTTCTTGCTCTGTCCTCCTCCGATATTTGATTCTTTAGACTCGGATTCTTGTGCCGCAAATACTTCTGCCCAAGAAGAGACCTCGGCTCCTGCAGTTCTTGTGCTCAGGATCGGTGGAAAGTTTGGAGCTTTGCGGGTTCAGAGGTTAGGATCTTGTATTCTTGCTCGGTATGCGTCTCCGCCTCGGTTCTTCGCTTCATTGTGTTGGGGTTGGGAGGCTTGCTCATGTGACCTTTCGTGGATTAGGTCGTTGTTGCTTCTATGAAAGATTAGGGATTGTCTCTTGTTTTTGGGTTATTTTTTTGGATTCAGTAGATTTTTGACACTGATATTTTTACTGAAAAAAATTTAGTGGGGTTTAAAGTTTAATGTTTTTATTTATCGCTACCTCTTGTCTAAATCGGTGGAAAGGATCCATTGTTACAATACCAAATCCTGGGTGCCGTAGCTTCTTTTTCTTTTTCCCTGGGTGCTCGGTTAGTCCTGTTGCTTTCTGATGGTGAGATGGTCCTTCCTTTGTCTCTTTTTACCCAATTTGCTTGCATCCTTATCTCCTCTGATTGCTCCAGTGTCACCAAAGGGACTGGCCATCTACTTTGTCCTGCAATTCTTGCGTCTGGATTGGGAGTAGAAAGAGGTCAACTTTGTGTCAAAGCCATTTTTTTTAATTTATGCATTGCTTCTTTTCCCCTTTCTACTGTTCTTTGTTGAGTTCTATTGTTTGGTTTGCTGGTAGATCCAGTTTTGATCTCCTTTTCTTTTCTTTGATTGTCTTGAATGAATTATGAGTTTGTGGTTTCCTGGATAAGAAGTGAGAAAGGTCGTGTTTGATCCAGTATAAATCTTTGCTGATTGTTTTGCTTGGTTTTGACACAAGTGCTCTTCTTGTGTTTGCTTGCAGGTTTAGTTTTTGATTGGTTTCATCTGCTCAGCTACTGGGTTGCAAATTTAGATCTAGAAGGAAGAATTTGACTAGAAATGGGGCAGTGTTGCAGCAGAGCTACGTCCCCGGATTCTGGCCGAGGAGGAACCAATGGTTATGGCTATTCTCACCAGCCAAAACCAGCGCAAACACCTCCTAGTTACAACCATCCTCAGCCGCCACCACCAGCCGAGGTGAGGTACACACCGCCAGCGATGAACCCTCCGTTACTCCCACCTGTGGTTGCCCCCGCGAAGCCCCCACCAGACACGATTCTTGGCAAGCAGTACGAGGATGTGCGCTTAGTCTACTCCCTTGGAAAGGAACTTGGCCGGGGGCAGTTCGGGGTGACGTACCTTTGCACTGAGATTGCTACTGGTAGGCAGTATGCTTGCAAGTCCATCTCCAAGCGCAAGCTTGTGAGTAAGGCTGACAGGGAGGACATTCGCCGGGAGATCCAGATCATGCAGCACCTTTCTGGGCAACCAAACATAGTCGAGTTCCAGGGAGCATATGAGGACAAGAGCAATGTGCATGTAGTGATGGAGCTTTGTGCAGGCGGGGAGCTGTTTGATCGGATTATTGCCAAGGGACACTACTCAGAACGTGCGGCCGCTATAATGTGCAGAGCAATTGTGAATGTTGTCAACATTTGCCATTTCATGGGAGTGATGCATCGGGATCTGAAGCCGGAGAACTTCTTGCTTGCCACTAAGGAAGAGAATGCAATGCTCAAGGCGACTGATTTTGGGCTCTCAGTCTTCATTGAAGAAGGTAATGTGAATAATATATTGGCTGCATATGCTTGAAAATTGCGTCTCTTGTTGAGTATAATAGCAACTGGACATATATTTTTCTTAACTTTGATCTGCTGAATTTCATAGACTGGTGCTGATTTGGGGGGTTTGGAGGGTTATGGTGCTGTTTATTCTGAGTTATGGGTGGTTCATGCCATTTTGGACATGTTCAGTTTGAGGGGTTAGAACTTAGAACTGAAAAAAAAAATAAACGGCTGGTTCTATCTTCTATGACATTTAATTAATAGTCGGGAACTAGTAGTGCAGCACTAGTGTACTACTGGCAGCTTAGCACCTTTTGATTCTAGTTTGGTTTTGAGAACCCCAGTCAGTATGATTTGGATTAAAATATGAAATGGTATACCAATTAATTGAATTTGAGGGAAAATTTTTAACAATTTAACATCAATAGTGGTCCTAATATGTTTCAGTCTACTGCCTGCATCTTGGTATGATATGAGCTTGCTCTTTTATTTAGAAGTGTAATAGAGGTTTCTACAAAATTTAAAGGTAAGATGCACCTATTAGCAGGCAAAGAATGGTCAATTAATATTGATGCATGATATAATTCATCATGTCAAAGGAATATTCTAGGAGTACTACAACCGCCATACCAGTGTTTCATACTTCAATGGGGGAATGGCATTGCAACCACCATCCGTTGTTGAAGCACTTCGAACTGTTGGAAAGTCCTCCCTAGATACTGAGTGTTAAGACTGCTTAACGCCTTAATCATTGATTTGTTATTGACCCCTAGTAGTGCAAGACCGCAAATACAAGGTTTGGACATCCCACTAGGCCACTGTTCTGGTTGACCTGAACAGTGGTAGGGAGATGTGCGAAATGCCAATAGAACTCTTCTACTTACAAAGATTTGGCCACACTGTACTGTCGCTGTCATTTGCAAGTTGCCCACCCGGCCTGTTATCTTTTCTAACATTAATCTGGCAACATTTACTATATGGAAGCTGGGAAGTATCTCTCCCAAGGTTGTGTAAGCTGGGAAGTATCTCTCCCAAGGTTCTGTCATGGAGGTACTGGTGTAAGTAAGCAGTACTTTCAAATTTTATAAAAAGTTATATCTTCTGAGACAGAAATTGGCATGAAACATACTATCATTACTCATTTTTCAAATACTTCAGATGCTAGTTATGCTTGTGATACTAAATTTGCTGTCACTGGTTGTTACTATTGGAGTGATATATAGCTGTTGTGCACTTCCTTAGTAGTGATGTTGGTGGTGGTTAGGTGTGATGGTGGAGGAAGACAGCTCCTCTGTTTTCTTTTTCCTTATATATTTTCATCATTATCATCCATGGTTCACCAAGGCGCTGGGCGCTAGTCGGGCGGCAGGGGTCCGACTAACACCTAGCCCTCTTAGGTGCCGCCTAGGCAGCAGCAGCCAACTTGCTACAAGGGGCAGGAGGGCATGCAAGGAGCATTCATCAATGAAGGAAGGGAGAAGAAGAGAGGGGAGGGCAACAAAACGGAGAAATGAGATGGGAGACTAACTAGCGGAGGCGAACTGCCGGTTGGGGCTCCCTCTCCGGGCGGTGACGGTGAGGTTGGCTGTGGCCTGTGGGTGGCGGCTGAGCTTCCAAAGCAAGAGCTTGAATGCTGTGTGGCGGCTGGTCTATGTGAGCTTGGGAAAACGTAATTAAACCCTCCCCCTAGAGGCTGGAGCACCATTTGGGCCAGCCTTCCAACAGCCTACTACGGCCTAGGTCAAGCATAAAATGTTAGGGCAGCAGAGCAGCAGCTCCAGCCTGGCTCTTCCTCTTTCCTCACAACCATGCCGCCACCGCCACTGTTGTGAGCTGCCGGGAGAGGCAGGATTGACCAACGCCGGGGTTGATTGCTGGCGGGGTAAGTGAGATCAACCGACAAGGAGGATGACTGAGCTCGATTCAGCGGCACGGCGACAAGATCGACCGGCGGCGAGCTTGATTTGGTGACGAGGGAGGCCGTAATGACCGGCAGCGAGCTTGACTCAGCGCCCAGCGCCACCTCGATGGCCGCCTAGGCCACTCGGTGCGTCCTAGACCAACCGTGACAAGCCCCGCCCAGGCCACCTTTGACTGACCAGGACCGCCTAGGCAGCCTCCCCGCCTAGCTCGCCGATTTTAGCAAAATCATGGCGGGAGGCTGCTGCCGAGTGACTAGGCTCCGCCTAAGTGGCACCTAGTTCCGATTTCTTGAACACTGTTATCATCACCTATACTGAATACAATATGCTTCCATGAACTCTTTTCTGACTTAGTACTAGCTGATATATATCTTGAGAGTTCATCATATGGTTCTGAAAACATAACCGCTAGTTAACTATCCCTTTTTTATTTGATAAGCTAGTTTGTCTCATTCTTAATCAATCAAAAAGAACTTAGGCGATTAATATTACAAGATCCCAAGTTTCCAACTTTTCTGTTTACTAACTGCCTTTGAAATACATCAGGAAAAATGTGCAGGGACATCGTTGGGAGTGCTTATTATGTTGCTCCTGAGGTCCTTAGGCGAAATTATGGGAAAGAGATAGATGTTTGGAGTGCGGGAGTTATTCTGTACATTCTTCTCAGTGGTGTGCCTCCATTCTGGGCTGGTATATCTGCCTCTTAAGATCTCGTTTTACTTTCACTTGTGAATTCATGTATACAATTAAGCAGTAATATTTCCCTTATGTTGTTATTCATCTTCTGTTTTTCTTTGTAGAAACTGAAAAGGGAATATTTGATGCTATTCTACATGAGGAGATTGACTTCGAAAGTGAGCCATGGCCATCGATTTCCGAGAGTGCTAAAGACCTGGTTAGAAAGATGTTGACTCAAGATCCAAAGAAAAGAATTACTTCAGCCCAAGTTCTTCGTAAGCTTCTTGACTGTACATTAACCTCCAAGTTTTTTAGTTCCTTTGGCAAAAGTTAATGTTTGGTTCATTAAATTCTTGATCAGAACATCCATGGCTCAGAGAAGGAGAAGCATCTGATAAACCTATTGACAGCGCTGTTCTTTCTAGGATGAAGCAATTCAGAGCAATGAATAAGCTGAAAAAGATGGCACTGAAGGTTATTATCTTTATAGTGATGCTTAATTGGCTGCCTTTTCTTTTCTTTTGTGCTTATAAGCAAATGTGTATGCAGGTTATTGCTTCAAACCTGAATGAGGAAGAGATCAAGGGACTAAAGCAAATGTTCATGAACATGGACACAGACAACAGTGGGACCATCACATATGAAGAACTTAAAGCAGGGTTAGCCAAACTTGGATCAAAGCTGTCAGAGGCTGAAGTAAAGCAGTTGATGGATGCTGTATGCACCAATCCTGAACTATTACAATATGTTTTTGAACCATGATTTTCTTGACTTTGTATGCTTACCTTTTAACCTGTTCCAGGCTGATGTGGACGGCAATGGATCGATTGACTATGTTGAGTTCATCACAGCCACAATGCATAGACACAAGCTCGAAAAAGACGAGCATTTGTTTAAGGCATTCAAGTATTTTGACAAAGACAACAGTGGGTGAGTATTCTAAATTGTCACATCTCAAAAACTGACGTCACAAGTCACAGTATTATTTTTTCATCAAATGTTGTCTGTGATATGTGATCTTCAAATCTTGTCCATGATACATGATTTTGTATGACAGCTTCACATTAACAACTGCTCACTAGTCTACCATAATTTTAAAGAAAAGGTAGTAGTAAAATACACCTTTGTGTATATCCCCATTTTGATTTGACATAGAGGGTCACCTTAATTTTATGCAGCTTCATCACGAGAGATGAACTGGAATCTGCTTTGATCGAGAATGAAATGGGCGATGCGAGTACCATAAAGGACATTATATCAGAAGTTGACACAGATAATGTAAGTTCACAAATTATCTTTTTTAGCTACATTATATTTATTCTTTCCATCTTGATGGCGTTCTTTTGGTATGACAGGATGGGAGGATTAACTATGAGGAATTTTGCGCTATGATGAGAGGAGGGATGCAGCAGCCTATGAGGCTCAAGTAGTCTTTTTCCTTGTAGAAATGATGTATTATTACATTAGTAACTTTTGTTCGTTCTTTTTTCATGGTTGGTAGTCGACGGATAAAAGTTTACTCTGGACGTTGCTTTTGCATTGTTCAGATGATTGTGTATATCTTCTGGCTTTGCTTGTGTATGGTGTTCCTCTAGTATTTTGAACGCCCTTGCTTTTGTAAGTTTGTTTCTGCAAGTACATCTAATAAAAGAGCATTTTTGCACCTCAATTTTGGCCTGTTGATTTCAAGTGTAGCTAGCTATAACATTACTCTTTAGCCAAATCCAGGTTTCATTGATCTAGCTTAAGCCGAATTAGGAGCTTAATTTATAAATAGGAATTTAGTTTGCCAATTTAGGAGTTCATTTTCTCCACATAAAATTAAAAGGGTATAAGCTCATTCTACCCGTCAGACTGTTCGAAAGCAATGTCTAAAAACTGCTCAAAAAACAGGAATTACCATGAGAAAAGTTATACTCAAAAAAATTCAATCCACTAGAAAATTGGGCGCGCTTTGCGCGCCTTGCTATATCATCAATTGCAGAAATTAATTCAATTGCTATGACATAGTGCAGTCAACATAAGTAGATGTTTAGCATGATACTTCTCAAATTACAACATACTATTCGACTAATTAATCAGTTTTGCTCAAGGACAGAAAGGTAAGACAGCACACCTCAAGTTGGGCTCGCATGGTTTCAAGCAAACCAACTAAACCTGGTTGCCGTTGAGTTTGGGATTCAACACTTTCACTCTTACTACGTCCAAGTTTCCTCATTAATCTGTGTCTCTTCTCTTTCTTTTTTTCTTTCTGCGGAACTATAAGCCTCCTATAAGTACGAAAATAGGTTAAGTACTATGATACTCCTGAAAGACCTGTAATCTCCTAATTAAAAAACTATGCTGGACATAATGAATTGCACAGACCTACCCTAAAGCACCAGCAGCAGCAACGAGGATTTCATATGCTGTTTCACGAAGATCATCGTCTGTGATACCTGGAAAAGTCTCATTTGTCAATAATTTCTTTATCCGGTAGTTCAGACTTCAGAGTTGAACAAGTTTAAGAAGTAATTGAACAACAATGACCTAGTTATTCCAATAACTAAGGTGAATGCCTTCATTAATATTCTTTATTGATAGTTCAGATTTCAGAGTTGAACAAGTTTAAGAAGTAACTGAAGTGAACAACAATGGCCAAGTTATTCCAATAACTAAGGCTGACGCCTTCAGGTAATTCAAGAAACCAAAGTAAACAATAGTGCATAACTATGCTACAAGGAAATCACCAACAAAATGCTCTCTTAAAGGGGGAAGGAACAGATGGATGATCATCGAAGTGTCTCTAGTTGCAGCAGCATGAAGACTATTATAAGGAACATAAGACATGGCTATTTCACTTGTATCTGTTAACATGGCTATTTCACTTGTATCTGTTATCAAACATGTAAAATCATGATAGCTCTTAATTCATAATTATTACCTGTTTAGACTCATCATCGGAGATTTCCTCAGAACTGCCATCTTCATCATCACTGCTGCTTTCTTTTTTCACAGCCATTGGAGCACCCTTCGCAATAGTGGAAGCCGCGGTGTCCTGTAAACAAAAAGAAACATGGCATGTAAACTATGGAGACAGAGTCTTCAATAGAAGCAAAGCAAAAGGAATATTTTGAGGACATCTAGCACCTTCTGCTTCTTTTGGGGAGGTTCTTCATCACTGTCATCACTGTTTGAGTCACTGGATTTCTCTTTCCTTTTAGCAACAGCGGCAGAAGCAGCTCTGTTGGTAGGCTGGGCTGCCTTCTCAGTTTTATCCTAGAGAGTTGAGAAACAAAATGAATGGAATTATACTAAGCAACAAATGGAGACATTGAAAACAAGGAAAAATATAGTTCTATGGGTACCTCATCCTCAGTGTCACTCTCTAACTCAGAACTTTCAGTACAATCTTCCTTTTTGGTAGCTGAAGCAGTTTTTTTTACACTTGGTTGGTACATCCTGAAGAGATCTTCAATCATTCTCAGACTAAATAATTATGCTTAACTATAATGTTGGTGAGTATCCATTAGCATTTAGGAAAAAAACAATATAAAAGGTAGAATTGACTACAAAGAGAAGATTTACAATTGGAAGTACACTACAATGAATCACAACACCATATGAAGCAACCTATCCCCATCAACTCATCTAATCCATCATCAGAAGCACTCTTAGAGCTGTCAGATTCCTCTTTTTTGCTTTTGTGCACCAGTCATCCTTATTTAAGGAGCAGGGTCTAAAAGAAGGCATAGCAAATTACGTAGATAGTGCCCACACATTTTATAGCACACAGAAACAAGCAGATACATAGTTGGGCAGTGTATGCACAACCCTTGCAGTCCACAGGGTTGACATACGTTACATGCTACGATCAGAATTCGTCACTACCAAACATAGAGACGGTAGTTTAGAATACTGATCCAAATGAACATTGAAAAGACTAAAGTAGTTCCATAATGCTAAAAACTAAATCAGAAGCAAACAACACAGCTTGCAGAGCCATGAGGTTCCAAAATATAACATCCATCATATTAGAACAGCAGGTAAGTTCATGACACCACGTCAGATGCCAAGCAAAGGCTAATCAGTGATTACAAACACACACATCTTGCTGCACCTGGTAGACGCAAAAGTACTGAGCCCTCCTGTGCCTAAGAATCTTTTGGTGCCCTGTAAAGGAAAAGGGCTTTTGTGAGTAAGGAAATACACATGATGCTATTCTATATCAAGCATGAGAGCGTAGGCAGCAAGAAAGCACCTAGGCTTGGCAAAGTCATCTGCACAAGCATCACCATCATCATCTCTAGCGATATCATCTTTGAAGAGCTTCTTTGCAGTATTTTTTTAGGCGTTGGGCGAGACCTATAAGCGAGTTGTTATGTCATGTATGTATATATAAGGGTGGATCCTGATTTGGGGTAGAAAACAAAGCAAAGAAATGCATTGTCAGTGGGTCTAACCTCTTTCCTGTCACGCTTCCTCGAGTCTTCGTTGAATCTCCAAAACCAACATCATCAGTAGGCTATGGTGAAGCAGGGCAAGGAAAAAGGACCATGTTAGTAAAACCATCTAGAAAACCTGTAAACAAATAGGCTCTGTTGCTGTAGGAAATGAGTAGTTACTCTGAGCCATCATATGTAGAAGGAAATATGAACTGCTGATGCACAGAATCTACTGCAGAAGGTGCCTTTAATATGTTCTTGATGGAATCTAACATGTTTCCTAATACACATTGGGTTTCATCTTAATACAGTTTGGCATTAAGACTGATGATGCACAGACAATCTGGGAGTGGCCTTGCAGTGCAAGGCTTTAACCATGGGTTTTTTAATCAGTTATCGCTTGTTTTTTTTGGGATTAGTTGGTCTCTCAAAATATGCTTACCATAATGATTTACAATTCATCTTTACAATATATATGTGTTGTTGGTTAGCTGCTTGCACTAAAACATTACTATCTGAAGCCCATGCTTCTCTTGTACTATTTATTGAACCGCTATGGATTGAATTATGATATGCGGCCAACTTATTCAGAGCAAGAGCCACTCAGTTCTATTCGACTATGAGTATTATCTGTACGATAGTTTCCCTATAGCTGCACCCATGGTATATGAACCACAAGCTGATAATGGTATGAAGCATGATTACGTGACACAACTAAGTGAAATAAGTGAAAAGGAATAGACAATGTTCTATTCAAGTGGTCTGTTTTCTCCAAGGGGTTGCAGGTTCAAACTTTCCAATATTGCAGGTTCAAAAAGAAAAGGAATGGTCTCAGGAGTAAACCCTACCTTAAGCACATTGACACCACCGCTGGCCTGTGGCGTTGTTGGTGACTCTGTAAGCGCTGCCAAAACACTAATAGGCGCTGAATTTTTCCCTGTCTGGAGTAAAGCCAGGTCTTGACCTTTCTGTGGAGAGGTATAAACAGTGTATAGTAGTGTTAGAGGAAGGCAAGATATATGGTACACATATGGATAAATTATTTTTTGTCTGCAAAATGAATGTGTAAATTACTGGTTTTTATTGAAACAGTTTACCTTATCCTTAGCAGTGTCTATGGTACTCTGCGGTGTCAATGGTGGTTCATGGGTGAGAAGAGTTGCTTTACTCGGCGTAGTGCTTGAAGCGTGGCTAGCCTCCGAAGTAGTAGGTGGCGAAGGCAAAGCTAAGGGGGCACTTTTCTGAGGAGTGTTTTGCATGCTGCTGCTTGCACCTTGAGAGAGCATGTGCGACGATGACTGTGATCCTGCAGGTGTCGCTGGAAGAAGAGCATTGGTAGCATCTATTTCTCCAATGACTGCATTAACATGAAAGCAGACATTGCCAGAACCTATTGTGTTTTCAGTGAAGCTAACATTCCATAAGTAAACCTTCTCTAGGAGCCTCGTGATCTCATCTGGAATGAAACCACGCGGATTATCAGCGATGAGAGTATCAACTGTCTTCTTTGTGAGGCGTTGGGCTATCCGTCCAAAGAGAATAAATTCAGTATCACCCGTTTCATCTCCAGCAACAATGCACAGTTTGTACCTATAATAGATGGAGAGTAGGTTAGAACAAAACTTCTGTGCTTCAACATATAATCATCTGAATATTACTGCCAATATTTCCTCTTAGGGCACTAAGTTCATAAATATAACAAATTAACAGAAAGGAAACGGAATAGTACAATCAGCCATTGCAAGAAATATGTCCTCTTTTAGACCACATTACTTCTTTTAAACGAGCATATGAGTCTAAATACAGCAGTGCGCTACAATATTTATTCTTTTGGTCTGCCAAAATACTTCCTCCATTCTCATTTATACATGTCATTTTCGATCCATGCACACAGACCAACGGACTAAATGCCTTATTTTCTAACACATTTTGGCTCTCCCTAGTAATGGTGTATCCATCTGTCAAATACCACAACTAATATGCAATTAATAGGTGCTGTTAGGTGGAATTTGTTGCTTCAAAGAAACCAAAACAACAACTATCTTCTCTTGTAAAATATACCAGGACAAACAATCTCTAGGCAGTACAAAGAATACTGGATTTAGCACTGAGTGTAGGCAATGGTAATCTATAAAAGTAAAATACTATAGTATATGCCCAATTTCAAAATTCTGGACTCAAGTCTAAATGTATCAAAGTTCATGCTCAGATAATTCATTGAGCTACCAGGGAGTCTATCCTAGGTAGAACGGAAATTCTGGAACAAGTCAAATTCCAAGAAAACTACTATTAGAGGGCCACTATCAAGATGATTTATCTAGGACTTAGTTTCATCCATTTTATCACTTGGGCAAAATGTGATAGTTACAACTTACAAGTTACAGTACACTGAGGAGAGCAGGACGACAACGGAAATTTTTATTTGCCAGGAAAAGTAATAAGTTGTAAAAAAATAAACAAATAAGATTGTAGAAGCTTTGCTATTCTAGAAACGCTGATGATTTCTGACCATTGTTACTTATGGAACATCTGAGATCTGGCAAACAATTTGCAAGAATCAGCCAATTTAGATTAAATTATAGGAAAAGCTAACCTATTGCAGTTAACCCAAACACTAACTAAACCATTAAGGTGCATCCCTCCCGTTGCAATCATCTGAGAAGTGTGAACAAATTAAGAGTTGAATGTTGATAGAAGCTTGGGACATCCACTAAACTCCAATTCAGGCGATTAACACAAAATGCTCATTCTAGCACTGGAATCTGGGGAGCTGACATGATGACAAGCCCAGACAACTGACATATTTTCCAACTTCCCATGCAACTTATGAGGCACACAAAAAGTAACCCAACCCCAATCAGTGGTAGTCCTCTAGGACATACAAATATAACCAAAGATTGTGAAAGCTCTATGCAGACATTTCGCCCATGATTCTTCTAATCAATAAGGAACTCATGAGACCATAAATATTTTCAAATAAGATCTCAAGTCACATGCTAAGCTCAGATTCAGACAACAATGGTGTCAAACAATTTGCAAAATTTGATATTCCATCCAACTGACAGAAAACAAAAGGCTCACAGATTTTTCAAGAATGCCACAAGCAACCTGCCGGCCCTTATCAACTCATTGCTAGTAAGCTACAAACTACTTCTGCTTATAATCCTCTGTTGCTGGAACTGTTTTCCTAAGGAGATGAATAAATTAGAATGGAACTATGGAAGTGCTGTATGGACAGTAATTCAGCTTTGCTAAATGAAACTGGGCAGATCAGCTAAAAAATAGTATGGCCATTAAATAAAGAAAGCTGGGATGCATTATGTTATAGATGGGGGAAAGCCGCATTCTCTTTTACAACTTCCAACTTAATCATTGTACATGATACAGTGGGAAGGAAATAGCAAAAGGCCAATCCATACGAAAAGCCTGGAGGCAGTTGTGCAGGAGAAAGATGCTAAAGCTCTGCGTACATTGCAAATTTTGCCTGTCTAGTTTACAAGTTACAGATCTATCGCTATACATACGATTGATCCTGTCATAAAATCCGCCTGAACCAAAAATAAAAATGTAACTACCCAGTGCAACATCTAAGCCTAGAATGCAACTATAGGCAAGTTTAATGTACTAATCACATTTGCCCTTATCACAAACATTGTCTGACCTTTGGGTAGGTGCACCAATGATACCACAGTCATGACCAGTGCATCTGTATGAGTCACCATGAGGCTTTGCTGTTCTGAGACACTTGTTGCAGGAGTTGTACCACCATGAATTGTCGATCTTTCGTACCGTCACTGTGACAAGGAACTCTTTTTTCTGTAAAAGATGCAGTGAAAGTAAGCAACCATCGATATTCATGGATATAGTAGAGGTATGGAATACTGTAACAAAAACGTACCTTATTTTTGAAAGGGTGAAGGTACTTGATATCAGAGACCTTTTTTGGTTCAGCAGCAGCTTTGGGTTCTCTTGAAGTCATGTGTTCGTTCCATTTAATTGGCTCATGCATGTTTCTCACTCTAATTAGGTTAGCGAGCAGAGAAATCATTCGTTAAAATGCAGGAAAAGATGGCTAGCACATGCGGGTACCAAATATTTAGACCAATATATTACCTGGCCATAAGGCTGTTTGCTTCAGGGACCTCAGGATTTAGGTACCATTTGCACGCTGAACCGCCTGTTAGCGATACCTTGTCTGAAACAGCAGGCATTAGGTCTAGGCTTCTGGTAGCATTCGATGCACAATAGCATAACAGACATACCTGCAAAGCGCTTGACAAGAGTGCCAACAAATATCACAACTTGTGGAGAAGTCTGACCATCCGTGTACACCTGTTTGCCTGGGAACGATGTAGCCCGCTCAGCCCAAAGCACAATATCAACTGTAGCATTGCTGTTGTTTCAGTGCAATCAAATGCAAGTTAGAATAGTTTTCAAAGAGCACTACCATAGATAAGCTGTCAAACAGACACTACTATTGTACAGGCAAACAAAAAAACATATCATGAACAATAGGCATGCATAACTAACCCCACGTTGCCTATGGTGATAGTTCTTTTCAAGCTGTCTCCCTGCCGCGACCTTGCCCGTAGCGTTGAAACATTTGAGATCATGGTGACCACTCCGATGACATCTAATTTGGGTAACGGTAACATATAAGCAAGTGTCAAATGCTTTCTGGGATGCTAAATTTCTGTGTTCAATAGTTTACCTGTGAAGGAATCATTGCAGTCAACACGTGATTGGAGCTGCTCCATGGGAGCAAGGGAGTAGGTACACACGGGAAAAGCAGGTGGGATTTCAACAACCTCCTCTACTAAAGTCCACCTTGTAAAGATGATCATGATGTCATTTGGCACTGGCTTGTACTTGTTGGATTTCTTGACTCGGAAATATGAGATGTTGTAAACGCCACCTTCCTTTATCAGAGGCTTGAACTGCTCATCCAAACGCGGGTACATCTGCGCGTGGACGCTGTTTCCCTGTCCAAAAAGCAGTGTTAGAACCAAAGACGTTTGATCCTAAACATTACTGTAATAAGCAAGCATCACCATTCCACAGCACGGTATTCCAGACACACCACCTAATAAACAAGAAAATAACCTTTCTTTGGTGGCAGGTAACATTCAATCTTAGGCCCAATGGTTGAATCATAGTCAAATCAAGAACTCTCTTTTTTTCTTTCAAATTTTGGGTGCATGGTTAATTCAATAACATTATAAAAATATTCCAACAAAGGAAGGAAAACCCATAATATGTTCTTAAGGACAATAGATACCTCTTCGTCAATCAGCACCAGATCAGTGTGTAGCAACTTTGTTTCATCATGAGGATCAAAAAAGTCCCAAAACCTAGAGACACGCACACATATGTGCTCACTGCAGTCTCCAATCATAAGGGTGGGAATCAGTACGTCTCCCATCTGCAAATATAGAAAGAAACATGGAATCATTAGAACAGACATTACTGAAAGGTCATATTAGTTAACGGGTTGTAAAGGGTTTAGATAAAAAATGGAAACACCTTAGATCAAAAGACATCACATGCATCAAGTAGTTTTATCAGACCAAATGCCAAAAAACTTAAAAAAGTGATTAGCCAATGCCTTCTGAAGTCTTATATATAAGCAAGGATATGGTCAGAGCAAAAATGCATCATACGGCAAGAGCCCTAGGCTGATGCCGTGTCTGCAGCATCAAGGACCTCTCTGTAAACTACGTTCCGAGTCTGTGAACCACACGAGCCATCATCGTTTTCAATTAAAATCCTAAGGCCACCTCTAGACGTCGATCTTGAAACAGCAACATAAAGTTGTCCATGTGTAAAGACAGGTTTCTTGAGGTAAAGTCCAACCCTTGATAGAGTCTGGCCTTGGCTCTTGTTTATTGTCATTGCATAGCATATTCGCACTGGAAACTGTTTTCTCTGCAGCGTGAAGGGCCATTTGACATCTGTCGTGTTAAGGACAATCCTTGGTATAAAGACTTTCTCACCAACATTAGAGCTTGTTAGTATCATGCACTGCAGCAAACGCTGCCCAAGTTCAGTAACAATTAGCCTTGTGCCATTACAAAGGCCCATATTTTGATTGAGGTTTCGCAAGAGCATTACTACAACACCTTTTTTTAGCACAAGCCTATGACAGGGGAAATTGTTTGCATCAATGGAATTTAGGAATTCCACAGGGTAGAGCAAATCAAAATCTGGTATGTGTTCAGACGATTTCGATATTGTGTCGCAGCTTAGGTAGTGTACACTGTCTCCAGGAAGCATCGAGACAATATATGTATTTAGCTCGTCAACTGTCACATTAGTTGGGCAGACAATGGCACGTGAGGCTAAATATACAGGACTTTGGTGATTTTCCAAGAAGTTTGGGTACACCTCGGACACAAGAGCAGCAATTTTATCACCAGTAGTACGAATCAACAAATCGTCAGGAATTGTCACCCAAGAAGGCTCACGCTCCTCCCCCTTTTTTATAGTAGGGATAGCACCGTCACCAATGGCTAAGACCCATTTGCTAAATTTCTCAAGTTCGTCACGCTCGTTCCCTTGTAAGGACGGGTTAAGAAGTCGCATGTTCGTGCGTAATCTTAGAAGGGCAACATGCTGCCACAACTTAGAGTTCGTAATAGACGCACTAACAATGGAGGACCGTGAGCCTTTGCGTACAACAGGTAAAATCTGTCGGAAATCGCCTCCGAGAACAACGGGCTTTCCACCAAATGGTAGGATCGTATTCCTAGGATCATGTTCAGAAAGAATATCTCTCATAGTTCTGTCCAAAGCTTCAAAGCAGCGTCGATGCATCATCGGGGCTTCATCCCATATAATTAGGGCAGCAACCTGTATAAGCTCAGCAAGCATAGTACCCCTTTTCACACTACATGTCCCAGCCTTTGTTATGTCGAAAGGTATCTTAAATCTCGAGTCCGCAGTACGTCCTCTTGGCAATAGCAAAGATGCTACACCAGATGATGCTACTGCAAGCACTATTTTCTGCTCGGACCGTAAACTCGCAGTTATAGCATTCCATAAAAATGTTTTACCAGTACCGCCATGCCCACAGACAAAGAAAAAGCCAGGAGACCCACGAAGAACACAGTTTGTTATTATATCAAATACATTTTTTTGGTCAGCATTCAGCTTCGAGACTAAAGATGCGGCATGCATGGACAACATCAAGGGTTCAGGGTCAAGTTCATCATTAATCAGCCTGTTATCGCTTATGCTAACACACTGTGGCGTCAACGTTGGCAGGTTGTAGTCACCTATGTTTCCGCCGCTGTTTGCAAAAATATTCGTGAGTTTCTGTATAAGCAAAGCCATCAGCTGTTCATGTGGAACAGCATAGTATGGGTTCTGAAGTTCATCTCTAAGTCTACGGTGTATGTCATCTGTAAAGTAAAGCCAATATTTATCAAACAAAGCGCGAACATTACCAACAGAACAGAAAAGCACCACAGTGACAAATAATTGCCTCAGCTGATATGCCGATGCAGATATTACCGCCTCATCAAACAGAAGATGCCACTCATTATCGCCCTCAAGTAAACCACGTGCTTCACAAGTGTCTCGAAAAGTAGTGTATACTTTATTGTTAAAGGTTCTCACGTCGGCATAATTCTTTGCGCATTTAACTATCATTAGAAGCATGCGTAGGTAATATAGCTCACCAGCAGCTGGATGAACATAGTACATACGACCAATTTTAGCGCAAGGTGTTCTCTTTCGCCAACATCTCCCAGAAGCATTCCAAGACCATTCTTTTGGGAAGTCACAATATGTTAGGTGTCTAGCTGCTTCATGTTTTGAATTAGCTTTGAACCACGCAGTCAACATCGTGCACTTTGCTGCAGGGCTAGCGAGCAACGCTTCTAGGTTAGCATCAGGTTCATATCGCACATGGTTCATGCCAGGAAGATGTATGGCTAGTCGCTCCACCGGAGGTATCCTAAAGTGAATGTCAAACTCAAAAGCACGCCATAGGGCTTCGCACGAAGAAAGAAATCTAGCATCAACGTATTCTTGGATTTCATTTTTTGGAGCCAACTGAGGGCCAAGAGATGCATTGGATGTCCTTGCAGTAATTTCAAAATAGATCTTCGCTCGATCGCTTCCTTTCGTAACATATTTAAACAGATATTTAATCATGTTTGATTTGTTACACCACTCGACATTGATATGTGCATTGTATTTCTTTAGCAAGCGCATATTGTATGGAACAACATTCTTGTTATTCAATATGACACCGTTTTTACAAACGTGTCTACCATCATCCCTTCGTCTGTAAATAGCGAACCCAAAGTCATCCATGATAGTTTCATCCTGAAACGACTTAGGAAATTTTTTCGAGCACTTGTTATCTTTCATACATGGACATTTCTTGTTGTGATCACCGCATGGGCCATGTATCATGAACTCATCAACTAAAGCATATCCTAGGGGGTCGTCATTGATGCTAGGGATCTCTGCACAAATCAAACTATCGACAGTAGCAGCATTGAATTCTGAACCATTGGCAGCCAGCCACACAAGGCAATGTATGTGCGGCAGGCCACGCTTCTGGAACTCAACGGTGTATAGAACTGCACATGGAAGGGCTAGTGTAAGACTCATTAACAATAAATGTAGAAGCTAGCACGTATCAGCAGCATATACTACGTCTCACCTGCAAGGACAGGACCAAACGTGCTGCCCTCTCTAATATCGGCTATGAATTCATCAACTTTCATATGGAAAACACGCACTATCAAGTCAGAACGATCGCACGGTTGTTGCCCAGGCTCAAAGCGCAGTGCATCTGCTATTTCTTTCCATTTAGTGTTACATGTGAAAGTCACAAAAAGGTCAGGAGGGCCATAGACCCTGCATATGGCCATCGCGTCTTGGTAATTCATTAATGGTACCTCCTGCCGCCAGTAAAACTGGCTGGCACGATTACCCTACCACCAACTGAATCGGCATTTATAAGACCCTTATCAATGGTATCGGCTATTCCTTGTACCGTTTCGGATCGTAGTTCTTTTTGGTGGTCTGCTATGAACTTTAGTCTTGACCCTTCGATCGTTGAGTACGCATCGACGTCTATCTGGTCACTTAACCTGCCATAGCAAGTGAATGGATTCGCCTCATTTAATCTGTAGTGCATGTGATGTCTAACAAATTCAAGCATCGTGACATATTTACGGCCTGTCCCGTCGCTATTTTCAATGTCCGAATATTTAATACCAAGATGGTAGCCATGCTCACCGTAAGGAAATAGTAACGGGTACTGCAAAGCCATATAAGATGGGTGCAAGCAAGAAACACGTCTTAGTCCGCACTCTCTGTCCTGCACAAGGACATCGTAAGTGTACTCATCGGTTGAGTAGTCACCGACAATTATAGCAGCAATCTCGCCGCTCGAGGGTAAATTGTACTGAACATCGTGTCTTGTATTGCAGCCTAGCAATCTTAGCGTTATTTTTTGATCACCCTCTTGTTCTAGGCGCTCTTTAGCGTAGTGAAATGCCTTAACAAGTTGGTTGTGCTCATTTAACATGCTTAATAGAGACATTGCTACCGCCGGGTCAGGCTGATCAGGAGCGTTGTCATCACCCTCAAATATGCTTAGTCTATTTTCGGTCTCTTTTTCAGTGTCGTATATGTAAAGCTGTGCAAATTTGGGTCGCGAACCATGATGTGGCAGCAAGGTACCTATCCGATGATGGACTACCCCATTAATCTTGAATACATAAGGTGCAGTGCCATTGTTTATCGTCTTGTCGATAGCAGCACCTAAAGAGGTGAATGCGAACAGAGAATTGTAAGATCGAATTTGCTTTAGAAACCTCTTTGAACGTGCATCACCATCAAAACGCAATAGGTCAGCTAAGGGCGCAGGAGATTTCTTGTAGGGTTTCAAGTTGATTTTGCCTCCTTTACAGCAAAGGTTGTACACTATTTTTCTCTTGGTGATGACAGAGGCACTTTTGACACGTTCCTGGAACCAAAAGACAGCTCCACAGTATGGACACTCGTGTGATGGCCCGCCATAGTACGACCGGTATGGGTAGGTATCTACAATGCAATAACAGGAAAATAATGTGCCGCATAAATCATAGCAAACCATCAAACCCACATAAAGTTCCAAAACATGGCATGCACACACCTTTTAACGCCTCGACATACGCTCTATCAAGAGGAAGCATGACATCTATTGGATCATTGCAGGCAGTCATGCAAAAAAAATCAAACGAAGGGCAGAACGTCATACATCACCAGTGAGAGGTGAGAGGAAAAAAACTAAAGGCTGTAGGTAATCACCATCGGTAACACATGGTGAACGGCAGTATGGTTTCCTACTGCGTATCCTAGCGAGACGACGATGCCTGTTGGAGGTAGCAACCTCAGCAGAAAAGTCCATTAAGGACCTACTCCCTGTGTAATGTGAAGTTGGACCCACTAATAAACAACGTGCGGCTTTTTTTCTCCTACAGCAAGACGCGATTGGCCAACGTATACTTACTTGTTACTTCTGGAGCACCTGGGAGCTGGCTAGATGTTCATGGCTGTTCAGATGGTTCTGGCTGCCAAGCCATGCACAGTTGCTCATTGCTAGTGGCAAAGAAAGGCCGCTTAAGTAAACCTAAGCATTTTCTCACAGTTTCCAAAAATAGCACAAATTAGCTAAGGACAAGGTAGACGCCCTACGCCGAGTAAACTATGCATGGCAACATTATAGACCTTGGGAAAGCGCAAGATGCCTTCTTTTCCTTTTTTCACGACATTGCGCAACGATCTCACACGGAGGACCAGCCATCAA
The DNA here is from genome assembly GCA_017311315.1 of Dendrocalamus latiflorus. Taxonomy (NCBI): domain Eukaryota; kingdom Viridiplantae; phylum Streptophyta; class Magnoliopsida; order Poales; family Poaceae; genus Dendrocalamus; species Dendrocalamus latiflorus. The sequence goes on along the minus strand of CM029671.1, from coordinate 20,776,756 downwards.
AACCCAGACTTCGCAACGCCAATAAATTACAACCAATTTCAAGAATAGATCAGCACATGAATGTAAAACCATTGTCGCAACATGATTAGAAAACCTATGTACCACCCAGGGCCTTTCTAGACGAACGCAGAAGAAGCAGATTAGAAAAGCACATGGAAAGTCATTACTTCTAAAGCATGTAACAATGCTAATAGTCCACGACTGTACAAACCAGGAAGACCAAACTTACCTTTGCAACTTGGCTCCTCTGCACACAATAGAAGGTAGCAACAACTTCAACACCGGACAGCAGCAAACAGTGATGGAGGATGCCTTTCCTGCAACTGTAAGTGACCAGAATGAGCTGCAGACCCATGTGCAATCAATTTAATGAGGAAATATAGCTGCAACTGGACACATCATTTAACAATCTGTTCTAGACAACCAATACTATGTTTATGAGAAAGGCAGCACTGTAATTCTAGTTAGCCGTGACATCCACATGTCTTAGTTAGCTATGTTTTACAAAAGGATGGCTTTTAAAATCTTCATAAATCCCAAATGATAGCAGTCGCATGAATTGACAAGATAAATGAATATGAATAAGGATGACAATACTGCAACCCTATTCCATTTTCACTAAACGGAACGGAACCACAGTTACAGACAAATTCCGAACAGGGATTCAGAACAGAGTTTCATGAGCTAACAGAATTGACCTGCAACAAGTATTTAATCAGTATTGCATTATCAACCATCAAACTTAAAAGGCATAATAGAGACAGTTAAGGCTGGAAAGAAAAAGCAACATAACCAGTATTGAATTTTGAAGCATACAAGAATGAAAACATGGAGCAACATGGAAACTAACATCCGAGTTTTTAATAGAAAGAGGGAGTGAATTAAATCAGGCTGTCTCGTTGAATCAGCCATTGCACAACCAAGCCTCTTCAAACAAGAATCAAGAATGTTTTTTTGTCAAATCGGGGGGAGGAAAAAGTAGACTTGGGATGGATTAATAAAGCAACACAACAATAAATCATCAGCAGAACTCAGGGACTTGAGGTGTTCTGCAGATAAATGCCCAAATCAGCTCTTTGCAAGATATTTCATGCATGTCTAAGTGCAAATTTTGACGGAAATTGTTGTTTAGAGCTACATATTTAAGAATGCCTGCAGTAATACTATTATGCTGCTCGGTATGTCAGTAAGGCCGACTTATGTAAGTATCCAGAACAAACAGATCTGTAGCTTTGGCTGTAAAGAAGTTGGTCCATTCTAAGAAAGAAGAGAAAAGCATATCCAAATGATATGATATACAAGCTCTGGGCAGAGAATATGCAATACCAGTGGTGATTAAACTGTAAATATGCTTGCAGTAACAAGAAACATCTGGTTACCTATGCCCTATAGTGAAGCGGATAACTATTCCCTTTTGTTCTAACCGCTGCAACCTTTCACCTAAAGCAGGAAGAAAGCTTTAGTAAAAAGGAATTTGTTCACTGTGATAACATCTGGAATTCAAATGCAACAGAAAAGGGCTAGCAAATAGCGGAGTAATAGATATTATACAGGTTTTCTTATGACATAACAAAACAATATATAAGGAATAACAACATATAGAATGTACACTTACTTAAATGAGAACATTTTGCTAAAAAAGAACTCTAGCAATCTAGAGCTTGTTTGGCCAAGCTTAGGCCTATCTCACAAAGTAGTTCATAGGTTCAAATAAGCTAGCTTATTAAGTAAGTACTAACTCCTAAAACTAAAAGCAACACTGACAACTGCCAAAGGAACATGTCAGTTCATACTACATATCCAACCCCCAAAGTATAACAAAAATAAGTGGACAACTTAAACAATACACATACTATCATCTTTCCCACGCAGCCTTCTCAACAAGCACACGACCAAACTCTAGACGCCTGAGAGAACTGCAAAAGTCTAACCCAAGAAATTTCCATTACGACGAAGCTGTCCAGAAAAGGATAGGGCAATTTCCGTGTTAAAAATATTTGCATAACACCATGAACAACTAACCTTGGCAGACGACCCTACATTGCCGAATGAGCCCTTGAATCCTTTCTTAGTGATCAAACCTTGTCCTGAAAAAAGAGCCCAATGTGCAACATAAGGATTTTATGTGAGGAAAATAACTGGGTAACACAGGTGCTGTTAGTGACACCATGTAGACTAAATCATTTTGATGGTACTCAAGGCAACCAGACTAATGGTGCTTACATCATTCTAACACAATAAGGATCTACAATTCAGACTAAGGAATCAAAAGAATTGCATGAGATGTGCAATTATCTACAAAGCGAATTATAAACACAAGCCAGCAAATAGAAAAAGTGACATGTGAAATACTGTAATTTAACTATGAAATTTTACTTGGGACATTATCATACATATAATGCTGTGGCCGGCAATCGACAACCTCATTTATTTATTTTGGTAGATATAATTTTGATGTAAACATCTTTGGATGCAACTATATTCCTCGTGACAAAGCATAAGACATCATTTGATCGCAAAAAGAGAGACAAATGCATGCAGCTACAGCTAGGGCTAATACATGTTACAAACTCTTTCTATTTGATATATGCCTGAACCCAATAGCAAAAACAAAGTAGCTCTGCAGATTAGTCTTCAATCCAGAAGTTACGTGCCTAAATTATTTGTGAGCTAACACGCTGCGACCTGCATTAATGCTTCATACATATACTTCTTTAGCACCGTATCTCAAATCCAATCAAGAAAGAGCAACGAAAAAGGTTAGAATCGGCGATACTATAGCACACATTTCCCATACCTGGAACCAAGAACCTCTTCTCGGCTTCTATCCTGAAGAGATGATGTATGTGGTCGAGAGCTGTGAATTTGTACCTCAGGAACCAAGGGAATCACAAGAGGGAGATCTGCAGAAGGATTCCAAGGCAACAAATGTAAAATGTAAGAGCTATTCAATCACAACTATTATACGACAGGCTCTCACACAGGATACTGGAAGTTCAGTGAAGGGAGCAGCGGATTTCTAAATAGGAGAACACAAGCCAAAGGCAGAATCAGAACAAATATAGCATATGTCACATTAATTATCAAACTGTGGATACAATAATGACACTTTGACTCATAAGTCTTCCTTTCTCCCAATTATCATACCAACGATGATACTTTTGACTCATAAAAGTTGACACTTTCTCCCAACTATCATACCAAAAAACACCCCTTTTTTTCACCTGAACCAAAAGAATGAGCCTATCCAACATTAAAAAGACCAGAATCAACATGAAAGCAGGAGTAGTCACCACCTCTTTCTGCAATGAAAAGTGACTAACGAACATCCATATAGAAACAATAGCTCATCAAAGGAAAACGCTCAAAATTTCAGACCTGAAACAATAAGTCGCGCTAACAAAATGAACAAATGTACTATTGCACAAACTTATGAACATGCCCTTTTTTAAAAGCAAAAGGTTTTTTTCATCACATAAGCTCATAAAACCCTAGCTGATGCCACATAAACGAAAGGCAGAGCACAAAGGTCTGATCTATTTTCATGTATAGTCTGCAGAGCAGGTTGAAGCCTACTAAATCGCATGGACACAAGCACAGGACCTAGGGACGGCGAAGCCCCGGCACGGTCAACAGTTCACCCAAGCCATCGTGGTTGGGGAACGGAGGTCAAACACCAAGTCTCGCAAAGATTTGGAAAAGGGAGGGGGAAAAGGGGGCTCCCAACCAAACGAGCAGGTAAATAGGGAGAGGGAGCCACTCACCTCGACACTGAGGGATGATGGCCGCGCCGCGTGCGCTCCGCCCAACGGGACGCCAGGGCCGCCCGTGAACTGTTCCGACGGGACAGATCGACCATCGGTAGGGAAGAGCGGCCGCGCACGCGCGTACGGCGAGGGAGCAGCGCCGACTGCTACTGTTCCGATGCGACGGCTCAGCCTCCAGAGCGAATCAGATCTCGTATCGGTGTAGAGGAGGCATGGGTTGCTCCGCTCCCTCTCCCCAGACGGCCCGCGCGCCGATCAAAACGCCCTTGCTGAGCCCCCGTACGCCTGCCCCTCTACACTCAATCGCTGGCGCATGGGGTCCGGGAGGACAAGGGCCCATCGCCCAGGCTCTTGCGCGGTGGCGCTGGAGGATGGGGCGCGCCGTGCACGCGCCGCGCCACGCCCAGCCGTGGAGAGGCAGACCCCCCACGCCTGCTCCCCACCGCTGCACGCGGGACCGCGCAGCACAGGACCCACCAGTCAGTATAGCGATCTGCTCCTAGCAAGCTTCGGCGTGACCGCGAGGCAGCGCTCGCCTCGCGTCGCCGCGCGAACGCACACGCGGTGCGTGGAGCGCTCTCGCGCGAGGAGAATGGGTTGGGTTTTAATAAACCTGATGATGACAACTGTACTGCAGCTATCAATCGGGCATTGCCAGAAATATTTCGGTGGTAAGAACCTGAACATGATGGCTTCTGAGGTTACAACAGATAATTCAATTCTCGGGCTAAAATACAGTGGAACAAAACTGTCGTACATTACAATCCATAGTGTGCACAAGCATTTTCAGAAGGTAGAACGCTTTGATATCACAAGCAAAACAGTCATCACCAACCTATATTTTCGGGGGACTCTCCGCGCGGAGAGCCCCCCACGTCACCCCGTGGCGCTCGGCCGGCCGGCGCGTGGCGACGGGTTTTGCGTACGGCCGGCCGAGCGACTTTCCTCAGGTTTTTCAGTAATTACGTATAGGTCCTTTTTTCTCGCAAAAAGGTCCCTGCAAGTTTTTTTTCTTACAAAAAAATTTTGATAGCGCCCCGCGGGTTTTCGAAATTACGTATAGGTCCTTATTTACTTACGTACAAGTCCTTACAGGTCCTCGATTTTTTTACAAAAAACCCCTTTGTTTCTCCCGGAATTACGCATTTGCCCTTGGTTTTTTCCGTCTCTTTTACTTTGGTCCGCACGGTAGCTAGCGCGACGTGCGCCGCGCTTATATGTAGCTAGTACATTACAAAGCCAGAGGGTTGGCCGGCATTTGACATCAACTACCAGATGTCGAATATGTGGCCCGTACCATTTGACACGTTCGACATGCTCCAGCGATACATTCCAAGATTGTCCTGAGACACAAATGACAAGCAATGGCGTATAAGATCGAATTTTTAGTTCTTGGAGAACAGCAAATGATCGGTAACAGCTCAAAGTAGAAATCACGATTGTACCATGAGTCTTGGCAGTATCACTGATGGATTCAACTGCACTATCCAACCAGTGTCTCATCCGAGTCATTGGCATTACCATGTATATGCAATATGCCTCCTTCAACCCTAGATGTAGTAACAGAACTGTTAGACTATGCGTGGTCGTGATTAAAAGTGATGGTGACTAACTGATATTTATATTATTTTGGAATTTGCGTTTGCGAAAGTTTCAATCGATCGTAGTCAAATGTTTTGACTCCAAGTGGTTTTGAGTTGCGAAGAAAAAGTTGATCAAATCAGTCCGATCAGTGAAGACATTCAGACTATCCGATCTTCATCTAAGTTGTTTCGACGATCCAATCAGTGCTGAAACATTCGGACCAATCCGATCAGCGAAGACATTTAGACCATCTGATCTTATCTAAGTCGTTTTGACAGTCCGATCAGCGTCGGAATGTTCGGATCAGTCCAAACACCAGCTCGCGCGATCAGGGTAGTCCGAAGAGTTACTTGTTTTTTGACTGTTGATTTACGATCCGGTGGATCGGCTAGTTGCGACTGTTCGGACCAATCTGAAAGATAGAGTGATCGCTTTTTCTGGGATAACACAAGAGGAGGAGGTAGGTGGCGACAACGTAATCTCGACTTGAGAGACAATGATGCGCTGGGGAGGGGTTGGATAGAGAGAGAGTAGGGATTTAGGTTTTGTGGTGGGTAATATATACAAAGGGGAGTGGGATGAGATATAGACAATTTTGTCACCGTTGCCACTGAAAGGGAGGATAACTACGCCTCCCCAAAGTACTAGCTGTGATGTGGACCCAACAATTAGAAAATGTGCATAATATTTCAAAAGAAAATCCAATAAACTTATAATTAGCAAATCTTTTTCTCTCACAATGGAGAGGTAAATCTTCAATATCGAAAATTGGGTGAGTTATTTTAGGCTCAACCTTTTCCCTTTTGGAGACAAGGAACATATACAGCGGTGGCAAGGGAGGTGGTGGTGGGATAATGCAGGAGGAGGAGGTGGGTGGCGACAGTGTAATCTTGACGTTGAGAGGCGGCGATGTGCTAGTGAGGGGGGGGGGGGGGGTTGGATAGGGAGAGTGGGATTTAGGGTTTGTGGTGAGTGATACATACAAAGGGAATGGGGAGATGAGATCTTGACGATTTTGGCACCGCCGCCACTAAAGAGGAGGATAACTATGCCTCCCCAAAGCACCAGCAGGGATGTGAACCTAACAATTAGAAAATATACTTTATATTTAAAAAAAACAAAGAAATCATAATTATCAAATCTTTTTCTCCGATAATGGGGATATAAATCTTCAAGGTCTAATTAAGATATTCTCATTTTTGAATTAGGCGATATTTTCTCTACGGATTATATATCGTTTACTATAAAATTTCTAGAAACTTCCTACCCAAACATACTCTTGTCACACCGATCTATACCCATGAATTGGAATGTGTTAATTTTCGATGCCAAGGAGACTAATTTGTGACACATATCCCATATTAGGGGTTAAAACCATCAAGGAAAGAATTAAGGAAGATTAACTTTCAAGTTTATAGGTATGCGTACAGCTACAAAGCCTTTTATGGGCCGAGGAGGATCATGGCCTTCTTTCATGTGCAGAATTGATGAACTATCGGTTAGTTTCTTCAAGGAAATACGGTAAGTGGTCTTTACTCTTTAGAAAAGGAACATGTCAATTGAGTCCTTTTTAGAGTAATATGGTGAGTGAGTTGGAATTGGCTACTTTGCTCATCATCAAAAATTTCTTCCTTGTTAACCTAAGCTCCGCTACTGCTGCTCGGCGACTGGTTGCATCGAAGACAGCCATGTGCTCCTTGAGTCCTTGTTGCTGGAGGTGGCCGGCCGACGATGATGGACAGAGGAGTGTGTTGGCCACTACCATGTTGTGGTCATGGAGGAGGAGGCAGTGGGTAGTGGGTAAGGGAAAATGGAGTACGCCAAGAGCGGCCAACATGTGACTAGACGCCACAAAGGTGGACCTCAAATATGTGCCTAAAAGAGGAAAACCACGTACTGTGGAGACGTTGAACCCAATAGTTTTTTTTTCTGATTTTTTTTCTCCCCCTTCCTCCGCCCGTCTCCAATTCTCGTCGCAAATTTCCTTCGTTCCATGCCCTAATTGATCATTCTTTATGTTAGAATTTCTGGTGATCCATTGAGCAACAGTTGTATATAATTTTAGCCAGTATAATTAATTTTACTGTAATATCTATTATAATTTATCAATAGATTTTATCTTAAGAAAAGTTTTATTTAAAAATAAGGAAAAGAAGAAGAAGAAGAAGAAGCGGCGGCCGCAGGCGATCTGGGATGATACCAGTCCAGTCTAATACATGTGAGCTGGTCCGGCCTCAAATCGAGTCACCTCTTCGGACTCTTCTCCCGTAGCGCGTACCCGTCCGTCCCCACCGCGACATGCCCGCTGCCAGCCTCAAGTCGCGCGCCGCCGCCGCCGCCGCGTGCCTCGCGGTCGTCGCTGCGGTGGTCCTGCTACACCGCAGGCGCCGGCGAGGCCGGGCGCCCGCTCCGCCTCGCGGCCTCGGGGGGCGGCGGCCCCGCCGCGCCTGCGAGGAGGAGGAGAAGCCGCAGCGCCGGTTCAAGTGCGTGCTCGCGGATAACTCCTACTCCCCTTTCAAGCACCTGCGCTGCCGGAGCGCCGATCCGGATGGCGCTGGTCACCGCGGCGAGGCCCAGCCGCCGCCGCAAGGTGCGTGCTCCTGATCCTGCTCCCGGCATTGCCCTCGTTTGCTTGGGAATTCTGTCGAGCATCCGGTGTGTAAGATCGCCTCGGTATGATAGGTATGGATGCCACGCGATGAGCTAACAAGGCCAGGAGAGGAATGTAAATATGTAATACTAATATCATGTGGGTTCTCTGGGGAATTTCGTCGAGCACTTGATCGCAAGGTCGCACCGAGTTTGACGATCGGCTATTGGGGTTTGGACCTGTTTTTTAATGCATTCGGGAGAGCTAGGGAGCGATTGCTGAGTTGGTTTGCATATTCTGCTAGTCCTGGCTGGCAGAAGTACAAACTTTAGGTGCCCTGTAGGGTGTTCAATTTCCTTCTTGTTGGAGCTTCGTCCAGTCGGCACTGAATATACAATGCAACCAATGCTGGATGTCTGGTATATTGCATGCTTCTATTTGTTCATCATCAGTACTTTACTAATCAAGTTAGTGATATTGTTTGTAAATCACGCTTTAAACTCAGTGCTGTACAGCCTTACTCATAACATTTGGGGCAATTGATGCATATCATGGTCAGGAAATCCTGCCTAGGCCAGTATCTTGAACCTTTTGTGCTGTCAAATTTACCCCGAGAGCTTAAGCTGTTATTAAGAATTGGTTAAGAAGACATTCATAGAGATAGCGCATTGCACATGTGCCAAACAAGGTCAAAGTCTGATTGCACAAGTCATACACTTTAAATACAAAATTCAGGCAAATTGACTCCACTTTGGACCATAACTCAAATGGATGTATAATGATACATTTGTAACAGTTCTTATAGTATTTTTCTTATCACTACAGAGTCATTACAAAAGGTGCACCCGTTTGAGGAGGAAATCACTTCCTTGCTGAACAATCCCCCTGGTTTTCATAACTTTATGCTGGGTGGCCAATGCCCACAAATGAGCGCTTCATACAATTGGGTCAATACAGAAGCTCAATTGGAGCATCTGGCGAGATTGTTGGGTGAGGAAAAAGCTTTTGCTGTTGATACAGAGCAACATAGCCTTCGGTCTTTCCTAGGATATACTGCACTAATGCAGGTAATTGCTAGTGGATGCATTCCTGATGACTGATGTTCTTTTGCTTATTAGTTTGTTAATATTATAACATATAAATATTCTATTATAGATCTCTACCCAGAAGGAAGATTTTTTGATAGACACAATTGCACTACATGATGTGATGGGCATTCTACGATCAGTTTTTGCCAATCCTTCAATCTGCAAGGTAGCACATCTTTTATATCTGATGTCATTAGACAACCATTATTTTCATTTTTACTATTGCATTTGTTATTAAAACTGAGTTAACAGTAGTATTTATAATGGACATGCATGCCGCTTATATACTTGCACTTTGAGCTATAGAACAGCACAAGTACGGATGATGGTGTGAATTGTATTTACACATCATTCAAATGTAATGTATTAGAGGGAATGAGGGATACACTGTAGGACATTGTAATAGCAACACTTTGTTTCTTCCTGTATCACATTTATGTGCCACTCTTAAGTTCTAAGCTTAGAATAAAAAAATATCTTGAAAATTCTCAACTTGATGCTTTCTTGGTATCAACCTAAGTCTTGGTCCACAAAAAAGCTACATCAATGTCGTTGAATCATAAATTTTCACCATAGCTCATGATTCATGTTGTCTGAAGGTTGTAGTATCTATAGGATCTATATCTGAGACTGGGAGGTCCTAAGCTTAAGCTTAAAGCTGCTCTAGTTAAACCGTCCTACACAGGGCTTCTGAGATAAGCTTATGTCCTATTTTTTTATCAATAAGCTTAAGCACAACAAACCCTAATAAAAAATGTCTATGAGATGTTGCCTGTCAGATCTTGAAGAACGGTAAGTTACAGTTTCAGAAATGAAAAAAAGGATGTGTACACAAGTGGTCTTAACTCCATTTTCTCATAATAATTCTCACGTGTGTTCCTTGATTGTTCCACTTAAAAGGGATATTGAAGTTTTTGGAAGACCTTAAATTATACTTCATCAGAATATGACAACTGTTATACCTTAACTGGGCAAGTCTTCAACCTGATTTTCTGACCCATTGGCCAAATGTCTGGAGAATCTGGACCCCTATCAGCCTGGATGATAAAGTGCTGGATGGGACCTTGGGTATTTGGTTAATTAAACCACTGCAACACGACTTCTGCCCTTTAAATCTTCCTGTAGACATTATACCATATTCACCCAATGACTGTCCGATTACCCTTGGGTAAGTATGTTCAGCCTCAATACTGTAGTAAGCATCAGCTTCTCTCTTTCCTCTCTGGTTCTTATCAGATTATTTCATCATTCTTTCTCAGCTCTCTGTTTTCTCACTCTTCTCCCTTATTATTCACAATCAAGCTGATGATCTCACTTCAATGTACACACATCTGGACTTGGGTAGATCTGTAGAGTTGAACTGCTTATCCATATATCAGGTTGATATTTTGACTGGAAGTGAAACAAAACATCTTACAATGCCAGTTGGACATTCCTACAAGCACAAACTGATGCTAGCTGTTAGCCCCAAGATCCTCAATTTTAATTTGGTTTGTCTTCATGTTTTCATTTGAGTCTGGCATCTTTGGGATTCACTCTGGTGCTTGATGGTCTCATCAATTCCTTGGATACTTCATTCAGCACATCTGTTTGAGCTTGTAAGCCCATCTCCTCACCATGCAGTGGCTGAAGCTTATTATTGATGTAACATCCCGGTTTAACAAAAGTGTAGGATGTCACCCACAACTAAATACACTACCAATTTAAACCTTTAACTACGCCATACCAATCGCTAAGCATAAAGGATAATCATCATGATAATCCCGAATGTAAACTTCAGCAACACAACACAGTAAACAATAAATTGAGCCTAAAATAAACCAAATCACTAAGATGAATCAATTGATAAGCTAAATCAAGAAACCATTAAGTAGCAGCATTAAGAACTATAAGGAATTAAGGAACCCATTAAACATCTAATTATTACATGGATAACTAAATTGTTTATGATAACAAGTGAATGCTTCTCTAGGTAAAGTGAAGAACTACAAAAAGTGCATTTGTTCCATGTTCTACTTTCACCCAATGTATATCGCTTTCAATGGCCACCTAAAAATAACAAATAAGTAAGGGTAAGTCTATGATTTAGCAAGTACAAAACAGAATAATAAACGAGATATCATTTTATTAGCAATTCATATCAATTTATCATCATCTCAATTTCTTGTATTCATTAACATTAGTTTCCAATCACATGCCTCATTATCTCAAATTACTTTTTACTTTTCATAAATGCAATGCAATGCATATGCTTATGTCTCATCTTCTGCTTATATCAGTATAGCAGAGTGTAACATCCGACGGTGTTCACTCATGTCCACACCCTTTAGTGTGGGGACTAATTGCTCGTCCTGTTTTATACGGGGAGCTCATTGCCCATATCTTACATATGGGGACCTCATCCCACTCATGTGGATCACATATTTTCATCATAAATGCTCAACATGCAATATAATGAATATTATCTTTCACCATTAGCAATTGATATACTCATAATTTGTCCTTAGTCATCAGCATCATCATCAATTTATCATAAGCATGTGAGCAATATAAAAACATGTATAAGCATATAAATTATCATGGCAAGTATTCACTCAATCAAACAACAATTTCAACACTCGAGTTACCATTCTATCATGCACTTGCCTTTCTACTTACAACGACCGGAATGATTTGAAGGTGACAACACACCCAATGCTACTCTTACAGTAAATATTCAATCTCAATACTGGCCACTGCAATACAAAACAACACTTAATCGACACCGCTCCTACATGCTTCTCAAATCCACCATTTCTCCTTTACCGAATAATCCTTTTGCTGTCCTGGTACTAAAAATATCATAACTCTCAGCTCCCACCTTGTAAAGTAGCAAACCATACCAATTCTGGAATCTATACAGAATTTATTACAATTTCCTATTGGTTAAATGTCCAGATTAAATCATCTAAACCCCTATTTTTAACTTAGAAGACAGATCTGTTATCTTTTGGACAGCAGACTTAATAATTTCATATCTTTAATCTACACATGCAAAAATATATTAAACTATGACATTTTAAGAAACTACAGGAAATTATCTAACACTTTCTAGTTACTCCTAAAATTTAATTCTGGCATTGAATTAGTCAAATTAATATTTTCCACGAATGCTTCCAGCAACAACCTGGTATTGGATAGCAGCTTCCCAAAATTTATAACTTATGTTCTACTTATTTAAAAATTGTGTTCTTAGATTTTCTGAAACCTTAAGAAATTACCTACAATGTTCATGTTGACCAGATTTCCAAATTAGTTCATTTATTATTTTTAATTTAAAGGCTAACACATACTGCCAAAACACGATAAATTTACCAACAATAGGATTATAAAATTCATATCTCACAATCTATACATCTGATCGACATGAATAAAAGTTCTATTGAAAGCTATTGAAATCCTTTATAACTTTCTAGTAGATTAAATTCCCATAAATGCCCATACACTACCTGTAAAAACATAACAACCAAACAACAAATCAAACCGATCCACTACTCAATTACCCCCCCGTCCCCCAAATGACAATTTAAAATCTCTAATTAAAATAACAACACAAAGGAGAAACCAGATCGTTACCCACGACGAAAAACCTAGAACCATGATCTATTCTTCGTGTTACCCTTCTCTTATCTACCACGACTCCTTACTACTCCTTTGGTTTCCTCTTGCTCTTGTTCTTCGTTTGCGTTGCCTTAAAATTTTCTTGCTAGTCGGCACATAGTTGTCAGTCGAAAACCCGAGACGCGGCGCTTCTTGCGCGGGCAAGTGCTGCACACACACTGGACCACTCAGTGGCCAAAACGTGGCCGGAACAAGATGAAGGCGGCAGCGTGGCGGACAAGCGACGATCGCGCGCGGGAACACCAGCACTCACACACGTCGGCCGGTGTGCGAAGCAACCTCACGGGGGACACTAAGATGTGCTGCTGCTCAAAAGCGATAGCCACCAGCCACCGGGTGATGCGTGGCAAAGGGTGCAAGGATGCAAAGAGTTTTCGGTTGGTGGCGGCGGAAAAACTAGCTAGGGTTTAGACTTCTGGCTTTGGGTTTTCTGGTTTCCGATTTTCCTTATCCCCACTATTCCTTTTAACAAGGCACAAGAACTTATCTATTTCCAACTCCTCATGACTCGCTCCCGAAACCAATTCCTCCCTAATAATCCGAACATCCCCTTTTCCTGTATTTCTTTTCCATGAATTACGCACAAGTCTTTGAAAACTATTTTCGGGATATTGCAGTTGATACTCATGTCAAACTCCAATAAGTTTGTCATTGATCACTAAAATTCATTGTTTGTGTCATCTGTGCTTGCCGCACAGAAGATCCACGTTGTTTTCATTCCTAAATATGCACAATCATTCATCCTTTGTCTTCTTATGCTGCAGATATTCCATGGAGCTGACAATGATGTTCTTTGGCTCCAGAGGGATTTTCATATCTACGTTGTGAATATGTTTGATACTGCTAAGGTAAGTCCCTCTATAATGTCTTGGCTGACGCATTTAATATGATTATGCAGAGACGTTTCCAGTATGTGAACAAATTGTGTCTGGTTCTCCCATGTACTCCATCTGTTCTTTTTTATTTGTCATCCTAGAATGCGTGTAGTTAACATTTTAAAACTTTTACTACTAATGTATATAAAAGTATTTAGATTTGTCACATGAACATGGTATTAGTGGATTTTTCATTAAAAGTACATCTATATAATTCGAATAATTTTTTGTCACGACCTGGCGGCACTGGACCCCGACTCCGGAGCCCGTAGCCGTGATCGGTAGAGGGGCGAGGTTTTTCCCCTCCGCGCCCTATGTTTGAGAATAGCAGATGAGGGAGAATAGATTTATTTCTTGCCTGCCCTGCTGAACCGCAGAGGCTGGATTATAAGTAGCTATTACATTGCCGAATCCTGAACTGAATCGGAAGGGCAAGTTCCAGATAAGAATTCAAACTCCTAGTCCTTATTGATAATAACTCTGATTCTAATCTCTTAACTCTTATCTTCTAACCAAAACAGCAAGACTTTCCTTAACCTAATATCCTTTACCTAACCTGAAACCTGATTGTGATTAGCCTGGGGCCGGCGGGTGTAATATTTCCCCCACATGACATCTCTCCCCCCCCCCTCGACGAGCAGCTCGTCCGCGAGCTGGAATGACGGATAACGTTCTCTGAAGGTGGCGATGTCTTCCCAAGTAGCTGACGTCGGTGGCTCGCCCTTCCATTGGACAAGGATCTGGTGGACACCTCGCGCCAAGCGAGTGCGGACCGCGCGCTCTGGCTCTGGAACTGCCGCGCCGTTGTGCATAGCCGGAAGAGGTGGTGGTGCATGAGGAGGCGTCCCGACGAATTTCTTGAGTAGGCCAACATGGAAGACGTTGTGCAGACGCGTCCTGGAAGGAAGTGTCAACCGGACAGCGACGTCATTGATGATTGCCTCGACGCGATATGGCCCGTAAAAGCGGGGACGCAGCTTGCCAGTGGATGCCGTTGGGAGAGAGGCTGGGGCACGGTGGCGGACGCGAAGCCACACCCAATCCCCGACGGCGTACTGGACCTCGCGGTGGCGCTTGTCGTAGTGGTGCTTGTAGATCGCCTGGGCTTGCTCCAGGCGGTAGCGGACGTCCGCCAGCAGCTCGTCCCGGTCTGCCATGTTTGTAGCCACCGCGGCCACCCGCGTGTCGCCTGGTTTATAGGAGCGGATGGACGGAGGCTCCCGGGCGTAGACGATCTTGAATGGCGTGTCACGGAGGGAAGACTGGAAAGCCGTGTTGTAGATGTACTCGGCCCATGGCAGCCAACGAAGCCACTGACGTGGACGATTCCCCGTGAAACACCTGAGGTACATGACAATGACCTTGTTAGCTGCCTCAGTCTGGCCGTCTGACTGGGGGTGGAAGGCGGTGGTCATGTTCAACTTGGTGCCACAAAGCCGCATCAGTTCGCGCCAGAACGTGGAGGTAAAAATCGGGTCCCTGTCCGACACCATGGACTGTGGTAAGCCGTGGAGGCGCACGATGTCCGCGAAGAATGCCTTGGCCACTGTCTCTGCCGTATACGGGTGTGCGAGCGGAATAAAATGGCAATACTTGCTGAAGCGGTCGACCACCGTAAGAATCACCGACTTGCCTCCCACACGCGGCAGGGCTTCAATGAAGTCGAGGCCGATATCTGTCCAAACCCCCGTCGGAATAGGCAGCGGCATAAGGAGTCCCGCCGGACGGACGTGTTCTGTCTTGTACTGCTGGCAAGTAGAGCAACTGCGGATAAAATCCTGTACCACAGAACGAAGGTGAGGCGAATGGAAGTCGCGGCGGAGTCGATGTAGCGTGCGCTGGACGCCTTCGTGGCCATCTTCATGGACGGCGGACACCAGTTCGTGCAGGAGTGGTGACGTCGGCGCAACGTATAATTTGGAGTCGAAAGCGACGAAGCCGTCAATGATGGACCATGGTGCCGCCTTCTGGCCGGTCTCGATCTCGTCACGGAGGGTCACCAGAGCGGGATCGCTGGCCTGAGCCTGTCGGAGGCGGTCGAGGAAGTCAAACCGGGGCGACGAGATGGCAAGGACGGCGCCCACCTCCGTGTCGCTTCGGGACAGGGCGTCAGCCACAGTGTTGGTGCTGCCCGGCTTATATTCCACAGCGAAATCGAATCCCAAGAGCTTGCCCACCCAATGGTGCTGGGGAATAGTGGCGAGACGTTGGTCCAGCAAATATTTGAGACTGAAGTGGTCTGTCCGCACCAGAAAACGGCGCCCCCAGAGGTACGGCCGCCAGTGCCGAATGGCCTGTACTAAGCCGATCAACTCCCGCTCATACGCGGCCAGAGAACGATGCCGCGGCGCCACCGGACGACTGAAGAAGGCAACCGGATGCTTGTCCTGCAAAAGCACCGCCCCGAATCCATGTCCTGAAGCGTCGCACTCGACGACGAACTGCTGGGTGAAGTCTGGAAGAACCAACACCGGCGTCGTGGTTAGTGCTGTCTTCAGCGCCTGAAACGCCGCGGCAGCTTCGTCCGACCATAGAAACCCCTCCTTGCGAAGCAAAGCCGTGAGTGGGGCGGCGATGGTGCCGTAGTCCCGCACGAACTTGCGGTAGTATCCCGCGAGGCCGAGGAAGCCGCGAACTGCGCGAGCTGAGCGGGGAAGTGGCCAGTCGAGGACGGCCTGCACCTTAGCGGGATCCATGGCCACGCCTGTCGCCGAAATGATGTGGCCCAGGTATGAGATGTCACGACCTGGCGGCACTGGACCCCGACTCCCACCGTGCTCGTCCGCTTACATGCGACGAGTTCCCCTAATGGATTGGAGCGCAGGGGAGGGCCGAACCGCAGATTGAGGAGTTCGGTGAAGCGGCGCCACGGCGGTGTGCCCTCATCCTGCTGCACCTGGATGTACCACAACTGGGCAATGTCCAGCAGATTGTAGGAAGCCATCCACACCTTCTCCTCCTCGGCAATGCGCTGTTGATGGAAGTAGGATTCACATCAATGGATGAACGGAAGTGGATCGCCCTTGCCATCATACTTGGGAAAATCCATCTTCTGGAAACGCGGCGGTCGGTCGTTGTGGTGCTCGCCGGAGTGGACGCGGTTGCCTGATGACGAGGACGAGTATTGGGTCGGCTGCTGCAGCTCCAGGCGCTGGATTGCCTGGGCGTTGGTGTGGACGGTTGACTGAAGGGCCTGCACTTCCTTGGTAAGGGCGAGGATCAGAGATTTGAGATCATCTTCATTGGCGCCTGTCATGGCGGAAGCGGCGGATGAACTGGATGGCGGCGCAGGAGCAATGGGGCCCGGCGGCTGGACAAAGGATGAACTGGATGGCGGCGCAGGAGCAATGGAGGGCGGCGGCTGGAACGACCTGGCGGCACTGGACCCCGACTCCGGAGCCCGTAGCCGTGATCGGTAGAGGGGCGAGGTTTTTCCCCTCCGCGCCCTATGTTTGAGAATAGCAGATGAGGGAGAATAGATTTATTTCTTGCCTGCCCTGCTGAACCGCAGAGGCTGGATTATAAGTAGCTATTACATTGCCGAATCCTGAACTGAATCGGAAGGGCAAGTTCCAGATAAGAATTCAAACTCCTAGTCCTTATTGATAATAACTCTGATTCTAATCTCTTAACTCTTATCTTCTAACCAAAACAGCAAGACTTTCCTTAACCTAATATCCTTTACCTAACCTGAAACCTGATTGTGATTAGCCTGGGGCCGGCGGGTGTAATATTTCCCCCACATGACATTTTTGCTAACATATAATTAGAAAAAGTAATGGCCAAACACGTATCAGAGACCATGTCGATGTCCAAATCGACAAGTAAAAAAGAATGGATGGAGTATATTTTTTTGCTTGCTACATAATTTTCACCGTAGCAACATATGTATCATGCAATGCTTAGAGATGACATGAATCACCACTTTCTCTTAAGTAGTTTGGCAATTGTGTGCACATGGTTTAGACTTTTGTATTTTGATCATTTCAAACTTCTTGGATATCACATTACATGTAAGCATGTTATAGTTACTCTAGTGAAATCTAATGAAAGGAAAGAAATACGAACACTAGCAAATAGTATTTGACTACTAAATTGTTTACCAAATTAAATTGCTTGCTTTTTATGTGTCTTCCCTTCATTTTGGATTCGAAGTTTCGGTTTCTTTGTTGGGAAGAATATGAGTCACTGAGCATTGACACCCAGTACTGTGATCCATGATAGTGCCTATTTTTTAATGGCCACTTTTTCAATTCTATTGCTTTGTTATTTTTTAATTTCAGTCAGAAAATGTATTGATTGTATTCTACTGCTGAAGTATGGAAGGTTTACTTCGTAACCTCAATATGAATTTATAGTGTGCTAGAATGCCACCGCTGTTCAGAATCAGAACTTCTAGTTTATAACACCTTTATCAATCCCCTTAAAATTACATTCTGCAGTGCCTACTTATAAATATTTTGGTTCTTGAACATTGTTTGTTTCTTGGCACCTCTTTTACCAAGTTTGTCTTATATGTTTTTTTTTTTTTTGTCATTTCTGAATTTTATACCCTCAGTTTTTTCCTTCTCATGCTATGCATGTATGCAACTTTTCTGAACCATTTCTTAATATTAATTTAATTTCAGGCATGTGAGATTCTGTCAAAACCACAGAAATCATTAGCATATTTGCTAGAATTATATTGTGGAGTAAACACTGACAAAACAATGCAGGTAAGTACCTGTTCAATATTGGCTTAAAAATAGCAAGCTTCATAAACCCTCTCTAGTGTTGAATGACAATTTACCTTATGTACTGGTTTGTTTGGTAGCTGGTTAGCTCTCATGTGCCTCCCAACTTCTACATAGTTGCCTCTTTTCAGTATTGTAATAACCGAAGTATCTATTAGCGGTGCTTTATATATATTGAACCAGAAGGGTTGATATTTCCATGAGAGGATTCAAAATACTATGAGAGAAAGATCTGCAAAAAGTACATTCAGTTAATTAGGAGTACACCATTTTTATGTTTTCACATACTGTAAATAACAACTAGTGAAGCAGATTTTTTGGTTACTTGGGCATTTTTGTCATGTGGAATCAGAGTTTATTACAGAGAGCATTTACCAATTCTTTTACAATACCTCTGTTACAGCTATGAAAAAGGAGCTTGTCAGTTGAATATAAAATATAAGTTCTTTCAAATGCACCATAATGCAAAACCACACCCTTAAGGTCTGTTTTGCCTAGCTTACAGTGATTTCATAAGCTGGCTTATTGGGTTCATATCTTAATAAGCCAGGCAAGGTAGCTTACTAGATTAGCCACGAAAACAATATGTGTAAAGGCGTCATCAAAATTTATCGCAGTCCCCACTGACCCACATAACTTATAAGCCATATAATCCACCCTCCACTGGTGTCAAATTAGCTGTGGAATGTTTAGCTTTGGCTTAAGATTACAAGTCCTAGAAAACACTCATTGCGTATTGAAGTTTGCCCTATCTTTTGTGACTCATGATTTCAGAATCCAGTGTAGCTCTAGGTTGCTTTACAATTCATTGATGTTCTATCTGTTGCTACAAATACTATCTGCCTTGACTGAAAGAACTGATAATTGACCTAGTTAACTTTGATGGGTTTCCTGGTCACTGTCTTTTACATCCTTCGCAGCCTGGCACTAAAATGGGAGTCAACTTGCATCCATGAATGCATACTTCCCTAGTCCTTTTTAGTCAATTGAATTTGAAGCAACAGCAACTGCAGTGTAACTCTTGATCAGCACATTAGAAATTCTGTTCCACTGATCAACCTCTGCTGAACTTTTTTTTACAGCTTATATTTTTCACAAGCCTATTTGCTTATGATTATTCTATTTGGTATTGAATGCATGACACACTAATGAAAATGATAAACAAGTGACTTCTGCCTACTTCTCAGCAGCCTTTTAGATTTGCATTGATATTTTCATTTTGTTTGGCACACCAATTTCCAATTTCGCAGTTGTCCTCATATCTGCTTCCTCTTTCTTTTCATTCTACCCTGATTTTGATATTCCAGCGTGAAGATTGGAGGTTGCGTCCACTGACACCAGAAATGATTGAGTATGCTCGTTCTGATGCTCACTATCTGCTGTACATCGCAAATTGTTTGGCATCAGAGCTCCATGCAAAAGCCTGTGGTATGTTCTAACTGCTGTGCCAACTTTTCTCTTCCGATAGTTTGTACTGCCTTTTGGTTGATTGGTTCAACACACTCAAGAGTTAATGAATACAACTAAATTTGATATGCCAGAGTTTATAAATCATGATCATCTGTAGCTTTAAGCTAGTTTCACATGAGCTTATGAACATCAATGTCTTTGGATTATTGCATCTTCAGTTGCATTAAGTTTTTTTTGTTAGTTTGTCTGAACGTGTAAGTTACTTGATGTAGCTCCGATATGCTTTTTGCTGACAGTGGGATTCTGAAATTTGAAATCCACTATTTGAAAAACTCATGTGAAGCCTGCAATGTTTACCTAGGCGCTGGCGCTAGGCAGGCGGTGGATGGGCACCTAGCGCCTAGGGCACCTAGACAGGGCCTAGGCAGCCGAATATAATTGCAAGCATTCCAGCATTGTGTGCGCTTATTCTCTCCTCCCTAATCTCTATCTTCCTCCACCAACTGTGTACCTATGGTTCGGCCGAATGCCTCCACAGACACTCACTAGCTTTCCCTTATCTCTTCCTCTCTTCTTTCCATTCCTCTCTCTCTTCCTTTCCCCATTTCTCTATCCATTTCTCCGTTCTTTTCTCTTGCTTCTCTTCTCTCCAGCTGAATGGCTTGCTGTGCGTGTGCCATCTCCACTGGCTTGGCTTCCTCCCCATTTGCTCTTCTCTCTCTACCGTATCTTCTTCTTCACTCTCTCTTGCTTTCTCCATTCATTTCCCATCTGCTTCCTTGCTTCCCGGCCGAGGCACGTTGCTTTGCTCCCCCTGCCAACTTCCCCATGGCCCTGATCTCCTTAGGCTCATCCTAGGCACTGCCCAGACCGCCTAGCACCGCCACGCCTTGCCCGCCTAGGTCCGCCTGAGACTGGTGTTGACCGCCTAGGCGGGCCGAGCGCCTAGGGTGCCGACTATGCCCAAGTCACGGTGGTCGGCCTGCACCCAGCACCTAGGCCGCCGCCTAGGATAACACTAGAAGCCTGGAAACAATGCGTAGTTTGAAAAACTTCCACTGTTTGAACCATGCCTAGAAAACTATTTTTTAGGAGAAGCCTGGAGAACTATTTGTGAATAGTTAAATAAAGTTTGGTAGTATTTATCGTCCTCTCTACCAATAAAGCCTTTTATAATAGTATACTGTTGTTATGGTAATTGGTACTTAAGGATTTTCTTTCTTTCTTGCTTTCTCTTCAAAGCTTACATGTATATATAGCCATTAGGCTTACTTGTTTCCCAATACTCACACCTTTCCAACTCATCTCCTGCAAACCCAACAACCTATCCCAACAACCCTTTGCTGTCCTAACAAACCTTTTTGCTGTCTAACTAAGCTTTTCATCCCTCTGTTGTGGATGCTGTTTTCTTGTTGCGGCGTGTGTAGACTTTGCCCACAAAAGCGTCCACAACACTTCCGCCCTCCTGGAGAAACAGCTCGTCCTCGAGCTGGAATGAGGGGTATGCTTCCTTGAAAGACTCGAGCTGCGCCCAGGTGGCTTCAGAATCCGAGCAGCCGACCCAACGCACCAAAAGCTCCCAGGTGCCCCGGTTGAGGCGTGCTCGAATAACCGACGCTGGGGTAGGAACAGCACGGCCGTGAGCCACCGGAGGAAGCGGTACCAAAGCGGCGGGTGGCTCGCCATGGAAGGGCTTGAGGAAGACCACGTGGAAGACGTCATGCAACTTGGCCTTTGGAGGAAGGCGGAGGCGATATGCAACTTGACCAACGGGTTCCGCCACCTGGTAAGGCCCGTAATAGCGTGGAGTCAACTTGCCACCGGACTTGTCGACGATGCCCGTTGCTGAACGGTGGTGTAAGCGCAACCATACCCAATCATCTACATTGAACTGGACATCACGGTGCTGCTGGTCGTAGGACTGCTTCATATGGTCTTGCGCCTGGAGTAGCCTTTCCCGTATCTCAGCCAGGAAAACATCACGGTCGGCCAGTTGTTTGTCGACTGCCGCCACCCTTGACAGTCCAGGTTGATATGACACCAACGTCGGCGGTTGACGTCCGTAGACGACTTGGAATGGAGTTGTCCGAAGTGCGGTCTGATAGGTGTTGTAGCAGAATTCCGCCCACGGCAGCCAACGGAGCCAGCTGCGCGGGCGATCGCCGGCAAGGCAGCGGAGGTAGACCCCGAGCACGCGGTTGGCGACCTCCGATTGTCCATCCGTCTGAGGATGGAAAGCAGAGCTGAGGCGCAGCTCCACCCCCGTCAGTGCGAAGAGCTCTGTCCAGAACGTGCTGGTGAAGACGGGGTCGCGGTCGCTGACGATGGAGCAAGGGATGCCGTGGAGCCGGACAATCTGGTCGAAGAAGACGCGTGCCACCGACGTCGCCGAGTACGGATGCCCAAGCGCGATGAAGTGGCCATACTTGGAGAAGCGGTCCACGACGGTAAGCACCACCGATTTGCCACTGACTTTGGGAAAACCTTCCACAAAGTCCATAGTAATGTCCGACCAAACAGAGGTGGGCACCGGAAGTGGCTGCAGCAGCCCCGCCGGATGGAGATGCTCTGTTTTGTTCCTCTGACAGACGACACAGCTTTGGACGAATTCGCGCACCAGACGATTGGAATGAGGATTGTAGAAGGAGGCGCGGAGGCGGTGCAAAGTCTTCTGGACTCCTTCGTGGCCGGTGCCATGAGCTGTGGCAAGGATTGTCGGCCACAGGGTGGAGGAGTCGGGCACGAAGATGCGACCTCGGTGAAGTACAAAACCATCCACCAGTGTCCAAGAGGCACCCGCAATGCCCTGATCCACCTCGGCGCGTTTGGCGATGAGGGCCGGAAGGTGCTCTGTCTCACGGCGCAAGGTGTCGAAGAGTTGAAAATCAGGGCGGGAGATGGCGCAAACCTTGGCGTCCACAGCATCCTCGTCGCGGCGCGAAAGGGCATCAGCAGCCGCATTCATCCGGCCCGGCTTGAATTCCACCTTGAAGTCGTAGCCGAAGAGGCGACTGACCCAGGTGTGCTGCGGAATGGTGGAGAGGCGCTGGTCTAGCAGGAATTTCAATGCGAAGTGATCAGTGCGCACCGTGAATGGCCTCGCCCACAAATAGGGTCTCCAGTGCCGCACCGCCTTGACCAGGCCGATCAGCTCTCACTCGTATGCTGCCAACTTGGCGTGCTGAGGGGCGACCGCTCGACTGAAGAAGGCAATAGGGCCGGATCCTTGATGTAGCACTGCCCCGAAGCCAGACCCGGAAGCATCGCATTCGACGATGAAGGCAGAGGTGAAATCTGGCAACTGGAGGACCGGCCCTGTTGTTAGGGCGCCCTTGAGTGCTTCAAAAGCGGCGGAAGCTGCTGGAGACCACCGGAAAGCTTCCTTCTTGAGCAAGGATGTCAGAGGGGCTGCCAAAACGTCGTAGTTGTTGATAAAGCGCCGATAATATCCGGTGAGGCCGAGAAAACCGTGAAGAGCGCGAATAGTACGCGGCTGTGGCCAGTGCTGAACTGCCTCCACTTTGGATGGGTCCATGGCAACGCCGTCCGCCGAAATGATGTGGCCAAGGTACGCCACACTGCGTTCGGCAAAGGAGCATTTGGAGCGCTTCAAGAAGAGGGTGTGGGCGCGAAGCGCTGTGAAGACGGCGCGAACATGCTGAAGATGCTCTGACCATGAGGAGCTGAAGATCAAAATATCATCGAAGAAGACCAGGACCGACCGCCGAAGGAATGGCCGCAATACTTCATTCATCAAGGCCTGGAAGGTGGAAGGTGCATTGGTCAGTCCGAAGGACATCACCACAAACTCAAAGTGTCCGTGATGAGTGCGGAAGGCAGTCTTGGCGATGTCATCTGGGTGCATCCGAATCTGGTGATAACCGCTCCGGAGATCCAGCTTGGTAAAGAAGGAAGCCCCCTTGAGCTCATCCAAGAGTTCGTCGACGACAGGAATGGGAAATACATCACGAACTGTCTTGGCGTTGAGGGCCCGATAGTCGACGCAGAAGCGCCAACTAGTGTCCTTCTTGCGGACCAGAAGCACCGGCGACGAGAATGCCGACGTGCTAGGGCGAATGATGCCCTGCTACAACATGTCAGCACACTGCCGTTCAATTTCATCTTTGAGCAGTTGTGGATAGCGATATGGCCGCACGGCAATGGGGGGTGTGGCCGGAAGCAGTGTGATACGGTGGTCCATGTGACGCTGGGGGGGAAGACCAGAGGGTGCCTCAAATAGGTCGGCGAACTTAGCCAGCAGAAGAGATAGCAGGTCGACCCGTTCCAGGGCACAGAGTGGCGACGACGGAGCTTCCAGGCCTCGCCATTTGACCTGGTGATCGTGTCGTCAAAATGACATGGTATGCCGCTCAAAGTTCCATAAAATAGGCCCGAGTGTCTTCAGCCACTAGCAACCGAGCACGAGCTCATAATCTTCCAATGGCAGAACATAGAGATCAATGAAGAACTGCTCCTTGTCGATAGCCACCAGTATCTGCCTGCAGACGCCAGGTGAGGACACCCGGTCGCCATTCGCGACGCCAACCGTGAGGCCTGGCCGTGGCTCCATTGCGAGGCCGAGACGAGCAGCCATGGTGGAGGCTACGAACGAATGGGTGGAGCCGGAGTCGACGAGGGCGTGCAACTGCGTCGTAGCCACAGAAACAGAGAGGCGCATGGTGTCCCCTGCCTTGATGCCTGTAAGGGCATGGAGGGAGATCTCAACATCGTCCTGGGAATCTTCATCTGCCTCGCCGGAATCTTCCACAGGGGCGCTATCGTCCAATTCCATCAGATATAGCCCCTTCATCGAACAATGCTTGATGTGTTCTTTGGAAAATTTTTCCGGGCAATTGAAGCAGAGCCCGTCCGCCCTTCGCTGCGCCATCTCCTGGGGCGTCAGACGCTTGAAGCGGGTACCCGCGGATGGTGCGCCTTTAACCGGAGCCGGAGGGGTCTGGATTTGTGCCCAGGCAACCGGAGCGGCCGTGCGTGGCGAGGCTGTTACCGCCGGTACCACCGCGCGGTACGAGGAGACCGAGCGCGGAGGCACGCGGTTGCGGCTTGGATCGTCGTCATCCTCGAGTTCCAGACGTTGTTCAAAAGCCCGTGCTAGAGCCATGGCATCATCAAGGGTCTCGGGGCTTTGGAGCTCAACGTCGGTCTGGAGCGGATTGCGTAGTCCCGCAGTGAAGATGTCAATCTGCTGCTGCTCGGTGACGTTTTTGCAGCGAGCCAGAAGAGGGAGGAAACGTTCTTGGTATTCCTCAACGGATCCCGTGCGGCGAAGCTTCATGAGGGCGCCCAGCGCGTTGCTCCGAACGGGTGGTCCGAATCGACGCTGCACCCTGTCGAGGAGTTGAGGCTAGGTGGGTACTCCGCGATTTTGCTCCAGGCGGTAGTACCAATCCTGGGCCGCGCCTTCCATGTAGAAGGAGGCGAGCCAGACCTTCTCTTCCTCCGGCGTGCGATGCGCGCGGAAGAACTACTCCGCCTTGTGTAACCAAACGATGGGGTCGGTGGTGCCGTCGTAGCGCGGAAATCGCAGCTTGTGAGAAGACTGGTAGGGAAGAGGAGGTGACGACGGAACCTCTGACTCGGGCTTCGCCTTGCCCTTGTCGGAGACATCGCTGAGCTCGAGCTGGGAGGTCTGCAGCCGATTGACGGCGACCCAGAGGCGGCTCTGGTCGTTCTTGTGCGTGGCGAGATCCTCCTTGACCGATTGAAGCTCGCCAAAGAGTTTATCCATGGCTGCTTTGAAATCGGCGGCGGAGAGAGGGGAACCCATGAACAAGTCGCACAAGAAGACTAAAGAGGAGGATGTTGTGTTGAAAGGGAAGAGGAGCAGCGGCGAGTGGGTGGGGAAGGAAGATGAGCAGCGGCGAAAGGATGGGGAAGGGAGATGAGCAGCGGCGAGTGGGTGGGGAAGGGGCTGCACGCCCGCCGATCTGCTACGGAAAGGAGGAAGGAAAAATGCCGTGACAGGCGATGTTGGGAGGGGAAAAAAAAGTGGCTCTGATACCAAAGATGTTATGGTAATTGGTACTTAAGGATTTTCTTTCTTTCTTGCTTTCTCTTCAAAGCTTACATGTATATATAGCCATTAGGCTTACTTGTTTCCCAATACTCACACCTTTCCAACTCATCTCCTGCAAACCCAACAACCTATCCCAACAACCCTTTGCTGTCCTAACAAACCTTTTTGCTGTCTAACTAAGCTTTTCATCCCTCTGTTGTGGATGTTGTTTTCTTGTTGCGGCGTGTGTAGACTTTGCCCACAAAAGCGTCCACAACAACTGTATAGCTATACAAGCAAGAGATATTTTATAGATAAATAAAGGTAAACAGTAGCACAATATATATCATCTTGAACATATAATTCTACAAATTCCTGATCCGTAGTTAGAGATGGAACCAACATTTAAGGCCTAAGGGGACAAAAAGGAGATGTTAAAGGTGATGAACTGATTATATTGTATTGCTGAACTGCAGAAATTGATGTTTTTATGTCACATAACATTTGAATAATCCAAGAAAATTTCTCTTTGCATGACATGAAATCACATAGTAGTATATATCCTTTATTACATCTCTCAAGTTTTTGATTAGCTGTAATATGTAATCAGAGACTTCAGATTCTTCCAATGATAAAATCAATTTTTTCTTCGAGGCTAGCCGTCGCTCGAATATGGTCTGCATGCAACTGTATGCAAAAGAAATTGAATGTCCTCCAGGGGCTTCCACTGCAGCATCTATTCTCTCACGTAATGTGCAAACTCATGGACTTGACTCCAAAAGGTCTAGTGAAATGAAGGTGCTTATTTTCTGCATTTTCTGTTTGATTGCAGACGCCCCTGGTCAGCTTGCTCACCAGTGACTTAGAATAACATTGTGAATTTTCTAATCTTCTGCAGTATCTTGTCTGGAAATTTTGCTCATGGAGGGACTTAATGGTCAGTCAACATACTATTACTTTCCTTGAGAAATGCTTTTCTCCTTTCTGTTGGAATTGTAATGCTATTATTAATTGTAAGACTTTTCTCCTTTCCTTTTTGTTTAGTTCTCCCGTTCTCAAATATCATATTATTATATCACCTGCCTTCTGGAAAGTAGATCTTTTTAATTGCCAGATTTTCCAGCACCTTTATCTAGCTTTGAAAATTGGGTGGAACATGATCATGTTAAAGGTTTAAACCAGGCAATCTTCATTTTATTCTTTTCTCTCGAGCTTATTCTTTTATGGATAAGTGGATATGCATTAGCTTTGATCAGAGACCCCTACCAAGACAGTTCATCTGTATATTATAATAACTTATTCCTGCAGTCACCCCATATGTTATTAACTTTGCATATCTCCAGTTTTGTGGTTGTGGTCGGTTTCTCCTTTCTAATTTCCGCAAATGTCTTGGGGTCCTCATTCCAGGCTTGAATGCATGATGAAAGCTTACGGTATGTTCTGTCAGACCAAGCTATAGCTGCACTTGCTGTTAATGTTCCAAAAGGTCCAACAGAGGTGTCTGCTGTCATAGCAGAAACTGACCTGAGTACTTTAAGTACGGATCCTTCCTTGTCGTCACCATCACCTATTGTTGTTGCTCATGTTGAAGAGCTCTGCTATCTGCTTGAGGACGCCACTGCCAGCATGGATGGCATCTTTAAAAGTTTGCTAGAGAAGTATAAAGATCCAAGTGGATTATGTCGACTATCAGTTTATAATTATAACCTTGTAGCACAACTAAGTTTGAAGCAAACAAATATGTTTGCCTTTGTACCATGTGGAGAAAAGTTGCTGACAGCACCACCTAATAAAAAGGCATCCCGGGAATTATTTATTAAAAAGTTCTCGTGTAAGTCGCCAGTATATCACAATTGCAGGATCTATGCTAGTGATGGAAGGCTACTTTGCTACTGTGACCGCAAAAAGTTGGAATGGTTTGTCTCTTAGATGCTCTCATTAAGTGGTTATAAGTATGTAACATCAACGTCATAGTTATTTTATCAAACTAATTGACTCTTCTATCCCAGGTATATTCAACGAAATTTGGCAAAGCTGATAGAAGATAATCCTCCAGCAATCATGCTTCTGTTTGAGCCTAAGGGTCGTCCGGAGGATGAAGATAATGATTTTTATATTCAGAGCAAGAAAAATATCTGTGTTGGATGTGGAGAAAAGAGCCACTATATCAGATATAGAATAATACCATCATGCTACAGGATGCATTTTCCAGAGCATCTGAAGAGCCATCGCTCGCATGATATTGTACTTCTGTGTGTGGATTGCCACGAAATTGCTCATTCAGCAGCAGAGAAGTACAAGAGGCGTGTAGCAGAAGAATTCGGGATACCCCTTTTTGTGCAAAAGATAGTGAACTCGGGCGATATAAGTTTAATAACGGACGCATCGGTATCTGAAGATAAATTGAATGGAACAGGCGTGTCTCCTTTGCAGCTGAGGACTGCTGCAATGGCCCTTCTACGACATGGATCCAATATGCCTTTGAAGAGATGTGAAGAGCTAATGCAGGTGACAACTTCCTTCTATTATTTCTGGTTTTATATGCACTACTTACAATTTCTGACACTGTTTGTCTTATTAAACATACCAGTTTTATGTTAGCTGTCAATTGTTTCCTGATTAAATATGTACCTGTTCTTAGCTTTAGATCTCTGTTACATGCAGATTGTAAAGTCATACTACGGTGGTAGGGATGTGACTCCTGAAGATCTGGAGATGGCATTACTTGTTGGTATGAGTCCCCATGAGCGAAGGCGG
This sequence comes from Dendrocalamus latiflorus, assembly GCA_017311315.1. Classification (NCBI taxonomy): domain Eukaryota; kingdom Viridiplantae; phylum Streptophyta; class Magnoliopsida; order Poales; family Poaceae; genus Dendrocalamus; species Dendrocalamus latiflorus. Next base: position 20,748,276 of record CM029671.1, on the reverse strand, counting down.
CTTGAAAAGAAGAAAGGGTTTTCTTGTAGAGCTCAGGCTCAAAATATTATAAAAAGGAGCAGCAGCAACATCATCGTCGAGAACAATGGACATGATTCAGAAAATGACTATAGCTTATCTGAGCAATTTGCCAACGATGTAGCAGAGAGAAATAGTCAGCTAGATGTTGATGAGAGTAATAGTCAGCAAGACAGTGAGAATAATAATCAGCTGGAGTATCCAACTCCGAGCCAAGGGAGCACAAGCTTGCCAGTCAATACGGATGATCCCATTTATGATTCTAATATGGAGACAGTTGAGACAGAAACCGTGCAGCAAGCAAGTACAGGTGGTACTTCTGCAAATGGTCATGTCGACAGGGATCCATGCAGCAGTGACAATTTTAATCAAGCCATTCCCCAGAATGCTGACAAGAAGATCTCTCTGTTGGGTCATGGGCATCACGGTAAACAAGTTGTGGAGCTTTTGCTCACCAACGGTGGGGAGGAGGCTATTCATCAGTTTTGCCAAAGATGGAGGCAGGTTTTCGTAGAAGCCGTTCATCCCCGTTATTTGCCTTCTGGCTGGAATATAAAGCACAGGTAAATTCGCTTTTTTTTCTACTTGTTTTGTTGCATACATTGATTAATTGCATAACGTTTGAACTATGTGGTGCTTGGAATTGCCCTATTTATCCGTTAACCTTGTACGGGTGGCCTTGGAATATGATGTTTCTTTCCTCCACAATTATCTTTGACCCTCTGATATTTATTGTTATCTGCATATCCTTTTGTGTAGCGGACGACGAGATTTTGGTGACTTCAGCGTCTACAAACCATCAAAGCATGCTCCCCAGTCTTTTACTGATTAGGCTGTGGACCAATTCAATACCTTTGCTGTCGCTGTACCCTGAGGTTCAATCTATTTATCAAAGCTTTTTCGAATTTCATCAAGCCTGATCGTTGTACCACTTAATACACATGTACCTTGTTTCTACTTCTCGAGAGCTGGGTTACATCTGATTCATTCTATGCCATGAAGGCATGGGCTTTGCCCCCCACCACTTGTCAAAACCTTTTCCTATTAAAATTAAGGGCCTGTTTGCAGCGGAGGAATTCTATAGGAACTTTGCACGAATCAGCATCGGGGCCTAAAACTAAGTACCAGCTTAAACTTTACCTCTAAGAAAATGTGCTAGATTTTGAGAGTACCTGATATCTACTGTAGGATATCCTCAGCGCAACCCAGAGAGAAGTTTGTTGTTGTTGTTTCTGAGAGGATTTTATTTTCTAACAAGGCAAAAAGAAGCGAGAAAAAACAAGGCCGCGAAGCCCGGGCGAGCCACATGATCCAGGTGCTGCCCCTCCACTCAACCGGGCTTGAAAACCCCACCTGCTCACCTCTCCACCCAAACCCAATCCAAACTCCTCCCTTTCCCTCCCATCCATTCCCCTCCGCCGCCGCCGGCGACCTCCACCAGCGGCCGACCGGCCATGTCGTGTTCCCACCTCTCCACCGCCTGGTCCTCCTCCGCCCTCGCCAGCACCTCCACTCGCCGCCGCTCCTCCACGGCCACCACCCCCCGTGGCGGCGGCCTCGTGGTGCGGTGCTCCCTCCGCGAGCTCCGCAGCCGCATCGACTCGGTCCGCAACACGCAGAAGATCACGGAGGCCATGAAGTTGGTCGCCGCCGCCAAGGTCCGGCGCGCGCAGGAGGCGGTGGTCTCCTCCCGCCCCTTCTCGGAGGCGCTGGTGGAGGTGCTCTACAACATGAACCAGGAGATCCAGACGGAGGACATCGACCTGCCCCTCACCCGCGTCCGCGCCGTCAAGCGCGTCGCCCTCGTCGTCCTCACCGGCGAGCGCGGCCTCTGCGGCAGCTTCAACAACAACGTGCTCAAGAAGGCGGACACCCGCATCGACGAGCTCAAGCAGCTGGGCCTCGACTACACCGTCATCAGCGTCGGCAAGAAGGGCAACGCCTACTACCAGCGCCGCCCCTTTATCCCCACCGAGCGCCTCATCGAGATCAACGGCATCCCCACCGTGAAGGAGTCGCAGGCCATCTGCGACCTCGTCTACTCCCTCTTCGTCGCCGAGGAGGTCGACAAGGTCGAGTTGCTCTACTCCAAGTTCATCTCCCTCGTCCGCTCCGACCCCATCATCCAGACGCTGCTGCCCATGTCGCCCAAGGGCGAGATCTGCGACGTCAACGGCATCTGCGTCGATGCCACCGAGGACGAGCTTTTCAGGCTCACCACCAAGGAAGGCAAGCTCACCGTCGAGCGCGAGAAGGTCAAGATCGAGACGCAGCCCTTCTCCCCCGTCGTGCAGTTCGAGCAGGACCCTGTCCAGATCCTCGACGCCCTGCTCCCGCTCTACCTCAACAGCCAGATACTGCGTGCCCTGCAGGAGTCGCTCGCCAGCGAGCTTGCCGCCAGGATGAGCGCCATGAGCAGCGCCACCGACAACGCCATCGAGCTCCGGAAAAACCTCTCCATGATCTACAACCGCCAGCGCCAGGCCAAGATCACCGGGGAGATCCTCGAGATTGTCGCCGGCGCCGACGCCCAAAGCCAAGGCGTGTAAATCTTGCTTGCTCCTCATGTGCTGAGCTGCTGCTGCTGCCGCCGCCGCCGCCGGTGGTGGTGTTATATATAATTCTTTGCCTTTTTCTCTTCTCTTGATGTTGTTTGCTCTGTGCCTGTAATCTGTGATTGCACGAAAAGGTTGTCTATGTTGGATCGGTCGATGTAATGCCGCCCCTCGCGAGATACACAAGATTTCAATTCAGAGATGCCAAATGTATAACCTGAGTATTTATCTTGAAATCTTGCTTTCCTCCCGTGTGCGATTTCTTGGCAGAAACGATCACATAAGGATACTCACACTAGTTTGATACTAAATATTGGTACTAGAGAGCGAGAGAGCGTGGTTCGGTGGGATTTTAGAAACTGCCATCGAATGATGATCTGATACAGCTTGATACTATAGGGTCTCACTTGTAGCATTTTATATTAAAACTTGATACTATAGGCTGCTTGTTGCATGGATCTCGGACTCAGGGTATGAGCGATGTATGCCAAAAGTCGGAGCTAAGCAACTTTTTTAGAGCTTGGACTCCTTTTAGCCATCGGAGCATTTGTTTTCTTAGAGCTGAGACACATGCATGCACGGTTCTTTTGAGATGTGGCTTGTGACTTATGGTTTAAAATATTGAATTCTGACTATTCGTGAGAGATAGTACATAGAGAAAAATAGTCGCATGTAATTTTGACTGGTACAACTTAACTCAGTATACTGTAATCTTTTTATTGACTTTATCTTAAAAAATATACTATTTTAAAACTAGTTACTATAATCTAAATCATAATTGACAAGTCATAACAAATCATAAGTAAAAAAGAACTTACCTTACCAGAGTCAAACCCAACACCATACACAAAGCAGAGGGAGGCAGAGAATGGGTTGGGGACGGGATATGTGAGATTGGGGAGAGAGAATGGATGGTGTTAGATTCTGTTTTCTATTTACTTTAATATAATTATGGGACCCACATGTGAGGTGGAAGGGAGCTTGTTAATTTAGTCTCTGCTTCGGTGGCAGTCAGTTGGAAAACTTAGCTCGTGTGTTACACATGCCCTCAAATTGATACTATATGGCCCTACCATTTTGGTAACAAACTCTCCGATGCATAAGTCTTACTCAAATCTTGGTTTCCTAAAAATACTTGATACTTATATGAGTATCAATCTTCTTCTCTCTCTTCTACCTTACCAAGAATATGACATCGTACCGAGTTCAACTACACCGGTTAAAATCGTATATGACTATTTTTTTCTACATACTGTTTATCACGAATAGCTAGAATTTAAAAACCATAAGCCAAAAGTCAAAACCACAACTAAAAAACCCATCCATAATCATGCACTAGTAATTAGCTATACACTTGGTCTCAAAAAATAAAAAGTTTATATATTAATTGTCTGTTGAACAAAACTTCCTTTCTCGTTCATATATGCAGTACTTGACAGTACGGAATAGATTTAGGCAAACTTAATTGTGCCACGAATTAACTCGATACCAGTGCGTACAAGAAGCACGTCGTAAACAATAATCAAGAATTATTTACCAACAAACTACTTCCTCTTACTATTATAAGTTGTTGTGGATTTCGTACAATCAAGTTTTCAAGCTTTGATCATTAATATATGTTAAAGTATATAGATTGACTATATTAAAATAATGTAATTGGGTTGATCTTGCAAAATATTTTTATAGTATATATTTTATTTTTTACTAGTATATTATAAAAGTAAATTATTGTTAAAATTTTGTATTGGACTCCATAAAAATTGAAAAACGGTCTATATTTGAGCACCGGCAGCGACTTCGCGGCGACCTTAACGAACGATCCGCACCGTCCATCAAAATTTCAAACATGTAGGTACGTAGTCTCCTCCCCGCCATTAACAACCCTCCCGCCACCAAATAAGGCAAGTGCTCGCTTCGCTAATCTCCCTCCACTCTGCTTGGCACTCACGCTCCGTCTCCAACTCGGCGACCTCCCCCACCGCCTCGAGCTGCCTATAACCCTAGCGCCGCTCAGCCAGTGCCGCCGCATTCACAGCCCACTCTTCTAGCCTCCTCCTCCTCCTCTCCTTCCAGCCCACCCACCCACGATGCCCGCATCCATGGCGCAGCGCTCTTCCTACTCCGGTTCCATTCGCAAGATCCACGGCGAGTTCGAGCGCCGCAGGAAGCTCACCGTCGTGGCGAAGGGGGGAGTCACCAAGAAGTCCTCCGCGTCGCCGCCGCCGAGGAGATCCGCGCCAGCCGGAGCGGCCATCAAGAAGTCGCCCGCGCCAATCTCGAGATCGCCCCGGCGTGAGGGCGTCCTGACGCCGCCTCTCCCGTCGTCGGCCGCCTCCGGGTCCATCAGGAAGGGCGCGCAGGTGCGCGTCCGCACGCCGGCGGAGAAGAATGCCTAATCTACCAAATGTATTTATCATTCATTGAGTATGTGCATATGCTTTTGTTTTCTCATGATCGAGAATGCACATTGCTAGTTCTTAATTTTGTTGTCAAGTGTTCGGATCACAATCACACTCCTGTGTCTTGAGTCTTGGTAAGTGAACAATGCTGTTCTTGAGGGTGCCTGAGGAAAATGAAGCAAAGCTTGACCTGGGGGAGAAAATCTTCCGCTGACGCACCCCTCCGTATGTAGTGCCGCCCTGCTATTGCTGGCTTGCAACCAAGGATTTAAAAACCATAAACCCAAAAAAAAATATCAGACCCTCTTCGGTACCGCTTACTGACGGTTACCGGTTTTAAATGACCAAATTTTACCAAATAAAATTTAAACTTAAAATTTAAATTTGACCGGTTTTTCAGCCAGTTACCACCTGTTTGACCTGTTAGCGCCCGGCATTACTTTTCATCGATGTAAATTCGAAATTCAAATTTTAAACTCAGAGTGTTGGAATAGTCCTACATTGGTTGTGGAAGGGCAAGGGACCTAACTTAAAAGTGGGGGAGTTCCTCACCTCATTGGCTAGCTTTTGGGGTGAGAAGGCCCTTACGATCCAACAAGTGGTATCAGAGCCCGGTTCTAACAACTCTGGCCCAATGGACACTAGTGTGTGAACGCCTGATGGACTGTGACCCTGAGGGACCGTCGGTGTACGGTGAAGGGGCGGTGAAAGGCTGAGGGACACCAATGTATGAAGGAGGAGATTGTTGGAATAGTCGCACATTGATTGTGGAAGGGTAAGAGACCTAACTTAAAGGTGGGGGAGTCTCTCACCTCATTGGTTAGCTTTTGGGGTGAGAAAGCCCTTACAATCCAACACAGAGCTTTTCCGGACCGGTATTTTTTACCAGTCTGGGCCAGTACAACAGGTAACGAGCCGGTTACGGACGATTTTTTTTATCCTTGCTCGCAACTTACCGGAGAGAGAGAGCAGAGATAATTAAACCCAAAAGCTACACAAGCCTGGTACGATAATCTGTTACACAGGTCACCGATAATTGGGTGACACGAGCAACATCTCACTGTCACAGGTTACAACAGCATCTTCATGTACAGGCACTGCAACCACAGATCTTCAAGTACGAGAACGATGCTTATTTTCTTGATATAACTACGACAATGCTGTGCTAATTATCAAAATCAAGTGCACATTAACTCATGTCATATACCTACTGTGACGACAAGTCTTACTTCACTTGCATTCATTTCCGGCCCTAAGAATTTTCATTACGTGCGGATTTTCTACCGGTAGTTGCTTCATATCATATGAAAAAGGTAACTCGGATTTCCAAAAAAAGTTAACATGAGTTCCGGCAGTTTCTTTTTCTGTTCGGTTCCCCTGTTAACTTCCAACAACATTCTGCAGTTTCCTTCTCCCTCCAAAAAGAAGAAGAAAGAAACTCGTATCAACAACTGCACCATGGACTCCAGTGATCAAGAACAACAGGTTCGAGAACGTCATCAACAAGGCCACCAGGGGAGCACTGAACTGCCTGACGATTCTCCCTCCTCTGCAACGTGCGATCTGAAGAGTGCAGTCGCCAACTTTGGTGCAAGATTTCTGGTCCCGTCTTGCTTCAGGAGCCCGTCAGGCCTGCCGCATGCGCTGCCATTGACCAGGGTGTATCAAGTCTGGCCTGGAAAAAATGTAAGATTGATCGTTTTAGTAGAGAAAAACACCACTCTTTTATGAAGATTCATGCATTGTATTGATGAAATGAAGCGTGTTACATGCAAGAAACACAAACAGTCATAACTCATACGTATCCTCTGTAGTAGTTTCAGTAATTGGGCCAATGGCAATGCCTTCACATGCAGAACTCCGTCTCCTTTGTTTTGCCTTGTGATGCAGGTGTTTTTCTTCGATGGAAAAGTGATATGTGGACCTGATCCGCGAGGTCTCATCTTGACAGCCATTTCAGTTCTTCTTTCAGAGTGGATTTTCTTGGCCGACATCGTCGATCCGTCGTCGAAGCATCCGATTCTCATAGCTGCATTCTCCATTGCACTAGCAGCAACTGTTCGTAATATTACCATATCTTATAAAGGATCTAGGCACTGCATGCTCTGTTACTATGATTCAGATTATTTTTGTCGCAAGTTTGTCAGAAAGAAGATTCACAATGCCATGTTCTGTACACAGGTGATTGTCACTCTGCTATTGACTGCAACAAGAGACCCTGGAATCATACCAAGAAACCAGGCCTCACCATCAGAAGAGGCTAGCGCAAGCAGTCTCAGAAGAACTAGGAGTCGGCGCATCATCATTGACGGCATCGAAACAAAGCAGAAATATTGCAGGATCTGCAGGATCTTCCGTCCTCCGAGGAGCTCTCACTGCGCCGTCTGTGACAACTGCGTGGACAAGTTCGATCACCACTGCCCCTGGATAGGCCAGTGCATAGGACTGGTAGAAAGTGCATATGAGCACAACTTATCTTGATTATTCACTTTCAGATGATGCACAGGAGGAAATTAATGAGTCAGTCTATTTGCTTGTGCAGAGAAACTACAGGTTGTACCTACTGCTGATAAGCTTGGCACTGGCATTCCACATATACACATTCACATTCTCTGTGAGAAGAATCAGGGTGAAGATGGATGCCACCAGTGCAGGGATTTTCAGTTTGCTTAGAACAATGCCTGAAATGTTTGCTCTTGCAGCATTCAGCTTCATGGCTATCTGGTTCCTTGCATGCCTTCTGCCTCTCCACGCCTTCCTCGTAGCCAAGAACCAAGTACATATATATACAACCTATGACCCCACAATCTTCTGCATCATGTTATTTGGCATTTCTCAAGCAATACTTTACATGCCCATACCCATATGTTCTGCCTGAATGAAAAAGGATCATCGTCGCTTCGGGGAGAGAGGAGCGACCCTTCCTCTCCAGCGAAAAGACCCTTCGCCTCTCTAGCGCGACCCTTCCTCTCCAGCGCCGTCTCCCCTCTCTACCTCTCACTTTCGCCTTGCCGCCGCTGGAGCACGCCGTCGGAGGCTTGTGCGGGTGCTAGGAAGGCGGCGGCGGGGCTCTCTCGCCTGGATCTGGGCGGCGGCTTCTGGATCTGGGACGTGGGTTTGCGGCGGCCGGGTTCCTGTGGAGGTCGCCGGCGGAGGCAGTGCGGCGTAAGCGGTGACCGGGGCCGGAGACGAGTGGGCGACTCTTTCTCTCTCCAGCGCTCCAGCGCCGTCTCCCCCCCCCCCCCACCCGTGCCTCTCCCCTTCGCCTTGACGCCGCTGGAGCGTGCCGCCGGAGGAGGCCGGGCCCCTGTGGAGGTCGTCGGTGGAGGAAGCGTCCTGATGGGCGTCCGTGCTGCGGCTTTGCTCCGCCTCCGTCAGTGATGCTGCTGCTGGTGGGTCCTTCGGGGGGTGCCGGTGTGGAAGCGGGTGGCGCGGCCGACGTGGTGGCAGAAGGCGACGGCGGGATCGTGGAGGGGCGGTCCGGCGACGTCGATCTGGGCGGTTGCTTCTGGATCTGGGCTCGCCGCGCACGCCTTCGCCGGCCGTCATGCCGAGGCCGTCGAGGCGTTCTCCCGGATGGACGAGTTTCGTGTGTCGCCCCTCCGCCTTCGTCTACGGTTTGGCGCTGTAGAACCGGAGGGGTGGCGTCAGTTGCGCGCCCATCAGGGTCACGTGCAATGTGCTCATGGGCGGGCTGTGCAAGCGTGGCATGTCGGGGGTTGCGCTCAAGATGTTCGACGAAATGCTCAAGAAGAGATCATGCCCAGCGTGAAAATCTACGCGGTCCTGCTCTCGTCCCTGTGTAAGGCAGGGAAGATTGAGGATACTGGGCGGATGATGCGGTCATTAAAGGAGAAGGGTTGCCCGCCAGACGAGGCAACGATTTGAGCGGGTTGTGCAAGTCATAATCGCAGCCGCACCTGGATTTCCTCACTGGGCGCGCTTGGATCTGTGCGTGGGAGGTTTCTTCTCTGGATCTGCTCAGTGGTGGCGCATAGACGTCGCTTTGTGGTTTCTTCAGTGGCAAAAATTGCAGGGAGCGGCTCGTCCTAGAGTTCAAGGGTGGCTATGCCATGGCCTTAAGGCTCGCATGTCCCCGATGTGTTGGTGGCGGTTTATTGTGTGAGTGGGTAATACGTGGGGTGTTGTGGAGGTGCTGGCGAAAGCCTTACCGGTGATATTACCGGTCTCGACAACGATGACGCCTTCGGGCGCCATTTTTCTTCCTGGAGGTGTTGTCATGGTGCTCCATAGCCTTCATGTTTACTGATCTCCAGGTGAAAACCTTGCCTCGGTGAGGCGGACGGCGTTGGCGACTCTCGTCGCTTCCTTGGAGGCGTCGTCTCGAAGGTCCTTCTTCACGCACAGTACACCGAAGGTTGGAGGACACGGTCGGTTGAGGATAGGGACTTGGTTGAAAGTAAGGACGGAGAAGAAGTTATGAAGCTTAGTCTTTCTAGCTTTTTTATAGTCCTTATGCTATATTTCTTTGTTGTTTTATGCTCCTCAGTTTTTGAGGATTTGAGCCTAAGAGCTTATGTATCTGTTGGCTGTATATATCCCTCGTGGATATAGAGGCCGGATTTTATATCCTTTATCTAAAAAATATGTTCTGCCTGAATTGCATTTGGGGTACTTACTGTACGGGAGAACTGCCTGATGAATCAGAACAAAGTAACAATCCTATTGAATTATAGAAATCTTCCTTACTTTCTTGAAGATTCTGTTATCAAGTTGAAGTAAACTATTTGCATTAACTGTTCTTCTGTGAGTAACATATGTTTTACCAAACTTTCCTCTTTCTTTTTTTTTTTTGGCACAGACAAGCCACGAGAGGTACAAAGGACGGTACCGCGACTCGCCCAATCCTTACGACAAGGGAGCTCTGAAAAACATCAAGGGATGCCTGTTCGACAAGTTGCCGCCTCCTAGAGTCGATTTCAGAGCCGTGGCCGGGGCGACCCCGGGCTCGGCGGCAAGAACGACGGTGAGCTCTGCCTCGCCGGCTACAGATGGCGGCGCCGGTGAAATGTTGCCACTGGGAATGCAGGATTGCACGGTGCTAGGAGCTAATGATGCTCAAAGAATTAAGCTTGTAGATTAAGGATATGAAACCGGAGTCTGATTCAGACGGTTTAATTAGTGCACGCACGTCTTGTGCTACTTGTTGGTGGGCATGGAACGTTGGCTTGTGGCCTTTTAGTCTTAAGTTCTTATGGGTTTTTGGGGTTCTTATGGGATATAAACAAATCGCAGTGATACAAATCTGGGTCTCATGTACTTGCGTTATGGGACTGATCAAAACACACAATCTACCGGTATTTGTGATTTTTTTCTTTTTCTTTTTGTGAAACACCAGTGTTTGTGATTTGCATCGTGCTCTCCAAACACCAAAAAAAAGGAAAAATAAAAACAAAAATCGTGTGTCTTACCAGAACTTGTGCTCTCGACCACGAAACGTGATTTTATTTGGGATTAACGTAAAGGTTCATCCATGCATGGAGCTACAAACAACCAGTGGAGAATCGGAGATCGATGCTCTATATTGGGCCGTTTAATTCGGCTTTTCCCGATGATTTTTGGTTTTTGGCTTTTAGCTAAACTTGATACTGTATCAACTATTAATTTTTTCTTATCCATTCAATTAAATATAGATAAATAAATAAAACACCGTTATATCTCTACGGATAATACAAAAAAATAAAAAAGGGAGAAGAAACCACGTTAAGAAATCAATGCATTCCAACTGCTTTTGGCTTTTGAAAGCTAAAAGCCAAAAGTTGTTTGAAATTGGATCATTAGAAGTGTCAAATCCAAAGCACGACATGGCACATTTTGGTGATGACCTTGTAAGGGAACCGGATTCTCTACAGTCGTGTACGGCGACTGCAGAGTACAGTCGCATCTGAGCCGCTGGATCGGAAAAGAACGACTCAGATTGGTTCTGCTACAGTAAATTTTACTGTAGCTACAGTAAAATTACTGTAGCAACCGATCTGGGCCGTTCGTTTTCCGATCCAACGGCTCAGATTCGTGACTGTTCTCTGAAGTCGCCGTATGCGACTTCAGAGAATCTCATTTCCCTTGTAAGGTAGCCTACTTTTATCACAAACTACTTTTATCACAAACTAGTCTATTTTCTCAGTGCAACTGTGCAGGTAGGTACTAAAATGCATGGGTTTATATCAAAACATGGAGTCATACTTTACAATTAGTGTGCTTATGATAGAAATATAATTGCATTTCCTATACAAGTATAACAATCATTGTATTTATATAAGATTAATTTATAACATTATAATTTGGATCCATCAACCGTGCAAATCTTTTTCTTTTTTTTTCACCGATTAACATGCAGGTAATTTCTAGTCTTTAAGAGCTAACATAATTACTTTTTTTCTATCATTGTAATAATATAATATCATAACAGAAGATGAGGTGTTGTCCAGGTATGTTATATCTAACTATATCGTAACTATATATGTCATTAGAAAGGAGTTTTTTCTTTTGCGCCGATTAATATGCAGGTGATTTCTAGTCTTTAGGAGCGAATATAATGGCTTCTTTTTCTATCATTTCAATAATACAATATAATAGAATAATAGAATACGAGGTGTTGTCCAGGTATGTTACATCTAACTATATCGTAACTATATATTACATTAGAGCTAGCCGAATTTCCCATTCAATTACGTGGTAGATGCTATATTGTGTATTTTTATATCAAAATATAGAATCAACTTATTATACAACTCTGATTATGATGGAAATATAATTGTATTCTTTATACAACTGTAATAGCTTTCATATATATAATTAATCTATACCATTATAATTTAGGTCTATCAAAATTGGCAGTATATATTCTTTTTTTTCTCTAATTAACTTAATAATTTCTAGACCAGAAGAGGCTAGTGATGACTTTCTACTTTCTTTATTTTAATATATAATATAATAATAGATAGATAAGACAAGCCTAGGGATATGCATTTTCCAGCTCTAATGCAGTAACAAAACAGTCAAAACTTGATGGCCAAATTTGCACAGAGATGTACGACGAGTCTACTGCTCTACAGTCTAGTCCCTACACTTACTGCTGCTTTTTCCTGCCAGGCCTTCACATCGATCACGTCGACCGTGGCTCATAGCGCGCCCTCCTGCTCTCAAAAGAATAAATTCCGGCTGACCGGCCGGCCGGCCGGGCTTTCACAATGCACCCTGCCCTCGTGCTGGCTTCCTGCAGACAAGGGTGGCAGGCGAATATGTACTTCACCCTCGAGCAGTCTCCCGGCCAATCACAAACCCCCACCTTATATATACAGTGTGTATATCTGCATGCAGTGGCCTGTTTGGCTGCGGCTGCGGTTTATAGCTTTTGGTTGAAATTTTTGAATTTTGACTGTTTACGGTATATATTACGGAGAGAGATACTTATTTACAATTTTGGTTGGTACAGATGTTGGGTTTTTAACGTGTATATCGTTTAACTTGTAGATCTCGTCTTAAGAAAATATTCTATTTAAAAGATAGATACTGTAGTAAAAATCAAAGCTGTCAATTTCTGAGGAAAAGGACAAGCCCGCACTTTGCTTGCTTGCTAGCAGTGGCTACTGACCAGCACCATGTTTATACACGCACACACCATTCCAACTTCACTACAAGCACATGAAACATGTATGGAATAGCTAGGACTGTAGAGTACTAGCTAGCCAGTTTGTGATTCGATGTGTTTCAAATGGAGGGCCTGTTTGGCAACAGTTGTAATTTATGATTTTTAGCCAAAAAATTTTGAATTTTGGTTGTTTATGGTACAGATTACAGAGAGAGACACTCAGTTGTGATTTTGGCTGGTACAGATGTTCGGCTTTTAACGTGTACATCGTTTAACTTGTAAACCCCGCTTAAGAAAATACTCCGTTTAAAAGTTAGGTGCTATAGCAAAAGCCAAAAGCCGCTAGCTTCGAAGGAAAAGAACAGGCCCAGAGTATTATTTTCCTTGCCATTTCCACATCCTGGCTGCACAGATTTTTTTTTTGCAGAATTTTGATACAATTTCTGCATGATATATTTCTACTAAATTCTCGTATTCCAAACGAGATCTTTACAAACAACGATGGGTAGAGGAGAGGGCAATATGCTTGTGTTAACAACTAGCTGAATAATGTATGTTTGGTATATATGATAGTTGAAAAAGAAATATAAAAAATTCTTAAATCAAATCACTACTACAGAAAGCCTAATAGTAGACGCTAAATCACAGACGGTTTTATGAAACCGTCTATGATGTACACTATTACAGACGGTTTTAATTTGGAGGCCGTCTGTGGTATTTGTGGTGGGAAAAAGGAGTATCACAGACGGTTCTTACCGCTGAACCGTCTGTGATATTCCCATATCACAGACGGTTTTATAATAAAAACCGTCTGTGATACTGGAATATCACAGACGGTTTTTAATAAAAAACCGTCTGTGATAATCTGGAATATCACAGACGGTTTTTTATTAAAAACCGTCTGTGAAACCAGATTATCACAGGCGGTTTTATAATAAAAACCGTCTGTGAAACCAGATTATCACAGACGGTTTTATAATAAAAACCTTGCAATCCCTCAAAATTTCAAATTTTCCCGCTTAAGTCCGAGTATGATTCAGTTTTGAGACACCTTCAGTAAAACGGGCATAACTTTTGCATACGGTGTCCGTTTTCGACGTTCTTGTACTCGTTGGAAAGCTAACGACGAGCCCGATCCAAACAAAACGACCCGCTTGCGCCAGTCGCCCTCCAAGACCCCGAAAATCGGCCATCTTTGGACCTAAACCTGCGTCGCAAGTTTTTGGTGTCTGTGTTTGCCCTTTTTCTTGGTCTTCCTTTCGGAATTTGGATTTTGCTTCAACTACAAAGTTGTAGATCTCGTCGAAACCTTTTAAATGAGTATATATAAGCTATATAAAACGTTGCTATTTTATCTTTTCAGACTAGTTGTTTATATTGCATCGGTATATAAAATTCTGTGCTCTAATTCACAGACGGTTCTATATATAGAACTGTCTGTGATATGCATTCATCACAGACGGTTCTAGCCAATAGAACCGTCTGTGATAATCTGACCGCTGGGCCCGTCGATCCTCCTCAACCCAATCTCCGTTCCCGCGCCAAAAATTTCGAACTCCCCCCTCTCCCTCCCTCTCCCTCCCCTATAAATATAACCAAACCCAGCCTGTCTCCTCTTCCTTGCTATCCTCTTCCTTGCTATCCTCCTCCTTGCTATCCTCCTCCTTGCTGTCCTCCTGCTTGCTATTCTCCTCCTCCTTGCTATTCTCCTCCTCCTTGCAGACGACGCACAAGTCTACGGGAGACAAGACATCGCAGAAGCAACTAGCTCGTGCCAACCGTGTAGGGGCGAGAAGGCATCCAGCTCATGCGTTGCATCAGGGGCGAGAAGACATAGAAGATCTTTGCTTTTTCTCTGTTCTTGTTGTGTAACCTGCTTGTTGTTTTGGGATATTGTAATCTTTTTCTCTGTTCTTGTTGTGTAACCTGCTGTTCTTGTTGTGTAACATTCTCATTGTTTTGGAATATTGTAATGGTAGGCTCTAATCTTAATAAAAATGGATGTTTTATGTTTGTGAAATGGATTGAGATGTGAATTGGATGTATACATATACATGTTGATCTGCTTGTTTCAGAGGGCATGGCTAGCATTTCCTGAGGCTAGCAAATAAACAGAAATAGGTTTAGAAGTAGAAGAGAATATCACATACGGTTTTATAATAAAAACCGTCTGTGATTTATAAATATCACAGACGGTTTTTAGTTAAGAACCGTCTGTGATATTTAATATCACAGACGGTTTTTAGTTAAAAACCGTCTGTGATATTAAAATCACAGACGGTTAGAAAACCGTCTGTGATGACCTCGTATTATCACTGACCCATAAATTCAGATGGTTCACAAAACCGTCTGTGATGACGTTTTTGAACCGTCTGTGATGACCTTTTCTGTAGTAGTGAATAGATGTGTTATGTGTAATAATGTAGGATCGATTGATCCACCATCACGTGAATCATCATTTTTTTTCTAGCAAAAAAAAAATCCATATTACTCTCTCAACCATTATCCAAATTTCGTACTCAACTATAATCCGTCAACTAATATCCTCAGTTTTCAAAACGATAAAAACCCCCTAGCTCAGTACCACCAAGGTTTTGGGATGGCGTCTTATTCTAAAAGGCAAATGAATGCTAATATGGCACATCAATCATTAATAGATATGTTGAATCAACAAAGAAAATATGGTACAAGCAGAAGTTAGGGGCTAGAGAGCGAGGAGAGGAGATGGAGAGTGTAAGGTCAAGAAATCCAACTAACATAGTGTAAGGTCAAATGTCTTATTCTATCTCTTTCTTATTAATAAAATAAGTTATTAAGCTAAAGAGATAATTTGCATGGTTTAGTATTCCAAACATTACTAATTACTCCAGTGAAGAGAAAGAATCCTCTACTCGGTCTCTGTAGCCTCCAATATAAAAGACAGGCATAAATTCATGATTTAATTAACATTGTGTAGGCTCGTGTCACTTACCTGTAGCTACTCCAAACTCTTTGCAATTGGGTCATCCGTATTTCCTCATATGTGGTGCCAAGTTAGAGTACAACATGTTTTTTCTGGTTTCGTAATTATATCTTCACCTAACTATTCATAGTCATTGGTTTGGGCTGTTTCTTACTCTCACCTAACACCTCACCCAATTGTGAAATAGTTGTTGGTCGAGTCAGACTAACTTTCAGTCGACACTCCAATGTGCTAAATATAGGTGCCGAACTTATCCTTTTATGGCCCTGAGCCCAATTAAGACCACACCCGTGAAATCACCTAGATAATCTACATACCCATTGCAGAGTGTATAATAACATTATGGGTAGCATTTTCTACTTATCGAAACAAGAATATGGTTGACACTAGAACATATGGCTCCATACCCAGTGAGAGTTGTTTAGCCATTATATTATAACCATATGTAGAGGACCCCATTTCTGCCACTATCTTTCCTTTCCCGGACACCCTCTACCCACCAATTATTTAAGGGCCATTCATATTAGCTGCAACTTATGGTTTTTTGCTACGACTGATGGCTTTTGGCTGAAAATAAATAGTGGTGGCTAAAAGAAGTGACTTTAAGAAGGAAGGCATGAATGGTGGAAAAACGAGGGAGAGATGGGTGCGCAAGACGAGGACAAGAGGAGTGGGGCATGTGATGTGCCCATAACCCCCTGTCTTATCCCCAGAGTGAGACAGGAGTAAGAGGAGTGGAAAGGTCACTTCAAGAAGCTAGGTGTTCATATTGACTTTTGGCTTCTCCAAGTAGAAACCAGAAGCAAATTAAAGCCAATACGAACAGAGTCTTAGCTGTAGGACAATGGCTTAGTCTTAATGTGTTTCTCTCTCTCGGTCCCTCACTAGTCCTTATCTCTTATGCTCGTGTGCTGTATGTGCTGGTTATGAACTCACATATGTGAGTGGATTACTGTGGATTATTGTGTACTCTAGTAAACTGTTTTTACTAGGATTGAGTGGTGGTGAAAATGTGCTCCGAATTGATTTAGTTTTGTTTGTACGCCAAATGATGATTCCCAATTTAGTGATAGGTGCTGGCTGGCTCTAGACGATCTTGGTATCTCAATAAGCGAACCCTATGGGATGATATGGACTAACGGGTTTTGATAGTAATTCTTTCTTCTTTCTTGTCTTGGTTTTTTTCTATTTTTGCCAAGTAGTTTTTTTTTTACAGAAAATTGGATTTAGAACTTGGCTTAGCAAATTTTCAGGTAATTTTAATTGTGATTTATTTATTTATATTTTGCAGAGGATTGTCTTAATTGAGATCGATAATTATTATTTGATGTAATCGAACTGTAATTGATTAATTTATGTAATATGGACTATTGTATTGTTATTTGATTTGAAGAAATAATTTTTTATCATAGTTTGACAAATGTGATGATTTGCTTGATTAATTGTGTTTACTCTGGATCCAGTTATTATCGCTAATTAAGAAATGCAGGTTGTTACAATGCAGTAACAATCTAAGTCTAGATTGATATTTGCAATCCTAAGGTGACAAGCAAATAATTCAATTCTAGTAATGTTAATTGCATGAATGTAAAGCACAAGAGAGCAAACAACAATGACATAATGATCTTTTTATGGTAGTGTTCGGAGACTTGTCGGTCTCGTCTAATCCACGTTGAGGTAATCCCAAATGAATTAGACCAGCTCTATGAATTAAGCCAACACCTCAATACACTATTGGTAGCTTCCCCCTCCTTGTAGGTGAGCTCCAACCTTCACAATAATATCAGGCCTTCTCATAAGCTTCTTGAGAAGATCAATGGAACATGATATACCTCCACGCCATCTAGGTATTAGCAAACACCAAGAGTTATAAGCCAATCTTATTTGACTCTCACCAAGTGCAACATACGCACAAGTGGATACACAATCCACCTCTAGATGCGACACATGTAACTAGAACTCTCCCTCTAAGCTCACAAAGTGCAACACATGCACAATAGAGAGAAGAGGCTTGCACTAGCTCAAGAGAATGAAATTGGGTGCCAAGAGTATATTCTAACCGGCCATGAGGGGGTATAAATACCCACACCACCAAAAACTACCTGTTAGAAATGAAAAGGGCTGAAAACAGCTAGGGATCAATCAGACTAGCCTCATTTTCCAACGGCTACAAAACTAGCTATTAGAGACATGACCAATCATACCGCTCTCACAGGCCCTAGTCAGACCAACCTTCCAAGAAGAGATGAGCTAAAAAAACATGATCCCTAGAAAAAAACTAACCATCATACAAACCTCAGACAAACCGATCGGTCACACCTGGCGGTCGGTCAGACTGCCAGCTAATGGCCAGTTGGATCGACTTGGGTGGTCAGACCAGCCTTACAAGGGCAATCAGATCGGTCCTACTTTCTAGCACAGCTGATAATCAGAAAAATATCATAACTTTTGATTCTGATGTCGGAATTGAGTGATACACCATGGAAAGCTTATTCGGAGGGTTACACAACCCAACAGTATGATATCAAACACATTAGATCAATGCAGACAACACAAGAACTCCAAAGAGCCAACACATGGTCTAAGTCCAAAGAGAAGAGCGATAAGCAATCTTAGACCATGCCGATGGAAAATGCATAAACTTAAACAATTTGATTTTAGTATATGCCACAAGAAGTAGGTACATAGAGTTCAACCATTTGCAAACTATTGTCACGTACTAGGATAATGCATGAGCTTCAACTATTTGCAAAACACATTTGTAAATAATAGTATCATGCCATAGAGAGCTAGAACAAGAGGGATTGAGCTATCAATGCATAATAAAACTCAAACTACTAGACAGGATCTCTGTTAATAGTATGGTAACCTATACTAGCAATCCAGTCTTCCAACTAAACACCGAGATCGGTAAAAGACTAGAAACACATCTTTAGTTTATACTAGTTATATCTTTATATTGAACATCCACTTGAAGCTTTCACTTGATAACGATCATCTTTTCTCCAAGTTTAGATTCTTGTCTTGATGATCATCAACACATGATGATATACCTCACTTCAGGATCTTGTCTTGATGCCCATTAACACATGTGCCATTCAAAATCTTCATCATCATCTGGGACTAAACCTATTTCACCAACTCATGGAGAGTGTTAGTCTAACACATCCGGTTTCCATTAATGACTAAAACACACACAAAAACTACGAATAAAACCAAGGAAAGGGCTTTGGTTTCAAAAATCCAGAGGGTGGATTGCCCTTTTTGTGGTTAGAGGTGAAAACTGTAATTTTTCAACATATGAGGGGTAAATTAATTTGGACTTTTTCCTGTTGGTTTTCGCTAGGTCTCTCATGCATTGACAACGTTGGCTAGACCCTACCTGGCAATGAAAAAACCCAAAATTTGCAATGTGACTTGCTGGCAAAGACAAATTAAAGTTTCCCCAGTTTTTCTGTTGGGGCACTACTACAGAAAAGGTCATCACAGACGGTTCAAAAACGTCATCACAGACGGTTTTCTGAACCGTCTGAATTTATGGATCAGTGATAATCGAAGGTTATCACAGACGGTTGTCGAACCGTCTGTGATATTGATATATCACAGACGGTTGTCGAACCGTCTGTGATATTGATATATCACAGACGGTTTTTAGTTACAAACCGTCTGTGATATGTCATCACATACGGTTTGTAACTAAAAACCATCCGTGATGTTCTTTTCTACCCATAAATCTATTTGTGTTTATTGGCTAGCCTCAGGAAATGCTAGCCATGCCCTCTGAAACAAGCAGATAAACAAGTATATGTATACATACAATTCACATCTCAATTCATTTGACAAACATATAACATCCAATTCACATCACATTTCATTCACAGACATAAGGCATCCATTTCGCAAATGAATTAATTGAAATGAAATAAAATATCCATTAACAAATTCACAATTATAGAGTGATAAGAGCAATAAAAAATCATTGTGTGCAGTGGAACTCTCCATCTTACATATATAAGGGCACGCATCCGACGATGATGTTGAAGAATGCGCGGGTGACAAACTTTAGTTGCTATTACTATGAAGCAAATGACACAAATTAGTGTATCAGGTTCATCGAACCGGATACACTAGTGTGTGTCACTTGCTTCATGCCCCTTGAAGGTCTATGTGGCATATACTATTACTACAAGGTCTCTAAACAAAGTTCTATGAAGCAAATGACACAAACTAGTGTATCCGGTTCATTGAACAGGATACACTAGAGTGTGTTACTTGCTTCATGCCCCTTGAAGGTCTATGTGGCATATACTATTACTACAAGGTCTCTAAACAAAGTTCTATGAGGCAAATGACACAAACTAGTGTATCCGGTTCATTGAACAGGATACACTAGAGTGTGTCACTTGCTTCATGCCCCTTGAAGGTCTATGTGGCATATACTATCACTACAAGGTCTCTAAACAAAGTTCTATGAAACAAATGACACAAACTAGTGTATCTGGTTCATTGAACGGGAACACTAGAGTGTGTCACTTGCTTCATGCCCCTTGAAGGTCTATGTGGCATATACTATTACTACAAGATCTCTAAACAAAGTTCTATGAAGCAAATGACACAAACTAGTGTATCCGGTTCATTGAACGGGAACACTAGAGTGTGTCACTTGCTTCATGCCCCTTGAAGGTCTATGTGGCATATACTATTACTATTGAACACTCAATTACTATCATTTTTTTTAAAAAGCAAATCATAGCATCACATAAAGGCCGGCGAGGGGTCGGGGAGGCGGCCGGCGAAGGCTCGGGGAGGCGACCGCAGGCGACGGGCGAGCGGAGGCGCCGGGCGTGGAGGCGAGCCGAGCGTCGGTCTTCGAATGCGGACAGCTCGGGGAGGCGGCCGGCGAGGGCTCGGGGAGGCGACCGCAGGCGACGGGCGAGTGGAGGCGCCGGGCGTGGAGGCGAGCCGAGCGTCGGTCTTCGAATGCGGACAGCTCGGGGAGGCGGCCGGCGAGGGGTCGGGGAGGCGGCCGAAGAGGGGTCGGGGAGGCGGCCGGCGAGGGCTCGGGGAGGTGGCCGGCGAGGGCTCAGGGAGGCAGCGGCGACGAGACAGATCGAGATTTAGATGTAGAATATAACTGCAGCATACGGGAAAAACCCTAGCCAGAGGGTATTTAAAGGGAGGTTTATTACAGACGGGTTTTTATAAAAAAACCGTCTATCATAAGCTTTATGTCAAAACGCTTCGTGTTTCGATCGTCTAATTAACGTCTCTCGATCGTTATATGAAGCGTGTATATCATTAATGTTTGGGTATACAAACCGTCTGTGCTAAAGGTTAAATATGCGCACCTAATCCAGGTCTCTTCTACGTACGTACAATATGGCTTCTACTATTCTTGTGATCATCTCTTTCCTCTCATCTGTTTATCAAGAATTGTTCGGCCGGAACCTTACACAGGCGGCCAGCAATTTGCATCTAGAGCAGCTTCTCCGCACACGCCCTACTCTCCTTCCCCTACTTTCTTGCATCCGTCAGCTCGACCTGATCATCCGCCGTCGACGGAGGCGTCTCGCTGCCGCTCAAGAAAGGGAAACAGCCCTTGCCCTGGTTCTTCTCCACAATGTGCGCAAAGCGGAAGAAGCTCTACACGCATTGGAGAGACTGATGGATAGCCTTGCCGATCAAGCAGAAACGGCATATTCTGAGGAATCTTTTCATGCTATCCTCTACGACATTATGGGCTATGCTACTGATTATTTGCCCAGGATGGAGGAGGAACTGCTGAGGACAAGGACAATCTTAAAGGCGTTCGAGAAGTCAGTGGCTGATCCTCCAAGTCCCAAAGTCGAAGAAGAAGCGTACGAAGTCCAAAAGATTACAATCTGGGAAACTCTTTATCTGTGCGACTTTTGTAATAAATTTGCTTTTAATTGAAATTAATAAATTTGCCTTTAATTTGTGATCTCTTGTCTCAGTAGTTCTGTAGTTAAGTTATTAGAAGCAATGTGTACTTATATATTAACCTCTGATCATGAACAGAATATGACAGACAAAGGGACATCACAGACGGTTCTTGTTAAAAACCGTCTGTGAACATTCACAGACGGTTCTTAACAACAACCGTCTGTGATAGTCTACACAACACAGATGGTTTTTAATAAAAAACCGTCTGTGATAATCCCAGATTATCACAGACAATTTTTATTAAAACCGTCTGTGATACTTTAGTATCACAGACGGTTCATCGGTAAGAACCGTCTGTGATACTCGTTTTATCCGACGCCACTAACACAGACGGTGTCCAAATTAAAACCGTCTGTGTTAGTGTCAATCACAGACGGTTTTATTAAACTGTCTGTGATTGGCCGTCTAGTATTAGGCTTTCTGTAGTAGTAGGGAACCGTCCAGTAAAAGCTCTCAGCCATAGGGTCACGCGAGAATAGAATATATCTGTCTCGTTAGAAAAATTATCCGCGATAGTAATTCCTGGCAGTTGGAGTCAAGGAAAAAGATGTTGAATTCTTTACTGGTGGAGCTCCGTGTCTTTTTTTAGATATGACATTTGGTGCCTGTTTTTTGCGAGATTGGCTCCTTCCCCACTGTGGATCAGCAGGCAGACGACACGTGGTATTTCTGCGGACGGGGGCACGGATCCGCGGCCAGCGAGCGCGAAAATCTGCCTAGCTTCGGCATGCGCGCTAAGAGTAGCTATAAAATAGTCGGTAGTCGATGCTACGGTCGATGGTCGATGCTACAGTAGCTGGTCGATGGTTAGAGAGTGGTCGAAGCTTAATGGTTGATAGCTAAATGTGGTGGATAGTCGAAACTACAGAGTGGTCGGAGGTCGAAGTTTATAACGTGGTTAGACGGTCGAAGTCTAAATAGTGGTCAGAGCAGTTGAAAGCTATATAGTGGTTGAGGCGGGTGGAAGTTACAAAGTGGTCGGGACAGTCGGAAGTTATGAAGTGGTCGATAGTGCAGCAACGGTTGGAGTGCACCCCCCGACCGCAGGATTCGGTGGGCTCGACAGTTCGCATGCGCACAGCGGGAGGGCAAAAGCCTACGGCCACCGACCGCTTGTCCGTGCCCGCCCAGCCGCGGAATTGTCACGTGTCGCCCACCGGTGGTTCCGCGGTCGGGAGGGGGCTAAAAGCGCAAAAACACCACTCTAAGTGTCATATCTGCCAAAAAAAATGCCACAGGGCCCAAAAGGGAAAAAAAATTAAAGATGTTATGCCAGGTTTATCAATACTATATTCATGATGGCTAACCCTGACGGTGTAGCGCAGGCCCAATAGGAAAATTCTTGACCGTCAAGGAAGCTCGGAGATCTGGTATTGATACGGACCAACGTGTAGTTGATACCGTAGGTATCCCTATCTTTCACGGTACCAGATCAGCAAGCAAATATTCCTCCTCAAGGCTCCTCATGAGTAGCAAGTGACAACCGAAATAATAAATTCTAGGACTCGTGTAGCTTCAATCTTATGACCTCCGATTGGTTCCTGGAATCAATATTGCTCGATCAGTTCCAAAAAACAGCAGCGCCATGTTAGTTTCCTTCCACGACCACAGTAGAAAAATCAAGATACTTGGCTCGATCTAACAAATACACAGCAGCTGGCCGAACAGACGTAGAACCGACCAGATAGGTGGCTTGGTTTACTATTCGGTAGATGCAAAGAACTCGCCAACCAATTCAGAAAAAAAAAAAAGAAGAAAGAACGGCGAGGACTAACCACAAGGATTCACGGGATCGAATTGGACGAGCAGCAGGCAGCAACTCCCCAGTTCTTGCGCAACACACAAACCCTAGATGATGGGTTCTCAACTCACAAAACATGATGCATGGCCGCTAACACCATCCTGGCGATTTTCTGAATTTTTGTCAAAATTATACGTCCTCCCTACGATGGCCATAGGCTGGACTTGTATAGTCTCACACGCACACACCTAAAATAAAGGCCCAGGACTCCAACTCCTAAGCCAACTTGGCATTACAAAAAATAAGCACGCACAGGTGCAGTTCAGACTAACAAAAGGATAAGAAAAACTAACAGGACCAAATAAATATACTGGGCTAAAACAAAGCACTAACCGACTCTTATTTATCTCATGTGAATCGGATCATTATATATAGTCCCTATCTGAATAGAAGATGGAGCAGGAACCACAGCTACTTCCTCCTGACTCGTGAGTTCAAATTCTTGGCTCAAGCCGCCATGCATTTCTGGCTCTTCATGTTCTGTCCTCTTATGCTCCTGTTGCTTACATGCATAAGGCAGCCCACGTACATCATGCATTACTTCATGTGCAGTTGATTCATGTACATCAGCTGTTCCTTCTTTTTTTTAGTACGTCGTACGTACTGCTGCTCCTCTCTTTCTCTCGGCCCGCCACACCTCCCTCCCCCTCGGACAAAGAAATATTTCTTTCATGCATGCCTCTAACAGAACTAGCACCAATTTTCAGCACTCACCGTAGGAATTGAGTTAGAATCAAAAGCTAGCTAGTGCTACCATGGCCGCATCAGGTATTGTGTTTAAGAACTTCATGCCACTGATGTGTCTAGGCGCCCGTAAATTTTTCAAACCACATTCATGCAAAGTTCATCGATCCTTAATATGTTATCAATGGTTAACTACCACTACTTCATCTTTGACATGAAATTTTCAATGCACAAGCAAACAGTAACTTATAAGCTAGGGTGCTGGAGTACTTGAGTGCAACAAAGCATTTAAGTGATGGTGAGGGTGAAACCACCTGTGGGTCTGTTGGTCGGTGCGCGGCCAGGGCAATCTTGTCCCGGTGCGGCCTGTGAGTGGCAAATTAATATACGTGCCGGCCAGTGCCAAGTGCCAGCTTCAGAGAGACGCAACAGCTGTAGACTGACTCCAAGAAAAGCTAGAGCATAGCTAGGCTAGCTTAGCCATGGCAGGACATGGAGAGGAGTTCGATGAGGGAGAGGTGTGGGACGTGCTGCAAGAAGATCAGAGCAAAGGAGCCGCGGCGCTCAGCGATTCTACTCCTGCTCGTACTCCGAGGAACAGGTCGAGGGCCAAGAACAAGGCCGCGGTGCCCAGGGAAGAAGAAGGCGCTGCCGCGGCGAGGAACAAGGGGAGCTCGTCGGCGCCGGTGGCCATTCCGGCCGGGTGCTCGTCGAGACGGGGCTGCGGTGGCGGCGAAGGGGGAGCCGACGAGGAGGAGGAGGGAGGGGAGATGCTGCCGCCGCACGAGTGGCTGGCAAGGAAGATGGAGAGGATGAGCGGGGCATCGGCGGCGGCCTCGTCGCCGGAGATCTGCAGGGGGAGGAGCAAGGGGAGGGAGATGAGGAAGGTCAGGGACGCCGTGCTCCCAAAGACGGCCTTCTCAGACCAGTAGACAGTATCAAGCGTGCATGCAATGCATTGCATGTGCCAAACTAGCTCGAAGAAGAGAGGGAGCTCTCTCAGTTAACTTTTTTGAGAGTACAAATAAGTGGTAACTTAGCATGAGCATGCATGCTTGTGATGTTACCTTAGCTAGTAGGAGTAGGTTGCACGGTTAGTATTAGCCCTAGCAACTATATATGTATGTTTAGTTGTAAGGATTATATATATGCATGCGTATACATGATGCATGTAACTTTTTTTTGTGATGTGCTAGCTAGCTAGCTAGCTAGCCAAGCTAGAGCCTTTTCCTTTGATCCTATGTAGCCCAGGTCCCGGTTTAGTACTTAGTAGTAATCATGTAACCATATGACGTGCGATGTTGTGTTATGTATGGACTTGCAGCTAGGCTGCATGCATGCACATGCCATGCATCCATATTTGTTTGTACTCCTATCTATGTATCTGGTCCTTGTATATATACTGTCTTCTGCTCGACGATCCTGTTGTTTTGCCTTGGTTACGTACGTTGTTCTTCGTGAGAGATCAATTATTGCGTGATTTGACAGCTTATACGTACACATAGTGTGATATCGAGCTATCTGGTGTAGAGCCAAAGTTTCGGAAAGTGTTTGGTTTTCTGCCACGACAAATAAGTGATGGAGTAAAATGTGGTCTGAATCCAAACACCTCTATGGTTCTGTTCTTTAGAACTTTTGCCTTTAGTTTTTAGTTTCTTCAAAATCAAAATAAATAGGGTGATTTTTTGAAACGGATTCTCTAAACGATTTTTTGAGCTTAAAACCGTGTGCATTGTCAACATTGGTGTCTCTGTAATCCGCAGCCATTTCAAAAAATACAGACAAAACCATCAGCCATAACTAAAAGTCATCAGTTGCAACCCAAAAATAGTCTATATGCGCTACTAGGCCTCCTCTTTTCAATTTTTAAAAGCTGTTTTTGACTTTTCTATAGTAACTATCTTTCAAACGGGGTGTTTTTTTTAAGGTTTGTCTGTTCTTTTTTCTTCAGTTTATGGCTACGGCTTATAACTTTTAGGTTGTTTGTAAAAAAAAGTACGGAGTAACAAGAACTTATATGCGATTTTGGTCGATATAAATGAAGACGCTACAGTGTGTACTACAATCAATTTGTAAACCCCGTCTTGAAAAGACACTCTGTTTAAAAGTTAGTTAATATAGAAAAGTTGAAAAGAAGAGGCCCATTAGCTTATTTTGTTTGGATAGTTTTCCTTTATTAATTTCATTTTCGGTTTCCTCCTTATTTGTTTCCATCTTTTCTAAACATAGGGAATGAAACATTAATGCAAACATGAAAAAACACAGAAAATTTATGTCATGACTAGTGAAATCCTATGCACGGGAACTGAAAACGGATGAATTAGTCAAAAGAGGCTTTGGATAGTACACAGAAAAATCGCTGGAAATTTGAAGGGAAATACATCTTAGAGTAGATAGAAGAGAGACAGAAAAAGATGTTGCCTTGGACTTTCTCAGAGGAAATGAAAACATCGTGTCTGAGCTAATGTTTGGAATCCTCTAACAATGGAGGTAAGGAAGGATTTATATAGGAAAATTCCTATAGGATATAACACCTCTAACAATGTTTGGAACAGAGGAATTTCACAGGAATTTTGCAGGAAACAGTTTAATTCCCGCAGGAATCGGGAAAAATTCCCGCATTCCAAACAGGGCCTAAAAATTCCTACAAAAATTCTCTGTCCCGAACGAACAAGCGCTAGATTTTCTTGTGCAGGATTCCCTGTCAAAAGAAAGAAAAAATTCTTGTGCAGGTTGTACCATCATATCAGGCGTTTTATTTCCATTGTGAGCATAGGAATAAGAATAGACTTGATGTGCATGCCAAGCCTGTAATTCTGGATTTTTAGCTTATTTAAAAATCGAAACAGATAAAAAAGCTTTATGAAACGGATTCTCCAAACACGATCGCATCTAGAGTCCATGGCGGATGATGGGCTGGGCTCCCCTCCAAGCCCACCGAGTTCACGGGCTGGCTCAAACCAGCCGCGTTCTCCTTTGGAAAACAATTTCCCGCGATTCGAAGAAGCGACTCCTCGCCAAGCGCGAACGTCGTTGCTGTATGGTCTCGTAGATTTGGTTAATTTGATAGTGAGTTGATCCTAGTTTAGTTTGAACTGTATTCTTCTTATGAGCATAGACTGTTTCGCGGATTGTAATGTTATCTTTAATATGCTATACTTTTTTCTTAACTCATGTTGCTGTATGTTTGTAATTAGAGCATAAGTGTCTTGCTACGGAAAGATCTCGCTTCACATGTCCATGCTTTTGTGCTACAGTAATTTATTTGAGTTTCAATAAGATTCTGGTGTAGAAAATATATGCTTCATGAATTATGATTGTGATTCTGGTGGAATTAGGAAATATGCTTCATGAATTATGATTGCGATTCATCATTCATGTTATAGTGCCTCTGATTTTAGTGTGAATGGTGTTCAGATAGTTACGGATTAGCCATGGCTTCTACGCTTACGTGCATGTAATCCTGCAATCTGTTGGGCATCACGAATCTGTGCTGTAAAATTGTCCTGTTTGGTGGCTGAACATGCTGCATTTTGTGTTTGCATGATTGGGCCTAGAACATATTTAGCATTTTAACAAAAATTAACTTGTGGAGGAGGCTGGGATTGTATCTCTGTTGATGCTATGCAATGTTGGAGCCTGAAGATAGAATGTTTTCTGTCTCTGCACTGTTTGATGTGTTTGTTCTATAGACACGAAATATTAGGCTACTAGATTTTTTTTCTTGTAGATGGCATATGTAACTCCTGATTCCATTAAAAGCAAAACTACTTGTGCGAATATTTATTCAGGTTTTGTCTATGCCAACCATAAGTTGTTTTGTGTCTTGATTTATTCAATTACTGTGAGTTCTATGTGTTGGGGTCATAGATGACATTTGATAGATGTCGGGATATTTATGCACGCTGGCTGTCAATATGTTCTTTCATCTTATGTTGTTTGAATCTTGAACAATTTTACAGAAAAAAAAACAAGCTGAATCTGCTAGGATCCGTGAAAGGTACTCTAACAGAACTCCTGTAATATTCTTTGGCTTTTTCCTCTCTCTGCGTATCTGCCATCTGTATGTCTTAATTAAGCTCTGTGATCAATTTATTTCAGGTGATAGTTGAGAGGGCTGCGAAGTGTCTATACAACATTCGACTATTTTTGAGGATAAAAACAGTCAGATTTTGAGCCGTTAGACGGAGATCCAACGCCCTATATCATTTTTTTTGGAGGGGGGCTTGTATGAGTGGATCCGTTAGATGGAGATCTAATGTTCCAGATCAATCTGACTATTTTTGTCTTAAAAAATAGTCGAATGTTGTATAGACATTCTTTTTTTTATTGTTGTTTCGTAGCTTGACCTCTCATTTCAGGTGCAACTACCCCCCTCCCCGGGTTTACTTTTAGGTCTGTACTTAGGGGAAAAGAGACCGGGGGCCTTCTGTTGCACATTGGATGTCAACTCGAACATGCCCTTAGGTGTCTGGTTGTCCCCTCTGACACTTTGTTATGTTGGGTTGTTATGTTGGGGTGCCTGACATGTTAGTGCTCTATTTGTGTAACTAACTTGAAAAGCCCCAAAATTTCAAACCAAAATTTTCCTTGATTTTTGCTAGATTTTTGGGTGAATTTCTGGAAACTTTCCCTTTTAGGAAAGTTCCCCTCGTTTTCCGCTTTCCTTTTCCGGCCGGGCGTTTTCTTCTTTCGCTGGCGCCCTCCCCGGTTTCCGCTTCCTCCTTCCTCCCGGCGCCTCCCTCCCTCGCGCTCGCGCTGGCGCTGCTCCCCGACTCCGCCTTCCCTTCGCCCCAGCGCCTCCCTCCGCTCCCTCTCTCCCGCTGGCGCCCCAGCCTCTCCCCGCCTTCTCCCCGCGCACGCGCGGAGCGCTACACGCTGCGCCGCGCCGTGCCTGTCCCCGCGCCGCCCTGGTTCTGCCCGCGCCCGCGCCGTCCCGACAGTCTCGGTTTGAAGGAGTGGACGCCCGCGCGCCACGTCGCCTCGCCCCTGCTCTGGTCCCACCTGGCAGCGGCAGCCCCTCCTTCTCCCGCGCACGGACGCGCCTCCACCCTCGCCGACGCTCACCTGCTCCCGTCCATCGCCTTTACTCCCCCTGCAGGGCCGTGCGTCACCCCCCCCCCTTGCGCGGAGGAGACACTTCACCTGCTCCCATCCTCCTCCTTGACCCGCAAGCCGCGCCGAGCCTTCTCCCGCACGGCTTCGCCCTCCCTCCGCCCGGGGTATAAACCCCCTTCGGCCTCCCCGTTTCTCCTTTACTTCCCGAGCTCTCCCACCGCCCTCCATCGCCTCCTACCACTCCAAGGAGCACCCTAGAGCTGCCGATTGGACCTTCATCGCCCCAGTCGCCACCGTTTCTCTCCCCTGCGCCGGCAAGCCCCAAAACGGCAATCCCCCTCTACCCTCCACCATTCTCCAATTACTCTGTCCCTGAGCACCTCTGCAACTTGCTAAGCACTTTGGTGATCTCATTTGGCCAGGAGAGCTGCTGTGGAGCCCAGGCGTCGACGAGCTCCGCCGCCCAAGCCGCCTCACCGTGGCCAGCCCACCCAAGATCTTCCCCGCCGATTCCGCCACAGCATTGGTGAGCCCCAAGGTTCCGTGTCCGTGAAATTGCACCCCAATCGAATGGATCGTCACCGGAGAGCTCCCACGCCACCGCAAACCCGAAACCACCCCCTTCTACCTCCAGCCTCCACCACTGATCCCCTTGTCTCCTAAAACCCCAAAATGAGCCCCCTGGGTTGAGGCGCACCCGATGGAGCCCTCCCCAGACATCGGGAGCCATCGCCGTCGCCGGAGCGCAGCAGCTCCGCCCCTCTGCCTTGCGGAGCAGCTCGCGCGTAGCGGGAGGAAGACGACGACGACGTGGCCCCTTCCCCACCGCCCATCCGTCCCGTTGACTCCAAATCCCAGTCGTCGGGCGACCGCTTCTCTCCGCCGTCCAATCATCATAACCTTCGCCCCCACATCCGTCGGATCGCCTCATACCGCTTCGGCCGCCTTCCCTGCTCCGCGGCCGTCCGATTTCCCCCTCACCTCATCGCACCCGTTCGCCCCGCCCCCATCTGGGTCGTCCGCCAGCGCCACGCGTCGGGCATCCCGACCCGGAGGGCGCGCCGCGCTTGTGGGCCGCGCCCGGCCTGCTCGGCCGCGTTGCGCGCGCGCCGCGCGTGGGTCGCGCCGGCCGCCCGGCCGCGTGGGCCGCACAGTGCTAGACTGCGCTGTGGCTTTGGGCCGGCCTAGCACTGTTCACCGAATTTCTAGCAATTTTCCAATTTCCAATATTCCAGAAAATCCAAATAAATCCTAGAAAATCCCAAACATTCCCAAATTTCACCACTTTGCTCCAAATAATATTCTGGACCCATTTTTGGCCTCCACTTCCACATTTCCATCCCAGATAAATTCCTAAAATTCCATTTGAAGGATTTATGCATTTTACACCTCTTTAAATAGTTTATTTTCCCTCGCTTGATTAGTCTCAAGCTGGACTTATTTATTTTTGTGCGTTTGCGCTAGTTTCGAAGTTCCCGGAAGTTCAAGGGCAGTCGCAGGACCCAGGTGCTTCTACGTTCGAGCTAGCCGAGATCGTCCAACTTTACGGCGAGTCTCAAATCCTTTGATCATGTTGCAACCCATGCCATTTAATTATGTTATTATACTATTTGCATTATGCTAATTGTGAAATGTTAATTTAAAGTAAAATAAAATGTTTAGAATGACTTGTTATGTAATTAGACCTACCACCGACAAATGCCATGTTAAATTTGTTGCCATGCCTTTGAAACCCTAGAATTAATTATTTGATAATATAGACAATTGTAGGATATTATTATTATCATGCAAAGTGTTACGCTAATAAGGTTGTGGCTGTGGGCCAATAGAATTTGGAAAACCCGACTCTAAGGTAGGGTGGTATGGGACACCGTATCTTAGAGCGGAGAGTGCCGGCGTGCACAAGGTAGGGTAAGGGTGAGTGGGAAACCGCGAGACGGTCTACGCCCACCGCTTACCTTAGGTTTGGAGTAGGGTAAGGGTGAGTGGGAAACCGCGAGACGGTCTACGCCCACCGCTTACCTTAGGTTGGGTCGCAGGCCTGGCGAGGTTGCGGACCAGGTGAAAATATAAGGACTGAAACCCTTACGCTGAGCAAATGTCACAGTGATCGCTCAACCACAGTAGTTGACTTGTCAACACTGGTCTAGTAGCTGCTCAACTCAATTGAAACTCTACAGGATGAGATGTCAGGATGCCGGGGAGTTAGGTATGCCGCTGGGTACCTAACAACGGTAGTAGACACTTAAAACGGCTTAGAGAAGTTTGTTTATGTTTGGCCGTGACTGAGTGATGCTACCGGGTAGAGCCTATATAAAGAGTTGAGCAGTGAAATGACCTGGCTTTCTTAACTCTGTCGCGAGAGTTAAGGGATCGTGTGGGTAAAGCTGAGCAAACTCTGCAGAGTCAAATAAATGGTATTCGAATACGCTGTGCTCCCGGTTAATGGAGCTGTGTCACTTGGGTGATTCCAGCAGCGCAGCTTAAGTAGTTTTGTATATGCTTTAACTTGATTAGTTGGTTAATTGAATTTTCATGAAAACCCCTGAGATCTTAAGGAGTAGTTTTGGGTCCGTTTTATAAAATGTTTGCAAATAAAAACTGCATCCACTCCAGTTAATAAACCAAGTATACTCCCTCCCTTTGATGTTCCGTGCATGTAATAAGTTAGGGTCCCTTTGGGACTTGCTGAGCCGGTTGTTTAGCTCACGGCTTGCTTAATCCACTCTTTAGAGGATCAAGACAAAGATGAAGGTTTCCCCGTCAAGGATGCCCCTGAGGATCGCTTCTTCGACGAGGACCCGTGGCTTTAGGTCTTAGCCGCGCTCGAGCGGATTCTGGAGTTTCTGCGATGTAAGTATACTTTGGGCTTGCACGCCCCGCTGTCGAAAATGGATGTTAATCCATATGTAAAGTATATGCTGGACTTTGGTTGTAAGCATGCGATGGTATACTCTTGCGCGACACTCCATAACTGTTCATGCGTGAATAGTTGCGGAATGCCGTGTCCGTACTCGCCACTGGAAACGGGGGCGTTACATAACTTTCTTATGTATATGCTTATTGACATAGAATATGCAGATGCATTATAGTATTTTACTGTTAATTTAATTGAATCCTGAAAGTATCTATTTAACTATGCATTCTATTTCTTTATGCTTGGAATCTGCGTTATTGCCTTCTTGGTATGTTTATCGTTGTTTTTCTTATAAGCAGGAACCTTGTCCCTGCAGATCTCATGATTGGGCAATTTGCCTACGTGGTGCGGAAGAGGATTAGCTGAGCCCAGGAAAAAAAGCCGTCTCTGTCTTCGTGAAGAACGCCTTCGCCTTGCCACCGGTACAGTTTATGTTACGCGCGTGCACTGTTCATATGTACTGTACAGCAGTGATTTGCACTGTTCATATGATTGCTATAGCAACCGTGATTAGTTTCCTTTCTTAGAGATTAAATTGATTTGGTTAATTTGAAAGCTTATTTTCTGTTAATTTGTTTCTTTAAATTAGATATTGTTTCTTAGGGATCTAAGTCAAGTTGTCCCTATAAAAGGGATATCATTATATCTTCTTGGATCAAGCAAAAATGAATAAACAAATTCTTAGTCTCTAAAATCCAACTGTGGTCTCTCTTTAGACCGGCTATTCTAGATCTATTCCTTCCCTAATCGGTGCCCTCCTTCATCTAGCGCCATTATATTTTAAGTCGTCGCCGTCCGACCTCTCTCCGACGGATGATTGCTCTTTTGTTGTACTAGTTTACAACAGTTTAAAACATTGTTCATGATTTATCATTGGTCATATGTTGCCCATCATATTTTCTTATGTCAAATATGATATAACACTCTCCTTTGGCAGCTTCTTTGGTGTCTGCAATCTACGAAGAGAACAAGGATGAGGACGGCCTCCTTTACATGACTTACAGTGGCGATAACACGTTCGGCTCTGCCTAATGCAAACTGCTTCCCCTGCCACTGTAAATAAACAAGGATGACCAGATTGTCGTCGTCGACCCTGTGTACATAGCTCATCTCTAGTATGCTGCTGGATTGCCGCCATGGTTTAATGCGTCCTTAGCTTTTAAGTGTTCGGTACTCTTATCATCTGAATCAAAACGACCCGTAAATCTGATATTATTTCCTCGAGGTTGATGACATTGACCTATTCCACTATTATGCATTGTGTTCCATGTGATCGCTGTTAATTGCAATTGCTGCAGTACATGGTAACTCTGTGAATTAGCAGTACGTTGCAACCTGATCATGTTCGCATGCTTCATGTTGTTTTCATTCTTTATGGCATGACCTGGTACTGGTACGAACACTCAATTATTGTTAGGCCGTGTCATATGCTGATATGCACAAAACAATAATAAGTGGACCCGAAAATAAGCCATGGGTTTTTGTCTCTCTTTTCTAGGTTTCTTTTTTTTTGGGTTTTCTAAACCTGATTGCAGCATGAAAACAATGGAAGGAACCTGTTTAACTGGCTTGTATTCTCTACAAATGTAAATGGCCCGCGGTTATTATCATCCCTTTCTGTTCGATCTCTAATGCCATTATGCGTAATGATGTGTTGTGTGCCCACCCCAACCTGTCTCCCAGTCCCAGATCTTTTGCCTCTGCAGTACCAGTTCTAGCATTCTACCGCCATCTATTTTACTTGTATGTCCAATGGTGTGTTTTCTTTCTTCTTCTAAGGAAAAAAAGAACTCCCAAGCGTCACTGGCTATGGCAAAACCGGGTCACAATTCTTGCAAACGATGAACACTCTGGCCCTTCATGTCGTGTGATGGAGTAAGATTGAAGCATCCAACTGGAACACTTGGAATACATTCGTTTATTTATTAGAACAACCACTCGATGTACCGCACGCAAAGATAGGTAAAGAGTGTTGATTGTTAGTGTACTCCTAGGATCCATATGGGTTAATTGTTGGAATGTGCTGTGCTGTGCTGGTGCTCCCCCTCTTCATGAATGAGTTACTGCTTATAATTCCTTGTTGGAACGCAGATTTTTTTGATTTTTACATAATTGAATGTTATCGTGTGATATTATTGCATTCTACATAGACCGTGAGATTGAATAACTCCACTGGAACGGAAGTTCTCCAAATGTATGTCCTGCTCAGCTGGGAGCTTTGATGAAGCACTGAATCAATCATCATGGACTAACCATGTACCAGGGGAGCTCACCTCCTCATCGGTCCCGACCTTGGCTTGGCACGCCATGCATGGACACGGCCAGACCAGGCTGCCTCTCCTCTCTTTCAAGTACAGTATGCTCGTTCTACCATGATACCATCCATGCTTCAGCCCAGGATCTTCTGTGCCCAACGGTGCACTCTGTACGACTGTCCTACTCCCCATGACAGCTAAGCACGTAGGTAATATCAGCCCCAAGTACCTAATATCAGCCCCCCTTCCGCTCGAAATTGCAAAACGACACCTCTCCTACTGCCACAACCCCAATAAGTGACGTCTGTCACCTATAGATGACCCCAAACGACCGCAGACAACCATAGAGTGCATTAGAAAGACTGAAACAGTGTGGTAGGAATGTCGCAACCAGCAAAAATAAAAGAACCGCTAACCAAGTGCGTTGGAGGTTGCGCATGTCGCTCTTGCAATCCTAGAGAGATGCACCTTTGTTGCCACTCTTCGATTTTGTGCCTGAGGCTATAGATCGTGGATTCAATACAATGCAGGTGCCACATACCACTTAACAGACCATCTATAGGGTCAAGGGAGGAGGTTATTTTTGTAAATTATAGAAGGAAAGGTCTATTTTTGAGGGGAACAAATGAAGAAGGGGTTTAAATACAAAAAGTCCTCCAACTGGTCAGCAAGATGATTTTTCATTGAAGCATCATTCAGGGCACGGCCACATAAGGGTGGTTGAGCCAAAGTGGGAGAGAAGATCCTGAGAGAGCAAGGAGTAAGCAGACAAGAGCGGCCCTTGGCCTCGTGGAACGTCTGTGCTCCACCTCCAGCCCCGATGCCTCTCTCTCTCTCTCTCTCTCTCTCTCTTCTCTATTCTATTCACTTCAATCCATTCATGGTTTTTTTTTTTTACTTTCTGCTCCAATCTGTCTTTCTACTTCCTAACGTGCCAGTGAAGTAGTATTGCATAGCCCACTTGTGTACGGCTGTTACAGCTTTGTGTATGTAAGTATGTGACTATGCATACTACTACTGGCACTAGATTCCCAAGGCTCTGGCTCTTTGTTTAGCCATGTAACTATGTAACCCTGCGAAGATTTAGGCACGCAAAATGACGGTAATCATGTAGTAACTACCATATCCTGGATGGTATCAACATAGGATCCCTGTGATTTGCCTGTGTTGCTGGATAACAGCCACTTGACTCGGATAAACACTTGCTGTCCGTCCGACGGAGAGCCTAATAATTCTAATAATAAGTTTTTTTGCAATGATTTATATCTTTTGGCTGTAGCTTATTGATCTAATAAATATTAATTACTTAAACTAACTAAAATCGAAAACCAAAAAAACAGTATATAACTCTTACAAGCCAAATATCAATTTTGCGTCTTGGAAACTGAAAGGCAAAAAAATCCAAGTACTGTTTTTTTACTTTAGGACCCTGATCAACTCGGCTTCGGCTTCTGGCTTCTGGCTTATTTTTCACTATTCATAAGTTTCGTCTTTTTCTGAACTTTTGGCTTTTTAGTGAGCTTTTTTGCCGGTTCTTTTTTCCCGTATTTGTTTGTATTATACGTAATGGGCTAGCATATTTTTTTTATTTTTAATTTTTTTTAAATTTAATTATGCTAAATAAGCCTCTGTCTCGCTAAGAGTACAAAGATTTCACATACCAAGACCTTAAAAAGTTTGTTAGCGGCACTGTTCATCCGTTGTCGTGACAACGTTGGAGCGCCACAAATCGGACGGTGGTACAACAGCACATGAATATGGTGCGGTCCACAGTGTCCCCTTCACAGGTGACCCTCCCTTTTTCCCTAATTGACGTGGGCCCCGCAGCACCATCCACAACAACCATGGTTTGCACTGCATCGCGTCGCAGCAAAGCCAAAAGCTGGCTCCTTGCTCGTCTCGCTCCGCGAAGACAAGATAAAAGATCGTAAATGTATCATACTAGCTGCATAAGCGCGGCGCACGCCGCGCTAGCCACCGTGTGGACCAAAGCAAAAGAGACGAAAATTCGCAGGGAGTTTCGTAAAAAAAATCAAGGACATATGCGTAATTTCGGGAAAACCAACGGTTTTTTTCGTAAAAAATCGAGGACTTGGAAGGACCTGTACGTAAGTAAATAAGGACCTATATGTAATTTTGGAAACCCGCGGGGCGCAATCCAATATATTTTTTTGTTAAAAAAAACTGACAGGGACCTTTTTGCGAGGAAAAAGGACTTTTACGTAATTTCCGAAAAACACGGGTTATTACCTCCCCCGACCGTACCGTTTTTTGGCGGCCACGCGCCGGCCGCAGCGTGTTAGCGGGCGACGTGGCCGCCCTCGCTGCCCTGGAACCCCCCCGGTATTGGGGGTTCTGGATATCTTGCTTCTTTTATATGTATATCCCTTGTACTTTCCTTATCACTCACTCCCTTTTTTAAAAAAACCCAATTTTTTAGTTAATTCTATTTATCTTCAATTAAAAATCATAAGCAAAGAGCTGATCCAACCGTCTCGCGTCCTAATTGAAGGAGATCCCATGCATGGTGTACTGCACAAATGGACAAGATATCAAATCACACTCGCGGTCACAGGTGAGATAAGAGTACTACCAGCAGCCTACCAGGCTCATGGGAGGGAGATCTCGAGGAAGAAGCAGCAGCGGCGGCAAAAGGAAAAGGCAACTAAAGAGGATTCCACAGGTTTTGCATGACACACCGCCGATGGTTGTACATCTCTCTAGGATGCCTCCTTTTATTTTTAAGGCTGTCTTATTTAGTGTTACAATAGTGGTAAATTCTATAGTTTACAATAAGCGATAATTCTAAATATACAATCTAAGTTATTTCTAAAATATCAATCGATAAACTGTTTCGAAAAGACGATAAAGAAACCATCATATTTATTTGTTCAAGAGAAACCATAAGATGGAAAGAAAGGTTCAAATATAATCACTAGTTGTTGCTTCGTGATAAGAACTGGCGTATCCCTCTTAGAGAAAAAGAGTATTGTTTTTTACTTGATTTACTTAATTCGTTAAACTATAAATATCATGTGAAGGTTGCATTTGGCTTAACCCAATCTGCATATTCCAAGTACCGGTAAAATCTGTGCTCAGTTCTTCCTTCTCAATGCAAAGATGTAGGAGAGGTGTCATCGAGCCTGTAAAACCTTTCTCAGCGGAAGAGATTAGCAAACCCCTAGAGGTCCTTACTGCAAATTAGCAAAGAGGAGTAAAAAAAAAGTAAAAGATGTAAACAAGCAGTCGCTGACCAGAAACCGAGAGGGGGAAAGGAATGCAATAAAGTGAGGAGAGGGAGGATCCGTGCCCGGCCCAGTCCGGACCCACCCCATAAAGCTCAATTTGTCGTACTGCTCGACCCACGCCACGTCGATGCCTCGAGAGAGCGTAGTACTTTTGTGTGTTGGCGCTTGCATATTTTACTTTCAGGGCATGAGCCAGAGATAATCTGTCTCTAATTTGTTCAATATCATCTTCAGAGGTAATCCCTATCTTTAACATCAATTTTTACAATTTCTTTAAAAGCAAGGTCCACGTGTCAATTATTTCGCCTACCGGCTATCTCTCTTTCTCCCGTCGCCCACTCTCTCCCTCTCTATCTCCTTTCCCATTGCTCTCTACCCATACGCCACCGCCCATCAAACACTGCCCTATCCCCCGATGCTGCCGGCCATGGTCCTCTCCTATTTCACTGCCCTTTCCCCCAACACTGCCAGCACTCGCCCTCCTCGTCGCCCTTTTCCCCCACGCTATCGGCCGTTGCTCTCTCCCCAACTGCCGCAGGTCGAACCTGGCTCGTTGAAGTCTAGATCCAACCAGATCGACCGATTATCCAATGGCCTTCGCGTTCGTTGCCATCGAGTTTTTTCGGTCGCCATCCTCGAGCTCGCCATGGTCGTGCATAGTCCCCACAAACCATGTGGAGAGTAGATGGCTCTGCTCCAATAGCGTGCACCCTCTTCTCACGGCGTCTTGTTTTGTGTGCACGAGGGGCGTTTTGGGAAACGATGTGTTGTGCTCTCTCTTCTCATTATCTTCTCTTCACTTATGATTTTATTAATGTGATATAACTAATAAATGACTGAGATGGTACTATTAAAGATGTCCTTATCTAATAATCTGTTGTTACTTTTGTTTTTGGATGATGTAACGAATCCGTTATACTAGTTGACAGCGTGTTGCTTCCTCCGATTATGTGTCGCCATGCTTGATCTTACGCGTCAATCCAGTGTAAGCTACATGCATGGTTCAACGTACTCTTTAAACGGTAAACATATAGCTTGGTCGCTCAAGGCTGCCAAATGGCAAGTGATAATACTATTTTTTTAGAATCATTAGCCAACATGCGCTATAGCGACCGTTAGTATTGGCTTTTGCTAATAGTTTTTTTTTGCTACGACTAAAGGTTTTTTAGTTAAAAATGAATTAAAGGCTTTTTAGTTGAAAATGAATAGTAGTAACTGAAAAAAGTGATTTTTAGAATTAGGAGGCAAGTGGTGCAAAAAGCGTGTGGGAGAGATACGTGCTTAAGATGAGAGCGAGAGAAATAGGATACGTGATGCGCCCGTGACCTCTAACTTATCCTCAGAACGAGAGAAGTAGAGAAACCGCTTTGAGAAGTTAGGTATTCGTATTGGGTTCTATGCAATACTAACATAGGCCATATGTATTGTTTTTATTCTTTTAATGCATATTGGCAATCACTTAAGCTGTGAAGGAAAATGCTTTGCATTTTGATCCCTATGTACAATTGTAACTCGTTTCACCAATAAGTAGATCATAGATTAAACTATTTTAATGAAATCAGTTTGTCATTTCAACTATTAGCTTGCAGATACACAAACCGAAGTAAAAGTAGAAGGATATGCATTTTTACGGGACAAGGTAAAACCCTTTGTACAACTACAAATACGTGCCCATCACTTCGCCAACCCCTAATTAAAGTTGGTTTATTAAGAAAAGCTCTAATCAAAAGTTAGAAAACCTTCTATGTACTTTAAAGAAATTCAGAGGATATTTTGTCCTTTAAACATAAAATATTTGCAAACAAGAGTAGATACACAAACCAAAGTAAAACGACAAGCATTTTTACGGAACAAAAAAAAAATCTCTATACATCTCCAAACATATAACCATTGCACACGTACGTCGCCAACCTCAAATTAAAGTTGTTTTTTTTCTAAAAAAATTCTAATAATATGTTACAGAAAAGCAAGCTTCCATGTAAATTCTTTTTTAAAAAGCACTTTTTTAAAGGAATTGTATAAAAATACATACATATAGTAATTTCCTACCATTACCAAACCACTTGAGCCCGGCCGTCCGTCACCTCTCTTAGTCTTCTTTCTTCCCTACCGATCCACCACCCTATCTTAGCTCAGTTACTCCACAGTTCCCACTCCCCTTGATCCATTCCTTATGCGCACTTTCTCATGCTTGGTGGAAAATAATCTAAGTTGACGCAATAGATTCCGTCTTCGTGTATTACTCAAGTTTAAGTCGTGACCAACTTCGCTGTCTGGTTGACGATCATCAACAACAAGATTCATACAGCAATTCAAACTGAAGAAGGTGGAAGAGTTGTACGCGGTGAAGGAATTCAAAGTTTCTCCCAATTACATCAATCATAGAGCAATTTAGAGACTTAAAAACAATGATCATGGAGAAGGTCATCGGTCATCTTAAAGCATATAAAGAATGCATCCGCGATAGCAATGACAACGGCGATGAATAAATCTTGTTGACACGCACATCATTGAAGCATGAAGGCAAGAACTATTCCAGCGGTGGTGACCGAGGTCGCTAGAATCAGAAGCTTGATAAGGCAAAAATAATGTGCTATAATTGTAACGATTATGTGTATTTTACTTCAGAATGCCGCAAGCCAAAGGCGGAGAAAACGTTTCTTACTAAAGCTCTTAGCAATGATGAACCCACACTGCTCTAATGCTAAGATGAGTCTGGGACGTTGAGAATATGTGTTCATCGTCCTATATCGAGTATAAATTAGATAAGTCATAGATGAGACCAACTGCCTCAACAAGTCAAAATCTTTGCATCTGGATGGATCTGTACCCGTTGAATTAAGTTCCTACATATAGCTTGTATATAGAATGCTTTATGTAGAGGCATAGCGGGTGGTTCATAATGCATTGAAACTAAATTAGGAGTATGCCGAGTCAAGATTATGGGAGAATGTTGGAAATAATCTTGACTTAGAGCAAATCGTGTCTGAGACGCAGTAGAGTCTGTCTCTATGTGTTACTCAAGTTGAAGTCATGACTAATTTGAAGTCTGAGTATATATACTATTAGAAGAGTATTAGCTTACATAATAATGAGGTTTATAACTAATTTTGTAAGAAACAGAGCAAAATCAAATAAGAGAATGCAATTATAGCTAAGGCAATTCTTCTGCCTTTTCTATATTTATTTATGCAAGAGTGATTTTTCTCCCCATGCTGAGCCAACGACGCTCGCTCATACATAGAGATGGCAATGGGTACCCGAAACCCGATACCCGATGGGTTTTTACTCTATTAGGGCATGGGTCTGAGTCAATTTCCTAACCCATTGGTCTCTTAATGGGCAAAAAGCCCAACCCATCGGGTTTGCCGGGTTCGGGTACGTTCCTATAGTACCCAAACCCGTAAACCCATGGGTAATATAAATCCGATCCATAGGAGTTATAAACCCAGGCTCCCAGCCTCCCAGGCAAACTAGCCCAGTCCATAGCCCATTAGCCATTTAGCCCCAAGCCCCCAAATCCAATGCGGCAATGCCCCATTACCCATACGGCTAACCCTAGCTAGCACTCGCCACGGTCACTACTCACTCCTCCCCAGTCCCCACCCCGATTCAACAGCCGCCGCAGCGATGGCGCATCTGGCGCTCCGCGCTCGGTCTCCACGCTCGCCCTCCCATCCCGCAGCTCCCGCTCCTGCTCCCGCCACTCTCGCCGCACGCTCGTCCTCCCGCACGCCCTCGCGCGTCGCCTCGCCTTCCAGTTCAGCCTGCTGCCCCCACGGCTATAGCCCGCCGCCCCCATGCCGCAGCCAACGCGCATCACAGCAGTAGGCCCTTGGCTATGGCGCTGCCCTCTGGCTCCAACGAAGATGGCCGGTGAACTTCCTCCTCCTCTCCATTAACCATTGTTGCAGCTCGCATTACTGACCCGACGGGCGACCCATGGTACCCGTTAACCCAGTGGGCATGGGTCTGGGTAAAAATTTGCACCCGTCACGGGCATGGGTTTTTTAGCGAGCACGTCCAACTTTTATGGGCACGAATTTAGGATAGCAAAACCCAACGGATTTATGCCCGTTGCCATCTCTACTCATACAACCACAGCTTCTCCACTAGTTAAGCAGCCAAGCTGAGGAGAACCCGAGAAGCTGCGAGGATCCCAAGAGCTCCCACCCCGAGCAGGCAATGTCGGTCCAGGACCCCTCCCCCGCGCCCCTCCCCGCGGCGGCGCGGCCCAAGCGCACGTCGTCGGCGCCGATCCGGCCGTCCGACTACGCGCACAGCCCGGCGCACCACTGCGTCGCGCTGCGGGATGCCGCAGGGCTGGCAGCCATCCTCGCCGGCCTCCCGCCGCTCGCCCACCCGTCCCGGATCCTCTCCGCCGCCCACGCCGGCCGCGAGGCCCGCCTCGCGGCGTCCGTCTCCGCGGCGCTCGACCGCCGCGACGTGCCTGGGGGGGATACTGCGCTCCACCTCGCCGTGCGGCTCAGGCTCACCTCCCTCGCCTCCGCGCTCGCCACCGCCGGCGCGGACCCCACGCTCCAGAACCACGCCGGGTGGACGCCGCTCCAGGAGGCGCTGTGCCTGGGTTGCAAGGACATCGCCGCCTGCCTCCTCCGCGCGCACCGGTTGGCGGCCTGGGCCAAGCTCCGGCGCCGGGCGCCCGTGCTCTCCGCCGCGCTCCGCCGGGTCCAGGACTTCTACCTCGAGGTGGACTTCCACTTCGAGAGCTCTGTCGTGCCGCTCCTCTCGCGCGCCGCGCCCTCGGACACCTACCGCATATGGAAGCGCGGCGCGGACCTGCGCGCGGACACCACGCTTGCCGGCTTCGACGGCCTCCGCGTCCGCCGGGCCGACCATTCCTTCATCTTCTTCGGCGAGGAGGCCGACGCCGGCGGGCGCCGCCTCCCGCCAGGCTCGCTCCTTGTGCTCCACCGCGGCAGGCGCGAGGTGCACGACGCGTTCGCGGCGGCCGCTGCCGGCGGCGACGAGGACGCGGCCACCTCCGACGCGGCCGCCTACCGCCCAGGGCTCAACATCACCTCCGCGAGGCTCGTGCCAAGAACCACGTGGCTGCGGAAGGAGAAGACGGAGAGCGTCGGGGAGTGGAAGGCGCGGGTGTTCGACGTCCACAACGTCGTCTTCTCCTTCCGCACGCTCAAGGCAGCCAGCGCCGGTCGCAAAGATTTCACCTTTGAGCTCGCCGGAGTCGACGACGACGAGTTCTTGCCGCTGGAGATCCGGGATGACGACGAGGACGGCGATTTCTTGGTCGCCGACATCCCCCCACCCCCGCCGCGGCTCAACTGCTACGTGCCCGGCCGGCGCAGCGTCGCAGGGCCGCCCTCCCACATGGGGACGCCGCAGAGGCGGAGGAACAGCGTGGACGTGCCGCGACGGCTGCCGACCTGCGCGTCGGTGGGCCGCGGCGAGGACGGCCGGCACGCGACGAGGGGGGGAGCCAAGTGGAAGGAGGAGGAGACGGTGAAGACGCTGCGGCCGACGGTCTGGCTCACCGAGGACTTCCCGCTTAGTGTCGAGGAGTTCCTGCCTCTGCTGGACATCCTGGCGAGCCGCGTACGCGCCGTGCGCCGCCTCCGCGAGCTGCTCACCACCAAGTTCCCGCCGGGGACATTCCCAGTGAAGGTAACGTTCAATCTGCCCTCATGCTCATACAAGAACACAAATTCTTGTTCTGTTTTTGCTCAAGCAACTTACTTAGTTTCAGTGGTTGTGCAAATTCGACAAGAATTTAGATATCTTTGATAATTTAACAAAGTGCTTTGATCAGTGCTTGTACTGTTAATGCAGTTGCAAATGAATGTAAGTAAACTCGAAAAGCATCTGAACAAAGCAAAGTATAATTAATGTATACCACCATCTGCTATTTACTCCCTTTGTGCGTGAAAATTCTTGTCTTTTGATCTGATAGTTTTAGGGGTTAGGTGATTGTGATTCTTTGTCATTTGCTGCAATTGGACCGTCTAGCTGTTATAGGCTTGTAGTATCAAGAAGAGTAAGTAGAGGCAATATGTAAAAGCAGTGTAAGCTCGACATGTGTAAATGTGAGTCAGCTTTTAGGGCAAAACTTCAAGGGAGTTTACTTTTAGTGCACATGCTCATCTGCATAGTGCATTGCAACGCAATAGGCAATTTCCAGGCTTGATCAATGCTGGGGAATGGGGGGCTGCTGTAAATGATAGTACTAGCATGTAATTACTATCTTGCCGTGCTAGAAGCTGGTTTAAGATGAGAAAGCATGGAGCATTGAAAGCTTACTCCATGGTTCACAAAAGTAGTACTCATTGAAGTGCACCCACAAGCACTCCCTGAAATGTCCTTCTGCTTCTTCATCATGTTCTGAACGCTATGCA
Organism: Dendrocalamus latiflorus; assembly: GCA_017311315.1. Lineage (NCBI taxonomy): Eukaryota > Viridiplantae > Streptophyta > Magnoliopsida > Poales > Poaceae > Dendrocalamus > Dendrocalamus latiflorus. The sequence continues at coordinate 20,704,429 of CM029671.1, read as the reverse complement.
TCATTTTGCTTCTTAAGAACTATGCTGGAAACTTGGATTTGGTTCGTTGCACATACTCATTTTGCTACTTACTGATGTAATGCGGATTTGGACTAAAGATGATATCTGTGAATTCAGCTAATCGATGATTCCATTGTTCGTGCAGGTTGCGATTCCTGTTGTTCCGACCGTGAGGGTAGTCATCACGTTCACCAAGTTTGTCCCTCTCGTCGAGCCAGAGGAGTTCTTCACGCCGATGTCGAGCCCCAGCCTCTTGGTGAGCCCAGGTCCAGGATCCATCATGCCTAAGCCAGACACCCACAAGAGCTCCTATCTGAAGTGGGGCTCGAAGAACTCCAGAACAAAGCCCGTGAATCTGTCGCAGGTCGCGGACAACACCGACCCCTTCACGATCTCGAGCGGCTACACCTGGTTAAACATTGGATCCAAGAACCAAGACAAGAAATCATCCAAGGCCAAAAAGGGCAAAAGCAAAGAGACCTAGAGTTTGAACCTGTGGTCTCGATTTAGTGAAAGCTAGCTAATACGCCATCACCCAGAACCTGTAATTACCGAGCATCTGGGACGAGCCATGCCACTGCTAATACCTAGTATTAGCGCGTACTCACGACGAAAAGCGCTATGATTAGCAGCTACCAGGGAGGGAATAGTTGTTGTGAAACCTGGTCGGCTAATTTCCTTTGTCTTCTGTTCCTCTTTTCACTGATTGTTCAGCGATGTGATGTAAAATCGGGCAACACCAAATTGCGAAAGCCGCTCTTGGTTCTTGCCCAAGCCTCTGTGTTACAAGAATTCCTTCAGTTCTTTCATATCTACTGCATAGTGCCATCCCTTGTGTCTCTGATTTCTGCAAACAAAAAGGTTCCTGGATGGAAGAAGCCGTGGCGCTTGAAGCGTTTGAAAGACGAACTCTGGGCTGTCTGAACTGAAGTGTGCATTTGTGCTTCAGATCGGTCTCCTCTCCAAGCGCAAAGTACGAGATTGTCCTGCAAAAGCAAGCAAATGGAATGGCTCGGATGGCGTTGTGTGATTTGGCTGCATGTCGTGGATCGAGGAATTCGATGGTTCCTTTTCTTGTGCAGACTATGATGGCAGTGCTGCTGCTGCTGCCCCTCTGTGTCGTGTCCGCTCTTTGCAGGGCAGAATCATTGTCCTACATTCAGGCTTTGCCCGAGCATGGCTGGCAGCCTGGCACAAACATTCCCTGTGAAAAATGGCACGGCAGAATTTCTACCACAGCACTCAAATTCACCTTGCAAAAACCACAGCTCGCCATGGGTTTTGCACTTTCTCCTGGCTGACATGGAATTTTGAGAATTCCTGCTATCACTCTTTTTTTTTTTTGAATTTGGTAGCTTGAGCAGAAGAACAAGGGGACAATACTCTACGTCTAGGAATGTATGCAGATTACATGGCGAGTCACCGATCCTTTCACAATTGTTGAGGAATTATCGCTGGCGAGCTCAGTCCGATCGATTCCTCTCATATGCAAAAGATAGATCAAGCACAGAGAAATGCAAATAGTAGATTGGAAATACAGAGATAGGGGGAGAACTTCTGGTCTTTCTTTATTACTTTCTCTTTCACGTGTCTACAAAATAGCCAATGAAACTCTATTTATAGCCTAATTGTGAGGTACCCATCATGGGCTAAGGTTTCAAGCCCAGGCCCAGGTCTCCTAACACTCCCACTTGGGCACTCACCCGATACGTTCATGCCTCATCAAAACTTTATAAAAACCCAGTGGGAAAAAGTTGAAGAAAGAGTACATGATACATGTTATGCTGCGTTGCATGAATCGCCTCATTAAACACCTTGGCTGAGAAACTTCAGGAAAATTCGTCAAAAAAAGTACAATCCACCCAATTTCATTTAATCTTCAGGATTTATTCTTTGGGTACTCGATCTTCGTAATTAAGTTTTAATAATGATCTTGAGAAAAATCTCTCTCTGAATTCTGCACTTTTCTAAGTCTCATCATTTCAATTTCTCGTATGCATCTTTCAAAACTAGATGCTGGGAGTGACTTACTGAATAAATCTGCAAGATTTCCACATAACTTAGTATATAGTACCTTAATTTCGTCATCTTTTGCAATTCATGATCATAGAAGAACTTGGGGTTGATATGCTTGAGATGACTCTTCACGTAGCCCATCTGTATTTGTACAACACAAGTTGCATTATCTTCATAGATAATTGTGGGAGTTTGCATGATATTCATCCCACATAACTGCTGGATGTGGTGAACCATTCGTCGGAGCCAAGCACATTCTCGCGTGGCTTCATACAGCGCTATGATTTCTGAGTGGTTCATCGAAGTCGCTACAATACTTTGTTTAGACGATTTCCATGAAATTGAAGTTCCACCACACAGTAATACATAGTCTATGTATGATCTTGTGGTATGCGAGTCTGACAGGTACCCAACATCTGCATAGCTAGTTATATTCAAGTCTTGATTCTTTCTGTAGAATAACCCAAGATCATTACTTCCTTGGAGGTATTGGAAGATATCATTTATTCCCTGCCAATACTTTTTGGTAGGTTATGCGCTATGCCTTGCTAATAGGTTTACGTCAAATGTAATGTTCGGTTTAGTGCAGTTTGCTAGATACATAAGTGCTCCTACTGCACTTAGGTATGGGAATTCCGGTCCTAAAACCTCCACTCCCTCTTCCCTAGGTCGGTACAAATCCTTATCTTACTGTAAAGATCTCTCGATCATCGATACTTTCGATGGGTATGCCTTCTCAAAGCCGAACCTTTCTAACACCTTCTGGGCGTAGGCTGACTGATGTACTAATATTCCTTCAGGGACATGCTCGAGTTGTAGGCCTAACCAATATTTGGTTTTATCCAAATCTTTCATTTCAAATTCTGATTCCAAGTAAGAACTTGCTTCTTTTATGTCTTCCATGGTCCCGATGATATTCAGATCATTTACATATACTGATATTATACAAAATCTATTCTGGGATCGTCGTATAAATACACAGGAACAATCTTTATTGTTTGTGTAGCCTTTCTTGCATAGAAAGTTGCTTAAGCGATTATACCACATTCTGCCTGATTGCTAGAGTACGTACAGTGATTTCCTGAGTTTCACACTGTACAGATTTCTATTTGCTCTGTCTTGGTTAGGGATAACGATACTTTCAGGTACCTTCATATAAATTTTCGAATCTAAGTTTCTATAAAGGTATGTAGTTACCATATCTATCAATTTTATTTCTAAGTTTAGGTTTACTGCCATTGAGATTAAATATCTAAAGGTGATTCCACTCATGACTGGGGAGTAGATTTCTTCACAATCAACTCCTGAACGTTGAATGAAACCTTGTGCAACATACCTTGCTTTATATCTTACAACTTCGTTTCTTTTATTTCTCTTTCGAACAAATACCTACTTATGCCCTATAGGGTGCAAATGGGGAAGTGTGCAACTTATAGGTCCATACACTTATCTTTTGTTCAAAGATAATAATTCAGTTTCTATTTCATTTTTTCAATCTTCCCAATCTGATCTTTTCTTACATTCAGCGAATGATGCGGGCTCTGTATCAAGACTGATGATTGTGGAAATTTTCTTTGCAAAGTAGATATCAACAAATGCATTTGAAGTAAATTCTCCGGCGTTGTCCATTCTAATGGACTTTATGTGATGATCAGGGAAAATATTTCTAATGCGAATTTTCTACGAGATCAGCTTTGCGAAAACATGGTTTCTCGTAGACAATAAGCATACGTGCAACCATTTTAAGGAAACATCAATGAGCACCATGAAATATTTAAATGGCCCTGATAGTGACTATATGGGACCGCAAATGTCTCCTTGGATGCGCTCTACGAATGCAGCGACTTCATCCTTCACTTTAAGATTAGAAGGTCAAATAATTAATTTCCCGGTGGCATATACGGAGCACACAAAATTTTCGTGATTCGAAAAATTCTTTACATTAATATTATGTCCCTGTGAATTGTTAATTATATTTCTTATCATCGTAAGACCTGAGTGACCTAATCCGTCATGCTAGAGACAGAAGAATTCAGAGCTTCTAAATATTGTCTTCAGGGCAGTATAAGCTGTAGGTGCCTTGATATTAGTGTAGTATAGCCCAGTTTATAATGAAGGAAGTTTTTCTAATCCCTTTTTTCTATTTGCTTCACGCTTCGTAATGAGCAGATATTCGTTATCATGCTCTTCTTTAGTTTCAACATGAAAACCGTTGGCGTGAATATCCTTGAAACTTAAAAGAGATCTAGTCGATTCTGGGTATAATAAGGCTTCTTAAATGACCAAAGTTGTATCCATTGGGAGTATAATTGTGGTTCTTCCCGAAACTATTATACAAGCATCGCTACCAGCGATTGTTGTAAAGCTGCCAGCATTCTTACTAATTGACTAAAAGTATTTTGTCTCTCTCAAGATGGTATTTTTTGTGTCGCTGTCAGCTAAACACACTTCTTCCATAGGGTGTTACACGTGTTCTTTCGATTCACTGGAGCGAAGGAACCGTCGTTGGCGAGCCCAGTCCGATCGATTCCTCTTCTATGCAAAAGATAGATCAATCACAAAGTAATGTAAATAGTAGATTAGAAATACATAGATAGGGGGAGAACTCCTGTTCTTTTTTATTGCTTTCTCTTTCACGTGTCTACAAAATAGCCAATGGGACTGTCTATTTATAGCCTAGTGGTGAGATGCCTACCATGAACCAAGGCTTCAAGTGCAGACCCAGGTTTTCTAACAAAAAATAAATTAGACAAATACCATCTTCCCGGTGTTTGGTGGTATATACGGGAATTTCTCTTCCTTACACATACATTAGCCAATAGGACCGTTTTGTGGGACTCATCGGTCAGTGACTAACAAGAGAGAACCCACAAGCATTTCACAAAGAAACATTCTCGCCCCAAAAGCAGAGGCAGCATGTTCGGTCATCCACACTACAGAGACTAGACTACTACGGTCAACTAGACAAAGGTTAGCACAAGAACTCAGTCAGATTCGATTCCTCTTTTGGACTTCCAGGCGAAGAAAAGAAGATGCAAGTGAGGTGATGTGATGTTTCTGCAGGGGCCGATCAAGTACAAGTTAATCTAAAATCTGTCTTTTTGTGTGTGTGTGTGGAGTAGTCCTTTAATCTCTCTTTTCACAATTTGCATTTTCTTGCCGGACAAAAAGTGACGTTTCTGCCCATCAATTCCGTGTGAACAAAAGTGCACACGGTACATGGACCTGGCTGATTCAAGCCGTCTCGTTCTCCGTTTGAGATTGGACGGTTTGACCATAAAGTTTCAGAAATTTCTCTGATGCAGCCCGGAAATTTAGCAGCTAAAGGAGAGAAAGAACTAGTTGCTTTAGCCCTGTTGCGAACTGACTTGCCACTGCGGTCTGAAGAAAAAGGATTAGCGTGGCACTGACAAATGGGTTCACGTCCACGGCCAGTGAAACAAACCTCGTACATGAGTAATTGTTTATGTACTGGGAAAATTTATTTATTTGCCACCCTTACGACTCGGGTGGCAACAGATTTGCCACCCGGGCCCATTGTCAGTGACTCAGGTGACCCTACATGTAAGTGACAGAGTCTCAGTGTCAATCTTAAGAGTGGCAAAAAATTAAATCTCCCGATCATATTTCCGATTCTTAATCAGGAAAGTGTCACGTGAACATATATTAGGGTTGGATCTTACGGTGTGTGTAACTGCTCCCAAAGCTAAGAAAAAAATAGTAGCCGTAGCAAGTCGAGGTCTTGAGTCCAACTGAATAAGAAAATCAATGGATACCAGCGATAGCTATCAAGGGTGAGAGGAAGCGGCCATACATGTGCCGCTCACCCATGTTGCCTAGGGTTTGGTGGCGGCAGCGCAATCGACATAGAGGAATTGGTAGAGGGGCTTGAGAGGATCACGTAGGGGTGCTCAGAGGTGAGGAGGACTGATATGGCTAAGAGTGCAAACACTACTTTGATTTATGCTTCACCATTACAAACTGAAGTTACAAAGCTTGGTGGTGTTGAATTGAGCAAAGCAACGGAAAAAAACAAAGCTTGGTCAAGAGGGAGGGGAAGGGGACAGCCAAGGAGAGAGAAGTGAGGCGCATGAGAAGGCATCAACAACATTCAACCAGGGGAAGCAAAAGCTAGTGCATTCGGCGTGTGAAGAGATATAAACATTTAGCTGCATGAAAGAGGGCATGGAGCCGTGAGGGCTAATGCCAATGCATGTGATCCAAGGGAAGTGCGTGGGCAGCAATGGAGTGCGCATGGACAGAGTTGGTTCGGCCAAAGAGAAAAACCAATGTGTGTAGTTTGTGCATGCAAGGAAAGAGTTTAGTTTCCTTGGAAAGGAAGAAAGAACAAAGGAAACAAGTCTACATATGGGATCCATTTGGGTACGAATCAACCAAAGAGCTGGAGTCCAATCCGAACTTCCTATCCTTTGAGTTTGTTTCTATCTCTTGAATTTGTTTCCTTTTATTAAGTTGGGTTCGGATGCTATTCACGTGTACTGTTTACGCATGATACTGTTCACACGTGGTAGGAGAGTTTCAGTTGTTTTGGTCGCACCATTGTGGTGCCAATATAAAGCCAGGCATAGCCCATGTTATAACGGGGTGAGAATTTTGAGAAGAGAAATGCAGAAAATGTCATGATGTTTTTATGGCGCATATCTTGAGAGTTTCTCATCTAGGGTTTGGTGTGGCTAGTGCAAGGCAAGAACAACTCGTTCTTGAGATTGCTCACTGGATCCACACGATTTATATATCTCTTCCAATTTGTAACTTCTTCTATTGTTCATAGTTTGGGGGATCTTTGGTCCTTTACTTCTAATCAATCCGATGTTGATTATTGTAATTTAACTAGTTATCCATCTACTAACCACAAGAAGAGGAGCTACCACTGTTCGCGGGCTGTGGCGGCCTCGCGTTCGCGGGCGGCGGCGGCCTCACGCTCTCGTTGGGCAATGGTGGCCGCAGCCTCGGCATGTTGGCGAGCAATGGTGTCATTAACCATGACGGCGGCAGGTAGCGTGAGTTAAGGTAGGCGGAAGCGTGTGGTTGCAGGGAACGAACACACCTCTGATATCATGTTAGCGAGGAAAGTTACGCCATCTTTGATTGATTGAAATCAGAGTTCATGAGTTACATATATATAGATTACAGATATTATGTGAACGCGTTACAGCTATCGTGTGAACACGTTAACATTGGGAAGATAAAGCAATATCATGTGAACGCGTTATAGCTATCGTGTGAACACGTTAACATTGGGAAGATAAAGCGTCATGCATGCAGAAAGCCGATCAGGAGGCTCGTCCTTATTCTGTCTAACATTATATGTTACTTAGATTGTACCACACTCGCCATGGGCGCCGCTGAAGCATCAGGAGGCTCGTCCTTATTCGGGTTTGCACACGTCGTCGGCGGTTTCTGCGCTGCCGGCGGCACGGCACGCCGGGCACCGCCGGCGACGGCGAGGGTAGCGTGGCTGCCAACCTATTCTGCTTACGGCGTATGCAATTCCAAATGGAAGCTGGTGACGGCTGTTAGCGCGTCCGTGGAGCGCGCGGTGGACTCCGGCACGGGTTGGCAGCGTGTCGGCCGGAGCAATGGCGCCGGCACCGAGGAGCCTGAGGCAATGTCCACGGCGAGGAGCCGGACTTCTTCCCTCTCGAGTACGTGCACATATATACATGGCTTTACGTAGCACAATATATTCTTTAATTTTAGTCGAATTTTCTAGTCAGTAGATATGTTTAGAGATATATGTGATTCAGAATTTTCTAGCTGTTAGATATGTTTAGATACATTTGTGATTTAGATGTTGGATGTTAATCTGATGGACGACGGAAATTTGATTTACTGGCAGATGCCCCGCGCGTTGCGGCGGGAATTTGAAAAGATATGGATTGAATATAACTGTAACGCCCCCGTTTCCAGGGGCGCGTACGGACACGGCACCCCGTAACTATTCACGCATGAACAGTTATGGACTGTCGCACAAGAGTATACCATTGCATGCTAACAACAAAAGTCCAGCATATATTTGACATACGGAATAACATCCAGCTTTTACAGCGGGGCGTGCAAGCCCAAAGTATAATACATTACAAAAGGCTCCAGAAACTGCTTCAAGCGCGGCGGAGACCTACAGCCAAGGGTCCTCGTCGAAGAAAAGATCCTCGGGGACTTCTTCAACGGGAAGACCTTCTCCTTCGTCTTGATCCTCTAAAGGGGGTGGATTAAGCAAGCCGTGAGCCAAACAACCGGCTCAGCAAATCCCAAAGGGATCTTAATTTACTATATGCACGGAAAGTCAAAGGAAGGGAGTATACTTGGTTTATTACATTTGGTGGATGCAGTTTTATTTGCAATTCATTTTGATAAGACCGACTCAAAACTTACTCCTTAAGAACTCAGGGTTTTTCAACAAGAGTTCATTAACCAACTAACCAAGTTAAAGTATGTACAAATCTACTTAAGCTTTGCTGCTGGAATCACCCAAGTGACACAGCTCCAATAACCGGGAGCACGGCGTATTCGAATACCATTTATTTGACTCTGCAGAGTTTGCTCAGCTTTACCCACACGATCTCTCAACTCCCGCTAAAGAGTTAAGAAAGCCAGGTCTTTTCACTGCTCGACTCTTTATATAGGCTCTACCCGGTAGAATTCACTCGGGTCTGGATTCCACACACACACACACACACACAAGCGAAAACAGTATCCGCTTCGAGTGAACTCTACCGTTGTTAGGCATCCGTAGCACGGCCTACCTAACCTCACTGCTACCCTCCTGTAGAGTTTCAAACGAGTTGAGCAGCTAAAAGACAAGTGTTGACAAGTCAACTCCTGTGGTTGAGCGATCACTGTGACATTTGCTCAGCGTAAGGGTTTCAGTCCTTATATTTTCACATGGCCCGCAACCTCGCCAGGTCCGCGACCCAAACTAAGGTAAGCGGTGGGCGTAGACCGTCCCGCGGTTTCCCACTCACCCTTACCCTACTCCAACCCTAGGACAAGAGGTGGGCAAAGACCGTCCCGCGGCTCTCCCCCAACCCTTACCCTACCTTGTGCACGCCGGCACTCTCCGCTCTAAGATACGGTGTCCCATACCACCCTACCTTAGAGTCGGGTTTTCCAGATTCTAAAATTGGTCCGCAACCACAACCTTATTAGTGTAACATTTTGCATGATAATCATAGCCTACAATTACTAAGATTAACAGATAAATATTTCTAGGGTTTCAATGGCATGGCTACAATTTAATCATGGCATTTAACGGTGGTAGGACTAACTATATCACATGTCATTCTAAACATTTTATTTTTATTTTCGAACTAACATTTCAGAACTAGCTCAATGCAAATAACATATTAGCATATTTAAACATTATGGGATACATTATGATCAAAGGATTTGGGACTTGCCGTCTATCCGGACGATCTCAGCAAGCTCGAACGTCGAAGCACCTGGATCCTGAGTCTGCTCCTGAATCTCCGGGATCTCCGATACTAGCGCAAACACGTAAAATAAATTAAATCCAGCTTGAGACTAATCAAGCGAGGCAAAATAATCTAATTAAAAAGAAATAAATTGCATAAACACCCCAAATGGAATTTTAGGAATTTTTCTAGGAAGAATCTGTGGAAATGGATTTCACCAGAGTGTTTGGAATAATATTTGGGGCAATGTGGTGAAATTTGGGAATTTTTGGGATTTTCTGTGATTTTCTAGGATTTATTTGAGTTTTCTGGAATTTTAGAAATTAACAAATTGCTGGAAAATCGAGTGAACAGTGCTAGGCCGGCCCAAAGCCACAGCGCAGCCCAGCACTGTGCAGCCCGCGCGGCCGAACGGCCGGCGCGGCCCGCGAGCGACGCGCGGCCCGCAAGCGCGCGCTCGGGCGGAGGCACGGGCCGGGGAGGCGGCCCACGCTCGCGCGCGCCCACGTCGTCTAGATGCGCGACGCGTGGAGCTGGCGGACGGGGAAGATCTAGCGAAACGGGCGGATGGGATGCGGTGGCGGGAAGATCGGACGGCTGAGATTCAAGGGAGCGGGTGAAACGGTACGGGGAGATCCGATGGTCGACGTTAGAAGGTGGAGGTTGAATCGGTCGGCGGAGAAGAGGCCACGTCGTCGTCGTCTTCCTCCGGCCGCGACAGTGCAGCCGCGGTAGAGTAACGGTGGCGACGGCGGTCCGGGCGCTAGGGGGCTCGTCGGCGACCATCGAGGGTACCGGCGGGTAGAGGGGACTGCGGGGAACCCATTTCGGGTGGTTAGCGTCTGCGGGGACCAATGGGGAGAGAGGGAGGGAGAAGGGGGTGGTTCGGGGATCTCGCGGTGGAGGGGGTCACCGGCGGCGAGAGGGGCCAATCGGCCGGGCTTACACCATCTACGGGGTTGGGAGCTCACGTTGGTGGTGGCGGCTGAAGCTCAGGGCCTCCGGAGTGAGCTGGCCACGGAGAGGTGGGTGCGGCCGGCGGAGGTCGACGGTGACAGAGCTCCTCGAAGGTCCTCCTGTCCAGGGAAGAGCATGGGGAGGGTCAGTGAGCTGAGGGGAAGCTCGGGGAGCAAAGGAATTGGAGAATGAGGGAGGGGAGTAGGAGATTGACTCCAGGGGGTCGTCGGCGCAGGGGGAGGCGGTGGCGGAGCTACGGGCGGCGGGAGCTCAATCGGACGCTCGGGGAGGGGCTCTGGGGGATGGGGAGGGGAATGGTAGTGTTTGGGGAGCTCGGAAAGAAAAGGGGAAGAAATGGCAGGGGGAGGGAGCTTTATACCCGCGCGGAGGGGAGGGGGTTTCTTCGGGGAGAAGCCAGCGGCGGGGCTCCGGCCGGCAGGGAAGTGACGGGGCTGTCAAGGGCGTTTAATCCCGCACAGTGGAGGGGGCGGGGTGACGCGAGGCGCTGTGCGAGGAGTGGCGACGCGACGGGAGCAGGTAGCGGCGCAGGGGCGAGGGCGCGTCCGCGCGCGAGAGAGAGGGAGGAGGCGGCGGCTGCCAGGTGGGGTCGGCGCGAAGGCGGGCGACGTGGCGCGAGGGCGGCCACTCCTCCGGACCCGGAGGCTGTCGGGGCGGCGGAGGCGCGAGGGAGGGCCGGGGCGGCGCGGGGACGGGCGCGGCGCAGGCGCGGCCACGGCGCAGCGCGCAGCGCACGCGCGTGCGCGAGGTGAAGGCGGGGAGGGAGCCGGGCGCTTGCGGCTGAGGGGAGCGGAGGGAGGCGCTGGGCGACGGGGAAGGCGGAAGAAGAGGCGGCGCCAGCGGGAGACGCGGGCGCGGGGCGCGCGAGAGAAAGGGAGGCGGAAAGGAGGCGAGGCGCCACCGGAAGAAGAAAGCGGAAAGGCCGAGAAAGGAAAGCGCATTTCCGACGAAACTTTCCCGAAACGGAAAGTTTTCAAAATTCACTCAAAAATGCAGCAAAAATTGGAAATTTTTATTTTTGAATTCTTTTTCAGGGCTTTTCAACCTACCCCCCTTAAAAGAATCTCGACCCCGAGATTAACTTGGTCCAGGGAGTAAGTTGGGGAAATCTCGCTGCAAATCTGACTCTCGTTCCCAAGTTGACTCTTCAGGTGTATGATTCTTCCACTGTACTCTGCAAAACCTGACGTTCTTGTTTCTGAGCTGCCTTTCTGTCGTTTCAAGTATTTGTAGTGGTTCTTCAGCATATGTGCAGTCATCTTGCAATTCAATATCTGACAATGGCACTTCATCTGTTGGTTGGCGTAGACACTTCCGAAGCTGGGATACGTGGAACACGTTGTGAATTCTGGACAAGTTGGGCGGAAGCTGCACTTGATAAGCTACTTCCCCAACTCTTCCAATTATCTGAAACGGTCCCACATATCTTGGTGCTAATTTGCCTTTGACCTGAAATCTCTTGACTATTTTGAATGGAGTGACTTTGATATAGACATAATCTCCAACTTCGAAACTCAAGTCTTTCCTGCGGTTATCTGCATAGTTCTTCTGTCGGTCTTGTGCCATCTTCAGTCTGTCTCTGACAATTCTGACATGTGCTTCTGCATCTTGAGCAATCTGGGGACCAATGAGTTGTCGTTCTCCTGTTTCTGTCCAATTCAGTGGAGTCCTGCATTTTCTGCCATAAAGTGCTTCAAACGGTGCCATTTGAATGCTGGCTTGATAACTGTTGTTATATGAGAACTGAGCAAATGGTAGACAGGTGTTCCATGTTGCTCCATACACTATCGCACAAGCTCTCAACATGTCTTCTAAAATTTGATTGGTTCTTTCTGTCTGTCCATCTGTCTGCGGATGATATGCTGAGCTGAAATTCAGATCGGTGCCCATAGCTTCATGCAATTTTTCCCAAAATTTGGATGTAAATTGTGCTCCTCTATCTGACACGATCTTCTTCGGAACTCCATGCAACGTCACAATTCTGGTCAAGTACAACTCAGCAAGTTTATCCTTTCCATAAGTTTGCTTGACCGGGAGGAAATGAGCCACCTTGGTCAATCTATCAACAATGACCCAAATAGCATCATATCCCTCACGCGTCTTGGGAAGTCCAGTGATGAAGTCCATGCCAATGCTATCCCATTTCCATTCGGGAATTGGCAAAGGTTGTAACAATCCTGATGGTTTTTGATGGTCTATCTTGATCTGTTGGCAGACATCACATTTAGCTACATATTCTGCCACTTCCCTCTTCATTTGGTTCCACCAATATCTTTTCTTCAAATCTTGATACATCTTTGTGCCTCCTGGATGAATTGAGAATTGAGAGGAGTGGGCTTCAGCTAAGATCAACTCTCTCAACTCTTTCTTGTTGGGTATGCAATAGCGACCACGGAAAGTAAGGATTCCATGTTCGTCTATAGCATACTCTGATGAATTTTCTCCTTGAATATCCTTTTTCAGTTTTTGAATCTCTTCATCCTCATCCTGGGCTGCTTTAATCTGGTCTGGCAACAGTGGTTGAATCTCTAAGGCTGCTTCTTCACCTTGTTCTGTGATTACCAAGTTCAGTCGTAATATGTCTCTCTGTAGCTCTGGTGGGTATTCTGATTGACTGCCTTTGCTGGGACGAGCCTTGCGGCTAAGTGCATCAGCAACTACGTTTGCCTTGCCTGGGTGATACTGGAGATCAATATCATAATCTTTAATCAGTTCTAACCATCTGCGTTGTCTCATGTTCAACTCCGGTTGTGTGAACAAATACTTCAAACTCTTGTGATCTGAGAATATCTCACAACGATTTCCTAGCAAGTAGTGCCGCCAAATTTTGAGGGCATGCACCACAGCTGCTAGCTCCAAGTCATGTGTGGGATAATTCTCCTCATGCGGCTTCAACTGTCTTGATGCGTAGGCAACAACTTTTCCGTCTTGCATAAGCACACAACCCAAACCTTGCTTTGAGGCATCACAATAAATCTGAAATTCTTTCTCTGGATTGGGTAAAGTCAGCACTGGTGTTGTTGTCAACTTGGTCTTCAACATCTGAAAACTTTCTTCGCATGCATCAGTCCATGTGAACGGTCTGTCTTTCTTCAACAGTTGAGTGAGTGGGCGAGATATTCTTGAGAAACCTTCTATGAATCGGCGATAATAACCCGCCAATCCTAGGAAGCTTCTCACTTCAGTTACTGTCTTAGGCTGTTTCCATTCCATCACTGCTGAAATCTTTTCTGGATCGACCTTCACTCCATCTTCAGATATAACATGACCCAAGAAAGCGACTTCTCTCAACCAAAAACTGCATTTATCAAATTTTGCATATAACTTATGCTCTCTCAATCTGGTCAAAACCATATGCAGATGTTGTCTGTGCTCTTCTTCACTTTTGGAGTATATCAGAATGTCATCAATGAAAACAATCACAAATCGATCCAATTGGTCCATATGCACCAGGTTCATAAGATTCATGAAATACGCTGGCGCATTAGTCAAACCAAAAGGTACGACCGTGAACTCAAACAATCCATATCGGGTAATGAAGGCCGTCTTCTCTCGATCTTGCTCTCGGATCTTGAGCTGATGATAACCCGAGCGCAAATCGATCTTGGAGAACACTTTGGCTCCTTTAAGTTGGTCAAACAGATCATCAATTCTTGGGAGGGGATACTTGTTCTTGATGGTGACAGCATTCAAACCTCTGTAATCTACACACATTCTTAATTCGCCGTTCTTCTTTTTCACAAACAGCACTGGGGCTGACCATGGTGAAGTACTGGGTCGGATGAATTCTTTCTCTTGTAACTCATCTAACTGCTTCTTCAGCTCTTTCAATTCACTAGCTGACATTCTGTATTGGTGCTTGGCGATTGGCTTGGTACCAGGTACCAACTCTATTGCAAGTTCTACTTGCCTGTCAGGGGGTCTACCTGGTAATTCTTCTGGGAATACATCAGGGTACTCTTGTACTATTGGCACTTGATCAGGTGTAGCTGCTATCATGTTGATCATACGTTTCTTGGCATCTTTCAGCACTTGTCGATCTGTCTCTACTACTATTTTCTGACCTTCAGAGTTGACCAATGACACTGTTTTAATCTCGCAATCTACCTTGCCTTTATTTCTGGCCAACCAGTTCATGCCCAAGATGGCATCTAAACCAGACATGTCTAACTGCAACAAGTCTGCTCTAAAGTCTACCCCTTGGATTTTTATGTTAAGTCCCGCACACCCATGGTGGGACTCCATTCTAACCCCAGGGGTTTCCACCACATAGGGTCTGGGTAATGCAACAGAAGGCAATTGATTTCTTGCAGCAAAACTCTTCGAAACAAATGAATGCGTTGCGCCAGGGTCAAATAAAATCAATGCAGGTATGGAATTGATTGGGAACATACCGGCAATGATGTCACTGGCTCCAGCGGCATCCTCTGCAGATACATGGTTCACTCTGGCATAGAAAGTAGGTCTGACATTGCTTCTGCCTCTGCCTCTGCCTGTAGCTGAGAAATTTGCAGTGCCTGCAGGTGACTGGGGGTTGGCTGCTTTAATCTGCAAGAATCCTCCTTTGGGGGTACCAGGGGTTGCTTGTGACTTGCCCTCTTGCTGCTGTTGGTTTTGAACTTGTAGCTTGGCTGCATCTGATGGCAAATTCTTCCTAGGACATTGATCTCTGTAGTGCCCTATCTCACCGCAGTGGAAACATGCGTTTGACCTTCGTGGGCAGCCACTAGCCAGGTGATTCCCACCACAAGTGGGACACTTGAGAGCCAATGGTAAGGGGGAGGCATAATGCTGAGTCTGGTTGGATTGGTTCCTCGGCATCATCACATATTGTCGGGAGGATGGGGATCGATATGAAGAAGATCCCGATGTCTTGGTTCGTTGGGCAGTGTGTGAAGATGACTGCGATCTGTGTGCTGCCTTGCGTTTTCTATAATCTTCCATCTCACTTCTGGCTTCTTCGGAGGTGATTAAGCCATCAACCATATCATTCAGATCCTTGAATTTCAAGGCTGAAATGTGAAATCTTAAGGACTGCTGCAAACCTGCACGAAACTTGCTCATTTTTTTGTCTTCACTATCAACATCCTCAGGGGCAAATCTGGAGAGGTGGTTAAACTGGTGTAAGTATTCCATTACAGTGCGACCACCTTGTTTGAGCGCCAAAAACTCCCGGCGCTTGGCTTCCATAATACCCTCGGGAATGTGGGCCTTACGGAAGGCCTTGGAGAAATCTTCCCAACTAATCTCTCTATTCTGGAGGGTGCGCTGGTAGTTGATCCACCAGGTCGCTGCTGCACCCTGTAACTGGTGGGATGCATATAATACCTTCTCTCTATCGTCACACTGTGCAGTTTGAAGTTTTCTCTCCACATCTGCCAGCCAATCTTCAGCAACCATAGGATCGGCTGTGGTGGAGAAAGTGGGTGGACGTGTTTTTAGAAAGTCGTTCCACCGGGTGGTAATCGGAGCACCATCCCGTGGAATATTGCCTCCACCCTGTACTCCTGGAGATCTGGTTGCGATCTGTTCAAGTAGACGGGCCTGCTGATCTAACACTCGTAAGATGTTCTGCTCTCCCTGGTAACGATTTTGCTCCAACATTGCTATCACACTGGCGAGCGTGGCTTGATCTGTGGCAGGTGCACCCTGCCCGCTGGTCTGACCTCTCTGCTGTGCTGGGTCCATCTGTTGATTGGGAACTTGAGGTTAGCCTTGCAGCGGCTTTGGCAATCAAGAACAGGTAAGTAAGACTTTGAATTTTTCAAGGCAAGTATAGGACGAAAAGATAAGAACGAGAGCGAAGGGGACAGGAGAAAGCTTTGAACACAGGAAGAACATACTGATAATTAAGCAAACAACATAAAAGATTAATTAACATAAATTTACAATAAAGCAAGTGGTACGCAGACCACTTAGGGTTCGAGTTTGCACTTGCATTTACATACCAAAAGCACATCTATTACAAAAGGTCAGACTACCACTAGCGTACAGCGTCTACTCCTCCCTGTCCCTGGGTGCTGGAAGGGCAAGCGGGGCTGCGGGGCGGAACCGGGCACGGTACTGCGCCGCAGTCATCCGGCGCTTGGGCCTAGACTGCACCGAAGCACAAGAAGAGTGAACGCTGGGCGACTCCGCACTGTCTGAACCCTCTGCTGCCTCCTGGGCCTCGTAGCGGACGAGGGACTCTCGGAGGCGCTGAACCTCCTCACGAGTGTCCCACAACTGCCTCTGCCAGACTCTAGCCTCCTCGACTGCTCTGTCGTAGCTGGCGACCTGCTGTGCCATAAGGGTGGCGATACCCGCTAGGCGGGGATCGTCATCCTCACCGAACCTAGGGACTATAAAGTCCCCAAAGTGCGGGCGCGGCACCAGGTCGAAGGGCGTCCCTGCTAGCTCCTGGTGGTAGTAGTCTCTGAGATAGAGCGCGGCCTTCTGAGCCACGTCCTGAGCAGCATCCTCACTGTCCACCCGTCGGGCGGTGAACCTCCGCTTCCTGTCTGGGCGGATAGGCAAGGGATCGAGGACCATCCAAGCCTTGTACTCGTAGAACTGGTCCTGGCGGAACTGTCCCTCAGCGTAGATCACTGGGCCGTGGTTTCCTCTCGCTCCGAGGTAACGTCGCATTTCCCACAACTTGTGGTGCCATCCATCCCTACGGTCGGGGCGGGAGAAAACGAGGCGCACCATCTGCCGGAAACGAAATTTTGAAATTAGACAAGTAAGACAGTAAACATTTGCGAAAATTAAAACTTAAGCAGAAATAAACTAAGACAGGGAAAGTAGCAACAAGAGAGGAACAAGACAGCAATAATACTTATATTTTTCATAAACTCTTTTTATGCCTTAAATTAATTTTTGCGATAAAATCGCTTCCTAGACAGCCTTAGGTCTCAACCTACGGTCAAAGAGCCTGCTCTGATACCACTTCTTGTAACGCCCCCGTTTCCAGGGGCGCGTACGGACACGGCACCCCGTAACTATTCACGCATGAACAGTTATGGACTGTCGCACAAGAGTATACCATTGCATGCTAACAACAAAAGTCCAGCATATATTTGACATACGGAATAACATCCAGCTTTTACAGCGGGGCGTGCAAGCCCAAAGTATAATACATTACAAAAGGCTCCAGAAACTGCTTCAAGCGCGGCGGAGACCTACAGCCAAGGGTCCTCGTCGAAGAAAAGATCCTCGGGGACTTCTTCAACGGGAAGACCTTCTCCTTCGTCTTGATCCTCTAAAGGGGGTGGATTAAGCAAGCCGTGAGCCAAACAACCGGCTCAGCAAATCCCAAAGGGATCTTAATTTACTATATGCACGGAAAGTCAAAGGAAGGGAGTATACTTGGTTTATTACATTTGGTGGATGCAGTTTTATTTGCAATTCATTTTGATAAGACCGACTCAAAACTTACTCCTTAAGAACTCAGGGTTTTTCAACAAGAGTTCATTAACCAACTAACCAAGTTAAAGTATGTACAAATCTACTTAAGCTTTGCTGCTGGAATCACCCAAGTGACACAGCTCCAATAACCGGGAGCACGGCGTATTCGAATACCATTTATTTGACTCTGCAGAGTTTGCTCAGCTTTACCCACACGATCTCTCAACTCCCGCTAAAGAGTTAAGAAAGCCAGGTCTTTTCACTGCTCGACTCTTTATATAGGCTCTACCCGGTAGAATTCACTCGGGTCTGGATTCCACACACACACACACACACACAAGCGAAAACAGTATCCGCTTCGAGTGAACTCTACCGTTGTTAGGCATCCGTAGCACGGCCTACCTAACCTCACTGCTACCCTCCTGTAGAGTTTCAAACGAGTTGAGCAGCTAAAAGACAAGTGTTGACAAGTCAACTCCTGTGGTTGAGCGATCACTGTGACATTTGCTCAGCGTAAGGGTTTCAGTCCTTATATTTTCACATGGCCCGCAACCTCGCCAGGTCCGCGACCCAAACTAAGGTAAGCGGTGGGCGTAGACCGTCCCGCGGTTTCCCACTCACCCTTACCCTACTCCAACCCTAGGACAAGAGGTGGGCAAAGACCGTCCCGCGGCTCTCCCCCAACCCTTACCCTACCTTGTGCACGCCGGCACTCTCCGCTCTAAGATACGGTGTCCCATACCACCCTACCTTAGAGTCGGGTTTTCCAGATTCTAAAATTGGTCCGCAACCACAACCTTATTAGTGTAACATTTTGCATGATAATCATAGCCTACAATTACTAAGATTAACAGATAAATATTTCTAGGGTTTCAATGGCATGGCTACAATTTAATCATGGCATTTAACGGTGGTAGGACTAACTATATCACATGTCATTCTAAACATTTTATTTTTATTTTCGAACTAACATTTCAGAACTAGCTCAATGCAAATAACATATTAGCATATTTAAACATTATGGGATACATTATGATCAAAGGATTTGGGACTTGCCGTCTATCCGGACGATCTCAGCAAGCTCGAACGTCGAAGCACCTGGATCCTGAGTCTGCTCCTGAATCTCCGGGATCTCCGATACTAGCGCAAACACGTAAAATAAATTAAATCCAGCTTGAGACTAATCAAGCGAGGCAAAATAATCTAATTAAAAAGAAATAAATTGCATAAACACCCCAAATGGAATTTTAGGAATTTTTCTAGGAAGAATCTGTGGAAATGGATTTCACCAGAGTGTTTGGAATAATATTTGGGGCAATGTGGTGAAATTTGGGAATTTTTGGGATTTTCTGTGATTTTCTAGGATTTATTTGAGTTTTCTGGAATTTTAGAAATTAACAAATTGCTGGAAAATCGAGTGAACAGTGCTAGGCCGGCCCAAAGCCACAGCGCAGCCCAGCACTGTGCAGCCCGCGCGGCCGAACGGCCGGCGCGGCCCGCGAGCGACGCGCGGCCCGCAAGCGCGCGCTCGGGCGGAGGCACGGGCCGGGGAGGCGGCCCACGCTCGCGCGCGCCCACGCCGTCTAGATGCGCGACGCGTGGAGCTGGCGGACGGGGAAGATCTAGCGAAACGGGCGGATGGGATGCGGTGGCGGGAAGATCGGACGGCTGAGATTCAAGGGAGCGGGTGAAACGGTACGGGGAGATCCGACGGTCGACGTTAGAAGGTGGAGGTTGAATCGGTCGGCGGAGAAGAGGCCACGTCGTCGTCGTCTTCCTCCGGCCGCGACAGTGCAGCCGCGGTAGAGTAACGGTGGCGACGGCGGTCCGGGCGCTAGGGGGCTCGTCGGCGACCATCGAGGGTACCGGCGGGTAGAGGGGACTGCGGGGAACCCATTTCGGGTGGTTAGCGTCTGCGGGGACCAATGGGGAGAGAGGGAGGGAGAAGGGGGTGGTTCGGGGATCTCGCGGTGGAGGGGGTCACCGGCGGCGAGAGGGGCCAATCGGCCGGGCTTACACCATCTACGGGGTTGGGAGCTCACGTTGGTGGTGGCGGCTGAAGCTCAGGGCCTCCGGAGTGAGCTGGCCACGGAGAGGTGGGTGCGGCCGGCGGAGGTCGACGGTGACAGAGCTCCTCGAAGGTCCTCCTGTCCAGGGAAGAGCATGGGGAGGGTCAGTGAGCTGAGGGGAAGCTCGGGGAGCAAAGGAATTGGAGAATGAGGGAGGGGAGTAGGAGATTGACTCCAGGGGGTCGTCGGCGCAGGGGGAGGCGGTGGCGGAGCTACGGGCGGCGGGAGCTCAATCGGACGCTCGGGGAGGGGCTCTGGGGGATGGGGAGGGGAATGGTAGTGTTTGGGGAGCTCGGAAAGAAAAGGGGAAGAAATGGCAGGGGGAGGGAGCTTTATACCCGCGCGGAGGGGAGGGGGTTTCTTCGGGGAGAAGCCAGCGGCGGGGCTCCGGCCGGCAGGGAAGTGACGGGGCTGTCAAGGGCGTTTAATCCCGCACAGTGGAGGGGGCGGGGTGACGCGAGGCGCTGTGCGAGGAGTGGCGACGCGACGGGAGCAG
The DNA here is from genome assembly GCA_017311315.1 of Dendrocalamus latiflorus. NCBI lineage: Eukaryota > Viridiplantae > Streptophyta > Magnoliopsida > Poales > Poaceae > Dendrocalamus > Dendrocalamus latiflorus. The sequence continues at coordinate 20,684,051 of CM029671.1, read as the reverse complement.
GTAGCGGCGCAGGGGCGAGGGCGCGTCCGCGCGCGAGAGAGAGGGAGGAGGCGGCGGCTGCCAGGTGGGGTCGGCGCGAAGGCGGGCGACGTGGCGCGAGGGCGGCCACTCCTCCGGACCCGGAGGCTGTCGGGGCGGCGGAGGCGCGAGGGAGGGCCGGGGCGGCGCGGGGACGGGCGCGGCGCAGGCGCGGCCACGGCGCAGCGCGCAGCGCACGCGCGTGCGCGAGGTGAAGGCGGGGAGGGAGCCGGGCGCTTGCGGCTGAGGGGAGCGGAGGGAGGCGCTGGGCGACGGGGAAGGCGGAAGAAGAGGCGGCGCCAGCGGGAGACGCGGGCGCGGGGCGCGCGAGAGAAAGGGAGGCGGAAAGGAGGCGAGGCGCCACCGGAAGAAGAAAGCGGAAAGGCCGAGAAAGGAAAGCGCATTTCCGACGAAACTTTCCCGAAACGGAAAGTTTTCAAAATTCACTCAAAAATGCAGCAAAAATTGGAAATTTTTATTTTTGAATTTTTTTCAGGGCTTTTCAATAACAGCTATAAAAATTATGTTATTAGAGATTGTCGAAAGATTGAAACATTATATTGAGAACCAACAATAGGATAACAAAGTCCTAATATGAGTTTTTCAAAGATTAAGGTTGTTTCGTTGTTTCTCAAAGATTAAGGTTGTTTCGTTGTTTCTCAAGAGTCCTCCCTGCTAAGCATGCGTGTAATGAAGTTGAGTTAGACCATCTTTTGGAATAAAAAGATGCTCAAAAAAGAATCGTTAATGCTGCACGAAATAACATGTAAATATACAAATAAAGACTCAAATTGCAAGCACAGGTCCTATCGCTTATGATGCGAACCTGCTAATTAAGGACAGGTTTCCTTCACGTCGGTGCCCCGAGAAAAGTGTGATCGGGCGGTGACTCTGACTTCGATCAAGCCATCACCAACCGCGAGCGCTTTGTGTTGGAAAATTTTCTTTGTTAGGTGGACCTACATGTTATGCAGTACATACTTTGAATTTGCATATTTCTGGAATTTGATCACTAATTCTTCACCAAAATTATCATGTGCACGCGTCAAGCATGTGTACAAACGTTTCCACACGTGTCTGTATGCATGCAAAATACAGCAAAATTACCCGCTTAAAACACCCATAAAAACTTTTGCGCCAAAAGCTCGATCGATCACTACAAGCTGAAACTCTCCAAGAACTAGTAAGAACTGATCACTGCATGCGCCATTCTCTTGCTGAGTCGCCACAGCTCCTTGCCCAACTCCTCCCATGTCCTCCATGGCTGCCGGCGTTCCATGACTCTCGCTGTTTGCCACCCCCCATGCAGCCCACTTCTTCGGTCACCGCGAGGCCAAGGCGGCCGCCGTGGGGAGGGCTGCGACGGCAAGAAGCCTCACCGTTCGCCGCCCGCGCGAAGAGGATGGACGAGGACAACGAGGTGCCGTCGCAACGTCTGATCGCCACGGCGGCCGGCGCCGTGAGGTTTTCGGTGAAGGGTACGTACGACGTCAAGGCTAGCTAGCTCTGGGGTCGGTGTTGTTAATAGTAATAATTAATACTATTAGGAAATTAAGTATATTTTAGCTGCAGTTAATTACAAACTAGTATGGTTTGTTTTTATATAAACTATATAATCTATTATATAATAAAAACTTATAGCAGTTGTTTTACAACTGCTAACAAAAAATAGATATTTTAAAAATTAAAAAAAACATTCGGCCCTTAATTTAGTATAACCTAATCATCTGTCACTTAAATCAAGTAATTTGGTGGACGACATACATACTGCCATGTTAAGAATAATAATCGATGTGTCTATCGGTATACATAAGTTGTTCGCGTGATTAATGGCATGCTGATGTGGTGTAGGTCGTCTAACGTACGTGTCATGCATCTCTTTCTCCTGGTTTTTTTTTCTTTAGAGTTAACAATCGATTTTGCTTGATTCATAAGATCAAGTGCGTGCAGATGACATACATGCACGCTCCACATTTGTTTAGTGTGATGAATGGATATGCTGAGATTTTTACTGTAAATTTGTAATGTAGCATATTTTAATTTGATAATTAATATATACTATTGATCTTGTATTGAATCTGAAATTTTTGCCTACAGTTCACACTTTTTAGAACTTCAAATCCAATCTCAGTAAGATTAATTTGATCTGAATCGTAGTTCAGATCCAAGTCAGTTCAATGAGGGCCACCGCGAAAGTCACCGAATGCGTTCGGCCGTCTTTTTCTGATCTTTGTTTGTCCCCCAAAAAAGGGAGATTGGATCATATGCCCTCCCTTTAGTTGGGAAATTGAGGATTTGCCCTCCACACCTCAATGACACGTGGGGTCATCATAAGTCACTGATACGTGGGCCAGGAGGGTAAATCCTTAATTTCCATCTAAATGGAGGGTATATGATCAATTTTCCCCCCAAAAAAAGACGTGAGAGGACGTTGCAGATGTCCGAGACGGGCACGACTTCTTCTAACGCTAGAAGACCAGCAGCAGCAGAGCCCAGGAGGTCATGAGAGCTGACCCGGCCCATTTTTTATAATTATATTGGGAAAAAGGAAGAACAAGATAGCTACTTAGAAACAGAGGCAGTGCTTTCTATTAGATTGATCTCAGCCGATTAGCCCAACGGCTAATCGGGCCTTGATCCGCGCTCTGATCGGGGGCGCCCAGCCCAACCACTGGCTGATGGGCCCCCGTCGCGCTGCGCAATAAATAGAGGGTGGGGGCCGGCGGCTCGAAGCACGAGGTTCGCCTGAGCCGCAATCCCCACCCGACAAAACCCTAGACCGATCTAGAGGCTGCGCAGTAGGCGGCGGGAAGTTCCATCGCCGTCATCGTCACCGGATCTACGCCGCCGCCGACCTTCTCTTCCCCGACCGTCGCTGCCCGTGCGCAGACTTCATCGACGAACCAGCGATGGCCAACTCCTCCTCCACGCAATCGGACGGTCGGTACCCCTAACCCTAATCCTCTTTCCCTCTCGGTATCTCTCTCGAATCCGAACAAGAAACCCCTAGATCTAACCCGAGGAGATCCTAATCGGTTTAACAATGGTATCAGAGCCCTAACTAGGCGTAGATCTAGACGGAAAAGAACGGCGACCGCCGTCGGTTGACCGGCGTGCGGAAAAGAAAAGCACAGAGAAGAGAAGCCCCCCTAACCCTAGAAAACGGCAAAAGAAAGAGAAAAGAGAGGGGGATGGACTCGATCCGTCCGGATCAAAACCCTAACCCTAGATCTGAAAAGGCCGGGACTTACCTGGCCGTCGTCGCCGGGCCGTCATCGCTGGCGTGCGGGAAGACCGGCCGAGCCGTGGGCTCGCCGGCGCTCCTCGTGCGGGCCACCGTCGACCACGGGACCAGATCCGAGCGCGCCGGGCGCGTGCAAAGGGGCACCGACACGGAGCCGCTCGACGGCGGCGCGCTTCCTCTCAGGGGAGCGCGCACGCCGGCGAGAGGGCCCGCGTTGGCGCCGGTCTTCTCCTTCTCCGGCGGCGTGGACGAAGTCGCCGCCGCCGCTGCGTTCACTCGGGCGCGAGGCGAGAGAGGGGAGAGGAATGAAATGGGCTAGGGTTTCACGGGGGCGTCCGCCGCGAGCGGTTTTGATCCGGCGAAAACGCCGCTCAGCCGTCGGATGGCGACGGACGGCTGAGAACGCGCCGAGGTCAGCCGACCGCTATCGGCCCAGGCGGGTAGGAACTTTCCCGGCCCAGGCCCAGGTTGCGGCCTGGGCGCGGGGAGCGCGAGGCGCGCGCGTTTGGCGCAGGCTGAGTGGGCCGCCGTGGGCCGCGGCCGCGAGGAATGGGCCAAATGGCCATTTTGCACTGTAATCTCATTTAAAGGTTTTTTATTGATTTTCAGAAGCAATTTTGAGTGAATTTGAATGCAATTTGAATCAAATTTCTGGAAATTTTTGCACCAACGTGTTATTTTTCCAGAGATTAGATGAGTACAGTAATAATGCTTCTGAGTATGAATTATTTTAGAACCAACGGGAGAATTTAATTTTTGAGAATTGTTGTGGAATATAATACAATTTTAATGTATAGATAAAATTGTATGTCGTATTTTGACCAAAGTTGGAAATAAGGCATATAATTTTGCTGTTAACAGTATTATAATTTTAATTGATGATTTTATGCATTATTTCTATTTCTGCCCAACGGTGATGTAGATTTAATGTGTAAACAACTGTATGTTTTAATTTTAACCAACGTTGAAACCAAGGCATGCAGTTGTTGTTATTATGTTTAAATGTTCTCACTGTATATGAATTGTGTTTTCAGGAGAATACTCTTTGATGGGTTACATCAGGGATATCCCGGTTCTCAAAGGAGACAACTACGGTGAATGGAAGAAAAAGATTAACCTGGCCTTCATCTTGGCTGAGGTAGACTGAGTAGTCACCACACTGTGTCCCACAGAGCCTGTGGCACCGGTGAGGGATGAAAATGAGGCTGATGCTGCTTGGCAGACCAGACAGAGGGACTATGCTCCCATAAAAATGTCATATGATCTTGATCATAAAAAGTGGGTCACTGCCAATAAGAAATGTTTGGCTGTGATAAAGAACACGATTGAGCCTGCAATTGTGGGCTCAATCGCAGAGTGTGACACTGTCACAGAGTACCTTGAGAAAATAAAGAGTCAGTTTACTAGCTCTTCAAAGACTTATGCTACACAGCTGATTAAGTAGCTTGTGACAGAAAGGTACTCTGGTGGTGGCAGTGGCATAAGAGAGCACATACTAAGGATGAGCAACTTGGCATCCAAGCTTAAACCAATGGATTTAGCTCTCAAGGATGAGTTCCTTATTCATTTGATTTTTGCTTCCTTGCCGAAAGAGTTTGACACCTTTGTTGTCAACTACAACATGCAGCCCGAGAAATGGGACTTAGAAAAGTGTATAGCTATGTGTGTGCAAGAGGAGGAAAGAATTAAATCCTCACGTGATGCTTCTATGAACTATGTGAAGGACAACAAGAAAAAGAACTTTAACAGCAACATAATAATTTTGCAGTAGACAAAGATCAGTGTCTTCACTGCAAGAAGACGGGTCACTACAAGAAGAACTGTCCCGATTACTTAAAGATGATAATGGCAAAGAAAGATGAGAACATTATTACCTTTATAAATGAATCCCTGTATGTGCAATATTCGAAATCTTCTTGGTGGATTGATTCAGGTGCAACTGTTCATGTTGCCAATAATTTGCAGGGATTCCGTTCGACGAGGACTACGCAAAGAAAAGAAAGATGCGTTAAAGTCGCAAATGGAGTCCAAGCTGAAGTTGAAGCTGTTGGTGATCTTTCATTAGAGCTAGCTGATGGCTTCACTCTTTTACTTAGAGATGTTCTTTATGTTCCCTCTTTACAGAGGAATTTGATTAGTGTTTCAAATTTGGACAATGATGGTTATGATTGTCATTTTGGAAATGTCAAATGTGAAATAATGTTCAATGATAAATGTATTGGTCTTGCCATCAAACAAGACGAGCTTTATTTATCGTTACTTCGTGAAAATGTGAATTCCGTATGTGATGTGAATGAGCGTATATCCTCGCCTTTGAATGCGAACAGAAAACGAAAGAGAACTCATAATGCATCGTCGAAATTATGGCACTGTCGTTTAGGCCATATTTCGAGGGGGAGAATAGAAAGACTAGTTAAGAATGAAATTCTTCCTCTATTAGAGTTCTCAGACTTAGAACAATGCAGAGAATGCATTAAAGGAAAATATGTAAAGAAAATTAAGAAATACGCCAAAAGAAGCACAGGAGTTCTACAAATTATTCACACAGACATTTGTGGTCCTTTTCCTGTGAAAAGTGTGGATGGATATGACTCGTTCATAACATTCACGGATGATTACTCTCGTTATGGATATATTTATCCAATCAAAGAAAGAAATGAAGCTTTGGATAAATTCAAGATATTTAAGGCTGAAGTTGAAAACCAACACGATTTAAAGATTAAGATAGTCCGATCTGACCGTGGGGGGAGTACTACGGTCGACATACCCCATATGGACAAGTTCCTGGACCTTTTGCAAGGTTTTTACAGGAAAATAGCATAGTGGCCCAGTATTATACACCGGACGAACCTCAGCAAAATGGAGTAGCTGAAAGACGCAACCGTACCCTGATAGATATGGTGCGAAGCATGATGAGCTATTCCACACTGCCATTGAGTTTATGGATGGAGGCGTTGAAAACCGTCATTCATATTCTCAATAGAGTGCCTAGTAAGTCGGTGCCCAAAACATCGTACGAGTTGTGGACAGGAAGAGTTCCCTCACTAAACCACTTACGTGTGTGGGGGAGTCCTGCTGAGGCTAAAGTATTTAACCCAAACCTTGGGAAGCTTGATCCCAAAACAGTAAGTTGCCATTTCATTGGCTACCCTGAAAAGTCAAAAGGTTTTCGTTTCTACTGTCCAGACAGGTATACAAAGTTTGTAGAAACGAGACATACTGTCTTCTTAGAGGATGAAATGATGAGGGGAAGCATGGTAGCTCGAGAGATTGACCTTAAAGAGAAGCGGGCATATGCGCCTACTCCGATGATTCAAGAGCCATTCTTCACACTACCTGCTGTCGCTGCACCGACGGTGCAAGACACTGTGGTGCCAGCACCTGTTATTGTTCCTCCTGTGGCAACAATGAATGAGAATGAAGAACTTGTTCTTCAGGATCCTATAGAACCCATTGCCACAGATGAGGGGGAGCAACAGCAGCCTCAAACAGAAGATGTACCAAATGAGGAGGCCCCGAGGAGGTCTCAAAGAGTAAGAAGATCAGCTATTTCAAATGGAGGATGATCCCACCTCATTTGAAGAAGCCATGAGAAGCGAAAATTCTTCAAAATGGCTTGAGGCCATGGAAGAGGAAATGAGATCCATGAAGGCTAATAAAGTCTGGGACTTGGAAATTATTTCTAAAGGAGCCAAAACAGTAGGCTGTAAATGGGTCTACAAGACAAAGCTTGACTCCCAAGGGAATGTAGAAAGATACAAAGCGCGACTTGTGGCAAAAGACTTTACGCAAAGAAAAGGGATTGATTACAATGAGACCTTTTCTCCAGTCTCATGTAAAGATTCCTTCAGAATCATAATGGCATTAGTAGCACATTATGATTTAGAGTTACATCAGATGGATGTAAAGACGGCATTTCTTAATGGGGATTTGGAGGAAAATGTTTACATGGCACAACCGAAAGGTTTTGTCGTGGAAGGAAATGAAAGAATGGGATGTCGCCTAAAGAAATCGATCTATGGGTTAAAGCAAGCTTCAAGACAGTGGTACTTGAAGTTTGACAGTACAATAAAAAAATTTGGGTTTAAAGAGAATGTAGAGGACAACTGTGTTTATGCAAAGTTTAAAGATGGGAAATTTATCTTCCTAATCCTGTATGTGGATGATATCCTACTGGCTAGTAGTGATGTCAGTCTGCTACTGGAGACAAAGAAGTTTTTGTCCTCAAACTTTGATATGAAAGATCTTGGTGAAGCTTCGTTCGTTCTAGGGATCGAAATTCACCGGGATAGAAACAAAGGGACATTGGGACTGTCACAAAAGGCATACATAGAGAAAGTTTTAAAGAAATTTGGTATGCATAAATGTAGTCCTTCACCTGCACCTATAGTCAAGGGCGACAGATATGGGGATTTTCAATGCCCCAGGAACCAGTACGAGCTCGATCAAATGAAATCGGTTCCATATGCTTCAGCTGTCGGAAGCTTGCAGTATGCTCAAGTGTGTACACGCCCTGACTTAGCGTTTGTTACCGGGTTACTTGGCAGATTCCAGAGCAATCCTGGAATAGAATATTGGAAATTGATAAAGAAAGTCTTGCGTTATTTGCAAGGAACAAAAGGTCTCATGATGACATACAGAAGATCAGATTCACTCCATATAGTGGGGTATACAGATTCTGATTATGCGGGAGATGATAGAAAGTCGACATCCAGATATGTGTTCACTCTCGCTGGAGGAGCTATATCGTGGAAAAGCTCAAAGCAAACCGTCACTACATCGTCCACAATGTATGCCGAGTTTGTAGCATGTTATGAGGCTACGGGGCAGGTGAACTGGCTAAAGAAGTTCATACCCGGTTTAAAAGTGGTTGACGACATCAATAGACCACTTAAGTTGTACTGCGATAATGAACCCGCAGTAATGTATGCCCACAACAATAAGTCAAGTGGTGCTGCCAAACACATTGACATAAAGTACTATGTTGTGAAAGATAAAGTTCGGGATCAAATTATAAATCTTGAGCATATAAGTACCGCAAAGATGTTAGCGGATCCGCTTACTAAAGGCTTACCACCCAACGTGTTCAAAGAATATGTAGCCGGCATGGGTTTAAGGGAAAGCCTATGATTCCTGGACTAAAAGATGGCCCAAAAGATTAAAGTAACTATTTCAGAACAGAGAGGTGTATTGTAGCTGTTAAATCTATCGGCGATTGACCGTGACGATAAGACATGTTCTGTGCACTAATCTGTGATGGAATGAGTAAAGTCAAAAGTAATTAAAGTTAAAAAATAGATTGAGATCAAGGGGGAGAATGTTAGATTGATCTCAGCCGATTAGCCCAACGGCTAATCGGGCCTTGATCCGCGCTCTGATCGGGGGCGCCCAGCCCAACCACTGGCTGATGGGCCCCCGTCGCGCTGCGCAATAAATAGAGGGTGGGGGCCGGCGGCTCGAAGCACGAGGTTCGCCTGAGCCGCAATCCCCACCCGACAAAACCCTAGATCGATCTAGAGGCTGCGCAGTAGGCGGCGGGAAGTTCCATCGCTGTCACCGTCACCGGATCTACGCCGCCGCCGACCTTCTCTTCCCCGACCGTCGCTGCCCGTGCGCAGCCTTCATCGACGAACCAGCGATGGCCAACTCCTCCTCCGCGCAATCGGACGGTCGGTACCCCTAACTCTAATCCTCTCTCCCTCTCGGTATCTCTCTCCAATCCGAACAAGAAACCCCTAGATCTACCCCTAGGAGATCCTAATCGGTTTAACACTTTCTTTTAATTGCAACATTAGTTTATATTAATTTTTGTGATGTAACAAAATATAGTGTGATTCCTAATGGCAAAATGGAGTTGTATGTTTCTTATTTTATTAACACACATGTTTGATATTTTCCTTCTTAATATATCCTTAAGTATCTAATAGTTGTGAGTATAAATATGTAAATTTAGAAGTTATTGTGTTTTTTAATAATTATCATCCATAGTAGCTAGATATAAGTTCGTTCTACTTCTGGTAGAACTGAAATCCAAAAAAACGTCATTTTTGTTGCTTTAATCGGTCTATTTGCTCCTATGGCCATGCTCACATGCCGGCCGATGGTGGCGGTACGGTGGCCATTGTGACTTGTGAGACACTAGCGCTAGCGGCCACTGTGATTTTTCTTCATTTCTGTTTGTTGAACGTGACAGTAGTTTATTCCATTCTAACAATTTGTGAGATCTGCGTATAGATTTGGTGCCGTTCTTGATGCAGATATACGCTGGTGTGTGGTTTTAGTATCATAAGCTGTTTTAATTTATGTAATCCTGGTAATGTAGTCGGATTAGAAGCAATTTTAGCTTGTTTAAGTGCTTTTTAATTAAATGTATGAGATTCTAAGATTACTGATTATCTACGGCAGGTCTAGTGTTACAGGCGAGCTCAGTAGTATTATGTGTCACCCTTTTATTCATGCACATTTTCTGGGCACCTTATGCTCTAGTGTGCATAATTCAAGCTAATTCCCACACTTTATTTTTTATCGATATGCAACCAGAGAAGAACATCGGATGACGACTACCTAAATACTATATGTTTGATTTTATTTCCCTGTCTCTTATGCAGGACTATTGCCTGCAACAGATCTGTCATTGGATACTGAAAGGTCTAATGTCCGTGTGGCATATCAGGTATAAGATGTGATCATGTTTGATCATACCCCTTAACAGTTCATATTATGTTTCATGCATCTTCTCTTGAATATAGGGCTCACCTGGTACGGTCATGGAGGCAATGGTGCTTAAAGCCTTCCCAGAGTGTATAGCTGTTCCCTACAAAAAGTTTGAAGGGGCATTTCAGGTTGTCATGCTTTTGTAAATTTTCCAAATATCTCTCCATCTAAGAACTCATTTACATCTCTCCATTCTAAGAAGTCATTTGCTATTTGACAGGCTGTTGACTCTTCACTTGCCGACATAGTTCTTCTTCCTATAGAAAATTCATCCACTGGAAGCTATCACCAGAATCATGATTTGCTTCTTAGTCAAAAGTTGTATATTGTTGAAGAAGTACAAATGAATGTAGATCTGTGTCTCTTGGCTCTTCCAGGAGTGGAGAAGGAGGATTTGAGAAGGATTTTAAGCCATACAGAGGTTATGATATACTAAGTATTCAACTGTGTTTGCAACTAGTAGTTTTTGTTGCATGGCCAGGAGCTCCCTGTTTTGCTCCATCACCTTGTGCAAGAAAATAGATAAGGAAGAAATGTATATGTGTGAACAAAATATACAATCATATGCACAATTCATTTTACAATGAAAACGCTACAAGATAGACCAAACATTAGAGCACCATCAGTCCTGGGAATGAATTATCTCTCAATCTCCTGATCATCTGCACGTGCTGCATCCTGCAGGAACTTGCCCAATGCGAACATTCACTTTCTGATTTAGGTGTTACAAAGAAAAATGTGCATCATGGTGCTGCGGGTGCTGAGGTACCTGATAAAACATTACATGTTCCTTTGATATCTTTATCACCCCTAATGTGATTTTTTATACTTTTTTCAGATTATATCCATGCAAAATTTAAGAGATGCTGGAGTCATAGGTAGTGCTCGAGTGGCGGAATTGTATGGGCTTAACATATTAGAATGCAACTTTCAGGTGACATATCTATATTAAGTTTATAGGTTTGTTAACAAGTCAGGTATTGGTAATGATGGGTACTTTGGTAGTGTTCTCAAATAGAGTTGTGAAAGTGATGCGGAAGGGTTCTTGTCTGTGTGCGGTTGTCCATTCACCTCTCCATAGTTTTTTCTAGTACCATGCATCTCTGTTTGCTTCTGCATGTGTTTCCCCCCTTCTTTTTATCAGATTTCCCATGGCTTCTCTCTTTTTGGTGATCAATTTTCTCCTATCACCCCTCTTCGTTTTGTGCCACTGTTGTATCTGCTTGCTCGCCTGGTAATGATGATTCTACATATAAGTTCGAGTGTACAATTTTCTATAGTTTGCTTGCTAAATTCTCAACTAAATCAACCAAGACTCCGAAATTCGTTTTCTCTGACCTATTTTTCTTTTCATCAGAATATGTAGTTTCCTCATATATTAGTGATTGTCGTCATTGCTTTTCTGATAATCCAGTTTCATGTTTTTGTATGTAAATATTGTCAGGAAATATGCTTAACCCTCAAAATAATGTTTGCTTGTCTAGTCCATGTTTGGCTTCGTCTCATTCAGAAATCTAATACGCACTATCAAACAACGTTGCAGGATGCTTCACCCAACCTCACAAGGTACTTGTTATTGGCCAAAACTGCTAGCACTCCCAAAGAATATGGCCAATATAAGGTACTGGTTTATTTTCAATATACTTTCATCTAAAACATTTTCCTATCAAGTATCCGATGGTGCAAATTGGTTATCTTAATATATCAGACAAGCATCGTTTTCGGTCTTGAAGACCCTGGGATACTTTACAAAGCCTTAGGAACATTTTGGAAGAGGGAGATGAAGGAATAAGTCTTGTGTTAGTTGGTCAGTTTTGCTTTAGTATCTTCAGATTTGCTTTAGTATCTTCAGTTTTGCTTTAGCATCTTATCTCTACTTTCAGTTTTGCTTTCAGTTGTAATTTGACCACTTTGGTCTATAAGTATGTACTTAGTTATGCCTTAGATGGCAAGAGAAATACAGAGAGAAAATAGCCCCAAAACCAGTGCCTGATACTAACAATTGGTATCAGAGCCTTGCTCTTTTCCCGTCCAGTACCTGTGGCGCCATGTCTCGCTCTTCCCACACCTCTGTGACTTCCAGCCGGCGCAGAGCCAACGCCGGCGACGCTGCAGACGCAGACGCGCGCGAGGCGCGCATCGCCACAGCGGAAGCAGCGGCTGAGCGGGCGGCTGAGACAGCCAGGCAGGCGGCAGCCGCGGCCCAGGCCGCAGCGGCTGCTGCCGCCACCCTGCGCGCGGAGGTGGAGATCGACGCCGGTCGACCCCGCGTCTCGCGGAGCCCTCACAGGCACCGCCGCGTTTCGCTGTCGCCAGAGCGTCGCCGTGGGCACAGAGGCAGGCGTGGGTCACCAGCGACCATCCAGACCGTCATCAAGGAGTCAGGCGGAGGCACGCCATGGCCCATGCTCACCAAAACCAACTACAACGAGTGGAGTTTGGTGATGAAGGTGAAGATGCAGGCGAGGGGGATGTGGGATGCGGTGCGGGACGAGGATGTCGACTTCCACGACGACCGGCGGGCGTTGGAGGCCATCCTCACTGCCGTCCCGCCAGAGATGGCGCCCACCCTTGCGGACAAGGAGACCGCCAAGGACGCCTGGGACGCCATCGCCGTGGCGCGCATCGGAAAAGACCGCGCCCGCCGAGCCACACAGCAGAAGCTGCGTCAGGAGTGGGATCGCTTGGCATTTCGCCCCGGTGAGGACATCGACGACTTCGCGCTCCGCCTCACCGGGCTGATGCAGCAGCTAACTCGGCACGGCGACGAGGACATCGACGAAGAGAAGGCGGTTGAGAAGTTCCTCCGCGTCGTCCCTAAGAAGTATACGCAGATTGCACTGGCGATGGAGACGCTCTTGGACTTCTCCGAGCTATCCATCGAGGAGGTGACCGAGCGACTCAAGGCTGTTGACGGCCGCGACGAGCAACCACCCGCAGAGCCGGTCACCATCGGTGGCAAGCTACTCTACACAGAGGAGCAGTGGCTCACTCGCCAGAAGGAGCAGAAGAAGGGGGAGGCCTCAGGTTCGGGCGGCAGCCGCCGTCGGAAACCGCGGAACAAGGAGAAGGCGCCCCGAGGACTTGGTGGCGCTGACGTTGGCGCTGCCGGCGACCGAAAGGCCAACCGGGACGACACCTGCTTCAACTGTGGTAAGACCGGCCATTGGGCCAGGGATTGTTGGCAGGCGCGGCGTGGCGGCCAAGCGCATGCCACACAAGCAGAGGAGGAGGACGAGCCGGCTCTATTTCTTGTTCACGGGAGCATGGAGCTACGGCCAAAAATAGAGGAGGTCAAGGGAGGTTCGATCTGTTCCCCTCCCGCATCGTTCGCAGCCGCACTCCTCCACCTCGACGAGCCGCGAGCACATGTCTTCCTCGGCAACGAGTCCAGCGACGACAAGCTTGATGGCTGGCACCTCGACACCGGCGCCACGCACCACATGACTGGACGACGGGAATTCTTCTCCGACCTGGACATTGGTGTACGCGGCTCAGTCAAGTTCGGAGATGCCTCTGCCGTGGAGATCAAAGGCGTCGGCTCCATCGTCTTCACGGCCAAGACCGGCGAACACCGACTCCTCACCGGCGTCTACTACATCCCTGCCCTGAGGAACTCCATCATCAGTCTGGGGCAGTTGGATGAGAACGGCTCGCGAGTGGAGATTGACCACGGGGTGCTGCGCATCTGGGATCGCCGTCATCGTCTCCTCGCCAAGGTGAACAGAGGAAACAACCGCCTGTATGTCCTCCATGTGCAGACGGCGCAGCCCCTCTGCCTCGCAGCCCGTCGCGACGACGAGGCTTGGCGCTGGCATGAGCGCTTTGGGCACCTCAACTTTGAGGCCCTGAAGCAGCTCAGCGGCGGCGAGATGGTGCGGGGAATGCCGCACGTTGAACACGTGGAGCAGCTCTGCGACACCTGTGTGGTGACCAAGCAGAGGCGCTGGCCGTTCCCGCGTCAAGCCAACTATCGAGTCAAGGAAAGGTTGGAGCTCGTACATGGCGACCTTTGCGGCCCGGTCACGCCGGCGACTCCTGGAGGCAGGCGCTTCTTCCTGCTCCTCGTCGACGATCTGTCCCGGTTCATGTGGGTCGTGCTGCTCGACACCGAGGCTGCTGCAGCGGACGCCATCCAGCACATTCAGGCCGCAGCGGAGAAGGAGTGCGGTCGCAGGCTCCGGGTTCTTCGCACGGACAACGGCGGCGAGTTCACAGCGGCTGAATTCGCGGCGTATTGCGCCGATGAAGGGATACAGTGCCACTACTCCGCGCCCTACACCCCGCAGCAAAATGGCGTCGTCGAGCGCTGTAATCAGACGGTGGTGGCCACAGCACGCGCCCTCCTCAAGCAGCGAGCAATGCCGGCGATCTACTGGGGTGAAGCGGTGATGACCGCCGTGCATTTGCTCAACCGCTCGCCCACCAAGAGCCTCGACGGCAAGACACCCTACGAGGCCTGGCACGGGCGCAAGCCGGCAGTCAGCTATCTCCGCACGTTCGGCTGCCTGGCGTTCGTGAAAGAGCTCAACCACATCGGCAAACTCGACGATCGGAGTACGCCGGGGGTGTTCATTGGCTATGCCGATGGTGCCAAGGCATACTGCATCCTCGACCCGGCTACGCAGCGTGTGCGCGTGGCCCGTGACGTGGTGTTCGACGAAGGGCGAGGATGGGCGTGGACCAAGACGGCGGACAGTGGTTCGTCAGCGGCATTCAGCGACTTCACCGTCGACTACATCGACATTCAAGGAGCTGGGGGAGCAAGCGAGTCAACTCCATCACCGAGCCTGTATGTCTCCGCCCCGAGTGCACCGCCTGCTCCAATTAGTGCTTCTCCTCCGGCAATGCTGGCCACGCCGCACTCATCCACGCCAGCGGCCACGCCCCAAGCATCACCAGCTCCTACCCCGACACACAGCGAGCACCGCTCAGTGGAGTTCGCCACGCCGCCGACACAAGATGAGGAACGCATCGACGCCGCACATGAAGGTGAACCTCTGCGCTACCACACTGTCGACAACCTCCTGGGCGATCAAGTCGTTCCGGGGTTGGCGCAGCGCGACTTCGAGGCAGAGCTTCACCTGGTCCACGACGGCGAGCCCTGCTCGTTCGCTGAAGCGGAAAGCGATGCGGCCTGGCGCGAAGCAATGCTGCAGGAGATGGATGCGGTCGAGCGGAACCAGACTTGGGAGCTGACCGATCTTCCTGCCGGCCACCGCGCCATCACACTCAAGTGGGTGTTCAAACTCAAGAAGGATGAGGCTGGGGCGGTGGTCAAGCACAAGGCGCGGCTGGTGGCACGGGGCTTCGTCCAGCAAGAAGGAGTGGACTTCGACGACGCATTCGCGCCCGTCGCACGAATGGAATCCGTTCGCGTCCTCCTCGCGCTAGCGGCTCAAGAGGGATGGCGCGTCGATCACATGGATGTGAAGTCGGCCTTCCTCAATGGCGACTTGAGGGAGGAGGTCTATGTCCGTCAGCCGCCGGGATTCATCGTCGCCAGCCAAGAGAACAAGGTTCTGCGCCTCCGCAAGGCTCTCTATGGCCTGCGCCAGGCGCCGCGAGCTTGGAATGCCAAGCTGGACGCGACTCTCAGGACAATGGGGTTCCAGCAGAGCACCCATGAGACATCAGTCTACCAGCGAGGACGGGGAGGCTCAACTCTGCTCATCGGCGTCTACGTAGATGATCTGGTGATCACCGGCGCCAAGGAAGAAGAGATGGAGGCCTTCAAGACAAAGATGAAAGCTGTCTTTCAGATGAGTGATTTGGGGCCGCTCTGCTTCTATTTGGGAATTGAGGTACTCCAGGATGATTCCGGCATCTCCCTCCGTCAAACTGCCTACGCTCAGCGCGTTGTCGAGCTCGGAGGGCTCACGGACTGCAACCCAGCCCACACTCCAATGGAGGAGAGACTGAAATTGAGCAAGGAGAGCACGGCAGAAGAGGTGGACGCCACGCAGTACCGGCGAATTGTCGGGAGTCTGCGCTACCTCGTCCACACGCGGCCAGACTTGGCATTCGCCGTCGGCTATGTCAGCCGCTTCATGCAGCCGCCGACAACATAGCACCAACAGGCCGTAAAAAGGATTCTACGCTTTGTTGCGGGGACTTCTGATTATGGTCTGCATTACCCACGATGTCCCGGCGCGGCACACTTCATCGGCTACAGCGACAGCGACCACGCCGGCGACATCGACACGAGCAAGAGCACAAGTGGGAATCTGTTCTTCCTCGGCAAATGCCTGGTCAGCTGGAAGTCAGTCAAGTAGCAGGTGGTGGCGCTTTCCAGCTGTGAGGCGGAATACATTGCAGCCACATCTGCCGCCACTCAAGCTCTCTGGCTAGCTCGGTTGCTGGGCGATCTATTGGGCAGAGAGGCTGAGGCAGTGGAGCTACGGGTAGACAGCAAGTCTGCCCTGGCCCTGGCAAAGAACCCTGTCTTCCATGAGCGCAGCAAACATATCCGGGTAAGATATCACTTCATCAGGGGCTGTTTGGGCGAAGGAAGCATTAGGACCAACTACATCAATACTCAAGAACAACTCGCTGATTTCCTAACCAAGTCACTTGGGCGAGTCAAGTACCAAGAGCTGCGCGCCAAGATAGGGATGGTTCAAATCACCCAAAGGGCGCCACACAAGACTTAGGGGGAGAATTGAAGGAATAAGTCTTGTGTTAGTTGGTCAGTTTTGCTTTAGTATCTTCAGATTTGCTTTAGTATCTTCAGTTTTGTTTTAGCATCTTATCTCTACTTTCAGTTTTGCTTTCAGTTGTAATTTGACCACTTTGGTCTATAAGTATGTACTTAGTTATGCCTTAGATGGCAAGAGAAATACAGAGAGAAAATAGCCCCAAAACCAGTGCCTGATACTAACAGGAGATAAGTTTGACAAAGGTATTACTTGGGATCTTAACTTCTTTTGAGTAGTTTGTTTCTTTCAGTATTTCTTGTTTCCAAGGAGAGTCGTATTTCTGAAATTTTGACTGTTCTCTTGCTGAACTGAAGATCGAGAGCAGGCCAGAAAAGGGCAAACCAATGAGGACTCAGGGAACTGAAAAGTATGATACTGCACTTTCAGCACAAAATTCTCTTTATATTAAATACTTTTGTGGATCAAATCTTTTGGGACAAAAACCTCTTTGAATGTGTCATTAGCATATTTTATTTTCCTAATTCAATAATTTGTGGCGTGCTACTGACTGATTCGCCTCTGATTTGATACTAACCACATGCACATTTATCTGCTGAAATATGTTAATTTACAAGAATTCATTTGGATTTAGCAATTCAGTCACAGAGATGTAACAAATTAGACTAATATCCATATTGGCCATTTTATTGCTGTGGGAAAAGAAAATGTTGTGAGAACTTCAGGCAGGCTTCAGCTTATGCTTCTTAAATAAAACAAGAGTTAGGGCGACCTGAAACAGTATCACTCTTCCACTGTTATATATACCAAGAACATATCTAGTAGTACCTAGTAAGCTTATCCTCTAATCTTCTTGTTTCAACAAAGAACTCATGTTGTTACGAAACCGTGTCCTCCTAAAAAAAAGTGGCCTGCATTTGATACTTCAATGCCATCTTTCATTTTCATAAAACTGAAGTTTTGTTGATTGCAGGCAGTTCAATTACATATTCTACGCTGATTTCGAAGCATCGATGGCTGAGGCCCGTGCGCGAAATGCCTTGAGGGACCTAGAGGTATATGTCCTCTCGTCTGTAAGCTATAATTGATTCATGATATGGTTTATATCTTCTAAGAACGTAAGCAGCATCAAGTGTCCAATTAGTCCATGGCATCAAAAGGAGGCATAATCACTCATATTTCTCAAGATGGACTATGTTACTATAATCTTGAATGAAATGCTTAGCATACTAATGTCCGCATTGCTCTTGAATCTCGAGTAGTTAACCCTAGGATGTTTAATATTGTGCAGGAAATTGCGACGTTCCTACGTGTCCTCGGCTGCTATCCGACGAGCAAAACTGTGTGAACTGTACCAAGTTGTCTCAGTTTCTTCACCCTGAAGAGCCAAGACCGGAGCAATACTCTAATGGTAGCACTTGCGCTAGGGTGAACAGTAATGTTCGCAAAAATGATAGCACGGTTACCTTTAATAATACCATGTCTGTAGTTCAGTGGGAAACAAGAGGGTTAGCATTTGGTGCAGAAAAGCTCAAGGCTTTTTACAGGAAACAAAAGTTAATTCCAGTTGTCAGATTGCGCATATGGTTTTGAATCATGTCATAACGGTGCATCGTTTGGAAACGTACAGATTCTTACCGCTGCACAACAGCACTGTGTTCAAACAGAGCCTAAATAGCTAAATACAGCTCTTCTGATTTTTACTTTTACTTTCATAAACAGAAGCTAATACGAACATTCCAACTTCTATAAACCATTTCTATCAACCACTACTTTTCGTATTCACATATTATAACATACTTTGTATTTTATTATATCACAATTCCGTATGTCATATGGTGGTCAAAATATTATAGTATCTTTTATTACACCATCTTTCTTACATAACACACTATTTATCAGTTACTTTTATCAGCCATCACTATTCATCATCCACAGTCAAAAACTATCAACAAAAGCTAATATAAACAAGCCCACTATGTAATCTCACCCTGCTCAATAGTATAATAATATTTGCACCAAAAGCTAGAATTTGGAGTGCAGTGAATCTTTACCAAGGGGGCAATTATTACCATTTTGCATTCAGCATGCCATTTGAACTGAAAGTATCACGGAACTCGATTCCTGGCACAGAATATGAAAGAGAAGCAATTTCATTCAGAAAAACAAGGCTCCTGCTCTAGTCTAACAATCTATTCAATGCTGAACCATTTACAACATACAATGTGACATGGGCGTTACATAGGGGTGACCACGTTGTCTACACTACTGAAAGATATGTCCTAAATTATGGTGCCAAAATTTCCACCGAAGAAAGCTATAGTGGTCAGAAGAGTGCGCAAAGTATTTGCATCATGGGCATACTACCAACAAGTATGCCATCACAGCATCTCCAAATGCTGGATTCTGAACTCCGGTACTGAACAAAATGGCCCAATAGATATGATTTGATTCCAAGAGCAGTGTTCATCCATCCATATTCTGATATCTTTGCACAGGATCAGTCACAAACAATGATATGATGAGACCTGTGAATTAACATCCCCAACATTGTCGCCGATCCATGTAATGGATGTTCCAATTCTGTTATTGCCCTACTTCGCGCCCAGGTTCCACATGTCTTTACATGTTTCATGTTTCTGAGTCTGACATCCAATCTAGCAGTCACATGTATTCATCATCCATTCCCAGCTTATAACTGCAAAGCAAGGTCTGGCTGTTGTGCTTCCAAATTGATGCCTGAAGACTGTCGAGCTGGTGGTGAACCTGGCGAGGGGAACCCGATGTTCAAGTCTGGGCGGAGCACATCCTTGTTTTGCTTCTGTTGCATGTGCGGAACCAGCCCTTGCCATTGTGGTTGGCCCTGTGGTCTCGGGAAATCTGTCTGCACCAACTGGGGGAATATTACCAAATCCTTGTTTTGAACTGGACTTTCTCTAACACCCTGAACAGGTTGTCTAAAGAACTGAGAAACAGCATTTATTTTTGGTTCATCATCAGGATGGACATTTGCAAATGGCATCTTCCAACCAGAATTATTATTATTGTCATGAAAAGTCCGACTCACAATGGTTGGTTTGCTCTCTGAAGAAGCACCAAATGAGATCCAAGATTGAGCCACTGGAGAAGATGGAATGCTCTGATTCTCCCTGACAGCTGCTGGAAATGCAGAGAAAATGTTCTGGGGAACATCATGTCCTCTGGTTGGTACATTTACTTGGCCATGTATTGCAGTTGATCCCATTAATTTTGCATGGTCATTGATATTCTTTTGTCCGCTCGCATTCATGGCAAAGCTGGTAGCATTTACTGGTTGATTTTTAGTGATGAATCCAATGCTGCTCATTGGTCTGGTTTTGTCGGAAGTTCCAAACTTCCCATCACCAGGTCGTCCATGGTACACCCATGTAGCCTCATTTCTGGGCTGTGGTACAGCTGCTTCTTGTGACTGGAAGAAGGGTTTAGGCTGCCCATTAGTATGGTTTGGGGAAGGCACATCATGCACACCAGAAGCACCTTTGGCACCCTCAAGCCTCTGAGGTGCCATTTCAAGTGGGTGGGTGCTTTTAGATGATTCACTTTTTCTCATTTGATGAGTTCTGATTGCTTCGGGTGGTTGGAAAAAGGGTCTAGGCTGGCCAGCCATTTTGTTCAAGGCAGGCATATCAAGCACACTAGAAGAAGCTACTTTTGAACATTCAGACCTCTGTGGTTGCATTTCAAGAGGGCGGGCAATGGAGGATAAGCCACCTTTCCTCATTTGTTCATTGGTTGTTCTTTTGGTCTTTGCAACACTTCCAGCCACTCTATCATTCTCATGCAGTGATAATGCATCAGTGTTCCTGTGCTGGGGTTCAGCAGTAACACCAAATAATCTTGGTTTAAATTCTGGACTCTCAAGTGGACCAGACACTCCAACTACGTTATTGCCAGTGGTTATCCGATTAAGTAGATCCTTTGGATTAATACTTTCTGTTGGTCTGAGCCTTTCATTATCTCTAGGCAGAGAGGCATTCCTTTGTACATTCGCCCCAGAGCTAATCAGACTTCTTGATTGATCTTGCACGACAAGAATAGGAGGTAATAGTGGCTCATATTCTCCAACCCAACCACGTCCAAACCTTACTTCAGTAGGTAATGCCTGCTGAATGCGTTCAGAAGCAATTCTCCAGCCTTGAGAACCAAGTGAACCGGCAAAACGAGCCAGACTTCTTGCATATGAGTGCTCAGCATCAAGTCCAACCTGTGAGGTCACATTTAAACATATGAGCTAACCAGCGAAACAATTTACTCCCAAGAAATATAGATCAGTTAGACTTGGATTTAATCAGATGCATTAACATACACTAATGAGCTCTTTTGGCTCCGCAGAGAAGACATCAAAAATTGGGTCAGCTTCCAATGAAGGCTGTTCTTCAGATGTATCATAAGTTTTCCGTCTAGTCTCATCTACCACAATTGACTTGTAGCTAGGCTTTGCTGAATAATCCCTGGCTGAAAAGTGAAGAATAAAGAATGTCAGTAAAATTGGACTAAGTCGGGCTGGTATTAGCATTTAGTTATACAGCAGTAAGAAGGTAGTGAAGAGCTGAAAAAAATTGTTAGCTATGTCATTCCTCCATATAACACTTGCAAGCAAGGTTCCGAAAACCGGAACCGGAAGAAATCCCGGTCGGCGGCCAGTAAAGGTAACCGGGCGGTTACCGACCGGTAAAGGTAACCAAGCGGTTATCGGCCGGTTACCGGAAAAACCGGTCACAATTTGAAAATCAAATTTTAAATTTTGAGATGTTTTGACACCGGTAACTGGAGAACCCGGAAAAAACCAGCCAAAATTCAAAACGTTTTTTCGGTTACCGGTCTCCACCGGTAAAAACGGTAACCGGCGGTTACTGGCCGGTAACCGCCAGGATTTTGAACCCTGCTTGCAAGATATGCAACTCAATAAAGCTTTATCAGTTATCTTGGTAAACATTAAGCATTTTAGTACCAAACTACCACAAACCTGAATAGTTCACAGGAACCCCACATACAGCAGATATAGCATATACAAAAATGACCATAACCTTCCTAAATGACTAGTTTCCTTTTGATGGGCATTCTTCATTTATCCACATCGTAGTGTTGCTAGTTTCCTTTTGATGGGCATTCTTCATTTATCCACATCGTAGTGTTGCTAATTGATCCATTCTAGTGACTAGCATGGCAGTTAGGTCTTTTAACTAATTGAAAATTCTAAATGACAAAGTTCTAATTGAAAATTGCAAGGCAAGGCCACCAAATTAATGCATAGTATGGTAGTTAGGTCTCTAACTAATGGATCACTTCAGTAGAGAGAAGATGATTCAGCGAGACAAAAAAAATGATACCTGAAATATCATCGGCCTTCTCAGATCTGATCTCATCCAGTGGAGAACTGATATCTTTATCTAAAAACCCATTGGCTACAGTGCAACCTGGGGGTTCAGCGGCATTAGCCTGTGACATGCTTAAGCCATTAGAGCCATCACCTGCAGAAGCAATGGTTGCAGCAGAAACATCTGAACCCAGGGCATCTTGATTATTCATGCAAACTGGCTTCTTAACAATCTCTTCATTGCAGGAGTAACCTAGATCATCTTGCCCATCTCTGCAAACAGGTTGCTCAGCCAATTCTTTTTGGCGCGAGTGGCCCAGGTCTTCTCTATTTCTGCAAATGGGCTTCTCAACCAGTTTTTTTGGGGATAAGGGGCCTACATCTTCTCCATTTGTGCGAATGGGATTATCAACTGGCTCTTTGTGGGATGAGAAAACTGGATCTTCTCCATTTCTGCAAATTGGATTCCTAATGTGTTTTTTCTGGGGTGACAAGTCATCTTTTGAACTCCTGGAAGTGGGTTTCTTGACTTGCTGTTTGTGACGATCATATTCTGAATTTTTGAAAATGGCTTTCCTGTGTTGCTCTTTGTGGAATGAGGAGCTTAGATCACCCTCTGAATTTCTGGAAATAGGTTTCTTAGCTTGCTCTCTGTGGAACGAGGAACTTGCATCATCCTCTGAATTTCTGAAAAAGGGTTTGTTAACTTGCTCTTTGTGGAACGAGGAACTTAAACCATCCTCTGAATTCCTAGAAATGGGTTTCTTAACTTGATCTTTGAAGAATAGATCATCTTCCGAATTTTTGGAATTGGGTCTCTTAACTTGCTCTTTGCGGAACAAGAAGCCTCGATCGTCATCCGAATATCTCAAAACAGGCTTCTTAACTGGTTCTCTATTGCAAGAGTTTGGTCTAACTTTCTGTTCACTCTTTATTTGGTTTTTTGTAGGTATGCCCTCGTCTCTCAGTTCCTGAAACTTTTTTCTTGCCAGCTCTTGTATGGAATGGGCCTGCATGAATAAGCATAGCAAGAAACATTCAATACCAATTGCCAAATGATGTTATCATAAGTGCATTATTATTTATAAAGACTGTTTGCATACCTGTCTAAAGTAAATTGTATCAGGTGCATTGTACTGCATTGCATTGCTGCAAATTAAGAAAACATCATCCTGCAATTTAAAGAAGCATATCACATAAACTGCTCAATTTTCTAAGTGCAATTGTACTCATCATTTGATAGATATATCTAGCACTTGGCCTTACCAAAAGAGAGAAAGGGAATAAGAAATTAACCCAGAATGGAAGTGTTTTGCCTTTCTGAGACAAATTTGTAAACCAAAGCACAGGTTCCATTCATTCAATTAACCAATGAAAACAACATAGTAGATTTCTGACATTAGATTTGTTAATTATTTGTAGAAAATGAGCTTGGAAAATTTTTAGGCTATTAGGCTCATATGCTATTAGACTTGTTGACGGTAGGAAGTAGGAACAGGCCAATCCATCAGACATCATATGCTATTAGGCTCCAAGATTTATGAGATTAACATTGTTACTTTAGATCCATCACCAAATAAGGAAGGCGTAAGTTTAATGCGATGAAAAGCAAAGGTTCCATGTCAATCTCATTACACTGTCCGAGTGGAATAATCTAATTTACAATACAAAGCACTATGATTTCCATAAAAGGCTAGCATCACGCCCAGATAATACCTTTTAGTATCTGAAGCTAACAAAGTACCTTCTAGAATTTCAAGAAAACAGGCCAGCACAACTTGGCTCAGTCTACAGTCAACATAAGGCTTGCTGTCTGAATGTGATTTGTCAAGCTAGCCTTCCTCAAGGTTAATGAACTGCAGTGAGATGGGCTCAGATTGTTTTGGCTTCCTTGATAACCCTTCACTGTCTATGACAAGAGGATAGCATCTTGGTACCAGGCAAGCAGTACCAAACAAGGCATGCCTAGGGCCTTAGGTCCTATACAACTAGTATATCCTGTAGTCTGGACTCTTTCACAGTTGCAGACAACGGTGGCCATACACTTACTGGTTTGACTAGTAATCACTAACGGTTCCAATAATATTGGTACAGTGCACAGATATTGGGATAGACATAAAAAACCTTACAACCAAACCAATGAATGTTAACTGCAAATTATTGAAAAAAAACTGTCATCTTTTTTCTCAAGGGAGAAAAGTATAATCACTATTTTAACCATTTGCATGAGGCAGCATTTATAAACAAACAATAGTGTGCACGAACTTTAGCAAGATTCATAATGGAACAGTTGGAACAGACAGAGTAATGGCCTAATCCTGGAGTTGTCCACTTTCCACGAGTGCAGAAATGCCAGTGGAAAGTTGAGATCTAGAAATGTAACTATAAACCTGAGATGAATTGGATAACTCGTGCTATGTTGCTGCATTTGTCAAACTACGCTACAAACTTGATGCTCTAAGGTAAAGGAAACGTATCAAAGGTTGCTTCTTGCGTTGCATAGAACCTTGTAGGTGAAATTCACTCCCAGACAAATATAGTATGAACCGAAATGCCCCACTCTCCCCAACTACAACATCCACTTAAGCAACCAACCAACAAATGGCAACACTCCATTCGCAACTCGCGTTCTACTTCACTAGCTAAACATACGACAAAAGCTTGAAGTCTGACCTCGAATTGCTCGAATGAGCGATATGCATTCCTGGCAAGCTTCCTCCTGACGGTGCCGAAGTCCATTGGGTGCTCAATCACATCATGGTAGTCAGGCAACTGCATCAATCAAAACAACCATGGCACCATCAACACTCAATAGCTCCCCCTGATAAATTAGCAACTCCAACAAGCATGACAAACGAACAAACGCCCTCACCTCCTCCAGATCCACTGGCTCCGCAAATACTCCGTACGTGTCCTTCCTGCAGAATCAAACAGTGGCAGAAGAAATCGAGCTCATTAAGTCTGAACCAAATCCCATTTCGTGTAAACGTAAAAGATGAGAAACACGCACTTCTGCAGCTTGTCGAGAATCATCTCCAGCGCCTTCCGGTCCGGCAGCGGCGTCGTCCTCGCCGTCCCTAAATCCACCGCAAAAAAAAATCAATTTCTTCTCTTAAAAAAAGGCACAAATAATCACATCATCGAGCAGGAAGAGATCAGCAAACAGCAAACAAACCGAACCTGGCACCGGCAGCCGCTTCGTCCGCGGCGCGCTCGCGGCGTCGCCCCTCCCACCACCAACCTGAGAGAAGAGCAGATCTCGCGTTAAAGAACCAGCTGCACAGTGAAGCAAAGACAAGGCCGACCACTAAACCGGCGGCATGGTTCACCTCGTGATGGCGAGATCTGTCGCCGCGCGACTCGATCCGGCGCTTCTTGGGCGGCTTGACCCGCTCCGCGCCGCCGCTGCCGTCGTCGGCCGCCCCCTCCTCCCCGTCGGAGGATTCCGAGTGCAAGGGGGGAGGTGGGCCCCGGCGGTGGTGCTGGTCCGGGGGGAGCTGGGAGAGCTTGACGACGAGCTTGAGCTTGCGCCGGCGGCGGTCGGAGGTGGAGGTGCCGGCCCCGCCGCCTAGGCCGCCGTCGGAGTCGGAGCTGGACGGCTCCGGCGACGGCCTCCGGTGGTGGGGGCGGGACGGCGACGAGGAGGGCGAGGACGGGAAGGGGAAGAAGTCGTCGACGAGCGGGCGGGAGGACGGGGCGGCGGCGCGGCGCGGGCGGAGCGGGCGGCTGCGCGGCGGCGACGGCGAGCGGCGGCAGGGGAGGGGGTGGGGCACGGCGCCCCCCCTCCGGCGGGCGGGGTGGTTCCTCTCCGGCGACGGCGACGGCGGCATGGCTGCCGCCCGCTTCTTGGCCTCCTTGGGGTTTGGTTCTGGCTTGTCTTCTGTCTCTTTCTTTCTCGCTCGCCTTTTTTTTTCACGGCTGCTTTTGTTTGTTTAATTCCATCGCTTGCGTCTCTGTGTCTCCATCTCTCTCCCACAGTCTCTCTCTCTCTCTCTCTCTCTCTCTCTCTGCTGCCGCTCTCTCTCTCTCCTCCGACGGGAAGACGATGGGTGCGTGGGCTCGGTCCATCGAACGGCACAACTATTGCTGCGCATTGAATTAGCGAATTTTTTGTACGGATAATCCATTTTTTATTCGAAATTACATAAATATACCCGCGGGAAAATTTTTTACAAAAATAGGCTCCAGTCGCCTAATGGTTGGGCGACTGGAGGCGTTCGCCCAACCACACGGCGACACAATATATCTCGCTGCACAGTAGAGCGATTGCATTAAATCGCTCTTCCGTATGGCGACTGGCATGCAGTCGCCATACCGTTAGGCGACTGCCATGCAGTCGCCATCCCGTTAAGCGACTTCAGGTAGCCCCCCGTGATTGTTTTAGAATTTGTGAATTTTGTAACGTTGAACCGGTAAAAAATACGGTGAAGTTGTAATAAAAGTTTATGTTCATTGTATATTGTAGGTGTGTAAAAAGTTTTTTAATTTTTTTTTTTGAAAGATTGAGTAGAGAACGATCGATACATACACTGTTAAGTGAGATAGTTTATATGCGGAAAGAGATGATAGACTTATGTAAATATAAATAAACTTCATAATATAACTGTGAGTAACATGGCGCATGTATTTTCATTACATGCATAACATATATAGCATCTGCAGCACGCCTCACTGGTCACCCTGCTGTGCCCCGTCACCGCGCCCGCGTCCTCCCATACGGCCTCGCTTGGCCCTCCTCCGGTGCAACGGATTAGGACGATCCGAAAAGGTAAAACGAGGAGGAGGGTGTCTATCCCGCCCCTGCGCTGGTGGAGTCAGCTGCACCTCTGGCTGTGTAATCTCCGGTGCACCGGGGAGGGCACTGGCAGAAAGAACCTGCGGTGCGACGTCGGGCGACGGCGCGAAAAACTGGTCCACATCCTCCTGGCCTGGGGAGACGCCGTGCTGGTAAGTACCTGCAATATTAATATCGTTAGTGCGTTGCATGTCGTCTTCGGATAAACACGGTATAAGACCCTATGCGTACCCGTAGCTGGCGCCATGGAGGAGGCGTACCCCCTGCGTGGGGAAGACAGGGGTCTGCGTAGGAGGCGTGAAGTGAACCGGTGTAGGAGGCCCTGCCCAGGCTGAACCCCCTGGCTGCTCCGGGTGAGGTGGTGGAGGACGTGTCCACGTAGGTGCACCATAGTAGTGCCACGCTGGTGGAGGTGGCACAGGTGGAGGTGGCACTGGTGGACGAGCAGTCGTAGCGGGGGGCGTGGAGACCGCCGGTAGCCTCGTGCAGGACAGTAGGCTAACGATACGTCTACACCCCTCGTGCACCCGACGCGCAAAGCTGAGGCCCTCCTCATGGGTCAGCTGCGCACCACTGGCGAGCCTCTCCAGTACTGTGCCGGACTCGGCGTATAGGTCAGAACCGACGTCAGCCTGGACACAAAGACATAAAATGGTACAACATAAGCGATAAGGACCTGCACGTGCTGCTCCACAAAAACTCGGTACGCCCGCGTGACCTGCACGTGCGCGAACTGTACCTGCAAGAAAGACAAGTTGTTTACAATGACGATCGTCAATAAGAAAGAAATAGTTAACTGTGATAAAACTTACTCGGCGACGGCACCACATAGAACCCATCGTCGGCCGGTCGACTTCTCCCCCCGGATACATCTCGGGCCCGTACGGACCCACGTCGTCTAGCACAGGTCGTCCGACGCTTAAGCGCTCGAACGACCACAACTGTAGTAGCAGGGGACAACCCGTGAGGATCGAGTTCGGCTTGACCCTCGTGCACGCATCGCACAGCGCGCGGTACGTCGCGGCAAGTACGGCCGATCCCCAGCTGACCTGGTGGGGCTCGCCGTCAGCGATCGCCCTCGCATAAGCGATAAGGCGCGCATCCACCGAGTTGCCGTGGCTGGTGGTGAAAAGCACCCAACCAAACAGCCACAGCACGTACGCCTCCAGGTGCCGCGAGACCTGCTGATCGTCTGCCTGCGGAACCATGCGCTCCACCTGAATGCAAAAAAGTTGTTATTAGTACGTAATACCACAAAAAAGAGCTTCGAAGATACGATCGATTTTATATACCACGTACCCGGTACTGTCTGAGCCACCTCAGTGTCGGCCCATGGGTCTGCGCCTCTCCGAACACGTGGTGGTCAGCGGCCGGTGGAACGATACCCTCGAATCTGCCGAGCAGGTCAGCGCGCCAGTCGGCCGGGGCCTCCGGTAGGAAGGCAGCGTCTCCCGCGATCGGAAGCCCAAGAAGCAGGGACACATCCTGCAAGGTCGGCGTCATCTCCCCGAATGGGAGGTGGAAAGTGTGCGTCTCGGGCCGCCATCGGTCCACCAAAGCCGTCAGTAGGGAACGGTCGAACGGAAATCGTCGTGATCGATCCCCGCCCGCCTCGTCCCCGCCCTCGTCCCCGCCAGCGGCTCCATCCTCCTCTGTGGCCTGCACCATCCGGGCAAGAGGGAGTAGCCCGGCATCCCGCAGCCTGCAAACAAAGTGAAGGTCAGCACGGAACGAACTAACGGTCGCACTAAACGCTGGAATAGTGCTCACCTGGCAGTCCAACGAGGGTCGAGTCCCCAGGCCACGCGAGGTGTCCGTGTCCGGACCACTCCCAACTGAGGCGGCTCGTCCGTGCTCCCCGGTGGCGGCACTAGATGGGAAGCGCGATGAGAGCGGTCCACGTGCTCGTCCAACAGCGCGAACCGCCACTCCGAGTCACGTCCAGCACGAGTCATACCTGCAAAATTTGTACAATACTTTCAACATTCAATTTTCTGCATCTAAATTTGTACAATAATTTCAACACTAAATTTTATACATCTAAGACTGTACATTAAACTTGGTACATCTAAATTTCTACATCTAAACTTGTACATTATACTTTCTACATCTAAATTTGTACATTAAATGGTACACAAAATTTATAAACTAAATTTTCTAAACTTTATTTGTAAACTACATTTAGTACACAAAATTTGAAAATTAAATGTCTAAATTATATTTCTATATTTAATTTCTAAACTAAATTTTGAAACTACATTTTCTAAACTAAATTTGTAAACTAATTTTCTACACTACATTTTCTAAACGAATTTTCTAAACTAAATTTGTAAACTAATTTTCTACACTACATTTTCTAAACTAATTTTCTAAACAATATTTCTAAACTAATTTTCTACACTACATTTTCTAAACTAATTTTCTAAACTAAATCTCTAAACTAATTCTCTACACTACATTTTCTAAACTAATTTTCTAAACTAATTTTCTACACTACATTTTCTAAACTAATTTTCTACACTAACAAAAAATATAACACGAAAAATTACCTGAAAATCGCGCACTCCCCCTCCTCTTCTCCTCCTCTCCCTCTCCTTCTCTTCTCCTCCTCTCCCTCTCCTTCTCTTCCCCTCCTCTTCTCCTCCTCTCCCTCTCTTCTCTGCGACGGCGGCCGAACGAAGGACCGCGCTCGGCCTGGCCGAGCGCGGTATATATCTCACTACAAGTCGCCGAACCGTTGAGCGACTGAAATGCAGTCGCCTAACGGTTGGGCGACTGGATGGAAGTCACCCAACCGTGGGGCGACTGCAATTAATCGCCCAACGGTTAGTAGATTCATTAAATGTCGCCGTGTGGTTGGGCGAACGCCTCCAGTCGCCCAACCATTAGGCGACTGGAGCCTATTTTTGTAAAAAATTTTCCCGCGGGTATATTTATGTAATTTCGAATAAAAAATGGATTATCCGTACAAAAAATTCTTGAATTAGCAGTGTGATCTTCCCGCTCTCTCCGGCCGAGATGGATTTTTAAACGAGATTTTTTAAGATGAGTTCTATTAATTAATTACAGTATACAATATAATAATTTCATTTATATCGATCAAAATCACATACGAATATCTCTCTATAAATTTCTCTATAATCTGTTGCTATTAACGAGTCAAAACTAAAATCCATTAGTAAAAGTTAATATAAACGTCTCCTACTAAAGATATAAGTAGTGTTGATTTACAGCTAATTTAAACTTTCGTTATGAGTATTATCTTAACAAAAATAGTTTTAATATTTATGCATTAGATCTCATGTACAACGTCACAAATGTAAAGCAGTTGAAAACATGCAATAATATTATTTTCTTTTCTTTGGTGATGAAAGGGTTACGAGTTATTTCTCTACAGTGAAATAGACGCTTTTAGTCAAACACGTGTAAAGCCAATGACGTTGTTATTACTAAGAAATAGTTAAGGTATTTTTGGATTTATGCTGAAAAGTTACGACTTCTTGAACGTTGAAACAATGGTTGGCGTTGACTATAACTAAAGGAAAGTTTGGCTAGTTTCTGCACTATGCAAGCTCCAAGTCGTTACATTAACACA
Organism: Dendrocalamus latiflorus; assembly: GCA_017311315.1. Taxonomy (NCBI): domain Eukaryota; kingdom Viridiplantae; phylum Streptophyta; class Magnoliopsida; order Poales; family Poaceae; genus Dendrocalamus; species Dendrocalamus latiflorus. Next base: position 20,653,673 of record CM029671.1, on the reverse strand, counting down.
GAAGCTAGTAAGAAACAGAGAAGCGTCATATGGCATTTGTCTTGAATTATTCATCATGGTATGATACTACAGTGACACATACTTACATATAATATACGGAGATTTTATCTACAGTGTTATCCGACTCAACTTAATTACATAAGTTCATGACGATACATAGTTAAGTTTTAAAGAAACTAAAAATACTAAATGCTAAGCTACATTCATTTTTATTTTTTAAATGAACTAAAACTCAACAATGGCATCAATTGCACAATTAATGCCAAACAGACCAGCTAGAATAAAACCACCTCGTAAAGTAAATATGCACATAGCAAAAGTTACTGTTTACAGCATGGAGATCTGTCATTTCCCATGACCAAGTAATTGAGAAGAGGAAAAACCTGCTCCAACTATATAGCACTAATATTTTTACCAATAAAAGCCCTGATAAACTCGGCTTCGGCTTCGGGCTTTTGGTTTATTTTTCACTATTTATAAGTTTCGTCTTTTTCCGAACTTTTGGCTTTTTGTTGAGCTTTTTTACCAATTCTTTTTTCCCGTATTTGTTTGTATTATACGTAATGGGCTAACATATTTTTTATTTTTAAATTTTTTTAAATTTAATTATGCTAAATAAGCCTCTGTCAATTACAGTACTTTTTTCAACCAGCTGCAGTGTTTTCAGCCATAAGCCACGAGCTTTTCAGCCGAACCGATCACACCAAAGATACACCATGCAAGTAACGGAAATCAAAGGCTCCAAAACAGCGTGAGATGAGGTCCTCCGAACGGGTTTCTCGGGTTTTGGTCCATGGTCGTGGTCTACGTGGGTGCGAGACCGCGTCGCTTTCACACGCTCTCTCTCTTGTTATTTTTCCCTTTCAATCTTTTCTGACAGCGTGACAATTTCTGGCCCTTTTATATTCGATATAAATCCATTCCCGTCCTTGCCGGGGTCCATTTTCCCCTTTCCCACGTGCCCTGCTACGGGCACACGCTTTACTTTACCCTAGGAAATTTCCATGGTTTCCTCTAGGGAATTTGCATGGTTTCCTCTCATAATTTTATAATGCTTTTTTAATTGTTCGTTGACTAGAGCTTCAAATATTATTGGTTTTTAATTTCCTTGTTTTATAATCGAGCGAGAAATCCCCAAAATTTAGGATCTTGGCTTTTGGTTTCCTTGTTTTACAATTAAGCCTCAATTTGAAATACAAGATTTTTGATATGCTCTCGTAGAATTGAACTTTTATGATATAATTTAGTGTTCCAAATAGGACCTAATATGATACTCCTTTTGGTCACAAAAAGTGAGGCTTTTGATCTTTTTAAAGCCAACAAGATTCTCCTTTGACCACTAAATTATCTTATCATATATTTGATAAAAGTTGTAAAGTGCAATACTATGAGGGTATTTTTTACAATAAATTCACTCGGATCAATTTTATATATTTAAGTCATATGTTTTAAACAATATATTTGGTCAAAATTAATAGGGTTTAACTATACGCATTCTAGGATGTCACTTTTTTTTATGATAGGAGGGAGTAATAGTCTAAATAAAAGCTGATTTAATGCTATAATGTGCATATGGCTAAAGGAATCACCGACTTACGCTAGCAAGGTTTGGCCCAAGCTCAATGGGCTAGTCAAGCTAGCTCTTTGTCTGGTAGAGTTGCTTCAAGTAGGTAGAACACAGTTGATCATAATCGGATTGCACTAGCTTTTGCCTGATTAATCTACCTACGAGTCAAGCCTCATAAATGTCAAGCCTTGCCCTAAAAACTTAGGCTAAGCCAGATTTGTTTGGAGTTAGGTCTAGATACGATAGCATAGTATTCTCGCGGGCCGGCTTCGTTAAAAGCAAACCTGATAAGTAAAATGGGAAATGCAAAAGGCAGATGGCGATGATGGTTTTCTTACAAGGATATTAGGATTTCATTATGTTATTTGATACACATAATCAACAGACGTAGAGAAAAATTTTAAAATATGAGGACTAAATAATATTTTGTAAGTGAATCAAAGAGAACAAATATTGTAATTTTCATACAGTCCATAATTTAAAAGGGCAAGTGCAAATTATGAACTCATAATGTGCAATGTTTAGCGTCCGGTAAAATTTCCTGGACTTCATTTGTAAGTTATGAAGCCATGAATAAACCTTATATTATTGCTAAAATCATTTCTATGTTTTTAATATGTTTTTTCTTTTTCAGCGATGATAATATGTTTTTCCAGTATTATATGAGAACCTATCCAGAGAATTTAAAAAGTGAAAGATCGATTCACACTAAGATAGGCAATCAGAGGGGGGGGTGAATGATTGCGGAAGCTAAAAATAAATTTTAAGACTCTCCCCTAAACACAAAACCTATTTAAGCCTCATTTAATAATTCTGGACAGAATAATGTATCCTTACTAAAACTGATCTCGATAAAAATCCGTAACTCCGATTAACCTCAAACTTTTTCAGAATAAACTAGAGACAGTTATTGAACTAACCCAACTGGAATTACGTCAATCGGAGCTCTAGATCTTGAGATATAAAATAAACAAGATCGCTGATGCAAATAGTGACGAAAATAAATTAAGCCCTAATTATGCAACTAAGCAAAATATGAGATCGCTTGCCTGACCGATGGCTGAACAATGTCGTGCGCTTCGTGATCAAAAAGATGCCATGCCAAAGAAAACGTTTGGCCACCCCAAAAGCCGTATATATATTTTTCTTCCACGGCTGCTCGGTACATCTCTTGCCATGCCACCGCATGCATATATATACACACACAGCCTAACTCCAACTAGGACTTAGAATCCTAATCCAACTCCAACTAGGACTTAGAACCCTAATCCAACTCCAACTAGGACTTAGAACCCTAATCCAACTCCAACTAGGACTTAGAATCCTAATCCAACTCCAACTAGGACTTCGAATCCTAATCCAACTCCAACTAGGACTTCGAATCCTAATCCAACTCCAACTAAGACTTCGAATCCTAATCCAACTCCAACTAGACCTGGGCCTTTTTACCTCAACTAAACTTTTGGCCCACTAATTTTCAAGGGACCCGAAACCCTTCCTAACACAGGTTTTTCACACTCACGACTTTTCTAACACGTCACGTGTCGAAGCCTCCAGGACCGCACCTCCCGTAGCTTCTCCACGTATCATCCACCTTCGATCTCCATGCGCCCCAAGCATGAGCCCGATCATCTCGTGACCTCCTTGACCGTCTGAACCTCAGATCTCCCCATCCTAGTTCCGGTCCACCTCGTCACCGACCATGATCGCCTCCATGCTCAACCTGCACATGCAAAGACCAAAGAACATTCTTCCGGCACAAGTTCGTCTCAACTTGGCCAACATCAGTCCGCACACATGCAACACAACTCGCATAACACCGCTAAACGAAATCACCAATTATTCATCATAACAAATTAACCATTGTCAATTATTCATCACCAAAATATCATAAATCTAGCCACATGGTCTAACAATCTCCCCCTTGATGAATACATTGACAAAACCACAAAATTGTATGATGAACTAGCTTCAAATAGATATAAGTGAAGAACTAAAGCCGAAAAAACATTTTAAACCATAAGTCTCAAATCTCTCCCCCTCAACACAAGAGAGGTAATTTTATTCTCCCCAAATTCTTTAATTTCTCGCAAAGCACACCAAATTTCTCCCCCTTTGGCAATGTAATCATCAAGAAAATTTAAAGAAAGAATAATTCTAAGACGGAGCAATGAAAGTAAAAATCAAGAAGTTTTGTAGATTATCCAAGTCATTGTGCATTTATTTAATAAAGCAACCAAGACATATTTTTGAGTAGAGCTATCTAGATCATATTAAGCCATATATCACATAGCAATGTCAAAACAAATTTTCAATATGATTAAGCAATTTATATCAATGACAGGCATATCAACAATGACCAAACCAATTATAGAGAGCACAATGAGATATCACAACGAAAAGTCAAAACCTAAAAATGAAGCAAATTTTAACTCTAGACGGGCTAGCAGTCTCATGTAACAACTTATTGCTTCACACTCAATTTTTAGGCATGTGGCATGCTTGTAGCATACTTCTTTTCATAATGACATACTTTTCTTCTTCTTCTTCTTTTTGATGGTGGCATGCTTGAAGCATACTTCTTTTCATTTTGCGCACTTTTGTGCCTCTTTTTTTTCACCATGGCATGCTTGAAGCATACATCTTTTCAATTTTTTCTTTATATACTCTCTTTTTTTAATAACATGCCAAATTGAGTGATCATAAGAATTGGAACATGAAACATGCAAGTCTCATAACCAAGAGTTAAAATAAGACTCACAATCAAGCTAATCCTTTTCGATGGACATCGCAAAGTAATAACTATAATTAATCTAGTCAAAATATTCCGTCATGTCATACTTTTAATTCAAATGTAGCAATTTAATTATAAACAGTCCTGATCAAAACTACACAACATATGAATAGATATGATAAAGAAAGCTCTACTACTCAATTGATTTCAATGACTTGGATTTGATGAGTTATTTGACAAGGATAATAAACAAAGCTTCCGAAATTTTTAAACAACAAGCTCCCCCTCAGAATAATCCCATAAGATGTAATACTCCCAACTCACTTCACAAAAGAGGAAAACGAGAAGTATCAAACGATTTCATGTGCAAATTAGCAACTTGAGAATTTAACAACATCACCTTTTCCACATGGTCTTTCAAAAAGTGAAATCTCTTCCAAACCATCAAAGGAGTGAAGAACCATCAAGTGTTGCAATCAAGTGATGATAAAAAAAACGGAACCCAATTTAGGTCATGTTCTCCATCCTTGTCAGCTGTTCTTACATGACAGGAAACATCGGTCTCACAGTATTGGGGTTAGTAAAATAAGATTTATGAATCCAGTACTGTGACACACGACGAATAGGAGCAACAAAGCTAGAACCAAAATCACGTGCATGTGGATGATTAGAATGCCGAAAAGAACGTGAATCATTTGAATTAAATCCCAATCTAGCATGTGAAGTAGATTTAAAGCCATCATGAAAGTTCTCAAAAAATATAGCTTTCACATTAGTTCTAGGAACAAAAGACATTGCATGTTTTTGTCTAAAAGCATTCAATCTTTTCTTTCTCTCTTTCTTGACACGTCTAAAGCAAAATTCATTCAAGTGTCCATCTCTTCCACAATAGGTGCAATGAAATTTAACATAACCAGAATTCTTTTGAGATGATGTGCTAGCACCTACATTATTATTTGATGAACTTTGCACAAAACCAGCAGATTTAAACACCATTTGATTTGGTTCATGTTTCACTTCAATTTTTCCAGGTTCAAGAGACTTAATAACCTTAGGAAGATTATTCTTGGCATGCTCAACAAAATTAAAACCTAAACCACGATTTTTCACATTTGTTTTTGACTTGTCTAGAATCATATTTAAATTTTTCTTGCCAAAAGAAAATCTCTCTAAAGTATCTTTTAGGCACTCATTTTCTTTAGCTAGAGTAGGACAAGTTGTGCATTTATTAGATTCATTCACAAGATTTTTAGAAGCACTGGACTGAGCCATTCTTTCTTTTTCAGCAAAATCATTAAGTTGTCTAGTTAAAACTTCTATTTCAATGTTAAGCTTAGGACAATTTGAGCAAGAAGATATCTCATGATAAAGCATCTGTTGAATTGTTTCCTGAGATGAGTTAAGTCTAGCTTCTAATAATTCACATTTAGAACAAGCTTTAGAATGAACATTTGAAATACTTGATTCTAAACATGAAGAAGAGCTAAACTTGAGCTTTTCAATTTCATCATTAGCACATTTCAATTTTTCATCACAAGAGTCATGTGTTAATCTTAATTCATCAAATTTAGCAGTTACATCTCTAAGTTGATCCATGTTTAAGGCATTAAGAGACCTAGCATTCTCTAACTCAGAATGTAAAATTTGACATGACTCACAAGATTCATCATCAGGAATTAAAACTCTAAGTCTTGCAATTTCAGAATTTAGAGATTCAATTAAAGTATCATATTTTTTAATCTTTTTATCTTTCTTTTCTAGCAAAGTACCAAGTTTAGCAACAGCTTTAGCTAAATCATCATAAGAAGGTTCTACCTCATTGTAGTCATCGCTGTCAAGATCATCATTGTCGGTGGAGCTTTTGCTACTTGCCATTAGACACAACCCAGTTAAAATTTTCTTACCTTTGGGAGTATCATCCTCGCTGTCCGTGTCCACATCACTCAAATTAATTTGTCCAAGAGCGGCAAGAACACGATGCACCACCTTGCGATTCATATAACCCTTCTTTTTATTCTTCCTTTTTTCTTTCTCCATCTCTTCTTGCTTCTCATTCTCTTCCCTTGCAAATCTTGCTAGAAATTTTGGACATTTGAGACGAATATGATTGAGATCACCACACTCATAGCACCTTTGAGGACCAAAATTTCCTCTCTTTCTTGATCTCACATTCTGTAAGGCTCTTGTGAAGCGTGTAGAAAGGAGTTCCAAAACATCTTCCGGGAGTTGCTCTAGCTGTTCATCGGTTAGTGAAGACAAAGAAGACAAAGCATAGCTAGTAGAAGAATTATCACCATTAGACTTGCTAGATTGTGAAGCTAAAGCAATTGATTTATTACCATTATTTTTTCTAGCAAAAACATCTAATTCATGAGTTTTCAATTTAGAATAAAGTACATCTAATGTAAGTGTACTCATGACAGTAGATTCTCTAATGGATGTAACCTTCATCTCCCATATCGACATATCTAATGCTCCAAGTAATTGACGTGCATTTTCAGCATCAGTATAAGTAACATTAACAGCACGTAGGTTACTAAGAATTTTATTAAAGCGGGCAAAGAGATCATCTATTGATTCACGAGGTTTCATCTCAAAACGCATGTAATCATTTTTGTACATGTCTTGACGTACCTCTTTAATAGTAGATAAACCCTCATGATAATCACACAATGCTTTCCATACCTCATATGCGGATTTAAGATGCACAACACGATCAAAATCACTCCTTCCTAGTCCTTGAATTATCAGGTTCCTTGCCTTGCTATTTGTCTCCACTTGTGCCATGTTCGCCGCTGTCACATCATCGTTCTCGGGCACTTGATAAGGCTTGTAGACCATCTCCCATATTGCAAAGCCTTGAGCTTGAATATATGCCTCCATCTTCGCTTTCCAATACTGAAAATCAACACCATCGAAAACACAAGGTTTTGTGGAATACCTATCCGTCGACATGTTTTCTAATCACCGGTTAAGATCAATTAGAAAAATAAACCTGCTCTGATACCACTTAAAAGATCGATTCACACTAAGATAGGCAATCAGAGGGGGGGTGAATGATTGCGGAAGCTAAAAATAAATTTTAAGACTCTCCCCTAAACACAAAACCTATTTAAGCCTCATTTAATAATTCTGGACAGAATAATGTATCCTTACTAAAACTGATCTCGATAAAAATCCGTAACTCCGATTAACCTCAAACTTTTTCAGAATAAACTAGAGACAGTTATTGAACTAACCCAACTGGAATTACGTCAATCGGAGCTCTAGATCTTGAGATATAAAATAAACAAGATCGCTGATGCAAATAGTGACGAAAATAAATTAAGCCCTAATTATGCAACTAAGCAAAATATGAGATCGCTTGCCTGACCGATGGCTGAACAATGTCGTGCGCTTCGTGATCAAAAAGATGCCATGCCAAAGAAAACGTTTGGCCACCCCAAAAGCCGTATATATATTTTTCTTCCACGGCTGCTCGGTACATCTCTTGCCATGCCACCGCATGCATATATATACACACACAGCCTAACTCCAACTAGGACTTAGAATCCTAATCCAACTCCAACTAGGACTTAGAACCCTAATCCAACTCCAACTAGGACTTAGAACCCTAATCCAACTCCAACTAGGACTTAGAATCCTAATCCAACTCCAACTAGGACTTCGAATCCTAATCCAACTCCAACTAGGACTTCGAATCCTAATCCAACTCCAACTAGGACTTCGAATCCTAATCCAACTCCAACTAGACCTGGGCCTTTTTACCTCAACTAAACTTTTGGCCCACTAATTTTCAAGGGACCCGAAACCCTTCCTAACACAGGTTTTTCACACTCACGACTTTTCTAACACGTCACGTGTCGAAGCCTCCAGGACCGCACCTCCCGTAGCTTCTCCACGTATCATCCACCTTCGATCTCCATGCGCCCCAAGCATGAGCCCGATCATCTCGTGACCTCCTTGACCGTCTGAACCTCAGATCTCCCCATCCTAGTTCCGGTCCACCTCGTCACCGACCATGATCGCCTCCATGCTCAACCTGCACATGCAAAGACCAAAGAACATTCTTCCGGCACAAGTTCGTCTCAACTTGGCCAACATCAGTCCGCACACATGCAACACAACTCGCATAACACCGCTAAACGAAATCACCAATTATTCATCATAACAAATTAACCATTGTCAATTATTCATCACCAAAATATCATAAATCTAGCCACATGGTCTAACAAAAAGTATTGTAGCTTTTGGCTTTTAGTTGATCGTAAGAGAGATTAAGAGGGTAAAGAACACTCGTGTTGAGAAACCACTCCGTTCAAAATGGCTCTTATAATTATTCCTATAAATAACTTATAAAAACTATTTTGAGAATTTACTCCATTTGAAACAGGGCCCTATGGTCATTGGCTCATCGTAGACAGTGAGAGGGTGGCTATTGATAGAGTAAAGCAGGGTACTATTCTGAAGCCATGCATTCTTTCTCGTTTACTTAACCTTCTCATTCTTGGCTATGCAGGTGAACTACGGAACTCTGTGTCTCACGATGGCGTCAGATGCTTCGTTGCCGTCTGAAAAATGACAAATTTTCTCAGCCTATCACGAACCCAGGATAGTAGTAGTTGCCATGTATCGACCGGCCAGTGCGGTTGTATACTTTGCAAGTTTGTGGCTTCAGTTGGCGGTAGAGACGGAGCCATTGCTCGGTGACTTCGGGCCTGTTTGGTAACAGCTGCGGTTTATAGCTTTTGGCTGAAATTTTTAAATTTTAGCTGTTTACGGTACAGATTACGGAGAGATATACTCATTTGCAATTTTGGATGGTACAGATGTTGGATTTTTAACGTGTACATCATTTAACTTGTAGACCCCGTCTTAAGAAAATACTCCGTTTGAAATTTAGATACTATAGCAAAAGTTAAAAGCCGCTGGCTTCGAAGGTAAAGAACAGGCCCGTCAACTGGTTGCTTGGACTCACTGGGAGAGCTCCGTTGAGTTCTGTTAATGCATAGTGGTATCTATTTTTTTGATTACTTGGTGTTTTATTTATAGGCTCCCGTGTTCGGCTGGTTCTGCCACTGGGAGGCAGAGAAATAGAGAAGCACTGGGGCAGCAAAAAATAAAATAAAATTCAGATAATTATTTTTCACGATATAGAGTGAACTGTTAAATTATTCCCAAACAAGTTGTCAAATCAGGCTATACAAGTATTTGACCTAACCAATAAATATCTGTACATTTGTCACAGTGGGGGTACAGTATTGATTGTCTGAGAATGAGATGGCCGAGCAACATGGGAACTTGCCCCACTCATTGAATGCCAATTATCAACTTGCGATGACTGGACTCGGAAGTCATTGAAACTGCAGCGTAGCGGTACGATGGACGGAGTAAACTCACTAACTCAGCTCGCTAAAGCAGGTTTTATTTAGGGTGGTCACCTGGGATTAAGCTTTTTAGCTTCCGCCTTTTAATTTCTGACTTCTTAAATTTTTTTACTTTTTCTCTTATATCTTTGTATTATTTATGATGATATAATTTTTTATATTTTAATTTTTTAAAATTAATTATGTTGAAAAGCTATCATCAGATACAATACAAAAAAAACTACTAAAATACCAAAAAAGCTAGAAGCTTGAGCTTTAAAATCCCAAATGAGCAAAACTCCAGTAGTATACTATGTACGAAGTAAGCACTGTACACGCACATTTACGTAAGTTCATACCCTCACACGTCTAGAAATACAGGTCTTATAGATAAATCCATGACCTCTTAAAGTTCAAACTGAGATACACTTGTAAGTACGTAAATATAGGTATCAAAATTTAAAACCTGGTGAATGTACTCGTATACCTCATGAGTCATGACTCTACCACCTCACTAAGGGATATAGTTACCGAAAATTAGACATCGATTGAGAATAAGGCTATAAAATCTAAAGTTAGCACTATATAATTGTACCGATATTTCACGCTACAGTCGTTCTACCTCGACAAGATAAAATTACGACACTCTTTTCGTCCGATACAACCAATTAATGACAGCATCAAAATGTCTTGAACTGCTTAATAACTTGCCATATGCTACGCTTCACCGAAACGTCCTAACACACGGTTAAACTTTTGTCCTTGTACCACATGCAGATCGAGTACTTCCATCCATATGATGTGCCGGGAGCTAGACTAGCTAGTGACCTCCAACGTGGAACGGATCTCGTACTCATGGTTCTATGCGAATTATGCCCGGTGAAAAACTATTTCGAGGCCCCCAGAACATTGTCGTCTGGTGGGGAGGTCCTTTTCATGACATGTCAGCGGTGGGCCCGGTGTGCCACCTGTCAGGGACTCACTGGTGGTGCTGCCTCGCGTGCACAGCCACGGCCCACGTGTACAGCGCCCAAGTTCTCTTCTCAGTTTCGACTGCAACTTATGACTTTTGATTAAAATTTTTAAATTTTAGTTGTTTACGATATAGATTATGGAGAGATAGATACTCACTTGCGATTTTGGCTGGTACAGATGTTGAGCTTTTAACGTGTAGATCGTTTAACTTGTAGACCCCGTCTTGAGAAAATACTCCGTTTGAAACTTAGGTACTGTAGCAAAAGCCAAAAGTCATAAGCCACAGCCGATTATACAAGTGTATTCTCTTTGATTGATAGCAATAAAAAATTATACAGGCGTATTCTCTTTGTTTTTTTAATATGTATAAACATACATGCGTGTTCGATGAAAAATAATTTGTATGATCTATAGAGAGTTTATATAATAAAAATGTTGCTCTTATGGTGGATTTACACTATGGTTTTCTGGGATTGGAATCCGTGATGTAGGGGTTATAAGCCTTAAGTTGATTGTAATAGCCAGTTGTGTCCAATATCTCAAAATAAAGATGTCAAAGTTGTGTGTCTTGTAAATTGTATAGAGTCAAATGATGTTATGTTCTTCAGTTTGTATATAAAAGGAATAGTATTTTTATCGGAGGGAACACTTTTTTCCCATAAGGTGTCTTGGTTATTTTATTCCCGCAAATTCTGTTTGATGAATCTTCGTATGTTTCCCGAAAATCTCTATAGGGGCCTCTCAAGTCTGAACCTAAGGACTAGCTTGGACTGAGCAAAACGAAGAAATTTTCCTAAGAAATAAAATTTTCTGCTGATTGATTTTGGGATATTCCAGCTACAATCGATCGATGTTAAACCATATAACTAAGGAAATACTATAAGAATATTTTGTTAAACCATATACCAAGCTGAAGCCATCATCTCAGGAGTTCACCCTTTGCAGGTTTGCTCGTCTAGCTCCCAAAGCCAGAGTGAGGAAGTCTAATGTCAAATTGTTGAAGAAGTTAAGCATTATTAGGAAGGATGGTGAACTGGATGAAGATATGATAGATGGCTATGCTAATCAACTAAAAGGGATTTTTTCGTAGGGTTACTTAGAGTTGCTTGCGTGTTCAGATGGTGCCTTATGGGACCTTGTTGCTGGTGTTTCTTAAACAGTTTCTTAAGCCTTCTTCTCCTTCAGAGTTTCTTAATTTGGTGTAGCTTGTTGCAGTAATAGCTAGTGTAGTTTGTTGTGTTATTCGGTATCCTGATGTGTAGGAGGTAGTGTAGTTAGGATTGTTTGGCGTTTTTCACCTCGGTGTGTCCTTTTTATAGGTGTTATAGGTCTTAACTCTTTTAGATCGGTGGACCAGTATTTATTTTCTCTTCTTTTTAAAATAAACATTAGAGCTTCTGCCCTTGTATTTTTTTTAAAAAAAGAAGATATTTGTGTAACCTACCATAGGTATTTACCATTGTCTCGCCCCGACTAAAAAGGCCTGCGTGTGAGAGGTACAAAGTTCTCCTACACCTTACAAATTTTTGGCTTCGCCGCTACTCGGGAGTTCTTCAAGAACAGATTTTGAAATAGAAAGAAGACCTTTGTTTAGCACATAGATCGGAATTTTTTTTCAGTTTTGCGAGATATTCCTTGATAATTTCCTACCACAATTTTCATGAAATTCTTGTGTTTGAAATATGACCTTAAATTGTAATCGTTAGATCAAGAACAAACCGCGGAGACCCTACAAAACCTACAACCCCCCAACAAAAAATGAACTCGATCTAGGGATCAGACTCCTAATAGTATTTTCTCGGTATCAACTTCGGCCAGAACTGCATGCCAACTGTGCGCTCCAGTTCAGTTTGACTAGGCTGAAGTTAGGCTTCCCCTTTCTGGCCCTTCTTTTCTTTCTGAATCCGGAAGAGAGAGATGGAAGAAAGAGAAGAGAAGCCCGAAGAGACCTCGGCTCCTTTTTTGGGAAAGGATGGGGGCGAGATGGAGCCCCTGCAGAACGGAACAATCATGTAGGAACGAGCTAAAATTGCCAGAAAAGGACGGGATTATCTCACACTTAATTGCCGATCGATCGAGATAAGATAGATACTGTGCTCCATGGAAAATCACCTAGCAATGCGCGGCTGATCGCTACGTATCATCATTCCATCGTTCCGACCACCTACACGGATAGCTTACCCTCCGGGCCCATGGGAAAAATTTGCTACGGGTAAGCGTAGTGTGACAAGTTGACGACATGGATGAATTAAGTTTAGGACAAATATTGATGAATGGACTAGTATTTACAAGAACATAACGTATGTGATGATTCTTTTTTTTAAAAAAAAAAACTCGAAACGTCTTCCTGCGTTCTGGCGCGCAAAAAGGGAAAATTTTGGACAGATTTCGTGAAAGTATACCAGGTGTGCCTTGAAGGCAAGAAGAGAAACAACTAGTGCTTTCAGCTTTGTCGTGATCACCTCCACTCCCAGACTACTACGACGACAGCCATTGAGCCATGTGCAGAGAGAGCCTTGAAAAACAAGGCCCCTCGCCATCGAAGTTGGGCAGGCGAGCAGCGAGCCGAGCTGCGTGCGGCACGCCGGCACCGAAGCGAAGCGATCGACGACACCTGCCCAAGCGCCACAAAATATGGTCGACAAATTTAACCACCATGCCATGCCAGCTAGGAGGTGGACTGATTCAGGATAGTTCTTGTGAGCTGTGACGGATGGTTTTTATTGTGTTTTTGATATGATGTATAGATAGTAGAGATATCGATATAAACAATATGCATATTGGTGGGTTCAAAAAATAATTTGAAGAAATAGTTTAAAATACCGCTTGAAATTAAAAGCCACCCAAAATCCTAAAAAGAACATACATCAGTGATTTACTTTCTTCTCTGCCTCCTCGCAAGCGCGTGGCCCCCATCAGCCATCAGGCCATCACCTCACTCAGTCACTCTCCCTTTAGTCTGAAACAAGCTGCGATTAGGAGCTCCTCGATCGAACCCCCTTAACCATGTCATGATGCTACCCTAATCACTTCACTGGACTGACAGCGTTATTGATTTATAGTAGTGTTACAGTAGTACAGTCAAAGTTAAGCACTAATTTAACCTTGACGGGCCGCATGAATGGATTAAAGCACGCATGTTTAGCTAATCGGCGCTTTGTGGTCATGCGGGAAAGGCGGGCCGGGCCTGTTTGACAACGGCTGCGGCTTATGGCTGAAATTTTTGAATTTTGGCTGTTTACGGTACAGATTACGGAGAGATAGATACTCACTTGCGATTTTAGATGGTACAGATGTTGGGCTTTTAACGTGTACATCGTTTAATTTGTAGACCCCATCTTGAGAAAATACTCCGTTTGAAAGTTAGGTACTGTAGCAAAAGCCAAAAATCGTCAGCTTCGGAGGAAAAGAACAGGCCCCAGCTCGTCTGCGGCGGAGAGAGAGAGAGAGATTGTTCCGTACATCGATCGGTCCATGTGCTTCCCTTTGCCGTGGAAATTGCTCGAGGAATTGCCCACCCACCCATGTGGTATGTTTTCGCGTGCCCCAATTCCGTCGCGTTTTCGTTTGGCATCGATGGGCACGGCAGGAAGCTTGGCCTGTTCGTTAGCCGCTGTTTATACGGTGCAATTTGCCGAATGGTACTTAAATGTTTTTTATTTGTAAATACTCAATTTTTTTTATCAATGGATGTTGCTCTGTGATCTATGTTATGCTTTATGATTTTGATTTTGTGATTTTTTTCTCCAGATGAACAATGTGATAATAAAGTAATCAATTTGTTTATTGTCATTGAGAGATGCAACATAGATGAACAAGTAGGGTTTTTGTTGTGTTCTTTATGTTTGGTTTGTTCCTCTTTTTTTACAAACTGGCATATCATTTTTTATATAATTTGATTTGTGTAAAAATAGTATATAATTGATGTAAAAAAGCTATACAGAAAAGAATAATCTATATTTGATCATTCTTTAATATATCACATTACATATTAATAACTAATGAGCAAACTAATGAAAGAAGATAGATATGCATCTAACGTCTACATAATTGAGTACTTCTTGATAAAATAGTACTTGAATAAGATGAAAGCTGACAGGATAATTTTATCCATTGGATCTAAATCTGAAGAAGTAAAATTTAAATACCATTTAGCAACAAAGCACTTAAAAGAACTCCTCAGACAGCGTCAGCTGTTTGCCTTGTTTCTACTGTACATCTAACAGTACAGTATTATGCTAAGACAATCAGTCTGGCCCACAAGACCATCGAAGTCCTCCTTTTCTTTTCGTGCATAATTGATATCTGAATCATCATGATTTTCGCGTCCACGATGATGTTTAGGCTTGGCAAGTCGCACGCTTGCCCCCATTCCCAGTCTAGACGGGTCGTCTCGTCGTACCATCTTGGTCCACGCTGAAGCTGGGCTGTCTGTCTCAAGCCGAGAACCATCGGGCCATCAGATAGATAGATGCCTTTTACTTCTCTTCGTCTCATAACTTTTAGCTACAATTAATAATTTTTCTCTAAATTTTTTAAAAATAATAATAGGTGATAAAACTACCAATATAGATAACACATATAATTTTAAAGAAACGATTTTAAAAATCTATTTATAAAAACCGTTTAATTTATTTTGAGTTTTAGAGAAGCCAAAACAACATAGCCATACGTAGACAGGTGACTGTGTACCAGATAGTGTGAGCTATACAGTACTTAATTAACCAGACCTTGGTGCCTTGGAGACATGACACCCATATAATTATTAACTTGCACTCATTTCACTTAGGCCCTGATCAACTCGGCTTCGGCTTCTGGCTTCTGACTTATTTTTCACTATTCATAAGTTTCGTCTTTTTCTGAACTTTTGGCTTTTTGTTGAGCTTTTTTGCCGGTTCTTTTTTTCCCGTATTTGTTTGTATTATACGTAATGGGCTAACATATTTTTTTATTTTTTATTTTTTTAAAATTTAATTATGCTAAATAAGCATCTGTCAGCTACAGTGCTTTTTTCAGCCAGCTACAGTGTTTTCAGCCATAAACCACGAGTTTTTCAGCTGAACCGATCACCACCTTAAGCCATCATGTTTCAACGGCAACAACCTAAGGCTTGATTTATTTTGTTCATATCTTCTGTGTTTTGCTGAATTCAATAAGTTACACAGGTATACGAGCCTAGTGTCCATGTGCTCACCTTTTCCACATTTCTACTTCCAATACTTTCATTACTATGGTGTTGGATTGCACTACCCATGGATGCCTTCTATGCATTTGGACATCGCCCAGCTAAACACACAAGATGACAAGACTGCACAGTGCAAGAACCATCATGCTTTCAGTTTTTTTTAACTTGGAGGATAAACTGTAGAATAGGTTACATGATCTACAAATAAAAATGTTAAATAAATTTAGGGGATGTACTTTCCTTGATTAAACTCTGCCAAGGAAACTAAAGTTATGTTCCGCTAACCTGCAAATTACATTTTACTATCCAAAGCTGTTCTGTGATGAAAAATGCTGTTGGTGGATAATTGCTATATGTTGTTACTTTTTCAATTATATCAACTTATGGACAAATTGATGCGAAATGTTGAGAATGAAGCGTCCTTGTTAGTATTGCTTTATATAATATGAATATGAATATTCTGGACAGGTTGATCAGAACAGCGTCGGTTTATATGATCTGTTTTCGATCCGAAACCATTATGTATACGTTCCGATGGTATCATATTCGAAACTTTAAATACTCTAAATTCGTATTCGTATTCGGTTTTACCGTATCCGATTCTGAATCCTAGAAAAAAAATATAGGTTATGATACGATATAAGTAACATCTATCCAAATCCGTTCCAATTGCACCACTTAATAACTGACCGTGCCTTTGTAAGGGTGGTCCACGCACTGGCAACTACACTCTGCTAGTGCAAATATTAAGTCACCTGCTAATACTCTGCTAGTGTTGGCGCAAATACTAAGGATAGTTCCTTTCAGCTTATAACTTATAATTTTCCTTAAATAAACAAATAATATAACGACTTCGACGTTTTTTGTCGTTATTTTAAAGCAGCTTATCAGAACAGCATTTTAAAAA
Organism: Dendrocalamus latiflorus; assembly: GCA_017311315.1. NCBI lineage: Eukaryota > Viridiplantae > Streptophyta > Magnoliopsida > Poales > Poaceae > Dendrocalamus > Dendrocalamus latiflorus. The sequence continues at coordinate 20,636,939 of CM029671.1, read as the reverse complement.
CAGCTTATCTGCTTTCAATTCGTTCATACGAGCACTCGCATTAAGACCAAAAGTCCTAAATCGCAGCCATAAACCATAAACTGCATCTCAAAAAACAGACCAAAGTCATCTACGAGTGCCCACGCTCCGTAAGATATAAACATCCACTTTCCACTTTAGTTAGGCGAGTACTAATAGATAAATTCACATGTGTATAAGTTAGGACATGCGTAAGTACGTGTGACTAAAAAAAATCACCAACCTGCTTGTGCTGTGGACCTGCCTGACGCCGACACAGCCCTATAGCACCCCTTTTCTTTCGCAAACAGGTAAACTGGGTTACAGGTGTTGTTCCACTTGCATTGCATGTTCAGTATCAGTATGACAACACAGCCTAGGGTCAGACTCGAGGGCATCCTGGGGGAGGATGGCTACCATCATGACATTGTAGGCTTGTAGCTACAGATCCAAAAGCAACGCGAACATGTGATGCAAGCGCCTTGGTAGTTGATGGCGCTGTCAAGGCTCCTAGATGTCAAAATTCCTAGGACGAACTGGCAATACCGCCTATCAGGGGACGCTTAGATCTGGAATAAAAACTTCATGTCAGCCTCTGTCAGCTTCGACATGGCCTCCGGTGAGTCGCCAACGGTGCTGCAAAGAGACAGGGGAAAAGGGTATCAGCAGGCATTCACTCTCCAAACGAGTCTCGTATTACGCATTAGCGATACTGGGTGAGAACAGATTATTACCCTTCAAACACGAGATGCTTCTTCTCTTGCAGTTGCAGGATACGCTCTTCAACCGTGTCCTTGATCACAAACCTCACGCTTCTGTGATATCAGTCAAAAGGTAGATAATGTCAGAGAGAAGGGGAAAGGCGGCGAGATGATTCAGGAGAAACGCGTCAGTAATATTAGCATAGCAAGGTGATAGAAGTGCCACACTGCTACTGCACCTGATTGGCTTGAATTGCCCAATTCGGTGTATTCGATCCTGGGCCTGGCTCTCGACTGCGGGATTCCACCAAGGGTCCATCAAAGAAGACCTTTTTTTTTTCCGGTCGGTTTACAAAACCGACTAAAACTCAGAGCCGACCGAGCCTCAGTCGGACTCGGGCAGAGGCGGCAGAATCAGCGGCGGCGGCGGCGGCGGCAACGGGGAAGCCGGCGGCGGCGGCGACGGGGGAGGAGCAGCCGGCGGCGACCTCTGGCGGGGGAGGAGCAGCCGGCGGCGGCGGCCTCGGGCGGGAGATGAGCAGCCGGCGAAGATCTCGGGCGGGACGATCTCGGGCCGGAGCAACCTCACGCGGGCGCGGATGAAGGCGGCGGCGGCCCGGGGAGTCGGTGGGACCGACAGGGCCGGGCGGAAGGCGGAGGCGTCCCGGCGAAGGCGGCGGCGGTCCGGGGAGTCGGCGGGGCCGACGGCAACAGGCGCGGGGAGGCAAACAGGCGGCCGGCGGGGCGGCAGCGGAGACCGGGCGGGAGCAGAGGACGGCGGCGGGGGAGGCGCCGAGGGGGGGGGGAGGCGCCGAGCGGGGGAGGCGCCGAGGCCGGCGACGGCGGAGGCCGGGAGTCGGCGACGACGGCACACGGGTGCGCGGAACCCTAGGTAAGCCAAAACCCTAGTTTTGGCTCTGATACCATGTTATGAATAGCGCTTGTATTCATATGAGGCCAATGGGCCGGTATATATACACAAAGTACAGGTGGTAAATATGCAAAGAACCCCTCATAACAATGGGGAATAACAAACTATACATATATCTCTAACACCAGCATGTATTCTATAAGCAGTATGCACCAGTTTTTTTCCCCCTTTTGAATGGTCAGCAAGGTTAGGGCTTTTTATGTCTACAAGTAGACAAAAGGGATCTGGTGCACTGAACTCACATGAGATGCTACGGTGAGATTGAGAGCTACTCCTCCAGCTTTCAAGCTCATCAGAAAAATCCTGCAGTCCGGGTCATTGGTGAAGGTATCTATGGCTCTCCCCTTAGAATAGGCTTCTTCTCAGGTTATCTGAACCATTTGATCATGCATCCCAGGTTATCATAACCATTTCATCATGGATGTTACTATGTATCTCAACATTAGAATAGGGGAAATCACAAAAAATCATGTTTGCGTATGGATAGAATAATCACGTGAACATGATTTGGCACTTGCATGGTCAACTGGTAGTAGATCCAAGGGCCAGTTTTAAGTTCTATGACATGAGGGCAAAATGCACTTTATAGACTTCCAGGTCATTAGTTGAGTCCGAGGCTGTATACCCCCATGAGCCCTAAAATCCAAATGAATAGATATCTGCCTTATGTCATGGGACTTAATTCCTTTCATCAATCTATTGTCACAAGCGTGCAGAATCATGTATGGTCCCATGTGTCTACTCCATCCAAACTTAATGACATTTTCACTTGCAGGATCCCTAGAAAACTTCTAGAAATATATCTTCCATAATGCCTGAATATATTTTGGTTTCTTCCTATAGACATACAAACAAGAGTGTATATAGGGTGAAAACAAAATTATACAATTGAGTGACAAAATATGTAGAGCAAGTTGTTCTACTTACCAAGGCATCAATTTTTGTTATTGTCTTAAAATCTGTAAGGCTTTGTAGTCTGCCTAATATTCCAGAGCGTTTGCTACCCTTGACATTTGCAGTGATCTTTTCTCCTGAATTTTGCGCTGTTAAGTCAACAGTAAGGGGTTCTGAACAAGATGGACATGAAACATTCCCCAGAGTTGCAGAGTAGTCTATCAAACAAATCTTGCAGAACGCATGGCCACAAGAGGTAACCTTGACAAGAAATTAATGTGTGAAAGCCAGCTTGTAGTCAGTGGAAAACAAGAAAATAGCACATGAGCTTAAATAAGTATTTTATTTTTGGGTAGGGCGGTCTACTAACCACCACATCTTCTGCCATATTATGACATATACCACATTGGCTTTCCATGGCCTCATTTCCTTCATTTTTGCATCCCTCACGAAGTTCTGCTGTCTTAGAAAATGCTACAAGGTATGGATGATCAACAGCCTGTTGGAACAATCAATACCATGTTACTTTCTCAAAGAAAAATAATGAACGGTGCAATTCTAAAAGAAACCAATGGCATTTGTGCAACCATAACAATTCTTGCAACAACCCACCTGTCTCAACCTTGTGAGGAGGTCAAAGATATGAGCGTAGTTGTTCATCAGCGTTCCAGCATCGACATATCTGGAGAAAATGGTGTAATGGTAAAAGGCCTTAAATCTTTCGAAAGAAGAAATGGAAAGGAACATATGCATAAGCTAATTAACAAAAGCCATCCACTTATGACACCAAAAAAACACCTGCTTTATCTAAAATTGGATGGAAGCATGAAACCAACAACAGAGTTTCTTTACAGTATACCATACTTTTACTATAACCATAACTCTGCAGATATTGGTGTCGCTTAAATCGAGAACCAATTAAAAAATGGGTGAACTCTAACCTAGAACATTGGTTATTAGCACTGACGGTTCACAAATTGTAGATGTTACATGATAGTAGAATGGGTTCATTGCTCAGAACAAACTGATTATCCAACTCTTGCAGGGCCATTCCACATAATAATCACAGGATGTCTACTGAATAGTTTGTATGCATGAATAGGAAACGAGAACTCACGAATCAAATTGCGTGCGGCTTTGAGTATATAAAGCTTCATAGAATTCCATCTCATTTTTATCAAAAGTGTCCCGCGTCAATGTCACCTATCACGTAAAAAATTAACTGCTTGAAACTCACATATGGAAAAGGGGGCATTACAATTCATCATGTATATAGAATGCTTAAAAATATGTGGTCTCACAATCTTTGGTGGAAGAGCAAGATCTGCAGCCCGGCCTTTTCTCGTGCGCCTTAAGACTATGCCCTTCAAAACTTTTTCCTTCAGAAGAACCATGGCTCTTGGGGCCTCGCACCCAAATTGTATTGGTCTCGATATGTACTGTTAAAGATTGGCCTTCTGTCAGCATGCTAATGGCATAACCAAACCCTGTAGCTGACCTTATTCCACCAGCAAAAGTGCCTGACAGATGAGTGACCACAGTCGCATTGTTTCTTCATACTGCAGAAGATTAGAGGTAGGGTGGGGCCCTCAATCCAAATAAAGAAATAAAAAACAATGAGAACAGTAGCAACCCATAACCTGTGTGTACAACCACAAGGGTGAAACACTAGCTTGCTTTTAAATTCTCACTAATAAATCAGTTGGTGGCTGCAACCTATTTGCCAAATCATGCTATCTTAAGATGAAAAATTCCTATCTTTTCAAAAATTATCCATTGAATAGGGATTTGTTTCCGAGCAGTGGCGGACTCAGGATTTTACCAAAGGATATGCCACACCAAAATTTTCATACGCAATTCGGTAAATCCATTTGCCAATTCGGTAAATAATTGTAAATTTCATCTTTTTCTAATTTTTCGGAGCTTTTTTGCCAGTTCTTTTTTCCTGTATTCGTTTACATTATACGTGTTGGGCTAACCCATTTTTTCATTTTTAAATTTTTTAAAATTTAATTATGCCAAATAAACTATTATCAGGTACAGTGTAATTTTAACCAACTATAGTGAAAATTCAGCTCCACGAAGCACCACCTTAACCTTCAGGAACGGCTCCTCTTTCTTCCGGCCAGCCTAGGGCACCTCTTTCTTCTTCAATTTCTCAAACTAAGCAATATTCCACCGGATTAGGTGAACAACTTCTTCAGTTGAGCACATAGATTTTTATCTGGCTCTTGTCCAGCTGATGCCACAGTGCTTCGAACGTCTCTCTTGCAGATCCCGGGCTAGCCAAAATTAGCTCGGCTTGTTCCAGCTGCATTCCTCTCCAGACCGCTTTCACCCCTTTGCATCAAGCCGCCGTTAAACTGGACAGAGAGTAGCTTGATATTAGTTCGAGCTGGCAGGGAATCGAGAGCTTATCTCCATAAGAACATCCACCATATCTTCTTCCGCTGAAAGAATCCTGCCATTTGGTTGGACTGAAATAAACTAATTTATGGCTAAAATTATATTATAGTTAATGATGATTTATTTGGTATAACTAATTTTAAAAATTTAAAAATAAAAATATGTTAACCCATCACAGACAACGCAAATGAATACGGGAAAAAAGAACCGGGAAAAAAACTCAAAAAAGCTAAAAAGTCAAAAAAAGTCAAAATTTGGGAATAGTAAAAAATAAACCAGAAACTCAAACCAAAATGAGCAGAGCCTAACATGCACCACATCACAACTCGGGAAGTATTTCACTTTAAGCAAACATGTGCACGGAAGCTAAAAAGTAAAAAAATGAAATTTGGAAATAGTAAAAAATAAACCAGAAACTCAAACTAAAATGAGCAGAGCCTAACATACACCACATCACAACTTGGAAAGTATTTCGCTTTAAGCAAACATGTGCACGGAGCGTCTTGGTTCATTAGTAATCACCAAACTTACCGAGCCAGCATGGCCAAGTTAAAACTATGGAGATCCCTAAAACCGAGACCACCTTCATTCTTCAGTATACTCATCTTTTCCCAGCTCACCCAAGCATCTCGTGCTCGTTATCTTGTTGGCTCCACCCAGTGACTAAAAATAATACAGAGGCCTTATACTTTATATATGTATTTATTAACATATCCATAAATAATATAGTAGATAGTAATATATTCTAAATTTTATAACATCAACTAACTTATGATAAAATTCAACTGTCTATAACCATAGCTATTTGTCAGGCAGCTTACCAAAATCAAGAGTTCACTATTAGTGAAGGATCTAGAATGAATATAAGAATAAAAGATGTTTAGCATCGTTAAAAAACAACATCTGGCACCATTGCCTATAAAATACATAACAAAAACAATAAGGGAATAAAATTTCAAGTAAAAGAATTACAGAAAAATCAAAGAAAGTGAAGTAAATTATATTTTATAGTTGGTTTCGACGACTTCTCAAGTTCTAGAAGTGATCTATTATAGAATTTTTGGGAAATGAATCCCAAGAGGTAGGAGCCCAAGACAAACTGCCGTCGGCCCGTCGCCCGCTGCAAAGGAAAGGAGATTGCGTGGAGAACGAAATCAGAAAGGTAAGACATCTGGGACTTTGGAGGTGTTGACGAGCAAAAATCATGAAGAGCCACTTGCCGGTGGCTAGACTATGCCCGCACATGGCAATGCTCTCGCCTGGCTGCCTGCTGGCCTGGGCACTAGCCTAGGCGGCTGGGCCACACGCTGGCCTGGGCCACCGGGGGGGGGGGGCGTAGGAGAAGGCCCATAAGAGAAGTTCTGGCCCACGTGCTGACCTAGGCCGCTTGGTTGCAAGTTATGATAGCACCAATTTTAGTTATGTAGAGGCATGCTGTGTCCAAATACAAAATTAAAATCAGCCAGGAATCTATGCCTCCACATAGCCCTTAGTCCATCCGCCCTGGCTCCACTAGTAGCGGTAGATTAGAGTGCTCAGATGATCACAGAGTTCATTCGTTAAATCAAAACACGACATCGCAGATGTCGGGATCCCCTGCCTTAATTAGAATCTCCTTGCCAGCTTTGGACGACAACTTTTCCTTCCAGCCCTAGATACCTTCCAAACTTTCTCCTTGATGTATTTGAAAGCTTTCACCTTCGATCTTCCTAAGTGTACTGGAAGTCCCAAATATTTGTCAATCCTTGCTTCACTGCGTACACCCAGCATGTTTATAGGCCCTGTTCTTTTCAGCTTCTAAAAGCTGCTTTTCGGCTTTTCTATAGTAATTAGCTTTTAAACGAAATATTTTTTTAAGATAGGATCTACTAGTTAATTATAGTACATACTTTACTGACTTCATTTATATCGGTAAAAACCGCATATGAGTTTTTGTTACTCTATAATCTCTCGTACAAATAGATCAAAAGCCACAAACCGCAGCCAAAAAGATTGTTAATTTTTTCCTCTTCGTGCTTCTTGGCGTGTTTCGGTTGAACATAACCGCTGATTTGTCGCGGTTTATCATCTGACCAGAGCACGCCTCATAAGCATCAAGGATCTCTTGTAATCTTCTCAAGACGGGGTGATTGTTAATTGGGCTTGCATTGCAGGCATATATCATATATGTAATAAAGACGTAAAGAAATCTAGCTCGGCTGATCTCCGTGTGATGAGCTTATTATAAAAGTAGCTTTTTGCCCCGTGAACAAAACTGTCGTTGTACTCGACGATCAAACTGGACTCCACTCCTTGTGTCGAGCCGTAGTTTTTACAGTTGGAAGGAAATGCCCATAAATACGGTCGGTGATCGATCGATATGCATGATCTCATTTACAAATTACAACCAGCTCTCCTGCCCCTGTGCATGTGCAGGCATTCATTTGCTGGCTAGCCTTCTCGTTTGATTTCGCGTCAAGTGACTCTAGGGTTCTATGCCATAGCTGGAGGGAGGAGAGAGAACAAGAGGAAGGGGAGAGAACAGTAGGAGGGAGGGAGTGATGGAGCCAGTATTTCCTTTCCTTTCCTTTGGTTTGGATGTTTTATTTCCCATGAAATAATACAAAAGCTATGCCTCCATGCATTTCTGTGTACCAAACGCACGCAGACTAAAACCTTGCAAAGTAACCCTAGAATCATAAATTATTGTGAAAAAACCTTTCGATTCAAACGGGCCGGATAGAGTTCATCATACATCTCTTTTACATGAATTTTATTACAAGTAGTTCGACACCATATGCAAGCTCAAGCTCTTTTGAGCACGGGCTAGCTAGGTACACAAAATAAACGGAGCAGCGAAATTTACCAATCATATCGATCCCTAAAAAAGACAACCACGTCTGTAATACCACTCTTTAAACACCGGTGAGCACATCCCACATGCGCGCGCGCGCGCAACATGCACTTACCGGCTGGGAGACCAACACCACCGGAGCATGCATATAACTGACGACTTAGCGTCCACCACCGCCGGCACCGGCGCCGCCGCCAGCCCCTGCGCCGAACCCGACTCCGACGCCGACACCAACGCCGATGCCGATGCCTCCGCCGCCGCCTCCGCCCAGTCCACCGCCGTGTCCAAGCCCGCCACCGAGTCCACCTCCGTGCCCAAGGCCTCCTCCGGCACCACCACCTAACCCGCCTCCCGCGCCTCCGCCACCACCAAGGCCGCCTCCGCCCCCACCGCCAAGACCGCCGCAGCCGCCACCACCGCCGAGACCACCGCCGTGGCCAACCCCTCCGCCAGCTCCACCACCAAACCCACTGCCGTGACCGTGTCCAAGCCCGCCACCGAGTCCACCTCCGTGCCCGAGGCCTCCTCCGGAACCACCACCTAACCCGCCTCCCGCGCCCCCGCCACCACCGAGGCCGCCTCCGCCCCCACCGCCAAGACCGTTGCCGCCGCCACCTCCCAAGCCGCCACCGCCGCCGAGACCACCGCCATGGCCAACTCCTCCGCCAGCTCCACCACCAAACCCACCGCCGGCGCCACCGCCCAGGCCGCCGCCTCCGCCGGCTTCACCTCCCACGCCACCGCCCGCTCCAAAGCCACCGCCTTTGCCCCCACCACCTCCACCCCCAAGCCCACCTCCGGCACCACCTCCACCTCCGACTCCACCGCCAAAGCCACCGCCTTTACCACCTCCTCCTCCGAGTCCACCGCCGCCTCCGCCTCCTAGACCCCCACCTCCTCCACCACCGGCACCGAGCCCACCGCCACCGCCACCGAGTCCACCGCCGCCTCCGCCTCCTAGACCCCCACCTCCTCCACCACCGGCACCGAGCCCACCACCACCGCCAACTCCACCACCTCCCCCGAGACCGCCGCCGCCACCTAGTCCACCACCTCCACCAGCTCCCCCTCCACCCCCAAAGCCACCACCACCTCCGAGGCCTCCGCCACCTCCGCGACACCGGCCGAAGCGACAGTCACGGCCATACGGCCCACGCCCAAAGCCGGGGCCGCGTCCGTACCCTCTCGGCCCACGTCCAAACCCCCTGGGCCCGTACCGCGGGTCGTCGTCGAAGTCAGCACGAACGAAGCACCTCAAGCAGAGGAAGGCGACGAGGAGAGTGCAGAGTGCCTTTTTGAGGTGGACAGCCATTGCCATCCGGGACGGCCGGCCGAGAGCAATCAGCAATGGTTGTTGGCTAGCTAATGATCAGTAGGTTCGTGTTTGCTTGTCTGGTTTGCAGTGGCCGGAGAGGCTGTGTGCCTGTGTATATAGGGAGCGAGCTGATGAAGAATTGAAGAGTGAAGCCTAGCGCTGTGCTAAGGGAGGTCCACTTGGTTGTGCGGTTGCCGCGTTTTGGGGCCGGTGAGAAGTAAGGAGAGCATTAAAGTGGTCGATGGTGTTCTTGCCTGTCAATGTTACTGCGACCACACTACATGTACGAGTAAGAGGGAAGTGGCAAGCAAGTGACCGATCGAGGCCTGGTGAGTCATGCATGAAGGAGTCACATTTCCGAAGCTGCCTAAGAAGTAAGAACTAGGGTTTCGTACTTACACGCACGCTAGGTTCATGTCATTGTTAGCAAAACAACATTACAGAGGAAATATATAGTAGTAGTTTAACTAATTGCTAATCAAATTACAGAGGAAAAATGGTGAACTAATCGAAACATTTTAGTGCAGAATCCTACGTATTAATTGTGTGGTCATCTATCTGGTCAGAACTCGATCAGTAGTGATCAGTACTGCAAAGCAAGAGTCAACGACACTGGTACTTCAGTACAAGTAGCATCGCACTCCGGTTCTGCAGTCCCGGTCGTGTGTAGTCCATTTCGAATCTTAATTAGAGTACTAGTCACTAGTTACTACATTTCAAATCTTAATCAGTTAGTCCAACGGAAACGCAGGGAGTGTCACTAATTAGCAAGAGTAGCTAGCGCTACTAATTAGCAAATGCTCACACTACTATCTATGAGAGAGACGCGCCTGCAGTAATGCTTGGTTCATGACACACATGCTTTGATTTCTGTTTAGAAAAGTCAGAAGCTAATATAGATATCTGATTTCTTAAACTAGCTTTTCTATTCCTCTCGCTTTGGGAATAAGATAAGAGATCATAGACGCATCATATACTCTACCCCTCTCGTTTCTATCTCATACACGTATCTTTTCTTCACTTTTCTACCACCACATATTTTTTAAAAAGTTTCTTTTTTTTTGGTCTAATAATTTTATTTGGGTGTGTATAGGTATCACCGGATGCTTTCTTCCTAACTATCATCCAAATTTGAGACCGTCAGATCGGCCTCTTTTTTTTGGAGGGGGAGATTTTCTTAGAGGAGAGGGAGATTTTTTTGGAAGGGGTGGGGGAGAATTCATGGCTATTGGATCTTTAATCCAATGGTCACAAATTTGGATGATAGTTAGGAAGAAAACATCCGGATGATATTTATTAATACCTATTTTTTTTACTTTTATTCAAAAGTTATCCGGGCCCACTGATAAATGGCACGTCGATCTAGAGTTGACGAAGTCCATGGACACGCGTGAGCTTGCAGCTCGAATGCATGCAATGGCTGATCGACGGTGGAACGATACTGTGGGTCAGCTGCTGCCTGCCTCAGAGATAGTACTGTCATCCAGCAACATAATTGGCACAGATGGGTAGGCGTCTGCAGCCCATCGGCTCATTGCATTCGTCGTCGGTCGCGATGGCTGGCCGGTGGTAGCTAGCTAGCAGTTACTGCTCGCTTATCGCAGCATTGAAGGCTTCCAACCACCGGCCTGACGTACTGCTGTTCCTGTAGATCGATCGCAGAACGCAGTGCTGCTAGCAGATATGGGAGTAGTACCGGTCGTGTGTAGGAGCTCGATCGCACGGTACTACTCCCATATCTGCCAGCCATGCACGCTCAGACTCACAGTTTCGAGCGGTCAACGCTGGTTGACTTTTGGATGGCTGTCCTCTCCATGCATGCATGGGTCGGAATTAGACGAAGCCGTATCGATCTCACGGCTGTCGTGTACCGGTGGCATAGAATTCTCTCGGTCAAAGTTAATTTCAGCTGGCCGGAAGCACGTACTGCATGCATTTTACGATGGCTGCAACCAGTACTACGTAGCCGTTGGATCAAAAAGGGCCGCTCAAGATCCACAGGGCAACTGTATCGGTGATCATTGGTACTGCATGCGGCAAATCACTGTTGCTCCATTTCCCAAATTTATGACCTTTGGATTATAGATCAAGATACCCCTTGTTTTTCAAGGGGTAGATTTTTTTCAAAGGAGAGGGGGTAGATTCAAGGAGAGAGGGGGATTCATGACCATTAGATCTCTAATCCAACAGTCCTAAATCTGGATGATAGTTAGAAAGAAAACATCCGGATAATGTTTAACGATTTTTTATAAACATCACTCGGATGTTTTTTCTAAACAATTATCTAAAATTTTATCTTTAGATGTGTGTGAGGATTTGTATGCCGCTACCTTTACCTTCTTCTCCGGCGACGCCTTATTCATCCTCTCCGGCGACCACTTCTTTTTCCTCTCCAGCAACCCATTCTTTCTTCTCGCCGGTGACCGCTTCTTCCTCCTCTCCAGCAACTCGAGGGGAGAATCCCGCCTCCCGCGCCTACGGTTCACCATTCCCCCGGGCATAGAGGGAGGCCAAGGGGGTGACCCGGCGGTGGGCAATGGTGGGGGGCGACGGGCGGGGTAGGAGGGTGGTGGGCGGCGGCGACGGAAGGCACCAACTATTAGGTTAGGCGGGGTTGGCACAATAGGGAGTAGTAGGGGGGCAAGGCGGCGGGGGTGCCGTTGGCCGCGAGTGGTGGAGGGGGCGGAGGGTGGCAGGGGGAGGTGCGCGGAGTTGCTTCGGCAAGAGAAGGGGTGGTGCGGAGGGTGACGAGGAGGGGGTGGTGCGAAGGGCGTGGGGTGGGAGGCGGCGGGGTCGGGACAAGGGTTAGGGTTACGGGTTATATAGTAAGGGAAAATGATGAGAGTTGTTGGATCTTAATATAAGGGTCACAAATTTAGATGATTGTTTTAAATAAAACATCAAGATGATTACTAGACACACCCTTTGGAAAATGCATGCATGCTTTATCGAGGTACCGACCTATGTACATGCATGGACCGTTCGATCAAGCTTGATCAACCATAGATCATTTTAATTAGCTAGCTAGGCATCATTTGTTGGGATATGGGGTAGACTACACTAGCACAAAATAAAAATTCTACCATATAAACTAGGAATCCAAGCGAGTAAGAGATCATGGATCAAGCATATGTCAGCTACAGTGTTTTTTCAGCCAACTACAGTGTTTTTCAGCCATAAGCCACTAAAAAAACTCTTTTGAGCAGGGCCTAGCCATGTGTTGCTAGACGTAGTCAGTAATCATTTGATCAGTGATGGCTAACTGTGATCGCTAAAGTTGATCCGAATTTGTATCATGTCCATGTAAGACACTTCATCACCTCATACCAGACGTGGCATGGCAGATACATGCGCAGGTTGTATCAGACGTGGTGTCAATCTGTAGCAACCGACTCTGATTCGGTTTTCTCTCCGTGTGGGACTCTCTTCCCTCGCACTATCCATGTGGGACTCTCTTCCCTCGCACTATATATGTACCCCAGTAGTTCATTAAAAGATGTATGCTCAAGAGAAAGCGCTCCATTATAAACTCTCCTCATTATAGTGATTTGCCTTTGAGCGGCTGTGGTTTTTTCCTGTAAAAGTTTTCCACGTATAAACTTTGTCTTTTATCTCTATTTTCTGTGCATTATTTGCAACAAATGGTATCAGAGCCATAACTAGGGTTTTTGTTCAAACCCTAGCCTCGATCGTCTTCCGCTGTCGCTGCCCCTGGGAGGAGCTATCTCTACTCCCAGGGACAGCAACCTCTTTGGGTTGCACCACCGCCGTCACTGGATCCCGCTGGTACGCTGCGTCCTCTCGCGTTGGGCCGACTGTGTCGCGCCAGTCCACTCCCGGGAGTAGAGAGCCGCCGTCTCAGTCGTTGTCGTTTGGTTGCCTCCTCCAAGAAGGACTCCTCCGTGTCGCCGCTACCTAGGCATCCGGATCTGTGTCGACTCTTGCCCGATCTGCATCGGGACGCCGCTGTCCTGCTCTGATCTTGCCTCTTCCGCCCGGATCTGGCATCTTCGCCTCTGGATCTGGCGGTGTCAAGCTCCCCATCGTGCCAACCTTTTCCCATCGTGTGTTAGGCTTCCTCTCGCTCGGCGGGCCGACTGACACCACCGCCTCCTCGAGCTTTGCAAGGATGCTGTTGATCAGAAACGTCCATCGTTGTGTCACATTCGCCCATGGTTGGCTCTTCCTCGCTGGCTGCCGAGCTCTTCCCCGATGCCCCGGGTGCTTTCTTGCGTTGCTGCCTTCTTATTCGAGAGGAAGAAAAGGCAAAGGGACTTGGTGCTGATGATTAGAGCCATTCATCGGTGAACAACCAGCTTCTCTGCTTTATCTAGAACCAACACAGTGGCGTTTGTTGGGTAGTCACTTGATAGCTGGTGTTAAGGAGTGGTTGCTGCTAAACACTCGTCCGTAGCATGGATTCATCAAAGCTGTGCAAGTCTGCAAATTTCTATGTTGTCAGCTCTATAAGTTTTTTGGAGGTGGATTTCATTACAATTTTGCTTATTATTGACGGCATCTATATGGGATCAATCAATTGGCGATCTCATCGACTATCCATCGTCTTCTATGGGTTACTGCAACAAGATCCGCAGGTGAGGAGTCTAAGGTGGAATTGCAGGCTTTCAACACAATGAGTTAATTTAGTCTATGTTTGATTTAGAAGACTTAAAAAACAATGTTAGTTGTGGAAACAACTGAATTTGGTGTTTTATTCACCATTTGATAACACTCTGATGGCAGCTAGTATAATACTCTGGAGTTTTGCTGTTTGAAAGTGAAGGTTTTGCTTCAATTTCAATTTGAGATGAAGAATTTAAGTGCAAGAAGGAGTTTTATTTTTGCGTGAATACTACAACATCTTCCAATTGTCACAGCTCAATATGAGGGGTCTACTGCAGTTTACTCTCCATTGACGGCACAAGAGTTCCTTTCATCCAAACAGTTTTACAGGAGTATTTTAACCATATCATGGAATTCAATTACTTTTAAAGTCGGCAGTTTGGTGTACGTGATGACTACACGCAATAAGACTGTTTCAGTCTTTCTTATTGAAGATTTGCCTTTTCAATGCGCGTTATTTGCCGAGTGTTGTGTTTCAGGTGGAGCATATCAGATTCCATGATATAAGTTCTTCGCTATCTATCCAGCGCCGCAGATGGTATTTTTTTAGCTTATGCCATTTGATGATTGAGTATTTGTTTTAGGAGGTCAGTTGCACATACTCAGACTTTGCCAAGGTTATAAATTGTTGAAGACCCAGATTTGTTCATCTGCTTTGTTAATAGCTGTGTGTTCAGACGTGCTGTTGGTTTGCTCAATTTTGCTTCGCAAGAAGCATTTTGACAAGACTGTTCCAGTCTTTCTACTTGAAAATTAGACTGATGGACTTTCAGTGCACAAGGTGTTTATGCTAATTTTAATTGGAGGAGTTTATTACATTCTTCGACTACTGGAGGAAATTCGGGTCAAGGTGGAGATTGTTAAAGTTGATCCAAATTCGTACCGTGTCCGTGTAGGACACTTCATCACCTCATACCAGATGTGGCATGGCAGGTGCATACGTAGGTTGTATCAGACGCGGTGTCAATCTGTAGCAACCGACTCTGATTTGGTTTTCTCTCCGTATAGAACTCTTTTCGCTCGCACTATATATGTACCCCAATAATTCATAGAAAGATGTATGCTCAAGAGAAAGCGCTCTATTGTAAACTCTTCTAATTATAGTGATTTGCCTTCGAGCGTTCGTGAATTTTTCCCATAAAGATTTTTCACGTAAAAATATTATCTCTTGTCTCTATTTTCTGAGCATTATTTGCAATAGTGATAGTGATGAACAAGAAACTAATGCCATTGATGTAAACATGACAGAACGTATACTTTATTTTATTAAGGATCAGAGTAACATAACAAGAAGCTACATGATTGATTATAGCCACCACGAAAACAATCGCAGAAAGGAATCGAGCAAATCCGGGCACAAACTAGCAGTAATTAACAGTGGTACATCGTCTAGTCTGAGCTATATATAAACGGCAATGCATGCTTCAATCTGCTTTCAGGTCACTCTTAAAGAGCCTTTCTTTCAAGGTAAATTTGTGTGCCTACTCCAGACCAATGTGTCATCCTCTCATGACAAACGAACTCCGGTTTGCTGTATCTCTCAAGTCAGAGTGGTCTAGTCCGGCGACTGGCTGCCCGGCCGCACAGGAGGGCGTTCTTGGGGATCGGGTACTCATCGCGCCACGACGTCGACGGCGTCCAGACGCGCAGGTAGAACTGCTGCCCCAGGTACTGCCTGGCCCAGTTCTCCGATCTCACGTTCCACATGCCTACGTTGTCCAGGGGCATGTAGATTGCAGTCCATGAATTGGGGTAAACCTGATGGGAACACAGAATGAGATTATGATCATTGCACAAAGAGGCACAAAGATGTCAGTATCGTAGCAGTCAACATTTGTCAGAGAGTGGCCATTGGAAAACGAACTGACAAGTCTCTTTTTTTTTCTTTTTGAAGGGAAGATACTACAGCAAGATGAAAATACTACAAAAGGTTATTAGAAAGAGAATGGTACAGATATTTATCACTTCAGAATTTGTCACGCAACTCATAAGGCCAGTGCAACGCAAAGTTTACTTTTTTTTGACTGAATGCAAAGTTTACTTGTTAGGTAAGGATGTCTTGGTTTGTATGCTACAACGGAAAGAATATCCAGATATGTCAATATCAGATCGCTTGCTGAAGCAACATCACACGATTACAGGTTCAAGATAGTAAGTTCCAAAAAGAAGGGGGGAAAATGGATCCAAGACAATGAACCGTGATAACCCCTTCAAAGCGCACAGTAGGGTGGTGAAAGAAGTACCCACAGCTTCTGAACATGACATTGTGAATTTCCTGATGGAGATTGTTCATTACATTGTTTATAAAAGAGCACAGGCAAGAATGTATCCAACAAGGCGGCTGAATGGGCAAGTTGGTGTGATCAATGCAATGCTATTGGTGAAGTGTGGCTCAAAAGTTGCCCCGACTTTTAGGCCTTGATCAATATGGCTTCAGCTTCTGGCTTCAGATTATTTTTGCACTATTCATAAATTTCGTCTTTTTCTGAACTTTTGGCTTTTTTTGAGTTTTTTACCGGTTCTTTTTTTCCTCGTATTTGTTTACATTATACGTGATGGGCTAATATGTTTTTCTATTTTCAATTTTTTTTAAATTTAATTATGGTAAATAAACCTCTGTCAGCTACAGTGCTTTTTTCAGCCAGCTACAGTGTTTTCAGCCATAAGCCATGAGGCTTTTAGCCGAACCGATCACCACCTTAAGTAACAGGGATTAAAATTAACATGTTATCTTATTTCAGGATTGTTTTGCTGGTCTTAATAGAAAATCCAACCATCAATTGTTAACTAGCCTGATGACCTTGGCAACCACTTTCAGAATATGTTGAACACTGAAGCAACATAAACTTGGATGGCCTGAAACTTACAGTGAATCTTGATGCATGAAGTGCAGTTAGCACATATGACTTGACAAATTTTAGATCATATATTCATATTCAACTAGAAAAGGCATAACTAAATCGAAACACAATTCAACCTTCATGAGTGACAACATATTCAGACGAAAGCAGAGCATCCGTACCTGGACAGTGTACCGCGAAACGGCATCCCTCAAGTTGTAGCTCTGCCTGCTTGCTGACGACCACTTCCCACCATCCATTCTACACGCGAATTTAGACCCATTCGGATCACCAAAACAGACAGGCAAGCATTCTACATCCTTGAAAAAAAATGCGCGTACCCGACGACCCAGAAGGCGTAGCCGTCGATGTGCCACGACTGCACCTCGTTCTCATAGTTCTCGAACACAACCTCAATGTAATCCCTGTAGCTGGCCCCCATGACGGACGTCTTGAGGTAGGCGCTGCCGAAGGTCGGGTTGTCGGAGATGGTGCCCACCGAGAACACGCCCGAGATCTTGTAGTAGTCGGCGATCTTGAGCGGCGTGTCCGCGTTGACGAACGACACGCTGTTCACCGCGTACCTCTGCTTCCCGTTGATGGTCGCCGCCGAGTTGGCCAGCCTGATGGTCCTCGTGGTCGGCACCAGGCCGTAGTGGTATGAGCCCTGCGGGTTCGGCCTCGGCCCGCTCGCCGTCAGGTTCCATCTGGTTGCAAGTTTGCATCACCAGGTGAGCCACATTGTCAGTCACCGGTGACTGAACACTAGTCTGAATACGTAGGAAGAAACTGAAACAATCTGACACACTGATCAGTGTTACCTGATAGAGCGGGCCTGGTTGAGTGACCAGTCGATCTGGATGCTGGGGCCGCCGGGCAGGGGGCCGGGCGCCTTGCCAGCGGAGTTGGTGTAGTGCAGGATGGCCGTGGTGGATATGATCTTGGCGGTGAAGCGCGTGGAGACGACGATGGGGTAGTCGAAGCCGGGCTGGTCGGCCGTGAGAAGCACCGAGTAGGACTGGCCCAGGTGCACGTCTAGGGAGGAGTAGGCGGTCTGCATGGTGTGCGACCCCTCCACCTCCACCAGCTTCATCGTGTGCCCCTGGAACCTGATGTTCAGCGACGTCGCCAGGCCGACGTTGGAGATCCGGAAACGGTACGTCTTACCTGCAACGTTATGCAACAAGCTTCAGACTCCCATCAGTTTCAGCTAAAACTTAGCCAGTCACTTAATTCGGAAGCTGGATCAATTCTCTTGCAGATTATACCAGGTTGGACGGTGAAGGTGTAGCCGTTCCAGCTGCGACCGTTGATGAGCAGGCCGTCAGGGAAGCCGAGGGCCTTGCCGCTGTCCAGCATGTACCTCAAATCCTGCGCAGGAATAAGCGGTGTTTGTTTCTTCAGACCACCAAAGAGAGCACTACTCCACCTTGTTCCGGTGCTACTAAGTTACTCCGAAAAACTTACGGTGTGGTTGGCGTTGTACCAGTCGCCGATGAGGAGGGTGTAGTCGGCGGCGGGGGGCGGGAAGGGGACGGGGATCATGGGGCGGCTGAGAACGCGGATGCCGCCGAAGCCGCCGGCGGCCTTGTGGAAGGCGAGGGAGGGGAAGTAGAAGTAGGTGCCGATCTGGTCCTTCACCTGCAGGATGTAGGTGAAGTTGCCGCCGGGCGGGATCGGGCACGTCGTGCCGGCCACCCCGTCCTCGAACGAGTTCCTCCGCTGCTGGATCCCGTTCCTGCATTGCATCGATCACAGTTTCACAGATGCTGGTGTGGTGGAGTTTTGAGATTTGCATTATCGATCAGTTGCTGTTGCTGTTTGGTCGATCATCTCTGTATCCAAAGTTGGAGGGATCGATCCAGTGAAACTTTAGCTAATTTGGTCGTGTTCTCTGCATGAGATCTGTTCGTTTCGATGATCCTCTCGTTTGTGACTGAACATTTGTGCCACGGTGCAACTGTTCTCTCGAGTCAAGCGTACGACGGCTCAGGATAGAACGCAAAGCTGTGTATAACTCAAGAACAGTCGTAGAGTATGTATGTAATGCTCCAGCTAGTTCGACGGCTCGGCGCTATCGGCCACCGGGAACGACACGCTCGCGAGCAGTTTGGTTTGGACTTTGGACTACTCTCCATGGTCACGAGGCAATTCACGATGCCGTCGACGACGCATGCCACGTTCTCTTGTCCGTGCACCTATCGCTTATCCCAAGTGATACTTGTGTGCCCTCAAGGCACCATGTGAGTCCTTTGTTAGAAGGTTACATTCGAGCATAGTCCTGCTGGTCGTTTTTCACTACCTGCATCTGGGCCCTTCCTAGTGCAACAAAGGTAAGCATTTTAAATGCACAGCGCAATGCGGTGCTAGTAGCAACCATTGCAAAGCTTGTGTGGGTCGTATCCAAAAGAAAATAGAGTCGGAGTCAGAGCGCACCTGCCTCTATGGCAAACTGTGCGGGGTGTGTCTAGGTGTGTTATATGGATGTTTTTTTTCCCTAACAATCATCTAAATTTAAAACTATTGAATTAGAGATTCAATAGCCCCTTTTTCTGGAGGAGAAGAATTCGTGACCGTTGGATTTCTGATCTAATGGTTACAAATCTGGATAATAGTTACAAAAAAAACATCCAGATGATGTTTATCAACACCCAACTGTGCGTGTCGCCAGGGCCAAAATGCGCAATCAGTGGTCGGTTCGCATCTCCCCGTCGCCTATGCAGACAGACACGGGCCGAGCCGACGGCCATTCCGTCCCTATCTATATCCACCGCGTCGCAGTCACGCCCGTGTAGCGTAGCGGCCGTGCACATGCGAATGCAACGCGCGTAGTAGTAGCGTACGCGCATCGCAATCGCGCAACGGCTCGCCTCCCTCCAACGCTTGGCGGTTGGCGATTACACGGGCCACGCCTAACCAGTCCACCGACACCGCGAAAAACCAGCAATTTCCCGCCACGAAAGGTCCGTTTTTTCATAGGGAAAAAAAACAAGAAATTCTGGGTGTGTTTTATTTGAAGGCTTTGAGCAGAGGGCCCGCGAGGAGCCAGGAACTTTTCGGCCGCGTCGAATCTGCACCGCGCCTGTCCCACCGCGCGCGCACGCTGCACGAAAGCGCACATGGCGCGATTCACCGACGCGTGGGGCCGCCCGTAACGCTTCCCAAGCCTCGGCCATCGCGTGATCACGCGCTGGATCACGAGATGCGGCGGAGTTGCAGCCCCTGCGCATTATTCCCTCCCCTCCCGGGCCGGATAGAGCGAGACAAGAGAAAAAACTAGGGAATGATATTAATATACTGTTCTATTCTAAGTTTTGTCCCCCTCCCCCCCCTCAACTCTCTCTTGCTCCTACACTTGCTCTCGCGTGATGGCACATGAGGGTGGTGTTGCCGTCGTTGTCGGGTTTACCGTGCCTCTCGGTTGTAGAGGGAGGCCAGAGTGATAGTGGCCCAAGGGTGGATGGTGGCAGGCAATGGGTGGCAATAGAAGGCGGTTGACGATGTTGAAGGGTGGGTCAACAAGGTGAAGACTAAGAGAACATCAGATTGGCTTAGGTGCTCGCATGGCGAGGCAACGAGCTTGTTGCCGGCGGTTGGGGGAGGTGGGGCATGGCGAGGGCAGAGAAGAAGGCATGTGGAGTTGCGAACGTCGTGACGACAGCAATAATGGAGGAGCGAGGCAGCAGAGGGGAAGGAGATTGTGGGGAATGGGAGGGGAAATTGTGAGGTTACAGATTCACGCTGCATCCTGCATAGAATTGTTCTCATGTGCGCGCGTTTGCTACCTGGAGGTGTTTCTCTTTGGGAGTATCTGCCTTGTGGGCTTCACAAGGGTCGAGGTACCCTGAAGATCGACACGAGCAGTGTGTTCTTTTGGAAGAGGAGTCAGCGCCGGCGCCGCTATCCTATCACCCAATTAAAATCGTGAGGTTACAGGTTCACGCTATCGATATCGAGAGAATAATTTAATTCTAGCCTGCGGTGGATCAGAATCAAATTGGCTAATACGCCAGTCAGTTGGACTACCGAGTCTACGACTAACCAAACATTCTGGTCATTCATTCCAGAGGGAATGTAATAGAATTGACAGACAGGCATGGTAGAGACTAGAGACACTGTGTTTTCAACTTTTGCTGATAAACAGGTCCCATTGACTCAGGTACAGCGGAGCAAGGCCCACATGTCATGGACAGTTACCACTATTTCGGAAAGAAGAAACCGTACACAGAGCCTTGCGCTTGCGTACACTCCGAACCCAGCGAAAGAAACATGCTTCACCCGACGACTCAAGCCACTTCCAGCCCCACGGCCAAATCACAGACAGTACAGGGAGTTAAATCACGCTAATCCAGATCACCTAATGATAATATGATATGAGTTGGCACGAAATGAAAAGCTAAACTGCCGAAATGCGGAGTCTTGTGTTGGCGTGTGTGTGCCGACGTGGTGTAAGTAATGCGTGAAGCCTGTTTTTTTTCAGTTCTTAAAAGTCGTTTTACAGTTTTCCTACAGTAACTAACTTTCAAATAAATTATATTTTTAAAATGGAGTCTGTAAGTTAATTATAGTATACACTATAGTAACTTCAATTATATAGACTAAAACCACACATGAGTTATTGTTACTCCGTACTTCGGCCCCGTTTGGCACAGCTCTAGCTCCGAGATTTATGCTGGATCTGTAGTTTGTTGACTAAATTAAAGTGATTTAAATATTTTTATTTAATATATAATATAAATGAAATGAGTCATGTAAATGCACTTAACATGCCTGCAATTCTAGATCCAGGATTTCCTAGAGCTACGGATGATCAGCTCTAGAAAATCTACAGATTTCCTGCCAAACGGGGCCTTCCTCTTACAAATAGCCTAAAAGTTATAGAGCACAACCAAAAACTATAAACCAAAGAAAAAAACAGGTCCACACATTAAATATCAAATGTGTGACGTCTGTGTTGCCAGCAGAATAGACTATGCCCATGAATTCAATTGTTTCAAACAAAAATCTGCAGTCACTTGTTGGAAACAGAGCATGTATTATAGTAAAATATGGAATAGATTGCAAGCCATGTTTGCTAGGCAGTTGCGTGGGAATAAAAGTCACATTTTTAAGCCCTGTTCTAAATAGTTTAGGTTTTTCGCTTTTGGGTTTTAGAAGTCAGAACTCGGAATGAACGTGTCGGTTTCTTAATTTCGGTTTTTCTCTCTCTCTCTCGTTTTTTTAGTTTTCTTTAATTTAATAATTCAGAAAAACTAATAACAGTTATAGTGCACTTTCAGCTAACAGCTGGAAGCTGTAGTCGGTTGGAGCGAGTCCTTAGTTAGATGTTAGGATTGATTTAGTTATGGTTGATATTACATGATACAATAACATATTGATATACTCCTAGGACACTCACGGTGGTTTGATACTTAACCTTGATATTAGAGGAGAGAGAGTGGTTAAGTGGGATTTTAGAGATACTAGAGGGCCCCATATTATTGCATGGATCTCTCATCTTTAGGGAGAGGATAACCCACAAAGTAGTATCAAGGTGGTGCTCGGTTGGGCTGAATTTTGGTGGCTTATGACTGAATTTTCACTGTAGCTGGCTGAAATTACACTATAAATAATAGTGACTTATTTGATATAATTAAATTTAAAAAATTAAAAATAGAAAAAACAGGTTAACCCATCACGTATAATACAAACGAATACGAGAAAAAAGAAATGGTAAAAAAAGCTTAAAATAAGCCGAAAAGTCATAAAAGAGCAAAATTTAGAAATAGTGAAAAATAAGTTAGAAGTTAGAAGCCCAAGCCTAAATGAGCAGAGTCTTTCAATGCACAATCTGTTACTACTATTTTCTTGGTTTCGTAAAAAAGTTTGATACTTAGATGAGTATCAATCTCATTCTCTCTTCCCCCTCTTCCGCCTCTCCCAAAAATCCGATGCAGTATAGCTACAGTATCAAGCATAAGCATAGCTACACTACCAAGCACAAATGACTGTTGGGAGTGCCCTCAGTACTGCTACAAATAAGATATTGAATTTGATAGCTGGAGATGACTTAACTACGGAGAAGTGGTACGTACGAGGAGAAGATGAAAACGAAATGAATGGATTATTTAGGAGGTACCAGGAGAGGAGGAACGGCTCGTTGAGCTTGTTGAAGACGTTGATGATGAGGTTGTCGTTGGTGACGGCCTCTATCTGCGGCCCTGGGAACTGGTTATTGATCAGTATCCCCTGCAATCCCATTTATTCACCATGGACGCATGTCAATTAGTTAGCCTCCCAAGCCATGCACGGTCGCAAATTTTACGCACGCAGAAAGAGAGAGAGAGAGAGAGAAAACAGAGCAAGAAGAGAAAGTAGAATGCACCACACCTGCTGCTTGACGCCGAGCGGGGAGATGTCGCCGTAGGTGACCGTCCACGTGAAGAACCGGTAGGGGTCGTCGCCGGCGACAAGAACGGAGAGGAGCGGGAGGGCGACGAGGAAGAAGAGGAGAGCAACGGCGGCGTTGGCATTGCTCGCCATTGTGCTGCGCTTAAAAGTGATCTCTTGCGGCAATGGAGCTAGATGGGAAGAAAAGGAGACTATGTGACCTGTGAGTGGGATGGGAGCTAGCTGTTATGGGGTCGTCGGCATGAGAGCATTGCTCGAATGGTGAATGTGTTTTCGTGGACGAGATGGAAAGGGCAAGGAAGCGGGGTGATGGAAATGGAGTGTGGTAGTGGGTGTTTTTTTTTTCAGTGGCTTCGCCCGTGGGGTGTCGGGCACCGGGCGGGCACCCTTTTGTAAGCGAGTTCTGGCCTTGGGGGAAGGCAAGGTGGAGGATGGAATTGGTATATGCACTAGTATGGTGTTCTTGTGCTTGATTTATATGTGGATTTATTATGGCTGGACATTCGGGTAGATCTGGGTAGCCAGTGGATAACTTTTTCAGTTTAGTGGCTGCTCGGTTGGGCTGAAATAAGTTGATTTATGACTGAAATTGCGAAATTATACTGTAACTAATAGTAGCTTATTTGGTGTAACTAAATTTAAAAAAAAATAAAAATGAAAAAAAAAACAGACTAGCCTATCACGGACAATGCAAACGAATACGGGAAAAAAGACCGATAAAAAAAGCTAAAAAGCAAAAAAGAAAAAGGAAAAAAATGAATTTTAGAAATAATGAAAATAAGTCAGATGTCATAAGCTCAACCCGAACTAAGCGGGGCGTTAGACGGATTTGATGTGAACATTGTTAATTGATTGTAGAAGCACGTATCTTGTGTGTTTTGCACTGTATCAACCCATAAAGCTTAAAACGAATGCGGACTATATTGCCTAAGTTAGGGCTCAAACAAAAAATATACCTGAACATACTTGTGAACTTCCTTGAATTTTAAGCTAGAACAAACTTTAAATCTAGCTTATACAAGTAGCTAGTTCGAGTAAAATCTAGTGTGGATCGTATCAAAAGAGAAAGATCAACTAGGAATAGTACAAATACTCCACCCGATTACAAATACAAGGCTATGTTTGTAATGCGAATTTTTTTTGTGCAATTTCAACGTTCGAAACAGGCCCCTAGATGGCCCTAGAATTTATGCCCGTTAAATATTTTTTTGTTTGATATTTCACATATAAAAAAATTGTCTAGATTGACTACAGGAAAATGACGTGAGACAAATTATAGAACTTCAAATGCTAATCAGACACAATATATTGTGTACCAACCACATGTATCTATGTTGTCACCATTGCGATCCTGGTTGTTACAGATTTTTCTCCTACCAGTCATTTTACACAACACTTACATTGTAGACCTCGTTAAAAGGGAGTACAGGAAACTGTCGTCACTGACGACAATCAGGTCCCACGTGTCATCGACAGTGACGAAACAAAATGCACGAAGTCTACGTGCGTGATGCGATACGACGGCCTTGTTGGGCTGCGGATGTGGGATTCAGCTGTCACGTGACGGGGCCGCGTGGCCGCTGGACACCGCGCACCACCGTCGCACGAGGCCGGCCTTATATGGCGCTACAGCTGCACGCCACCACCCGCCGACGCGCGCGGCTCGGCCGCTTCTACCCGCTGCTGCTGCTGCTGCTGCGTGCCGGCCGCTCAATCCGCGTCCAGATGGGCGGATCGCACCGGGAAAATCTAACAGACGTCCGTCAGGTCAGGTTTGGACTGAACATTCCCTCCTAGAATCGAACGTTTTGGGCTGGGACATGCGGTGCAGGTGTTTGTTGCTGGGTCCAAATCTGGACCGTGAAAATTGGACGGAGCTTCCCTATCCCCTCCCTGTTGCTAACAGACTAAATCAACGTGCACTTGACCAACACAATGCACTGACTCAACCTACTAGAAAATGACTACGTATATGCATGTCACACATGTACACATACGTCTACTAATGCAGAACTTTAAAGAAAAACACATGCAAGTTAAGATTAGTGCTAACAATTCCCCCCTAATCTTGACTTGCTCTCCTCAACGCATCATCACAGGAGACAAGGCTCGTCGTCGGCCGTCGCGAGGAGCGCCGTCTCTTCCTTCTTCGGTTTGCGGCACTCGCTAGCAAAGTGCCCACGAACTCCGCAGTTGTAGCACTTGCCTTTCTTGGCGCGGCGCGAACGCCTACTTGCATCCGAGCTCATGCTGCTCACGTCGTCATCGTCGTCGCTCCGGCCACCACGCCTCTCGCCGCTGCCGCGTCGTGCTCCTTCGCCGCCGCGCGCCCGCTGCTTGCCGCCGCGCTGACGCCGGCGCTCCTCCCACTGCTCCTCCATGAGAAGTAGGCGCTGGACGCCGTCCGCAGCCTCCTCAACGCCGCCACAACGCTCCTCCGCCACGCGCAGCCTCCCGACGAGCTCCTCGAGCGACATTGTCTTCAAATCTGCGAACATCTCGATGGAGCACGCGATCTGATTGTACCTCGCCGGCACAACCCGCAGCATTTTCTTCACGACGCACTCCTCCTCCATCTTCTCCCCAAGTTCGCGCAGCTCCGTGGCGAGGGAGCCGATCCGCACAGCGAAATCGTCGATCGCCTCACCGTCCTTGAACGCCGCGTTCTCGAACTGCTTGAGGAGGTGCTGCGCCTTGGCCTCCTGCACGCGCGAGTCTCCCATCCGCCTTGACTTGACCGCCTCCCAAGCCTCCTTGGCGGTCTTCTTCACGGCGAGGCCGGCCTTCAGCTCCGGTGGCACCGCAGCAAGATGACGGCCAACGCCCGCCGATCCTTGGCGCGCTCGGCCTTGCCCGCCTCCACAGCATCCCAGAGCTCCATGCCCTCCAGGTTGACTTGCATCACGAGCGCCCACTCATGGTAGTTCGTCTTCGTTAGCATCGGAAGCTCCATCACGCCGCCGGACTCCTTGACAGCGCGCTCGTACGCCGCCATCAGCTTGCTGTCGAACTTCTCCGGCTCTGATACCAAATGTTGGAGCAGCTCACGCAACAACACGAGCTGCCCTCTGCTACACTTCTCTCACACACACACACTAGTTGGCTGGCTGGAATTGAACACAGGAGAAGTTAGCTAGATGGTGAACGAACACACGCGCAAGAACAATTTTGAGTGGACACACAGGAATTTTTGCAGCGACTAACGCCTGCGGCAACAAACGCCTGCAGCTTTTCTGTATACCACATCACCGAAAACAAATGAGTACATGACTTTTTAAAACCCAGCAACGCACACCGGCGAGCAACAACTCGACCGAGTCTCCAAGCGCACGTACGCATGTACACCATCCACTTCTCCACGACGCGCACTCACGCGTCCATCCGGAAGAAGCGCTCCACAGCTGACCACAAGCCACTCCGCCTCCACGTCGTGGTCTTGCTAGCTTTTCGCCGTACTCACACACAAATTAACTAACAAGCCTAATCTACATGCATGCTTGACTCAGAGTTGCTAACAGACTAAATCAACGTGCACATGACCAACACAATGCACTGACTCAACCTACTAGAAAATGACTACGTATATGCATGTCACACATGTACACATACGTCTACTAATGCAGAACTTTAAAGAAAAACACATGCAAGTTAAGATTAGTGCTAACACTTCATACACCAGATGTCATGAAATTTTAGCAAATCATACATCCGAGAGAGAGAGAGAGAGAGAGAGAGAGAGAGAGAGAAGAAGAAGAATTTATTGATGCTTATCTAACAATAAAGAATCACTAAACATACACCCACTGCTCATCTAACAAGTCCTCCCAAAAATTATCGTTTTGTTACAATGAACATGATTAACATGTTCCTGTCATGTCCAAAAATTTGAATTCGTCATTGTAACCACCACCATCACGCTCAGCAGCAACCGGAGGATGAACAAGAACCCTTTCTCCCTTCCAGTTCTCAGTCTCCATATCGCAGATCCCTCAGCATCACTTGTCTGCGTTGTTGTCGTGTTTGCGCCGCCAGATTTGGTGACATTGCTCAACAGCTTACTGCATGATAATAGCCAACATTAGCAGAAGTCCAGGTACGGTGGGAATTACGATATGCAGCATTTGATCTCACACTTCGCTATTCAAAATGGGTCTGAAATCTACAAGACACAGTAGCCTATTAATTTCTTCTCCAGATCAGAAGTTTTTAGAAACTAAAATTTGCTATTACAATTTCAAGTTCTAGTAGGATTTCGTAAGTCTTTAATTTGAGGGATTTCACCTCAGTAAATCTTCTACTCAAAGATATGAAAGCAAATGGAAATTATCTGCATTATTGCTTAGCAAACGCCCCTACATGTACCCAGGTCTACTTGCAAGCACATGTTTTAAATCTTCTTTAGGTAAAGAGAAGGTCCACAATGCATAGCAGAATTTGAAAGAAAGTATCATGGAATGATTTTACTGCCAACGTTACCCAGTCCCTGCGTAGCAAAATAATCCCTTTTTACCCTTAAGATGCCATGCTATCCAATAAATAATTGGTTGGACAATATCAAGGACATTATTGAGAAAATTTTCAGTTATGTACCTTCCAGGAAAGATGCAGCTATCATGACCTGCACAACAAAAGGCATTGATTTGTTAGTAAATCAGAAAGGAGCTTCAACGTAAATTTGAAAGTGATACTTGCGAAAGATTGAAGCAGACTCATCTATCTACATGAATATATGCACAAATTGTTATCGACTTCTCCCTTAAACTACCTTGAGGCAATAAATGTGAGACTGTGATCAGAGATGGCCAAATATGTGATCATGTGAACAAAACAAGCTAGTCTGGACATGTGTATTGGCTTGAGATGAGAGGTTAAAAGAACAGAATGTGACTTCTGAAAAGTTATACGAAAAAATGAAGAAAAAAAAATCAATTTTTGGCTAGCAATTACTTGCACCTGTAAATAATCACATGAGCACAAAATTTCTCATTCAGAGGACCCTTCAGGACCAGTAAAAGAAGGAATTGGTCCACATGTTAGTACATTAGTACATGTAGGCCCACGAAGCCTGACAGTACATGCCACGGGGAGCTTTGGCCTCCCATCACAGAAAGACCATGCTGCAAACTTGCAGTAGATCTTGATGTTAAAAGAGTAATCTTTTCTGATGTTAACAGCCTAAATCTAACTCAAGTTTCGTGTGTATGAATAACTTCTTGTATTTCTATCACACACATTACCAGTTTGCAAAAGAGAACACAATCTATACGGCACTAAGGACCACAAAATTATCATTGGCCGGGACAGTCTGTAACAGCATCCCCATTGACCAACCTAAAAGATATCCTAACATCTAGGTCAGTCAACTAAATAAAGAGCTTTCATTCAGTACTCCTTGTACCAGTCAATGATTAATTGGCTCACTAAGAAAAGGGTAAGTAAATTAAACACAGAATCACCAAATGCTAACATTAGCTATATTTCCAACATGGTTGTATATAATAAAGCAATCTGGTGAGAAAATGGAGAACACCACACGTTCCATGTAATAATACTATTCCCACACCAGATAACAATACATGCTCCCAACATACACCCAGTTGGCCACTTGCATGGATTACACTTTGCCTTGACTCTTGATCTGCAATACAAATTTCAAAAGGTCTAGATGACATCCAGATCCGAAACATTCCAGCATGCACGTTATCGTTTCGTTTATCCCCTTAGATTTTTCTCTAGGTTTATATAGTTCATGTTGTACTGGACAAGGCCACTGTCCAAAGAAGTTGCTACTTGGACACAACAAATATGAGTTCAGTACTTCCGTTTCGCTGTATTAGCTCAATGCAATTCTTGTGACTGACATGGTACCGTAATCCAAATAGCAAGAATGCCTCGCTTCCTCACCATATGCTTTATGCTGGCTGGTGTACAGAGCCATTGCCTTTCAGACAATGACTTATGTAGTTGTAATGCGTGTAACTGATTTTATGTCCCGTCAACATTGGTGAACCATGACTAAACACGTCACAGTGATGTTAACAATTTATTAACCATAGTTCAACTGTTAGTGACAGTGATGTTAACAATTTATTAACCATAGTTCAACTGTTAGTGATAGGGCACACAAGCAGCTACACGGTCACAACTACAAAAAGCCTCAATGTAGTACTTGGATGTCATGAAACAATGAAATTTCATGACAACAAGACTTTGGGATCCATTGATACGCCAAGGTATGATATTGCCCCCCCAAAAAAGGCAGAATTCCAAATATTCCCGTTTGCTACCCAACAAAGCCCAAACCCCCCACCAAGTACACAAGGTTGCACATGACAATGCAATGCGTACAAATGCAGGAACACCTATACGCAATCATGACACTTCAGCTTTTGAAGCATGCCACTGGCCATTATGTATGCAAGACCTATACATCACCATTTGCCATGATTTTACTTGGTCAAAAGCTGCAATTTGTTCTGAAGCATCACACATTCTGAAGTTTTTCCCTCACTAAATGAGAAGACAACCTCAATGCGGTCCCATTATAATGCAGGTAAAACAACCATCATTTCCTCTCAAAGCGGTCCCATTATAATGCAGGTAAAACAACCATCACTTCCATCTTCTAGCACCTCCCTGGAGTTGAAATGACATACTAAAAAACAAGAATGAGGTTAAACTCAGTTGGTACTGGGATGACAAAGCTGGCGAAAGTGATGGGGGCGAGGTGTGCAATGTACCCTTCGCATGTGACGTGTGCTCCTACTCACATGCGAGAAAGGGGTTTCTTTTTTGCAACCTTGTGGCGTCTTTTTCCTCTTTATGAAATGGTATTGGCCTATTGGGGCCTCGTGTGTTACCAATCAAACCAGCACACTCCACGCCCCGAGCACTATCCCAGACTTGGCAGAGTACCAAACAAATCTACAACCAGATCCAGCTCAGCTTCTGTCTACTCTACACTACCTTTCTCCCTCTATTTTTATGTGGTCATGGGCTCATTCATATTAAAAAGAGCGCTGCTACGCGTACAAAATCACATGGATGAGTCGCTGACAACCGGGTCCCACCAAAGGCAGGATTTGGAGGCCACAAACCTCACAAGAAGTGTCGAGAACTCGCCTGAATCCTATACTGGCTACAAAAAATGACACTGTCAAATTAATGGTCTGATTTGTTCTGAACCCATCTTTTCATGGAACTAACAGCGATTCCTCCCAAATAAAAACGACAATTAGTTGCTGCACTCCTACCCAACCTAGAAGGAAAAAGCAACCTTTCTCCTAACAATCAATGGAATAAATACTATTTGCACTTAGTGTTGTTCTCCGACGAAAAGACAAACCGAACAACTTTCCGCGATGGTGTTCCACGAATGCCATCCACTTTTGGGGGGTGACAATGGCGTCCCTCCTACTTGAGATCGACGCCGAAATCTGCAGACAAACGTTTTCCCACTGGCTTATTGACCTACTACACTTACTTGGTCTGACGCATGTGGCAAGATCAAAGAAAGAGCAAAGAAAAAAAATCATGGCAAATGGTGATGTATCAACACCTGACCAGTTGCAATTCTTTAAAGACCTAAAGGGAATCACGAGAAACTACAGGACAAGTGAACAAACCTCAATGCCAGTCAGCGTAAGCTAGTCTAAGTAGTCACTTGTCAAATGATTAACAGGTGCATTTCTTCTTCACTCCACGAGCCTCACTCTTTACTACTCAGCGCTCACTAGCATGAGAAGAACCATTTACCAAACAAGTAATGCTACTGAATCCTTGACAATTCCAAGCAAACAAAAAAGGAACACAACCAATAGCATTTGGCAAGAGCAAAGAAAAAGAAAAGAAATATCAAATGTCAAACCCAAGAATGATCAATGTTCACCAGATTAGCATGAAAATTCATTTCCCAAGCAATGCAATATGAATGCATCAGCAGTTAGGAAGAGGAGAGGTTAATTAGTTGTTGGAAGCTGTATTAGTAGACAAAAAAGGCGCAAGGGTTCTTGGAACTCACTGGGATCGGTGGTGGTGACCATGCCGGCGCCCTGGAAGTAGCATGAGCCGGCGGCCTTACCCTGCGACTGGTAGTAGGTGTCGAAGGCGTACGAGGCGTGGCTCCGCACGTCGTTGGGCTCGTAGCACCCCTCGCCGGGCTGTATCGCCGTGCAGTCCGCGCGCCCGGGGCCGCACGCCCAGTCCATGG
This sequence comes from Dendrocalamus latiflorus, assembly GCA_017311315.1. Classification (NCBI taxonomy): domain Eukaryota; kingdom Viridiplantae; phylum Streptophyta; class Magnoliopsida; order Poales; family Poaceae; genus Dendrocalamus; species Dendrocalamus latiflorus. Next base: position 20,605,800 of record CM029671.1, on the reverse strand, counting down.
CCGCCTGCACCGCCTTCTCGTCCGCGTCGTCGGACGCGATGCAGAACGTCCGGTCCGTCGTGTCGTTGGCCAGGAAACCCCCCGTCCCGGACACGTGGAGCAGGTACACCGGCGTGCCGTTGCCGTAGAAGAGGCCCCAGTTCGCCTCCGACACGGGCCCCGGCCGGAGGTCCTCGTTGAAGAGCTCGTAGATGTAGACGCTCGCCTGCGCGCCGGGGCGCATCGGCGTGCCGGGCTTGTCCATGACGTGCTTGATCAGGTTAGAGTTGTACGCGTCGGCGTTGTCCCTGGTGGCGTACGGCTCGGTCTTCCGGTCCCCGTAGGACGGCCACCCGGTCTCGGTGACCAGCACCGGCACGCCGCCACCGCCGCTCACGTTGAGGTTCCTCACCGCGACGCGCACCGCGTCGAGCATGGCGTCGAACACGTTGGTGTAGTGGAGCAACGTGTTGGGGTCGACCATCTCTAACGACGGCGGCAGCGGCTTGAACAGCGCGTTGTCGAGCGGGATCACGCCGTTGCCTTGCATAAGCGAGTAGTAGGGGTAGAGGTTGAGCATCAATGGCGCGGAGGTGTTGGCGAGGTGGGAGAGGAGCGGGAGGAGGAAGGACTTGGCCAGGGACTGGTTGAAGAAAGCCTGGGACGGGGGGAAGGGGTCGAGGACGACGGAGAAGGGGAGCGGGGTGGAGACGGGGATGGAGGAGAGGTTGGCGGCGGCGAGCGCGGCGGCCAGGGACTGGATGGCGGGGAGGAGGACGGGGAGAGCGGAGGGGAGTGCGGACGGGACCTCGTCGCCGACGGCGATGGCGGAGATGAGGCCCGGGCGGCTGGAGTTGGGTGCTGCGAAGGGGAGCACGCGGCGGGAGACCCAGGCGGAGGCGGTGGCCGGGGAGGAGCCCAGCGCGAGGAGCTCGTCGTTGGGGACCCCAACGATGGCGCGGGCGCCGGAGGAGGCCAGCGCCGAGAGCAGGCGCGGGTCGGCGTCGTAGAGTCGCACGCGGGTGATGCGCTGCTCGCGCACGAACGCCGCGAGGTCCGACGGCGACAGCAGGTTCGTCACCGCCGTGCCGATCGTCACGCCGACGTACGGCTCGCCGGAACCACCACCCCCACCCGCCGCCGACACCACCGAGTCTGCAGTCGCAACACCAACGGAGCCAACATTACCAAGCAAGAAACAGAGCACAGTGAAACACACAGAGAATCCACAAGCTAAAGGACCAAAAAAAAAGCAATCAATGTGACAAGAACAAGCAAAAAAATCAAGAAAAGCTGAAGAATTTGGAAGCTAGGAAGAACAAGGTGACATCAATCAAGAAAGAAAGGAAGAGTTTGCAGTGGAAGAAGACGAGCGAGCTTACATGGTACTAGAGAGGAATGGATCGAGAGGAGGTGGAGCAAGAGGAGGAGCAAGCTGCTGCCTCTGCCTCCTCTGCTCCTACTCCCCATTGGGAGTGTGCTCTCCTCCTCCTGATGATGATTTCTGGGGCTGCTGCTTTTGAGAGAGAGAGAGAGAGAGAGAGAGAGAGAGAGAGAGATGCTGCTTTTGATGAGCTCCTTGCTTTGCTTTCTCTGGGAATTTCCTTGCTTGATTTCTCTGTGTGTGCTGGGGCTGGGGCCTGGAGGGAGGCTGGAAATTGAGGGTTGGTGGTGTGGGGGGAAGGGCAGGAAAGAGCTGGGATTTGGGGATTTTGGAGTTGAATCTGGAATGGGCGGTTTGTTTCTTCCTGGTTGTTGGTTTTCTCTGGGGTTGATTTGGTAATTAGTGTCTGATCTTGCTTCGCAATGCTCCCAGTGGGGGAGAAGTGACAGGGAGTAGGGGCCAGTGGGAGTGTGCCACCTGGACAGTGGGCCCCAGCCTCCATAAGACTGTCAAGAGTGGTTACACCCTTCCGCCTCACTCCATCGGAGCTACTCCAATTCTCAACTGTGCACTTGTGCATGCCTGTCTTTTTTCGAGTAATTTATATCCATTTAGGATCCACTCGTTTTGACATTACCTTCTGTCTTCTAATTCTCTATTTTATAATTTTACTATTTTTCTAATTTTTTTGACTTTTTTTTTATTTTTTCATATTCTTTTGCATTGTCCGTAATAGAATAACCTTTTCTATTTTTAAATTTAATTACGTCTAAAATCTACCTGCTGTTACAGTGTAAAATAAACTAGCTACAATGAAAATGCTAAAAGCTAAAAAAATCCAACTAAGCACAACCTTAATTAAGGCTCATTTGGAGCATGTGAGTTTCACACTAATTTAACAGAAGACGGTTCAATTTTCACAGAAATTAGGAAAAATTGCGGCATTTCAAGAGGAGCCTAAAGCATATATAAAATGCAAAATAAAAATTGCATGAGTCCTTGTAGAAGTAGAGCGATTGCACTAGAAATCCTACAAAATTTCCATGCATTCCTGACGAATCCTAAAACTTCCATATCAACATGGGAGGGAGCCATGTCAGCTAAAATCCCTCGATAGCATCATGTAGAGCAAACAAATAACTCGTAAGTACAATTTTTTAAGGATATGCACTAATTCCTATATTCCAAACAACACTTAGGGCATCTCCAATGGTTATAGCTAGCAACTAACTATAAGACGTACACACTAAAGCTAGCATTCTAAGAGCAGTTTAATAGTATAGATAGCTGCTACCTCCAATACATTTCCATGTCATCAAAAGATAATGATGCAGTTAACTCATACAATAAGCTGGCTATAAGTTGTCTCCACAAGAGCTCTCAATCATTTAATACATACATGGGTATTGATAATTTAATACATGCATGGGTATAGCAGTTAGTTCTATTGGTACATGCATGGATAACGCCTCTTTTCCTGTGCTATAGCCTGACTCTTGCATGGGAGCCGGCTTGGCTCTCTCTCTTCTTTTCTCTCCCCTCCACATAGGACTATGCTGACATGGATTCCCTTGTAGCTAGCACAGTCAGCCTTATTAAACTTGCTCTAAGGATAGCTATTTGATGCTTACATGCGCACACAGAATTTATAGATGCTGCCTCGTTTGGCGTTATAGACTAGTGCTTAGAGCAAGTCCAATAATAGAGCCAAGTGTTTGGCTATAAGTCAAGTTATAAGAGCCAAGTTATACAATAATTTGTCTTCTATTTGTCTACAAAAGGTTTTTTATTATTATGTGGTACCATGTCTCACATTCTCTTTCCTATTCCTCCTCACATACATTTATTATCTGAGCCCACCACTGTATAGGCTCTCGTGCCCAGCTTGTTGCTTGCATGAGAGCCAAGTTCTCATCACTCTCCTCTCTTCTCTCCTCCACATCAGCAAAAATGCTGACTAGCTTAGCTATAAGACTATTATTGGACTTGCTCTTAAGGAAGAGTTGGCTCGGTTTTTTTGCATACTCTCTTTCCTCCACATAGGATATATAATGTGTACATGCATATAGCTAGCTGACTCAGACCATTGAAAATACCCTAAGTACCGTCAGGGCCGATAGGCGCATACCAAAGAACGCAAGTTAATATTAATTGTATCATGGGACACACACGGAAGGAAATGCAGAGAAGCACTGTTGGATCATGATGCAGACAGTTCATCTTGTGGAAGATAATATCGCATTTTCTCGCAAGATATTGAGTAGACTTCATTTTCTCCTTAGCTACGCTCTGAACCATTGGATCATGATCAGAGGGCAAAAAAGGCGTGCCATTTCGTGCCTCTATGGAAGGATGGCAGAGGACCGCACCCTGTATCATAAGTCTTTTGGCTTATATTTTGGTTTTTTGGCTTCTCCAAAAATCAAAATAAAAGAAACAATTTCTTAAAGCGAATTTTTTAGACGGTTTCTCGAGTTCAAAACTGTATACATCATCTACATGGACATCGTCACTATCTTCTATCGTATCAAAAAAAAACATAGACAAAAACTATAAAGCATAAATCGCTGACCAAAAGAGATCAAAGGCTATCAGCTGTTGTTGCGCTCAACTAGGCTGCGGGCATAATTTTTTTGCACTGTTCCATACTATTTCAGACTTTTTTTACTATAATTACTGTGAGCTTTTTTATCGTAACTAAATTTTAAAAAAGTTACATCATCATAAACAATAAAAAAATAGGATAAAAAAGTAAAAAAAAGTCTAAATAAAACTAAAAAAGTAGATAAAAACAAAAATAAGAAGCTAAGAGCCTAAGGGCTTGTTTTTTAAGTCAAAAGTTGGCGGCTTTTAGCTTTTGCTATAGTACCTAACTTTTAAACGAGTATTTTCTCAAGACGATGTCTACAAGTTAAACGATCTACACGTTAAAAGCCCAACATCTGTACCAGCAAAATCACAAGTGAATATCTGTCTTTCCGTAACATGTATCATAAACAGCTAAAATTAAAAATTTCAATCAAAAATCATAAGTCATAGCCGAAAAGAACATATCCTAGTACACCAGACAACGCGGATGCTACAATCAGTAAACTGCAGCCGCCAATCCAGGTGACATGTAGTACTGGTAGTACGACAAAATCAATAAAAATTTCAGGTTGGGAACTCGTAACGCCAAGGTCCCAGTCTCCCAGAGAAACTCTGACGCTCTCGTACACATATATAGTACTAAATTTGACAGGCACAACCTCAAATTCCAATGCTCCTAGTTACGTTTCCAACAATAAACAACAAAGTTTTTATTAGAAAATTACACTTGTCTGTAATGTTGAAATTTTAGAGCCATCACTACTGTTGCAGTTAGGATGAAGTATTGAAGAGGCAAGTGCGGTCTGTTCTTTTTTTTTTTGACTTATAGTTTTTAACTGTAGTTTATAGGTTTTAGATTGTTTATGCAAGAGATTAAAGAGTAACAGAAACTTACGTGATATTTTTATCGATATAAATAAAGTGGGTATAGTATATACTATAAATAATTAATAGACGTCATTTTAAAAAGACACTCTGTTTAAAAGTTAATTACTATAGAAAAATAAAAACTAAAAGCTGAAAAAGGACATAGCCTAGATTTGCTGTCTGATTACTTGGACGCAGCCGAGCCGAGTTGCTTGCTGGTGCTAAAGCCAAACATTTTGCGATCAGTGCAACTAGAATCAATGTTCAGCTCAAGATCATATCCATTAAAAACTAGAAATAGCTCTTTTTAGAAAACCAGGGACAAACATAGGCAACTCACACAAATTTTCCATTTCATTTATAGACCAATATCAACTGCCAACAAACTGCAAGTTTCACATATACATCAGCCCTTCTAGAAAAATCCATCAGTGATGAATGTGTCAAGACAGGACTTAAGGACTTCTCCCCAGCAGCATCACTACAGTAGGTTTACATCAATGATGACAAGCAAATGCAGTAGTATACTAGTATGCCCCCACTTGTGCCCTGCCTGGTTGCTATAGGAGAAATCCTCCCACATCACATGTGGACCTGCAATTGATCTCAAAACTATGAAATTAATATTGTATTAATGCACAGCAATAGGATGTGTTATTCATGGTTGAGGACGGCAGTAAGAAAAAGAAACATACATAAGCCATTTTGGTTTATAATGGATGCTAGGCTGGGGGCTGCCGGGCTGGGGCAGCTTTATGAACCAACTCAATCTGAAAGTAGATGGTTCAACAACTTCTTACTGTAATCAACAAGGATAAACTCAAACTTTTGTCAATATTTCTGCGCCTGTCCTAGTGACCAACATGGTATGCTCGAACTGTGCAGCCCAGCTGCCATCAGCGGTGACAGTAGTCCATCCGTCTTCCCATGTAACACACACTGTTTTTTTCCATTGTAAGTATAGGTTCTGCAAAAATTTCAAAGATTGTCAACTTGATTTGAAATTTTATTGTAAGGTAGGTGTTGGAACTCTCCGTTACCAATTAATATACAATACCAAGAGCTTCTAGAATTACATATAATGCCTAATTATCAAAACATAACTCTTTACATTTTCTTTATAGCAGCTTTTTTATCTTCTGAAAAAACATGCTCAAGCATGGGTAATTTACTGATAAATCCAACATATGGTTTTCTAAAAGAAAATTATAAATTGTTTGGAAGTGGAAATCCACATATAGTAGTTAGGATTAGGGATGGGAAACAGTAAAGGATAATCTGTTTTATCCGATATTTGTATCTGAGGACATGCAAATGTGGTAAGCAACATTCGTATTTGATAATGTTCCTATTTGTATTTGAAAATGTTCGTATTCATATTTGTATTCGAGAATGTTCATATTTGTATTAAAAAATATTCGTATTTGTACTCGTATTCGAGACTATTCGATTTGTATTCGATCTGTTTCTATCCCTGATGATCTTCCTGAGGATGATTGTAGAAAGCAATTTTCTAATGAACCAAGATTCACAAGTAAGAAGTGAAAATTACTTTGCATAATTTTCAACTCTATATGCTATACTGCTAGCTCGTATAGATGTGGTCATGTTATATAAATTTATTCTATCGAGATTTGTTACAAAAATTTTAGAATATTTGCATTCGACTGAATTAAGTACATATTCGATTCGAATTCATATTCGTTATGACATTCGATTCGTATTTATTTGAAAAATAGGAATTCGTATATGTATTCGTTTTAAAAATATGGATTCATATTCATATTTGAGGCTATTCAATTCGTATTCGATTCGTTTTCATCCCTAGTTAGGATAGTGGAGAGCTGAGAGTACATACCAATGGCAAATGTTTGACCATCAATCATTCGCCCAGAGTTGTCATTGGCTACAAAAGAGAGATTTCATTAGTCTAATGTACACTTTAATCCTCGTGCATTAGTTCAAGCATAATATCTGTTAAGAGTATCTCCTCGTTTAAGGCCCATGAGTCCCATAACTCTTTTGTATATACCGCCTTGTAAAAACAACAGTGATGAATACACAGTAAAAATTAGTTTTTCTCTCATGGTATCAGAGCATGCTATGGCCGCCGAATCCCTAGCGACCGACATGTCGCCAGCGCATTTCCGCCGTTTGGCAGCTTCCTCACCCTGCCCGTCGCTGGTGCATCTTCTTCTGCTACATCATCGGCGTTAGTGGCCCCTTCTTTCGCTGCGTCGACCAGTGCGACCGGCGTGTCGACCAGCGCAACCAGCACGTCGACGGCGCATTCCCGCTGGTCGGCGGCTTTCCTCACCCCGCCCGTCGCCAGCGCATCTTCTTCCACGACGCGACCGGTCCGTCGCTAGTGCCTTCCCACTATCGCTGCCAGCCTCTTCTTCTACGCTGCATCCATCGCCGGTACGGCTTGCTACGCCTTGCCGCCGTCGTCGCCAGCCTCTTCTTTCGTTGTGTCCGTTGCTGGTGCAGCTTCTTCACATCACCTATCGCCGTCGGCCTATCCTTTGTTCGAGCTGCATCGCTGGCAAGTTGCCAGGTTTTCCAATAGCCGTCGGTCTCTTCTTTGTCTCCGTCGAGCACAGGATCATCCTCTCTGCTGCTCTCTACTGTCATGGCAAAGGATGGCTCCCTCTTCGTCACTGACATCAAGCTAGATGGTTCCAACTACAGGGAGTGGGCATTCTCGGTCATGACAATTGTAAGGGCAGTCGGTCTTGAAGATCACCTAAACGATGATCCTCCTGATTCCAGAGCTGATAATGCCATCAAGAAGGCTTGGAAAAGGGCTGATGCTAAGGTGATGGGAGCTCTGGTTCTGAGTGTTGTTCCTTCACTTCAGATGAGCCTTGAACATCACCACTCTGCCAAAGAGATATGGAAGTATGGAGCCTTCACTCGTATCACTAGTCAGCTTGCCTCTATGACTCCGTGCGCACTCTTCGGAGTATAAATAGGACGCGATGGACACCTCCACATGCACTCTTCGAGGTATAAATAGGATACGCGGAGGGACACCTCCGCGCGCACTCTTCGGAGTGTAAATACGACGTGCGGAGGAATGCCTCTGCGTGCACTCTTCGGAGTATAAATAAGATGCATGGAGGGACGCCTCTGCGAACACTCTTCGAAGTATAAATGAGATGCGCGGAGGGATACCTCCACTCGCACTCTTCGGAGTAGCACTATCTATGGAGTATAAATAGTCTCACCGCCAGCTTCGTTGACGCCAGTTTGAAGGGTGAGGAACAGAGTGCGCGCATACTTCATCCCGCCGCCAGCTTCGCTGACGCCAGTTCGAAGGGTGGGGGACGGAGCGCACGCGCATACTTCTTCCCGCCGCCAGCTTCGCTGACGCCAGTTCGAAGGGTGGGGGACGAAGCGTGCGCATACTTCTTCCCGCCGCCAGCTTCGCTGACGCCAGCTCGAAGGGTGGGGACGGAGAGCGTGCGCATACTTCATCCCGCCGCCAGCTTCGCTGGCGCCAGTTCGAAGGGTGGGGGACGGAGCGTGCGCGCATACTTCATCCCGCTGCCAGCTTCACTGGCGCCAGTTCGAAGGGTGGAGGACGGAGCGTGTGCTTCTACCAACGGACCGCGCACGTCTACTTCATGAGGAGACGAATGGGCCCATGTCGACCCTTCGTTCCCAGCCTACTTCGCGGATATTGCGTCTTATTGCCGGACGGTGGGGGGCCACGGTGTTCTCATCTCGCCCATCTCACATCCTACCTATCGCCAATGTTTCCACCTGTTTCTTGCTATGCCAAGGGTGCTATCCAAATATGGATGTGGTTACGAAGTGGCTACGCGGGGAAATCCTCGCCTTAGGCAGTACTTTAATAATATCGGACACAATGTCCACAAGGGATGGCATTTACATGTCCAGTCATTTGGACTTTGTCGGGCACGCTATTCGTCTATTTCGTCTTCTACTTTTATGTACTCGCGTGGAGGCCTCGCCCATTGAATGTCGCTCCTCCTAAAAATGCAGAGAATCCTCCGCCCAGCCCCAGTGTCGAAGGCGCCACCGGACCATAAGGTCCGAAACTAGGAAATAGCCCCTGTCAAGCAACTGCTTGTCACAAGCATCAAACACGAGGACACAGTTTGGGGCAAATTTTCATTCAAGGTACATTGTCAAAAGGGCGTAGCCATGTAGCGCCGTTTTACATAAGACCGACAAGGTGTACACAGTGGGCTACATGCGCGAGCATAGGGCTTCGGCATCACACCTATGGATCCACGCCATGCTCGGAGCCAGTCGCACCGCCTTCATCTCGCTGCGGCACCTCGTCAAGCCAGGTATCGAGGTCGCCGCCGCCCTGTAGGCTCCGTCTCATGGCTACCTTCGCCGCGGCCTCGTCAATATAGTCCCATATCCGCTGATAAAATGCACAGCACCAGACAAGACCCCACTTCCCGCAGGCAGCTCCAAAGCGTGAAGTAGCCAGCTCACCGACATGCAAGCAACCCTGATGGTGAAGGCCGAGGACGATGCGCGTCGTTACGAGCGAGCAATGGTTGCCGTAGGATCGTGTGGCGCTCAGCGCAACCGCAGATGCTTCTCCTATCCTCCGGAGACTGCTCGACAGGTCCTCGGGCCCAAAGGAACGGGGAGGCACCACAACGGCAAGCTTGAAGAGCGTGTTCTCCAGGGCCTCCATCAAGCTCCAGGCTGTTAGCGAGGCATCGCCTAGTGCACGGTCCTTCTCGTTGACCGACGCCATCAGCCGAGCTTTCTCCTCCAGCTCGTCGATTTGCTACAGCAAACCCTCGCGCTCTTCCAAGGCAATGAGCCGGGTTTGCTCCAGCAAAGCCTGCGCGTCCGCAAGAGCCTTCACGCCTCCAATTTGAGGAACCGAATGCGCTCATCCTTCGATGCGCAAGTAGCAAGGGCGTCCTCGACGGATTGCCGCGCCGCGCTAACCTCCGACTCTGCGGCATTCAGTCGATCCTGCAGGCCACTTCGTTCACGGGCCCTAGCCGCCTGTAGAGCGCGGGCGAGGGCCAGAGCCTGTATGATGCAGCAAGGTTAGCGACGTCCCTACAAGCACAATCATGGAAAGTTGGTACAAGTACCTTCATCTCCGTCGCCTCTAGAGCGCCCTCCAGGAGCTCCGGTCCGCATGACAATAGCGTCCGGCAATCCATACCCGCATCGGTGCAATCTGGGGCGCCCTGGAATGCTCGCAACGCCTCCGGACGCGGGACGAAGTCCACCACAATCAAATGCCGGGTCTCCGTGCCGGCAGCCTCCACAGGGGCGGACATTGACGACACGTTCATACCAGGAGTTCCAGTCACCCCCCCCCCCCCGCGTGGCCAATTCCATCGCTGGAGCCCTGTGCGCGCCCCAGAGACCGAGGGCCCGCTAACGCTGATGACGGTGTTAGCAAGCAAATCGAGGAAAGCCTCACGAAGTCACGAGAGAAGGAAGTATTTATACCTACACCACAAATAGGAGAAGACGGTTGGGAAGCAGCAGCGCTTGTGGTTGCCGCATGGATGGCCGCAGGGAGCATCACCGACAGCCCTTGCTGCGGAGTCCTTCACGGGGCCAATGGCTTCCGCCTCGGAGTCAGATTCCTCCGAGAGTGTGGCCACCGCTACTTGAAAATACTCGCTCGCCCCTGCTGGCGGCCGGTGCCTCAACAGGTACCTCGTCGGCCCCCGCAGTGGGCGTAGGCGAGGAGGCTTCGCATTCACCCCCCGTGTCCGCCTCGGGCCCGCGGCTGCTATCACCGTCGTCGGGCGCATCGCCTGTGCCTTGCCCGCCGACAACGCCGCGGTCTGGCTTCGCCTCCAGGTCTGAGTTCGCATACTCAGCCAGATCGGAGTTCGTGCCTGCAGCGGCTTCCTCAACCTCAACGGGTTCGTTGGGGGGGGGGGGAACGGGGCGCCCGAGAACAGACCCTTCGCCGAGGAGGGGACGCTTCCCCCTTGTCGTCGCCGTCACGGGTGCGAAGCCGGGCAGCCGGCCAATACTTGGTGCAGCGCACTCCAGCACGGGGATACTGAGAGCTTCACACACACGGTTCACCCGTCCGACGTTCACCGTGATAGCTTCTCGGAGGTTGTGCTCCTTAGCCACATACGGCCCAAGGAACACCGTCGCTGCACGTTCCGCGTCTTTGAGGGTGAGCCCTGCCAATAAAGCAAACCACCCTTACAGCCTACAGCATAAACACTTGTAGAGGCAACATGCAGGGTCGAAGACTTACTCGGCTTTGCGGGCCTCGCTAACGACGCGACCGTTAAACGGATGCCGTCGTCGCGGGTGAGGCCAGACTGCACGTGCCACGGCCGTGCCAGCGGAGCCACGCCATACATCAGGTATTCCTCCACAAGGTCTCGCATGTTGAACCGGAGGACAACGTCCACCAACCTCTGCACTCGGTGTTCGTCGTCGCGGTTGAAGGTCATCGACGGGGAGGTATTGAAGTCCATCAGGCGTCCCGACCACCTCAAGCTGCTGCCGCTCTCCACGCGGTGGTAGAACCACCACCGCGTCCAATTGGACTCCCACTTTGCTCAGGTCACGTTCGTCGGAAACAACTTCGTGCACGCGGGACACAGCACGAAGTTCAGCTCTCGAAGTTCGAGTACTCCTGTCTGTCCAGTTTCTTCGAATGGCACCGCGCATCGTGAAGAAACACGAACAAAGACGGGCTAGGCCAGATCGTCTCAGTTCGCGAATCCCAGGAGTATACAGCCAACCGAGCGAGGCGTTCGGAGTCAGCTGCAGAAGCTCGAGCCCGTACAACCTCAGTACCTCACCGACAAACATCGCGGAGGGGAACCGAAGCCCAGCTTCCATGTAGGTGACAAAGACCACCGCCTCCGACTCTGTGGAATGGGGCTCCGTCTCATCAGTGGGGGCAGCCAAACCGCCTCGCGGTCCAAGATTTTCCCTTCGCGAACCAACGACCGGATGGTCTCCTTGGTCGCCAGGCTCTGCCCCAGCAGATTCGTGCACACGCCATTTAGCTTCTTTGTCGCACTCCAACGTTTGTTCACTGTTGATGGGTCGCGCCCAACCAACTCGTACTCCGCCTCGGTCGTCGATGACCCATGGCGGCTAGAAGAACCGCCGCGGCTTGATGATGCACCGCCGGTCGGCCGGCAGGAACAGTCATCACCACGGGCCATTCTGCTACAGTTCTTGCGAGAATGGCCAGTGGCAAACGACGGGGAGCTTCCGGCTAGCCCTGTCATGACGTCGTCTAGCAAATGGGGCCGGTGAAAGTAAGAGATATGGCGGCAGTGGGTGGTGACAACGAGCGGTGTATATGGCAGCAGTACGCGCTGGAGCAATGGTGAAAAGACAATACAGTGATGATGGGTCAAGCGCAGGGAACAGTGGCACGACGACCATCACGCTTTTAAAGCCCGTTCGACTGCTCCACGATTGGGAAGCGCAACCAGCGGAAACTGACAGCACACGACGTGTCAATCGAGCACGTACACTTATCCCACAACGCCAGAGATGACTGCATGACCAAGGTCAGAATCCAACCGGCACCGCACGACGAGCCAACACCACACGGGTGCGTGTCCCACTACGCGCGAAAAGGTGGTACGTCTTCGATCAAGTTTCAGCAAGCCTACAAAAAGTACGGCCCACAAAGAATGGCACCACATGCCGCAAGGACGGAGGGGGCCAAAGGGTTCGGCGGCATGGTTTCGGCCCATGAGAAGCCCTTTACCATGAAAGGTTACTGTAGTAGGGATGACCCCCATCTGAGCCCATAGCCTATTAGGGGTGTCATAGGGCCCAGTGAGATATATGTAATGACATATATACTCCTTTAGGGGATGCACGACTGTAAAGGTAATATTGTAATCATGCTTTTATGGAGGTATATATGTGCACCCTAAATGTGGAGGGGGCAAGCATAGTTCATTCATCACAACCACTTCATTACTCTCCTAATTTACTGTTTGGCCAGTAGCCGCGACAGTAACCAACTTCTGAGAGATTGTTTCAACTTGACTGTTGAAAGGGCAAATCTGTAAGCATGAAAAGCTTCTACTGTTCTAAAATTTTAGCTTGAGAGGTTTCAAGAAGACATAATAATGAAGCGAAATTAGAGAGTTGAACAAGGATTTCCTATGTTAAGAGCCGAGCACAAGGTCCTAGCGATCCTCATTATTCTCCTCGTCATTTTTGGACCAGCAAGTAAGTGTAGTCAGATACTTCAGTTTTATAAGCTTTCAAGAAGAATTAAGTAACAACTGTGTTATCATGGTAAAACAAAAGGTACCTTATTTTCTTGCCAATCTTTCTGTAGTTTACACCATCAATCTTTCTGTAGTTCACACCATCCCTGCAGACAGAAATACCCTTCTCCAAGCATTCTTCAGCTGCCTGATCCAATAAAGATCATTTGTGCATGTTCTGATGTTGGGAATAATTGTTTGCTCAATACAAGAGAAGATATGACATGACCCAAATGCAATAAAATCCTTGCAGAACATTATGCTTCAAAATTAAGAGATCTCTAAACTAGAACAAACATTACAAAGGTTGGTTAAAATTAGGCGTACCATGACACAAACAGTGCAAAATTCACGTTAGTGCAAATCACTACAGAGCAGCTATAAATACTGGATGAACCATCTCACACATCAATGATAGCTTACCTTCAGAAAATGCTTGATAGATTCATCCACTTCTCCACATACAAATGTTCTGGAAGTTTCCCCATGGTATCCCTGAAGAGTATACGAATCTTATTACGAATGGGAACATGCCATCAAAATCTGACTCTCTGCCAAATATACCAATGAAGCATATGCAAAATTTTAAGAGAGATACTTACATTGAGGAACACATTTACATCAATATTTATGATGTCTCCATTCTGCAGAAGAAAGACCATTTGTCAACACCCGCTGGCCGCTGTACAGAGGTACCACACTACATTTAGAGAGGAAGAGGTAAGTTTCATTCTATAGAACCTGCAGCTGTGTTGAATCAGGTATTCCGTGACAGACACACTCATTTATTGATGTACAGATACTTTTAGGAAATGCACCATAGCCAAGTGGAGAAGGATAAGCGCCCGCCTCAACAATCATATTATGCACCGCCCTGTTGATTTCATTTGTAGTAACTGATGGCTGAGATGACATTGAAATAGTTACAAGATTATGAAGCGCACAGCATGCAAATGATTGTGATATAAAAAGGAATTTTAGTAATCTATACAAAAGAATAATCTTTACCTTAACCAATGTTCCAGCAAAGTCCAGAACACGGGCAGCAAGTTTGCAAGCAGCTCTCATTCCGGCAATACGTTCAGCATTGTGTACTTGGCGCACAGCAGATAGTTCTTGCGGCCTGTTTGAACCTACATAAGATGGTCTTGGAATGTGTTCTGGCACAGAAAGATGTGGAGAGACCCTTCCACGCCTCAAAGGTGGAATTTTCTTCACTTTTACTGAACTTTTCTCTTGTGACCTTCAAATGTGTAAGGGTGTTTGAAGAATCATCAAATATGTTACAGAAGCCAGGCTGTACTGACTTAGTGCTCCAGTTTCAACGTATTCGACACAAGATCTCAAGATGCCACATGATGACATGAAGATAAGAAGCAACTCAAGGACTATAGGAAATGCAGAGTCTATGCCCAAGGCTATTGCTAAAGCCTAATGTCGTGAACTCGTGATAAAAGAAGCAACAACAGAAGCTTGAAGATACAGCAACAGTAACAAAAATCGTACTTTCTTTACATCCATGAGTTCTTCTTCAACCCGGACAGTCTACTTGCCACAACGAAGCATCGCTTCGGCGCTAGCGCTTTCCCTGCAGCAAGACAACCGAGAAGAAGGATCAGCTACTCAGGCGTAGTTACAGGCTTATAGCACATTAGTATTAACGATAAGGTGCTTATACAGAATATATCCGTACCGGAGCGGGCCGGGAGGAGGGCGGCGGCGTGAGGGCGGCCCGCGAGGAACCCGCCGCCGGCGTGGAAGGCGGAGGACGAGCGCGCGCCCAGCCTTGCCATGGAAGGGTAAGCGTGAGGTCGCGAGGGGAACCTGAATTGGAGATAGGGAGCGAGAGACAGTTGGGGTTTTAAGGGAGATGAAGAGGTTGTGGTAAAAGAGATAAGCACATGACGAATTTTTTCAAATAGTCAATTTTCGATTTTGAATTGTAGTATTATACCTGTTTTTTATTTTTAAAAGAAATAATCATCTATCGTCGCACGGTTAGATGATATAGGTAAATCGTCCAACCGTTAGGCGACATCAGGCCATGGCACTCAACAGTTGGGCGATTTGCCCATGTCACCCAACAATGTGGCGATTATTGCATCTAGTCACCCAACTGTTAGGCGACATCAGTAAGTTACCTAATGGTTGGACAACTACTTGCTGCCAGTCCGTCCTTTTCTCTTTCAGCTAATGCCCTCCCATGGGCTCTCTATCATTTCTCTCACAAGAAGAATAAGAGGAGCTTGAGAGAGAAGAAAAAAAGAAGAGAAAGAGAGGGAGAAAGTTGTGAGAGGAGGGGAAGCAGATAGGCTTGAAAGAGGGAGAGAAGGAGACGGGAGAAATAAAGGAGCTCGGGAGAGGGAGTAAAGGAGAGGAGAGGAGCTCAAAAGAGGGAGTGAAGGAGACGAGAGGAGCTCAGGAGAAGGAGAGGAGCTCGGGAGGTTGGTGAGGAAGACAAAGGAAGTTCATTTATAAGAAGAAAAGGTCTTCACATAAAGGTGATAGTCTCATCCGTTTTTGTTCTCATCAGAATGTAGGCAACGTGTAACTACCTATTTGTTTAGCACGTATTTAGTGAATACATGTTGATAACTGGTAATATTTGTAGTGATAAATCAATCATGTCGAAACCTATAATATTGAAAGTGTATTACAATGTTAGCACCATCATGAAGGTCCATACGGTGTTGACTTGAACAGTTTTCTGCAAGTATGTATGGCACTCCCAGACATGGAGAATGCTCAAATCGGAGATGTCCTAGACTGGCTCACACGCAACTTCTCCTTGTACCCCGAGGTGTGCAGTGTCATTCTACATGGGCTTTGGAGTCAATTTGCCATGGACATTCGGTGGGAGTTGAGCAGACTGATGCACACGGTTATCATGGAGGCCTTCAAGTGGTATCAAGTCTCTACAACTGAAATTAATTATACTTGGTAACATTTATATTTACAAGTGGTATTTTTTCCACAAGTGGTATCTAATATCATTATAAGTGGTATCAATGTCAAAGTGGTGAATACTTTTATAGAAAAGACAAAAGAACCACAAAAAATTAAAAGGCATTTAGTATGGATAAAAGGCTTACAAATGCTACCTATTATGGACAAAAAAGTTTACAATTGATATCCTTGATTCTTGGTGCTAGATGAAATAAGGAGAGAAAGGTTAAACAAAAAAAAAGAGTTATGAAGAGAGAAGAAAAACAAGTTAGAAGAGAATCATTTTTGTGTCAAAGGAAAAGAAGAAAATGCTAGGTAGAACCTTTGTGTAAGGGGGAGTTTTCTTTTTTGGGCTAACTCAAACAAAAGGGTATAGTATTAATATTGGGAAAAATATTTTACCTATTTGCCCAAAATGTTTTATGGATCTTGTGAATGAATATGTTTCATTTTCATCTGCTTCATTTGGAACTCTTGGACTGAAAATTGGGTTTTGAGTTTTTTAATGAAAATCTATGTATCCTCACGCTTTCAAAGTGTATTTTAGTATAACTTTTGAATGGAGACTCATTTTTCAAAAATTCTTATTGGAAAAGTTTTTAGGAGTCCAAAGTTCATTTCTACAAAATTTGAAAGCGTCTCAACTTCATTTGAGAAAGTTGTGTACTTTTCTCATTTTGACAAAATGCTAAAATCTCAGAACTTCGCATGATTTTGAATAGTTTTGTGATTTTTGTATCTTTCAATGTACTCATAATCTAAGTAAGGTATAATAATGACTTTTGATCCCCTATTGCTAATCTATATTGATAAATTTTATCAGATTTATTGAACTTTTGTAAGTCAATTTTTAGCTAGCTTTTGAAGCTTAATTGGAATGCAAAATCATGAAAATATGAAACTTCAAATGTAGTGTGCTTCAAATACTACAATTGGTATTAAATGCCAAAAAGGAGAGAGAACTTCAAAAGCCTTCAAGGAGATCTCAAAGTAAGATTATTTGAATGTGTTTCAAATATTTTTTTCTTTAGTTACCTCAAATTTCCTCTTGGTCGTATGTATTTATTTTCATATGTTCTTATGACCACATTAAGTTGAATTAATTGGTATCAAGCTTCACATATTAGAAACTCTCTGTTTTGGCTTAACCCTTTTCCTTTACTTTTCGGCGATAAATTCCATAAGGGGGAGAATTATGTATAATAGCATAGATAAAATGCCAAAGAGGGAGAGGGGAGAATTATGTTATATAGTATAAAATGCCAGAAAGGGAGAATACTGAAAATGCCCAAGGGGGGGGGGGATGGGAGAATAGCAATTTGTTAAAGTTGTCAAAAAAGGGGAAATTCTTTATGCTTACACTTTTACCTCAGTTGAATTTTTATCATATGTTCATTTTCATTCTTCATTTTCATCCAAATGCTATTATTGCAAATGGATTTGTCATTCATCACCAAAAAGGGGGAGATTGTAAGTTCAAGCTTAATTAAGTTGGTTTTGGTGATAATGACAAATCTAATTATGAGACTAATTTGTTGATTGATTAAGATATTGCTTAATCTCATTTAGATGAAAAAGTGAAAATCATAAGAGGTATGCATTCGACATCAAATTCTTATATCTTAGTGCATTTCTCGGATCCAAAATATAGACTGAACTCCACAGAAAGCAAACATGAATATGTGTATATGTATTTATTATATACTTTAGTACGCACACATTTAGGGGGGTTCACTCTATGTTTTGAGGTTTCATTGGTATTGTTCAACGTTCATCTTTCCACATATTAAGAATCTTTACTTTGAAAGATATCTTTTGAGTATATATATAGCTTGTGTAGTTCATATATGCTTATGATCGGGTTGTCATCTAGTTTCTCCATTATGTGTTAATGGTTGAATGATTAATGACAACTGAATGAGTAAGTTTTGCTAAAAAATCTTATCCTAGAGTATACAAGTGTTGTGTACATATTTTATACTCGAAATTCAATTTATATCTCATTATCTATTGAAATTGTTATGAATTAGCAAAAAGAGAAGATTGTAAAAATATAGTTTCTCCATTATGAGTTAATGGTGAAGTTTTGGTAATTGATGACATGGTTTGTGGACTAACATTTTTTATGACTTAGATGAATATGTTAGGTCCCACAAATAAGAATGAGTTGGGATGGCTTCATGTGTTGAAAATTATCAAGTCAAGTGAAAAATGTATCATGAGTTAATGCATGTCTAACAGAAAATAATCATGTGTTGATCATAAAGTCAAGTGAAGATCCATCATATGTTGATGGAGTTGAAGTAAAAGATACATCATGAGTTGATACATGTCAAGACTATAACTCAAGGCAAAGGTATGGCTAGCTAGGGTTAAGGATGTGTTCTTAGTCTTTTACCGATCTTGGTGTTTGGTTGGAAGACCGAATTGCTAGTATAGGTTATCGTACGTTTAATAGAGGTCATGTCTAGTAGCTTAAATCTCATCATGTGTTGATAGTTCAACATCACCTCCTCTAGCTCTCTCTGGTATGAGGCCTATATTTGCGAATGTGTTTTTCAAATAGTTATGACTCATGTGTTGAATCCTTGTGAGATAGGACTATACATCGCGAATGTGTTTTACAAGTATTTGAAGTCCATTTTCTAATTTCTTGTAGTATGAGGCTTATATTTGCAAATGTGTTTTACAAATGGTTGAAGCTCATATTTAATCCTTGTGTTATGATTCCAAAAGTGTGCAAATGTGTTTTGCAACTCATTGGGAATCATGTTTAATTCTTGTGTAGATGATACTATAGTTTGCAAATGTATTTTGCAAAATATGTTGAAGTACATGCACTTCTCAGGGGAATCGGAAGTACAGCAGTGTATTCTGCGGTACTACCGCTGAACGGAATTACTGACATTGTAATCATAGAACTATCGCGTTTGCTAGTGGTCGAAGACCTGCATGGTCGAGGGCCAAAGTGGTTGGAACTAACTTGGTCGAACCAAAGTGGCCGAAGACCTGAGTGGTCAAAGATCAACGTGGTCAATGACCAGTGTGGTCGAAGATCGATATTGTTGAGACAGAGTGGTCAAACCAGCATGGTCAGAACCGACACGGTCAAGACTCGTGTGATCAAAACCAATGTGGTCGAATCGACGTGGTCAAGATCTGTGTGATCGAAACCAGCGTGGTCAAACTTAAAGGAATGCGCGTAGGCTACGATAGCAGCAAACAAAACTTTTTCTACCGCGCACACCAGGATAACATGCTTAAGGATGGATCATGGATCGTTACCACTAGACGCGCAGCGCAGCGGAAGAAGAGTTGGAGAAGCCGATCCAACCACGCGCGTCGAGGTAGTAGTGGAAGTAGCCGATCGTCCCGAACGGATCGTCTCCTCCACGCGATCAGCCACACCACGAGCAGATCCAATCTGTAGGTTGTTGATGCCGATCAACGCCGCAACGAGCAGCGCCTCCACTGGTATCCACACGTCCGGGGCTGGAACGCCGATCGCGAGTGTACCAGCACTCGCGAGCGGCTAGGGTTTGGCTCGGGATTAACAGAAGCATGCACCCTCAGCCCCTCGCCTCCATATATATAGACCTCCTCACTTGGGCCTCGTGGACCGAGGCCCAATAGGAGTCTATCCGGATCTCTATCCGAATTGAGCTCACATCCGAATCACATTCGAATTAGTGTTCCAACCCGTTAAGTGTGCGACCCTGTAGGTTCATGTATACTTGGTCGCGACCCGGAAACGCCTTTCCGGTCACCCTGTTAATAGCGGCCTCTAGTAAGACATATTAACCCCAAAGTATACGTAAAGATCATATCGGCTGAACCTGTAATGTTCTCATGTACGAATCCCTTTGCCTCACGATATAGATTGAGCTCAAGGCAAGACCTGTGTCATCCTCTTAATAGCTCAATCACTCTCTCAATTCCATGATGGATTATAAACTTGTGATTGACTCCTCAATCATCTTGGCATGGCCATGCACTTTCATAATCCATTACATCGAGGGGCCCAGAGATATCTCTCCCATAAGGAGGGGCAAATTCTATCTTGATCATTCACATCCCACTACATGTTTCATGGCAAACCCGAAGACTACTTTTATGATTATCCAGTTACGGAGTAGTGTTTAGTAGTTCCAAAATAAGCTACTACGCATGTTGGGAACCATGATGATCTCAAGTCTAAGGATTCTACATAAACACTACTTGAGACCAACTGATGACACATGGAATCTCTGCAGTGTCTCATGGCGGGTCTATCCAACATATGTTCACTAACACATGTCCATATTATTGATTTGGTATCACCATACCATGATCCATGAGACATGATCATCAATCAATACATATGCTGATCTTTGAATCATATTTGTTCCTCATATGATATATGATCAGGGATCATTTAGAAATAGCAACATTTTAGCATTAAGAGTCTCATGAATAAGTCACATACTCATTGATCAATAATGATAATGTCTATTTCAAGGAACAAAGCAATGTATCATAAACATAGTATGTGATATATTCAACATCTCCATGTTGCCTCTAGGGCATATCACCAACAAAACTGACGTGGTCAAGATCTGTGTGATTGAAACCAGCGTGGTCGAACCGACGTGGTCGAGATCTATGTGATCGAAACCAACATGGTCGAACTGACGTGGTCAAGATCTATGCAATCGAAGACCAGCATGATCGAACCAAGATTGTCGGATCCGATGTGATCGAAATTTGTGTCATCAAAACTAGAGTGATCGAACTAACGTGGTCAGAACCGACATAGTCGAGACCTATATGATCGAAACCAACGTGGTCGAACTGATATGATTGATACAACGTAGTTAAAGATTGACATAGTGATTGGAGATATGTGTGATCAAAGATTGATGTGGTCAAAGATCGACATGGTCGACGTGGTTAAGGTCTGAGTGGTCGAAGACCAGCATAGTCGGAGACCTATGTGGTCGAACCGGACAACATGGTCAAAGACTAGTGTGGTCGAAAACCAGTATAATCAGAGACCTGTATGGTTGAACCAGACAGCGTTTCTCGGAGACCAGCGTGGTCGAGATCTAAGTGGTTGATCTGGACAATGTGGTCAGAGACTTGATTGGTCGAAACATTCGATGTGGTCGAGGACCAGTGCATTCGATGATCGGTACTTTCAGCTCTGTGCGAGCGTACGACCAGCAAGCGGTACTACTAGCTCTGTGTGAGCGGTATTTCTGATTTATGGAACGATCGGCTTGTATAGCGGTACATGTTTTCCAGAGAGACACCTTCGTGGAGTCTTCTCGTTCCCGATGAGATCGGTAGTTCCGCACGAGTGTAGTGGTACTTCTGATGATTGGTAGCACCAGACTTTAGCCGTTGGAACTACCAAAATTGTCTATAACACTAATTTTCTGACTGTTGCTGAGGGGAGCAGAAGTACCGGTTGTAAGCCCATGATACTTCTGAAAGTCCTATTTTCTTAGGTGTTTTGCTTCCAACGGCTAGTTTTTGTGGTGTGGGTATATATACCCCCTTATGGCTGGTTGCAGTAAGAGATTTGTCACTCTATTTCACTCCTTTGAGCTAGTGTGAGGACCTTTTCTCAATTCTGTATATGTTGCACCTTGTGAGTAAGGATGAAAGCTTTATATTGCATGTGTTGCATATAGAGGTGGATTGAGTATCTAGTTGAGCTTGTGCATTTATTGCACGTGGTGAGAGTCAAGCAAGAGACTTGAATTATTACTCTTGGAGATTGCCGGCTCCTAGACAGCGTTGGCGGTGTCGTGTATGGTGATCTTCTCAAAGAAAGTTGTGAAAAGACCCGGAGAATTGTAAAGGTTAGATCTCACCTACTCGAAGCGAGAAAGAGCTGCCACTAGTGAATTTGAGGTGATTGGCTTAATTCATGAAGCCAGTCCAATTCGTTTAGGCTTATTTCAATGTGGACTAAGAGAGACCAACAAGTCTCCGAAAACCATGGTAAAATGTAATTGTATCAATTGTAGTTTATTTTCTTGTGCTCAATTTATATTCAAGTAACTTACATTCATAAAATTAAATTGATTACTTGTCATCCTTGGATTGCAAACCTTTGGCATAGTCTTAGGGTGTTGGTGCACTTAAGTGAACCTAGTTATTTTAGGCATTATTTATGCTAAACCAATTTGAGTTAAGTTTTCACATTATATACTTGATTTAGTCAAATAGAAATTGATAATTGATTAGAATAGAATTTTTAAGACCGCCTATTCACCCCCTCTAGTCGGCCTCCTCGATCTTACAACCTCACTCCTGTGTCCTCAATAGTGTTTTGCCAAAGTGTCGCAACCTGACGTCCACCTTCATAGCCAATCTCATGTACGATGAGATAGTGAAGAAAGACTTGGAGGCCAAATACATTATGGTGGCCATTAAGCAAAAATTCAAGTACAAAATTAGCTACGCCAACCTATACCTCAACGTTCCTATCGAGTGTTCGCCGCAAGACCCACCCGTGGGGGAGATGCCCCCTCTGCTGGTGCAGGGACATATGCAAATTATTCAAGTCCAAGGAGCGGTTGAGGTTAGACATGCATTACTGGGGTTGTGGTAACTACGCATGGGACTATTCCGATCGACGTTGGGACACGGTCTGCTACCGACAACCGGTAAGAACGAGTTACAATATATTCCCTTATCAGTTCTCTTGTATGACATGCATTAATAAGCTTTCCCCTCTTCCCGTAGTCTTCAGGTCCGCTATGTGACTACCGTAAATGAATCGACCGGGAGATCCACCTGCATGACCAGTGGACTCTGGACTGCAAGTAGTGGGACGCACAGACGGCACGTGAGAGGATAGAGGAGCGACGTCGTAGCAAAGATTGAAGCGAGCATATCCGGCGGGAGATGCAAGCGCCCCTGGAGACGTGTAGGTGCGGGTAGTGGAAGGCTCGTGAGGAGGAGTGCGATAGAAGGAGCGAACTAGTGGCCGAAGCTATGACCGACAGCGAGGACTATAACGCCGAGCTGGGTGCAAGGGCAAATGGCCATGTTCCACTCAATAGTTCGACGCTCTACGTCTATATGTCCTATGTATTTCTAATTCTTTAAAGGCATACTGTACCATTATTGGTTCATTAGCCTACGTGCCATGTAACCCCCTTATCGAATAAACAGTCGTGTTGTTTTCCTTACATCATTTATCCAAACTTCTCCTCCGTATATGAATTCTCTATTGCATCGCAATAGCACTTACTTTTCTACTTACGAATCGTTGCCACTTCAATCGTCCTCATAAAAATTTTCAGAAAATTTATCGCACTACAACAACATACGATGATCGTAAAATGTTATTACAAGTCTAACAGATTTCGTACCACTCAATCTACGAAAATCATAAACGCATCAACCGACATTATCTGCCCTTTTTTTTAAAAAAAAAACAACTTACAAACAAATTTTGCTAAATGTTACCTACCTACAACAATTGCCATTTACCCTCCCCCAATTATTTTCATCGCAGTAATAAAATAATTACATATTTATTAACAATCGCTCAACTGTTGAGCAACTAAAAGATTATCGCCCAACTGTTGGACGACACATGCCAAAGTCACAGCGCGGTTGGGCGACTGATGGCCATTTCTGTAAAAAAATAAAAAATAGGTATAATACTATAATTTGACATTAAAATTTGATTATTTAAAAAATCCAGCACATGACAGTCTGGAAATAGCAACGTTGGCTTTTTTGGGTTGCCAAACCCTTTTTTCTTTCCAATGTTACTGAAATGGGCTAATTCGTACTGGCGAGCCCACAATGCCTCCACACACAACTCACAATAGTAATCAAGTCGCACAACTAATTGAGAATCATCTTCCACTAAAAATAATAATAAATTTAGAATCATCCGTTCTTCAGCAGTTCAATTGCTCAATCAAATTCACCTAATTCTCGAAAAAATCCCAATGAAAAAAAAACCCAGATACAATTCCAATGTAACAGTAATACATAGCTTTTTTAAAATACTCTATTTTTTTATTAATATTACATAAATAGGTCATCGTTTAAAAAATT
The DNA here is from genome assembly GCA_017311315.1 of Dendrocalamus latiflorus. NCBI lineage: Eukaryota > Viridiplantae > Streptophyta > Magnoliopsida > Poales > Poaceae > Dendrocalamus > Dendrocalamus latiflorus. The sequence goes on along the minus strand of CM029671.1, from coordinate 20,581,728 downwards.
ACAGAAATAATTCTCTATCACCAATTGACGATAGAGACCTATCAACAAGCCTACGTGGAGTCCCACGTTGTAACGTGGAGGGTTTTATCTCCAAATGGACTGGCAACAAAGACTTTGTTGCCGTGACTTTCTATTTTTACCGAATTCAAATGAATTTTGGTAGGCTGACTTTTGTGGCACAAATCATCATCTGAAATGACAATTGAAGCTGTAGAAGTTTCTATCACCATTTTAATTGAAATGATGATAGAACCCGTGACGCTAACGTGGCACTCTACTGTTCATTCATTTAACGACGGAGCTTCGTCACCATTTGAAATGATGTCAAAAACTCTGTCGTCATTTGGTGACAAATGATTATTTCTATAATTTTTTAAATGATAGTATATTTATGCAATATTAATAAAAAATGGTTATTTTAAAAAAAATCGTAAAACACAGTCCTCTTCAATCTTCATGTTCTGCTTGAGGTCCGGCAACATCTTGCCACCGCCGGTGCTTCCTCCTGCGTCAGGCGCCTTGTCGTCGTCCCAGTACAGCAGAGCGAGGGCAGCGAGCATATGTGCGCAATGCACTGGTGGAGCTGCCATCCCAAAACAACACAGAAAACGTCAAAAACTTGATCGGCTTAGTAGCATCATGAGCAAAGTTGGACGACATGAACATGCCGGTAAACGAGCAATTCACCTTTTAGGTTCTAGATTGTGTGCTGTTGTCATTGCTCCAAAAGAACCTGATTGACTGATTACAGCCCTAAAAAATGGGGGAAACATAGGTTGCAGATTTAGTGATGCGATCCATATACAGCACCAGATGGAAATATGGAATGGTAACCAGTATGTTTTTCTGACAAGACAATAAGCAGTATGGTTTGACTAGGATGAAACATGGTCTACATGACTCGACATTTGCGAGGGGAAAAAAAGACTACCTCAATTTGCCTAGGACTGATTGAACAACGAGTATTGGACATGGAACTTGCTGAACAAACTAGCACAGAATAATTTAGTGACTGCAATAAACATAAATAACATAAGCAGCTGGGCAGGATGTACCAATTGAGATGGAGTTTGTGGAAGCTGCGTATCTGAAAGGGCAAAAGAGAAACATGTTAGATAACACGGCAAAGGGGAAAAAGAATAGCTGGATGAGAACAACATGCGTGCATATAAGCATATTACGTGTAGCAAAGGCTGTTCGTCAGTAGCTGCAGGTCGTCTGCACTGAACTAGTTGTCATTTCTCAGCACATGGTAATGTGTAGGACGGATTGTTCCCTGCAGTTAGATAGTAGATTTGCTACGTGTAAAGCTAGAAAGACTCGGCTTCGGCTTCTGGCTTATTTTTCACTATTCATAAGTTTCGTCTTTTTCTGAACTTTTGGCTTTTTGTTGAGCTTTTTTGCCGGTTCTTTTTTCCCGTATTTGTTTGTATTATATGTAATGGGCTAACATATTTTTTATTTTTAAATTTTTTTAAAATTTAATTATGCTAAATAAGCCTCTGTCAGCTACAGTGCTTTTTTCAGCCAGCTACAGTGTTTTCAGCCATAAGCCACGAGCTTTTCAGCCGAACCGATCACCACCTAAATATGGTCCTACACTCAAAGTGTATGATGCATTACATGTGGTATAATGACTGCACAGGAAAGAAAAAAAAGAAGCCTGTTGGGTGGCAGATTTGGCGATCGACCACTGTGCCTGCAGAATGAAGTTTACAGACAGGTAAGCAGCAAAACTGCAGCTGGAAAAATTCATCAAGAGGGCATTTAACAGTATATAAATCTCACATGGCAAAATGTTTCCATTCATGGTCATGTTACTAGTTACTACTATGCTAAACCCAAAAGTTAATATGAACAGAACCTTAGAAGTATAGTGCAATTTATTTATGCATTTTGTTCTTTAAAAAATATATATGTATTTTTTAAATCATTCGATCTCTAAGTCATGAATAGTAAAAAAGCCGCCTTACAAGTTTGTGAAGAAAAAGCACGGCACACAACACCGAAAGGGATCTGAAGAATCCGGTCGTGTGGTGTGTGTGGTGTGTGTCGTCCACACTCCCCTTGTCCCTCAGTCCCCACTGAAATTGTTCTGCACATATGGTCCATAGGAGCCCAAGTAACCACCACCCAAAATTGCAGACATCGACACCTTATGTAATATGTACCATCAGAAAACGGCATATTTTTGTTTGACTATCCGCAGCCATGGAATTGGACCGTCCAAGCATAAATCAAAAGGTTAGGTTAAGAATCCAAGATAAAAGAAATTAAATTCAAGGTCCCACAGAAATTCTCGAGGCTTAAAGAACTCGCCAAATCGATCTAGGCCGTCGAATTTACACTAGATGAGCAACACAAAGCATGTTGTCCATGTCTTCACGTTTCAACAAAACGAGAAACAAGAGTTCAAAAAAAAAAAAAACGAGAAACAAAAACAAGAATGCTGTCTACGTCTTCACTTCTCCAGGATATTTGGATCCACAAGGAGTTCACCGTGGAGAGACCAGCAAAAACCAAAAATTCGAGCCACCACACATGATTCGTGTTTCTGGAGCAGCTAAGCGCTCAGCCTCCCGTCCCAACGTCCACACAAGAAACCGGCCACATTTTGTTAGCTAGGCAAAGCGATCGTCCTTGTCTGTATCTTCCATGCATGACGAATGAGACTTCACTGGTGAGAGGCATAACAAGTAAGGGAAAAAACGAAAAATATTGCAGGCACTGAGCAGAGAGCCACACAAGATAAACTAGAACTATTGTACGTACAAAAGACAACAAGATACATGTCGCGCGTGAAGTCCCCATCACATACACGTACGTCAGAGCACTTGCAAGTTGCGGCAATGGTATTACTTGTTTGCTATGGTGTATTTGAACCGCTCTTTAAAGATGAGGAACCAAAATACTAGTACCACGTCAAAAAAGATAGTACCACAGAGTTTTCAATGGGTCGATCCAACAGGACGCTCCGAAGAAACCCTCACGCCCAAATACCCAATGTCGCCGCGGCCATTTTCGACCCCAAAGACCTCTGCCCCCAGGGACCAATCAGGAGCCACCTGCAAAACAGTCATAATTCCCTGGTCTCTGTCTTGCAAACCATCAGGAGCTGCGTGCTACGCTCTCTTGGCACCCCCAGCCAGTGTTTTGATTGCTACGGCGCACTAGCACCACATACGCTCTAGAGAAACACGTACTAGGACTTAAAGCGAAGGTTACTAGATAAATTCTCAGGATCGAACCAGGTAGGCAGCTCGCATGACGATAAAGCTTCCCAACCGAGCTTCCTCCACCCCTACCAGCTAAAATCAAGTGATGCCGACTTAGGCCCGATTTGTTTAGGCTTAGACTTTCTGGCTTGTAGTTTAAAACTAGCTTTTTAGCTTAAGAAGCTTATAAGCAATCTGCTTTTAAACCAAGCTGGGCTGTTTGGCATTCTATCTTTTATGGCTTTTGAGCGATGGCTTATTCTTGAAATGTCTAACATAACCTTGTTCGAATGTCAGATATGAATTTCATTACGATCCAATAATTTTGAATTTTCATGGCCTCATAAGATTTGACCAACAACGAAATGAATCATTCAAAGAAAAATTAAGTCAAATTACAATAATAATTGGTGGAACACACAACAATCAGGGGTAATTCAATTCATGATCACAAATTTGGTAATCATAGTTTAATTCAGAAAAGGAAAGGAAAATACAAAAAAAATCCACATCTTCGCCGGTCACCACCGTGGTGTATCCACTATTGTTGAGCCACCATTGGCCTCACTGACGGGTTGTTGTTGTCATCTGAACAACATCGCTCTCACCGTCGGGATCAGAAGATGATCTACCACCGTCGCCTAACCTCCCCTCCTCTAGATTTGAATAGAGGAAGCATATCCATCGAGGGACGGTGAATGAGGTCAGCGGAGGTAGGTCAAAGGAGGAAGGGCTAGTGGAGTGCGACGTTGGTCAAGTGCGAAGAAGGGGGAGTGGCTGGCCAAACGAAGATGGAGGTCAAGGAAGGGATCTAGTGGTGACAGTGGAGATCCGAACAGGAGTTGTGGTGGAGATCCGGACGGGACGGACGGGGCCGCGGAGAAGTGTCGGAGGAGCGAGAAGAACGATGCCATCGGTGTCAGGCTCAGGGAGAATGGTACCGTTGGCGTCGGAATGGGGATAGTGCGAGTCAAGCCATAGCGGCGAGTCATGTGATTTGGTTTGGCGGAAAGGAAAAAATAAGGAGAAAAAGAGAAGGATTGGGACTATATAAACAAGAAATAAGTCCACTTTTAGCCCCTCAACTTATGCCTTGAGTTCAATTTATACTATCAACTACGAAACCACTCACTTTACACCTCTCGAGTATTGAAACCAAAGCAAATCACCCCCTCGCCCTAAACTACCCCGGTTTTGAATGACGTGGCGTCCAAGTGTCATTGAATTTTGACACATAAGCTTATTTTTGATGATATGACAGCCACGTGTATAGATAAAATAAAAAAATTGGGACCCACATGCCATCCTCCCATCCCTTTTCTTCTTTCTCCCCCTCTCTCCCCTACTCTATTTCTCTTCCTCTCCCTCTATTCTGAGCAGATCGCCATCGACGTTGAGCTCTCCCGCAATGGCCACCATCAACTGGCTCGGAATGGCTCCTATCATGGGCCTTAGTGTTGGGCCAAAATAGGGCAAGCGGGCGCAGTCGACGGCAGAGCTCTAACGCCGAGGAAGGAGAAGATAGCGTGCGCACAAGCATCATGCCGATGAGAGGAGTCCATTTGTGGTGGCGCTTGGCTAAAGAAGCTTCGAGGAGGGGCGGCATTGGTAGCTCCCATGGCACCAACGAGGACCTCAATGTCGACAGTTTCTAGCGATGGGGCGGCTCAAGTGAGGGTGCGATAGTGTTTAGGAGGTTGAGGCCATCGTGGTGACATGGGTGGTGAGGATGAGGATGCACTACAACATCGGATGGGCGTGAGTGGTGGCAGCGTCAGTGCAGGAACGCACGGCAGAGTGGCGCTAGCTTGGAAGAAGAAGAGAGGAAAGGAGCATTAGAATTGTAGTTATGTGAGGGAGGCAGGAGAGTAACCAAATTGAAAAAATATCAGCGAAGAGGGTGAATTTTTTAGGAAGGTGGGAATTGGGGATGGCGGCATTGGAAGAGGTTACTAAGTACTAATTGCGGTGGCGATGGTGCATCGCCTTCCACATAGTCGGCACCAGCATCGACCTCAGCTTCCGCATCAGAGGCTACGAAAAGGGCCAACGGTTCTTGGCCTTCTTCTTCTTCTTCTTCTTCTTCTTCATGGTGCTTCCATGAGCAACCAGTACCAGAATTTTGCACCGTTGCCAGGTCACCGAATTCGTACACCGTCGCCCCGCCGGCACCAGATCCGATCATCCCGCCTCCACTCCTGTCACTGTCTTCGTCGAGGAGTACACCACCGTTGTTGTCGTCCTCCTCGATAACAAGGAGATGGTGGGGCCACCCAGTAGCGCCCACACCGGTTGTGGCATGAATGACTCTAAGGATGAGAGAGAGAAGAGAAAGATGGGTAAGAGGGGAGGAAGAAGAAAGGGGATAAGGGGATGGCATGTGGGTGATGAGAACACCACTTCCTTAGATACACACAATACTCATCCACAAGATGATAGGCAAGGAGCTATGATGAGGGCGTGCACACGACAGTTGAATTATCAGGTGAGCTCGTTCCTAGGCTTGTATAATCCAGCTTTTGAGAATGAGTTGCTGCTTGATACATGTGATGTGATTGTGCTTAAGAACATGGGCAAGGACCAAGGAAGGGCACATGGAGTCACGGATGCACTTGGGATGAATATCAGAGGTCACCACATCACTTTGAGGCTAGGACAACCAAGAATGGAAGCTGGGCATATTCTGCAATCCAATTCGGCCTCCGGAGACAGCATTAACTTCAAACAAGCATAGAAAATGCATACGGATTTCAAATGAGGTGATTTTAGACTTGTTGGAAAGCTCTTGACGTCCTCTTTCCAATGGTTCTAGTCTTACCTCAAAACTCTATCTGAGCATGGTGTAAACTACAAAATAATTCTGAATCAGTTTCAAACCTAGGCCCTGAGCCTTGTATCAATTTGAGCTCGATTAGAGAGTTATAGTGGGATGTTCCCCCACTCTCATGGACGTGCCTCCCCACGTCCCTAGCACCATAAAACCTGCCAGCGACACTGCTTTTTGGGTTTAGGCTTATTTAGATTGATTTTTGTTCAAAAAACGTTGTGTACTTGTGTCGACTAAACCAACTACGATGACTTCAGGTCTCTTCATTGTTTAATGAAACTTTATATTTCATTCACAAATTCAGATCGTGTTTATTTCTTTCTTGCTTGATTTTCGATTGCTTGCGGAAAAGGTCATCCATGTTGGACACGATTGGTAACGACAAGGGTGTGGTGTAGCGATTGCAGAACGGACTTGGTCGTTTTGGTCAAGTAGCCTCGTCGTTAACGTCATATCAAATAATCGTAGTTATCATTCTCATCGGAAGATCGGACCAAATTCTCTTATCAGTGGGTCCCAAACTTTTTTTTTGTTTTGGTTGTACATGTGGTTGCAATATCATCAAAAATGAGCTTATGTGTCAAAAAACAGTAACATGTGGATGCCACATCATCCAAACCGAGGTGGTTTAGAATGAGGGGGTGATTTACTTTGGTTTCGATAGTTGATTGGTGTAAAATAAATAGTTTTGTAGTTGATGGTGTCAATTGGACTCGGGGTATAAGTTGAGGCCAAAAGTGAACCTATGCCTATGAACAATGATATTGGTGGGTAATTTCCACGAAGTTGAGTGGCAATGCCTATTCCGAATCTGCAAAAACCAAAATAAACACCTCCTTAATGTCTTTTGGGTTATAGTTATAAAGTAATTTATGACTTTTGAAAATCCTAGTTAAAAGCCATCTATTTATTTTTATAGACTTAAGATTTTTTACTTTTAGAACATACGAAAAGCCTAAACCCTTACATCCACAGGGAAATGATCGAGATGTATCCTGGATTCTTTTACTTATCTAGCTGCTAAACTTTGACTTCGGCGACGACGACAAAGGCGCGCGGCTCCAGCCAGCCGTCCGCGCGCACAAGCGAAGCTGCGAATCTTCGCGTCAGGTTCTTCTGATTAGTGCGCGCCCGCCTGCTAAGAATGATGTTCTGGTTCGTGACGGCACGCCACCGATCGGTATCGCAATCGGTGACTCCGATGGCGTCAGACTGTATGTAAGTGCTGATAGGCGTTGCTTGTGTAGAATGAAAAGTGAAAATGCGCTCAGCGATATCTAGCAACAGTGCGGACGTTCAAGGTTTTTGTACGTGAGATGGAAGCGCAAGAAGAATGCAGGGTATATTAGGCCGTAATTTGCGAGGTTGCGAAACCTTTTGTTCTAGAGATTTGTGAGGTTATAAAATCGTGTCGGAAGCCATAATTGCTGTCATGATATCAATATGATTATCGTAGGATATTACGACTGCGTGATCCTGCAGACTACGGCTCTGTTTAAAGCTCTTTTTTCTGATAATTTTTAACTGTGTCTGTTGATTAAAATAAATACTATAATGAGTGTTAGCTTTTTTGACTGAACAGTTCAATTAAAGAAAATAAAGAAAGAAGAATAGAAAATATTATATCTTCTTAGACAATACAAAATAAAAAAAAGTAGAAAAAAAACCTCGTTAAGGAACCAACGCTTTCAAACAGCTTCCAAGATAAACTGTTTTGACCGGGATCTATACTGTTTCGATATTTTATCCAGCATAGTATCACAATTATAAATTAGTGGTCTAGATCTTCTAAACTTTAGAAGCACGGTTTTCAAAGCAATGTCCTATCGTAATTCTACCATCTGATCATACCAACGCGAAAACGATATAGTACAAGAACCTTACTCGTGATTTCAGAGAAAGCCGGTGAAGGTGTAAATTAGGCCTGAGCGAAATAATATAGGTCATGTTCTTTTTCAACTTTTGATTTCTGTTTTTGATTTTTTTATAGTAATTAGTTTTAAATGAAGTATCTTTTTAATATAGGGTCTACTAGTTAATTGTAGTACATACTGTACCGACTTCATTTGTATCGGCAAAAACCACATTTAAGTTTTTGTTACTCTGTAATCTCTCGTACGAATAGCTCAAAAGCCACAAACCACAGCTAAAATCTATAAGCCTCAGCTAAAAAAATAGCCCATAGATTGGGCTAGATTTCAAAGAGGCCATCAAGAAAGTCAACAGCATTATGATCCAGCTAAGTCAGACCCTAATCAAGTTGGATTGAGCCGTCTTTTTCTTATTTTAGTTAAACTAGTTACGTACTCGTGTGTTGTAACGGAACTCATTGAATGTATAGAAAATCGTGCTATAGAAGAGAGTTACTCTGATCGATTGGAAAATAGAGAATGGTAAGAAGTTGAGAGAATAGAGCGGTTAAAGGAGAATGGACGTACAACCACCAACTCGTTCTCTTATAATAGTAATGATAAATAACAGGCGCACTCAAGGTCATGACGAAGAACAATACGAGTATTACGTACAAAACGCTAGCTAAGCACACGTGATGAGGTGAAGGGTTCTAGCTATTACAATGGCAGATGGTACTACTAATCTAAAATTAGGGGCGACTTTTACCATTAGCTGCAACGGTTTGCTCTGCTGTCCTTCCAGAAATATATAGTTGCTACTAGTCACCTGTTCGTGTGTTGTAACGAAATTTATTGGATATATACATAATCATGCTATAGAAGATGGTTACTCTGATCAGTTGAAAAGTGAAGAGATGAGAAGTTGAGAATAGAGTGGTTGGAGGAAAAAGGGCATGCAACCACTAACTCGTTCTTTTATAATAGTAATGATTATTAAATAGATATAATACTACTCTTTCTATTAAAGATAAATATGGTCTAATTTTTTATAACATTATTTAAATAGTGTATTTCTAAATACGTATGTCAAACTTATATTACGGCACGGATAGAGTAATCTCTAATCGACATTTTTGGTTATCCGAAAGAATCATCAGTGCCCTAGTTTAAGCGTAAGGTACACATGGCACGTGAGGTAGACGGCAGTAACCGGAGCGAGGCAGCCACACAGCCAGCCAGCTCAGCTCCCCCGTGTCAGGCCCGCTGCCATGTGGCGCCCACCCGGGTGGTCCCTTCGGCGGCGCCAAGTGACGCCACTGCTTCGAGCCTTCGATCGGCCAGGGTGCCTCGTGCGCGCCCGGCCAACGGGACCCTGACACGTGTCCCCACGGCTGCCGTTCCCGGAACCCGTCCAGGTTCAACGAACCCAGCCTCCCGCCCGAGCTATAACCACCCCGCCCCCGATGCCCCGTTCGCCACAGGAAAACGCAGGAGTAAAAACACAACACATTTGCTCTTGCTCCTCGGAGAAATATCCCTGGGAATTTGAGGGGGGAGCAGGGATTCGGAGCTCATCAATGGCTGCCGCTACCGCTTCCATCTCGTCGCACTCGGTCGCCCTCCGCGATCTCAAAGGTGAGGATTCTTGCTCTTGAGCTCGGGTCCCTGGTGTCCGGTTTCGTGGTTTTTTTTGGAAACATTTTAGTCGAATTCGAGGGTTTAGTGGGAAATTTCTCGGTTTCGAAGCTTGAGGATTCCTTTGATATGGTCATTTGGTCCCATTTCGTCCAGATATTTGGGAAATATCTGTTTGAATTTGGCAATTTTTGCCGTCTGTTCGTGCATTCCGTGAGAATGCTCTCGAAGCATCCGGGTTTCTCCCTGTGAAATGTAGGAATTCATCCGCATCTGCCGTAAGAATCAATTCGTCTAAAATTCCTCCCTGTTTTGGCCGTGCAGCCGCGAGGATTGGAGCCGGGAGGCAGCAGGTGGTCGCGGCCCCGGCGAGGGGCCAGCGCGCGAGGGCCGTGCGCCCGCTGCGCGCGGCGGAGCCCGCGAGGCAGCCGGTGTCCGCCTCCGCGGCCTCGGCGCCGGCCGTGCCCGGGGCGGAGGAGGCATCCGCCACCGCCGCCCCCGCGTCCGTGGACTACGAGGCCCTGGCGCAGGAGCTGCAGGGCGCGTCCCCGCTGGAGATCATGGATCGGGCGCTCGCCATGTTTGGATCCGAAATCGCCATCGCCTTCAGGTGAGACGCTCACACGCAGAGCTCATGCCTCGTAGACTTTGTGTACTACCGGGTTTCGGATGCACCCGTTTATTCACGTTGCCGTAAGGCTCTTCCTGCTTGGCTCATGGTGGACTGGTTTAGGTCCCTGGTGCCCGCGGCATCATGGTATCATCCCACCACTGACAAGCGGGCCAGCAACGTTAACATTAGTTGATATTCCAGTTCATGTATGATACTGGCTGTTGATGCTCTTGGCGCCTAGTTCCTAGTTTCACGATTTAATTTTTGATTAGGTAATAATGGAATTATAAATGGGTCGGGTCGGCAGCAAACCCGTCTATTACCTGGTTCAATGTATCTGGACGGGTGAACAATATTGGGAGCGTGTCTAGGTTCATTGGATCTGCTGTCAAGACTAGGCTTGGACCAGAGCTAGAATCATGGCCCACCAACCACGCACAAGCGGACACGATCGGTGTTTGTCTGGCCAACGGAACAGGGGAAAAAGCTGTGGCGTCGAAGGATCTGTTTAAACGTGTGGTAGTTTTTCTATAGATTTTAGTTTTTTAAGGGTCTGTTTGGAACAGAGGAATTTCACAGGAATTTTGCAGGAAACAGTTCAATTCCCGCAGAAATCGGGAAAAATCCCCGCATTCCAAACAGGGCCTAAGTGATATTGTTAAAAAGTTATTCAGTTCAAAATGGTTATAGTGATTTTTATAAATAATTTATAGAAATTATTTTAAAAAGTTACTTTCTTCATAATCCAGATTCTAAGAGCTAAAAACTGAAAACAGAAGTCGTTTAGAATATGGTCAAAAAATCGACAGCGGCACACAATAGATTCCTTGACGCTTGCTTTTGATAAAAGCCGGGAACAACACGAATAATTTATCTGCTCTTAGTACTACTAACTAGCAACTTCTGAAAGGAGAAGAGGAAGTGTAAAACGCAACTTGAATCCCGTCGTGTACGCAACTTGGAACCCCGTCGTGTAGGTAACAAGTTTGTAGGATTGCTGATTTTTGGTGTGATCTTACTTGTGCCAACAATCAAATAGCCTCGCCTCACCCGCTTGTTATGGTGTATCACGCATATAGTGCAAAAGCATGTACGGTAATCCTTCAGAAGAAGAAGAAAGGCATGACTGTACATTTGGTGTGATGTCAGATACCCCAAAAGCAACTGAAATTAGTATATTTGAACATCGGCAAACCTATCATCATCTTACAAGAAGGAACTTTGGAGCATTTCACCGATGTCAACCGCTCTTGCATGCGCAGCGGTGCGGAGGACGTGGCGCTGATCGAATACGCGAAGCTGACGGGGCGCCCCTTCAGGGTGTTCAGCCTCGACACGGGGAGGCTGAACCCGGAGACTTACCAGCTCTTCGACAAGGTGGAGAAGCACTACGGCATCCACATCGAGTACATGTTCCCCGACGCCGGCGAGGTGCAGGCCCTGGTGAGGAGCAAGGGCCTCTTCTCATTCTACGAGGACGGCCACCAGGAGTGCTGCAGGGTGAGGAAGGTGCGGCCCCTCAGGAGGGCCCTCAAGGGCCTCAAGGCCTGGATCACCGGGCAGAGGAAGGACCAGTCCCCTGGAACCAGGGCAAGCATCCCTGTCGTTCAGGTACGTTTGTTCATGAACCAGTAGCAGTCGACATTGGTTGCATTGCACTGGAATGAATCTATGGAGTCCATGTTCTGATGCCTGATTGTACCTTCGATGATTGGTGTATGTGCAGGTTGATCCGTCTTTTGAAGGGCTAGATGGTGGAGCTGGGAGTTTGATAAAGTGGAACCCCGTTGCCAATGTGGATGGCAAGGATATCTGGACCTTCCTCAGGACCATGGATGTCCCTGTGAACTCCCTGCATGCTCAAGTAAGTGCAATATATTGCAGTTCTGTTTCCATCGTGCCTTCAATTCTACCTGCCAACCTTTCATTACACGAGCAAGAAAATGTTGCATCGATTGTATATAGTAGTATGCTCACAAACTAAAACATCTTTGCAGTCTTAAATAATACTGTACAGTAGCAATTTAGGTTTTTCTTTATCTCAATTATTTTGATGCGTATGTAATTGACCACTGTGCATTGAACTGTCTCTTTCAGGGTTACGTCTCCATTGGGTGCGAGCCGTGCACCAGGCCGGTCTTGCCGGGGCAGCACGAGAGGGAAGGGAGGTGGTGGTGGGAGGACGCCAAGGCCAAGGAGTGCGGCCTCCACAAGGGCAACATCGATAAAGAAGGCCAGGCACCCAAGGTGGGCGTTAACGGCAACGGCTCCGCCGGCGCCGGCGCCCCGGACATCTTCCAGAGCCAGGCCGTTGTCAACCTCACCAGGACTGGGATCGAGAACCTCCTGCGGCTCGAGAACCGCTCCATGCCGTGGCTCGTCGTCCTCTACGCTCCCTGGTGCCCGTTCTGCCAGGTACGTCCGCCAAGTTCACAACCACACGGGAGTTTTCCACTTGCATCAGACACATACATGGTTGCTGAATCGATCTTGGGATGTGCCGTGTCGTGCAGGCGATGGAGGCGTCCTACGTTGAGCTGGCCGAGAAGCTGAGCGTCTCGGGCGTGAAGGTGGCCAAGTTCCGCGCCGACGGCGAGCAGAAGCCGTTCGCGCAGGCGGAGCTGCAGCTGCAGAGCTTCCCGACGATCCTCCTCTTCCCGAGCTGCACCTCCAGGCCCATCAAGTACCCGTCGGAGAAGAGGGACGTCGAGTCGCTCCTCGCCTTCGTGAACAGTCTCCGATGAGTGATCAGAGAGAACCATCGTTCTCCTGATGGTGCTGGCGTCTAGAAATTGTATTTAGGGAGAGGAAGGGTTCAAAGGGAGAGATGGGTTCAGATGCAGTGACTGCATCTGTAGCATTTGTTGCAGGTGATTACAGCGTATCGCAGGCCTGAAGCCCTCCAGAGGGGATTTGTGTGTGTACCTGTAGCTAGTAATAACTGAGGATTGTAAGGGAAATCAAATAAGAATTTTGGTTTGAGGATTGTAAGGGAAATCAAATAAGAATTTTGGTTTGAGGATTTTTGTTTTGTCCTGATAGTTGTGTAGCCTTGGCGTTGGGTTGGACAGCAAACAAGCAAAAAATTTCATCCCGTCTTGTGGGAAACTGTAAAAAAGTTGCAACTAACGTACCAGCAAAAGCCATTAACCTTGTTATACTCTGATGCCTTGTCTTATACACGACAGCCACTAAATTGTATCACAGTTTTGAGATACGATACGAGCGTACATGGTATTAAAAATGAAATAGATGAATCACGACATAAGAGAGATTTGACGAAACTGACCGCAAATTCCTCAAATACAACCGCAAAAGAGAAAGAGATTATCGCTCTTTCATAATCATCTCAAACCTTTTAAGACTCTTTCTTACAACTCTCTTGAATCTTTTAGTACCCTCAAATTCTTGCTCTATATAAGAATCCAGTGCTAAAGAATAACTTAGCATCTAATCTACTCGTGCACCTCCATGACTATCCCTCATGGTTTTATATATTGCCCCATAGTTATCCTCCAAAGAGAAGTAAAAATCTTAATCATATTAGGATTTATATAGAAATCATTGTAGCATACATCTTCAAATTCTAGTAGGGGTAGGATATGAGTTATCATATTTCAATAATTTTCACCTTGACTATTATTCATTGAAGTCACTGTACTCCTCCAATAACTCACTCGAAGTCAGCTCCCAACTTTTTTGTTTTTTTCCTTTTACTCCCACCTTTAGGAGTGCCCCCACTACAGACACTTATACACATCATCACAATGTGTATATCGTTGTACAGGCTAGTTTGTCCAGACCCTCCACCTGAGAGCTCTTTTATCGTGTACTTTGGTTAATCACAACATCTGTTCTTACATCACTTCATGCCATATGTTTATACTGCCTCCGAACTTCAACTGCTCGTCAGTACTGTGTGGTTAGTCGCACCATATTTTCCTTCTTCTAACTGGTCACACTTTCGTATTTGCATCTACTAGATTTTGCAACTATATTTGTAGTTCCACACATAACTACAGACGAGATATGAATACTTACCGTTGACGACACAATTTCCATCTCTAGTCAGATTTTTATCAGACCTCCCATTAGTTGTTCCATCTTCAAGATTACCCATTATTGATATCGTTCATTGCTCTAAATACTTTTTATGCTTGCCTGCCCTTTGCAAGTACATCGCATGACTCTATCTCGAAGTAATACCTCACAACTTTCGACTTCAAGCGACCACACATATATTAGATTTTTCTTTAAGCCGAAAACATACTATACTCTCGTCAATGTGTGATGTGCTCCATCATACATTTCTGATGCAACCGTTCCCACCTTCATAACAATATACTTCTTGTGATCCACTAAGTAATTGTATACTTCTTGTAATCCACTAAGTAAATAGTTTCTTTATGATCACCCCTCATGGTTTTATATAGTACGTCATAGTTCTCCATAGAGAAGTAGTAATCCTAATACAATTAGGATTAATATAGGAATGCTTGTAGCATACATCTTCAAGCCTCATGCGGTTAGGATATGAGTCACCATATTTCAACAAGCAGAACATACATGAATTGTAGGACCAAAAACGGCAACAAAGGGGGTGAATGATGCCTAAAATTTTTTCTAAGTATTCAACAATCCTTCACTCCAGTAACTATAAAAGCTATGAAGATTAGGATGAAAACTCCCACAAAACAAGCAAAACAAGTTGCTGAAATTTTGGAGAAAAATCAGTAGTACCGTTTTTATAATTGAGGTACTACCATTTTTTGGAAGTACCTTTGTTTGCAATGCGGTACTACATTTTTTCAGAAGAACCTTTGTTTGCACTGTGGTACTATCTTTCCTTGATGAACAGTGATTTCAGCACGAGTTCGAAAGCAAGAGTCGATGGAATTTTTGATCCATAGATCCAAATGTTATGAAACTTTGTAGGGATCTACTCTAAGATATCAAGAACCTATTCCAACAAGCGATCATAAAAATTATGGCGAAAGTTGAGACCTTTTTCAGTTTGAAGGAAAGTTACACGAAAACCGATCAAAATCCAAAACGATGAATACAACTTGCTTGTGGGTAGATGATAACCAAGATGGGTCTAGACATGTTCTTACATGTCACAGTAAGTTAAAACACCGAAGAAATTATATAAAAAACCCTCCGATCATGAAATCGCTTAAAGAGACCAAAATCAAGCAAAGCTGGACAAAAGATAAGAACTTCGATCTGCTCTTGCTAGTGAGTTGTAGATAGTCTAGGTGACTTAGGATAAGAACTTCGATTTGAGCTCAGCTTGAACTTTAAACGAGCCGAACTCAAGCTTGATCTCGAGCTCGCGAGCTTCACTGAGTCGAGCTAGAATAGTTTGTGAGTCTCGATTTAAGCTTAAATAGTGATACATATTAACTCTTACCGAACTTACGTAAGTCGAACTCGAGTTGAGCTTTTCTTAATATTGAAAATTAGTGTATGTTTGAATTATTTTGACTATTATCGAGTTTATTCGAGCCGAGCTCAAACTCGAACTTTTCTTATCATTGAAAATTAGTGCATATAATTATTTTATTTGTTATCGAGCATCAATGGGCCAAGCTCGAGCCTACTCGAGCTTAGGTTGAGCTGAGCTCAAGGCCAGGTCTAGGCTCGGACACAACTCGAGCTCGACTTGAGCTTCTACCGAGCTCGAGCCTGGAAGGTCAGACTCGCTCGAGCTCGGCTCGTTTACAGCCCTAATCGTGCCTAGCAACCTTCTCAAACCCTAGCCATTACCTCTCCTCCTCTTATATAGCCTCATAACCTGAACCAAAACCTAATGGATCTATCCATTAGGCCAAACTGGGTATAACCCATTAACCCCATATAATACCTGGTTTTACTCCCTCATGCACGTTTCTCAAAGTGGCTTACAACCATTAATTTATTAGTGAATTAACACTTGATCCACTTCATATTTTCAGCACATACAAAACCTAAATCACTTAAGCAACGCTACAGTTTCACACACCGCCACTTTTGTATTGGGCAATTTACCAAAATACCCCACTACCATTTTCCACGAAGTTTTTTGCTTCCTTTTCCATGAAACATTGTCCATGCTTCGCCATCTTCCACGAAGTTTGTCGATCCCATCGAAGATCAGGGGCTTGGAGGAATACTTGTCCGTTGCCATGGCTCACAGACCGGTTAAGATCTATCGAGAAGAGCTAACCGGCTCTGATACCAATTGTAAGATCGAAAACGGCAACAGAGGGGGAGTGAATGGTGCCTTTTAGAAATCGCCCCCAAGTATCCACCAACTCCTCCTCCAATAGCTATAGAAGCTATGAAGAAGGCATGTTTATGCTCACTGACATCCAGAGAAAGATCGGCAAACAAAGTGATGAAATGAAGCAGACAGCAGAAACTGGGTCAAAGAAAGACATGCCAGGCTGGTCAAAAAAACAAGCCAGGCCGGTCAGACCGCCGGTATAAAACTGGTCTGACCGCCGGGTAGTCACCGGTCTGACCGCCGGTCTTCTTGCGGTCTGACCGCCCACACTACGCCGGTCTAACCGCCATCACATATCCGGTTTGACCGCAGGTCAGGGAGCGGTCTGACCGACCGAAACCCTAGAGGTCAGACCGGCCCCCTGAAAACAGAGCAGTCGACTGAAACTTTTGCACAGTTTTTACTGAAATCTGAAATCAGGGAAACTTGAGAGATTTTTGTTGCTCTTCTCAAGCCTCCTTCACAAGGACTTTAAACTAAACAACAAATTGATTTCAGAGTGAAGAGGAAGTAGACAAAATTCCAGATGCAATAGCAAAAATCTGATTTTGCTGAAAAACAAACTGCAAGAGAGACAAAATGCCAATTGCTCATGATTCTCTAGTCTTTTGCTCATGAACCTTTAAAACTCTGCAGGAAATGGTCTCATAACATGAAGGAACAAGCAAATAGTAGACACTGAGCCAAGACACCCAGAGTACACACATCCCCTGATATCAAACCCTAGAAACCTTGAAATAGAGGAAGTGCAGCCTGGTCATTTGACAAGCAAACAACAATTGAAATCTTTTCTCTCGGGACTTAACTAGCCAAGATGGCCTGGTGATCCTATCCTAGTTCAGAGACAAACATTTTGTAGCTTCTCCACCGAGGAAACAAATCACAAAGACTTAAAGCACAGAAAACAACAGTGAACTTCAAAAGAGCAGAACTGAAATACAGGCACAAGGAAATGACTCAGAACCATGAATGCTTCATAAAAAGAGAAATGATTACATGAAGTGTTCTACTACAACCCCATACGCAATGGGAATCAGGAAATGACTACCACTCACTACATGCTTCTCTCCTGAACACACTCACGCAGGAGAAAGCACACACCCAGAGCTCACTCCCTTCCTTGCTTACCTCCTGCACACTGCCTTCCCTCTCCATTTAAAGAGTGACCTCACACCCCATATGGAAAATCAAGAAGGGTCAGCCAACATCCACTCCAAGCTTCTATCCTGGTAAGGAAACAAGTCAAAGGGGCTTCCCTGCTAGGACTGTGCAGTTTTAAACCGAACCGAAAAAACCGTACCAAAAAAACCGAACCGAACCGGTCAACTCGGTTTGACCGGTATTCGGTTCGGTTTATAGAAAAGTGGCATTTTACTGATTCGGTTTTTTGGGTATAAACCGAGGGAAAATCGATTTTACCGATTAAACCGAACGGCCGCTTGACTCTGCAGTCTCGGCCCACTAGGCGGCCCACGCACGCGCAGACGGCTATGGATCAAGATGCAGGCACCAAGTATCCGTGTCCGCTTTCTCCTCCTCGCATCTCCTTCTCCGGCGACGGCGAGCTCTATGCCACCTCCGGCGACGGGATGGAAGCCCAGACGCCGTGGAGGGCGGCGACAGGCTGCCGACAGCATCCTCCAGGCTGTCTTACAAGAACGCCACCGTCGTCGGCCGTGTGCGCCATCAACCTCCTCGCGGCCGCCCTCCTCCGCAACTACTCTCGTCCTGGCCGCGCATCACCGGCTTACACCGGTTCGATTCTGGTACGCAATCATAATCCTTTGCTGGTTTTCTTCGTGGTTGAAACGCAAGGGTCGAGAAATTTGTTCGATTTGGCCCCAAATTTAGGACGATTTACTGGTTATTAGCGCACTAAATCTAGCCAAATCGCGAGCCTTTTCCTTTGATTAGAGTAAAAGTGGGATATGAGCTTCTGATAACACCACGCCATAGGAAATGTGGGGTTGTTCTTTCCAAACAGGAGCACTGAGAAAGACGAGAGCTTTCCCTTTTTTTCCAATCCGGAATTTGAGATGAGCTCTGAGATAGTGCTTGCTACATTTACAAGGCATGTTCCCTTCCCCGTCACAGTATAGCTGTAGCCTGTATGTTTAGGGCGTCGTATGCATACACACAACACCTTCACCGCACTTGATCCTTTTTAATGGAGTTTAGCTGGTTTGTCTTTTTTCTTCCACTGCAAATGCTAGAATTTTATCATGGGTTATAACTCCTTTTGGAGAAATTAGATCATATAGTAGTAAGGTACTTCACAATTATTTGATATCTCAATTGAGTGAAAAGACTGGGTGCTACACTTCTTCAGCTCAGCTACGGTATATATGGGAGTCTGAAGAGTTGTGTCGTGCTATGGAGCCTGTGGATTTGATTAGGAGAGTAAGTCATTGTACACTTTGTTCTTTATTTCGCGTGATTTGATGAATGAAGAAAATTCGTTGCATTGCTAAACAAAAAAAGAAAACCATCTTTGATAATGCTTATTGACTGTTACATAGGTGAAGGAAATTGGGCAAGAAGCTTATGGTGAGCATGGCATGACGACACAAGAAGATCCCAAGCAGACAGCTACTGTTGATTTATCGAAAAGGCTGAAAGATTTAAGGGCAGGGAATGATGGAAGATTGGAAGCAGCCAAAAAGGTTCTTTAATCCATTTTTCAGTTTCTTTCCTTTGCTGCACATTTACGGGCAGACATGTTCTGTCACTGAAACTGCTCAACTGCTGTAGCTGTGTGCAGTCTATAGAAATGCTCAATGTGAATCTGCACAGTCCTAGAATGGAGAATTGGAGTCTTGGAGATGAGATTAATGTTTAGCAATTCGCGTAAACTTTGGTAAAATTGGTATTAACCGACATCGTACCGAAATAACATGGTATTTACCGATACCTCACCGTATTCTAGAAAATACCGTATTTCCCAAAATACAAAAACCGTATTTACCGATCAAACCGTATAAACCGAAAAAACCGAACGAACAGTCCTATTCCCTGCCCAACACCTCTCCTTACCAGACTAGAACCAAAGGCAAAGCCCTACAACCAAATTTTGGAGGGAAACAAGCACTCCACTTCAAACTCTACTCCTGGGTGTTCAACCCGTCAGCCTCAACCGAACCCGCTTCCATTTTGCAGCCTCGTGCATTTTACCGAAATGCCCCTGCCGTAACTTCCTGGAAGCTTCTTGCTTGCACAACCGCAACCAGCATCCTGACCGTCTGGACCTCGACTCCTCACTGAGTCTAGTCCCGGTCCGCTCCGCTGCACACGATCGCACCTGGCATCCTGACCGTCTGGACCTCAGCTTCTCCCTAAGCCTAGTCCCGGTCCACCTCGCCGCTACTCGTCGTGTCCACCTCCGGCAGCTCTAGCTCCGGTTCCTCGTCTCCCGGTTCGCAATCACCTCAGCAGCCTCGATAATCTTCAACGTCTCCGACCGTCTGGACCTCAACACCTCTTGTGCCTAGTCCCAGTCCTCTCACGCCTCACCATGACCTAACTCCGAAGTCCTGCAGTCACACAGACAAGCAAACCATCGCATAGCACCGCTCGAAACAGTACAAACATCATTAGTACCAACAAAACATACTCAAACACAAAATAACCCGAACGACCGATTGAGACGCGTTCGACAAGTCCAACCGCACTAGACTGCGCCAAGCGCCGATTTGGCGCAAACGGCGCGAACCAACCAAATCAAACTCAAACTCTCCAGAACACGAGTCAATTACTCATCACAAATATGGGGATACCTCCACATGGTCTCTCATACTGTCTCTCACGAACAGTCAAAATTCAGAAACCAAAAGTCATAAGCCACAATTCAAAAGAACCCACCCCCTATAGGGGAACTACAACAATAGCAGCGACAATGTTAAGGTACAACCTTAGTAGAAAGCAATAATACCAATAACACATAACAACGGATGACTAAAATTCAGCTGAACGTACATGCTGTATTATTCCCCCTTCGGATTTTAGCTCATAACTAGCCAACCACAAACCCAAATGTCCTGAAACTTGGCATGATTGCATGAATATAGATGGACAAGTCCCTAAGATGACATCAATATCTCAGCAAAATCAGAGACTCTTTGACCCTGAAACTTGCTACAACCACATATGAACATTGTTGAATCTACATGAGCGTCCTTCTTTATTAGTTGATGGGATTTACTTGCCTTCATTTGTTTGCAACCAAATAAGTTCGCGACCAGTTATTTGGTTGAGAGCACAATATGGATAAACCGAGTGACCTAATCTACTACTGAGGTGAGCTCAACTCAAATGACATCGAACATACTGATGTAACAGTAAGCAAAATGGATGAATAAACTGAAATTGAGGTTTAAAGTAGTACCTATGGAAGCAAGTATTTGGCCCCAGGTTAACTGAAAGCCTGAAAGTGATGCCATGAGGTTGCAGTTTCCTAGTGACATTGTATTGATCCATGTTGTACCGAGGTTGCTCTAAACTTGATTGCATGTTTTAGTTCCTTTTCTTGCTGTTGAACACATGATAGGGCTAATGTAGTTATGGACATGTTACAGTTTTTTTGTTATCATGGTTTACAATAGCCAAAATTGCACAAGTTTCTCAGAGTTCAGCATAATAACTCGTTTGAAGATCAAAATATGACCAGGGGCCTGCACCCGTGCGGCCTAGCCCGAGCACAACCCGCGCGCTGAGCAGAATCACCACGCTTAAGGCCAGCCCAATGACGGCCTAGCCCGGTTTCGAGCCACGCTTAAGGCCAGCCCAGCCAGATTGAAAGCTCTAGGTGGATAAGCCCCCCATGTGGACACTTCCTCGCCATCACCCTGCCGCACCCCTTCATTATTTAACGGGATTTGCTAGCGTCCGAACGTCCAATCCGGACGCTAGCTCCGTACGATTGCTCGCAACAATTCTTTGCCATGTATGCAACATTTTCTCGTCATGTATGCAACAAAAAGGCAAAGAACGATGAGTGTTCCTCTGCAACATTCGAATATAGTGTGCACAACAAATTTAACCACCGTATGCAACAAAAGTTTCTAGAAAACTCGATGTTGCACTTGTTGTTATTGATTGTTGCATATATAAAATCAAAATATTGCACAAACAAACACCTACCTCCATGGCAAGCGATAGCGAGCCTTAGGCGCGACAGCGGCGGGCAACGGAAAGGTGGCGTGGCCGACGTAGATCCAGCGTCAGGAGGAGAAGGCGACGGACTCCCAGGTGGCAGTCGCGGCGGCAAAGCCGGCGCCCCCGCCTGAGATTCGGGGCCGGTGGCGGGGTAGGCCAGCAAAGAGCTTGAATCGAGGTGTCAGCGCGGGTAGCGCGGAGGAGTAGGCAGAGCAAGGAGGCGGGAGGCGCACTTGCGGATCCGTATAGCGGAGCGATTGGTGGCGCACGGCCGTAGGAGGAGGGGATCTAGGGCGCATGGCCGCGATAGGACGCAGGAGGTGGAGGAGCACGAGCAGGAATGGAGAGATGGCCACTCGAGGAGAAGGAGGAGAGCGAGAGAGATGGGTGGATGGATGAATCTATAGAACAAGGAAAGAGTGAAAAGGTGATGAAAAACATCCAACTTAGGGTCTGTTCTTTTTGGCTGCGGCTTATGGTTTTTGAGCTATTTGTACGAGAGATTACATAGTAACAGAAATTCACGTGTGGTTTTTGCCGATATAAATGAAGTCAGTAAAGTATGTATTACAATTAACTAGTAGACCATATCTTAAAAAATACCCCGTTAAAAACTAGTTATAGTAGAAAAGTCGATAAACAACTTTTAGAAGTTGATAAATACAGGCCTTATTTTCTTAGCTCCATACGTATAAATAGTAGCGATTATCCTTATTTAACCCTCTCTCTACCTTTGGGCCCACAAAAAACCCAAATGGATCCACCTTCCCGAAGAAAAATCCGCGAGTTTCCCATGGCCCTCCTCCCCCCAAACCCCTGAAGAGATCACCACCCCCAAATCCACACATTCCCCTCGCCGCCGCGGGGAAAAGATCCCAATGGCTCTCCTCCCCCAAATCCACCTCCCCTCGCCGCGCCCCCACATCGCCGCCTCCCGCCGCCCCTTCTCCCTCGCCCACGCATTTCCTCGAACGCCTCGCCTCCATGCCCCCGGCCGCCGCTGCCGGGGCCGCCTGGCGAACGCGTCCGGGTCGGGGTCGTCGTCGTCGGAGCCGGACCCGGAGCAGTACCCGTCCGATCCCGACGACGGGCTCGTGGAGCTCCCGCTGTTCCCGCTCCCGCTCGTGCTCTTCCCGGACGCGACCCACGCGCTGCACATCTTCGAGTTCCGCTACCGCATCATGATGCACACCGTGCTCCAGACCGACCTCCGCTTCGGTGTCGTCTTCGCCGGCTCTGGCGGCGGCGCGGCCGACGTGGGGTGCGTCGGGGAGGTCGTCAAGCACGAGCGCCTCGCCGACGACCGCTTCTTCCTCATCTGCAAGGGCCAGGAGCGGTTCCGCGTCGCCCGGGTCGTCCGCACCAAGCCCTATCTCGTCGCCGCCGTGCAGTGGCTCGAGGACCGCCCGCCCGCGGAGCCGCCGGCCCCCGGGGAGGACGCCTCGGCGCTCGCCTCCGAGGTCGAGGCCCTCATGCGCGACGTCATACGCATAGCCAACCGACTCAACGGCAAGCCCGAGAAGGAAGTCGGGGACCTGCGCCGGGGGCTCTTCCCCACCCCTTTCTCCTTCTACGTCGGCAACACCTTCGAGGGCGCGCCCCGGGAGCAGCAGGAGCTGCTCGAGCTCGAGGACACCGCCGCGCGGCTGCGCCGAGAGCAGGACACGCTCCGCAACACGCTCAACTACCTCACCGCCGCGTCCGCCGTCAAGGACGCCTTCCCGTCGTCACCGTCGTCGGGATGAAGCATTCCTTGCTCTATCGCCAGGATGATAAGGAGTTTGTGGAGGGTATAGGACTAAACTTTCTTATCACTCTTTTTTCACTTTTCTTTTCCCACCCCCCCCCCCCCCCCCCCCCGGCCAAAAAAAAAGTCCACGGCTAAGGTTTTACTTCCATGTGGTTAGCATTTTAGCGTGTAAAATTGTATAATTTGGTGTGTAGTAACTCAAGAAAATGTGGAGCTGGGATGATGATCCATGATAACGATAAGAATTTTGCTCTCTGAAAGCTGGTGTCAAACAACAGGATGTATAACTCACTGGTCAGCTATTGAGTCTAGATTTGCAATTCCATGTGGAATATTCAACTGGAATTATGTTGTCTGGCAAGATCAGCTTAGTGTATAATCTAATTTCAGTTATCCTGGCAGCATGCTACTGACCTACTGTTAAGTAATTCAACCAACCATCTCTCTTTTACAAAAAGGGATATGAGATAGTTTAGCGGGATTTTTCGTCATCGGTATGTGGTGTGGTGATGATGGTACATATGTACAATGTGATGGAATCATTTAACTAATTTGAAAACACTGCAAGATTTTAAAAAATCCATTGGTTTAACATCTTCCTCCCGTGTTAAACTTTTGCAAAAGTGTATGATCTCATCATAGGTGAAACCAACTAGTACTGTCACTCGCCAGCCATTAGATGACATGATAGTAGCATAGCAGCACTTTTTCCGTCCATCAAGTAAAATTGTAGCTACTTTGATGACATTATATAGTAGCTTAGCTGCTGAAAATGCCCATCTTTTAAAGATGTTTTCTGCATGTACTGACTCATAGGCTAGCGATGATTCCATGAACTTGCCAAGGGGAGGAAAGGTCTTTAAAATTGCATCTATGTTAGCGATGATTTCTGGTTCATAGGATCATTTTCAGTTTTTGCAATACTTGTGTGACCATTTTGAGCTTTTATTTGCAAAATCCCATTTCTAAATTCTAAACCATATTCTATTTGCATTTTTGAGAAATTGTCAATAGGTTCATCAAGGGAATATTGAAGGTTCATATGAGAAGGTCTAGGATTTTGTTATGATAAACCATTGTTATTTTGGAGGGGAGGAAAATTGTAAATTTGCAAATTTTTGTAGACTAACTTACAGAGGCGGTGGTTAGACCGGCTAGTTTGTGTTATATCGGCTAAAATGGATTATTTTGGGAATTTCGAGTCATGTGATGATTTGGTTTAACCTCGGCTAGTGCATATATGTGGCATGATGTGTGTTTCCGCTAACGTGGGTCAAGTTATGAATAACTTGTATCTAAAAACGATTTCTTAGTTTTTGGATGTGCAAGGGCGTTTGTAATCAACCATGGTCAATAGCGAGGATTGAGGCTACGCTCATAAAAAAGTTGAGGTCTAGAACGATTAAGGATGTCAGGTGAGATGGTTGAAGCAAAAACTTTGAATTTATTATACTGTCAATCAAAAAAGTATATGAGACTAGGGGTGCAATCGTAGCAGGTATGAACGGATATCGCTTATACTATATCCTATGTTGCATTTTTTCTTGGAGTCTGAGTTGGACACGGATAGTGTCGGATACTCATTTCTCTATTTTGTATTCACTCTAAAAGTCTTCGGTTGGTCGGTCGGACGAAAATTATCTACTTCTTTTGTAGTCTTATATAGGACTGTGAAGTTCTAATGTTTTGGGGTAAAGATCACCAGTTCACCACCGATCCTTGTGTGTTATATAGGCTGGAAACACCATATAGTACAATGTATTGCTGCAGTACATCAAGAGTCCTGGCAGATCTATTCCTAACCGTTACAATCAGATCAATCTATTCTATCTATAGCCAGGACTTTCCTAATGTATCTCTGTGGCAGATTATATCAGATTACAATCAGGGACTTATCCTTAATAGGTAGATTACGGTCAGGTACTTTCCTGAACCATATATCTGCCCTATCTCTAGCCTTATCTCTAGAGATGGCAACGGGTAAATACCCATCGGGTATTGCCATTCCATACCCGTACCCGCTAGGTATAAATTTACCCGTCGGGTTACCCGTATCCGCACGCGGGTAGGAAAATTTACCCATACCCGTACCCGCGCGGGTATTACTACCCGACGGGTAACCCGTACCCGCAAGCATACCCGGTTCAACATATAAGAATATTATCAATTTAGACATTCATTAATCATACATGCCAAACACAAAAGCGTCTAATGATCAAAATTAGTACATCACATAAACATACTTGACATGACCATATCAACATATGACAAACAAATAAACAATCAACAACAAGTAGATAATAAAATTAACATTTGAGTGGGATGTCTAGTTGTCTAATGCGGGTATGCATTACCCGCGGGTAGGCGGGTATGGGTAGTATATACCCACACCCGCACCCACCTACCCGGCGGGTAGAGGATTTCGCCCAATAACGTACCCATGGGTACATAAAATTTTCCATACCCGTCTCTTTATCGGGTAAAACCCGTCGGGTATTCGGGTATCGGGTACCCATTGCCATCTCTACTTATCTCTAACATCCCCTCTCAATCACAGCTTTATTAAGTTGAGATTGCTTCTGAAGTCTTTGAGACGTTGGATAGGTAGAGCTTTAGTGAAACCATCTGCGATCTGATCTCCTGTTGAAATAAACTTGATATCAAGCAATTTTTGATTTACTCTTTCTCTAACAAAATGGTAGTCAACCTCAATATGTTTAGTCCGAGCATGGAAAACTGGATTGGCAGATAAATATGTTGCTCCGAGATTATCACACCATAGTCGAGCTGCAGGAGGACTAGAGATTCCCAATTCCTTGAGGAAGGTCTGAATCCACATTATTTCAGCTGTACAATTAGCCATTGCTTTGTACTCAGCTTCTGTGCTAGATCTGGAAACTGTAGGTTGTTTCTTTGCATTCCAGGACACAAGATTGGTTCCTAGGAAAACAGCAAAACCTCCTGTGGATTTTCTATCATCTATACACCCAGCCCAATCTGCATCAGAAAAATCCTGAAACTAACATAGAAGGGGATTTAGTAATTTTCAGTCCATATCCCATAGTGTGTTGCAAGTACCTGAGTATTCTTTTAGCTGTTGTCCAATGTGCAGTTGTTGGTGTATGTAGATACTGACATACTTTATTTACTGAGAAGGAAATGTCTGGCCTTGTCAAAGTTAAATACTGCAAAGCTCCAACTATACTTCTATATCTTGTGCTATCCTCAGGACTTAACTTTTCTCCTTCTAATGTCAGTTTTTCAACAGTAGACATAGGAGTATTCATTGGCTTGCATCCCTGCATCTGAACTCGCTTTAATAGATCAGCAGTATATTTTGCTTGTGTTAGAAGAATTCCATTATCTATCTTCTTCACTTCAATTCCAAGAAAATAATGTAAATCCCCTAAGTCTTTTAGTGGAAACTCACCTTGAAGATCTTTGAGGAGAGCTTGTGTAGCTTTAGCTGATGAACTGGCTACAATTATATCATCCACATAGATGAGCATAAAAATGATCACATCACCTTTTCTATAGAAGAAGAGTGATGTATCAGCTCTTGAAGGTTGAAAACCAAGTTGTAGCAGCTTCTCACTTAGTCTTGAATACCAAGCTCTAGGGGCTTGTTTTAATCCATATAGTGATTTGTCTAACTTACACACATAATCTCTCATTTTCTTATCTTCATACCCTGGCGGCTGCCTCATAAACACATCCTCCTCAAGAACACCATGAAGAAACGCATTCTTAACATCAAGTTGGCGAAGATTCCATCCTCAGATTGCAATGGATAAAACAAGTCTGATTGAAGCAGCTTTAACTACTGGACTAAAGGTATCTTCATAATCAATGTCATACCTTTGTTTGAAGCCCTTTGCCACTAAACGAGCTTTGTATCTATCAATTGTTCCATCAGCTTTCCTCTTCACTTTGTACACCCATTTGCAATCAATTAGATTCATCCCTTTCTTAGGAGGTACAAGATGCCACGTTTTGTTTTTCCAAAGTGCCATGTATTCTTCATCCATTGCTTTCTTCCAGTTTTCAGACTGCATGGCTTCTTCTAAGTTACGTGGTTCACCACTTTCAGCAAGAAAACCATACTTGATTCTTCCATCAGTATACTTTATTCGACCATCTGTAAATATCACTGGTTTTGTAATACCTTGCTGAAGACAAGTAACAGGTCGGTGTTGAGGTGAAGAGATCACTCCTTGCATCATCGCAGAATTGTCAGAGAAGTCTTCTGAAGTTTGCTCGTGCGCTGACATCATCTCAGGCGGTTGAAGCAGATCTTCCAGTGAAGGCTGAGAAGCAGAAGATACATGTGAGAGTGGAGTAATTTTAGAACGCCGACTATATACCTGAGTGATGGGTGGTTTGGATATTGGTGCATTTTGCTGCACAGATTGCTGCTGCTGTCTCTCAGGCTGTTGCGCAGATTGCTGCTGTTGTCTCAGACTTTCAGACTGCTGGGCAGATTGCTGCTGCTGCTGTCCCAGATGTGCAGATTGCGGTGCACATGTTGCTGTTGCTGTCCAACCTGCTGCTGTTCAAACTGCAGAACAGTGTCTAAAACAGGAGCAGAATCATCAGTATGAGCAGTATTATGAGTAGGATAATCATCATATTGATAATCATCATATTGATCAGTCAATTGTGCACCCCCGTGATCAATACTGCCAAACAAGGAGGGAAAAAGCAGCACTTCGGACCGAAGGCGAGCACCAGCATTGGGATGAAGTTGTGCAAAGGGAAACACTTCTTCATCAAAAACTACATCGCGAGATATATAAATACGCCCAGTCTGAATGTCAAGACACTTGAAGCCCTTGTGCATATTGCTATAGCCTAAGAAAGCACACTGTTTTGAGCGAAATTGAAGTTTGCGAGTATTATATGGACGCAAATTGGGCCAGCAAGCACAGCCAAACACACGAAGAGTTTCATAATCATGCTTGATCCTAAACAGTCGTTCCAAAGGAGTTGAAAATTGCAAAAGCTTATTAGGTGTCCTGTTGATCAAATATGTGGCTGTAGCAAAAGCTTCATCCCAGAATTTAAGCGGCATAGATGCATGAGCTAAAAGCGAGAGACCAACTTCAATGATGTGCCAATGTTTCCTTTCGGCAGCACCATTTTGTTGATGAGCATGAGGACAAGAGACCCTATGGGATATACCGATTTGCTTAAAGAAAGGATTGAGTTTTTCATATTCACCACCCCAATCTGTTTGTATAGAGATGATCTTTTTGTCAAACAACCATTCAACAAGTCGCTGGAATTCATGGAACTTTTGGAAAACTTCAGATTTGTAACGGAGCAAGTAAATCCACACAAATTTGCTATAATCATCAATAAAAGTGACATAGAACTTGTTTCTTCCTACAGATTCACATGCTGGTCCTCAAACATCTGAGAAAATTAACTCTAGAGGTGATTTAGAGACACTAGAGGACTTGGAATATGGTAATTGGTGACTTTTTGCTTGTTGACAAGCATCACAAACAGTTGCTTTATTGGACTCTGGAGTACAAGGAAGCTTATTCATTCTAATGACTTGCTGCACTATAGAAGATGCATGGTGACCTAGACGGCTATGCCACTTTGAAGAAGATGGTTTTATTGCTCCAAAAATTTGCTTGCTGGGACCAGCCGAAGGAATGGATGAAAGGGGGTAAAGACCTCCCTCACATTTGCCTTTGAGAAGAACCCTCTTCGTGATCTGGTCCTTAATCAAGAAGAAAGTAGGGTGAAACTCAAGAAATACTTGATTATCAGAGGCAAGACGATGAACTGAAACTAAGTTTTTCTTGGCACTAGGAACATGAAGAATGTTATTGAGATAAAGATTATGAGAGGGGGCGCGAACAATAGTGTGACCAATGTGATGAATATCCATACCTGCCCCATTTGCCGTGTGAATCTGATCACCAGTGGTATACTTCTCGCGTACTGCCAGTTTATCAAGCTCACTCGTGATATGGTCTGTTGCACCGGTGTCAGTGTACCAATTTGTATCAACGCCATAAGAGTTTATTGTTGCAGATGCACTCTTCTCTTCAGGAACGTAGTTCTCGTCGAAGCGATACCAGCAGACCGGAGCAGTATGCCCCTTTTTCTTGCAAAGTTGACAGATGGGACGTTTATTTGTGTCTGCAGTACCTCGGTTAGTATTGCTGGAAGCTGTACCACGGCCGCGACTTCCATTGCTGCGGCCTCGGCCTCCATTGCGTCCTCCACGACCGCACTGGAACCCATGATGAGATCCACGCATTGCAGAGTTGACAGAGGGCTGATATTGGTTGCCCTGCAGAAGATTCAATCTCTGTTCAAAGCTGAGAAGTTGAGAGTAAAGCTCACCAACAGAGACTGGATCAGATCGCCCAGTAATATTGGTCACAACAGAGTTGTATTCCAGGTCAAGTCCAGCAAGGATGTAGGACACTAGTTCTTCATCATCGAGTGGCTTTCCGGCGGCTGCCATCTCATCTCCAAGCGCCCTCATCTTCCCGACATACTCAGCAACCGTCATGTGACCCTTCTTCGTTGTTGCGAGGGCAATGCGCGTGTTGACAGCTTGCGCACGGGTTTGGGCAGTAAACATCTGCTCAATAGCCTTCCAGACCTCTGCGGCCGTCTTCTTGGAGGCAACATGAGTCAGGATCTCTCGTGAGAGAGAGGAGAATAAGTAGCCCAGGACCTGTTGATCCTTTTCGAGCCACAGATCAAACGCCGGGTTGAAGATTTTGATCTCCTTCTCGCCGTCTTTGGTGGTGATTTCTTCTGCAGGTGCTGCTGCCGATCCATCAAGATAGCCGACAAGTCTTGCACCTCGGATTGCTGGGAGAATCTGGGCTCTCCACATCATGTAGTTGGTTTTGGTAAGTTTTTCTGTCACAGGATGACCTAGAGAGGCGGCGGCCATAAGGGTAGATGAACTCGCCATTGAGGAGAGGCTCTGATACCATGTGAAGTTCTAATGTTTTGGGGTAAAGATCACCACCGATCCTTGCGTGTTATATAGGCTGGAAACGCCATATAGTACAATGTATTGCTGCAGTACATCAAGGAGTCCTGGCAGATCTATTCCTAACCGTTACAATCAGATCAATCTATTCTATCTATAGCCAGGACTTTCCTAATGTATCTCTGCAGCAGATTATATCAGATTACAATCAGGGACTTATCCTTAATAGGTAGATTACTGTCAGGTACTTTCCTGAACCATATATCTGCCCTATCTCTAGCCTTATCTCTAACACATTGGACAGTAAGAGTGCAGTCAGAGTGAATGTGGAGAGAACAATCGCTAAGATATCAAAGGAAGAGCACTCAGTATTCCCCGCCTACTCACATATGTCAATCCATCCATCTTATCATGTTCTTAAGTGAAGTCACAACGTGCTACTGCTACCTCGTACAATCTGACATACAGACACATATAGATAGATATTGCTTATTCCGTATTTTTTTTCGAAGTCGGAGTTGGACACACATTGTGCTAGATATATATTTATCCCTTTTATATTCTCTCCGTAAACCTTTGGTCGGTCGATCTGACGGAAATTATCTATTCAATTTGCACACCCTATATGAGACTGAGTGAACTTGAACTAACCATAGTGACAAGTGGCTTGGTTAAAATATCACCCAACGTGTGATTTCCTGTTCTAAATGAAATGGGACGAACTCACACTCGAGCTTCGGTCCAACCTAGTAGTCTATTTTTAACCATGCTCAGCTAGATAAAATACCTAAGGAGGGCTACAATCTATTGAGAACGTAGGAATTTTACTAAAATTCTATAGGATATTGTGGAATTCTCACATTCCAAATGCGGTCTTATGTTTAATATAGTGGTCTGCAATATCTGCAACTCTTTTTCCGTTAAGATCAGTGTATAAAACTTTGACATGTCACTTAATTTACAACTATTTATCTTCGAATGACCATTGTTTTGAGAAAAATGAAAGGCTCGACGTTTAAAACAATGCAGAGTTACCATCACATGCTTTGTGTTACATTTGGCCAGCAATCCTAGTGGCACGGTATGCTATCATAACTTGTACGTGTAAGTCAAAATCATGTGAGAATTGAGCGTCTAAGGCCATGTTTAGTTGGGTGAATCATGGGGGAATAGAACGGGATGGTTCAAGATTATTCCGAATGACCTGTGTTTGAATTAGTGAATGGAAGCCGTTCATCCTGAATTATGCGGAGAATATTCACGTGAGATGCCAACAACGTGGTTCGATGAAATCAGGCGAACGATGTGGTCCAGCACGTGGTCGCCCACTCCACACAGGATGCCCTCACCAAATTGATCATTTGCCGCTTTGAAGAGTGAGCTTCGCAAAATTACCACTTTCAAAATTGGCTTCGTAAAAATGCCATGCAGTACATTTACCTCTTGATTACCGTGTCATTTGAGCCATTTAACTTATTTAATATTTTTTTTTCTAATTTCAGGGGCTGGAAAAGACCTTTCTACCCTTGCTAAGTTTTGCAACCATTTCAATGTAACAGTATATATCACTAGATTGCAACACAGCATTATGTAGCATCAATGAAAAAGGCCGTTCTATTTTGCTATTCAAAAAAATACTCACAGCACAAGAAAGAACTAAATGAGTATACTGGGTAACCGTATATCTGTAGTTGTAGCAATCCACAGATCCTATTCGAACGATCAAGAATCGATTTCCGCGAACCGCGTTCGATATAATACCCCAAATAACAACTAGTGAGGCAATCCATAAACTCCCCCTGACCCTACAACCAGTTCAGCATCCGATCAAACTACATGTACTACCAACCAATCTCAAAAGTAAAGTAACGCCCGATCGTTCGCAATGCCAAGAACCAGAGCACCCCATTGATTCAGTAAACTTAGCAAGAGTAGAAAGGTCTTTTTCAGCTTCTGAAATTAGAAAAAAAATATTAAATGAGTTAAATGGCTCAAATGGCATGGTAATCAAGAGGTAAATGTACTGCATGACATTTTTGCGAAGCCAATTTTGAAAGTGTCAATTTTGCGAAGCCCACTCTTCAAAGTGGCAAATGATTAATTTTCTCCCTCAACGGTCGTGAACTTCTCTTGCGTCGCCTCCCCTCTCACATCCGCTGACTTGCCTCACGTTGGTCCCCTTCTCGCTGCCGCCTACTCGCCCCGCATCGCATCCTTGCCGGCCACTACCTTGCCGCATGACCAGTCCCCAAGTGCCTCCTCTCCTTCTCTCTTTCTTCCTCTCCCCGCTTTCGTCCTGTATTTTGTGCCAGATCTGAGGCCGCCACACCTTCATCTTCCCATCCTAATGCAAACTACGACACCCGACGTCGGCGGTGACCATTTCCGAGCTGCTGCCATCCTATCCTGATGCCAGTGGTGACTTGATCATAGGCATAGCTGCCGCCTCCCCTCCTTCCCATCCCGACGCCGGTGTTGACCGAATCTACTACCGCCTCACCTTCTTCTTCCTCCCCTCCCTCACTCGGGGGCGATTTTTTGACGGCAACCGAAGGTACGGATCTTTTCCCACGAAATACTTGTGTTTTCTAGATTGTGTTTATTTTACCTCTTCAATTTGTGTGATAGCAATTGTTTTGCTCAACCTGTAGGGTGTAACATTGGATCTATCCCATGGAATACTTGTGTTTCTGGAATGACCCCCATAAAAAAGAGAAATTAGTTCTGGTATGATCAACCAATAGTACTTCCCAATTTGAATGGCAATTCAAGATAAATAACCGGACTAGGTGGTGGAGTGGCATTGGCGTCAAGGCGGACAACAGAGCCGTGGAGGCCGGAGGCCGTTCCACTTGCGCCGAGACCCAAGGCGGAGGGCGGAGCAGGCGAGGCTAGAGCAAACGAGGGTCAGAGCCACTGGTGGCTGGCGAAGCCGTCACCGGTGGAGGAAGACCAACTACAAGACGACAAAGATTTCTGCGGGGCGGCGTGGTTGGACGCAAATGCGGGCAGGTACCTAGCAGTGTTTAGGATTATGTTAAAATTGCTTCTTAACTTTTAGTACTAATAGACCCCAACGCAACCCCACAACTTTACGATGAACATTTGTTAACATCACTGAAGACCGACAACTGTCATTCTAACAGCTTGTACATTTGGTGATAAAAATGTTCCACGTCACTACTTCAATGCAATCCTATCAGATCTCATTGTGACAACAACAACAATTGGTCATACAAAATTATAAAGATACATAAAAAAATTCATGCGTCACAAAAAAAAAAAACAATTTGTCACAAAATGCTTAGAGCGCTACCAAGGTCTTGTCATCACAATCTGTGATGAAAATTCCCTTGCATTCAATGACAAAATGTTTCTAAACGTCACAAATTCCTAGGACGAACTGCCCCTACTTCGTACAATGACGAATTTCATACGTGTCACACAAAGTTGCTTATTAATGACATACCACTCTTTCACTAGATATCATCCTTTTGTTCTAGGTGCTCGATCGATCGTGTCTTTCAAACCCAAAACCTCACATGACAAATACTCCTGGTTTAGTAGCCTACATAACTCTACTCACATATTTTTGGTTACCATAATTTAAATATTACACCATCCAAAATTCTGATTTCAACCCATACTGGGCTGCGGCCATCCTAGAGGCATATCTCCCATTCTACATGTTGGGCAGCATCCGACTTAGACAGCAAACTTCTAACTTGATATGCCAAAAGTGGTGTTTCAGCCTTCTATAGAGCTTTAGCAAATAGCTCTATTATTTAGTCTATACTAATTAATCTATTCTAATTAACCCATACAAATCATTCGTTCACCTCCTTAATCACATACACTAATTATTCCATACTAACCATCCACTCTCATCAATGATCACACTAATTAGACATCCGCTAATTAGCCGCCACCTAATCACATGCACTTAACCATTTACCTAATCACTCACCTAATCAACCACATATGCTAATTAATTACTTCACACTAATCACTCATGGCCCGAATGCATTCGGCCAGAGCACACACGCATGAATACTATTACTACTACCTGCTAGTTGCGAATTCTGGACACATGTGGACCCCTAAACACCCCAAATTCCGTTTTTAGCCCCCAAACCAAAAAAATTCCATTTCTGGACCCCTCCCGACCGCGCGTTTTCGGCCGACCGCGCGACCGCCCTGCCCTCAGCGCCGGCCGCGCGACCGCCCGCCCTCAGCGCCGGCCGCGCGACCGCGCCGCCCGAGCGACCGCGCCTCCCGACCGCGCGACCGCCCGCCGGACCGCGCGACCGCGCGACCGCCCGCCCGTCCGCCGCCCGACCGCGCGACCGCGCCGCCCGACCGCGCGTCCGCCCGACCGCGCGACCGCGCGACCGCGCCGCCCGACCGCGCGTCCGCCCGACCGCGCGACCGCGCCGCCCGACCGCGCGTCCGGGACACGTGGCACCAGCTCGCGAACGCGCGGTCGGGAGGGGTCCAGAAACGGAATTTTTTTGATTTGGGGGGCCAAAAGTGGAATTTGGGGTGTTTAGGGGTCCAAATGTGTCCAGAAATCGCTAGTTGCTACTACTAATACTAGCACTACTACTACTCCAATACCAGTGCTACTAATTCCTACTACTACTACTCAAGC
The DNA here is from genome assembly GCA_017311315.1 of Dendrocalamus latiflorus. Taxonomy (NCBI): domain Eukaryota; kingdom Viridiplantae; phylum Streptophyta; class Magnoliopsida; order Poales; family Poaceae; genus Dendrocalamus; species Dendrocalamus latiflorus. The sequence goes on along the minus strand of CM029671.1, from coordinate 20,546,795 downwards.
CCACTTCTGGACTTCTCTCTCTCCCTCCCTCCTCTCTTTGGTGCTCCTTCAGGTGGCAACCCGTGCTCGTGGCTGTGCTCGGGCACGCTGGCCTCGAGCTCGCCGCCAGCCACCGGCCACTGAGCTCCTCCCTATGCTACACGCCTTTACTTCCTCTCCTCCTCTTTGCTGCCCCCTCCCGTGGGTGCGCGCAGCTAGGTGTTCGGCCTGGCTCCCGGTCATGTTGATGGCCTCCAACGTAGCACTGGAGAGCTCCGTGGTCGACTCCCCCGAGCTCACCTCTTGGCTTTTCCTCTGGGTTTCCCCTGGTTCCCGGCCTCCAGCTACCGTTGGTTGGCTCAGCTCCGGTTGCCCTACCTTGGCGCCACCTCCTCCCACTATTTGCATGGCTCCTCAATCATCGATGCCAACCCACGGCCCAGTCTCACCGAGGTATACTCCTACTCCCCTCTCTACCTTCCCTCCCTCTAGCTCTGTGATGTGCTTGGGTTGTGCCATGGCGTTGTAAGCAAAAATGGAAGATGAGGGGACTTATTGGTTTGCCCGGCTAGAAAATGGAAGGACGGAGGTCATGGTGGCTATCGCCTTCGCTCCTTTGTCTTTCCCTACTCCTTGAGCTCTTCTCTCCTGGCTCTCTCTTCTCACAGCTTGGGTTAACTTTCGTGGGGTTGGGATGGTGGCTTGGTTTGTTCCGGCTTTGGATTTGCCTTGCCTGTGAGAGGAGAGGGAAGTGGAGTGCTTATTTGCCTTTGCTGGCTCGGTCGGGAGAAAGAAGAGAAATCGGATTAGCTCTCTCCGTGGCTTACTTAAGGAGGAAGGGAGGAGAAATGGTTTTTGTTCTCTCACTCCTTGTGGTGTCGTGGCCGACTGTGTACTGCTTTGGTCTTATCTCCCCCTATCATTCCCCTATGGCATGGTAAATTTCAGATTTTGGTCTGGTCTTATCCCCTCCCCCTATCATTCCCCTATGGCATGGTAAATTTGAGATTTTATCTCAGTGTCGAAATGGTCGGTGGGGTAAATAGCATCGTGCCCTAAACTAGTTTCATTCATAGCTTTCTAGTATTACAAACTTATACCATTACTTTCAACTAACCAAACAAACAAACTGTATCATCTCATCTAGGATCATTTTATCCAAGTTGACTAGAACCATACCATCTACTCTCATCTCATAAAACAAACACGCCCTAAATCATAGGGTGGATTTTTTGGCTACGACCTAAGATTTTTGGCTTTAGCGCGAACGATTGTGTGAACGAACCGAATAACCATAAATTGATATACTGCTTTGAAAATATTATTCTAATACACTAATTCAAAACGACAATAGAGAAATTGTCCTATATTTATTTGAGAAAAAGTATAAACCCAAAAATCTGAGCCATAGAAGAAGAAAAAACACTGCAGTGTAGCTGTATCCTACAACACTGCACTTTTCCGTTTCTTCTCTCCAGTCTCTCCGTTCTTCTAGTCTCTCGCCCTTTCCCTTTCCCAAACCCACACCTCCCCGTATCACCCGAACCCGTGGAACCCCACGCGCGCGCCTCTCCGCTCTCCGCCACGATCCGAATGGAGACAGGGAGCGGCGGCGGCGGGAGGCTTCCGAAGACGGAGTCGGCGGAGATGCGGTGGGTGGTACCCGGCGGCGCCTACGAGGAGGACGGGATCGAGAGCTCCGACGACGGCGGCGCCGACACCCCGGCGGCCGCCTCGGGCTCCCGCGGAGGCGGCTGCTCGGACGTCGACGAGGACGAAGATGACGCGCTGCTGCGCCAGCGCCTCGTGCGCACGGGCCCGCGCGCCGACTCCTTCGATGTCGAGGCGCTCGATGTCCCCGGTCTGTACCGCCACCAGGTCAGCGTCCCCCCCCCCCCTCCCCCCGGCGCGTAGGTGTTCGCTGTTTCGCCTAGCCGAGGCTGCGCGTGGCGCGTCCTGCGCGCGAACTATTTGTGGTATTGCCTGCGAGTCACCGATCGAGCAATGTCTCGTGTTAGGTGTTTCTGCTTTCGCCATATTGCCTGTACGAGCTTGTGGCGTGGGGCTGATGGGGTCTTATTGGGTTTGGGGGTGTTAAGATCATGAGTGTGCGAGGGTGCTCATTAGGTGTTTGTGCATTTGTTTCGGTGAGCTTGCTTGGTGTGGGTTGCCGAGGTTCGTTAGGCTGGTTTGGGCAGTGCATGTATTAACTTCTTAACTTCTTGGATGGGTTTGTGCAAGCCTGTGCGTTCAATTGGGTTGTCTCCCTCTCTCTCCCACGCTTTTCACAAGTTGCCTGATTTGTCTCTCCAAGACGGCGACTAGCCGATCCAAGTCAACCATTCGACAGCAAGTTGCTCGACTTGCTCAGCTAGTTAAGTCGGTTGCTCCAGTCGAGCGCCGCTGGCTCACTTGACTACTAGTCGGTGACTTAATAACACTGCTTAAGGCTATAAATTCTCACATTAATCCATAACAAAGAAGAAAAATTCTCATTGAGAAAAAATATACCGCTTATTCTGGTGTTGTGAATGACCTCAAACCACCATAGGTGGACCCATCCACTTATTCCTTTACTGGCCAGGCTTTTATCCCTATCTATATTTCAATTTTGAAAAAATTGAAGGGTGCTCTTTTTGATCGAGAAAAAAAGTTTAGTTGGCCAGATTATAATGGTATAGATTAATAGTTGTTGTTGTATAACAAATACAACTAAAATTTCAATCATAGGTAGTAGAGTCGTATAACAAATACAACTATATTTTCAAATATAAACATATATATTGTATTATCTTTACACATATACAACTAAAATTTCAATCATAGGTATTAGAATTGTATAACAAATTCAACTACACTTAAAAAAATATAATCATATGTATTTTATAGTATCTAGTTGCGCTGTGCATGGGCAATTTGACTAGTTGTGAACAATATAAGGCTTGTTCAATTCTTGCTCTTAGTTTTTTGAATGTCTAACTGGATGCATTATTGGTATTTTGGAGACATATTTCATTACATGAGTGATTTATTTTTGATCTGGTAGTTCTGTGGTAGATGTTCATTTCTTGAGTGATTGCCCATATCTAGTGGAGTAACCAAATCGCCTATAAATTTTGTCTGAGTTCATAGGAAGTGGTATTGGTAATTGATTATGAGGACACTATTAGTTTAACTCTTCACAGATTAGCAGAGAACAATAAGTTTACTTGATATTATGGATAGAACTGGAGGGCCTTTCTCATCCTTGTAATCTACACTGGAATAAGTGGAGCTAGAATGACCATGATGACAGCAAGAGACTTTTTGGCTGGTGTGGTGATGTGATCATCTACCTGCCTCATCTTGAGGCATGCTTGGTTATGTCCTTAGTCCTTTGCTTTAGTTGAGTTCCTTGCGAAAGCTGAAGCATTATTTTGATGGTTTGCTCAGACTTTCACTTATCCTAAGTGCTAAAAAATTAGTCCCACATCAAGATTCCCCTAAAAAAATGCCTCATTTGAGGAGCCAGTTTTTTTAGCCTTTTGCATCTCATGAAACATACCTTGTGAGGCATTGGAGCACGATTGGTCGATTGCTCTATTGTAACTCAATGTAGGCTCTGTACTAAAGGCTAGAACCACAAGGATGCCAGTGGGGAGGAGGGTGATATTGATGTTTTGGTTTTGTTTCATGCTCCAGATTGGTTTTATAGGCTCAAATTGGGTTTGGGGTCTAATTAGTGGTGGAAATAGTGGCCGATGGTGCATTGAGGGGTGGTAGCCTAAGTGGAACTACTGGTGATGAGTGAGTGAGGGCAAAATTATTTTTCCTTCTTTTGTTCCTTCTATTATGGTGCTTGGAAGCAAGATGGGAGATTTACCTTTTCTGAGGCACCTAATCTATGTGCCTCATGCAAGGTGACAAACTCATAAGGCATGATCTGATTACTTAAGAACAGAGAGGTGATGAAATGCATGCTGAGTAATCCAACCAAATGGAACCTTTTTTTTTTTTGCATAGTGGTACTTTCATAGGTTTGGTCCTTGAAGTTCTTCATCCTGGCCGTGTTTCACTTGTAGTGTAATTCTTTGGATGCTAGGAATTTTCAATGAAGTGTCCTGCAGCTTAAACTTGCAAGTCATAATTCATTAAAGTCAGGCCAGAGGGTTAAGGAGTGCATGTATAGACCATCCTCTTGGTTGTATAAGTTTTGTCGATTACTCCCTCCAGTAAAAAATAAGTAATGTCCTAGAATGCGCATAGTTAAACTATTTTACCTTTCAACAACAATATCTTTATAAATATTTAGATTGGACATATGAAAATGGTATAATCAGTTTGTCTCGAAAAATTCTTTCATACAATTAGAATTTTATTAGTTTGTCTCGAAAATTTCTTTCATAAAGTTAGAATTTTATTGAATAAACAAACGGGACGGCTTCTTAGCTGTCTTTTCGAAGCAACTTATCAGGACAGCTTTTTCTAAGTGGCTTATTAGCATTCGGTTAGTTCCCACAAGCGCTCGCGCTAGAGCCAAAAGTTATCAACTACAGCTGAAAAGAACCTACCTTGATATATTCGCCATTCAAATGTTATGTGTGCATAGGAATATAGGATGCCTGCAAAAATTGGTGCCAGCTTCATCCTATATGCATGAGTATCTTGACTCTGCTGATATCTCAGTCCTGCATTTTCTTTCAGGAATTTACCTTAGGCAGGAGTATTGTGCTGACTCTTCAGACGCTAGGTGTCGTCTTTGGGGATGTTGGTACCAGCCCATTGTACACTTTTGATATAATGTTCAACAAATACCCTATTACTTCAAAGGAGGATGTGCTTGGAGCACTTTCACTTGTAATATACACACTGATTCTAATACCATTGCTGAAGTATACTCTGATTGTTTTATGGGGGAATGATGATGGAGAAGGTATATCTCACTATATAATATTAGTAGACTTCTGGAAATAGATTAGGCACAAATACTTTTCTTTAAGCATTATGTTTAATAATGATTGTTCTGTATATTTGGCAGGAGGGACATTTGCTTTATACTCGCTAATATGCAGGAATGCAAAGGCTAGTCTGCTTCCTAACCAACTACCCTCTGACACCCGTATATCAAGTTTCCAACTCAAGGTGCCTTCAGTAGAACTCGAGAGGTCTTTGAAGATCAAGGAACATCTTGAGACTTCATCTATGCTAAAGAAGCTGCTTTTGGTGCTTGTTCTTTTTGGTACTTCTATGGTGATAGCGGATGGTGTTGTCACACCAGCTATGTCAGGTTCATATATTTCCTCTTCATTGTTCATTGCATTCCTCTTCACCTAGTTTGATGATCTGCACATTTTCTTTCACCGGTAATATTATGTTAAACTACTTTTCCTCCTCTCCTAGAATTAATTCCATTTTTTCTCTTGGTAAAATCTTCCATTTTTTTTCTCTTGGTAAAATCTGCAGTGATGTCTGCTGTTAATGGCTTGAAGGTTGGAATATCTAGTGTTAATGAAGGTGACCTCAGAATCTTAGTTTGTTGATGCTTGACACTAACTGGTTCAGGAAAAGAGTTATTTTTTGTTACTGCTTAGAAGTGCACAATGCTCACATTTATTGTGAACTTTTGGCAGGTGAAGTGGTCATGATGACTGTTGCATTTCTTATTGTTCTGTTCAGTTTGCAACGGTTTGGAACAAGCAAAGTGGGGCTTGCTGTTGGACCTGCCTTGTTCATATGGTTTTGCTGCCTTTCTGGGATAGGAATTTATAACATCATGACATATGGTTCAGAGGTATTGCAGGCATTCAACCCTATATATATCTACTATTATTTTGAAAGAAACCCAACTCAAGCTTGGATGTCTCTTGGAGGCTGTCTCTTATGTGCAACAGGTATTTGTTTAACCATATTGTTAGTGTTATTTGTGATATACACTTGAATGCGAATTTCTCTAAGAACGTGTTTGCTTCAGGTGCATCTTTCTTTCTTTTTTTCTGAGCTACATAATTAGTTATACGGTTATACCCTTTCTGTGTCGTCTTTTCTTTTTCTTTTTATAGGAAGTCATGAGTAAACCTAGTGCAGCTGCAGTGTTACTGAAGATAACTTGTCCTCTTTTTATTCTTATAAGTTTAAGTAATAGAGTAATGCTATTTTCGTTAACTTGTATTATAAAGATGTTAATGAGATTGATTTTTTTTACAGGATCCGAGGCAATGTTTGCTGATTTATGCTGCTTCTCTGTTAGATCTGTTCAGGTAGTCTTTTCTATTGTTTAGGGCTCCATTTTGCACTTCCAATACAAATAGTTGATAACTTACTATTGCTCATGTGTTGCAGCTTACCTTTGTGTTTCTTGTTCTTCCATGCCTTCTACTGGGATACCTAGGGCAAGCTGCATTTCTTATGGAAAACTTAACTGAAAATCAGCAGGTCTTCTTTTTGTCTATCCCAAGTAAGACAAACTGGTTTGTTCACGCTCCTCTTTCAAATCTTATTTGTTGATTGCTATGTACTGTTTCACACATGATGAAATGATTTTATCATAGTAAAACTAAGCTTTGTTTTACTAGTTGACCCCTTATGATAAATATTTTCGTTCCATGTTGCAGATCAGGTGTTTTGGCCAGTGGTATTCATAGCTACTCTGGCAGCACTAATTGCTAGTCGTGCAATGACAACTGCTATATTCTCAATCATTAAGCAGGCCACAGCTCTTGGCTGTTTTCCGCGCCTCAAGATTATTCACACTTCTAGAAAGCTTATGGGTCAAATATATATCCCAGTGTTGAACTGGTTTTTGCTAGTTTCTTGTCTTGCATTTGTTACAACATTTGGGAGCATCAATGAGATCGGCAATGCATATGGTGCGTTCGTTGATCCATATAAAAGTACAATCTGCTTGGGGAGGACTGTTTTGTTTATGCAAACTACATTGCATATCTTTTTCACATACAACTTTATTTACTGGTTTATTCCGTAATGTGCTAGCCCCTCTAATTCCTTTTCTCTGTGCTATAGCTTCTCTCCCTTTATAAATGGGGCCTTCATTTAATTTTTAATATTACTGGACTAAATGAACTAGAAGACATAACCTTATGTGTCCCTTACTAATGTTGTATTATGGTCAAATGTGAATCTAATAAGCTAGTAAGAGTATGCATGAAAGGAAGATGGATATTTAAGAATTTGAATTTATTCAAAGGCATTTCGTAAGAACTTAGTAGGTAGCCAAATGAGATAAAGGACAAAACGGTAGATGGAAGGATTGCTCTATAGGATTGCTATGTGGGTGCAAGAAATATTGGTGTAGACTGTGTAGTTAGGCACTTCTTTGTATGAAGGGTTTTAATTTGCTTGGTGAATTAGCTTTTGTTTCAGTAAAGGTAAATCATGTATGAACATCAACGAAAGCTCATCATTGTCTGCCATAGTACTAGTTTTTTAAAAAAAACAAAAATTAGTGATAACCAGCAGTTTCCCAGTGAAAGTTCTGAGATGTAAATTACCACATTGCATAAGCTCTCAGTTATGTTTATATGCCTAGTATACAGTGTTTCTCAGAATCTGCATAATCTTGAAATTTCCAGAAATGGATCTGTTGAGCATGTGCCTATCGTGGAGGAATTGCACCTGGTTGTTGAGCAGTCATTGATAAAATATTTATTTGCACTAGGTTGCCTTTTCCCCTTGATGGACTTGGTGGTGTTGTAATCTCCTTACAATGATGTCCAATTATTTGACAATTTTACTATATTGAGCACAAGTTATTGCTTGGATTGGCAAAAAAAATTCGGAAAATGCATAACTTATATTACTATTAATAAAAAGCAATGCCCTGCATCATTTAAGCACTGACTTGTTGTATATATGAATATATGATTGCTTTCTTCCATTCAAATCTCACTCTTATTTTAACATGGTTCTTAACACGAAGAGCTTGCTGATAAGTTACCTCATTTCTCCACTCCAATGACTACCAAGAGTCCACCACATAATTTTTTTAATGCCGGGTACTGATTGCAGGCATAGCTGAACTTGGTGTCATGATGACGACTACTATCTTGGTGACCATCATAATGCTTCTGATATGGCAGGTCAACATTATTGTAGTTTTATGCTTTCTCACCCTCTTCCTGGGGCTGGAGTTATTTTTCTTTTCTTCAGTATTGGGCAGTGTAGCAGATGGAAGTTGGGTTCTTTTGGTATTTGCGGCTGTACTGTATTTGGTAATGTACATATGGAACTATGGAGCCAAGTTGAAGTACGAAACTGAGGTTAAGCAAAAACTTTCAGTGGATTTATTGATGGAGCTAGGCTGCAATCTGGGTACAGTCAGAGCCCCTGGAATTGGATTGCTTTATAATGAACTGGTGAGGGGAGTTCCTGCAATCTTTGGTCACTTCCTCACCACAATGCCAGCCATCCATTCAATGATCATTTTTGTCTGCATCAAGTGTGTTCCAGTTCCTGTTGTACCTCAGAATGAAAGGTTTCTTTTTCGTCGGGTCTGCCCAAAGAGCTACCATATGTTCCGCTGCATTGCTAGGTATGAACTTTAATGTTTTTGAAGTTTGTGGAAATATATTAAAATATCTTTTCTCCCAAAATGATGTTATATCCATTGAAACATTGATATATAATTTAATGCATCTACTCATGTTTGATACTATCACCACTATCTGTTTTTGTTTTGTGTAATGCCTGCTCTGCATTTTGAGTCTGCTAGAAAACAGCTGGCTCTGTTAGTATCTCTGACAGCTTTGTTTGTGAATGTGTAGGTGGGGCAGGTGCTCACCTGGGAGTGCTATAGTTTAGTGGCCCCTAAAGCTGTCACATGTTGAGTTAGCATTCGTACTGTAGCCAGTAAAAATGGGTTTCTTTTAACTGATTATATTAAGGGGTTCATGGCTGTTGTGTGGAGTAGTTTTACTCAAGTCCACTGATCTTTGCTTGTACTGTCGATAGAGTTCTGTTTATCAAATAATAGCTTTGTTCTGTGAAGTCCACTAATGATATTAGGGAATTTTGTGAAAAGGTTAGAGCCCTTAGCTTGAATTATGTGAAGTTTTGCTTGTACCTTTGGAGTTTATCAGAATTTTGTCATGTTCAATTCCTTGCTGTTTGGCCACTCTTACAATGGTCATTGCCCACTATGATACTGGTATAGCTATACGTGATGCCTCCATAATTTTTTTTGGGCATCCTGTGGCTTAACCATTGCATTTGCCCTTCTGATTTTTTTTCTTTCTGAATTTTAGACCCTATCTTGATCGTTTCATTTTCTTGTCTTTAGCTATTGAACCACTTTGTGATTGCAGAATCTCTCTTTAGGTTTGTTGGTGTCTACATGTGATAGTGCTACTATTTACTTATAGTGATCCCATCTCGGCTGGTTCACAATTTTTCTTTTATTCTTCATGGCAAATGTTGCTGATTCAGTTGTCTATCCAAGCAGCATGTATTGGTAGCTATGTGCCAGGTTGGCGACCTGGTATTTTCTTAACGTACGCGTAGCTTGATGTTCTATTTAGTCTGGCATGTCTCTAGGGTTAAAAGGCCCCGTCTTTTAATTGTTGAGTCTTGGTGCTCATAAACTTCGTTTTGTGTTTTGAGCCTTTTGTAAGGTGCTGAGTCTATGTACTCTTGTTTCGTGTTGGCTGTGTACATCCAAGTTGGATGTAGAGGCCGGATTTTAATCCATTATCTAAAAAATATGGTCAGTTATATGCACTTTGAGGACTTGTTTATGTATTATTGACTTGCATGATGTTAATCATTCATGGCTGCAGGTACGGATACAAGGATGTACGCAAGGAGAACCCCCAAGCATTTGAACAGCTTCTGATAGAAAGTCTCGAGAAATTCATACGCCGAGAAGCCCAAGAACGCTCCCTAGAGAGTGACGGGAATGTTGACACAGACTCTGAAGAGGAAGTTGCGTCAGCCTCATCAAGGGTTCTCGTTGGTCCCAATGGTAGCATCTACTCTCTTGGTGTTCCACTTCTTGCCGAGTCTGCAGGTGTTGAAAATCCAACCCTGGGATCAAGCACGTCATTCGATGGATCCCTGGATGAGGCACTCGATGGAAGGCGGAGCCTAGACAATGAACTCTCCTTCATTCACAAGGCCAAGGAGTCAGGCGTGGTTTACCTTCTAGGAGATGGCGACATAAGGGCACGAAAGGACTCGTTCTTTGTCAAGAAGCTAGTGATAAACTATTTCTACGCGTTCTTGAGGAAGAACTGCAGGAGAGGCATAGCGACATTGAGCATACCCCACACAAGGTTGATGCAGGTCGCGATGCAATACATGGTTTAGGGTTCTTGCATCCAATTTTCTCCCCGATGGTCAGGATGCCTACTCGCGGTAGATACAGACTGGCGAAAGGTGTTTCGAACTGCTTTCCTTTAATAGAATGCATATTAAATGATCATTAACAAAGGTACTGCTTGCTGGAAGGTGATCCAAGACTAACCCGCTGATCAAAAATACAATATCAAAGAAAACCTCCCGGTTCCCCCATTTCATCAGCTTATGTTCCTTCCTTCCTGTCGAGAGAAACTGTCTGGACTGCCCTGGTGGTTTTTGTTTGTCTGTTTGTGTTGAGAGGAATGAACGAACACTCGTATTAATTGCCCAGCTGCACCAATTAGAAGGCAAGATAAATATACTTTAGGTACGGCCATATACCTGCCCAAAACTGGCAAGATCCATGCTCTTTAATACTGATTAGTACACGTACTAATGGAGTGCTTAAATCGTGTGCCCACTGGTCTCATCTGGTAGTAGTTAAGCAGGGAGCCTTACGAACAGCGACAGAGAGTGCGGCTCCATGTTCTCTCCTACCTACTGTGTGTGTCAATTTTCCCGTGTCGATACGTACGATTCTGTGCAGGGTCGTAGCAGAAATCTGGATCACAACCAGCGAGATAGCTAGGTTGATGATGATGCCTGCGGTAGGCGGTGTCTCGAGAATCTCCAGAACGACGCGAGATCTGAACGCGACTGATTCGAGTATTGGCATTGGCATGTCGTTTACCAGGGACATGTCTCCCTTTTCTACATGTTCTACTATATGCATTTCTGAAGTAACTAAACAGAGAGAGGACACACTTGCTCCTTCCATCGTCTCTGGTTTGGAACTTTGGATTGATGAGATGACCCTTGTCGCTAAGTCGTTGTGATCTTGGAATAATTAATCACGGGTGATCGATGGAGCGACAAATTAGGGCGCGTGCTCGACAGGACATTCCTTTGGCCCCATTAGTTATGGACATATGGGTAACCTATATATCATAGGGGATAGCCACGTGCGATGCGTCCCATCTGGCCTACGGTTGAGTGGAGAGGGACATGGACGTGGGGTGCATGGAGTCCAAGGAATCAATGCTCCTAACACCCCCCACACACATGTATGTATGTATGTGTGTATGTATGTATGTATGTATGTACGTACGTACGTACGTACGTACTTGTAAGTGTATTTACTTAGCACACGTCTAAATAGGTAGAGTCTAGAAATAAATCTACGATCTTACAAAATTCCTACTAAAGTGTATTCGTGGGCATCAGGATTTAACCTTGGTAGGCAGGGGTGGACCTAGGCATGGTATCAGGGGCGGAGGGCCCGATAGGGCAAGCCCTGGCATGAGCCATACCTCAAATTTTTGCAACAGACCCCCATATACCCCTCTATCCAATAGCAACAGCCCAATAAGTAACCCTAGTCTCTCTGTGGCACTTCACCCTCAGCTGCCGACTGCCGTGGTTGTCCTCCATCGGCGACGGCGACCGAGAGCAACTCCAGTCTCCAGAAGCTCGGGAGGCGGGCGCCGGGCGGGAGACTCGGGAGGCGGCGAGGCGCCGAGGCGGGCGGGCGCCGGGTGGGCGGCGGGCGGCGGGAGGTGGGAGGCGGCAGCAGCGACTCTGCAGTCTGCTCTCTGGCTGGCGGCTGCATATATTAGGATTTGTGCAGTGATTTGTGGATTTGTGGACAGGCCGGCAGCATATATTAGGATTTGTGCAGTGATTTGTGGATTTGTGGACAGGCCGGCAGCATATATTAGGAGTTTGTGGATTTGTCTGCTCTCTGCTGACTTGTGGATTTGTGGCATTTGATTTGAGGCTTGAGGCCGGCATATATTGTGGCATTTGATTTGAGGCTTGAGCAATGGATAGAAGGGGAAAGGGAAAATCACAGAGAGGTGAGGCATATATTAGGAGTGTCATTGATATTTGATAATTGATATGCAGTTTCCATTTGTCAATTTACATTTTGCAAATTCATAGGTCAATTTGTTTGTCTATTTGCTTTTATGTGTTTAGATTTGAAGAGCTATTTGAAGAGATATTTAAAGGACTTGATCTTGAAAAAATTAAAAAGATGTTTCAGAAAAAGAAAGATAGACAGATGCAATTGCCTAAGTCTCCTAGACGCAATTAACAAGATTAATATTGGTATTTCTCATTTGATTCCACTTGTCTCTTTTGTGTTGTCCACACTATACATAACAATATTAACTATGTTTGCTCTTTCTTTAGCAGATTATTTCCATTACTATGCTCTACAAGGTTATATGTTAAATTGGTGATATATTATTGTGATTCTTCAATTTTTGGAGGTACTTTTCAATGTCTTGCATTGTTAAATATCTTTGCACTTGGAGTATTGTTGATGGGTCTGGTTAGTATTATAGCTTGAATGGTATTGCTTTCGATCCGCCCCACCTCATTTTTTTCCCGTCCTCCGCCACTGCATGGTATCGTGTATGCACTGGTACATCTAAAAATTAGAGTAGGGGTGCGGTAGGCCGGCAGCAACGTGAGGCTAGCGGCAGAGCCTGAGTGTGAGCACCGGCGTGTGCAGGCTGCCCAGGAGGTAAGGAGGGGGTGAGAAGCTGAGGGGGCAGGGGATGGTGTAGTGCCCGACGACTGGCATGGGCCGTGGCAACGACACGGCAGTGCCGGCGTGTGCACACTTATTAAAAATTTCTAGCTCCACCACTGCTGGTAGGTAGAGTCGTATAACCACAACTCCACCACCCCCACCAAGAGATGGTTCCCCTCTTATTTTTCTTGTTGAAGCTTTAACAACTTTCAGTAATTGGTAAAACGGTTGTAATTGTAATACTCTATATAGCTAAGTTAGGGTCTGTATTTTTATGGCTTGATATAGATTTATGTTTTAAATCTCTCTGTCATGCACTTGGTTTCATACTTGGCAAAAGGGTCACGGTTAGGATATTGGTTTTTTAAAGGGTTGTGGATGGTGTTTCTGACACTGTCCTAGCACTTTGCTCTGTATTTGTTCATGAATCATGCTATCTCTTGCGTCAGGTGTTGCGTCCTGCAGAGGTTACCAATGTTCCAGAGGATGATATCCTGATTATTCGCTTTAATGAAGTGCTTCCTCTTGGGGAGGGCTTTGGTAATTGCATTACAGGAAACTTTGAATGATAAGATGCAGGGCTTTTTACAGAAGATAATCGTTTTGTGTTTTTAAGGTTATTTATGAAGAAATCGCAAAGCAACTGATTCATTAAGTGTAATTGGTCCGTTGAAGCTAAAGAAAATAATGAATGCTTTGCATTGTTTTCCAGACATCAAATGATGGGCTTGTTCTTTGCAGCTTTTAAAAGTTGATTTTCGGCTTTTCTACAGTAACTAGATTTTAAATGGAGTATATTTTCAAGATAGGGTCTACTAGTTAATTATAGTACATACTGTACTGACTTTATTTATATTGGCAAAAACCGCACGTGAGTTTCTGTTACTCTGTAATATCTCGCAGGAACAGCCTAAAAGCTACAAGCTGCAGCTAAAAGTCATATGCTTCAGCCAAAAAGAACAGGCCGATAATTGAAGAAATTACCAGGAGAATGGGTGCAGGAATGGCAAAATTTATATGCAAGGTGGTCTGTTGGTATATCCAAAGTATAACATCTAGGTTGTCACAAATGTTTAGCTGTTCATCAGAGGCTATTTTTTTTTGCTTGATGAACGATGACCATAAGCCCATAAGTCCATCCAAAGGTGTTGGTAGCCATAGGCTTTTATCAAATCTGTTGTTTGGGTTTTCACTTTCAGAGTAAAATCAGAGTGCCCATCTGAATGCTCAGTGTTACAATTATGTCCTTTGGTCATTAGTATGCCAAGCTGGCTCATGAGCCCACGAGCTGGCTTGAGCCTTCTTGCAAGCCGAGCCGAGCATAACTTTTAACTCATTTTCTTACCGAGCCGAGCCGCATGGAGCCAGTTTGGCTCGACTCATTTCGACCCCTAACTGCTACCACACCTCGTGCTGTTGGTCCCCTCCCTATGCCCACCGTTGACGCCAGTCTCCTCCCCTCTTTCTGCTACCGTCGACCTCCTCCTTTCCACCTACTGTCGCTGCTAGACTTCTCCCCACCTCCGAGCTCTAGATCTGGTGGGAGAGAGAGGGACGGCTTCGTGGCCCTATCGAATGGATGCAATGCAGATGCAGGAGCGTCGTGGCCGACACGGTGGTGGTCGAGGGTCAGGGACAGCGTTCAGAGGAAAGCACTCTAGTGCTCTCCGTTGCCATGCACTACCGACGCTAACAACCTGGGTGCCACCGCCTCCAACATCTTTAATTTCTTCTCTCTTGGCCTTTCGTCGCCCCCCTCTCCCTCTGCTTCACTGCCGCACCATGGTAGAGTAAGAAGAACACGATGAAGAAGAAGGGTAATTTTGTCTTTTCATATGCTACTTAACAGCAAGCTCACGGAAGGGTGACAAAAGTGGCATGAGAGGGCATAAAAAGAATGATTTTGCTGTTGCACAGTTGACTAAAATTTTTTTTATCTCTTAGTCATCTGAAGTTGCACTCTCAGTCACATAAAGTTACAGTGTACTAATTCCCCCTCTTAAAGTTGCACTCTTAGTCACCTAAAGTTACAGTATCAAAAAGTAACTGAACATGAAGAGAAAAAACAGTCGTCTGTGCAATAGTCACTTCCAAAAAAGAAACTCAATGACACACAGAGAATCAAAATTGTTTTAATGGCAAATCTAGGATAAGAATAACTCTCAATAGCTTTTCTCTTTCTTTTATACGATGTCAGTGGTTTTACCTCTCCATACCTATGTTCTCAGCCGCGATGATAGTAGTGACATACAAACGTGTCCTATTTAGGTACTCCCGTTTATCAGTAGATAAAACCACACATTCAGTAGATGTTTCATTTCATACGAGACTTGTACAGAAGTACCACGCTCCTCCAAACTGGGGCTATGTACAGAAGTACCACGCTCCTCCAAACTGGGGCTATGTATCACTCCTCGGTCCTCGCTCCTGAGCGCCTGGAAAGGCCATAAACCCGAACAACACCACCTGTCATAAACTGTCAAACGACAGAGAAACGAGAGCTACAGTACGCACGTATTCAACTATTCAGCCCTGCTTGGATAAGCTGAAAAATAGTGGCTTATGTCTGAAATTGTACTGTAGTTGATTAGAATTACACTGTAGTTGAAAGTGGTTTATTTGGCGTAATTAAATTTAAAAATTTAAAAATAAAAAATGTTAACTCATCACGGATAACGCAAATAAATACGAAAAAAGAACCGATAAAAAACTAAACGTTTAGAAAAAGATAAAATTCATAAATAGTAAAAAATAAGTTAGAAAATAAAAGTTCAAACCGAAATAAACGGGACGTCAACCAATGCCTCCACGGTGGAACGAGGAAAGGATAGACGATGCTACAGCACGACCACCAATCCTCAGTTCCTGGCGCCAAGACATGAACGCGCGCGGGCGCGTGGCACGGTTAAATTAACCTCTCATCTCTGGCCTCGCCTAACATCTCAGCGCGCGCAGGCGCGGCTCCCAACGCGAGCGAGCGAGCGAGAGAGGGGTCGACGACAGCCGCTGCGCGTGTTGGCAGCAGGCGCAGCGCCCCTGCCTGCCCCTCCCTGGCCCTGAGAAGCTGCCGCGGCGGCCGTATGCCGAGCCAAGCCAAGCCAGGCCAAGCGTGAATATTTTTCTAAGCTTCCAGCGATTGGAGATCCATCGTCAGCCGGTGCAGTGGCCTGCCTGCCTGCCCTGGACGGCTAGCGCCCCCCTCTCCCGTCTCCGGCCCTCATCATTGCCGACAAGAAAAAAAAAGAGAACACGGCCGGCCTCCACACGTACCAGCCAAGCCCCGCCGTGGCAGTGAAACCTCAGGGATCTTACCGAGCCGGCAACTGTGTGCGCACTATATATGCACTGCTTGTGCTTGAGATGTGCACAGTATATACATATATATACAGGCGCAGATCAGAAATAAGAGTTCAATCACCGAACAGCGTCGCACAGGTCCTGCCTGTAACGGTGTAAGGCTTGATATTGTAGATGCTAGCTAGTTAGGAAGAGTGGACTATGTAGACATGGTAAATGTTGTTTAAAAAAATTGTGGATGATCAGTCACAAGTCACAAGAAGAGACGACCACCTTAGAAATGCTTACTACTCAATTCGTTTCCCAATAGATGTTGTTTTAGAACTCGCGCAAGCAAAATGATACGGTGCAAAGTTGGATGTTATCCATAGAACCGTTTCACTAAATTTGCCGGAAAACTCTAATGAAAATTTAGCGCCTTTTCTATATGATAGAGCTGAACTCCATCTCTTGATACTAGGGAGGGCGTCCCTAATGTTTAATATCTGCTCCAAGCAGTTTCGACTTTTGATTTTAAACCATTTGAAACTCATCAGATTCTAATGTTAACTTTTTTTTTTGCTTTTTTCTTTTGAATTATCCCTTAAGCCTCTTTCTCCTCCCTAAGACCCATTCTTGGCGCACGTCGTAGATGTCCAAAACCCGTGGGCCAAATACTTGCCACCGAGCAAAATACGGCCAGGAGCCGTCCCTCTCGCATAGCCCTGTTCCACCGCAAGATCATCGCCGGCATCCTTGCTTGTGCGTACACATCACGCACAAATGTGCGGCCATTGGCCGGCATGTGCAGAGAGGATGATGCAGGCGCGAGGAAGGGGAAGGCCGGAGGAGTTGCGACAGTGGCGTCGTGGGCGGTGGTACCACCGTGCTCTGGGGCGCGCCTGACGGTTTCCTGAGAGCTATCATGTCAAGCCATCCATTCAATTCAGAGCTCCAATTATTCCGCCGTACTCCGCAGGCATTGCGCTCGCCTTCGCGTCGCACCAGAGTTTTTTTAACTTTTACCTCTCCCCGAGGGACACCCAAGTAAGCCCTGGTCATTTCGGAGCCGGAAACTAAGTGTTGGTTTTTTAATTTCGATTTTTGTTTTTCTGGTTTTGTTTTATCTTTTATCTTTATATTGTTCATGTATTTACGTTGTTCATAGAGATATAACTATATACTTTTATTTCTCTTTATTTTCTTTTAATTATATAATTCAAAAAAACTAATTGTTATTATAGTACAATTTTAATCAAAAATAAACATAATTTCCTGCCGCTGCATCCTGTGTACCTTCTCCCTGCTGTGTGCATCAGGCACACACTCTATTTTGGTTACGCCTATAGCTCGTTCGGTGTGCCAACGCTAGCGGTCGTTTCAGCGAGGAGATACATTCAGTGATTCAAGGCAAAAAAAAAAAAAACCTTAAAAAGGATTTGTTGTCAGGTATCACCTGAAAAATAAACTGAATTGCAGTCGTCAGAGGAGTGACAGGGTAATAGGAGACTATTACTTCTTAGATTGGGCACACTGAAAAGTTATACTAGTTTCCGTGAAGGTGAAATTTACACACACACACATATATATATACACACTCTCGTTACATGAGAAAAAGCTTGAGTGAGAACCGAGGTCATGTTTGGAACGCGGGACACCCTGAAGGGAGAAATATGTTACATATATCTGATTTTTTTCCCTTCTTGGCACTTCTCTTGTTGTACGTGTATTATTGCCTTGCGCATGAACGGGCAATAGTAAAATTTGGAAAATGTATGAAAATACAATTGGGGGCATGTAATATTTTAGGCGCGCCACTGTAAGTATGCACTTCTAGTTTTTTGTTTTTAAAAAGCCTTTTCCGTCGTAGTGATCATTGTAGTATCATATGAAACACCAACACCTGCGCTAATAAAATGAAATAAAAACGCACGCACGCACATACACATGACGATCAGTATGCGGCAACGATGTTCATCGCATCCATGCACAGCGCCTCTGGCCTACACTCCTTCCACTCTTGTCTAGGATCTCAACGTGACATTGATAGATCAGCCTTTCTCCTAAGTGTGTGAAATTGCCTATAGTTTAAAGTTTTCGTGTATATATGCACAACAAAGAAGCTTGTGTTTCAGCATGCATGCAGCATGTACTATCCATATCAAGGCCAAAAGAAGGCGAATTGAAGTGCCACTGTGCCAGAGATTAAGAAAGCTGATATTTTGCCACAGAAAAAATTGTTGAAGAAAACAAGATATTTATAGGAGTGTAGTACTATCAATATCGGTTGTTAACTCCAGGAACCGACATATGTATAATTGTAGACTAGCTCTAGTACCATGCATTTTCAGACGAACAATTCATGGCACTGCTGAATTGCATGTTAACATCATAAGACACTTCGTTCAAAAATTAATGAGACCATAACCTAGGAACAGTGCATGCGAGTTATACTTGTACACCAAACAATCAAATGCATGATCACGTTCATAACAGAAATTGCTATATCTGCTAGCTTAAGAAAGACAAAAGGAAGAAATGAAAGTTTGAAGAAAGATCCACAGAAAATGCTTGCTGGAGCTAGCTAGCAGCCTAGAGCAAGTTTTACTGAAAAGAAAGTAGTATATATATAGTTCGTATATATAGCTCCCTAAATGAAATAAACTTTCTGTGATTTGTTACCCAACCTTTCTTGTCCATACAAAATTTTAAAAACTTTAATTCTTTCTTATAAGAGGGTTCAGAACTAAAATTTTGTCTTTCGAAATTCTCAAAACCTTCCTTACAAAAAAAAACTCTCAAACCCGTGCTTAATTATAACTAATTTGTGAATCATCAAATATAAGACTATTTTTAGGATCGTTTATATAAAAATGTTCCTTCAGGTTCAGTACCCCTTTACCTGATACATACTTTTTCAAAAAGAAGAGAAAATTATGTCAGTATATCATATATTATATTGCTACTTTGACATAGTTTAAGAATAGCAAATTCATTGTTCGAGACAAACATTAATTCAATTACTAAGTAAAGCATAAAAAGAAAGCATAGGAAATAAAAAACCAAATTTTACTATGAAACTAACATGCAAATAATTTTTTTGACAAGAATAAAAATCCAAATGAAAACGCGTTATATATACACATATATGTAACTCAAATGCTCTTCATTTCAAGTTCTACCACACAAATTGCTCCTCTCTTTTTTTCCCATTTGTTTCCCTTTCCCTTTTTTTTTCATGATACTCATATCAGTAGTGTGAACGTGGCTAGCATCAAAATGCAGCTCCAAATTGCTACAAGACATGCAGGAAAGAACAAGCAAGCAGCCGTATTTTTATCTCACCAGAAAACGAGGGCATGAAAGATTCTGATCACAAAAAACATGATAGCACTCACTTGAGTACTACTACTGGAATCCTATGATCCTTAACAAAAAAGAAAGGCCTAGCAAAATGCACGGAATTCAAAGATCAGATCATGCACTCGCGCATCAAAAAGAGAGCAAAGCTAAAGCTGCTGCACATCACCAAAAGTGAGACATCCATCCATGCACTAAAAGTGAAGTAACTAGCGTGCATATAGTACTCTTACACAGAGAAGCATATCTATGAGACTGAATCATCATCAGAACAACAGCAGTTTTTAACTCCTCATAATTCACAACGTCATCATTGATACAAGCAGAGTTTGAACAAAAAACCCCAAGAAAATGAAAGAAAAAACCACTCTAGAAGAAAGAGAAAGAAAGAAGACACCCTTAAAGAGACCAATGCATGAGAACTCAAAAACAGTTCTCTAATTAAGCTTCAAGGGGTAGGAAAGTACTAGTATTAACTTATACATCTAAAGAGTTCGCAAATGCAAGGTGGAGTAACCAATTGAGCACACTAATTCAAATGCCAAGATGAGAGAGAGAGAGAGGGAGGGAGAGAGACTAATGACTTGCACCACCATGCTACTGCATGCTCTCATATATCCCCCCCACACCGTATGCCCTATGTACAAAACACGCCCAAGGAATCGGAGGAGAAGCCAAGAAGTAGCAAATCAAGTAGTAGCAGTGCTCCACTTACACTTGCTTGCTTGCTTCCCCTCTCATGGCCACCTTCTTCTTCTTCTTGATCCATGCATGCCGTCGCCGTCTAGGTCATCGATGGACGGCTAGGAACATGGATGATTGGATGTCCGTCGCGTCTCGGTGAAAGAAACCCAATGAAATTTTGGATCATTGCCGCTAACTTTCTGCCCTCGGAGATGATCTCTCCATCCACAGTGCTCACTCTCTCATCTCAGCTTCCCCGCCCACAAATTACATGTTATTTTAGTCAAGAAAAAATTTACCAGAAAACAAAAGTTAACGACCAGCGAACTAGCCATGCCTTCCAGACGGGCTAGAAGAGGGTGGCAATGGATGATCCGCAGTTAGCGATGTCCGGCCACGCCGTGGGGACGCCGCCAATGCCGCCGTTGCCCCAGTACAAGAGGGAGGACGCCGCCGGCGCTGTGGCGGCGTTGCTGACCGCCGGGTTGGTGGAAGCTGCCGCGGCCATGAGCGCGTCCGACGCGATGATGTTGGCGTCGACGTTAGACGACGACGTCGGCAGATTCCAGCTCTGCTCCCCGGCCACCGCTGCCTTGTGCTGCTGCTGCTGCTGCTCCCCGGAGGCCGCCTCTGTCTTGACCTGCAGCTCCTCCAGCCCCGGCACGAGGGAGCCCGACAGCAGCGGAGCGTAGAAGCCGTCCAAGATCCCACCAGCCCCGTCCTGCAGGTGCTGCTGCCACGGCTTCACTTGGATCTGCGCCGGCGAGCCGGCGCCGTAGCCGAGCCCCAGCAGCTGATCCACCTGCGTCTGCTGCTGCTGCATCTCGTAGGCGGTGGCGTCCGAGACCACCGACTGCATGGCCTGGAAGAGGCCGAGGTGGTCCCCGCCAGGGCCGCTCCCAAGCAGCAGCGACGCCAGCGAGGTGCCCCCGGGCAGGCCCAGTGCCGACGTCAACGACGGCAGGGAGCCCGGCGGCGGCAGCGACAACGACGACGCCGAGGACGTGACACCTCCAGCCGCGGAGGACGCAGCCCCCGCGCAGGCCGCGGCGGTGGAGCTCCTGTTCCCTCCCGCGCTACCGGCGCTGCTCCTGGAGCGCTTGTTCTTGCGGCAGCCGCCGCCGACGGGGACGTTGCGGAGCGTGCCGCCACGCGTCCAGTATCGCTTGCAGGCCTTGCAGAAGTGCCGCGGCTGCGACAGCGAGTAGTTGTTGTAGTAGCAGAACTTGGTGTTGGCCGAGTCGCACCGCGGGCACCGCAGCGCCTCCGCCCGCGGGTCCGAGACGCCACCGCCCGCGCCCGCTCCTCCCCCAGCCGAGGAAGAGCTACTCCTCGCCCCCGCCGCCGCGGCAGGTTGCACCGCCGCAGCCGCACCGCCCGCGCCGGCCATCTATCTCCTCGTGTGGTCGTCGACAGATCACACGGCAGCAGCAGCTGAAACCGCGCGAGCTAGCTAAAGAAATACGACAGGCCGTCGATCGACGCGAGCCGAGGAGAATGGAAAGGAAAGAATGGAGAGGGAGAAGGGTGGGTGGGGTTTTCAGGAGGGGGAGCTAGGCTAGCTAGGTTCGCTGACAAGTGCTACAAAACAAGAGGGGCGCGCAGTGTATTATTGCGCGCTGATGGCGATACTACTCGATCTCGCCTCTGCTCTCTCTCTCTCTCTCTCTCTCTCTCTCTCTCTCTCTCTACGCTGCTTCTTTATATTCTACTTGCGCAGCGCAGCACGACACATTTAGCATATCTAGCATGTATATGAATGTTGTGTTGCTTAATTTGTGTGTATGATATGTGCTAGTATATATATGCCTCTATGGTATGTGGGGGTGGTTAGCTGGTGTGCTTATGTGTATGGGTGTGTGGGTGGTGGTTGTTTACATGTATTGACTAGCGCACTTCTTTGCTTGGTTTGGAGAGGAATTAAATGAGTATTGTGTGTGCTAATTGCTGGTGGGGGTGGATGAATTAGTATAGTGCACATGTATTGATTGCGATTTATGTTTACATCAAACAACAAAAACCCAATGGGTCATGCATGCTGAACTTTTTTGTTTTTTACTGTACGTTTTGAGCTAGAGAAACAGAAGCTTGCTAGGTGGTTCAAGCAAACCTTTTTTGACCCAATTTGCAGGAAAGGAATTATATGGGGGAGGGCCTCACCCTATTAGCCGTTAGATCAAGGTTGATCATCTCGATCCAATGGTTGATTGGGGGCTCACGTGAGGCCTTTCCCTATTGGAGTTTCTTCCCAATTTGCATGCCTAGTACTCCCTCCGCCCACAAATCTAAGCCATTTTTTTTATTTTTCGATGCAAGACCTTGACTATGTAGCTCCACGCGTCTCACACCGCAACCCCAGCCCCTCCACCACCCATGGCCAGCGGTGCCCCCCGCCTTGCCTCACTGCTTACTATCCCTCCCCGCCGTGCCGCACCCGTCCAACCTAATATCTAGTACCTTCCGCCATTGCCCTCCGGCATCGCCCACCACCCTCTTACCCCTAGGGATGGGAAACGGTAAATGATAATCCGTTTTATCAAATATTCGTATTCGAGAAAATGCGAATGTGGTGAGCAAAATTCATATTCGAGAATTTTCAAATTGATATTCGTATTCGAGACCATTTAATTTGTATTCGATCTATTTTCATCTCTAGCGCCAGTGCTATATTGTTTAACCATCTTGATTAGAAAGTTGTCAATTCAATCTTACATGTACATAATTGTCCTCTGAGATCTACAATTCAAGTAGGACCACGGCACTCCTGATACACTACAAGTCTCTAAATAGTAAAGCATCAACTCGTACAGTAGTACACCCCGATCGATCGACCTAGCAACAAGATAAGCAAAAAAAAAAGTGTTAATGGACGGTGAGAATCCCTATAGGCCCAGAAGTTTTTTTCGCGGCTCCCGAGAAGAACAATTCCTCACTGTTGCGGTCACTTCTTTTCTCTGTCTCTGTTCTTATTTTATAGTATTTTATATTGCTTTCTCTTCCTTTAGGGGCCCGTGGAGATGGTCCAAAAAATGCACGGAAGCAGTCGAGATGAGAATTCCCTGGAGGGAAAACGACAGCATATCGCCATCCACTGTTCATCGTTCGCGGCCTGACACGTGGGTCCCACATGTCGGTGGGACCCACCGCAGCGCAGCTCGCTGTAGCGGATTGATTGGAACCGTCCGATGGATCAACAATCGCCGAATCACGCGAGGCCAGCTTCGGGCGGCAGAGAAATCACTCTCGTTTCTCCGCCGTGCGTGCCAACGTTATTCTCTCGCAATTTGACAGCCTACGTAGCCGCGCGGTAGATAACCTAAAAAAATAATTCAAAGACAACCCTACACTTGCAAGGGCACATATGATCTTTGCTATCGATTTTTTTTAATGGCTAGGGATTAATAAGTAGGCACTAAGTCCTCACGTTAATTAGCATGGTTTCGCACGAAAGATACTTGCGGTGAGCAGTGTGAGGGAGAAGCCGTTAGGCCTAGGGGAGGTGGTGCAGTGCAGCTGGTGCGGGGGCGATGGTGCATGCAACAGGCTGGGGTCTGTGCTTCGGCACGACAGCGCATGTGGACAGCTCACTCACTTCTACCGCACTATACCACCTAGCTAGCTCTCTCTCTCTCTCCATCTCTCTCTATCCGATTAA
The DNA here is from genome assembly GCA_017311315.1 of Dendrocalamus latiflorus. Lineage (NCBI taxonomy): Eukaryota > Viridiplantae > Streptophyta > Magnoliopsida > Poales > Poaceae > Dendrocalamus > Dendrocalamus latiflorus. The sequence continues at coordinate 20,522,973 of CM029671.1, read as the reverse complement.
CCTTCTCTTCTCTCTCTCTCTCCAGTACACGCAGCTCTATCTCACTGCTGCAATCCTAGAGAGAGAGAGAGAGAGGAAGCAAAGGAGAGCAGTGAGTTTGGTATCTACCAGTTTTGTCGCTGACAGATTGTAAGAAGCTCGGGACCGATAGATCGATTGATCCCCCTCTCTCTCCTCTCGCCCTGTTGACGCACCTGGTGCGTGGAAGTCTTGTTGCGTATGAGCCCTAGAGAGAGAGAGTACTAGCTCGCAAGCTTAGTACTGGTACTGTGACGAACTACTGTGCGCGTGGTTGGTTGCCATGTGATCAGATTTCGATCGTTGCACTGACAAAATAGTAAGATTCGTCTCTTTCATGTGTCTCCGCCGGCCTCGATTGATAGTTTGTTTCCTTGCTCCGCCATTCGGCGTTGTACTCTACATCCGATGCTTCGGTCCAGTTCAGAAAGCCAGCGCCTCGTTTAGACCATATACACACACACACACACCCCATCCAATGCGCGCGCACGACACTCTCAAAACTACTGTGTTGCCTTGTGTATTCATAAATAATATATATGTGTTACTTAAAAATAATTAATATACATGATCAGAAATGCATGGCATATATATATGTGTTACAGTAATTCTGGCGGCCTAGCGGTAAAACATAAGATTGGTTAGATTTATGGATTCGAAGATCTGTTAGAATCAAAGATATGCAGCTCCACCTGTGTATGTATTCTCATCTTTTGGTGCGAATTCCAGTCTCCGGTGGTAAGTTGGTACCCGCTGGTCGGGCTCTTACCATGTACCTTATCGTTCTTTTCCTTTCTTTTCTCCGTATTTTTCTTGCGTCCTCAACCTTGGTTATATATCTGTAGTGTCTATGAAATGTGATCAAACCCTGGCAAGTACACGAGTGACGAATGACGATGCATAAATTATGGCGGTGTAAGATGAAAAGGACACATGCAAATCAATTCGATGTAAGACTAGGAACCAAGCATCGACACAGTAACCACATGGTCCATGTCCGAATCCAAGCGTATCTCACTTTAAATCCCAATCCATTCGAAAGATACATGTGTTAACTATATGTATATAAGACTTACATAGTTACTTTGACAACTATCCTGTTCATACTCATTTCTGTTTGATCCCCAGCTTATACCTTGTGTAAGTTTTAAGAGCAACTTAATTAAGCTAATCGACCAATGGCTGCTTAATACACGTGGTATAGCCTAAAGTTTTAAAAAAGTATAGCTAAATCCCCAATATAGCTTCCTATAGCTCTATAAAAAAAAAGAGCTAGCGAAAGCTAGCTGCAAAACACAGCAGAGCAAGTTAAGAAAAACACCAGGGTAGACTATTGCTTAGCAATGTAGAGAGAGAAGATCGGAGTTGGAAAGAGAAACAGATTTTGTAACAGCCCGATCCAGAGGAACAAACACACTCTTTCCAACCCACAATCATTTGTTCCACTTGGGAAGAGAGAGAGAGAGAGAGAGAGAGAGAGAGAGCCGACAAGGCCATTAAGCTCGCTCCTAGGAGCCGGAATAAATCCAGCTAACGCGCGGACAAGGAGGAAGCAAACACGCGCGCGCTGCACCACCACTAACCACTAACCCAACAAACACGATCGAGCTAGAGCACAAGCACGTACATACACACACGCTGCACACAGGGAGAGCTAGCCACCAGGCCGGGCAGCACGTACGGGCACACACACCCGTACAGCCAGGGAGCTGCGAGAGCAGTATACGCACCGCCACAATCATCCATTAATAGGTACAGCGAGCGAGCTGTGCGTATGTTCTTTTCGGTTACGGCTAGTAGCTTTAGGCATAGAGTGAGTGTTTGTACAAATGAACTGAATATTGAAAGTCGATTTAAAAAGTTTGTTCCAATAATCTACTTTGAAACAGCAGCGGAGAAACTGTACTATTATTTATTCAGAAAAGTTATAAACTATAAGTTATAAGCTGGAACAAATGGGACGATCAGCTATGCCAAACGTATAAATTAAACTCACGTCTAATTGAAGCCGTCTGATGAGATCAGAGCAACTTCGTCAGGACCGAGAACGCTTTCCTATTCTGATTATTTCAAAATCTTATCCTAGGATCGCACCTTGCAAATGAAGCGCGATTATGCAAGTTATAAGATCTAAACTTGATATCCCTGTCCCCCCCCCCCCCCCCCCCCTCTATTTGAGATCCTATGATATAGGACCGGGACATGTAGCCGGTTAGCCAGGAGGAGCTGGGTTGAAAAAAAAAGAAGCTGACAAGCAAAAGGCCTGGCCTTGATTTGTTGGAACGACGCCCCCGCGGGGGGGGGGGGGGGGGGGGAGGCGGCCAGGAGATGACAGGTGATTAAGCCAGCTAATTAGCTGGCTTAATTACTTATCTTATTTTTTCTTTAGTGTTTGTTTGAATTTTTAAATACACCAAATGAACTCAAACAATTATGAAAATTTATATACAACATTTCAACACAATGTACTTAACAGTATAATTTTTAATAATTTTATTCATTGTGAATATTGCTCAAAAATTCATAAAAGTTTGATATTTATATGAGTTTTTACATATAGTAAACGAGTTCCAAAAATTATGAAATTTTATATGAAACCTTCCGACATAGTCATAGTTGTTGTGTAATTTTTTAAAAAATTTTATGTGATCTGAATTTGCCACGTTTTTTTGGGTTAATTTAATCATGGATTTACATAGTCACAATAAAATGATTAAACTAACCCGAATAAACGTTGCAAATTTGTATCATATAAAATTTTTAAAAAATTACAAAATAATTATAACTATGTAAAGAGGTTTAACGTAAAATTTTGTAATTTTTAGAGCTTGTTTACTATATATAAAAACTCGTGCAAATATCAAAATTGTATAAAGTTTTGAGCTATATTCACAATGGATAAAATTACTCAAAAATTACACTATTAAGAACGTTATGTCAAAAGATTGTACATAAATTTTCATAATTTTTTGAGCTCATTTGATATATTTAAATTTTAAATAAATACTAAATAAAAAAATTATGGCAGATAATTAAGCCGGCTTAATCACCGGGCGGCAAGCGCATGCCGCCAGCGGCCCCCCACACGTCGCCTCGCCGGCGCTGCTGTCCACCCACCGACGGCAAAAGTAACATTTATATATATATATATATAGGACGAGTGTTTCATGCACCATGGTGCCTAGGCACCAATATCAATACCCGTTGATTTACTTCGAGATTTGCAACGTTTGATGTGGGTATCTTCATATACCCATAAAAAGTATATTTGAGATATCAAACTCCGAAAAAATTTAAATTCAACTTCAGTTTAATTAGTTTGAACTATTTTTATGGTATATACTCACTGTAGTTGCATTGAACTCAAAAGTAGTTCAAACTAGTTTGAACTGAGTTCAAAACTAACTTACCATAAATATATCAAAGGTATAAAACATTTTCATACCCAAACTCAAAAAAATTATCAATCATACACGTGTATCGGATGTTGGTGCCTAGGCACCATGGTGCATTATGTAATTTTCATATATATATATATAGCTACTTTTATAAATACTATGATCAATAATACCAAATCTGCTAAAAAATTTATGTATGCTCGTACTTGGTACGCCTCCCGTCTACATCAAGGCTGCCAAATGCACGCGTACGGACGTGCACGCGCACAGTGCCCGACTGCCCGCGTGGGTACGTGCGTACCACACATAATTTGTACGCCGCTCGATCGTCACTGGTCACTCGCTAGCCAGCGACCGCGGTCCTCGCCGCGTACTGCACACGGCCGGCCTCCCATCCATCGATAGTGCCTACCTGCAGTACTGCTCCATGGCCCAGCCTCCCGCGGGGCCACTTGTCGCCTTCCCCAACGTCGTTTCGGAAGGATTGTACTTGCACGGGTAATTGTTTCTATATTTCATCGTCTCGTCCGGTCGGTTAGGGTGGTCTAAACAGTCGATTATATTGATTGTTTGATCGAACAGTATCAGCTCATTTCGGCTTGGATTTCTGGCTTCTAGCTTATTTTTACTATTTATCAATTTTGTCTTTTTCTGGTTTTTTGAGCTTTTTTGTCGGTTCTATTTTTCCCGTATTTGTTTGTACTGTCCGTGACGGGTTAACTTGTTTTTTCTTCTATTTTTAATTTTTTAAATTTAATTACATCAAATAAGCCACTGTCAGCTACAGTATTTTTTCAGCCAGCTACATAATTTTCAGCCAAAAGCAACTTAAAATAAGCCCTTTTGAGCAGAACTTAAAGCAGTCGGATGGTGGTAACTGAAACAAAATGCCAGTGATATTTGACATGTCACCATGTCATTTAGGCTCACGGGCTTCACTTCTGTGGACATGGATTGCCCCATTGATTGGGCCTGTTGATCTAAACCATCCGTTGTTCCGATCATGTGATCTTCAACGAGCTACAACGTGGTAAGTCATGGTTTTATATAGTAACACCATCGGCTTGCTGCGTAATTTCACCGTCTGTTAATATTTTCATGCACACATATCACCCTGTCTCGACGAGGCTAGTCGACATGAGGTTACATCGATTTTCGGGTCACTATTCTGTTGACGTGTACATAATTTCTCTGTCTTCAATGAAACAGAAATCGCCCTCCATCTCAATTATCGATGATTAAGTTGTCGATTTTACAAAAAATATGAAAAAAATTGGATTTCTTAGAATAACTTAGCAAAACAAAAGAGGATAATCTTTATTACTATGAACTAGTTACAAAAGAGCTTACACAAGAGATTTAATTGGCCATAATCTATAATCTTCCTACTACTCGGAAGATCTTGGCTGCCTTGATTTGTTTCTTGAATTCTTATTCGGATTCTCTCCCTCTTTGTCTTCTTCTGTCAACCTATAAATACCGTTGAAGGGGTACGAGCTATCCATATGAGAAGACGTCTCGTGGAATCAGCGCGTCTGATCGAAGGGGTGGTTGCTAACTTGCTATCAGAGAAAGTATTTGATGATAACTGATCTTTAGTTGTTGTCAGTGGGCGATAATCATGGGAACAACTACATCATGGTTGTTGTCAGATATACAGAGCCAAAACATCGTGCTGTTTGGAATGGATAAAGCACGTGTTTAATCCATCGCACCGGGGGATCAGTTCCCTGGAAGCAGGCCCTCATACCAGCTCATAAACTCTTGAAGTGGTGTATTGGTCAGGTAAAGTACACAGTAGTCCTCCGATCAGGGTACTCGGGGAATAGCTTTGGAAAGCTTACGACTACAGGGTCCTAGGGATTTAATTAAGTATTATATCCATTTTTAAGGGATTATTCAATCCTCGTTAGCTAGCCCTGAATCTTAAGTTAATTTATAACCTGAATTTTTTTAATTTTAATTTAGAGAATTCTCTTTTAATAATAAGAAAAGAGACAGTTTTCATTCACTTAATGTTGAGAAAACTAACTAGGAAAACTAAAAGTTTTTTGTCCGTTGACCTCCAGATAGTGCAACTACTGTTTTCCAGTTGAAAAATCCTTGATAAAAACCTAGCATAGTACTTGTTGGCTTCACGCTTTCTCGAAAAACCTTTCACCATCTTCAATTTCCACTGTCCCCTCGCCTTTACGCTATTCGACTGTAACCTCAAATCCTTTCAATCTCCGCTTAGATTTTCAACCACTCTAGCTAAAATATCGGATTTGATCACTGATTGGCCAGTGTCTGAGCTTGGATCGAAAAAACTAAAGGCCATGAAAGAGGTGGGCATAATCCCTAATAAAGTTTTGATCCTATGGAGGTCAGCAATCGGAGAAAGCTTTTCGAGTGAAAGCGACGGCGAAATCCCAATCATCTGGGCATACGTGGAGTGTGGATTTATGTTGCCAACGCATCCGTTCATGTTGGAGGTCCTGGAGTTCTGTGGGATCGAATTGGTGAATTTAGCCCCAACTCAATTGCCAACCATAGCATTTTCATCCATCTTTGTGAAGCGTATTTGGGGATTCCAGTGAACTTGGAGTTTCTCAAATACTACTACAAGATGACAAGCAGAGCTGAAAAAGCAGCGATATCACCCAGAGAGTTGTTCTTTGCGGCTTCACAATGGGAAGGCAAGGGAGTATATTCCATTGTTCTCTATGTACTCGTGGTCATCATGGAAGAAATTGGTTCTACATGATGCTAAGCAAGGAAGACATCCTTTCCTTCATGAAACATATTGCAATTGAGAATCCAAGGTGTAGGCCTTCTCCGAAGAAGGAGGGAAAGATAAAGCAATGGGTTGATGCCATCGTCTATTTCAAGGACAAGGGATTGACTTCATGGTACATGGTGGGAGATTTATCTATATGCCAAATCAGTCCTCTGAAGTCGCATGATCATATCATGCTATGGTAGAGGGCATGAAAGATTCGATCAGGGATTCCTCGAAAGGTAAGCATCGATAATTCTGACTAGTCGATTTTTATTTTTGTTATATTTTTTTCTGACCTTAAGATTTCCCTTATGTTTCATTCTTGTAGGCCTATCTCCTTCCGAAGTGAGGGAGAGAATAAAGTTGATTTACGAGGGAGAGCCCAAGCAGAAAGGAGTACCTTTGACCCTAGCAGTTACCTCTCCGGAGATAGCGTCAAGAGACTTAAGGTACAATAATAATTCTTTTCATTTAGATTTTCTTTTTCCGATCGGTGTGTCGTAACATTCTTGAAATGTGCAGATGATTAGGCTAGAGGGTGATGAGCCGACTGAGAGCTCAAAGGAAGCTGCTCTGAGCCCAAGAAGCGGCATAGTGTGAAGAAGTCATGTGGAGCATTGGGATCACATCGCACTCCTTTGGTCGACTGCTCCTCTGACTGCACAAGGTCCTAAGAAGTAGGTGGAGCTGATAAATTGCACCGACGAGTGTGTGTTTCTTGGATGAAGGGTTCTGTTGCCGAACTCATCTTGGTCGATGATAGGGCAGAAGAAAAGGAAGGGCCATTGATCGGGGATACCATGGCCACGAAACCATCAGATTCGTTGGTCGTGGGCTCCGAGATAGTTGTCACCGGCCGGATTGAAGACCCGGTAGCCACCCCTAAGGCTTCAACCACACTAGTGGAGACAACAGCTTTGGTGGTCAAGGAAGTTCAACCTTGTGAGCAGACGACTGGATAAGCTATCTCCGATCACCTCAAGGAGGATCCGACTAAGGATGAGTACATCTAGTTGGGAGACTCAAAGGGTCCAATTAGCCCTTCCAGTATTACACTGGTGAAGTCAGTCGAAAAGAAGAGGAGGAAGGCGAGCGCTATGGATTATTCTCCATGGCATTTCAACTTTAAAACAGAGAAAACCAGGTATGTGCTAGTTGTAAGAAATTGTGTCAATTCGTACTTTTTGATTTCTTGGCGTTTTGAATTCCTTACTTCTTTCTTCTTATTCTCCTTACTTTGTAGCGCCTCTACCACTCCGATGAACTTTCATCCAAGCAATCCTATTGAAGGGGCATCTAAGGAGGGAGTGACCATACTAGGCCCCTAGCCAATGAGGGAATCGATAGAGGCTTCTACGACCATAGAACCTTCGGTGGCTCTGACACCATCAAAGGATGCTGAAGCGGAGATGAAGTCCTAGCAGACTCTTGTTTATGCAAGGAAGAAAGTCGTCAAAGAGGAGGGAGGAGACATACTTCCTCCATTTTTTGGAGGACCGAATGTTGAGAGTTCCTCCCTGATCAAGCAATCTCCACATCCCAGGAATATCCCAGACTGGAGCTAGATCTACAACAACGAAAGACTCGAGGAGCTTTGGTGGAGAAAGGTCTTGGACCTAGAGCTGAAGATCAGTCTTGAGGAACTCTACTCCTCGTATGAAACTAAAGAGGTCTTGGTAAGTTCTCAAGATCACATAAGATGCTTTTTTTTATCTTTTCGAAACTTTTTTGAATTTTTCTCCTCTTTTCTGTTAGCACATGGTGGATGCAGTTGCTCTGGTCAGAGAGATGATGAGGTGATTGTTAGCCCTGGAATAAAGGCTATCCTCCATCGAGAAGACGACGAATGGTAATAATCTTTCTTCTCATTACATTTTGGTCTTAAAGTGTCTTTCTTTGCATAACTCTTCTCACATCTCCATAGGCTAGGAAACATTGTTAAGGTGCTTGAGGATACCCTCAAGAAGGAGAGGGAGCTATTCGGGTCTACTTTGATAAAAACAAACAGCTTCTCAAGACCCTTGAGGAGAAAAGCCTGCAACTGAGAAGTAAGTTTCTTAAGTTTCTTCTTAATGTTTCTTTTATTGCTTCTTAATCATTACTTTTTCACACTTCATTCTTTGTCATGGTCAACAAAATTAGAAGATTATGAGAAGGTGGCAAAGGCAAAGGGTGATGTCATCCTGAAGCTTGAGGAGATGTGCAAAGCCAAAGACTAGTCAATCGAAGATTGGTCAAACAGGTTCAGTGATAGCGTCCTTCAACATAAGGAAGCTGTTGAAGCTTATAATAAAAAGAACCAAGGTAACTGATCGTTGATCTAACCAGTCTTAATTTGCTTATAAGTTATTTTGATTAACTTTGAACTACCCGTACAGTGCAAGCTTTCAAAGTTCAAGAACTAAAAGAAGCTCTTAGTTTTGAGGAGGAGAAGAGGAAGGAGATTGAAGAGGCTCTTCAAGATAAGATCCTTCTCTTCAACAGCATGCTTACCAAGATGGGCTTAGAAGAACTTGCCTCATCGGAGGAGGAGGCGATCGAGAAGGTAAGTTGTCTTGGTCGACAACTTGCAAACCATCGAGATCTGCTAGTTACCTCTCGGAGCAATCATGAGCAGACCATGAGGGACGCCGTTGCAGATTGAGTTAGCATTGCATCAGTAAAACTTAAACCTTCTGATCCCTCTCTCAATCTACAAGCACTCAAAGCAAAATTCTACTGCTCAGAGGAAGAAACTGGTCATAAAATAGCTATGGACAAAAGGCATGAGCAAAACTCTAAACATATTCAATCTAGAGTTTGTACTGGTAGCAAAGATCGTAGGAAAAAGGCTATCGCTAGGAAACTCCTTCGAGTGGGTGTGACCATATGCAGAAAGGAGAGGTTTCGACTAGGAGGTGTTCCATGTCTCGACCAGGTTAAATAAGAGAAGAATATAATGTAGAAGTAAGAAATAAAGCCTTCGAGCCCTCGACTATTTAGTGACTATGTCAATTAGCCATTTTGTTTTTAGTTACTTTTCTTTGAGGAAGGAATGTAGATTATCCTAAGAACCATCGCTGTGAAGGTCACGATAACAATCTGCATGGCATTTATAGCTAATGAAGTAATAAACACCCCTTAGAAGGGGTCTAGAGAAATACAGATATTTCTTTCAGTAGTTCAAACAACAATAATAGTGTGTGACCAAACGTGAGATAATGAAGTACAAACAAAAATATTTGTTGGGAAAAAGAAAGAATAACAATGTAACTTTATTGAAATATGAAAATAAAGAAGTATATTACACATAGAACTTATGTAACTGATTGACATTTCAAGAATTAGAAATGACACACCCGTCTAACATGGCTAGTTGCACCAAGCCTGCTCTGGTGACTTTGATCAGTGTAGGAACCTTCTTATTTAAGCAAAAGTTTGTTATAATTTGCTTGGATCTGAATTTTCCTGAGAACCAAATCTCTCACAGCTAAGCTGTGAGGCTGTACTTTATGATCGTGGTATCTTCGTATGGCTTGTTGGTAAACTGTCGATTGTATTAGGACTGCATTTCTTCATTCTTCAAGGATGTTAATGCCATCGACTCGTCGATCTTCTTGATCATTATCATTATAATAATCTATCCGAGAAGAGTCAACCTTTAATTCTAGAGGAAGCATGGCTTTTGCACCATAAACTAGAAAGAAGGGTGTTTCTCCGATCACACGACTGGTCGTGGTTTGAAAGCCCATAATACAGAAGGAAGTTCTTGTACCCAAGCTCCTAACCATTGTATTAATTGGTTGAACACGCGGTGTTTAATCCCTTGTATTAGTATACCATTGGCTCTTTCCACTGCCCCATTACTCTGTGGATGAGCCATTGAGGTGTAACATACCTTGATACCTAGATCTTCGTAGAATTCCTAAAAATTTTTGCTCAAAAACTAGGTACCGTTGTCTGTGATTATATGACTAGGAACACCAAATCGTACAATCTCGTTTTTTGATATAAATTTCTTAGCAGCTTCAGTTGTTATTTTAGCAACTAGCTCAGCTTCGATTCATTTTGTGAATGTATCAATCATTATAAAAAGAATTCAAAGCCCTCGGGTGCTCTGGAGAAAGTTTCTAGAATATCCAAACCCCAGGTTGCAAAAGGCCAAGAAAGCGATATAGTTTGCAGAGCTTGTGCAGGTTGATATACTTGTCGGCTATGGAACTGACATTCTACGCACTTTGACACAAGTTCTTTTGCATCATGGAGGGTAATTGACCAATAGTATTCTTGTCGAAAGGCTTTACCGACCAGTGTTCTATAGGAATTATGTGCTCCACTAACTCCTTCATGTATTTCGGGTAGCAAATATTAACTATCTTTTTGAGATATACATCTCATCGACATTCTGTGAGTTCCTCATTTGTAGAGGGTACATTCGACCAGAGCATATGATTTGGCCTTTTAAGCTATAAAATCAGCCTCTACATCATCTTCAGGAAGTGTACGATGCTAAACATATTCTTAGATTGATGTCATTCAATCATTGTTGGGGTCAATGTGAACAACCTCCATTGTAGAGTCTTCATATTTTTTGACTATCAAGGGTTTGTACAGTTGCTCAAGAAATACTCTGGGTGGGACGGGTGATATCAAGGGATATGTTGGACTTTGAAATTGAAGAAATGCTTTTCTAGTTTTCTTACTTCCTCAAGATAAGATGACATCATGGTACTTGAGCATTTATACTCTTTCCTATTCGATTCTCTACTAGGTTAGAATCACCTTTCACTAGTAATCTACGAATCCTGGGAGCTTTGGTTGCTCGGAGCCTTGCCAATAAAACTCTGTACTATATCACATTGTTTGTAGCCATAAAGTTTAACTGGATAGTGTATTTTATGTTTTCTCCAATTGCAGATATCAGGCCTACCCCAGCCCCTGAGCCCTTTATTGTCAAGGACCCATCTAAGTACATAGCCCGTTGGTCGTGGCTTCATACTCGGGCCATTGGATAGGTTCAGGATTTGTCCACATGGCAATGAATTTTACTAAAACTTGGGACTTAATGGCAGTTCATGAAATGAAATGGAGATCAAATTAACTCCCTAAGTTTTATCACCCATTTTGCTATTCATATTGATGATTCCCTATTTTGGTGAGCTTGACCTAGAGGATATCTGGTTAGCGTCACAATTTTGTAGGCTTGAAAATAATGCCTTTGCTTCCTCGAAGTCATAAGAAGGGTATACAATAATTTTTGTATTTCTAGATATGTTTCTTTTGGTCCATATAAGACTTCTCTTACATAATATACTGGTCGTTGAATATTATCACATTCAACGACTAGTGCTGCACTAACTGCTTGTGGCGTAGCAGCCATGTACAAGAGCAAAGATTCTCCCAGTTTCGGAGAAACTAAAAGTGGGGAACTTGTCTAATATTCCATGACTTTTTTAAAGGTATCATTGGCTTCTTTAGTCCACTCAAATAAGGCAATCCTTTTTCTCCTAACCGTGCTATGAAACATCTTAGCGCTGTCATACAGTTGGTTAGTTTTGTACTTCTTTCATTGTGGTCGGAGGATATATCTATTCAATGGCCGCTATGTTCTCTAGATTTGCTTCTATTCCTTTAGCCGAAACTAGGAAACCAAGAAGCTTCCATGAGAAGACTTCGAATATACACTACTCTAGATTTAACTTAAGGTTATGTCTTATTAAGTTAGATAATTTCTTGCAAGTCAGAGATATGACTCTGATGTTGACGTTTTTTAGAACTAAGTTATCAACATAGGCTTCTAAGTTCCTACCAATCTGTGGACAAAACATTTTTTTGCATTAACCTTTGAAAAGTTTCACAAGCATTTTTGAGACCAAATGATTTTTTCACATAACAGAAAGTTACATATGGAGTGATGAAGGAAGTTTTCTCTTCATCTTCTTTACTCACACTAATCTAATGATACCTAGAATATACATAAAATAGCTTAATAACTCACTTCCGAAAGTAGAGTCGACAAGCTGATAAATACGTGGAAGGGTAAAATCATCCTTCGGACAAACTTTATTTTGATCTGTGAAATATATACACATTCACCATTTCCTATTACTTTTCCTAACCATTACAGGGTTGGCGAGCCACTCTGGGTGGTCGACTTCATGAATAAACCCAACCTTGAAGAGCTTGTCAACCTTCGTTTGCATTGCTACCTTCTGATCAGGTGTAAAACATCACCGTTTTTGCTTGACCAGCTTCTTGTTAGGCCAGATTGCTAGCATGTGCTCGATCATCTCCCTAGGGACTCCAGGTATGTCAGATGCTTGCCATGCAAACATATTTAAGTTTGGTCGGAGGAAGGAGGTGAGCAACTCTTCCGATTTTGGATTGAGTCCTGCCCTGACCAACAACTTTTGAAAAGTTGTACTAGCATTAACATGTACAAGCGAGCCTAGAACTCGATTAACTTTGAAGTTATTTATAGTAGGTTCTACAATGATAAGGATCTTACCTAGTCGAGTTGAAGGGATATGGTAGTATTCTCGGCTGCAGGAGATGGTTGTCTTCAACCACCAAGATGGCTGGTAGCAATTGGTGCTTTGATGAGGTTCACCTCATGTTCTACAGTCTTCAGTTACCACCTGGACTCATAGGAGGAGAACCCGCCAAGAATCATGTCGACGGTGTGCTGTGGCTCCTGGTAGTCCATCTCTTCATCGCCATCCTTATCCTTTTTAGCGCTTGGTTCACCAATTTTCTATATGGAAGGGAGAGGAACCTTACCTGAGAAGTAATCTTTCAACTTGTTTTGCCAGGCACGATAGTTGTGCAAATCATGCCTAACCATTTGGTGGAGTGGATACCACATCTTGTTTTTCTTGGATTTGTCGATCGGATGTAAAATTGAGGAGGCCGACTAGAGGGGGTGAATAGTCATTTCTAAAAATACTCTTCTTAATTAATTCTATTTAAGCTATTTGGCTAAAACCAAGAATATAATGCGAAAGCTTAAATCAAATCAGTATTAGCACAAACAAAGTCTAAATCAACTAGGTTCACCAAAATGGACCAACAATTTCAATCTATATCAAAAGTTTGCAATTCTAGAATGACAAGTAATCAATTTAATTCTATGAAAGTAAATTCCTTGAAATTAAATTAAGCACAAGAAAACAAACCACAAAGATACGATATCTTTCTACCGTGGTGTTCGGAGACTTGCCAGTCTCTACTAGTCCACATTGAGATTAGCACAAACGAATTGGACCAACTCCACGAATTAAGCTAAAACACCTCAGTCCACTAAGGTTGCTCTTCCTCCACTCCGGAGATGGCGAGCACCATACCACTTACAACTCACTGGGATTTCTCACAATCTTCTTTGAGAAGCTCACAACGCATGACGCCTCCAACACCGTCTATGAGTCAGCAAACTCTAAGAGCAATAAGTCAAGCACCTCGCTTAACTCTCACCACGTGCAATGAATGCACAAGCTCAAATGGACACTAAGTCCAACTCTAAAGGCAATACACGCACTCTAGATCACTCTCCTTACTCACAAGGTGCAACACATACATAATTAAGAGGAGAGGTTCACACTAGCTCAAGAAAATAAAAATGGGTCAACCCATATTAACTCCAATCGGCCACAAGAGGGTATTTATACCCCCACACAAGAAAACTAACCGTTGGAGCTAAATCCCTGAAAATTTAGGGAAATTGAAAGTACCACAGGCAAAACACCGATAGTTCCAGTCCCCTCGCAATGGTCAGAAAAACTAGTCGTTATAGTCAAAATCGAAAGTTCAACCGTTCATTTTTTGGTACGTTCAATCATCGGAAGTACCACTCCACACATGTGGAACTACCGCTCTCGCGGGGAGGAGAAGATCACCACATAGGTGTCTCTCTCGAAAACACACTGCAGGAAAATTCGAAACTTCCAAAGTCCAGTAGTACTGTGCAACACACGCTGGTACTTCCGCCTCCTGTTAGTACCGCTCACACAGAGCCGGTACTTCCGTCGGTTGCACGATCCACTCACACAAAGCCGATCGGACTACTCGCATCCTTAGTACTGCGCAACACATGCCGGTACTTTTGATGTCTGGTAGTACTGCTCACACAGAGCCGGTACTTCCAACATCCGGTAGTACCGCACAACACACATCGGTACTTTCGCCTCTTGGTAGTACCGCTCACACAGAGCCGATACTTCTATTGGTCGGACGGTCCACTCACACAGAGCGGATCGGACCACTCGCATCCTATAGTACCGCGCAACACATGCCGGTACTTGTGATGTCTGGTAGTACCGCTCACAAGGAGCCGGTATTTCCAACATCCGGTAGTACCCTATATACACAGCAATAATTCCGATTTTCCTGACATGTCCATATACTTCAATAGATTTTGTAAAACAAATTTTCAAGCTATAGTATCGTGCACACAAGAATCATCCATGACTCTAAACAAGTTGCAAAATATATTTACACACTTTTGAAATCATGACACAAGGAATCGGTACATGAACTTAACGCGTTTGCAAAACACATTCGCAAACCAATGTCACATGCTACAAGGATTTTATATGAGCTTCAACTATTTAAAAAACACATTTACTAATATAAGCCTCATACCACAAAGAGTTGGAAACATGGACTTCAAACACTTACAAAACACATTCGCAATGTATAGTCTTATGTTACAAGAATTTCACAAATGAGTTTTAACTATTTATAAAACACATTTGCAAATATAAGTATCATGCTACAGAGAGCCAGAACAAGTGAGATTGAGCTATCAACACATGATGAGACTCAAACTACTAGACATGACCCCTCTTAATAGTACGACAACCTATACTAGCAACCCGGTCTTTCAACCAAACATCAAGACTGCTAAAAGACCAGGAACACATCCTTAGCCCTTGTTAGCCATACCTTTGTTTTCAGCATCTTCTTGAAGCTTGATGGTGCACATCATCACTTCAAATCCGGGTTATCGTCTTGACATGCATCAACACATGATGCATCCACTTCTTGAACTCCATTAACACATGATGGGTATTTGCTTAACTTGATGATCAACACATGAGCATCTACTCTTTGACATGCATTTGTAATTGGTCATGATGTTCCTTCTTTGGAAAGGGGTCAGATTGTAATTGGTTAGAGACCTATTCCTCCAATAGTCATCATGGGGACTGATACTCCTATCCGGTCGTGGACACTCAGATTGTGTCTCTGACCAAATACATGGTTCAGATGATGACATAGATCATCTGCACCGTAACTCTAATTTTGTCTTTCATGACATGGGGGAAGAGATACTTCCTTCTCAAAGAGCCTTCTTCTCTCGTGGCCTCTTTAATGAAATCTTTGAGTGGATCTTGGGCTTGCTAGCGGATTATGGTTAGCCTACCATGTTGGCTTCTATCATGTGGAGAGTCTGTGGAAGAAGTCAGCGCTTGGCTTTGGGAGTGTCTTTGCTCTCGATACATCTATGTTCGTTGCATGGTCTACTGTAGAATCTCTTATAGTTGACCCACAACTTGAGCATATCCCAGATTTTCTACCAAAGCAGGGTCTAGGTTGTTCATAATATCATACACTCATTGTAGGTTTTGGATAGTTACCAAAGACCTTAGAGTGTTCCTGCCAGAAGAAGGGGTATGATGACTCGAGCTTCACCTTGAGTTCCCTACTCATTCCATGCAACTAAACAGGCGCAGAGGGGGTAGAAATAGGTAGATTAGATGGTCAATGTCCATCAGTTCCATTATTTCCATTCCCTCTGGGTGATGCAGGAGCATTTGCAGCATTCTGACCAGTAGGTCATGAGGGAGTGTATCGTGGAGAGCCTTTCTTTGGATTTGTAGTGGTATCTCTGATTTCGTTAACTTTGTGCTTCCAGCAAGAATCTCCTGATGAACTCGCATTGAAACTGAGGGAGAGCCTTCCAACGTTTTGGCACATAGCTTCCACAATGGGAATCGCTACGAGACCACCACATCTGGGACTCAGCCCAATCCGGCAGATTGCCGATTGAATAATGAGTGTTATTACCTTCTCCTAGCTTTTTGCTGGAGGCAATCTCATCGATACCGTGACTAGGTGTCATCTAACTCCCGCTATATGTAGGAGCCATTAGCGAATAGCGATCACCTATGACTGCATTGAGAGTACACCCTTGGATCGTGGCGCTGCACTCTTGTTGCCTTGTTTGCCAATCGAAAGTATCAAGCATGCCCCGTTACTTGGGCATTCCGATAAGGTCGGAGCAACTGGTTCCCTTGGTAATGCTGATGGTGGGGGTAGTGTGTCTTCTTTCAACCAGTCGATCTCACTGGTCTCAAAGACGAGCGAGCCTAAGATGGAGGACGACAATGAAGAAGCGTCATGTTCCACGATGCAGATGCATACATCCACATCAAAGTCAACATAGTTAGCCAGATCGAACCAGTTCTCCTCGTCCTAGGTTCCTACCATGATCGCATGGGCAATATTGACAGGGGATAAGAGAGGAGGATGCTTGCTGATGAAGATACTTAAAGGATTTAGCGCCTTCTGCCCCCACAGACGGCATCAACTATCGACGATCAAGTCGTTGATCTTACAACAATGTGAGAAAGGGGACAAGATTCCTTTGAATGATTCAGGAAGAGAAAAGGGATGATTTTTATTACTATGAATTGGTTACAAAAGAGCTTATAAAATGGATTTAATTGACCCTAATTTATAATCTTCCCACTACTCAGAAGATCTTAGTTGCCTTGACTAATTCTCTGAATTCTTATTCAGATGCTCTCCCTCTATGTCTTCTTCCGTCAACCTTTAAATACTATAAAAGCGGTGCTATTTATCCATTTGAAGAGACATCTTGTGGAATTAGCGTGTCGAACCAGAGGGGTGATTGCTGTCAAAGAGAGATAAATGATGATAAATGATCTTCGGTTGTTGTTAGTGGGAGATAATCATGGAAACAATTGCATGTCATTTGTTGTCAGAGATATAGTGCTAAAATGTTATGCTATTTGGGATGGATAAAGCATGTGTTTTATCCATCGCACGGGAAGAGTTCCCTGGAAGCAAGCCCTCATACTAGTTCACAAACTCTCTGAGTGGTCTGCTGGTTAAGCAAAGTGCACAGTAGTCCTTTGACTAGGGTACTCAAAGAATAGCTTTGTAAAGCTTATAGCCACAAGGGTTTTTGGGCTTTAATTGAGTATTAAAACCATTTTTGAGGGATTATTCAATCCTCATCATCATTCTAGCCAATCAAT
This sequence comes from Dendrocalamus latiflorus, assembly GCA_017311315.1. Taxonomy (NCBI): domain Eukaryota; kingdom Viridiplantae; phylum Streptophyta; class Magnoliopsida; order Poales; family Poaceae; genus Dendrocalamus; species Dendrocalamus latiflorus. Next base: position 20,505,535 of record CM029671.1, on the reverse strand, counting down.
ATGAGCCGTCCATGAACTAGAGGCTGGTTTGAGCCATCAATTATATTGATTGTTTAATCGAATGGTCTCAAAGAAGCCAGATGGTGACAATTGTGCTGAAATACCAAGGTGACATTGACATGTCAACGTGCCATTAGGCTCAGGATATTGCCCTATTGATCAGGATCACTGGTCTGAGCAATATGTTGTTCCAATTAGATGATCTTAGATGTGCTACAACGTCGTCAGCCATGATTATATGTGGCAACACTAGTGGGTTTTCCATGTAATTTTATGCTTTTTAAATATTTTCATGGACACACAGATCGCCCTCTCGATCGGGCTGGTCATTCTAAGGTGCCATCCATTATTTTTGTTATAAAACAAATGATAAATATAGAGGATCAAAAGAATGGGTGACAGGATTTTAACATGAAAAATCCTCGCGGTAAAACTACGGACGAATGAAGTCGAAATTCGCTATACAAGGAGATGTTTACAATGAGCCTCTTACCTTCCCTATGGTCTACAGAGGTATATTTATAATGTTTACAAAGGGAATTCAGGTAGGAGTAGAACTCCATGATGGAAATGAAAACAATCGAATATGATTTGGATCACACTTTAACAATTTTCATCTTGAGACGAACTGGCTCCTATAACCGAATATTAAATCTCCACCAAATAAGTATTCATCAACAAATCTTGTGTGATGAAAGTGTAAAAGACTAATCAATGAGTTAAATTGGATCAATCTTTTCGATGTTTCTCCTATGACACTGGATAACTATAGTGAATAACTAATCTCATAGACTTTTTACATGTTTCACTTGGAACATATAACTCGGCAAACAATATCCATTGAAGAGTAACTTGCACATGTGACTATTATATGTATCAAACTGCTAAATGTAAAAGTAACTGAATTCCATGACATAGTTGAAAACTGCTCCTATAGAAGAACATTAGAATGAAAGTAACTCTTGTGCCGTTAATGGAACAGAAATAATCTCTATAATAGATCCCTCATATTGAGCTGTAACAACTAGAACCTATTACAACTGTAATACCAATGTTGTAGTATTTATGTAGATAATTAACTCCTTTATTGCACTATAAATCCTTCATCTGAAATCATATTTAGAGCATAATCTTTATTAATGAATAAGAAAATCTGGAGATTATTATGTAGCTGCCATCAAGGTGCCAACAAACTTTTGAGAATGGTCGCGTAAGCAATTCAAATTGCAACATATCTAAATAGTGAATAAAACACCAAATTCAGTTGTCTCCACAACTGACATTGTTTTGTTTTCAAAGTCTTGATCAAACATAGCCCAAATTTACTCATTGTGTTGAAAAACCTCAACTCCACATTAAACTCTATATGTGCAGACAAGATTATTAGAATCTCGATTCTATCATACGATTCTAAAATTTTACGAACCAAGATTGACTAGACCGATTCGATTCTATGGTAGAATTTTAGTGTTCTTAAGATTCTATCCAAATTTTTGTAGAATCATGATCAAAATTTTCATACGATCCTACTCGATTCTATTGATTATATTGTTTTATTATAAATAATTATTTGTATACTTCCTTTTAATTAAAATTTTAACTTTTATCTCTTTAATTATCATAAAATAACACATGATCTTACATTTAGTCTATAATTTGTAGAGAAAAATTCAAAAGACACAATTTTAAAAATGCAGTAATATTATAATACATTGTAGATTTTTAAAATATTTCTTTGGTAGAATCAGGTAAGATATTAGATTCTACATCGATCCTACGATTTACGATCCTACTAAAGAATCTCCAATTCGATTCAAGATCATGATTCTGACAACCTTGTGTGCGGATCTTATTGTATTAATCCATAGTAGACGACGGCCATCTAAGAATCTCTAATGATTAATCCTACATGGATACTACAATGACCTAAATTGCAATGAACTCTATCTCTAACAAAAAACATATAGAGCTGACGACATAAGTTATTAATGGAAGATGATGATTGACTAATATAGATGGTGCACTATGATATCAGGGCACTGGAACAATCACCAAGGTAAAGTGTGGGTCTACACTCAACATAGAGTCGAGTTATTGAATAGAGTTGAGGCGAGTCGAAATCGCTGAGTTGTGGATGTTAAAATCTTCTGGTATGATTTCTTGTGTATCTAGCAAGGGCTCGCGGGAATCTTGGTACACCTCTGTGTACACTTAGCAATTTCACGGAATTCTGAATCTTGGGTTGGGTGGCAACCTCTGTTCTCACGTCGGATAGGTTGGATCCCTTCTTCTTCTTCTTCTTTTTTTTTTCTTGTCCATCGACTGGTACGCTTTGCGTGCGACCTGTGCTTTGCCTCAGGACCGATGCTTCTTCTGAACGAGAGCATCAGAATCGGTGACTTGAATTTTCTTTGGACTCGCACGTCGTCTCGACGAGATCAGCAACTAGCTGCTTTGGATTGAGATTGATGAATTGCGACGATGATGTCGCCTTGACGCTGATATTGATGCTGTGCGCTGGCTGCGGGATTGCCGCTCGGGAGTTGCCTCCTCTCTCAAGGCAGCGGCTAGACTTTCGAATACAAAATTTTAACATTACTTGTTATAAAACGCACAGCACCTATAAAAAATTAAAAAACCCTTACAGAAAAAATAACAGCACACGATGACAAAATTAATTGTATGAGGAGATATTTACAATGAGACTCTTGCCTTCAAATGGTCTATATGGGTATATTTATAATGTATACAAAGACACTTTAAGTAGAAATAGAACTCGGTGCTAGAAACAGGAACAAACCGAGTATGATTTGTATCACACTTTAACAGTTTTGATCCCTAGCTAGTATGTTTCCATGCGATTGTATTTGCACGGATAATTTTGTCTATATAAGTCGCCGGGTTAGCTAGGCTGGTTTGAGCCGTCAATTATATTGACTGTTTGATCTAACGGTCTCAAAGAAACGAATGGAGGTAACTAGGCCGAAATGCCAGTGATGGTATCGACATGCCGCCGTGTCATTTAGGTTCACAACTTTACTTCTGTGGACGCAAATCGTCCTATTGATCGGGCCTGTTAAGACGAATGAAGGTAGCCATCCACTGTTCCCATCAGACGGTCTTGAACGCATTACAACACCGTAAGTCAGGACTTTATATAGCGACACCAACAGGTTGCCGCGTAATTTCGCCGTCTTTAAATACTTGCATTGACACAGAGATCGCCCCCGCTCAAACGGGTTAGTCAACACTGTAACGCCCCCATTTCTAGAGACGCCGTAAATCACTCGTAACTATCTAGAATTATTCAGTTGCGAGTTACATCAATTGAGTGCACAACATTACTAACACATACTTAAAAACAAAAGCCAACATTATTATAATATAAAGGCTTAACATCCAATTATTACAGCGAGGCGAGCAGCCCTTACATATATTACAATACAAAAGAACACCATAGGAAAGCTTGAGCTGAGAACAATCCTAATTCCAAGAGTCATCTATTTCGTAGAATTCCACCATGTCATCCTCGCAGACTTCATCATTCTCTTGCCAGGCATTTTTTTGTTATTGTTTTTAGCAAGTATGAGTGCAAACCACCGTACTCAATAAGTTACATGGGAAATACTATTTAACTACATGTAAGGATTTACCAAGGAGTAGGGTAGTGTAGTTTATTATTTTATATGGATGCAATTTTAGATGCAAACAAGTTTTAAACATAAAATCATAACCTTCTTTAAGGAGAACGGGGTTTTACAACTTGAATACCAATCTTAGTCAAATTCCAAATCTACTTATGCTTTGTTATTGGATTCACCTACTAAACACAGTTTCATTTTCCAGAAGCACGGCGTATTCGAATACTCTTCATTTATGACTCTGCAGAGTTGCCCAGCTTTACCTACAATATCTCTTAACTCCCACGACAGAATTAAGAAAACAAGACTTTTCATTGCTCAATTCTTTATATAGCCTCCACCCAGTAGGTTTTGATCTCAACAAACTCAGGTGGCCCACATGGCCTCGCCCGATTTGTCGCAGCCCTATCGTTGTATGGTTAACCACCTCCTAAACGGACTCACCCTTGGTCTCCCCCCCCCCATCAGTTGTAGAGGTTCAATCGAACTTGAGCAGTTACTAGACCAGGTTTGACGAATCAACGCTTGTGGTTTGGCGATCGCTATGTTCTTTACTCAGCATAAGTGTTTAGTCTTTATATTTTTATTGAGGCAACTCTCACCCACAAACTCATATTTCAGTGCCCACTGCACTGCCACTATTCCATTCCAAGCCTCCACCCTAGGATAAGATCATGGGATCTGGCGATCTTATGGTCTCCCGCGATCCTTCCTTATCCTAAAATCACCTTTTAAAATTCTATCAACAAAATTCCAACACTCTTAGTAGCGAAAATTTTGTTGAGTTCATAAACTACCATGATTACATTAATAATACATTTAATATTAATAAGTCTAGTCAAAATGAATATGGCCATCAAATGAAACATGGCTTTTTCGGGTGGTAGGACATTAGCTAATATCATGTCATTCTAAAAATTTATTGTACAAGAAATAACAGTGCGTAAATAACATAATGAAAATACTGATAAATAATAATTAATAGAATGTAGGTTCAATATGATCAAACATATGTGACTTGCCTTGTGGGTTTAAGTATTCTACGATTTCAAATTCTTCAGTTTCTTGATCTCGAGCTTGAGCATCTCCTTCCTGGTTGGGCTGAACTTCAACGTCGGGAGCTAACGTAAAGCAAAAGAAAACAACTCAGTTCCATGCTCGAAGTGGTGAGCTAGGAACAAAGAAATTAAACAAAGAAAGAAAATCCAAGAAATCCAAATAAAAAGGGTTTTGGGTTTATAGGGGTCCGAATAGGTGAAACGGAGCTGAGGAATGGATCGGCAGGCTCAAAATGGTCGAAATGGTATACATTTGTATTTTCAGGTTTGGGCGAATAGTAACGGGTCTGGGCACTATTCACTACGAGTCTTACTATTCGTACTCATAGAGTTCTATGAGTGCTCAAGTGGTCAGCAGTATAGGTGAGGCTAAAAGGCGTGGTCGTAGCCAGGTTACGACTACAGAAACTGAGCACTTAGTGTGGTCATAAACCACAACACAATCGTAAATCGCATAGTGATTGTAAACCATAGCATGGTCGAAAGCCACACCGTGGTCGTAAACCATAGCGTGGTCGAAAGCCACACCGCGGTCGTAAATCACAACATGGTCGTAACGACAACGGGGTTGTAACAACTACGTGGTCATAATGACTATCGAGTAGTTGAGTGCGAAGTCGACCAGGTCAAACGGTGCACGAGTTGCTACTCAAATCAGACGGAGTCTGAGTAGTTTCAGGGTTTGGATGGGGTCTGGGTGGCTTAAGGGAATCGAATGGCGTACGAGTGGCTTAGAAGTATCGGATGACGTCTGAGCGGGGTTACGCAGGACTTGTAACGGTGTGGTCGAAGTCTCTTCCAACCACAAGATAGTCGAAGACTTCAAGCGACTGTCAAAGCTGAAGCAGGGGAGCGGCTGGAGGTGTCACGCGATGGGGCGATCGGCGCCAGGGTGTTTTACAACGGCTTCTAGGGATATGGTCAGGTTCCTGGTGATGTGGGGAGTCCGTTTTTGGGGTCGGTGGTCATAGGGGAGTCGGCATTTATCGGCAGCGAGGTCTTCCTCCCACAAGGCCTTTAAAAAGGACCAAAGCAAACAGAGGGTTAAATGGACAGTGGCTCTTGTGTTTGAGCATCTTTGGGGTTAGGGCAAGCTCGGGAAAGTGATGGTTTGGGCAGTGGTGGTCGGAGTTGGGCTGTCCACGGTGAAGTGCTTCGGTCATGTGGCGGGTCTCAGTGGTAGGGAAGAGAGGTGTTTGGGAAGCTATGGCGATGGCTCAGTGGTATATCTGGGGCATGAGGAGGCTACAGACGAAGTTAATTGGAAAGTGATTGATCGGAGGGGTAGAATTGAGTTAGGGCTTGCCTTGGGTAATTCCGGTGATTGCCGGCAATGCGAGAGGCTGTCGGAGCTTTGGGGGTGTTGGGCTGGCTCTAGGTGTTGATGCCTTCGAATGGAAGGGCTCGGGGGCTTTTATAGAGCGACAGAGGCGGATCGGCATAGTAGCTCGGCAATGGTGGCAGTCGGCACGTGGCATGGACGGGAAGGGTCGGGGAGGCGCGGTGCGACTGGCAAAGGAGATGCACTAGCTGCCTCGGGCGAAGAATTGCGGTGGTCAAAAGTGGTCAGAGGAGGTCAGGTCGGCTGTGATCGAAAAGAGAGCAGAGAGCGCGGGAAGGTCGGCGCGATGATGGCGGGCATGGTCGGCGGCTCTGACATGCGATCAGGACATTTAAGAGGGGGTGTACGATCTCTGACAGGCGGCGCAGGGGTGGCAACGGTGAGAGAGCACGATAAGGTGCGAGAGAGGGCAGAGCGAATTGGGCGGCGGCAAAACAGGGGCAGCGGCGATGCGGTTTTTCATATGATGAACAGTGTCGGCACAATTCTCTCCCGTTGATGCAATGCCGGAGAGGATTGGTGACTTGGATGGCTAAGATTCGTGCTGAATTAGGTTAGGGATCAAACAAAATAAAATCCAATTCTTTTGAAAAAAATCAGTTTTGTTTCAAACGCCATCCATTGTTCCTATCACTAGTGTGTTTCTCCGTAATTTCACTATACACACACACACACACTAATCAATGCGCAGGTGTAAAATATGTGGGGAAGTTACCAATGTTTCTAAATGAAGTTACCATTGGTTCTGAATAAAGTTATTGCCAAACCTTCACAGTGTCAAAAAGTTACTAACGTTTCTGAATGAAATTACCATTAGTAGCGAGTGAAGTTACTACCGAACGCTTACAGTACACAGCCGGTGGTAACTTTCCTCACACTCAGCGATAACCTTTCTCACAACTGGTGATAACTTTCCGGGGCACAAAACTACACGCACAAAACGCACAGGTGTAGAATAGTGCTGCCATGTGTGTACACACACATATGAAGTCTATTCCGTATTCCCAGGAGTACAGACTTTCATTTCCAATATACCACTTAAATAAATATTTTATACCTCTTTATCACTTTCGGTATATTTAAATACTAATTCTAAGATATTCCGATACGATTTGGTTGAAATTTTTTATCGAAACCTTTTATTTTTACTATATATTTTTTCCATACATAAAAGGAATATACGCAAATTATGTTATAAAAATAGATTTTTATGAAATTTTTTATAGAACTCACTTTAGTGTACATTATAATCATTATTAGGGTATGATCAAATAGATAAAGAGATATAACAACACTAATAAAGTAGTATATAAGAAATGAGAGTATGTACTCTCAAGAGTATAGAACCCCCCCCCCCCCCACACACACACACACACACACACACACACACATATATATATATATATATATATATATATATATATATATATATATATATATATATATATATATATATATATATATATATATATATATATATATATATATATATATATATATATATATATATATATATATATATATATATATATATATATATATATATATAGTCCTCTATCTTGATCGGGCAAGTCGATCTGAGCCATCCGTTGTTCCGACCAAAAGACAATCATGAACGCGCTACACACCTAGCTACGCGGTGACTAGGCAACAGTGACATCGGTCTGACGACGGATGGGGTCGTGCATGGCATGGAGCATATATTTCTGCCGTGTCTTTGCTCTGAAGGGAAGGATCGATAGGTAGAACGACGGCGACTCTATGTATATAGTCGAGTCTGAAAAGGGAGGCAGGAGACGAGGAAATTCCGCAGAGATGGCAACAGGCGAAGGTGGGCGCGCGCAGCCGCTGAGGGATCGACCGGCCGGCCGGAGACGACGACGACTGGCTTGTCGCGCGCGCGCGATGGATGGTGCTGGTCAAAACCGCGTGCGCGCTAGTGGTCTCCACGGCGCGACCCACCACCACTAGCCCGCGTCCGTTTCCCACGCGCGCACAGGCGCACTGGCCGCATGCCAATGGACGGAATTAGCTAGATCAGGGACTCTCATTACGGCTTCGGTATTTGACTTCTAGTTTTCAAAAGTTAGAAATCGAAATAAATATACTAGTATTTTAATTTATATTTTTTATTTTTAGCTTTTTTCTTTTTTTTATTATTTGTGGAGGTGTAACGGTTTTTGAATTTTTTTTTCTCGTATTACTTTAATTGAATGACTTGAAAACCCTAACAAACACTACAGTGCAATTTCAATCAAAAGTCAACAATCGAAAACTAACACTACTACAGAAAATATCATCACAGACGGTTCAAAATGTCATCACAGACGGTTTGGTAAGCCATCTGAGTTTATGGATCAGTAATGATATGATGTCATTACCGACAGTTTTCGAACCGTCCACGATACTTACTATCACAGACAATTACTTACTATCACAGACAATATTAACTCATAACCATTTGTGATAATTGACTATTACAGACGGTTTGTAGTAGAAACCGTTTGTGATATGTCGGTCATCATAGACGGTTTAGATTAAAAGCCGTCTGTGATGTCTGCAATTATCACATATAGTTTCAATAAGAATCGTCAGTGATATTTGTATTGATGATTTTTGATCTTTTCATTTTTCTCGTCTTCTATCTCTACTCCACAGAATGCCTTCAATGGATCATCACATTTACGCCCTTGCTTCGTGAACCGGAACTTCACCATGACCGATCAACCACGATAGAACGACCATGCCAGAACAATCACCGCAAAACGACCACGGTGGAACGATCATCGTAGAACAACCACGGTAAATCGACCACCGCAGAACGACCACCATAGATCGACCACAGCAGAAACACCACTAACCAAAACTTCATGTACTCGTCGAGACTGTAGGGACCGTACAACAGAGGGTCATCAAAAGTGTGGAGCATGCCATCTCCCTTGGGCACAGACCTGAATAGAATTGAGCAACGCTTGCGCTTGCTCGGCGTCCTGACACGGTGCATGTAGGATGGCACCCTCCCATTCGTCATGGCCTGCAATCACATTCATAGGCTATAGTCATCGCCTTGTCTTCTTGATAATATTCAGAGGGAAGGGAAGACAGGATGGATGGGGGTTTGCACGTACCGTGAGTAGATCGCCGGTCTTGACGGTGAGGACATCTGGCTCAGGGGGCACAACGAGCCAGCTCCTGTCGTAGGCTTGCATCTCGAGGTCGTTGACGTCTAGCATGGTGGGAAAGGGAGAAGAGGAGAATGGCGATGCCTATATCTTGAGGGATTAATAAGGTGCGAGGGGTGGGAAAGATCGGTGTCTGACGTTCGTTGCAGAGAGAATAGACATGTGAGATCGAAATCTTGGGGAGATGCCGCGGAGCGGGACTGAAATTTCATACACAATTATCATAGTCGGTTCTTATTAAGAAACGTCTGTGAATTCTCACAGACGGTTCTTATTGAAAATCCGTCTTTTCACTTAGACGCTCGACTGCTATAGTACTCTTACAAGTACGACTTATGACCATGAATGCTTCAGACTACGACTACTACTTGGACGCTCCGATTACTACAGTACTTTTACGAGTACGAATTATGACCATGAATGCTACAGTACTCTTACGAGTAAATCAAAGATGATTCTTGTTAAAAACTGTCTGTGATACTTCACAGACGGTGTTTACCATGAACTATCTGTGATATTACCTCTTCACAGATAATTTTTAGTGCTGGCACCAGTACAAACGAACTCTAAACTTTAACCGTCTATGATTGTATTTAATACTGACGGTTTCGGTAAACCATCTGTGATGAGATGTCTAATATTAGTCTTTTTATAGCAATGTAAAAATCTTTAACTTAAGCTAAAATGAATAGAGTCTATGTAGACGATGTGCACGAGAGAAATATTTTTCTTTTTTCTTTCAGGGACAACCGATTACAAACGGAATATCACCACGCCAAGTGAACGAAATATATATCAATTTTTTTCTTTATGTGAAAGAATTGGTCATCAGTGCTTATTGTGCCAACAAGGCTGTACGTATGGATCACACGCATGGATGGATGAATAAGGGCATGTACAGCGCGTCTACATACCTCGTCTCCATCGGATGGATTTTGCGAACCCCCCCCCCCCCCCCGAGCTCCGCAATGAATGAGGAGCGAGGTTGCGCTCGTCGCCTTGCGAAGGGACGAGGAGCGCTCGTGGTCCAAGAAATTACCGCCGGCTTGAGCTCCGTTGTATGGCCTGTCGACGAGCTCGGATCCATCTGTGGGCGCGTGCAGATCAAGCTTCGGGCGCGCGCGAGATGTTGCTTGCGCGCCAAAATCTTTCGTTCTCGCCCCATATATTGCTCTCCTCTCCGGGCTCCGCCGCCATTTGTCGCCGTCGAGATGGAGCCCAACAGCGACCCCCCGTCAAGGAAGACCAAGGATGTTGCTCTGGGTCGGAAGAGCAAGGGTCCGGCGGCGTCTTCAGCGGCGGCGGCGGCGGAAAGCAGCTTTGTCCGCGGTAATGGCCGCGGATCCGGCCTGGCGGCGGCCCTCTTCCGTGCTGCCGGCGGCCCATCCCCTTCGTCATTGTCTGGATCTGGCGCTTCGAAGATGGCTTCCTCCATGCCTTCCTCCATGGGTGGATCTCCCCCGTTTGACGCCTCCAGTTCTTCCCCTGGTGGCCGAGGTGGCTTCACCGGCACCCCTTCATCCGCCGGTGCCTTTGCGTTCCCTCCCTCACCGTCTCCAGCCTGGTGGGATGCAGCCGCCAGTGGTGGTAGTCCAACAGCTTGGGATCCAACACGGTATATTTCTCTTTCTGAATCTCTTCTATCTTTTTCTTGCCGTATGCAATTCACTTGTATTTTGCTTCCTTGCACCTAGGTCTAGCTTCAATTGATTGATTGGGAATAAAGAAATTTGTGAAAAAGATATAAGGGGAATAACAACAATGCATTGCCAAGTTTGTCTGGGGCAAGTTTTCATTTTTTTTTCTTGTACATTGATGCACATTCTTTGCTTAAGCTGCAGTAGCCGTCATGCCTAATTGATCTTAGATTTGGGATTGATATGGATGTGCCTAATTGTTTTATGCTTGTGTATAGCCTCATTCTCCTGGAGTTTTTGAACAATGATATGGATGTGCCATTTGTGTTTGCTTGTTCAGACCATGACAATGATAGGATACAGATCATCTTTGATTGTTTGCCTGCGTACAAGCTTTCAGTTTGCTTCTAATTTTGCATCTGTTTTATTTAGATGAGGTATGGAGTATGGTTTAGCAAGTCAACTATGAACCAGAAATTTCAGAGAAGCTAAACATCGTATTCACAAATTTCAATTGATTGCTAGTGCTGAGATGAGGCTTTTTAGTTGCCTGTGTACAAGCTTTCAGTTTGCTTCTAATTATGCATCTGTTTTATTTAGATGAGGTATGGACTATGGTTTAGCAAGTCAACTATGAACCAGAAATTTCAGAGCATGTACAACCAGAACTATGAACCAGAAATTATGCATCTGTTTTATTTAGTTGGCAATTCAATAAGATAGCTTATTCAGTTGGCAATTTCTTACATCTTTTTAAAGTGTTTCAATGTGTTCTCAATGTGCATATTTTGTTTTCGCAGGGATAAAGACACATATCCACCTTGTGGTTTCATGACGTACTTCGGCAACCAGCCACATAATTTTCATTTGGTTGGTGCACCTTGTCACAATAGCCATGTCAATGTACCTCTTCCTGAAACCAATGGAGGAAGTTCGCCCCCAGATGTGGAAATCCTATCGGACAAGCAGCCTGTTGTAGTTGATAGCGACAACGAAAAGGTTAGGACAGAGAAGCGGATCATGTGGACACCAAAAGAAGACGAAAGACTGATGAGTGCTTGGATTGAAAATTCGACGGACTCAGCCACCGGAGCCGATAGGAAGACCGACGCCTATTGGGGCGATGTTATTAAGTCATACAACAGGACCACCCCGTTAGAAAGGAAAATGAATGCAAAGCAAGCCAAGGATCGATGGCACAAGATTAATAAGTGGTGTGACCTCTTTGAATGTGCATATATGAAGGCTCGCAGGGTGTATACAAGTGGCTATTTCGATCAGATGTGGATGGATGCAGCCGACGAGTTCTATTTGGAAGACAACAAAAATGAAAAGCTAGGACCCTTTGTGCTTAAGAATGTTTGGACAATCTGCCGTGAAGTGCCGAAGTGGAAAACATACAACGAAGAGCTGAAGAACGCACGTAAAAGAAAGGGATATCACCTCGAAGAAGGGCAGAAAAATGATGATCATGAAGAAGAAATGCCAAAGCGTCCAATGGGACAAAAGGCAGCTAAAAAGGCCGCTCTTGCTGCAAAAGGCAAGTCAAAGGCAATGGATGATGATGGAAAATCGAAGGAATCTGCAATTGATGTGGAAAAGCTTGATAAATTCAGCAAGATCCATGAAGCAACCAATGCAAACCACATCAAGGTGTTAGACATGCAGCAAAAGTTGTCTTCCGAGAAGATTGAGACCACAAGACTTGCCCATCTAACAGCACAGGGGAACAAAGAGGGAAAGAAGCTAGAGATGGAGGGAAAGAAGCTAGAGATGGAGGGGAAGAAGCTTGAGATGGAGGCGAAGAAGCTTGAGAAAGAATCAAAGATGATGGAAGCTTATAACAACCTCATCTCACAAGATACAAGTTCAATGTCTGATGAGGAAAAGACTGAGCGTGTTGCTGCCATGAAGTGTTTGAGGAAGACGCTTTTTTCCTGAAAGTATGTAATCAAGTATGTACTTTCACTAGAAAACAGTAAGTCTTGTGAAGATCCTGAAATTTCAGTTAGTGTGAACCGTATCTGCTGTTTAAGTTTCTGATTTTTCAGTTACTGTGAATGTGAACCCATATCTGCTATGTTAGTGTGAGCTGTGAATTTTCTGAAATTTCAGTTAGTGTGAACTTTCTGAAATTTCCGTTAGTGTGAGTGTGAATGTGAATCTATATCTGCTATGTCGAGTTATATGTCAACATTTGATGTACTGCTGTTAGTATGTTGCTGCTGTCACCTTGCTTGTGTTCCTGTTTGTGATGACATATAGTGTGAACTCTCCATTTGGTCAGATAGTGTGAAAATGAATCATAGTGTGAACTCCTCCTTTAGTCAGATAGTGTGAATATGAATCAAAGTGTGAACTCCCTCTGCATGATAGTGTGAACTGTGCACAGTACAAAATGAAGGAGGCGCAGGATAGTGTGAACTCTGCAAAGCTACCTATATGAACAGTACAAGAAGGGAGGTGGCGCAGAAACTACTGCCACCACTTCCATTTCCTATCTCCAGTCAAAATGTCACATGAACCAGACCCACCAGACTTCATCGACGAATTTGAAGATACCGATGACTTTGATCCTATGGAGGTGTACACCATGGACGACTTCATGGAAGAAGATGCGATCTTTGAAGAATTTATAAGCAAGATTGGAGAGGAATTGAAGGCCGACATCGACGAAGAATCATCAATTGTACCTCGCCGCCGTCGCCGACAGAGTGGACCAAGGAGGTACATACCAAGGAATCGAGAAGCAGGTCATGATGATCTTGTCACTAATTACTTTTCCGCAAATCCTATCTACACCGATGAGATGTTCCGTAGGAGATTTCGGATGAATAAGCCATTGTTTCTACGCATCGTGCACACTCTTAGCGAGTGGTCTCCTTATTTTACCCGCAGAGTCGATGCACTTGGTAGGGAAGGGCATTCACCCCTTCAAAAGTGTATTGCCGCTATTAGGATGCTTGCTTACGGCACCTCAGCTGATCAACTTGATGAGGTGTTGAAGATTGCTGCAAGCACTTCTTTGGAGATTTTGGAAAATTTTGCTGAAGGCGTGATTGAATGTTTTGGTGGAGAGTATCTACGCCCTCCAAGCAGCGATGAAATGGAAAAAATCTTACAAGAAAATCAGGCTCGTGGTTTTCCAGGAATGTTGGGAAGTATCGATTGTATGCACTGGGCATGGAAGAATTGCCCGAAAGGTTGGGCAGGCATGTTCACACGTGGTGACAAAGGCGTTCCTACTATGATTCTCGAAGCAGTGGCATCTCGTGATCTTCGTATATGGCATGCTTTTTTTGGTACCGCCGGGTCTCAGAACGACCTTAACGTCCTAAACAAGTCACCACTGTTCATTCAAGCAATAAAAGGGGAAGCTCATACGGTACAGTATCTTGTAAACGGAACACAATATGATATGGGTTACTATCTTGCCGATAAAATATATCCCGAATGGGCGGTATTCGTGAAGACAGTAACGGCCCCTCAGTCGGCTGAAGACAAATTATTTGCATTGATGCAAGAAGGGGCGAGGAAAGATGTCGAGTACGCATTTGGCGTTTTGCAATCACGCTTTGATATTGTTCGTCGACCTGCAAAGTTATGGAAGCAGGGGGACGTTATCAACATAATGCAAGCTTGTGTCATCCTTCACAATATGATAGTGGAAGATGAGAAGGAATTGGTTAGAGTTTCCTTGGATTTGAATAACAATCCGAGTGCGACGATAGTGCTCCCACCTGAAGTGCGTACAAGCGACAACCCTAATCCATGCTTCGCAGAGGTGCTTTGGAGGAATTCTGCTATCAAAGCTCGGCCAACACATAGGCAACTCAAGAATGATCTAATCGAGCATATATGGCAGCGCTATGGAAACAAAGAAAATTAGAAAAAAAAATGTTGCAATTATATATAATATATGCCTTTTATTGATGGTTTTAAAAAATATTGTAATGATGTTCATCTTATTTATGTTTGATCCGTTTTCTATCAAATAGCAACATAATGGTATACACAATGGTATTCATGATTGATTTTGGCTATACATGCAAAGCATTAAACAGCTTGCAGACAGTGAAACATGCAGTCCATTGTACGACCTGTCTTTTTAACTGTCTGTATGACAGATTTGAGACTCTTGCAGATGAACTCTTGTTTATGGGTTGTACATGCTGGGTGGGGGGGGGGGAGAGAACCACAGGACAATCTCTATTTATGATTTGTTGTCCGGGGCCATGGGAAAACAGCAAGCAACAACAGGGCAACGACAATGATCTCAGTCTCCAACTAGAGACTGAAGTATTCTATACTATATATTTCCGGCTATGCGACTCTCCATATTCCCCAAATCGATTCCTTGCTTCCTACCATTCCTTTCCATTCCAATATTCCGTTTCCATTGCACACTCACTTCTTTTCTCTCTCTCTTTCACACACGTGTTCTCGCGATCTCATCAGATAGATATACAGTGGGTTCTTTTAAACAGTAGTTGTGGCTTTCAACTTTTAAATTATGACGGTTCATGAGAGACAATACGAAGAGAAAAATAGTCACATATGATTTTAATCAATATAGCTAAACTCGGTATAATGTCTACTACAATTAACTTATAAATCCTATTTTAAAAAGACGTACCATTTAAAGACTAATTAGTACAATAAAAAATAAAAAACAAAAGCCATAAGTGAAGCCACACCCACCCATAGGCAGAGCCATAGTCATATAACCTAATCCCACATAGTACTAGCTTAGTTAACCTAATCCCACATAGTACTAGCTTAGTTAGTTCTCTATCACATGACATAAATATTCGTGCTTATGCACGCATTTAACTTGGCGATATATATGGCGGCACATAAGTCCGATCGTTGCATTTTCGCTGCTGCAAGCATGCGACAATCGATGATGTGTCGGACCAGGGTACCGTGGTCACACATGTACACCGTCCTAGCTAGCTACGCCTGAGGCCTGTGGTGATCATTTGGACTTATTTTTTGTGGTTTATAGCTAAAAACACTGTAGTTGACTAAAAAATACTGTAACTGACAGAGATTTATTTAACATAATTAAATTTAAAAAATTAAAAAATATAAAAAATATGTTAGCTTATTACATATAATACAAACAAATACGGGAAAAAAGAAGTAGCAAAAAAGCTTAACAAAAAACTAAAAGTTCAGAAAAAGACGAAATTTATGCATGCACTGTTTTATGGCCACTATGTAGTACGTACTACGTAGTACGAAATATGGGATATCTAGTCGTCCACAACAGTTTCGAGTATGTGTAGTAGTGGCAAGGACCATTGCACCTGGAGGTGTAGTGCAGTGCAGATGGGGTGGACTACTGTGCGTATGTACATCAACGAGTTCTCGCAAAATTGTTACGAGTTAACATTATTGGTTGATAGATAGGCTAGCTCTGAAGTCTTATCTTATGAACGGAGCCAACCTATAGTAGGGGGATTTGCCTGTATTCCCCCGTACATGTGAGTAGTTATACCCGGCCGTCTGCTTGTGTACCTAGGCTAGCTCGTTATATAGCCACTGAGGATCGATTGTAACGGCTGTGCATTGCTCATATACGAAAGGAATGGACTGTTTCCGGAAAATCAAATGCACGGACTACGTTTCCAAGTCGATCATGGAACTGATGTTAGTATATGTGTGTATACACCGTTGATTTCTTGTAACTTTTATGGTGAAAAGAAACTTCCCGTGCGGACAGAGTCGTCACGATTTAGCTTCTAGGGATGTAGGTATTAGCGAACCTCGTTAACAAATTTTTTTTATGTATTTTTGTGTTTGTTATAATTGTTCTCTTGTACCAAGGTAACCACTGATTTAGCAGTGACGATCCATGCACTTGAGAAGTGTTGTAGAGGCTGGGCTAGCTTCAAGCAACCTCGTGAAGGCAAATTGTATGGAGAAGAACCTGTATTGGGGTCTAATCTAATTTTGCTATAAGGTTCTATCCTTTTCTTCCAATTTAGTTTCCTTACTTAGGTACTGTCATATAGCCTTTTAGCTTTGGCTTGTGATTAGTATCAGCTTATAAAGAAGTTTATAGAGATAAACACTTGGATACGATTTTAGTTGATGTAAATGAAATTGTTGTAGTGTGTATTACAATCGACTGGTAGATCTTGTTTTGAAAAGATATTTCATTTGAAAGTTATGTATTTTAGAAAAGTTATTTATAGTAGAAAAATAGTTTTTAGAAATTAATACAAATAATACAGTAGTCACACTTGTGGCGGGGATTTTGATATCCATGGACACTTTCTGGCCATGAACCAACAGGCAATTACACTTCGCTTGTGTACCTGATTAGCTAGCTAGTGGATTAAGGGTACCATGCATCTCACGAGTTTTGGTCGAAATGATAGTATTTGATATGTGATTAGTAAAAATGATAATCGTTATGTGTAATTTGTAAAAATAACGTCTCCACTATATAGTCACTGTGTAAGAGTCACCAAAGGCAAACACGTAACTGATGCCGCACGGTGGCCACGCAGATTAGCCAAAACGTACCGCACGGCCACCGCACGGTGGTCACTGTAGCACACACGGTCAACGTGCGGTAGCACTGTAGCAATCTTCAAAAAATCCATTTAAGTATACTTTTTTGGTAGGAATTTTAAATATAGCAAACGACCACCAGAAAAAATATTTTTTTTTGTGGAGCCTTTCGACACAGTATACTTGCTTGTGAAATTTTTCCATAACATTCGCACGACCGAACGGCGATTCGCACGATGAAGGCTTAGTGAACACAAATTCTTCCGGCCTATTGCACTTCCGTCCATCTTTCCATAAGCTTTTCTTAGCGTGGATCTGATATGTCCCTGTTCCATCTTATAGGTTCGCACGTAACCTTTGAGGGAATGTTTGGGCAGTCGCACACCTCAGATCCTTCATGCAGCAGTTCTACTGAGCGTGCTCAAGGCAAGTACCTCACGGCCGTGACCCTTCCGTTTCTCATATCACGTGTTTCCAATTTACTCGCCACCTTGTCATTGAGTATAATTATCACATTACTCATACTTGCTTGGCTAATATCATATCATTAAAGTTACCTATCTGATATTATATAATTAAAGTTACCTGTCTGATATCATATTATTAAAGTTACCTATCTGATATCATATCATTAAAATTACCTGGCTAATATCCTATCACTAAAATTACCTGGCTAATATCATATCACTAAAGTTACCTAGCTATTAGCATATTACTAAAGCTTATCTGGTTATTATCATACCACTAATGCTTATCTGGTTATTATCATATCGCTCAGTTAATACTGTATTCAACCATGATATTCTAGGTTATCTTGTTTCATATGCTTTTATGTTTATTAGGATGCTCAGTTAAAATATTCTAGAATTCATACTTTTAATTTGTGTTTTAGAACTCATGTTTAAATCATTATTGGGGGTAGCATATGAATATGCTTTAACTTAGGTTTAAATTAGTAGCACTCTTTGACATTAGGGCTGCTATGTTTTAGTTTTCTAATATCATGATCCATTAATTGAATGATGTTATATTTGAGCCATCAAGGATGTATGTATTAAACCTGTTAATCTGACTAATAATCACTTATCACATAATAAAACTTGGATGGTTGATAACCTTGTGTGAGCTATATTATAATACCTCTTTGGAATAATTCCTATATCACTATCACCATATCATTATTCCACATTGTCCTCATATCAGGAATTATGTCTCTCCATTTTTAACCCTAGGACATCCATTCACTTCTCATAACTTTATCTTAGCCTTTCCTTAGTTCCTTTAAATTCATACCATATAACATGTTAATAATATAACAGTTAATTGGCCTGGGGTTATCCACATATAGGGGAGATTGTCACTCACCTGGTAATGTATGAGGGACCGTACACTCTCGTTACTCGGAATATTACACCCCGTCTATGGTTATACAATTGAGGACAGCGTTTTACCTGACTATTCTCGTATAACAGGGTATGTGGGAGTAATCGCTAGTACCATTACCATAACTTGCTAAATAACAATTATCCTTGTTGACAAGATAACCGTTACCTGGCCTGGGGTCATCCACATATAGGGGAGATTAACACCCACCTGGTAACGTACGAGGGATCGTATACTTTCGTTACTCTTGATATTACACCCCGTTGGCAGTTATACAATTGAGAATAATGACATGCCTGACTATTCTCGTATAACCAGGTATGTGGGAAGTGATCGCCGGTGCCATGCATTATCATAACTTACCAAACAACAAATATCTTTTATTTTTATTATGTGGTGGGACCATCCTAGAGAGAGGGGGAGATCCTAAACATTGGAGAAAAAAAGATAAAATTAGCGTATATGTTATGTATCAATTTTTAGCGTCAGTAGAGGCATCCTACGCTATGAATGCCTTAATGGACGGCCAAAATATAGCAAAAAATTAGGTAGAGATCGAGATGGAATAGAAGTATAGAACACACATGAGAGGCGCTGCGCGTGCCATTAGTTTACGTTGGAAATGTGTTATGCGGATTAGATTGTTTAGGGTTTGTTCCTGTGTGCAAATTGCATGGACAAATAGGGTTTTCTTATTGTGAAAGAACTGGCACGGAATCCCAGGGGAATGTCGGTCACTTGTTCTTTGTTTGCTTGTTGTTTGCTCGGGAGGGGAATGTTTGTTTGCTTCTTTTGTTTTGGTTTTTTTTTTTGTGACATGTTTATTGGAAATCACAATCAGTTTGGGGCCATCACCTGAGATTGGGTGATTTTGAAATGCAGGGAAAATCACAATCAATTTGGGGCCATCACCTGAGATTGGGTGATTTTGAAATGCAGGGAAAAAGGGTTTAGAATATTGTTGTTCCTTGGGAAATGCTGGGGGCACACACTAGTCTATATGCAGCTTACTTAATTGATACTCTTATATGCCTTTCTTAATTATTGCGTGGTGGGTTTTCAATATGTTTTTTAAACAATAAAGTCTTTACAGTTCCGTGTGACGTTTGGTTTCTATTGACTTAGAAATACAGATATAGAAAATTTTTGTAAAAGGTTTTAAACTTACCATGATTCTCGTCAATTTGGTCGATCGGTAGAACAGCAAAGATTTGAACAATCTCTTGCTGTAGAAATATGTAAGCAAGGACAGCATTAGGTGCCAAGATGGGTTTATAATAGTGTGGAAAACAAATCACACGTACACTCATAATGCGTTTTTTAATTATAAAAGTACACTAATTAGAGGACAGCCAAATCTACTTTGACAAGAGCTTTAAAGGGGAGTAGTGATGCGTCGTCCTCATCTTGCAATTAAGAAATGGATGGTCCAAACCAAGGATTGGTTCCTGCTGCCAAGAATCTCACACGCATCCCTAAGCTACTCCTCATGCATGCCACACATATATAATTGGATGCTTGCATGCATCACATGGAATGCCAACTCCATGGCATAATGATGATACAAAGATGCCCTAACAGGGAAAAAATAAAATGAAGAATGGATCACCCAGTGCTGGACACCAGATCTATGAATAGGATGGGCAATTCAGTTATGAAATTGGGGAGAGAGAGAGAGAGAGAGAGAGAGCATATGCATGTCTTGATCTTGTTGTAGTAGCGGTGGTTAGTGTGTCCCTGGCTACTTGACCAGCCTTTTCTTAAAGGCCCTCTCCTCTGAGATATTGATCTTTGACTGCTGTCCCTGGCTTTGCTTCCTGGAGAAGGATGCCCTGTCTACCAATTATGGGTAGGGTTACATGGTCATCTCAGCATTGATTTGTGTGTGCTTCGTTAAGCATTCTGTTATTGTCTCTTTGCACTTTCTATCATTGTTGTGTTATTGTTGGCCATTATTCATGAAGATGGAAAAAGGTCTAGTTTGCTTCTGTATCTAAGGTAATTACCACTTTGAGAGCTGAATTGAAGTGCTATCCGTAATTCATTTCTAGCTATATTAAAACAAGAATTCAAAAAATTATGGATTAATCACCTTTTGAAGTGTGAATATCATTTTCTATACTCAAACTCAGTACTCGTTTACCAAGCATTTCATCTCCCACGTCTAATTAATAATATGCAACCGACACACTATATTCAGTGTTAATTTGGTGGCCTCTAAAGCTTGCTCTCGTCCTTTAGCTGTCGCCGCCATAGGTCATACTAGCATATATCATGGACAAATAATAGACAAATTGGCTGAGTTGGCCATATGATCTTCTTTTTTTTTGGAATGCAAGTGAGTAACCAAAATTCTCACTAAGCTGCTTGACTTTAAGTGTTTCTTTCGTTGAGACATGCATGTAAATTATGTCCCTAACTTGATCCCTACACATGTAAGTTACCACCGGAGTGATGATATATCATAATATATTAATTCCATGAGGAGATCAAGAGCAGGTGAGAGCAAGAAGGCCTTTGTACGTAGTACTTGTTTCAATTAGCGCCATTTTCTTCGAGATTTGAGATGTAAGTGGCCTTGAAAAGAAGAAAACAATGTTATGTTAATAACAACAGTACGTACTCGTCCTGTGGGATTATTCTTGGCTTGTGGAGAGAAGAGAGAGGAATGAAAAGAAGAGAAGGCATCCGATTCCGTTCCGATCCGTTTGTTGGGAACTCGATAAAGGAATGTCGGCTGCGGTCGGCACACTCGCATCTACCTGCCACCTCATCGATCTCATCATCTCGTCAGTCGTCCCTGCCACATAACCAGTGGCCGGCATCGAACATGCATGGCACAATCACACGACAACAAGGGCACAAGCCCTGCTACCTACCTAGAAAAAATAAATTTTACACTCAAATGTAATTATATTCATATTTAATATATCACCTAAATAAACTTGAAATACTCCTTCATCACCTTAGGTATACTCATATACTAACACAAAAAACTTGTAAGGGAGTTCATAGTTTTTCACGTATTTTGTAAATACTCGCATATACGCACATAAAAAGGAGTATGTCGTAAAAATGTATATACCACATCTGAAAAATTGTTCATACCACCTAAATTGTCTTAAATACTCATATACTATACATACATACCCTCTGTTACTCGAGACACTCTCTACATTATGAGATACGATATAGAGTGTAATTACACCGAGAATAGAAAAGAGGCTTTCTACACACACACACACACACACACACACACACACACACACACACACACACACATATATATATATATATATATATATATATATATATATATATATATATATATATATATATATATATATATATATATATATATATATATATATACATATACATATATACACACACACGAGTGCAACATACCAATCTGCCGATTCCTAAACTTTAAACTGGAGCTCTCCCACAAAAATATAGCCAAGCATTCGTACGCAAGAGAAACCGAAGGTGATGCCATTCTATGTCAGTCATCTATTTTGCTACTTTGCTCTCTTTGGCTAAAGTGCTATCAGAGCCTTTTTCTTTTTGGTTTTTAGATTATGGCTTATATTATAGTAACTAACTTTTAAACAGGGTGTCTTTTTAATATAGGATCTACAAATCAATTATAGTAGATATTGTACCGACTTCAATTATATCGAACAAAATAGCATATGACTATCTCTCTCTATACTTTCTCTCGTGAATAGGTTTAATTTAAAAAATTTAGTCATAAGTTATATCCCAAATGCACGACCACAAAATCTCGGTGATGGATGCACAGTATCCCAAGTCTCCACACCCTTCTGCACTGTTCACATTTACCATCAGCTTCTTCTTTGCATCTAGCACTAGTAAAGCAGTAATTACGCAGTGTCACAGTTACATCTGTTTCAGGATCTGAAGGGCGGGTCTAACTGATGGTGATGCTACATTGCTGCATTATTTAGCATTAATTTAGAAGTGTGGATTTGTGGACATATGATCAGTATAAGTGTGTAACAAAAGGTAATCTCCATAGTTTTTTTAAAATTATGGCACAAACGGGTTTTATATTTATACACACTTACACGTTTTTCAAAGCACAACTTCCACATAGCTCCGATAGCCCGAAAAGAGGCTTCATCCTATAAGACGTGATCTATACCACTTAAGCAATTGTTGCGGTTTTGCAAACCGCTTCTCCACTTGGTATCGGACAATTTTCTCAATTGTCACCAACTGGTCTTCCCAAAGCTTCTCCTTAAAACAACCACACTATTACAGAAAACCGTATTACAAATAGTTCAAAAACGTCATCACAGACGGTTTTCTGAACCGTTTGAATTTATGGGTCAGTGATAATCGAAGGTTATCACAGACGGTTTTCGAACCGTCTGTGTTGTAAATATCACAGACGGTTTGTAAGTAAAAACTGTTTGTGATAGGTGATAATCACAGACGGTTTTTAACTAAAAATCGTCTGTGATATTTACCGTCTGTGATATCTAAATATCACAAATGGTTTTTAGTTAAAAACCGTCTGTGCTATTCTCTTCTACCCCTAAATCTATTTCTGTTTATTGGCTAGCCTTAGGAAATGCTAGCCATGCCCTCTAAAACAAGCAGATCAACATGTACATGTATACATCCAATTCACATCTCAATTTATTTTACAAACATAAAACATCCATTTCGCAAATCAATTAATTGACATGAAAACAAGCAAATATAGTATGAAACACAGTACACATTTTATTTTTATTAAGATTAGAGCCTACCATTACAATATCCCAAAATAACAAATAGGTTGACATTCAGCTAACACAATAAGAACAAAGAAAAGCAAAGATCCTCTATGCCTAGGCCTTCTCGCCCCTGATGCAGCGCACAAGTTGGATGTCTTTGACGCCCACCATCGTCGGCGTTGATTAAGCGCTACCTTGTGCATCATCTGCTTTGTGGGGCTATTATGGTATGGGTCAAGGAGGAGCAGGAGGAGGAGAACAGCAAGGAGGAAAAGAATAGCAAAGAGGAGGAGAATAGCAAGAAGAACAACAAAGAGAAGGAGAACAGCAAGGAGGAGAACAGAAAGGAAGCTGGGTTCTGGTGATTATTTATAGGGGAGGGAGTGCGAAATTTTTTGGCGTGGGGACGGAGAGGCGGAGCTACGATCCGTGCGGTAAGGATTGGTGGATTTCTATTGGCTTGGATTGGGTTGAGGAGGATCGACGGGCCCAGCGATCAGATTATCACAGACGGTTAGTAGCTAGAACCATCTGTGATGAATGAATATCACAGACGGTTCTATATATAGAACCGTCTGTGAATTAGAGCACAATATTTTATATACTGATGCAATATAAACAACTAGTCTGAAAAGATAAAATAGCAAAGTTTTACATGGCTTCTATATACTCATTTGAAAGGTTTCGATGAGATCTACAACTTTTCAGTTGAAGCAAAATCCAAATTCCGAAAGGAAGACCAAGAAAAAGGGCAAAAACAGAAACCAAAAACTTGCGACGCAGGTTTAGCTCCAAAGATGGCTGATTTTCGGGTCTTGGAGGGTGTCTAGCGCAAGCCGGTCATTGTTTTGGATCGGGCTTATCTTTAGCTTTCCAACGAGTACAAGAACGTCGAAAACGGACACCGTATGCAAAAGTTATGCCCGTTTTACTGAAGGTGTCTCAAAACTAAATCCTACTCGGACTCAGGCGGGAAATTATGAAATTTTGGAGAATTGCAAGGCGGGAAACATATCACAGACAGTTTTTAATACGAACCATCTGTGATAATTCAATATTATCACAGACGGTTTTTAATACGAACCGTCTGTGATAATGAAGTTATCACAGACGGTTTTAAATAAAAACCGTCTGTGATACTGGAATATCACAGACGGTTCATCGGTAAGAACCGTCTGTGATACTCGTTTTCTCCGACGCCATCAATACAGACGGTGTCCAAATTAAAACCGTCTGTGTTAGTGTCGGTCACAGATGGTTTTGTCAAACCGTCTGTGATTTGGCGTTTAATATTAGGCTTTCTGTTGTAGTGCCACCACATGAAGTCTATGATGTCCAATAACTTGCTACGAAGATCATACATCTGCTATGAGTACTATCACCACTTAAAACGCTTAAGTCTAATAGCACACCACATGCATACATTTGCCTCATCAGGATCATAGTCTTTCTCCTGTGCTTCTCTGCTTTAGATAATGCTTCATCAAAACTTACACAACACGCTATGGCCTTAGGACACCTCCCCTAGCCTCGGCCATATTATTGACCGTAACAATCACCAAGCGTATTGTACATCAAAAACAAACAACCGTTCCAAGCACAAGTAACATGCCCTTGACTCTCATAAACATAATCGATGTAAACATACACCACTTGACACACACGTCAAGATTTTCATAATGCATGGACCCCCGTCATGACTAACACATGTACGGACTCATGACATGACTAATACTTGTTTGAACTCCCACAATAGATAACACAACCGAAATCAACTCAACTTACTCAACTCAGCACTAACCGATCTAACCGCCAACCAACAGCCGATCAAATCGCCACGAACCAACTTACTCTTGCGGTAACAAGGGATCGTCTCATCGTGGCATCCATACAGGTTAGACCACCCCGACAACCTCTGGTTAGACCGCCTCTGCACAACGGTCAAACCGTAGTTTATCAAACAGCAAAACCAAAAATCGAAAGACACAAAATCAAACTCAAACTTCAACAACGAAATACAAAAAAAATCAAATACCTATCACATATATAGATGACCTACGCATGGTCTCACAATCTATCACTTGATGAAAGTATCCAAGAGATTGGTTTAACCGTTTCGATCGACGATTGCTCGTCGCAAAACAATAATCGCAGTTTTCTCGTCCGGGCTTGCAAACAAACAAATCATGCTCCTACGGTACTGTGTTGTCCATGGTACTCTGAAGATACTACTTACTGAAAGTCACCGAGGGCTGCCTGGCTGCAGGTGTATTAGAAATCACGCATCCATTACAGGAGAAAGGCCGGAGATGTTGCTTAGATAGTACAGACTCTACGGTTCAGTTGGCAACCATGCGTGAAGCGTCGACCTCAGGCACACTACACTGGCGAACGACATGGCGACGCATCATAAAAAGGCTCATATAAGTAACGTGTGTGCAGGAGTACTCCAATATAACGCATGCATCCAAGTCCAAGCTCTGAGCCATCAATTACAGCAACCAACAAAGAACCATGAGATATCTAGCTAGATCTGGCCATGCCATGAATATACGATCTCGAGTACGATGGATCGAGCGAGGACGACGTTGTCGCCGACGCGCAGGACTGGACGATCGGTGCATCGAGAGCGGCGTCGCGTGGCAGACAGGACGGGTGGATCTTTCGTCTAGGCGTCAATGGGGTAGTGATCGATCGCCGCTTGCCCAGGACGACGACGATGATTGATGCGTTGACGTTCGGTGCAACCACGCGCGTTGGCTGGACGTACGTACGGGCCAACAGACAGGTGGGAGGCCAGCCCAGGGCAGAGGCCGGTCATCATCATCTTCGTCTTTGTAACGTCAGTGATCAGTCCAAAAGCTCCCAGCGGCACATCAATACCAATCAATACCAATTGGACTGCCGGCGAAGCGAAGGATACGAATCCATGGTTACTTACTGAGAAATTTCACAATTTGGCACCAAATAACTACATGATTTACTCATTGAGAGGCTGACGTCGCAGTCCATATTTCAGTGAGCCATTAATGACATATTGTGAATATTCGAAGTTACTAAGTGGTATGCTTGCTATTTTCTTACGTACACAGTTGTCAACTAGGATTTCGGATTTGATCCCGTAACATTTGGAAGCTATACGTCTTAAGAAGATACGTCCTCAAGCTCCCGAAAGCGGAGGAATAAGACTGCTAGCATGCATCCGCGATCGAGGACCACGAATGACAACACCACTGAGCGCCAATGCATCAACCCGTGCAACTGCACGAGCTAGACGCACCAACCAACCAGCGGTGGCTGGGCTGCTAGCTAGCTGGACTAATCTATCGTAGGGTACAGTGGTCGCACTGACTCTGACTGGCCGGCCGGCCAACGAGCAGGCAGGCAGAGAGCCAGGCCTACGCTTGCAGCCCCCATGCATGCCGATGGACGGATCCATCGATCGCGATGTCAACGACAGGTCGATGGGGGCGTGCTAGTTAGATGGATCCAGGATGGATAGCGTCAGTCAGGGCCATATCTGCATGGGTCCATCCGGCACGTCGTGGCCGGGGTCCAGCCATGTGGCCGCGAGCACCGGTGGCGAAACCTTCACGATCGCTAGCTCAGGAATCTCTCGATCGATCGTCTGCAGAAGAGGCCGGCGCTGCTGGCCGGTTTTCAGAAGTCAGAACAGGGACAGCGCAGCTCAAACGGGGCCGGGAGAAGCACCTTCGCTAGCAGCACTGGTGTCCTCTGCGTTCTTTTTGTCCGTAACTAATAACTTTTGATTCTAATGTGATTATTTGTATGAATAAATTAAATATCAATAAATCAATAAGCTATTTTAAAAAGACTATTTTGATAAGCCACTTTAAAATCACGATAAAGAAGTCGTCCTGTTTATTTATTCGAAGTAAACCGTAAACCATAAATCATAATTCATAAGTTGAAAAGAACATTTGGCTTGATCCATTGCAGTCATACGGGGCTGAATTTATCTACCATATGTTTAGCGTGTTGATGATACAATCCATGGTCGACTTTTTCCTGTGGTAGAAACCAGTTGGGGATCACACTGATCAGGGTTAAAAAAAAACTGGCAGGTTCTACCGGTCTCCTCCACTTGAGCCCGTAGCGACCGGGGAAAAAATTTATCGCCCGATTTGACTGGCCCTTAGGCAAAGAACGGGTAAAATTCAACATCCAGGTTTCAATCCGTCTAGAAGAAAACTGATTCCCGCTGGTAACTGGTCGAGAGCTAGTAC
Source organism: Dendrocalamus latiflorus (assembly GCA_017311315.1). Classification (NCBI taxonomy): domain Eukaryota; kingdom Viridiplantae; phylum Streptophyta; class Magnoliopsida; order Poales; family Poaceae; genus Dendrocalamus; species Dendrocalamus latiflorus. The sequence continues at coordinate 20,477,772 of CM029671.1, read as the reverse complement.
TATCCCAAAAACTTAACCTTGGTTGAGATTCAATTACTCTAGTACTCACTCTGTTTGGCTCCCATAATTTGGTCCATGAAATCAGAGAATTGGAATTCGATTCCGAGGGTAGAGGTCTTTGGCAGCCACTAGAACTGAAATGGAATGATTATGCCAAAAGCCAATTCCAAGACTCCGGTTGCTACTACTCGACATCGGCGAATCATTTGTTTGGAATCGAGAATCAACCGTATCGAGTTCTCGCGCTACCTGGATTGGGTGGGCTGCATGATTGTGCTTAGGGCTCCTAAAATTCTAATTCCAGAGGACACCCAAACAGGGATTTTCCGATTTAAATCAGCCTGAATCAAGCTCAAATTGTACTAGAAAATGATTTGGAATCCAACTGAAGGAATTAAATTCAATTCACGGGTGCCAAACAGAGTGTAAGTTAGATTTCTAACCTATCTCGGTCTCTTGCTCGGTGAGAGCGTAGAATATTTGAAACAATCACGCAATGAATAGAATGAAGAATCAAAAGTTGCATTTATAGACCATGCCAGATAGGTGAGGAGGCAAGTGTGAAATCATACTAGACAGGTGAGGAGGCAAGTGTGAAACCATGCCATACCTTAAATATGGGACAGGAACCAAACATCTAACATGTTAACCAAGTCGTTCTAACAAGTAACAACCCCCCCCCCCCCCACACACACAATTGAAGCGTCCGCGGAGCGGACGTTCAAACTGGATCGGAACTCGGTAAAAACAGAAGTAGGCAGCCCTTTGGTGAATATGTCGGCGTACTGAGATGATGTCGGAACGTGAAGAACGCAGATATCGCCAAGACCAACTTGTTCCCGGACGAAGTGGATGTCAATCTCAACATGTTTGGTGCGCTGATGTTGCACTAGATTTGTTGAGAGATAGATAGCACTGATATTGTCACAATAGATGAGAGTAGCGCAGCATAGGGGGACTATGAAGTTCCTGAAGAAGTTGGCGTAGTTAGCACATCTCAGCAATAGCATTGGCCACGGCCCGGTACTTAGCCTCTGCACTCGAACGAGAGAAAGTATGTTGCTGCTTGGAGGACTAGGAGATGAGATTATCACCCAGAAACACAGTGTAGCCAAAAGTGGATTTGCACGTGACAGGACAACCAGCCTAGTCAACGTCGGAGTAAACAACCAGATCCGTAGAGGCTGCTCGGTGAAGAAGTAGGCCGTGGTCAATGGTGTCGCAAAGATACCAAAGAATGTGCTTTACGGCGGCGAAGTGCGGCTGTGAGGATCATGTATATGGAGACAAACTTGTTGTACGGCATAGGCAATATCTGGGCAAGTGAAGGTGAGGTACTGCAAAGCACCAGCAAGACTTCGGTAGAATGTCGGATCAGCTACAAAAGTGCCAACAGTAGAGGAGACCTTGGAATGTGTGTCAACAGGGGTGCTGCAAGGCTTGCAAGCGGTCATGCCGACGCGGTCCAGGATGTTGAGAGTATATTGCCATTGTGAGAGGAACATGCTTGCATCACGACAACTGACAAAAACACCCAAGAAATATGATGGAGTGGACCATGATCCTTCATAGCAAAAGCATGCTGGAGGGAGGCAATCACTCGATGAAGCACACTATCCGTAAAAGCAGTCAACACAATGTCATCCACATAAAGTAGTATGTAGACAGTGTCACCACCTCGATGAGACACAAAAAGAGAGGTGTCGAACTTCGCCTCCATGAAACCGAGAGACAGCAAGTAGGTCGCAAAATAGCTGTACCAGGCTCGGGGCGCTTATTTGAGACCATAGAGAGACTTGTTGATGCGGCAAATGTAATCCGGTAAGAGGAATCCACAAATCCAACCGGCTGCAAATAGAAAGCAGTCTTAGAGTGTGCCATGAAGACATGCATTTTTAACATCCAGCTGGTGGATAGACCAATCCCGAGATAGGGCTAGAGAGAGAACTATGCGAACAGTGGCTGGCTTGATGACTGGACTGAAAGTCTCATCAAAATCAACACCAAAACGTTATGTGAAAGCACAAAGAACCCAGCGAGCCTTATAGCAGGCAAAGGCTCCATCTGAATTATACTTATACCAAAAAATCCACTTTCCAGTGACCATATTGGCATTGGATGGTCGTGGAACAAGAATCCATGTGTTATTGGCCTGAAGAGCAGTGTATTCCTCCTCCATGGCGCTACGTCAATTAGGGTCGGTGAGAGCAGCCCGGTATGTGGTCGGGAGAGGAGATAGAGTGGCGACATGAAGGTTCATGCGGGTGAGCGGCTGCCGAAAACCATACTTTCCATTAGTCACCATGGCATGAGTTTTCGACCGGCTGGAGTGGCACAACACCTGAGGGAAGCTACGGTAGAATGACCCCATCGGAAGCTGGTGAGTAAACTGGTAGACTGACAGCGGGAGCACCGTGTGCTTCCACTACCACAGGAGGAGCTGCGGTTGGAGCACTGGGTGCTACCACAGCTGTGGACGAAGTGACGGGCGAGGGGGAGTCCTTGCCAACAGAGGCACTATCGGCCAGCGTCACGTGCATGGGTACAGGTGATCTGGGAACACGCATGACATCAAGAGCCACGGGCGCACTAGGGACACGCACAACCGGTGCCGGGGAGGCAACGCCGTATGGCTCCATGGCTGGTAGGAGCACAAGTGGGCGGGTCACACTAGGAGGAGCACGGGGACCTACAAGACGTGGAGGCCCAATGGACATCGGTGTGTGATCAAACTCCAACAAAAAATCAAGGTTAGTCGGGGAGGGCTGGGTGGTGAGCTCGACAAAGGGGAAAGAGGACTCGTCAAACGTAACATGGTGGGAGATGATGACCTGATTGGAGGAGAGATCAAGGCATCAGTTTCCCTTGTGTTCAGATAGGTAGCTGAGAAACACGTACATGGTGGAGCGAGGAGAAAGCTTGTGAGGAGCGGTGGCAAAAAGGTTCGGGTAACACTTGCAGCTAAAAACTCGAAGGTGAGAGTAGGATGGGGAAACACCAAAGAGCGCAAAAAAGGTGTGAAAAAATTGAGAGTTTTTGTGGGTTAGCAATTGACAAGGTAGGTAGCGGTGTGAAGAACCTCAACCAAGTAAGAGAAAGGGAGGCTGGCCTAAAACATAAGAGACCAGACAATGTTATTAGTGGAACGAATAATGCGTTTGGCCTTACCATTCTGCTGAGAGGTGTATGGACATGACATGCGGAGTGCAACGCCATGGGTGAGGAAAAAGGAGCAAGTGGTGGAGTTGTCAAACTCACTACCATTATCGCACTAAATGTTCTTGATCTTAGCGCCGAACTGAGTAGCAACATAAGAGAAAAGGTACGAGATAGTGGCAAAAGTATCAGATTTCAGTCGTAAAGGAAATGTCCAAAGATAATGCAAGCAATCATCAAGAATAACCAAGTAGTATTTGTAACCGGATACACTGATGACAGGCGATGTCCAAAGGTCACAATGAATCCAATCAAAAATTTTGAGAGCATGAGACTATGAAGTAGCAAAAGTAATACGCACATGGCAACCAAGCAAACATGCATGACAGATAGTATCAGCGGGTTCATTATTGCAAGCAATGGTGGACGCACTAGCAAGGCGAGACAGGGACTCAAGGCCGAGGCGCCTGAGACGACGATGCCACAGGGAGGTAGAGGCGCTGGCGACAAGTGCGCACGAAGGGGAGGCAGATGCCGACAGACACAAGGGGTAGAGTGGTCCTGAGCTATTGCACCTGGCGATTATGTTTCGGGAACGAAGATCCTTTACAGAAAAGCCAGCAGGATCAAACTCAATGGAATAATTGTTGTCAATAGTGAATTGACGAACGGAAACAAGATTCTTGATAAGGTGTGGAGTGACAAGAACATTATTAAGATGAAGAGGGCCAAGACTAGTGGAACCAGTGAAGGTGACGGATAACAAAGACCCGTCACTGATAATAATGGTGGAAGGAGTGAGGGGGATGGGAACGGGAGAGGTTATCGTCATCTGACATCATGTGTGATGTTGCACCAGAGTCCATATACCAGTTGGTGGTTGGTGGGAAAGCAAGAGTCATGGTGTTGAAAGAGTTTGCCAATGATTGCTGATCCCATGGACCAAGACCTGGAAGCGTAGGATCTGGACCGACCCGAGGAGGCCACGACGTGAGCGGTGGGTACGAGAGGGCGGTCAACCAGAGGTGCCGCCCTCGGAGTAACCACCCGCACCTCCACCACTGGGTTGGTGTTACTGCTGTCGTTGCTACGGCGATAATGACTGGATCCGCTCCCACCACCGGTGCCATCGGAGGGAGCGCCCTGGTGCGCACCAGTGGAGTGGTGGCCAGACATGCTGCCGCCGCCCACGAACACCACCACCAGGACCCACATTGCCGGTAGGGGTCATGGTGATGAGGGCTGTAGAGGAAGCGAAGGGATGCGACGACATCATGATTTCTTCGAGTAGTAGATCGGAGTGGGCCTAGATGAACGAGGGGAACAGCTTCTACCACGTCAGCAAGGCCACCATGTATGCAAATTTTGCATTCAGGTCGTGCAGAACAAACAAAATAAGGGTGCGATTGGGCACTGGTTCGTCCAATCACCGAGGGCGTCGGCCATGCTCTTCAGCTTGCTGCAGTAGTCGAAGATGGAGAGGTTGCCCTGGATGAAGTTGCAAAACTCCATGTCCAGGTATAGGGCACACGTCTCCTTGTTGCCGATGAACTGTTGCTCGAGGCCCACCCATACGAGCCGCACCGTGGAGGTAGGAGTCATCACGATCTCGAGGAGTTCGACGGAGATGGTACCGTAAAGCCACGAGAGAATGAGATAATCAATCTGGACCCAGTCGGCGACATCGAGGTAGGTGTCGTCAGAGAGCACGTGGTCGGAGAGGGCGTACTTGCCAAGGGTGACGAGGAAGAGGCCGTGCCATTTGTTGTAGTTTGGAGAGGCGAGGTCAACAATGATAAGGATGAGAGCCTTGATATTAAGAACACCATACATCTAGGCATGGAGGGAAGCAACGGCGGCGGCCTCAGAGAGGGCCAGCGCCCGCGTGGCCTCCTGGTGCATGGCAGCACCCTGCACGCGGTGCGTAGCGGTGGCCTTCTGCTCACGGTGTGTGGCGGCGGTGTCGTCGTCTTCGCCAGCCATGCCAGTGGAATTAGCGGAAGGGTGCAGTCGTAGGAGCGATCGCTTCTGATACCATGAGAGCGTGGAATATTTTGGGCAACAATGCAATGAATAGAATGAAGAACCAAAAGTTACATATATATAGACCATACCAAGTAGGTGAGAAGGCAAGTGTGAAACCATGCTAGATAAGTGAGAAGGCAAGTGTGAAACTATGCCAGGCAGGTAAAAGGGCAAATATGAAACATGTTATGCCTTAAGTATGAATCAAGAACCAAGATATCTAACATATTAACCAAGGCGTTCTAACACTCGGAAATTAAGTGGCACCTTAACTATGACTAAGTACCATCTATATTTCACATAGACACGTCAGATGTTCAATCTCCAATGCAGTAGATTACGGAGGTATAGAGCCTTTTCTCAATAGAACAGAATTCGAAAACATAAGAGCCATCGGTTTCCGGATTCCTCCCCGAGCAGGTGTGCAGTCTGGCCTATAGTAACCTAAGACTTATTAGTATAAAATTTAAATAAGATTAGAGTATAACTTTCTCTTCTAACTTAGGTAGTAATGGTGATCAGCCCTGCACAAATGTCACTGTCCACGAGGCATGGGATTCGACGTGAGAAAACTGAAATCTCAACGTACTATTGACAATGATTTCCGTTTGAATCACAAACATGTACCTTGACCGGCTAATTAAGAACTGGGGTCCAAATGGAACCCTGACAACAATGACCAAACCTAGGTACCAATCTCAGTCATATCCCTGCACATAATCCAGACCTCTGCTGACAAACGCAAGAAATCCCAGCATTGTGGCCAGGAGTCGAGCACTGAGGTTCTGCACACCCGTCCAAACAATGGGCGCGATCAAATTGGCTGATGAACAGTGCCAGAGGCTTATTTGGCACTATTCACAAGTTTCGTCTTTTTCTGAAATTTTGGCTTTTTGTTGAGCTTTTTTCCCGGTTCTTTTTTTCCCGTATTCGTTTGTATTATACGTAATGGGCTAACATATTTTTTTTATTTTTAAATTTAATTATACAAAATAAGCCTCTGTCAGCTACAGTGCTTTTTTCAGCCAGCTACAGTGTTTTCAGCCATAAGCCACGGGCTTTTCAGCCAAAACGATCACCACCAATACCAGCGCATGCACGGCGGCGACACGGACCTCTCACCGAAACGGCAAGGCAACCGCCCGTCTGATTTATCCAACTAAACTCCAAAGCGCAAACCAGCGGCTTAACCACGCCCACAAAACCTACGGCTCCCAGAATTGAATTTGCAGGCAAGGACGCGCCGAAAACCAAACCCCGTAACGCCCCCAAAGTACACCACATCACACCACCGCCACTCCATCCAAGAACAACAAACGACCTGTTCATGTTAACTTTCACGACTGAGCTTTTCTAAAGGATTTTCTCACTTCTCTCGTCTCTATCTCCCTCCAAAGATAAAACAGAGGATCATGAACATGTCACATATTCTAGTCCTCTTACTTTAATCTCGTGTACGTATGTCTCACTCATTTTCCACGCCGCTCGTGCTCTTATTCTAAAAGACACTTCTTTCAGCCACTACTATCCTTTTTCAGCCAAAAATTATTAACTGCAGCCAATATAAACAAGCCCAAAAACTACACCTATATGCATATACTTCTGTCTCTATAAGATATATAGTGACACCGACCGACACAAACGTTACGAGAACACCGATAAACCAACACAACTATGTGTTGTGTTGGTATCAGAGCTTAGACCATAAGCGTCTTACGTGCATATATATGGTCTAGCCATAGCTACTTCGTCGCGCCATGATGGATGGATGCTGAACGGAATGATGGGTCGCGAGGATGAGCGAGCTAGCGAGCGAACGAACGAACGAGCAAGCAACGATCTCCTCTCCACAAAGAGGAAGCGACAGCACCATTTGTCCTATGTATGAAACGTGACCTGTCGAAGGGGGCCAGCCACTAGCCAACTTGCCCTATCTAATTCCAGGGTTCTATGCCTTTGGGCACTGTTGATTTGTGACGGCAACCTCCCATCCTTCTCGTTTGATTTCATTTGTCTTATGGAAAGATCTGTACGCCAATCTAGTCAGTAATCAGTGTCGCTGGGACACATCTTGAATGTGCCATATGTTTCTTGGCAGTTGAAGATTATGATGCAGCAAGAGCACGCACGCACGCGGGCAGAGATGGGGTATTTTCGATTGATACAACACCACAAGCTAAGCTAGGTATGGAAAAATATATATATAGGTAAATAGCACAGAAGGGAAACCCCAGTACATAGATAAACGGATGTATTAGAAAGCTTTCTTCTGAGTTAGTTTCGGCTGACAGATCAAATTCCTATTTCTTACTAGAAGACCCTGCTAGCTTTAACTATGTACTGGTTTGTGCTTAATGGGATATTTCAACAACCAAAACAGGATTAATATATAGCATTAAAAGCTCAACAAGAAGAGTGACAAAAGATCAGAACATAAGCATCTCGTTACTGCTCATAAGTAATGAAAATAGAGGTAAATCAGCAAGGATGATCTTTGCACCCACCAAACCCAACATCTGGGGCCAACAAATTGACCTCTTATCGGCCTTAATGCGTTGCTCTTATGACCAATCATTGCAAATATTTTCATCGAAAAACTATGTTCTTAGCTGCAATTAAGTATAACATCTGGCCTAGATGTTATACCTAGATGTAATCATTTGCAGATATTTGTGAAGCTTGGAACAAAATACTTACAAGATAATTACATCGTCGCCCAGAAAAAAAAAACAAGACACGAAACAGGTTCTGTCCAAAACATATAGCAAGAACACTAGTGAAACATATGCCAAATTGCCAACTCAATGGAAGGACGGACGCTAGCTGATCCCATTCCTAACTGGAGCCCAGCCCGCGAAGGCACCCGGCCCACGCCTTTTTTCCAAGAGGACGCCGAGACGGCGGCGTGGGAAGGAGGAAGAAGCCTCCGTAGAGAAACCAAAACATCCCAAACCCTAGCAGCCTCCTGCTCCTGGTCGATCTCGGCGTACGGCGCGGCGCAGCCTGATCACGGGGATGCGGACCTCGGCCGCTGCTGCCACAGGCCTAGTGTTCCACTTGGAAAATTTGTATTACCCTTATCACTGCCAGTTACAAAGCTAGAATAAAAATAAAGAATGGACCCAAGGACTAAACTAAATTAACATAAACATAGTAAATATATAGTCTTGTGCAATTGAAATTTATACATGAATAAAAGATAAGTATAGCAAGAAAGCAAAAATGCAATGAAGATACCTCACTAATTAAAAGGCATTACAAAAACATATAAATATACGAACCTTTCTTTGCTCGCCAATTGTTCGGCTCCCATTCTCTGCTCAGTTGAGCTCCCTTTCTCTTCTCCCCAGCTGCCGATGGCCCACCCTAGCTACACAGCTCCTCGACATCAGCACGGACAACCTAGGCGGCAACCGATGGGAGCCCACCGCCTTCTCTGCTTGGCCAAACACTTGGCTCCCCCACGGCCGACAACCTACAGCCCGCCCTAGCCCCAAGACTCCTTAGCATTAGCGCGGACACCTCGAGCGATGGCCAGTGGGCGCCCCACCTTCTCTGCTCGGCCACACTGCCTGGGTCCCAACACGGCGCCCCTCCCTGGCTTGGCATCACCCCGCCGCTGACCCTCCTCCACTCCTTAGTGTCGGGATGGGCTATGCCGCTGTCGATCGCTAGGCACCAACTGCAGGCTACTGGACACCATCGCCTAGGGTTTCTTCTTGACAGTTCTTCCTCAACCTCAAGTGTGTTCTGTTGTTCGAATCGGATTGGGGATTAGGGATGGCCAGATGCTTGGATGGGGTAGATTGGTAAGGGAACGTGTGGTGGGGTAGGGTGGATGTGAGTGAGGCCACAGGTGGCCCTTGTGGGCTTCTGCAAGGACCCACGAACCAGTTCCCCAGCTGGCCTTTTTGTTATTCCTCCTTTTTCTACAGCTTGCCCAATGGCCAATGCCCATGGAAGCAAACAGGTAGACGAGCTGCTAAGGGCTAAGGCTGACAAGGGGGGTACCGGTGCCGGTAAAGGGTAGCCTCAAGCCTGATGGAGCCCCATTTTGTGTACATTGTTGAAACCAGATTTATTCCCAATCTGGTTAGAGATTATGATTGGGATTATCTTTGAGTTCATGATAGACTCTGTACCGACTTACACCATCGTAGTGCTCAAAGGTGTTTGTGCCGATTGGAGCCAAATGTTGATATTCAAAACGCTTTTGACTACAACAACACTTAATTGTTATCTTCTGAGTCTCTCCGAGCAGGGTATTGTTCCTGTCTCTGAGCATATTACAGTTCTAGTTTCCTAGTAAGTCTCTATTTCCTTGCCAACTTGGACTCATTTACTTTTTCATCTGGAACTTTTACTCCTAAGGCTATTTATTTTCCCTGTAAGTCTCATGATAGATAGCATGAACAACACAAATTATCTACACATTAATATGGCAATAGCGTTATGTAACTTCCCCTCTATACAGTGATTTCGCCGATTGTATGTCAGTAATTTTTTGCTGCAATGATTTTTCACATTAAATTTTTGTCTTGTGTTCCTGATTATTCTTTATTATTTTATATTTTGCGCATTTTATAAATTTAGATAAGATTTGACTTTTGTATCACGAACCAAAGACTGGAGAGAGGCTGCATCTAAATCCACAGGATTACTACACTAGAGAATAATAACAATCGACTGAGTAATGCACCGAATGTCTAAACACACAGGGTTACAAATTACAGAAGCAATCGATTGATGTGTTTTGATCGATCGCCACCACACTTCAGTCCCTCGTGGCCTATCTGCAACGTGATTGTTGAAGATTGCCGCAGGTGGCTTTAGGCTCCGCATCTATGCTGCAGCTTAGTGCTGGCCAGACCCGTCAATTTCTGAATGTCAAAGTTGCCTTAGTGATTTGATAAACAATGCATGCTTTGATATGACGACGACGATGACGACACATGTAGTAATCTGAAATAATTGTGACGTTAACTTTACTATTCAAATTTTGATCAATACAAAATTTTAAAATATTTAGTTAGGGAAGATGAAAATTGTATAATCCTTCTGTCCCACAATATAAATTCAAACTCACTATACACATAGAGTAAGAAAACACTTGTAAGCATCTAGGCTTTTAATTCGTTGATTATGTGATTTTGGTGATTAATGACCCATAAATCATTAAGACTAACCTTGGCTTGAGTGTGATTACGATAAATTAAGTGAGTTATTCTTTGACTTTCATAGATTCCCATAAGTGCAAATGATGACAAAGCATGTGTTTCATAAAAATTAAGAACTTTGTAGCTAGAAATGATCCAAAGAGCTGTGAATGGATCATTTTGGTTGATAAGTATTTTTGTTTTTGCTTTGGACGTACTATTAAGAGGGTTCAAAGCTAGTTGAACTAGTTACGTTGAGTAACTAATTTGTGGTGCACAATAGGTCTTTCTAGCTCAATTTTAGTTAGAAAATGCCAAAACTCAAGTTGTCATTCAGACGATCTCAAAGCTTAGATCAAAATTTAGCTAATTCAGAAAATCAACAGAGGTAGATTATCCAGGTCATGCATATCATCTATCTAGAGAGAGTGTTTTATGTGTTTTTTATAAACTTACACGGAGGCAGATAATCCAAGTCAACCCGTACCATTAGTCCATAGAGTGTGTTTTTGGTGCCTAGCTATGGTATGTTACACTGAGGCGTATCATCCGACCCAAGACGTGCCATTGAGGCATATCATCTCCATCCCATGACTTTGACTTATGGAACTTTGGTAGTTACTTTTTTAGTGATATATATGCAAAAGGTTATAAATACACAACATCATTAAAATGTTTTTCATTACAAATCAAACAATATCATTTTTGTATTACCTAACTAGAAATTTCAAAAGAAAATATAGGTGGCCAAAGTTTGATCAGTCAAAATCGATGGTGACTCGTATACGCGAACGGAGCTATCTTTCTTCACCGTCTAAACTTGACAAATACATACCAACGATTCCACAATATACACAACACACTAAGTTTTTGACTAGCCAAGGATTGGTTGATTCAGGTTGCTCTAAACATCATTATCATTTTTTGGTAGGGGTAGCCATAATTAAATGTAAATAAGAATTTATGTGTAATGACTTGCAAGCTAGGCTTCCCTAAGCATAACTAGGATGTGTCACAATCAAAATAAAATAAGCATTTCTAGTAATCTATCTGTGACGTAATATGACAGACTATCACCTTTATACCATAATTAAACGCAAATTGAAGACAATTCCAAGAGTGATAGGTTGGTAGATTGACAATTAAAGCAAACGATAAAACGGACGCACAATTCCACATTCTGCTTGGGGCACATGCCCCCTCTCACTAAGAGCAAGTATAATAAAAGGTTGTTAGTAGGTTGTATGCTGAGGTGGAGGAGAGAGAGGAGGAGAGAGAAGAGAGGTGGGTTGTAAGTTTACAGCCAGCTGAAGCACAAGAACCAAGAAACTTTGTGAGAGAAAGGGGTGGGTCATACAGCCTTCAGCTGGCTGTAAACTACTATATGAATGGGCTGATAAGTGGGCTGTAAGTGTCCATACAGCCAGCTGAAGGCTGTATTATTAGCCTTGCTCTAAGAGCATCTCCAAGAGATGCCCAATAAATTCACACCCTAAATCTCTTTTTACAGATCCTAATCACGATATAAGGTCCCAAAATAATCATTCCCTTCAACAGATACCCTAAACCAGAAAAACAGTATTGGGAGCCTAGATCATCCTCTATAAGTAGAGAGCGAGAGCCCATTTTTTGGGTGTGTTCTATTTTTGGGAGTCTATTTGGGAATTTGTTGGAGCTACTTTTTACCCTTTAACTCTAAAATTTAAATATTAAGTGCCATATAGAGTATCTCTTGGAGATGCTCTAATCCAGCATTCTCGTATACCTTTTAACTACTATTTTGTCGAATTATATGCTAGTAAAATATTATTAAAAATATAATGATATGAAAGTATTTTTTCAGATAAATCTAGTAATATCATTTTCACATGATAAATTTAAATTATTTTATATATTAGTAGTCAAAGTTTTAAAAGATTAACTATACGTATTCTAAAATAACCTCTAAAAAGAACATAGCGAGTATCACGGAGGGGGTCTAGGGACCGATACCCTAAGTAGACAATTTAGTAGAGAATTTACATGGTACATTTTTGGCTTTACGACTACACCACAAGTAAAAGAAATTCCGATAACTGCAACTAATGCAAAAGCAATTGGGAGCGTAATTGTTAAAACAATTCTTCTTACAAAGAAGTTGCATCAAATCAAATGGGAAACGTCCAAGTTATAAACATAAACAAATGTAAAGCAAATTCACCTTGGTGCATTTGCTCGTTGATGGAAGATGTAACAACACAGTGCCTAAGAAGAATCAATAAAGCTCGTACCGGTAATTGCAACCGATAGTATATATGGCTAAGCCTCCTAGTTGTTGACATAGCACTGTGACAGTCCAAAGCCAACATATCTTGAACGCACTACACTGATGCATAAATCGTCGGACTCTAGGCATTCTTGTACTGTGCTAAACTTGTTGGTTATCTCCACCACATACTTGGTGATACTTTTAGTAAGTCTGGTGATATCGTTTAACAAGATGAGTGGCTTTACCATACACGATGATCCCATTCAGATGTGCCATCCATCTAGGTTCAACCACATTCTACCAACTAAACATACCCTTCAACCAGCAGTGTATAGCTGTGAGGTAAATTGGCAGGTTTTGGTCGAGTTCTTTTTATTTTATATCTTATGGTTTCTCTCAAATAAACAAACGAGACAGTTTCTTCATTACTGTATCGAAACGGCTTATCGGGACAACCCTTTTAAAGCGGTTTATCGGGATTCAGTTTATTCACATAAGTGTTTACGTAGGGCCAAAAATCATAAGCTGTATCTAAAAAGAATCCACCCTTTATTCTGCTTAGCTGTTGTAGTAGTATCGGATAAGATAAATGATGCAAGAGTGAAGTAATAAGCAAGTAATTGATAATACTTTATTGGAGGGAAGAGGCATGTGAGATGGGGCAATTTATGTACAGCCATCCTCTTTGCAGACACAACATCACGGTGGTTGATCCGTAGCCTCATTCCGATCTCCTCGCTTATCATACGAAGAAAAAAAACTCACTCCTTTTCCACCTGAGAGTACTAACTCCCTTTTGTTTCCTTTTAGATTTTTATTTTATTTTGGTGCCTTGCACACAATGACACAACTATGAGACAGATACGCGACATCAAAGGAACCATAACGGTTCAGGTGATTATTATCGACTATCTATCTCATTGTGTGGCCCAAGCGAGAAGCGGTGCCGCTCCAACTGGGTCTCGACGACTCCATCTGGTAGAAGCGTTGTAGCTACAGTAAGGCGAGACTTCTGCAGTGCTTTAATGCACGTTCCTGCAGCAACAGTTCTGCTTTCTGCTGCACTGGTAAAATACTGTAGCTTTCTTCTGTAGCGTTGGTGCTGTAGCAGCCGATCTCGAGCGTTGTCTTCAGATCGGGCGGTGGGCGTGCATCGCTAATGCACAGCGCCGTGCTTCTCTGCATTGGCCCACTCCATTTTAATACCTGTGGAATGCGTGGGAGCCGGTTCGGTGCAAGTTGCTTTTGTAAGGTTGGCTCTACAGAGGAGGTGCAACTGTGCCAGAAATTTAGGTCTGTGTTTTATAGCTTTTAACTGTAACTTATTAATCTAATAAATAATAATTTACTGAAAGAAATCGAAACTAAAAGTTGGTTGAAACATGGAAAAGAAATAGGCTCTCGGAGCGCATACAACAGGCAGATCCGGTGCATTCCAATCGGGCGAGCACGAGACCGAAAGACAAGCCCCGTCGCGAGCGCGCGCCACAGGCAACTAACTCCGTCCAAGAAGAGGGACGTGGTCATCAACGCGATGCCGGCACGGGCACGCCGCCAATAAGCTTACGTACACACGCAGCTGGTATCAGAGTCTACCAGAAAACGTAGCTTGCCTTGCCGGAACGCTGCCTCGCGACTGACCTGATGGACGGGTCGCGATCGAGGACGAACCAACGAGCACCATCTCTACAAAAGACACGACGAACCAACTAGCCATTAGCCACTACTTGCGGCCGGCCTCGTCTGATTGGCAGTGTCTTTTGACTTCGGGCACTGTCGATTCACAACAGTGACCTCCCATCGATTTCTTGTGATTTCATCAGTCCTGTAGAACTGATTCTATTCTATGTAGCAGATCTCAGTCGTCATTAGTACGGAGTATTACTGGGACATCTCAAACGTGACAGATGTTTCATAATTGTTGGGGATAAACGGAGGTTAGTTTACAGGCACCAGCAGTGCATGGGATTGTCATCTGGGTTATAATATAATTGTAGGTCGCAGATAGACATTTCAATTGACACATAAAACATCACAAGCTATGGCAGGATAGTTCAGGGGATTTTGGGCCAGGGCATGGAATGCACCTCAGGATGAGCACAGGGTGGTCCTCTGCTTCGCCAGCTGCTGGTTCAGCTTGCCGACGAGCTGCCGGTTGCTGCACATGTACTCCTGGAAGGACAACCGCAGGCTCCGGAGCGTGGCCACGTCGCTGCCGTTGGAGGGCGCGTTGAGCAACGTGGAAAAGAGGCTTTTCCAGAGCTCCACGTTCCAGTACCTGTGATCAATGACATGGGATGATGATGAACGGGGAGTCATGTATCCTTCTCATCTTCTGCTTGCTCGAAATGCAGAGCTCGGCAATCTCGCACGCACCTTTTGAACGGCGATTTCGCTCGGTATTGGTAGCCTCCACCGGCCATGGGCGCCTTCTCGGTGCTCATGGGTGCTCCATGCAGCATCATGTGTGCAATGACGCAGAGGCCGTAAGTGTCGGCCTACAAGCAATAAACCCATTTGCCGTATCAGATAGTTTGCTTTGAGTAATGACTAAGAAAGTGGAGTAACTGCGAAAGTTACGGACTTGAAATTTCCAGTTTCTCTCTTCTTGCATCTCGACGCAACTGAACCCTGAGGTTTGGCAGTCCCCGTGAAACTCTGTGCCGGTTGGGAAAAGATTTAGATCAATGCCACGGCCCCAGTCAACAAGGCAGAGCCCCTGGAATGAACATTTCATAATCGTCAGAAAGGGATCCAAAACCCCCTTACCAAGTTACCAAGCGTGTTAGGATGGATATGCTGACCTGATTCTGCTCGGATCTTGTCTCGCTTCTGAAGGCATCTTCCGTGATATCTCCACTTTACAAACCACAAGTGAAACCAAGACACAGATTAGTGGACAGGAGTTGACAAGGGCTACAAATTTAACTGGAAACTTGGAAAAGTAAGTTTTAAGGAATGTGCAATAGACGTCACGTTTACTTTTTTTTTAAAAGAGCTTGTATAATGGATGTATAAGAAAGCTTTCTTCTGATTTAATTTGGGCTGACAGATCAATTTCCTATTTTTTCTTAATAGAAGAACCTGCTTTAAATACGTACTAAGTTTGTGCCTGTGGGATCTTTAAATAACCAAAACAAATGCTCAACAAGAAGAATGACAAAAAAATCAGAACGTAAACATCTCAACAGAAACATGGAGCAACAAAATGTGGATTCCCGTTACTGCTAATTAAGTAATGAAAATAGTAGTAAATCAACAAAGATATTTGTGCCCAAAAACCCAAGATCTGGGACCAACAAATTGACCTCTTGTCGACCTTCTGCTTTGCTCTTTTGAATAACCATTTCAAATATTTTTATCGGAAATTATGTTCTTAGCTGCGATTATGTATAACTTCCGGCCTAGTTGCAATCATTTGCAGATATTTGTGAAGCTTGGAACAAATTATTTACAGGTCATTACCCAGAAAAACAAGACACCAGGATATGACCAAAACATATAGCAAGAAACTGCCTTTCAGAAATAGAATGGCCCAACCTTACAGACTTCATGTTTGAACATTTGCAATTTTGGTACACTTGACATTACAGAAAAAGTAACTGGTTTACCATTGACTAGACACTTAGACAGATACCACTAAAAAATGATGCACAATTGTGGCACAAGAATAATATATGCCATTTTTTATGAAGCAGAATATTTGTCGATCTAATGCAAAATGTCAGTAGTCACTGGATAAATAATTCTGCGTTACCTATATTTCATCTAGAGAACTCCAGAAAACGAGGGAGGTAGCTCCGTCCAGTGTAGAAAGTTGGTTACCTTGGGTAGCAGACAAGCATATTGTCAGGCTTGAAATCACCGTGGATTATGCCAACACTTTGCAGAGTTTCCAGCATGTGCAGCATTTCTATAGTGTAATATATGCATAGAACTTCATCCATATGGCGATCAACAACTAAATGGGCATTTATAACATCCTGCAAAAGATTTGTACAGTATGTCATCACATCTTAGCAACATGGATTAGCTAGAGTTGTAATTCCTGTCAACAACACAGATAATCCAGACATACAAATTGCAGAAGTAGTTTTGCTAGAGCAGGTTCTCAGAAAATTTTTTGATACATATGAAGTAATTACCAGAAGAGTTCCATATGGCAGGTAATCACAAACTAACACACTGACGTCAGCAAAGACATGGACTTCGTGCGCGTAGCCAAAGCTTGGTCTCTGGAAGTAAAATAATTTGTAGTGTTAACATCACTATAATTTTACAACTATGAGTGTCATGGTGTTCTTAAACAGAAATTTTGCACCTCAATATCTGATATACGCATATCAAGCTGGCGATACATGTAAAACTCCCAGGGAAATGCAGGCTTCTGAATCTGCAAACAGGCATTAGAGTTTAACAGCAGAAACAACTGCGAAAGGCAGGTTTCAGTAAGACAATGGAAACATGGTTCACCTTCAAAGCAACCAGATCTTCCGTATTACCATCAACATTGGCTTTGTATACTTTAGCAAAAGCACCAGTCCCAGGAGAACCTTTGATCTGATACTTTCTACCACCTTGATGCAACAAAAGGGGTTGTAATTAAACTTTGTGGTATCAGCGATATGAATGTGACTTTCCAAATCGCAAAAAGAAAGGATGTTTCTGTGAAAATATTATGTACTCATTGTGACTTGAGAGCATTGAAATCACGAAAAGATGGGATATCTCATATCTGTGATGTAGAATGTGTGAGAACTTTGTGCAAGACTGTAAAACAAAATAATTGTAGTTTATACCTAACTCAATGACCTTGTTTCTTAAAGCATTCTGTGAAGAAGTTAAGGGCACCTTTCCTGAGTAGACCTTGTTGCTCTTATGATAGCCCTGTTAAGGATTTGTGTAACCCTCAAAGATGAGAGTCAAGCAAAACACTGGAGTACCATACAGAGTAAATGTAACTTACAGTGAGCTTTTTGAGGTCACGATTAATTTTCTCCAGTAAACTGTTCCTAGTAAAATCGGACCATGGATCTACCACATTAGGCTCCTTCTTTTGTAATTTTGACGGTTTGGGCTACAAGACAAGAAAAAACAAGATTGGAGTGAAGAACAATTAATCATCAACCAGGATGATACATTGAACGACTATATGCATGAAAACAACACTGGGTAAAAGAGTGGACAGTGATGATGACTTCTATATTTGATAATATAGAAGTTAAAAGAAACAAAAAACATACAATATTTTTCATAAATTACTTCACAACCTGTTTGTTTAGACTTAAGACTTTTTGGCTTATAGCTTAAAGCCAACTTTTTGGCTTAAGGATCTTAAAAGCAGTTCATTTTTAAGCCAAACAAGGCTATTTGGCATTCTAGCTTTTTTTGGCTTTTGAGCAATGACTTATAGTTGAAATATCTAAAATACCCTTGTTTTAATGTCAGGGATGAATTCCATTATGATCCAACAATACCAAAGTTCATCGCGGAGGGGATCCCGTGGTAGCGATGGAGATCCAGATAAGACGAACGGGGTCCTAGAGCATCGAACGAGAGGGGAGGACAGGGTCGCTAGCATCGGGCTCAAGGAGGACAGCAGTGCCGAGTGACAGGAGCGACGCGGGGAGCCGGGGATGACAGAGGCACGGGGGAGGAGGACGAGTGAGGGTCGGTGCAGGTGGATGGTGAGCGGGGCCGGCGGAGGAGGACGGCAGTGTCGGGCGTCGTGATAGCTAGATAGATCTCATAGGCAACGGTGGGGATCTGGCGGCGGCGATCGGATAGAGCTCATGGGTGGCCTGGGGAAGACACGTTGGACACAAGGAATACAGCGTCGACGATGACGAGCATAAGGAGGATGACAACAGCTGGATAGATCTTGTAGGTGACGATGGGGATCCAACGGTGGTGGCCTGGGGAAGATGGTGTCAGTGCGGGGAGGAGTACGGCGTCGGCTGCGATGGGCGCGGGGAGGATGACAGCAATCCAATAGATCTCATAGGCGGCGATGGGGATCTGGCGATGG
The DNA here is from genome assembly GCA_017311315.1 of Dendrocalamus latiflorus. Lineage (NCBI taxonomy): Eukaryota > Viridiplantae > Streptophyta > Magnoliopsida > Poales > Poaceae > Dendrocalamus > Dendrocalamus latiflorus. Next base: position 20,459,159 of record CM029671.1, on the reverse strand, counting down.
CGGCTAGACGGAGCTCGCGTGTGGCCTGGGGAAGACGACATCAGGTGCGGGGAGGAGTACAGCGTCGACTGCAATGGGCACTAGGAGGATGATGGCGACCAGATAGATCTCGTAAGCGGTAGCCGGACAGAGCTCGCGAGTGGCCTGGGGAAGACAGCGTTGGGCACGGGGAGGAGTACGGCGTCAGCAGCGACGGGTGTGAGGAGGATGACAGCAGCGGTGAGTGGTTTTGGAGTTTATATGCGATGGCATTTGGTGGGTAATTTATGTGAAGTTGAGTGGCATTTGGTTATCCTAACCAGTAAAAGCCAAAAAAGCACCTCTTGGTTGGCTTTGGGCTTATAATTATAGAGTGGCTTAGGCTTTTTGAAAAGCCCAGTTAAAAAGCTATCCATTTGTTTAGACTTTGGCTTTTTAGCTTTTAAACTGGAGAAAAAGACTAAACAAATAGAATCTAAGTTGTAACATAAACTTCAGATTAATTATCATGGATCTAAGTGTAAATATGTTATGGATGTATAAACCAGTATAGAGCCACAAGTACAAAGTAGATCTCAACATGTTAGCCTCCACCTATATTCGACTCTCAAGTGACAAGCAGACACGCAAACATATAAATGGCTGGTGCAAATTAGACATGGTGAGAGGGGACAAATCACAAGCATAGGAGTGTGCATATCATATTCAATTATCCTATTATTTGCTAACCGTGTTGTGGAAAAAGAAACTGTTTCAATACATAAGAAAAATGATATAAGAAACAGGAACAATCCTTAATGTGCTTGTATGCGATGTAAAGGGTTGCCAGAAATACAAATTAAGTAAAGGGCTAGTTCTGACTTATCTTAGGCTTATCCTATATGCTAGCACACTGGTAATTGGACATATAGCTTATAAGCCAAATCATCAAATAATCCTTAAGGCACTTTGAGTTAACTCAAATAAACAGCTATATATTTCTAAACCCACAAACTACCCCAGAGTTAAGCCCAAGAAAAAAACCGGTTTTCACCCTGGCTTTAGTTTCTATTTGTAGGAAGTATAATGCTCTAAGCTTAAGGTATGCTGAACAAGAGTTATATAATAAAAAAAAACTCGACCTGCAGGGGTACAAGACACCCCCCGGCATTAGCTTAAGAAGAAAGATCCTCTCACAGATCGAGAAAATCCCCGAACCCTTGCCCCACCCTGACACAGCGGCATCAGCCCAAGTGAGAGCGCCTAGGGGAGCTAACGCTCGGCCCAGACGACCTGGGCCCTGACCCTAACGACCAGCGATTGGGCGAGCCTTTCGGCCTGTGCTTTGGCTTATGGGGCAAGCGAGGGGATTTTTTTGCCCCCAGCCTGAGTCGAACCCAGGATCTGGGGGGTGCTACTAGAGCGCTCTACCACTACGATAGAGGCTCGTTCGCAACAAGAGTTATATAATTATACCACTTGTTTGCAAAACAAAGCGTATTGACACTTGCGCCTAATTCAGACCTAATAAAAAACACTTAGTATACCCTATTATCTCTCTTGTACACAGTAAGTGTTCACATGAACTCTACAGAGCAAAAGAACTCGATATGTGTTCGTAGCAAGCTAGTCCATATTCAACTAATTATCACAGACTTGGGAAGTAGTGCATGAACTGATTTAAATTTAATAATTGTACACTTTTCTGGTTGGACAGCTGCTCAGAATGTGTATGCTGTACGGTGCTGAGAACTCCATTGACAAGACATAACTGTCAACCTAGTGACCATAGCTAAAATACTACATGTCTACAACAAAACCACAAACTCCTTAATATGAAGATTACAATTGTGTATGAAATCCGTGAGTTATTTGCCAGACACACAAAAGTGTGATGCTTAATTTATCCATGTCTAGAAATATCTTGATTCCATCATGTTGTCATCATACCTGTCCATCCGCATCTGCTTCTTCTACAATATTCTCCAATTGTTTCAAAAATACCATATGCATCTTCTTCAAATGATCGAGGGGCTCAGCTTTTCTGGTTAAGCCACGGACCATAATATAACATCACATAAACATGACAACCTGAGGTTGTAGGTGCTCAAAAAGAAGTGAGCATATAGGGAAAATATTTTCAAATCATGCTAACCTGGAAATACCAACCCCATACACCTTATCAGCCTCCAGCACTTCCCCCTTAGAAAAGAGAAACAGTGCATATGCTTCATAGAGCAGCGCATGCTCCAAAAACATTCTTTTCTCCTCCAACTGTTTATATACCTTGTTAAAATCACCAATCGCATCCGCCTAAAATAGTAAAAAAGAAAACCGAAGATCAGGAAAATAAGCAAAAGAACAACCCATAGGGGTCACATCAGAATTGACATTTAAAAATCAATCTGTTACATAGAGGATCCAGATCTTCAGGAGGCGGGGGTCAGTGGAGTACTGGTAATCGTCCCCATATTTATCAATGCATTCCGTCACGTAAATCTTGAGCCGGTCAAGGGCTGCTGCGTCAAATGTTGGGCCTGTCCTGAGCTCATCCATGGCCTTGCTGATAGACCTGAATACAAACCCAGAATCTGACATCAGAAAATGGCACACATAGATCATAGAGGCGCAGACCAACAGGCAAGCACCAGTGCAAACACATCAAACTCATATGCACGTAAACTGCTCATGAATACCCAACATATGTATGAAAATTTAGATCCATCTACTCAAATAGGCAAGATAAAACGAAAGGCACCGTATATATGAGTTCATATGTGCATATCGAAAACAATCACACTGCTACACCATTACACCCCCACCATACCCATTTGAAGCCAGAATCGACATATATGTGCGTCCCGATTCAATCACACATTTACAGATGAAAAATTAGAGGCAGAATATCACAGGTGGAGAAGCACAAGCTTAATTAGACGCCCAAGCCGCGCACGCTTAAGCAATTAATGGCAAAACCTCGGATAGAAGCACGCGACTGCGCATAACTAGAGGCGAACTCTCACATACAAACACGCACCGCGCGCACACATCTGAGGCGAAATCGCGCACGCATATACGCAACTAGAAGCAAAATTTCGGGTGCGGAGGTAGATCCGAAGGGTGATTTGGTGCTACCTGAGGTACGGGAGGATGGGATCGGAGGGCGGCGACGCAGCCTCCGGCGAAAACCTAGGCAAGGACCTCTGGAGCAGGACGGAGGAGGCGGCCGCCTCCGTCGCCGCGGACGGCGTGCGGTCGAGCAGGACCATCTCCAGTCGGCGGAAGGTTTATGGATTCCTGCGGCGATCGCCGGATGTGCGAGACGGGGACGAGCTCTCCGCTCTTCTGTAGCCGTGGAGGGGCGCGGGGGTGACGTAGTGGGGAGTGGAGATGGGGAAATTTTGAATTGTTACCGTTGCTTCGGATACTGGGCCTAAATGGGCTTACGTGGGTGAGCCTAAATTCAACGTAAGCATGTGGACATTAATTAGTGCCAAAAAAGATCAAATGGTCCAGAATAATCTTCAATATAATTAGTGCCAAAAGGTTAATTTATTGAATAAACTTCAATATAATCAATGAGCAAAAAATGCCACCCATAGGGCCCACTTGTCAGCGACAAGCGAAACAAGATCAAACGGTCAAGAATAAATCCATTAGGAATCAAGAGAGAGAAAGGGGGCAAGAGAAAGAGAGGAGCAATGGGCTTCTCCCTTTGTGAGTGGGTCGGGCCGCTCATGGGCTGGGCTGGGTGGTGTTCGTGGCAGTCTAGAGAGGCCATGTTTGTGCCGTTTCGGTAGCGACGGTAGCTTGTGCGTTAGCACGAGCGAGACAAATGGATGGAGGCGCTAAGGAAGCAGGCGAGCAAGTTCAAGGAGCAGGTCGCCAAGCAGCAGCAGGTTCCGTAGTATGATTCAGTGTATATTTCTTTATATATACATATACTATCTGCCTATATTATCTGATTTCAATCTAAAATCGTCATGTATCCGTTTCGATGGTACCGTGGGCTGGCCGCATAAAGCTTGGGTGCATTTCTCTCATATTGGGCCATGGGCTGGCCGCATAAAGCTTGGGCTGGTCTCCTCTCGTGTTTGTGGCGCCCTTCCTCCCTCTGGTTCACCACTTGTAGTATCAAACAATTCTGGACAGCAACATGTTCATCTCCATCCTCTTGTGATCCGAACCTCTGGAATATCCTCATCATCCTACCCTTCTTGAAGAAAAGCCATCCTCAACTTTTGATAGCCTGAAATTGTACTAAACAAAGAATACAAGGCATATGCATGCTATATGTATTTGTCAGTTACACTCCTTCCATCTTTCACATTATTATTACTTAGAGGCGTAGTAAATAAAAAGAACAACACATATGCATGGTATATATATGAATCAATTATCGTGTCATTCTCACTGTTTTGCACGAACCAATTAATACTACAACAGCTATAAAATGCATACATGGCAATGTTTTCATTCACATCATGTTTACAGCGGAGCACAGTGCTTAAGGCAAGTGCGAGAAGCAGGTAAGCGTAGTGGACAAAAGTAGACTTTTGATGACAAAACGCTTAGCTTAGTATAGCTCATTTTTTTGCGTTAAGCTCATAAGAAGAGATAGGGTCTTTGTACTAGACCAGTAACGAGAGACTAGAGCTGACTTGGAAAGAGCAACAGTGGTTTCGATTGTAGTGACGGGGAAGATCTTATTCACGGACTTTGCCTTTGTTCTATTTTTTTATTTGAGAAAATCCTCATAAGTGATTTCGAGAGACCAAATCCAACTTTGAACCTTTCGTTTGTTCAAGTGTGGCATGCTGGCTGTCACGGAGCAGACTTCAGCATTCCACCCTCCCAGGTCGCTCAGTCGAATCACCATCCTTCTTTGATCGGGCCTTCTTTTGAGGATTGACTCGGGCTTTTCAACGTATGTATATTAACCTGTCTTGTTTACCTATGCAGTGGTTGTGGACTAGGGGGTAGCTAGCACTGTGATGTCCACTTAGGACGATCCAAATGGAAGGCCTCTGTAAAGGTCAAGTGACACTAGCCCTATACCAAGTGGTAAAACACAAATGGTATGTATTAATCGTGCAATTGTATGGAATGGAAACCCTTTTTATTTAGCGGAAGTGCGATAAGGACAACTTAGGTGGTTCTACTTATCAAAGCAGATAGATCCAAACCCCTTATTTCTTACGACTAAATATCCTGTGTATCACTCTGTGTTTGGACTTTGGAAGACCTCATTGTTGTAGGAATGGCTTTTTTTATAGATCCGAGTGCAAATTCCTTTTAACTAGATTTCCATAGCTTCTTTTCAGAAAAGATGTTAACACAGTGTTATGTTCCTTATGTTCCTTCAAATTATTTTGGTGTATTCCTAGTTTAATTATTGTGATTGTTATATCATAAAATATCCACACTTTGGATATCTCTTGTGCTTGGCCCAATTTAATCGTTGGCTTCTAACAGTTAGGTTGTTCCTTGTTGGCTACGTGTGTCTACCATAATTGACATAAATGCATAAGTTGCCATACCACTATATATGCAAATGACTACTTACATAATTTTTTGCATTGTTGTTGGCATCTTCGGGTTTTCCTTTTCAAGCCTTATCATTAGTTATTTAGAAAAAGAAATATAAATCATGCACTTCTGTTAATTCCTGAAGGAAAATTGATAGTTTGAGGACATAATTAAGGGGCCAAACCAGGTTATCTAACACATCTCTCACTTGAGTAGGACTACTTGTTTTTCCTATCTCTATTCAGGCAGCTAACGGTACTCCTTTGTCTGTTAGCTGTCATGGCACTTTTTTGTCTACTGACTTTTTTGTCCTAATTGTTTTCCATGTTACCCAGTTTACCATGCAGCTTCTCTTGGTGGGTTAGCTCACCGATCTCGGTCGTAGGGTTGGTTTTGACTCTCACACCTGTTTCATTCAGAATCAACAGACGGGGCGATATTTGGGATTGGTCGGTACAATAGGGATCATCAGAGTCTCTACATCCTCGACTGCTTCCACCTTCTGTCCACTTCAGTTGCTTCTATCACCTCTACATTTACCTCCATAGCCACTGATGCTACCACCTCTTGAGCTTTTGTGTAGTGACATCACTGTTTAGGTCACTTGTGTGGGGCTCGCCTTTCTTCATTAGTCCATTAAGGTATTCTTGGACATGTTACTATGTGATGCAACCATGTGTTTGTCAAGGTTGTCAAGGGAGTGAGGGGCGGGCGGGCAGGAGGCAAAACACTGGCGGAGGAGGGAGTGAGGGACTGAGGGAGAGAGGGAGCTGAATAGGCATGGCTGCATGGTCAGAGTGGCTAGCGCACGCACACCTAGCAACACAGCTGTGTGCGCCTCGACACAAATAGGGCATTGAGTTCCATTGCGACGCACTGAGCCACGGAGCATGACCGGCGAGGCCGACTCGTCTAGGCTGAATCTGAGTGGCAAGTACGCGAGTTGGCATCACCATGGACCCAACCCATATCGCGAAGAACCACACGCACGGGTTGGACAGAGGAGGATGTGGGGAGACTAGGGGAAGCAGAGCAGGCACCGGGGTAGTCTATGATCCATTTTGTGGTCACTGGTGTTGCATTCCAACGTCGATGTCATCAAATTAAGCGGTGGTAGTGTAGTTGGAGTAGTAGAGAGAGATGGGAGAGAAACAGAGTAGTCTTAGTGTATGTATTGCGAACAAGATAAGGAGAGAGAGAGAGTAGTGGTATAGTAGTACTGTACATATGCCCGGGGCAACATGGCATGGTCCATCACCTTATTAGACCGTGCTTGGGTTTGAAGCTAAGATTGTGGGCTGGTGGCACAACCTGTTTAGTTAACCAGGTCAACAGGACCGTGCCTAATCTACACGGACCCATCGGGGCCATGCCGAGTGATCCATTTGGCCAAGTCTACACCTCTCTATGCTCCTGTAGTCCTCCTTTACCACCTGTGGCTTATACACTTTTACCTCAGGCTATTCATTCGGTATTTTTGGTAATTTTGGTTCGATGAATATGATATTTTTGGTAAATACAGTATTGTCATTTTGGTAAGTACGATATTTTTAAAAATATGGTTTGGTATTGGTAAATACCAAATTATTTCGGTATGGTATCGATAAATACCATATTTACCAAAGTTGGCATGAATTGTGAAACAATATAACGATATTTTAGCAGGATAACAAACTAACAATGATAGACGACAACAAGAAAACACAATTATAAACTATAGAACCACTAGATGGCAACTAGAATGGAATGAAAGACAAAAACACACGTGCGCAAATAGCAAACAAGTAAACAGTAGTGGGCTAAAAGGGAATGAATGTTGAATTTTTTGTAATTCGGTTTGTTCGGTTTTCAGACGATTTTTCTCCAAAAAACCAAATTACAAAAAACCAGGTTTTTCGCATACCGTATCGAATACCAAATACCAATCAAACCGAGTTAACTGGTACGGTTTAATTTTTCTAGTTTGGTTTGTTTGGCTTGGTATAGTTGTGAACTAAGCCGAGCTTGAGCAAGCTTGAGTTGGCAATCGAGCTTGTAGGTGGGCTCGAGCTCAACTCGGACAAAGCTCGAGTGGGCTCGAGCTCGGTTTGTGTAGGCTTAGTAACACATGACTATCAAGAAACATTCACAAAATTTCAAGTGGTTCACATGAACATAAAAAAGAGGAGGGGTTAGAGGAAGAATTCATACTCAGATCAGTCATCGATCAGTGATGATTGACGAGGAGAAGAGCATCGGCGTTGGCAGGGGGAGAAGGGCATCGGTGTCGGTAGGGGAGACCGAAGAAGGGCGTCGATGGTGGAGGAGCAGCGCGCCGGCACTTGGCGGCGGAGCCGAGGAGGAGGAGGGCGGCGTCGACCGCGTCGTAGCATGCCTGGCTCCATCTGCTCGCATTGTTGCTTGGGCTTGGCGGGTGGGGTCAGGGAATTGGGGTCGCCGCACCAGGTCGCTGTGTCGGGTTGAGGGAGGCCGCGCCAAGTCGAGGGTGGCTAGGCAGGGATGGAGCAGGCCGGAAGGGGATTGGGGTCGTCAGATCTAGGACAGCCGTCGACCGGGTCAAGATCAGAATTACTACCTTGTCGGCCGGAGTTGGGATGGGTGATCATTTGGTGTGGACTCTGGAGCAAAACTCCGTGGAGGGGATAAGGTTGGGAGTTGGGGTGATTTGAATTTGGGCTAAGGCGTGAGGGAAAGAAATACTGGATATTTAGTACTACTAACCAGACTTTAAATGGGCTGTGGGAAAAAAGCCCAATCGAGTTATTCGACCTCGGCTCGTTGAGGCTCATGAGCTTAAAATCAGACTCGAGCTCGGCTCGCTTTGCAATCAAGCCAAACTCGAATCGAGCTAGAGCAAAACGAGCTCAAGCAACTCATAAGCCACGAGCTTTTTTACAACCCTATTGTGAACAGCCCTACTCTTACCGCTCCACTGCCTCTTTATCGGCCTCACAGCCTTAAAACTTAACTGATCCTTGTCTTCATCACTAGCCGGCGGCAAAACCATGCTCAGTAGCAACCTTGCCGCCCTACAACATCCGTTGATCTAACTGACCACTTGGAATCGACGAACCATGAAAGGAAGAAGTCATGATTGGTCGTTACCTCGTCACTTTTGCCGATATCGAAACGGTGCATTTGATTGCAAACGAGCGCATGTCTACCAGGTAGTAAACACCTCATTAATTAAATACAATAAGCAATTGGAAAGGATTTGCACCAAATAAAAGTTAAAAAGAAGTCCAAACATATGGAGACTTCTTCTACACACTGTTTTTCAGGCAGAATAATATCTCGTGATGGACTAACCCATCCTATATGAGTTGATCCTAGATGATTCCACATTTGATGGGATAATGTACATACTTTCTCGACTAGAGATATTAGATGACATCTAGCTTTCTCTCGTCACAAATTCTTGTTAACTATGAGAACCATAAAAATAGTTTTATAAATCTGTCCTGAGAAATACCATAACTTATACTTGTAAAATTTATAAAATTGCTTCCTGTTACAGAGAGGCTTCGCCGTAATCTTTCCTCGCCATTCCACCCATATGACTCCTACATGCTATAGTTCTTTTCATATATTAGACAAAAATGAGCAGGGGAAAAACGAAATGGTGTTAACATTTGAGTTTATTGGGATCATGTGTGAGCCCCCAATTCAAAATGTTTGTTCATTGTAAAAGTCAAGAGTGTAGTTATTGTATTGTTTTCACTCACCCCTACTTTTGGAATAGATTAAGTGGTTATAATATATTATTTAATAAAGGTAAGTGTGATCATTTTTTATTAACGTTGTTTACTTGACTCTAGCACCATAGTGCTTCTGTTATTTATAATATCTATATGTATATATATATATATATTCAACGAAGTGAAAGCGTAGCAACTTGTGAATGGGATAAGTGTTTCGTTCGTTCGTGGAGGGGTATATGTGGCGGAAACCCTCGTGCAGATTGCCTCCCCTCCGACTGCGCACTCCCACCCCTCACGGAATGGGGCTTCCCTGTCCTTCACTCCCTATTCCCTCAATCTAGACCACTCATTAATGATCCAATGGCCAGTTTTTTTATATTTTCACCATTTGCCTATCCATCATAAATAATAACAAAAATACAGGAAAAAAATTTATTTTTTTCTGTATTTTTAATTATAATTTTTGTACAGAAAAAAATAAAATTATAATAAAAATACAGAAAAAAGAAAATAGGGAAAATATAAAAAAAACTGGTCATTGGATTCTTAGTGAGTGGTCTAGATTGAGGGAATAGGGAGGGGAATAGGGAGTAAGGGGACAGGAAGCCCATCCCCCCTCACGCACCCTCTCTTCGCGGCGACGCGGCCGCTCTCTTGCCGCCGCCCCGAGCCCGAACCCTAAGTAGCCGAGCTTCCTCGCTGCCGCGGCGGCCGCCTCCTGCGTACCCCCGAGCTGCGGATCCGAGTCGAAGCAGTGCTGTTCCTCGTCTCCGAGCTCCGAGGGCGCCCTTCGCTTTCCCCGCGACCATGGAGGTAATAGGGATGCAAACTTGAGCTAATCCCTGAGAAAATTAGTTGTGTCCTTTTTGAGCTCTATGCGTTTGTGTTTGTGCTGAGTGTGTGCTTGTGCTAACGCTGAGGCTGCTCTTGCTGTCGCTTGTCTTCCAGGGGGACGGGAAGATTGACCTGGACACGACGATGACTACCCTGGGGCCGGAGGATGACACGGCGCAGGGGCTGATCGTGCCGAACAGGGATAGGGTCATGTACCGGCCTCCGCCGGGGAAGTCCGCTCTAGGTATGATGCCTGTGTATATAGGACGTGCATTTCCTGAATGATTAACTCTTCCTGAATTTTAGGTGAATCTCTAGAGTTGTTTGGTAGTTAAATTCTGCATGACTAGTGAGGTGTAGACTTGATGAATTGATCCCAGTTTGAATTTAAGGCGTGCGTCCATGTCTGGAAATCTAGAATTTTGAGTGAGCTGATTGCCTAATTCGGAGTCTGTGCTTTGGCAGGCTTGGATCTTCTCGCACACAGGAAACGAGAAGCTGAAGGTGGCAATGCATTTAAGCCGCCTCCTCAGAAGGTAGTGGCAGCTGCTAGTTCTCTCGATGAAGATGAGAAACTCGGATCTGCGGAAAATGATTCTAAGAGCCTGTCCAGTGGCAATCGTGGTAGTGTGTCTCGCCGATACCGAGGAACCAATTCCGATGAGAAAACATCTTTGAAAGGTACTTCTTCTTCTGCGGACCATATACACAGCTGTTGTATAAAATAGCTAATACATATAGTCTTGTAGTATTATGGCTGTATGCTGACGATTAATTTGCACTGATATTTTCCTTATTTGTCAGTCATAACTAAAACTTCCTCTTCATTTTCAGAACCTACGGTCACTGGTGTGGATGACAGAGGACCTGCACCCAGCCATCGAGATGAATCCCATAGGCAAGAGGTCAGTAATTACATTGAACCTGCAGTCCCACCTGCTTGCTTTGGTGACTATACTAAGAATTTCATTAATTTTTGTGTTCACCTTACTAACCGAGTCACAATTCTCTGCCTGTTGTTTTGCAGACCTATATCTCTAGAAGTTCTCAAGGCTCCCATCCTCATAGCACTCCTCATAAGTATGATTACTATGATGATAGAGGATCCCGCGACAAACGTGGTGAACATGAGAGATCTGCATCCATTGGCTATAGTAGCAATGGAAAGCGAGGATACCGTGATGATAGAGAATCTCATAGTAGCAGTGGAAATCGAGGATACCCTGATGAGAGGGAATCTCATAGTAGGCGTAATGAACGTGAGAGGTCTACGTCCACTGACTACACAAACAAGAGAAATCGGCATGAGCAAAGCTCGAGAAGCTCAAGAACACCTGGTATTTTGTTTGTTTAGTATTCTTTTTTTATGTTTTAACCTGACTGGCTTAACACTTCAAATGATAAGACTATGGTTGCAAATTTTAGCAAGATCCGATTGGGACAGTGGGCGATGGGAATGGGAAGATACACCTCGTCGGGAGTACCGTGATGATCGCCCTGGCTCCCAAAGGCAACAAATGCGATCTCCTATGCTTGCTGCTGCATCCCCTGATGCACGCTTGGTGTCTCCTTGGCTAGGTGGGAGTACACCGCGTTTTGCAGGTAAAGAATGTTCAGCCTGATTTTCTGTGATATTTGCACTTTCTTCTATGGAGTAAATATATTTTCTTTACATGTCAGTGACCTGACTAAGTTAATCATGTTCTTTAATTCTCTTAAATGGCCAGCATCCCCATGGGATAATGTATCTCCTTCACCTGCCCCTGTTCGCGCTTCTGGTTCCTCAAAAGGGTCTTCGTATTCACGTTCTAGTGAAAGAACCCACCGGCCTACCTTCTTGTCAACATCTGTTTCCAATGTGAGTCATTTTTTCACAACATGCTTTTATACTTTCAAAAAATCTTTATACTTTCAAAAAATCAGGTATGTTTTGTTTGTTCATTTCACTTATGTTGTGAACTGTTTAATGTTGAACCTTCTGGGATGCCAAGTTAGAAGCGGTGACACTGTTAGTAATCTAGTTCAACCGTTTAGACCAAGGTGCATTACACAATGAGTAATCAAGCATATGCTTTTGTTCAGATTTTAAATTTCGTCTGTTGTGTATTTGTGTTTTGATAATGATTATATATTGCTAAATGTTTCTAATGGGAGGGTATAGCTGATAGATTTATTTCTACTTCTTTTGACTGAACATGTGCACTAATGGCCCTCTTTTTTGTGTTGCATCTTTCTCTTTATGGTAAGTAGGTTGATATATACTCAAATGTTGTTACTGTGATCAGATTGTGCAGTCACGAGTTAGATTTGTCACTGTTGTGGCTATCTCATTCAATAGTTGCATTAATAATACTACCTAAAGAGTTTCTTAATGATATAACAGCTGGACTACTTGTTCTCATTTTAGGAATCAATCTTTATGTTTATGTATAGTAAATAAAAAACTGTAGATTTTGGTTGAGTCCGAGTTTAGTATTTACTGACAGCTACCTGGTGAGGTGCAAAAGTCAAGATTTCATGCTATTTTGAATCACTTTATAGGTTCTTATAAGTTCCCTCTCGTTTTTTCCCCTGCAATACGTGGTCCTCATGAACTATAACCACTACCCTGTTATCCCAGGACATTGAAGCTGATGGAAGCCCCTCAACTGCTGATAGGAATTATGAGATTACTGAAGAACTGATGCAAGAAATGGACTATAATGCCGATCGTGCATGGTACTTTTCCTTCCTCGTAAAACTTGCTTAGTTTCTGACTTTCTGTATTACGAAAGGGAAATGATAGAGGTGCTGTCTGATACAAGAATTGGTATTACAAACGAGTGATAAGCATTAAGCAAAAACTTTTCTGCTATTGCATAATGGAAGCGTGTGCCAGCTACTTAGCTTCCTTTATTTTGTATGAAATGCTGGGCTAAAAGATGGTAATGACATCCGGAATAAATTGACAGTGTTGTATATGTATACTCAAATCCTGAGTGTGAATATATTCTACTTGTATTTGGTACACATTTACTCCAATAATGTTTTACTTATGAGTTATTATCTCATGGTACATTCTGTTCGGTAGGTTTTAGTGTAGAGAGATGAATATGGTGACTCAGCATTATCTTATCATCACAGAACACCAATTTTAATTAGCCATTCTTCTAACCTTTACAAATTCTTCAGGTATGACTGTGAAGAACACAACACCATGTTTGATGGTGATAATTCTATGTATCTTGGAGATGATAGTTCCTACAAAAAGAAGGAAGCAGAATTGCCAAAGAAGCTGGTAAGTTCCTTGCATGTTTACCTATATCATGCTTCCAAGTACATCATCCTAACCCTCACTAATTATTTGTTAAGAGTAGGGCTTTTTATTGCAACTACAAAGAACTATGATACTGTAAGAGTTGATGATAAATGATAAATCAAGAATCATGGTTGTGGTGTAAGACTGAATGTAGGGCTAAATACTTTATCTTCCGGCAAGAGTATGGTCTGTTAAGGTGTCAGGTATTTTGGGTTCAGAATTCAGGTTTCCTGTAACCAGCTGTAACCACCTGATAGTTTATACTCAGATGTGTCAAGGTGCATCGTAAGAAGTCAAATAGGGCATGCAAAATACAACCACATTAGATGTATGCGTTATCGGCCTTGGTCATATATTGTCTATCAGCTGACAATCTATGGATTTTTCTCAACAAAGTTCCTGAATTGATGTGCTGTACATCATGAAGAGTGCATCACCACGAGGAATTGTATTCATCTTATTATATAATTCATGTAACTGTTTTCAAGATGGTCAAACTGTGTATGGAAGACACTACTGCAGATATTAGGATGCTAATTCAAGAATGATCAAATATTTCAATTACTTGACAGTAAAGATAGCAGTTTTGCAATCATTTTTCATAGCTTTAACTTGTACAGTATATTTATATTTTGGTTATGTTAACTATTTTTATTGGTTGCAGACTCGTAAAGATGGTAGCCTGATGACCCTTGCTCAGAGCAAAAAGTTATCACAGATGACTGCTGATAACGCTCAGTGGGAGGACAGACAATTGTTGAGATCTGGAGCTGTTAAAGGAACAGAGGTGCAGACAGAATTTGATGATGAGGATGAGCGGAAAGTGATACTTCTTGTTCATGGTGCGTCATTTGCCTACCACAACTTCTTTTTATTGATGTTCTGCTTGCAGTTTTATAGTTGTGATTAGACAAGCTTCACACCAAACATTTTGAAATCATCCCTGTTTCTAATGTAACTAGCGGAATTGCCCATGCAATTGTGTGGCAAAAATATCACGACACAGCTGTCCTTGTTAAACAGCGCAGTGCCTATGATTGAAAATACAATTGTATCTGTTATACAACTCTAATATCTGTATATGATGAATCCACACCATTATAAGCTGGTTCTACTAAAATAAGTGGTGTGTTTTTCTCTTTTTTTTTCTCTCAATTAATGAGATAATTTCTAGGTTTTTTCTTTTTTTTTTTATTTTAGGTGGTTGTGGGATTTTTTTGTCCCGAAAACGAATGTGGTACCCTTGAATCTTACCAGTTGTTTGTATTTATATAGATAGGGTTTCAAGGGATATTCAACATTACTACTCTGTCCCGCAATATAAGTTCACTATCTTGGGAAGCGTCGTCCGACAATATAAGTCTATTGAGGGGATCAAAGTCGCAGTTATTGCAATATTTTCACTCTATTTCCCTACTTTAGTGCCGAAAAATGGATGGGCAGTTGTAGTATATTATTTAATTGAGGTGTGTATGGTCCAATGACATTAACATTTTTATTAGGTTTGGTGTCTCCTTTGGTATCTTGGGATGGAATACTTGTGAAGTAATGGAAGCATTTAATTTGTTGGTACTGTAGGATCGGTATGGCGAGTCAGAGGGGAGAAGGGTGAATGACTTGTTCAAAATCTTTCCCCTGTATTAACAATCCAATGCAGCGGAAACACAAACTCACAAGCTCACCAAAGCCAAGAGCTAAAGATTATAAAGATTGCCCGAGACCATCGTTCCAAAAGCGGCCTAGGTGGCCACTGAGGCGACGCGTAGGCAGTGGGCGGCAGCTGGTTGCTGCGCCTTGGTCCCTCGGCGGGAGGCTGGGCGGTCAAAGGCGGTCAAAGGTGGGCGCGGCGCGGCGCCTAGGTAGCCGCTGAGGACGCCTAGGTGTGCGTATTCGGTGAGATAAAGAAGGGGAGGAAATGTTATTTCATAACAGAGGCGCAAAAGCTAGGGTTGCGACTTGCGAAAGAATTATAGAGTCGCCTTCGCCTCCAGGGATTCCCACGCGTCGGTGCCGTCGAACCGTCGGATTTGGCTGAGCTTCTCCCTCCGCCTCGCCGTATTTGGCCGAGCTTCTCCCTCTGCCTTGCGTCCTCGCCAGATTTGGCTGAGATTCTCCCTTCACCTCGTCGTATTATCCCAGGTGTGTAGTGTGTTCCTCCTCTCTGCCTCCGCCTCCCCTCCCCTTCGCCGATCTTCTTGCTTGCTCGACCGATGGCGTGACTAAGGGCTGAGGAGAAGGGAGATCGGCTAGCACGACTCAGTCACTCAGGAGAAGGAAGATCGGCCGATGGCGTGACTGAGGAGACCGAGAGGGGACTCAGGGGAGATGCCGACTGAGATGCTCGGCGTGCGCGATTGTGGAAGTGTAAGTGGGTAGTGGGGCGATCAGCGATCCGGCGATGCCGACTGAGGAGATCGATGACCGGCTACTGGCTGAGGAGGCTAGGTTGTGGCCGAGTGCACGGGGAGGAAGAGGAGGGGAGGGGAGACTGTTTGTGGCCGAGCCGCCGAGGCCGACTGTGTCGGTGTCGGTGATATGCTTTGCAGCTGAGCAAAGCATATTAATGCTTTAAGTTATTAAGTGATTAAGTAATTATTGGTTAAATAATTATTCAAACTGCTAACAATTTCCTATTTAAGTCATTAAGTAATACTGATAATTGAAATAATTGATGGAAAGGTGAAGGGAAGACTTGATTCTCTATTGCATTTAACTGCATACCTATAGAATCCATCATAAAGCATTTACATCAAGAATTTATATCAAGTGACGAAGTGTCCATCATCATCTATCGAATCTACAAAATTACAAGTTATTCCAAGAAACAATATTCTTCCTCTAAACATCACATATGTCTTGATATTGCCTGTAGTGCACCATGCCAAAGTTGGCCGCCTAGGCCCCACCTAGTCCCCGTCTAGGTGGCCTAGGCGCTAGGCCATTGCTTGCCGCCCGCCTAGCGCCTACTTGAACATTGCCCGAGACAATTGTGTTTAGTTGGTCTGACGCTAGGACACTGGTCTAACCGAGATTGGTCGGTCTAACCGCTCAGGTCACGACGGTATGATCACTCGCCGAGGCAAAGTATAGAAATAGCACTACACACGATCCAAGAAAAAGGTTAACTTCTAAACCACTAATCCAAACGTAGTGAAATTTGACACACGTTCTCCCTAGGATGTCAGGAACCTGTTCCAATTATGGATCGTGAAGACCAGTGCCAAAGTCCCGATCTTTATCCAAAATAAGAAAGGTTGCACCAAAACCGGTTAAAAGAGGGAAATCTTGATCTACTCTTACTCGTGAGTCCTTGATGATCTAGATGATCTTGGATGGGTTCTCACATATCATAGCAAGTTAGATCACAGCACAAACTTAAGCCAAATCGCTCACAAGATCAAACCCTAAAACCAGCTCTTGAGGAAAACAGGCAATTACAAGAGCTTTCCCTGGAATGTACCTAATGAATGAGATCTAATCTTCAAGAGATATTTCTATCTCTTATACGTCCTTGGCATCAAGGGAGATTAGGAGATGAAATCCAACAAAAAAAACCAAGCAATTAAAAGCACAAGAAAGAATCCATAGCACAACTCATTTAGACAAAGGCCCCGCTCCAAACGGCTTTAGCTTTTGGCTTATTTAAGCCAGAAGCCACTTGGAACACATCGGTTTCTAGTTTCGGTTTATTTTGGCTTTTTTTTGCTTTTCTTTTTTCTCCTTATCCCTTTGCATTGTCCGTGACGATATAATTGTTTTTTCATTATTCTTTTTTCATTTTTCTTTTAATTGAATAACTCAAAAAAGCTAACAACCGCTACATTGCAATTTCAGTCAAAAACCAACAGCCAAAACCTTAAGCTCTTTGGAGCTGCCCCAAAATTTGGATGTTCATTTCACTTGGAGAGGAATGTTTTACAACCACTTCTCATGGAGGACAGAGCTCTAACCCTAGAGCACACAGACACATCTGCAACACAAGGAAACCCTAATCTACAAACCCTTAGAATCCTCTTTACTCTCTCAACTCGTACAAGGGTTTATATAGTGGAGGCTCCTCACCTATCACCAAACCTTACCCTGCACACCCTTAGTGGATAACACCACTACAAATGGGGAAACTAGGTAACCCACACACAAATAGGTTTTACACTTACACACTTGTACGCTTTTCAAAGCACAACTTATATATAGCTCCGATAGCCCAATATGGCACTCCATTCTCCAAACGTGGCCTAAACCAATTAGGCCACCGCCACGATGTTGCAAACCGCATCTTTAACTGGTACTGGACAATTTCCTCAATTGGCACCCACCAGACTCCACGGTGCCTTCTCAAAGCAACCTCCACACGAAGATGTGATGCCCAATGATTTTTCAAGATCGTACGCCTCCTCCAGAGGACCATCACCACTTGAAACACCTCAAGCCCTATGGCACACCACACCACACCACACCACAGTCCGTGATGCTTAATTACTTACTGCAAAGATGGTATGCCTGTTTCGAGGACCGTTACCATTTGAAACGCACAAGTCCAATTGGTGTACCATATGCAGACATTTGCATCCTCACGATCTTTGTCTTTTCCCGTGCTTCTCCGCTTGAGATGACTCCACCCGGATTTGCGCAATATGCTATGGCCTCAGGACATCTTCTCTAGCCTTGGTCTTGCCATTGACTGCAACAATCACCAAGTATCCTGCACATCAAAGACCAAGCAACCTTTCCAAGCACAAATGACATACATTTGATTCTCATTAGTAAAATAACACATGCATGGACTCATTCCATGACACACTCTCACATGCATGGACTCCCGCTTAGGTTGCCTAGATACGGACACGTGATACCACAATACGCCATTTCTCCAAAAACACCGATATAGTGATACGTATGTATATATGATATAAAATTAAAAATACAGAAATGACTGCTTTCTTATAAGAAAATTGGTAGACCAACCAAATCACATCGTAACCAATCAGCCTGCCAACAAAGAGCAACCCACCAGCCCACTTGTACAAAACAATGCACCAACATACCAGCCCACCACAGCCAACGACTTAGGGTTACCTATCTCGATCTCTCTATTACTATTTGCAACCGCCACCCCACACTAATCCCATCTCTCTCTCTCCCTCGCTCTCCTTTCTCAACGAGGTCAGAGAAATAAAGAGAAGAGAGTGAAAAGAGGGGAGACGCGAGCAAACCGGGAGGAGGTGGTGACGAGCCAATGATGCCCACCAAGCGGCGACATCTGGAGACTAGGGCTCTCTTCCTCCATCTCCCCTCTCCAAATCTAGTCGATGCATCTGGGGACTAGGGGGAATGGGAGCGATGGTGGCCGATGAGTGCAGGGTAGTAGTAGCGGTTTGGGTAGGGGAGCAAGGAAGTGGTGTCAAGGTGAGAGGAATTGCATGTGCCTGCGGGAATAGAACGAGCAAACAAATGGTTTCGTAACGAGTGGATAAGAGATAAGGGTTGAGAGGTATCGGGAAAGTATACACTAAGTGTAGAAGATTAGTATTTGGGGCAATTGGCCACACCTCAATGGGAGGGGGCGCCTTCTGTTATATAGGGCCGGTTGGCCTGCTGTACAAGGCAAGGATAATTCCCCTGATTTACATCTGCTATCTATAGCAGCTAGGATATCCACAGACTATCTATAGTAACTAATCCCTGATTTACATCTGCTATCTATAGCAGCTAGGATATCCACAGACGGCATATTCTATTGCCTAACACCCGCCCGCAGTCGCAGCGGGAGGCTCCCGGACGCAAAGGCTGGATCGAAATTCTCGAAAGAGTGCTGTCGGAAGCCCTTTAGTCATGATGTCGGCGAACTGTTGAGAGGAGGGCACATGGAGAACCCGAATCTCACCAAGGGCCACCTTTTCGCGGACGAAGTGAATGTCGATCTCGATGTGCTTCGTTCGCTTGTGGTGGACGGGGTTGGTCGTCATGTAGACGGCGCTGACGTTGTCGCAGAAGACAACAGTGGCGGAGGGCAGCTGGATGTGGAGCTCCTGGAGTAACTGTCGAAGCCAGCAGCACTCAGCCACAACGTGAGCCACAGCCCGATACTCTGCCTCGGCGCTGGAGCGGGACACCGTGGTCTGACGCTTGGAGGACCAGGAAACCAGATTGTCGCCGAGATAGACGCAGAAGCCGAAGGTGGATCGTCGAGAGTCTGGGCAGCCTGCCCAGTCAGCGTCAGAGTAGGCAGTCAGTTTGTCGACAGACCCGGTGCCAATGTGAAGACCCGAGGAGAGAGTCCCCTGGACGAAGCGTAGGATGCGCTTGATGAGCGCACGGTGAGGTTCGCGTGGGGTGTGCATGAAGAGGCACACCTGCTGAACAGCATATGCCAGATCAGGACGAGTCAGCGTCAGGTACTGGAGAGCTCCCGCCAAGCTCCTGTACTCAGATGCGTCCGTCGCTGACAGTAGATCCCCGTCGGTCGCGGATAGCTTGGCGTGAGTGTCAACAGGTGTCGATGTCGGATGACACTCAGCCATGCCCGCGCGCTGAAGAAGCTCGACGGCGTACTGTCGCTGGGAGAGGAAGAGACCATCTGAGGAGCGCGTGACAGCGATGCCGAGGAAGTGGTGAAGAGCGCCAAGATCCGTCATGGCGAACTCAGAGCTCAGCCGAGTCATGATGTGCTGCAGGAGGGCCGAGGACGAGGCGGTGAGAACGATGTCGTCGACGTATAGCAGTAAGTAGGCGAGACTCGGCCCCTCTCGTAAAATGAAAAGGGACGTGTCGGAGGTGGAGGCGACGAAGCCGAGCTTCCGGACGAAGGTGGCGAAGCGCTGGTACCAGGCCCGCGGAGCCTGCTTCAGTCCATACAAGGACTTCTGCAGACGGCAGATATGATCGGGGGCACCAGGGTCGATGAATCCTGGCGGCTGCTGGCAGTAGACGGTCTCCTCGAGGTGGCCGTGAAGAAAGGCGTTCTTCACGTCCAGCTGGTGAATGGGCCAGGCGCGGGACGCGGCGATGCTGAGTACAGATCGAATGGTGGCCGGTTTGACAACCGGGCTGAAGGTCTCGTCGTAGTCGACGCCCTCGCGCTGGGAGAAGCCGCGGACAACCCAGCGAGCCTTGTGGCGGGCGAGGGACCCATCGGCATGAAACTTGTGCCGGAAGATCCACTTCCCCGTCACGATGTTGGCTCCAGGGGGCCGCGGAACGAGCTGCCAGGAGTTGTTGTCGACGAGGGCCTGGTACTCATCCATCATCGCGGCGCGCCAGTTGGCGTCGGCCAGCGCACTGCGGTAGTTCGTCGGAACCGGCGACGGTGAGGATGATGTCGTGGCCGCCAGTCCTTCATAGCTGATGCGAGGAATGGCACCCGTCATGGTGCGAGTGGCGCGTGGCGGCGGTGGCGGTGATGGAACGGGAGATGCCGCCGGTGCCGGTGTGGGCGCCGTAGGTGGCGCCGGGGCGTCAGGAGCCACAGGGGCTGCTGGGGCAGCTGCCGGCTCGGACGTAGACGCCGTATGGGAGCGGCGGACGTAGACTCGTGGGAAGGGGACCACGCTGGGTCCAGGCGGGGGCACGGGACCACGCCCGCCCGGTGTCGAAGAAGGCGATCCGTGTGAGGCCGCAGCATCTGAAGGCGGCTGCTCAACATCCGAGTGGGATGGAGCAACCACGAGCGTCGAGGATGAAATCCCACCTGCAACAACAGTAGGACAAGGCACCGAAACCATATCGTCGTCGAGGAGAAAATCTAGGGAAGCGGAGGAGGGTGAGGCGGCTGAGGTGGCTGCAAAGGGAAAGTTGGTCTCGTCGAATGTAACATGGCGAGAGATGATGATGCGACGGGTCGATAGGTCAAGGCAGCGGTAACCTTTGTGCGAGGGGGGATATCCTAGGAAGACGCATGCCGTGGAGCGAGGGGCGAGCTTATGTTTGGAGGTTGCTTGCATGTTGGGGTAACAGAGGCACCCAAAAACACGCAGATGGCTATAGGTTGGCGGCTGGTTATGCAGACGAGTGTAGGGAATTTCATGCTGAATGGAGGAGGATGGGCGCCTATTATGGAGGTAGCAGGCTGTCATGAGCCCCTCGGCCCAATATGTGGGCGGCAGGGAGGCATGGAGGAGCATGGTACGAATGGAATTGTTGAGTGTGCGGATGATGCGTTCAGCCTTGCCATTTTGGGATGATGTGTAGGGGCAGGAGAGGCGAAGGTGAGTACCTTGAGCAGCGAGGAATTTGATGTTGGCGGTGTTTACGAATTCAGTGCCGTTATCAGCCTGAAAACATTTGACGGGGAGGCTGAATTGTGTTTTGGCAAAGGCAGCAAGCTCAACTAAGTGTTGGTGAACGTCAGATTTGTTTCGGAGCGGAAAAACCCAACAGTAGTGAGTGAAATCATCCAAACAGACCAAGTAATATGAAAAACCAGACAGACTATTGATGGGGGAAGTCCATACATCACAATGAACAAGTGCAAAAGGTGCATCAGTTATGGAATGCGAAGAACTGAAGGGTAGACGCGTATGCTTGCCCATCTGACATGAGTGGCATAGCGAGTGGTCTACTTTATTGCAAGAAACAGCACGAAGTTTGTTGAGACGTTCTAAGGTGGCGGGGGCTGGATGACCGAGACGTTGATGCCACAGAGTCGACGAAGCAGCCAGGAGAGCATGAGGTGGGGCGCCAGGTGTAGAGGCAGGCATGGTGTATAGGTCCCCGTCGCAGTTACAACGGAGAATCACGCATCCCGTCCTGAGATCCTTAACAGAAAAACCATGGGCGTCAAATTCAAAGGAACAACTATTGTCGCGAGTGAATTGGCGAACGGATAACAGGTTGCGGACTATGGATGGTGCGACAAGAATATTATTAAGAGCGAAATTTGTTGTAGGTGTAGGAAGGATGGAATGACCTCTAGACGTGACAGGAATACTAGTGCCATTACCTACTGTTATTGAGGAGATGGAAGAGGGAAAGCGTTGGGTAAGCATACCATCCGAGGACGTCATGTGCGTAGAGGCGCCGGAGTCAACGACCCAGGGCGAGTTGCCCTGCAGTTGCATGTTCTGCAGGGCAGCGATGAGGCCGGCTGCATCCCAGGTGCTGGTGGAGGTGGTGGAGCCGCTGGAGGACGCCTGAAGTGGAGCGCAGGCGGTGTGGGCCTGTGTAGGGATGAAAACGGATCGGATACGGACGGATATTGCTCATCCCGTATCCTTTTCCATATTTTTTGTCGGAGTCGGAGTCGGATACGGATAGTGCCGGATACGAATACGAATGCGGATATTCTCGGTCACGAATACGGATCGAATACATGCCGCTCCGGATACGGTTAGTCTCGATCACGAATATTTAGTCGGATAATGCGCGGAAGCAATTTTTACATTATAACAGAGACAAATTAAGCAACTAGTAAATTCTAACTAGCAAGGTAGCAACTAGCAAGTAAATTGTAGAGGCTAGTTAAACAAATAGTAGTCTAGTAGCTAACTAGCTACATGCAACATAGTTCAAAAGTACGAATTGCTCATAAAGTAGTCTAGTACATCACTAGTTCATTTAAGTTAATTACATTTACATCACATGATAAGTCCACAACGCAAATCTTGTCTAGCAAAAAGCCAACAGCGAGCCAGCGAGCCATCTCTAACCATGTTTCAGTGGAGCTTAACCTCGGTCATTATCTCGTCCTACAATTAAATATCAATTGGAATCCAAAATTATTAAATGAAGAATAGAAACCCAAAATTAATACTTGTATAGTTCGGTTCTACTCACTGTCCTGTCAGTATGTCATTGACTCATTGGAAGTAAATAACCATCAAACTAGAGAAGCAGTAATAGTGTATATATGTGTAGGATTATCAAACCTTCTCATTTATGTTTGTGGTAGCACATTCTTTATCATCTAGCTCCAAATCCAACTCATCAATAAGTGATGATATCTTCTCCTTGCAATCTAAAATTCAAAAATAACATGAGGTTAATAAACAAAAGTTGTAAGCGGTGCAATTGATGAACTAAAATGGGAGTGGCAGGTCACAATGATAAAGTAATCTTATATCGATCTTCCTTTCCTTAGCCCATTTCATATTTTCCTTGTACAACCTTATTGTACACATAAATCGACATAGGTTCAAAGAAAAAAAACTCAAACTAGCTTGAGCTTAACAGGGCCTCTCTCTCTTTTGAAATGAATTTGGGAGGACCGAAGCTTTGTTTTTACCTCAGCTTGTTATGCTTAGTCATGACTCATTTCGAGAATTAAACTCTAGTGCCATGTAAGAACCTCTGAAACAAAGCTATATTTTTCAATAGCTATGCGCAAAACAACAAATGTCAAATGGTCTTAATCGTTTTGTTATCGCATAATCATATTTTACATGGTTCTAATCTAATGAAATATCTTGTGTCATTTTTCCTTTTTCTTAGTATATTCATTTTAGAACCAGTCGTATGTAGAATTTGCGGATAAGTTGATTTGAGCTCGTCCGTTGTAACCAAATCGTCATAAACATGTTTGAGAATAAGCAGAAGGAGCAAACTTCAAGTTCTAGTAACAGCAACTCTGCAGTTACTGGTAGGGTGGTTCCAGGGAAAGGTGAGCACCGCAGGGTGCCTTCTGGTGCATCCATGGACAAGTTGGTAAGGAGGTGGAGCAGTGTCAGTGATATGAGTATTGATCTAAGCAGTAAGCAATAACGATAGCAGTGGCTTAAATGACAAAAAGGAAAATGGAACTCCTGTTGGGACCCCAACATCTGCCAATTTGGAGGCTAATTCTAAAGTAACAGCTGACAAGGATGATAGTGGGCTGAATCAAGAAAATTTTCATAAGAGAATCAAGAAAATTAAGTACAAGATGAACATGTAACAGGAAGTTAGGAACCTGCCAAAATTTGGGCCGGTCTGCGGGGGTGGAGAGGAGGCGCCGGCGCCGGTCACGGGGGCGAAGATGGCAGAGAGGCGGCGCCGGTCGCGGGGGCGGAGAGGCGGCGACGGTCGCGGGGGCGGAGAGGCGGCGCCGGTCGCGGGGGCGGAGAGGCGGCGCCGGTCGCGGGGGCGGAGAGCCGGCCGCGGGTGCGGAGAGCCAGCGTCGGTCGCGGGGGCGGAGAGGCGGCGACGGTCGCGGGGGCGGAGAGGCGGCGACGGTCGCGGGGGCGGAGAGGCGGCGACGGTCGCGGGGGCGGAGAGGCGGCGACGGTCGCGGGGGCGGGAGGCGGCGCCGGTCGCGGGGGCGGGGAGGCGGCGCCGATCGCGGGGGCGGAGAGGCGGCCGCGGGGGCGGAGAGCTGGCGCCGGTCGCGGGGGCGGGAGGCGGCGCCGGTCGCGGGGGCGGAGAGGCGGCGACGGTCGCGGGGATCCCAAATTTTGGGCGCCGCTCGCAGTCTCGCACGCTCGCCAGGGAGGCAGTCAGGCAGGGATTAGGGTTCGCCGGTAGTGGGCCGGGCCGTAACGTTATTCGGATAGTTACCGGATAATAATCCGGTAACTATCCGGAAAATTATCTGGATAGCTCCGTATCCGTCGGATACTGTTTGTTCCGAATCCGTATCCGTATCCGACAAAAAATATCCGAATCCGTATCCGTATCCGACAAAAATTCCGGATATCCGAGAAAATGCTCCGAATTATATCCGAATTAAAACGGACGGACGGTCGGTCGGGAAATATCCGCTCCGTTTACACCCCTAGGCCTGTGGGGAAGGCCCGAGGATGCCCTGGTTGCGCCCAGCCGGGGCACCAGGACCGCCAGGAGCGCCAGAACCTCCCTGGCGGCGCTGTCCAGGAGGGGTGACGCGCTCTCCAGGGGCCACACGTTCGCCGGTC
The DNA here is from genome assembly GCA_017311315.1 of Dendrocalamus latiflorus. Classification (NCBI taxonomy): domain Eukaryota; kingdom Viridiplantae; phylum Streptophyta; class Magnoliopsida; order Poales; family Poaceae; genus Dendrocalamus; species Dendrocalamus latiflorus. Next base: position 20,434,017 of record CM029671.1, on the reverse strand, counting down.
CAGGGATTGAAGCCCCAGGGAACGCGTTTGTTGGTGCTGGGGTTGCCGGAGTTGTTGGAGAAGCCGCCGGAGGAGTTGGGGAAGGGCTGCTGGGCGCCCTTTTTGGTGTTAGGGCGCCGGCCACCCTGCTGTTGCTGCTGCTGGAAACCGCCATTAGAGGAGGCAGCAGCCAGGAGGGCGGTGGCAGCACGCGTCTTCTCGTCATTTTGCAGCCGCAGCTCCTTGAGAAGGAGCTGATGGCGTGCGGTGGCGAGGGTGAGGGGCTGCTGTCCGGCGATGTTGTCGGCGACGCTGGAGTAGACCTCGTTGAGTCCGCGCAGGAGGTTGAGGACGAGATTGGGTTCAGAGACGGGCTGCCCAACGTCGCGCAGTTCGTCGGCCTTCTCCTTCATGCGAACGCAGTAGGCGTCAATGGACAGGTCCCCTTGAGTCATCGAGTGGAACTCGTGATTCAAGAAGATGGCGCGAGGAGCTTTGTTCGCCTGGAACACCGCGCCGATGGCCGCCCAAAGAGCGCTCGCCGTCTGCGTGTTGTCGGTCATGGCGAGGTTGAGGACGGCGTCAGAGACGGTGCTGTACATCCATCCGCGGACGCAGAAGTCAGCCTGCGTCCAGGTCTCGTCGGAGCGCGAGGTGGAGGCGGTGGCGAGATGATGCAGCAGCCCGAATTTCCCACATGTGGCCTGGAACGCCGTCGACCACTTGGTGAAGTTGGAGGGCTTCAACTCAAGAGTCATGGGGACGTGGAGCTTGATGTTGATGGTGGCGAAGGGGCAGATCACGGGGGCAGCATCGCTCTTAAGGGCGCCGCTGGTGGCAGAGGTGAGGTCTGATTCGGTTCCCATGGGGAGGGGTGGAAGAGGGCGGCGCCCAAGGGGAGGTGGGCGGCGCTCGAGGAAAAGATCGCGAGATTAGATCGGGATCGGGACCTGAACTCGTGATACCATGTAGAAGATTAGTATTTGGGGCAATTGGCCACACCTCAATGGGAGGGGGCGCCTTCTGTTATATAGGGCCGGTTGGCCTGCTGTACAAGGCAAGGATAATTCCCCTGATTTACATCTGCTATCTATAGCAGCTAGGATATCCACAGACTATCTATAGTAACTAATCCCTGATTTACATCTGCTATCTATAGCAGCTAGGATATCCACAGACGGCATATTCTATTGCCTAACACTAAGTATTGGTAATTATTTTCTTTTTTTGAAAGACAAGAAAATCACCGATATGGGTAGGATATGTATCCGGCCGTATAGGGGCCGTATCTATATCTGATATGGTATCTGATACCGATATGCCAATTTTCATAAGTGTCCGTGCAACGTAGACTCACACCATGACTTACACTGCCGAAAACCAATAGCTCATTGAATTTCACTATCGGCCGACGGCCGGTCATACCGCCAACCATCGGCCGGTATGTCCATTGTCTCCCAGACAGCAAAAATCAGAGAATAAAAGGCACAAAATCAAACTCAAACCTCGACACCGAAGCGCATGTGCAGTCAAATACTTATCACAACCATGGGGTGACCTCCATATGGTCACACAGTAACTTAAACTCAGCGTTGTAATGGTAATAAACTAATCAGGTACTTGCAGCTATTTGTCTTATTCTGCATTCGCTGGTATATGTGCTGGCTAGTAGATATGGCTCATTGCGATCCTTTGTGTCATTCACTTTCAAAGCTTCTGTACCACTGGAAGCATTGAGCTAGTAGATATGGCTCATTGTGATCCTTTGTGTCATTCACTTTCAAAGCTTCTGTACCACTGGAAGCATTGAACAGCTTGACAACAACTTGACATTGCTCATTGTGAACATGTGTGATTGTGTGCGATAGATCTGCCATGCAATTTTCAGCAAACATGTTTCCATTGTTTCTGTCTATGTCAACCTGAAACTTCTATATCTGCATTGGGGCCTTTCTATGTTTTCTTTGTTTAACATACAACATAGTATTCAGTTTTGAAGATAGAACATGCCTCTAGCGTGCCCTTATTGTTTTTACGTGTTCACAAAGTTTTCTACCTGTTTACAGTACATTGATGCAGTCGAGCTTAACAAGTCGATGGCTTAATTTTTGGCAGACACGAAACCTCCGTTCCTGGATGGACGAGTTGTATTCACAAAACAGGCAGAGCCTGTAATGCCAGTGAAGGATCCAACATCCGATATGGCTATTATTGCACGCAAAGGTTCTGTTTTGGTTAGGGAAATTCGTGAGAAGCAGAGTATGAATAAGTCACGGCAACGTTTTTGGGAGCTTGCCGGATCTAAGCTTGGAAGTATTCTGGGTGTTGAGAAAACGGCTGAACAGGTAGACTATTGCCACATTTACAATATCTTACTAAAAGTACAGTGCCTTGTCCATATGTTTTACTCACTTTTGAATAATCAGGTTGATGCAGATACTGCAGTTGTTGGTGACCAAGGCGAGATTGATTTCAAAGAGGAAGCGAAGTTTTCACAACACTTGAAGGAAAAAGCAGATGCTGTCAGTGATTTTGCAAAATCAAAATCTCTTGCTCATCAAAGGCAATATCTTCCCATATATACTGTCCGGGATGACCTGCTACAGGTTTGTACTTGGTTTTGTAAACTTATTTGAGTGTTTTTATTATGTCATGATTTTTGTCTGACTTTCCTCTACTTCACAACATTTAATACATCTGAAAGCTGTATGGTTACTTCTCTATACTGTAAATTATTCAGCATCCAAAAGGGTTGGAAATTTGGAATATGGGTTTGGTTGAAGAACACCTTTGCTTAAGGAGAAAAGACAGGATACAAATTCTTGCTCTTCCATTCAGACAACTGGAACAGTTTTGAAATTGAATTTCCTTTGGAATTCCTTTTTTATTTAGGCATCATCCTTCATCTGACCATTTTTACTTATCTTGTTGTATTTAGTTTCTTTCAAATGATTGCAGTGGCACAAGTTCCTAAAAACCTAGTGTTATGTTGATGTTATCGAGCAGGTTGTGCGTGAAAATCAAGTAGTTGTGGTTGTTGGTGAAACTGGTTCTGGGAAGACTACCCAGCTGACTCAGTATCTGCATGAGGATGGATATACCACCACTGGTGTTATTGGCTGTACTCAACCAAGACGTGTGGCTGCCATGAGTGTTGCTAAGCGGGTCAGTGAAGAGATGGAGACTGAGCTGGGAGATAAAGTTGGATATGCTATTCGGTTTGAGGATGTCACTGGTCCTAACACTATAATAAAGGTACACTGCTACTTGTGTTTTAGTATTCTTTGTTTTGTGTCAATGTGTTTAAGTATCTATTGCTTGTGTTTTTCACTTGGTTATAGGAAGGTTACTAAAACTAGAATATGCATAGAGTAGTAACCTAGTTCTTGTAGTCATTATGATTTGCGATAACATATGACCAGTTGACCACAACACTTCAGGCCAGATTAACATTGTGAAAGCCAGAAAAATAGTGTTGGTTGGCTTTCAGTTGTTTAGCATGGGATTCCTAACACAAATAGAAATTATACTTCTCTTTGGTTTTTTTTGGCAGTATATGACAGATGGAGTGCTGCTCCGTGAAACCTTGAAGGATGCTGACCTTGACAAATATCGGTATGCTGTTAACTTGCCCCCTTTCTTTCTTAGTGTTGATAACAGGGGAAAACTTACCGCCAAAAACCACCGGTTATCGGTGTTATCGGTGGGGTCTGGTAAAAATTCAAACCGGGCAAAATATTTCGGATTTATCTAAATTTCATCAAAGTGACAAAGTATAAAGGAAATTTGCAACACATTTGTAGTACAAGTGTGCTCATGGCCTGGTGGGAAGTCTCTATGTTTGGGTAGGCCTAGTTGTATGTTCAAGTGCTGGTTCTGCCAATTTTTTCAACTTTTTTCTTTTTTGCATCTGAAAAATTCAAATTTTAATTAAAAAATATCATCCAAAAAACCCGCAAAATCCGTGAACCGCCAGTTACTGGTTCTATCGCTACCTCCGATAAAATTTGCAAATCAATAGCGTTTTCCCTGCTTGATAGAGCTGGAGATATTCGTGTTACCATACCTCAGATAGTTTCGAAATATTGCTTACTGTACTAAAAATTGTTTCCCTTTTTTGTAGTGTTATTGTCATGGATGAAGCACATGAGAGATCACTCAATACTGACGTGCTGTTTGGTATATTGAAGAAGGTTGTTGCACGTCGACGGGATTTTAAGCTAATTGTCACATCTGCAACCCTAAATGCAGACAAATTCTCAAAATTCTTTGGAGGGTAAGATAACTTGGTAGATTTCTTTTTCCTTGTAAGATTTGAATCCAATGTCTTATCTCTGCAAACCTCATAATTATTTTCTTTATTCGCAGCGTCCCTATCTTCCACATTCCTGGCAGGACGTTTCCTGTAAACATCTTGTTCAGCAAAACACCCTGTGAAGACTATGTGGAAGCAGCAGTGAAGCAGGCCATGACAATTCACATAACGAGTGGCCCTGGTGATATCCTAATCTTCATGACAGGGCAGGAAGAAATTGAGGCTACCTGCTATGCCCTCACTGAGCGCATGGAGCAGCTAATATCGTCATCCACCAAGACTGTGCCCAAGCTCTCCATCTTGCCCATCTACTCGCAATTGCCTGCTGACTTGCAGGCCAAGATCTTTCAGAAGGCGGAAGAAGGCACTCGCAAATGCATAGTTGCTACCAACATTGCTGAGACTTCGCTCACTGTGGATGGTATCTTCTATGTCATCGATACCGGTTATGGAAAGATGAAGGTATACAATCCACGGATGGGCATGGATGCTCTCCAGGTTTTCCCAGTTAGTCGAGCAGCTGCAGATCAGCGTGCAGGACGTGCAGGAAGAACTGGTCCTGGCACATGCTACAGGATGTTCACAGAATCAGCTTACCAGAATGAGATGCTCCCTAACCCTGTGCCAGAGATCCAAAGGACCAACCTGGGGAACGTGGTTCTCTTGTTGAAATCCCTCAAAGTTGAAAACTTACTTGATTTTGACTTCATGGACCCACCTCCACAGGAGAATATCCTCAACTCTATGTACCAGCTCTGGGTATTGGGTGCCTTGAACAATGTTGGTAGCCTTACAGAAATAGGTTGGAAGATGGTGGAGTTCCCATTGGACCCGACTCTAGCAAAGATGCTTCTCATGGGGGAGCAGCTGGAGTGCCTTGATGAAGTACTAACCATTGTATCTATGCTCTCAGTGCCCTCAGTCTTCTTCCGGCCAAAAGATCGAGCAGAGGAGAGTGACGCTGCAAGGGAGAAGTTTTTTGTCCCAGAGTCTGACCACCTAACACTACTGAATGTCTACCTACAATGGAAGTCAAACCAATACCGAGGAGACTGGTGCAATGACCACTACCTCCATGTCAAGGGTCTCCGTAAGGCTCGGGAAGTGAGATCTCAACTGCTGGACATACTGAAAACCCTCACGATCCCGCTGACATCATGCCATATGGAATGGGACGTGGTGAGGAAAGCTATCTGCTCTGCATACTTCCATAACGCTGCGAGATTGAAGGGCGTTGGGGAGTATGTCAACTGCCGGAATGGGATGCCATGCCACCTGCATCCCAGCAGCGCGCTCTATGGTCTCGGCTACACCCCTGACTACGTCGTCTACCACGAGCTTGTCCTGACAACCAAGGAGTACATGCAGTGTGTCACCGCAGTTGATCCGCAATGGCTGGCAGAGTTGGGCCCCATGTTCTTCTCTGTCAAGGAGACCGACACCTCCCTCCTCGACCACAAGAAGAGGCAGAAGGAGGAGAAGACTGCGATGGAGGAGGAGATGGAGAAGCTGAGGCGGGAGCAAGCCGAGGCGGCGCGGATGGACAAGGAGAGGGAGCGAGAGAAGAGAGCAAAGCAGCAGCAGCAGGTTGCTATGCCGGGACTGAAGAAAGGCTCGACATATCTGAGGCCCAAAAGGATGGGTTTGTAGATATATTAGCTTGAGGAGATTTACGGTGTATTGTGATTTTGTAGGCGGAGGGAACTTGTACAATAGCTATTCTGATTCATGAGCTAATGTTGTCTGCACTATGCAATATGTACAGCACACACATGAATGAATGTAACAATAACACACATGAAAAATACCACTAAATTGAGACAACCAAAAGTACTGCAAAATCTCAATAAACATCAACTGATTTTGGGGTGCTCTTTGTTACCAAAGTTAATGTTTCAGATTCTTGTGTTGGTTTTTTCCTCATTTCCTTGAGGGGGACAGAGTCTCGACAATATGATCTGTAGCTCATATAAAAAATAGATTCCGAATTCCGTAGTGCTCTGATTAGATCTTCCGTTAAGTTCCAAATGTACTAAATTTGAAAAATGTATTATTTAACTTTTGCAGGTTCTTACAAAGCTTAACATGTATGCTTAAACTGAAATATGTGTGTGTGTGTGTGTGTGATTCTAATTTTGCATACACACTTACATTGTTCATTGTGACCTGATATATACATTCATTGTGATCCATCTCTATGCAGAGCTAAATGGAATCCTCGGAGGCAGTACCAACAGACAAAAGTTGCAATCAGGTAAATGTTATCAAGTAGCATGTGACACCATTTTGCCAAACCTTGCTTTGGTTCTTGCATGTATGATTTATGCTAAAATCATAATATGATTTATGCTAAAATCATAACATGAGATGCTCAATCATGCAGGAAACCAGTTCACTATCAGTGTGCTAGACGACGGAGGAGGTCAAGATATGGAAGCTGAATGAAGAGCAGCAAAAATTGGTTGATGCCGGTGGGCTCGGCAACTTGATACACACGGCAGGTCTGTACATCGATTGCTCTGTGCTCATGGCATTCTTTGAGTTGTGGAGCAAAGAAACCAACATAACACGGTTCCATTACTTTGAAATGGCACTATCACTCAGGGACACTGCCTACATATTGGGGGTCTCGGTGATAGGCCACATGGTGACAACCGGAACTGTGCTCAACAGGTCAGTCGGAGTGCTTTGCTCCTGATTCCTGGGTCGAATTCTTGGTTGCAGGGACTGCAGGGGTAGTCATATAAAGCTCTCTTGGCTGAACTCTAGTTTAGCCAGCTCTTGAAGCATCCCACTGATGATGAAATCATGTATAGCACCAGAGCATGGGACCTGTTCTTTTTGACTTCGACTTATGGCTTATGGATGTACATGCCATAAGCTCTCCTCTTCACCAGTCACCATGGAGACGTACAACACTTCAATGCACAATTTGTTCCTTGCAATGGCATGATCGAGCACGGAACGGACGCACCTCCGGAGCTCTGAGAGGCCCATATCATTTACACCAGGTGTCTGGACCACAGTCCAGTCACAATTTGATAAATCCACCCCGTACGGTCCACTATGTACGAGATCATTCCCATGGAACACGAACCGATCTTGAATGCCTGATATGCCGTACAAATTTTTTTGAGCGTGTAACGTTAAGTTACAACTTTTCTCAATATTTTTACCACTGCTATACTAACCATTTAATAAAGAGAAAAAATGATTATATGGCACTTACTAACATCTGGTTCTAAAAATTGACATTCCGATTAATAATCTTTCAACACCGCCTTCAAATATTTTCCCTACCTCACTCACCTATTCAACAACATTTCTCTGAATTTTTAGATTTTTTAGAGGTTGCTTTCTGTTTGAAATAAATCGGGTCTTTGATCTTTTCGTACATGATTTCAATATTGCTTACATTTTCTGGACTCCAAAATATTTTTATTTTGAATGCAATTACCATAGTTTACAACTTCATCCAAACTAACCTTAAACATTTCACAAAGCGTCCAACATTAAGTTACACCATATTGCACTCTTTTTACCTTTGTTGTACTATGCACAACTTTTTCGAAATGCGGAAAAAATACAATGTTATCCCATGCAATCAAAATAACCTATGCATGAATTACGACATTTATGTAATTAGTGTAAGTAATAAGCATTTAACGACATTAACAACGATGCTTCTTCGACGTCAACTAAGGCTATTGCCTAATTACAAAAGCCTAACTACCACCTTTTCATACTACCAACTTCCATTTTTCTAATTACATGTTAATCATGTTGTTAAAAAATTGCTGCATATCGACGAAAATTACCTCTTTCGGATGCTCCAAAGCGATCTACAACCTTTCCAAATGCGCAAGCTTGAAATTTAAATTCACAACAACTCAAAAATAGGATTCTTTCACGGCCTTACTTCCCCTTTTCTCTGCTGCCTCACTCACTTTTGGCTATCTACACTCAGATGAAATGGCACTGCTGCCTCTTTCAGAGAACGAAACCATCCTATTTTATCATGCAATCAGTGCAAAGGAGGGGGATTGGTCGAGCAGGTCCTTACACGTGGGCCGTGCATGTGGGGGGAGGGGGCTGTCGGCCAGATGTTTAACACCTCACATAGTAAAAGACAACGCTAAAGTACAGTAAGAGACAGTTTCAAAGGGCAGAGCAGCACGATGGGGTAGCGTGGTGTGGTGGGGTAACGCACTAAGAAGCCTGGCGCGGTTGGGCGGCGTGCCAAACACCTTGGTGCGGTTGGATGGCGTGCCGGGAGGGTGGCACGGTGGGCGAGCACGCTGGTGACCGTGCCAATGATTTGTCTTCTACATTTTGTTGTCCTACATTCTAATGTTTGGGGGTGATGCATGCAAGAATAAAATTTTTTTTATCTTGATTTCTATTTGATTCAGAAAATTTGAGTAAGTGTAAGATAGTTCTTTTTACAAGGGAGTGCAAGTTAGGTTGACTTGCCACATTGTACTATGCAGATGCGTCACATTGCAAGCATATAATATTTTCTGGTAAGCTAAATCTATATATCAATGGTTGTCACACCATGTAGATAGTGTAAAGCAAGATAGCTGAACAAGCAGTTATGCAAACGCTGCAAGGTTCAAGTATGTGATTTCCAATGTTTTTTTCTGGCAGCCTTATGTTCTGGTGTTATTGAATATTCTTATTCTGTTAGTGTTTTCCAATACTGAGATGTGGACCGGAAGCCTAGTGTCAGGTCTAATGTCTAAGGGAGCTTATCCAACAATATTTGTCCATTTTCAAGTTTTTTCGTTTATCTTGGTGTGTTTAGTAGATAATGTAGATATTAGGTTTTATCAAGTGTTTATATATTTGTAGATTGCTACTGATATTAGGTTAACACCTCACACAGTAAGAGACAGCGTTAAAGGATGGTAAGAGACAACGTCAAAAGGCAGAGCAGCACAGTGGAGTAGCGTGGTGTGGTGGGATAACGTACTAAGAAGCTTGGTACGATTGGGCGACGTGCCAAACACCTTGGCGTGGTTGGGTGGCACGCCGGAAGGGTGGCGCGGTGGGCGAGCACGCCAAGGAGAGGCTGGTGACCGTGCCAACAGGCTCGAGCGTTACACGACCACGCTAGGGGACCAAAATTAGAATTCCGCGCGAGGGCCAAAAGTGGCATCACTCTGCCACGGTGGCCAGATATGCCTCCCACGCGGCCCCACCACCTGGGAAACTCTCCCAGATGAACAAACCAAACGCCGGCACCAAATCTCGCGACATTGGGCGAAGCCGGAAGCAGCAGCGAGGCGACGAGGAGAGAGTAGCGCGACGCGAACTCGCCCCCAAATCCAAACCCTAGCACCCGAGGAGGAGGACGACGAGTCCAGCGATCTCCTCCCCCCACAAAACCCTAGCCGGGCGGCAGCGGTCAGATCTTAGGTAGCGGGGGCGAGGGGAGTGGTTATGTCGGACTCGGCGTCGATGGCGGCCGCCATCGAGGCGCGGTTCAGCAACCGCGATCTCATCGGCCGTGGTTCCTTCGGCGACGTCTTCAGAGGGTTGGTTCCCGGAATCCCCCCTCTCGCGCTCTGATTTTTTTTTAAATCTCTTTTCCTCGCACGCGGATTTTTGAGCTGATGTGTTGCGGCGGTCGCCCTGTGGAGCCGTTCGTTTCGGTTTCGGTCGAGTGGCATTGGGGATTCGAGTGTTGGGGCTCGAGATGGTGTGCAGTTCAGGGGGAATTTCGGTGTTGGAGCGGCGGGATTGAGCTAGTTGAGTTGCCAATCGTGTGGCCTTTGTGACGTTTCTCACCGACTTGTTCGTGTTAGTGAGGTGGCATTGGTGGTTTGATCGGGATCTGCGTGGAAAGGATGCGGTTTGAGTGCAGGGAGGGGGATTTAGGGAAACAAGCAGTGCTAGTTGGGTCAATTTAGTGCCTAACCGAGATATGCTTACACAAAATTTGTGCTAATTTCTTCTGTGTTAGTGAAGTGGCACTAGTGTGGGATGGCAGGGTACCCGACTTGGGTTCTATATATCGATTGTCTGGCTTCAGTCAGGTGTGAAAAGCCGTCCGTATTAGGAATATGCTTGCCAGTTCCACATACTTGTCTGAAGCTGAATCTCTTTTATTCATGGAGAATATGTGTACTTCTATGTTGATGAAACTTGTAGCCAGGAGCTCAGGCAACTTGTGTAGTTCGATTGTTCCCTTTGGACTTTTAAAAAACTCACACTTCACCATTGAATGTGGAGCTGCTGACCATTACTAGTGAAATGGTAGAAATGAAATTTCCTGTGATTGGTTGAGACACAGATTTGTTAGTCACTCTCTCTCTCTCTCTCTCTCCGGACACTGATTTGTCCGGTATCAGACTATTGGAATAGAAACAACGACACTAGCCAAAGATTTTTGGAAATGGCTATAGCCTATAAGCGATGCTTTCATTGTTTTCACCATCTCCTATTCACTAAGCCAATTCAGTGGTAATTGCACTCGAGTATGAACCAACTTGGTTCATAAGCCTTTTTTTTGAACTTTCATGATCTTTATTGTTCATTTAGGTGTCAAATCTCATAGGGATTGTTCTGAAATGATTAGTTATTTGCATGATGCTACAGTTGTACTTCTAATCCTTTTGTTTTCCTCTTTTTTTTTTGGGGGGGGGGGGATGATAAATTTAAATGCTTATTGACTATTTGCTTGTGTTATTTGTTCATAGGTTTGACAAGGAACTGAATAAGGAGGTTGCAATAAAAGTTATTGATCTGGAAGAAGCGTGCGTCCCTAGCCTGAACTTCACTTTGACTCCTTATTTTTAAATTAACATATTAATTATCAGGTTTTAGTTTTACACTAGAAATCCACCTATCGCTCATTACATTATTTCCTGCTAATTACAACCATGATATCCATTTGTTTTAGGATGGGAAAAGGATAAAGTTTACTGATGATAATATATCTCTTAACCTGTATTCTACACAGTTTGTTTATATGGCAAACATCCACTTCTGTGAAATTGCATCCCTTGGTCTAGTGACTCTAGTGTGATGATCGTATACTATTATACATTACATTTCCTCTAATTAATGTTGTAAATCTAGTGTATATCATCATTTCATTTTCTTAGGAAGTAACTTATTATTACGAAAAATGCAGATTCGTGTATGTAATGTTGAAAGATATAGACGGCAGGGTAACCTTATGTCATATTGGTAACTAATTTTTTGGAGGAAAATAATAGTAACTAGTTGATGCATTTGTTTCCCCATTAGATGTGTCTGGTCCTTTTGATATCATTTTCTCCCTGAGAATTTCATCCAAGTTATTAATATGTCTTTTCAACCTATTCTATGCAGTGAGGATGACATTGAAGACATCCAAAAGGTTGTACTTTCACCTTATGCACTATATTGAATGCTAGATTATCATGGGATCAACTTAGCATGCAGTTGATGTTGAAATTTCTTTTTCCTAAAGGATTTAATTCATTCTGCAGGAGATATCTGTTTTGTCACAATGCCGGTGTCCATATATAACTGACTATTATGGCTCTTATCTTCATCAAACCAAATTGTGGATAGTAATGGAATACATGGCTGGTGGCTCTGTTGCTGACCTAGTATGTTATGTATATTTTATATCTTGATTGACACAAAAAAAAGCTTAATACCATGTAGATACAAGTGAAGCTAATGAATCATTGTAAACTACTTAGTTTAAATTTTGATGTTGCTCCGACTGCTGTTTCCATATGTAGCTCCATGCTGGCCCTCATCTGGACGAAATGTCTATTGCATGCATTCTAAGGGACTTGTTACATGCAATTGAATATCTACATTCTGAAGGAAAGATTCACCGTGACATTAAAGGTCTTGATTTCTCCTTGCCTTTTCCTTTTTTTCTTATCTGGATTTCCCTCGCAAATTTCAACTAGACAACTACTGCTTGGAGAAAAGACCAACCTGATAACCCATAGGACCCCCAAGCTGCTTCAATATTATGAGGATGTAAGCTGGAACTGGTCTTCCATTGAGCTGTGTTTGCTTCAAGCTATGATGCACGGACACGGATACGTCGACACGACACGGGAATTCGCCATTTTCCCAAAAATACCGATACGGCGACACGACTATATATATTTAAATAATAAATAAATTATATATATATATATATGTATGTATTATTTTCTATGTTTTCACATGCTTATTAAAGTGAAATAATGTAAATTGTAAACTTGTAATTTGTAAAGTGTAATTTCCTCTCTAGCACTAGAATTAGCGTCTTCCATTTTTCTAGAATGATGAGACAAGCAATCAAGCACAAGTTTGCTAAATGCCTAAATATATATTGTTGGCTTCCTGCAGTCTGCATCTCAACCCTAAATGCTAAAACATAGAAGCGGGAAGATGATACCTCGGTGGACGGGGACGTCAGCGGCGCACGGGAGAAAGCCAATGGGCGGCGGCGAGGTGTAGGAGCCCACGGGCGGTGGCGAGGTGCAGGAGCCCACAGGCGGTGGCGAGGTGAGGGAGCAGGCGGCGGCAAGGTGCGGGAGCGAGCGGCAAGAGAAAGCCGACGGGCGGCCGGAAGGTGCAGGAGCCGGCGGGCAGTGGCAACGTGCGGGAGCCAGCGGGAGCAGGCGGTGGCGAGGTGTAGGAGCGGGCGACGACGAGGTGCGGGAGCTGGCGGGAGCGGGCATCGGCGAGATGCGGGAGCCGGCGGGAGCCGGCGGTGGCGAGATGCGGGAGAGGGCGGCAACGCCAGGGGGTGGCGGCGCGAGCGGCTGATGCGGAGAAGCGAAGCGCAAGCGTGCGAGCTCGATGGGAATAAGACGCTCGGTATCTGGGGCGAGAGGTTAGGGTTAGGGCAACGCCCGTGCGTGCGTTATGGGCCGGTAGTGTCCTGGGCCATTCCTGAGCCAGCTGTGTCCAGTCCGTGTCCGACTCGTATATTTAGTGTGTCCGACACGTGTCGAGAATTTTAATAATTAAAATTAATTTTGAAATCGGTCGATACGTCGCCGACACGTGTCCAAGACATGTCTGTGTCATATCCGTGTCCGACACGTGTCGGACACGGATACGACGGTTTTGAGGCGTGTTCGTGCTACATAGGCTTCAGGTAGCCATGGATAATTTGTCCAGATTGATTTATATTGTCACCCGCGGGATATACGATCCCTTGTTGCTTAGTGTGTTAGATATCTCTTTCTAGCTAGCCATCCCTTGTTAGTTAGAATGTACGTTCTACGCAGTTATGTTAGCTAGTAAGAAAGAATTCTTGGTCAATTAATATAGCAGCAAGTGTAGAGTCAGAGATGTGGGGGTATTGTACCTTCAATAGCTGGGTCAAAGTTGTTAAGAGTGGGCTAGATAACCACCTGTCTATTCTCTCCTGTCCATGAAGCACAAGAACCCTTAAAACCACTGCACAGGAGGATAGGGATGTCGTTGCTCTGTTCTGTAAGAACTAGTAGGCTAATAGCACTTGCACATTGTCATTCAGGTCAAAGCATGCTTTCATGAGAAAAATCAAATATATATTGTTAGTCGTCTCTTGTTTTTTCTCGTTCATTACAAATATTGTTCTGGAAACCTATCCACTCCTTCCGAGCTGCCCTAATCAGCTGGGGGCAGGTAGGATGCAGGTCAAGAGGCAACCAGCTGCCTCCCACCTCACTCTGGTGTCCATGAATTACATCTTATGTTTTTATATTGAGTTAGTTGACACTTTGTTTTTATTGATACAATAAATTTTTTTTTATTAACCTGGAGTTGCCAGATATACACAAAAAAGTTGGATTTTTTTGGTTTTGAAATTCAAATAGGGTAGATTAAGATGCGGGAGGGTGGGTGAAAAATTCCATGCTGTTAGAGTTGCATGAGGCTGGATGGATTGAAAATTTTAAAAGTGCCGGTCAGCTGGTGGAAATGGAAGGAGAGCAAAACCCTTGCAAACCCCACCCTATCCACAAACCTAAGAGGCCTATGTTTAGCTTTGGATAGTTTGCAATGCCCTGCCACAGGTACAATGCTGTGCAGAATAATGGTCAAATAGTTGTGTACGTAAAGATAAGGAGAGTTAGCGACTTAGCATGCAGTTGTATGGGTTGCCAATCTACACCATTGATTATACATTTTATGCTAGTTGAATGTATACATACAAATGATCGTACTGTGTAAGGACTAAGGATTGATTAATCTGGGGATGTTGGCTTCAGTGCATATTTTTTTTGTATCTTGCTTTATGTAATACCAAGTATAACACACATTGTAATAGACAACATCATGTGATATTTTGCAGCTGCAAATATCCTCCTGACTGAAAGCGGAGATGTGAAGGTATAACTTTTCTACGACTTGTGGATGATTCTATGTTTTATTGACAATAAGTTTATTAGCGTATACTCCCTCCGTCCCGCAATGTAAGTCTAAAGCCCACTATACGCAAAGACCAATGAGACATTAAATTTAAGAAAAAAGTTAATACTATTGGACTATGTATATCCCTATTAAATGGTATGTTATAACTATTCACTTATTTTTTCACTATTAAACTAGAGATATATGGTGGAAATATTATAATAACTATATTTTTGATCTCTGCAATGGACTTAACGCTTCCCAAGAATGAGAATTTATATTGCAGGACGGAGGGAGTAATATCTTTCTAACATTAATATGTGTTTTCCATAGGTTGCAGACTTCGGTGTTTCTGCACAGCTGACAAAAACAATGTCTAGGAGAAAGGTACCATCTTAATAATGATTCTGTAATGTCATGTGCTCAAATTACTCAATGTTTCTGCATTTGCATCAGAAAGGCAGGAACCTACCGAACTCTTCTCAACTGCAGCTTTTATTGACTGGGTTGTATGTATAGTGGTTCTACTCATAAATGGAAGCTTTGGAGTAGAAGTAGAAATAGGCTCGCTTTTTTTTTTATCGTAGTTGCACTCACCTAAATAGCTGTTGTTTTCACATGGGTAAACTGTCAGTTTCTATTTCTGACAAAACTTGATGTGTTTGCCATATACATCCTATGCTGTTAAATATTCAGAAGCGATCCTTTTCAGCTTGAATGAATGTAGCATGTCCATTGCCACAGCATTTTTTAAAATATTTTTTCTTTTAATGTAAAATTTAACTTTTCCAATCTAGTCTATGTCCCAGTATTTTTCAAATATTTTTTCCTTTAATGTAAAATATACCTTTTCCAATCTAGTGTATGGACTTCCGTTGGCATCGTTAGTAGTTTGTCCTTCGTTGGGTGGATGTGGGCTGACTTTTGATTGCAGAAGACATTTAGGCAGGGTTTTTAAAATTGGATACAAATCGGATACCTTGTTGGTTGGTAGTGGTGCCAGCCAGTGCAAAATACTGTTTTCACTTTTCAGTAAACTGGCAACTGGCAGTTCACGAGGAACTAGCTAATAAATGATTGGTTTTCAATGGAACTTGGTAGAATTAATGAGTTATATACGTATTGTTTTCCCTTTCTAAACACTGTTTGATATTGTGTCTACATACGACTTGGTTGAATCATGGTGTATAATTTATATACTGATCTATCATGGAGCAACATGCCCAAATATGTGGTTCCAAAGCTGCCCCAAAACAAACATGTTTGTGATTGCTGCTTACATTGGCATGTATAACTTCACTGGACTAAGGAACCTTGCATGTGTCCTGACTCCTGAGGGTATGTATGGTACTCCATTATAATGCATATCGTCTTTCTCTTCATTTTCCATTTACAATCATGATTGATTCTTTACTCCTTCATTTTCCATTTACAATCATGATTGATTCTTTACTCCCTTCAGTCACAAAAGAGTGACGCCCTAGAATGCTGCAGTCAAACCCTATTAATTTTGATCAAAGATATTATTTAAAATGTATGGCTTGGATGTATGAAAATGATATGAGTGAATTTGCCATAAAAATACTTTCATAATATTGCACTTTTACAACTTTTTTGAATATATAATAAGAGAATTTAGTTGTCGAAGGAACATCTTGTTGACTTTGAAAAGTCAAAAACGTCACTTTTGTGACTGGAGGGATTATTATTTTGTAACCCAATTGGGGGAATTCTGTCATATACTACAGCTACCATCTAGTGAGCGCCAGATCAGGTGATGTGGCATTCATTATTGATCTGGGTGGTAGGGCAAAGCAGCCGTGAGCCCGTGATGATTCTTGGGAATTATGTTGAGGTAGGTTTTGCAGAGTGTAGGGAAGGGAGGGAGTGGACGGTTCATGGAAAGAACTCAATAACCAAAGTGTCTCAAGTTAGGTTTTTGATTTGTACAGCCACACGCTTGTTTGTATCAACTGAATGTGCACTAGATGGAAATCACATTATCTGTTATGTTGATGCGGACATGTGGTAGCATTTTAGCTTAACAATGAGCTTACTTCCCTTTGTTGGAATTCTGTACAGGGAAATCTTTGTTGTTTTGCAAATTCACATAGATTAACTCAAAATATACCTTGGTACTTTGCTTATGACATTGAATTGTCCAGACATTCGTTGGAACTCCCTTTTGGATGGCACCCGAGGTTATTCAAAATTCTGAAGGGTACAATGAAAAGGTACTTGTGCATTTGTTAAACATTTTGCTTATTGAGCTTTGTTAAATAAGTTTGTGTCTCAATGCAGGCAGATATCTGGTCTTTAGGTATAACTGCTATAGAAATGGCAAAAGGTGAACCCCCTCTGGCAGATATTCATCCCATGAGAGTTCTTTTCATGATACCCCGTGAAAATCCTCCTCAGGTCACTTGACTAATTTTTAACGACTGTTATCAAGTGCATCATTGCAAGTTATCCAAGCATTTGCTATGCATTTCTTTGCGAGAAGATAAGCGGTATATTTATTAACATGCAGCTTGATGAGCATTTCTCTAAACCGATGAAAGAGTTTGTGTCACTATGTTTAAGGAAGAATCCAGCAGAGGTAAAATTCTTGTTCTGCAGTTCTGCCTCTACCAGGAATCACTTCCTCTGCACTTGTTTGACAGAGGTTTCAGATTCATAACAACAATGTTGTTGAGAACTGTTCTCACTTTGCTTTGTTCGTTTGAACATATGTTCTTTGCAACAGCACTAGTTTTGTACTGGTCATTGGTTTGGGAGGCCCACCAGTTGTAACTAAGATTATGATATGCTATGAAGGGCTCCATTCCTGCCAGATATAAGCGTAATGTAACTAGAGAAGGGGAATTAAATGGCATCTGAGGATGTTTTATAGAGAAGCAGGGACAGTACAACAGCTTTGTAGATATTTTGTTGCTATACTGTAAATTTTGTACATAATTTTACATAGATGTTTTGCCAATTTAGTTTTGTTATATTGTAAATTGAGTAAAGTCCATTACCGGTCCTTAAACTTTTTATGCTGTGTCATCCCGGTCCATAGACTTTCAAAGTGTGCCATTACTGTGCCTAAAGTTTTTATGTTGTGTCATCTTGGTCCTTCAACTTTTTAATGCTGTGTCATTCCGGTCCTTAAACTTTTTATGTTGTGTCATTCTTTCACGTATGGACCGGTCCATTGGCACAGTAATGGCACACTTTGAAAGTCTATGGACCGGGATGACACAGCATAAAAAGTTTGAGAACCGGTAATGGACTTTACTCTTGTAAATTTAAGAGCAAAACTTTCTTGGTGTGAGTCTCTAGGTCAATCTTATTTGAGAATTATTAACAAGTTAATATCATGTCTAGGCTGGAAATACCGTGCATTTTATAGCCTGCCACATTTTCTTAATGCTTTTCCTTTATGACTTTCTCACAGAGGCCTAGTGCTAAGGAGCTTCTTAAGCATCGCTTCATAAAAAATGCCAGAAAAACTCCAAAGCTTCTGGAGAGAATAAGGTATGTGATATACTAAAAAACACTGTTTGTTTAACTGATAATTGAAGTGTATCAATATCTATCTCATTCTCCTATTGTGCCTCTATTACTGATATTGGCAGAGAGCGGCCAAAATTTTCAGTAAAAGACAGCATAGGTGCCACAGAAAATGGCCATACGCATATTGAAGAAGATGACGGTAGTACAGGTACTATCAAGGTGAAGAGGGATACAAAAGATGCAGCTTCTCCTTCCAGGTAGGTTTGATAAAATGGTTAGTAAACTTACTCTGCTTTTGTCATCCTGGTTTGTAAACCTATTCTGCTTTTGACATCCTGCACCTCATTATTTTTGTTTTATTATAGTCAAGGAACCGTTAGGAAAGCTGCTGGCTGGGATTTTCCTGATAGATCAGAGGGCACAGGAACTGTTCGAGGTGCTTTAAGACCACTGCAAATCACCTCCAAGGATGGTAGATTTGATATGCCTCATAGTTCAAATGCACCAAAACGTACAGCTGATGGAGAAAATCAGTGGAGAACATCATGGACTGGATCTGAAGAATTGCTGTCAACACACTTGTCTCAGAAAGAAGCACAGAGTGAACATGGGAGACTAGAAAGTCCTACAGAAGATGTAAGATCTTCATCAGATGGCATGCGACTTGGTAAATGGTTAATGCTGTTGCTAACTGTGGGTTCTTTACCAGAATGACCAATCTGTAATTGGGTCAGGAACTGTTGTGTTACGCTCTCCAAGAGCATCTCAGCTGTACTCAGCAGCTACTAATCACAGTTCCAAGGTACTTAAAAATCGTTTTAGATTTTTAATATTGGTGGTCCTACTTCTCCCTAAAGACACGAATAGAAGTAAGCAGCAGCATCTGATACATCTTACTTATTAGCCTCTCAGCAGATTCTCCTCGTATGAAGATATGTCCTCCAGTGGGACAGTTGTTCAGAATCAAAGTGAAGAAGCAGAAACTCTGCGATCTTCAAGGTCAAGGCTGGGGATTCAAGAAAAAGCATCAAGTGCTTCACTTGAGGATAGTGCTACTAACCTTGCAGAGGTGATGCACATGAACATGTTTTTTGTTGCCAATTTCTCGCTTGTGGTTAATGGTTAATGCATATTTATTTATGTACTTGAGCAATACATGCAGGCAAAGGCTGCTCTACAGGCTGGGTTAAGAAAGGGAAATGCTCGAGAAAGACCGGTTATCAACAAGCATGAAAAGGAATCACATGAACCTGGATTTTCTGTGGTAAATAGTCATGAGGTTCCAAGGTACTTTATGTTACCACTGTCTTGACTTAGCTGTCCGTTGTTTGCATCATTTCTTAACAAAAGTATGTTCTTTACCCTAGTGGAAATGTTGACATGCAAAAAGGCCGCAAATCACGGCAGTTAGCTGATTGGCAATCTGCTCCTCGAGCTTCTGGTTCTGGAGCTTCGCCTGCACTCTCATCATTGATAATTCCCTCTCTGAAAGAGGTAAAGTATTTTTGGCATGTCCCTTCTTTCAATCTAAGTGTCTTTGTTATATTGAATTCTACTAAGTTTACATTTGTATCTTTAAAATCTTTGGAAGTGTTGAAATGAAGCAAGTTCTATTTCCATTGGACCAAAGTCCAATTAATGGGTTTATTCTTTTCAGCTTCTAAAAGTTACTTTTCAGTTTTTTACAGTAACTAGGTTTTAAATGAAGTATCTTTTCAAGGTAGAGTCTACTAGTTAATTGTAGTACATACTGTATCGACTTCATTTATATCGGCAAAAACCGCACGTGAGTTTCTATTACTCTGTAATCTCTCGCACGAACAGCCCGAAAGCCACAAGCCGCAGTCAAAAGCCATAAATTTGAACCAAAAAGAACAGGGCCCAACATGTACATGTAAAATATGCAACGAACACCCTAGGCTGTCACATATCTAACAGTTTAGTTGTGCCATCATTACGATATGCCACCGTATCGATCTTTGCATCCCTTCAGAAATGTCTTCCAACTTTGAGCTGTCTTGCTATCATGTTGTAGGCTACTGGCGACAAGTTTGAAGGGCGTGCTGTTCATGCAGTCCTTGATTCCTTGATGGATCTGGAACATGAACTACCTGGATCCTCTGAGTTACTGGTTGGCAGATTGCTACATCGGCTAGGGAGGTGCGGCCTTCACTATGCTCTCTCTCTCTCTCTCTCTCTCTCTCGTGTGCCTGCTTGCTTGCTTTTGTGCATGTTCTCAGCTCATTGTGGCTCATGATACCTATTCTGCAGCTCGAAGGATTCCTCGTTGCGAAGTCTTCAGGAGACGGCAATGTCAATTTTCACAAAGAAACCTGAACCACCCTCAGAACCTGCCAACAACAAGAAGCTAGCTAATGCACCATCATTAGCTGCTCCTACCGTAAGCCCTCTGGCGAGGTTCCTTCTTACAAGGTTGGTATAGAGACATTACTTTTTGCACCTTGCCATAATACCCAAAACATGGAATGAGGTAATAGTTGCTGTCATTGGTGCAGGTGGCAAAACCAAGTCTCCCAAGATCTTAACTCCGTTTGATCCAGCCAGTACAGCATAGTATTTCATCTTGATTCAGTGTATAATTAATTTTGAGTGTACATAACGCTATCTCTAGAACAACCTTTTTTGCTAGATGTTCGCAGCAGCATATGCTGCCATCTGTTGTTTCATTTGTCGTTTTTCATCGTGAATAACGTATTTTCCTGCTCATTTTCTAATGTAACTGCCACCGCTGTACCTGTATAACATCTGAGGAACATTAATATATATATCCAAATCTTGTCGGTTACTAATATACTTGAAAATGTGCTAATTATTTGGCATGAGATCTGTTGATTTTGGAGGCCCAAAATGATTAAAATCTTTCTTAGACAAGGATATTTAATTCGGTATGCATGAAATGACATGAGAAAACATGAACTCACATCGTCGTACGCATTTGTCCCCAGGTTAGGCTTGCCAGTTCATCGATTGTGCTGGTTTAGTGTGGATTGGAATATCTTTTTTGAGATAAGGACTAGATATTGTCTTAATTTTATCTATATTGATTAAAATCGTACGCTAATACATCTCTCTGTATTATTTCTTGTGAATAGGTAGAATTTAAAATTTTAAACTAATCATAAGTCACTCTCAAATAACTCACCTCGAATATTCTGCAGAAAGCAGACTTGTAAGGTAACAATAGCCATGCATCCTGTTTACCTAAACAAATGTTTCTTTAGCCGACTAATGGTAAATTTGCATCAATTTTTTTTTCTTGGATCATCACCGCTAGCACCGATCATGGTAGTAAATATGCTCCAGGCCATCACCGTCAACGATCTCCTCTTTTCCGGTAGGTCCCATCATCCAGCGCCTACATTGTTCGACAAGCCTAGCAGCAGGCAGCCAACGTGTTCTGATACAGCTGGTCACGCTGGGGACGTTGACGACATGGACTCCTACACTACACGCACATCTGTCGCGTCGCTGCTGTACACTTCACATGATCCCCTTCACTTCCTTCCTCAAACTAATCCGCTAATCTTTACTCCCCACCCACTAATCCGACCGGGCCCCACCGCAGCCTCCCGCAGAAGTAGCCGTTGGGCGCGCGCCCACACCACCGCTGGCCGCCTCTACACCCAAGGCATGGCCCTCATCAACTCGGATTCGGCTTCTGGCTTCTGAGTTATTTTTCACTATTTATAAGTTTCATCTTTTTCTGAACTTTTGGCTTTTTGTTGAGCTTTTTTGCCGGTTCTTTTTTTCCCGTATTTGTTTGTATTATACGTAATGAGCTAACATATTTTTAATTTTTAATTTTTTTAAATTTAATTATGCTAAATAAGCTTCTGTCAACTACAGTGTTTTTTCAGCCAACTACAGTGTTTTCAGCCATAAGCCACGAGCTTTTCAGCCGAACCGATCACCACCATAATGTACATGTTGTAGGTTTATATACCACATAGGTTTTAGATGATAGAGAGAGGAGAAAAGTATATTTTCTACTATATAATTTTATAGATATTTTTCTATTATATATGTTATTGTATAAATAACTATATAGATAATTTATTAACTGTATTATATTATTACAGATAAATATATAGACAATACTGCATAACTATTTTTAGTTATATTTATAGATAATATAAATGTTTATTATAGATAACCGTTATCTATACCATTATAGATATTCTTCCTCACCAACCGTTTCTATACCATATTAGGCCCCGCTCTAATTGGCTTATAACTTAAACTTCTGGCTGTAGCTTTTGGTTTATGATTAGAATTGTGCTATAGTGATAGATAACTTTTTATGAGAAAAACAGAAAAACATTATATCGCCACAGACAATGAAAAAATAAGGAAAAAAGAAAAGATAAAAAAGTCAAAAGGCTAAATTTAGAAGTCGACACATTCTAAATGACTTCTGACTTGAATAAACCGAAAGATAAAATAAACTCAGAAGGTAAAAATCCATTCTTTTAGATTGGAGCTACTTTTAGATTGGAACTTAGGCCCCGTTTGTCACAGCTCTAGCTCCGAGATCTATGCTGGATCTGTAGTTTGTTGACTAAATTAAAGTGATTTAAATATTTTTATTTAATATATAATATAAATGAAATGAGTCATGTAAATGCACTTAACATGCCTACAACTCTAGATCCAGGATTTTCTAGAGCTACAGATGATCAGCTCTAGGAAATCTGTAACAGATTTCCTAGAGATTTCCTAGAGCTAGAGCTCTGCCAAACGGGGCCTTATATAGCTTATACTGTGGATTTTGAATTGACGTTTCCTTCCCCTCCCCAACGGTCTTCTCCTCCCACCTTCCATCCCCACCACCTTCTTCCTCCTCACTTCTCCCCCTTCCCATCGACAGAGAGCAAGAGAGAGAGAGGTGAGAGGGTGAAACCCTAGCAGAGCCTAACTCGCGCGCTAGCCCTACCTAGAATTCCCCGCGTCCATGGCGCCGGACACGGACCCCTCCTCAGGCCCGGCGGCGGCGGCGCAGTTCCAGGTGGACGAGGCGTACGAGTTCCGCGCGCCCAAGTACTTCGACTTCGTCAACGACGAGACAGAGAACGAGGTCCCCGCCGCCGAGCGCTGGTTCGAGGCCTACGCCAGCCACGCGCCCTCGCGTACGTGCGCCGTCCCCAGTCGATCGTCTCTCCCCCTTCCCTCCCCGCGCCAACCCGTCGCTTCTCTCCTGGAATTTATCCTGGATTTCCCTGTTCCTGCCCACAGCGTTTGCGCCGAGGATCAAGGAGTCGAGGACGGGGGTCAAGATCGACAGCCTCTGCGACGTCGCGGACGCGGAGACGGCCTCCAAGGTAAGAAGAAAGCGAGAGAATTGCTCGAAATTGACCCTGATTTTGGTTCCATTTCCCCGTTCTAATTATCCGGCGATCGGTGAATTTGTAACGAACAGGAGGAGGCAGCGGGAGGCTTCGCTAATCACGCGGAGAATGTTGATGGGTAAGCGTTGGAGACTTCTAAAATTTGCTCAAGATTCGTTGTGATGGAAGTAATTTTTTCTCTGTGTGTTCACTTCTGGCTGTTCAGGAATGCGCAGGAGAAGAAAGACGGTTCGTTCGCATTTGTATGTGATTGTTCGCCGATTCCCTGTGCTCTCTCCTCAATTCTTGGATTTATTAGTTTCTTGGAGCTCACATTCTGAATCCTTCAGGTCCCTGAAGTCAATCCCGGTGGGAATTGCGCCAATGATGGTAACCAGCGGCACGAAGAAAGGTTGCCTCTTTGGACCCCAATTTGCTGCTTCATTCTATTTCTTGCTCCGTGTTTGGCATACGAATGACTGCCTTGGTTGTTTTGGACAGTGCGGCTGCATGTCCTGATGCAATGTCGGAGTCGCCGCCGGCGGAAGAGGAGGAGAAGGAATCACCCAAGTCTTTTGAGTTCCCCCCCTCGAAAAACTCGGCTGCAAAATGTGGGTTGCTAACTATTTTCTTCAATCAATGCCGGTGCGGAATTGTGATTTCTGAATTCTGACATTGACACTGGCGTGGCTTCAGCAGCAGATGATGGGTCTAGCACGCCCAAGATTCAGAAGCCTCCTCCTCCTGTGAAAGTTGTCACTGCAGTGCCTACATGTGCCAAGTTGATAGTGAAGACCGAATCGTGCACTCCGAAGGTGCAGGCGAACGCGTCCAAGGGAGGTCTTGCGGCTGTGACTGGATCAAATATCGTGCAACTGTCTTCTCTAAAGCAGTCCTCGATGAGTGCCAAGAGGAGTCTGATCAAGTAAGAGAAATATACACTCACCCATACATATTGTTCTCCAATCTTGAGATGATTTTTTTAATGATGTCTGGGTTGTTGGTTTTCAGGGGGGCTCCTGATGTGGTGGCCGCAAAGGCAGCTACTGCTGCTAATGACATTGCACAACAAAATCAGGCTGTGAAGAGGCAGAAGCTAGACGACGGAAGGACAAGACAGGTACTGGAATGAGACTATAGATGGAACTTATAAATCCAAGTCATCGTGAAGTTGTAAGATTGGTGACAGGAATGTTGTGTTGTGTTGTGGTCAGATACTGAACGTGAAGACCCGTGTGTTGCCTCACAAGGGAAGAGGTGGTTTAGCAGGAAGCACCGAGATGACCCTGTCTTCCATGAGGAAGCACCATGTTGATGTACACTCTATGAAGGTAGATGCCAAAATCCTCTTCTGACTCTAATGATAGATTGTGATGGATAAGTCTCTGTGTTGGCTAGTGCTTGTGGGGCTGCAGCACATGGTGTTTTTGCTGCCCTTCAAGGACAGCATTCTTGACTGGCTGTTAGCATCTCTTTAGGACAGCATCTTAGGACAAGTATCTTAGGACAGCACCATCTTAGGACAAGCGTCTTAGGACAGCATCTTGACTAGCATCTTAGACTAGCATCTTAGCATATGCTTGGCTGGTTAACAGCCTATAAATTTGTATTCCCAACCCCTCAGGTTGGCATGACATTGTGTGAGAAATAAACCTAGAAAATTGCCCCATCTCCAAGTGTCATCCTCTCGATGAGAGTAAGGATCTTGCTATCACCAAGAGCAAGAATCTAGCGTCTAACAAGTGGTATCAGAGCCGTACTATCCTGTAGCCTGAGCATCTCCTGTTCAATCCCTTCTCCAGCGTCGCTTCCAGCCTCGCAGCAGCCCCAACTAGCAGCAGCAGCAGCTCCGGCTGCCTCTGCTCACTCCTCCCCCCTGTTCAGACGAGCAGCAGCTCATCAGAGGCAGCTCTCTCTCCACGCAGCAGTCCCCCGGTGGCGCGCCATGTCCGCAGGACAGTCTCAGCGCTCGGTCGCCTCGAGCACGCGGCGGCGGCAGGAAGCCGAACTCGCTGTGGCAGAGGAACGCGAGCGAGCGGCGGCACAGGCCGCTGCGGCGGCGGAAAGGGCGTCAAGGCTGGCTGCGGCGGAGCTGGCAGCAGCCAGAGCGGAGGTGTAGGCAGCGGCGGCGGCAGATGCAGCGCGTGCGGCAGCAGCGGAGGTCGAGGTTCTGCGCGGCAGCAACAGCAGCTCCATCTCTGCTGATGACAGCGCCGACGCGGACCTTGCGCGAGGGTGAGCGACACAGTGGGCAGCCGCGCACGTCCACTCGTGGAGAGCGCACGCACGGCGGCTCCTGGAGGAGGCACGCACGGCGGCGGCGTACGGGTCGACGGAGAGCGCGGCCTTCACAGGCGACGCGGCTCTCTCTCCCCGGTTCGGTACCGTGGTCACCACGAGTACCAGGCTGTCGTTAGGGACGTCGGCCCCGGCGGCGGGTGGCCTACCCTCACCAAGACCAACTACGTCGAGTGGGCTGCGGTGATGAGGGTAAAGCTCCAGGTGCGCATATGTGGGATGCAGTCCGGTACGGCGACGTCGACTACGATCAGGATCGACGGGCGCTGGATGCTCTCATCGCTGCAGTCCCGCCCGAGATGCAGTTCTCGCTTACCAACAAGCGGACTGCCAAAGAGGCTTGGGACGCCATCGCTGCAGCACGCATCGGCAGCGCCCGCGCCCGCAAGTCTACATTGCAGGCACTACGCAAGGAGTGGGAGAACCTGGCCTTCAAGCCAGGTGAGGACGTTGATGACTTTGCTTTCCGTCTCAACACTCTGTTGCAGAAGATGGTGCAGTTCGGCGACGACACCTACGGCGAGGAGAGAGCTGTGGAAAAGCTCTTCCGCTGCGTCCCCGAGAAGTACAAGCAGATGGCTCGCTCGATCGAGTCTCTGCTGGACCTCTCCACGATGACGATCGAGGAGGCGTTGGGTCGCCTCAAGGTCGTTGACAGCGATGAGCCACAGCGCCTCTCGGGACCCGTCACCATTGGCGGGAAGCTCCTCACTCGGGAGCAGTGGGCTGCCGGCCAAGGTGACAGGAAGAAGGCTCCCTTCTTCCACGACAGGCGGCCGCAAGCGTGGCGCGGCAAGCCGCGCAAAGACGCCCAGACAGGGGCGCGAGGACGTGCCGAGGGTGATGACCGTGGAGGCGCCCAGGGCGGCGCCGCTGGCAAGCAAAAGCCGGCACGAGACGACCCTTGCCACAACTGCGGCAAGCTTGGTCATTGGGCCAAGGATTGTCGGCAGCCACGACGCGGCCAGGCCCACGTCGCGCAGGCGGAGGAGGAGGAGCAGCCGGCTCTGTTCATTGCTCATGCGAGCATCGAACTACCTCCAGCGGCACCGGCCGCAGCGACTCTCCTCCACCTTGACGAGCCAAAAGAACACGCCCTCCTCGGCGACAGTTTCGGCAACGACAAGACCGACGGGTGGTGCCTCGACACCGGCGCCACCCACCCACATGACCGGGCGGCGGGAAGTTCTTCTCTGAGCTCGACTCAGGCGTTCGAGGCACCGTCAAGTTCGGCGACGCCTCCGCCGTGGAGATCAAGGGCGTCGGCTCTGTCGTCTTCGTCGCCAAGACTGGCGAGCACCGGCTGCTCACCGGTGTCTACTACATCCCCGCGTTGAGGAACTCCATCATCAGCTTGGGACAGCTGGATGAGAACGGATCGCGCGTGGAGATCGAGCACGGGGTGCTGCGCATCTGGGATCATCGCCGCCGGCTCCTCGTTTAGGTCAACAGGAGCAACCGCCTCTACGTCCTTCACGCGCAGGTGGCGCAACCTCTGTGTCTTGCAGCCCGCCGCGACGACGACGCTTGGAGGTGGCACGAGCGCTTTGGGCACCTCAACTTTGAGGCCCTGAGGCAGCTCGGCAGCAAGGAGATGGTGCGGGGCATGCCGCACGTCGACCACGTGGAGCAGTTCTGCGACACCTGCGTCCTCACCAAGCTGCGGCGGCTCCCCTTCCCTCGCCAGGCGAGCTTCCGCGCCAAGGAGAAGCTGGAGCTCGTACACGATGACCTCTGTGGCCCCGTGACACCGGCTACACCTGGAGACCGGCGCTACTTCCTCCTCGTCGACGACGTATCCCGCTACATGTGGGCTGTCCTGCTCGACGTCAAGGCAGCCGCGGCGGACGCCATCAAGCGCCTTCAAGCTGCTGCGGAGGCGGAGTGCGGCCGCAAGCTTCGGGTCCTACGCACGGACAACGGCGGTGAGTTCACGGCGGCCGAGTTCGCAGCGTACTGCGCCGACGAGGGGATCCATCGTCACTTCTCCGCGCCGTACACCCCGCAGCAGAACGACGTCGTCGAGCGCCGCAACCAGACGGTGGTGGCCACCGCTCGCGCCCTCCTCAAGCAGAGAGGGATGCCGGCATTCTACTGGGGTGAGGCGGTGATGACTGCCGTCCACTTGCTCAACCGCTCCCCCACCAAGGCCCTCGACAGCAAGACGCCATACGAGGCCTGGCACGGGCGCAAGCCCGCGGTGAGCCACCTCCGTGTCTTTGGAACAGGGGGGAGGAGTGAGCAGAGGCAGCCGGAGCTGCTGTGCTGCTAGTTGGGGCTGCTGCGAAGCTGGAAGCGACGCTGGAGAAGGGATTGAACAGGAGATGCTCAGGCTACAGGATAGTACGGCTCTGATACCACTTGTTAGTCGCTGGATTCTTGCTCTTGGTGATAGCAAGATCCTTACTCTCATCGAGAGGATGACACTTGGAGATGGGGCAATTTTCTAGGTTTATTTCTCACACAATGCCATGCCAACCTGAGGGGTTGGGGATACAAATTTATAAACTGTTAACCAGCCAAGCATATGCTAAGATGCTAGTCTAAGATGCTTGTCCTAAGATGATGTCCTAAAGAGATGCTAACAGCCAGTCAAGGATGCTGTCCTTGAAGGGTAGCAAAAACACCATGTGCTGCAGCCCCACAAGCACTAGCCAACACAGAGACTTATCCATCACTCTCCCCCTAAGTCTTGTGTGTCTCCTTGTGAGGAATCTGAGCCATCCCGATCCTGGCGCGAAGCTCCTAAAACTTGATCCGCCCAAGAGACTTGGTCAGGAAGTCGGCGAGCTGGTCTTGGGTGTTGATGTAGTTGGCCTGGACACTCCCTTCATCCAGGCAGCTTCTGATGAAGTGATACCTCACCCTGTGCTTGCTGCGCTCATGGAAGACAGGGTTCTTCGCCAAGGCCAAGGCGGACTTGCTGTCCACCCTGAGCTCCACTGCCTCCGTGTCTCTGCCAAGGAGATCGCCAAGCAGCCGAGCCAGCCACAGAGCCTGAGTAGAAGCGGTAGTGGCCGCAATGTACTCTGCCTCGCAGCTAGACAAAGCCACCACCTGCTGCTTGACCGACTGCCAGCTGATCGGACATTTGCCGAGGAAGTACAGCGTCCCGCTGGTGCTCTTGCTCGTGTCGATGTCGCCGGCGTGGTCGCTGTCGCTGTACCCGATGAAGTGCGCCGCGCCGGGGCACCTTGGGTAGTGCAAGCCGTAGTCGGAGGTGCCTGCGACGTAGCGGAGGATCCTTTTCACGGCCTGCTGGTGCTCCGTCGTCGGTCGCTGCATGAACCGGCTGACGTAGCCGACGGCGAACGCCAAGTCCGGTCGCGTGTGGACAAGGTAGCGAAGGCTGCCCACAATGCGCCGGTACTGCGTCGAGTCCACCTCATCCGCCGTACTCTCACGACTCACCTACAGCCTCTCCTCCATAGGAGTGTGGGCTGGGTTGCAGTCGGTGAGGCCGCCCAGCTCCACGATGCGCTTGGCGTAGGCAGTCTGGCGAAGAGAGATGCCGGAGCTGTCCTGGTGGACCTCGATCCCGAGGTAGAAGGAGAGGGGCCCGAGGTCGCTCATCTGAAAGGTGGCCTTCATCTCCGCCTTGAATGCCTCGATCTCCTCCTCCTTGGTACCGGTGATCACAAGGTCGTCGACGTAGACGCCTATCAGCAGGGCATTGCCTCCCTTGCCCCGCCGGTAGACCGCGGCCTCGTGAGCGCTTTGCTGGAATCCCATTTGCTTGAGGGTGGAGTCCAGCTTGGCGTTCCAAGCTCGCGGTGCCTGCCGCAAGCCGTAGAGGGCCTTGCGCAGGCGGAGGACCTTGCTCTCCTTGCCGGGGATGATGAATCCCGGCGGCTGGCGGACGTAGACCTCCTCCTTCAAGTCGCCGTTGAGGAAAGCAGACTTGACGTCCATGTGATGGACGCACCAGCCCTCCTGGGCTGCGAGGGCAAGGAGGAGACGCACGGACTCCATCCGTGCAACAGGCGCGAAGGCATCGTCGAAGTCGACTCCCTCCTGCTGGACGAAGCCACGTGCCACGAGACGCGCCTTGTGCTTGATCACCTCTCCAGCCTCGTCTTTCTTGAGCTTGAAGACCCACTTGAGAGAGATGGCGTGGTGGCCGGCTGGAAGATCGGCCAGCTCCCACGTCTTGTTTCGCTCGACGGCGTCCATCTCCTGCATCGCGGCACGCCATGCCGCGTCTCTCTCCGCCTCGGCGAAGGAACGAGGCTCGCCGTCGTCCTGTGCAAGGTGGCAGCTCCGCCTCGAAGTCGCGCTGCGCCAGTTCAGGGACCGGCTGCTCGCCGAGGAGGTCGTCCACGGTACGGTAGCGCAGAGGCTCGCCGCCGTGGTAGGCGTCGATGCGATCCTCGTCGTTGGACAGCGGAGTGGCGAACTCCACCATGCGCTGCTCGTCGTGGGCCGAAGCTGCCGGTGCCGAGCCTGAAGGAGTAGGCGCCGGTGTAGGAGAGCGAGGCGTGGCCGGCGGTGCTGGCGGTGGACTCGCCGGAGCCTGTGGGCTTGCCGGAGCTGGTGGTGGCGGTGGTGAGGGACTCGCCGGAGGTGGTGGCGAACGAGGTGGTGGGGTAGGCGAGCTTGGTGAAGACGAGCTGCTGGCTCCCCCGGCCTCCTCGAAGTGGACGTAGTCGACGACGAAATTGCTGGTCGTCGGAGTCGAGCCGTCATCCACCATCTTGCCCCACGTCCAGCCTCGCCCTTCGTCGAACACGACGTCACGCGTGATGCGCACGCGCCGTGTCGCAGGGTCGAGGACGCGGTAGGCCTTGTCGCCCTCCGCGTAGCCGATGAAGACCCCTGGCGTGCTCCGGTCGTCGAGCTTGCCGACGTGGTTGAGCTCCTTGACGAAGACCAGGCAGCCGAAGACACGGAGGTGGCAGAGGTTGCGCCACCTGCGCGTGAAGGACGTAGAGGCGGTTGCTCCTGTTGACCTTGACGAGGAGCCGGCGGCGATGATCCCAGATGCGCAGCACCCCGTGCTCAATCTCCACGCGCGATCCGTTCTCATCCAGATGTCCCAAGCTGATGATGGAGTTTCTCAACTCGGGGATGTAGTAGACACCGGTGAGCAGCTGCTCACCGGTGCTCGCCAGTCTTGGCGACGAAGACGACAGAGCCGACGCCCTTGATCTCCACGGCGGAGGCGTCGCCGAACTTGACGGTGCCTTGAACGCCTGAGTCGAGCTCGGAGAATAACTCCCGCCGCCCGGTCATGTGGTGGGTGGCGCCGGTGTCGAGGCACCACCCGTCGGTCTTGTCGTTGCCGGAACTGTCGTCGAGGAGGGCGTGTGCTTTTGGCTCGTCAAGGTGGAGGAGAGTCGCTGCGGCCGGTGCCGCTGGAGGTAGTTCGATGCTCGCATGAGCAATGAACAGAGCCGGCTGCTCCTCCTCCTCCGCCTGCGCGACGTGGGCCTGGCCGCGTCGTGGCTGCCGACAATCCTTGGCCCAATGACCAAGCTTGCCGCAGTTGTGGCAAGGGTAGTCTCGTGCCGGCTTTTGCTTGCCAGCGGTGCCGCCCTGGGCGCCTCCACGGTCATCACCCTCGGCACGTCCTCGCGCCCCTGCCTGGGCGTCTTTGCGCGGCTTGCCGCGCTTGCCACGCTTGCGGCCGCCTGTCGTGGAAGAATCCACGAAGGCTCCCCCTTCTTCCTGTCACCTTGGCCGGCAGCCCACTGCTCCCGAGTGAGGAGGAGCTTCCCGCCAATGGTGACGGGTCCCGAGAGTGATAGATAAGTTTTTGCGTTGTCTTTGTGTTGTCTGCACATGGTGTACATGGTTCTTTTGTTTAGATAAGTCTTTGTGTTGTCTTTGTGTTGTCTGCACATGGTGTACATGGTGCTTTTGTTTTTTTGCTTTAGCATCTAGGACTTGTTTTTTGCTTTAGCATCTAGGACTTGCTTTTGCTTTAGCATCTAGGACTTGCTTTTTGCTTTAGCAGCTTTTTGCTTTAGCATCTTAGACTAGCTTTAGGACAACATCTTGGACTCGTCTAGGATAGCATATTGGCATATGCTTGGCTGACTAGCAGCCTATAAATATGTATCTCCAACCCCTCAGGTTGGTATGGTATTGTGTGAGAAATAAACAAGAGAAAATTGCCCCATCCCCAAGTGTCATCCTCTCGATTAGTGTAAGGATCTTGCTATCACCAACAGCAAGACTCCAGCGAGTAACAAGTGGTATCAGAGCCATACTATCCTGTAGCCTGAGCATCTCCTGCTCATCTCCTTCTCCGGGCTCGCAGCAGCCCCAGCCGATAGCAGCAGCAGCTCCAGCTGTCCCCGCTCACTCCTCTCCGGAGACTGGCAGCAGCTCGTCAGAAGCAGCCCTCTCTCCATGCAACACCCCCCCAGTAGCGCGCCATGTCCGCAGGGCAGTCTCAGCGCTCGGTCGCCTCGAGCACGCGGCGTCAGCAGACGGCCGAGCTCGCTCTGCTCGCGGCGGCGGAGACCGCTGCGGCGGCAGAAAGGGCGTCAAGGCTGGCAGCGGCGGAGCTGGCAGCAGCCAGAGCGGAGGTGGAAGCGGCGGCGGCAGATGCAGCGCGTGCGGCAGCAACGGAGGTCAAGGTTCTGTGCGGTAGCAACAGTAGCTCCATCTCTGCTGATGACAGCGCCGACGCGGATCTTGAGCCGCTCGAGAGGGAAGCAGCGCGAGGGCGAGCGGCGCAGTTGGCAGCCGCGCACGCCCACCAGCGCGGCGGCAGCCCAGACAGGCGCGGACGCGCCGGTGACGCTCCTGGAGGAGGCGCGCACGGTTCGGTACCGTGGTCACCACGAGTACCCGTCTGTCGTCAGGGACGTCGGCCCCGGCGGCGGGTGGCCTACCCTCACCAAGACCAACTACGTCGAGTGGGCTGCGGTGATGAGGGTAAAGCTCCAGGTGCGGCATATGTGGGATGCAGTCCGGTATGGCGACGTCGACTACGACCAGGATCGACGGGCGCTGGATGCTCTCATCGCTGCAGTCCCGCCCGAGATGCAGTTCTCGCTTACCAACAAGCGGACTGCCAAAGAGGCTTGGGACGCCATCGCTGCAGCACGCATCGGCAGCGACCGCGCCCGCAAGTCTACATTACAGGCACTACGCAAGGAGTGGGAGAACCTGGCCTTCAAGCCAGGTGAGGACGTTGATGACTTTGCTCTCCGTCTCAACACTCTGTTGCACAAGTTGGTGCAGTTCGGGCGACGACACATACGGCGAGGAGAGAGCCGTGGAAAAGCTCTTCCGCTGTGTCCCCGAGAAGTACAAGCAGATGGCTCGCTCGATCGAGTCTCTGCTGGACCACTCCACGATGACGATCGAGGAGGCGTTGGGTCGCCTCAAGGTCGTTGACAGCGATGAGCCACAGCGCCTCTCGGGACCCGTCACCATTGGCGGGAAGCTCCTCCTCACTCGGGAGCAGTGGGAGCAGTGGGCTGCCGGCCAAGGTGACAGGAAGAAGGGGGAGCCTTCCAGCCTTCTTCCACGACAGGCGACCGCAAGCGTGGCAAGCACGGCAAGCCACGCAAAGACGCCCAGGCAGGGGCGCGAGGACGTGCCGAGGGTGATGACCGCTGGCAAGCAAAAGCCGACACGAGACGACTCTTGCCACAACTGCGGCAAGCTTGGTCATTGGGCCAGGGATTGTCGACAGCCACGTCGCGCAGGCGGAGGAGGAGCAGCCGGCTCTGTTCATTGCTCATGCGAGCATCGAACTACCTCCAGCGGCACCGGCCGCAGTGGCTCTCCTCCACCTTGGCGAGCCAAAAGCACACGCCCTCCTCGGCTACGGTTCCGGCAACGACAAGACTGACGGGTGGTGCCTCGACACCGGCGCCACCCATCACATGACCGGTCGACGGGAGTACTTCGCCGAGTTTGACTCTAGCGTCCGAGGTTCCGTCAAGTTTGGGGACGCCTCCGGCGTGGAAATCAAGGGCGTCGGCTCCGTCATCCTCACCACCGTGTCTGGTGAGCACCGGCTGCTCACCGGCGTCTACTACATCCCCGATCTGCGGAACTCCATCATCAGCTTGGGACAGCTGGATGAGAACAGCTCGCGTGTCGAGATCGAGCACGGGGTGCTGCGGATTTGGGATCTTCGACGCCGCCTTCTTGCCAAGGTAACCAGAGGCGCAAATCGACTCTACACTCTTCACGTGCAGGTGGCACAACCCCTCTGTCTCGCTGCTCGTCGGGACGACGAGGCGTGGCAGTGGCACGAGCGCTTTGGGCACCTTCACTTCGAGGCCCTGAAGCGGCTCAGTGCCACGGAAATGGTGCGAGGCCTGCCGTGCCTTGACCATGTGGAGCAGTTCTGCGACGTCTGCGTGATGACGAAGCAGAGGCGACTCCCCTTTCCCCAGCAGGCGACTCCCCTTTCCCCAGCAGGCGAGTTTCCGAGCCAAGGAGAGGCTCGAGCTCGTGCACGGGGACTTGTGTGGCCTGGTGACACCGGCCACACCGGGAGGACGACGCTACTTCCTGCTGCTCGTCGACGACCTCTCCCGCTACATGTGGGTCATGGTCCTCGGCAGCAAGGGAGAGGCTGCGGACGCCATCAGGCGCACGCAGGCTGCTGCGGAGGCGGAGTGCGGCCGCAAACTGCGCGTGCTGCGCACAGACAACGGCGGCGAATTCACAGCGGCTGAATTCGCGTCGTACTGCGCTGATGAGGGCATTCAGCGCCACTACTCCGCGCCGTACAGCCTGCAGCAGAACGGCGTTGTCGAGCGGCGCAATCAGACGGTTGTGGGGATGGCTCGGGCCCTCCTCAAGCAGAGGGGGATGTCGGCTGTCTTCTGGGGAGAGGCGGTGGTGACGGCCGTCTACATCCTCAACCGCTCGCCTACCAAGGCGCTCGACGGCAGGACGCCGTACGAGGCTTGGCATGGGCGCAAGCCGGCGGTCTCCCACTTGCGGGTCTTCGGCTCCCTCGCGTTCGCCAAGGAGCTTGGCCACATCAGCAAGCTCGACGACAGGAGCACTCCGAGAGTGTTCATCGGCTACGCGGAGGG
Source organism: Dendrocalamus latiflorus (assembly GCA_017311315.1). NCBI lineage: Eukaryota > Viridiplantae > Streptophyta > Magnoliopsida > Poales > Poaceae > Dendrocalamus > Dendrocalamus latiflorus. Next base: position 20,399,221 of record CM029671.1, on the reverse strand, counting down.
CTCGAAGGCCTACCGCATCCTTGACCCTGTCACACAGCGCGTCCGCATCTCGCGTGACGCTGTGTTCGATGAAGGGCGAGGCTGTGACGTGGGACAAGGCGGTGGACGACGGTTCGACTTCGACTCTCAGGGACTTTGTTGTCGACTACGTCCACTTCGAGAGAGCCGGGGGAGCTAGCAGCTCGTCTTCACCGAGCCCGTCCACCTCGACACCTTGCTCGCCACCAGCTCCGGCGAGTGCTCCACCACCTTCGGCACCGGCTACGCCCCACTCTTCACCACCGGCTCACCACTCTCCTGCACCGGCGGCCACACCACCGGGATCGGCCCCAACAGTTTCGGTCCACGACGAGCAGCGCATGGTGGAGTTCGCTACTCCGCTGTCCCACGACGAGGACCGCGTCGACGCCTACCACGACGACGAGCCTCTGCGCTATCGTACCATGGACAACATCCTCGGCGAGCTGCCCGTCCCTGGACTGGCGCAGCGCGACTGCGAGGCGGAGCTGCACTTGGCATGCGACGACGGCGAGCCCCGCTCCTTCGTTGAGGCGGAGGGAGACGCGGCGTGGCGTGTCGCGATGAAGCAGGAGATGGACGCCGTCGAGCGGAACCGGACGTGGGAGCTGGCGGATCTTCCTACCGGTCACCGCGCGATCACCCTTAAGTGGGTGTTCAAGCTGAAGCGGGATGAAGCCGGCGCCATCGTCAAGCACAAGGCTCGCTTGGTGGCACGAGGCTTCGTGCAGCAGGAGGGGGTCGACTTCGATGACGCCTTCGCACCCGTCGCACGGATGGAGTCCGTGCGACTCCTCCTTGCGCTAGCTGCCCAGGAAGGCTGGCGTGTTCACCACATGGATGTCAAGTCGGCATTTCTTAACGGCGACTTGAAGGAGGAGGTCTACGTGCATCAGCCGCCGGGATTTGCGATCCCCGGCAAGGAGGGCAAGGTGCTTCGCCTGCGCAAGGCCCTCTATGGCTTGCGACAGGCACCGAGGGCGTGGAACGCCAAGTTGGACTCCACGCTGAAAGGGATGGGCTTCGAGCAAAGTCCGCACGAGGCGGCCATCTACCGGCGGGGCAGTGGAGAAAATGCCCTGCTGGTGGGTGTCTACGTCGACGACTTGGTGATCACCGGCACCAAGGATGCGGAGGTGGCGGCATTCAAGGAAGAGATGAAGGCCACCTTCCAGATGAGTGACCTGGGGCCCCTCTCCTTCTACTTAGGGATCGAGGTGCACCAGGATGATTCCGGGATCACGCTTCGACAGACCGCCTACGCCAAGCGCGTCGTTGAGCTAGCTGGGCTCACCGACTGCAACCCAGCTCTCACTCCGATGGAGGAGAGGCTGAAGCTGAGCCGCGACAGCACGACGGAGGAGGTGGACGCTACGCAGTACCGGCGTCTTGTGGGGAGCCTTCGCTACCTCGCCCACACACGACCGGACTTGGCATTCTCCGTCGGCTACGTTAGTCGGTTCATGCAACGACCGACGACGGAGCATCAGCAGGCTGTGAAGAGGATCATCCGCTACGTTGCGGGGACCCTTGACCACGGCCTCCATTACCCGAGGTGTCCTGGCGCGGCACACTTCGTCGGGTACAGCGACAGTGACCACGCGGGCGACATCGACACCAGCAAGAGCACAAGCGGGATTCTCTTCTTCCTCGGCAAGTGCCTCGTTCACTGGCAGTCAGTCAAGCAGCAGGTGGTGGCCCTGTCCAGCTGTGAGGCCGAGTACATAGCGGCTTCCACCGCTTCGACTCAGGCACTCTGGCTCGCTCGACTGCTTGGTGATCTCCTCGGCAGGGACACTGAAGCAGTGGAGCTCAGGGTGGACAGCAAGTCCGCTCTAGCCCTGGCAAAGAACCCCGTTTTCCATGAACGGAGCAAGCACGTCCGGGTGAAGTACCATTTCATCCGAGGCTGCTTGGATGAAGAAAGCATCAAGGCAAGCTACATCAACACCACGGATCAGCTTGCGGATCTGCTCACCAAGCCTCTTGGAAGGATCAAGTTCCTTGAGCTCTGCTCCAAGATCAGGATGGTTCAATTCTCCCACAAGACGACGCACAAGACTTAGGGGGAGAATGATAGATAAGTCTTTGTGTTGTCTTTGTGTTGTCTGAACATGGTGTACATGGTGCTTTTGTTTTTTTTTTGCTTTAGCATCTAGGACTTGCTTTTGCTTTAGCATCTAGGACTTGCTTTTGCTTTAGCATCTAGGACTTGCGTTTTGCTTTAGCAGTTTTTTGCTTTAGCATCTTAGACTAGCTTTAGGACAGCATCTCGGACTAGTCTAGGATAGCATCTTGGCATATGCTTGGCTGACTAGCAGCCTATAAATATGTATCTCCAACCCCTCAGGTTGGTATGGCATTGTGTGAGAAATAAACAAGAGAAAATTGCCCCATCCCAAGTGTCATCCTCTCGATGAGAGTAAGGATCTTGCTATCACCAACAGCGAGACTCCAGCGAGTAACAGAGAGGCGCTGTGGCTCATCGCTGTCAACGACCTTGAGGCGACCCAACGCCTCCTCGATCGTCATCGTGGAGAGGTCCAGCAGAGACCCGATCGAGCGAGCCATCTGCTTGTACTTCTCGGGGACGCAGCGGAAGAGCTTCTCCACAGCTCTCTCCTCGCCGTAGGTGTCGTCGCTGAACTGCACCATCTTCTGCAACAGAGTGTTGAGACGGAGAGCAAAGTCATCAACGTCCTCACCTGGCTTGAAGGCCAGGTTCTCCCACTCCTTGCGTAGTGCCTGTAATGTAGACTTGCGGGCGCGGTCGCTGCCGATGCGTGCTGCAGCGATGGCGTCCCAAGCCTCTTTGGCAGTCCGCTTGTTGGTAAGCGAGAACTGCATCTCGGGCGGGACTGCAGCGATGAGAGCATCCAGCGCCCGTCGATCCTGGTCGTAGTCGACGTCGCCGTACCGGACTGCATCCCACATATGCCGCACCTGGAGCTTTACCCTCATCACCGCAGCCCACTCGACGTAGTTGGTCTTGGTGAGGGTAGGCCACCCGCCGCCGGGGCCGACGTCCCTGACGACAGCCGGGTACTCGTGGTGACCACGGTACCGAACCGGGGAGAGAGAGCCGCGTCGCATGTGAAAGCCGCGCTCTCCGTCGACCCGTACGCCGCCGCCGTGCACGCCTCCTCCAGGAGCGTCTCCGGCGCGTCCGCGCCTGTCTGGGCTGCCGCCGCGCTGGTGGGCGTGCGCGACTGCCCACTGCGCCGCTCGCCCTCGCGCTGCCTCCAGCAGCTCAAGGTCCGCGTCGGCGCTGTCATCAGCAGAGATGGAGCTGCTGTTGCTGCCGCGCAGAGATCTAGGACAGCATCTTAGACTAGCATCAGGTTGGCACGGCATGGCATTTTGTGAGATGCTGTCCTAGATCTCTGCGCGCAGCAACAGCAGCTCCATCTCTGCTGATGACAGCGCCGACGCGGACCTTGAGCTGCTGGAGGCAGCGCGAGGGCGAGCGGCGCAATGGGCAGCCGCGCACGCCCACGAGCGCGGCGGCAGCCCAGACAGGCATGGACGCGCCGGCGGCGTACGGGTCGACGGAGAGCGCGGCCTTCACAGGCGACGCGGCTCTCTCTCCCCGGTTCGGTACCGTGGTCACCACGAGTACCAGGCTGTCGTTAGGGACGTCGGCCCCGGCGGCGGGTGGCCTACCCTCACCAAGACCAACTACGTCGAGTGGGCTGCGGTGATGAGGGTAAAGCTCCAGGTGCGCATATGTGGGATGCAGTCCGGTACGGCGACGTCGACTACGACCAGGATCGACGGGCGCTGGATGCTCTCATCGCTGCAGTCCCGCCCGAGATGCAGTTCTCGCTTACCAACAAGCAGACTGCCAAAGAGGCTTGGGACGCCATCGCTGCAGCACGCATCGGCAGCGACCGCGCCCGCAAGTCTACATTACAGGCACTACGCAAGGAGTGGGAGAACCTGGCCTTCAAGCCAGGTGAGGACGTTGATGACTTTGCTCTCCGTCTCAACACTCTGTTGCAGAAGATGGTGCAGTTCGGCGACGACACCTACGGCGAGGAGAGAGCTGTGGAAAAGCTCTTCCGCTGCGTCCCCGAGAAGTACAAGCAGATGGCTCGCTCGATCGAGTCTCTGCTGGACCTCTCCACGATGACGATTGGGTCGCCTCAAGGTCGTTGACAGCGATGAGCCACAACGCCTCTCTGTTACTCGCTGGAGTCTCGCTGTTGGTGATAGCAAGATCCTTACTCTCATCGAGAGGATGACACTTGGGATGGGGCAATTTTCTCTTGTTTATTTCTCACACAATGCCATACCAACCTGAGGGGTTAGAGATACATATTTATAGGCTGCTAGTCAGCCAAGCATATGCCAAGATGCTATCCTAGACTAGTCCGAGATGCTGTCCTAAAGCTAGTCTAAGATGCTAAAGCAAAAAGCTGCTAAAGCAAAACGCAAGTCCTAGATGCTAAAGCAAAAGCAAGTCCTAGATGCTAAAGCAAAAGCAAGTCCTAGATGCTAAAGCAAAAAAAAAAACAAAAGCACCATGTACACCATGTTCAGACAACACAAAGACTTATCTATCATTCTCCCCCTAAGTCTTGTGCGTCGTCTTGTGGGAGAGTTGAACCATCCTGATCTTGGAGCAGAGATCAAGGAACTTGATCCTTCCAAGAGGCTTGGTGAGCAGATCCGCAAGCTGATCCGTGGTGTTGATGTAGCTTGCCTTGATGCTTCCTTCATCCAAGCAGCCTCGGATGAAATGGTACTTCACCCGGACGTGCTTGCTCCGTTCATGGAAAACGGGGTTCTTTGCCAGGGCTAGAGCGGACTTGCTGTCCACCCTGAGCTCCACTGCTTCAGTGTCCCTGCCGAGGAGATCACCAAGCAGTCGAGCGAGCCAGAGTGCCTGAGTCGAAGCGGTGGAAGCCGCTATGTACTCGGCCTCACAGCTGGACAGGGCCACCACCTGCTGCTTGACTGACTGCCAGTGAACGAGGCACTTGCCGAGGAAGAAGAGAATCCCGCCCGCTTGTGCTCTTGCTGGTGTCGATGTCGCCCGCGTGGTCACTGTCGCTGTACCCGACGAAGTGTGCCGCGCCAGGACACCTCGGGTAATGGAGGAAGGGTCCCCGCAACGTAGCGGATGATCCTCTTCACAGCCTGCTGATGCTCCGTCGTCGGTCGTTGCATGAACCGACTAACGTAGCCGACGGAGAATGCCAAGTCCGGTCGTGTGTGGGCGAGGTAGCGAAGGCTCCCCACAAGACGCCGGTACTGCGTAGCGTCCACCTCCTCCGTCGTGCTGTCGCGGCTCAGCTTCAGCCTCTCCTCCATCGGAGTGAGAGCTGGGTTGCAGTCGGTGAGCCCAGCTAGCTCAACGACGCGCTTGGCGTAGGCGGTCTGTCGAAGCGTGATCCCGGAATCATCCTGGTGCACCTCGATCCCTAAGTAGAAGGAGAGGGGCCCCAGGTCACTCATCTGGAATGTGGCCTTCATCTCTTCCTTGAATGCCGCCACCTCCGCATCCTTGGTGCCGGTGATCACCAAGTCGTCGACGTAGACACCCACCAGCAGGGCATTTTCTCCACTGCCCCGCCGGTAGATGGCCGCCTCGTGCGGACTTTGCTCGAAGCCCACCCCTTTCAGCGTGGAGCCCAACTTGGCGTTCCACGCCCTCGGTGCCTGTCGCAAGCCATAGAGGGCCTTGCGCAGGCGGAGCACCTTGCCCTCCTTGTCGGGGATCGCAAATCCCGGCGGCTGATGCACGTAGACCTCCTCCTTCAAGTCGCCGTTAAGAAATGCCGACTTGACATCCATGTGGTGAACACGCCAGCCTTCCTGGGCAGCTAGCGCAAGGAGGAGTCGCACGAACTCCATCCGTGCGACGGGTGCGAAGGCGTCATCGAAGTCGACCCCCTCCTGCTGCACGAAGCCTCGTGCCACCAAGCGAGCCTTGTGCTTGACGATGGCGCCGGCTTCATCCCGCTTCAGCTTGAACACCCACTTAAGGGTGATCGCGCGGTGACCGGTAGGAAGATCCGCCAGCTCCCACGTCCGGTTCCGCTCGACGGCGTCCATCTCCTGCTTCATCGCGACACGCCACGCCGCGTCTCCCTCCGCCTCAACGAAGGAGCGGGGCTCGCCGTCGTCGCATGCCAAGTGCAGCTCCGCCTCGCAGTCGCGCTGCGCCAGTCCAGGGACGGGCAGCTCGCCGAGGATGTTGTCCATGGTACGATAGCGCAGAGGCTCGTCGTCGTGGTAGGCGTCGACGCGGTCCTCGTCGTGGGACAGCGGAGTAGCGAACTCCACCATGCGCTGCTCGTCGTGGACCGAAACTGTTGGGGCCGATCCCGGTGGTGTGGCCGCCGGTGCAGGAGAGTGGTGAGCCGGTGGTGAAGAGTGGGGCGTAGCCGGTGCCGAAGGTGGTGGAGCACTCGCCGGAGCTGGTGGCGAGCAAGGTGTCGAGGTGGACGGGCTCGGTGAAGACGAGCTGCTAGCTCCCCCGGCTCTCTCGAAGTGGACGTAGTCGACAACAAAGTCACTGAGAGTCGAAGTCGAACCGTCGTCCACCATCTTGTCCCACGTCCAGCCTCGCCCTTTGTCGAACACAGCGTCACGCGAGATGCGGACGCGCTGTGTGACAGGGTCGAGGATGCGGTAGGCCTTCGAGCCCTCCGCGTAGCCGATGAACACTCCCGGAGTGCTCCTGTCGTCGAGCTTGCCGATGTGGCCAAGCTCCTTGGCGAACGCGAGGGAGCCGAAGACCCGCAAGTGGGAGACCGCCGGCTTGCGCCCATGCCAAGCCTCGTACGGCGTCCTGCCGTCGAGCGCCTTTGTAGGCGAGCGGTTGAGGATGTAGACGGCCGTCACCACCGCCTCTCCCCAGAAGACAGCCGGCATCCCCCTCTGATTGAGGATGGCCCGAGCCATCCCCACAATCGTCTGATTGCGCCGCTCGACGACGCCGTTCTGCTGCGGGCTGTACGGCGCGGAGTAGTGGCGCTGAATGCCCTCATCAGCGCAGTATGACGCGAATTCAGCCGCCGTTGTCTGTGCGCAGCACGCGCAGCTTGCGGCCGCACTCCGCCTCCGCAGCAGCCTGCGTGCGCCTGATGGCGTCTGCAGCCTCTCCCTTGCTGCCGAGGACCATGACCCACATGTAGCGGGAGAGGTCGTCGACGAGCAGCAGGAAGTAGCGTCGTCCTCCCGGTGTGGCCGGTGTCACCGGGCCACACAAGTCCCCGTGCACGAGCTCGAGCCTCTCCTTGGCTCGGAAACTCGCCTGCTGGGGAAAGGGGAGTCGCCTCTGCTTCGTCATCACGCAGACGTCGCAGAACTGCTCCACATGGTCAAGGCACGGCAGGCCTCGCACCATTTCCGTGGCACTGAGCCGCTTCAGGGCCTCGAAGTGAAAGTGCCCAAAGCGCTCGTGCCACTGCCACGCCTCGTCGTCCCGACAAGCAGCGAGACAGAGGGGTTGTGCCACCTGCATGTGAAGAATGTAGAGTCGATTTGCGCCTCTGGTTACCTTGGCAAGAAGGCGACGGCGAAGATCCCAAATCCGCAGCACCCCGTGCTCGATCTCGACACGCGAGCCGTTCTCATCCAGCTGTCCCAGGCTGATGATGGAGTTCCGCAGATCGGGGATGTAGTAGACGTCGGTGAGCAGCCTGTGCTCAACAGACACGGTGGTGAAGATGACGGAGCTGACGCCCTTGATTTCCACGCCGGAGGCGTCCCCAAACTTGACGGAGACGCTAGAGTCAAACTCGGCGAAGAACTCCCGTCGACCGGTCATGTGATGGGTGGCGCCGGTGTCGAGGCACCACCCGTCAGTCTTGTCGTTGCCGGAGCCGTAGCCGAGGAGAGCGTGTGCTTTTGGCTCGTCAAGGTGGAGGAGAGCCACTGCGGCCGGTGCCGCTGGAGGTAGTTCGATGCTCGCATGAGCAATGAACAGAGCCGGCTGCTCCTCCTCCTCTGCCTGCGCGACGTGGGCCTGGCCGCGTCGTGGCTGTCGACAATCCCTGGCCCAATGACCAAGCTTGCTGCAGTTGTGGCAAGAGTCGTCTCGTGCCGGCTTTTGCTTGCCAGCAGTGCCGCCCTGGGCACCTCCACGGTCATCACCCTCGGCACGTCCTCGCGCCCCTGCCTGGGCGTCTTTGCGCGGCTTGCCACGCTTGTGGCCGCCTGTCATGGAAGAAGGCTCCCCCTTCTTCCTGTCACCTTGGCCGGCAGCCCACTGCTCCCGAGTGAGAAGGAGCTTCCCGCCAATGGTGACGGGTCCCAAGAGGCGCTGTGGCTCATCGCTTGTCAACGACCTTGAGGCGACCCAACGCCTCCTCGATCGTCATCGTGGAGAGGTCCAGCAGAGACTCGATCGAGCGAGCCATCTGCTTGTACTTCTCGGGGACGCAGCGGAAGAGCTTCTCCACAGCTCTCTCTTCGTCGTAGGTGTCGTCACCGAACTGCACCAACTTCTGCAACAGAGTGTTGAGACGGAGAGCAAAGTCATCAACGTCCTCACCTGGCTTGAAGGCCAGGTTCTCCCACTCCGTGCGTAGTGCCTGCAGTGTAGACTTGCGGGCGCGGTCGCTGCCGATGCGTGCTGCAGCGATGGCGTCCCAAGCCTCTTTGGCAGTCCGCTTGTTGGTAAGCGAGAACTGCATCTCGGGCGGGACTACAGCGATGAGAGCATCCAGCGCCCGTCGATCCTGGTCGTAGTCGACGTCGCCGTACCGGACTGCATCCCACATATGCCGCACCTGGAGCTTTACCCTCATCACCGCAGCCCACTCGACGTAGTTGGTCTTGGTGAGGGTAGGCCACCCGCCGCCGGGGCCGACGTCCCTGACGACAGCCGGGTACTCGTGGTGACCACGGTACCGAACCGGGGAGAGAGAGCCGCGTCGCCTGTGAAAGCCGCGCTCTCCGTCGACCCGTACACCGCCGCCGTGCGCGCCTCCTCCAGGAGCGTCACCGGCGCGTCCGCGCCTGTCTGGGCTGCTGCCGCGCTCGTGGGCGTGCGCGGCTGCCCACTGCGCCGCTCGCCCTCGTGCTGCTTCCCTCTCCAGCGGCTCAAGATCCGCGTCGGCGCTGTCATCAGCAGAGATGGAGCTGCTGTTGCTACCGCGCAGAACCTTGACCTCCGCCGCCGCCGCTTCCACCTCCGCTCTGGCTGCTGCCAGCTCCGCCGCTGCCAGCCTTGACGCCCTTTCTGCCGCCGCAGCGGTCTCCGCCGCCGCTCGCTCGCGCTGCTCTGCCGCGGTGAGCTCGGCCGTCTGCTGACGCCGCGTGCTCGAGGCGACCGAGCGCTGAGACTGCCCTGCGGACATGGCGCGCTACTGGGGGGGTGTTGCGTGGAGAGAGGGCTGCTTCTGACGAGCTGCTGCCCGTCTCCGGAGAGGAGTGAGCGGGGACAGCTGGAGCTGCTGCTGCTACTGGGTGGGGCTGCTGCAAGGCCGGAGAAGGAGATGAGCAGGAGATGCTCAGGCTACAGGATAGTATGGCTCTGATACCACTTGTTACTCGCTGGAGTCTTGCTGTTGGTGATAGCAAGATCCTTACTCTCATCGAGAGGATGACACTTGGGGATGGGGCAATTTTCTCTTGTTTATTTCTCACACAATGCCATACCAACCTGAGGGGTTGGAGATACATATTTATAGGCTGCTAGTCAGCCAAGCATATGCCAAGATGCTATCCTAGACTAGTCCAAGATGCTGTCCTAAAGCTAGTCTAAGATGCTAAAGCAAAAAGCTGCTAAAGCAAAAAGCAAGTCCTAGATCCTAAAGCAAAAGCAAGTCCTAGATGCTAAAGCAAAAGCAAGTCCTAGATGCTAAAGCAAAAAAAACAAAAGCACCATGTACACCATGTGCAGACAACACAAAGACTTATCTATCACACCAAGACCAACTACGTCGAGTGGGCTGCGGTGATGAGGGTAAAGCTCCAGGTGCGCATATGTGGGATGCAGTCCGGTACGGCGACGTCGACTACGACCAGGATCGACGGGCGCTGGATGCTCTCATCGCTGCAGTCCCGCCCGAGATGCAGTTCTCGCTTACCAACAAGCGGACTGCCAAAGAGGCTTGGGACGCCATTGCTGCAGCACGCATCGGCAGCGACCGCGCCCGCAAGTCTACATTACAGGCACTACGCAAGGAGTGGGAGAACCTGGCCTTCAAGCCAGGTGAGGACGTTGATGACTTTGCTCTCCGTCTCAACACTCTGTTGCAGAAGATGGTGCAGTTCGGCGACGACACCTACGGCGAGGAGAGAGCTGTGGAAAAGCTCTTCCGCTGCGTCCCCGAGAAGTACAAGCAGATTGCTCGCTCGATCGAGTCTCTGCTGGACCTCTCCACGATGACGATCGAGGAGGTGTTGGGTCGCCTCAAGGTCGTTGACAGCGATGAGCCACAGCGCCTCTCGGGACCCGTCACCATTGGCGGGAAGCTCCTCCTCACTCGGGAGCAGTGGGCTGCCGGCCAAGGTGACAGGAAGAAGGGGGAGCCCTCTTCCACGACAGGCGGCCGCAAGCGTGGCAAGCGCGGCAAGCCGCGCAAAGACGCCCAGGCAGGGGCGCGAGGACGTGCCGAGGGTGATGACCGTGGAGGCGCCCAGGGCGGCGCCGCTGGCAAGCAAAAGCCGGCACGAGACGACCCTTGCCACAACTGCGGCAAGCTTGGTCATTGGGCCAAGGATTGTCGGCAGCCACGACGCGGCCAGGCCCACGTCGCGCAGGCGGAGGAGGAGCAGCCGGCTCTGTTCATTGCTCATGCGAGCATCGAACTACCTCCAGCGGCACCGGCCGCAGCGACTCTCCTCCACCTTGACGAGCCAAAAGCACACGCCCTCCTCGGCGACAGTTCCGGCAACGACAAGACCGACGGGTGGTGCCTCGACACCGGCGCCACCCACCACATGACCGGGCGGCAGGAGTTCTTCTCCGAGCTCGACTCAGGCGTTCGAGGCACCGTCAAGTTCGGCGACGCCTCCGCCGTGGAGATCAAGGGCGTCGGCTTTGTCGTCTTCGTCGCCAAGACAAGCACCGGCTGCTCACCGGTGTCTACTACATCCCCGCGTTGAGGAACTCCATCATCAGCTTGAGACAGCTGGATGAGAACGGATCGCGCGTGGAGATCGAGCACGGGGTGCTGCGCATCTGGGATCATCGCCGCCGGCTCCTCGTCAAGGTCAACAGGAGCAACCGCCTCTACGTCCTTCACGCGCAGGTGGCGCAACCTCTGTGTCTTGCAGCCCGCCGCGACGACGACGCTTGGAGGTGGCACAAGCGCTTTGGGCACCTCAACTTTGAGGCCCTGAGGCAGCTCGGCAGCAAGGAGATGGTGCGGGGACTGCGGAGGCGGAGTGCGGCCGCAAGCTTCGGGTCCTACGCACGGACAACGGCGGTGAGTTCACGGCGGCCGAGTTCGCGGCGTACTGCGCCGACGAGGGGATCCATCGTCACTTCTCCACGCCGTACACCCCGGAGCAGAACGGCGGCGTCGAGCGCCGCAACGCCCTCCTCAACCAGAGAGGGATGCCGGCATTCTACTGGGGTGAGGCGGTGATGACTGCCGTCCACTTGCTCAACTGCTCCCCCACCATGGCCCTCGACGGCAAGACGCCATACGAGGCCTAGCACGGGCGCAAGCCCGCGGTGAGCCACCTACGTGTCTTCGGCTGCCTGGCCTTCGTCAAGGAGCTCAACCACGTCGGCAAGCTTGATGACCGGAGCACGCCAGGGGTCTTCATCGGCTACGCGGAGGGCGCCAAGGCCTACCGCGTCCTCGACCCTGCGACACGACGCGTGTGCATCACGCGTGACGTCGTGTTTGACGAAGGGCGTGGCTGGACGTGGGGCAAGATGGTGGATGACGGCTCGACTCCGACGACCAGCGATTTCGTCGTCGACTACGTCCACTTCGAGGAGGCCGGGGGAGCCAGCAGCTCGTCTTCACCAAGCTCGCCTACCCCACCACCTCGTTCGCCACCACCTCCGGCGAGTCCCTCATGATGAATAAGTCCCTGTACTGTGGTCTTTGTGGGGCTGTGGTAGTTTTTGTTTTTTGACTGCTTTAGGACAGCATCTGCTTTTAGGACAGCATCTGCTTTTGCTTTAGGACAGCATCTGCTTTTAGGACAGCATCTGCTTTTAGGACAGCATCTGCTTTAGGACAGCATATTGACCGCTTTAGGACAGCATCTAGGATAGCATCTTAGCATATGCTTGGCTGGTTCTCAGCCTATAAATTTGTATCCCCAACCCCTCAGGTTGGCATGGCATTGTGTGAGCAATAAACAAGAAAACTTGCCCCATCTCCTAGTGTCATCCTCTCCATGAGAGTAAGGATCTTGCTATCACCAACAGCAAGACTCCAGCGAGTAACAAGTGGTATCAGAGCCTTAGTATCCTGTAGCCTGAGCATCTCCTGCTCATCTCCTTCTCCGGCCTCACAGCAGCCTCAGCCGGTAGCAGCAGCAGCTCCGGCTGTCCCCGCTCACTCCTCTCCGGAGACGGGCAGCAGCTCGTCAGAAGCAGCCCTCTCTCCACGCAACAGCCCCCCAGTAGCGCGCCATGTCCGCAGGGCAGTCTCAGCGCTCGGTCGCCTCGAGCATGCGGCGTCAGCAGACGGCCGAGCTCGTCGCGGCAGAACAGCGCGAGCGAGCGGCGGCAGAGACCGCTGCGGCGGCGGAAAGGGCGTCAAGGCTGGCAGCGGCGGAGCTGGCAGCAGCCAGGGCGGAGGTGGAAGCAGCGCCGGCGGCAGATGCTGCGCGTGCGGCAGCAGCAGAGGTCAAGGCTCTGCGCGGCAGCAACAGCAGCTCCGGCTCTGTTGATGACAGCGCCGACGCGGACCCTTAGCTGCTGCAGAGGGAGGCAGCGCAAGGGCGAACGGCGCAGTGGGCAGCCGCCCACGCCCACGAGCGCGGCGGCAGCCCAGACAGGCGCGGACGCGCCGGTGGCGCTCCTGGAGGAGGCGCGCACGGCGGTGGCGCTCCTGGAGGAGGCATGCACGGCGGCGGCGTACGGGTCGACGGAGAGCGCGGCCTTCACAGGCAACGCGGCTCTCTCTCCCCGGTTCGGTACCATGGTCACCACGAGTACCAGGCTGTCGTCAGGGACGTCGGCCCCGGCGGCGGGTGGCCTACCCTCACCAAGACCAACTATGTCGAGTGGTCTGCGGTGATGAGGGTAAGGCTCCAGGTGCGGCATATGTGGGATGCAGTCCGGTACGGCGACGTCGACTACGACCAGGATCGACGGGCGCTGGATGCTCTCATCGCTGCAGTCCCGCCCGAGATGCAGTTCTCGCTTACCAGCAAGCGGACTGCCAAAGAGGCTTGGGACACCATCGCTGCAGCACGCATCGGTAGCGACCGCGCCCGCAAGTCTACACTGTAGGCACTACGCACGGAGTGGGAGAACCTGGCCTTCAAGCCAGGTGAAGACGTTGATGACTTTGCTCTCCGTCTCAACACTCTGTTGCAGAAGTTGGTGCAGTTCGGTGACGACACCTACGGCGAGGAGAGAGCTGTGGAGAAGCTCTTCCGCTGCGTCCCCGAGAAGTACAAGCAGATGGCTCGCTCGATCGGGTCTCTGCTGGACCTCTCCACGATGACCATCGAGGAGGCGTTGGGTCGCCTCAAGGTCGTCGACATCGATGAGCCACAGCGCCCCTCGGGACCCGTCACCATTGGCGGGAAGCTCCTTCTCACTCGGGAGCAGTGGGCTGCCGGCCAAGGTGACAGGAAGAAGGGGGAGCCTTCTTCCACGACAGGCGACCGCAAGAATGGCAAGCGCGGCAAGCCGCGCAAAGACGCCCAAGCAGGGGCGCGAGGAGGCGCCCAGGGCGGCGATGCTGGCAAGCAAAAGCCGGCACGAGACGACTCTTGCCACAACTGCGGCAAGCTTGGTCATTGGGCCAAGGAGTGTCGACAGCCACGACGCGGCCAGGCCCACGTCGCACAAACGGAGGAGGAGGAGCAGCCGGTCCTGTTCATTGCTCATGCGAGCATCGAACTACCTCCAGCGGCACCGGCCGCAGTGGCTCTCCTCCACCTTGACGAGCCCAAAGCACATGCCCTCCTCGGCGACAGTCCCGGCAAGGACAAGACCGACGGGTGGTGTCTCGACACCGGCGCCACCCACCACATGACCGGGCGGCGGGAGTTCTTCTCCGAGCTCGACTCAGGCGTTCGAGGCACCGTCAAGTTTGGCGATGCCTCCGCCGTGGAGATCAAGGGCGTCGGCTCTGTCGTCTTAGTCGCCAAGACTGGCGAGCACCGGCTGCTCACCGGCGTCTACTACATCCCCGATCTGCGGAACTCCATCATCAGCTTGGGACAGCTGGATGAGAACGGCTCGCGTGTCGAGATCGAGCACGGGGTGCTGCGGATTTGGGATCTTCGACGCCGCCTTCTTGCCAAGGTAACCAGAGGCGCAAATCGACTCTACACTCTTCACGTGCAGGTGGCACAACCCATCTGTCTCGCTGCTCGTCGGGACGACGAGGCGTGGCAGTGGCACGAGCGATTTGGGCACCTTCACTTCGAGGCCCTGAAGCGGCTCAGTGCCACAGAAATGGTGCGAGGCCTGCCGTGCCTTGACCATGTGGAGCAGCTCTGCGACGTCTGCGTGTTGACGAAGCAGAGGCGACTCCCCTTTCCCCAGCAGGCGAGTTTCCGAGCCAAGGAGAGGCTCGAGCTCGTGCACGGGGACTTGTGTGGTCCGGTGACACCGGCCACACCGGGAGGACGACGCTACTTCCTGCTGCTCGTCGACGACCTCTCCCGCTACATGTGGGTGATGGTCCTCGGCAGCAAGGGAGAGGCTGCGGACGCCATCAGGCGCACGCAGGCTGCTGCGGAGGCGGTGTGCGGCCGCAAGCTGCGCGTGCTGCGCACAGACAACGGCGGCGAATTCACGGCGGCTGAATTCGCGTCGTACTGCGCTGATGAGGGCATTCAGCGCCACTACTCCGCGCCGTACAGCCCGCAGCAGAACGGCGTCGTCGAGCGGCGCAACCAGACGGTTGTGGGGATGGCTCGGGCCCTCCTCAAGCAGAGGGGGATGCCGGCTGTCTTCTGGGGAGAGGCGGTGGTGACGGCCGTCTACATCCTCAACCGCTCACCTACCAAGGCGCTCGACGGCAGGACGCCGTACGAGACTTGGCATGGGCGCAAGCCGGCGGTCTCCCACTTGCGGGTCTTCGGCTCCCTCGCGTTCGCCAAGGAGCTTGGCCACATCGGCAAGCTCGACGACAGGAGCACTCCGGGAGTGTTCATCGGCTACGCGGAGGGCTCGAAGGCCTACCGCATCCTCGACCCTGTCACACAGCGCGTCCGCATCTCGCGTGACGTTGTGTTCGACGAAGGGCGAGGCTGGACGTGGGACAAGGCGGTGGACGACGGTTCGGCCTCGACTCTCAGGGACTTTGTTGTCGACTACGTCCACTTCGAGAGAGCCGGGGGAGCTAGCAGCTCGTCTTCACCGAGCTCGTCCACCTCGACACCTTGCTCGCCATCAGCTCTGGCGAGTGCTCCACCACCTTCGGCACCGGCTCACCACTCTCCTGCACTGGCGGCCACACCACCGGAATCGGCCCCAACAGCTTTGGTCCACAACGAGCAGCGCACGGTGGAGTTCGCTACTCCGCTGTCTCACGACGAGGATCGCGTCGACGCCTACCACGACGACGAGCCTCTGCGCTATCGTACCATGGACAACATCCTCGGCGAGCTGCCGGTCCCTGGACTGGCGCAGCGTGACTTCGAGGCGGAGCTGCACTTGGCGTGCGACGACGGCGAGCCCCGCTCCTTCGCTGAGGCGGAGGGAGACGCGGCGTGGCGTGTCGCGATGAAGCAGGAGATGGACGCCGTCGAGCAGAACCGGACGTGGGAGCTGGCGGATCTTCCTGCCGGTCACCGCGCGATCACCCTTAAGTGGGTGTTCAAGCTGAAGCGGGATGAAGCCGGCGCCATCGTCAAGCACAAGGCTCGCTTGGTGGCACGAGGCTTCGTGCAGCAGGAGGGGGTCGACTTCGATGACGCCTTCGCACCCGTCGCACGGATGGAGTCCGTGCGACTCCTCCTTGCGCTAGCTGCCCAGGAAGGCTGGCGTGTTCACCACATGGATGTCAAGTCGGCATTTCTTAACGGCGACTTGAAGGAGGAGGTCTACGTGCATCAGCCGCCGGGATTTGCGATCCCCGGCAAGGAGGGCAAGGTGCTTCGCCTGCGCAAGGCCCTCTATGGCTTGCGACAGGCACCGAGGGCGTGGAACGCCAAGTTGGACTCCACGCTGAAAGGGATGGGCTTCGAGCAAAGTCCGCACGAGGCGGCCATCTACCGGCGGGGCAGTGGAGAAAATGCCCTGCTGGTGGGTGTCTACGTCGACGACTTGGTGATCACCGGCACCAAGGATGCGGAGGTGGCGGCATTCAAGGAAGAGATGAAGGCCACCTTCCAGATGAGTGACCTGGGGCCCCTCTCCTTCTACTTAGGGATCGAGGTGCACCAGGATGATTCCGGGATCACGCTTCGACAGACCGCCTACGCCAAGCGCGTCGTTGAGCTAGCTGGGCTCACCGACTGCAACCCAGCTCTCACTCCGATGGAGGAGAGGCTGAAGCTGAGCCGCGACAGCACGACGGAGGAGGTGGACGCTACGCAGTACCGGCGTCTTGTGGGGAGCCTTCGCTACCTCGCCCACACACGACCGGACTTGGCATTCTCCGTCGGCTACGTTAGTCGGTTCATGCAACGACCGACGACGGAGCATCAGCAGGCTGTGAAGAGGATCATCCGCTACGTTGCGGGGACCCTTGACCACGGCCTCCATTACCCGAGGTGTCCTGGCGCGGCACACTTCGTCGGGTACAGCGACAGCGACCACGCGGGCGACATCGACACCAGCAAGAGCACAAGCGGGATTCTCTTCTTCCTCGGCAAGTGTCTCGTTCACTGGCAGTCAGTCAAGCAGCAGGTGGTGGCCCTGTCCAGCTGTGAGGCCGAGTACATAGCGGCTTCCACCGCTTCGACTCAGGCACTCTGGCTCGCTCGACTGCTTGGTGATCTCCTCGGCAGGGACACTGAAGCAGTGGAGCTCAGGGTGGACAGCAAGTCCGCTCTAGCCCTGGCAAAGAACCCCGTTTTTCATGAACGGAGCAAGCACATCCGGGTGAAGTACCATTTCATCCGAGGCTGCTTGGATGAAGGAAGCATCAAGGCAAGCTACATCAACACCACGGATCAGCTTGCGGATCTGCTCACCAAGCCTCTTGGAAGGATCAAGTTCCTTGAGCTCTGCTCCAAGATCAGGATGGTTCAACCCTACCACAAGACGACGCACAAGACTTAGGGGGAGAATGATGAATAAGTCCCTGTACTGTGGTCTTTGTGGGGCTGTGGTAGTTTTTGTTTTTTGACTGCTTTAGGACAGCATCTGCTTTTAGGACAGCATCTGCTTTTAGGACAGCATCTGCTTTTGCTTTAGGACAGCATCTGCTTTTAGGACAGCATCTGCTTTAGGACAGCATATTGACCGCTTTAGGACAGCATCTAGGATAGCATCTTAGCATATGCTTGGCTGGTTCTCAGCCTGTAAATTTGTATCCCCAACCCCTCAGGTTGGCATGGCATTGTGTGAGCAATAAACAAGAAAACTTGCCCCATCTCCTAGTGTCATCCTCTCCATGAGAGTAAGGATCTTGCTATCACCAACAGCAAGACTCCAGCGAGTAACACCTGACCACCGCCACCACCAGCTCCGGCAAGCCCACAGGCTCCGGCGAGTCCACCGCCAGCACCGCCGGCCACGCCTCGCTCTCCTACACCGGCGCCTACTCCTTCAGGCTCGGCACCGACAGCTTCGGCCCACGACGAGCAGCGCACGGTGGAGTTCGCCACTCCGCTGTCCAACGACGAGGATCGCATCGACGCCTACCACGGCGGCGAGCCTCTGCGCTACCGTACCGTGGACGACCTCCTCGGCGAGCAGCCGGTCCCTGAACTGGCGCAGCGCGACTTCGAGGCGGAGCTGCACCTCGCACAGGACGACGGCGAGCCTCGTTCCTTCGCCGAGGCGGAGAGAGACGCGGCATGGCGTGCCGCGATGCAGGAGATGGACGCCGTCGAGCGAAACAAGACGTGGGAGCTGGCCGATCTTCCAGCCGGCCACCACGCCATCTCTCTCAAGTGGGTCTTCAAGCTCAAGAAAGACGAGGCTGGAGAGGTGATCAAGCACAAGGCGCGTCTCGTGGCACGTGGCTTCGTCCAGCAGGAGGGAGTCGACTTCGACGATGCCTTCGCGCCTGTTGCACGGATGGAGTCCGCGCGTCTCCTCCTTGCCCTCGCAGCCCAGGAGGGCTGGTGCGTCCATCACATGGACGTCAAGTCTGCTTTCCTCAACGGCGACTTGAAGGAGGAGGTCTACGTCCGCCAGCCGCCGGGATTCATCATCCCCGGCAAGGAGAGCAAGGTCCTCCGCCTGCGCAAGGCCCTCTATGGCTTGCGGCAGGCACCGCGAGCTTGGAACGCCAAGCTGGACTCCACCCTCAAGCAAATGGGATTCCAGCAGAGCGCTCACGAGGCCGCAGTCTACCGGCGGGGCAAGGGAGGCAATGCCCTGCTGATAGGCGTCTACGTCAACGACCTTGTGATCACCGGTACCAAGGAGGAGGAGATCGAGGCATTCAAGGCGGAGATGAAGGCCACCTTCCAGATGAGCGACCTCGGGCCCCTCTCCTTCTACCTCGGGATCGAGGTCCACCAGGACAGCTCCGGCATCTCTCTTCGCCAGACTGCCTACGCCAAGCGCATCGTGGAGCTGGGCGGCCTCACCGACTGCAACCCAGTCCACACTCCTATGGAGGAGAGGCTGAAGCTGAGTCGTGAGAGTACGGCGGAGGAGGTGGACGCGACGCAGTACCGGCGCATTGTGGGCAGCCTTCGCTACCTTGTCCACACGCGACCGGACTTGGCGTTCGCCGTCGGCTACGTCAGCCGGTTCATGCAGCGACTGACGACGGAGCACCAGCAGGCCGTGAAAAGGATCCTCCGCTACGTCGCGGGCACCTCCGACTACGGCTTGCACTACCCAAAGTGCCCCGGCGCGGCGCACTTCATCGGGTACAGCGACAGCGACCACGCCGGCGACATCGACACGAGCAAGAGCACCAGCGGGACGCTGTTCTTCCTCGGCAAATGTCCGATCAGCTGGCAGTCGGTCAAGCAGCAGGTGGTGGCTTTGTCTAGCTGCGAGGCAGAGTACATTGCAGCCACTACCGCTTCTACTCAGGCTCTGTGGCTGGCTCGGCTGCTTGGCGATCTCCTTGGCAGAGACGCGGAGGTAGTGGAGCTCAGGGTGGACAGCAAGTCCGCCTTGGCCTTGGCCTTGGCGAAGAACCCTGTCTTCCATGAGCGCAGCAAGCACATCCGGGTGAGGTATCACTTCATCAGAAGCTGCCTGGATGAAGGGAGTGTCCGGGCCAACTACATCAACACCCAAGACCAGCTCGCCGACTTCCTGACCAAGTCTCTTGGGCGGATCAAGTTTCAGGAGCTTCGCGCCAGGATCGGGATGGCTCAGATTCCTCACAAGGAGACACACAAGACTTAGGGGGAGAGTGATGGATAAGTCTCTGTGTTGGCTAGTGCTTGTGGGGCTGCAGCACATGGTGTTTTTGCTGCCCTTCAAGGACAGCATCATTGACTGGCTGTTAGCATCTCTTTATGACAGCATCTTAGGACAGATTTCGTTTTATGTTCAGTGGAGAGAGATGAAAATACGAGTGCAATGTGTTTTTTTAATTTGGTACTTATAGCAATTTTGTTCCATTTTTCAGGAAGTGACTCCATATGTTTCGGCAGCAGAAATGGTTAAGAAGTTCGAGTCAGGGACTAGAGAGTTGGGCATCCCCCACAACGGATCACTTTCTCATGTTAGTATTCCTTCCCCATTTCTGTTGTTAGCTATGTAGCAATGTACATTGCTTTCACATTATTATTTGGGCAGTTGAATCCTTGTAAAAGCGGATTGTCTTAAAGTAAAGATGATGATGTGGAAATCCATTAATTATCAACAAAATATTGCCCACACTTATAAAATTTAAAATTGGGATTGTTACTTAAAAACGCAAAAGAAAAAAAAACGACTGCATATGTTCAATATTTTGCGTGTGCATGATGTTTATTTTATTTTATTTGTTTTTCTTGGTGCATGATATCTCCACCAGTCTGGAGTTTGATAGAATTCCATACATTTATTACGTCTGAATACTTGATGATGAAAACAGTATTATTAGTTGACTAAGAGGTTTTTGATCATATTGCAATTTGTATGCACAATGCAGGAGGATGCAGCAACTGCACTACAGAGAAGGCCTAAGCTTATGCTAACTAGGCCAAAGGAACCTGAGCTTCAGACTGCCCACAGGATCCGAGCAGTCAGAGCGAAGAGCTCTGCAGAGCTAGAGGAGGAGATGCTGGCCAAGATCCCAAAGTTCAGAGCACGGCCATTTAACAAAAAGGTGAGAATTTGTCTAACTGTACATTTGTTTGACTTAACTAATTACAGACTTCAGGAGTTGAAGCCTAACTTAATTACTTGCTTCTGCATTTAGATTGCTGAAGCTCCTTCATTTCCTCCTCTCCCAAGGAAAGCTCCACAGATTCCTGAATTCAATGTACGTATTCTATTATCATGACAAAATTCACGAGTGCACCCTTTTCATTGGCTAATTCAGTTGTGCCTTTGCAATGACTACAGGAGTTTCATCTTAGAACGATGGAAAGAGCGACTCGACACGTGTACACCTGTTCAGAAGCTTCTTCTGTGGGAACTATCCGGGTAAGCATACTTATAACTGGTTGCCACGTTAAGACGTCAATCCTTATCATTGCTGAAAGTTAAATGCTTCAATCTTGCAGAGTCAGAGTAGCAAGCCACTGAAACTGACAGAACCAAAACCTCCACAACTTGAGACAGCAATACGAGCTAGGCCACCAAGGTTTGCCTTTGACACTCATTCATTGAGAAACCAATAGTCATTTTATCTTTATGTTCGATTCTAACATCATTTTTCAACAGGGTGAAAAGTTCTCAAGAATTGGAACTGGAGGAATTGGAGAAGGCCCCCAAGTTCAAGGCCAAGCCACTGAACAAAAAGGTCTTCGTATCTCACTTAAAGCCAATACATTTGATGACATTATGATTCAGAGCATCAGTCTAAACTTCATTTCATGCAGATTCTTGAGAGCAAGGGCGATATTGGTGTGCTTGTCCATCCAAAGCCTCAGTCAACAGCGCCCAAGGAGTTCCACTTTTCTACTGATGATCGCTTGGGTCCTCCTACAGTTGCGTATCTATTTGATAGGGTGGGTGTAAGTCATATAAGGGATCCCGTTATGTAAATGATGAATTAACCCAATTTTATTATCAGAAACCTTTCACCCTTCTTAATTTATTTTCTATTTTGCAGCTTTCTCTTCACTCTGAAGCTTCTTCATATCATGACAAGAAAGATGTGCCTAGACTCACGATACCAAACCCTTTCAATCTACATACAGATGTACGTGAAATGCAAATTATTTTACAATGTTCATTGCATTTCTCACGACCTTTGTTGCAAGCAAATAATATTGTATCCATGTTACAGGGTAGAAGTGATGAAAAAGAGAGGCAGCTAGCTGCACAACTCCTACAGAAGCAATTAGAGGAAGAGAAGGCTAGGATTCCCAAGGCTAACCCATATCCTTACACCACGGACTATCCAGTGGTACATGCAAAGTTATTTGCTCAACATCTCCTGGTTGCAGGCCACCTCTTAATTCTTCTTGTCTAACATTTTTCTGTCCAGGTGCCACCGAAGCCTGAACCGAAGCCATGCACGAGGCCGAAAGGTTTTCAGCTGGAGAGTTTGGCGAGACATGAAGTGGAGCAGCAAAGGATGATGGAGGAAAGAGAAAGGATGGTGAGGGAAGAGGCTCAAAGGAGAATTGTCAAGGCACAGCCTATACTGAAAGAGTAAGTAGCAGAAACAGTCTGTTGTCCTTAGAATTCTTGAGTTCTATACGAGGAAGATGCATTGATAACAGCCTTTTAATTTTGTTGCAGGGATCCTATTCCTCTTCCAGAGAAGGAGCGGAAGCCTCTCACTGAAGTCCAACAGTTTGCATTGCATGTTGATGAAAGGGCGGTTCAAAGATCAGACTTTGATAACATGGTCAGTAAACTTGCCCACGCCTTTTCTTTGTCATTCATTGGAACTGTTGTGATTACAGACTAAACAGTGAACAATAGGGCTATGGAAAGGTCACAAAGAGGCTACCTGGAGCTTTAGAAACCATAGAGTTGGTTATATTTTGAAAAATGAGTCTCTCCCCTCTTATGACGCCCCGAGTCATATATTTGTAGCCATGAGGAGATTGTTTATATAAACACTCTTATCTGGGAGATTCAATTTTTTACCACTCTTAAGATTGACCAATTCACTCTGTCACTTACATGTGGGGTCACCTGAGTCACTGACAATAGGTCAGGGTGGCAAATCTGTTGCCACTGGACTCATAAGAGTGGCAAATGATTAAATTTTCCCTCTTATCTGGGTCAGTTGTAGGGGTAATCATGTCCTTCCCCATGTAACAACCCTTTTGAGCCAGCCACGTGGTTACATGATTATTTGGTCTCCTGGTGTAATGGGCTGACTGGCCCAAAGGTGGCCACTCACCCAAACAGAACCCAATGATTGGAGCTTGCCAAATGTTAGTTGATACCTCTGAAAGATTCAGATTTATCGGGAGATTTTACGGAGCGTTTTGTTGCGATGCAGGTGAAGGAAAAAGAGATTAGTTACAAGAGGTTGAGAGAGGAGAACGAATTCGCGCAAAAGGTACTGTATCTTACCTGTTCCTCAAATGTTTCCATAGTGCATGCATTTTTTTATCTGCTCTGGCGACTAACCGCTGTATTCTGTGTCTGAAGATCGAGGAAGAGAAAGCATTGAAGCAGCTGAGGAGGACCATGATGCCACACGCACGGCCTCTCCCAAAGTTCGACAGACCATTCCGTCCACAGAGGTGAGCAGAAACGACCAAGATTTGCCACTCCCAGTGTTCAGCTTCCTGACGTTTTATCTCACAAACTTGCAATTGCTGTTTTCGCAGATCCACGAAGAATGTGACCAAGCCGAGGTCGCCAGAGTTTCACGTGGACCAAAGAGGGGCAAGAAGGCATGCCTCCTTCATCAGATGATCAATCTCTCCAGCTCTCCAGCTGTTGTACCAATTACACACCCGTTCATCGCCAAATTATTGTCATTCTTTCTGACGATATATAGGCCACAATAGTCAGTCAACACAGCTGACACAGTGTATGCTTTTGTAGGGCAAAAGGGCCATTGCTTATTGCTGATATTGTGTATTTTGTGTGTTGTGTGAACCATTGCTGAGCACCCTTGTGTTTATTTTGTGTCCCTTCTCTTTGGAGAACTGGAATTGCATTCTACATGATGGCAGCCAGCATCCATTGGAGATCTGGTATGTTGTTCAAATGGAAGGATGACTTCTAATCCATTAAGCCTTCAACTTCAGTTTTTCACACCAATGGCTGGAAGATGTGTCAGACTGAGTTGAGCTAATACATTTGCTAACACTAGATGCGACTTAATTCCATTCAGACACTATGAGAACTTGAAAGATGCTAGTACAATGAACCTATTGACCATTAAGCAGTTCATCGTGTCTGTATGGGGAGGAGTCAAACTCTTACAGTATAATTGTGATTAATGGCACCCTGTTGATTGGTCAGTCAGTCATATTGTCACATGCCTCCCTCTTACTGATGGCGATACTTTTTTACTTGCATAAAACCAATGGGAGTTTTGCATTACCAATTCTAAAGGTCGCCGTCCTATTTTCCCCTGGAAAAAAGCGAGGACCTTTTCAATTCTTTGCAGGATTAGTGTAGCTATTGTAGATGGTTCTTTCAAAGAACTTAACACAAGTTGGTGCATAAGTGTAGCAAAATTTAACCTCTATTTCAGATGCGATGAATGATGAATCTTTCCAAGTACTTTTTGGCTTATCAAAAAGCTCCTTACCAATAGGTAGAAATGTCTGAATAGATTTCTTACAATTCATCAGTACAGAACTGGATAGCAACCAGACAATTTTTTTCCTTTCCAATAACTGTTAGAATTTATTTCTTGCACAGTTTCTACTTTTTTTTTCAGTTTTTGGCACTGCTTGATAAGTGATAGCATTTCGACATATCTTGCGTTGAAAAATGATGACAAATCGCTCAAGTGCATGTGCTTTCCATACAAAAATCTTGGCAAAATTGGCTATATGATATTGTAAAATGTTGGCAATTGCCCTAAGACACTCCAAAATCATGGTTTGGTTAGAAGACACTATAAAATTATGACCATTTCCCACAACACACTGTAGTCATTACTTCATTCCTTTTTATTAGAATCTGTGCCATTAAACTTTCTAAAATTTGATTGCCAATATGTTAAAAACCATCCAAATTAGCTATATAAAAAATATATCATTAGATTTGTTGTTAAAAATACGGTCATAATATTATAATTTTATTAGTATATCTTAATATAAGTTATAAAAATTAATGATCAAAGTCGCAAACGCCAAGTAAAAAGAAAAGAGGGAGAATCTCAGCAAGGAGGGAAGAAAATGTGTGCAAACTCTCTAATTTGCCCTTGGCACAAAATTGATAAGGAAATTAAAAAAAAACTCTCTCCCTCCTCCTTTTAACATCCCAGAATTACCATTTTGGGCTAACGTTCATTTAGAATGTCATTCTGAAATTTTGAGAATTTTCAAGAATTATTTGGATTTTAAAAATCCTTTCCAATGTTCTAAATTTTAAAAGTATTTATTGTGATTAATTAGAGGTTATCACGACCTAAAAATATTTTATTTGAATTAAAAGGCTCTATTTCGGATCTCTTATTTTTCTTGGATTTTTGGAGTTAATTTGGTATTTTCCAGAGTAACAACAAAAGAGGCAATTGGACATATGTGAGATATTCTCTCTTCAAAACGTGCAAAAAAATTATTTTAATCCTTCTAGTGTGTGATGGCAAACGACCACCATTTTAGGGTGTCTTCTAGCCAAACCATGATTTTGGAGTGTCCCCCCGAACAAATGCCAACATTATACAATGCCTTGTAGCTAATTTTGCTAGAAATATTGTAGTTGTCAATCTTTTTTGTAAGTGACAAAATATGTCACTTTAGATAGGAGTAATCACTTTTGGCCTTTTTTCACAGTAATGGAGATGTTGCGGACTGAGACCCATGTGAATCAATCGTAACCGAAGTAAAGCCGGGGGGGTTCCGCCCCCCGCGCCGAGCCACGTCCCCCCCCGCGCTCCCCCCGGCCGGCGCGTGTCGCCCGTTTTGGCGTACGGCCGGGGGAGGCAATTCCCTCCGGGTTTTCGGAAATTACGTAAAGGTCCTTTTTTCTCGCGAAGAGGTCCCTGGATTTTTTCGAAAAAGCCCCTGCAAGTTTTTTTCCTACAAAATTTTTTGATTGCGCCCCGCGGGTTTCCAGAATTACGTATAGGTCCTTATTTACTTACGTACAGGTCCTTACAGGTCCTCGGTTTTTTACGAAAAAGACCTTCGGTTTTTCCTAAATTACGCATGTGTCCTCGATTTTTTTATTAAAGCCCTGCAGATTGTCGTCTCTTTTACTTCGGTCCACACGGTGGCTGGCGTGGTGTGGCGCCACGCCTACGTGGCTAGTATCATACGATGGACGCTGAATACGACGTATCATTGAACAAAGGTAAAAGGAAAACAGAGTTAAAGCCAGATTTCATACTGTTTTGCATCTATTTATAAAAGTAGCTTTATGTGTATAATATTTGCAAAAATATCATTTCTGCCGTCCGTTGGGCGGGCGGGGAGCGCCCACAAGGCAACACACGGCGGGACCACTGGCGGTAAGCGCCTGCTGCCCCCTCACCAGACGGCAGACAGCCTACCATCCAATGGGGGGACAGCAAGCAACCCTGCCGTCTTGTGAGGGGGGCGGCAGGTAATTAAGCTGGCTAATTAGCCGGCTTAATTACCTACCATATTTTTTCATTTAGTATTTGTTTGAATTTTTAAATATATTAAATGAGTTCAAAAAATTATGAAAATTTATATACAATCTTCTAACACAACGTACCTCTCAATG
The DNA here is from genome assembly GCA_017311315.1 of Dendrocalamus latiflorus. Lineage (NCBI taxonomy): Eukaryota > Viridiplantae > Streptophyta > Magnoliopsida > Poales > Poaceae > Dendrocalamus > Dendrocalamus latiflorus. Next base: position 20,373,012 of record CM029671.1, on the reverse strand, counting down.
TAATTTTTGGGTAATTTTATCTATTATGAGTGTTGCTCAAAAATTTATACAATTTTGATATTTTTATGAGTTTTTATATAGGAAACGAGCTCCAAAAATTACAAAATTTTATGTGAAACCTCTCGACATAGTCATATTTATTATATAGTTTTTTGAAAATTTTATGTGGTCCGAATAAATCACGTTTATTCGAGTTAACTTAATCATGAGTTTAACAATCCTCACACATCTTTTGAAGTGGCCTGTGTCGGCCAATCATGCTATATTTTATTTTCTGCTATCTGATTCGTACAATTGTCACTCTCTATGTATGTGCCCCCCTCGCATGCTCTCTCGTTCGCACTAATGTAATTATGTCCGTGTCATCCCCCTCGCCCGCTCCCTTGTTTGCACATTTATCAGTGTTACGATGTCGTCCCCCCTCACACGAAGTGCTGCTCATGACAATGAGTCCTCAATATACGGGGTGAGCGCACTGGATTCACCTTTCGCTCGGTCATAAATACGAACCTCTTATAGTTCGTCGTTGCTAATCTCAGTCGCTCATCGCAGAAGGTCATTGTCGTGGTTGTCACTTAAAATTGGGAGTGTGTAGCTCATTACTTTGAGAAGCTAGTGTGTAGCTCAAAATTGGCAGTGTTGATTTCTTCTCTACAAAGGCAGGTAATTTTTTACCGTATGCTTTCGACGTTATTCTCATAATCCTAGTCAATTAGTGTTATTTAGTTAGTCACGATTAATATAGTTTGTATTATGAAGTAAGTAGGTCATAGTAATTTAGACATAGTTTGTATTATTTTTTGTGTACGCACGGTACCTATAATTTGTTATTGAATGAAAATATGTAATTAATTAGTCGTAATTACTATAGTGGCAATTAGTTAGGGGTAAGTAATGAGTTAGTGCTAAGAATGACGGTAATGAACGGCTCATCATTTTTCGGATGGGTAATCAAATTATCGCTAGGTAGTAAAGTATTCGTATGTACACACATGTAATCACTGACTTGTAGTATGTTGCTGTCATTATCAATCTTCACACTAATATTTTGTCTGTCCCATTTATTACAAGGTGCTCTTAAAATTAATAGTGCGTAGCTAATTATTTGGAGAAGGCAGTACATAAGTCATTAAGGACGCGACAGTGCTGATTACTTCTCCAAAAAGATAGGTAATTTGTATAGCATGCTTTCGATGTTATCCCCATAGTCGTAGTCATAATTACTGTTATTTACTTAGTCATAATTTACTTAGTTTCGCACTAATATGTGGTATGTCCTATGTATTGGTAGGTATGGTTTTTACCGGAGCTTCTGGAACACTCGTATGATGAGAAACACCGTTGCCACTTATGGATGACGGGTGATGCGGCTAGCCCTTCGTTATTCAAGCTGCGAGGGGGGATCCGTGGGCGCTAGACGAGCGCTACGTTCCAACCCTGCGGGCCACGGGCTTGTTGCCCTTTGCAAGCTGGTCTCCACTAGGCACGAGTTCACCATTGATAGCAGCCTGCTCATAGCATTGGTGGACAAGTGGAGACCCGAGACGCACACATTCCACTTTTGGTGGGGTGAAATGATGGTCACTCTGAAGGACATCGCGTTCTTGACCGATCTCTCTTGGGGGTGACACACTTGTTTCAGCCCTTACACCAACTGACTGGAAGGAGAGGCTGACGGACCGGTTCGACCGGCCTATCCCGGAGAGTGCACGTGGCATCCCTCGCACTTGGCTAAACAATTTCAATGTGTGCCCGTAGGTTGCACCGCTGGAGATTGTCAAGACACACCTCGTCATATTCCTTATCCAACTCTTTGGTTGGAGCATGTTTCCAGCCACACATGGCGATATTTGCAACGCTGAAGTCATCGGCCTCGCCGAGTCTTTGGTGGACACAGACTTTGGGGGTGATGCCTCGGTACAGCTGGGGATCAGCAGTTCTGTGCACCACGTATCGGGAGTTATGTGACGCTTGCCAGCACGCCACTACTGGTACCCCCAATCTGGCTATCTGCTATGTGCTCTATAGTTGTGGAGCTGGGAGCACTTCCCTATCGGATGTACGACCATCATGACACCAGTACACCCGTTCGGTGAGTTCGCCGACTTGATAGATGGACCCACTATGGGCATCTGGTGGACTGTTGCCCGTCTACGGTGGGCGAAGGGCAAACCATCGAGGTACTACTTGCTGTGGCACAACGAGTTCGAGTCGTTGCATAACAGCAACGTCATATGGGGTCCATGGACGGTAGATTTTGTGCATCATGTATTGCCGTATAGGCTATCCCTGCATTGCCTGTAGGACGCAGAGCTATGGGCGATGACACACCATCTGGTGTTCTTGTACATGGTTGAGGCTTACGCGCCACAGCGCGTGATTCGACGATTCGGTTTGCATCAGGCTATGCCCCCTCTGGACGGCAGGTTCCTACCGCAAGCCGTACACCGGTGATTCAAACTTTATCCGACTATTGTATACACTTTTGTATGTCTTAATATGTAACGTTGATGATTCTGAACATTGACCAACACTATCCAATGGTTTTCTATATAAAATTCTATGTGAAACCTCACAGTTTTTGGAAAACTTTTCTTAACAAAAATCGACATGTTGAGTTGGACCAGTAAATTTTGAAGTTATGTAGTTTTGCATATTACCATAAAATTTTGGATTGAACCATGGCTGCCCTCCACACTGCAAAATGGTTTAACCAAGCTTCCGAACTAGGTGAAAATAAATATAACACAAATGATTTGCTCTAATGACATAATGGTGATGTCCCAGTTTATTGATTAGGAGCCAATACTGATTCTTTTCGTGACGAGAGGAAACCGTCTTTAGTCAATAACTTCTATTTGTCACCCCAGCATGTAACTCGTGGAGACCAAGTCAATTTTATCCCTAGCATGAATAATTGACCTCTGTTACAGTTTGTGAGGAAAATTGAATGGTATAAGCCTTTAGCTATTCTCGTGAAACTCCAGATTTTCCGGATGCCAAATTTGACAAATACTGATTTTTGAGGCAGTGCCTCAGCTCCATCGTTATCTTGCCTTCCTCATAAAATCAATCCTCCTGAGTGTGAAACAATGGCAGATCTAGAACAAAAATGGCGTGAGGTTCATGCTCTATGTATGTACTTATTAACACATCCATCAATAATATAGTAAATAATAATGTATTCTAAATTTTATAACACCAATCAACTTTATGACAAAGTTCAATAGTCCATAACCATAACTATTTATTAAACAACTTGCCAAAAATAAGAAACCCACTATTAGTAAAAAAATCTATGATGAATCTAAGAACAAAAGGTGGTTAGCATTAGTAAAAAAAATCTAATCCCATTGTCTACAAAATAGATACCAAAACAATGTGTGAGTATAATTTTAAGTAAAAGAATTACATAATACTCGAATAAAGTGAAGCTAATTACATTTTATAGTTAGTTTCAATGACTCCTCAAGTTCTAGAAATGATCTATTATAGAATCATTGGAAATGAAACTCAAGAGGCAGGAATCTATGATGAACTGTCGTTGGCCCGTCACTCGCTATAGAGGAAAGGAGATCGCGTGGGGAACGAAACTGGGAAAGTAAGGGTCTGGGACTCTAGGGTGTTGATGAACAAAAGTCTTGAAGAGCCACTCACTGGTAGCTAGGCCGCGCCCGCACCCTTGCCTGATTACCTACTAGCCTGGGTACTAGCTTGGGCGGTTGGGCCGCTCACTGGCCTAGGCCACGAGGCCATGGGAGAAGGCACATGGAAAAGTTCTAGTCGATACACTTATCTAGGCCATTTGGCTGCAAGATATGGTGGGCTCTAGTTTTAAATATATTCATGTGAGAAATTGGCCCATATGAGCATGGTTCATTTTCTTAATTCCAAAGCATACATGGTTTAGTATCATATTGCTAAAGTAAGGTGGATGAGACCAATTTATAAGGTGGAGTCCTCACCACTCCTTGAATATGGATAGAGATGGCATGAGAAGAGCTTTGGCTAATCACGCACGTGCGCATGCGTATTCGCGTATTTTCACGTGAAAATCGTGTGACTTGTGACTTGCGATGCGCGACCGCATCGTGGCGTGGTGTGCCACTTGGCAGACCAAATCCACCTTATTTTTTCTATACTATGCATCATCTTTCACATTTTTAACTGGTCATAATACTGCTTAAATATCGTAATGTGATTTGATGAGGCAGTTACTAGTGAGTTTACACTGCTTAATTTGTGACTTGATGAGGTAATTACCAGTGAATAATTATGTTTAAATGTAGTAATTACTAGTGAATAATTGCAGCACCCTTAAAAGGGCCTAGAGACGTCCATGAAGAAACAGAGAGTTTTTCACCTCCATTCTTCCTCTACTTTCTTCTCTGCGAGCTTGTGCTGTGCCGTCGGAACCTCGTCGACCTTTCTTCTCAGCGTGCACCTGGAAGGAGGGAGAGCGACTATCTCCGAACCGTTGTCACAGAGAGTACCTGCATGGATAGTAATAAGGTTTCTGGGCAGCGCGTCCGCTCGCTTCACTGCGTCATCTTGTTCTACACTGCATCAAAAGTAAGTTGTTCGCGCGTTCATTTGACTTTGTTACTATATTTTCCTTGTGTATATTCTAAAGTATGATGAGTAGTCTGCTGTTAGTAGTAAGTTTTGCATCACTGGTATATTGTATTTGTCTCCTAGTAAAATTTGAAATTAAAAGAGAAAGCTTAGACCAAAAAACAATCGATGGTATTTTTTTAGGATATGCTCAAAATAGCACGGCCTATGGATTTTTAGTAGTTAAATTAGAAACTCTGGAGATTATTGCTAATACAATAATGGAGTCTAGAGATGCTTTTTTTTTAGAATATCTTTCCTATGAGAACAGCAAGCAGTACTTCACGAACAAAGAATGTTCAAACTGATAATATTGAAAGTGAGAATAATTAAACTTCTAAACTTTCTACCATTTCTGAACCAATATGTGATATCCCTGAGGAGGATAACAATCTAATCGCAGAAGCTCCTCGCAGGAGCAAGAGACAAAGGGTTGAGAAAACCTTTGGTGATGACTTTATTGTATACCTTTTGGATGATGTGCCAAAGACTATTTCGGAGGCTTATGCATCTTCTGATACTGAGTATTGGAAAGAGCTAGTTCGTAGTGAGATGGACTCGATCATGACTAATGGGACTTGGGAGATCACTGATCGTCCTATCGGGTGCAAACCTGTAGGATGTAAGTGGGACTTAAAATTAAGGCCTGATGGTACTATTGAGAAGTACAAGGCAAGACTTGTGGCCAAGGGTTACACCTAGAGAGAGAGAAGATTTCTTTAATACCTATTCTCCTGTCACCAGTCTAACCACCATCAGAGTGCTTCTTGCGCTAGCATCTTCCTATGGTCTACATGTTTATTAAATGGACGTGAAGACAGCTTTCCTTAATGAAGAGTTGGAGGCAGAAATCTATATGGATCAACCGGATGGTTTTGTGATTTCTGGACAAAAAAGTTATGCAGATTATTGAAATCTTTGTATGGCTTAAAATAAGCACCTAAACAATGGCACGAGAAGTTTGACAAAACTTTGACGTCCTCTGAATTTGTTATGAATGAAGATGATAAATACATGTATTATCGTTATGGTGGGAATCAATGAGTGATCTTATGTCTGTATGTAGATGACATACTTATATTTGGAATAAACACTACCGTAATTGACGATATCAAATCTTTCTTATCTCAGTGTTTTGATACGAAAGACTTGGGAGAGGCAGATGTCATTCTGAATATTAAATTGATCAAAAGTAAGGATGGGATCACTTTGAATCAGTCACATTATGCTGAGACAATATTGAGCTGGTTCGGTTTTGAAAACTGTAAAGTCTCTCCAACACCTTATGATGCGAGCATTAAGCTTTGAAAGAACCAGGGGTTAGGAAGAAAATCAATTAAGATATTCACAAATTATTGGGTCACTTATGTATTTAGCTGGTGCCACAAGACCTAACATTTTATTTGCTTTGAGCAAATTAAGTCGGTTTACTTCTAACCCAGGAGATGATCACTGGGAGGCACTTGAAAGAGTGTTGCGCTACTTGAGGGGCACAACATTCGCGTGTTCGTTCGAGTTTGTTACTATATTTTTCTTACGTATATTCTGAAGTATGATGAATAGCCTATTATTAGTAGTAAGTTTTGTATCACTGGTTTATTATAATTATCTCCTAATAAAATTTAGAATTAAAATATTATCCATATTTTTAATAAGGAACATGCTGTATAAATTTAGACTAAGAAAAATTAAAATCGATCCAAGCGGTTGTGCCCTGTATAAGGCCTGTTCTTTAACTCAAAAGCCGGCGGCTTTTGGTTTTTGCTATAGTACCTAACTTTTAAACAGAGTATTTTCTCAAGACGATGTCTACAAGTTAAATGATCTACATGTTAAAAGCTCTACATCTGTACTAGCTAAAATCATAAGTGAATATCTGTCTCTTCATAATCTATACTATAAACAATCAAAATTCACAAATTTTAATCAAAAATTATAATGAACAGCCGAAAAGAACAATCTTACCTTACTCGATGTGACCGAATATGATGAATAAGTCCCTGTACTGTGGTCTTTGTGGGGCTGTGGTAGTTTTTGTTTTTTTGACTGCTTTAGGACAGCATCTGCTTTTGCTTTAGGACAGCATCTGCTTTTGCTTTAGGACAACATCTACTTTTAGGACAGCATCTGCTTTTAGGACAGCATCTGCTTTTGCTTTAGGACAGCATATTGACCGCTTTAGGACAGCATCTAGGATAGCATCTTAGCATATGCTTGACTGGTTCTCAGCCTAAAAATATGTATCTCCAACCCCTCAGGTTGGTATGGCATTGTGTGAGCAATAAACAAGAAAACTTGCCCCATCTCCTAGTGTCATCCTCTCCATGAGAGTAAGGATCTTGCTATCACCAAAAGCAAGAGTCCAGCGACTAACAAGTGGTATCAGAGCCTTAGTATCCTGTAGCCTGAGCATCTCCTGCTCATCTCCTTCTCCGGCCTCGCAGCAGCCCCGGCCGGTAGCAGCAGCAGCTCCGGCTGTCCCCGCTCACTCCTCTCCGGAGACGGACGGCAGCTCGTCAGAAGCAACCCTCTCTCCACGCAACAGCCCCCCAGTAGCGCGCCATGTCCGCAGGGCAGTCTCAGCGCTCGGTCGCCTCGAGCATGCGGCGTCAGCAGACGGCCGAGCTCGTCGCGGCAGAGCAGCGCGAGCAAGCGGCGGCAGAGACCGCTGCGGCGGCGGAAAGGGCGTCAAGGCTGGCAGCGGCGGAGCTGGCAGCAGCCAGGGCGGAGGTGGAAGCAGCGGCGGCGGCAGATGCAGCGCGTGCGGCAGCAGCAGAGGTCAAGGCTCTGCGCGGCAGCAACAGCAGCTCCGGCTCCGTTGATGGCGGCGCCGACGCGGACCCTCAGCTGCTGGAGAGGGAGGCAGCGCAAGGGCGAGCGGCGCAATGGGTAGCCGCGCACGCCCACGAGCGCGGCGGCAGCCCAGACAGGCGCGGACGCGCCGGCGGCGCTCCTGGAGGAGGCACGCACGGCGGCGGCGTACGGGTCGACGGAGAGCGCGGCACTCACAGGCAACGTGGCTCTCTCTCCCCGGTACGGTACCGTGGTCACCACGAGTACCAGGCTGTCATCAGGGACGTCGGCCCCGGCGGCGGGTGGCCTACCCTCACCAAGACCAACTACGTCAAGTGGGCTGCGGTGATGAGGGTGAAGCTCCAGGTGCGGCATATGTGGGATGCAGTCCGGTACGGCGACGTCGACTACGACCAGGATTGACGGGCGCTGGATGCTCTCATCGCCGCAGTCCCGCCCGAGATGCAGTTCTCGCTTACCAACAAGCGGACTACCAAAGAGGCTTGGGACGCCATCGCTGCAGCACGCATCGGCAGCGACCGCGCCCGCAAGTCTACATTGCAGGCACTACGCACGGAGTGGGAGCACCTGGCCTTCAAGCCAGGTGAGGACGTTGATGACTTTGCTCTCCGTCTCAACACTCTGTTGCAGAAGTTGGTGCAGTTCGGTGACGACACCTACGGCGAAGAGAGAGCTGTGGAGAAGCTCTTCCGCTGCGTCCCCGAGAAGTACAAGCAGATGGCTCGCTCGATCGGGTCTCTGCTGGACCTCTCCACGATGACCATCGAGGAGGCGTTGGGTCGCCTCAAGGTCGTCGACATCGATGAGCCACAGCGCCCCTCGGGACCCGTCACCATTGGCGGGAAGCTCCTCCTCACTCGGGAGCAGTGGGAGGCCGGCCAAGGTGACAAGAAGAAGGGGGAGCCTTCTTCCACGACAGGCGGCCGCAAGAGTGGCAAGCGCGGCAAGCCGCGCAAAGGCGCCCAGGGCGGCGATGCTGGCAAGCAAAAGCCGGCACGAGACGACTCTTGCCACAACTGCGGCAAGCTTGGTCATTGGGCCAAGGAGTGTCGACAGCCACGACGCGGCCAGGCCCACGTCGCGCAAGCGGAGGAGGAGCAGCCGGTCCTGTTCATTGCTCATGCGAGCATCGAACTACCTCCAGCGGCACCGGCCGCAGTGGCTCTCTTCCACCTTGACGAGCCAAAAGCACACGCCCTCCTCGGCGACAGTTCCGGCAATGACAAGACCGACGGGTGGTGCCTCGACACCGGCGCCACCCACCACATGACCGGGCGGCGGGAGTTCTTCTCCGAGCTCGACTCAGGCGTTCGAGGCACCGTCAAGTTCGGCGATGCCTCCGCCGTGGAGATCAAGGGCGTCGGCTCTGTCGTCTTCGTCGCCAAGACTGGCGAGCACCGGCTGCTCACCGGCGTCTACTACATCCCCGATCTGCGGAACTCCATCATCAGCTTGGGACAGCTGGATGAGAACGGCTCGCGCGTCGAGATCGAGCACGGGGTGCTGCGAATTTGGGATCTTCGACGCCGCCTCATTGCCAAGGTAACCAGAGGCGCAAATCGACTCTACACTCTTCACGTGCAGGTGGCACAACCCATTTGTCTCGCAGCTCGTCGGGACGACGAGGCGTGGCAGTGGCACGAGCGCTTTGGGCACCTTCACTTCGAGGCCCTGAAGCGGCTCAGTGCCACGGAAATGGTGCGAGGCCTGCCGTGCCTTGACCATGTGGAGCAGCTCTGCGACGTCTGCGTGTTGACGAAGCAGAGGCGACTCCCCTTTCCCCAGCAGGCGAGTTTCCGAGCCAAGGAGAGGCTCGAGCTCGTGCACGGGGACTTGTGTGGCCCGGTGACACCGGCCACACCAGGAGGACGACGCTACTTCCTGCTGCTCGTCGACGACCTCTCCCGCTACATGTGGGTGATGGTCCTCGGCAGCAAGGGAGAGGCTGCGGACGCCATCAGGCGCACGCAGGCTGTTGCGGAGGCGGAGTGCGGCCGCAAGCTGCGCGTGCTGCGCACAGACAACGGCGGCGAATTCACGGCGGCTGAATTCGCGTCGTGCTGCGCTGATGAGGGCATTCAGCGCCACTACTCCGCGCCGTACAGCCCGCAGCAGAACGGCGTCGTCGAGCGGCGCAACCAGACGGTTGTGGGGATGGCTCGGGCCCTCCTCAAGCAGAGGGGGATGCCGGCTGTCTTCTGGGGAGAGGCGGTGGTGACGGCCGTCTACATCCTCAACCGCTCGCCTACCAAGGCGCTCGACGGCAGGACGTCGTACGAGGCTTGGCATGGGCGCAAGCCGGCGGTCTCCCACTTGCGGGTCTTCGGCTCCCTCGCGTTCGCCAAGGAGCTTGGCCACATCGGTAAGCTCGACGACAGGAGCACTCCGGGAGTGTTCATCGGCTACGCGGAGGGCTCGAAGGCCTACCGCATCCTCGACCCTGACACACAGCGAGTCCGCATCTCGCGTGACGTTGTGTTCGACGAAGGGCGAGGCTGGACGTGGGACAAGGCGGTGGACGACGGTTCGACTTCGACTCTCAGGGACTTTGTTATCGACTACGTCCACTTCGAGAGAGCCGGGGGAGCTAGCAGCTCGTCTTCACCGAGCTCGTCCACCTCGACACCTTGCTCGCCACCAGCTCCGGCGAGTGCTCCACCACCTTCGGCACCGGCTACGCCCCACTCTTCACCACCGGCTCACCACTCTCCTGCACCGGCGGCCACACCACCGGGATCGGCCCCAACAGCTTCGGTCCACGACGAGCAGCGCATGGTGGAGTTCGTTACTCCGCTATCTCACGACGAGGACCGCGTCGACGTCTACCACGACGACGAACCTCTGCGCTATCGTACCATGGACAACATCCTCGGCGAGTTGCCCGTCCCTGGACTGGCGCAGCGCGACTTCGAGGCGGAGCTGCACTTGGCGTGCGACGACGGCGAGCCTCGCTCCTTCGCTGAGGCGGAGGGAGACGCGGCGTGGCGTGTCGCGATGAAGCAGGAGATGGACGCCGTCGAGCGGAACCGGACGTGGGAGCTGGCGGATCTTCCTGCCGGTCACCACGCGATCACCCTTAAGTGGGTGTTCAAGCTGAAGCGGGATGAAGCCGGCGCCATCGTCAAGCACAAGGCTCGCTTGGTAGCACGAGGCTTCGTGCAGCAGGAGGGGGTCGACTTCGAAGACGCCTTCGCACCCGTCGCGCGCATGGAGTCCGTTCGTCTTCTCCTCGCACTTGCAGCCCAGGAGGATTGGCGCGTCCATCACATGGACGTCAAGTCCGCCTTCCTCAACGGCGATTTAAAGGAGGAGGTCTACGTCCGTCAGCCGCCGGGATTCGTCATCCCCGGCAAGGAGGGCAAGGTTCTCCGCCTGCGCAAGGCCCTCTACGGCTTGCGGCAGGCACCACGAGCCTGGAACGCTAAGCTGGACTCCACCCTCAAGCAAATGGGGTTCCAGCAGAGCGCACACGAGGCTGCGGTCTACCGGCGGGGCAAAGGCGGCAATGCTCTGCTGGTAGGCGTCTACGTCGACGACCTGGTGATCACCGGCTCCAAGGAGGCCGAGGTCGAGGCGTTCAAGGCGGAGATGAAGACCGCCTTCCAGATGAGCGACTTGGGGCTCCTCTCCTTCTACCTGGGGATCGAGGTCCACCAGGACAGCTCCGGTATTTCCCTTCGTCAGACCGCCTACGCCAAGCGCACCGTCGAGCTGGGCGGGCTCACCGACTGCAACCCAGCCCACACTCCTATGGAGGAAAGGCTGAAGCTGAGCCGCGACAGCACGGCGGAGGAGGTGGACGCCACGCAGTACCGGCGCATCGTGGCAGCCTTCGCTACCTCGTCCACACGCGTCCGGATTTGGCGTTCGCCGTCGGCTACGTCAGTCGGTTCATGCAGCGACCGACGACGGAGCATCAGCAGGCCGTAAAGAGGATCCTCCGCTATGTTGCGGGCACCTCCGACTACGGCTTGCACTACCCGAGGTGTCCCGGCGCGGCACACTTCATCGGGTACAGCGACAGCGACCACGCAGGCGACATTGACACCAGCAAGAGCACAAGCGGGATTCTCTTATTCCTCGGCAAGTGCCTCGTTAGCTGGCAGTCAGTCAAGCAGCAGGTGGTGGCCCTATCTAGCTGTGAGGCCGAGTACATAGCGGCTTCCACCGCTTCGACTCAGGCGCTCTGGCTCGCTCGACTGCTTGGTGATCTCCTCGGCAGGGACACTGAAGCAGTGGAGCTCAGGGTGGACAGCAAGTCCGCTCTAGCCCTGGCAAAGAACCCTGTTTTTCATGAACGGAGCAAGCACATCCGGGTGAAGTACCATTTCATCCGAGGCTGCTTGGATGAAGGAAGCATCAAGGCAAGCTACATCAACACCACGGATCAGCTTGCGGATCTGCTCACCAAGCCTCTTGGAAGGATCAAGTTCCTTGAGCTCTGCTCCAAGATCAGGATGGTTCGATCCTCCCACAAGACAACGCACAAGACTTAGGGGGAGAATGATGAATAAATCCCTGTACTGTGGTCTTTGTGGGGCTGTGGTAGTTTTTGTTTTTTGACTGCTTTAGGACAGCATCTGCTTTTGCTTTAGGACAGCATCTGCTTTTGCTTTAGGACAGCATCTGCTTTTAGGACAGCATCTACTTTTAGGACAGCATCTGCTTTTAGGACAGCATCTGCTTTTGCTTTAGGACAGCATATTGACCGCTTTAGGACAGCATCTAGGATAGCATCTTAGCATATACTTGGCTGGTTCTCAGCCTATAAATATGTATCTCCAACCCCTCAGGTTGGTATGGCATTGTGTGAGCAATAAACAAGAAAACTTGCCCCATCTCCTAGTGTCATCCTCTCCATGAGAGTAAGGATCTTGCTATCACCAAGAGCAAGAGTCCAGCGACTAACAGAATAGTCCTTACTCCATCCGCCCTGGTGTGAAACACGAAGAGGAAGGAGGAAAAACCAATGCTTTTCCGTTTCTCTCTCTTATCCCCACTTTGTCTTGACATGTTCCCAATCTCCCCTATCTTAGGTCAACCGACTCTTTCCAAGGTCCAGTCCCCCCTCTCTTTCCTCAATGTTCCCCTTCCCCCAAAGCAGACCAGCCCCCACCACCACCAACCCACCCTCCCTCAATTATTGTAAGTTTATAACGTTGCTGATTGCTGCAAACTGATCCAACCATCAGTCGTATTGTTTTGGTGGGAGAGAGCAAAGAAAAGGGTGTGATTTTAAGGGGTGCTGAATTCCAAGAAACCATTTGTCCGCTGCCAGGGTGGTTGAATTTCAGGCAGGGACTCTGAATCAAGGTTTTCAAGAAGCAACCGATGGCTGGCAAGGAAATCTACCACAAGATGAAGGACAAGGTAACAGGAAACAATTCTTGTTAGCTCTGCTTGTGCCCTCCATGTAATCTCTTATTGATTGTTTCTGTTTGCGCTATCTAGCGAGTTAGGAGCATCGTTGTCTCATGTGTTTCCTTTTCTGGTCCTTCTCCTTCCATCCAAGATGTGTGCTGATTACTGAACTTTGAGGGTGCCTTGAAATGGCGCATCCCAGAAAGCGCTTATTTAGATGTCTTGTGCTGAGAAATTTTGGAATGATGCTTGTCGATTGGGTGGTTTTTTGGTCAAATATGTACCTTTCCAATGATGATCCAATGGGGATGCACATGATTGTGAGGTCCTATACACATGAGAAACTTAGCAACGAGGCCTCTATCCCATGAATATTAGTGTTGCATGTTGTTTTGGCGAGGGGGGATAAATTTGGGGGTTGAGGTATGTAGGTTTCACTAGTTGAATGAGTCAATTTATTAAAAACAAATTTACAAGAGAAGGGAAATATTTTGTTCTACAATATCATTGCAATACCGAAGGTATATTTGTGTATAAGCGTTAGGCTTTATGGAGTTATGGTTCATGGTTTGTCATTCCATTAGCAGATAAAGGAAACATTTTTCTGCTTCCTGCTGATAGCACTGAAGAAAACAACCTTTGAGGGAACAAAACTCTTTTAGGAACAAGAGAGAACATTTGTTACAAGAGTCTGGTAGGAGGGCACAATATAATGGACCATATACACAGGCTTAGATTTGAGTTAACACTTAAAAAATCTGCATCATCGCTGGTTTAATATGAATTTAATTTTATGTGCAAAATATTGAACCTTTTTACCCCCTATTTTATTTTGAACAACATGTATATTGTTTTTGGCTTTTTGGGACATGCATCCTGGTTATTTTCTAAACTCTGTTAAAAGTGCTTGTCAATACTCACTGATAGATGTTTTAGCTCTGTGTGCATGTGGGTGTGCGGTGTGCCCTGTAAGAACATATCTGCATGTGGAATGTCCGAGCATTGTTATAACTTATCACCTGGATATGTTGATTTATCCTATGTTTAGTTGTTAACAAATGAAAGTCAAGGTGTAAATTCATCACAGGTTTCTATTCTATAGCATCGGCGTTCAAGTTCCATATAGTTCAATTTTTCTGTAAAAAGTGGTGTGCTCCAAATGAAATCCTTTTTGCTGTGATCAAGCCTCAAAGTTTTTGGTATTTATTGGAATTAAATGCACCAGAATGTATTGGAGTGTAGCGGAATTGGGATATCTGCAATCCCTGACAAATTATTGAAAGCATGTCAGATGCCAATTCCCAAATGACAATTCTCACCAAAAAAAAAAGGTGGAACCACAGGTGAAAAACTGAACATTACTTGAAATGCAATCATGTCAATGGATGGCATTATACAGGCCAATTCTTTTAGTTTTATTTTGGTCATTGCTGAGCCTGTAATTCGTTTTGCCCATAATAGCTTTCCTTTTGCAAAATTACCTGTTTTTCCTACTAACCTAAAATATCAGAATTTATAAATAGCTGAGGAACAGAGGAAACAGAACTTTCTGAAATATGTTGCCTTGTGAGAACCTTGGCAGTTGGTAACTAAACAAGGGGTGGGTTCTTTTGGGCTGTGGTTTATGGCTATGGTTTTCGAATTCTGATCTGTTCATGAGAGGCAGTACGTACAGGAAAACAGTCGTATATGATTTTAGCCAATACAGCTGAACTCATTACCTTTTTTACCACAATTGGCCTTTAGATCCCGCTTAAAAAAACACACCGTTTTTTAAAATCTACTGTAGCTACAGTTCATAAGCATAAGCTATAAGAAAAAACGAACCCGCCCAAGAACTACTCCTGGGAAACATTTGATACGAGTTGGTCATGCTTGTGAGTTCTAGAGTTTCGATCGAGGGTTAGGAATTGCAAATTAACTTGAAATGTTATGCTCTACTGGATGTACACATGAAGATATACAGACATTAACTCCTGGGAAAACATTTGATACGAGTTGCTCATGCTTGTGAGTTTTAGAGTTTCGATCTAAGGTTAGGAATTGCAAATTAGCTTGAAACGTTATGCTCCACTGGATGTACACATGAAGATATCCAGACACTGTACACAAGTTCATTTTGGTATTTCTGGCTTACTATCTTGTGTGTCTTTATTTTCTCGATGTTTGCTGTTATGTTCACTCTTTTGATGCAATCAATGGCAAAAAACAGGGTTGTTAGCTTCATTGTGCCTGATGTTTTCAACAAGCTTATATATTTGCTTTGTTTAGTGTTGTGCTCGTCATCAGCATAACATGGCTGACAAGGTATTATATGTTGTTCTGACAGGTGAAAGATGCTTTTAGTTCATCAGGACCAGAAACAGGGAAAGGCAAGACAAAATTGTCAGGCAGGTGTGTCAAGCATGGTTACCATCTTGTGAAGGGGAAATCAAATCATCCAATGGAAGACTACCTAGTGGCAGAGTACAGGCAAGTTGGCGAGCATGATTTGGGTTTGTTTGCAATATTTGATGGCCACCTGGGCCACACTGTTCCAGACTTTCTGCGTTCGCATCTCTTTGATAACATCTTGAATGAGGTAATGCTTCAATTCAACTTCCTATTATCTTTGTAGGCAAAAATTCAGTAACTGCTGCCTTGCCTATATGCTGAAATGGTGTTAGTAAGAGTGTGTTGTAAATATGTGTCAAGTATTTGAATATGGTAGCTTTATAGAGTAAATTTCACAAACATACAACTTTAGTGTCAAAATTATCAGAGAACTGCACATTTAAGTTTCTATTTTGTAAAACTACAGGTTTAGTAGCCTTTTTTCTCACAGAAATACAATCCTGTCACGAGAGCAACGTTGTGACAGGACGACTCCATTGTCAGCCACGCATGGTGAAACCTCACCGTCACGGGTTGCCAAATGGCCATGCCACATGGCAGTCCACATGGATGGCCCACTCTTCCCTCCCTCTTCGCGAAGGCCCACGCGGGAGGGTGCTGCGCCATGTCTGAGTGCGCCCATCGTGGGAACATAGAGGAGCACATGGGTGATTCCGATTGAGGGCCAAGGAAGGGCTAGGGCTCCTCAATCCTTGATGACTACCAAAATGCCTCGCGGGGGCAGAGGCGAGTATGTGGGTGGCATTGGCATGGGTAGAGATGCACGGAGTCTCGCTGGCAACAGTGTGCAGTGGCAAAACTTGCTGGCTTCCATGGCTACTATGGTGTAGAGAACTAGGAGCTAAACCAATCGTGTAGTGAGCTAGAAAGCAACAATAGGAAGCTATATACTGTGCTAGTGTGGTGCGTGAGGCTTTGGTGAGGTCTAGCGACGTCAATCAGCGGCGAAAAAAGGGAAACCTCGCCGGCGGTGACCTAGGGTTTTCGAGAGGATCCCGCAGCTACCTTACCATCTTTTCAAGTTGTGCAGATAGCTAATTGAAATGATCCTTAGATCATTAATGCTAAACACCGCCGGGAGGACGGCCGGGCGGCGATGGCTTCTTTGGGATGAGGGTGAAGACTTGGATGAGAAAAGACTTAATTCATTGTTCTTGCTTGAAATTAAATGACCAGCCGAGTTCTCCTTTCATAGAGCCGGCCTCACCTAACAATGCTTGTCTAACCAACAAAAGGATAAGATAGCCTAACAATAGAGATACTTGCTGCTGAAATAAAGGAAGTAACAAAAGGATAACAATAGATGATACGGCTGCTGCTGCTGCTGCTGCCCCCTTGCGCAAGCCCCTTGGGCTCACACGGCCGACCGGTCAGCCGGCTGGTCATGGCTGCACATAACACTATGGTCATGGCTGCACATAACACTAATGGAGAAAGGAATCGAATGGAGGCCTACCAAAGAGGGAGAATGGTAATAGAAACTTAAATGTGCAATTCTCTGATAGTTTTGATATTAAAGTTGTAATTTTGCGAAATTTACTCTAGCTTTATATCCTTATGGGGAGAAAAAGTACAGGACAATCAGCAATGCTGATGGTATGCTATAACATGGTAAAAAGAGTTTTTGGATTTTTGTTAGGTTTTAAGTACATATATTTGGAGTACATGGTGTCTGTGCTACAGTGTACTTGCAACAACCATACTAGGAAGAGCAATATAGATAGCGATTTAATGTACAAAATATGTCTATGTGGTTGAACATAGTCACCTTAATTCACAACAGTGCTGATTATTTTATTGACTCCTGCATCTTCAGCCAGAATTCTTGAGTGATACAGAAGCTGCTATCCGAAAAGCATATCAACTTACTGATCAGAAGATATTGGAAAGATCAGCTGAGTTGGGAAGAGGAGGCTCCACTGCTGTTACCGCCATCTTAATCGGTAGCGAAAAGAGTGTAAAGTTAGTGGTCGCGAATGTTGGAGATTCACGAGCGGTTGTTAGCAAGAATGGTGTAGCAAAGCAGCTTTCAGTTGATCATGAACCAAACAAGGAGCGACAATTAATCGAGAAAAAAGGTGGCTTTGTTTCAAACCTACCAGGTAAACGGACATCTCTTATCAATGTCTACCATTAAACTGTATGTGTGGAACATCATCTTCATTCCGACTTAATGGTTCTGAGTTTAGATGTTTTCTCCCGAGCCTTTTCTAATGACCAGTGACACTTATGTGGACCCTGCTAGGCTGCTAATAACAGCTTGTTCTTGCTATGTTCACAACTCACAGGCATATTATCTGTATTCTATTGAGCTTCAATTCCAAACATGTCTCACTTGCAGGAGATGTACCACGTGTTGATGGGCAGCTGGCGGTTGCAAGGGCATTTGGAGATCGGAGCTTGAAGAAGCACCTCAGCTCTGAGCCTGATGTGGTCGAGGAACCTATCGATGAGAATACTGATTTCCTAATTCTAGCAAGCGATGGCTTATGGAAGGTGATGCCTCAGAATGATTATAATGTGTTTACCATTTAGAATGATTATAATGTAAGATCGCACAAATTCAGGTGATGACCAACCAAGAGGCAGTCGATGAAATCAAGGACTTCAAGGACGCGCAGGCAGCTGTGAAGCATCTGACGGAGCAGGCTGTGAACAGAAAGAGCAAAGACGACATCTCCTGCATCGTTGTAAAATTCGTGTGCTAGCAGAGTTTCAAGCTGCTCGCCCCCAAAGTGTACAACTGTTGTCAACCTGTCATGTTCAGAAATTTGGACACTTTTGGACTCCTGTGCACTCAAAATTCCCGATTTGGCCCCCGAACGAAAAAAAATCCGGTTTTGGACCCCTTCTGAGCGCGGGATTACGAGCTGCCGCCACGTCGCCTGATCCACCGCGCGACCCCGCCGTCCACCGCGCGATCGGCCGCCCGAGCGCGCCATCGCCCGCCGACCGCGCGACCCCCTTGTCGGCCCAGTCCCGCGCTCCGCGGACGAAACCCGCGCTCGGGCATGCGCTCGCGCGCTCGGGCAAGCGCTTGCGCGGGGGGACACGCGCTCGGGCGAACGAAGCGCGCGGTCGGCCGGGGGACGCGCGGTCGGTGACGGGAACGCGCGGTCGGCGCCGGGTCGTGCGGTCGGCGGCCGATCGCGCGGTGGACGGCGGGGTCGCGCGGTGGATCGGGCGACGTGGCGGCAGCTCGTAATCCCGCGCTCAGAAGGGGTCCAAAACCGGAATTTTTTTCGTTCGGGGGCCAAATCGGGAATTTTGAGTGCACAGGGGGTCCAAAAGTGTCCAAAATTCTCATGTTCACGGTCTTATGTTTTTGGTATTGTCGTCGGATGTTGTGTTTAATCTTTTCTGGTTGGGAATAATCCACAAAGGGTATCAAGGCTTGTAGAATATTGTTGTTTGCTAAAGGCTGTAATAAAACATGTTTTTTTATCCTTGTTATTTTAGTGAGCGTTCCTTGTTATCTTTTTCTGTGTCTAGCTGCATTTCAGGCTTGATTTTTGTCACCAATTTGTTGTGTAAGGCTTATTTTGTGGTTGTGTTGTGCTTTGCTGTGATTACTTTTAAAGCTGCTGTAAGCCTATTACTCTGTTTGGTAAATCATATTAAAGCCAGATAAATTTTGTTATCCAATAGTTGTCTTCGCACATTTCATCTCTAATGTTCTGGAACGCAATAACACATCCATTTGTAATTTGATTAAATGGAACTGTGCGTTTCCACGTTAATTTTCTAGCGTGGGTAAAGGACACGTATACATGTGTATATGTGTTCATGTATGTGGGTTGTGTGCGCGTCTACTTTATATCCATAAAAATGAATTGTTTTGTTTAGTATTATTACAAATATTTTGGAGTTAAAAAATACTATTGTTTATGAGAATGACATTTGAGGCTCAAGATTACTTATCAGAAACATATTTAATGATCTTTAAGATGGTACCGGGCATTACTATCTTTCCAAAAAAAAAAAAAGAGCTTGGAGGCTAAAACTTCCCCAGCAAACGGACCACCACGGCCCGGCACGATCTCGGCCCTGCGTCCCGGCGAGGCCACCGAACCAGCGTTTTCCCACGGCCCGGCACGGCAAATGCTCACGTTTTTGCGTCCGCCGCACAAATGGGCTGGGGCCTCGAAGGTCGGCATCCCAGAAGCCGCGCACGTTAGAAACCCTAAAGACACAGCCCTTCTTCTCCCCCAAATTGCCGCCTCCCCCCCGCCGCCGGTACGGTACCCACTTCGAGCCGAGGAGGGAAGCGAGGGAAGGATGCCGCGGACGACCACGCTGGAGAGCCCCGGCTGCCCGCCGCTCCGCGCTCTCACCACCGACATCCTCGGCCTCATCAAAGGTAAGTATTACCCTTCTCGCCTCGCCTCCGCCGCGTGCTTCTTCGCCACCTCGCCTCCCTCCCTATTTCCCTCCTCCCCGCGTGCTGCTTACTGTTTTCCTTCGTCTTGTCCCGACGCAGTCGTCGAGGCCCGCGCGAAGCCGGCGGGCGTCGCCAAGGTCGTCGAAACGTGGGGCACGCCCGACGCCTCCAGGGCCGTCCTCGCCGCCTCCCTTGCCGACCGTGCCGTCGACCCCGTGAGCACACTCTTCTCCCAAAACCATTCGTTCGAATTGCGGTTGCTCGTCACTGTAACGACGAACAGGGGCATGGTCTTAACGGCGTTGTTTTTCATCTTTTGCAGGTTTTGGCCGTGGCAAGGAAGAACGGCGTGGTGAGTAACCTCCGCTTCTGAGAGACCGAGTGTTGGTACGCTTACCTTGTCTGTCTTTCTGTTGTTTGTTCATTCCGGTGGTCTCCTGTAGGTGGAGCTGCTCAATCCCCTGAATGGGGATGCTTTGGTCGCTGTCAAGGCCGCCGGACCCGAGCCAACTGACGGTTCTACAGAGAAGGACCCTCTCGTCGCGCTACATCTGTTCAAAAAACAGGCGCCAGACTCGTCCATGTAATTTTCGTACGATGAGTCACGATAGTCCATTTTATGTTGATCTAAATTTCCCGTAGATAGGTTAAACGCCACCTGTATTGTACCCATATTCTTGTAAAGTTCATTGCTCTATTATTTTGTGTGATGTTGGCCAAGTTGTTTTTATCTAGTTGCTTATAGCAGGTTAGGTACATTTCTTGCTTGTACAGAGAAGGGCAAAGCATGTGTGAAATCTGTCGCAAAGGAAATCACAGCTTCCGAGTTGGATGTCGGTCCCTCAAGCACATGGGATGTGTGCAATGGGGGTAAAGTGCACTTTTCTTCAGTGGATGCTGGTGAAAACTATGCAATGTTCGGGGGGTGAGTTTACAATAATCTTGGCACGAGATTATCTACTATACTTCAAAAACTATAGTTGGGCTGCATTGCTTTTGTTTACCAACTTTTCTGTTTGAGATGTGAGAAGCTTTCAGGAAATTTGAGTCTCTAGTAACAATGATTTCATTTCATTATAGGAAAGCTATAGAAGTGAACCTGTGGGATATCACATCTTCTAATAAGATATGGTCTGCCAAATGTGTAAGTGCTTATTTGTTTGTTCACTTTTTAACTAATGTTATAGCAAACCTTCATTTATTAATCATTTGATTTGATTCTTTTTACTGAAGCCTCGAGCTAACAGCCTTGGTATATTCACACCACCTTGGTTCACTTCTGGAACTTTCCTGTGCAAGGATGATCATCGTAAAATTGTAGCTTGCACAAATAATCATCAGGTATCATATACTTATCACTCACTACTGCTGACATGCTAATAAAAATTCCCATTGGCAACTAGTTTGGATAAAAATGGCTCTATGTTTGCATTACTATATAATTAATTGAACCGATCCAGCATTCCTGCTCTCTGATTGCAAGGCTGCTTGTTGATGGGGTTTAGTTTGATGATTGTTAATTTGTTATTTGTTCAGCTGTGCAGTCCCCTCATAGCTCACAAATTATGAACCATTTCATTTGTTTAAATTGTTGTGTTTCTACTTTCTACTATGCTAGGCAGTGCATTAACTGGGCATGTTCTCATAAGACCGTTTGCATCTTTAAAACATTGTTCTGCACTGGTGATGATTTCTCAAGACTATTAATTGATTATTTATTTATTTGCATTTCCCAGGTTCGCTTATATGATACTGCTTCCCAAAGAAGACCTGTCATTTCAGTTGATTTTAGGGAGTCACCAATCAAGGCAGTTGCTGAGGATCCAAATGGGCATACTGTCTACATTGGGACAGGAACAGGGGACCTCGCTTCCTTTGACATGAGAACAGGTATGATAAGCAGCTGGTGCGTAATACTTTTTGCTAACACTGAGGATTTGAAAACATATTGAATGCTCTTTAGAATGTTACACTAGCTCACTTGCAACTTTTGTAACTAGTTTCCGATGGCTCGTGTTGAAGGTTTTCATAGAAATGCACTTGCATTTCTTATCCCTTTTTCATTTCTTCAAAGTTCAATCTACATGTCACTAGTTCATTCCATTATAATTGTCACATATACTTCATACTCTGGTGCCTTATATAGGTAACAATGGTGTAACATATTGGTCCATGTCTCTTTTTTATTTGATCGAGAGTTAGCCCATGATATGCAGCTAAGGGGCAGGTTAGAACCTGTTATGCTGACATATTTATCGAAACCTACACATGTTATAGTTATATGTATACATGTTAACACTCCAGTTTAGATGATGTTGAACTAACAGATATATTCATCAGCAATTTGGGTATTAGTTTTTGGAAGAGCTATCATGTTCATGCTTATTATTACATATAATAAGATGAATAGATGATATATGCTTACAAAAATCTAGAGTATAATCTATGATTCTATGGTGAACTGCTATTTTCCAGCTTTGTGATCAGTGTTTACTTTTTTTACTTTGCCATTTTGCAGAATTAACCTTTGTTTACGTATTTTTCCAGGAAAATTACTGGGATGCTATGTTGGTAAATGTAGTGGAAGTATTAGATCGATAGTTAGACATCGCGAGCTACCTTTGATAGCATCTTGTGGTGAGGCTACGTACTTGTTAATATATTTTCATTTATTTTTGTTTAATTTTTTTAGTGTAATTTATAGTTTACTGAACTTTTGTTGTACACTTTTACTAGTTAATGGTTACCTCTGTTTGCACTTACTTTTACTAGCTAGTAGTTACCTCTGTTTGCACTTGCTTGCAAGGTTCTAAAAATCGGTAACCGGTACTTAGCCGGTCACCCAACCTAGTAGTAATTATACGGCATAATTGGTCTATTACGCAGATAACTGGCTAATAGGTAGGGGCACCCGTTACCTGTATACAGCAGAGTTTTAAGGCCTAGTAGACCTGTTTTTAGAACACTTCTTGCTTGCATGAACTCAGGACTCCTTTTTTATCTTTGTAGGATTGGACAGCTACTTGCGCATCTGGGACACAAATACAAGGCAGCTTCTTTCTGCGGTATGTTTAAAAAAGTATTTCGTAGCATTCAAATCGAACTCGTAGTTTGTTGTTGCTCTATGCAATTAATTGATGCTGTTATCTTCAAATTTTCTTTTAATTTGTAGCCGGTGCATTTAGACATGTCAGTGTATAAATGAATTGTTGTTGTGGAGCATGAAGATATCATTGACTGCCATATATTTTATGACTTAATCTTGGGTTACTCTTTATTACCCAACAAAACAAAGTAACCACTACAATCATTGACGTGTGAGATTATTTGGCATGGATATTGATTTTGCTGTACTGGCTACCATTTTACTCCTAGTTCATTGCTTTTGAGTGATCGTGTTGTTGGCTTTTTGCATTCTATTAAAAATTAAGATATAGTTCCTTTTGAAATTGCATAATTCATGGTGAAGTTGTACAGCATGGTTCTTGTGCACTTTGAAACTATGTCCAAGGTTAGCTTCTTATCCTGCATTTTCTAGATCTAATTCTCTTCCTTTGTCCTGTTTGGGAACAGGTCTTCCTCAAGCAGCACCTCACGACTGTGGTTATCGATTCACATTTCTCAGTTGAAGGTTCTTATCTATTCTCTTAAGTTATTCCATTTTCTTGTTCTCTGTTTTCCAATCTAGTTTTGGCAAGCTAAACGTGAGGGAGTTTTAATTATTTAACATTCGTGTTATCTTGAATAGTAATGATCGTTAAGGGAGCAGTGCTTCTTTTAACACTGGACCTTCGAGACCTGTACTCTTGAAATGGCGTTCTTTATCTAATTATACTTAAGAGAGTATTGCTTCTTTTAGCACTGAACCTCGAGACTCATACCCTTGAAATGGCATTCGGTGTCATATGTCTAATTGCTTCTTGAAAGGATACCTTGATGTCATGTGCTAACACACTTGCGGATGTCCAGAATCTGAGACTAAATCCAACCAGCCAGATCCTTCAATGGTGGCTGAGGCTGAAATCAGAAAGGAAAAAAAGAAAAAGAATAGAACGGTTGAAGAGGATGAAGAAGGAACTGGAATGGTAGACCACCCTCATGATAGGGATGCTGAAATGTACACCCCGAAGAGAAAAAAATCTGGCGAAAGAAGCAAAGGCATGAAAAAGAAGAGCAAGAAACAAGAAGTTGCATAGGACATGTATCACACTGGAATCACTGTTGTCCAGTTTTGACTTTTGACCACAGTGCTTGCCTTCAATGATTTTGTAAAATGATACCTTTTGTATTAGAGTTTATTTAAAATCGAATGATATCTCATTTTTAATTCTTGAAATATTCACCCGGCCATTTTGTGGTATTTTCTAGAAGCAATATGTTAGTAGTTTGGCGCTTTGGCTTACTGTCATCTGCTTGTTGCATACTTGTCCTATTATGGTCATCTAATTAACAATGATCAAGCTCAGTTTGACCAACGACAGTCTTGTTGCTGCATGGAAATCATATAATACCAGTAGAAAAAAAAAAGAGAAAAGCAAAGAACAAAAACAACCTAGGGAGGAAAAAAAGGTTTTGCCGTTAAAACCCTTCAACTTTAGAATGTTGAATTAATTAGTGCTTATCGAGATACTTGAACCGTCTGAGATCGGCACCTTTTGTTAAAGTGGGTCTCATTATTCGGCAGAAAACTTAGCTACATCTATTTTTTATCGACTTATCTTTCGTAATAGAAAAACCAAAGAATAGTACCGAAATTGCTCTATGAACCAACGGTCCTAGGGTTTTACTTACAAGCACAATCGACTAAGAGTGCCATGGGGATAAGATAAGGGCAGCCAATACTTTGTTCAAGCCAAGAGAGAGAAGTCAATCAAAATTTTATCCCTTATAAGCCAGCCAACACCAGTATCCACACACAACCATCACTCTCATTTCCTTCCCTAAACCGAGAGCCAAACTAGTGAAGGCAAAACTCACTCTACCATTGCCTTGCTCAGCCAATCATAGGGATAAGCCGAGCACTACTCCAACACCACTCAAGTCCATGGCCACACAAAGAGACAATGAGGAAGAGAGAGAGCCTAGAGGAGAGAAGTCCACAGGGAGTTGGGGAAGACCAACTACGTGAAGATGGAGACCGCAACAACCACAAGCTACCAAGGACCACCGTAACCACGTCGAACTGGACTGGGACAAGGAGGCGAGAAAGATTGACGGAAACACATGGAGAGCGTCACCACCACCACCACCACAACCATCGTCATCGCCTTCTTGTCCCTACCCAACCTAAACCAAGTAAGGTCCCCACAACCATCCGACAACACATTCACAGCAACTTAGCATAAACACACCACAACAAGCCAAACCAGCCGGGTAGAACGATATGAGGAGAAGGGCAGCATACCATACCTTAGGCATAAGGTTGCTATGCCATTGACGGTGAGTCCGTAGGACCATCGTGTGCCCTTGGACGGAGGTGCATGCTCTCGACGCATGCCTCCCTACCAAGTCTCATCGCGATGGCACCCGTTGGCTTTCCCAAGCCATGCGTAATTAGGAGTATAACAAGCAAAAATAGCAACTAAAAAATAAAATACGTAGAGTAAAGGAAGAGAGAGTGAACCATCTTAGGTAGGAAGGAGAGAAAGGGGTGAACCGATAGAACTGTAGCAATCCGTGGGGAAGACCGGAGCCATGGTGCTAGGCCATAGCCGAGCCGGATTCACAGGCACCAAACTGGCAGTGCAGTAGCTGGAGCCAGGGGAGGTATGGAGGCACTGGTGATTGACGGTGCAAGGGTTGTGGTGCTGTGGAGCAGAGGTAGGAGATGGAGCGTGGATCCAGCAGAGGGAGGCGAGGCGGCGAGTCGTGGCCGACGAGCCTGAGAAGGCGGCGATGGCATTGCGTAGAGGAGAGGAGGTAAGGTAAGGGGAGAGGAGAGGATAAGAGTTGTGGATAGATCCGAGTAAATGAGGATGGCTTTGGCCAGGTGAGAAAAAAAAGAAAGGAAAGAAAAAAGAAAACGAGAAGGGAAAGAATAGAAGAAAAAGAAAAGAAGAAGGGAAGAAAGGGAATAAGCGTGCTCGATAAAATTTTTACTTCGTTAATCTTTAAATTATGGTCATTTGAGCACTAGAATAGCGGGAAGGTGTCCAGTGAGAGGAGGATTGTTTGTGTCGGGTTTACGCATAGTAACAATGCCGTTTGCCTGTATGCATGTATCACTATGGTGTATTGAGATTAGATGATGCTTGTACAGGTGGAGGTTCTGGTTTGTTGACATCCATGCATCATCCTCGAGGTTAAACAGACAAGTATGTGATAGAATAGTGGGTTGTGTGGATACTTGATACTCGTTCCTTCATGCTTTATTTTACAGTGTTTTATGAGATGATATCCATGATTACATGTTAATCATACCCTGTTAAGTGATGTATATGGTTGAATGGCAACATTGGAAGAATGTTGCATCATGTAAAATGTATATGAGCCAGGGCGGAAAGTCATATAGATAGTCTAGAGTGCATGAACCAGATCGGTGAGAAAACTATATGACTAATCCAGAGTACTCTTGAGTAAGACTTATAGAGATAAGCACCTTCATAGGATGAAGAAAATACCTACATCAGTTGGCACTCACGGGAATGGAGTTTGAGACCCCGTATGGAAGAGGACGGGGCAAGAGTGACTCATCGACAGGTAACACTCTGTTATACCGATATAAGCTATAGTTATAGGCACATGACGTTGCATTGCATTAAAGTAACAAGAGACATTGATACAATTATAGAGATTATGAATTATAGTTCATAGATATGGAATGTACTGGATTGCTGTGTTGACGCCATTGTTTTATTGTGTGCTTTGTGAATCTTTGGATTCATCTTTGTTTATTTAGTTGTTTTTAGGTAAACATTAAAGATGACATGCATGGGCAGGAGTAGCACATTTATTTCACGTGCAAATAGTAATTCGCACATCACCTTCAGTGGATGTATTTACTTTAATGACATGTTTAGGTAGTTAGTGTTAAAATAATATGTTGTTTATCATGTCGTTGAGATTTGAATAGTGGAGTTGCTACCAAATCTAGCAGTGACGGCTGAAAATTGTAGTGTTATATGGTAGTGGTAGCATTCCTGGCTCAAAAGCTAAACCGGAGTGTTATAGTTGGTATCAGAGTAGGCGTTAGGTCCGTAGTGAATTTTTTTTGACAACATAGCTTAATTATTCAACTAAAACTTCACCTAAGTTGATTAATTACTAAAACTTGACTTAGACTTAATAATTAAATTAACCTTGACACACTCTGGTGCACAATAGGATGGGGTTTGGGGTCAAGCATTGAATTTACGTTTCTGCTAGTTATGTTGTTGATTTGTAATATTATGAGGTAGGTGCTTGTGAGTTAATTGTGTGAGTGCTTGTTTGATGTGAACATAGATGCCAAGAGGTAGAGGTCATGGTCACAGTGCTGGCCAAGGCCGAGGAAGCCATGGCCATGGAAACGGATCGAATACGATTAAATAGTCTCAAATACAAATGTAAATCCATATTTTTAAAATGAATAGGAATACGAATTGAAATATTTTTTAATATGAATCGAATGTCGTAATGGATACGAATTTGAATCCAATATGTAATTCGGTTGAATACGAATATTCTCCTATAACATCTATAACAAATCTCGGTAGAACAAATTTCTAGCGGATTTGTTAGTTTTTCATTGGTTTTTGACTAGTTACTGGAACGGGTACCGGTTTTAAACTGCCCAAATTCAAATTTTGAATCACAAAATTCATCTAGGTTTCTTCGGGTTCCGAAAATAGATTGAATATGAATCGAATAATTTCGAATACTAATACGAATATGAATATTCTTGAATACGAATATTCTCAAATACAGATATGAATATTCTTGAATACGAATACGAACATTTTCAAATACGGATTTTACTTATCACATTTGTGTTTTCTTCGGATTATCTGTTACCGTTTCCCACCCCTAAGAAGCACTTGACGTGGAGGTTATTTCTACTGAGCGGTCTATAGTTGGAAATCCGGCAAGGTCTTAGCCTAATTGTGAGAGTTTATAGAAGAGGTATGTGTGCTTCACCGACAAGCTGGCATCCGCTGCTGCGGTCGTACCTGTTGCTGCCCCTGTTGTTGATCTAGTCTCACCTAAGGTAAGAATGAGCCTTCATGAGTGGATGGCATTGTAGCTGGACACTTTCGATGGTTCGGGCACACCGGTCCATGGTGCGGATTGGTTGCACTATATGGAGAGGTAGTTCAAGGCTTTAGAGATGACCTCACAACTTAAGGCTCGCTTTGTGGCATTTCAGTTGAAGGGTCAAGTGGACATTCGGTGGGAAGGAATCCTTTTAGCTAGGACCTCTACCTAGAGTTCAGCTACTTGGGAGATCTTCATCGAACAATTCAAAGTGAAGTATTACCTAGAATCTTTTGTGCAGAGTATGGAGGTCACCCTGTCGACCTTTGTGCAGGAAAAGATGACCGTGGCTAAGTACGAGATGGGGTTCAACAACCTGATCTATTTCATACCATCAGTCACTAGCAGTGATCTTGAGAAGGCCAAAAGGTTCCACCAATGGCTCAACTCTGAGTTCTGACATGTTATGGGAGCTACCAAGCTATATGATTTTAGGTCCGTGGTAGAACAGGCCGGGGGGATGGAGATGAAAATGCAACTCACTAAAGGGCTACAACCCTCTAGTGGTCCAAGCGCTTCTGGTGGTGGCCAGAAAAGGCATTTCAGTGAGGGGGTGGGTCATCTCAGTGGTCCACTCCTAAGAAGTCCAAGTGGAGCTAAAGTCCCCCGCAGTCATCCAAGTCTAAGTCTTTGAGGCTGCCTTCTTCAACATCTCATTCTTCTTCTGCACCACCGGCATTGCGACCTATCCTAGGCTAGGGTATGATTTGTTTCAAGTGTGGTAGTGGGCACCGTGCTACCAAATGTTCTTGGGCGAGGGAGTGTCGACATTGTGGCCGATCGGGCTATATGGAGTGGGTTTGTTATCATAATCCCTCTAGCATTATCAAGTGGGATCCAGTATCTACATCATCATCAAACGTTTCGCCTCGGGGGTTAGTCCATATGTTGGCGGCTGCCCTTGCGCCATAGCCTCCTCTTTCCAGGGTGCCATTTACTAGGAATTACTAGCACCCTACACCGATCATTCCACTTCAGCACGCTGCCACACCTCCATTTTTGTTGCCACCACAGCAGAGTGCCAGGCTCTCGCTACGCCGGCGCCACCCGAAGTGTACTTGTTATCTGTTACTGAGTTTGTGGGTCGACCTGATGTGGTAATAGGTACCCTATTAGTGGATTCGTACAATGCTCTTATTCTTTTTTACTCTAGTGCTACTTATCCTTTTGTGTCCCATGAGTTCATTAGAAGGGCAAAGTTGAGTCTTCAACAGATTTCTCGGTCGGTTATAGTCAATTGTCTAGGGGGTACCATTGCTAACTCCACGATGTGTCCTGGTTGTGTGGTTTTAATAGATGGTAAGGATTTTGTTGCCAACCTGATGGTTATTCAAATAGATACTTTTGATATTATCCTTGGTATAGACTGGTTGCATCTCTACTGGGCCGTGATTTCCTGCTTCTGGAAAACAATCACCTTGCAAGCTCATTCCAGGGAGGATGTAAGATTGAGGAGGCCGACTAGAGGGGGTGAATAGTCGTTTTTAATATTCTCTTCTTAATTAATTATATTTAAGTGATGTGGTTAAAACCAAGAATATAATGCGGAAGCTTAAATCAAATTGGTTTTAGCACAAACAAAACCTAAATCAACTAGATTCACCTAAGTGCATCAACAACATAAGTCTATATCAAAGTCTTGCAAATCTAGAATGACAAGTAATCAATTTAATTCTATGAATGTAAATTACTTGAAAGTAAATTGAGTAGAAGAAAACAAATTACAAAAACACGGTATCTTTTTATCGTGGTGTTCGGAGACTTGCCGGTCTCCCCTAATCCGCGTTGAGGTTAGCCTAAATAAATTGGACCGGCTCCACGAATTAAGCCGGAACACCTCAGTAATTCTCACATTGCCTTCAGTGGATGTATTTACTTTAACAACATGCTTACGTAGTTAGTGTTAAAACAATATGTTATTTACCGTGTCATTGAGATTTAAATAGAGTTACTATAGAAATCTAGCAGTGACGGTTGAAAATGGTAGTGTTATAAGGTAGTGGTAGCATTTCAAGCTCAGAGGTTGGTCCTGAGTGTTACAAATCAATAGTGACTTGCAAGCTGTTCCTAGAAATCTGAAATTTGAATCTGGTTCAGAGCTTGGGAGTTTCCTACTAGTTCATACCATAGTAGTAGAAATGTGTATTTCAGAAATTAAATTATGCCCTGCTTGTAACGCGTAACGCAAGAATTTCACCGGAGTTTATGAAAGTGGGTATTTCTGATCTGATGGATCACTCCTTGCAGAGACAATCAAGTTGCCATCTCCATAAGACATGGGGAACAACATTAATCTTTACGTAGTTCCCTTGAACAACTCTATGAACAGTGCTTCCATATGAACACTTCACCTATAAACTACCAACATATCTCCATATATATCGCATCTGAGAAGGATTCTCATCACAACAAATCATGTGTCAGCCAAACCAAATATTTCGGCAATCTTGCCACAGCAATCATATGACAGCTAAACAGCCAAATTGTACTGGATAACTTGCTGAATCAAACAGCTTCAGATCGCCATCCCAGCTTTTAGTTAAGGCGCCATTGTTCTCGACTACGGGGAGGAATTCATCAAAGTCCGCTAAAGATTTCAATTGCCTGCTCAGTGAAGCTATTGTCCTCTGACAGTCTGCCAGTTTCCCTGCAGCATGAGCTAGCTCTCTCTCCTGTCGAAATTGGTGATATTTCATTACTCATTATAAACATGACTGAGAGTTTTGAAACTGTTCTCACGAGATTTGATTGCAATAGAAAAGAGAAATCAGTAAGTACTGTAAATTTTACCTTTTTGATGTGAAGATCTTTATTTGCCATAGGCTTCACTGGTTGATGGGCAGGAGCTCTGCTGAAAAATTCCTCTTTCAAATTCTGACATTGCACTGCAAATTCCGCCGATTGTGCTCTCTCTTCACGTATTTGTTCCTCGAGTAAACTGATCTTTCTTTGCAATTCTTCTGCTTCTTTCTCTTTGAGCTCAACCCGACTCGCCAATTTGTTCTTCTGCGCTTCAGAAGCATCCAATGCAGTTATGTAAGCTGATGACAAGTTCTTCTGGCTTTCAAGCTTCTTTTCTAACAGACTGGCATTCTCCTTTAAGTTCTTGATTTCAGCTAGTGCCAACTTGAGTTGAGATTCCAGTTGTGCCGTCAATGGCTTATGTTTCTCTACAATCTCTTCAAGCATTTTAACCTTCTCATCCAGGTCAACAATTTCTGAATTTGCAGATTGGAGTTGAGATTTGAGCTCATTTCTCTGCACATCCAATGCCTCCAGATCATGACACCGCCTTGTGAATTCAGCAGACAATGCCTTTTCTTCCTGGATTTCCAGTTCCAAGCTACTCAATTTCTTCTTGAATGAAGCAATTTCCTCTCGTGCAGATTCCAACTCGAGCTCCACACCCTTCTTCTTTGCTTCCAGAGCTTCGATGCCATAGCATTTCGCTGCGAGCCGCACTGAAAACGCCTTCTCCTCCTCCAGGTTCCTCTCTAATAAAGTGATCTTATCACTGAACTTTCTGGCGCCAGACTGTGATACCTCCAACTGAATGCGCAGCTCTTTCCTCTCTGACTCCAGCGCATCCATATGCTGATACTTAGCTGCAAGCTCGAACGTCAACGCCTTCTCGGACTCAAGCCGCTCCTCCAGAATGCGTCCCTTGTACAGCAAGCTCGTGATCTCGGCAAGGGACAGCTCAAGTTTACCCTCCAGTTCATTCCTTTTCATCTCGATGGCTTCCATTTCAGTCTCCACGGCATGCTTTTCACCATGGACAAGATTCAGCTCCCTCTGCAGCTCAACTGATTTCTCCTCTGCCACCATTGCCCGATGGCGGGAAGCCCTCAGTTCGTGCTGAGCTTCATGCAATGCCTTCTCCCTGTCGGCCTTCTCGGCTGCCAACTTCTTGACCTTCTCCTCTAGCTTCACGAACTGACTGCTGGCATCCTCGACCTCGCTTTTCGACGAGCCATTCGTTGAGGCGAGCTTCTCCATCTCAAGGAAGTCGTCCATCATGCCAATGTCTGCAGTTACAAGGCTTGCAGTCCTTGTGCTGCTCTTCTCGTTCTTGCACTGATCAAGCTCAGTGATCAGAGCTGAGGCCCATGAGTCCGAGCAGTCTGATTGGCAGTCTGTCACTGACTCGGCGCAAACCGAGTTCGGAGTACGCCTGAGCTCAACGCTGAAGGAGGATCTCCGTGCAGTGGCCTGCTGAAAACTTCAGAAATGTTAGAAAACAAGATTGTTTCACGCAATGCTTCCGATGTAAATCTGTTTGGCAGAAGGAAAATGGCATCACCTGCAGCCTCCTGCACTCGGCTTCGAGCTTGGCCATCTTCTTGATGCTCTCAAGCTGCTGCTTGCTCGCCATCTCCGCCGCTCTTCTGTTCAGCTCCTTCTTTATGGTCCTGAGCTCCAATTCCTCCACCTTGGCGAGCAGTTGGAACTTCAGATCCGAGTTCTCCTTCTCCAGGGAGGCCAGCCTCGAGCTGGCATCACTGTCAGTGGTCACTGAGAGCTCGGACTTCACTTCGAGCTTCGCCTTGAGCTCGATGATTCGCAGCTCAAGGTCGGTCTTCTCGGACTCCCATCGCCGAGCTTGCTGTGCTAGCACGTCCTGAACCTTCTGATCCTGCTCTTCCTTGGCACGCCGGAGTTGCCGGACGCACTCCTTGAGGGCGCCATCGAGGTGGACAATCCTGTCCTCCAGTGTGGAGTTCTTGACAGTTGCAGCATTCAGCTGGGTTTTCAATGATGCAATCTCCTTTTCGGCCTTCTCCCATCCTAGTAGAAGAACGACAGGTCTTGTCATGCAGAACCGACTTGTGAACTGAATTCTGTTCAAGCAAGAGCATAGAAATACTACGGTTTCCTGATAACTTACGCTTCTGGTTGAAATCTTTGGTGCATTGAACTTAACCATGGAAATTTTTTTTAGAATAATAATTTGTCTGAACTTTTGCTTAACATACTGTATGTAATTCTCTGATTCACTCAAATTTAACAGCATACCTAGAACAGCTTCCTCCGCAACTTTAGAATGCTGCTTCACGAGATCGTCTTTCGCGCGTAAATCCAGTACTGCTGATGACAGCCTCTCGCTCAACACCGTAACCTTTACATTGTTGTTGTCCTGCGCTTCCTTTGATGCGATCTTCGGTGATGGAGTGAATTTTGGGGTATCCTGATCACGAGACAACAGAATCAAACATTGTTGTTCCTCAAAAAAGAACCAAAAATTGTCCAGGCTAACTTGGCTCATTTTTTAGCTTCTAGGGAAAAGAATGCGACTAAGCACAAAATTAGGTGATTCCTATGCAATTTTTGGTAGACTTCAGATACAGTTATGCTTGGAGCAACGTCGTACAACAAAGTGGCGGTTGAAGCAACAATAAGGAAAATCTACGGGACGCATCTGAATCACTTGTCAAAGACTCAAAAGTACCAAACACTGTTCTGTCAGACAATGGAACATGAGAAGCACGGCATGCTACTTCCTGAGATGATGTTCCGCTCGTACGATCCCGGCATAATGCTCAGCAAATCACGATGCTGACGCTCCTTCCTAATCATTCATGGAGTAAATTCTACACATTAGGACAGCCCAGCACTTGATCTCACTGTTGCATCAGAGTACTAGACATTTCTAGGGGTACAATACAGACTACAGCTGATGGAGAAAGACAACTTTAGTCAAAGATCACACGTGAGGGCACCAAGTACTGGTGCACATGAGCATAGTTGGGAGAGAGAGAGAGAGAGGCATCTTGATTGCTCTGTGCCAGCAACATTATGATCCATTTGGGTTGGGCCAAAGGTGACGGTGCAGCACATGGAGTGGCCACTCAAACAAATGCGTCTTGCCCTCATGCAGCCAAAATGTTGGCACTTGGCAGAGAAATGCTAGTCCCAACTAGCATCACCTCCTTATTGTCCATGCATAGGTAGGGCCTCTTGTCTTCCCGGTATAGAAACAAACAGGACCCTCTCGTTTTCTCCTTCAATTGGAGGCCTACTAGGCCCCGCTCGGTTGAGCTGAAAAGCTGTGGCTTATGGCTGAAATTGCACTATAACGACTGAAATTTTATTGTAGCTGAAGATGGCTTATTTAGCGTAATTAAATTTAAAAAAATTAAAATAGAAAAAAATATTTTAGCTCATTACGACAACGCGAACAAATACGGAAAAAAAGAACCAGCAAAAAAGCTCAAAAAGTTAAAAATTCAGAAAAAAGATGAAATTTATGAATAGTGAAAAATAAACCAGAAAACAGAAGCTGAAATGAGCGGGGAACTGTCACATAATCATGAACAAATTGACAATGTTACCCACCAAAGCAGGAAGTGAAACTGAATCTTGCAGCCTCTCTCATGTGGCTGAGATGAATGGTGTGCCTGTAATAAAATGGTTGGGCCGCTATTTGGAGGTCTACGGCGATGTCGTGTATGCGCATTTATCCTAGTATTACCAGACGAGGTTAAACCCAAACAGAATTGATGAAACATCAAACAGCAAAATTCTTATACCCCACAGAATGACAGGTAGGATGAACTAGGGTTAGGAGCAACTTAGCTCTTTTATGAAGATGAACTCCGATCCGCCATAGGGAATCTCTATCTAACACTATCCGATCCGAGCTACAAAGCCTTGATTTTAAGAGTTCATATTTGCAACATGGTGATAGATTACCAAGCTTAGAGGCCATACGGATCTGGCATTGGATGAAATCTCACATGTTTCCATGTCACATGGCCTTCTTATTTTCTCTGAGCTGCACATGTTACATGATCTGTTAAGGGGAAGGAGTGTATGACTCACTCTTAGACACTAGGCAGGCATTATTCTTCAATATCAAGTCCTTTTTACAGTGGTTCAATTTCCTTTTCCTGCTTCTTGGACCCATTAGTAGTTGGCTAAATGTGAGATAAACACGAAGAAATCGACGCAACATTGCGGAACTATGGAACTTAGAACATGAACAGTGCACACTACTGCATATTCCCAAAACTAATTTGCAGGTATCAGTTATGTCATGGAGGCTTTGGAAATTGGAATGCAATGGATAGAAGTAGAACAGGAAACGGTCTGCGCCATC
Organism: Dendrocalamus latiflorus; assembly: GCA_017311315.1. Lineage (NCBI taxonomy): Eukaryota > Viridiplantae > Streptophyta > Magnoliopsida > Poales > Poaceae > Dendrocalamus > Dendrocalamus latiflorus. The sequence continues at coordinate 20,338,117 of CM029671.1, read as the reverse complement.
AATACAACAAGGAGATTTTTTCTTCTCACCTGTTCATCAGTTAACCTCTCAGATGGGGAGGAGGCCGAGCTCTCGGTCTCGGCGCCGGTGGGGCCCTTCTCGGTCGACCTCCGCCGCCACAGCCAGCTCCGGCGATCCATCCCGGGAGCTCTCTACACCATTCAATTCAATGCCGAAGCTTCTGCGCCGCTCTCTCCCTTTCTCCCTGCTCAGCAATCCATTGAAGAGTCCATGATCACACTAGAAACCAAAACACAAAAGGAAAAGAAGGGAACAAGATGATTGCGGTTTAGTCCGTCTTTTCAAGAATTACAAGAGTACAACCAAAGCCTTCAAGAACACGAACTTCATGCAATCCAATGACAATTCATCAATTTCGGGACTTGGAGCGCACACCCAAACCTCCAAATTAAGGCATGCATTTCAGCTCAATTCAGATGTTCATTGGTGTGCCCCATTTGGAGAATTTGCAAATAATTTTACAAATTCCAACAATCTACTCACCCAGACACACAAACTCACCTATCAGAGCCTAAGTTTCATCCAATTAATCCACAGATGCAGGGAAAAAAGCAGAAGAGAAAAAATTCATCCATGGAGAAGAACAACAAACACCGGACCATCACAAGGAGAAACACGCATTACAATCAATCTAAAGACAAACATTACATCACCTGAATCCAAAAGAAACCGCAAGTTGCACGAGTTCCTCAAGAAACAACACAATTAAGAACAAGAAGCACACCTCCTGAGGGCAAGAACCGTGCCGAGACGAGGACCCAACAAGACCCAGGAGCTGAGCCCCAAGAACCGCGCCCTACGGAAGCATGTCTGCACTCTGCAATTGCTTCCAAGATTCTTCTTTACCTGGTCTAGCTAGGCTTATTTAAAGAGAATTTTTTCAATATATTGTACTGATAGTAAGAAAGTAATAGTAGATATTAAATTTAATTATTGATTTATAAAGGTGTAATAGATTTTTTTTGTAAATCTAATTTTTTATAAGGGTATTATAGGTTTTCTTCTTAACCTATTATTAATCCTTTCTGTTGTCGTCGCTGCCGTCTCTCGTACGTGTATTCCCATTACAATTTTACCTTTTTAGAATTCTACTAATAATACTGCAGATGGTAATATAATAAAATTCTAACTAATTTGGTTTATTAGATCAAAAGAAATGAACGGGTTATAGGTCCTGTTCTTTTTCAGCTTTTGATTTTTCTACAGTAACTATCTTTTAAACGGAGTATCTTTTCAATATAGGATCTACTAATTAACGGTAGTACATACTATACCGACTTCATTTATATCGGCAAAAACCGTACATGAATTTCTATTAATATATAATCTCTCGCATGAACAATCCAAAAATCACACGTCACAGCTGAGAACTATAAGTCTCAGTCAAAAAGTATAGGCCCATATTAATGTTGGGTATTATAAAATAGCCCTATTTAAAACTGCGAGCTCGGAGGGTACAAATGCGGAATAAATTAGGGGAGAGAGAGAGAGGAAGAAAAGGTGTGGTCGTTTCAGAAAAATGGAGGATTGATCCTATCGGTAGTAGTGCTAACGAGTACACCGTACTAATCACAGAGCTTAATTTCGGATACTTTACATACATAAATCCGCACTCCGTGCGCTTCCGCCTATCTAACACCGATACTAGCAAACAATCTGGAGAGACGTTTGATGGGAAATGTTGCTCGAAACCAGAACGATGAGACAATTTAGGTCCTATTTGGATCCATTGGACTAACAATTAGTTGCTAAACTTTAGCCCTTGAGGATCCAAACAGGAGGGCTAATGAGTGGGCTAAAGTTTAGCCAAAGCCTCAACTAGTTGGCCAAACCCAGCTAATGAGGGCTAAAGTTTTGAGTTCTTAGGGCCTGTTTGGATGGACTAGAACTAGTTGTTAGCTAGAACTAGTTGTTAGCTGACTAGTAGTTAGCTGGCTAAAGATTAGCTCAGTCCTGTTTGGATCCAATGACTAATAAGTACTACTATCTTAGTACAAAGTCTGTTATATCCCTATGCATGGCGGTCTGGGAGGGTTGGCGTGGGTATCAGCGAATTTTTTCCATCCTGCTGGTTATTTAGCCCTCATTAGTTGAGTTTGGCCAACTAGTTGGCTAACAACTAGTTAGGGCTTTGGCTAAACTTTAGCCCACCCATTACCCCTCCTGTTTGGATCCACAAGGACTAAAAATTAGCAACTAGTTGTTAGCCCATGGGATCCAAACAGGCCCTTAGGCACAAAGACGTGTTTACCCATGTATGTTGGCCTCTCACCTCCCATTTAATAGCTGACGTACAAAACGAGGAGAGGTGGTATGGTCTTTTTGAAACTTTAGTCATATCCATTAGTACAGGATCCAAACAGGACCTTTAGTGGCTAGAGTTTAGCCAACTAAAGTTTAGTCCAAAACTTTAGACAACTAAATTTTAGACCATGGGATCTAAACATGGCCTTACCATAACGACATCTGCTTTGGACTTGAGGCAGTGCATTAACAGTACTATTACTACGATGATAGGAGAAATTATCTTCTCGACTTAGGGAACAGCAAATTAGGTATGCAAATAAGAGAAAAGAGTGGAGCTTGCTATGTGAATGATGGACAAGTACAGCGTGCTGTACACCGAGAGCGATACGCTGTCTCGCACAGGAGTACGTGATGCAATTTGCTCCATTTAAGCAGCCCACCGCATAATTGTTGTACTGTCCTCTACAAGCAAGTGATTAGTGTGATGTCATTTATATCATGCTACATATGCACAAAAATACATAATTACAAGGAAAGTTTTGCCAAGGGGAGAGCTGGATGCTGACACAATTACCAGGTTGGCATATTGTGGGATTTTGAAGACAACTTGCAAGCGAAAATCGGGGAGAAATAGTGTCAAAAAGTATTTTGCAATAAGTAACGAGACAATCAAACATGTACTAATTAATCAATCCCCTTTCTGATCTTCCCTCTAATCATCCCAATTGATGACGGGAATTTGACATGTATTGGCTGCCAATCATCTAGTCAATTCAACAATTTGAGTTTTTTTCTTCTATATCTCAAGGATACTTTAAGCTTAGGTAGTAGTTATTCTCAAGGTTGTCAAAATCATGATCCTAAATCGGATCGAAGGTTCTTTGGTAAAATCGCAAATCGTACGATTGATATAGAATATAAGATCTTACCTGATTCTACCAAAGAAAAAATTTTAAAAAATCTACAGTGTATTATAACACTACTACATTTTTAAAATTATGTCTTTTGAGCTTTTCTTTACAAATTGTAGAGTGAATATAAAGAGATAAAAATTAAAACTTTCAATTAAAAGGAACTATACAAATAATTATTTATAATAAAACAATAGAATTGACATAATCGAGTAGGATCGTATGAAAATTTTGATCATGATCTTAGAAAAGTTTAGGCAGAATCGTAAGAACATTAAGATTCTACTATATCCAAACCCCACACTGCACCGCGCTTCCTTCACTCCACCGGGATGGACAAAAGCCAGAAGAAGCAATGGGACAAGATGGTGAAGGAATGGGAGGAGTCCCGGGACCTAGCACGATTAGCTGCCGCCCACGATGAGAAAATAAGGGCTATTGCGGCCCGGGCAGAACAAGCCCAGCGTGCTACGAGGTCAGCTCCCCACAATGAGCAGCCGCGTAACAACAACCCCATGCCAAGCATTCCCACCGAGCGTTCGCCGCAACTCTTACCTGAGAGGGAGACACCCCCCTTTGTTGGTGCGAGGACACGTGCAAATTCTTCAAGTCTAAGCACCGCATCAGCCTAGGTATGCGTTACTGAGGTTGCGCAAACTACTCCAGTGACTACCTCGACTGCCGTCTAGACACCACAACATATCGGCAGCCGGTAAGGACCACATGCACCATTTTTTTCTACCTTTTCTCCTTCACAGTATGCACTAACAATCTCTCCCCAATATTTACAGTCCCTGGAACCCCTATGTGCCTACCGCAAATGGATCGATCTTGAGATCCACCCTGCGGACCAATGGGCCCTCGACTTCGAAGAGTGGAATGTCACATGGGACACGAAGTTGCGGGAGGAGGAGCGCCGCAAGAACGAGCAAACCCTGCGTATACAACGTGAGACGCAAGCTCATCTCGAAGCGTGCACGCGTAGAGAGCGGGAGGCTCGCGAGAGGGAGCATGAGAGAAAGAGGAAAATGGCGGCTAAGGCAAAAGAGGCCGCGGAGGAGTTCAACGTCTAGCGGGTAAGGAAGGGAAAGTGGCCCCGGTCCACACAGTAGGTCGTACGAGCAGTTGGGTGGGTTAGTCGCATATGATGCTATATGTTATGCATGTAATAAAAAAGTACGCGGCATGTTACTCCCAACTGTATTATGACGTTTATTTCTATTCAGATAAGCTTATTATCTCGTCTTTTCGCATTCAATGATTAACATAGCAAGTCATTTAACAATATTAACATACCAGTTCTCTCCGTACACGAATTCTCAGTAACATCAAAATATCACTTACCACTGTATATATCGATCGTTCTACGGTCAATCGTTCTTAAAAAAATTCCCAAAATTTTTTATACACCTACAACATACAATGAACATAAACTTTTATTACAACTCCACCAGATTTTTTCCCAGTTTAAAACTACAAAATTGACAAAACTTTAAAAAAACACAAGGGACTGAGTGCAGTCCCCCCCCCCCAATTGGGCGACTGCACTGCAAGTCGCCCAATGGGGAGGCGATTGGTTTCAGTCGCCCGAGAGTAGGGCGACAGAGATTCTGTTGGCCCCTGGTTGGGCAATTAGCTCTAGTCGCCCCGCCATTGGGCAACTGGAGCCTATTTTTGTAAAAAAAAATTCACACAAGTATATTCTATAATTTTGAATAAAAAAATAGATTATTCGTACAAAAAATTCGGACGTAACTACCCTAAGATGAAACCTTAGTGGGTGTAATTTACACTGGGGATTCATTGTAAAAGTTTTGTGATGATTTGTTTGATTTACATGTCCAAAAAATGTGTGAAATATACTAAGTTAATTATCTCTTATGGGTAAAGTGTATAGTCTCTGCAGAATATAAACTGTTTGAACAGTTGTGCCCACAGTCAAGAGCGGGCATGGAAACTTACTTGAGTTAGTTCCATTTGAAAACCTTTGTGGGTGAGTGAAAAGTCGTTGGATGGATGCAACCCTGATTTTGGCTTTTTCTGGGTGGATGTAACCAAGTGCTGATAATTGGATGGATGTAACCTAGTAATCAAAATCTAGCATATGGTAGAAGGAATCGTGTAATAGGTGGATGAAACCTACACCGTTATAAATGTTACATGCTTTCACTTCCTTTAATATGATATATTTAGGTTGAAATGCTAGGTCATAGGAATTTCTAATTATTGTATCTTTCAAATGTTGCCTTTAGCAAATAAAATCATTCGAGTATACCTTTGTTAAATCTTGCATGTATAAATAATACATTTTGTGTGTTGACTCACAAAGCATTGTTGCTTGTGCTCACCATCACTTACAAAATCCATTAGAGCCTGTGAATCAAGGACACTACACGTATTACAATGTCCCAAGAGCTGATGATAAATAAGGTGATGGAGATTAGATTAGTCTCTAGTAGTCTAAGTCTTAACCTAGTCTAGCTAATAAGGTTGGTGATTGTGTGCACGAATATTAAGCTCTATTTGTATTGGCTTATAAAAGCAGGTTTTCTACAATAAATGGCTTTTCTATAATACCTAGCTTTCAAACGGAGTGTTTTTTCAAGACGGAGTTTACTAGTCGATTATAATACGTACTGCAACGACTGCATTTATATCGGTCAAATCGCACGCGAGTGTCTCTCTCTACAAACTTCTCTACAATTTGTTACTATTGATATGCCAAGAGTTAAAACCAAAAGTCTATATGAACGGGTCCTTATCTAAGTCTTTGGTTAATATTGGTCGTACATATGGTACTCCGCCTTTTGCTTCTGTGTTTATGTAAGGTATCCATTTGGTATGATCGGCCCTATTGTAAAGTTGACACAACACGATCTATTTAAACTCCAATAATTGTAATATTAATGTATGGTATGGTTTACATCGTATATGAATGATTCAGTGATGTATTATGTGAGCACTATTGTCGGACCCGGATTTTTCAATCCAAATCCACTGTGTTTTATTGCACTATTCCCTGGATCAGTAGATAGTGCACACAGTTACAGTTCTGAATATCAAAGTACATATCATGCGGAAGCGTAAATATAATAGTAACTTACTCATGGGCCGATTAGGCCGAAATCAATAAATTGCAGCAGCGGAAGAACGAAGCACACAGGTGGGACCTTCAGGACATGCCCACAGGCAGCCAACTGGAGGTGCGCGACCTAGCCCTTGACATCTTCATCTTCTCGGCCAGCTTGTCCAATCTTGTTGCTGAGGCGAGGTGATTTGATTCCTGATTCTGAATTCTGTCGCAAAAGCGAGTGTGAGCACTCCAACCCCGTGCTCCGCAAGCCAACACACAGAGTGCAAATATATAACATGCATGGCTTATCAATGGAAAGGCATAGGTCTATTTTGTTTGCCAAAGAGTGCTTTTGAATACAATTACTAAAATTTCCTATGACCGATCAGGTTTGAAATCACATTTTAAACCATTCATTATAATAATCCATATAATCATGTTGGCATCACACCAACTAACCTTATGGCATCGCACCATAAGTTACCTCTTGGCATCACACCAAGGGCTGCATATGACATCGCACCATATGCTCATTGTTGGCATCACACCAACTAACCTTATGACATCGCACCATAAGTTACCTCTTGGCATCGCACCAAGGGCGGCGTATGACATCGCACCATACGCTAATTGTCGGCATCGCACCAACAATACATATGGCATCGCACCATATGTGGCTTATGGCATCACACCATAAGTTTCTTATCATGTTCATAATAGTTTGAAGGGTATTCCTTGGGGCATTAGTGTCACCCCAAGTAGCTAGCATTCCTAAGCATGCCATATAAATAGGGACTTAATTTGTGAAATCATATGTTAATTCTTACTATGGCGACAAGGTTCACATTTCCAAGTATGGCAAGGAGAATAATTCACAATAGCAATAACAGGGTATATCTAACTTGCTGAAATCAAACATATCATAATTAATGAAATATTAGCATGCAAGTTGATAATTTAAAAGGAAATAGCTTTGAAATGCCAGGTTCAATATGATCAAAGTGTTGACTCGCCTGGCGCGGTTTATCGCGATCTTGAGTTCACACAATGCTTTCTCTTGGGCTTCTGGTCTTTATCTTCGATTTGCTTTTGATCACGCCTGATCCTTTGATTCTTCAAGACTCCAATATCTAATTACGTGCTAAATGACTGAATACAAATAAAGGCAAATAACTCAAAAGATCCAAATAAATCCGATTAATTTAAATGGCCGATTTAATTTAATTTATACATTTATTACGATTTGAGAATAGAAGGATGATTCGGTTTAGTGTGTTGCAAACACAGTGGTAGCTGGACTTGAGTGAGAGAACGAGTTATTTGAATAGCTTTACCGTGAGGGAAAATTTTAGAAATATGAGGGATCAAAAGTACAGGAATTATCTGCTTTTGGGAAAGGAAGGTGGCCAAACATAGCCAATTGGAGAAAGGCGAGGTTCAATCTTTTATTAACAATTTCCTTTATTATTATTTTTATATTTATCAAGGAAGTTCCATGGGTTAGGTTAGATCTGTGAGTTGGTATACAAATCTAGCTAGGTATTATTTTGTCGGGCGCTAATGCTGAGGGCATATGGTATACATATATAAGTAATGTTTGCAAGTTTTAGCTAATCAAGTTAATCTTATAGTCTATGTTTTTAGTATTGGGCGATATGATATTTTATGAACCTCGCTTTTATCGCTAGACTATGTTTAATTTGAATTAGGGCTTAATTATTCGGGTTCTAGCTTGCTATATATACAATTAGGCTCAATATTACTATGCACTAGAGCTAGTGTTAAGATTTGGTTAATGACACTATTTTTATTCTACTTATACTTTAGATACTATTAGGCTTAGCCTCAACCCAAATCTTAGTCTACATCTAGCTATCTTAACAAGGCTTGGTTTGTATCATTTTATGTGACCTTAATTACCCATGTTAGTGGTTACATGTTCAATTTAGAATATTTAAGTTTGTGAGACTATTTTAAATCTTGACGGCCTAGGGCTATTATATTAAAATATGTCATTAGGGTTTGTTTAATGATGGCATGACAAACATTGGGCATATATGTTTACATGCTAATTAAGGGCCAGCTTTATATTTATCCAAAGGTTGCTTCTCCTAATTAATGCCTTTAATTGCTAATTAGCCCTCTAGGAAATAATTAAACTATGCTAATTACTTATGTGGCAATTAACCAGGTATTAAGTCCTAACCAACCTTATTTTGTATTCCAAGGTATATAAAAACTTTATTTGATCTTGACTTGACTATATTAGCTTCTTGGGACTATTTCTTATTTGGTTTCTAATTAAAATGGCCAAGGTAGCAAAACACAAAAATATGACCTATTATGGCCAAAGCCTCAATCGAACTCGAGATCTCAGGGAATGCCAATCCTTAAGAGCGCTAGGGTAGCCAACTGGCCTCTGGTGTTTCGCGACTAAAGGAGAGGATCAGTTTTAATTAAGCAATCGGGGCTGGGGGAAAACTCCACGAAAGAGTCACCGGCCGAAACAGAGGAGGGGTGGCGCGGGGCAGGTAGCGGCATCGCCGGCGAAGGGCGGCCGGGGAAGTGCCGGCGACCACTAAAATGGGACCCCGCTGAGGAAAGGAATCCTTTGGGGTGGCGGCTCTGGGCAGGGGAAAGAGGTGGCGGGCCGGCAGCGGTGCAGAGCGGACGGCGGGGAGATGGGAACGGGGGCGACGGTGCCGGAGGGGAGGAGGAGGGGATTCGGGTGTGCGTGAGCTGGAGAGGGGCACCGAGAACTCACCGTAAGCGGCGGTGGGGCCGGAGAGGGGCCGAGGTGAGCCGGTGGCGGAAGCCATGGGCGGCGCTAGGAGGACCATGGCGCCGGCGACCTGAGGTGGAGGAGAAACTCCGGCAGCGGTTGGGGAGGCTCGAGGGGTCTTCAACGATGCTTCTCCCGAGAGGAATCGGAGGGGGAGTGAACGGGGAGGAGGCGGCGGTGGGATGGGCGGCGACGGCCGGTGTTGGGGAGGTTGGGCGGCGCGTGAGCTCCGGTGAACGGGAGCTCAATTAACCTGGGGAGGAGGCACAAGGTGACGCGCTCGTTTTATGGAAGGGTTGCCGGGGTGGCCGGGACAGCGTGGAGGCGCGGCGACCTGCGCACGGGGCGGAAGCGGCAGTGAAGGTGGGGGCTTCTTATGGCCACAGGGAGGCTATGGAAACGGTGGGCGGCGTGGGGGAAACCGTGGGCATCGGCAGCGCATGGAGGCCGCGTGGAGGAAGGGAGCTGAGCGCAGCAGAGGGTGGCGCGGGCGCACTGGGTAAGAAAGGAAGAAAGAGAGGGAGGGGCGCGGGAGAGAGTGCGGGCGAGGCGAGGGCCCGCGTGGCAGAGAGGAAGCTCGGGCGCAAGGTGGAGGCGGGCCGGGCTGCGGAGTCGGGGCGAGGGAGCAAGGGCCGTGGCCTGCGGGAGACGGGGAGAGGGGAAATGGCTCGGGGAAGAAGAAACACAGTGAGCAGGGGCATCGCTCGGGCAGAGAAACGAGAGGGTGGGCCGGTCGGGCGGAGGGGTGCGTGGAGATGGGGAGAACGAGGGGTTGGGCTGGGCCAACCGGCCTGGTCTGACCCCCTTCTCTTTCTTTTTTTTCTCCTTTTTTTGTGTGCCCATGGATGTATATACATATAATTTCATATATTGGTATTTTCTAGCTTATTTAATTTTGCACATTTTTACTTCCTGTTGCTAAACTCTTTCTTGCACAATTTGTATATGCACACCTATATATATACATATATATGTACATGTGCTTGTATTTTATTCATTCACTTTTTATTGCTATTTATGCCATTATTTTCAAAATGAGATTTTACATTTTTAACTTAGATTTCTTTCTTCTTATACTGGATCATCTTTTCATATTCGAATTTTAAATTTCAATTCTCTATTATTGGCATATTTCTTTTTGATATTACTAATGTTTGTCTTTGTCTTTTATGAATTTCTTCAATTTTTAGAACTCAATCCAATCCAGGAAAACTCCATGAAATCCAAATTCCAATAAAACATTTTGCAAAATAATTCAAAGCTTCACATTTTCAAATTTCAAATTTTCGGGATGTTTCATAGAGAATTCTAGATTGATTGCTCATTTGGGCTTTTTTGTTGGCTTATAGCATATTTTCACCGTTTGATACTGTAACTTATTTACTTTGTAATGTAATTAATTGCAGCTTTTTTAGCGTAATTAAATTTAAAAAATAAAAATAAAAAACATGTTAGCCTATTACAGATAATGCCATGCAAAGGAATAAAAAGGAAATGACAAAAAAACCTAAAAAACAAAAAGACAGAAAAATACAAAAATAAAAAACTGCCGGCAGGGATTCGATCCTCGTGTGCTTGTGCGGTCGGAGGCAATCAAAACACTGTACACAAATACCCATCTCCTGTTACGGTTTGTCACCTACCACAGACGTACAGTCAGATAGAGCCAGGCGCAGTGCAGGACGACATGCATGCTTGCATGGTCCCAGCGAGGCAGCAGGACTGCCCAGCCCATGGCCGCGTGTGTCGTCGCGTGGCCCCGAGTAAGCAAGCAGCTAAACCCGAAATGCTGTACTGTACGTGCCAGTATGCGTGTGTGTATGCGCCTCTCCAAAGTCCAAGCTCAGTCTACCTGCATGCGGCGTGCCTGCTGCTGCTTTCTGCATCGCGTCGCATGACATCCTTTCCTGCTGACTGAACCCCATCCGCAATAAATCGTTTGCTTCTGTTGTCATGGCACATCATGCGTATCAGCAGACTATAGACCTCTAGGCTCAGCGATGCTGCATGCATGCTATTGCAAGAGGGATTCACAAGTGTTGAGAGAAGAACTATTACTTTTCCATTCCTTTCTGAATCTGTACTACAATAATTTATAGATGATAAATGAGTGGTATAAAAGGTGTCTTTATGAAAAGGCATCTGTACATTTTGATGTAACTGTACATTGGGCAGTTGGTTTGTAACTGGTGTTTAACACTCCCCCTTGACCAATGTGTCTTCACATGATCACCTTGATTCATCATCTTGGAATAACTCCTTCAAAACCCTGTAGGGAAAAATATGAGGAGAATCGATAGAGTATATATGCCATGAAAAACTCCTTTAAAACCCAGTGGGAAAATTTAAGGAGAAAATGATATAGCATATATTTGATTATATCTCTTTAAAAACCCCTATGGGAAAATAGAGATATATTTATGATTACGTTGTCATATTGCCTCATTAAAAACCTTGATGAGAAACCTTAAAGGGAAAACTCATAAAGGGAAAAAGAGTACAATATTTATATTTGAACGGGTTAAGTCTTAGGAGATTTCTCCCCTAACATCTGCAAATCACGTAGTCTTCGCATACCAATTCCATGAACACATTTTTGGAATGTGGAAGTTGGTAACGACTTGGTGAATAAGTCTGCTAGATTATCACAAGACTTAGTTTGCAGAATATTTATTTCCCCACTCTCTTGCAATTCATGTGGGTAAAATAGTTTAGGTGCAATATGCTTTGTGATATTGCTCTTTATGTAACCCGTTTGCATTTGAACAACGCAAGCAACATTATCTTCGTAGATAATGTTAGGTGATGCAATAGCACCTATACCACATGATTGTTGTATGTGGTTAATCATTTTGCGAAGCCATACACATTCACATGATGCTTCATATAATGCAATTATTTCAGAATGATTAGTGGATGTAGCCACTAGAGTCTGTTTCGAAGACTTCCAAGAGATGGCCGTTCCACCGTGTAAAAATACAAAGCCTATTTGAGATCTGGCATTATGGGGATCTGATAAATAGCTTTTTGGTTAGGACCTCACTTAGTCGGTTGTACCACATTCTACCCGACTGTTTCAAGCCGTATAAAGACTTGTTCAATTTTAGACAATACATATTACGATTTGCGTTCGGATTCAGAATTGAAATTCCATCGAGAACTTTCATGTATATTTCTGAATCAAGTGACCCATAAAGATATGCAGTCACTACATCCATCAACTGGAAAGATAGATGATTTTTTACTGCCAATGAGATTAAGTATCGGAATGTTATTCCACTCATTACTGGAGAATAAGTTTCATTGTAATCAATGCGGGGTCTCTGCGTGAACCCTTGTGCTACAAGCCTTGCTTTATATCTCACCACCTCATTGTTTTCATTCCGTTTGCGGACGAAAACCCATTGGAAACCGACAGGAAATACTTTGGGAGGTGTATGTATCACATTGGTGAATACATTTCTTTTCTTGAGCGAGGCTAACTCCGCTTGAATTGCATCCTTCCATTGATTCCAGTCCGAGCGTTGTTTGCACTCTGCCATGGTCTTGGGATCTGGATCATTTTGAAGGTTATTTGCAATTATTGTGGAGAAATAAATGTCGATAATTGTAGTCTTACGATCGTATGATTCTCCAGAATCAGTATAGTTAGTGGAAATTTCTTGGACCCCTGATTACTCAATGTTATTTCCCAAAATATTTGAGTCGGGGTATTCCGATGTCCCAGGATCAGTATTTGAGTGCACTGTTGATCTGGGTTCAAGGATCCTTTGGTGTCTATCAACTTGAGGTTGATCTGTATTTACATTCTTTTGTTTCCTTTGTCGCTTGTTAGAAGCTGTATCCGTCATTTGTACCGTACTTAGAGGTGGCAACGGGTACCCGAAACCCGAGTACCCGATGGGTTTTACCCGATAAGGAGACGAGTATGGAAAGATATCTTCACCCGTGGGTATGATAATGGGCAAAAACCTCTACCCATCGGGTAGAGCGGGTGCGGGTACGGCTATATACTACCCGTACCCGCATACCCGCGGGTAAAATATACCCGGCGGCCCATATACATAATACATACCCTTATCAATTCAGCCCATTTATAGCCCATATACTAATGGCCCGTATATATATCTGTGTGCCCTAATCCCACTCCCGGTGTCCCCTCTGCGGTCCTGCCTCCCCCAGGCACCGCCGCACACGGTCATTCGGCCATTCCTCTCCCGGTCTCCCCGTCTCACCCTAGATCTGCGCCTCTTCCCATTCCTCTCCCCGTCTCCCGGTCTCCTCTCCCGCCTCCGGCGGTCCGGCCTCCCCCTCCCCCTGCTAGCGCCGCTGCATGCCCGCACACCTAGATCCGCTCTTCCCATTCCTCCGGATCCGCTCTTCGCTGGCGGCGGGGGCGAGAAAGCTCCTCCTCCCCCTGCTCGCCGCCGGTCGCAGATCCTCTCAGGCGGCGCACGCTCCTCCTCCGGCTCCATACTCGACCCATTGCCTTTTCTACCGGTAAGTCTGTGCAGCCTTTTCCCCTTCCAATCCAAGCCCGTCGCCTCCATGGACCCACTCACCCACCCCGCGGTCTTTCTTTGCCCTTCCCCCCTTCCCTTCAGCTCCTACTCTGCGGACACCACCGGTGGAAGCTCGAAGAAATCGCTGGCCCGGAGGATCGTGTCTATTGGGCTCATCAGCCATGCTGGCGGCGTCGCGCTCAGTGCCATCAACGACCTCGCTATCTTCCATGGATGCAGCAGGTCAGCTTCCTTCCTAAAAAAATCATCTTTGTTATGCTTGCAGAATGTGAGGAATGATGTAATGTCAGCACAAACCTCTCTGAAGAGACCTTGGTGCTCAGCTCAGTACCTCTATTACCATCTTTGGTCTGACTTGGGACCTTTTTTTTTTTTAATAACAGCTAGATTTGGCCTTTTCATTACATCAGAGGAAATGACAAAATGCCGGCCACAGCTTACTTCTTCGATTACATGCGTGGATTCACTCTTTTGTGATCATATTATATGTAGCCATCCTCCATACATAATCCTATGCCTCTATCTGTTTTACACTCCCATCTTATTCTTCAACCCAAAGCGATGGCTCTTCATCTGGATGTATGTCGTGGTGTTGAACTTTCGTAGTATATCTAATTCAACTAGTAATTTACCTATGTGATTTGGTGAATGCAAACTAGTCTGTTTAAATCCTCACACATAAACTCCATATATGATGTGCCTGATTTATTCTCCTCTCCTTTACGTTGGTCTTGCAAATTAGAACAGATCATGTACTCCAACATTCATTTTACTGCCATTGGTCTGTCGGTTTGGCTGGCTGCTGCTGTGCTGCATGTTCTGTGCGCGCGCGGGTATGGGTTACCCGTCGGGTACAAATACCCGCGCGGGTGCGGGTACGGGTAAATTTCTATACCCATGTGCGGGTACGGGTACGGGTGCGGGTAAATTTCTATCTATCGGGTGCGGGTATGGGGTGTCAATACCCAGCGGGTATGTACCCGTTGCCATCCCTAACCGTACTTCTCCCCCTCTTATTTTGAACTGGGAGTTGAGTGGTATTTTGCGGTACCTCAACTCTTTCAGGTACATTTTGGCAGGATTATAGGATTTTGTGACACCCTTATAATCAGTAAATGCATCTGACAGATTATTTGCAATGTTTTGCAAATTAATGATTTTCTAAACTTGAAGTTCAGTCTCTCTGGTACGTGGGTCTGAGGCAGGAATGCCTTGTACATTCCAATTAATTTCCTGGTATTCAGTTTGGTACTTGTTGTCTCCCCCTAATGCCAGGAAATGTTCCTCATTGAATATGCAATCAGCGTACCGGGCCGTAAACAGGTCCCCTGTGAGGGGCTCGAGGTATTTTATAATTGACGGAGATTTATATCCCACATAGATCCCAAGTTTCCTGTGTGGTCCCATTGAGGTACGCTGCGGTGGTGAGATCGGTACGTATGTAGCGCAACCGAACTTTCGCAGATGAGAAATGTCTGGTGGATATTCACGTACTAATTGTAGCGGGGAAGTGCTATGATATGCAGTTGGACGCAATTGTATTAAGTTAGCAGCGTGTAAGACTGCATGACCCTAACATGATGTTGGTAAGTTGCAATTCTGTAGTAATGGTCTTGCAATGAGCTTGATTCTCTTGATAAGAAATTCTGCTAAACCATTTTGTGTATGAACATATGGAACAGAATGTTGAACTTGTATCCCAAGAGCCATACAATAGTCATTGAAGGCATGGGATGAAAATTCAGCAGTATTGTCCATTCGAATTGATTGAATTCGATATTCAGGATAATGTGCTCGTAATTGGATAATTTGACCAATTAACTTAGCAAATGCATGGTTTCGTGTGGATAAAAGACATACATGTGATCATCTAGTAGATGCGTCAATGAGAACCATGAAATATCTTAATGGTCCACACAATGGTTGTATAGGACCACATATATCTCCTTGAATGCGTTCAAGGAATTTAAGTAGTTCAACTCTGATTTTAAGATAAGAGAGTCTTAAAATCAATTTTTCGGTGGCATAAGAAGTGCACACAAAATCTGAGGATTCCGGAAATTTTGTTTTGAGATATGTATGACCAATTGAATTGCGAAGAATTTTCCTCATCATTCCAATACCTGGATGGCCAAGGCGATCATGCCATGTTTGGAATGTGTTAGTGTTTTGAAAAATTACTTTGTACACAATATGTTGAACGAGTTTAATGTATGTATAGTACAATCCAGAGTTTGATGGAATTTTTTCTAGTATTTGTTTGCCATATCCGTTGTGTTTGGTTAAGAGGAGATATTCCTCTTTGTTGTGATTTTGGGTTTCAACATAGAAACCATTCTGACGGATATCTCTATAACTAAGTAGGGTACGTGTGGAATCGGGATACAAGAGTGCACCCTCAATTTCCAATTGTGTACCCATAAGGAGAGTGATAGAGGCGCGACCAGAGCCTACTATCGTTGCATCGCGTCCAGCGATGGTTAAAACATTTCCTTTCCTCCTAGTAAGAGTTAGGAAATATTTTGTGTCCCTAAGTATAGAGTTTGTGGTACCACTATCCACAAGGCATAATTCCTCCTCCATTGGATCGACTCCAAAAATCTTGTATGTTTTGTCTCTGTTTCACTGTATGTGCTCATAACGTATTGCAAGAGGGATTCACAAGTGTTGAGAGAAGAACTACCGCTTTTCCATTCCTTTCTGAATCTGTACAACAACAATTTATAGATGATGAATGGGTGGTATAAAAGGTGCCTTTATGGAAAGGCATCTGTACATTTTGATGTAACTGTACATTGGGCAGTTGGTTTGTAACTGGTGTTTAACACATGCATAACTGTAGAGACCTGTAGGCTCACCTGTGGTTCTGAATTTTGCATCATCCTCCATGTGGTCATTCCGTTATTGTTACACTCTCTCTCGGCCTCTTCGTCTGATTCTGCTAGTCCGTGTCATTAACACGTAGGATCAACTAGTTACTTTCGATAGGTCTGCTCTAATTAGCTTTTGCCTTAGGTGCCGCTTAGTTGATCTGAAATAAACTGATTTATAGCTAAAATTACATGTAACTAGCTGAAATTACACTGTAACTGATGGTGCCTTATTTGGCATAACTAAAATTTAAAAATAGAAAAAAATAGGTTAGCCCATCACGAACAACGCAAACAAATACGGAAAAAAGAACTAGCAAAAAATTCAAAAAAAGCTAAAAAGACAAAATTTAGAAAAAGTAAAAAAATAAGCCAGAAATCAGAATCTCAAGCCGAAATGAGCGAATACCTATAACTGTGTTTTTTACTGAAATTATACTGTAATGATTGTTAGTTTTTTAAAAAATATTATATCATTACAGATTGCACTGTAATAGTTATTAGTTTTTTAAAAAATAAGAAAAATAAAATATTATATAATCATAGATAATACAAAGAAATAAAAAAACAAAAAACTAAAATTAAAAACCGATTTATCACAAATAACTTCTGACTTAAATACACGGTAAACCGAAACCGAACGGAGAGAGAACCCGAAAACAAGTGGTTTCAATCCTGCTCACCAGCCACCATTTGTACAACTTTTTAGTATCTTTAGTCTCTTCATCTTTTATAATCATGTCAGGATTAAAAATTTTTGATTGGATTGCTCAATCAGCGATACTCCCACTTGACAGATATGTTTTGCGCGCGCGCTCTCTCTCTCTCTTGTGTGTCTGTCCGTCCGTCTCTCGTACTGTCATACATAGTCACATATTCAGCTCGCTCAATTAAACTAAAAAACAGATAATTTATAGTTAAAATTGTATTATAACTAATTAAAATTATACTATATCTAATGATAGTTTTTTTGATATAATTAAATTTATAAAAAATTTAAAAATAAAAAATAGATTATCCTATTATGAATAATATAAACAAATATGAAAAAATCAGCTAAAAAGCTTTAAAATACTAAAAAATAAAAAAACGAAATTTAAAAAATAGTAAAACATTAACCAGAAGTCGAAGCTAAAACAAAAATGACCGGGCCATTGTCATCCATTCCATCAGCTGCTGCAGCACCATTATTGCGATCGATTCATCACTGACAACTGCAAGGATATCAAAAAAATCGATCGACGCTTTATTCTGAAACCTAGCTCTCGTGTATGTTCTGTCGTTTTGCACCATCATTTCAACATTTGTCAGTAAGTACTAGTACAGCAGGTGCACATACATGCCAGAGGCTTCGTATAATTAATTTCTCACTAACGAGGCTGCTAATGGTTTATAGCTGAAGTTAATAGCTTTACGTTATATCATAAGCACTTATATAAACAAAATAAATATCAATAAACCACCTAAAAAACTATCTCGATAAATAATTTTAAAAAGGTAAACAAAAAAGTTATCATATATATTTATTCAAGAAACACTGTAAATGATAAACTGAAAAGAACAAGATCACTCAACTTAATCAATGTACATCGAGCCTGTCATCACAACTCGAACTGAGTACACAAATATCATTCTAGACACTTTTCAAATTTAGCCCCGAACACTAGTGCCTGCCATAGGTTCACGAAAAAAGCTATATTTTTTTTAAAAAAAATAGACGATTAGATGCTAATATTTTTTTAAAAAAATTGTTAAAGTGATATTTTCAACTCAGTTCTAACAGCTCACAGCCTAGAGCTATCAAATCCCGACAAAAAAGTCTACCCATGTAGCGTCGTGTCACACGGATGGACCACCATCCTCGTCGTGTCTTTTCCTATACTCTGCCCAGTGTACCGCACTGCTGCTCGAATTGCTTGCTTAAGTACGTCACTAATCTATCCGGGCCCTGGTAATATTCCCACCAACCTCACTTATTAAACCTCCGTCGTCCAACCATATATCATAGATGAATCATGATAAATGCGTGCATATTCTCGGGTCATGCTTGCGGTTTTAACACATAATATGCGTGCAGTTTGATGCACTATCTTAACCTTTAAAATATTTCGAGATTGATACCACCAGTTGAAGAGGGAATCAAATGCGTACGTTGTGGACCGTATGCATGTGATTAAAATCTCCATGTCCCCTCTCTCCCCTCTTCTTGCTCCTCCTCCTCTCTCACCTTAACGTCTCCTCTTTCCTCCACCGTCCTTGAACTGACGTGGCGGCCACCCGAAAAATCATAGGATGTAACCTAAAAAGCCACCCAAAAATACACGAGCAATGAACGTGGAACTAGGGTAGGGCTGTAAAAAAAGCTCGAGGCTCGCAAGCTGCTCGAACTTGACTCGCTCTAGACTCGATTCGAGCTTGATTCGAATTCCAAACGAGCCGAATTCGAGCTTCTTCTTAAGCTCGCGAGCTTTAACGAGCCGAGCTCGAATAGCTCGCGAGCTTAAGATTTTTTCCTTCCCCATTCCCCACTCCCCGTCCCTCCCGCCGAGTCCCTCCATCTCTCTCAAATCCCGCCCCCACCCTCGGGCATCGGCCCGACGCCCCACACCCCTCGGCCCCTCCCCCATCTCCGGCTCTCCCCCACTCGCCTGCCGCCTGCCCCCCGCCGCCGCCCCTCCTGGCCCCCCCTCCCGCCCCTCCTCGCCGCCCACCACCGCACCTCGTCGCCCGGCCGCTCCCCCACCCCCGTCCCCTCGTCGCCCCCCTCGTCTCCCCCGCCGCCGCCCCTCCTTGCCCCCCCCCCCCCGTCGCCGACCCCCTCTTCCGCCCCCCGTCCGGCCGTCCCCTTCCTCTCCCCCGCCGCCGCCTCCCCGTCCCCCTCCTCGCCCCTGAGCCCCTCCCCCCCGTCCCCCTCCCTCCTCTCCCCCGCCGCCGAGGCGCCGCCCCCCGTCCCCCCTCCTCGCCCCCCGCCGCCGCCCCTCCTCCCCCCACCGCCGCCCCTCCTCTCCTCCTCACCCCCCCGCCGGCGCCCCCCTCTCCCGCCCCCCGTCCCCTTCCTCTCCCCCGCCGCCGCCCCCCCGGTCCCCTTCCTCGCCCCCGCCGCCGCCCTTCCTCAACCCGGCCCGCCGCCGCCCCTCCTTTC
This sequence comes from Dendrocalamus latiflorus, assembly GCA_017311315.1. Lineage (NCBI taxonomy): Eukaryota > Viridiplantae > Streptophyta > Magnoliopsida > Poales > Poaceae > Dendrocalamus > Dendrocalamus latiflorus. The sequence continues at coordinate 20,318,548 of CM029671.1, read as the reverse complement.
CCCCGCCCCCGCCGCCGCCCCTTCTCCCCCCCGGCGCCCCTCCTCTCCCCCGTCGGCACCACCCGTCCGGCCGTCCCTGCAGCTCGGCCACCGCGTGGTGAAGGTGCAGTCCGGCCGTCCCCCGGCGCCACCGCCGCCACCTCCTGCAGGTACTCCCTCACCGAGCCTACACATGCGAAGCTCGAGCTCGGCTCGAGTTTTGTCTGAGCCGAGCTCGAGCCTAGTTTAAAGCTTGATGTTAATCTCAGGTTCGCTCGAACTCGGCTCGAGTTTCTACCGAGCTCGAGCTTGCTAGGTCAAGCTCGCTCGAGCTCGGCTCATTTACAGTGGTACGTCAATTTTGGCCTCATCTATAGTTACTGCTACCTAGTAGGAGGTCGATCAGAACGCGCGCGCTAGCTAGCATCAATCGCCAGCAGCTCAATCGATCCCCTACCAGTACTCAACCAAATCAAAACAGGTCCACACTGCACCTTACTATCTCAGCAGTGAGTAGCAGTACTTGTACATCCAATAATTAATCGACACTATACATTCCCCATAATTCTTGCGCCGGTTAAGCCGCAATTGCTCCTACATGTATGCGCACGTAAGTAGAAAAGACTTTTAAATAAGGAAGCCGGCTTTTAGTTGAAATAGATACTATGGTGACGTTAGTTTTTAGCTGAGTAATTTAATTAAAGAAAAAATGAAAATAAAAAGCTCATTATATTTTTATGGACAATAAAAAGAAAAAAAGAAAAAAATCACGTTAAAAAGCGATACATTTAAAATAACTATCAACTTCTAAACATCAGAAACTAAAAACCATTTTGAAGCAGGCCGAACGAAGAGAATCCAAATCGCAGTGAAAGTAGTACTTGTATGTAACCAGGAGCTGAGGTTCACGACCAAATTAGCATGTCGCGCCCGCGTGTACAGTGTACTGATCAACGTTGAGACACAGTGTCACAGCCAATGCAAGAACATGGTGGGGGTACGTGCATGTACTCATGCGTGCCAGCGTGTGCTGTTGATGAGATCGAACGAGGCTGCAGGAACACACAGGCACAGCAGAGCACGCCTGAGTGCATGCCCAACCGCCAAGGCATACACACGCGTTAGGATTTATACAGTGGTACAGATTGTTGATGCCTATAGTATTCTTCAATATTATATATAGGTAGCATTAAAGATATCTTCTATAATGAGTTGTTTGTAAGTTGTCTATAATAGGTTGTCTGTAAAATATAGATAATATTGATACAATGGTATAAAAGACATCTATAACAGCTTATTTATAGACAACATTGATACAATGGTATGAAAGCTGTCTATAATAGGTTATTTTCTCACGTTTCGACTGTCTATAGAATTATAGTTGACCTCCTTCTTTCTTCTCTTTTTCTTTTATCTACCTAATAAAATTCCTATATAATATGTCTTATAAATAGTTTATATCATTTTATTGTACGTGCCCTTACATACGGCCGGAAAGGAAGCAAGTACGAATGCGATGGGCGTGGCCGCTTGGCCAACATTATTTGGCCACTTTTGGCACATGAGCTGAGGACCCACGGTATCTCATGGGGGCGATGCTTGCGAAATGACGAACTAAAATTAAAGAGTAGCTATGCATTTTACCTCTGAATATTTTACCTCCTTGAAATACAGGAAATGCAAAACACAGAAATAGAAAAAAAAATACAGGAATTGTATAAGAATACTGGTGCAATCCTACGTGAACGCAGAACAAAGGAATGGTTCGAATGTAAAGGTTAATGAAGTTCCTGTGGTTAAGAAGAATTCTCACTCTCTCTTTTTTTTCTGTGATCATTACTCAGCTACGTACCTGATATAGTATTTACGATTATGTGCCTTTTGGACCATTGGATTGCTCAGCTCCGTATAGTTTGACTGATCTCCTAAAGTAAAGGCGGCGTGCAACTCTTAACTCCGCACTGCATGTACTGACGCAGCTGCACTGGGTCGTGGCCGGCGACGACAGACGACGGCGCCGCCTATCGTCGTGGGTTCCGGCAACTCGATCACGGGGTTCAAAGAAGAGTCGATGGAACGATTACTCGGAGTGACAAGCCGCGGCCCAGAAAAGATTGAATTGGAGTGCCCCAGCTGAAAAACAGCCCAGCGCAGCCATCCGAGCTGAGAACGGTAGCATGGATGCGGCCGACGTTGCATTGCCCCGTGAGGCCCGGGCGGCCAGCGCGCCGCACTGCACACACAAGGGCCCAGGGCCGTTTGGCCCGTCACGACACACGACGCATCCGGTTGCCGTGTCATCTCTGTGCCCGAGAACTGTTTACACGTTTGACCATGTAGTTAGGGCTCTTCGTTTTGAAACCGGACTGGACAAATCGTACTGAAAAATCGTACCATACGGATCAACTCGATTTGATCGGTATTCAATATGATTTCTAGAAATAAGGTTGTTGTAACCCCCTATGACTAGGCCTTGCAACCAGCCTAATACTGGGCCTTGCAACTAGCCTAATATGAAATAGACCCGATAGTGTAGAGGAATATACCAATGTAAATATATCAATGTACCCTCATCCTTTGTAAGTACTAAGGGGGGGGTAGAATGAGGATTTCCCGTTCTATCCCACTCGTGTATATAAACCCTTAGGAGGGGCATCCTCTCATTATTACTCACCAACTCTCCCTGTATTGCTCTCCTCTCCTTCCACTAGTTCCCTTCTTTACTGTTTGGCCTGAAGCCACAACAGAGGTTTTTCGAGATTTCGGTTTTTCAGTAAAAACTGATGAAAAACCGAATAAATCGAAAAAAACGAAACATGCTTGGCTGCTCTCGCCTCTCGGGCTCTCGGCGTCCCATGGTAGTAGGACTAGTGTGTGTAGCGGGAGCGGCCAGTGGACCGAGTGCAGGCACGCAACCTATCAGGCTGGCCATCCCAATCGGGTCATGCGCAACAGCGCATGTGTATATAGTCCGTAAGCACAACGTTATCTGAGAACTGAGAAGCGTAATTAGTCTTCAACTCTTCAAGCAATTTTGCAAGCTACTTTGTGTGTGTATACTTCGTTACTTCCTCTGTAACTTTGCTTAATTAATTTGTACGTGCAATCCTGTGCGATTGTAGGATGATGATAGCAATCAGAGGGGCGTGAATGATTGCAGCGCACAGCGGAAACTTTTTTTTAGATTTTCTACCTTTTAATGTGCAAAAACCAGAAATAACAAAAAAAGCAAAAAAAATATTTTCTTCTTCTGATTTTACTGTAGCAATAACTGTAGCGTACTGCAGCAAATTACTGTAGCAGAGTACTGTAGCGACTAGATAATGAGTCCGATCGAACAGAAAAGTGCATGTTTTTCTCAATCTAGAAATCAATTTTTAATCAAAATTAATTCATGTGTGTAAGCAACAAAAATACCTAGACATAGATCAATGCATGGAAAATTTATAGGAATAAAAAAACCAAGAAAAACGATAATAGATGCAAAATAAAAAACTCACAAACTTTATTCAAAAATTGCTTCTACTGTTCACGTCGAGATCCATCAGCAATTCTGAACTCAATGCATGCGTCGTCTTTTTCCTTTTTCCAAGCGAACGCCGCCGCTCTGTTTTTCTCGTCTTCGTACCGCGTCGTCTCCAAAACAACGCCTTTTCTATTTTTTCCAGTTGCGATCCAACCGGCGACTGCATATATATATATATATATATATATATATATATATATATATATATATATATATATATATATATATATATATATATATATATATATATATATATATATATATATATATATATATATATATATATATATATGAAAATTACGTAATGCACCATGGTGCCTAGGCACCAACATCCGATACACGTGTATAATTGATAATTTTTTTGAGTTTGGGTATGAAAATGTTTTATACCCTTGATATATTTATGGTAAGTTAGTTTTGAACTCAGTTCAAACTAGTTTGAACTACTTTTGAGTTCAATGCAACTACAGTGAGTATATACCATAAAAATAGTTCAAACTAATTAAACTGAAGTTGAATTTAAATTTTTTCGGAGTTTGATATCTCAAATATACTTTTTTATGGGTATATGAAGATACCCACATCAAACGTTGCGAATCTCGAAGCAAATCAACGGGTATTGATATTGGTGCCTAGGCACAATGGTATATATATATATATATATATATATATATATATATATATATATATATATATATATATATATATATATATATATATATATATATATATATGCAGCGCCCTAAAACACCTCTTCAAACTCTAAAACCTAATTCAACTTCAACTAGGCCTTAAAATCCTAATCCAACTCCAACTAGGCCTGGGCCTTTTTACCTCAACTAGACTTTTGGCCCACTAATTTTCAAGAGACCCGAAACCCTTCCTAACACGGGTTTTTTCACACTCACGACTTCTCTAACGCGTCACGTGTCGAAGCCTTCAGGACCGCACCTCCCGTAGCTTCTTCATGTATCATCCACCTTTGATTTCAATGCGCCCCAAGTATGAGCCCGATCATCTCGTGACCTCCTTGACCATCTGAACCTTGGATCTCCCCATCCTAGTTCCGGTCCACCTTGTCACCGACCATGATCGCCTCCATGCTCAACCTGCACATGCAAAGACCAAAGAACTTTTTTCCGGCACAAGTTCGTCTCAACTTGACCAAAATCAGTCCATGCACGCACGCACACCTCGCATAACATTATTAAACAAAATCACCAAATATTCATCATAACAAATTAACCATTGTCAATTATTCATCACCAAAATATCCTAAAACTAGCCACATGGTCTAACAATCTTCCCCTTGATGAATACATTGACAACACCACAAAATTGTATGATGAATTAGCTTCAAATAGATATAAGTGAAGAACTGAAGCCGCAAAAATATTTTAAACCATAAATCTCAAATCTCTCCCCCTCAACACAATAGAGACAATTTTATTCTCCCCAAATTCTCTTTGATTTCTCGTAAAGCACACCAAATCTCTCCCCCTTTGGCAATGTAATTATCAAGAAAAATTAAAGACAGAATAATTCTAAGAAAGAGCAATGATAATAAAAATCTAGAAGCTTTGCAGATTATCCAAGTCATGTTGCATTAGTTTAATATCACAACCAAGTCATATTTTTGAGTAGAGCTATCTAGATCATATAAAGCCATATATCACAAAGCAATGTCAAAACAAGTTCGTCAATATGATTAAGCGATTTATATCAATGACAAGCATCGCAACAATGACCAGACTAATCATAAAGAGCACAAACAGATATCACAACGAAAAATCAAAGCCTAAAAGTGAAGCAAACCTTAACTCTAGACGAGCTAGCAGTCTCATGTAACAACTTATTGCTCCACACTCAATTCTTAGGCATGTGGCATGCTTGTAGCATACTTCTTTTCATAATGACATTTTTTGTGATGGTGGCATGCTTAAAGCATACTTCTTTTCATTTTGCGCACTTTTGTGCCTTTTTTTTGTTCACCATGGCATGCTTGAAACATACATCTTTTCAATTATCTCTTTCTTACATACCTTTTTATAAAAATAATAACATGCCAAATTGAGTGATCATAAAAATTGTAACATGAAACATACGAGCCTCATAGCCAAGAGTTAAAATAAGACTCACAATCAAGCTAATCCTTTTCGGTGGACATCGCAAAGTAATAAATATAATTAATCTAGTCAAAGTATTCTGTCATGTCATACTTTTAATTCAAATGTAGCGATTTAATTATAAACAGTCATGATCATAGCTACACAACATATGAATAGATATGATAAAGAGAGCTCTACTACTTAATTGGTTTCAATGACTTGGATTTGATGAGTTATTTGACAAGGATAATAAACAAAACTTCCGAAATTTTTAAACAACAAGCTCCCCCTCAGAATAATCCCATAACATGTAATACTCCCAACTCACTTCGCAATTGAGGAAAACGAGAAGTATCAAAGAATTTCATGTGCAAATCAGCAACTTGAGAATTTAACAAGATGTAAGGCAACATCACATTTTCCACATGGTCTTTCAAAAAGTGAAATCTCTTGCAAACCATCGAAGGAGTGAAGAACCATCAAGTGTTCCAATCAGGCGATGATGAAAAAATCGGAACCCAATTTAGCTCATGTTCTCCATCCTTGTCAGTTGTTCTTACATGATAGGAAACATCGGTCTCACAGTATTGGGGTTAGTAAAATAAGATTTAGAAATCCAGTACTGTGACACACGACGAACAGGAGCAACAAAGTTAGAACCAAAATCACGTGCATGTGGATGATTAGAATGCCGAAAAGAATGTGAATCATTTGAATTAAATCCCAATCTAGCATGTGAAGCAGATTTAAAACCATCATGAAAGTTCTCAAAAAACATAGCTTACACATTAGTTCTAGGAACAAAAGACATTGCATGTTTTTGTTTCAAAACATTCAATCTTTCCTTCCTCTCTTTCTTAGCACGTCTAAAGCAAAATTCATTGAAGTGTCCATCTCTTCCACAGTAGGTGCAATGAAATTTAACATAACCAGAATTCTTTTGAGATGATGAGCTAGCACCTAAATTATTATTCGATGAACTTTGTATAAAGCCAGCAGATTATACACATTTTGTTTTGGTTCAAGTTTCACTGCAATTTTTTCAGATTCAAGAGGCTTAATAACCTTAGGAGGATTATTCTTGGTATGCTCAACAAAATTAAATCCTAGACCACGATTTTTTACACTTGTTTTTGACTTGTCTAGAATCATATTCAAAATTTTCTTGCCAAAAGAAAATCTCTCTAAAGTGTCTTTTAGGTACTCATTCTCTTTAGCTAGAGTGGGACAAATTGTGCATTTATTAGATTCATTCACAATATTTTTAGAAGCACTAGACTGAGCCAATCATTTTTTCCAGCAAAATCATTAAGTTGTCTAGTCAAAACTTCTATTTCGGTGTTAAGCTTAGGACAATTTGAGCAAGAAGAAATCTCATGATAAAATATCTGTTGAATTGTTTCCTGAGATGAGTTAAGTCTAGCTTCTAATAATTCACATTTAGAATAAGTTTTAGAATTAACATTTGAAATACTTGATTCTAAACATGAAGAAGAGCTAAACTTGAGATTTCCAATTTCATCATTAGCACATTTCAATTTTTCATCACAACAGTCATGTGTTAATCTTAATTCATCAAATTTAGCAGTTATATCTCTAAGTTGATCCATGTTTAAAGCATTAAGTGACCTAGCATTCTCTAACTCAGAATGTAAAATTTGACAAGACTCACAAGATTCATCATCAGGAATTAAAACTCTAAGTCTTACAATTTCAGAATTTAGAGATTCAATCAAAGTATCGGATTTCTTAATCTTTTTATCTTTCTTTTCTAGCAAAGTACCAATTTTAGCAACAGCTTTAGCTAAATCATCATAAGAAGGTTCTACCTCATTATAGTTGTCGCTGTCAAGATCATCATTGTCGGTGGAGCTTTTGCTACTTGCCATTAGACACAACCCAGTTAAATCTTTCTTGCCTTTGGGAGTATCATCCTCGCTGTCCGTGTCCACATCACTCAAATTAATTTGCCCAAGAGCGGCAAGAACACGATGCACCACCTTGCGATTCATATAGCCTTTCTTTTTATTCTTCCTTTTTTCTTTCTCCATATCTTCTTCCTTCTCATTCTTTTCCCTTGCAAATTTTACTAGAAACTTTGGACATTTGAGACGAATATGATTGAGATCACCACACTCATAGCACCTTTGAGGACCAAAATTTCCTCTCTTTCTTGATCCCACATTCTGCAAAGCTCTTGTGAAGCGTGTAAAGAGGAATGCCAAATCATCTTCCGGGAGTTGCTCTAGCTGTTCATCGGTTAGTGAAGACAAAGAAGACAAAGCATAGCTAGTAGAAGAATTTTCACCATTATACTTGCTAGATTGTGAAGCTAAAGCAATTGATTTATTACCATTATTTTTTCTAGCAAAAACATCTAATTCATGAGTTTTCAATTTAGAATAAAGTATATCTAATGTAAGTGTACTCATGACAATAGATTCTCTAATGGATGTAACTTTCATCTCCCATATAGACATATCTAATGCTCCAAGTAATTGACGTGCATTTTCAGCATCAGTATAAGTAACATTAACAGCACGTAGGTTAGTAAGGATTTTATTAAAGCGGGCAAAGCAATCATCTATTGATTCACCAGGTTTCATCTCAAAACGCTTGTAATCCTTTTTGTACATATCTTGACGTACCTCTTTAATAGTAGATGAACCCTCATGATAATCATATAGTGCTTTCCATACCTCATATGCGGATTTAAGATGCACAACACGATCAAAATCACTCCTTCCTAGTCCTTGAATTATCAGGTTCCTTGCCTTGCTATTTGCCTCCACTTGTGCTATATTTGATGCTGACACAACATCGTTCCCGGGCACTTGATAAGGCTTGTAGACCTTCTCCCATATTGCAAAGCTTGAGCTTGAATATATGCCTCCATCTTCGTTTTCCAATACTGAAAATCAATACCATCGAAAACAAAAGATTTTGTGGAATACCTATCCGTCGACATGTTTTCTAATCACCGGTTAAGATCAATTAGAAAAATAAACCTGCTCTGATACCACTTGTAGGATCGATGATAGCAATCAGAGGGGGGTGAATGATTGCAGCGCACAGCGGAAACTTTTTTTAGATTTTCTACCTTTTAATGTGCAAAAACCAGAAATAACAAAAAGGAAAAATTAGTTTTCAATTTTACTGTAGCAATTACTGTAGCGTACTGTAGCAAATTACTGTAGCGACTAGATAATGAGTCCGATCGAACAGAAAAGTGCACATTTTTTCTCAATCTAGAAATCAATTTTTAATCAAAATTAATTCATGTATGTAAGCAACAAAAATACCTAGATATAGATCAATACATGGAGAATTTATAGGAATCAAAAAACCAAAAAAAAGGATAATAGATGCGAAATAAAAAAACTCACAAACTTTATTCAAAAATTGCTTCTACTGTTCACGTCGAGATCCATCAGCAATTCTGAACTCAATGCATGCGTCGTCTTTTTCCTTTTTTTCCAATCGAACGTCGCCGCTCTGTTTTTCTCGTCTTCGTACCGCGTCGTCTCCAAAACAACGCCTTTTCTATTTTTTCCAGTTGCGATCCAACCGGCGGCTGCATATATATATATATATATATATATATATATATATATATATATATATATATATATATATATATATATATATATATATGCAGCCCCTAAAACATCTCTTCAAACTCTAAAACCTAATCCAACTCCAACTAAGCCTTAAAATCCTAATCCAACTTCAACTAGGCCTGGGCCTTTTTACCTCAACTAGACTTTTGACCCACTAATTTTCAAGGGACCCGAAACCCTTCCTAACACGGGTTTTTTCACACTCACGACTTCTCTAACACGTCACGTGTCGAAACCTTCAGGACCGCACCTCCCGTAGCTTCTCCATGTATCATCCACCTTTGATCTTAATGCGCCCCAAGTATGAGCCCGATCATCTCGTGACCTCCTTAACCGTCTGAACCTTGGATCTCCCCATCCTAGTTCCGGTCCACCTCGTCACCGACCATGATCGCCTCTATGCTCAACCTGCACATGCAAAGACCAAAGAACTTTTTTCCAGCACAAGTTCGTCTCAACTTGACCAAAATCAGTCCATGCACGCACGCACACCTCGCATAACATTATTAAACAAAATCACCAAATATTCATCATAACAAATTAACCATTGTCAATTATTCATCACCAAAATATCCTAAAACTAGCCACATGGTCTAACAACGATAATTTCAGTTTAAACTTTGTATATAAAAGTTAATCATCATTCCAATTGTTGCTTCCTCCGTAACTTTGCTTCTAAAGTTCTAAGTTCTAATTATATTGCCAATAGTGTATATATTATCACCTACTCGCTTCGCTAGTCGCTATATCGTTCACAATTCGCGTCAACTTTGGTAAATATGATATTTACCGATACCGAACCGTATTTTCAAAAATACCGTATATTACCGACTTAACAATACCGTATTTGCCGTATATACTATACACACCAAATCAATTTACCAAATTAACCGAATGCATAGCCCTACCTGTAGTGTAATTTTTTTTACAAAATTTCGTCCCTAAATATCTATTTTACAAATCTAAATCCATTCTTAGACTCGACAGACGTAGCAGACGATTTAGTTGGCACCGTCTCTAGTTTTAGTGTACGACCATGGTTTAGTTGGAGGGTTCGATTATAGGGGATGGGAGAACGCAAAGCAAGGAGTCACCCCCCCCCCCCCCCGCCCCCGGCGGACTGGTAGGCTATGTACAGTATGGTCTAGTTGTTTGCTTGCTTGCAAGCAAGAGAGAAAGAGAAGGAGAATTTGGTTGATATGTGGGACATTTTGCTTGCTGGATGTTGATACATATTTTTTGTCTGTATTTTTTACTATAACAGTATATGATAAAGATGTTGATTGAATAGTACATATAATTTTAAACTCAGAAAACCATTTAGAAAATCCATTTTAGCCTTTTGACTTCCAGAGAAGCCGAAAATCAAAAATCTTGGCTACTACGTAGACCCACGCCCAAGTGGACTAGGCTTCATTTGGAGGCCGACATTAAATGTTTTTAAAGTATAGGATGAAAAGACTCCAAAAATATTTGAGAGAGAAGAAAATTGAACTTATTGTTATCTACACTAAATTTAACAGTCAAAGTCAACAAAGTTATTTCCACATGGACTTTAGTGTTGGCAGGCTTGCTGGGCCGCTGGACCCATGCCGATGTAGATCAGCTAGTCCATATTAAGGTCTTACTTATTTTGGTTTGAACTTTTGGTTTCTGACTTTTTTTACTATTTCTAAATTTCGTCTTTTTTTTTGGGTTTTTTAGTTTTTTGTCAGTTCTTTTTTTCCCGTATTCATTTACGTTATCTATGATTGGCTAACATGTTTTTTCCATTTTTATTTTTTAAAGTTTATTTACGCCAAATAAGCCACAATTACCTATAGTGTAATTTCAGCCATAAGCCAGCTTATTTCAACTCAACCAAGTGGCACCTAAACTCGACCTTGCACACCTGTTTCACTGCTTGCAGACGTGTTGGGTTGGACACCAGGCAGCCAACCAAAGTGACTCGCGGTTTGAAGGTGTTCCCTACTAAGCTCTTGGATAGATTTTTTTTAGTTTATGGTTTTTAAATTATAGTTGTTTATAAAAGATAATACGTAGAGAGAAATAGTCGTATGCGATTTTGGTCGATATAATAAAACTCGGTACAATGTCTACTATAATCTACTTGTAGACCCAACCTTAAAAAGATACATCATTTAAAAGGTAGTTAATAGAGCATTTAAAACCAAAGCTAAAGCAAGAGTTATTTCCAACTGAGCCATTTTCTTTTGGGTTGTGGTTGATGGTTTTTGTCTGTATTTTTTCAAAATGATGTCGAATGATGAAGACACCGATATAGACAATATATATAGTTTTAAATTTTAAAAGTTGTTTATAGAATCTACTTTAAAAAAAACGTTTTATCTATTTTAATTTTCAGAGAAACTAATAGATAAAAAAAAACCCCTAAATCTTGTAACACCCGTCCAGTACCCAGTCCCCACGCGGGTCGTGAGCTGACCAGCAAGGTTTTCTTTGTACTGGGGGAGGAACCGAGAGTGGGAGGCCCGCTCCAGTCCCGTGCCCCGTCCTCCGGCTGCGAAGGCTCCAATCCAACTCCGCGCGGCGGCTCCAAGTTTCCATCCAGCTGAGAGCTCCCGCTCCTCTCCGGCGACGTACGATCTCCGACCCGGTGGATGGTTTTGTGGTTGGGATACCTTGGTTCTGGGGCTTCTTGCTGGGTTTTGATCCGCCAAGGGCACGATCCTTCGCTTGCTCGCGGTTCTTGATTCCTAGGAGGGTATCAGGGAGAAGGCGAGGAGAGGAGCGTGTTCCATTAGAGCATAGGCGCACCATGTTGCTATTTGTTCCGTGTACGATCTTGGTCCGTGCAGAAATTTGTGGAGAGGGGGAGGGAGTCAGGGAGGGAGAAGAGAAAAAATTGGGGATAAAGAGTTGTCTACCTATCTTTTCTATCGATTTCTCATATGCTTGTCTTGCAGTATACATACATTTATATAATAATTCAGAGAATCGCTATGGCAATAGTGCTAATTGCATTTATGCTCTAAGAGCGCTTTTGTTAGCTCCTCTACTGCGCTTTAGGATCATTATGGCTCGTAAAAATTACCTGGAAGCAAATTTGGCATTGTGTCGAAGATACTCTGGGTGGGAATTGCCTGTTTGAGTTTTGTTCTGATCCACATGTAGCAGCATTTGGTTCTGAGACTTTCCCTAAATTGCTCCCTTATTTAATGTAGTATTTCATCCATCCTATTGTCCTACGTCACAAATTCTTGGTTGAAAATGCTACGGGGTTCTGTTTTGTGCGGATAGCTCCATCTACTGTTTCTCTAGCATCTACCTTGGCACAGACGGGTTGAAGGAAGGATCGGGGTAGTTCTCGTTACAATTTTTTTTTGTTGTATGTAACTATATAATGTATTAGTCCTGCTCTGGTTGTTCATTCTGAGTTTCCAACATAATTGCTCTCCTCTTGATAAGTCCACAACATAATTCTTGATGGACTTCTGAGAAAAAGCCTCCAATTATGAGAAATCTCCTTGTTCCTTTTTTTCATGGTTGTGCACTTGGGCCGCGTACTATTACTATTACAGAAATCCAGCTTAGTTGAGTAGCTTCCCATTTAGCTGTGTCCTGTGTGATTTGTCCTACAAACTTGGGTGAATGGGTGATCTTACCAAAAAAAGGCACTGCACTTGATCCCTTTAACATATAGCTGATTCTCAACTTGATGTACCACTTCCGAGTACTGAAGGTATAGTGCCTCATTCAACATTCCCTGAAAGGAAGCTGAGCTTTGGGTCAGTCAAAATGGAAAACTCTCAGCTCTAGTGTCCTCGGTGGGTTCTGAATTTCTTCTTGTACAAATCTGAGGCCTATGCTCATATCTGCTGATACCCAGTTCATAAATCCACTTTCAGGGAACACCATATCCTTCTCCGTTTATCCATTAAAATCATCGGTGATGGGAATGTGAAGCTTGTATTTCACAGTAATTTCTAGTTCACATCAGTCCACACATAATCTCCGACTTTCGTCTTTCTCGACTAAAACCCCTATTTTAGTTAAGTGAGTACTAGTTGTAGTCATTAGTTGCTGGTGGACAAAGGTATGTTCTTTTTTAAACAATTGAGTTCAACTGAAATTTTTACCATCGAAAAAGTAGAGCTTGTTTCTTTAGTTAAGTTTCTTACCTTAAAAGTTAAACAGTTAAGAAAACACTTTTCTTACATTATCCCAGTTTTAGCTGATAAGTGAGTATTATTGGAAATTATTTTCGGATGGATAAAAAAGCAATTTCTTCCTTGAAACCACTGAGTTATTTAAATTTTAAACTGAAAATTTTGCCAAAGAAAAGATAGCGCATGATTCTACTTCTAGCAATCAATGAATTTGAGTAAGAAAAAGTTGACATGTGTTCTTAAAATTTGACTTTAACAAGCAAAAGCAATTGAGGAAATGCAAAGCAATATACTTGAGCACTCCCCTCATGTCTAGGCTCCACCAAGCCTACGACGTGGACTCGAAGTGGACACAATTATTTTTTCTTAAAATTGCGCTAGCTAGGTCTCAAGCTCAGAGACTTTATTGAGATTCATGCATCAACTAGTTTAACTAAAAGCTTAAGTTGTTGAGAAAAGGTGGAATAGACTTCAACATCGAGAACTCCATGTGATATGGTGGTGCCTCCTGGTTCACTAACCAAGATCGTTATGCATGCAAACTATGATCACTACATATGCACCTTTTTTTTAAGCATGTAACTATTGGCCCCTTCATATTTCATTAAGAGGTACTGTTCTGTTTATTTGCTCATTTTCTGGACTCCTTTGAGCAATTGAAATAAGACAATTGCAAGGAAGACCATTTTTTCCTGTTGCCTATTTTTTGTTGTCGTCTCAATGCTAATCAACAAACAGTTTATCCACCTAACTGTAATCACTAGGTTGGATAGTGATGTAACTACTGCCTATGGAGGAAGTTATTTGAGGCATATCTTGATCTGCTTTCATTAGTGTAGAAGATTTGAGTCATATCTTGACGTGTTTTCATTAGAGTAGAAGAAGAGAATATGAATATCAGCTCCATATGGTTTGAGTTATGTGTTCATTCTGGTCTCCTGCTTCAGATATCCTTGCATGTTCATGAAAATGGAGTGATGGCATACTTAACTAACCAAATTTAATCACAGAAACAATGGTATCTGAAGCTGTTCAAATTATGAAACCAAAACCCAAGTTGTATCATGTTGTGGATGCTTTTGTGGGCAAAGTATATACACGCCATAACAAGAAACTAGCATCCACAACAGAGGGTTAAAAGACAAGAGGATAAGTTTGTTAGAGAGTTTGTTAGGCTTGCAGAGTTTAGTTAAAAAGAGGACAGAGTATTGGGTGGTAATGAGCTGGCCTACTGGCTATATATCTGTAATCACTGGGTTGAGAAAGGAATCAGACAAGAAAGAAAGTTCTTAAGTCTCAATTACCATAACATCTTTGGTATTAGAGCCCTTCTTTTTCCCCACCCGCAGCGCTCGTACGCTGCCTTCAGCGCCAGGTCGGCGGCGTGCCGCTCCTTCCCCACTCGCTCGCTCGCTGCTCGCCTCCCACCCACCACCCCCTTCAGAGTCCTCCGCTGCTCCACCGCAGGAACTCCTCTCCAGTCTTCATTGTGCGCCTTGTTCATGGCTTCCCCTCTCTCTACCGCCGACTTCAAAACAGCCATGGATAAGCTCTTCGGTGAGATCCAATCGGTCAAAGAGGATCTCGCGACGCACAAGAACGACCAGAGCCGCCTCTGGGTCGCCGTCAATCGACTACAGACCACCCAGCTCGAGCTCAGCGACGTCTCCGACAAGGGCAAGGCGAAGCCCGAGTCCGAGGTTCCGTCGTCGCCTCCTCTTCCCTACCAATCCTCCCACAAGCTGCGATTTCCGCGCTACGACGGCACCACCGACCTCATCGTTTGGCTACACAAGGCGGAGCAGTTCTTCTGCGCCCATCGCACACCGGAGGAAGAGAAGGTCTGGCTCGCCTCCTTCTACATGGAGGGCGCGGCCCAAGATTGGTACTACCGCTTGGAGCAGAACCGCGACGTACCAACCTGGCCTCAGCTCCTCGACAGGGTGCAGCGCCGATTCAGGCCGCCCGTTCGGAGCAACGCGCTCGGCGCCCTCATGAAGCTCCGCCGCACGGGAACAGTCTAGGAATACCAGGAACGCTTCCTCCCCCTTCTGGCTCTCTGCAAGAACGTCTCCGAGCAACAGCAGATCGACATCTTCACCGCGGGACTGCGGAATCCCCTCCAGACCGACGTTGAGCTCCAAAGCCCGGAGACACTTGACGATGCCATGGCTCTGGCGTGGGCTTTTGAGTGTCACCTGGAAATTGAGGATGAAGATGATCCAGGCATCACTCGCGTGCCTCCGCGCTCGG
Organism: Dendrocalamus latiflorus; assembly: GCA_017311315.1. Lineage (NCBI taxonomy): Eukaryota > Viridiplantae > Streptophyta > Magnoliopsida > Poales > Poaceae > Dendrocalamus > Dendrocalamus latiflorus. Next base: position 20,302,932 of record CM029671.1, on the reverse strand, counting down.
TCTCGTCGCATCGTGCTGCGGTACCGGCGATAACAGCCTCGCCGCGCACGGCCGCCCCGGTTGCTCGGGCACCAATTTAGACCCTCCGGCTCCGGTTAAAGGCGCACCGTCCGCTGGTACCCGCTTCAAACGACTAACGCCACGAGAGATGGCACAGCGACGGGCGGACGAACTCTGCTTCAACTGCCCGGAGAAGTTTTCCCGAGAGCATCTCCAGAAGTGTACGATGAAAGGGCTCTACCTAATGGAGTTGGAAGACAACGCACCTGTGGAGGGCCCCGAGGACGAGGATACGATTTCTGACGACGATGTCAGGATCTCCCTCCATGCTCTTACCGGCATCAAGGCGGGGGACACGATGCACCTCTCTGCTTCCGTCATCGCGGCGCAGCTGCGCGCCCTCGTCGACTCCGGCTCCACCCACTCGTTCGTGGCCTCCGCCACGGCAACTCGCCTCGGCCTCACCCCAGAGCCGCGTCCGGGCCTCACGGTGGGAGTCGCGAATGGCGACCGGGTGCCGTCATCGGGCGTCTGCAAGCAGGTCCCGGTTACCATCGACAAGGAGCAGTTCCTCATTGATCTCTACGTCCTGCCACTTGAAGATTATGAGCTTGTTCTGGGCTGCCAATGGCTGAAGACGCTGGGGCCTATACTGCGGGACTTCGGGCGGCATACCATGTCCTTTTGGCGGCATGATAACCTTGTCAAGTGGCGCGGTTTGGAGGCTTCCTCATCGCCACAGCTTCGCGCCATGAATAGGTCGGACTTGCTATCCCTCCTGCTAGCTGAGTTCGCGGATCTGTTTGAAGCACCCTCTGGTCTTCTGCCTCAGCGCCATTTGGACCACCGTATCACCCTACTTCCAGACACTCCACCAATTGCGGTGCGACCATACCGCTATCCACAGCTGCTCAAGGATGAAATTGAGCGGCAGTGCGCTGACATGCTGAAACAGGGTATCATTCGCCCGAGTACATCGGCGTTTTCCTCGCCGGTGCTCCTGGTCCGCAAGAAGGATGCTAGTTGGCGTTTCTGTGTCGACTATCGGGCCCTCAACGCCAAGACAGTTCGAGACGTCTTTCCCATCCCCGTCGTCGACGAGCTCCTGGACGAACTCAAGGGGGCTTCCTTCTTCACCAAATTGGACCTCCGGAGCGGCTATCACCAGATCCGTATGCACCCTGACGACATCGCCAAGACGGCCTTCCGAACTCATCACGGTCACTTTGAGTTCGTGGTGATGTCCTTCGGGCTGACCAACGCACCTTCGACATTTCAAGCAATGATGAACGAGGTGCTGCGGACATTCCTTCGTCGCTCGGTCCTCGTCTTTTTCGATGATATTTTGATCTACAGCGCATCATGGTCGGAGCACCTTCAGCATGTCCGCGCCGTCTTCACAGTGCTGCGCGCCCACAACCTCTTTTTGAAGCGCTCCAAATGTACTTTTGTGGAACGCAGTGTGGCGTACCTCGGCCACATCATCTCGGCCGACGGCGTCGCCATGGATCCTACCAAGGTGGAAGCCGTTCAACACTGGCCTCAGCCGCGCACACTTCGCGCACTTCGTGGTTTCCTTGGCCTCACCGGATACTATCGGCGCTTCATCCACAACTACGGCGTCATAGCTACCCCCCTGACGTCTCTGCTCAAGAAGGATGCATTTCGCTGGTCTCCGGCGGCGACTGACGCCTTCGAAGCACTCAAGGCCGCCCTGACCACGGGGCCAGTCCTCCAGCTTCCGGACTTCGCCACCGCCTTCATCGTTGAGTGCGACGCATCTGGCTCTGGCTTCGGCGCGGTGTTGCATCAGGGAGCCGGCCCCATTGCTTTCTTCAGCCGCGCGGTCGCTCCCCAGCACGCCAAACTAGCCGCCTACGAGCGGGAACTCATCGGCCTTGTCAAGGCAGTACGCCATTGGAGGCCATACCTATGGGCAAGACCATTCACGGTGCGTACTGACCACTACGCCTTGAAGTTCTTGCTGGATCAACAACTCTCCACCATTCCCCGCACATCTGGGTAAGTCGCCTCTTCGGCTATGACTTCAAGGTGGAGTTCAGACCCGGCCGGATGAATACGGCCGCCGACGCCCTTTCCCGCCGCGATGAGGACTCCCAGGACGCCATGGCGTGCGCCATCTCCCGTCCTGACTTCAAGTTTTTCGAAGACCTTCGCAGTGAGGCGGCAACTCTTCCTGCCCTTGTCGCCAAACGTGCCGAGGTGGAGCAGGGCATTGCTGGTGCAGCCTGGACAGTGGTGGATGGCTTCGTGCTGCACCACGGTCGCATCTTCGTGCCTGACTCATCGGTCCTGTGGCCGACCATCCTCGCCACCGCTCATGGCACCGGCCACGAAGGAGTCCAAAAGACTCTGCATCGCCTACGCGCCTCCTTCTACAATCCTCACGCCAATCGGCTTGTGCGCGAATTTGTCCAAGGCTGCGCCATATGTCAAAAGAACAAGACCGAACATCTCCATCCAGCTGGACTCCTTCAACCTCTGCCAGTACCTTCCTCTGTTTGGTCAGACATCGCCATGGATTTCGTGGAAGGTTTCCCCAAAGTAAGCGGCAAATCCGTGGTACTCACAGTGGTGGATCGCTTCTCCAAGTATGGCCATTTCATCGCGCTTGGGCATCCGTACTCAGCAACCTCCGTGGCGCGCGTCTTCTTCGACCAAATTGTCTGGCTCCACGGAATCCCCTGCTCCATCGTCAACGACCGCGACCCCGTCTTCACCAGCACATTCTGGACGGAGCTCTTTGCGCTCGCAGGAGTGGAGCTACGCCTCAGCTCCGCCTTCCATCCACAAACGGATGGACAATCGGAGGTGACCAACCGAGTGCTCGGTGTCTATCTCCGGTGCCTTGCCGGCGATCGACCGCGCAGCTGGCTTCGTTGGCTGCCATGGGCGGAATTCTGCTACAACACCTCCTACCAGACCGCGCTTCAGACCACTCCCTTTCAAGTCATCTACGGTCGCCCTCCGCCGACTATGATATCATATCAGCCCGGCCTGTCACGGGTGGCGGCGGTCGACAAGCAGCTTGAGGACCGTGATGTGTTCTTGGCAGAGATCCGAGACCGTTTGCTCCAAGCACAAGACCAGATGAAGCAGCGTTACGACCAGCAGCATCGTGATGTCCAGTTCAAACTCGGCGATTGGGTCTGGTTACGTTTGCACCACCGTTCAGCAGCCGGCATCAGCGACAAGTCCGGCGGGAAGCTAGCTCCAAGATACTACGGTCCTTATCAAGTGGCGGAGTGTGTAGGTCAGGTGGCCTATCGCCTCCATCTTCCTCCCAAAGCAAAATTGCATAACGTCTTCCATGTGGTGTTCCTTAAACCATTCCACGGTGACCCCCCTGCGGCTTTGGTGCCTCTTCCGCCGGTGGTTCATGGCCGTGCTGTTCCTACTCTAGCGGCAATCATCCGCGCACGCCTCAACAGGGGAAATTGGGAGCTGTTAGTGCGCTGGGTGGGCTGCCCTGACTCGGAGGTCACCTGGGAGAGGCTGGACGACTTCAAGGAGGCCCATCCGACGTTCCAGCTCGAGGACGAGCTGTTTCTCCAGGAGGGCGGAAGTGTTGTGGATGCTTTTGTGGGCAAAGTATATACACGCCATAACAAGAAACTAGCATCCACAACAGAGGGTTAAAAGACAAGAGGATAAGTTTGTTAGAGAGTTTGTTAGGCTTGCAGAGTTTAGTTAAAAAGAGGACAGAGTATTGGGTGGTAATGAGCTGACCTACTGGCTATATATCTGTAATCACTGGGTTGAGAAAGGAATCAGACAAGAAAGAAAGTTCTTAAGTCTCAATTACCATAACATATCAAAATGAAACAATGCCTGAAAATCTTGAAAATGATCATACAAACCTTTATGCCCCTTTTTGTTGTTCTTATGTTTTCTATTTTTGACCGGTCGTTAGCTAAATTTATATTCCCTGATGAATAAACATGAATATTTATATCTTCAGGCACCATGTCACTGTTCCCGGGGATGGATCTTACTAAAATGGATCCTCCGACTCTTACCCTCCTTGGAGCAGCTTGCTGTGTAATGTTATCTATGCATTTCACGGTACAATTGGTATCACAACATCTTTTCTATTGGAAAAATCCCAAGGAGCAGAAGGCTATACTCATTATAGTGCTAATGGCCCCACTGTATGCTATAGATTCCTTTGTTGGTCTTCTAGATATCCAGGGAAGCAAAACCTTTTTTACATTCTTGGATGCTGTTAAAGAATGCTATGAGGCACTGGTGAGTCACTGAGTCCTCTTGGGCCAACGTCATTTTTTCCACCTGAAGTTGGTGATTTCACTAACCCCCCAACACACACACACAATTATGCAGGTGATTGCTAAGTTTATGGCATTGATGTACAGCTACTTGAATATATCTATTAGTAAAAACATTGTACCTGATGAAATCAAAGGGAGGGTGCTTCATCATTCTTTCCCTGTTTCTCTTTTCCTGGTATCTTTCTTACACTATGTTATACTTTTTTTTGGAGGACGCCCTGATATACTCTTCTATAAAATTTGATATTACTGATTGTTTCTATAATCCACACTTCAATTTCGGTAATGCAACCTGTACTATTATTGGCAAATTGACAAGGGGTCCTAGGTGCATCCCTGGAGACATCCATAAGGAACCTTACATATTTAGGATGCAGCATTATTCAGTAACACTAAAATGATTCACGGTCTTAACAAGAATGTTTATACATCTCCATTAATACAGTAGTCATTAATGTAGTAATATCTAAATTGATTGAATCATTTACTTATGATAAGTCATGTCTTAAGTTTGAGTATGATTTTAACTTCAGTTTCTTCATCTATTGCTCACCAAATTTCCCTATATGCATGTACGTAAAATGATGTCGCTAGAACCTGCCCTTGCTTCCTTCCACAGTGGTATCTTGCACCTGTAACCTGCGTAGGTAGTGTGGAAGCTGTAAGCAGTTCTGTTGGTTAAGAGTCTACCCTGTTCTTTAGTTTTACTTGCTTTACTTCTGTGTGTACTGAAAGAAACTAATACGTTTGCCACTTTGTGCTATGGCAGCCCCGCACTGTTCGATTGGAGCACAAGACACTGAAGCTTCTGAAGTACTGGACCTGGCAATTTGTTGTTGTTAGGCCAGTATGCTCCATCCTGATGATTACACTGCAGCTTCTTGGGCTGTACCCCAGCTGGGTCAGCTGGACGTTCACAATTATACTGAACATTTCGGTCTCCATGGCGTTATATTCCTTGGTTATATTCTATCACTTGTTTGCTAAAGAGCTGGCACCTCACAAGCCTCTCGCAAAGTTCTTATGCATCAAAGGGATTGTCTTCTTCTCTTTCTGGCAGGTAAATCATATGCTCTCCTGAATGGAATTAGTGTTAGAATCTTTATATGTTTTTCTATGGGGTTAGTTCTTCTGTGTGTCTGAGTGCTCTTATTTAATTTTGCACCAGTTTCTCTTGATGATATCTTAAAATTTGACTGAACGATATTGGTGTACTAATGCAGACTGTTTAGACCTTTTGTTCCTTCAGAGCGGCCTGGTGTAATTTGGCGTGAAGCTTCATCTCTTGGTGGTTATTTGGATTTAATTCAACACGATATATAGCCACCTTATTTTCTATTTATAGTTGATAATTATAGATTTAGGAGCTTTATCTGCAATTTAAGTTTCCATGCCTTGGCATTTAAATATTCTTTTATAAAGAAGGGTCGCAAGTAAACAGCTACACACTGTTACCCTTCTAGTGAAAAAGATAGCTGGAGTGGGGTGTAAAACAAGTTTAAGAAAATAAATCAATTTTAGGTATTTCACCTTTTAAGGCACAACTTAGTTGCAGTGTAATCCTGATTGAAGGAGACGTCCCGGTAGACAGTGGACATTTTCTAGAGTGCACCCTACTATTTGTGCATCAGGCAACCATGTAACGTGCAAACCTCCTTTACTGTAGCAAACAAAAGTGCTAAATTTAACTAGTCCCATTTTTTTTCCTACAGTTCTTTTGATGAAATCAATAGTGATTGAAATCCTGAATGCTATTATCTTTTCGCAGGGTGTTGCACTCGATGTTTTAGCTGCTGTAGGGATTATTCAGTCCCACCATTTCTGGTTGGACGTGGAGCATATCCAGGAGGCGATCCAGAACGTCTTGGTCATCCTCGAAATGGTTGTCTTCTCAGTCATCCAGCAATACGCTTATCATGTCGCTCCATACAGCGGCGCTGACAGGGCGAAATTTGAGAAGAATGATTGAACCATGTTTCTTACCGAGTAATATCCTGAATCTCTTGTGTGTTTTTGTGTGTTGGAGCATGGACTCAACATGTTGTAGAACACAGGTATTTCTTATGGACAAAAATAAGAGGATTAGGAACAGATATGGATGTTACTGCACTGTAAGCCTATGTAATGCCTGAATAAATGGTGGCTTTGTCTCGTTGAATTTATCGATGAGACCACCTTGGATTGACAATCTTGCAGTCTTTGGGGCAACCCATTATCTATAAAGCTAGTCTTACAGATGAGAGGAGGCACGGAGCTATCGATGAGGTTAGGTATCTGCTGCCAATTTCGGATATGTGCTGCGCGAAAGTAGGTTTGTACTGTCTGCCAACACGCCATATCCCAAATGGTTTGGTGTCGGTGAAGGCTGGAGTTCAAGCTCCTTAACCGTGTATTATGTTGGTTATTTGGTGATACTTCTTTCAATCTGTTGTGTGTTGTTCGGTTGGCTGAATGGCATCCAGTTTGGCTTGTCGAGACCTATCTGAGATGGGCAGGGGCTGTGTCCAATGGCTTTTAAGCTGTAGCTGGTTTTTGGATGTGATTGTTGGTTTTTAGGTAAAAGTGCATTGTAGCGCTGTTAGTTTTTCTTAGTCATTCAATTAAAAAAATTAAAAAGCTATTATATCATCATGAACAATGAAAAGGAATAAATAGAAAAAAGTAAAAGCTGAAAAAAGATAAAAAACCGAAATTAATAAACCGACAGTTCCAATTAATTTTTTGCAACCGTTTGAAGCAGGGCCACATGTTTTCTCCCCCTTGGAAACTCCAAATGCCTCAAGGTCCGAAGCTTGGACGTTGCTGTGTGATTTAGAGCAACTCGTAGGGCGAGACGACGGCCATTGGTCGCAATTTGCATCGTCCTGTCAGCGAAGAAAAAGGAGGGAGAGAAAAGAAAAGACGAAAGGGGTTGCAGTCCAGTCTGTCTGCTGTGTAGGGTACGTATAGTACCTGAAAGAGGGAGAGAGCGGTGGACCGCAGCGCAGCGCGCAGTGTGGCAAAGTGGGCACGGGGCACTAACTGGTGTACGTGGGGTCGTGTGCAACTCCTGTAGATTCCAGTCTAAGCCCGCCCTTTAGCCAGGGTCAGAACCGTCTTTTCTTTCCTTACCCTAGCCTGGCTGCACCTGCACCTCTCTTTCTCTCTTCTTCCATTATCATTTACCAGTACTGCTCCAGAGAGGATTTGGCTATGCAAAAAATTGGAGAATTCCTAGCACTACCGGTGAAGCGCATGCATGTGATTAAGATATGTTTGGGGCACATGAATTTCGCAGCGAGCGGTGCGGCGGTTTCTACGGACTTTGATTTTACAGCAAGTGTAAAATGTCCTGACTAGTTGGAAAAGATACTGTAAAATGTCCTAACTAGTTGTCAAGTATTTTCCAGGAAATCTCGATCAGGAGACCAACTTAGGTGCTCATGTTCTTGAGAGGATGCCCCAAAATGACATCACACGTGCGGTCTTGCTGCCACACCAACATATCATATGCCAAAAGAAATGTTTTTTTTGAAATAACCGACGGTTTTATTAATATTACAAAAATAAATAGTCAATTTTTTAAAAAATAATACTATGTAGCCAATTCAAATGACGATAGGTTTTGTCATCAAATAAATTGGCAATAGGTTGAAAAGGCACCTTTTGTCGTTATTTTTAAATGACGACAGACTCTATCGTCAAATGAATTTTCGACAAAGGCCTACCGATCAATCGAAAGATTTAGGCCAAACCTGTTGGCTAATTATCTATCAGCAAATGAATAGGCGACAAAGGCTGTCGGCCAATTGTTAATATAGGCTGAACAAATCAGTGGCCAAGTTTCTATCGGCCAATTGAGCTGTCGTCTAATAAAATGACGACAGTTTCTATTACCAAATGAATTGCGGTAGGATCTTGTCATCAAACAGGCTGAACGGGTGATTATTTTTACAAATTCTTTTTTACTATGTATTTTTGTAATATCAAAAAAATCCCAAAGAGAAAAATCGCCGTATCACGTCAACTGAATGCGTATAGCCGAGTAAGCAAGCAATCCGGAAACGCTGAGAATCCCAACTGGCAGCCTTGTCGGCACGCGGAGGCCGGCCATCAGGGACCCAAACCTCACACGGGAGTGTGCGAGAAAAGCAAGTGATCACCACTCACCAGAGAGGAAAAAGATCTTGAAGAGAGAGAGAGAGAGAGTGTGTGTGTGTGAGAGAGAGAGGTGAGACCGAGTCAGCTGAGAAGTGAAGGCCTTTTCCTTCGGGGCAGCTTTATTTGGGCGTCGTCCTCTGCGAGCCAGTCAGTGAGTGACTGACAAAGCGGCCTCGGATCACGTGCAGCTGCGCGCCTAAAGCCGAGGCTGGAGCCGACCTTGATTGGTCACTGCTGCTGCTGCTGCTGCTCTCTACCGTCCACCAATCGGCTCCTACTCCCCGCGAGGCCGTACGCACGCTGCACGCGGGAAAGGCCAAAGGAAACGATGCAAAGCAGAGGGCGGAGGACGCGTACGGCGCGGTGGCCGTGTCGCCGCCATGTGGGCCCCGGGGCCCACCTGCCAGGGAGAGGTGGTCCGGACCCCAAACCGGATCCGATCGATCTGACCGGCCCACGCGCGCGCGCGCGCGTGGTGGTCCCCCCGGCGGCACGGACTCGCCCTCACCGGCCGAGCCGTACGTGCTACGCGTATGTATATACGCTCGTACGAATACCGTCCTTTGCTGCGTGGTATACACGTACGCTCGGCTATAGCCTGTACTGTTCTAGGCTAGGCTAGCTCTTCACCCTCGATTGATCCATCGGTAGCTGTCGGTAACTTTCGGAGGCCGCCACTGTTTGGAACAGGAGGGCTGTCCGTTAGTTTCAGTTTCAGCTTCTGATTTTTGATTTATTTTTCACTATTTATAAATTTCATTTTTTTTCTGAAATTTTGATTTTTTAAGCTTTTTTACCGGTTCTTTTTTCCCGTATTCGTTTGTGTTGTCCGTGATGAGCTAGCAAATTTTTTTTCTATTTTTAAAATTTTTTAAATTTAATTACGCCAAATAAGCTACCTTCAGCTACAATAAAATTTTAGCCGTTACAGTGCAATTTTAGCTATAAGCCACAGCTTTTCAGCCCAATCGAGCGGGGCCAATCCAGCTGATCTCCTAAGGTTTTGTTTTTTAGCTTTGATTTCTTTTATTAACAACTATTTAGTGAACTAATTAATTACGACTAAAAGTTGTAGGATGCAACATAAGAAATGTCTTCCATATCTTGCCTCTCGCCCTCGCTAGGCCGGCCTAGCTAGTTGAACCCGGGCAGCCGGGCGGTTGCATGAGCACCAGGCCATCGCGTACGTCAACTCCTGCCGGTTCGCGCTACCGCGAATCCAGCCGATCAAACTTAGCCATCCATTAGGAGGCAACCAATGCTAACTCCTTGTATGCGATGCGGTCTGAGCTACTTTCTTCGTATGCACGTTCTTAAAATTGTGTGTGGTTTTTTGACATCCGCCTGATTAAAAGGAGGTTCAATATATTGCAACGGTCACTCCTGGTGTTTTAGGCTTCATTTATTTTAACTTGAGCTTTTTGACTTCTAGCTTGTTTTTTACTATTTCTAAATTTCATCATTTTCTGGGTTTTGAGCTTTTTTTTTTGCCAGTTCTTTTTTATATTCGTTTGCGTTATTCGTGATAGGCTAATATTTTTTCTATTTTAAATTTTGTTACGTCAAATAAACCACTATCAACTATAGTACAATTTTAGCCAGCTACAGTATAATTTTAGCTATAAATCAACTTATTTAAGCTCAACCGAATGATACTTTAATTTAGCCATGATCATTACAATTCCTGCATATATCAGTACGCTAGTCTGGAGTGAAATGGTACGGTGGTGAGTAGTTACTAAAATTAATCGAATAGCCTAAAGGGCTAGCTTAGCTTTGCACGTGTACGATTGGCTTGTTAGCTAGGACAGGTGAAAATCCAATCTGGGAGGAACTTATTCCGACCCTTTTCTGCTACTCTTTGCATCCATAGCCTAGTTTTATTCTACAGTACGTTGGGCCAATGAGAATGGCTGGTAGTGACACTATCACACGACTAGTTGTTCTCTCCGTAATAAAAACAAGACATGATGGGTTGAAAGAGATGCCCGAAGGCTACCTAGTACTGCTAAAGTGTTAATGGATTTGTCGTGACTCGTGACCTTAGAGAGGCTAGCTGTGAAGCATCTAAGGACCTCTTATTTGGGTTTTGCTTCCCACTTCTAACTTCTTAATTTTTTTGATTTTTTTAAATTTTTTACTCTTTTGTTTTTTATTTGTTTATATTATCCATAATGGTATAAGTTTTTATTTTTAAATTTAATTATGTTAAAAAATTATCAGCAGTTACAGTGTATTTTCAGCTGCTACAGCACGAAATAAGAAATAAATAGTTACAGTGTATTTTTAGCTACTACAGCATGAAATAAGCAATAAACCTAGTCTTATAAGCTCATTACTAGCTAAATACCCATGCGTTGCTACGGATTTTTAAAATTTATCATACTACATGTTCTAAAATTTATCATTCTACGAGGAGCGGAAGAACTACCTATGTGCGGATCTGGACGGCTGATCTTTGATCGAACTGCTGAGAAGAGAGGAGGGAGAATAGACCGACGACTACCAACTCATATTTTTATAATTATATATTATATAAGCTTAAATACGCACCACCTAAAGAATTAGGAAATTTAGCTCACAGCACTCAATCCACCCGTATTCAGAGAAATAACATCCAATTCGCATTTGATTTCCCGGTGACCTCGCAAACATACAAAATTATGGAAACGACGCTCCCGAGGATTATTCCATCACAATTTTTTCAAAAAGACATGTCTCTTCCTCCCTAACTCCAGCAAGACCAACAGGGCGGCGACAAACCGAAGCCTGTGTAGCAGCAATAATGTGGAGGTCGTTGGAGAAAACCACCACCGCGGTGAGGGAGATGCGCGCTGGATCACCCGCTCTCATCCACGGTGCGCGGCGACGCAGCTCAACCTCTCACGTGCGGCGACCCCCATCTTCACGCGTGGGGTGGTGGCGCTGCTCGAGCCCTCCGATCCCACGTGCGGTGGTGGCATGGATGCACCACGCTTGCTTGCCATGACGGCGGCACAGCCCAGGATCAGTCAGCCACACGCGCATTTCCGTGGGGTGGTCATAGGCGCGGCGCAGTGGCCGCAGTGACGGTGGCCCAAGCTTGCACCGTCGCCTCCATGGCGGCGGTGTCACAGCCCAAGCCCTCGCGCAAGCTAGCGGCGGCGAGGCGGACCTATTTTTCACTTTAGAATTGTAGAACGATTGTGAAGCACACTTGGGAACCAATGACAAAAGAAAAGTCATCACATCGAAGAATATTCTAAAGTGGTGAAAGAGGCCACTTTACAAGCAAGAATTGTCAATTACAGCGGTCTTATTCTCTCGCTAAAACTGCAAAAGCAAAAAGCAAAAGCTTGCTCCCAATAGCACGTCACAGTGCAATCTTTACCGAAATTTGGAAATCATATTTCCTCTTCAAAAAAAATACAAGTTTATATCCAATCAAAGCATGAATATCCATGGTAAGATAGCTTCTCTCCCAAGTTATCACAAGATAAGCATATCTCCTTTTTAAACGTATATCTTTATATTCAATTTAATAGCTAGCTTTATCACAACCACGTAATAATCAGCTAGTACATGAAGGATTCATACGCTATACGATACCACACTACTGCTTAGAAAATCTAAAATATCGAAACTGATACCCTCATTCGGAAACAAAAAAAAAAGGTTTGCGCTTCTCTCTCTCGCTCTACGCTCTGCCAGACCATCACGAACAAAGGAATTTTACCAGAATTTTGAAGGAAGGATTCAAACCTTCCATTCTAGAATGCATTCACACACACAGGCATACATTATATCTATGATAATGGATGAGCTTTTCAACCTAACAGGCCAGTTCTCGCATTAGTAGCCCCTGAAAAAAGTTACTGCAGTAACATGGAATGCGATGCGTGGTACCAAAATGGTACACGGTGTGCAGGACGAGCCGGGTCCCGGGGGGGCCGGCCGGGGCACGGCCTCGCCTCACCGGCAACATGGTGGGCCCCGCCGCGCGCGTCAACTTTGGTGGTGGTGGTACGGGTCGCTGGCGTACACATCGTTTCCATACGATCTCGGCCATGAATGCACCGGCCCACCCCAGCAGCTTGCTAGCTATAGCTTCTCTCTCTCCTCCGTCTGCCGTGATCCTTACTTCTCGCTGGCGTCCCCTTCTTCTGGCTCAGGCTTATAACTCCGATCAATCGAACAAATGGACAGTTTCTTATAGCATCCTTAGTGTATTAGATCGATATCGATTAAAAGTTATGCCATAGGATTATTTTAGAAACTAAGTTTATTTTTTCAATATATTGAACCGATTTGTACTAATAACTGAGACCCACGTTACATTAAAACCACAAAATAATAATATCCTCTCTCAACCGCACTCTCTTTTATATAGTTATTTAATGCTCATATAAATTATTTAATATTTCGAATCGACTCATAAGTAGATTTCGGTTCCATGCATTTTTTTGGTTAGAATCGATCTCTCCAATGCATTTAATCGATTTAGTGTCTTCTCTCTCCTCATTTGAACTGGTTAAAACACAATATTAGAGATAGTCTTAGTCGTTTAAAAATGTCTTATTATAATAGTATTTTAAACAGCTCATCGGCAAACGATTTATTTACACAAACATTTATGCTAGGATTAAAATCCAAAAACCACACCTATAAACTATAAACAGCAGTAAAAAAAATCCACCCTGTACTTTATCTTCCCGCCCGCGTGCGTGATCGGTTTAAGAGTTGTCTCCGCACTAACACCCACGGAATTCGGCTAAAACGAAAGTAAGTAAGCATAATTGTACTCACACACGTGCGGAATAATAAGCATGAGTAACTGATGGTCCTTCGGTGACAATTTTTTGATTACAATAAGGATGCATATATATACACCACCGCACACGCACATCATATGTACATATATGAGTGCACATCCTTATCATAAAACTGGGGATAAATCTACGTCTATACAAAATTTCTACTGAAAGCGTACTCGTGTGTGCATAAGGGTCGACATCAGAATTTATATTTATTATGTGAAGTCATACACCTATAACTCCATCACCCATCAAAAGATATATTCTAATAACAAATTTTGTTTATGACTAATTAACGACGCACTTAACATTGTCTGATCAGATGGTATAGATCATGATAGCTGTGTAGATGCATGGAGCGCAGGAGAGTTCGAGGGAACACTTGTGTTCTTTTCTAATATAATAGTTTAATATCCGTGTGTTACTAGAAATGAAAACAAGATCATATTATCTTAACACGCTAAACCGCTGTCAGCGGGTTCCATGTGAGCTCATCTCCGCCTACCCCAACACGACAAGCGTTACGTCATGCCTCTGTCACCATGATCGGCATGCTAGCCTACACCTGGTTCCACCGTTGCGCCTATCCGAGCTTTGCCCTAGCCGCATCGTGTGTCCACCGCCGTGCTTTGCTTGCAGCGCGTCACCGGCTCCGCCGCCTCGATCCTCACCTTGCGGCACGAGGCCCTCAACAAAAATGGAGCCTCACTGCCAATTGGCGTAATGCGACCGGAGCATCCCCAATTGTCATCTTGCCGCATCATGTGCTACCCGTGCTAATCGCAATGAGAATTGAAAACATGGTCGGCAGACCAATATACTAATCGGCCACTTCTAGCAAATTTTAATCTCAGCAAACATGATATATTACCCATTAATCTTCACCTTCTTTTCTTCTTCACTTCCATCCTCTTCTCTGTCCTACTACTCCTTCTGGCTGCTGCCTTCTCTGCACCCCCGCCTCATTATTTGTCTACACGGCAACCAATTAAGCAACAACAACAGTTTTTGTGGCTGGCAGTAGAGGTGCTAGAAAAGGCGGTGGCAGCAGAGCAGCTTGAAGTGGCAGGAGCATAGCATGCATGCAGTCTCACGCATGTGTTCTTGGAGCCTAGAGACATGGTGTTGTGCATCTCACGAACCTGCAGTTCCGAAGGATTGGAGTCGACAAGACAACATACCTCAACCCTCTGTTCTCACAACCAAATCGAACAGCAGGGTAATTAAGGCTGTGTGGAGCTCACCACCGTGCCGTTCAGGTCGTCATGGAGGCCCTTGCCGTTGCTGGTGGAGTCGAGCCTGAGGACGAGAGGGAAGGAGTGGTCAATGGAGGCAACGGCGCAGTGACGACCACGCCGCTGGCCGTTCGCCCACGCGGCAAGCGCAACATGGTAAGGCACCGAGAATCCTCCAAATGCAAACACACGCTCTCCCTCTCCTCCGACCTCTTCATCTTGTGATTCCTCCCGTACTGGCGCACGGCAATAGAAGGCGGCGATGGAAGGAAAAGTGGGCAATGGGGAGAGATTGGACAAGGAACAATGGCATGCATGTTAGATTGGTTTGTTGTTCCACTAAAAATGTGATTAGTTGCGGACAATCAGGAGGACAGGTATAGAGAATTCATTCAGAGCTGGTTAGGGCCGAAGCATTCGCCGAATTTGTGGAGGAGAAACGCTCGCGTGACAAGCTACGCGGAGAGAGAGAGGAGGGACCACCTGGTGGCGCGCCTGTTTTTCTGCGAGTGGACGAGGTTGAGAAGAAGATCGGAGCTTGACCTAGGAAAGGAATGAATGGGCAAGCCCGATCAGATCAGCTAGGCTAGGGCCTATCTATTGGCGCAAAATTAATATGAGAGATAGTGAAATAGCAGATGAACCATCAGAAGATAGTGGTGAATCACCATTATCAACTTTTTTTTAAGTAGTAAAGATAAGCGGTCAAACTTTAAGCTCTCACATCAAGATCTGACAAATTTCGTCGTTCCACCCATCATCTATCGTCCCACCGCTCTCCTCCTAATTCATGATTGTTAGGATGTAGTTGCATGTCATTATGAGAAGATATAGCACTATTTATAAGGATAAGAGTGGACCTACTTATTAGGCTAGTTTTCGGGAGGAGGGGATAGCCAAAAACCACTATGATTGTTATTTGTTTGGTTGAGTTTGTAGGTATAACGAACCAACTACTTAGCGTCAAACCATTGGTTTAGCATACCTGAGATTGGGCGCTGATTTAATGGTCTGATAGCGCTGACACTGTGCACCAGTGATCTGCACCGCTACCCATTAAATCTATAATAAGGGTTTTGTTAAACGTCATTCAGATGTTTTATTCTTAACTATCATCTAGATTTAAAACCATTAGATTAAAGATATAATGATCATGAATTCTACCCCTCCCCATTGTTTTAACGTCCCACGGACGTTGATTGCCGAAGCCACCACTGAAGCACAACTGAGGAGACAAATCAAAATGATGAAGAATTAACTGCTTTGATGTTAGAAAACATTCGAGCATTGGCAAACCCATTTTGTCGTTTGCTTAGTACAAGGTTATTAACATGTGATCGAGTCTACATGTCTCTTAAGTAGATGTGGCCTTATTACACGTATATATACGTGCGTACAACGCATATATATACACACGTATGCACGTACTCTGTCGTATACTGGACCGTATTCCATAGTACCGCGCTCACATGCGCGCCCTGCCTCCACACACACGGCACCCGCCTTTATATCCCTTTCAACCCTTTCCACTTCCCCCCTCCTCTTTTTCTCGTCCTCCTTCCACTCACGAGCTAGCTCCAGCGTTTCCACCTCCCCTTCCCCTCTCCACTCCCGAAGAAGAGCACTAGCTTCGTCGTCTCCACCACGCGCCGCAGTACCGGCCGGCATGGACTGCAAGGACAAGCCCCGCAAGTCCTCCTCGGCGGCGTCCATGGCCGCGCTCGTCGCCGCGGCCGCGGCCGGCGACGGCGCCGACGGGATAGTGCCGCCGCCCGGGGAGGAGGACAAGAAGCCGAAGCTGGTGACCGTGCCCGTGGCCGCCGTTGGAGCCTCTAGCTCCTCGGCTGCGGCGGGGGCGGCGGCGAGGAGGGGCGGTGCTGCTGTTGGCGCCGTCGCGACGGGCGGGGGTGGGGGCCCGAGCTGCCAGGCGGAGAGGTGCGGCGCCGACCTCAGCGAAGCGAAGCGGTACCACCGGAGGCACAAGGTGTGCGAGGCTCACTCCAAGGCCGCCGTCGTGCTCGTAGCTGGTCTCCGCCAACGCTTCTGCCAGCAATGCAGCCGGTAAGGCCATGCTCGCCAAAATCTTTGGGCGTCGCGCAGCACATGGGCGCGACTTGGCCTAATTAGCATACTCAAAAGTACATCTTATTTTCGACTAACTATATGATTGGTTCGCTATCTAATGCTATATACCAATTGCAAGGATTAATTAGACAAAAGGTTTAAAGAACTGTTCTTGGATCATGAGCTGTTTGGCTCTTAGCTTTGCAGCAAAAAACTCATGCAATAATCTTGCGCAAATTCCAAGTCCATGCTCTGTTTGATTCTTTGCCTACTGCTGAAGTTGAATTGCAAATTATAAGGTGATTTAATTAAAGGGCAGTATAGTTAGTGTTCTTGGATGTTGTTCCTGGATTTTAAGAGACATGTAGTTGTATAAAGCCTATTTGATATATCTCTAGATTACGATAGAACTAGATTCTACTCTGATTCTCTGAAGAATCAGGTCATGAGAGAATCAGGAGTGGGCCAAGAAGTGTTTGGTAGGATGACTCCGAAATCCTCCCGCCTTCTCTTCCTCACCGCTGGCCTCCTCGCTGCTGGCGCCACCGCCTTCTCCATCATTGCCGGCCTTCCCGCCGCCTTCTCCGTCATCGTCGGCCTCCCTGTCGCCTTCTCCATCACCACCAGCCTCCCTGTTGCCTCTTTTCACTACCGGCCTCCCCGCTGCCGACGCCGCCTCCTTCTCCGTCGGCACCGACCATCCTACGAGCCTCTCCACCGACGGCGCCGCCGCCTTCGACCTCCCCGCCGCCGTCGGCGTTCGCCTAGCTGCTCCCGCTCCTGGATCGCGGAGCCAGCTTCCGCCACTCCTAAAGCTCCCGAAGCCGGTTGCGTTTGGCGCTGCTCCGGCCGTGCCGGACGAGAATCTGGGAGTAGGAGCTATGCCAAACGGGGCATAGTTCATGGCCTCTTGGTGACCGCAATGGTCTAATACTGTGAGCCAGTGATAAAGAGGTCAGGTCAGACCAGGTTAGCCGTACATATTGTTGCACTCAAAAAATGGATTAGTGCAAGTAGCTGTTCTTGGGTGCTGTACATGTAACTCTGTATGCATTTTCTCCAGCAGGGTGGTGAAAAGTAGGATAAGGTAACTAGGTTTTCATCTCATTCAGAGGATTCTTTGCCTTGCTAGTGCACCATGCACCATAGTGGACATCATTGTCCTTTTTTGTTTGCTTGGAAAGGGTAGTTGCCGTATTCTTTATGGGCCATGAAACTTTAGCTTTTGTCGGTGGAGATCAGAACTCGACTCGAGCCTGCCGTTTGCTGAAACAATGGCCAGATCCAACTTGTTCAGCCTCTCCAAGGCAGCTCCTGGCTGCCTTCCCAATTTGGCTGCTCTCTCTCTCTCTCTCTCTCTCTCTCTCTCTCTCTCTCTCTCTCTCTCTCTCTCTCTCTCTGAAACTAAGCTGCAAACATTCATAACTCAACTACTATGGTTGATGGAAGGTAGTACTTCCGCACCCTCTAATGAGGTGTGTGTTGATGCTGTGTAGTCATTCCTAGATTAGCTCACCTGTGGGCCAAAACTAGTCAGGTTGCTGTTCTCTGATGCTTTATGTTTCTTGTGCCATCTTGCTGTTTTGGAATGTATACATATAGCACTGCAATTGTATGTACAATACATAGATGTCAAGTTGGCATTTTCCAGATTAGACGAGTCATTCTACTGTTTAGGCTTATTCACTTCCAGTGGTTTTAATATTGCAGACTTACCAAATTTGACAGATAACATATGCTTAGATCCAACCGAGTTTCACTCCCCACGCCACAAGTCCAAATAGGCTGAGTATCTAAACCCATGGGTTATCGTATGCAAGTCCTAACGCAGCAATCTTATAAGTGGTACTGAGTCTTCTCTCTCCAAAAGACTAGTATAATGGGTGATGTCTCCCTCACACTTATAAGTTGTGTTTTTTTTCCCACAACTAATGTGGGACTATTCCCAATATTCTTCCCCTCACTTATTAGTTATGCACTTCTACAACTATGAAACATTCTCCTCCTCACACATTAGTTGTGTACTTCTGCAACTATGAAGTCTAAGGAGATGTTATGCATCTGGATTCTGATAACACTTAACAGATCGGATCCTGGCCGCATAGCTAGGTCCAATCAGGTTTCACTCTTCGGGTCACAGGTCCAAATGGACTGAGCACCTAAGCCCACGGGCTGTCGTATGTAAGCCCTAAAGAAATAACCTTATAAATGGTATTGGACCTTCTCCCCAAAAGACTAGTCTAATAGGTGAGGTTTTCCTCACGCTTATAAGTTGTGCTTTTTTCTTTTCCACAATCAACGTGGGGCTATTCCTAACAAAATTCATGTGTCACATGAGCAAAGGAATTAACTAGCTAGTTTGAACTTAATGTAGTAGTAATATTGAGCCAACTCTTTTCCGGAGTAGTTGGTCACTAGCCCTATTCATGATGCACCAGTGTTGTTGAAGGTTTTGATAAAGACATGCTACAACAGTTCTTGATTACTCATAGGTGGGGAATTTAAGTGGAACAAACAAAAAATAATTTTGGTCCTTTGATTTAGAATGCCCTAGACATGATAAGCATACCCTTCATGGCCTTTTAGTGTGTGATGCGTAGTTAGCGCAACCCTAATAACGCATGCCTAGGCTTAGTTACTGCTTGAACTTGAAGAACTTGCACATATCCCCGCATCAGCTAAGGGGCGGCGTCCCCCCCTCGGGCGGGTCTTGCAGTGAATACTCGGTGGGAGTGTTGTGGTAGGGGTTGGAGCTATGGGGGCGTCATTGTGGGGAGGTGACCTCCTGGTATGCTTCCTTTACTTATCGTGGGCTGCAGCAGTTCTTGCTAGTTGGTCGATCTTCTCCCATCGCTTCTCTATGTGAGCGAGGTTGCGTTGTAATCTTGTTGCAGGAAAGCTCGCCGTGGAAGAGGTAGTACTTTTATGCTGAGGCGGCACGACGTACACAGCTGGAGTACAATTGGGTTGATGCAAATTCATGTCTGCGAGGCAGCGGCCCCGAGGAGGCATCTTACTGCAACGTGTGTCACGTCACTTGACACGTCACTGCACAAAGTTACCTCGTTGGGTCATGTCATTGTGCAAAGCTGCCTCGTTGGGTCATGTTATTGTGCAAAGCTGCCTCGTTGGGTCATGTTAGTCTGCAAAGCTACCTCGTTGTGTCACATCGCCATGCAAGGCTAACTCATTAGGTCACGTCGCCGCGTTGGGTTTGTATGAATTAATGTAATGCGAAGACGTCGAAGCAGTAATGACAACTAGTAACCCTGTTTGAAGATAAAGGTGTGGACAAGCATTGGATAGCCATTCATCATATATAAGATTACAGGATAAAATGCAACGGTACTGAAGGCATGATATCTGGGTGTGTCGACTGAATTATCTTCACCGGCTCGTCACACACACACACACACACACACACACACACACACACACACACACACACACACACACACCGTGGGACCGAAAACCGTGGTGGTAGCAGAGCATCTTTCATTGAAATATCTAGGTATTGTAGATGTTTGGCCTTTTTCGCGAGCCACTTGCGCTTCTGCAGCATCCTCATGTAGAAGTTTGCCGATGAGTCCAACATATCTGGGTATCATACAAGTTTCACTGTACATAAAAAACAAGTTGGGATAATACATGAAATTACGACATTGAATGACGACCAGACGAGCTCGTTCTGTTGGGGAAATCTTTCATTGAGTGCCCAGGGGTCTTGCATATCCTGCACTTGATTATGCGGCTAATACTGATACGTTCGTTGGCATCCATGTCATTCCAAAAGTGCCGCGTCTGCCGACGTCTCTTCCCAATTATCTTCAAGGCCTTGTTCGAGGCCCATTGCACCATGTCTGGCCAAAGATTCTTGTAGTTCCTGTCTAAGCTGTAGGACTAAAACTCTCTGCACTCCATGTACCGAAAAGGTGCTGCATGTCGTAGTACTTAGAGATGTATGGTGTAGACATCTGCCTTATTTACACACATGCCTTGTACATATCCGAGCATGGTTTGTGCATGAGCTTTGGCTTGTTGTAGGTGCATGTCGCCAGGTCATCTAGGGTGCATGCGTATTTCATTTCCCCCCGGCATGACTGTTGACATATTTTTGCTGAAACCTGATCTCGTACTTCCTCCTGAGGCCATCGATTATTCGGATATCGTGCATTTGGGCCTTCTCCATCTTCTGGCGACTTTCAACATCAGCATCTTAGGGGAGATGGACATGTCCGCCGCAACTAGTTGGCTGATGAGGCTCGCTAAGCTAGCAAGTGTGTTGGTTATCGCCTTGACCGCGAAGACTGAGCCAAAAATCTTTGCTCGTTGAGCACTGACCTTGACAGGGCAGCCTTCTACTATGCACTTCACTGCATAATATCCTGGGTTGGACTATGCACTCGGTACACACGGTTGATGGACAAGGCATACCGTACAATAGCTTGTTGCACAGCTATGTTGCTAGGGAAGCGCTGCCTAACTAAGTGGGTGTCGACATAAAACCCCGATCGGGACCCTTCTTCTTGCGGCAGTATAAGGGAACACACCGCAATATCATCAAGTCTTGCATGTTCGAGATTACCTAAAGCCACAACAACCCGGTCTGCAGTATGCGTTAAAACAAACAATTGAAAACAAATTGCATGCAAGTGATCGACTACATATATGTAATTAAATACGAATAATTCATTAATTACCAACAATTTGATTACTCCTCGAAAATTAATTACAAGTAATTCATTACCGTCGTCCTTACCACTATTAAACCATACCTTCATTATCACTTAATTACTTACCACTAACTAATTACTTTAGCCTAATTGCTACTAAACTAATTATGACTAATTAATTACTACTAAATTAATTACAAGTAGTAATTTTCCACTAACTAGTTCATATCGAAAATAACAAAGCGTTACAAAGTATCATGCGCTAATAAATTACGGATACCGTACCTATGACTATATTATAAACAGTAAAAAAACTATAGCTAAATTACTGTGACGTACTTAGTTCAGATTACAAGCTCCATTAATTACAACTAGTTGATTGACACTGACTAACTACGACTACAGTAATAACGACAAAGACATCTGACAAATAATTACCTACTCTTCAGGGGAAGCAATCAAAACTACGGTAATAACAACAAAGGCATCCGACAAATAATTATCTACCCTTCCGGGGAAGCAATTAAAACTGCTATGGTCGTGATGACCGCTCTGATCTTTACTCTCTGGAAAAATTAATTATGTCACGTTCTATGTGTTCTCTATGACGAGCGTGAGAACAAGAAGCAAAAAGTAGTTGAGATGAGTGATGAGCGACTACGAGAGTTCGGTATTTATAGCCGAGCAAAGGGATAGCCATTGCGTTGGCGCCGAGAATTCCGAAGACGTTGTCGAGACATAGCACTATGGGAAAGGGGGGCCGGCAGCGACAGTGCGATAGATGTGTGGAGGAGGGAGGCCGAGCAGTGGGAAAGATGGCCACCGCACGGTGGCTATGCGGGTTTGGCGTCACCTTGAGAGAGGGAGCCGGAAAGATTTAAAAGAGGAATTAAATGAGCACCGCATATCGCTAATTAGGAATAAATTAACATGAATTAACATGGCTAATTGGATAGACCTTTAGAAAATATAAAATTCTAGAAAAATTACACAATCAAGTCCACTGTGTAAGGATCATTAAAAAAATTCATAATTTATGGAGCCCATTTTCTATATTAAATTTTTTTACAAACAATATGCTCAAATGAGTTTTTGAGTAAACTTCAGAATGGATAAAACTATGGAAAACTTATATAATCAAGTACACTGTGTCGAGATGCTTCACAAAAAATTTCATAAGTTTTTTTAACTCATTTGCTATGTTTATAAATTCCTACATGCAATACACCTAAATGAATTCGCTAATTAGAAATAAATTAATACTAATTAATAGATACGAATAGTTTCCATCACACGATGTCCGTGCAGCATAGGCCACGTGTTGCTCCTTGGTTCATCCTGCGTGGTGACCGTGCGGTGCAATTGCATTAGATTACCGAAGCGATGGGGTGACATCTGTGCGGAAGAGGGAGGTTGGGCGATGGCCTAAACCCTTAATGGGTGTCTCTTAAGAGTGTCTCTTACCTAGAGTAGTTATGTGGTAATAAACTTTCTACATTTCAATTCACATGAAATCATGAAACTCTAATTTCCGAAACCTAAAATCCTAATTTTTGAGACCGAACCCTTAATTTTTGAGATATTTTGAAATATATACAAGTCTAGAAAAATTACCCAATCAAGTACACTATATAAGGAGCATTTAAAAAAAATCGTAATGTTTGGACCTCATTTTATATTATTAAAAAATTATTATAAAATAGTATAATTAAATAAATTTTGAAGAAAAATTCAGAATGGATAAAATTACAGAAAAATTATAGAAGCAAGTAAACTATATCTAGAGGCTTCACAAAAGCATTCATAATTTTTAGAGCTCATTTGTTATATTTAAAAATTCTTACAAAAATTATATTTTAATAGATTTTTTCTAAAAATTTGTGCGCCCCGCATGGCCATGTGGCACTGTGGCCACCTACTGTTTTGACTAATCCGCATGGCGGTTATGTGGCGTGCATACATATCACATCCGTATCAATTCTATATGTTGGCTATATGGTAAAGATGTTATTTCTATAATTTTTACAAAACGATTACCATTCTTACAAATACGAGCCGAAAAAACGTTAATACGGCCAGAAACTCCGTGGAATAGGACTAATACGGCCTAATGCTTGCTTTTGTTGTCTCTACTTTTGCATACACATGCATGTGCACGGCGCATAGCACCAGATTCCAGCAGTAAAACTCTTGTCTGTGCTGTTCCTTTCACTTTGATGCCAAGCAAATAGCTTTCGGTGATTCGTTTTTAATGCATGGTACTAGTAGTACCTGACTTGCGTCTCTTGATTTGACAACGGAACATGCTTGCTAATTACTGCTTCACAGTAGGGCCCGTTTCAAGAAACTTAAGCTTTTGGTGGTGCTCATTTGGACTTTTTTTTAAGTGGTTTATGACTGAAAAGTACTGTAGTTGACTGAAAAAACACTGTAGCTGACAGAAGCTTATTTAGCATAATTAAATTTAAAAAATTTAAAAATAGAAAAAATATATTAGCCAATTACATATAATGCAAACAAATACGGGAAAAAAGATCCGGCAAAAAAGCTCAAAAAAAAGTCAAAAGTTCAGAAAAAGATAAAATTTATGAATAGTGAAAAATAAGCCAGAAACTGAAGCCGAAATGAGCGAGGCCGGCTTTGAGCTTTTATGTTATGGCTTTGTTCATTGGTTTTTGAGTAAAATTACTCTACAGAGTTATTATATTTTTGAGTTATTTAATTAATTTTTTTTTAAAAAAACTATTATATTGTTATGAACAATGTAAATGACTAAGGGAAAAAAGGAAAGCAAAATAAATCTAAATAAGACGAAATTAGAAATCGATATGTTCTAAATGTTTTCTGACTTAAATAAAACTGAAAACTAAAAAATTTCAGGAACCGAAGTAGTTTTTATCAGTTTTTGACGGAATGTGGTTTTCATCTGCTGCTGCTTATTTGTCAACAGTGAAGAGCTCAAGTGGATGTGTTTGTTTGTTTGTCGTCTCTGAAAATGCTGCTGCTTTTGACAATGTATCATGCATGTATGCAGGTTCCATGAGCTTTCCGAGTTCGATGAAACCAAGCGCAGCTGCCGCCGGCGCCTGGCCGGCCACAATGAGCGCCGCCGGAAGAGCTCGGCGGAGTCGCACGGCGACGGCTGCCGCCACGTCGACCCGGACAGCCGGAGCCACCCGGGGAACCCGCCCCTGAACCACTACCAGATCAGATAAACCTAAGCATGCTCCCTCTCTTCTGTCATGCAGCCATGCTACATCTTCATATCTATGTATCTACCTACCTATCCTGTGTACTAACTGGCAGTATATATGATCTCCTGTATTGCTATATATGCACCGGAGGTACATGTGCTTTTATCTGCCACAGCCTAAGCTAATTGTAACCTGGCGATTAAGCAGGTGTTAGAGGGATTTGTGTGTGATGTTTAATTGTATGGCCTGTGCCCAACTGAGACTTACGCAGGCTGTGTATTGCTGTTGTGTTGGGATAATTGCGGTAAAATATGCTATTTATTCGAGTAAATGAGGACTCAGCTTCTAATGACCCATTAAAGGATGCTGCGAAATTTCTATCATAAGGGCATGTACAATGCAAGATGCTTATATATGAGTGTTTAAAGAGAGAATATAGCCACACTATCAAGCATCCATGCAAAAGTTATTTCCTCCAATGCAAGCATCTCTTCCATAGATGCTTAGATGCTATATTATCTATTAATAGATATAGTTATACACATAAGCACCTACTAAACACCGGTGCTTATTTAAATATCGATGCTTCAAAATAAGCACTTTATCTATCCTATGTGGCAAGAAAAATCAGTTTTTTATTACTAAGCATCTCTCTAAGCGTCTGCATTGGACATGCTCTAATACCGTTCCAAAAATAGGGCATAGATGTGTTCCATCCATCTCTTATCCAACGGTCCATGTGTCAGTTAGCATGATTGTGCTCATACACTTGATAATGATATACATCAATCAGAATTCGGATGGTAATATATAGCCCGTACTTTTACTTCTCCATGGTCTAATTGCCGTCCAGATATCAGACAAAAAACATTTGGTGATTTATTACATATATCCATGTGGATGCGGGGAAGAGGATGTGTTACCTGGAACATGTCCGTGTTGTGCAGTCATCTGAAAGCACCTTCAGAGTTACTAGATCTTGTTCCAAACAGGTTCTGATATTTTACTTTTAAAAGCTGGTTTAATTTTTGAACGGAGTGGTTTCTCAAAATAGTTTCTATAGATTATTTGTAGGAGTAACTCTAGGAACCATTTTGAATGAAGTGCCTTTTCAACACGGTGTCCCTTATCCTCTCAACCTCTCTCGTAATCAACCAAAACAAAAAACTACAACACTATTGAACATGCCTTAGGTAGATATTTCATAGAACTAAAACAGTTGCCCCCCAAAGCATAGTGATTTGCTAGAACAGAAACTTGCCACTTGTACTTCAATATCTCTATGATTATACTTGATGTGCACAAAGTAAAAATGTTCGAAGATATGTATAATTCTTGCATAGTGAACAGAGCATGCATGCTTTCCCCCCCCCCCCCCCTCTCTCTCTCTCTCTCTCTCTATCTGTTTTGTCGTAGAAGGCGCTCTGATCTAGCTATATAGTATAATTCTTTTATTCTAGGTGTTGATTCTTGTTTACAGCGTGCTTCTTACACACACTTGTATTCAAATCCTGGCATAAGTAAAATTTTCCGTAATATATTCTCTATCAAGTATGTGTTATCTAAACAGCTCGAAGTTCAGACGTTAGCCAAGGAGCTTTGATTCTGAAGAACCCTTCATTTTCAGGCACAGTTAGGCAGGCATCTGTATATGCATTGCACTATCGTCCTTAATTTGTACCTTTCTTGGCTCGATCGTGTAAAGAAAAGAGGGATTCGATCCAAATATACCCGATACAAAACTGCAAAGGAAGTTTATGCTAGTAGGTTACTTTGTTTGAGAAGTATAACTACCTGAAGTTACCTGATTCTTGGTTACAATGGATGGAACTAAATAGCAACTATGGTAAACGCAACAACGGAAATGTTTCAGGCAGAGTTCTCAGAAAAATGAGTACACCTGAACCTGTAGAATACAGCTCCACATTAACTCTTCCCATCTAGAACGTGAATACGTGTATATGGAGAACCGAGATCGGCCACTAGAGGGCGATAAATAGGAGCCAAAATTAATTTTGAGATTTTCTAAAATCATTTTCTTTGAGCGAAAGCAAAACCCTTTATTTCAATAGATATCGAAGCTATAAAGATCAGAAACAAATAATCATAAGAAAAAATCTAAGCAAAATCGAGCAAAATGCTCTTTGATGTGCCTCGGATGGTTTGACCTCTACAGAGGTGACAGTCTAACCTCCATAAGGGGGCGTTCCGACATCCATGAGGGTGGCAGTTTGACTTCTAGTGCTGGCAGTCTGACCTCCATTAAGGGGGCGATCTGACCTCTAATTCAGGAACAGAGCAAATTTCAACATTATTTCAAATCCAAAAACCAATGAAACTTTTGATCCACAAACTTCAAATGATCTGAAACTTGAAATAAGGCTAAATCATAAGTTTAAGAACCTATTCCAATCAAATATCAAGAAAGAACCTAAGAAAATTGGGATCTATTGCTCTTGAATATCTATTGCATCAAAACCTTGCTACAAATTAAGCCAACACTAAAACCAAACCTTCAATCACTTGAAATTTGATATATATATTCTCTAAGATGTCAGAAAACTATTCCAATCAATGATCAAGAGAATCGTTACCAAAATTCTAATTTATTCATTTGAAGGAAAGTTGCACCAAAACCAAGTAAAGGAGGGAATCTCGATCTGCTCTTGCTCGTGAGTTCTTAATGATCTAGATGATTTTGGATAGATTCTCACATATTATAACAAGCTAAATCAAAGCATGAACTCAAGCTAAAAGTCCCACAACACCAAAACACCAAAATCACTCCTTCTTGAGCTAAAACGGGCAAATATACAAATACAAGAGCCTAGATAGATAAGATTTGGTCTTTAAGACACATCTTTATCACTTACACATCCATAGCACACATAAAACCAAGGGGAGAAGAGGAAACACCAAACACTAAGTCAAATCAATAATTTGTCACTTGAGCACAAAAGGGAAATAGTTAGACGAATTTTGACATCTATTGATACTTGAAGATGAATGCTTATAACCACTCCCTAACCACATACAAAGCCTAAAGATGGCAAAAAGCTTAACCATAAGAGCCCCTCACATCTTATGTAAGGTTCTCTCCATGAATCCTAACTCTCCTCTAAAGACTTGGACTAAACTCCAAAAACTTAACCTTGTCACCTCTCTCCCTCCTTATATATAAGGGGGATTTGCTCATGTGCCCCAAAGTTTAATGGCGTTTGCTCATTTGCCCCATGATGTCTCACTGACATGTGGGCCCTGGACCCGCATGTCAGTGAGACATCATGGGGCAAATGAGCAAACGCCATTAAACTTTGGGGCAGGAGAGCAATTTTTCCTATATATAAAGGCTCACAAGAAAAACCCTAACAAACAGCTATAGTTAGATTTCATCCACTTACATAAGTTAACCCGTTAATCTAACACCATATCAGGTTTTACACTTACACATGCACGCTTGTAACATCCCAAAAGTATGGGAATAGTGTAATTTAGAAAATCTAAAAATCTTTTGTCGATTTCTAGTATTATTTAAAATTTTCAGCGTTCATTCAAGGTTCTTGTTTCAGGTTTGTGCTAAATAAATTAATCAAGGAAAATAAAAATATGTGAATCAAGAGCCAATATCGGGAAAATCAATTTGAGCAAAATTTGAAATTGAAAATTCAAATTTAAAACTGGAACTTGGATTTTCAAAACCAAAATAAGAATTTGAATCAAACATACTAAATAAAATTCCCATCTTATTATTATAGCCAACAAAATTCAAAACTTACGCCTATCCTCAAAATGGCTTTTCAAATTTCATTTGAATTTTGAAATTCCCAAAAAACCATAAAAAATTCTTGGGCCTAACTCATTTTCTCAGCCAGTTTTTCTCAGCCCATGGCCTGCCTCAGCCCACCCGGTCTCCTCTCTGTCTGTTTCTCCCCCTTCCTTCTCGTGGCTTTAGGCCAATCCGGACCCGGCTCCTTCGCTGTGCGCCCGACTGCCTGCGCTGCATGAACGTCGTGCACGCTGCCCTTTGTAGCACTGCCTAGACTCGACACCGAATGTGCGTTGGTGCTGTGGCGCACTGTTGCCCACGTGCACCCGGTCGTGCCCCATGTGTCGCCCATGCGACATGCTCCCGTGCCGCACGCCTACTCTCGTCGCTCTCCACTGTGGACATCAATGTTGCACGCGCCCTCTATGCCCTAGCCGTCGCACCCTACCTACCTTGCCTACGCTCTACTCCTGCCGCCCACGAGCGTCGTGCGCTGCCCCGCCGACAGCGGCATAACTCCACGTGCACCTTTAATGCACCCAACGGCAACCTTCCGACCTCTCGCCTTTAGGAAGGCCTAAGCTCGCCCTTGCTCTTCCCCTTTGCGCTCTTCTTCTTCCCCCAAGCAGAGCACAATCGGGGCACCCTTGCACTCGCATCGGCCGCCGCTTCTCCCTGGCACTCCCGCCTCTACGGTGACCCGCTCCGCAAGGCACCCACGTCACATAGTGTCCCCGAACATCTTCCTCCTCTTCGCCTTAATTGGGAATCCACACCCTAGAGCTCATCGCACGATGCTTCTTCCCCACCGTCGGCTGAACCCACCTACTCTACTGCTACTTCTTTCCTAGAGCATTGTTCCCTGATTCCCCTCTCCTGAAGCTCCACCCTGGCACCTTGGAGCTGCTCTAATCAACGACCGAGCCTCATGGCCACCTGAGCTCGCCGCCACCTGACGGCACCCCGCGCTGCCCTAGTCCCCATCGCCGGTCCGGCTTGGCCTTCCTCCGATTCTGCTAACCACCAAGGTGAGTTGCCCGCATCTTCCTCGTGCTCATGCTCCCCCTAATTCTCTTCCTCCTCCCTACAGACACTACCATCGTTATCGGCCCCCCTTACCTAGCAGCTCCCCACCACTGTCGGCCACCACGACGCATTCCAGCTGAAGCTGCCCCCTTCATGGGCCTCCCTACCTCGGGGGTTCCCCCATTTTAGTTGGCACTGGTGCCACCCCGGCTGAACATCGTCAGCGTCACCACCGCCACCCCTAGCCGTGCTCCTCCCGCTTCCTCCCCTGTTTTCCCCCTTTGGCCAAATACCTTCCCCACTCTATCTCTCTCTTCCTTCATGACAAGTAGGCCCATTCCTTTAGAAGGTGATTCACTCATTCAATCAAGTTATCAATAATCCTGTAAAGCATATTTTGTTAAGCTCACAAATGCCATGAGTTAATTTCCAATTAGAAAGTAATCCTTGGTGGAATTTAAGTATTTGGCATAAACTCAAACGAAGAGAATGTTAAGATAAAATCTAAATATAAAATTAAAAACTTGCGCAAAATAAAAATGTCGGAGATTTAAAGTTGGTTAATTTTCATGTCAAGCAAGAAATTAGCAAGATAATGAGAGTAACTAATGTGAGAATTTAAACTTGCATGTTATCATAAAGTGGGATTTGAAGCTTTTCAAGGATAATGTTTAATGCTCTCAGTACTTGCTCTACAACTGAAATGCCAATTGCAAATCCTCAAAAAACACGAGTGGTCTAAATAATATCTATCATATCTTTATCCCTGGATCTAAATCTATTAATGCAAATTAAAGTTAACTAATGTGGTAAGATTTTGCCACATAAAATAATGATCATGATTGCTCATCTCCAGGGATCATGATCGAAAACCTGTGTGGTCGAAGATCAAGTGGTCGAGAACCAGAGTAGTCAAACCAGGGTGGTCGAAGACCAGAGCGGTCGAGCCCAAGTGGTCGAAGACCTGCATGGTCGTGACTAGAGTGGTTGAACCGACATGGTTAAACCAACGTGGTCGAGATCTGTGTGATTTTGACCAGCGTGGTCGAACCGACGTGGTCATAGACCTTCGTGGTCATAAACCACTGTGGTCGAAATTGACGTGGTCGTAGACCTTCGTGGTCATAAACCGGCGTGGTCGAAGTCGACGTGATCGATTCTTGTGTGGTTGGAATCGATGTGGTTGAAACAACATAGTCGAAGATCAACGTAGTGGTCAGAGATCTATATGATTGGAGACCAACGTGGCCGAATATTGACATGTCGACGTGGTCAGAGACCTGAGTGATCGAAACCAACGTGGTTGCAGGCCAGCAGTCGTTCTCATCCGATTGCCCAACAAAAATGCTGTTGCTATGGAGATACGGGATAAAGTATACATCGGTGAGGAGCCGATGCTTCCCATTCCAGCACTAGAACAAGACAGTTCCCTTGCCGCGGATGTCCACGAGTGAGCTGTTGCCAAATTTGACTTTCTCTTTCACCGATTCATCGAGCGATCTGAACATCGCTCGAGACCTGGTCGTGTGGCTGCTTACTCCCGTGTCGAGGAACCAGACACTGTCGTCTGCGTCCGTCGGGATCACCTTCTCCTCGTTAAGGAGCACTGTCTACTACTGGACCTCACTATCAGCTTGTGATAGCTCACAGTGCTCGACTATGAGCAGCGCGGGTTGTTCATCTTATGCACACATCAGGTGCACCTCCTCCTTGCACTTACGGTGGGGCTTGCGACAGTTCCTGGAGAAATGCCCTATCTGGTCACAGTTGTAACACTTAACTTGCGATGCGTCATGGCACGCGCTGGATGAGCCATCGCCCTGGGCATCATGCCCGGCCTTATCGCGCCCGTGGCCTTGCTGCCTTCCATAACGGTGATTGTCGCCACTGTTGCCGCTTCTCCGATCTCCACCTAAGGAGCCATTGCCCTACTCCCGTTTCTTGGCACGCGCGAGCCACTCCTTCTCAGTGAGGAGCAGGCGCCCTCCGACGCCACCTTTGTCGTCAAGTCTGTATCGCTCCTCCACCGCGTGAAGCCACCCAGAACTCTCGTCGATTGAGAGTGTGCTCAGGTTGAGGAGTGTATCGATGGAGATGGCCACCTGTGCGTACCGTCTGGGTACGACATAGAAATTTCTTTACAACTTTGGATTCCTCAATTGTGTCATCAAGATGCAAAGGTTGTTGACGAGGCTGGTGATCCACATCGAAAACTCGTCAATAGTCTCGCCATCCTTGAACGCGATGTCTTTGAACTCCTTGCAGAGCTTTTGCGCGTTCGCCTCACGCATGCGGTCAACACCCATCCGTTGCACCTTTACAGTGTCCCACGCCTGCTTTGTCATGTCCTTCATGACGAGCATTGATAGCATGTCTGGTGGCACCGCGTGGAGGATCGCGGACAGCGCCTTCCTGTCATCGCGGAAGTCGGTGTTTCCTAGCTCAATTGCTTGCCATAGGCCCTGTGCCTGCAAGTTGACCCTCATGACGAGAGCCCAGTTGGAGTAGTTCGTGTGCGTCAGCATGGGGTAGACCAACGTCTCCTCGCTCTCCCTTGTCACCTGTCGCACCACCGCCTCACAGCTATGCACCCTCATCTTGCTGCGCCCGCGGATCCTCGGTGGAGTGAGGGACCTCAAAGGAGACTCTAATCCATCGCTTGACATCGCCGCCAGGATCTCTACACCACTTTGATACCACTTGTTGGAGCAGACACGCACGCAGTCGCACGACCACGAGTACCTGGTACTCGTTACGACCATTCGAAGCCGCTTACGACCTCAAGGTCATTTACGACCACTCGAAGCCACAG
The DNA here is from genome assembly GCA_017311315.1 of Dendrocalamus latiflorus. Taxonomy (NCBI): domain Eukaryota; kingdom Viridiplantae; phylum Streptophyta; class Magnoliopsida; order Poales; family Poaceae; genus Dendrocalamus; species Dendrocalamus latiflorus. The sequence goes on along the minus strand of CM029671.1, from coordinate 20,270,919 downwards.
CAAGTCGATAGTCGGTTACGACTTACAACCACGTATTCAATAGTCGGTTTCAACGTTTGAACACGAACTCGACGCAGCAAGTCGATAGTCGGTTATGACTTCCGAACACGATGGAAGTCGTATACGACTACGACTATGAAGTCGAACTTCGGATGCGACACTCAGGGAAACACAGGGATTTGTGTTGCTCAACTTCCACAGCTTTTCTCATCATTCTTCTCTTATTTATAGGATCCGAATATAAAGAAAAGGCTAAACTTATTTCTTATTCTTATGCCATGATCCGCTTTAGTCGTGCCAACCCACATCCAGCGAAAATATAGCTCCACTAGCTAACTGAATAACGGCCACGACGTGAACGAGAGCACATCTTAGGCCACTAATTTTGACAAAATAAACATACAATACAACAGGCTTAAGTCCAACAGCGGCAGCCACAAGTGTCCTGACTAAGGAACCCTGATGCGCGTCTCCTTTTATATACAGTAACAGGCTAAAAAGGTCACGTTGGGCCAGGCCAAGCCAGCCCAACAAAAGAGCTCCCCCTTTACTTTCCTATTTCTTAATTCTTTAATCTGAATTTAGATGATATTTGGAGTAGAGGAGAATTAGGAAAGGAATTTAGGAAGGAACATTGCCATAGTTTAATTTTGTAATTTCAGGGTGTTACACCAAACCAGATCTCACAGAACCATACTGGCGTAACAGCGCTGGGCTCCCTCCGTGTGTAAAATCTCTTGCACCAGTTTCTGGAGCGCACCGAACGATGACCCGTCCTTCTCCACGGCCTTCCTGCACGCGGCCTTCATCTGCACGGCCTTCTCCCTCGCCTTCCTCCCTTCTTTCGCCTCGCCCATCAGGCGCCGCACCGCCTGCTCCAGCTCCGCCGCCTCCACGAAGTTGTTCTTCTTCCTGTGCACCTTCATCGGCACCGCGACGCCCATGTCCGCCAAGAGCTCGAACGCGTTGAAGTGCTGCTCGGCATAGAGTGGCCACGGCACCATCGGCACGCCGAACCAGATGCTCTCTAGGACCGAGTTCCACCCGCAGTGCGTCACGAAGCCCCCAACCGCGGCGTGGGCGAGTATCTCTTTCTGCGGCGCCCACGTCGGCCACACGAGCCCCTTGGTTTTGGTCCTGTCCAAGAACCCGTCCGGCAGCAGCTCTGCAAGGTTTGCATCCGTCGGGTGCCACGACCCGGCGGCCGGCGGGCCACGAAGCACCCACAGGAAGCGGTAGCCGCCGCGCTCGAGGCCTTCGGCTATCTCGCGCGCCTGCTGCGCGGCAAAGAACCCTCCACTCCCGAAGCAGAGGAGCACAACGGACGCCGGCGGCTGCGCGTCGAGCCACTGAATGCATTCGTGCGGCCTTTCCGGCTGTGGGTTAAAGGAGAGAACGGGACCAATCGGATAGACGGTCGGGGCTCTACGTCCGGGCGGGCACCGGCCGTCTGCCATGGCCGTGAGAACTCCCGGCTCAAGCTCAGCCGCCGTATTAACGATGATGCCTTTGACTTCCATGAAGCGTCTGCAGTGGTACATGGTCCACGTGTAATTCGGGTTCTTCTTGTCAAGCACTGACGACGGCATGGACGCCGGCGGCACCGGTGGCATCCCGGGCACGTCCACCTCCCCTTCCATCTCCTCAAACTCCACGGCCACCTCCTCGTGGAGCGACGGCAAGCGCAACGAGAGCGCGACCGCCGCGGCAGAGGAGGTGAAGTACAGGTAGGCCGGCACGGAGAGCTCGCTGGCCACGTCTAGCAGCGTCGTGCAGAACATGTCGATGACGAGCGCGGCGACAGGGGACCTCATTTCGGAGATGGCCGCCCGGACGTGTGGCACCTGGAGCTGTATGAAGCGGGAGACAAACTCCTCTATTCCGAGGAAGTCGGTGGGGGGCTCGACGGCGGGGAGGTGCTCGAATAGAATGTCGAGGCCGGAGGCCGCCTCCCGTCGTATGTGGTCCGCCACTTCGGACGCCGACTCTGCAGTCGGCGCCTGCATGACGAGCACGGTGAGCGAGACAGAGTGGCCACTGTGGCTGAGCAGCCGCTTGCCGGCTTCGAGCATGGGCATGAGGTGGCCGGAACCCCATGCCGGAAGGAGGACGATAGTTGCGCCTGCCATTATTGTGGTACTACTGCAGTATGACCGCTAAGTATTCTAACCCTTGGACTACAATGCTATAGCAGTACACTTAAACAGTCGGGAAAGCATGTGACGATATGATATTTGTGGCTTCTGTTTTTAGTTGGAATAAAGTAAGCAAGGAAATTTAGGCCATACGTACAATGCGATTTTTTTAAAAAAAAATCCGAGAAGCATTAAATTATTTTCTGTTAGATTACTAAGAGTCTCTATAAAATTCTTATGTTCGAAACAAGGCTTAAGATTTCGTAGAACTGGTAACCTTTTTCAGAGGACTAGTAAGTCTGCAAAAATGATAATGACAATGATATTCGTGAGCAAAATGCATGTATGATATACTAAATCATATCTCAAATGTTTAAGAGAGAGAGAGATATATATATATATATATATATATATATATATATATATATATATATATATATATATATATATATATATATATATATATATATATATATATACCACTCTAAAGTTTACATATAACACTGTAAAGTGATGCATTCCAAATATGCCATTGCAAACCCATCATATAACACCGTGTGTTAAAAAAAACGGAGGGAGCATGTCGATGGGTTATGGGCTTATGGCACACTTTCCAATGGCAGGAACTTCCGAACCTTTCATCGTCACATATGCAGATGATAGTACGCTTACGAACGAACGTTTTCACAGGTTCGTTCACTTGCTACTTGTAGCATAGCATGTAACGTCTTCCCACAAGAGCACAATCCTTTCCATCTCCGATAGAAAATAGCCACCAAATTGCCATCAAAAGCTTAGCTCCAAGAAACAACTTGCAGAAACTGAGAGGATACCAATCCTGAAATGCTGGCTTAAAAGGGCTTGCTCTGAATGGCAAGAAATGGAGCGCCGTCGTCCTACGCATTTCAAGTTCCCAACAATCACCAACCAGACAACGCCGGCCATTGTTGAATAGTAAGGCCATTAACCATTCAAAGTCTCCTCTCCGCTGCGAATTGGTGCGTCTCTCATCGGCCATTTCAGTGTCGCGCGTATCACAGTAAGTCACCGCCGGCCATCCTCCTCAGCCATTTTCAGTGTCGTGCCAAAGGCTACGTAGTTCTCGAGCTAGTAGCGGCAAACTTTTGAGAGAGTGCGTAGCGCGGGGCAACGGCTCAGGCGCACCTAGGGATGAAAAACAGTAACGGATAATTCGTTTTATCCGATATCTGTATTCGAAAAAACACGAATGTGGTAAGTAAAATCCGTATTAAAAAATATTTGTATTCGTATTCGAGAATATTCGTATCTGTATTTGAGAATATTCGTATTCACATTCGTATTCGAGAATATTCGTATCCGTATTCGGGACTATTAGATTCGTATTCGAGAATATTCGTATCCGTATTTGAGAATATTCGTATTTGTATTTATTTTAAAATATAGATTTATATTTATATTTAAAACTATTCAACCATACTCGATCTATTTTCACCTCTAAGACGCACACACTTGCTGAAGGCTCCACAAGGTGTCACACCAACATTAAGTTGCTTAGCTAGAACGGTCCAGACGAAGGCTCCACAAGGAAGGTGTCACACCAACATCAAGTTGCTTAGCTAGAACGGCCCAGACGCTCGTGGTTCATGATCGTTTGCGGAAGGTTGAGCCTGCAACAACTTGGCTCCACGTGAAAATTGGGTTGGAGACAGGCAGCACTGTGTTTGCAGTTTGCACATGCTCAGATCAGGGGGCCGTGCGTTGATTTATTATAGATCTTTGCTATGCAGCACTGTTACCAACCACCCCTTTGGTCCATAAACGCCCGCCGCTTCAACTAATACCGTCTATATGTATATTTTTCGTACTTTCGAAACTCCCCATGTTTATAACATGTTCGTCGTTAATGCCGCTATTAAATTTCGGAGACATTAGCCTAGAACTTAGTCGGCCCTTTTTTTTTATTTATCGTTTTGAACATCGACACGGACACGGTAATTAATACACGTATTTGAGCATTCCTTTTCTAATCATATGTTGGCAAAAATAATTAAAAATATATATTAATATTTTAGTTCTTTTAATGATGAATCTACCAATGTCATTTTCATATGAAAAATTTTAAATTAATACGGTAATTTTAAACCTATGAGAACTAACATGCTAGCTTGTATTAACATTATTTTAATATAGATGGGTAGATCATCCAATGAACCAAAAAGTCAAAGCTTAGAGATTGCCTCGGCAATATGAACAAACAGAACAAGAAAAAAAATCACACGAGCCTTTCGCGCACCGCACCTTCGAGGATCTCCTCACGGAGGGGAATTCATGTTTTTGCCACCCTTAAGATTGACAGCGAAACTCTGTCACTTACATGTGAGTCACCCTGAGTCACTGACAATGGATCCGAGTGACAAATCTGTTGCCACCTGAGTCGTAAGGGTGGCAAATAAATAAAATTTCCCCTCACAGAGGCTCCCTAGCGCAGACTACGAGGACCCTCAATCCTCCACAGCGTTCCTGCACGACTGACTCCAGCGGCTAAACGTTAAGCCACCGCACGCACTCGTGCAGCTTCTCGACCGACGGCTTAAACGTCAGCACGGGGCCCATTGGGTACACAGTTGGAGTGCGGCGTTCGGGCACGCAACGGTCATCGGCGATGGCCGCAAGGACTAGGGCTGAAAACGAAAACGGTAATTATCGGTTATCGAAAATCGTTTTCGAGAAATTACCGATTTTTTCCCCTAAACGGAAACGGTGACGGTAACCGATAAACCGAAAACGATAACGGTAAAAAAATCCGATAACGAAAACGAAAATGATTTAGCTCTTTTCCGATCGTTTTCGAAAAATACCGTTTTAACCGGTAATTACCGTCGATAATTACCGGTACCGTCCCCCAGGGCCCAGCCGGCCAGGCCCATTCCTCAGCCCGTCAGCCGCAACCGCACCCGCACTTCAACCTCCTCCACTCCAGGAATCCCGCAGGCCGCAGCGACGCAGCCTCCGATCCGATCCGCCCGATCCGGCGATCCCCACGCCAGCCCTAGACCTAGCCGCCGCCGCCGCCATTTCCGTCTCCCGCAGCCGCACGGCCGCACCCCAGTACCCCACCTCCTCCACTCCCGGACTCCCGCAGCCTCCGATTCGATCTGCTCGATCCCCACGCCAGCCTAGACCTAGCCACCGCCGGAGAGGGACCGCCCGAGTGAAAGGCAAGCCCGCTGAGCGCCCCCACGTCTTCACCCTCACGACTCCAGCACGACTCCGGCCGCCTCCATCTCCAATCTCCGCGACTCGCCTCTAGTCTCCCACTCACGCTGCCGTCCTTCTCCTTCTTCAGGCGGTCGGCGGCCACATCTGAGACGAAGATGGCGCCGGTTGGAGATGCGGATCAGCCGGCGGATGCAACACCCCGAGGCCCCCGAGCGCGAGTGATGGAGGCAGAGGCACCACCAGCCGCACCACTCCCTATCGACCTCGCCGGCGCCGCCTCTCAAACCTGGGCAGCGGCCACATCGTCTTCTGGTAAGCTCAGCTTCTTCTGGTAATCTAGTGGTGATTGTGAAGAAATATAAATGATTGTGAAGAAATATAAATCTGGTGTATGCAATATAAATCTGGTATATGCAGTGCGTGTGATTGTGAAGAAATTATCGATGGTTAGTTGGTTACCAAGTGATTGGATGATATTTTTGAGCAGAGAGAGCAAGAATTGAATGGCCTTGAGTACTACCAGGAAAGGAGGCTCAAGGATCTCAGTTTTGTTGGAGACAATGGTGAAATTATCTTCTGGGAATCCTAGATTTGGTAAAATAAGTGTGTAGTACCAGCAATAATCAGTAAAATAAGTGTAGAAAAAAAATTTGTATCGTCATCAACATTCAAATTTCAAACAAACACTTTTGTCATTTGCTTCACTTCAGCTTCAGGTCATTTGTCATTTGCATGCACTGTCCCCCAATTAGTAGTGTGTAAGTGAAGCTATCAGGCACCATTCCAGATTCTCTCATGCAAAAGACCTAACTAAGTATTATTGTATTAAGTCCATGATGTCACTTGTGGTTGTGGGCTTGTGGTTTTGTGTCCTGTCATTTTATTGCTATATATATATGCTTGGTATTGTGATGGCAAAAGGCTGGGTGAAAAACTTGCCCAAGCAGTTCATTCGAAGGTAGACAGTTTTCCTGCTCAAAATTTGCATTGCTTTTAGCAACTAGAGTTTTATGGTCCATTTCTCAGAGTGTAGTTGTAGGAGTTGGCTACATACAATACTATCTAGTATTGTTTTAGTTTCTCCAACATTGTTCACTTTATTTACTTCGGTTCTGCAACAATGTAAACTGCTGGTAGCTCATTTTTACAAATATGGTAGCTCATATGTTGTTCCTTCCGTGATTCAACATTTTGTTTCAGAATTCAGATACACTAAGAAGTCTTGTTTTAGGAAATTATGATCTCACTATGTTAGATATTATCAATTTTGTTTTTCTCAGGGATATGATGATGTACTGATGCTATTGCATTTATATTCTTATTTCAATACTCAGAAGAAGCTGTAATTTGCATTGACAATCATTCCAAGTAAGGATCCTAGAACAAAATCTGTTGTGATGTGTAACACCAAAACATTGTGCATAAATGAAATACTAGATAAGTGTGTTCAGTTTATTCTATTTGTAAATAGAATTACAAGACTAGCAATAAAATGCATGAATTACAAGACTAGCAATAAAATGTATTCTTTGATCTTTTACTTGAGCTGCCAAAATGAGACTCCATTTTAGATATTATATGGATTCAATCATTCAAACAATCTGGAAGTTCGCGATCCAGCTATTTCTTGGTAAAATGATGCAGACAACAATGCTTTTCCTTTTTGTCCTACATGAATATCTTTTCTGCTTTAATTTCAGTTAGATCTGGCAAGGGTGTGTACCATTTTAGATATCGCTTTCATGATTTTCGATTGTTATCGATGCACTTTTGATCGAATAGTTTCGTTTCCGATTTTACCGGAATATCGATGTCGTTCTCGTTTCCGACAATATCGTATCGATTTCGTTTTCGAGAAAATAATGTGAAACTGAAAGTGATTTGACCTCCTACCGATCGTTTCCGACAGTTTTCAGCCCTAGCAAGGACAGCCCACTCGAGCTCGGTCACCGAGTTATAGATGACGTTGTTGGCTTCCATGAAACGTCTGTCGTGGTGTAAAACCCACTTTTTCCGCTTCTACTTTGATGGCTCAATCAACCCTATCTCTCTTGTCCGCTTTGTCCTTGTCCCCGTTGTAGCAAGGCCACTTTGACCGTAGGTGGCATGACACAGGGACAATCACCCAAATAGAGTAGGGTGACAATGTTGAAGGTGCAGCACAATGGCAAAGGCACCATATGAACCCCGGTGGAGCTCGGCTACGTGTAGCGGCAAAACCATCGGCGTGGGGGTAGGACGAGCACAACGGCATAGGCACAACTCAACTATGGACAAAGCTCTGCTAGGCCCTGCGACAAAGCAAGAGGCAAGGCTTGACATGTTGGGGTATTAGGATTGTTTATCCGTAGCAAAGTACAGGCAATGAACTAGTATATAATATATATTTTTGTGAGGGTAAGTAAGAATGTAAGGTCAGTCAAACTAAAATGATTTTGAGTAGAAAAAATCAATCTAAACAGAGAAAGAATATATATAAAAAAATGCAGCAGTTTAACAATCTGATGGATATTTTCATGTGAATGAGTAGGATATAAGTAGGAATTCTATCCCTGTCTCTTTCCTTTTTTGCATCGTACAAGGTACTACTTGCTCCTCTTTTCCAGACTGTAACCTTGTTTTTTTTCTCCCGTACGTGTGTAGCCTTGTCACATACTATTAGACCCTGATCAACTCGGCTTCGACTTTTGGCTTCTGACTTATTTTTCACTATTCATAAGTTTCGTCTTTTTCTGAACTTTTGGCTTTTTATTGAGATTTTTTGCCGATTCTTTTTTCCCCGTATTTGTTTGTATTATACGTAATGGGCTAACATATTTTTTTTATTTTTAAAATTTTTTAAATTTAATTATGCTAAATAAGTCTCTGTCAGCTACAGTGCTTTTTTCAGCCAGCTACAGTGTTTTCAGCCATAAGCCACGAGCTTTTCAGCCGAACCGATCACCACCTATGATATCTTCTCTTTTAGTTATTAAATTATAAAGTAATATAAATCTCCAAGTAATAATATCTAGTGGACGTTACAGTTCAGCTTTAAATAGGATCTAGCAGATTGAGGACTAGATTTTTTTTAGAATTTCTAATATATCTCTCTTTTTTTCTTTATAACATCCAGCGGTCACCAGAGTCTAGCTTTGGTTAGAACCTATCAAACTAAGGGTTAAATATTTTTCTTTTTTTATGGAAACTTCCATACATTTCTCTTTTCTCTTACCATTCGTAAAACACTTGTCATTAACTTTAGATAGATTATAAACAAACAGTGGGATTAAAGTCACCTCATTCTCTCCAAAGGCTAGAAATTCCCACACTAATCCTCAAAAACCATATAATTCTCTCATTAATTAAGAGAAAAATATTACGTTAACCTATAGGTAAAGAAAATTCCGATCAGTTATAGTGCAAAAACGATTTGATTCATATATATTTGTTTTCCTTACATTCAAACGATTCCTGAGTCCCTCTATTTTCTTGTATGTACAAAGTGGGAGGGTTAGTGCTTAGACTGCTAGCATCCCACGGCGAGCACGCCATCACTCTTCCACTCAATGGCCAACTGCCATCGCTCTATGACTTTCAAATCGACAAAATGAAAAGCTTTCATCTTACACCCGAAACAAACGTCGACATTCAAGCTTTCAACTGAACTCAATTTTCCACTCAACTAATTTAGATTTCAGCCAAATAAATTTCAACTTTCAACTCAAGCAAATTAACTTCGAACTGGCGAAATTTAGCTTCGAACTTGGTCAAATTTTAAATTGGAACTTGGGAAACTTTGCCTAGAAACTTTGAAAACTTTCAATTGCCCCTAAGCACGGCGGTTGGCAACAGTAGCACGGTGTCAAAGACAAGGAGTGCAAGTTACCGTTAGCCTCATTGATGAAGGTGACGGTGCGCTCGGCACACTCGTTGCCTCTAGGGTTTGGGGTCAGGGAGAGATTGGGGAATGGGAATGGGAAGGCAGCGGTGACTCTCCCCGGTGAATGGGCAGTGCCGGCTACAATCACACACGTCCGATCAAGCGGTGGTCGGATGTGTCCGCGACTTTGGAAGGTCACAGGCATCCGTTAATTAGTGAGTCAGCTAATTGTTTTTGCCCTGCTCCTCGTTGCCGCCGCCATTGAGTGCCTTGCGCCCTCAGGGCGAGGTCAAGCGGAGGTGCTACCGCAGGCGCAGATGCTTGTCGTCTTCCACCCTCCTGCTCTCCTCCGGTGCGCAACCACGAGCGATGTCTTCTCTTCCTGATTTCGTTGGCTTCACTCCGCTGCCTTCCTGACTACACCTTTGCAAATTGTAAGCTCTCTCTCCCTGATGCTGCTCGCTGGTCCCAGTTACTGACTTCTCCTCTGGCTTTCGAATTCTGTCACTGTATCTTCCAAATAGTGCACAGATTGGTTGCTAATGTAATCCATATCAATTTGTAGCTGTTTCTGGCCTAGCTTTGGGATCTCGTTGCTGACATCATCAGCATTAAAAAAAAGGACACGGTGAACATTCAGCTTTAGTGATTAAACCCACCAGTATCATATTTGGGACAAGTCCTTGATTTCAGATACTACCAAAGAAATATGCAGGGTGTTTTTTTTTTGTTGCAAAAATCATTATTTTAATGTCTGCATGTTATGCGGTAATACTTGGCGTGGTAGATTAATTAGTAGTTTGGGGGAAATTGTCGAGAGCAAATTATTTTCCCCATATTTTTGCTTTTTTTTTTCTACCGCATTAGTATTCTAAAATGATTTGTCCTTCTTTCAATAGCCAAAGATGATCAACACTCAATTCTATGTGCTCGGATTTGTATGATGGCCTCTGTTTTGTCCTAATCAATTTTAATGTCTTCAAAATGCAAATGAGGGCCCACTAAAAAGTTTAATGGTATGACCGTTCCAATGATTTTTATATACTATGAATTATTGGATGCCATGACATGAATGATATGATTTTTGTATGCTATGAATTATTGGATGCCATGACATGAATGATATGATTTTTGTATGCTATGAATTATTGGATGCCATGACATGAATGATATGATTTTTGTATACTATGAATTATTGGATTTTTGTATACTATGAATTATTGAATGCCATGACATGAATGATATCATTCTTGTATACTATGAATTATTGGATGCCATGACATGGGTCTCTACATCATGAAAATATTTAATAGGACTGTTCCAATGATTTAATATATTATTCCCTCGATTCTTTTTAATTTTCTCTGTTCTTTTTATTTGACCTTCCAGAATCTATGCCGTCAAACTGATATAGGAAGGGTTGTTCAATCTTCATGGCATAGGATTGAAGATAACTGGATCCGTGCAACCTAATGAGTAACACCACCAACCATGGTCTCTATTACACCAACCTATGACACTCGATTCACCCAATCACATACTTCGATCCCTTTATCTACTCGCTCACGTACAATAAACGTGCTTTCGCAATTGTAGAGGCAAACACAAGAACGATGGAGACAAGAATCTTATATATTTTTCAATTCTAAAGGGTAAAAATGCCTCACTTAAACCCTAGAAACAAGAAATGCAATTCTAAAAATTTTTAAGTCTTGAATTACATGGAGGAGCACCCTCATATTTATAGCATTCTAAGGTGTTAGCTTTTTGAGTCATTCAATTAAAGGAAAAATGAGAAAAAAATGAAAATACCCTTATATTTCCATGAGTAATGCAAAGGAAAAAAAGCAAAAGGTAAGAGGACAAAAAAAAGGCAAAAAAGGGCCAAAATTAGAAGCTGACACACTCTAAGTGACTTCTGACTTAAAAGGCTAGAAGTAAGAAAAAGCAAGAAGCCGAAGTCGTTTGGACCGAGGAGACAGATGCACAATAGCGCATAGTAAGTCATTGTACAACATTATTTCTATGCTATAGTGATTTAACACTACAGTTGGTGCAACAATACGTGTATGTAGTATAGTAGTTTTGTATAGTAATGCGTTGTCGCTACATTATTTGGTGAACAGTAACCAAGATCAGAGCAATTCTATGCTACAGCGCATACCGACTCCTTCCTCTTGAATCAAGCTCTCCTTGGCCCTCCGATGCTTCTTCTTTGTCAAACCTAATAATACATAGACTATATTCATTAGATAGTCGGCAATTGTCATATAAATTAATGTTTAATTCAGTTAGGATAAGATTCAACTATTGATTATGTATGTTAGCTTTGACTCTTGTGTTTGCTCCAATTGATGTTTGCACAAATAATTTGTGCTTGTATGCTTGGGGTTGTACTTGATGAAGGAGAAGGTGGGTTAGTACTAGGGTTGTCCAAATCATCCTCTAATTCTTCAAGAAAAGCTGTCCTCGGCTTTTAATAACCTAAAAGTATATTAAACAAAAAGAAGAAAGTATATACATGGTATATGTAATTGCAATCCATTTTTGTATTCATTTTGTTTTGTCCAAACCAATTAGCGCAACAATATTTATAAGCACAAGAGTCCTATGATGTATATAATGTGCATGTGGAATTAGCACTAGCATTCATATCATTCACATCATTTTCCCTCATGTGAGAAAAGTCATCATCGACTTTTGTAAGCCTTCATATAAGTTAGTAGTGGACAACACCATATCATATTATTCTAATATGGGTAAAAATAATTTAGTACCTTCCATACTTTAATTGCGCTACTCTGATTACTTAAGTATGGCTTGTCCAAAATACACAAATTCAATTCAACAAGCTTGTCACAGGTAATACATATTCGGTAAATATGAAACTTCTTATCTACACCATAATCTCCAATCAAATATAATCTATAAGTATAGGCATAGATACTAACTAGTGATGAAATTTTTGAAACTTTCATAATCACACTAGATAATTCTATAGGATCATCAAACATAATATAGCACAAAAAATCATCGGGGGTTATTCTAGTAAGAAATTCTTTATAATTAATCAACTCCATATTATGTAAATTAGGCACATTAAATTTAGAATGTGCAATTTCTAATTGAGCACAAGAATTTTCACAATTATGCACCATTTCTTGTTAAACTACTAATTCAGCACCATTATTGTCACCTTGAACGTCCTCCTCAGTTGATGTCAGTGATGTAGGTAGTATAGCTTTATCTTCAAGTGGTGTGGTTTGTTTGGCATTAATTCGTTAGTTTTTTACATAATCTCACATTTTCAATCATAAACTTCTCTCATTTCTTTTTGTGTATCTTTCTCACACTCAATTTGGATGCTCTCAACCTCATATATGGTGGAATTACATAGCTCACTTTTTTCAGCACTCTCACTCCATTTGGCTATGTGTCTCTTATCCTCACTTGGGTATTGACACATCTCATCCTTCAAAAATCATGATTCAGCAATGGTGCATTTACCATGAACTACGACCTCGGTATATGTTGTGGGTAGTGGCGGCGTAACACTACTCAACACCTCAATTGAATGGAAAGTCCTATACTCGGCTGTCTCCACAACGTCTTATCGATGCTCCAGCAAGGGCTTCTTTCTCATTACCAGTTCTAGGTAACCTAAGAGTAAACCTAGATGATGTAGTAGGTGAAGAAATAAGGCTTTGGCCCAAATTGAACCGAGGTGTACACTTCTTTTTAATTCTCTTCTCCTCCTCCATAGCATAATTCACAAGATCCTGTATACCATAATTATATTTCAAATGAACAGTAGCAGCGACCTCACAATTCAAACCTCTTTTGAAGTATGCCCTTGCTTCAGATACATATTCATGATGTTGGCACGATGCATAGCACAATCTAGCTCCTTGTAATATGCTTGGACTGTTTGAGATCCTTGTTTAATGCTCTTCATTTGATGAAGCAACTCGTGCTCATATTAGTATGGCACATATTTGTCGGAACCCGGAGCAACGACTCCTGGATCCTCTGTGTAAATCGCACTAGTCCAGGATCAGCTAGTGCACACAGCGTACAACAAAGATAAATATCAACCATAATGACATTTATTAACTGAATATGGGCATGAATGCCAAAGTTTACATCAACGGCACATAAGCCAAAATTAAGTAATAAGCAGCGGAAGAAAAACCGAAGCGGAAGAAGCCCACTGAGCCTGCCCACAGGCAAACGACAGTAAGACGCGGCCTATTCGTCCAGATCTTCACCGTAGTTGACGTCTTCCTTCTCTGTGTGGAAAAAGCAAGGTGAGTACAAACTTGTACTCCGCAAATCACCCGGGAAAATGCAACATAATTATAAAGGCTTCAATGGAAGGCTTATAGGGTTAGTTTGCATAAAACAACATTTAAGAAATATAATAATAGATTGAAATTGCTGAATTTAATACAGTAGATAAAACAATACTTGTAGTAGAAAGTAATACCGTCAGTGTCGGCTCCGACCAAACACCAACCTATCCACGGGCATCCCACCCGGACCATCTTTTTCAAAAGATCACGTATGGATTCCATCCATCCACACGCTTTCACTGCGCAACTCTGATGAATTCCATCCATTCACCAGATTTCCATCTCTCACGGATTCCATCCATCCGCAAGGTTTTCATCTCTCGCGGATTCCATCCATCCACAAGGTTTTCGAAAACGTTTTTGAAAAACAAAGTCTAATCCATGAAAAACTTTTACTCAGCATGCCCATGACCGTGGGCACGGCTATCCAGGATAGATTATACACTCTGCAGAGGTTGTACAGCTTTACCCACAAGACACGATCATCCCATATTGCCACCGGGTTACACACTTCCTTAGGTGTGCGGCGAGGAGTCGTGACAAGGAGATAGAACGAAGGAGAACGGGCTCCGGGAAGATTGAAAAGAGAGAAAATGGAAAAAAGAGGATTTTTGGAATTATTTTTCTAAAGGAAAATCTGGATTATTGCGTCAGCAGAGATTTTATTATTCGGCTGAATTATTTGTCTGAACAAAAAGCTCTTTATGACGCAATGCTGACGTCGGCAGAGATTGGAATTTTCGGGCATGCCACTGACATGTGGGCCCAGGTCCATGGACCGAGCCCACAGAGGAGAGGGAGTGGTGTGGTGGCACGGAGGCGGGCCCGGGCTGGCGTGGCGCTGACGGGGAGGGGAAGCCGACGTGGCGATGAGGTGGCGCCACCTTGCCTGCCACGCGGGCACGGGCGCGCTGACGCAGCGGACCGGCGAGGGAGGCGCTCGGGGACGGCAAGCCCGCCGGCGTTCCGGTGGCCGGCGGCCGGCGACGAAGGGCGGAGTAGAGAGAGGGGGCGGCGGGGAGTCTATAGGTGGGCTTGGATTTTACCGAAGACGGCCGGGGTTGTGCCGGCGGCGAGGAGAGGCGGCGGCGGCTCGGGCTCAACGGCGCGGCGGTGCTCCGTCGACGAGGAGGCACGGCCGAAGGGTCCCCAAGGTGCGCGAGGGTGCGGCGAAGGCGGTGGTGGGGTCGGCGAGGCGCGACGTGGCCCGAGGCTCCGGCAATTCCTCGCCGGAGTTGGCGACTGAGGCGGGGGCGGAAGCGCACGGCGCGGCGGCGATGGAGCGACCGGGAGAGGATGGGGAGTGGAGGAGGAGGTACGGTGAAGTGAGGCGGGGCCAGTGGGGGCTTTTATAGCAGCAGCGGAGGGGAGAGGCGCCGCGAATCGCTCGCCGGAGAGACGGGGTCGTGGCGGCGGTTGCGGAGGGGTGGGGCCGAGTGGGGGGCGTGGGGAGTGGGGGAAGCGGGCGCGCGTCGTGCGGGGAGGAGAGGGAGGTGGGCGGCGCACGCGGGGAGGCGGGGGAGACCGGGTCGGGCGGGCGGCGGTTGCGCCGGCGGCGGGTGCGGGAGGCAGGAGATGGGCGGGAGGAAGAAGGAGGCGGGGTGGCTGACAAGCGGGCCCGGGTGGCAGGGAGACGGGGAGAGAAGAGGGCGGCTGACGGGTGGGGCCGAGGAGGAGGAGAGAGGGGGAGCGGCGCGGCGTGCCGACGGGTGGGGCCGGGCGGCCAGTGAGAGAGGGGCGCGGACGGCGGAGATGAAGGGAGGGAGAGATCGGGCGGTCGAGGGAGGCGCGTGGGGCGGACGGGCCTGATGGGCCGGGGGCGCGACGTGGGCGCGACGTGGGCGCGATCCAAGCCACCCACGTGGCAGCCGGGCGGAGGGGGAAGGCGGGATCGGCCGGACGACGTGGCGGGGATCCGGCCGTCCACGCGGCGGCCGGGGAAGGGAGGAGGGTGTTTTATGATTTTTGGTTTTTTCAGAAATTGCTAGAAAATGCATTTGGCCTCAGAACAATATGAAAATACTTCCAAAAATTCCAGAAAAATTCAGAGAATCTCCTGGACATATTTTGGACTTAATAAAAATATTTTCAACTAATGTTGGTTTTTAATTTTTATACTTTAAAATACTTTTAAAAATACATTTTAAACTCCAGAAAAATCCAGGAAACCAAATAAAAGCCAAATAACTTCAAATATTTAATTTTACATAAGATTTTTATAGAAAATCAAAATATCATTTTATTTAGTAATATTTTTAGGTTTTTCTGAAAATGCTTTTCAAATCCAGCTTTTTAAAAACAGAAATTCAAGGCAAATCCAACTTTGAACTTTAGGCACCAAAAATACTTAAATTTAATTCAGATTTTATTTTAATATTATTTATTTATTCATTAATTCATTTTAATTTTAATAAAAACCTGGGCTGTTACAATCTACCCCCCTTAAACAGAATCTCGTCCCCGAGATTCGCACGGGCTAGCAAGAATTGGGTTTGGATCTTACTCTGCTTGGCTTGAGCGGATATCTGATTCAGGCGTCCTTTGAAATCTTGTTTGGACCTCTATTTGCTGCCTGAAGGTTGTTGGCCGTTGATGCTCCTGCTTGATGCTTCCAAAGACTAGGAGAGAGGAGACTCAAGGTAAAGGAAGGAAAAGGGGATATTTTGTGCAACCCAAAGCAAAATTTTAGCTTTTATTAACCTCATAATAAGCAATAGTTATGGCTGCCGACAAAAAGAGAAAACTTCACAGCTCATAACGACGTTTTATTAACTAGCCTAACAACTGATCCTAAAGGAGTAAAGGTCGTCTTGGAGTCGTTCTTCGTGGTTGTCGAGGTGCAAAGCGCGATCCTTCAAGGCAAAGATTGAAGTGGGACAGGATCGAAGAATTCCAGCTGTTGCCATCTATAGTTGTTTTGGAACAAGGGAAGATGCAGAAATAGGTTTTTCAAACATGACATTACGACGAGAAAGAATTGAGATAAGGATAAGCAAAGATTAAGAGGTAAGAATAAGCAAAACTTTTGAAATTACTTCTTTAGTAAAATAAGTCCTTAGGGTCTGTCCAATCTATTCTACCTACGGTCACGTCTTAGTGTCGTTATGGCTCTGATACCACCTTTGTCGGAACCCGGAGCAACGACTCCTGGATCCTCTGTGTAAATCGCACTAGTCCAGGATCAGCTAGTGCACACAGCGTACAACAAAGATAAATATCAACCATAATGACATTTATTAACTGAATATGGGCATGAATGCCAAAGTTTACATCAACGACACATAAGCCAAAATTAAGTAATAAGCAGCGGAAGAAAAACCGAAGCGGAAGAAGCCCACTGAGCCTGCCCACAGGCAAACGACAGTAAGACGCGGCCTATTCGTCCAGATCTTCACCGTAGTTGACGTCTTCCTTCTCTGTGTGGAAAAAGCAAGGTGAGTACAAACTTGTACTCCGCAAATCACCCGGGAAAATGCAACATAATGATAAAGGCTTCAATGGAAGGCTTATAGGGTTAGTTTGCATAAAACAACATTTAAGAAATATAATAATAGATTGAAATTGCTGAATTTAATACAGTAGATAAAACAATACTTGTAGTAGAAAGTAATACCGTCAGTGTCGGCTCCGACCAAACACCAACCTATCCACGGGCATCCCACCCGGACCATCTTTTCCAAAAGATCACGTATGGATTCCATTCATCCACACGCTTTCACTGCGCAACTCTGATGAATTCCATCCATTCACCAGATTTCCATCTCTCACGGATTCCATCCATCTGCAAGGTTTTCATCTCTCGCGGATTCCATCCATCCACAAGGTTTTCGAAAACGTTTTTGAAAAACAAAGTCTAATCCATGAAAAACTTTTACTCAGCATGCCCATGACCGTGGGCACGGCTATCCAGGATAGATTATACACTCTGCAGAGGTTGTACAGCTTTACCCACAAGACACGATCATCCCATATTGCCACCGGGTTACACACTTCCTTAGGTGTGCGGCGAGTAGTCGTGACAAGACCTTTACAATGCAAAGCCTTCAACCTGGTCGAGCCAACTCTAAGGTTTCACCCCAGTAAGGAATCCACCAGACCGGGACCCCCTCTTGAGCCTAGACGAGACTTCTCATGGCTTAACCACGCTCGCCCAAGTGAGACTTCACATGGCACCAACCACGCTCACTTTCAACCTACAACTCGGCTCAGGTTGGGACTTCACAAATTATTCGGCCAGGGCTGTCCCATACCAGCCATGTGGTAGTACGATTAGGGCTTTGCAACAGTAGCTCACAGACCGGTCCTTAATCTGACTCAGGCCCAACCACATACCCCCGTGCACGACAATCAACCACTGCGGCTCCAACCAACAGGGCATACCTGCACCCACCACTCTAACCAATTGCCTAAGTCTAAACCAGGTTTCATATTTTGTTTTCAAAATAATTCATAAACCTCATTGACTCACCAAAGTCAAGAGAACATATCATTTTATGTAAAAAAAGTCATCATTTTATGTGAAAGATATCCCAAAACAAATAATATGACTAAGCATGGCTAAGCATTTGATATAAATTCCTCTAGCCAACACTAATGTATTAACTAGAGTTTGAATCTAGGGTGACAAGGTATAAGGAATTCAAATTCAATGGAGGGATTAACAAGTAGGCAATAACTAAATTTAAAACTGAATTGAAATACGTTGAATAAAAATATGCATGCAATATAATTTAAAACAACATAGTTTTATTTTGAAAACTGGGATCAATATGATCAAGGAGGGTGACTTGCCTTGCCCTTCAACTTGGTTCAAACCTTCGTCGTCGAATTTTCCCGAAACGTCGAAGTCTACACGTGAAAATAACCCACCAAATTCAAATAAATTCAAATTAAATTCAAACTAACTTCAAATATTTGAATTGAGGCTATAAATGGATAGAGGGGAATTTTTGAGGAATTTAGAAATTTGAATGGGCCAAATCGGAGTTAGAACGAAGGAGAACGGGCTCCGGGAAGATTGAAAAGAGAGAAAATGGAAAAAGATGATTTTTGGAATTATTTTTCTAAAGGAAAATCTGGATTATTGCGTCAGCAGAGATTTTATTATTCGGCTGAATTATTTGTCTGAAGAAAAAGCTCTTTATGACGCAATGCTGACGTCGGCAGAGATTGGAATTTTCGGGCATGCCACTGACATGTGGGCCCAGGTCCATGGACCGAGCCCACAGAGGAGAGGGAGTGGTGAGGTGGCACGGAGGCGGGCCCGGGCTGGCGTGGCGCTGACGGGGAGGGGAAGCCGACGTGGCGATGAGGTGGCGCCACCTTGCCTGCCACGCGGGCACAGGCGCGCTGACGCGGCGGACCGGCGAGGGAGGCGCTCGGGGACGGCAAGCCCGCCGGCGTTCCGGTGGCCGGCGGCCGGCGACGAAGGGCGGAGTAGAGAGAGGGGGCGGCGGGGAGTCTATAGGTGGGCGCGGATTTTACCGGAGACGGCCGGGGTTGTGCCGGCGGCGGCTCGGGCTCAACGGCGCGGCGGTGCTCCGTCGACGAGGAGGCACGGCCGAAGGGTCCCCAAGGTGCGCGAGGGTGCGGCGAAGGCGGTGGTGGGGTCGGCGAGGCGCGACGTGGCCCGAGGCTCCGGCAATTCCTCGCCGGAGTTGGCGACTGAGGCGGGGGCGGAAGCGCACGGCGCGGCGGCGATGGAGCGACCGGGAGAGGATGGGGAGTGGAGGAGGAGGTACGGTGAAGTGAGGCGGGGCCGGTGGGGGCTTTTATAGCAGCAGGGGAGGGGAGAGGCGCCGCGAATCGCTCGCCGGAGAGACGGGGTCGTGGCGGCGGTTGCGGAGGGGTGGGGCCGAGTGGGGGGCGTGGGGAGTGGGGGAAGCGGGCGCGCGTCGTGCGGGGAGGAGAGGGAGGTGGGCGGCGCACGCGGGGAGGCGGGGGAGACCGGGTCGGGCGGGCGGCGGTTGCGCCGGCGGCGGGTGCGGGAGGCAGGAGATGGGCGGGAGGAAGAAGGAGGCGGGGTGGCTGACAAGCGGGCCCGGGTGGCAGGGAGACGGTGAGAGAAGAGGGCGGCTGACGGGTGGGGCCGAGGAGGAGGAGAGAGGGGGAGCGGCGCGGCGTGCCGACGGGTGGGGCCGGGCGGCCAGTGAGAGAGGGGCGCGGACGGCGGAGATGAAGGGAGGGAGAGATCGGGCGGTCGAGGGAGGCGCGTGGGGCGGACGGGCCTGATGGGCCGGGGGCGCGACGTGGGCGCGATCCAAGCCACCCACGTGGCAGCCGGGCGGAGGGGGAAGGCGGGATCGGCCGGACGACGTGGCGGGGATCCGGCCGTCCACGCGGCGGCCGGGGAAGGGAGGAGGGTGTTTTATGATTTTTGGTTTTTTCAGAAATTGCTAGAAAATGCATTTGGCCTCAGAACAATATGAAAATACTTCCAAAAATTCCAGAAAAATTCAGAGAATCTCCTGGACACATTTTGGACTTAATAAAAATATTTTGAACTAATGTTGGTTTTTAATTTTTATACTTTAAAATACTTTTAAAAATACATTTTAAACTCCAGAAAAATCCAGGAAACCAAATAAAAGCCAAATAACTCCAAATATTTAATTTTACATAAGATTTTTATAGAAAATCAAAATATCATTTTATTTAGTAATATTTTTAGGTTTTTCTGAAAATGCTTTTCAAATCCAGCTTTTTAAAAACAGAAATTCAAGGCAAATCCAACTTTGAACTTTAGGCACCAAAAATACTTAAATTTAATTCAGATTTTATTTTAATATTATTTATTCATTAATTCATTTTAATTTTAATAAAAACCTGGGCTGTTACAATATTCTTCCCGCATGATTGCCTTTAATTCTTGTCAAATTCACATAAAGCGTCTTTTAGGATGTTGCTTCCACCAATTGTAAGCATAATCCTCGAACTCCATGGTGGCTCATATAAATTCTTTAGCTTTGGATAGCTTCATAGATTTAAGCTCCAACTTCATGTGTTGTACCTATTTAAGGTACTCCTCCAGATCAGCATTTCCATAGAAAGAGAGTTCCGCATACTTGTGACCTGCCATGGTTAGTTTCATTGCACAAAAATTTCCATTTTAAACAGTAGGTGTATAATGTGGAATCACTCAATCTTACTTCTTTCTTACTAAAGTTCTTATGATTGCTTCATGGATTGAAGATTTGTATGTACTCCGGTGACGGTAGACAATACGAAGGTAATGGATTAAGGTTATGTTCATATTGGTTTCTTCTTCTGATTTCTACTTAAAAAGCCAAAAACTAATACAAACACATGGCTTTTCGAAGCAACTTCTCCACTCATCTTGCTACTGTCTCACTCAGAGGATACGGCAGGGGGTCACGAGTGTATCACATACCCCACTCCTCTCGCTCCCATCACACGCACGCATCTCTCTCTCACTTTCTCCACTACTCGTGCTCTCTTTCTTAAAGTCACTTGTTTCAACCACTACTATTTATTTTTACCCAAAAGATATCAACAAAAGCCAATACAAACACTCCATTAATGAATCAAGGTCCAAGTGATGTAAATGATATGGGATATTTTGCGGAACAGGCCACACAAAAATATTGTTCTAGATATGGATAAAAACAAGTAAATAGTATCTAAGAGTAAAATCATACAGTGTCAATCTTGTGCTCTGATACCCAACTAATACGGGGAGGGGTTGCCTGATCTTAACGGTGTAGGATTAGAGATAACTAGACCTGTGCAACCTGATGAATGACACTGCCAACCATCGTCTCCATTATGGCAACCTGCGACACATGATCCATTTTTGCACTCGCTCACATGGAGTAAACGTGTTCTTGCAATCATAAAGCCAAACGCAAGAACAACGGAGACAAGAGTCTCAGATATTTCCCAATTGTAAAAAAGTAAAAATGCCTCACTCAAACCCTAGAAATAAGAAATGCAATCTTGAAATTTTGAAGTCTTAAATTACATGGATGGGGCACCCTCATATCTATATCATCTTAAGACGCTTGCTACGGCAGAGCACAGTAAGCGGCCGCACAGTATTTCCTGTGCTACAGTGTTGCTACAGTGATATCACAGCACAGTACTTCTTCACTAAAGTAATTTGCCTCTACAATAATAATTGTGCGCTACCTTGCACGTTGGTCTCTCCTCTCGAATCAAGCTCTCCTTGGGCTCCAATGTTTCTTCATTTTTAAACCAAATAATACACATAGCATATGTATTAGATAGTAGTCATTTTTATGTAAATTAATACTTAACTCAGTTAGAAAAAGATTCACCTGTTGATTATGTATTTTAGCTCTAGCTCTTGTGATTGGTCAAATAGATGTTTGCATATTTAGAATGATTTGTGCTTGCATGTTTAGGGCTGTACTTGATGAAAGGGAAGTGGGGTTAGTGCTAAGGTTGTCTACATTATAAACTTTCTAAAGTTCCACCACCAATTGATTTAAAATTATTTAGATTGGTTATATAAAAACCATATTATTAGATTTGTAGTTAAAAATACTTTCATAAAATTATAATTTTATTATTATATCTTAATGTAAAATTATTAAAAGTAGCGATTAAAATCGTATGTTGAAGATCGTAAAAAATAAAAACAAACATCAAGCAAAAAGGTGGGGGAAATATGATTATTGGATGGTATGATTATTTATTTTGCTGTAACTTTTCTTACAGGCATCTCTGCATCTTGAAAAGCTTTACCAATTCTAGCACAATATCTATGTTATATTATCGTTACTTAACACATCCAAAAATAGGGAAACCAAATTAAAAATTAAACGCCTTCTTCAACCAATCAAAATCCGAAGCAAGAGAGACCAACGTATTGAAATTGAAGAGACAGCTGAAAACAGAGCACCCGAGTAGAATATTATTCTCTGTAATTGAACAGACAACTGATGCCGTCGTGTGACTGAGAAACAAGTCATCTTCGGCCTCACTTCTTCGGCAGCACCGCACCTCTAAGCAGCTCCTCGGAGAGCCTCTGCAAAGAAGCGTAAGAAGACCCGCTCTCCTCCACGGCCTTCCGGCACACGGGCTTCATTTCCATGGCCTTCTCCCTCGCCTTCCTCCCCTCCTCGCCACCACCAATCAGGGACCTCACCGCTCGCTCCAGCTCCGCGGCCTCGACGAAGTCGCCCCGCTTCCTGTCCACCTTCAACGGCACGGCCACGCCCATGGCGGAAACCAACGTGAACGCGTTGAAGTGTTGCTCGGCGCCGATCGGCCACGGCAGCATCGGCACGCCGAACCACAGGCTTTCGAGGATCGAGTTCCACCTGGCGTGCGTGACGAAGCCCCCTACGGAGGCGTGGGCCAGTATCTCCTTCTGCGGCGCTCTCTTCGGCCACACGAGCCCTTTCTCCTTCGTCTTCCCCAAGAAACCCTTGGGGAGCAGCTCCGCGAGGTTCGCATCCGTGGGGTCTCGTGCGCCGTGAGCGGTGTTCGCCGGCAGCCCACGCAGCACCCACAGGAAGCGGTGCCCGCTGCGCTCCAGGCCGTGGGCTATCTCGTGCACCTGCTGTGTGGTCAAGAACCCTTTGCTCCCGAAGCAGAGGAGCAGCACGGATGCCGGGGGCTGTGACTGTGAGTCCAGCCAACGCAGGCAATCGTGCGGCTTCTGAGCGGGAGGGTTAAACGAGAGCACTGGCCCGATCGGGTACACCGTCGGGGCGCGGATTCCGCGCGTGCACCAACCGTCGGCGATGGCAGCAAGAACACCCGGCTCGAGCTCGGCTGCCGTGTTGATGATGATGCCTTTGGCTTCCATGTAGCGCATGCCGGTGTGCACGAACCACGTATAAGTCGTCGTCTTCTTGTCCAGCATTGTGACTGGAAGGGAGGACGGCGTAACCGGCGGAATCCCAGGGCCCAGGCACGTCCACCGCGCCTTCCATTTCCTCGAACTCTACGGCCACCTCCTCGTGGAGCGCCGGCGAGCGCAATAAGAGCGCTAACATCGCTGCACTGGAGGTGAAGTACACGTAGGCCGGCACGGCGAGCTCGCGGGACACGTCAAGCGCCGGCGTGCAGAACATGTCGACGACGAGCGAGGCCACCGGACACGTCAGGCCGCAGATGGCAGCCCTGAGATGCGCCGCGTGAAGCTGCACTACGCGGGAGATGAATTCCTCAATGCCCGAGTGGTCGGTGTTGGTAATCTAGCTCGGTTTAGGATTCCGTTTTTCTGTACAATACTTTCTGGTTTTGGTTAGCAATTTGTATTCGGTTTGAGTCCAGATTACTCATACCAAATCTTTGAGCCGTGGTGGACACGGACTCAGTTTTGTATTCCCGTTTTGTATCCATACTTGGTGCTATTTAAAGAGCAATAGACTCAAGGCAAAAGCAGCAATTCAGGCTGCACCAAAAGGTCTTCTGAAGCTCATTGGGTTCTCTTATTGCGATTGCTTGTCTTCATCAACATCGGCAAGGAGAAGCCTGAGGTGGAGACGACATTTGGTATCAGAGCCGGATCGGCCCCGGGAGTGCGACCAAGCGATCGTGTGAGCCGTCATGCCTCGCCATCGATCGGCTTCGCCGCTACGGCAGTCTCGGGAGGAGACGCCGCCGCCATCGGGGAGCGGTGGTGGCAACGGCGGAACGGAGCGCGGTCTGGTGATCCACCGGGTTACCAAGGAGGTCAGCAGCAACGGGGCGTTCCCGACACTCACGAAGACCAACTACTTCGATTGGGCGGCGCTCATGCGCGTGATGCTACAGGCACGCGGCCTGTGGAACGCGGTGAGCGTCGGCACCACCGACTACGTCGAGGATCGTATGGCGCTGGAGGTCATCGCCAAGGCAGTCCCGGCGGAGTTGATGGGAACCATCGCCAGCAAGGCGACCGCCAAGATCGCGTGGGACGCGATCAGCACCATGCATGTCGGCGTGGAGCGCGTGCGCAAGGCGAAAGCCAACACACTCCGGCGCGAGTTTGACGGGCTCAAGTTCCGCGACGGCGAGACCGTGGACGAGTTCGGTGTCCGCATCAACATGATTGCACATCAACTCGCGGTCCTTAACGACGCCTGCGCGGAGGAAGAGATCGTCCGCAAATTCCTCCAGGCACTCCCGCCAAGGTACGCACAAATCGCCATGTCGATCGAGACCCTCCTTGACCTGAGCGAGATCTCCGTCGAGGAGCTCATCGGCCGGCTCAAGTCTGCGGAGGAGCGACATGGTCTTGGCGGTGGCTCCATCGCTAGCTTGAATCTCACCGAGGACGAGCTGATCGCACGCGTGGCGGCGAAGATGCAGCTCTCCGGCGAGGGGCCTTCAAGACAGCCCAAGGGGTCGTCGTCGAACCAGAGGAGAGGACGCGGCCCGGGGTGTGGCAAGGAAGGTGGCTCGCGCGCAGGTTCCAGGCCACCCAAAGCTCCAGGTAGCAGCGGCAATGGCGCCAACTCAATCGGCAGGGATCAATGCCGATATTGTGGGAAGACCGGACATTGGGCCCGTGAATGTCGCAAGAAGAAACGAGACGAGGCGGCCCACGCGGTCCAAGTCGAGGAGAAGACAGAGCCCACCTTATTGGTGGCAACGGCGACAGCATCGCCGGTGGAATCCACCTTGATCCACCTCGAGGAAGAAGAGTTGTTCGTCCAGCTCGGCGGGGAGGGCGTCGGTGACTGCACCCGGTGGATTCTCGACACCGATTCGCCAATTGTGTCCGCATCGCCGGCTGACACTTCCTTGATCCACCTCGAGGAAGAGAAGCTGTTTGTCCAGCTCGGTGAGAAGGGCGTCGACGACTGCACCCGGTGGATTCTCGACACCGGCGCGACGAATCATATGACGGGGGTGAAATCCGCCTTCGCCGAGCTTGACACGGGGATCCGCGGTACTGTCCGATTCGGGGACGGCTCCGTCGTCGGCATCGAAGGGCGTGGCACGGTGCTCCCCAACTGCAAGAACGGAGAGCACCAAGAGCTCGGCGGCGTCTACCACATCCCCAAGTTGACGGCGAACATAGTCAGCCTCGGCCAACTGGATGAGGAAGGCTTCAAGATCCTGATCGAGGACGGGATTCTCAGGATCTGGGACCAACGGCGGCGGCTAATGGCGAAGGTGCAGCGCTCGCCAAGCCGGCTCTACGTCCTCGACCTGGACATCGGCAAGCCGGTGTGCCTCGCCGCGCGGAGCAGCGAAGCGGCCTGGCAATGGCATGCCAGGTACGGCCACCTCGGCTTTCAGGGGCTCAAGCAGCTCGCGCAGGGGGAGATGGTGCGCGGGCTCCCGCAGATCGACCACGTCGACCAGGTCTGCGAGAGCTGTCTCGCCGGCAAGCAAAGGAGGCACCCGTTCCCGGCAGCAAGCGTGTACCGAGCCAAGAACCTGCTGGAGTTGGTTCACGCCGACCTGTGCGGGCCCATCACCCCGAAGACGCCCGGCGGCAAACAGCTCTTCCTTCTCGTCGTCGATGATAAAAGCAGATACATGTGGATCGTGCTACTGGCGTCAAAGGATGAGGCCGCGGCGGCGATAATTCGTCTTCAAACTCGAGCGGAAGCAGAAGCAGGAAAGAAGATGGGCACGCTCCGCACAGATCGCGGCGGCGAGTTCACGGCACAGATGTTCGGTGACTACTACGCCGAGCAGGGCATCCAACGCCATCTCACCGCGCCGTATACTCCGCAGCAAAACGGCGTGGTGGAGCGGCGCAACCAGACCGTGCTAGGCATGGCGCGAAGCATGCTCAAGGCAATGCGCATGCCTGGCTGGTTTTGGGGGGAGGCGGTCACGACGGCTGTTTTCATCCTGAACCGTGCACCGATGAGGAGCGTCGAGGGGATGACGCCATTCGAAGCATGGTACGGTCACAAGCCACCCGTGCATTTCTTCCGCACATTTGGCTGCGTCGCACATGTGAAGAACGTTGGCGGCCATCAGCGCAAGCTCGAGGATCGCAGTACGCCGATGGTGTTCATCGGGTACGAGCCGGGCTCCAAGGCGTACAGGTTCTACAATCCGAACACCGAACGTGTGGTCGTATCACGCGATGCGGTGTTTGATGAAGCAAGAGCCTGGGACTGGAGCAAGCACGGCGAAGACTCAAGCACGGCGGACTCGGAACCGTTTCACGTCGACCAAATGACGGTGACGATCCGCCATGACATGGGAGTGCAGGACGCGGCGCACGACGCCGCGACGGGCTGCGAGACACCGACAACACATGCGACCCCCGGCCCACGTGCGGGTCTGAGCCCCGCACGCCACAGTCAGCCCCAATCCCCGCGGAGCAGATCGAGTTCGCTTCGCCACCGAGCGGGGACCTGGACCTGGATGGCGACCACGACGACGATGTCCCACTCCGGTTCAGGACACTGGAGAACATCCTCGGCCCGGCAGCGACTCCAGGACTGGCAGAGCGGGAGATGTGGGATGATCTGCTGCTCGCCGTGGGCGATGAGCCTACCACGTTCGAAGAGGCCCGTGGCGAGGAATGCTGGCGGAAGGCGATGATCGAGGAGATGGTGTCGATCGAGCAGATTAGTACATGGACGCTCGTCGACTTGCCTTCAGGCCATCGTCCAATTGGCCTGAAGTGGGTCTTCAAACTGAAGCACGACGAACGGGGAGCCATCGTCAAACACAAGGCGAGACTCGTGGCGAAAGGCTACGTCCAGCAACAGGGGATCGACTACGACGAAGTCTTTGCGCCCGTTGCTCGGATGGAGTCAGTTCGGATGCTGCTCGCTGTGGCGGCTCAGGAAGGTTGGCTTGTGCATCACATGGATGTCAAGTCGGCATTTCTCAACGGCGACCTGAGCGAGGAGGTGTACGTCCGGCAACCGCCAGGCTTCATTGCAGCTGGGCATGAAGAGAAGGTGCTGAGGCTACGAAAGGCCTTGTACGAACTCCGTCAAGCACCGCGCGCATGGAATGTTAAGCTTGACAGCAGCCTCCGCGACCTCGGCTTCACCCGGTGCGCCAGCGAGCACGGCATGTACACAAGGGGCGTTGCGACGTCACGCGTGGTGGTAGGCGTCTACGTCGACGATCTCATCATCACGGGATCACGCTCGGAGGACATCGACACGTTCAAGGGCGAGATGCATCGACTCTTCCGCATGAGCGACCTGGGGTTGCTCTCATACTACCTCGGGATCGAGGTGAAGCAGAACCGGGACTCCGTCACGCTGTGCCAGGCGGCGTACGCACGCAAGCTGCTTGAAAAAGCGCAGCTTGAAGGCTGCAACGCGTGCCAGACGCCCATGGAGGTGCGTCTGAAGCTGTCCAAGAACAGTGCTACGCCGGAGGTGGATGCAACGATGTATCGCAGCTTGGTGGGAAGTTTGCGGTACCTGGTGCATACACGGCCCGACATCGCTTTTGCCGTGGGCTACGTGAGCAGATTCATGGAGAAGCCCCAGCAGGAGCACCTCGTCGCCGTCAAGCATTTGCTCCGGTACATCTCCGGCACGATCGACTACGGCATCATCTACTCCAAGCGTTCGAACGGTGACATTCACCTGACAGGCTACAGTGACAGCGACTTGGGGGGAGATGTGGATGACAGGAAGAGCACCACCGGGATCATCTTCTTTCTCGGTGAAATGCCAATCTCTTGGCAATCCCAGAAACAAAAGGTGGTAGCGCTCTCCTCTTGCGAAGCGGAATACATCGCGGGCGCGGCGGCAGCATGCCAAGCGGTGTGGCTCTCGCGGCTACTGAGCGACGTGATCGGCACCAAGCTCCAGCCGCCACAACTGAAGATGGATAACATGTCCGCGATCGCCTTGAGCAAGAATCCTGTCCTTCACGATAGAAGTAAGCATATCGATACGAAATTTCACTTCATTCGTGAATGTCTGGACAGCGGGAAGATATGCTTGGATTTCACGAGCTCTCAGGAACAGCTCGCTGACATTCTGACTAAGTCACTCGGACGCGCCAAGTTCTGTGAATTGCGCGAGAAGATTGGCGTCATCAAGGTCAAGTGAACCGAGCAAGAATTAGGGGGAGATTGTTGGTAATCTAGCTCGGTTTAGGATTCCGTTTTTCTGTACAATACTTTCTGGTTTTGGTTAGCAATTTGTATTCGGTTTGAGTCCAGATTACTCATACCAAATCTTTGAGCCGTGGTGGACACGGACTCAGTTTTGTATTCCCGTTTTGTATCCATACTTGGTGCTATTTAAAGAGCAATAGACTCAAGGCAAAAGCAGCAATTCAGGCTGCACCAAAAGGTCTTCTGAAGCTCATTGGGTTCTCTTATTGCGATTGCTTGTCTTCATCAACATCGGCAAGGAGAAGCCTGAGGTGGAGACGACAGTCGGTCGGGAGCTCAACAGCGGGGAGATGGTGGAAGCGGATGTCGAGGCCGGCGGCTTCCTCCCGGCGTACGTTGTCGGCGATGTCGGACGCCCCCTGCGCCGTCGGCGACGGCATTAGGAGCACGGTGAGCGAGAGGGCGCGGCTGGTGCGGCCGATCAGGCGCTTGCCGGCCTCGAGCATGGGCGTGAAGTGGCCGACGCCCCAGAGGGGCAGCAAAACCACGGTTGGGTTTGCCATTGACGGATTGGATTAGGACGGTCTTCGGCTCACTGGTCCTTCCTTTTCCTGTGACTAAAAATGGCAAGAGCGGATCTTGCTTTATAAGCTAAGTAGTCGACTAGATGTGTGGTGAGAAGAGAACATGAACATCAATGCGGTTGCAGCGTTGCTGTCGAACCAGCGGATCTCCTCGTCTACTCCCTTGTCATATGCTTAAATGCTTGATTAAACTGCAAATCATGCAAATGCACGTCGTTGGCAAACCAAAGAATCACCGCGCGCTGTTGTGTGGGTACAAAGGGTATGAAATAAAGGAGATAAAAAACACCAGGCCACTTCAGGAAGAGAGCCGGTGAGTAAAAATGAGAGATCCGTATCTCATATGTTTTTCGGGGCTTTCCATGCAGAGTTAAGGGATGTTGTTTCTCATCCTACCTCCTAATAAGGGGGAAGCAACTACATAATGGTATACCGTTGCAACGGTATAGCAATAGGTTTCATGCAGTTTTAGCAAATTTCAAGAAAAATGTTTGAAAATTTTCATGTTTTAGTTAGTTTCACGTGTTTATAGAAGTTTTCAGAAGATTCCAAGCCAAAGTTATAATAAGTATCAAATTTCGGAAATCAAGTTTTAACAAGTTTCAACCAAGAGTTTCAGTAAATTTCAATAAGTTTCACTGACGAGTTTCAAGAAGTTTCAGCAAGTTCTAATAGGTTTACCTAACTACGACAGAGTGGTGGCTTGCACGGATGCCAATGGCGCTACATAGTGTGGATCTGGAGGCGGCACACGAAGGGCACAGTGGCCAGTGAGCGGAGGAGCCCAATGACACCTGGCGTCGCCTAGCCCCACCGTCATGCCAGATCTGGCCATCCAGAGTCTCGCCGCCATAGGATCCCTGTGTCCCGAGCTGCGCTATTGTCGACCGTCGCCAAATCCAGAACCAGATGAGGAGAGGGTGGCGCCGGAGTAGGAGGAGGTGGAGGGGGAGGGGGAGGGTGATGCCAGAGGTGAAGGAGTGGGAGGCAGCTTGCCTCCGTCGGTTCACAAGATGCTCTCTTTGACAAGACGCGGTAGAGGATGAGGGAGGGGTGGCAGTGGAGGAGGATGGGGAGATGGTGGCGCCAGCAGTGGAGAGGATCATGAGAGAACAGATAGGATGCACGATGAATATGAACCAACGATGGATGCCTATAGCGTTTCAACGATATATGGTTACGTGATATTTCTCCATAATAATTACAAAATAATGAGGATAAATTAGTACATTTACTCCATGTGTACAATATTTTGTTCATAAGCTAGTCCTAAGACCCATCATATATGCTTGGTAGACCAAGAGATAGAATACCCCATTTCATGAGCTTATGCCAAGGTCCTCTAGGCTATCCTAACAGCCCGAAGGGGTGGTCATTCGGTTTATATGATTATATCGATTCATTTTCTTGGTAAAAAAATACTTTAGTTTTTCAAAATTGGCTACTGAATTAACCAAACTAAAATAAAAACCAAACCTGATTAGCCAAATTAATTTGGTTTGGTTAATTCAGTATTTTGGTATACCGAAATATTAATAGAGGAAGGATGTATCATGATCCAAAGTACACAATTAGATCGAACAAAGTAAGCAACCAACAACCACTTTTCAATTGCCCACGCAAATTACCTCGTCGCCTTGTCAGGTGACAACTAGAACAGGTGTCCGTACTCAGGGCAGAGGTAGGGGAAGACCCCTAGATGCGTCCACGGTGGACGGTGCCGACGCCAGGGGCCGCGGTGGGATGTAACTGAGGATGTGGTGGTATTGGCGGCCGCAGCCGAGGTGTAGCTCGATGAGGCGACACTAGCAGAGCCATGTCACAACACAGAGAGGCGGGGGAATTTGGGGGTAGAATTAGTGGTGACAGGATCGAGGCATTGAGCGATAGATTGGGGATCAGGAGAGCGAGTGTATGAGAGATGGGGAATGAGAGCATATGAGGTGGGAGGTAGGACTATAAATGAGTCGAGCTTGATACAACCATGAGCCGATTTTGAACAAGCCTGAGTTAGAGTCCAAGATTGGACTTAGGCTCGAGCTCGGCTAAAGTAAACTCGGTAGCAGTTAACATGCAACCATTTTCAACAATTTTCAACAACTACCAACAACTATAGGTAAAAGAACAACCTAAACATCCACAAATTTTAGTTCTTTGCATCAACAAAAGAAGAGGCTGGGTGAGGGAAATAGTTCATACTCAGATGTAGATCAAGTGAAAGACGATGGATGGTGGGCTTGCCTGCTTGGGTCAGGGGGTTGGGGGGAAGAGAGAGGTTGTCGACGCATCGAGGACTCCTTGGTGGCGACCTATCAGCGGTGGATATCCCTAGTGGCAGTAGCAGTTGTGGGTGGTCAGCGGTGGAGACGGGGAAGGCAACGGTGGGTAGAGACGCGTCGCCACCTTGGTAGTGGAGGAGGGGCATCGCATTGTTGCATCAAGGTGAGGGCTAAGGTCAGTGTGGCTTCCATGGTGGTGGGCATCATGGGAGGAGAGGTAGTGATGGAGGAGTAGGGGAAGAATTGGGGAAGATAGAGATTGAGGTAGGAAACAGGATGGCTTGGTGGGTGACGGTGCTTGGGTCCGGGTGAGGTTAGAGTAATGGATGGTGTTGGGACTTAGGACTTGGGTGACAGGGTGAAGTTAGAGTAATGGGGGCAGATGGCAGAGGTGGGGTGTCGTGTGGGTCACTGATTCAATGGGTGGGTGATTGGGTGGTGGCCTCAGCTTGGGGGGCTTGCACTTTTATGGTTACAGCTCAAAATGGACGGCGGGACCTATCGTTGGATGGGCTTGGAAATTAACGAGCCTAACGAGCTATTCAAGATTGGATTTTCAGAATCCCACAAGCTTTGAATTAGGCTTGGGCTTGGCTCAAATACTAATCAAACCTAGCTCAAATCGAGTCTAGATCGAGTCGAGTTCAAGTAGCTCGCGAGCTTTTCTTGCAGCCCTCGTGGGAGGAGTCTTGGGGCACAGGGAAATAGGCTGTGATGGGTTGTGGCTTGTGGTCCTATGCCTTACGGAGTTGGGGTATGTTGGGTCGCCTAATGGGTTGGTGTATGAGGGATGTCGGTTTATTCGGACCGTTCGATATCTAGCATTTCAAAACCAAAACTAAAACCAAACACCAAACAAAGAGAAAATTAACACTGGGCCGAACACCGAATAAACCAAAATTTTCGGTTTATACGGTTCAGTTCGGTAATTCAATTTTAGTGAAAAATGCCCACCCCTATTAGGCACCCCACAACATGCAGAAAGGACTGCCCTATATCCACCAGCCACCTCCTATCTGGAATTTTTTTTATGTGACCCTATTGTGCCACCTTAATTTTAAAATTAGCCCAATATGGTACGAAATTACAAATCTAGCCCCATGAAAGAATCCGTGGCTGACACGTGGCTCCTACCGCACCACCCAAGTGTGGCAACATCTGGCCACCGTGGCACCACCGACGAGCGCGGTAGGTGGTGGGACCCATGAAGCTGCCACGCCACCCAACTGCGGCATAGGCCAAGCTAGTCAACCTACCGCTCGGAGGCACAACGGCAGGGCCAATGCATGTGATTACTTAGCACTTAATTAGTGATATCGACTACTACAGTAGCTTCCTACCGTAGTCCCCAAGCGCGGTAGGTTCAAGTATAGGGCTAGATTTGTAATTTCATACGTATAAGTGCTAGATTTGCCAAAAGGAAAGTGCTAAACAGCACTCGAGTATTTTTTGGATTGGAAGTACTCAGATATTTCTCTTATATATGCACCCTCTTCAAAAAATATAAGTGATACGAACCATAAAAAGCATTTAAATCCCCCCTTCTCCCATGTATGCACCGCCTCCAAAAAATATGAGTGGTCCAAACCATAAAAAACACTCAAATACCCCTTCTCTCATATATGTACCTCTCTACAAAAATCTAAGTACTCTAAGGGGGTGTTTGGGACTGCTCCACTCCACGTTTTTCAGCTCCGCTTTATGTTTTTTAGCCAAATAGGTTCAGCTCCACGCACTCTGTTCGAGGAAAAAAGGTGGAGTTGTGAGAGCACCTAAAGGATGAACAAATGTTCATTCGAGTGCTCTCTAACATCACCAAAAAGAGAAGTTAGTTACAGTGCTATTTGTCCACTCAACTCTTCTCTCCGCACGGGGTTCTGTTTTTACCTTGATATTTTACAACTTCCAGCGAGCTTTCCTCTCTCTCTGATTTGCAAGAAATTTGAGCAGTGTGGATTTGAATAGTTATGATGAAGGTTGTCGCCGCCGTGCTCATCCGCACCCTGTCCTGGTGAGCGCCGCCACCAAACGGCTACAGTTACCGACTTACCGTAATTAAATGGTAATACAACCGTAGATTTAACTTTCGCGGTGTGATCTGCTCTCCACCATTTAGGATCTTCATAAGATGTCATCTTCTCCATTCAGGACTTAGCACCAATTCTGAATATCTGTTTTTGAACGAAAAGGCAGGAGCTCTGCCAATTTTAATTAAAGAGGAGGATAAACACGTTCAGGAAAAACAAAGATGGGAAAGACAAGGACGACTCCTGCCCAGACCTAAAACCATAAACATTAGGCCGAAGCAACGAAGTCACAGCTAGAAAGAGGCCAATTAAGAAGAACTTGCTCCCAAAGTTGAACCAA
Organism: Dendrocalamus latiflorus; assembly: GCA_017311315.1. Taxonomy (NCBI): domain Eukaryota; kingdom Viridiplantae; phylum Streptophyta; class Magnoliopsida; order Poales; family Poaceae; genus Dendrocalamus; species Dendrocalamus latiflorus. Next base: position 20,237,159 of record CM029671.1, on the reverse strand, counting down.
TTCTGAATACCATTTCTGATCTAAAAAAAAGTCTGAATATCATTTCATGGTCTTGACCAGTGATAAACTTACATGTGCAGGAGTAGGACGGTAGTTTTTCTGGCCGTGAAAGCTTTGAAACTGGGTGTCTCTCGGTACATTTCGAGAATCTTGATTTTTTTTTTGGGTCAATTTTTCAAATGTTACTTTCGGACATGTAAAAGAGGCTAAAACAAGCCTATGTCGATCAATGATTGCACTTGGGGGGATTAAGGGTGAAAACGGGTTTGCAATTCCTACCAACCAAACACGCGCGCGCACCGACGGTTTGCGAGAAAACGCTTGCTTCACAGCCTCTCTCTCTACCAACCAAAAGCTGAGGCTAAAGATAGGCTCGGAGTGAACACACGCAGCAGAAAACCAACCACAAGACGCTCCAAGTTCATCATCCAAATGCGTGGACGCTGTCAAAGAAAAATTACAGAAGTGACGGAACTGCTCTTCGGTCTCGGTGACACTGACCACTCACTTATTCGCGCGCACCGCGCCTCTGTGCATCTCCTCGGAGAGGCTCTCCAATGCGGAGTACGAGGACCCTCCCTCCTCGACGGCCTCCCTGCACGCGGCCTTCATCTCCATGGCCTTCTCCCTCGCCTTCCTCCCCTCTTCCGACCCGCCCATCAGCGCCTTCACGGCTCGTTCCAGCTCCGACGCGTCCACGAAGTTGTTCCTCTTCCTATCGACACTCAAGGCCACGGCCACGCCCATGTAGGCGACCAGCGTGAACGCGTTCAGGTGCTGCTCCGCGTAGAGCGGCCACGGCGTCATCGGCACGCCGAACCACAGGCTCTCCAGGACCGAGTTCCACCCGCCGTGCGTCACGAAGCCCCCCACGGCGGCGTGGGCGAGGATCTCCTTCTGCGGCGCCATCGTCGGCCACACGAGACCTTTCTCCTTTGTCCTCTCCAAGAACCCCTCTGGGAGAAGCTCATCGAGGTTCGCATCCGAGGGGTGTAGCACGCCGGCTGCCGGCGGGCCACGCAGCACCCAAAGGAAACGGTGCCCGCTGCGCTCCAGGCCGTGGGCTATCTCGTGCGCCTGCGGCGCGCTGAAAAACCCTCCGCTGCCGAAGCAGAGGAGCACCACGGAGGCCGGAGGCTGTGAATCAAGCCACCGCACGCACTCGTGCGGCTGCTCCGCGGGCGGGTTAAACGAGAGCACTGGACCTATTGGATAGACCGTCGGGGCAATGATTCCGCGTGTGCACCGGCCGTCGGCGATGGCAGCAAGAACGCTCTGCTCGAGCTCGGCCGCCGTGTTAATGATGACGCCGTTGGCTTCCATGAAACGCCTGCCGTGGTACACGAACCAAGTGTAATTCGGGTTCTTCTTGTCCATCATCGGCAACGGGAGGGAGGACGGCGGCACCGGCGGCAGCCCAGGCACGTCGACCATGCCTTCCATCTCCTCGAACTCGACGGTCACCTCCTCATGGAGCGCCGGCAAGCGCAAGAAGAGCGCGAACATCGCGGCGTTGGAGGTGAAGTACACATAGGCCGGCACGGCGAACTCGCGGGACACGTCGAGCAGCGCCGTGCAGAAGAAGTCGATGACGAGCGCGGTCACCGGGCACATCAAGCCGGAGATGGCCGCCTTCACATGGGGCACGTGGAGCTGTACGTAGCGGGAGACGAACTCCTCGATGCCCACGTAGTCCGTCGGGGGCTCGACGGCGGGAAGGTGGTGGAAGCGGATGTCGAGGCTGGACGCTTCCTCCCGGCGTATGTGGCCGGCGACCTCGGAAACATCCTGCTCCGTCGGCGGTTGCATGACGAGCACGGTGAGCGAGATGGCGCGGCTGCTGCGGGCCAGCAGTCGCTTGCCGGCGTCGAGCAAGGACATAAGGTGGCCGAAGCCCCAGACGGGAACCAAAACGACGGTCGGGGTTGCCATTGGTGGAGAGGTAGGACGGTCTATGGCTGTCAGGACTTTCTTGGAATGAAGAAGCGAGAAAGTTTAACGAATGATACGAGTTAATGGATGTTGTTTTTTAAGCTTAGGGCATCTCCAATAGTCTGAGTCAACCAGCTATATGTATGTACACATCAGCATATATCCTATGTGGAGGAAAGAGAGTATACAAAAAAACCGAGCCAGCTCTTCCTTTAAGCACTAGTCTATAACGTAAAATGAGACAACCTCTATAAATAATAGTCCTTTTCTGTGTGTGCATGTAAGCATCAAATAGCTATCCTTATAGATAGTTCTTTAGAATGCTAGTTTTTAGTGTGTACTATATAAATGATGTGGAAGTCTTCTAGTTAGTTGCTGGCTAGAACCATTGGAGATGCCGTGGCAAACGAATTGTCAATTCTGAAACATGAACTAAACAGTGCTAAAGATGGCAAGAACCCTAACCAATTAAGGTAGATATCAATCCTAACCAAACATAGATCAAACCAGCAAAGGATAGATCAAGAATATCTTTCACAATTACGTGAGCAGTGAACTGCTGGCAGCGTGGCAAGCGTTTTAACTACAATCTTCCAAGAAACCAACCAGACCATCGCTGCAGCTGCTGCAGCGTCGTTGTCGGATCACAGGACACCAGAGGACCGGCAATTGCAACAGGAAGGTAAACATACATTTTCAAAATCTTTCGTTAGATATTTAGAAATCTTTCACTTCAAGAGTAAAATAGCTATTAAGATCATATTTAATAATGTAAATCTAAACAATAATCTAAAACAACGAAGATGCACAAATTCAGCACCTAATCAGTTTTGGCTGCCACTTGGAGATGCAGTCTAACCGGTGGGCGGTCTAACCAGCCAAAGAGTGATGGTCTGAATTCTACAAGCCGACAGCCGGTTTGACCGGGACCAAGAATGGTCTGATCACTCTTCTGTTCCTTGAACATAAAATCAACTTGAGTCCAAACCACTTTTAGTGCAAACTTTAAAATCCATGATTAATGAAGTTAAACTTTGCACACATCTTGTTGAAGGTCATAAGAACACAATCCATCAAAAGATTACATGGATCTTGGCAAAGTCCCAATATTTTCTCAAAATACACAATGTTGTACTAAAATCGGACAAATCTCTAAAACTTGATAAACAACTTGCTCATGGGTTAAGAATAGCCAAAATAGCTCTAGATTTGTTCTCACATGTTACAGCAAATAAAACCACCCAATGAATCGAAGACAAAATCCTCATGCTAAGATTCCTCCAAAGGCTCCAAATCAAGAAGAATCAGGCAATTCGAAATTTTGCAAACCATAATGTCTACATGGATAGGATCTGATCTGTGAGTCATCTCCATTACATAATGTCCTTGGCACATAGCAAGATCAAGAAAGGGAAAGAAGAGGCAAAGAATCAATAGGAACAAAAGAAATTTAACCAAGACAAGAAGATTTCATGGAAGATGAACAAAGTTGATTTGCTACTTATGGATAAATGTTTTGTAGCTACTCCATAAGAAGGACAACAGAGCACACCACAACATTCACTTTTCTCTCTCAAATCCTAACTCAAGAATGGTTGAAGCGGTTAGCCTCCAAACTTCCATCTCCAACCTTAGCCTCCAAACTTCCATCTCCAACCCACTAAATAGATGGAGCAACTAGCTAACATCTAACCCTAATAGATACTATCCACTAGTATAGTTAGGAGAAACTAGTTAACCCTATACAACATTATTTTTCACTCACAATTAACTCATGCATGTTTTTCAAAGCATATGAACCTGAACCCGCCAAATTTTTATTCTTTGATCCATTTGATTTTCTCAGCATCTCTTTGACCTAAACAGTTTTTCCAAACGCCGCTCAAGCGGTGCTATTTTGAGTATTTGGCAAACTACCAAAATACGCTCACCTTGACTTGGTCTTCACTTTCCCTTCCAAGCAATCGCCGTGCTTGCCACATGTAGGTGTACCAATAGTTTGCTACATATTGGCAAGTCTCTTCCACTTCGGTTCCATTAGACCACGCCTCACTTGAACCGACTATATCACTTGATGCAACCCATCGCTCGAACCTTCTCTTCAGCATTTCTTACCTTCCTTATGCCATACTTGAGCTCAATCATCTCACCCAGCATACTTGACCGTTTTAGACCTCGGTTTCTCTATAAGCGTAGTCTCGGTCATCGTTGTTGACTATAATTAACTCTAATCATCTCTGCACATCCAAAAATCAATAAATTATTTTCAGACACAAGTTCTTTACAACTTGACACACAGTAGCTCAAATATGTTTCATACAACATGAATACACTGACCTAGGACCAATTTACCCAATCCTCAACTAAAATTCCAAATTTCAAAACACACTACCGAAATTCAGAGGGCAGCCGGTCTGATCGATGTGCACAGCCAATCTGACCAGTTTCATTGGTTTGACCACTCAACAGAGTCTATCTCACTGCTACGCGCAGCTGATCTGACCAGTGCCATCGGTTTGACCATTCAGCAGAGCCGGTTTGACTGCTAGGGACTGAAACCAGCAACCTAAAAATTCAAATCTTTAATAAATTTAAATTTTAACTCTACATATATTAATAATGTTTCATGAGGAAAAAAATCCGGGATCTTCTGACGTGGTCCCCTGGGCGTCCACATCAACTAGCTCCCTTTTTCTCGCTTAAATTGACTGACATGCGAATGAGTTCGATGCCACACCAAACAAGCAGGCGCGTATGGATTGTGAGGAATAAGAAAGTTTTCCTAGGCACGACTCCAAGTTTGGATGAATGGAAAAGAACTTTCAAGCATGAAGTTGGCATGGCATCCATCGAGCAAAGGAAAAATACGACCAAGAGTAGGTTTGGAGCATCCTGTCAGACTTCGCTGGAATGATATGCCCTACCTACTACGCCAAGTTTAGTGGTGAAAATTGCACCACTAGTCCACCGCCGAGGCATCCCATTCCAAAGTCCCATCCCATCTTTGTCAGTACTGAGCTGCCCACCTCACGATTGAATGCCGCAAAACGAATAAATCCTTCGTTAAAACTCAAGTCTTCCTGCTACGAAAGTGACTCGGCAGAAGCTTGTCTTCGAGCTCTGCGAGTGGTTTCAGACCTCGGCATGCCAGAAATTATTGTTGAAGTGGATGCCTCGAAACATGGCGATAGCACTACAGAGTGCTGTATGTGACTTTCCCTCTTATCCGTATGATCATCCATGAAGCCCGGGAGCCTCTGTATCTGGCGTTCATGCAGACGAAGCTGGCGTGTGCTCCCCGTGTGTGTGACAAGGTGGCAGATTCACTTGCCAAGCGTGGCTTAAATTTGGTTGCGTTGGCTGAATGTTTGGCCAGATGTACGGTCGTGATCGGTTCGGCTGAAAACACTGTAGCTGGCTGAAAAAAGCACTGTAGCTGACAGAGTCTTATTTAACATAATTAAATTTAAAAAAATTTAAAAATATAAAAAATATGTTAGCCCATTACGTATAATACAAACAAATACGGGAAAAAAAGAACCGGCAAAAAAGCTCAACAAAAAACCAAAAGTTCAGAAAAAGACGAAACTTATGAATAGTGAAAAATAAGTTAGAAGCCAGAAACCGAAGCCGAGTTGATCAGGGCCTCCCGGAGTCTGCTTTAGATTGGGCTGCTGATGATTTAGTCAGTGCTCAGAGTTAATAAAGTTTTCTTTGCTCTAGACAAAAGAGGCTCCATTGGACAATGCGTTTTCACACTTTCTTAATGAGAATAGTGATAATCACACTTCAAACACGTTGGCTGCGATTGAATCCGCTTAGGCCTAGTCTTTGGCTTCCTATTGTAACTAAATTTTAAATGATGTGTTTTTTAAGACGGTGTCTACAGATAGATTGTAATAAACAATGTACCGAGTTTAGCTATACCGGCCAAAATCATATATAACTATTTTTCTCTACATACTATCTCTTACGAACATCCAGAATTCAAAAACCATAAGTCAAAAGCTAAAATCATAACCTAAAAGAATCCACCAATGACCCGCCTCGCGGGCTCAGTTTGAATGGGTTTAGCTAATGTTGTGACGGATTAGTCAAACAGTCGGTGTCGCCGGCTGAACCGTCATTAATATTACTACTTTATTTTTTTACTTGTCACTAGTTGAATATCCGTGCGTTGCTACGGATTTTTAAAGGAAACTAACAGGTGGTAAAAATTTTTAGAATATGCATACAAACATATTCTAAAAGTTTGTAAATCCGTAACAACACACGGGCATTCAGCTAGTGCAGGTCAATTGTCAAAAAGCAAGAGGAATTAGAGGCATAATTCAAATGATGATGAGTTAATTTTCATCAGTTTCTAACTATATAAATTTCACAGATTTGCATCACCAAGAAGGATAGGACATATAAAAAATTATACAGTCTAAGCAGGAGGGGAGAGAGGCGAGAGAGATCGGGTAGAAGAGGAGGTGGGAGATGGTAATTGTCTGTGGAAGTGGAGAGGAGTGGTAGTTAGATATGAGAGAGCGGGAGAGGGATGTTAGATAGATAGTCAAGATTTCAGTATTTAGATCGGACGGTTGAGAAAGGAGGAAGGAGAGTTCACCAACCACCAACTCAAACTTATTAAATAGTAAAGATTGTAGATGCTGACATAATCTTCAATGCACACAGTTGATCATTACCTTTTGTAATTATATATTAGTAATATTTATTAAAAATATAATTATATGACAGTATTATCGATGATAAATCTAGTGATAATATTTATACATAACAAATCTAAATACTTTTTATGCATATTAGCGGTCAAATGAACGTTTTCTAAAACTAGGTTAAAAAAAGAACCGAGGGAGGGAGTATAATCGAAGGTCCATTGACACCATCTAACAAAGTAATTGGCCGTATAATGCATGCTAGGAAAGCCGACGTTCTAATCAAAGCTATACCACCTTCGACCCATCTCAAACGTCTCTCTCTCCGTAGGGGCCGAAGTAGGCCGGGTTGTGGGCCGAATCGCATGGACCCGCAATGACCACAAAGGCCGTCAGCGGATTACGCGGAGGCCCAGCCCGCAGCAGTAAGCGGGCTGTTATGCTTCCATCGGTCAGCATATATCATCAACCGCAAGAAGCCGTATCTTGCGGGCCGGCTGGCACCACTTCCATTTTCATCCCTGCAATGTCTGCATCACGCATTGTCGTGATCGTACCACTGTAGTATCGTTGTTAATGCAAAGCGGTGAACTCGCAAAAATTAACCTTCATCGTGAGCCTGTGACCAGTACAGAAAAAAAGAAAACGCTGTGTTTAACCAAGCACAAGACTGCATTGGTACTGTAGTATTAGCGATAGGACATCTTGCTTCGCAATAATAATATAGGAAACACACAAACAAAAAGTTTTATGATTCAAGCATGACCACACTACCAAACGACGCATACGCGCGCAGACAAGCTGCTCGCGCTCGGCTTCACTTCTTCGGGAGCACCGCGCCTTCGTGAAGCGCCTCGGAGAGCCTCTGCAACGCAGCGTGGGAAGAGCCGCCCTCCTCGACGGCGTTCCGGCACACGGCCTTCATCTCCGCGGCCTTCTCCCTCGCCTTCCTCCCCTCCTCGTCACCACCCATCAGGGACTTCACCGTCCGTTCCAGCTCCGCCGACTCGACGAAGTTGTCCCGCTTCCTGTCCATCTTCAGCGGCACGGCCGCGCCTATGTCGGCCACGAGCTCGAACGCGTTCAGGTGCTGCTCTGCGTACAGCGGCCACGGCGCCATCGGCAAGCCGTACCACAGGCTCTCCAGCACCGAGTTCCATCCGCCGTGCGTCACGAAGCCACCCACAGCGGAGTGGGCGAGGATGTCCTTCTGCGGCGCCCACGTTGGCCACACGAGGCCCTTGCCCTTCGTCCTCTCCAAGAAACCGTCCGGGAGGAGCTCGTCTAGGTTCGCGTCCGTCGGGTGCTCCGACCCGTCCGGCGCGCCGGCGCCGGACTCAGCCGCAGGCGGGCCCCTCAGGACCCACAGGAAGCCGTGGCCGCACCGCTCGAGCGCGGTGGTGATCTCCACCACCTGCGCCTCCTCGAACCAGCCCATGCTCCCGAAGCAGAGGAACACCACCGACGCCGGGGGTTGAGCGTCGAGCCACGCGATGCACTCGTGCGGCGGCTCGGAGGAGTCCTTTTTGGTGGTGCTGCTGCTGCCAAGCGAGAGCACGGGACCGATGGGGTACACCGGTGGCGCGGTGCGCCCGGGCACGGCTCGGCCGTCGGCGACGGCCGCGAGGGGCCCCGGCTCTAGTTCGTCTGCAGTGTTTGCGATGATGCCCGTGGCTTCCATGAAGCGGTCGCCGAGGCGCACGAACCACGTGTAGTTGGGGCTCTTCTTGTCCACCACCGGGCACGGCATGTACGCCGGCGGAATTGGCGGCAACCCGGGCACGTGGACCTCCCCGTCCACCTCATCGAACTCCACGGTGACCACCTCGTGGAGCACGGGCAGGTGCAGCATGAGCGCGAGCATGCCGCCGGTGGACGACATGAACACGTAGGACGGCACCCCGAGCTCGCGGGCCACGTCGACCATGGGCGCGGCGAACATGTCCAGCACGAGCGCGGCGACGGGGCATGCCATACCAGCGACGGCGTCCCTGACGTGGGACGCGTGGAGCTGGATGTACCGCGCGATGAACTCCTCGACGCCGGCGGCGTCGGCGGGCGGCTCGATGGCGGGGAGGCGGTGGAAGCGGATGTCGAGGCCGGAGGCGGCCTCGCGGCGGACGTGCGCCTCGACCTCGGAGGTGGCCTCGGCGGTGGGCGGGCGCATGACGAGCAGCGTGATAGAGAAGGCGCGGCCTCCACCTAGGAGGATGCGCTTGCAGGACTCGAGCATGGACATGAGGTGGCCAGAGCCCCACTCCGGCAGGAGCACCAGCGTGGGCGCGGGTGGAGCTGCCATTGCTACTGTCCAGCTGATTGGACTAGCTAACCGATGGATTATTATAGCTAGGAATATGATTGCTTTGCTTTAGAAAAATTCGCCGGATGAGCAGTGGCGCTGGCACTTGTACAAAATAATGGGTACCATCGATAGTGATCGACAGCGTGGTGTGGGAGTGGCGAATTTGGACTTGGCGATGGTACGAAAAGGAGCAGCGAAGATGCTTTTCATCGGATTTATCACATATTTTTTGACGCTTGGGCACGGGTGATTTGCTGACTTGAGAAAATGTTTAGCCAATTAGTAGTGGAAAATCTGACACGAAAGAAAATGATGTCGGAGGCACGCATGAGAATTCAAAGCCGCCGCGATAAACAAATGGTGCCGCCGGAGCGACGCTGCCCCGAGTTAGACCAGCGGACTAATGCGTGGCCAGCAAGGATTTGCTCCGGTTTTTTTACGGTGCTTTGATTTGCTTGCTGTTTTTTTAGTGGGTAGTTCAGTTCCCGCGTCTCTGTCTGCGCAAACGTTTTGACTCAGCCGCGTAGAATTTGGCGGGGAACTCCGGCACGGGCCGGGCAGTTCTAATAAAAGGTAGGTGGGGTTTTTTACACTGATAATTTATAGTTTAAATATTTGAATTCTGATTATTTATGAGAGATAGTACGCAAATAAAAATAGTTACATATGATTTTGATCGATATACACTATTTAAAAGTTAGTTACTATAAATAGTACAAACATAAACCAAAAAAGTTGAAACGAACCGAGCCAAAAGTGGACCGCGTACGACTAATTGAAAATCAATCACGCAGGCATACATATCATATAGCACTGTTTTTTTTTTTTTGAAGCTACGGTTGATAGCTCGGCCGATAACTTTCGGCGCACCTCCGGAAGCGAAGGCAGCTCACGCCCCAGAGCCCACCTCTTCACTTCGCCACGGCCGTCGCTGACAGCCCACGAGTAATGATAGATGGTTTACATCTTCTAAGAAGTAAATCAAATAATGCAAGAATTTATCATAAGAAAAGATAAAATACCCACCTTAATTCGGTGGACCCTAATTAAGACTAATCCAACAATGACGGATGGTTCACATCTCCTTGAAAAAAATCCTAGAAGTTCTAAAAAAGAAAAACTAATACTTATTTGCTGGACCCTAATTAAGACTAATCCATAACCATCAGATGTTATCTAGATAATATTCAAACTCGAAGATGAGAGAGTATTGAGCCTTACAATTCACTCCTTAAGATTTGCACTATATTAAATTTGAGTTGTAAGATATTGGTGGTGATCGGTTTGGCTGAAAAGCTCGTGGCTTATGGCTGAAAAAAGCACTGTAGCTGACAGAGGCTTATTTAGCATAATTAAATTTTAAAAAATATAAAAATATAAAAAATATGTGAGCCCATTACGTATAATACAAACGAATACGGGAAAAAAAGAACCGGCAAAAAGCTCAACAAAAAGCCAAAAGTTCAGAAAAAGATGAAATTGATGAATAGTGAAAAATAAGTCAGAAGTCAGAAGCTCAAGCCGAATTGATCGGGGCCATTATGTGATGATAGAGTTCACATGATAAAAAAATAGGACAATATATGTCTCATTAAGATATACTATCGGTCAACAACATTGTCTAGTGGTGTGTTTGATTCTCACCAACCACAAGTTAGATAGGTTATTTATATGAATTTTCTATTTTAATTGTTCGAGGTTTGAACCCGTAAACTTTGGGTTGTATGGCTTAAAATAACTACATCAGCCAATTGTTTCCACACTCTTAACAAAATGAAGTCATGAGATATCAGAAATCTATGGCCAAATGCCCCAAAGGAAGACTTCCCTCCGTCTCTTAGTTTGTCCTTAAAAAGTTGCTCGTAGTTGGTGGGTTCCTGCCCGACACTTTGATCACTGAACGCAACGAGGACGAGACAACTCGCATCTACATCACATCACGTATACATGATGATTGGCACAAAAAATTTTAGCACATATCATACTATTTGAATCCGTATTTATGAAAATATCAGTATATACGTGACAATAGCAAAAATATCCGTTTTGCCTTTCGGTCACCGGGTGGCAACGTCATAGAGCTGACATGTGGCACTTGAAGCCCTATGACACGTGTTTATTTACTTAGTTTATTACGCATGCGAACATATGGAGTGGATCGAAGGCCATTTGGCTGGTATGGAAATTGAGTGCTCGTGCTGATGTGACGAGGGAACATACCACCAAAAGAGAGGTTGTGTCGCGTCTGTCCCCTCGCGAGCAGTTTACTCCTGTCATTATCGGCGCTTCGTTAGCGCGCTGCGCTCTCGCTCCTGCTATAAATTGTGAGCTCTCTCGCAGTCTCTCTTTCGCATCCCTCTCGCAGTCGCTCTCATAGTCTTGCAATTGTTTGCAGTTGTTAGCAGCCGTATTAGCATGTACTTCCTGTGTAATACATATGTCTGTATATTTATGTAATTATTTATTTCATCATAATTCTTAATTTGTAGTATTATACTGCCATTATATGTATGTATGTGTTTATATGTGCTCCCATTATATATATGGTAGCGCTATTCTGTGCTTGTGCGCAGTTTTGCGCCATGGAAAGTTATCACCGTCTGTGAAAAAAGTTATCACCGGCTGTGAGGAAAGTTACCACCAGCTGTGTATTGTAAGTGTTCGGCGGTAACTTCACTTGCTACCGATGGTAACTTCATTTAGAAACGTCAGAAACTTCTCGACGCTGTGAAGGTTTAGTAATAACTTCATTCAGAACCGATGGTAACTTCATTCAAAAACGTTAGCAACTTCCCCGCGTATTTTACACCTGTGCGCTGGTTAGTAATTATGTGTGTGTGCGTGTGTGTGTATATACATATATATAATATATAAATATATATACATGTACATATACAAATATATACATGTGTGTATATATATGTGTATACATACACACACATATGCATATGTATATATATATGTACACATATATATACATATATACATGTATATATACATATACACATATTTATATATATGTGTGTGTATGTATGTATGTATGTACATACGTATGTATGCATGTGTGTGTATATGTACACATATATGTATATATACGCACATATATGTACATGCACATACATATGTATATATATGTACCTACATATATATACTTGTATATATACATTAATGTGTGTGTGTGTATATATATGCATGTATGCATGTTTGTTTTTATGTGTGTACGTATATGCGTGTGTGTATGTATATACATATATGTTTGTATTATTTATTTTATCGTAAATTTCAATTAGTAGTATTTTATTATCGTTATCAATCTTCGCACTAATATTTCGTCTTGGAAGGTTATCTTTATCGGAGCTTCTTGAAGAGTTCTACGATGAGAACCACCGGTGCCATTCATGGATCACAGGTGACGCGAATGACCCTCCGCCCTTCAAGCTACAGGGAGGGAGGGATCATTGGGAACTAGACGATCGATGTGTCCTAATCTTGTGGGCCATGGGTTTATTGCCCTTTACAAGGATGGTCTCCATCGGACACCAATTCACCCTCGACGGTAGCCCGTTCACGGCACTGCTGGACAGGTGGAGGTCCGAGATGCATATATTCCACTTTCGATGGGATGAGATGATGGTCACTCTGCAAGCATATCGTTTTTGATAGTCTCCCTCTCCGAGGTGACACACTTGTTCTAGCCCTTCCACCGGCGGACTAGAAGGACGGGTTGGCGTATCGGTTCAGCCTGCTATCCCACAGGGTTCTCATGGCATCTCCGGCACTTGGCTGAGCCATTTTAGTGTATGCCCACAGAATGCATTGGTTGAGGTCGTTAGGACGCACCTCGTTATGTACTTTATTCAGCCCTTTGGTTGGAGCATGTTTCCATCCACACATAACGATATTTTCCACCACGAGTTCATCCGCCTCGCTAAGTCTTTGGCTGACACGGAGGTTGGGGCAATGCCCCAGCACTGTCTTATGCGCTACATATTAGAGGTTGTATAACTCTTACTAGCGTGGCACCGGTGGTTCCCCTAGCCTGGCTATTTGCTACGTACTCATACAGTTATGGAGTTACGAGTACTTCCCTGTCGGGTGTCCAGCCATCCTGAGGCCAGTGCACCTATTTGGTGAATTCGCCGACCAGATAGACGAGCCCACTATGAGCTTCCAGTGGACTGGTGCTCGTCTGCGCTAGGCCAAGGACAGACCAGCGAAGTGCTACTTGTTGTGACACAATGAGTTTGAGTCGTTGCACGATAACAACATCATCTGGACTCTATGGACTCTAGAGTTCCTGCTGAGTGTAACACCGCACGGGTTATCCATGCAATGCCTCTAGGATGCAGATTTATGGACGACGACCTACCATCTGGTGTTTTTATATATAGTGGATGCTTACACGCCATAGCGCGTAATGTGATAATTCTATTTGTACCAGGTTGTGTCCCCTCCGAACGGTAGGTTCCTGACACGAACCGTACACCAGTGAGTCAAACTCCATCCGAGCAATGTTTACACTTCATATATTTTCTTCTGTAACATCGATGATTCTAGAAATACAGGAAATTGAGGGCAAGTGAGCATGGTACGGACTGACATCCAATGCAGTAGGAGTGGACAACAACATGGACGAACAGGGTGCTATTGGATGTCATAATGGAGCAGCGTCCACATGACGTTCAGATATACGACGGATACCTACACTGTTACATACCCCGGTTGCATGGCAAACTCACCGTTCCTCCACCAGATCGCCTGGAACAGGTCATGCACGACGATAGTCTACAACGCTAGATCATCACCATAATGCTTCGCAGCGTCATGATACCGTCAGACAGTTGCAAAGTCTGATAGTTTTATTTATGAAATTCATAATAGTGGTTACTGAACTTGTTTTGTATCACTTCAGTTGGAGCAGGCGCAGTGCATCGCAAGCGCATCTGAAACCGCCATGAGCAGCCCAGACACACCACCGGCCCTACAAAAAACTTTCAAGTACATCCTATCGTAAGCTAAAAATAATAATGGACAACCTGAGCTACAGCCGATCGACGGAGCACGCCATGCACGTCGGGCACCCAGTGGGGGTACCGTGCTCATCCGCCAAATCATCGTGGCCTAGCGAGTCCAGCTGACCATCGTAACCTACTGAGTCTGGCTAGCGTCATAGTACTAGCCATCAATCATCTACGAGCCAAGTCGACGAGGAGGTAACTTACGTACAAACATATGTTTTGTTTTCTTGTTATGCCTTACGTTGTACTAACATCATGGCGTTCTCCCGCCAAAGGTCCGTCATCGAGATTCATCACTTTTACCCTCCGCACACCCTACACAAACTACCGCTCCACGTCGGTCATCTTCGCTGCACATCCGGGAAGTATGAGATTTGCATTCTATATTTGGAATATTTATTGTGACTAATATCGTTCCATCTTACAGCCTTCAATTCAACGTGGGGGTAACGGTCAGTCCACCGACGATGATACGAGCCTCTCGACTGCTTCCAGGGAGCGGTACACAGCGCCAGGATTTGCAGCATATGCAGGATAGAGCTCATCGTTCACACCATACACTGGGTTTGGAGACTTCGGTGGGCAAAGCTTCTTCGGCATCGCTGGCACACCGTAGGTGAAGGCCAGGGCTCCTCCGCACATCTGGGATTTCTAGAGTCCCTCGTTCATGACTTCATCTTTGGCGGCCCCAATTTGGCATGTCTTAGCAGGAGCACATCGATGCTTACCACCAGACACTGTCTGCTGTACCTCAGTCTACTAGGCCACCGTCAAGCACTCAACAAACGGAATGGTCTCCATACCTCCTCCGATTCGACACACACGCTCCGGACCGGCTATCGTACCCCACGAGATATGCTCAACGGAAGACAAGACCACGAACGCGGAGGCAGATGTGGGGAGGAGATAGTACTAGCTCAGATGAGTGAGCCATATTGTATCATTTGAAAAGAGAAGACGAGCGGTGGAAAATGTGAGGGAGAGATGCATATACGAGACGAGAGTGAGGAGTAGGGTGCGTGATACGTCCATGACTCTGCCTTATTTATAGAGTGAGACGAGAGCGAGAAAAGTGAAGTAGCGCTTTAAAAAAATTAGATGTTTATATTAACTTTTAGTTTATCTAAATAGAAACCAAAAAGAAAAAGAAAAGTCAATACAAACTGCTTCTAGACTTTGGGCAATTATAGACTTTGCGCAGTTATAGTTGGGCCTGACAGGGAGAAAGACTCGGTTTAAGGCGCGAACTTGGTACCAGTCCTACGAAGAGTAATGAGGCCGAAACAAGGCCCCAAACTGAATTCCGGAGCTCGGCCCAATTGGAACAGAATAGTTAAACACACTCTCTTTAAGAGAGACGGATTCTGAATGTGTCTGCCACTAGGTAAATTCTGAACAAAATACAAAACAAAGTGAACAAATGCAGATCCTGATAATATGAACATAGTGTATGAAAATAATTAGATGATGGAAGCACGCTAGTTCGTTAAATCGCAACTATCATTAGTTCCATGCCTATCCAAACAAGGCGACCCGACCCTATCATTTACTTTCACTATGTATGTGGAAATCCGGGGCCAAGGGAAAAGATGCAAGAAACAACGAGTTTGGGGTAAAACTGATGGATGATTGCTTTTATTCTGTCCTTGATATCCCAAATCTTGGTATAGTCAGTGTGAACAGATGAGAACCATGCAAATAGTCAAGCGCACTTCCATGCACGAGGTACGAAGATATCACACATGAGATCGCATATATATAAAATGATGATCGGCAATCAAGTATATACACTTCTTGAGTTAAAAAAAAAGTACATATATATGCTTCTCTTTTATTTTTTTTTGAGGGATACATCTGTGTTAATTATATGCCTCTTGGCACGTCCTTAAAAAACTAAAATGTATACTTCTCTGCACAGCCTCAATTTTTTTTCTCTTAAAAAAGTATACAGAAGTAGGATTGATTAATTATTGAGAGAGGTTCAGCATGCATGCACATAACGGCGTTTAATTTAGTTTGCTGGTGTGACAGTATACCTAAACCTTACTTAAAAACGGACACGAGGTTTGCCTTCTATTAATTTACAGAAGGAGTTAAAAGAAGTGACATAAAGAAGAGTAGGGGGGGGGGGGGGGCTTAAGGGTGGAAAGGACATCGGTCGCTAAGGGCCTAAGGGGTGACCACCACATCGAAGAAGTTAGATTATTGCAGAGGAGATTGAGAAGCTCATGAACTTAGAAGCTCTTGCAAACACCCAGGCTGCAAGTATACCTAAATCTTAACCGGGCATCCATAGTGTATATAACCCAAGAGGCCTTAAGATGGGTCTTATCTAAACCTTAAGGCCAACTCCATAGTGTATATAACTCAAGGGACCTTAAAACGGTCCCACTCGGCAGATAAAGAAAAATTGTATTTTAATACTTATGGCCAGGTCTTTAGCTTGAGGACCAGCCTTAAGCCTTTTTTGCTTATAGCCTGCTTAAGGTCACCCTTGTAACGTATAAGGTTGATCTTAAAGTAACTTAAAACCCTCTATTTTCATACACTACATATGCCCTAAGTAATGAACGTTGGCCGCCATGATCATAAGATTCGTCAGAACTGCCAAACTTGACACTTGTCTGCATATTTTCGTCAGTCTCGTATATAATACGCTTCGTCAGGCAAGTACGTGCAAACCAACTTGACGAGGACGTGTTGATATTTTTGTACATGGGATTAATACAATGTATATGTCAGCATCGATCGAGCACGAAAAACAGTATGTACGTACACAAGGCGTTTCACCGATCACATGGGGACTGATAGTGAAGGGGCGGCCAAGGGAACGATTAATGCAGCGATCAATTCGACTTCGGCTTCTGGCTTATTTTTCACTATTTATAAGTTTCGTCTTTTTCTGAACTTTTGGCTTTTTGTTGAGTTTTTTTATCGGTTCTTTTTTTCCGTGTTTGTTTGTATTATACGTAATGGGCTAACATATTTTTTATATTTTTAAATTTTTTAAATTTAATTATGCTAAATAAGCCTCTGTCAGCTACAGTGCTTTTTTCAGCCAGCTACAGTGTTTTCAGCCATAAGTCATGAGCTTTTCAGCCGAACCGATCACCACCTAAGCTTAACAAATTTGTTAACTCCCCTAGCAGCCCATGCATGACCAAACAGACCCCATCTAGAGGTTTTGATCTAAGATAGTTTTTTAGTATTTTAGTCAACTTACAAAAATACCATTTTGACTCGATCTTCATTTTCCCTTGTAAGCAATCACCATACTTACCACATGTATGTATACCACTGGCTTGCCACGTGTCGGTAAGTTTTTCCTGTTCCGAGTCCATCAGTCCACACCTCACTTGGACCGACCAAGCTACATAGTACAACTCGTCGCTCGAACTTTCCTTCAACATTTTTTTTGCCTTTCTTTACCATTCTTAAGCTCATCTATCTTAGTCGGTATTCTTGATCGTTCTAGATTTCAGGTCCACCATGAGCATATAACCCCGATCCTTATTGTTGACCATGGTTGACTCTAAGTGTCCCTGCACAACCAAAGGCTAAGAAATCTTTTTGGGCATAAGTTCTTCACAATTTAACCCATATTTGCTAAAACATACTTCATGGAACACATATGCATTGACCTATGTCATACCAAATCACCCCATGACCAAATTTACTAAAATACCTCATTTCAGCCAAAAGAAATACCTCTAGCCGGCTAGGCCGCTCCCCAGCCAGTCTGACCACTGACACCACCTGGTCAGACCACTGGTGGCGGTTGGTCTGACCGCCACCTCTGGCCGTTCAGACCGGTTGGTCTGCAAACTGACTAGAAAAAAGTCAAATTGTAAATTTACAAAATCTAAATTCACACTCCTCTTAAATGGCAATAATTCATCACAACGAAACCTTGACCTTCTCGTATGGTCTTCAGCAACCATAGGATCAAATTCTGAATTCTGTATTCTATCATGTGTTTTGCAAGTTGCAACCATCTGTTTTCCACATATAGTCATTTTCTATGCATGTGTTTTTAAATTAAAAAAATACAATCACACGAGTATTGCCAGACTATTTAACCGCTTTAAGAATGATGACATCCGCAGATCACCCTACTAGTTTCTAAAATGAGTAAATTATATGGAACTGCTCATATTTTGATCAAACTATCACGGAACTATACTTTTAAGAATAGATTTTATAAAAAATACACATTCCTTGACATACCTACTGTAAAACTACACTTTTAGCAAATTCATGTTCTAGTTAAGAAACTCTGACCAACCGTGCCATGCCATCAAGACGACAAGGAATTACCTGGCTCATGTAGTGGCTCCCCCTTAGACCTTAGTCACCGCAATAGGCAAAAAATACCATGCGTACCATGTGTCAGACACAATGGCGGAGCCACGGTGCACGGAGGTAAAGCTATACCCTTAAATTTTTTGTACAAAAATCCGATAAATATCATTTTAATATATAAAAGATACACTACATACTAACATATTCCTTCAAGTCTTCAGCCCGCAGCCCATTAGACTCAACAAGTCAAGTCTAACAACACAATAGCCACAACACAGCTCCCAGCTCCATCCTCAAGAGAGAGTCAATCCCCAACTAGCCACCCAAATTCCTCAATCCCCGTCTTCAGGCTTCTACCCTAACTAGCAGCCACCAAGCGCCGGCCAACCTGCCACCCACGCATAGCGACCGCGGCCGCCGACCACCCTCATCTTCTCCCCGCCCGTGGCCGCCTCGCCCAGTTGCCCTCGCACCCTCCTAGCCGCTTGCCACCACACTGCGTCGCTGCCAAACCAACGAACCCGGCAACCCCAATTGGCCAGTCCCGTATCGTGCTGCTGTGCACCATGCCACCATGGCTGTGCCCTTGGCCCCCCCATGCGGCAATGTCCAGTGGCGACCGAGCACAAGCACATCAGCTGCCAGCTGAAGTGCCAAACTAACAAAAGTTCTTCTGAAAATACCTATTTGTTTTACTTATTATTCTACTTTGTAAGTTCTGAAAAATACCAATTTGAGTACATCACTTATTCTACTTATTATTCAATCTAGTTAGTCACCACTAAGAATTTCTATCGGTAAATGTAGATTTGTAGAGCACTAAAATATGAAGAAGAATAAAGATATAGTCTCTTTATAGAGTGCTCATTCTGCTTAAGTTAAAATGCACTATATTGTTTAAACTTGTGTTATAATAGATATGTCTTAAGTTTGTACCTTTATCGGTAAAATTCTGGCTATGTCCCTGATGAGTTAGTTGATTTGGACTGGTATTGTAAAAAAAGTAATTTTGCAATAGATCTGTCAAAGAATACTGTTTTTGTGGTAGTCTGGTTAAAGTGTACGATTACTCCATAAAATTTACTCTTTAAAAACTGAAATTTCTAGAAGAATAGACCCCACAGAAACATGTACGTTGCTGTGTATAGAGTTCTGTCTCCGTCACTAAGCAGCCAACGTCGTGGTCGAGAAACGAGCTGTGGACCGGAGCGGAGGTAGGTAAGTGCATAGGTACAGTCGCACCCTCTTTTTTTTTAAAAAAAAGTACATAGTAGGTATAGGATGTATATGTATACATACATGGCCACATACGTCATATTTGCATCCTAATTAGCATTTCAGGCTATAATTTGTAACTTGAGTTATGCGACCTTTTTATTAGTCTGTACCTTGAATCATTTTATTAGACAAATTTTTTTTTAACCCCGCACCTCCATCCCAAAACTCCTCGCTCCGCTGCGGTGGCGGATGTAGGAGAGATGGTGGAGAGGCGAGGCGGCGGAACGGAAGTGCCTCACGAACGGCAAAGGAGCCATGGAACCTCGGATATGTGTCCACTGGACAGGGGAGGCAGCAACAGGGTGGAAGGAGGCAAGTGCGCAGAGGGGGAGAAGTGTCTGCTACAAGATGGAGACATGCGCAGTTGTGTTGAGGTATACGAAATATTGTCAGCAATGAGGTAGCTTGTGTGTATTCAGCACAAAAATGTGGGTTAGCTTGTCTAGTTTTGGCGTACATCACACGAGAAACTGTGGGTTTTCCCATCAGATCAGAGTGTGATTAGAGCGCAATAATGCATGCATCTGTAGCTTTTGTAGTATTGATTGATTTGAGTGGAAAGCAATAATGGGGACGATCCATTTCGGCCGAGTCCGCACCGCGGACGCACCTCTCCTCCCATCTCCCCACCACCACAAGTCCCAGCACACAAGAAAACGGAGACGAGCCCAAAACTTCACACCAGTCCGGCCTGTCTATCTATATATAAACTCCGCATCGCACTCGTTGGTCGCCAGCCAGCGCCGAGCGGCGATCGATCGCGAGCGGCACCACCACCACACGCCACGAAAGGCAAGCTCCCCTCGGGCGGCCAACATGTCTTCGGCACCGCTGCTCGGCGCCTGCGAGCACGACGGCAAGGGCGCCGGGGCTGCTGGGGGAGAGGGGCGGCCGCGGTGGCTGGACCGCGTGGTGGACACGGAGGAGGCGTGGGCGCAGCTGCAGTTCGCGGTGCCCATGATCCTGACCAACATGTCCTACTACGGCATCCCGCTGGTGTCCGTGATGTTCTCCGGCCACCTCGGCGACGTCCACCTCGCCGGCGCCACGCTCGGCAACTCCTGGGCCACCGTCACCGGCTACGCCTTCGCCGTACGTGCTATACGCTCTTTTGCTACACCAATCCATTAAACCCCGCTTGCATTCACGATGCATATCATCGCAACGTACACGCCGGCCGGCCGCATCCCGCATGCATGTCTAGCTATGCCTGCTTGCACACACAATTAGTACGCGTAATAATGGTGATAATAGCGCGTCCGTTCCCATGATTTAGCAGTTTTTTTTCCTTAATCATGATATTTGTTTGATGTTTGTGGCGTTGTCGTCATTACTCGGCAGCAGGAGTAGCAATAAATGACACAGAAAATGGGCAGGGTGACGCCAATCAGATGGTCATATTCAACGCTCGTGCTAGGGTGCACTGTTTACATTTATTGTAGCGATGGGTCTTGCACGTCACTAGAATAATTTCTTATCCCATTCATTTGAGTGCGAGCTTTTGTTTTTTGATTTAATCATAAACTAGTTTATTTAGGTCTAACTGAGGGGCACCTTAATGCTAAAATACCGGAGAGGTGCAGAAGTAGGTCGTACCGCGTACATATACGAATGCTGGAGCTAGCGTTCGCTTCCTCCAAAACTAAATTAAAGAAGAAAGTAGAAATGGATGGTAGATACACGAAACACACGATGGATTCCGCGCATCACATCTATCAAGCTAGACCCTGTGATCCAGTTCTCCACACACCACAAACACAGAGCTAGCGACGTCAAGTCGCTTCCTTCTCCTGGCCATTAGCTAGCGCACGTCTGGCTAACCTCTACCCGTGTACACATGAAATTTCTTGCCTACTACCGGTACATCTGTACATGCTGCCAATCATGACAAAACGATCGTTGTTAACCAGACGTGGATCGCGACGACTTAGGTTGCTTGTCTCGGTAGGTAGCTAGAGGACGAGCGGGTAGGACCGCGGCTCGGTGCCGTCGGAAAACTGCGGCTGCTAATTAACGCGAATGGATTTCACGTCTCCAACCAAGAAAGCATGGTTGGGAGGAGTCCGGAAGCCTTCCTCCTCTTCCTCGAGTGGCCCTCTTCATTGGTTCTTTAGCACCTCCTGTTTTTTAGCTGTTATCTCTTGGTTTGAAACTGCATTGTAGTAATTATTAATTTTTTCCTGAGTTATTTAATTTAAAAAATAATAAAAAACACTATTATATATCTTCTTCCCGGCCGGCCGTCCATTTCCAGAAGCCCCCGGCCCTCTCGCGACCGCAGCCACGAGTTGTTCGCGCGTGCGTGTGGCAGGAAAACGGGGAGCAGCTTGGCACGCACGTACGCGTCTGACTGCACGGACTTGGTCGTCACGCCACCGCGCTGGCAGCCAAGTCGTGCGCTGATGGCTGACCGATCAAATGCCAGGAAGTCGTCGGTCTCCACTGAAATCCCTGGAGATGCGGTAAAAAAGTCCCCGGCCGGGGGTCAGAAGCTCTGAATTCCTGTGCGCCGAACATGGAGTTCACAGGCTTTGAAAACGTTTGGTGCTTGAATTAGTCGCGATACAACTACTAATTCCCGAGTCGGTCGTGTAGGTAATAATATGCATAATCCTTTTTTATTACGAGAGTTGCACTACTAGTAGTACTACTGTAGTAATAGGCAACTTGTATCCAATAAAAAAAGCACAACTTACTCCAGTTTAGAAATATATGATGTTTTAGAAAGCGTGCAACCAAATTATTTTTAACTTTAACTATTAATATGTAAAAAAGTTATTTTGATTGATTATATGAAAATAATATCATTATGTTAGTCTTGAAAAATATTACAATACTATAATAATTTTATATTTTTTGAATATATTTATATAAAATATAATTGTCAGCGTTGCATATTAAAAATCCATGATCAATGACCATAAATGACGGTACGTAATCCGAGAGGAACACGTACGTACTAGCTAGAGAGTTAGGTGGTGATCGGTTCGGCTGAAAAGCTCATGGCTGAAAAAAGCACTGTAGTTGACAGAGGCTTATTTAGCATAATTAAAATTTAAAAAAAATTTAAAAATATAAAAAATATGTTAGCCCATTACATATAATACAAACAAATACGGGAAAAAAAGAACAGCTCAACAAAAAGTCAAAAGTTCAGAAAAAGACGAAACTTATGAATAGTGAAAAATAAGCCAAAAGTCAGAAGCCGAAGCCGAGTTGATCAGAGCCTTAGACGCATGTTAAATCTTCAGAGACACGACTCGATCGGCACATTCGAGCAGTACGATTCTTTTTAAAAAAACAAAAGAAAAGAGCTCAGCAGCTTGGCCAACAGTTAAGCAGGAGAAGAGGAGCAGCACGATCTCAATTCTCGTTGGATCTTGACCAGCAGATGGTAGTGCCCCTCCAACATTTGTGCGTGCGTGGACCGTTGGATGGCACACAGTCGTTCAAGATCATCCCGGTAGAAAAATGAGGTATAGTTTTTTTTTTTGACCTTTTTGTTTTCCCAAACTGCTGAGCCTGCAACGAGTGGAGAGTTTGCTGCTGCGGCAGGACGGACGGGACATGGAGCATAGAATTTTGGACACTGTTGGACCCCTGTACACCTAAAATTCCCGTTTTAGCCCCCAAGCGAAAATAATTCCAGTTTTGGACCCCTTTTGAGCGTGGGATCGCCGGAAGCTGACACGTACCCCGGTCGTGCGGACTGGTACCGCACGACCGCACTGTTCATCGGGTCGTGCGGTACCAGTCCGCACGACCCAGCCGGCCACGGCGCGCTCCGCTCGTTTCGTCGCCCGACCGCACGATCCGCTGCCCCGCCGCGCGACTCAACGCCCGACCGCACGACGCGCGTACCGAGCGCGCGACTCGGCTGCTGACCGCGCAGTCGGCAGAGAGAACGCGCCGGAACGGTAGTGACTTTTCTGGAGCTCGTTCATTTGCCCGTGTAGAATTACTGAGACGACGAAAATAACACGCAAATGAGGAAATTTGTATACTTATTACGGATATGAGTTGTCAGCATCTAATGATATGCCTATTTGATGAGCAAATATTCAACTAACATTCCATGATTAGCCAGCTCATGAACAGAAGATATGTATATACGTGCATCAAATAAAGATCGTGTTCTCTCTGCCGACTGCGCGGTCAGCAGCCGAGTCGCGCGCTCGGTACGCGCGTCGTGCGGTCGGGCGTTGAGTCGCGCGGCGGGGCAGCGGATCGTGCGGTCGGGCGACCAAACGAGCGGAGCGCGCCGTGGCCAGCTGGGTCGTGCGGACTGGTACCGCACGACCCGATGAACAGTGCGGTCGTGCGGTACCAGTCCGCACGACCGGGGTACGTGTCAGCTTCTGGCGATCCCGCGCTCAAAAGGGGTCTAAAACCGGAATTATTTTCATTCGGGGGCTAAAACGGGAATTTTGTATGCACAAGGGTTCAACAGTGTCCAAAATTCGAGCATGAGTGTACGAGAGAGTCAGTCTTTCTTATGCCATGCCGTGCTTTGTTGAACGGAGAGTCGCAAAGGCGATGCCTTGTCACTTTTATGATGTTCTGAAACCGATAGTGCACTTTTCAGATTGCTTGGTCGTGCTTGTGTTGATCGCTTCGCGCGGTGTTCGTTTACATAGTCATGGAAAGCTGAAGAAACTTCACATGGAAATTCTGATATGGATATATGATTTCGAATCGAACTGTTTTGTGACCAATTCAGCACGTTTGCTGGGGACATATACATGCCTGTAACACGAGCCGTTAGTTTGGTTTAATATCCAGCTTTACGTAAAAACTGATTATAATTTACTGTAAGCGGGACCAAACTGGCAAAATTGGGTTAACGATTCTCTTGTTTGTATAGTAGGTAGGTAAATCATGCCCGTTATGACTGATCATTACTGCTTAGCATCGGATATGCATGTGCACTGTTACTACTTAGCATCAGATATGTATGCGCAGCTTTTGGAGCCAATGCCCATTAGTAATGTTATTCCAGTTCCATAGTCTGTCTTTTTTAAAAAATATATATATATAATTCCATAGTCTGTCGTAGCCAAGAGTTAGCCTAGTTCGTAATTATATTTGTACTTTTGTGACGCGAATGATGTTGCATCTGATCCTCACGTAGCTAGCTAGTTAGTACTAGTTACATGCAACGCAATGATAATAAGCTTGCAAAACCGATGGTTTCAGACCGGCCTGAGCGGCGCCCTGGAGACGCTGTGCGGGCAGGCGTACGGCGCCCGGCTGTACCGCATGCTGGGCCTGTACCTGCAGTCGTCGCTGATCACGTCGGCGGCGGTGTCTGTGCTCATCTCCGTCCTGTGGTGCTTCACGGAGCCTCTGCTGCTGTGGCTGCGTCAGGACCCCGAGGTGTCCCGCGCGGCCGCGGCGTTCGTCCGGTTCCAGGTCCCGGGCCTGTTCGCCTTCTCCTTCCTGCAGTGCCTGCTGCGGTACCTGCAGACGCAGTCCGTCGTCGTGCCGCTCGTCGTCTGCTCCATGGTGCCGTTCTTGCTCCACGTCGCGCTGACGCACCTGTTGGTGAACGTGCTCGGCCTGGGCCTCGCCGGCGCGTCCGTCGCCATCTCCACCACGTTCTGGGTCTCCTGCCTGATGCTGCTGGTGTACGTGCTGCGGTCCGAGGTGTTCAGCGAGACGTGGAAGGGCTTCTCCGCCGACGCGTTCAAGTACGTGCTGCCGACGCTCAAGCTCGCCACGCCGTCCGCCGTCATGGTCTGGTCAGTACGTACATACATATATGCATTGCATGCGCGCCGTTTTTTCTTGATGTGCGCATGCACCGTCACGGACGTTGTTTCTTTCCCCCGTTTGGTATGGCTGGATGTGACGTGACGTTTTTTACCGCATGCAGCTTGGAGTTATGGGCGTTTGAACTCCTGGTGCTGATCGCCGGCCTGCTCCCGAATTCCACGGTGAGCACGTCGTTGATCGCCATGTGGTATGTCACTCTAACGAGCTTAGCTTCAGTGTTCCATCATATGTATGTGCCATGAAACCAAGTACTGACCCGACTCGAACGAAATGCAGCTCGAGCACGGAGGCCATTGCCTACATGATCACTTACGGGTTCAGTGCCGCTGTGAGGTACTGCCCAGTTTCAGAGTTCAGACAAGCCAATTAAGTTCTTCTCCTGCTTCTTGTGTTCTTGGTGGTTAAACTGCATTGCGTTTGCTGTTTCACCTTGCAGCACCCGAGTGTCGAACGAGATCGGGGCCGGGAACGTGGACAGGGCGAAGAACGCGGTGACGGTGACGATGAAACTGTCGGTGTTTCTTGCCGTCTCCTTCATCCTGCTGCTGGGCTTCGGCCACGACCTGTGGGCGAGCCTCTTCAGCGGGAGCGCTGTGATTGTGGCGGAGTTCGCCGCCATCACGCCGCTCATGATGATCTCCATCGTTCTCGACTCCGCACAGGGTGTCCTATCAGGTGAGATCAGCTAGCTAGATCATTATTTCTCTGTTACATACTTACATTTCACAGATAGAAATTAGAAATTACAATGGAAACGCGTTGTTTGTGGCATGGCAGGCGTGTCGAGGGGCTGCGGGTGGCAGCATCTGGCGGCGATGACAAACCTGGTGGCGTTCTACTTCATCGGCATGCCGCTGGCCATCCTCTTCGCCTTCAAGCTCAAGTTCTACACCAAGGTAAGTAACGATCAATCAACGATGTGTTCATAACTTCATAAGCCAATGCGGCAAGCATGCAACTCGTGTCAGAACAACACAAGTTTCTGAAAGAAGCTGGAGTACGCTGGACACAGTGCTAACTGAACCGAACATTTCCTTGCAACTTTTTTTTGCAGGGTTTGTGGTCGGGTCTGATCTGCGGGTTGGCAAGCCAGGCCAGCGCGCTGCTGGTGATCACCATCCGCACGAAATGGTCCAAGATCGTGGATGCGATGCAGGTGGAGAAGGCCAACTACGTTGCTTAATTAGTCAGTTAAAAATGCAATTCATGATCAGACGGCACAATGTCAGATATGTATGTACACAGGATGAACATATCTGTAGCAACATCCGCGGCACGCTTCTATGCACAACACCAGTCCTTGCGCAGTGCACCTGTACTGTACGAGTATTTTTGGAGATGACCAGTGTGAACTGTGAACTGATTGAACTACTGTTAAGCCTTGACACAGTAGGTTTTACTGTATCTTTGGATGGATTTCACCCTGAGAGAGATCAAGCCTGCTATGCCAATTAAGGGATAAGCTAGAGGAATGCAGAGCGAGTGGGCGTTTCTTGGTGAAAGAACTGCAAAACTGAATTTTCTGTATCTTTCGTTTGTTTTTGTTACGAACCAGCAGGGGATTGGGCAATCAGAAGCAGGGGTTGGGAAATCGGAATCAAAAGCAAGGCGGGGGTAGGAAGAACTTGGGGAGGAAATAGATGGATCAGGTAGAAGATAGTTTCTGTATTTTCTTCAGCCGAACAGAACACCTTTGGTTTAATCCCATCTTTGCCCCACACGGCAACACCCACACCCGTACTTACAGTAGGTAAAAATGGATCAGATCGTTTTCGATCGATCCGGATAATTTTCCAATAGGGATTCTGTTGGTTCAGATATTTGTCGGATACTATCAGGTTAGAAACGAATACGGATTCGATAGCTTACTATCCAAATACGGATCCAGATTATTTGGATATCCACAGCCTATACCCTCTATTTCAGCCCAACTCATTTATATGATACTTGCGTAGCCCATCAAACATTAATATATACGTCAATACGTGGGGTTAGAGAAAGAACCTTAGCCTATATGAAGAATTCATGAATGTTCTTCATGAATGTTAGATCAAATAAACTAGTTATAATTTTGTTATTTTGTGCGTACAATTTAAAGGATTTCTATGTTCCAAGAAATATTCGTGACCGTATTCGATTTGATTCATATTCACTCTGTATTTGTATTTGACATTATTCATATTTATATTCGTATATGGGATATCCGTATTCGTATCTGGAGGAAAAATATAAAAACAAATATAACAAAAACATTAACCAATCCATTTTCAACACTACTTACAGAGCCAATTGGGCTTGGTTGTACTTCTGGTTGGGACTTTTGCCTCGCTAGCTCCTCCTAGTTTGGCCCACGTTTTCCCCTTGAGCGACTGCGGCTTCCCGCCTTCCTCTTCTGGAAGTGAGTATTATCTCTCCGTAATATGTACTGTAAACAGTCAAAATTAAAAAATTTCAGCCAAAAGCCATAAACCGCAGCCGAAAAGAACAGGCCTCAGGCACTTGCAGTTGAGCTTGTTCCTCGGTAAGAGTCGGCAATCCTTGTTGCACTGCTTCGGTTGGTGGCAAAGCTTGGTGCAGCTGGGAAACATGAATGACTGGGTGGATAAGATCATGTTTATATTGGATTTTGTTTATAGTTTTTACTTAAAGAAGTCAAAAGTCAGTATAAACACGTAACTTCTCGAAGCGGCTTCTCGCTCTCGTCTCACTCTCATCTTGCTCCGAGGATAAGTCAGAGGATTACGAACGTATCACGTGGTTTTTACTTAGAGAAATCAAAAGCCAGTATAAACATGCAACTTCTCGAAATGACTTCTCGCTCCTGTCTCACTCTCATCATCTTGTTTCGAGAATAAGTCAGAGAGTTACGAACGCATCACGTACCCTATTCTTTTTGTTTCGCTCGCACACGCATTGCTCCTTCACTTTTTTGCATCATTCTCGCTCTCCTTTTAAAAACTACTTTTATAAGATGTTACTATTCATTTTCAGCAAAAACTACGAATAAAAGTTAATATGAATACACCTAAAGCTGCGTGGTGGCAACCGCAGCTTGTAAGCTTATGCTCTAACCCGCTGCTCAACCAGAAAGGGACCATAATAACAGAAGGCTAGTTATGGGTAGCTCGATCCGCCACAGAAGATCGAACGTATGGCTGGATCTTGAGGAACACTCAATCTCCAACAGAAAAGTCTCTCTCCGTGCGCTTCTGATCCGCCTGAAATTTCATTCGTTGTCGAGCCTGATCGAGGTGCCTTATTTGGGGAGCTTTTAATGTGAACTGCAGAGGCTTCAGGGTGATGAATAAGCCTAAAATAAAATACTCAACCAAGAAGGAAAAACAAATGTGGAAGCATTAGCTCGGAATTTCGGAACCTTCTAGACAATTCTAACATGTGTACTACTTTATTTCGTGCATAGAGGCTGGCTCGTAGAAATCAGTCGATATAAAGTGAGTGCCAGCCTATCAGTACCAGGAAATGTCATGCTTAAACAAACTATTTAGCTGATTCCTCATAATTGTAGCTGAGCACTCACCAACAATAATTCAAATGGCGACGTCCATAGATTAATTAAGTGCCTATCCTTGTCCCGTTGTGTTTGCTTCGGCGTTCATCAGGGAGCATAACTCATGGCCTGTTGTTGGTGACTAGCCGTTGATTGAAAGAAGACAAGTAGAATCGTTCGCAACCAACTTTCATTTCTCTTGTAAGTGGTCAATAAAATCCAATTAATTGACTGTAAATCAGCCACACCCTCACAGAGATCGCGGACGGGCCATCACAAAACATTATAGAACGGTTGGGCATGATCTCAAAACTTCTAGGGTGGCAAGGGACATCTAATACGATGTTCTTTGTCTAACTACTTGTCTCTTAATACATGAAAGCTTTGAAGTTAAAAAAAAGACATGAAAGCTTTATGAAGTCTATGCTTTCTATACATGCATACGTACGTACGTACAGCAACTGAGATCGAGAGTACATACACTTAAGACAATCAACTTAAAGGGCTGGGACACAATACATATGAAATATCAGATACGACAATGAAAGAGGATGTATGTACGTACAGACCATGCTGAGGCGTAGCTCATACACACACATGTTAAATCAAGCCTCAACAGTTCAGCCTAATAGCAAGTAAGCGAGGCACGTTGAAGCCACAAATATACCTAGCTAATATCTACTAATATAACATGGGAGTTTGTCCGTTCATCTCCCTTCTGCTCCCATCCCACACGTGTAGCGTGTAGCCCCCAGCTCCTGTTCACCTCCCTCCTCATGCGCAGTCCCCATCATTTTTGGCTTACGAGTGGGTCTCCTTATTCCTGGTCCGTGTGTCATTGTGTGTGTGTATTGTACGTTCCCGTCCAACAATTTCTACATCTCTCTCCCTCCCCTGATCTCTCTTCTCTCCCCCTCTCCCTCTCCCTCTCTCGATCTCTCTCTCCCTCCCCTGGTGGGTGGCTACTGCCAGTGAGCAAGCGAATGATTACGACGCATGGGTCTCGCGTGCCATGTTGGGCCGCGCCTGCGGCGCCTCTGTCGCTACACGAGGACTCTCCGCTCCACTATAGGCCCCCCTCTCCTACCACCTCACCGGTGGTCATCCGTCCCTTTCCCCACACCGCCATGCAAGTCCGGTGCTGGTCGACCTCCTAGCTCCGCTTTTAGCCCACCTACATCCATCCGAGTCCAGCTCGTCGGATCTAGGTTCCCCACGGTCTCCGGCACCCAAGTAATCTTCCAGAACTGCAGCTCTGCCACCTCACCTATAGCGCTACCCCCTCCCCCAGGTCTGGTGCCGGTTAGACTCTCCGCTCCTCTCTCGGCCACCCTCCCCTGCCACCTCACCGGCAGCCATCCATTCCCTTCACCACACCGCCGCCCAGGTCTGGTGTTGGTCAACCTCCTCGCTCCGCTCTCGGTCCCCCTACATCCATCCATCCCTTTCCACACAAATGCCGCGGAGTCAAACATGCACGACAGTTGGAAGAAATGAGGAAACATGCGCAACAGGCGGTTGCCTAAGGAGAGACTACAAAAACACCAGCTTCTCTTCCACTTCTTCTTCAAACACTTCAACTCCTCCACAAAAATATACGAGGTAAATACTTCGGACTCCTCTCTCTTTCCATTTTTTCATAAACATTCTTCTGATACAACTTAGATTTCTTGGCAATGCGTTTTGTCAGCGACACAGAGGTGAGTGGAGGGGGTGGGGATGACGCGGTGGGAAACGGGGGTGGGGGCAGACACCACCGTTCTCATTGCTCTTGCTCATCGTCTTCGTGTGGCAGCATCTCCAAGGTTTGGGTGTGTTGATGTTTGTGATGATTCTGTTTAAGTACAATAACTTTGTTCCAGTATACCTGAACTTGCCTTGCCTATGTTTGCAAATTATGATTGCTGCATGTTGTGTTTGCATTTATGTGAATGTAAAATTTAGTTGTGAGTAAAATTGGTTAGATTGCTAAACACAATGGATGATTTTTAGAGCTAATTTAGTTCGTATGTATTAATATTTGTGATTAGGCCTTATTACAAAATGTTAAAAAAAGATTGCATTGTTTAGAGTACAATAACTTAGTTCAGATTTGTTGTTATGGTAATATTTGCGATTAGGATGTGATATACTTTCCGAGGTTGTGGGGCATTATGTACTTTATTTTTTGATCATTCAGTAGTATGGCTAAGATTAAAAATGGCCATTGAACTTAAATTGATCTTAGTGCTTTGGACCTGTCAGATGAGTGATTCCTTCCTATTTGGTAGCCTACAATGCTAAATTGCTTTGGCTTTTGAAATAGGATTATATTGTGCAAGTGTTACTAAAGTAACTACTGTTTTGAGCTTAATAGATGAGTAGGTGGGCTACACATGGTCAAGGGTACAGTAAATCCATCATAGATGTCAATCAAATTTTGTTGAGCCACCA
This sequence comes from Dendrocalamus latiflorus, assembly GCA_017311315.1. NCBI lineage: Eukaryota > Viridiplantae > Streptophyta > Magnoliopsida > Poales > Poaceae > Dendrocalamus > Dendrocalamus latiflorus. The sequence continues at coordinate 20,205,950 of CM029671.1, read as the reverse complement.
AGAAAACATTGTAGCACGTGTTTTCACTCAACTTTATGGTGCAAGACTGCTATAGAATCAGTTACCAATAAATAGCGTCAATTTCATTCATCACCGATTGGTAGAAAATGACACATGCTTCTTGATGAACCTTGTTTGTATAGATTTTTGTAATGCCTACTGTTAAGAGAACGTCACCTGTGTTGGTCTGGAAGCTCCAAGTTACTGGTCTGAAGTTCTAAACTGAAGAATTGACATCATAGATGACCATTTTTGGTCTTTACTCATCCCACTATCTACATATATGTGTATTACAGAACATTTACCATCTCCCAAATCAAAGCAAACCAATGGCTTGAGCTCTTTTTAGGTTGTTTGGTTGTGACATTTATTCATGTTCTACCATTATGTCCGGAAGTTGCTTTTCATGAAGTGTTCAGTGGATTTTATCAATTTCATTATATTTCTCATATGGGCTCACTATATTTTTCTCAAATTTTGACATAAACCAAAGTAGTTTTGTTGTGCTTAATTTTGTCTTGATCCTTCTCTATTTCCTATTCATGGCAGCTCCTTTTTTTACTACATTGTGGAGATGTGCACGAATATTCGCTCTCTTTTGATAGGCTGTGAAGATATAACAGTGCCAGTACTCTGCGGCTAATTCATATGTTTTTTCATGTACATTATTATATGTAGTTGCTATTGTGTGAGCTTCTCTATTTGAATTGCATTAAATATTAGAAGTAATTGCTATGTTCTTATAGTTCAACATACAACAATTTTTGTTTAACCATTTAAACCTAACTGGCTAACCTCGCTTGTTATTGTAAATCTGCAAAATATGTGCTACATGATCATCAAGTTTATTTTCTCATAACTTAGCCTTCTTTTACCATTTAATGCACACAAACTTATTCTAAATACATGTGTACCTACCATACAGAGGTTTTGGCTAAAGATTTTGGAGTTTGATTACACTTGCTAATAGTAGTAGATTCTTTAAGATAGAAAACATCAATTGATGGAAAATTTTAGGGTTTTTGTAACTTCAGCTTGATAAAGTAAAATGTTCTAGGTTGAATAGTGTTTCAATAGAAATTGTTCACAGTTTTAGTTGCTGCATGATTCATTTTGCTATTCTGGTGTCCCTTTTAGTATTGTGGAAAGAGGGTTTTTCTGCCTCGCATACCTTTGTGCCCTTCTGATGATGAAATGTTCCCATTTAAGTTCAAGAGAAAGCAATTTCCTATCAGGTTAAGCTTTGCAATGACCATCAATAAGGCATGTGGACAAACAATCCCAAATGTAGGTGTCTACCTCCTTGATTTGGTTTTCTTACATGGACAACTATATGTTTCCCTCTCGTGAACTACTGCTGGGAGCAATCTCAGAATACTTGTTGCACCGGAAAAGGATGCTAGCCTCAATTCTGCTAGCACATTTACCAAGAATATAGTCTGCAAAGATGTTCTTACGTCCTAGATGTTTTATGTATTTTATTGTTCTCATGTTGCACAGCAAACAACGTTAGCTACTAAACATGAACATCTATTTCTGATTTGATTTATTTATGAGTTTTTAGATATGTGCTCTACTTGATATATGTTTTGGTACTCCGTTTGATGATGTGTGCTCATTGATTTACTTATGAGTTTGTACAAGGTACTCTCTGTTTGATGTTCAATGTTTAGTTTAGGATCACGTTTGATAATATGTATCGCTCTTATTTGGTACTCTGTTGTAACATATGAGCATCTTACTAGTTAAAGAAAATAATGAGTGGGGTGTGATAGGGATGATCGGGGGCAATGCGCACATCTTGTGACGGCGAGCCTCTCAACACCGGCCGTCCCAGCAGCCGCACACTGCCTAGTATGCAATTCAACATTTTCCTTTGATCCAAACAGCCATTTTTTCTATTCCTATGTTTCAAAATCCCATGGGTTTCCACTTTATACTCCATCATATTACTGTGTTTTTCCCATTCCTTTGTTTTCAGTTCCTCTGTTCCAAACACGCCCTTAGTTTTGTGATATCATATTATTTACTACTAATAAAAAATTCAGCATGAGACATATTGCCAAAAAAATTAACTGAATAGTATGATAATTAGCACCTTCTTTCTCCCCTAGTCCTAATCCCTGACAGGCGGGCCCAACTCATCATAGCCTAAATCTAACGCCTCATTGACAAGTGGGCCCAAATTGCCTAACACCCTCCCACCCCAGCTCAGCCCCAAGTATCCAACTGGCCGCCTCGCCCCAGCGCAAGGGATGGCAATTGTGCCTATTTACCCGTGTATGGGATGTATTCTTTGCCCACGGGCATGAAAATAGGGGGAACTCTCTGCTCACCGGGTAAACGGGCAACGGCATAGGTGACTTCCACCCATACCTGTCTCACCCATTTACCCACGACCTAACATGTGGCCCAGCCCGTCAAAACCCTAGTCTCTCCAAGACCCCAAGTGATTTATAGCCTCCATGCCCCAGCGGCCACCAACATTACACGTAAGTCAGCAACACTCTAGATCCAGATCCCAGCCACCTTCGGCCTCATCTTCCTCTCGACCATCTGTCATGCCCACTCGGCCTGTCACCCCTCACCTCCCACCTAGCCAGCTACCGCCCCTGCCCCCCTACCCAACTGTCTACTGCCCCTCGGCACCCCACCTAACTGCCTGCAGCCCCTCACCCCCCACCCGGCTGCCTGCCGCCCCTTGGCCCCCACCCGGTCGCCTGCCGCCCCTTGGCCCCCCACCTGGCCTCTTGCTCGCCCCCCACCAGGTCACTTCTCTTGGTCATCACCCCTCCTCCCGCTCAGCCTCCTCCTCTACACCGTCCTCATACCCTCCTCCCGCTCGGGCGCCCTGTCGCCTCCTCAACGTCGTCCTCAACGCCCGGCCTCCTCCTCTATGCCCTCCTCTCGCCCGGGCGCCCGGTGTCCTCCTCAACGCCGTCCTTAATGCCTGGTCGAGAACTATGAGTTTGCGATTGCCTCCAAGGTCCATAGTCCCTCTCCCTCCTTTGCTAATGCTTTTAAATTTTCTTCTGCTGGATGAATTGTCTACTGTGAGGATGATTGTGTATGTTTGAAGAACTCAACCTCCATTGTTGACGTTATTAAGGACACATGCTATCATATTAAGGACATATGCATTGTTGGAGCCAACGGACTCCATTGGACTCGACATTGAAGACATGCATTGTTGATGTTATTAAGGACATATGCTATTATATTTTCTAGCAACAGTTTGCTACTTATATATATATATATCTATCATTAGTTCAACTCTTATATGGTGACTCAATTCGCAGGTAAACGGGCATGCCCATAAGTACCTGTGGGCGACAGGCATGGACGACGTTATTCGCCTGTCGTCCTTCGCGGGCATGCCCGTGGGCGTAAATCGGAGTCGCGGACATGGATATGGACGAGCACACTCGTGTCCGCCGCGTCCGATTTCCATCCCTACCCAGCACCAACCACCCCATCCCCACACCACATGGGAATGCCCCACCAGCAAGCAGACCCGCATCCTCTAACCTAGCAGAGCTAAGCCGCCGGTGAACAGTGCAAAACAGCGAGAGCAAAGCCGCAAACCACTGCAGCGCCATCTTGCGCTGTAGCTGGTCCGTTCATCTCGGATCGAACGGCTGACATTCGTAAAAGAAATCAGGGCACTGTGCTGTGCTTCTCTGACCTGGTAAGAGGCCTCGCCGTCGCCTCGCCGTCATCTCCCACCCCCCGCCCGTTTGACCCCCTCCCTTCCTCTCCTCCCCCTCCGTTCGCTCGTTCCCCTCTCGCTTTCCCTTCCCCTCTTCCCCTCTCTAGGTTTAGCTCCCCCCGAACCCCACGTCCCCACCCCACCCCACCGCACCAGCCAACCAGCCCCCCGTGCTCTCGGAGCGGTTGCGGTTGCTTCGCCCGCCTGCTTCTGCTCGTCCTCATGGTGGCGTCGTCTTCGTGGTGAAGGTAGCGCGCGCGATCGGAAGATGGGCCCCGCAGCTGCTGGCGCCGTGCTGAGGGTCGCTGTGGTGGCTCTGGCGGTGGTCGGGCTCGCCCTCCCGCCGCTGGTAGCCGCGCTGCGGCCACTCAGGGAGCGCGTCGCTTCCGCCGGCGCCGGCGCCTCCTCCGGATCGTGGGCCGATGAGGTGAGACACGCTGATTGATTGATGGGCTTGGAAGTTTTTCCCCCGTTTTTCCTCCTGGGTTTTAGGCGAATTGGATTGGAGCCATCGAAGCGAACAATGCGGAGAAATATGCTTGTTGTCTTTTGGGAGCTTAATTTGGTAGCTGCGGGTGCAATTTTGCGGGCTTACGATTGTGCTTATTCCCCTCTGCTACAGTTCCATAGAAACATATAGGTATTGAATTTGATGTCGCGAAAGCATAACTGCCGTCTAGGTTTGGGAGTCAAATTAGGCTTATCGACTCCGGATAATCGTTCGAATTGGATGCCCTGCATGTTCAATTGACTGCACCAATCGATCCCAGCAATGGTGGGGATAAGAGTCCAGGAAGTAGGGAGCACTCCATAGGTCTTGATGTTTCAACTCAGTGAGCAATAGCAATTACTCATTCCACAAGGAAAAGAATGGTGACTTCCATTGGTTTTCTTCCATTTATGATGTTACGGTTGTTACCTGCTTATAGTCTTGAGTTTATCTGTTTCTCTGGAACTGTTGATTCTACTTGTATGTGTGCAACTGAGCTTGTTGCTCTCGATCTCTATGTTTATGCAGCATGCGTTCATCAAGAGGGATGAGAATGAGATAAGTCAGTATTCATGGAACATTACAGGAACGTATAAAGGTAACTTCTGTTATTTCCTTTTTTTTACCATAGTTATAAACTAGCTGTATTCGACCTGTAGTTTTATCATAAAGTTTTTTTATATCCCAGCAGCCTATGCTATAGTGTTAGCTTGTCTTTCCCTTGACAACTTTGTATTGGCACTGCACACATTAGAATGTGTAGCTGCCTTAAGGTCTTGAGGAATTAAGTATGTTATGTCGGCTATGGGCAAATGTATGATTTGAAGAATGGGAGGATGCCCTTAATTCGTGGAATTCAGTAAATTGTGCTGAAATTTTAGGCTTTGGAATGATTTTTGTTGAGTGTTACCAAATTTTTCTTTAGAAGTTCAGGATAGGCTTGTTTCTTCCAGTCACATCATACAACTCAGTGATGTTCTTTTGTACAAATCCTAAATTATGATATTTAATTTTGCTATTGTTGATTTTTTTCTTAATGTTGTTCAGTACTCTTCCTTGTGCCTATGCATTGCTCATGTTTGCATGTTTTACTATCTAGATCTGTCTTGGTTCTTAGGATATTGTTTGTGCTTGCTGTGCTGTGCTGTGGACTCTACTTAGTTACAGTTCATGTTAGATTTTGCTGTTATGTCTAAAAAAAAAAGGCAATTTAAGTATTTAAAGTATCCAAAAATAGGAAATAGAAGTGCTTTTGAAAATCCACGGTAAAAATAAAACCAAATGGGGCCTTAGTCATTGGCTTGACAATCCCAGCAAATGCGATCTTATGTTCTTAACATTCATACAGCACGCCCATATATTGTGTGGTTTAATGCTACATACATTATTCTTTTGAACTATAGTTGTGAAACAATCTTAATAAAATGCACACATAACACTTCCTTTTTCCGAATTTACCCTATTCTTGTTTTGTTGTGTATAGGATACTACTGCTTACTATGTTGGTGCAATTTATGAAATAACGTCACCATTCTATGGTTCAGGAAGTTGGAGCTTTGCTGGTGCCTCAAATGGTTCTTCTAGGTTTCTTGAGTTTGTGAAACTTAAAGGTGACTCAGTTTTAGAATTATTGAGTACCCCAACAAAGATAAGTGGGGTACATTATGTTCAGGTAAAGCAAGCTCCTTTTCTTATGGCTTCCGTTACCATGTGAACAAAATGTTATCCTGGACCTGTAGTCACCAGTTCCCCACATGTCTACCAAAATTTCTTTTGTCATTCTAATTTAGCCTTATTTGTTAATATGTGAACAAAGTGGTATCCTGTAGTCACCAGTTCCCCCATGTCTACAATTTTTTTTGACATTGTAGTTTAGCCTTATTTGTTAATAAATCTCTCAGTTTTTACATGTCCAACCCAAGTTCATTATAACCATGGATGTTATTGCAATTTTGATCATTTTCCTCTGCATGCTCTGCTGATCACTTTGCTTACCATGGGATGACAGGGATCAATTACATTCCATGGTGTTATTGACAATGCCCAGGATCATGGAGTTGCTCAAATAAGGTTAGAAGGCGTGTATATATGGCCTTTTAGACAACTTCGAATGGTAGCAAACAGGTACATGTTTATCCTATTATTTTTCTTTGCAAGTTGTAACTAAGGAGTTCTGTTTTACCTTTTGGTCTTCTTTCCTTTGAATTGTATTGTGTGCTGTTAATTATGTCCACATCAAACAGAGATATTCATATATGTTGTACTGCGAAGCAACCTAAAAGTACTCCAAAACAAAAAGAAAATCATATATTTATGCTACTTTTGTCCAGCTAAAGACAAGTGTATGCCTGAACCTAAACCTAGACATACGTCTCATTTCCCAAATTTTAAAGGTCAGCCCTCGACAACCACCCTTGCCCAGCAAACGTGGCCCTCACAGATCTTGCACTCCAAGCTCCAGGCCTCCTGACTCCTAGTCCTTAGCCAGTGTGGCCCACATGATTTGCAACTAGCCAGCATAGATCTACGGTTATTATGCACATACGTTTCATATTCAGTGACTTTAGTAGGACTATTTTTTGTGTTGATGTTTTATATCATGCAAGTGGAAACACATAGACTAGTTACTTCATGCAAGCTTAACTACAATCATTTAGATTCCTTGGTTATCCTTGATGGACGGATTGTTTTTGTCTGTACTTTTTTTTCTTCTCGAATACGCAGGAGAGCTGCGTATCATTGCATTAAGAAGAAAAGAAGGGGAATACAAAACAAACACCACACACCAAAGCCACCCACCACACCCTAACCCAAAATGAAACAAGTTACAAACGCGCCCGAAATAGAAAAACTACAAGACCAGGCCTGAAAGAAAAAAGCCATCTACCTAGCGACCACTCTTAATGTATGTACTGTAGTGCATAACTTAATGTTTGTAACGTAGTAAGCTGTAGTTTTGATATATCTTTAGTTATTGTGAAGGTTCTTTTTGGTTAGAGTGACATTTTTATATTTCTGTGTTTTAGTGGCATTTTTATTTTTGGAGTATTCTGTAGCGGCATATATGCAATTGCTCGTTTAAATGTAAATATTTTGTAGATCCTCCTTTTGCCATATGATCTAATGCAGCTGTGTTAAATTTTTTAGTGGTGCAGACGGTGAGCCACTTCAAGAAGAGGATTACTTCTTATCGAATCCATACCATTTGGTAAGCAGCAGCATTTTACTTGTTTTTGTCGATGATTTGTACATGGATGCTATTTCCGTTATGTATCTTACAGAATACTATCTAGGTTCTTGAGCTTTCAGAACATTCCACTGTTTCTAGCGTTCTTTTTTTAGTTGTGTTAAGGGTATTAGTGGTATTTCCTATCATACTAGGATTTAGTTTTGTGTCCCCTTTATACCCTATATATATTGCCCATTGGGACTCTTGAATACATACACAATATTCATAACATGGTATCAGAGCCTAGGTTCAAATCCTAATCTTCATTCTCTTTCGCTGCCCCTGCCCCCGGGAGGAGCGTCTCCACTCCGCTTGCTGTGCAGCTGCCGCTACAATGGCTCTTGGCCGTCGTGGCTTCCGGCCACCGCCCATCGTGGTCTCTCTCTGATCTGCACTGCCATTCGCTGGATCCCGCCACCGGGTTCTTCCCCGCTGTCGGATCCGGCGGCCCTGCGCCACCCGAGCTTCACTGCTCTTCCCTGCCGCCGGATGCGGTTCGGCCACCATGTCGCCAGCCTCCTCCAAGAAGACACTCGTCGTTGCCGTGCTCCTTGTGCACCACCCGTTCTCCAGCAGCTCACCCCCCGACGGATCTTGGGAATCACTGGCCTAGCTCCTTGCCGGATCAGATCAGGTCTCCCCGAGCTTGTTGCCGCCAGTTCCCTCATCATCGGCTTGTCTTCGCCGGATTTGGCTGTCCACGGCTTGTTATCGACAGTTCTTTAGGTGGCTGGAGGCGAGGAAGATGGCTGAATCCGGACGCCATCACCCGCGCCCTCGCCCAATCTAGCGGGGCCCACCTGAGCCACCATCGGATCAGCGTCGACTCGACCCACGGCTGGCTCTTCCTTGTTGGCCGCTGCTCGCCTCTTGGCTGCCTCCAAGGCTTCCTTGGCGTCAATGTCGCCTAGGCCTCCGGATCCGCACCGACTCGACCCACGACTGGCTCTTCCTCGTTGGCCGTTGGGCTCTTCGCCACTGCTCGCCTCTTGGCCGCCTCCTCCAAGAAGGCCTCCTCGGCGTCGTTGTCGCCTAGGCCTCTGGATCCACGCCAACTCAACCCACGGCTAGCTCTTCCTCGCTGGCCGTCGGGCTCTTCCTCGACGCCCCAGGTGCGCTGCGGATCTTGCTTGCTGCCTTCTTATTTGAGAGGGAGGACTCTGCTGATGGGGATGAATTGAGATATTTGACACATTGAAAGGAGTTTTTTTGTGTTGGTGTTAGCAGCTGTCAGCTGTGTTGTTTAGGATTTTTAGTCTTTTTTTAGTCTTCCGTTGCGTCCAAATCTAGATCTTTTTCAGTTTGTCAAAGTCGTGCGAGTCCACAAATTCCTGTGTCAGTCATAGAAGTATATGAATTTCCTTTTTGCATGGCAGCAGCTGCTCTCCTCTCTGAGCTGCGTGCAGATTGTAGAAATCATTATGATGCCATCATTTCTCTCTAAGCCGCCGTCCCAAGCTTCTAAGACCGCCGCGCTTTTTCTGCACTGCGCTTCTGTTGCCCTTCTTGTGCACTGTGACGCCGCCACCTTGGGTTTTGATCTGTGCCGCCATGCTTCTATTTATTTCTCTTCGGCTTGATTTGGCAGTTTTTTCAAGAGCTACATGCTACGACAACATCATCAAGACTTGGACTTCGGATTTTTTTCCTATTTTAGTGTCAACCCCTTTTCAAATGCAATGATATTACATACGCTTTGCATTGGGGGTGTTAAGGGTATTAGTGGTACTTCCTATTGTAATAAGGTTTAGTCTTGTGTCCTCTTCGTATCCTATATATATTATCCATTGGACCTCTTGAGTACATACACAATATTCATAATAGTCTTTAGATGTGCATGCTTGCGAATTATACTTACCTGCTAATTTTGTATCAGCTGCGGACTTTCTCATCTCAAGTGTTCCAAGAATCTTCTGAAGAGAAGAATCGAAGGAAGAATTGTAAGATTTGATTTCTACACTGAATATTACCTACCACCTGATGTGATTTTGATGTGTGCTACTTCTTATCAGCTCTCACATATGACATGGAGAAACACTGTAACATAGAAATAGCTGCTAAGGTGGTCCGTGTGTCATCTAATCTAAATGGTATTGAATTTCTTTATGGTATTGTTAAATTTATTTCCCACTGGTTGGTAATTTGTGCATCATCAAAATGATGTGTGCATATGCTAAGCTTTCTGTTGGTCATTTCTTATCTTTCAATAACATCTAAATAGTAACCACTTTTGTAAATATTTACTCTTAACTAGAAGGAGAGCACGAGAAGTACCGATTGGAGGGTTTGATAGAGAGTCCGGCAGTGGATGATGATGGAGAGTGCTTCTCACCTATCCTATTAAATGCAACATCATTAAATGTTGAAGTTTATTACAACAAAGCTGTCAACTATACACTGATGGTCACTTTTGTATCCTTTGTGACTGTTTGACTTTCTTTCTTTTGATCCTATCTTTCTTGGTCTGTTCTCCCTGTGAATTCCTTAATTGGAGTATACTAGATCTCTTTCCTCCAAGTTTTGCTGCTGATTAGACAAATGGAACATAGCAACACTCAGTCTGTAAGTATTAATTTTCCCTTTTAGGCCTTGTTTGGGAGGCTCATTCTTGGGCGGGATCCACGTGGATGGGCCAGGATTTTAGTTCAAATTCCCGGCTCATCCACGTGGATCCCGGCTGAGAATGGGCCTCCCAAACAAGCCCTTAGGAATCTATTTTTAAAGTAAAATTATGACCTCTTCCTCTTGCTTTACATGACTTTCAAGCTTCCGGTTTTTTTAATGTACATCTGTATTGCTTGCAGGGAGCTACTAAGGTTTCTATTTTAATGATTGGGCAACAAGCTATCATGGATGCATATCTTTGTCTACTGCATCTGATGGCTGGGATATTGGTTGGTGAGTCTTATGACTTGTCAAATATGTTTCCCCTTATTTTATCTCTTCTTTTCTGACAATTGCTACTGCCGCGAACTATTTCTTTGCTTGTAAAAAAGGGAAAATTATCTCAGTAGTACTGCAAAGTTGTATAAATTGGGAAAATATTTAATGCGACACGGACAAGTTGGCCCTGGCACTTGTCAGTGACACACTGATGATATATTTCAACTTTCATGATGTTTGTAGTCCCACTGAGCAATTTGCCTCTAACAAATGTGGCCCATTAGAATTTCTGTGAAAATCTGATAATGTCATTTGGTTTTATTTAATTCCCCTTTGGTTATTCCATGTTTAATTCACAGCTTTTTGTTGAAGAATTGAATACCAATAATGGAAATCTGAGCCAAAGGAAAATAGTGTATATAATATTGTGGTTATATTATACACTACTTATCAAGTAGAGATTGTGGAACTCTCAAAAAAGTAGAGATTATGGAAAGTGATTTTATGCGGTAGCTTGATCAAAGCCATATCCAACAGCACATATCTGCCAAGTATGCTAACCATGAATTAAGTATCATCAACAAAACCCAAGATTGGTCTGTGCTACTGATGCCGAGATGCCTGAAAATTAACCTGCAATGCTATTAGTCACAACATTAACTAATGGAACAAGTTGAGCTTTTTTCTTAACCACTTTTGCATTCTGTTTATTGAATTGTATGGCAACTTATTATTTTTGAAATTCTGTCGGTGTCCTGCGAGATCTGTTATTGGCTTCAACATTTTCATTACATGTTTTAACTTTCTACAGAGTCTCTCTTTAACGCCTTTGCAACAGCTGCCTTCTTCAAGTTTGTCATATTTTCTATTTTTGAGATGAGGTATCTCCTTGCTATATGGAAAGCAAGTAGACAATTGAACAGTGGAGAAGGTTGGGAAATAATGAGGCGAGAACTATCTGTTCTTTACAGCCGCTTTTGTAAGTACTAAGTATCATCTGGTTTCTTCACGTTTTCTTAAGAATCATGCTAGTAGGTCACAAGAGCATGTTTATTGTCATCTATTTGTAACTATTAGAATTAACATGTGCATGTAATCTGGATCTCAAGAAGTTTAACATCAAGTTCCTAGAACCAGTGCTGACCAATGACCATTGTCAAGTTAGCCAGATCTTGTCTGTACCATACCCATAATGGCCCATGTACCTGCTCCTGTACCTGTAACGGTGAGTAAGATACCTCGTGCAAGTTGGTAGGCAAAACGCCTTTTGTGTGCTATTTATCGAATCCCTGGGCCGTGCTGTTCTATAGGAGCCCTTAGAATGATTATTTCCTTTGCTAACTTGATTAACTTATGTTTCCTAGTAGTATGTTAGTAAGATGCCAAATTAGTTGACATCTTCCACATATTTACATCAGTGTTTAGCTTTTCTTTTACCAATTTTAAGATGTTCCCAAATTAGTTGACATTTTCCACATATTTACATCATTGTTTAACTTTTATTTTTACCAACTTTAAGATATTCTTCAATTTGCTTTGTGTTCTGCAGATGGTATTCTTTTGGGAGGAATCCTTCTCATGTATGAGTTGCATAATTTCTTACACCCACTTCTTTTCTTGATGTACTCCTTTTGGGTTCCTCAAATTGTCACAAATGTCATCCGAGATACAAGAAAACCCCTGCACCCTCAGTATATTATAGGCATGACTGTTAGCCGCCTTGCTATCCCACTGTATATATTTGGTTGCCCTAGCAACTTCATGCGCATCAACCCCGACAAGAATTGGTGCATAGCAGTGACAATATTCATGGGTATCCAAGCAGCAGTGCTCCTGCTCCAGCACTATCTTGGTTCTCGCTGCTTCATTCCTCGCCAGGTAATTACTAATGTGATATTACCCTAACACACGCAGTTTGTTCTGTTGCATTCTAGATGCATTTTAGTTCCCATTCATGTAGCTGATTCCATTTGCCATTCGACATGCATTTTGGGGTCCAGATGATTCATTCCTCAGAACATGTGGACAATTTTGTTTTATTAGTATTGTATTACCGTTAATTAATTTTTCATGGCTACAATTTTCAGATCCTCCCTGAGAAATACTGCTACCACAGGAAGGTTGAGGATAACACAAACCAACCCATCGATTGTGTTATTTGCATGACTACAATCGATCTTACCCAAAGAACCAGTGAATACATGGTAATTGTGAAATCTCTGGGCCTGTCATATCATACAGACAATTACGATGGAACGCTCACTGTCTCTCCTCCCGCAGGTGGCACCTTGCGAGCATATATTCCACTCAGGCTGTTTACAACGATGGATGGACATCAAAATGGAGTGCCCAACTTGCAGGCGCTCCCTACCACCAGCTTAGCGGAACATTGCTTTGTACCATATAGTTAACAAGAAGTAGGTAGCTCAGCTTATACAAGGTATTACGAGTTTACAACGCTTCATTCCTTTATCCAGAAAAGAAAGTTCAAATTCCTCAAATTGACCATTTATCTATTAATCTATTTCTTGCATATTCAGGTGGGAATTTACGTGCAATAAGACAAGGCTGTAGCCATGCCCGGTTTCTGAAAGGTAATTGTAGAAAAGTCTTATGTTTTTAGTTTCAAGAGGTCTTGTGTTGTACAAACTGCTGTACCAAGTTACCACGAAGAAATCTTCCTCTCGTCCATGTACTATTCTGGCGCAGCATGGCTGCATTGTTGCATACCTTTTCCTTCAGCGCCAGTATTTGTAGTTCTGTTTCGGGTCTCAGCGTTGTTGTACAAAAGGGGTTTTAAAGAGTTCCAAATGTGGAGGTACATTCCGCACTGTGAGCAGCTGCTATTTCTGGCTTCCAGCAATCCAGTTACGCCGCCGCGTCATGCAAATCTTGCGTTTGTCATCGCATGCGTTGTTGCAGGTTCCGGGTGTGCGTATCGGCGGTTGGTATGTCGGATATCAGGTCTTATCTGTCCGTTGAGGTGGATGGTGATGTTTGTTCGAAATTGGGATCTAATCGCATACGATGATTGCGAGTGCCATGCTGCTATGCGCTCAATTGTTCCGATTTGTTTCATCCTGGAGACCATGGTGCATCTATTCCAAGATTCCTCAGCGCTAGCTTGTTTCAGGGGTTGTCCGGATGGATACCACCATTGCCATGTAATTTTTGCTAATGCGTGACACGCTACATTTTTTGTGGTTTCTAATTCGGTAGCCACAAGTTGACAAATTTTGGTGAAGTAATGTGTTTTTTATAAGTAGGGTAGGATGCTAGGAAAATATGACATGTTACTGTTGTGGCAGGCTGGCAGCGCACCAAATAACTGCGACAGAAAAGTCAAAAAAATGAGAAAAAAATAGTAAGAAAATTAAAAAAAACATCACTGTTTCTTTTGGGACAATGCAAAGCAATAAGGGGGAAAAAAAGGAAAAGTAAAAAAAAGCTAAAAATGAAAATAATAGAAATTAAGAAGCTGATGTATTTTAAGTGACTTATGACTTTAGTTTAGAGCAGGAACATACTTCACTTAATCTTTGAGCTACATGCCTGATGTGATACCGATGGGAGCTTTGGGTGGGTTTTTTTTGGGTTGATGGCTTATAGTTTAAATATTTTAATTCTGGCTGTGTGTGAGAGGTAGTATACAGAGAGAAATAGTCCGATATAATTTTGGTCGGCACAGCTGAATTTAATATATTTTTTACTATAATTTTTTTTATTGACTGAAAAAACGTCCAAAGAACCCGGCTAAAATGTAACAAAGGCAGTGGCCGGTTCGCCGCGATACGCTGCACTGTGCCTATGTGCATTTTCCCCGTTTTTAGCTACAACAATCCGTATGACCGGAAGTTCAGCATCTAAAATATAACCAGGGCAGTAGCCGGTTCGCCGCGGTATGCTGCACTAGCTACAACAAGACGTATGGCTGGGAAGCTCTGTAGATCAACAAGACATAGGCACCGGATGGAATACGAAAATTTCGTCGGTTTTCCGTGGGAATTGTAGTAATTTTTGCAAATTCGCTGCATTTCAAACAGATCTAGAAATTCTGCAATTAGAACAAAAATAGAGAGAAGGACAAATTCTGCAATTATTGTGAAAGTACAACTCCACCCAACAAACTTTAAAATGCTGGTACCCACCTTTTCCCTTTTCTAGATAGGAATAGCAATGCATCAAACTTTATATAAAAAAATGCCTATTTTAGAACACAAATTTATCGCTGGAGTCTTAAGTATGTAAAAAAGTTTTTCTCACCCTTAGCATGCCCAAGGGCATCCCAATAACCCAGCATTAGCGTGCCTCTCGTGGCACGCACCTAAGCATTAGCGTGTGTCCCGTAAGCGTTGGTTGGGCGCACAGACATTCGGCTCGAGCGCGCTTTACTCGCCGCAACATTCGGATGCCCATGCCAAACGCCGGCCAACCACTAGTAGGTCCAGTTCTAAACATTTTTTGTCTTTTAGTTTTTAGAAGCTAACTTTTAAAATTACATTGAACAGAGTGGTTTCTTAACGTGAATACCCCTTACTCTCTTAATCAGCTAAAAATCACAACTAAAAACCAAAAGACACAACACTTTTAAATAGGATCGTACTCTGTTCTACTCATGCCCTCATGGACCCGCTCTTCCTACACCGTGGCACCGACCAATGGGCCTAGTGGTCTCACGCAGCCGCGTGAGGCCCGCGACGCGGTCCAGTGGTCTACTCGCATTTTAGGATTCCACCCAGTATGGAGGCCATGTCACCGGCCCATCGTCGTATCGGCGTGTGAGCTGGATGAACGTCTTAGTTGCATGAATTCACTTCAGATTTGATTTGGTTCGAGTGTTGGCTCTAAAGCCGCACCACGACACTACCCAGTCGTGTCCAATTGGGCGGCCCGACACGAGCACAACATATCATGACTCATTTAGCCTGTGAGCCTAAATGGGCTGTGCCGGCCCATGGGCCGAGGAGGTGGCCCAGGCACGGTCCAGTGGGAAGCTGTGCCATGTCAGGTTGGCACAAGCTCGTTTAGCCCGATGGGCCAAGTAGACATGGTTAGCCCGTTCGGCTCGAAAAATTTGAAAAACATAAGAAAATCCTAGGGATTATATAAAAAATTTAAAAAATACAAAATAAAATTATTTATACTTATAAATTTAACTATATAAAATTTAGAAAATATAAAGTAAAATTATATGAATATTAAAAAAATAAACGGGCCTAACATGCCGTGCTAGGCTAAATCTTGTTTGGGCCGGGTCTAATACTATTCGTGATACGCTGGGCTGATGTGGCGGTCCAAACATAACCTGATGCAGGCCATTCCTACTTTGGTGTGCTGTGGGTTGGCCCATTCCATCAGACACGACCTATTTGGTCACCTCTGCCACTACCACTCGTCCGCTCCATGTGTGGCCCACTACTGACCCTGCCTCCTTCTTATTCGCTTCCACCCAGTTTTTACATCCCACTAAATTCAGCACTAAACTCGGCACTAGGATATGTTCTTTTGTCAGCACACATTATACAGCTTATAAGCTACCAACACCAATAGGGAACTCCCCAAGTCTCGTAAAATTTCCTCCATTCTCGGAGAAATCTAGCAAATTTTCCGCATTCCAGATAAAATACGTATACAGTGAGGGGAGCAAGCAGTCAAGCTCACAATCTTATCGGCGCTAACGTTTGTTTGGAAACGTAGGAATTTTTCAAAAATTTCAAAAAATATTTAGTTTTCGCCGAAAAAAAAACATCACGTTGCGTCAACTGTTCGGCTGCATATGAGTCTGGAAAATACTTCGGTTACTAGATGCTGGAGTTACCGAGGTACACTCGCACTTCCGTGGGACATTTCCTACATCCTGTACTTAGGGGAATCAATCCAAAATTCTTATGTCCTCGGGTGGCACGTGAGCCGTGCTCAAGGACGTCGGCTGCTCCCACTTCTGTATTAAAAAAGAATCCAGTGACCACATCCACAACTCCAATCTCCATTAATCGTCACCGTATTAAAGCCGGGGGGTCGCCCCCGCAGCGATCCACATCGCCCCCCGCGTCTCGGCCGACCGGCGCGTGTCCAGCGAATTCGCGTACGGCCGGCCGAGGCAGTTCCCTCCGGTTTTGCGAAAATTACGTATAGGTCTTTTTTTCTCGCGAAAAGGTCCCTACAAGTTTTTCTTTGCAAAAAATTTTGGATTGCGCCCGGCAGGTTTCCGAAATTACGTATAGGTCCTTATTTACTTACGTACAGGTCCTTGATTTGTTAAAAAAAACCCTTTGATTTCTCCGAAATTACGTATTTGTCCTTGATTTTTTTTACGAAACTCCCTGTGAATTATCGCCTCTTTTATTTTGGACCACACAGTAGCTAGCGCGTGCGCCGCGCTTATATGCAGCTAGTCATCATAAAAGCAACCATATTTGGTTCCGTCTAAATTCAATCGCCATTTCTGCTCTCAAATTCGGACAGCTCATCCCGATTCTTCAAGCCTTTCCCGCAAGAAAAAATAGCAATTTTGAGTACCAAAGCAAATGAAAAGGCTCGTACTTTGAGAGAGAGAGAGAGAGAGAGAGGAGAGAGAGAGAGGCGGGCACAATGCAGCAGAGATCTCTTGGTGTGCTGCATCAGCTTAGGCTGTGCCTGCTCGCCATCTCTGCATCATCGGCTCTTCTTGGTGTTCTTGCGGCTGATCTTACCAAAGGTGAGCTTTCTTGCTTCTTGCTTGCTTTTAGCTTAAAATTTGCTCATCCTGCTAAATGCAGCAGAGTGGTGAGGTTAGTCTTGCGAATTTCTTGCATTTGTGCCGGTGGTATTGGATTCTTGAACAAATCAGCAACCGTTTTGTCTACAGAATGAGAAATATTTAATTTCTTCTTTGCCCCTTTTCTTTTTCTTTTTATCTCGAAATGCAATCGTGTTAGGCGCTGTAAATGGTGAGGTGGGTTCCCCCAGTTCTTGATTTTTTTTGCACTTGATGTTTCATTCTTGGCCAAAATGAGGTGTTCTTTGGTTTCAGTCCAGCAGATTTCTTGGATTATCCCTCTATCTTTAGCCCTCTTTCCATTTGCGTGGAGAGTACTTCCCCTTTCTTGCATTTGGGGCTGTTCGTGCTGCGCTGTTGACGAAATGAGGAATTTGATTATGACCTATTTGGAGAAATTTTCAGTATTCTGCTTTCCTCACCCTTCTGTCGGTTCAGCTTAGATTGGTTGCTTCCTTGCTTGTTGGAGCCAGTCCAGTTACTGCATTTTCTTGCTCACGTGTGCTATTTGGTAGCTTCCATTTTGCTAAACATGCCATTTTAACTTTTAAGATAAATTTTGCTCAAGCTAGTACTGAATATGAAGGAGGCATGAGAAAGCAAACATGCAAGCCTTCCTATCTGTATGCTTGTACTTTCATGATTTAATGAACCTCTTGTTCCATCTGTATAACTGACATGGTACATTTATTTACATTAGTTGCTTGATTGATGCTTCTTATCTTAACATTGCTGTTCCATGTAGTTCTAAATGTAGTTATTTTCAGAACCATTTACCATCCGTATAAGCTGCGGGAGTTTCAACGATGTCCGCACAGCACCTACCAACACATTGTGGTACAGAGACTTTGGTTATACTGGTGGCAGGTTTGCAAATGCTACTCGCCCGAGCTTTATCATACCTCCGCTGAAAACTCTACGATATTTCCCTCTGTCTGATGGCCCTGAAAATTGTTACTACATCAACAATGTTCCCAATGGGCACTATCAAGTTAGGCTTTTCTTTGCCCTTGTGGCTGATCCTAATCTTGGCAGTGAGCCAATTTTCGATGTTTCTGTTGAGGGCACTCTATTCAGTTCTTTGCTTTTGGGCTGGAGCAGCAATGATGAGAAGACATTTGCGGAAGCTTTGGTTTTTGTCCAGGATTCAAGCTTATCGATTTGCTTCCATAGCACTGGTCATGGTGATCCATCGATTCTTTCTATTGAAGTTCTCCAGATAGATGACAATGCCTATAACTTTGGTCCACCATGGGGAAAGGGGACAGTGCTTAGAACTGCCAAAAGGTTGACATGCGGTTCTGGAAAGCCAGCTTTTGATGAAGATCTAAATAGTATCCACTGGGGTGGGGACAGATTCTGGTTAGGGTTGAATACTTTGTCATCCAGTTCTGACGATCAACCTGTATCAACTGAGAATGTTATAGCAGAGACATTGCTTGCACCAAATTTTTATCCTCAAAGTGTCTACCAATCTGCTATCGTGGGCACTGATAGGCAATCAGGCTTATCTTTTGAAATGGATGTTACACCAAACAAGAACTATTCTGTATGGCTTCACTTTGCAGAGATTGAGAATGGGATAACTGCAGAAGAGGAAAGGGTATTTGATGTATTTATCAATGGTGACACTGCCTTCAAGGATATTGATATAATTCGCATGACAGGAGAACGTTTTACCGCGCTTGTTCTGAATAAAACTGTTGCTGTCAGTGGGACAACACTAAAAATCATCTTACAACCTGTTAAAGGAACACGTGCCATTATTAGTGCCATTGAGGTGTTTGAGATCATTCCAGCTGAAATGAAGACTTTAACTCAAGAAGGTTGGTGCTTGACACCCTCCAAATTCACTTTCCTTTGTTTCAAGCAATAACAAATTTAAGGTAGTAATTATGTTTTGAGACTTTTGGATTAGAAAACTGTGTATGAAACTGCCACTTGCTGTCTTGCAGATGATATTCTTGCTTTAAATATGTAGAAGGTTCAAATATCATCTAGGCTACTTTTCCATTTGATGATGTATAATAATGGTTGACAAAATCCACTACCAAATAAAGTTCCTTTTATTGAATGTAAATAAGTAGCACAACTTATGTCTGTTTCAAAGAACAGTTATTCACATATGTATTGCCAGAGTTTAGCTACTAGTTTTATGTATTGATTTTCTCGTTTACAATGCTCTATAGTGAGTGCTCTGCGGACTTTGAAGGGTTCACTTGGTCTTCCTCTTCGATTTGGCTGGAATGGTGACCCCTGCGTTCCCCAGCAGCATCCATGGAGCGGAGTTGATTGCCAGTTTGACGACACCAAAGGGCATTTTGTCATTAATGGGTTGTATGTTCTCTACCTTATACTGCTATATATTGCATGAATTGGTAGTTTTTTATGATTAGCATGCTAGAAGTCCTATAGTGGATTCAATTCGTTGATTTCTTGAAGCTGAAATACATGTGCAGTGATTCTTTATTTGTGTAAATAGCACAAGGATACTACATGAGGACTATCTACTTATTTGAAGCTGGAAATTATTTTGTGATATTTGCATTTCAGTAACTTAAAACTAATAAACAGGTATGTTCTAAATGAGGAAGATTAAATGTACAATGCCACTCCAATCCAATCACTAAACTCCATAACAAAAAAAAGGGTCTAAGAGACCAATAATAGAAGACAAAATTTGAACCCATGAACATACTAGTCGTTAACTGAAGGCCCTAATTCTCCATGAGCTAACACCAAATGACATCACTTCTGAAATTCCATGTATATCGGGTGAAGGTTGTAGCAATCATACTAGCAGTTCTACAACAATTGGCACCTAATCTTGTTCTAGAGTACCTAAAAAATGCTCTAGAAATTCATCTTTCCATGCAATGCCATCATGTATATTTCCAATCAACAGTTGATTGTCCATGTGACATTCCATAGGACTTCCTAGTGAACTAGTGGTGAAAGGATTGATTTGAACTGTTGTGGTCGATAGTTAGATATGGCTCTAAAGACCGGGGATAGGGTACTCGCCCTCATTTAACCTCCAGCAGGACCCTTCTCTGATGAGGTAGAGAAGCTTTGAGGCTTATGTGGAGAACATTTATTTATTCATTGCTTAATTATGATTGGTGTGGCACCTCTTTTTATATAGATGATATTAGCCCATAACAATATGAAAACTAACACAATGTAATGTATAATATCATATCCGTACTATCTAAATATAAAGATATGCATATATCTACTCTTAATATGAAGATATGCATCTAATTATTCCTAATACGAAGATATGCATCTAGCTATTCCTAATATGAAGATATGCATCTAATCATTCCTAATCTAATTGCTACAATACACGCGGTATTGTTCACGTGCTACAGTGTATGCCTCACCCGATCCTAGGTCATAACATTACACCCCTCGAGGCGAGATAGCTCATCCTCAAGCTGTCAGGTGGTGGCCATGGTTGAAGTCCTTCATAAACCCATGTTGACAAGAGCCCATGGCGCCGATGGATAGTCGCGTGGAAGAGAGTGCAACACTCCGATGGACAGCAGTGAAGACTGCAGTCCTTTGGCGTGACTTGCCGTTGTAGGAGGCACCGGTAACATGGACAAGCCACGCGGGGCAGCAATGACGATCTTCCTACTGGTGCGGGGAAGAACGTGACACCGTTGCAGTCCTAACACCCGCCACGCCCCACATCTACGAAGGCATGGCATTGGTTGTCCACGTGGAGAGGACCGCCGTTGGACAGTGGCAACCTTCCTCCTTGGTGAAAGCACCAGAGGTGCTGCTAAGTATAGTGAATCCTAAAAAGGAGTCGTCGTTGGTGAAGGCGGTAGCAGGACTAACGCTGATGACGACAATAGGGACGGTGATGGTAGCGTCGCCATTGCAGTGGCAGGCGTCGCCTCTTGCTACTCCTCTATCTTGGATATGGTCACAACCAGCGGAGATGTTGACTCAGAAACTGCAGCAACATGCCGCGCTTTCTCCTCCATCTTGTCCATGAACTCTTTCATCCAGGCCATCAAGTTGGCGCCGATCTCAATGGAGGATAACTCGGCATTGGAAGCCACGGTAGTTGGCTCGGTGCAGACTTGACGTGTGGGTGGAGACTGCGCGATGGTGGTGGCGAAACGGAGGTTGACGTGTTTAACAAAACTTGGCCATGTCTACACCCCGAGTGCACACTCCAGCTGCCAGTACCACAGGGTAGCATTCCCCGTCAGGTAGTGCGATGCCAACCACTCGTCTTCCTTCATCGTTCGCTGCTCTTTGAAGGATTAATCAAAGTGATTCAACCAAGGTTGCGGATCTTCCTTGTCGTTGAAGGTTGGAATCCCTAGGTAGTGGAATCATGAAGCTCAGGTCTTCATGGGATCAAAACCCCTGTTGCTTGCCATGGATGGCGAAGCAGTAGTTGGCTCTGATACCAAACGTTGTGGCCGATGGTTGGGTACGGGTTCGAAGATCGGGGATAGAGCAATCACCCTTATCTAACCTCCAGCGGTGATTGCGGCCATGCAAAAAAAGGAAGCACACTCGATCCAAGATGATGGACCGTTGCTAGCAAAGCAATCGGCTGACTGATACATAAATTCGTGGACTCGCACGGCTTGGACGAACTGAAAGATAAAGACTAGATGGACGCAATAGAAGACTCAAAAAGGAAAAGACTGACAGGCAGCGAATACTAGTAGAAAGACTAACATGCAACTGATACTAGCAGAAAGAAAACAGAAATAGAGTACTGCACTGACTTCATACTATGAACGAGTAGTATTAGTATTGTTCACAACACCTACTAAGTGTTCAGTAGCGAAAGCAAATAGATGGATGGACGAGATCAATAGTTCAGCACGACCGACACCAACACAAGGACAACCAGTGTTTGGTTTCTTGACGGTTACCGGCCGGTAATCGCCGGTAACCGGAAAACCCGGCTGGGTTCGGGATGGCAAAAACCGGCCGAAATTTAAAATTCCAAAATTTGAATTTGTATATGTTTGAATGGGAAGAGTGGGCTTCCAGGGGCATTGTAGATGCATTGGATGCTTAATCATCTGGTTGGGAGCATGCAGGGCCCATGGGGCATGGTAAAGTGGTGCTTTTTGCTTGTTGCATGTGAAGGGAGGAGTCCTCTGCATGTGGGGGAGAAAAAGTAGGAGCCTGCAGCTGTGCATCACATAATTGAGAGCAGCAGCAAAGCAGCGAGAGAGAGGAGCAGCCTACGTTCTGATCTGTAGCAAAGCACCATTTCTGGGATGTGATCTGCATGGGAGAGAAGCAGCAGGCTGCAGGACATATTGACATTCTGAGAAGCAGTAGGCTGCAGCACATTCTGCACGGGAGAGAAGCACATATTTGCTCTAGGGTTTGTGAAATTAGAATGCTTTGCTCTAGGGTTTGTGGGTCTGTTCTATAGATTAGAAATTAGAATTTGTGAAATTAGATGATTAAGCATCTGTTCTCCATTTCCTACAAGCATTTGTGAAATTAGAATGCTTTGCTCTAGGGTTTGTGGGTCTGTTCTGTAAATTAGAAATGATAATGCCATTTTTTGGTATGCTGAAATCAGCAATGCCATGTGTAGGGCTTATTTTAGTAGTGTTTGGACTTTGTAGCGAGAATTTGGTGAAAGTGCTGCTTGTTTGAAATGTCTACAGTGAGAATGTGTGCTGATTTGATTCTGGATTTTGTGCCTTTTGAAGCAAAATTTAGTAGTTGTACTTTATGTTGCTGTGTAGATGTGAGGAAACAATTTTGTTTATTATTGATACATGTTTTTGTTGCTGCATGATATTGTAGTTGATGACTGGTAAAAGTATCAATGTTTGGGACCATAGAGAGATTAGGATGTGCTGGGTGGAAGTGCAGATATTGTAAGCTTACGAAGTCAGGCAGAGGTGTGGCACGCCTGAAAGAACATTTTGTTGGGAAGCACGGGGATGTTATTCCTTGCAGTGGGGTTCCGGCGGAAGTGAGAAGGCTCATGCTAGCAAGTATAGAAGAAACGAAGGCCAAGAAGAAATCTATTAGAGATGAGCGCCTGATAATGGAGCAAGTTGCTTCAGAGCCTGTAGCTCGTGGTCCATCACGTGAAGATGTCTTCGATGATGAGGAAAAGCAGATGGAATGGACTCGCCGAGACTCGTTGGAGTTGCACCAGCTCGAGCAGAGGGCAAGAGCCAGGGTGCGACATTTGAACATGGTGGAAGTAGTGGAAGTGCCACAGGAAGGGGTACAGGAAGTAATACCCTTTCGAGGATGTTTGGCAGGTCGAAGTCTATGAGAGTTGATTCTGATATTTTGCGCAGTTGGGCACCCGTCCAACCCCGCATTGACATAACGCTTAAGAAAGAATCAAAGTCAAAACTTGGGAAAAATTTGGGTTAAGTGGTTCCATAGTAATGACATTGCTGGAAATAAGGTAGAGTGTCCTTATTTACATGTTGCCATCATGGTTCCATAGTAATGACATTGCTGGAAATAAGACAGAGTCTTATTTTCTAATCTATAGAACAGACGCACAAACCCTAGAGCAAAGCATTTTAATTTCACAAACCCTAGACCAAACATGCTGCTTCTCTCCCGTGCAGAATGTGTTGCTGCCTACTGCTTCTCACTTCTCAGAATGCCAATATGTGCTGCAGCCTGTTGCTTCTCTCCCGTGCAGATCACATCCCAGAAATGGTGCTTTGCTGCAGATCAGAACGCAGGTTGCTCCTCTCCCTCGTTGCTTTGCTGCTTCGCTGCTGCTGCTTTCTCCTCTCCCTTCTGCTTTGCTGCTGCTCTCAATTATGTGATGCACTGCTGCAGGCTCCTACTTTTTCTCCCCCACATGCAGAAGACTCATCCCTTCACATGCAACAAGCAAAAGCACCATTTTACCATGCCCCATGGGCCCTACATGCTCCCAACTAGATGATTAAGCATCCAATGCATCTACAATGCCCCCGGAAGCCCACTCTTCCCATTCAAACATCCACAAATTCAAATTTTGGAATTTTAAATTTCGGCCGGTTTTTGCTATCTCGGACCCAGCCGGGTTTTCCGGTTACGGCCGGTAACCGCCGGGAAACCAAACCCTGCATAGGACACACAAAGCTAAACCCTAGAAACTAAGAAATACCACAAATACCCTTATACCCGTAACAAAGATATGCATCTATCTATTCCTAATATGAAGATATGCATCTAATTATTTCTAATACGAAAATATACATCTAACTATTCCTAATATCTGTTCATATACTACAGTGCACGCATCGCCAGATTCTAGGCCGTAACATGAACACTATCAATTTTTTCATGGGATTGGTTTTACATTACAGAGGTTCAGGGGTTTTAATCTCTTCTGGTTGTAATTTTATGTTTTAGGGGCTTACCCATAATTTTTGCTTTCCTATATGCATTACAATTTCATTGATTATCCATCAAGGACAAATCATTTTTTTATTGCAAGTATTTAAAATTACTTACTGAATATGCAGAGGTCTTGACAACCAAGGTTTGAGAGGAGTTATACCTAGTGACATATCTAAGCTGCAACATCTGCAAAGCATGTAAGTTTGTTGCACAACACCGACATGAACACATGACCATTTCAAAGTTTTAATTTAAATAAATTGTTTTCAGGATCACTACTATGCTTTGCTGGATCTTTAGAAAAAAAATTGTAGTATTGAAAACACATAACATTGTAACACCATTAGCTACAATCACTTTTGATGGATGTATTGTGATTTTCATAAACCCATGCAACATAAAGGACTGCTGGAAATGGTGTTGAAGCATCTAGAAGCGATATTTTCTCTCTTCATAATTTTTTCAATCAGATGGGAAAGTGCTGTACATAATCTGATTGCCTTGATGTGTTTTCATGCATAATCCATGGAAATCACCTATATTTATTGAGAAATGTAAAATACATGTGGCTATTCTTGAACTGGTGGCAACTAGTTAATTCCTACTTCATCATATTTTAGATGGGTGCGAATCTTGAACGCATAAACAATTTCAGCTACTTTTGTTTCTTACTATTTTTACAAAGTACTGTCACTTATATTTTAATCTGAACTAACTTATATTTTAGTCTGAAGTCTGAACTAAATTCTCATTTTGTCAAACAGAAACTTGAGCGGTAATAGCATAAAGGGCAACATTCCATTCTCTTTGGGTACCATCTCAGGGCTGCAAGTACTGTAAGTTCACTTTAAGGCTGTATACTTCCGTATATTGTGTGATATTTCTGTTTGTTCTTTCAAGAACAACCATAATATGTTTTTCTGATAAGAAGAGTATGAAAAACGTGACGTAAATGGCGCTCTTTTCATGCTGTTTTGGCTTCTTGATGTATGATGCCATTTGATCTTGGATAGGTGATGATAAGGGAAAATGATTTATTTGGATGAAGTGTTTGCCTTTTTAAGTGATATAAGGATACAGAACATCAGAATGGGTGATTGCAGTGATTAGATCTTGCATCATGTGCTTAAAAGTGTCAATATTTCTGGTCCTTTATTTTTATTGTAAATTTAAAGGCTGCTTATTGCCTGGTCTCTGTTGACCTGGAACTTGTCCTTTTAAAATACATTCCTTATCTTTTAGAACTGTTGCAATCTTTGGATTCATTTCATGTCTTGCAGATTTTTTTTAGCCAAATCTGCTTCAACAAAAATATATGTCCTCTCTTAAACAAAATTTAAGTATTGGGGAGCAGGCACACTGTTTCATACAATGCTTATTTTCATAATCATTCTTTGTAGAGATATGTCATACAACGAACTCAATGGTTCTATTCCGGAGAGCCTTGGCCAGCTGACATCATTACAGATACTGTGAGGACATTAATTATGCATGTTCTTCTGTTTGGGACTTACTTTGTGCTTCCTCCCCCTTAACTTGAAACAACTGCTCTTTCGCAGAAATCTAAATGGCAATGATCTTTCAGGAAGGGTTCCAGCCAGCCTGGGAGGAAGACCTCTACACAGAGCTAGATTTAAGTAAGAACCCACTCTTTGTTAAAAAACCCCCATACTTACATTTTGTCACTATAGATAGTTTGTGTTTGAGATGCGGCATTCTTTGTGTTTGAGATGCGGCATTCTCCACATACGTAGCATCATATATACCAATCTAGATACACATTTGAGTTGTCCTTTCTGTTAATAGTAACTTGAATGGTAAGGAAGCTTACTACTGCTCAAATGGCAGCTTTACGGACAACTCAGGATTGTGTGGAATTCCTGGTTTACGCGAGTGTGGTCCTCATTTATCTGTGGCTTCAAAGATTGGCATGTCCTTTGGGGTGCTTGTAGCTTTTCTGTTTCTAGTTGTATTTGCAGCATGCTGGTGGAAAAGAAGGCAGAACATTCTCCGTGCCCGGAAATTAGCTGCAGGTAAGAGGCTGTAATAATCTGTTAAAATCTGAATGCAGGTGTACAAATTTCTATAACGGAGTGATTGTATTTCCCCCCTTTTTGCAGCAAGGGAAGCTCCTTATGCTAAATCTAGGACCCAATTTACACGGGACGTGCAAATGGCCAAGCATCACCACCCACATGAAAGCTCTCGAAGCGGCAACAATGGAAGCTCGCCACATTTGCTTTCCTAGTTAATTGCCAGCAATTGTGACGCAGCTTCCATTGTGCCATTCTTTCTTGTATGCTCAGTTAATTCCGCTATCAGTTTGGGTTGTAAAACAAATTGTACATACTAGGTCAGGGATGGTGTATACACGCCCTTTTTTTGCTCCCATGTTCAGTCCAGGAATATTATCAGATGAGTGAAATGAATGATCCAGATCATCCTATTTCTAGCTGATGGAACGAAGGTATATTAACTGCATTGCAATCTCTCCTTCGTCGTTTGTGCAAACTGGCTGCCAGATTTTTATTAGTTTGCAAAATGCAAATTCAGGAGAGCTGCTCTGAACTAAAGCTAAATTTTCGCTTGGCCTATAATGTTAAAACCGACAGCGCTTTTGGTGTGTATTGACAATATGGTCAATATGGCAAGTAGTACATTAATATGAAATAGCTGTACATGTGTTTCAGGACAAATATACCTTTGTGGATTAAAACGCCGTAGAAAGTACGCAGGACCAAAACTGTAAACAAGCATTACTCCCAGTAGCATAAGTTTGCTGCATGCCTTGCATATTAGCCATCCTACTGATATCAGGATGTTGCTTATTTTCGTACCTCATAAACGTTGCAACATTACATCACATAAAGCAGCTGATTGCCGTCATCACCATTCACCAGCCATACTTCACCGTTGCGAATCACCGCGTGACACCTGGGATGTCAACCCACTGCAGGTGCAGGATGATCTCGCCGGTCTCAGTGTTCCTCAGCCCGAGGACGACGTCCTGGGAGACCTTGCCGTCCTTCCATGTGATGTGGCTCTCGGTTGCAAAGCAGTTTTTCTTCTCAGGGTGGATCGTCTTCATCACTGAGCCGTCGGGGGCATGGCTCAGGTCCTTCTTGGCGATCTCGACGAAGTCGAGGATGCAGAACTCTGCGTCACCCATGCTGTCATCCTTGGTGAAAGTATCCTTGTCAAAGACTTCCTGTAATCGAAGTGCCAAAGCAGATGTTTGTTTCAGAAACGAGAGGTAACAAATGTTCAGAAGTAGAGTGGCTCTGAATCACTGAAATCCTGAAGAAGGCAGTCGCTGAAGGTTTCACTGTCAATGGAGATGTTAATGAACTTACAATCTTAACCGGCAGCATCATGTTTGTGAAAGACAGGGTGAGTTCCACGTTCCATTCTGGGTTGATGCAATGATATTTCACACTTGACTTCACCTTCTGCACATTACAAGAAAAGAAGTACCAGATAAAAGAAAAAAGAGATTTGACTTGGTCAACAATGAAAGAAGATCATTCAGGATGCGTAAGATCAGAATAATTGTCCTAGATAGTGAAATCAAACCAATTACAGAAAATCGAGAAATAAATTTTACTTGGTTTTCATATCATAAACTATCCGTTTACTGTAGAAAGGTAATGGCACTCCCATTTTTCTAGGGGAAGTAATGCCACTTGTGATGCTCTACTTTGTTTGAGGGTTCAGTTTGTCCATATATGAGGTTTCAAAGAAAATTTGTTCATCTATTTCAAGTTTGCTCAGATCGGTTTCTATATGCCTGCAAAATTGGTTTACTATTGGCCCTTTTGCTAAAAGAATGAATGTAAAAATTAGGATGGCTGGTACAAACTAGCACAAGTTGATTTGTTAAACCCATTTGTTAGTGTGTAAATAATTTTGGTACAAAGACGGACAAATACTTTGACAAATTAGAGAAAAGAAGCAAACCATGTTCACGCCCAGTGTTCATCCAAGGCGATAGCGTTGATGCTGAAGCAGCCGGCTAGGGGTAGCAAGAAAGGCACCTCCTTGGCTTACTTGCCGTCATGCCACCCATGACAGTAGAGGAGGTGGCGCCGAGCAGCCGGGGCTGCAGGATCTCGCGCGCCTCCTTAGCTTGCTTGCTGCCCCACCATGGCGGCGACGGTAGTGGCATGGTGAGGAAGTGCTATTGCATGTCGGAGAAAAGGTATAGAACGGGGGATGAGGAGGAGACGGGTGGCTTAAGCCTTGTTCTTTTCAGCTTATAGTTTCTTCTGAGTAAATAAATGAAACAACTTCTCTATCGCCGTTTCGAAGAGATTTATTGGGATAGGCTTTTCGAAATGATTTATCGATGTTTATTTCATTCATACAAACGTTAACGTTAAGATTAAAAGTTATCAGCTGCGGAAAAAAACACTCCCTCACGATATGAGAAGGGAGAGAGATGGGAAGGGGAAGAAAAATGGGAAAGATATGCGCATCTCAGTCCAACGGCTGGGATCAAGGGCCCTCGAGAGATCCATGAGAAGATCAGTCGCCTAGTCCTGAATTGAGATGTTGACACATATCAAGCCGAAAAAGATGGTTCTGCTGCACTGATCCATAGAAGCCAAGCCAGTTTCATGCAAGCTACATACAGCTCCTAACCACACTTTTCCCTGTACCTCCCGCTGAAGCTGGGACCTTGTTGGACGCACTCGGCGTCACCTTGTCCAAACCAAACCCGCGACTTGACGACGCCCCCTGAGCGAAATCCTTCACACCAACACCCGACGTGTAATTCTTACCGTCGCGCGCCTGTGACGTTTGCGCACTGACCGGCGAGGTCGCCCTCTTGTTTATGAACTCCACGACGCGCTCCATGAGCGCCGCTGCGCTCCCGCACGCCGGCCGGTACACGTGGAACCCATGCTCGCCCTCCGACTCCACGAGCGTCACCTCGCCGCCCCAGGCGCTGTCACGCACTCACGCATCCTGGCCGCGTACCGGCGCCCGCGGTCCAGAAAGGGGTCACCGGCGGCCACGGCCACTAGCGCGCGCCGGCACGCCAGCGACGCGATCTCCTCGGCCGGAGGGTCCAGCCGGGGGTCGTCGTTTCCGGCCGCGCCTGCCGTCACGAACGGCCAGAACTTGTCCAGATGCTCCGGCACGATCACGTCCCCGTCAGGCCGGTCCGTCTCGGAGGGAAGCCGATCGGTGCCCCAGAAATAGGGCTGCACGAGAACCAGGCCCTCGATGTCGATGCCATCCCTGTCGGCGCCGGCGCGGGCGGCTCGGACCGCAGTGTGGTGCGCAATGTTGGCGCCAGCGCTGTCGCCGGCGAGGAACGTGCGCGTGGGGTCGGCGTGGCCGGCGAGCCACGGGTCAGCTAGCGAGGACGCCCACATGAGCGCCGCCCACGCGTCGTCGTAGGCTGCGGGGACGGGGTGCTCCGGGGCGAGGTGGTAGTCCACGGACACGACGAGCGCCCCGGCGCGCGCGGCGAGGGAAGACGCGTACCGGTGGTACGTCCGGTCGAAGGCGCTCTCCGCGCAGAAGGCGCCGCCGTGGAAGTACAGAACGAGCGGGAGCTTGTTGCCGGTTGCTGCGGCAGACGACGGGAGGAACAGGCGCGCGGACACACCCGTGACGTCGCTGACGACGACGTCCTTCGTTGCGACCCCGGTGGCCCCTGGGTCCTCCGACGCCGGCACGAAGGCGCTGCGCAGGAGCCGCTCGACGCGGCCGTCCTTGTGCACGCGCAGGATCGGATAGAGGTCAAGGGCGATGTAATCGCCACTGGCATTCCTATCCGTCCGAATCTTGTTTGCATCCATGGTGCATGAGCTGCGGTGAGTTGGGGCACTTTCGTTGCAAAGTTGCAGGCGTTAATTACTTGCGTCGCAATTGTACAGATTATAGTACATTACTAGCCACGTAGGCGTGGCGCCACGCCACGCCAGCCACCATGTGGATCGAAGCAAAAGAGACGACAATTCGCAATTCGCAGGTAGTTTCGTAAAAAAAATCGAGAAAAAAATCGAGGACCCGTGTGCAATTTCGGGGAAAAAAGGACTTTTTTGGAAAAAATTGAGGACTTGTAAGGACCTGTACGTAAGTAAATAAGGACCTATACGCAATTTCGGAAACCCGCCGGGCGCAATCAAAAAAGTTTTCCAAAGAAAAAAACTTGCAGGGACCTTTTCGCGAGAAAAAAGGACCTCTACGTAATTTTCAGAAAGTACAGGGAATTTCCCTCCCCCGGCCGTACAGGAATCCCCGCGCCACGCGCCGGCCGGGGCGCGCGCGCGGGCGACGTGGCGGGGCGGAGGGCGCGGCGTGCCCCCCGGCTTTGTTTAGGGTATTATTTGGCCAGCAATAATGTTGGTGCTGATAAGCATTAACCGTCATGCCTCATAATTAGCAATTGTACTTTGACGGGCCTTCTCTTTTCAGCGCTGAGTTGGGGCACTTTGGTTACAAAGCTGACTTTTTATTTTTTTTCTATAGTAATTAGTTTTCAAATGAATTATCTTTTTAAAGTAAAGTAAATAGGTTGATTATAGTGTATATTATAACGATTTTATTTATATCAATCAAAATCATATACAAGTTTATGTTATTTTATTCTCTCTGTTACGAATAATCCAAAAATTATAAGTCACAGCTATAAACCATAAACCAGTCAAGTTATGTGACTGCTCTTCTTTTGTACTACTAAACTCTCTGCGTTTACTTTGCCCTCCAATGTCATGGAATGCTGGAGATAAAGATAAGAAGGTTGTGAATATAATATGCACCAAGCTAGCCGCCGGCCGGTCAATGGAATAGGAGCACTGTGACGACATTACGTCTAAGGAACATATATTATTATCGTTAATAATGCACAAAGCCGCCGGGCAATCAGGCTGTAGCATTTTGACGTTGCGTCTCCGTTTCCTGCCTGTTTGGCAGAGCTTCACCAACTTCAAATCCACCAAAAACAGCTCCACTTCACGAATTTTTACCCAAACGCTTCAGCTCCACGAATTCTGGATCCACCAAAATACTGAATCTAGCTCCAGATTCATGAAATCCATGGAGCACCTCAAGGGGTGCTCCACGAAACCTTTTTTCGTACCTACTCGTGGAGTTGGGTGGTAATTAGCCACCTTTTGCCACTGGTTACACACCCCATCCCATACCACCATAAAAAACAGGTCATTCCCACCAAAAACTCAGTTTTGTGGATCTGGAGCTGCTGTGCAAGCCAAACAGTTTTGTTTAGCTCCATGGTGGGATTCCAGATTCACGGTGGAGCTATTTTTGGTGGATCTGCTGTTCCAGATTCATTTTTTTAGTGGTAGAGCTCTGCCAAACAGGCCCTATGAGGCAGGTAGAGCTGTAGGCTGCAGCCTAAAGAAAACAAGTAATAATGCACCGAATTACGTAGCATGAAACTTATTTTTTTCCTATCAAATTTGACAATAAAAACTTTTCGGTCTTCCTTTGGGTTCATTCGAATCCAAAGACTGGCAAAGAAAATTTAGAGCATTTGTTCTGCTTCCTACATTTTAAATGGTAGCGATTGTCAGTCGAGTTCACATATGTAGGAAAGAACTCCTCTGGGGACTGACCCCAGATGCTCTCAGTGGGGACTGCTCTGGATGGCCGACACGTCGCGCACACGAATCTTCTCGCCTGAAGCCGCCCTAGGTCAAGAGTCCTCCGCCGCCTCCCCGCGCGAGTCCTTCTCCTCCCCCTCCCTTAAGGACCTCCAAGCCCTGCTCCTCTCCAACCCCGCCGCCCCCTCATCCTCCCCGCCGCCACCGCACACCGCGCCCTGCTCCCCTCCGTCCGCGTCGCCGCCTCCCACCAGGTCAGCATGGAGGGCCGCGTGAAGACCGTGGCGTCGACGTCCCTTCGCCCACCGAGCATGCCGTCGACGTCCCTGCCCCCGTCCCTTCGCCCACCGAGCGTGCCGCAGAGCACGTAGCGCTCGCGGCCGCACCGGCCGCAGGCGATCAGGGAGGCGGAACCGGCGCCGGCTACGACGCATCGGAGCTCGCCGGACTCGTGGAGGCTGCGGACCTCGTCGGCGCCACCGAGGTGGCGGCCCCCGACGAAGACCTGGGGGAGGGCGACGCGGCGGGCGTGCAGGAGGAGGACGGCGAGCTCCTGGAGGTAGAGTGGGTCCATGGCGAGGTCGCGCTCGTCGACGGAGGCCCGGAGGCCGCGCAGGATGGCGCGCACGGCACGGCAGTCCTCGTAGGTGGCACGGACGACGTGGAGGAAGGTGAAGTAGAGCACCACTCGCCGTTCGGCCTCGGCGGGAGGCGCATGGAGGGTGCGGAGCGCGCGGAGGGCGGAGGCGGCGACGCGGACGCGGTGGAAGACGCGGACGGAGGAGGAGCAGGGTGCGGTGTGCGGTGGCGGCGGGGAGGACGAGGGGGCGGCGGGGTTGGAGAGGAGCAGGGCCTGGAGGTCCTTGAGGGAGGGGGAGGAGAAGGACTCGCACGGGGAGGCGGCGGAGGACTCTTGACCCAGGGCGGCTTCAGGCGAGAAGATTCGTGCGCGCGACGTGTCGGCCATCCAGAGCAGTCCGTACTGAGATCATCTGGGTCAGTCCCCAGAGGAGTTCTTTCCACATATGCACCAGCCTCGTACCTTCCCGGGCTCCCGGCAACTACATCTCCGATGCCAAAAAAAAAAAAAAACTACGTGCACTCTGGTTTGATCTTTGATCGATTGTAATCTCGCGAATGTTTTCGAAAAAAAAAAGAATGGTCAGACTCACAGCAGCGGACGCAAGAATTTACGGAGTTGCTCACGGGCTAGCTATGGGATAAAAATAAAAAAAATTAATACATGAACTGCCCGTACTACCTCTCCAAAGAAGAAGAGCTGCCCGTACTATTTTAACACTAAGACGACAATTCCACACCATATTACGAAACCAGTGAAATTACAAAGGCAAAAGAAGTATACAAGGGCTAAAGAAAAGTAACGAGGACACGCAGTGAATTGCAGGAATGAAAATTTTAAAAGTTCAATTTCTGTAATAGTTATAATATAGAAATAAATATTATTTTTTCGAGAATACAATGCAGACAAACACACACAATAAACACCGCACTCACGCTACCATGCACACACGTGAGTCCACATCATTTATACATGCTTAGAATTTATCGAAAGCATCTAAGAAATTACGAGGCGCAGATACATGTTTTTTCATTAAATATACACACCTATGTCCTCCTAAAATCGGTAATCATAAACTTAATTCAGCGGCAGATCTACGGTACCGTACCACTGGTGTCACCAACGATTTTTTTTTCTCGGTAGCCTCATATGCAGAGAAGTGAGCCTAGCTGGCCAGGCTCGAGTGACCCCAGCCCGTCCCGGCCGGCATCGTTCTCCAGCCAAAGCTAGCTTCCCTCATCAGTTCACTGCGTCTCAGCTCAATTAGCTAGCTTTCACCTTACCTCTCACTAAGCCCAACTGAATAGCTGTTACCTCTACTCTCACCAATCACGATGCCACAACCAAGAGGATAGCTTCAGCTTCTGGCTTCTGACTTATTTTCACTATTCATAGATTTCGTTTTTTTCTGAATTTTTAACTTTTTTATGAGCTTTTTTACCGGTTTTTTTTCCCGTATTCGTTCGCGTTGTCCATAATGAGCTAACATATTTTTTCTATTTTTAATTTTTTTAAATTTAATTACGCTAAATAAGTCACTTTCAGCTACAGTAAAATTTCAGCCACTACAATGCAATTTCAGCCATAAGCCATAGCTTTTCAGCCCAATCGAGCGAGACCTTGATACAAGGAAGTAGCTGGATATGGCAACCCAGCATGTGGCAACCTTTGGTAGCAAGCCTAGTCTTCGGCTCATCACCTCGCAAAGACTCGCTCTATTGAGAGATGGGTATATCATAGTAACATAGAAGTACTTATAGTGGATTCGATAAATAAAGCAACCGAAAGTGAGTTTTACGATTATAATTGAGACAACTAATTAAACCCTAACTTACAGCCAGAACCACGGCCTATGGTGAAACTTCCGAGGAAAGGTACCCATCTTGATGTGCTTCAATCCTCAATATTTTTCTAAGGTTGGATTGCCGTAGCGAAGCTTCTAGTTCTATCCTTCTATTGCTTGAAGTCGACCTCCTTCGTCTTGATGTTCAGTGAATGATTCTTCTATGTCTATCGTGTTTGCAATCTAACAAAGGAGAATACAATATAGGAATGAGTACGAAAGGTACTCAATAAGTCCAGTTTAGCAGATAGCAATATAACAAATGAGAATACAATATAGGGATGAGTACGAAATGTACGCAAGTCCAATTTAGGAAAGCAATAGATGCATACCCATAATCCAACCTTCACACATATCTCTACTGAACCACCAAGGACCGAAGTCCACCAGGATACCATGAATCTTTGGAAAAGACATTTGTTATTAAAAAAATTAAAGTTGAATTATTAGAAAGCTATTGTTCATATGACACCATAGGACAGAACCCCTATAGGTTCTCTTTCCTACCGTGGTCACAGTTTCTACCCAAAACAGGGAGTGGCAGTCATAATTCATACCCTCTGCATAGGTGCGCTACTTTACCCATATTCGTGTTAGTCATCATGCCAAATCAGTTAACACACTTTTTTTGGTGTGCGGCATTCGTCGTAGGCTTTGTACCCCCGACAAGATCTTCGATGGTGAGAGTCTTCAAGTCCATGCACTGCTCGATGGAGGTGATGAGTTGTATGTAGTGCGCCAGGGCAGGATAAAGAAACCCGCGAACAACAACAATTTTATCCACCGTGGTGTCGCCCAACGCACAGATGCTGGTGACAATAGACGTCACCCAACCGGTGAAGTCTTCAACAGTCTCCCCTTCCTCCATCTTTAGTCCCTCGAAGTCCCTCTTGAGGGTTTACAGCTTGGCTTCACGCACGCGCTCGTGCCCCGTGTGCGCCATCTTGATTGCCTCCCATGCTAATTTTGTCGTGTCTTTCCTGGCGAGGGAAAACATGACTTCCTCTGGTATAGCTTGGTAGATGGCATACAATGTCATCCGATAATTCTGGGACTCTACGGCACCAGGCTCCATTGTTTCCCATATGTTCTGAGTCTAAAAAGTGACACGCATCTTCATCGTCCAAATTGTGTAGTTCGTGCAAGTAAGCTGCGGATACGACAACATCACCGCGCTCTCCATCTTCACCCCTGTGAGGTGGACGGATCATCTCACAGTAGGCCTCGCACTGCGGACGGAGGCACACTCCTTCCTTCCTTCAGCATCTTCTCTGACTCATGGGAACCTGCTCTGATACCAAATATTTGCACAGCTCAGGGAATAAACGCACACGAGTGGAGACTGAATAAACGCAAGAGAAACTTCTTTTGTGGCAACACACGTCTTTTCTTCTTTCTATGTTATTTGCTCGCTTCTCAATAAGCTTAACATGAAGTACACGGCTTAGATAAGCCTCACACACATAGTCACATGATCTGTACTTCATACACCCACTAACTCCATTAGCTAACAACCAGTACCTATTCTCATGCCACTGTCTGGGATCTTCTCCATGATCCGCACGACTCGGCCAACTTATTGACTCAAGATACAACTGTTACTCGGATGCCCAGTCGTGACTTACAATCACTGTGCCTCGACCACGGCGCCTCAACCACGCCACTTCGACCATGGCGGTTCGACCATGGCGCCTCACCGTAACTCCGGATATATCGCTCACACAGAGCTAGTACTACTGGTCTTCGAAATTGGTGATGTGGTGCACCTGCAGTACCTCGCCGTTACGTCCTGTTCTTTGGAAGAGATACCGTCATCAGTCGGAAGGCTCACTAGTCTTCAGACACTTGATGTTCGGGATACCTCTGTTACGAAGCTACCTGAATCATTCTGGAAGATTAGAACACTGCGGCATTTGTTTGGTCATGAACTCATCTTGCCTAAACGGGTTGGCGACCTGGAGCACCTACAGACACTTGATACCATAAAACCTGATGAGCATGGCTGGGATAGAAATACCCTTGCAAAAATGATCCAACTTCGTTCCTTGTTTATTTCGGAACTCACCGAATGCCATGTGAAGGCTTTATCTGTTGCTCTAAAAAAACTCAAATACCTTGTGACACTGACCATACATGGTGGTGTTATTCCGTCAAGTGTGTTCACCAGCTCCTCCCTTCGACGCCTTGAGGTTATGGAACTGGATGGGGAGCTTGACTTGTCATCTAAACCAGAGGACATCAAATCATGCCTTCCTAATCTGCTTCTTTTGTCACTGGAGAAAACATTGGTTTCACAGGACTTCATCAATAAGCTGGCTGAGCTGCCCTTCCTTGCCAGTCTCACTTTGGATGTAGGCTCATACAAGGATGAACAGCTAGTTTTCTCTCCCGGTGGATTTCATAGCCTGAGGAGACTGACGGTTGACTTGGTAGAACTAAAGAAAGTTGAAATACGCGAATTGGCGCTTCCCAGCCTTGCAGACTTGGATATTCTTGTCTACTCTGAAGATTTAGAAATCGAGATCATCGGTAAGCCTGAAATTGTAGACAAGCTCCGAGGTGAGGATGAAAACCTTTATAAGAAGATCAAACGGACTCCAAGGACCTATCGGACGGCGGGAAGACGGTGAATGATCGCTGCTGTGAAGTACTGAAGTGTATTAAGCTGGAATGTATAGCTGTTTTTTTTTTGAAACAGGAGGCTGGCGCGATGTACGTATTATACGCACCTATGCCTTTATTGTCTGTCATGTAATAGTGTGTGATAATTGAAATACGTGCTTGTATGTTCTATTGGTCTATTGTCGGTGCTGTGGTGTTTATTCTGTAACACCATAGCAATAATGTAATACCCGAAAAAAAAAAGAAAAGGAGATGGAAGGGGACTTGTGCTGAATTGGCCTCGGCCCAGCCCAACCGGGCCACATGCAATACATGAGGGGAGCCGGAGGCGAAGGCCGGCTGCCCTACCTCGTCCCTGCTGTTGCCGCTGCCGCTGTAGCCACATGCTCCCTCCATCCCGCTAGGCCGCCGCCCTAGCCATGCGTTGTTGCCCCAGCCGTGCCGCCCACACGTCCACCATTGTGCGTTGCTGACTCGCTGTGCCCCTGCGCTGCTATCGATCGACCTCGCCCACAGTCACCGCCCTTGCTGCTCCTCCACTGTGGCCGCACCACCCACGCCAAGCAATCGGCTGTAGGCCCTACTACCAAGGAAAGGAGAAAGTGGGACAGGGAGGGTGGGGGCCGATAGAGAAGGGGAAGGAGGAAATGTAGCGCCCAAGATTTAAAAGGTGCATATTATCTTGGGAAAATTGCTCTCATGCCACAAAGTTAAGTGTCATCCTCTCATTTGCCACATAGTTAAATGACTTTGTTATTATGCCACAAACTTGTATGTTTTGCCCTTTGTTTTGCCATTTTGACCCTTTTGCCCCCGGCCCCACCCCAGGCCTGCCTCCTCGCCGCCCTCTCCGCCTCCTCCCAGCCGGTCCCCCGTCCTCTCCCTCACTCCCGCCAGTTGGCTCGCCTCGCCGCCTCCTCCGCCGCCGGTTGGCTCCGCCCTCTCCGCCTCCTCCGCCGCCGGTTGGCTCCGCCCTCTCCGCCTCCTCCGCCGCCGGTTCTTCCCCAACACCGGCGCCGGGTCTTCTCCGGGAAGCGCTGCGTCTTGGGCCGATTCCCCGCGCATGGAGCATTGCCCGGACCCCGCAATCACCACCTCCACATCGCCGGACCCCGCCTCCCTCCCCAGCGAACCGCCGCCACCTTCTTCCTCGCCGCCGAGCCCTTCCCCGCCGCCAGCTCACCCGGCTCCACTCCAGCCGCCGCCCGGGCCCAAGGTAGGCTCAAGACCCCCCGAGGTTGCTCTCTCGACGAGCAATCGGGTCCCCGCCGCCACCTTCTTCCTCGCCGCCGGCGCCCCTTCCCCCTGTCTTGGCCGTCGCCATGCTCATTGCCGGGCGCCGCCAGGCCTAATCCGGCCGTCTCCTCCCGCCCCGAGGCGCGAGCCGGGTCGTGTGACCCGTTTTGGCCGGCGCTGCCGCGCCTCCGTGCCCCCTCCGCCGCCGGTTGGCTCCGCCGTCCTCACGGCCGGGACCAGTGAAGCCAGCGGCAGGCCTGGGTGGTGCCGGGGGCAAAAGTGTCCAAATGAAATTATTAAATGGAGAAAATGGCAAAACAAAGGGCAAAACACACAAGTTTGTGGCATAATAACAAAGTCATTTAACTATGTGGCAAATGAGAGGATGGCATTTAACTTTGTGGCATGAGAGCAATTTTCCCTATTATCTTTAATCTCTCCTATCTTTATCTCTAACCTAGGGCATCTCCAATG
Source organism: Dendrocalamus latiflorus (assembly GCA_017311315.1). NCBI lineage: Eukaryota > Viridiplantae > Streptophyta > Magnoliopsida > Poales > Poaceae > Dendrocalamus > Dendrocalamus latiflorus. Next base: position 20,167,182 of record CM029671.1, on the reverse strand, counting down.
GTTATAGCTAGCAACTAACTATAAGACTTCCACATCATTTATATAGTACACACTAAAGCTAGCATTATAAAGAACTATCTATAAGGATAGCTATTTGATGCTTACATGCACACACAGAATTTATAGAGGCTGTCTCGTTTGGCGTTATAGACTAGTGCTTAAGGAAGAGCTGGCTCGATTTTTTTTGCATACTCTCTTTCCTCCACATAGGATATATGCTGATGTGTACATGCATATAGCTAGCTGACTCAGACCATTGGAGATGCCAATAACCTCTCTCCCATCTCCAACATCTCTATCCCCTATCCTCATGAATGAATCTTCCATCTCTCTCTCTTTATTCCTATTTCGCGTGGCCGACGGCTTGTCATGGCGGCGGCGATGGCGCTGATGGCAGACGGCGTGGCCGGCGTGTGGCGGTAGCACTCGGCGTGACGGTGGCATGCGGCGCACGCCATTGGCGGCGTGGCATGCGGGCGCGTGGGGAGCAGCGCGGCGGCTGAGGCACCCCAAGTGGCGGCAGTAGCACCGCCAGAGGCAGAGGCGGTGTGGCGATCGGCACACTGCGGCGTATGGCAGAGGCGTGGTGTGGCACGGTGGCGGCGTGGCACTCAAGCGTCAGCGGCCAGGCGTGATGCAGTTGCGGGCGGCAGTGTTTGGTGGTGTGCATGGCCGGAGGAGGCACGGTGGTCGGGTGCCAGCAGGCCGGGCGGTGGTAGCCATCGGGAGCAAGCTAAGGCGGCGTGGCGGCCATGGAGGCATGGCCGGTGGGCGCCAGGGCTAGCGGTGCCATGGTGGGCGGCGGCGGTGGCCATTGGCTGGGGTTGGTGGCGGTGGTCGGAACCGATTCCACGATCGTGGGATTTGGTTGGCTTGGAACTGTGGCCGAATCACGTTTCGCACCACGTTTTTTATGAGATCATGCTGTGGGTGTGGTTCACACGGCTAAACGGCAAATCGCATGATCTAACGGCGATTCGCACGATGAAGGCTTAACGAACGTAAACTTTTCTAGCCGAATACAGTTCCGTTTGTCCTTCCATGAGGTTGTCTCAACTCTGATCAAACTCGTTCGTGTTCCACATACGCACATGCAGAAACTCACGCAAGCACACGCGCTGTTAATAGATCAGAGAAAAACGAGAGGGGTTTTGACGCACAACACTACTTCTACTTGCGTCCTTTTCTGATTTTCTTGCTCTCTTTCTCACAAAATAGATTGCATGTCTTCTATTTATATAACCTAAGGTTTTTATAAATACCGGACTCTATATCTAATTTGAACATGTAGCAGACTCTATTTTTAAGTTGAACACGGCTTTAACTTAGACAACGGACTCGATTTAAACTTTAAATCAAGATTATTTCTTGTATTTTTTTGTGGAAAATTCTGAATGTGTTATGAACCTGGCTTCCGTAAGGATGTTCATTCGTTTCATGTGTCATAGATTGGAACTGTTCGATTAGATCCAACTAGTATAGTGCCCGTGCTAACGCTACGGTAAAATACAAAACAAGATAAAATTTGTAAAAAATAAAACGAACAATCAGATTCATTAAGATTCACGTCTCATATATTGTATAACCAAATATTTTTGTCACATAATGAATGTCACATAAATACGTGACCGGTCGGAACCACCCAATACGCAATGCTCAAAAGCCTACGACCGATTCCCAGGTCTTGCGACCGCTTCGCGAGACCATACGACCGGTTAACAGAAGCTACGACCGTTTATCGCGTGATTTAAGCTACGACCGTCTCATATAACAATGTGTGCACAAGCCATACGACCAGCTCCCACATGCTATGACCACCCAGAAGACCGTACGACCGACTCCCAGACCAAACGATCGATCCTACAGGTCACACGACCACTTACCAGGTATCTACGACTACGTTCAAGTCTTCCCAGGCGCAGCCGACCGCATACGACGACCTCACAACGAAGTCGCAAGCTCGAGCGCCGACTTCCGACTGCAGACTACGGCCAACGTGGTCGTAAGCCTTCCGACTACGAACCTCAACCAACATGGTCGTAAGCCTTCCGACTACGAACCTCGGCCAACGTGGTCGTAAGCCTTCCGACTACGAACCTCGGCCAACGTGGTCGTACCAGCTTTACTGTGGTCGAACCGCCTCCCGATAGACTACGACCACGGCCAAGAGGAGTAAGAAAAGGTTTTACTGGTTCCGGTCGCTGGCAAAGTGGTCGTATAGAGTACTGGGGACTTCCGACGACGGTCAAAGCCGTCGTATGAACTTCGGCTAACTCTCGATGATGTACAGCGTAGTCGTAGACAACCCGGCTAGGTTCCGAATCGCACAACGTGGTCGTAAATGCTTCCGACTACGCGTTCAAACTTTCTACCCGGTTATGATTATGACCAGCGCACTCCCCCCAACTTCTCCCTGGCGTAGCGCCGCCCCTCCCCGGTGCCGCACACTGGTGCCGTGCCGCCCGTCGACAGCAGCCCCGGCGACGGCGACAACGAAAGCATGTCAAAAGCCATGAGTGGCTGGAAGTGTTACGACCTCTTGGCACATGGTCAAAAGCCAGCTGGACCTATTACGACCACTGCAGCGCAATTTGGCCATGGTCGGAAGGCAGCAGAAGCACTTACGACCACATTGTCGCTGGTCGAAAGTCGATAGTGCATTTACGAGTGGTCAGAAGTCGAATGCATCTCTTTGATCGTGGTCGAAAGTCCCCAGACGAATCACCTGCCGATCTCACTGTCTACTGTAGGTTTACCGTGGTCATAAAAGCACTGTCCTTGGCCGTGGTCGATAACCCCTTACGACCACGTTATGCGCTCCTTCAACGTGGTAGTAAACCTCTCGATCGCCTCATACTTTGCCTTGCTGTGGTCGTAGGTCCTCTCGAGCACGCCTCTTTCAGTATTGGTGTGGTCGAACACCTTTCGACCATGTCTATTGACGGTTTTCCGTGGTCGTAAGTCCTTACGACCACTTACACCGTGGTCACTTGCCTTCTTTGACCACGCTCAGCGACTTTACAACGTGGTCGTAGCCTCCTTATGACCATGTTCAAACTTCCCGAGCACGCCTCTTTCAGTCTTACCGTGGTCGAACGCCTTTCGACCACGTCTATTGACGGATTGATGTGGTCGTAAGTCTACTTACGACCACTTACACCGTGGTCAAAGCCTTCTACGACCACGCGTAGCGACTTTACAACGTGGTCGTAGCATTCAGCAGCAAGCCATCCAAGAGTAGCATGCAGCACAGTAGCATGCAACCAAAGCCGGTTTAGCAGTAGTAGCATTCAGCAGGAGGCGCCCAGCAGCAATCAGCCGGCAAGCAGACAAGCAGGCAGGTACCAGCATCAAGAACCATGTAATAAGCAGTCTAATGGCTAGGCAAACGGTTCACATGAAAAAAATGAGCGAGCTGAAACAGGTGCCAATTTCATTGAATAGAGAAGAAGTAAACGGTTCACAGCAATCAAATGACAACTTGCTTCAGAATAAGGTGGCACGAAATTACCAAAACTTTTGCCCTGCTAGAGGACTTCAAAGTATATTTGTCAGTGCCTTTCATCATTAGGTCATTATCCATGTGAGTTTGACCATTTGGATTAGCAGGAACAGCTATATTTTCAACCAATTCTAACTGACACATTCCAAGTTGCAGAAATTGTTTATCGGCAAAAGTACTTCCCCATGATCACAGAATGGCAATAGATATTTCCTTAACCCTAGTGTATATGCAGCAGCTGCGCAAGGCACTGATTTACACACAAGATGATCTGGAGGAATGAAATCACCCTAGTGTATTATCCTACTTCTACACACCGAACACCCAGTTCATGAGAACTTAAAAATTATAGGGGCATTTGGTGGGGGCATTTGCCTGAATAATTGACAATTATAGTACTTGTTCTGAATCTTGTTCCAGCAGAGCGGTTGCTGGTCTGAAACCTGACATTTTCAGAAGTACTACAGGAAGCAAGCAATGGTGTAAATTCTACACAAATCTCATTAAATCGAAACTAATACGATCATTGTCTTTCTGATGGCACTCAGGAAGCACAACAGATAAAGATTAATAATTATTAAATTTGAGAAGCAAGAATCGCCCAAGAACTGAAAAAGAAAAGGGAAGAAACGAATCGTACCAGGTCGGGTCGCCGTCGTTGGCGGCGCCTGCTGCTTCTACCGGGTCTGCTGAACGGTGCCGTCGCCGTCGGCGAGAGGAAAGCGCCTGCTGTTACCGGCGGATGGAGGAAATCCCGGCGGCGGCGAGCACAGAGCACGCACGTCATGGCATATAGCTGGATCAGTGCGCGGGTACAGAGTGCACGGTCGCCTGTGCTCTCGGCACGGAGGGCCGGGGCAGAGGCACGGGGCCGCCGCCGGAGAGAGGCACGGCGGGCGGCGGCATGGAGCGACGTGCGGGCACAGAGTGCACGGGCGCGGCTGCTCTCGGCACGGAGGGCGGGAGCACAACAAGAGGGCCGGAGGAGAGAGGCACGGCGGCCGGCGGCAGGGAGCGACGGGCGATCGATGGAGCGACGAAATTGTTTCCTTTTTTTTCTCGATGATTGATCGTAGGAAGAGAAAGTAGAAGCCGCGATCCTCGGGCGGACAGTGTTGAATCGCGGGCGGGCGCCTCGTGTTGAAGCCTCGCGTTGAAGTCTACGTTCCATCCAGGCCGCACGATTGGGTTGAAGCCAGGGAGAGTTTTTTTTAGCCCTTGATTTTAATGCAGACAATTTGCTGGGTGTATTTTTGTGGGTGCACGAAGGTTGGTGCTCTCAGCGGGGGACGTATTCTTGGGTGGACTGAGTGTAATTTCAATTGGTCAATTATAGTAGAGATGCGCAACGACTCTCTTAGGATGTACCGTGTGACATCATATCACTTCAGATTAACCAATTTCTTAATGCTGAAAGAAAAATTGGATACACGAGATTTTCTCCATAATGTAAGCCTCAGTTTTCAATAAATCTCCTGCATTTTCTTCAACGAAGATCTGATAGCAGCCAGCAAGAACATTTACAGGAACAAACTGAAAATTTATGCGAAGTAATGAACACCCCAACCGGATACCCTTCTATTTAGGCTCTGAATTATTAATTTACACCTCACTCCAGCTAGCTGACCTCAACAGGGTGTTTCTTATTGTTGAAACATAAACTTCCACAACCACACCAGGAAGTGCTACACATGGGAATGCAAACATCACGCTCCAAACAACAGCGCAGACAACAAACATACACTGCAAATCACTACATCCACACATAGTTTACAATGTGACACTGGGAACAGGAATCAACTGCAGCTGCAGCTCCATCAGACCGGGTCGCGACGACCCTCATGCAGACACAGCTTACAGCTTAACACCTGCGACGTGAACCCACTCCAGCTGCAGCACGATCAGGCCACTGTCAACATTCTTCAGCTTCAGAATCAAGTCTTGGACGACCTTGCCATTCTTCCATGAAACGTGGCTCTCACCACCAAGGTAGTTCACGCCAACTGGGTAGATTGTCTTGATCCTGGTCCCATCAGAGGCATGCTTTAGATCCAGCTTTGCACCATCATAGATGTCAATTACATTGAACTCAGCCACGCCCATGCTGTCATCTGCTGTGAATTTGTCCTCGTCGAAAACTTCCTGCATATTATTAACAACTCAGAAATGAAGAGCTCTTTTCCTGGTCGTTGCACAGCTGGAAATAGAAGTGCTCAGTTCGTAGCTGCGCCAACCATCCATGGGCCTATGATGGAAATGGTCCCCTATGACCATATCTATTCATGTTTTTCCTAAGAAGAAAATTTTTTTGTGTTCAATTTTTTTTGGCTAGATTAAGAAATTGGTTAATCTGAAGACTGAATTGATTTGTTATGCAGTACCATATTGAACTTCCTAAACAAAATTAAATTATATATTACATACATACACATCAAGTTCGTTTAGGTGATATATCAGAGATAGGATGGAAGTAACTACACTTAGGAATAGAAGGTAAGGTGTTTGTGAGTGTGTGCATGCGTGCATGTAAGTTGGAGAGCTCACTGTGATGAAGCATTTCAGATAGCAAACTTACAAGTTTCACTGGCTTTGTAGGATTTGTGACGGAGAGCTGCAGTACTTCATTCCATACTGGATTGGGATTCTTCTTCTGGACACTACTCTTCACCTTCTGCGCCATTAGGAAAAGAAAACTTCAATGACATAAATACAGAATGAAATTAGTAGTAACAGTGTATACAATCAAGAGTGCATAACATTAAACTGAAAATCTGTCATCATCAAGACTAATGTGTGCAGTCACTCTTCAGTTTCACTATATGGAAAAGGCTATGACATGAAATTCATAGCATTCAACCGCTACATCAAAGGAAAGCAAACAATCCCATGAGGGAATAAAATACAAGAAGACCTCTCCTACAAGACTATGAGTGAATTATGCTAGGCTCTAAGTTGGTAATCGTTCAGTGCAGCAACAATGTGCTAAGCCCTTGACAATCTTAAAGAAATTAAAAAGTACGATAATCCATGTTTTATTTCAAAATTTTACCACTACGAATAACACAAAGGAAATTAGAAAAGTCATGATAGCTAAACATCATAAGTTACCCACAAACGGACCATTTCACCGAAGAATATGCCTTTTGGTCAAAGTATTAGTATTAGGAATCACAAAAAGACTGCTTACTGTACCGGTTCAGAGTGATGTTTTGCAATGTTGTCACATGATTCATCCTTAGTTAAGTAGACATGTCATCACAGATTTCTTATTTCAAGGTGAACTTATCGCAGGATTTGGTACTGTGCTCTTCAATTCACAATTCTGCAAAGCATAACATGGCCTGTGTATAGCGCACGCTTAATGCATCAGTAGTGGCTATGAAAATCAGCCGAAATCGGTTCTACCGGCCACCACCGGTCAGACTACAAATTGGTCTCAAATATTTCGTTTTACACCGAGGTAGTCCGATTTACTCTGATCTTAAATATTTCGTATTACACAGGGGTAGTCCCATTTGCTCCGATTTATGACTGATTTAGACTGTTTCAGCTTATTTTATTTGAAATTTGAATTTTCATTCGAAATTTTTGGCCCAAAAAACTACCGAAAATTTTCAAAAATCGGTCAAACCTGTCCTACCGGACCCCAGGTAAAAATTTAGAACCGTTTTTTGTTTTCGCTGATCAGTGCTGCAATCCCATGACCAAGTTGGGAACTGCTGTCCGACTCAAAGTGGTCACTTCACAACCTGTTGACAAGATATTATTAATCGGGTATTGATAAATATCATCCGGATGTTTTCTTTCTAACTATCATCCAGATTTGTGACCGTTTGATTAGAGATCCAAGGGCCACAAATTCTCCCCACCCCCTCCAAAAAAAATTCACCCCTCTCCAAAAAAAATTCCCCCCCTCAAAAAAAGAGACCGTCGGATCTCTAATCCAACGGTCCGAAATTTAGATGATTGTTGGGAAGAAAACATCCAGGTGATACCTATACACAATCAGCATGCTCCAGCCCTCGGAAAATATGGTATCAGTTCAGGCAGATAGAGAGACCCTACAGATGGCTTGCAAATCTCCAAACAGAGAACCAAAACAAGAACCTAGAATGAAACGGCAAAGAATATCTGGGCCCTGAAAAGGCGCAAGCATGTTCTTTTGTCGAACATCTCTAAGAACATAAGCACAATTCACAAACACCATTTCTTGGTCCTGGTGAGCTCCACATAAGGAGATCGCCGCCCTCCCTGACCCCGATCCCCAGAACCCCGTGCTGGCCATGGCCTATGCGTGTGTCAGATGCCGTGATCACCGGCGCGCGGCAACAGACGGCTCGTCGGTCACGGGGTCGCGTGCAGGGAGGAGAAGACCGACCCAAGCAATGCGAGGGGGAAAAAGAAACGAGATTGAGACGGAGGAGGAGGGGGAATCGACCTGGGAGCCGTAGCAGAGAACGACGTAGGGGTCGCTGGAGTGGGTGAGCGGGTCGCAGATGGCAAGGTTTGAGCCCCGCACCACGCGGACGATGAGCTTCCCGACCACCTCCTCCTTCGCCGCCGCCATGGCAAAAGTTGCGCTGGTTTATTGGCTCGGTTTCTAGCCGCGGGGATGGGGACAGTGTGAGACAGGTCGAGGGGAGGGAGAAGTTGGATTGCATGCGGCCAGCGGCTCCGGGTTTTATAGCCGGCTCGGCCCACTCGGGGCGGGGGACCCTCGGCTGGCTTGCGGACAGATTTATTATTGTTGTTGTTGTTATTCACTAAAAAAAACTAATTATTTTTTTATTTTTTTAATAAGAATTGAAAATGTTGTAGTTATAGACCAAACAGTGGATAATAGGACTATAAAAAAAAAGCCACAAAGTGGCTTTCCAGAGCCCTAAACACAGTAGGAGTGGATGTAAAAGATGTATGAACTATCGTGTATCCCTTTCACTAAAAAATAAATCATCTCTCCTTCATGGCGCCTTAATAAACATATGTATAGTCATGAGAAGGTTGTTTACATAAGTGCCTCTATTGGAATCTACAATAGTAGGATCAAGCATGTCTTTTCTGTTATCATAGCCTTTTTTGGGTATGCCTTACAGTTACACTTTAATGGGCCTTTTAACGCAGTGGGCCGAGTGGGCTAAGGTGGGGGACTCTCCTTCAGTAGTAGCCTCTTATGGTAAAAGGCTTCGCTTCTAATGGGCCGAGACCATGTCGCTTGCTCCTTGGCCTCTTCCGTCCCTTCGGCTCAATGGATGTTTGCCCATTCAGTTTTTCCCGCCTTTTTACCATTGATGGAGTGGGTGCATGTGATAGCTATCAGAAATGTACACGTGGTGACGTCCGAATTTTTTCTATTTTAGCCCTTTTTTTGAAAAATATTCACATTTAGACCCCTGGTAGTTTTAATTCCGTTTTTGGACCCAGGGGGTCGGCGCCGTGACCCACGGCGCCGAGGTAACACATCTCAGCGCCGTGGTCCACGACGCCGAGGTGCCAGGCCCGCGCCAGCGTGGTGGCCTGCGTGGCGCCGACGTGGCAGCACCTCGGCGCCGTGGATCGTGGCGCCGAGCTTGGCGCCGAGCTGTGGAACATTCAGAAATTGGATAGGCCCCGTGACTGGTGGCGCTCCAGCTCGGCGCCTTCGAAATAATCCCTAGCCTTTGGAAACATTCGGGTGTCGTGTGTCGTGTTCAATCAATTGTGTGAAACAAAATTTTCTATTAATTTTTTGATGTTCTCGTGTTCAATCTGAAAATTTCGGGTGCTAGTATGGTAATAATGTTTGTAACTTTTTTCCTAATCAGGGAACTCCGATGGTCAAACACTAATTGTTAGAGAAGGGGATAATGGTGTTGCTTATTCATGAAATTCAAAAAAGCTAAAATGGGACAAGGTAAGAACCTATGTGCCTTAGACTTTTCCATTATATTTCCCTTAAGTAAATGTTTGAGACATTCTTTGGAGCAAGCATGGGTGGGCAACATTATGCACTCTATTAAATTGTAGTTTTGTGAAGCACCGATACGCAATACCGTCATACCGGTAGTTTCAAGTGTAGTCGATTCAGCTAGGCAAACATAATAGAGTGCATAAATTTAGGATTACATAGACCGTCGATATCATAAAGAAATGCAACGTGGGTGTCTACTGGGTGTAGCGTGGTTGTTTCCCCTTTTTATTGCGCCCTGAAGATGGCTCCGCTGCATCATTCTTCCTGTCACTCTTGGTCTTGAGAGCTGCCTCACGAGCTTGAAGCTCTTCCTCCTGATGCTTGATGGCTGCTTCACGCAGACTTAATTGCTCCCGCCTCCTTTGCAGCTCATCCTCCTTACTCTTCAGACGGATTTGGTCCACCCTCACGCGGCGCTCTTGCTCAAGCCGCATCTGTAGTTCCACCTCGTGAGCCTGAGTCATCTTGACAAAGTATTGTCCTTTGTTTTCCACCTCCATTGGCCGGTTCCGTGGCCATGTCGGCGCCACCCGATCCACCCATTCGATGAACCTGCAAGACTATGTGTGGCGTGGTGATGTCAGGGATCAAGTTGAAAAACGATAACGAGAAACAAAGGATTTAGTTGTCGGTGTTACCACGAAGTCGTCATCCAGGTCTGGACACTTGAAGAACCTACGGCCGTAGTTAGCTCGTTGTACTGGATCCGTCCAGACGCACAACATCGTCCTAAAGCCGCAATGGCACTTCGGACGCTCATGCCACTCCGGCACTCCAAATGGATCGGACCTCTAGGAAGACATTGTTGTGTAGTAGTATTGTGATGGCTTGAGGAGGAGTTGTGGTATGGAAGACATATGAGGCATTTATGTAGGCAGGTGATCTGGTGCAGTGGGGATAGTCCATGGAGAGGACATATGAATCTTTTCGCTTTTTCAGGATTCCAGTGTAGCAATAAATGTCTATATGTAGGCTTTTTAGAGCCTGTAGTCTCGTAATAAATTCATAGTTCGTAGCCTTTTCAGACGTCAGAAAACTTGGAGGCCGTGAGCGCATCTAGCTCGTTCGTGTACTCTAGGTAGGCCCGCTTCGTCCTGGCGTAGGGAACTAAGACCTGGTCCCAAAGATATGCAAGTGTCGGACGTCGACGAAGAGGAACCTCTGCGAACCATGGACGAGGAGGCAAAACTGTGGGACGACCAACTGGTAGACGACACCACATCCACAGCTGGAGGAGGTAGAGGCAACCACCTACTGTCGAGTTCACCGAACTCCGACGACACGCCTCGCAGAGGTGGCGGTAAAGGAACGCCAACACCCCGGAAGCCTAGCTGTACTGCTCCGCCGTGTCCCAGTCAGTGAGGCAATGGATGTACATCCACGACGCGCTGTCCCCCGTTCCGTCGGGGAAGAGAACGCAGCCAAACAAGTGCAGGATCCATGCTCTGCAATTATATGTAAAATGATATTAAATCAAACTATGTCAATTTAGAAAAAAGCTCGATATCCACCCCTACCTGCAGTAGTAGGCAACTGTCTGCTCGTCCGCAACTTCAGGACACACTGCGAATGTCTGCCGGAGCCAGGTGATTGGAACTCCAGAAGTGCGATGGCCTGCCTCAGGAGGAAACTCTCTCCCGAGGAAGGCCTCTACTCGGGGTCTCCAACCAGCAGGCACGCACGGTCCGATCACTGGACGGCCGTGAATGGCGACACCAAGTATCTTCTGAGTGTCCTCGAGCGTAATAGTCATCTCCCCGAAAGGGAGGTGGAAGCTGTGAGTCTCCGGCCTCCACCTACATGATACAAAAAAGAGGACTACATGTCAGAGAATTTGAGGCGCACATAGCCGATAAACAATGAACATGCAAGTGGAGCAATGGTTTAGGAGAATACCTGTCAACCAGTGCAGTGATGGCCGGGGGGTTGAAGGTGGGCAACCCACGGCGAACCTGGTAAGAGATGGCGTCTAGGCCAGCCCTCTCCAGGAAGGGAGTGTCTAGGCCAGCCCTCTCCAGGAAGGGAGTGTACCTCTCGTCGTACCGCATGTCCAGGAACCCGTCATGGGTTCGAGGACGAAGGATGGGCAGCTCCTGTATAGAATACACCAATTTTTTTAGTTAATGCATCAACATAAACAATTAATTGTACAAGTAGTGATGAAGGAAGTACCCTCCCCTCCGCGGTGAGCCGTCCTCGGTGGTTCTCCTCGCAGTATGGGTCTAGCATGTGCAATTGCGCCATCCTACAAAAAAAATTGAATTTGTCAGTCCAACATAGAAGTAAACAAAAATTTGAACATGCATAAAATATGGAAATAATAAGAAATTACACAAGAAACATAGCAAATTGCATATGGGAAACAACTAGACGAACTATGAAACATAACGAACAACAAGCACTCGCACCTGACTAAGTAGCCAATGGCATGTGCGTGAATTGTAAATACATACTCAGTGGTTTGTTATCATTAGTACTACTATTGCTTGTCCTTAAACAAGCCAAACCAATTATAGATTGCAATCTATCACACTTAATTTCATGAAAGCCAACTACATGTCGAGCTTTCTTGTTCCTGGGAAGTTGGAACCTACTGTACTAGTACTGCCTCCATTTGCCAAAAGCTGGCCGGCACTAAATATTGCTATGATCCTATAGCTTTGCAAATGCATATGATTGAACAAAATTTTAGAAGACATGTTGAAATTAAGCTTCTGAGCTGACAGATTCATCGTATGAAATTAGAGTACATGACTAAAATGAAAATTTCAATTATAGTAAACCAGACTTTGGAAACTACTTGGGTCTACAATATAGACAAATTAAGTTTGTCACTGCTTGGAAGATGATAATTTCTATCATCTACTAGTAAGCATTTTTTCACCATTGGTGGTGGCGCTGTGTACAAATATTTAGTCCTATAACCCACATTGCTTTGTATCAAAATAGACATCAATTCGTTCACATTTATAATCCATTTCAACAACTTTAATAAAATCATCTACAGCATGAGCGGCTATACCAGTCGCGGGCGGGGAGGCTGCGGGGGCCGGGGAGGCGCTGGCGGCCCGGGGAGGCGGCGGGGCCGGGGAGGCGGTGGCGGCAGGGGAGGCGGGGGGCTGAGGAGTCGGGCGGCGAAATGAACAGGCATGCGCTCGGCGCCTGGATAAGTGCCCCGAGCTCGGCGCCACGACCCACGGCTCCGAGCTCGGCGCCACGACCCACGGCGCCGAGGTGCCTGCCACGTCGGCGCCACGCAGGCCACCACGCTGGTGCGGGCCTGCGACCTCGGCGCCGTGGTCCACGGTTCCGAGACGTGTTACCTCGGCACTGTGGGTCACGGCGCCGACCCCCTGGGTCCAAAAACGGAATTAAAACTACCAGGGGTCTAAATGTGAATATTTTTCAAAAAAAGGGCTAAAATATAAAAAATTCGGTGGTGACGTCCTCTCCACCGGTCATACGACATTAATCAATGTGTTGGTTACGAAGGCACGCTGACCCCTGAAAAGGCGTGCCTGCCATGCATGCATTAAATGAGCCTATCATGCTTGATACTTAAATAGCATGCAGCCTAGTTTTTAGCTATTTGCTTCTTCTTCCTTACACTTGCCCATTGCTGATTGTGGTTGATCTCCTTCTCGTTGCCTTTTCGCTAGCACGCTTTCGTCGTTCATCTTTTGCTCAACGCTTTCTTGTCGTTCAAGATGGTATATGGAAGTGACCATAGCAGTCGACTGGCAAGTTGGCTGCCTCTAGCAGTCATGGTGGTGAAGATGAGTAGTCCAAGGCCATTGACAGCAAGCGATGGAAGGCGTCGGCGAAGGTTTCTAGCATGTACATGAACACCCTTAGCCAGCGATCGTGATGAACGAGATGCTAGATACACTCACGTGACGATGGCAAGATCTCCTCCCACAAGCTTGTTCACCTCCCCGCCGACGATGAGGTCAACCTATAGTCGTGGGAGGGCAAGACAGTGGTTTTCGCGGCCTACTTCGACGCCGGCCTTCACATCCCCACATCGCGCTTTGTATAAGCTCTCCTTCATCTATACAAACTTGAGCATGTACATGAACACCCTTAGCCAGTGATCGTGATGAACGAGATGCTAGATACACTCACGTGACGATGGCAAGATCTCCTCCCACAAGCTTGTTCACCTCCCCGCCGACAATGAGGTCAACCTATAGTCGTGGGAGGGCAAGACAGTGGTTTTCGCGGCCTACTTCGACGCCGGCCTTCACATCCCCACATCGCGCTTTGTATAAGCTCTCCTTCATCTATACAAACTTGAGCTTCCACAGCTTACATTGAACACCATTGTTTGGCTCGCGGTCTTCTCCTGGGCTGCCCATTCAGAGGGCATAATTCCTAATGCACCATTCTTTGCCAATCTGAATGATGTGCGATGCCAACCGAAATGCATGGACGATGGGCAGTACTCAAACTTGTGCAGTGTCAGCTTCCAACTTTGAGGCGGTTGCTCGAAGGACTTCCCTTCGAATTCCACCCGAATGAAGTGGAGTCGCATTGGCTTTGAAGGTGGTTCTATCACAAGATCGAGCATGATAGTAGCCTTCGCTTCACTGGACACATCATGGACTTTATGCCTTTACCACACGTGAAGCTCTACCGGGACAATGAGATGCATGCACGGAGGCTTTGCCTGGTAGCACCTCAGTTGAATATGCGTGACTACATAGAAGAGTTCTGCATGCTTTGCCTATCTCTGCTAGCTCACCGATGGGATGTGCAGACAGGCCCTGCATGGAATGACAGAGTCCATCCTCCATTGACGACACTGGTGAAGCCTGCTGAGCCAAGCATAGTTTTGACACTTCACCTCCAAAGTCCATGGTAACCGGTATGTGATGTCTACTCTATGCTCATCTTCATCACTCTTATTTTGTGCGGTCCTTCCCTTGGTGAAGGTAGAGCGTGCGGCAACCATTCTCCTAGGACCATACATCACAAAGGAGTATAGCCTTCGAGCTAATGCCACATCAAACGATCCACTCATCAATTGCGTGTGCAAAGCTATGGGGATTCCTGTGCCTAATCGTCCTATCCCTGTCATGAGTAAATGTCACTCTTGCAGCTCACGCAGGAGTGATGGTGAAGATGGCGGAGGCTGCGTCAACCCCGATGCATGCGAGGGGTCGCCCTCGCCTATTGCTGCCATCCCTTTAGCATCGGCTCCCCCCACTCCACTCGAGACCGACGATAGCCCGGATGAAGTCAGCGGGCATGGTGACATTGGGGCAAATAGAGACGATGGAGGTAACGATGACGACGAAGATAATGATGGGCTTGACTCACATGACAACAAAGTCAATGATTCAAACATAGACGAAGGACTTGAGGCAGTCCTCGATGCTGGGTGCGGCATGGATGCAAGTGAAGGGCAACCAGTGGATGAGTTAGAGGCATGTGCGTCGGGCGCCGTCGAAAGGCGCTGCCACAGACACCTCTTTGATGTCCTTGATGGCTTTGCTACCCATCGCGTAGCCTGCTTCGTCATCCTCGCCAGGCCGTCCTATGAAGCACGCTCGGCTGGATCCCTCCACAGTAGTCCCGGAGTCAGGGTACTACGTCGCAACGGGCATGTTGGACGAGGATTCCAGTTCTAAAAGTTGGGACCCCTCTACCTCATGTGGACATTGTCGTGG
Organism: Dendrocalamus latiflorus; assembly: GCA_017311315.1. Lineage (NCBI taxonomy): Eukaryota > Viridiplantae > Streptophyta > Magnoliopsida > Poales > Poaceae > Dendrocalamus > Dendrocalamus latiflorus. The sequence continues at coordinate 20,152,061 of CM029671.1, read as the reverse complement.
ACTCCACTGCGATGTCTACTCCTGTTCAAACCTAAGCACGGAGCAAAGATGACACCCCATGCATACCTATTGAAGGCCTACCGTAGATTTGAGCCCTTCCTTTTGTTCCCAGGACTTCGCGATGTTGTCTCTGATATACTCCCTCACACTATCACTCTCGTCAATGATTCTACCTCTAGCAACGAAAGCATGGGAGTCCAGGAACGAGGTTGCCTGAGAGATGGAAGGTGCCCTTGGCATGGACGACACCTCAAAGAGTGGTACGGTGGAGGTGGTGGGCACAGAGGTGCGATGTCTTTCTCTTAGGGACTTCATCCCCCGATTAGAGGCACTCCGTGTGACGCGTGCCTTAGTGGACTCCATGGACACCGTGTTGGATCGGTGGGTACTCTAGTCATGTGGCATAGAGCTCCTCTTCGACGCTCTCAAAGCTAGCGAGACTAAGGTATGCCATGCTTTGGTACTATGGCCCTCAGGGCTACGCTTGTGCCCAATATCTTGATTTATTATTATTTTCTTTTTCTTCGTATTATTATTTTTTGTTGTTTTTAATGCACGTGTACTTGTACTGTTCATGGTTGTGCAGACGATGGCCTTGAAGTAAGTGATACAGGCGGTGACATGGCGTGAGTCTGCCAACCTGCAAGAGCAGCTAAGTGCTACCTGGATGGAGGTCATCACAGCTTGGAAGGGTAAAGAGGATGCTTAGGCCAAGCTTACGCTTCGCATAAGGCCGAGGAGGAGGCATCAACTCTGGCCATAGAGCATGTGGAGTGCATCCGTTTCCTAAAAATGGATGGTGCGAAGTCCAGTGCCAACTCTAGGGCCCTCGTGCTGTAGGCTAGTGCCCGTGCGGCGGAGGAGTGGGAGAACTTTCTTCAGAACATTGCAGCTCTGGAGTAGGGAAGGGCTACTTGCAATTAGAGGTGACGAAGGGCCATCGCCTCCACGACCAGTCCACAATTTCTGCGTGGGATGCCATGGGCTCTGGAGGCTATGTTAACAGACCCAACGATCGAAGTTCCCTCCAAGGTCGCATGGGCCGAAAGACCTGGTGAGCAGTATCCGGCACGTACAAGACACTTCAGCACTTTTGCTAAGGTTGCCTCATGTGTACAGTGACCACTGCTCACAAGCTATGACACAAATACTTCTTGGATTGCTACATGTCCGAGGATGTGAGCACGTGGGCGAGCTGGCGGACCCCCTGCTCGACCTTTCCCCTAGCAACACGATGATGCCACACGCACTTCATGCAACCAGGAATGCATCTGGGGGTACCTTGGCAAGGCTGCGGTGAAGGTGTCACTGCGGCGTACCCTTAGTGTGGTGATGAAGATAGAAACGTGGCTTAGAAACATACAACAATGAACCACTCCTATGCAACTGCCATGGGGGGCTAGGTCATAGATCGGTAGGTGTGAAGTCATCGAACCCCTCCTTCGCGCTTATCCTTGCATATAGGCCATAGGGTGCGGCATGCCATCACCTCACTTTTGTTCATTTTAATTTTTCTTTGTTTTGTCCTCTGGGATGTAGGTGAGTATGCTTCGTGCCTCCTCAAGGAGGACTAAGTCTCCGTTGCGGACCGCCTTCTCCACCATGGGCTTCACCATTGGGATTGGGAAGAGGAGCCATTGTGTTTCTAGGCAAACTTTTGGCCTCAGCCGTGTGTTCATCCTAAAGATTTTATAAAGAAAGAGAGCTTCGATGAGGGCGATTAGCACTCATTCGCACCATTCCCCTCTAGCCTCACTATCTCTTTAGTCAATCGGAGGTCTACCTCTGAGGTATCATGTGCTTTGATAGGTCCTCACATTGTTCGCTTTGATTAGCACTGACGAAGTTGATGGTGGGACGTAGTTGTTCATGTGTGCTCCGTCCCCCACCCTTCGAACAAGCGTCAATGAAGTCAGTGGTAAGGCATAGTTATTCACGCATGCTCTATCCCCCACCCTTCGAATGAGCACCAACAAAGTCAGTGATATAATGTAGTTGTTCGCGCACGCTTCGTCCCCCACCCTTCGAACAAGCATCGATGAAATCGATAGTATAACGTAGTTGTTCGTGTGTGCTCCGTCCTCCACCCTTCGAACAAAGTCAGTGGTAGAATGAGAGTTGTTTGCGTGCGCTCCGCCCCTTACCCTTCTAACAAACATCAAAGAAGTCATTAGTAGGACCTAGATGTTCACGCGTGCTCCGTCCCCCACCCTTCGAACGAGCATCGATGAAGTTGGTAGTACAACGAGAGTTGTTCGCACAGGCTCCGTCTACCACCCTTTGAACAAGCATCGACAAAGTTAGTGGTAGAATGAGAATTGTTCACGTGAGTTCTGTCCCTTAGCCTTCGAACAAGCATCGACAAAGTTGGTGATAAGGTGTAGTTGTTCGCATACACTCCATCCCCACCCTTTGAACAAGCGTTGATGAAGTCAGTGGTAGATTGAGGGTTTGTTCACGCATGCACTGTCCCCCACCCTTCAGATGAGCGTCGATGAAGTTGGTGGTAGCGCATACTTGTTCGCGCATGCTCTGTCCCCCTACCCTTCAAACAAGTGTCGACGAAGTCGACTGTAGGACATAGTTGCTCGTGCATGCTTTGTCCCCCACTCTTTGAACAAGCATCAATGAAGTCGGTGATATGATGTAGTTGTTCGCACATGCTCTGTCTCCCATCCTTCGAATGAGTGTCAACGAAGTCAGCAATAGTACGTACTTTGTTCATGCAACTAGCGAATAAGTGGTTGAAGAAGATATGGGTGTAGATGTGAGGGCATCCTTCCCTAGATAGCCAAGCATGGCATGGCAACCAAGGAAGGGGACACCTCAGCTAAAACTAGCAAAAATGTCATTTACCCCATGTGGCGATGGCGCGGCCGTTCTGCTCGGAGGACAAGACTGAAGATGCCCAAGACCCTGACCCTGAATAAGAACAAGGGTAGAGCCAAGGCGAAGTAGGCTAGGGTAGGTCAATGAAGGTGGAGGTCGTAGCTAGTAGGTAGCTATGGATGCTTGCAGTTGGTCGTTGGTGCGCCTACCAAGGGCCTCTTAAAAGCACGGAAGCGGTAGGGTAGGCCAGGACGTGTGAGGGTGCCGACGCTTGTTTTATACTCCACTGAGTGGCACAAAGACCAAGGGCTCCATGCTCAATTTTAGACTCTGTAGAGAGGGACAGGATGCACAAGGGTCCCCACGCTTATTTATACCCCCATAAAGTGGTGCAGAGCCCAAAGGCTTAGTGGTATATTTTTGACACCGTAGAGTGGGCCAGAATGCATGAGGGTCCCAGCGGTTATTTTAGACTCTATAGAGTGGGTCGAGATGCACAAGGGTCCCAGCACTTATTTTAGACTCTGTAGAGTGGGCCAAGACACAAGAGTGTCCTGGTGCTTGTTTAAACTCCGTTGAGTGGGTCAGGACACACAAGGGTCCCGACGCTTGTTTATACTCCGTAGAGTGGGCCGAGATGCATGAGGCTCCCGGTGCTTGTTTATACTCTATAGAGTGGCATGGATCCCAGGGGCTCTACCTGTATTTTAGACTTCGCAGAGTGGGTCAAGACGCACAAGGGGTCTCGACGCTTATTTTATACTTTGTAGAGTGGGCCGGGACGCACGAGAGTCCCGACGCTTATTTTAGACTTTGTAGAGCGGGCCAAGATGCACGAGGGTCATGACACTTATTTTAGACTCCACAGAGTGGACCACAGCACATGAGGGTCCTGATGCTTGTTTTAGACTCCATAGAGTAGGCCGAGATGCATGAGGGTCCCAGTGCTTTAGGCTCTATAGAGTGGGCCAGAATGCACAAGGATCCCGACACTTATTCTAGACTCCATACAGTGGGACAGGATGCACGAGGGTCCTGATGCTCATTTTAGACCTTGTAAAGTGGGCTAGGACGCACAAAGGTCCTTGCACTTGTTTTAGACTCCGTAGAGTGGAGCGAAGCCCTGGGGCTTCACTATCTATTTTTGACTCCGTAGAGTGGGCCGGAACACATGAGAGTCCCGGTGCTTATTTTATACTCCGTAGAGTGGCGTGAAGCCTAATGGCCTCGTGCTTTATTTTTGACATAGGTGTACTTGCTGTATCAGGTTCAGAAAGTGCTTTATTCATCCTCGTTTGCCTGGGTATGCTTTACAAAAGATCTATACAACTATCATGCACAGACATGTAGGCTTCACAGCTATCATGTGTAGTAGCAATGAAGGCAATCGCCATTCCATGTGTGCTTGAGGTCCATGCCATCCAGGGTCAAGAGGTGATACGAGCCTACCCTAAAGGAAGTAGTACTTATGTAGGGCCCCTCCCACTTAGGCTCTAGCTTCCCTATTGTGGCAACGTTGAGGGCCTTCTTAAGGATGAGGTACCCACCACGAGTCACCGTGACTTAACCTTCTTGTTGTCGGAGGTTGCGATCATCTGGAGGCGCTTGGCAATACGGTGAGTTGCATGGATTCCGTCCTCATCGACGAGGTCGAGTGAAACGCTATACTCATCTAGTAGTGCAGGATCCGTTACTCAATGGGCTTTGCCTTGAGCTCTTTAGGCGTCATGGCTGTGTCCCTGAAGAGCAGCTTAAATGGTGTGAAACCGATGTGGCGCGAGGTCATGGTGCATAGACCAAAGCACCTTTGGCAACTCCTTCAGCCATCTTCCCTTGGGAAGGCCAACCAGGTGTTTTTTGACGCCATCGGTGATGGTGCTCTTTGCATGTTTAGCTGCTCCATTGGACCGTGGATGGCCTACAGAGGCATAGCACACCGTGATACCCCATGCGTTCGTAGAATGCTTGGAACACCGCTGTGTGAACTACAAACCATTGTCAACCATAATTTCTCCTGGGACTTCGAAACGACATATGATGTTTTACCAAAGGACTTTTTATGCCATCGCAGATGTAATCTTGGTGAGAGGGACCGCCTCGACCCACTTGAAGAAGTAATCATAGGTGACAATAATGAACTGGAGATCCCAAGTGGCTCAAGGTAGCGGACCAATGATGTTGATCCCCCATCGCGAAATGGCCACACAAGTGGGATTAGCTAGAGTAGGTTGGGTGGTGCGTGGGAGAATATCCCCGTCCATGCCATCCTTGGTAGTGCTTGACTAACTCTTTGGCATCTGAAACTACCATGGGCCAATAGAAGCCTTATTGGAAGGCCTTCCCTATGAGGGCCAAGCCACATAGGCCACCATGAATTTCCATGAGGAGTTCTGGGCCTTCTCGGCATGAGAGGCATTATAGAAGTGGAGCACATATGCCATGTTTGTAGAGCATGCCTTTCAGCAGTTCGAAGGTTCTCGCTCAGTGTGCTAATCTCCAAAGCTCATTGGGTCATTCGGCTCCTTGCTCCCCTAGAGGAAGGCCAATCGACTACATCCAATCATCCTCCTGTCCAATGTGTAACACGCGGGAAGTCTCCAGCTACTCCTGCAACACTGTAGCAAAGGTTAGGACTTTGAAGAAGACACCGGATGGCAGCTTGCAGCCTTGGCTAGAAGCCTTTGCAAAGGCGCCCACCTTCTCATTGTCAACCCACGGTATCGATTTGACTGTGACCCCCAGAAAGTGTCACTCCCTTGCCCTGACTATGACAAGGTATTTGGTGAGGTTGAGGTCCTTGGCTTTATAGGATTTGTCGACGTGCCCCGATAGCAAATGGGAATTGGTGTGCAAAAGCACCCTTCGAGCTTCGAGCGCTTTCACCTTGCAAAGGCAAAATAGCAGTGCCTCGTACTCTGCTATATTGTTAGTTATTGGGAATTCAAGGTGAACCACATATGCTAGGCTTCGACCCTCGAGTGTTGTTATGACGACCCCACCCCTACACCTACTACACCATATGCCCCATCCTTTTTGTAGGGCCCATACGTGCTCCAAAGTCGGCTGGTAGCCCAGTTGGCCACATGGGTTCATTGCGCAATAAAGTCTGCCAGTATCTATGAATTTATCATGGTACATGTGACTTAGGTAATGGAAAAGGGGGCTAGCTCAGCCACACACTTGCTGATGTGGTCTATGGATTTTTTTGTTCTATAGCACATCCCCAAGGGGAAATACAAGGGTACAGTGATGTTGTGCACCAATAAATAGTAGCATAGCTTTCGCGAAGCCATGAGCAGAGCGTAGGCCAACTTCTCCAGCTTGGTGTATCGTGTCTTAACACCCTACAGGGCTTCGAAGATGTAGTACACCGGCTTCTAGGTGGAGCTTTCTTCCAGCATGCGCACCATACTGACAGCGTGCGGCATCGTTGCTAGGTACATAAGAACAGAGCCAATGATGTTGGAAACACAAGCCTGGGAAGCTTGACGAGGTATTCCTTCATGTCCTTGAAAGCCTACACACACTCGTTGGTCCATTGGAATTCACCTAAGCTACGAAGTGTTTTAAAGAAGGGTAGCGCCTACTCTACTGCCCTTAACAGGAAGTGGCTAAGGGCAGCTAAGTAGCTCGTGAGCCTCTAGACCTCTCTGACGGTCTTGGGAACCTCTATGGATAGTATAGCATTGATTTTATTGGTGTTGGCTTCGATTCCTCTCCCAGACACTAGGATGCAAAGCAGCTTGCCTGTTTAGACTCTGAAAACACATTTTCCTAGATTAAGCTCTATTTTGGCCCGTTGGAGGTTGTCAAAGGTTTTCTGGATGTCCAAGCCGTGGGATGTTGCTCGCCTGCTTTTGGTGACCATGTCATCAACATAGCCTTCGACATTCTGACCCAGCTAAGACGTGAGGATGAGGGTGATGAGCATGGTGAAGGTGGCCCTAGTGTTCTTTAGTCCGAAAGGCATCCTGACAAAACAGTATGTCCCGTCGAGGACTATGAAGCTTGACTTGAGTTCGTCTTCCTTGGCCATACATATATGGTGATATCCAGAGTATGCGTCGAGAAAACTCATGAACTCACACCCTACTGTGGCATCCACCAATTGATCAATATACAATAACGGGTAGTTATCCTTGGGACGTGCCTTGTTGAGCTTGGTGAAGTCGACACACATGTACTAGGAGCCATTCGTCTTCTTCACTAGCATCGATTAGCAAGCCACTTGGGGTGGACCACTTCCCTGATAATGCCATAAACGACCAGTTTGGCCACCTTTTCCTTGGCACCGCCAGCTTGTGTGCAATGGTGGAGCGCTCCACTCCAGTGATATCGGCAGGTGACTATGCGAAGACGTCCACATTCTTACAAAGCACCTCTAGTAGGCTTCACTAAGCCTCTGGGGTAAGGCCGCCTCCCACCAACACTTGCTTCATTGGGCCCTACAGGTTGAGTGGCACCCTCTTTACTTCACCATCCAGCCTTGGCTTCGATGTCCACCCTAGGCGGAGGGAGGGGGTATCGCTAAGGGAGGTGTGAGTCCTTCACTTATGATGTGTACTTTGCGATGAGGGCTCCGCGTGCCCACTTTGATCTGCCGTGTGAGGTCCTGGTTGCTGAACATGGTGATGATCCCCTTGGGGCCTAGGAACTTCATACACAAGTAGTTGTGATGCGTGATCTCACTAAAGGCGTCGAGGGTAGCCCTTCCCAAGATAGCGTTGTAGGGATATTGGAGGTCTACAACGTCAAAGTTGATGACTTTTCACCTGCTTTGTTCTCCTTGCTCGAAGGCTACCTCGAGCACTATCTGCCCCCAACGCGTTAACTGGTTGCCTGTTAAAGCCTTACAGGGGTATCCCTAGCAACTCCAGCCTACTTCGAGGGATGCCATCTGGTCAAAGGCCTTGATGAACAGGAGGTCCGTGAAGCTGTCTCTGTCCACGGGACTTGCCTCACATTGCATCTCGCGATACTAGTCAAGATTACTAGGGGCTCTTGGTGGGGAATTCCGCTCTCAAAGCGTCCTCCACCTTGAAAGTGATATCTGTCTGGGCCCATCTAGAACCACATGTGTGGGGGTACATAGTGACGTGATGTGTTCGACATGTGTAGGCCCTCTACTGTCTCTCAGAGGGGAATTTGAGGGATGACCCACCCATGATGACATTGATCACATGGTGGGGGCCAACCTTAGGGGCATGGATTCATAGCATGCTCGGTGCGGCCTGGACGAGCTGTACCTCCGGGGGTTGTTGTATGTGCACCATCACTGATGCTCATGTATCTTGGGCATGCTCCCTGGCCATGCTTTCGCAGAGGGCCACGATGGTGGGGCAATCATGAGTGATATGATCTCCCCGGTCGTCTTGTTAACATCCTTTTACTTGATAGTGTATCTTCGTGAAGCGTCTAAAATACTCCTGCAGCTTCTCCCCCGAGCCTGACTCATAGCGAAGAACTAGTTGGTATCGGCCCGTTCCATGTAGTTGTAGAAGTTGTTGTGCATGAGGTCCCAGACCTGCTCCCATGCATATACCGAACCAGGGGTGGTGAAAACTAGGACAACGCAACACCTTGAAGGGAGAGCGGCAACCCCTTTGCTTTCATTGAGTCATCTCCCCCGTTGCTTCGATCGTCATCTCATAGACGTGCAGGAACACGCGGGGGTCCGTGTTGCCCTTATATGGCTCTATCGTGGGCATCTTAAAGTCCTCCAATTAGTTGCTTTGCTACAAACCTGTCTAGAGGGGGACTCAGAGTCCACCCACCAAGGGGCGCTGTGGGCTCTTGCGTTGGCCTCGTGACTCTCCATCCTTTCCGCGGCCATCTCTGCTATTGCCGCGGCTGGAGTCTACTGACTCTAACTCTCCTACACCTCATAAATGGCCCTTCGTAGGTCTACCAGCTCCTATTGTAGTGCTCTATTGTCAGACCCGGATTTTTCAATCCGAATCTTACTGTGTTTCACTGCACTAATCCCTGGATCAGTAGTTAGTGCACACAGGTACATTGCTGAATCATTTCATACATCGCATAATCAACCATTATATTACATAAATTGAAATACACCACGTCGGGTGATAGAGTTTACAAAAGGGGCCGACTAGGCCAAATGTCATTATTACAAATACGCACAGCGGAAATACAGCAAAAGCAAACCCAAATCCACAGGCAAGCGACTGGAAGGTACTGTGCGCATTGTATGTCACCAGCTAACTAGTAACATACGTGCACACAACGCCATATGTCTACTTGTCCATGACTAAACAACGAAGCATACGCCTTAGTTTTCTTCGTCATTCTTCTCCTCCGTAGCGGGAGCTTCCTCGTAGGCGTAGTGGTCTTGCGCTCCTGTTTCTGGATTTTTGCCGCAAAGCGAGCGTGAGCACTCCGACCCCGTGCTCAGCGAATCAACACACAGAATGCAATATGTAACATGTATGGCTAACCAAAGGATGGCTTAGGTTTATTTTGTTTTGCAAAGAGTGCTTTTGAATACAATTATATAAAAATTCCTAAGACCTAGCATTTGAACAGAAGCATAATGTTCAAGGAATATTAATATTAATTTCCATACATATGGCATCACACCATATGCCTAATATCACCATAATTTCTCCATACATATGGCATCACACCGTATAACATTTTTTTAGCGTTATAGCCGCTTAACTTACCACTGGGACGACACCCAGGACAACTCAAATCAGAGCTTTTCCTCTGCCCTTCCGCTTTTCCATTCCCATTTTTCAATATTTTTGTAAACAGAACTATATCTAGTTAAGTTCCCATGCCTGCCCTTGACCGTGGGCACGGCTATTCGAATAGTTTTAGACTCTGCAGAGTTTTGCACACTTTACCCACAAGAGATAAATCCACCCGTTGCCCCACATGATTCCTTAGCCATGCGGTTGAGTAGACTATCACGGGATTGTTACAATGCATAGTCCTACTGTGGTTACGCCCGCTAAGGTCTATCTTCCGTAGGATACGACCATCCCTCGGGAAGGGTCCCTCGTAAGCCATCACGGGCAAAGGCGGGGATGCGACCATCCATCCCTTTGCTCGTGGTCATACCTTCACGTAACCACCTTAGAGCCACACAAATTAGTAAACCCTGCCTACACTTTGCCAGCTTGTGGTTGTACTGTTTTTACACGGGGTGACATGACAAGATTCAGTCCTTAGGGTTATCTGGGCGGTCTACCACTAACCCACTTTATGCATCCACTGCACCACACTGTGCATCCACGGCACCACACTGTGCATCCACTGCACCACACATACACACCCTCGAACCAATCCGCCCAGATATTCAAGCATGTTGGGGTTTTTCGAGACATAAAGTAATCATACCAACATATACCGGTCATTCCTGTCATGACTGCCCGAATCAATTTCTCATGAATAAAAGTGATGCTTGGGGCAATTTCTTGCCCCGAGTTCCTAATCAATGCTAAGCATGGCATACGGTTACGGACTTATTTTCGAAATGTTACTAATATATTTTTGCTAGGGCGACAAGGTTCACACATTCAAATACTCAAAGGAGGGGGTAATACTACTCAATGTAAACAATGGCATATAGCTAGAATATCAAATTTAGCATGTATTTACATAAAAATAACAGCATGCAATTTGTTAATTTAAAACAAAGTAATTTGCAGAAATGTAGGTTCAACATGATCAAAGTATTGACTCGCCTTGGTCACAGTGGTCGGGATCCGGATTCTCTGGTGCTTCTAGAGTTGCTGCCTCGATCTCCTCTTCTTGTGCCTCGTAAGCTATTTAGCGTGCGCCAAATTTTGTATAAAAAGAAAAAGCAGCAAATCAAACCAAATAACACCAGAAATTCAAATGAACTCTAAAAATTATGATTTCAGTTCCATTGGATAGATCTTGATTTTAGATGAATTTAGAAATTTGTCCCACTTAATTTGGAGTTAAAATGAATAATTTATATTCATTTAAAATTCTCAGGTTGAATTAATTCCATAAAATGTAAAATATCTGACAGTGGGACCCACATGTCATCTTTTTAATTTTTATCCTTTTCTTTTATCATTTTTCCCTGTCTTTATGACCAGTGGGGCCCATATGCCAGCGTGTCCGGTCACTGACATGTGGGACCCCCTTGTCAGTGGTCATGGCGGTGCTGAGTCACTGGCAGGTGGGACCCAGCTGTCAGAGATGCATTTTAAAAGAAATGCTCGACCGCAGGCGCGGAGCCGGGGGCTCGAACGCGCGCCGCGGGAGCGAGGGGGAGAAGGAGTTAGCGCTGGAAGCCACTCGGCCGAGCCGAGCGATGCTTACCCTATAGGGGTAAGTAATCCCCTTGAAGTAGCTCTGGGAGGGGCTGGGCAGAAGAAGAAGAAGACGGCGGCGTCGGCGGCGAGTGGTGGCCGGAGAGGCTCGGGACGTTCGTGATATACAACCTCCCGGTTGTGGTGATGCTTCTGGTGAAGTCGGCGAGGGTGAGGAGGCACGGTGGCGGGCCGGCGGCGTGCGGCAGCGGAGGTTCGAGAGGGCTGTCGTCGCCGGGGAAGCTCAGGCGACGGGAGACCCAGTGGAGGAGGGGGTTAGCCTCGCCTGGCTCTGGAGATGGTTCATGAGCAAGGGATTGAGCTCTGGTGGCTCGGTGTGGTGGGTGGGCGTTCGCCGGAGTTCGGGAAGACGATGGGAGCCGACGGCGATTGAAGGCTCTTGGTTCGATTGCTTACTGGGGCGGGTGGAGGAAAGTAGTGCGGCACGTTTGGGGCTCCCAGGCGCGGCTTTTATAGCCGGAAGAGGCGCGCACGACGAGCTCGACACATGGCTCCGCCCTGCTCACGCCGCCGGGGGGAGGGTGAACCAAATCCCGCCGGGATTTTGTAGGAGAGAGGTGGCGGGAGAGGTGCTTCCCCCTTCCTGTAGCCGTACTTTTTAAATCTGTCCGCGAGGTGAGAGAGGGAGCGGGGATTTGCTACGCAGAAGGAGTGAGCGCGAGAGAAAGGCTGCGTGCGCGGCCGCGTGGAGAAGAAGAGGGAGGAGGAAGAAAGAGAGCGGGCGGGCCCGCGGCGCAGAGGGAGGGGCGCGGGTGGAGGCGGGCCACCAGCCAGCGGGGGAAGGCTTCTGGCGCGTGGGGGCTGTGAAGCAGCGAGACGCGGGGCGCGGGGAGCGGGTCCACTGGCAGACGCGGCCGGGGCAACGCGAGCGGCCGCGCAGCCACGCGGCAGCGGGAGGAGGGGCACGGTGGCGGGGGCGCGGTCCCGCGTGGCAGAGGCAGGGCGCGGGCGCTGGCGCGCTGGGCCGCGAGGCGCTGGCCCGTGCGGGCGCGCTGGCTGCGCGTGCGGAGAGAGGGGCTGGGCCGGGGTGATGGCCGGCCCGGTTTTCCTTTTAAATTTCTTTTTCTTTTTCTTTTGTATTTTCCTATTGGGTATTTATCTATGTGCATATATTCACTTCCTTCTTATTTTTGTGTATGTACACATATATTTATTTCTGTTATTAATGTGTGTGTATATATATATCCTTATATATTGTTATTCATATGTGTTTGCATATATGCATAAATGCTAACCTCTATTAATTTGTTTGCCAAAATTTCTAGGAATAATATTTCATGCTTAATTACATTTCTCCTTTGTTATTTTATGGATCATCTTTTCAGATTCTATATTTGATGCTCACGTTGTAGCATTTTATGTGTGGATTTCTTTCCTCTTTTTACTTTTAAAATTCCTTTATATTTACAAAAGCCAATAAACTCCAAATTCAAATGTAAAGTAAATAAAATAATCCAAAAGTCTAGCAAAATACTATTTATACTTTTCAGGATGTTACATCTATAGATCGCCTCCAGGGCACCTCCATTTGCACTCGGTGTAGGGGCTAGGGCGCCCTCCGTTCCCTGCGTAGTAACGACAACAGTGCCGGGGTCGATGGAGGCCACTACCCACATAGTATGGGCCCCGGTGTTGCCAAGGGGTGCTGCGGTCGTGTCCTCCGCCAGCAAAGCTTCCTGCTCCATCGTCGGCACGACTGCCAAAGGGCCACCTTTATTACCGGTCGTGGCCCCGGACGTTGTTGTGCCGATGTGTAGCTACCACGAGGCAGGGGCCTTCGTAGACTAGCTCCTTTGCTCTCATCGTAGTAGTCTCAGTAGTCGTGCTTCTCTTCTGCTTGGAGGCCGGCATTGTCGCCTTCCTTGGTGCCATTGCATCTGAACGCCTTTGCTTTGGCTCATAGCTTCTACGCCATTCCCCACAGACAGCTCCAACTATTGCGGTTACAAACCAAATAGTGAATAATGGGGCTATGGGGAGGCCACAAAGGGGCTGTCCGGAGCCCTAAACACAATGAGCTATCGTGCATCCCTTTCACTAAAAAATGAATCATCTCTCCTCTATAGCGCTCTAAAGAACATATTTATAGCCATTTGAAAGCTGTTACATAAGTGCCCTTGTTATGGTCTACAACAGTGAGATCAAACATATCTTTTCTCCTGTCATAGCTCTTTTTGGGCCTACCTTACGGTACACTTTAATAGGCCTTTTAGCACAGTGGGCTGAGTTGACCAAGGTGGGGCCTCTCCCCCAACATAAACATTATTTACTTAGTGATTTCACTATTGTGTCCTGAAAAATAAACTGGTAGGTAACTGATGTCAAGAGTATAAGATCAAAGATGACGCATGCTGCTCGCACCAATGCTCCAAACAAATTTTGTTGTAAATTGTAATTCCAAACCCAACGGGTTTTTCATTAACCAGATAGCTTTCTCGCCTGCACTTTAGATGGCTTTGTTTTAGTTTTTATTGTAATTTTCTGAAGTTCTTTTCGCGCTTTATATGTGTGAAGTGATAATTAACCAACACATGTATTTCATAGTAGCACATAAAAATTAACCATCATTCCAACCAGTTCCAAAAATTTTGGTTTGGACTAGGATATCTTGTTCCTCAAGGATTTGTGAGCAGGTTAAAAGGCAGTGGCAGAGGGAACTGGGCCGATGTCTGTAGAGGGTATTTGAAATTTGTTGGGTAATTAGGGAGAAATAAACAAAAGTTACAAGAATTAGATACCACATGTTTTTTTTTTCTGTATGTGTTTAGCTCCACAAGGTTGAATCTCGGCTTTGCCACTGAGGTTAAGCACACCATAAACAAAGACTTACAAACTGGAGAGCTAGTCACTTGTTAACAGGGGTTGGTGAAAGTTTTGGAACAGTTAAGCACAGATATCTTGATTGGTTTGTGATCACGAACGCAGATGATGACAAAAGTATTATGTTAAACCAAACCTTACGAAAATGATCATAGACCAGTAACACTGCTATACTCCTCCCTCATCCACAAGCCAAAAGATATCAACCCTGAATTATAGGCAAACTAGACGGTAGAGATCGACAGTGTCATTTTCTGCATGGATCACCAAACGATCCCCTGGATAATCTTCTCCAAATTGTTATTTCCATATGGGCCCCTACATTTAGAATTTATTACGTAGAGCGACCTCACCTTCCCCGCCACATGGTTTTCACATGCTTCCAAGCGCAGACACCGACCTTGCAACCGCAGAGACTAATTTGATCATATTTTCATTAAAAAAGGACGTGTACGCACGCACACTATGCATACACATACATAAGTATATCCTCTTAGCATATGTCTAGACAAATAAAAATTGAGGATAAATCTATAGTCTTATAAAAATTTTTACTAAAATATGCTTGTATGTGTACGATAGGTCAGCGCCAAGAATTAGCCATCTAATGTTGGCGATGAGCACTTAGATGCGTACACGTGCTGCTTGGGCAGGGAAGTTGCTGGTTGGATGCATAATTTTTTGCGGCCTTGCGCAGCTCGTGCACATTAGTTATCCCTGGCTGATTGACCTAATTTGCTTGATGATATTAGCAGTAGTAATAGACTAGTAGTTAGCACCCCGTATGAGATGGTTAAATATATGTGTTGGTATTCTTAGGGCATGTACAATGCAAGATGCTTATATATGAGTGCTTAAAGAGAGAGAATTAATATAGCCACATCATCAAGCATCCATGCAAAAATTATTTCCTCCAATGCAAGCATCTCTTCTATAGATGCTTAGATGCTATATTATCTATTAATAGATATAGTTATACACACAAGCACCTACTAAGCACTGGTGCTTTTTTGAGCATCGATGCTTCAAAATAAGCACATTATCTATCCTATGTGGCAAGAAAAATCAATTTTTTATTACTAAGCATCTCTCTAAGCGCCTGTATTGGACATGCTCTTATGGCGCTTTCCATTAATCAATCACGGACCGTATAATTAAAGCATCTGTATTAGATAGCATAAGGCTTATCAACCGGTGGCTAATCTAGTCTGAATCTAACTAGTATGAGACACATGCGTTGCTTGGCTATAGGCCAGAGTTCGAGTCTTAATGGCTACATAGGTAGGTTTATTGTAGAATTTGTGGAATTTGATCTTGTAACTCATTGCTAGTTAAGGGCCTGTTTGGCAGAGCTCCATCAGCTCCAGATCCACCAAAAACAACTCCACTCCACGAATTTTTACCCAAACGCTCCAGCTCCACGAAATCTGGATCCACCAAAATACTGGATCTAGCTCCAGATTCACGAAATCCATGGAGCACCTCAAGGGGTGCTCCACGAAAACTTGTTTCGTATCTACTCGTGGAGTTAGGTGGTAATTACCCACCAATGCCACTGGTTACACACCCCATCCCAACCGTTTTTTTCTATTCGGCCTTTTCTCCATTCAACCGAGGGACCGAGCGCTCGTCTCCTCGCGCCGCCACCTCCGGCGCTCCGGCGAGCCGCCACCTCCGGCGATGGCCGGATCTGGTAGATCCAGCCCCCCTCTACCTCCTCCACCTCATTCTTCTTCCTCCATGGCGAAATCGGCCTCTAGGGTTGGGCTCTCGCGCGCGCTTTGGAACCAGCCGGCAGCGCCCGTCCCGGCCTCCGTTGGCGCGGCCCCTCTGGCCGGCGCAATGGTTGGGGGCGTGGCCGGCGCAGGGGCTGGGGGCGCGGCCGCCCTGGCTGACGCAGCAGCTGGCAATGGCGCCCGCCGCACCCCACCCCAAACCCCACCCCACCTCCACCCCTTCCCGCACCATGGCGCCCGCTGCGGCCGTGACCGGCGCCGACGAGACGAGGCGCGTCGTGGGCGAGGTGGCGCGCGTGCTGGACAAGTGCTGCGCCTCGCTTGCCGTGCACCCGCGCAAGCTCCGGGAGCTCGCGGCGCTCCGCTCCTCCTCCGGCGGCCGCTTCCTCCCCGCCTTCTGCGCCGCGCTCACCCCGCTCTTTGACCTCCTCCGCCGCTCCGCCGCCTCCGACCGCGCCGCCCGCTTCGCCGCCGCGTTCACCTCCGCCTCCGCGGCCGGGGGCGGCGACGGGTTCCTCGAGGGGTTCCTCCGATTCCTCCCCGCCGCCTCCGCCGCCGCGCACCGCCCCGCGCGCTTCCGCGCCTGCCAAATCATCTCTGAGGTGAGTGGGTGAAATTTGTGAAAAGTCTTGTGTCAATTCAAGATTTACAGTCAATTCTAGACACGAGTATTTGTTTTAGCTAACTTTAGGTTTGGTGAGTAGAGAAACTAGTATAATTGTTAGAGGCAAGGTTGGTTTGTGATCAGTTCTATTATTCTTTATCTGAGCGTAAGCTTGGCCTGGTTGTATGAATGTGCTCCAAGAAAACCTAGTCAAGGAGTTAAAAATCCTTTGATGCTTGCAGCCTCCCTCTCGGAAATATTTTTTTGGGTCTAGTTATACCTGCAATTTTATTTGAGGTAATTTTGTTGTTTCTTGGGGCTTTTCAATTTGGTTGCCAAGAAGTTTGTAATTCGAGCAGTTATTAATTCAGCTCGTGTCGAGAGGACCATTTCCACTTGTATTGCTTACTGCTAACATTTGCAATTCTTCATCCCTTGTAGATTATAATGCGGTTGCCGGATGACGCTGAGGTGAGTGATGAGGTTTGGGATGAAGTGATTGATAGCATGAAAGTTCGGGTTCAGGATAAAATCCCTGCAATTCGTGTTTTCGCTGTGCGTGCATTGTCTCGTTTTGCGACTGACGGGGAGGATGGTGGCATCGTTGATCTCTTTCTTGAGACCCTAGAAAAGGAACAAAACATTGTATGTGAGATCATTTTAACAGCCCTAATATGAATGATGGATTTGATGTTGCTGCATATGATTGTCTGATTTAGGCCTTGTTTCATTTGTGAAGGAGGTCCGGAAGACAATAATTTTGTAATGGAAGACTAGCATGTAATGGAAGACTAGTCTTCATTTAATCTTTAGTTATTTTTATGTATGGACAATCGCAATAGTGTTGAGACGTTGTCATGGACATGGGTTAATTAATTATCTATCTTGTGCGTCAATGTTGAATGCTCATGAATATTTGTGTCGAGATATTGCATTTGTGTTCACAAAAAAATACACCATTCTTGGTGAATAAATATGAACAAAACACGTGTGCTATATGAAAAAATATATATATCATACAACCCCAAGGGCAAAACAGGCCATTCCCACCAAAAACTCAGTTTCGTGGATCTGGAGCTGCTGTGGAAGCCAAACAGTTTGTCCAGCTCCATGGTGGGATCCCAGATTCACGGTGGAGCTGCTCCATGGTGAATCTGTTGCTCCAGATTCACTTTTTCAGTGGTGGAGCTCTGCCAAACAGGCCCTAAGCCGCTCACTCCAAAGAGCTTAAACTTCTGGATTATGATTTTGACTGTTAGTTTTTTGCTGAAATTACACTGTAGCAGCTGTTAGTTTTTCTAAATCATTTAATTAAAAAATTAAAAATAAGAAAAAATAAAAAATCATTATATTGTCACAGGCAATATAAAGGAATAAGGGAAAAAATCAAAATAAATTAAAATTAGAAGTTGATGTTTTTAAAGTAGCTTCTAATTTAAATAAACTAAAAATTCAAAAAAAAAAGAATCAAAAATTGTTTGGATCAGAGCCTTAAAGATGGCTCGACTGCTCTTTCAAAGAAAGGACAATGCGTCATGGTTTGGTATCAAGTACAAGCTACTCTCGTAAAGCAAACTTCCAATTTTAGAGTTTTGGCCAATTTTCCGCCGGATTTGTCTCTTTGGTTCTCCAATTATATGATGAATTGTAGCCTCAAATTTTGGTCAAATTGTAGGACTTACCATACGAAGCTTGGCATCTCCATTATTGTTTTTCTTTATTGAAAACTAGCTAATGCACTCTTAAGATACTTTGCTTTGTGTAAGCCGAAGTGCCTTATGTTGCAAGATCCTTGCAAACAGTCAAGATTAAATTTGGTTAGAACATACAGAAGAGATGGGAATTTCGGAGTCAAAAGTACAGATGCTTTAAAAAGAATGAAAGTGGATAAGACGATAGGGTCTGATAACATTTCTATCGAGGTGTGGAAATGACTTAGAGAAGTGATGATCATTTGGCTAACTAATTTATTCAATAGCATTTGTAGGTCGAACAAAATGCCAAATGAGTGGCTGAGGAATATATTAATACCAATTTTTAAAAATAAAGGAGACAATCAAAGTTATACTAATTATAGAGGAATTAAGCTCATGAGCCACACAATGAAACTTTAGGAGCGAGTGATTGAGCATCGTTTAAGAAGAATGACTAGCGTGACGACATACCAATTTGGTTTTATACTCGGGAGGTCGACCACGGAGGCAATTTTCTTGACACGACAATTGATGGAGAGGTATAGGGAGAAAAAGAAGGGTATTCACATGGTGTTTATCAACTTGGAGAAAACCTAGTGCCAAGACAAATCATGTGGTAGGTGCTCTAAAAAAAGTCCCAACAAAGTATGTTACCATAATCAATAATATGCACGAAGATGTTATGACTAACATTAGAAAATGTGGTGGTGATATTAATGACTTTCCTATTAAGATAGGACTATATCAAAGATTAGCATTGAGCCCATACATTAAGATAGGACTACACCAAGAGTCGGTATTGAGCCCATACATTTTTGCTCTAGTGATGGATGAGATCAGACGAGACATACGAGGAGATATTCCTTGGACAGTTGTCGATAGGAAGACTTTAGAATCGAAGGATTTTAGGCATGGTAGAACTAAAATTGAGTATATGGGGTGTGACTCCAGCAGTGACAGGGTAGATGGTGGAGATGTTAGTTTAGATGGACAAGTAGTTTCTAGGAAGGATACTTTTCGATATTTGGGATCGATACTACAATGGGACAGTGAGATTGATGAAGACGTGAGTTACATGATAAGAGTGGAGTGGATGAAATGACACAAAGCATCAGATATCCTGTATGATAAAAAAAAATCTCAAAAATTAAAAGGTAAGTTCTATAAGACAGCGATCGGACCTGCGATGTTATATGAAGCAAAATGTTGGGCGACTAAAAAATAACATATACAGAAGATGAGTGTAATGGAGATGAGAATGATGCGGTGGATCTGTAGTCACATAAGACAGGATCAAATCTGCAATGAAAATATACGTGATAGGATGGAGGTAGCATGAATTGAAGAGAAGCTTATCCAATATCGCTTGAAATAGTTTAGATATCTCCAATAGATGCCTCCTGAGTCACTGATACGTAGTAGAATTTTAAGACGTATCAAAAACGCAAGAAGAGGCAGAGGTCGACTAAGACTAGCGTGGGAGAAAGCAGTTAAAAGAGACTTGAGGGATTGGAATCAATCCAAAGAATTAGTTTTAGAAGATCGCATAAAAGTTAGCGATCTATGTACTGGAATCATAATATAAGAAGAAGATATAGAGGCGATGTTTTAGGCTCTCTGTTCAGATGACAAGATGCAGGCTTAGGGTTTTTGTCCTGTAGGTTTTATTACAAGGCTCTTGTTTGTTTGACCTTGAAGAGATTTTATTTTTAGTCTGCCTCAACTTGTCTGGAACAAAATACTTTATTATTGTCGTATAAAGAAGAGATGGATAGAGTACATTACCAATTAATTAGGCTATGTCTATCCAGTGTCAACTCTGAAGAAACGATGTTGGACGAATAGTGGTGTGAACTCTGCTGACCCATTCGCTGTTCCGAATAAAATGTGGAGTGCATGATACACATTCTCGATGGAGGCCAGCACTAATTGGGTCATTTTCTACTGGCTCTCCCATTTTCAATCAAGATACATGACTTGGCAAATCAGCGTTCAAGACACATCACACTCTACCATTTAACTGGTGCACACAAAAAAAATCCCAATGTCAATTATTCCACTGAATAATGTTGTGTTGAGAAAAAAAAAAGGAATGTCTATTCATCTCTCATCTAATTCTTTTAAAGGAATATCTATACAACATTCGACTATTTTTGAGGACAAAAACAGTCAGATTGATCTGGAGCGTTAGATCTCCATCCAACAGATCTACTCATACAAGCCCCCCTCCAAAAAAATGACCCCCTCTAAAAAAATGATCTAGGGCGTTGAATCTTCATCTAACGGCTCAAAATCTGACTGTTTTTATCCTTAAAAATAGTCGAATGTTGTATAGACATTCCCTTCTTTTTAAACTTTGGACCGTTACGTACATACCCAACGGATTCCACTATCCCCTCTCCCACTGACTTTACCTATACTCCCCTCTACCACCACATCACCCACTTTTCCCGCCGCCACGTTGCTCCTCCCATGCCAATCTTGCCGTCCGTGTGCCCCCATCCCTCATTCTTGCGCAGTGAAGAAATACAACGATGCGAAGCCCTCCGCAGAGCGTTCCCCTTCTCTCTTTGCCGTCCTCTTGCTTCACCTCATCTACTGGATGTCGTCGCCACCGCTCCGGCTGCCGGTTGTCCTCTTTTAGACTATGTGATGGTTGTACGATTTGTTAATAATAAATAATTGATATTTAAGTTTCATTCAAATTTGTGTTTTGGAATGTTCTTGTCTATGCGCTTCTGTGCTTGAGTTTTCAGGATGGCTTCGATCACCGCAGAACGGCCACGACAAGTCGACTATGACAGACTTCGACCACAGTATTTCTGTCACTTTAGAACGGTCACGGCAAGTAATCGTAGGCTTCAACCTCGAACAGTGAACCAGTCTTAGCTACAGTAACCGATCGATAATCGTAGACTTCACTGGTGATACTCGATAGTTGTAGACTTCACAGTCTTTATCATAGTCGTAGATTTTGCGGACTGTTGTCATAGTCGTAGGCTTGGCTTTGGCTGTCGTAGGCTTCATGATCGGTACTCATAGACTTCGAGTGCTTCCTAGTACTTTAATTCTTATGATCTTCGAGTACCTTGAGTACTTGTGTCTGATGGGCTAGTGGTCTAGCCAGCCAGTGCATGGCTGTCAGACTAGTCTTATTGAGAGATCGGTGCTATAGTACCAGGTGGGTACTCGATAGTTGTTGCTATAGTATCTTGTTGGTGATGCGTAGCTGTAGACTTTGTGATCGGTAGTTGTAGACTTAGCGATATGGTGTCTTAGTGGTAGATGGTACTTGTTGGTTCTGTGGTCAGTAGTGATGCTTATTATTTTTTAGTGTTCAGAGTGATAATTTTTCCTGAGTATTTGAGTTTGCGAGTACTCAATGGCTAGTGACCAGACTTTGCATGGAGGACATAACCGATCATAATGACTTATCTGAAGTTGGTGATTTCTGGAGACCGTGGAAAATGTGATCATGGATAACCTGGTTGGTGTTAGTGTTGATTTGGTTCTTGTTTATGGACATATGATGGTGTGTTATACCGGTGTGCGTGCTGATGACGGTCAAGTTAGGAAGAACTTGTATCGAAAAAATGTTCTTTGGTCTTTGATATGCAGGTTGGTGTGGAGACGATCATGGTCGGTGACAAGTAGGATCTGGACTAGTATAGGAAAGTCTAAGGTCCAGACGATTGAGGATATCACGCGAGGTGGTTGGCTCACGCTGGAGCACGTGGAGATCAAAGGTGGTGATTCGTGAAGAAGTTATGGGCAGTGCGGTCCAAGAAGCTTTAACATAGAAGTTGATGAGACATGATGAAGATACAGGAGGTGCTATCCTAGAGCCTTCATCATGTGGTGTGTTAGGAATTGTTGATAGAGTACAAGATTGAAAAGATTGGGAGTTTGAATAACCCATGTTTGAAAGGGTTTCGGATCCCTTGGTTTTCGGTAGGGATGCAATCGGGTCGGATTTGGACGGATATTGTCATTACCATATCCTAACCCATATTTTTTCCTCGGATTTGGTATCAAATATGGTCAGCTCAGATACGAATATAAATTCGGAATATGCGGATTTTTGGAAATAGTAAGATCAATGCAAATATTTGACAAATTTGAATCGAACAACGGATAATATAGATGGATATCACACACATACAAAACAATACATTCAACATAAGTTTTTAGCACAATACAAATTCAACATAAGTCATAAATTGATATATAATTCATTAACCAATAGTCTAATACGACACAAATTTAACGAAATGATTAACGACATATGTGGTAAATTCGTCCCGTCGTACATAACATAAGTTCCATAACCACAGAAATACAAGAAACAAGTTCAAGTGTTCTACATATGATTGTAGCTTTCTAGGAAAGTTTTATAAACTTTCGTAACAATCATTCAATCATAGTCTCACATGAATATAGGATGACATGATCAACTTTGTCTTGCTCTTGCAAAATTCCAAGCATAGCACGAACATCAGAATATGGTTTCCTAGGAAAAAAATAGTGAGTGCTCTTGGAAAATAAGAAATATCAAACCAACATTAAATGGCATGCATGCTGCTACGGATGTATCCAATTGAAAATAACTAGATAACAACATATATATGACTCTTGGGACTCGCATACCAAATTTGCGCCTCATTTTCTCAACATTGGTAATTGTAATCAAATGTTAGAACAGCAACATACACTTCAACTAGCGGAGATTGTTCACTAAAAGATATAGGCGTGTTCCACGGCAGAAAAACAACACCAATTGAACAAATATTGCAACTATTTCTGAACACGACAAACCTTGTGCACATTGATCACGACAGACAATAGTTCCAAGAATTTTGCAGAAATTCTATCCTTAAGAGTAATCAATGTGCTGTGTAGTCAGGATTTTGCACTACACAAAAGCTATTGATGATGATATGAATAATCTTGACAACACTACACCATTCAGTTGGTTAGGGCTACACTGTACTACAATTTCTTTATTTTTTGGTTAGGGCTTTTAGGTGTGCTTATGAAGGCACCTTGTAAATCCACGAAATTTCAGTAATAAAGATGGCCTTGAATCAATCTGGCTCTTGATTTGCTTAAAGTGCGTCGGTGATTGCTGGTGATTTGGATCTTATGACCACGTTCAAAAGCGCTTGAGCAGAGGGGTCGTTCAAGAGGTTGAATGTGCAGAGTTAGTGTTATACCTGCTGATGTAGACAATGCAACTAAAATTTTGAGGTCTTTAGGTTTAGAATGGTTGATGGTCATCATGACTATTAATCAAACCGTCGATCTAGATACTCTTACCATAGATGATCTGTACTTGTAACATCCCAAAAATTCAGGTAATCAAAAATGTGAGATTTTCAAAACTTTTCCTTACATTTTTGCTGACATTCTAATTTCTTCTGAATATTCATTTCAAATCTTTCTGAGTTTTGAAGCATGCAAATTAATAATCAAGGATAATCTCAATTGAAATAAGATCATGAATTCAAACTCAAGTCAAAAGAAATAATGGAATATATCTCTAATGGCTAAACCAAAAATCCCTCCTTTTATATTCAATTAGCATGCAAAACTCAAGAATTGAATACTCAAAAATTTATTTAACACAAGATAAAATAGAAATTAAAATTTGAAATAACATAATTGCAAAACTCCTAAAAGTCAGTAAACCCTAATGCAAATTAAAGCTTAAACCAAAAGTCTAAGATTTCAATTTTTGGAATCAATGATCCTAAATAGGAAATAGAAGTTCAAATTAAAAATTTAAAAACCCAAAAGCTTTTTATTTTCTCTTTTCCAAATTTTCTCCCTATTTCAGGTGGGCCCCACTCTTTTTCCCCCTCCCTTCCTTTCCCCATACCCTTTCACTGCCACCGGGCCCGGGCCATTCTCTCTCTTTTCCTCCCCCGGGCGCACGCACCTTCTTTCTTTTTCCCCCTTCCTCCTCCCTTCTATGGCCGTGAGTCTTCCGCGTCACCTCCCTCATCCTGTGGCTTGCTTCTTCTCTGACTTCGCAGCACGCTCCCTCAACCATCATTACTGCGAGCTCGTCTAGTCACGTCGCCGCCCTCCCTACCACGCGCCGCTCGCCGGTCACATGGCGCACCGAGCCCCATGCCCGGGCAAAGCCCGCGGGTCTCCCGCCGCCGACCGGTCCACCGACCGCGCCTCGTCCGCCTCCTCAGCGCCTACAAAGTAGCCCTGGCCTCCTCTCCCCTTTGCGCGCGCTATCTCTCCTCCATTCCTCATCTTTTCCTCAATTCGGTCTCCTTCTCCAATTCACAGTCGGCGCCGCCATTACCGCCGCCAATCCCTCCCCGGTGGCCCTCTCGCCGATTCCTCCGTATGGGAGCTTCACCGCGGCGCCCCGAAGCTTTCCCCCACCACGGCCGGAGCTGTGGCCCGCCCCAGCTCGCCGGCGCTGTGCGCCACCACCGCGCGACCTCGCCTCACGCCGCCAGCGCGCCTCGGTACCTCCCCGTCCCGACCAACCGCACGGTAAGCCTCCTCTTAACCCCCTCTAGCTCGTGCTCGCCCCGGATTCGTTCCCCCACGTCGGCGCCGTTTCCCTTTTTCCCCTCCGTGGCCGGCCGCCGTGGGCCATCTCAGCCACGCTGCGTCGCCGTCTGAGCCGAAACACGGGCACTCCTAGCTCGCATAGCTCCCCATGGTTCCGTTTTACTTGTCGCGGCCGAATCCCAGACCTCGCCCCGCCGGCACTACCGACGCCAGAGCCGCCGTGCCGCCTCCTCTGTTTTGGGCTCCCAGGCACTCTCTTAACCCTTCTACCTCCATGAGCATAACAGTGTCAGCCCAAAGCCGTTGCCCAGTTGGTTGGCCGCGCCACTCCTTAACCAGCGAGTCCCGAGTTCGATCCTCCTCCTTGCACACTGTTGGTTTCATTTTTTTTGGGTATTCCGATTTTAAAATAATTATGGGGTAAATCAAGGAAACTGAGATAAGTGGTATGGGATCAAATAAAATTTATTTATACATCAAAATAAAGGATTACATCTATAATAATAATTAAGTGATTAGGAATGTTAAAATTTAATTCATGAGAGCTAATAAAAATTGCTTAGGATGTAAATAAGATTATTTAAGGTTTAGCATTAGAATAATTATTGTATAAGAATAGTAGTGTCATATTAACTATTTTAAATCTACTTATTAGTTGAAGGTATTAATAAAGATGGTTTTGGTTAAGCGCCTGAGTTTAATAAAAATCCCAATTAAAAATACATCCAAGTTAAATCTAAGAGGGCTAAGATAATTAATTTGGAATCACCAAAAAATTATATATGCATCAAACATAGGATTATAAGACCATGAGCAATTAAAGAGATTAAGGGAAATAATTAGGTGAAGCTTAAGTAATTAGTTAAAACACGAGCTTAATTAGGGGTAGTGGCAAAAATGTAATTCTATATTTGTAACCAATAAACAAAGATTCCTAAGGTGAATAGTATCCAATAAAGAAGCATGAATTAAACTAAATACTAAAAGTATTTTGAAATAGAACAGAGACTTTTCTAAGCAAATATATGTAAATAAATAGTTAGAAAAGTGTGGATGACATGTATGCAGCCCACTGATGAACGTATTAGTACAATTTTTGTATTCACCATAGACCCTGCTAAAAATATAAACAATATCATCAACATATTACTGATCATGGAATCTTAAACGACAGCGTTAAATTAGTAGCAATGACGAAATAGAGTCATGGGTAGCGGGCTCAAGCCGGCATAAATAAATATAAAAAAATAATAGAAAGAAGTTATTAAATAAAATAGGGTAAGGCGTAGTATTCAATCTCAACCCATCATCCTCAAATCTAAAGCAAAACAATCTCATCAATATTTCTGTGTCATGAACCCTCCTTCATTAAACGCCCTTCTACCAATCATCGCTTCATTCCAACTAGTTCGGCTCCGTCAATACTCCGCAACCAATCTGCCTTACCTCAAAATCACCCTCTCACTCATAATAAAACAAAATTTGGCTTATTTGGAGTTAGTGAACTTTTTGAGTTATTTGTATTTATCTGGATTCAGTCGCTTAGCGCGCAATTAGAAATTGGAGCTCTGAAGACTTACTGGATCAAGCGTGGTCAAAGCGGAGTGAAGATAAGGAATAGAAGCTCAAGAGAAAGCATCGTGTGAGCTCAAGACTGCGGTAAACCGCGCCAGGCGAGTCAATACTTTGATCATGTTGAACCTACATTTTCTGCAAATTACTTTGTTTTAAATTATTAAATTGCATGCTGTTATTTTATATGCAAATGCATGTTTAATTTAATATTCTAGTTATGTGCCCCTTTGTTTACCTTGAATAATATTACCCCTCCTTTGGAATATTTGAATGTGTGAACCTTGTCGCCCTAGCAAAATTATAATAGTAACATTTCAAAAATAAGTCCCTAATTATATGCTATGCTTAGTACTGCATAGATACTCTAGGGGCGCTGAAATGCCCCAAGCATCATTGGCCCTGTTTGCATACGCTTAAAATCCGATTCTGGTAGAATTAAGCGAGAATCCCACCCAAACGCTTTGATTATTTTTCGATTCTTTCAACCGCCGCGGTGGGAAAGATCGACATTCGCACTGGGAATCCAAAATCCTGTACCGCGAGCCTGAGGGGTCGTTTCTTCCACCGCGACGATTCTTGACTGCAGATTCTTCAAACCGCGACTTATCAGAAAATCCTAATCAGATTAAAATCGATTCTTAGATAAGCGTATCCAAACAGGGCCATTGTCATTTTTAATCACGAGGAATTGGTTTGGGAAGTCATGGTGGTAATCACTGGTACATTTGATATGATTATTTTATACTCCCAAAATCCTCAACCTGCTTAAATATCTGGGCGGATTGGTTCGAGGGTGTGAGTGTGGTGCAGTGGATGCACAAAGTGGGTTAGTGGTAGACCGCCCAGATACCACTAAGGACCGAATCTTGTCATGACTTCCTATGTAAAACCGTACAACCACAAGTCTGTAAAATACAACTTGGCTAAGTAAATTTATCGAAACCCCGGAGTCATCTCACCGGTAGTGGATAGAAGTGTTATGCTATGGCAAGGGGGCCTGAAGGGACACCAGTGGAGGGTGAAGTTCGCCCAGCTGTTCTAGACGTTGCGGGGAGTTGAGAAGCTCGGCTGCGTTAGTAACTGTGGGAAACATCCCGCGCATAGATGGGACCCACCGCAAGTGGGAGAAGCCCATAAAGTGAGATGACAGAAGGGATTAGATACTTTGAAAAGTCACTGTGATGGTCTGCTTAACCACACTTCTAAAGAATCGTGTGGGGCAATGAGTTGATTGTCTCTTGTGGTGAAAGTGTACAAACTCTGCAGAGTCTAAAACTATTCGAATAGCCATGCCCATGGTCATGGGCGGACATGAGAACTTAACCAGATATAGTTCTATTGCAAAAACTTTGTGGGTGGGAATGGAACAGTGGAGGGCAGTGGGAAGCCCTGATTTGAATTGTCCTGGGTGTCGTCCCAGTGGTAATGTAAGCGGTTATAACGCTGACATGTTAGCATATGGTGCGGATGCCATGAAACGGTGGATGGAATCTGGATCGCTATTATTATTGCATACTCTTGAACATTATGCTTTTGTTCAAAACTGCTAGGTCTCAGGAAATTTCTATGTATTATATTTTAAATAATGGTAACATTTCTCACAAATAAAATGTCAGGGAGAATAAATAGGGTCGTAAGAAAGGAAGATGGTTATTTATGGCAATCACATAAAGAAGTTGGTGGATTCATGATTGATCATAGGAGGGTTAATGATAGTGTGGAGACTAGGAGAAATAAATGGTTGGAGCCAATTGGATTTATAGACTAGATAGATGAATTATATGATTTTTTGAGTATTAGGAAATGCGAAGGTAATGGTTGGATTACAACACTGATATTTGATATAAATTCTTTGGAGATGTTGACAATATTGGGATTAATAGGATTGGAACAATTTCTAGATGGATGAATTGATCTCGGAAATTTGGAGGTATGAAAATAACTATAGGAGATTAAACTTGATCAGTGATATTTTTGGTGGATATATATATTAGTGAATCATAGATCTGATCAATGATATTCTTGGTGGATATATATATTAGTGAATCATAGATCTGATCAATGATATCCTTGGTGGATATTTAATAGAGAATCCTAGATCTGAGCAATGTTACTCCTGGTGGATGTATACTAGCGATTCGTAGATTTGATTAATGTATTTGGTGGAGGTACAATAGTGAAGTATTGATAGATGGATAATGGATAATAAGGTTGATAATTGGAAGAGCAATTTATGATTGTGGATCAATAACAAAAAGGATTGGATTGTTAGGGATTAGAATACAAAAGAGATCGGTGGATTAGTTAAATGATGTTACTCGCTGTTTGGAGTCTTAGACATCAATCAATAATTAAAGTGTATTCGGTGAATTAAGTCAATTATGGCAATTGTTGAGTGGAGTTTAGGTAGCAACCATAATACTAAAAGTTAAATCATGATAATGCTACCAAAAGCGATTTTTGGCAAATAAAATAACCCGAGCCTCTCCTTTGTTAAGCCATGCATACTATTTATTTGCATTCTGTGTATTGGCTCACGGAGCACGGGGTTGGAGTGCTCACACTCGCTTTTGCGACAAAATTCAGAATCAGGAAATCAAATAACTGCGCCTCAGCAACAAGATGGGACAAGCTGATAGAGAAGATGAAGATGTCAAGGGCTAGGTCACGAACCTCCAGTTGGCTGCCTGTGGGCACGTCCTGAAGGTCCCACCTGTGTACTTCGTTCTTCCGCTGCTGCAATTTAATGAGTTCGGCCTCATCGGTTCATGAGTAAGTTTACTATTATATTTACGCTTTCGCATGATATGTATTTGATATTCAGAACTGTAATCTGTGAGCACTATCCACTGATCCAGGGAATAGTGCGGTGGAATCACAGAGGATTCCGGATTGTAATATCTGGGTCCTTACAGTACTCTAGATTGAAAACCTATGAGATGAAAGCTTTGTCATCTAAGACTGATAAATTTTTATCTTTAGCACTTGTGACTAACCCCAAGCAGGCTGCTTCATCGAGTGCTTTGTCTTGTGCTTCCTTGTCTGCTTTGTTCTCATTTTCAGAAGATCAGTTCAAGCAGCTCCCTGAGGAGGGCTTGGTCTTAATCTCCTCACGAGCATACAAGGCTCTTAACTATCTAAAGATAAGAAAGCAAAGTAGAGCTCCAGGTCCAATCTAGTGCTTTGATTATGGCGAGCCAGGTCACATTAAGATGGATTGCCCCAAGCTCAAAAGGAAATTGGTTAAGGGAACCGGAATTATCATCGTTGATCATCCAAGAATAATACCAAGAGTGGAAATTTCCATCACAAGGTTGCTGAAAAAGTGTTATCAGCTATTGAGCACCTTGATATGAGTGATGTTGATTTTGAGAGCTGTGATGACGATGACCACGACAAGGATGATGTCAAAGGTAAAAGGAAGAACACTGACGACTTTGCGGGCATATGTTTCATGGCAAGCAATAACAGTGAAGACGAATACATTGGTCCCGATGAGGTAAGACCATATGATTAGCTTGAAGATGGTTTAATTAAGCTTGCTATTGAATTAAGAAAACTAAAAAGAAATTGAAAGAAAAATAATTTTGTAGTCGAATGTATGAATTCTAAGATTAATAGACTCAGAGCATCTATTCCTAAAGATGATTCTTGTGAAGCTTGAAGTCTTACATGCTGAGTTAAAGACTGCTAGATCAATTAGTGCAACAAATCTAGTTCAACTCAGAGATGTAACTGCTAAACTTGACGAAATAAAATTGGCACATAATTCTTATGATAGAAAACTTAAACTTACTAATAATGAGATTAAAAAGCTTATGTCTAATTCTTCTAGATTATGTTCTAAGTCTTACATGCGTGTCGTCGCCGTCGACGTCGAGCAGCTTTTGATTTTTTTTTTCTCAGTATTGTCGGGATGATACATTCACGGTTGATAAGCTACATATATTAAAATTTATCTTCCTTTTGGTTTTTTTTTCAAGCATAAACTATGTCCACAGAGAATGCACACACAAAAGGGAGAAGGAAGAAACAGAGACACGACAAGGTACGTGCTGAGAAGTGCTACTTGCTCAAACGAAGATGGCTCATTCGTTGTGCTCACGACAATGGAACAATCTAAATCTCCAGCAAATTCCAAGCTCAGCCACATCCCTTGAAACAAACTTAAATTTGGCATTAAATATGATTTGCAACTGCTAAATTACTTTCACTATTCCTTTCTATGCTTAGAATAGTTTAAATCTCAGACATTGCATTTCGAGAACACAAAAATATGAGACATTGCAAATGTAGTGAGTTCAGTACACTTACCATGAATAGATATAAACATGATAATTCCATTATCCCAAGTACAACCATCTTCAGAAAGAGAGATGCCACATTCTCACCAGTGAGGATCACTCATATATACACCCAAACAAAAAAACGCAACTGAAAATTAGGAAGGTGTATCATCAGAAACAAGATCAGCATTTCGATTAGATCTCTGTTTTCCTCTCGGTCAAGACACATTGCGCTTGCACAAAACATATTTACATTTCTCAAGAAAGACTAGCTCGTATACTTTTAAGTGGTTAACAAAAGGTAGAAGCCTCCTCAAAACCAGGGCTTCACGAACTCCACATCTAAAGCTGGGAGTGGCGGCTCCTTTTTCTTCCTAAATCCTAAAGCTCAAAAATTGAGGTGCGCCCGAACAACATCCTCAATAGGAGACTGACAGATTGGGCAATTCCTGCTGCTCGATTTCAGCTGATCAGCACAGTTGAAACAGGTGCACATATGCCCACACCTGAATGGATGATGATAAGCAACTCAATTAGCGAGATTCCACTCAGCACTACAGGTTGTCTTCGTTCATGATGCTATTAGTAAACAATGCATAAGAACTAAGATGCGAGGTTCTTGCATAAACTAGTGTGTTACTACTCACTATAAGCAAGACAAAGGTGTGATTTCTATGTTAAAGTGAGTCAAAGTACATAGTTTGTCCCTGCAAATCATTACCTGTAAAGCAGAGAGTCAACTTGCATCTGATGGCAGATGCAGCAGTTGCCCCTTTTTGCTGTTGTGTCGGGCTGGCTTAGCATCAACCCTATCCAAAAAAATGGCATTAGGAAAAAAAGATGTTGAAGTATAAAAAGTGTTCATCAATGATTACAAATGAAGTAAAATTAAGATGTCAAAAAAGGTGCAGTGGGGCACTAGTGAAAAAAGAAAAAGCCAAAGTTCGTATGGTATTCAGCAGGATGCATTACAAAATCAGTTATTCAGTGAAGTAGCAAAAAGGTATCATCGACAGACGGTCCAGTCTACGATTTAAGGAAAAAGCCTGGAATACATAGTTTTGCTTAGAAGGCCAGGGTAACTCTTTCTGAATAGTGCCACACCAACGTAGTTGTGGTCTTTTTTTTTTCAAGATCTCATTTGACTAGCCTTTTAAGGCAACCTAGCTCACTTGCATTCACAGCTCATATTGCCTTCAATGCAATTTTTCTTCTTTTTTTTTTAAGAAAAGAAGCCTTCAACTCCATATCCTGAACAGGCTCAGGATTTCAGTCATTGTTTCAAATATTAGAACAAGAAGGTTAGGCTGCTTACAGTATCAAGCATATTCTGGACTAAATTTTTGGTTATTGCGGATAGGAACCACAGACTTAGAAAACTTGTATTACAACTCACCTGCTTCACGAAGTGCACTGCACACCTCTTCTTTAACGGAGTGCTGCATCTTTACTTGGGATGCAATACAACTTTCCACCAACTTCCGTAGCTCATATATTTCATGATGAATCTGGGACATTTCACTTCTTACCGTGAATTCCATTTCCTATAAAAGATAATATAGTAAGAATATGACTTTTACAACAACTGAGATTGAACAGCATCTGACTTACAAGGAAATTTTGGTTTTCATGGCATTGCTGTTCAAATGAAGAATGCTGCCAACTCTGTTGGTGGTGGGATGCAAGGTGGGAGAGAGGTGCTAATGAACATGGTGCAGATACCACCTGATCTTCATTCTGGGGTTCATCATTCTGCCTCCAGTATAAGCGTTCCTCATAGTATCCTCCAAAATCATCAATCATGCGTTGTTGCCTTTGTTTGTGCAGGATGGTTAGCAGGAGATGGTTCATTTTATTGCTAAAATCACTGTCAAGAGACTTTGAGACCTTTTTGCTGCAGGGAAGATATGTATCATGGCTTAATACGGCTGAGTTACTATGTACTATATAAAACTAGAATCGTTGACTAAATAAAAATAGGTCATGCTCACTATGCATTCTTATTGGCACATGCAAAAATCGTTGAACTCACTATGCATTCTTATTGGCACATGCAAAGTAAGTTTTTAGAACCAAAGGGCAAATTCAAAAGAAGTATAAGTGGTAACCTTGTTTATCAAGATGACACAATGATTGCTATGTTTAAACTTCAGTGATTAGTTAGCAAATATTAGCAAGATATTAATTCTAAATGGTATCATGGAAATGATTGGCGAACTAGCCAAGCTTTATGAAACAGTGAAACACTTGCATCTCAGTAACTTATACCATAAAAGGTTAATGTTGGAGTGATCTGTGACTTAAATGCATCTAATTTTGCAGGTGCAAATATGCAAAAACATTTATATGGGAATTAAACACAAATTACCTCTCAAGAAGATTACAAATGTCGGCATTGCCGGACAAAGCACGGGAGTCTGCTTGTGTGGCAACACACAATGATCTCCATGAGTTAGGGGAGTCTATCCAGGGGCGATCGTTAAATTCAATCTGATTGTGATTCTCAATATCCCCAATGGCATCCTGATGCCAGCTGTCCGGACTCATGGAATCTACTGGTGCAGGCCAACCAAGACTACTTATCCATAATGCTCTCTCTTCCCAAGAACCATTTAGACTTTGGTTGTCTTCTTCACGTAGATTATCACCTCTAGATGATGCAGTGTCTTGGAGTTCATGCAATGTGCTTGTGGTACTTGGGGAGACATCACCCACATATTGATTGTCATCAACAGTACTATGATCATCGTACCTTGCAGAGCTTGATGCTTCAGAATATTCCTGATTGTGAACACACAAGCTTACCACGTTTGCACAATCATCCTGGCATTGATTTCCATTGGTGTTAATCTGCTCATCATATTGTCGGTTTCCTGAACCATCAGAATTAACAAGGTTCTCAACAGAA
Source organism: Dendrocalamus latiflorus (assembly GCA_017311315.1). Classification (NCBI taxonomy): domain Eukaryota; kingdom Viridiplantae; phylum Streptophyta; class Magnoliopsida; order Poales; family Poaceae; genus Dendrocalamus; species Dendrocalamus latiflorus. The sequence goes on along the minus strand of CM029671.1, from coordinate 20,118,742 downwards.
ACGCCGATAGACTTTTCCTCAGCTGGAATTCTGTCATCATTATGTTGTTCATCAGCCCTGCACTTGCTGAAAATAAGTGTTGCTTTAGGCATAGGCTGACCATAAAGGGGAAAACAGTAAATAGTTATAAGAAAGGTCAAACTCTATGTCTCTACGTAAGCCATTTAAACCAGTTGTTTACCTATTATTATTTTGCTGAGTGTATTTATTTTCTTCTTGTAAGTCTGACTTCCTGCTATCGTTTCTGTCCATTAATTAGAGAAATGAAATCAGCTAACAAAAATTATCAAAAGTTATAGATAAGAAGTTCTCTTACTATTTAATCCACCATACTACAAACTTAAGTACTTAACCATTATGATTTTTATAGCAATCTAAGATCAGATTAGGAAGGCCAACATGTAGACATGAATGTGGTAGAAAAGAAGAATCTGTTTAGAGATTTTTTTTAATTCACCAAAAATTTTCTCAAGCAATCTTAAATGTAGTTATTGTCAAAAAAATGTGATAATACCTCATGGTACAGGTCTCAGGCCCACGTTTTGGTAGGTGTGGCCTAACCGATCTTATTAGAGTCCCCGCATCATCCTTAACTGTAACTCCCTGACGCAACAGCCTCAGGCGAAGCATGGACTGTGGGGTATCAAAGAACATTTGAAGATCAGGAACAGAGGTGTATTGCATAAACATGCGTAAAAGGTACTGGGGAAAAAGTAGAGTCTAATGAAATAAACCAGAGAATAAAAGATGGCATGCCCATAATGTCCCAGGGACTAAACAAATACTTTCATGCTATGACACACTTGTGACTTGGAATATTTGCAGCCAAGTGCTGCGCTCTTATTTACCAATCTTTGCCTTTTGAGGAAAGAATAATGAAACAAAATTTGTTTTCTTTATGTTAATTGCTGATGCCTGGAATATGCAGAAGCGTGTTATGCAACAAAATACTTGCTCCTGTAAACAAGAACAATTGCTTCCAAAGATGGTAACACTTAGGAAACACACCGTCTATGTCTTCTGCAGGCCAAGTTTCAGCTTTCCTAGGTACAATGCACATCAATATTCGCTGGAGTTGGAGTAAAGAACAACCAAAAGTGTTCCCAAGTAATTGCAGGTACAGTAACAACAAAACCAGCCTAAAAGGCAATGCCATTAAGACCAGTTGAAATTTGCATAGTACTTCCATGAACAAACTGCCCAGCCATTACACATATTTATGTGCCACAGGTACATGCTATAGCAAGCAACCTGTGAAGTCATGTGGTATGGTTCGTGTGGCCTCTTGGCCACAACTGTGCAGCATTCACAGACTCCACAAGATGTCAGATTTTGGGCGTATCAGAAGAAACCAGACAAACGAGAGATGTTATTCACTTGTGACATCTCATCCACTAGATATGCCAAGCCACAACCAATCTGTGAATGGAACACCCATCGCTACTCTACTGCACATTGCTCCAAGGTCACAAGCAAACTTTTAGTTGCATATATCTGCCTTTGCAAAGTACTATGCCAAATTTGCAATTTCTTATCTCCTTTTTTTGGTTCATAATGACATACTAACAGATCTCTAAAAGCGATGCACATGGCTGTAGAGTAATAGAATTCCCACAAGATTTTTGGATCTTTTGGTGGAGCTTTCGTTACTATTGTACTTAACATTGAACCGGAGTCATAAACAAGACTAATAATTGGCTGATTTCAATGTCACTTTAGAACATGCAAGTGTCAGATTTAGATCGTTTTTATCTTATTTTGGTTTATACTGACATACCAAGGAACCAGTGGAAACGAAGCATGATTATGGACTTTTGCACATGACACTGATCAGCAGTGCCAGTTGGGAAACCGATCTACCAAACAGTCATCCGACCCACCCCATCCTTGGGGTCAAAATCAACAACTCATACTTCTTGGCTCGTCTTAAATAATGATTCCTCGATCAAGAAAGAGAACAATATCCCACTGATTAATAAATATACTAGTAGTACTTCGATCCATGATTAATAGTGGTAATTTGATCCAATGCATTATGCAAGAGCAATTCAGACAGCCAGGTTTTTTTGGGAAAAAAGAGAGAATAAGCCGAGTGACAAAACTTGAGACTTTACCTGGATCCTGCCTTTGTGCGCGAACCGAGACACGGCGTGCCGCTCGGAGAGCGCGGCGAGCTCGCAACTCCGGCGATGGGCCATCCTGGCGACGAGCTCCTCCATTGCGCGGCGGCCGCGCACAGTCCGGACGACCAGCTGCGGCGACCGGGGGCTCATGATACCGGCGGCGGGAAGCTCCACCGCGTCGCGCATCGGCGCGGGCGACGGGGGCGCCGACTGCGTGAGCGCGAGCTCCTTGTTGGCCGCGTCCAGGTCGTCCTCGGGGAGCAACGACGCCCCGCTGAGCTTCTTGACGATGCAGCCCACGCGGCTGCGCGGCGAGCCGTCGGGGCGGGGCGTGACGGGACCCACCGCCTCAATCTCGCGCCACCGCTGAATGAGCGACGACGCGCGCGGGCCGGCGGGGGGAAGATGCAGCTCTGCCCCCGCAGTCGCCGTCGACGACGCGTCCGACGGCGCCGGGGACGGCTCCCGGAACACCGCGGCGCGCGCGGCCACGGGGCGCGTGGCGGACGCCAGCGCGGACAGCTCGGCCTCCCTCGCGCGCCGCCGTGGGTCCAGCTGGGCCGGCGCAGCGGACGCCGTGGCGGCCGCAGCCGCCGCCGCCCAGCGCTCCAAGATTTGCCTCCGCCGCCTCGGAGTGGACTCGGCAGCACCCGCGCCCTCGTCGGAGAAGGACGGGTGCGGCGGCGGTACGAGGATGTTAAAGAAGCCTCTGGGCCTGGAGGGGTCCCTCCACGGGGTGGACTCCTGGTGCATGGCGGCCACCGAAGAGGCCATGGCCGTGGCCCGTGGCCAAGAAACCCGAGGGGAAGGGGAGGAGAGCCTCGCGCCACGCCAAGACGGCCAGTGCTCGCGGTAGGACGCGTGTCCGGTGGTAAATAAAGTGCCGCGCGGGTCGCGATCCTGTGTTCTATTTCCCGGGAGGAGAGGGAGATTAAAATTGAGGGAATTTTTTTGGCTTCTACATTGTGAGTTACGCTGTAGCAATTATTTTTTAAATAGAGAATTTTTTAACTAGAGTTTTACAAATTAATTATAATAATCATTATACTAATTTCAGCTCTATCGACTAAAATCACATATAAATATCTTTTTTATACTCTTTCACAAAAATATAGAATTTAAAATTTTAAATCATAAGACATAAGTTAGAAAGAAAAAAAACAATGGTATTGAGCCGTTGAGCACCGGAGAGGAGAGAGAATTTGGTAGCTCCGGGCTCGGGTGCTAAATTTAGGCGGAGACGGTAACACAAGGGTCGTAATGCCCGCATTGCCGTTGCGGTGCGGCGTTAGCGCGGTTGCGGGGCGCGTGGATTGTCAAGTGGTTTCGGCGCGATTTCACGACCCACTAGCTGGCGCCGCGCCCCGCTTCGGCAGCTACTCGATCGGCACGGTGAAATCTTCTGGTTTAGTCAATAGGTTTGGTGGTCCGCGCGGCGTGCGATGTGCGCGTGGATTTTGTTAAGAAACCTGGGTCTGGGGTAGGAGTCTAGATCTATGGTGAATATATTATTGTAGACTATAAATAGATAGTCGTATTGGTATATTTTATACTCATGTAATTGAAAGTAATAAAGAAATATCAGGAGTCATCTCTACCACTCTGTGTGTTTTCAATTTATTATTCTGTTTTCTGTAATTGATTTGTTTTATTTTAAACATAAAAATCGACCAGACTGATCGCCAGAAACGATTTCTCAGCAGATTTCCCTCGTTTTCCAGAGGAAATGCAGACGTCGTCGCGGTGCGCGTTGCTTCGGGGCGGAAAAATACAGGCGCGCTGTCGCTTTCCGAAAGAATGTACGCCTAGCACCACCACTTGCCACTGCGTAGGTGCAGACGTATAGTGGGTGTGTTTCGGATGTCGAGACTTGACTTCCGAGCCGTCTCAAAAGCCGTAGCACGAGCTAGCCAACCGTGACGGCTTTAGCTTTTCTCTTCTTCCTTTTTTTGTTCTTTAAAAAAACTAATAAAGTATAGTACTCATCGTCGTGGGTTAGCATAAACGAGGGGTTTGAGTTTGGAGTCGCCCATCGCCATGGGTATTCCCAAAAGTACAGGCCTGCGTCAGCCACGGAACGTTGCTTTCCGACTGGGAGGCTGCGTCGCGGTAGAAGCCTTGTATGCCTTCGGCTTTTCCGTCAGATTTTTGGCTCCACTTTCTATCGACAGATATTATTTGTCAGGTCTATTTATCATATTTAAAGGCTATTAGTCACTGTTTAAAAGAATAGAGTCTGACTTTTGGCTCTTCATTAAGTCAAAATAAATAGGTGATTTTTTGAAATGAATTTTTTAAATGTATTTTCGAATCTAAAACTGTATATGTGGCCATATCAATGTCTTTTCTGTCCACTGTTGTTTTAAGCAATGTAATAAAAATAAATTAGGCGTAGCTCAAAACAATTAGCCGTAATTAAAAAACAGGTTCTTCTATGCGTGTCAATTTGCCATTTACACCGTGCATTACACGTTGATAGTTATCCACTGCTCGTCTTCTCACGGGTTCTGAGCTTCTGTGGTATGTTGGTAACGTGGTATCGGATGCACTGCTGTTAATTTTTACTAAGATGGAATGGCGCTTTCCATTTCTCTCTCCTAAGAAAAAGCGAGATAACTACCTAACAATCGTTCATCGCAAAAAAAGAAAGAAAAAACTACCTAATGGTCAGGTCAGACGATGAACTTGTCAAGCTCCGTGCGTCGTGACCGACCAGATTAAATTCAGAAATTCACCTGTTATATCCTTCTTTGGAAATACTGAACATCATCAAGGGAAGAAGTAGAACGCCGTGTTGCTGAAAACCTGGAGTGGTTGACTGAACAGAAGCTTCACCAAACAGAGCTACAGAACACATCCTGTCAGCTTAGCTCACGCGAGGGCACGACCTGCCCTTGAGCCCAACAACAACAGCAACCATAACATGTGTGTACGTACAGTACAGTATATTCAAGGAAAAATTTATGATATATCACTTTCTAAAAAGTGGCATAGCTGATGATATACCACTCCGAATACACTCTATAATATACCACTTCAAATATATTTAGTTTCACATATTTTTCAGTTTTTATATATTTTTCTGATTTTCCTACCTTGTGACCTATGAGAAAAGTCATTTTTGCCCCTTTAGGCAATGCTAGAACTAGAACAGAAATTCCTTGCCTTGAGTCGCCTACTTCTCCAGTCTTTGATGTTGCTTTCGATTCCTAAATATGCTGTAAGATGTTGTTGGTTAGTGTGTAATGATTTATTAGTTTCATGACTTGAACGAAATTAATTATATGAAATTTTGGTGTGAGATGACTTGAGAAAAAAAATTTGTTCAATCTTTTAGCATAATAATGTATAAAACAAGGTGATACCAGACAAGCACACCAGTGCACGTAACAACTTAAACAAAACATGCAAAGTTAACATTCATTGCATTCAAGTGCATATCGCTTAAATCAAACCGTCATACAAATATGAACTAGTGCAGAGCATATTTCACATGTTGTAAGGGCCAGGTTAACGCCGGTTTTCGGTAATATCGATTAGTACTAGCCGTTTAACATCAGCTTTCGGTAACGTCGGTTGGTATTGGATTTCCCATGCTGCCCGGATTAGAAGAGTACAAACTAAAATTGTTCAGATTTTAAATATTAATAAATCTTGGCCGGTTTTCGTCTGGATTTCAAATTCAACTTCAATTCATGAGTTCAAATTTTGGGTTTGTGAGCGGATACTACCTGCAATTAACAAAAGAAAAGCTGAAAAACCACCATGGGGCGGTTTTAGGGTCGATTCTGGTTTCCCAAACCCTCGGCTAGCTAAGCAACATTTGAGGACCAAATTGATCTTCGGCTCATTTGGACCAAAGAACACTACTTTAAATACTTCAACTACATGATGCAACTTTTTTTAGACTAGTACATCATGCAACTACCAACGCATTTCGTAGGAGTAAAATTTTCCCGGCCGGCACCTACTGCTTCAGCTACCAGGTACGTACGCTTGATCCCCACAAGTGGTACCGGATGACCATTTGGAGCCAAGAAGAATTTGAAAGTTGAAATTTCGCAGAATTGGAGGCTCTAAACTTGGAAATTGAAATTCGAAGGGAGGAAAGGGAATTGTGTCGATGCCTTTTAATTTGGAGGCTCTAAACTTGAAATTTGAAAGTTGAGATTATGCATGGCAACAGGCCGGGGGATTGCAGGAGGTAGCTCCGTGCCCTAACCCCCGCCCTACCATGCGAAAGCTAACGGGAAAGTGTGTCCCGTTTCCGTCTCCCACGGGGATCCAACCCCATGGGGATCCAGGATCCTTATGAAGGTTAAAAATAATTTATATATATTAAAACATTATATGGTAATATTTATTAATTTATAAGTATTTAGATATGTTTTTCCTCAAATTATAGCTTCCAAATATAATTTGTAATATATATAGATACACATTTAGTCCAAACATATAAAAATACACATTTCATATTCAAAACTATAATATATAAATATGAATAATATATTATAGTATCTTAGCAGGTCACTATGTGCCCTATGGAGAAAATTTCTCCCCCACCCCATCCCACTAGGATAACATGGCCTCATCCCCACCCCCTCATGAGGGGAATTTGACCCTGCCCCTATAGGAAAATTCCCTGCAAATTCCCCCCCCCCCCCACAGGGGAATTACCATCCTTAGTTGAGATGGTCGAGGTAACAGCTGTTGAGAAACCGTCGCTGGCGACCAGTCCGAGCGATTCCTCTGTTTAGAACAAGAACGAATCAATCACAGAATCACAGAAGAATAGATTGAACACACAGAGAGATAGAGAGAACTTCTGATCTTTCTTTATTGCTTTCATTCATGCGTACATAATGAGGAGGTATGACTCTCTATTTATAGACTACAATGAGGTGCCCACCATGGGCCCTGGGCTGCCGGCCCAGGCTCAGGTTTCTTAACACTCCCCCTTGGGCACTCATCCGACACGTTCATGCCTCACTAAAACTCCAAAAAACCCAGTGGGAAAATTTGGAGAAAGAGCACATGATACATGTGATGCTGCGATGCACGAATTGCCTCATTAAAAACCTTGGTCGAGAAACTTCATGGAAAACTCGTCAAGGGAAAAAGAGTACAATTCACCCAAATTCATTTGGTCTGCAAGACTTTATTTTTGGGTACTTAATCTTCATGATCAAGATTTATTAGCGGGCTTGTGAGAATTCTCCCCCTGAATTCTGCACTTCTCTAAGTCTCATCATTCCAATTCCACGCACGCACCTTTCAAAGCTAGATGCGGGGAGTGACTTAGTGAATAAATCTGCGAGATTTTCACATGACTTAGTATGCAGTACTTTAATCTCGTCCATCGTTTGCAATTCATGTGCATAGAAGAACTTGGGGTTGATATGCTTTGTGAGATAACTCTTCACATAGCCCGTTTGCACTTGTGCAACGCAAGCGGCATTATCTTCATAGATAATTGTGGGGGTTTGCACAATGTTCATCCCACATGACTGCTGGATGTGGTGAACCATTCGGCGGAGCCAAGCGCACTCTCGTGCGACTTCATACAGTGCTATAATTTCTGAGTAGTTCGTCGAAGTAGCTACCAGGCTTTGCTTAGACGATTTCCATGAAATTGCAGTTCCACCACACAGGAATACATAGCCTGTTTGTGACTTAGCGGTATGCGGGTCTGACAGATACCCAGCATCTGTATAGCCAATCAAGTTCAGATCTTGATTTTTTTCTGTAAAACAATCCGAGGTCTTTGCTACCTTGGAGGTATCGGAAAATGTCCTTTATGCCCTGCCAATGCCTTTTGGTGGGCTCTGCACTATACCTTGCTAAGAGGTTCACGGCAAATGCAATGTCCGGTCTAGTGCAGTTTGCTAAATACATGAGTGCTCCCACTGCACTCAAGTATGGGAATTCCGGTCCCAGGACTTCCTCCACCTCTTCCCTTGGTCGGAAAGGATCTTTTTCTTGCTATAAAGACCTACCGATCATCGGTACTTTCGAGGGAAATGCCTTCTCAAAGCCAAACCTTTCAAGCACCTTCTGGGTGTAGGTCGACTGATGTACCAAGACTCCTTCAGGGACATGCTCAAGCTGCAGGCCTAAGCAAAACTTGGTCTTGCCCAAATCTTTCATTTCAAATTCTGACTCCAAGTAGGAGCTTGCTTCTTTTATGTCTTCGGCTGTCCCGATGATATTCAGATCATCTACATACACAGAGATTATACAGAATCCATTCTGGGATCGCCGTATAAATACACAAGGACAGTCTTCATTGTTCGTGTAGCCTTTCTTGCAGAGAAAGTCGCTCAAGCGATTATACCGCATTCTTCCAGATTGTTTCAGTCCATACAGTGACTTTCTGAGTTTCACACTGTACAGATTTCTATTTGCTCTATCTTGGTTCGGGAGAGGGATTCCTTCAGGGACATTCATATAAATCTCCGAATCCAAGTTACCGTAAAGGTATGCAGTCACAACATCCATCAATTTCATTTCTAAATTCAAGTTCACTGCCATTGAGATCAAGTATCTAAAGGTAATTCCACTCATGACTGGGGAGTAGGTTTCTTCATAATCAACTCCAGGACGTTGAGCAAAACCTTGGGCTACCAACCTTGCTTTGTATCTCACTACTTCATTTCTTTCATTTCTCTTTCGAACAAATACCCACTTGTGCCCAACGGGGTGTATGTGGGGAGGTGTGCGGCATACGGGTCCAAACACCTCTCTTTTATTCAGAGATAGCAATTCAGTTGCTATTGCCTTCTTCCAATCTTCCCAATCTGATCTTTTCTTACATTCAGCGAGCGATGCAGGCTCGAGATCAAGATCGATGATGGTGGCAATTTTCTTTGCGAAGTAGATATCGATATTAGCTGTTGTCCTATTCAGGGACTCTCCCGTGTGCACATAATTTATAGCTATTTCTTCATGAGTTGCTTCTTCTAGAGCTTCACCTTGCGCATCGCTTCTTTCAGTTGCGGTGGCAAGTCCCTTTAGCTTTTCGGCTCCGATGTGTGCGCACACATCCATGCCGATGGGGATATTCAGATCCGGTATGCCATTTTCGAAAGGTGTCATACTCGTGCCAGGTCTCAACTGGCTCCCCTTCTCATTCTGGGGGACTTCAGTGATCGGCTTTGATAAATCCCTCTTATCCTTCTTCACCAAGCGTCCCCGGTTACTAAGGATTCGAGGAACCGGAGTTCTCGTCCTCATTTTTTTTCTGAGGCCTCTGGACGAGATTAGGGATACCTTCTGCTTTCTTTGGTATTTCAACCCTTTCCGGTGCAGTGCATGCAGGCACATGCGACTTAGTCACGCTCTTCAAATCACTAAAGTGATCAGGCGGCTGATTTGCTAATGCTTGCAAATCTATTTTGTCTTCTGGACTTCTATTGTCTTCTAGACTTCTCTTGTCTTCTGGACTTCTCTAGTGCGCGGGTCATCTGCATGGATTCCCCAGGCTTGCCACGTAATTTCTCGGCATTCTTCATCAAGGGGTTGATTTACTCCCCCTAATGTTGGGAAATTTTCGGTGGTGACACTTGCGCTAATTGCATAGGTGAATGGATGTTGTAGGCCAAAAGTCTAAGGTTGATGAGATTCGCTGCATAAAGGACTGCGTGTCCCCAATATGTAGCTGCTAGATTTCAATTATGCAAAAGAGGTCGGGCAATAAATTTAATTCTCTTAATTAAAGCCTCTGCCAAACCATTCTGGGTATGGACATGCGGTACCGAGTGCTCAACTGCAATTCCCATCGCCATGCAATAATCATCAAATGCTTTCGAAGTAAATTCTCCGGCGTTGTCCATTCGGATGGACTTGATATGATGATCTGGAAACACATTTCTGATGCGAATGATCTGCGAGATCAATTTTGCAAAGGCGTGGTTTCTTGTGGGCAACAAACCCACATATGACCACTTCGAAGAAGCGTCAATGAGCACCATGAAATACTTAAACGGCCCTGGGACGGGCTGAATGGAACCGCAAATATCTCCCTGGATGCGTTCCAGGAATGTAGGGACTTCATCCTTCACTTTCAGAGTGGAGGGTCTAGTAATTAGTTTCCCGGTGGCACATGTAGGGCACACAAAATCTTCATGATTCGGGAAATTCTTCTTATTAATATTATGCCCATGCGAGTTATTGATTATGCTACTCATCATCCTAAGACCTGGGTGGCCTAATCTGTCATGCCAGAGACAGAAGAGTTCAGAGCTTCTAAACACTGTTTTCAGAACAGTGTACGCTGCAGGCGCTTTAATGTTGGTATAATATAGCCCAGTAAAGGAAGTTTTTCTAATATTCTTTTGCCATTCTCTTCACGCTTCGTGATGAGTAGGTATTTCTTACCGTACTCTTCTTTAGTCTCAACGTGGAAACCGTTGGCGCAAAAAATCTTAAAACTTAGGAGAGTTCTAGTCGATTTTGGGTACAATAAGGCTTCTTCAATGACCAAAATTGTGCCCATTATGGCTCTTTCCGAACCAATTATACATGCATCGCTTCTGGCGATTGTCGTAAGGCTGCCAGTGCTCTTACGAATCGACTGAAAATACTCAATCTCTCTTAAGATGATATATGTTGTGCCGCTGCTGGCTAAGCACACTTTCTTCATAGGGCGCTACACATGTTCTAATATAGGGTATTTATTAACATGTATGAGAAGGCAATCAACACATAAATAAGATACTCCAATATCAGAACATATCATGCCATCATTAACTGAATAAATGAATGAATTCTTCAAATATCATCCAACCATCACGAGAAAATAACAATTCTTAAGCACCATCCATGCAAATTCTAATGTATCCTATCACACAAAATAAATGACAATTAAAATCGAAATGCATTCAGTGCACTAGACTTCTTCTTCTATTTTCTCAGGGTTGACATTCTCTTAAAGAGAAATCATGGCGTTGGCTGCTTCTAGGTCGAGAGGGGGTGCTGCTGCCTGGATGGTCTCAACCTCCATTAGCGCGGGCAGCTGCTCGAATTCTCCCCCTCAATCGATGCAACGTGGGCTTCATGTTGCCCTTTGCCATCCCGTTTTGGCTTGCTGGCCTTATTCTCATGTGGAGCATCTAATTTACCTTTCTGGGCTGCAGCCTTACCCTTCCTTCCCCTTCTCTTCATTAAGGGATTTCACACCTTATGGCTCCCGGCGTTTGGCTTCACGACCAGCGGAGCTCTCAGGTGGCTGAGTGACTTAGTTCTTACGGAGAACATTGTCCTGAGCCTCCGCAACCTGCATCATATCAATCAATTCGGCATATTCCTTATAGCCGTCTTGACGATAATTGCATGCGGATTGCACTGCATTGGGGTGGAAGGTGGATAGGGTTCTTTCGATCTTCTACTCATCTGTGATCTACTTGCCACAGAGTTGAAGATTAGTACAAATCCTGTGTAAGGCAGAATTGTACTCCTCGACCGTCTTAAAGTCGGCAAACCTCAGTCTGATCCACTCCTGCTCTGCTTGAGTGAGAATGGTGTACTTAGCCTCTTAAACCGCTTCTTGAGTACAGTCCAGAGTGCTAGCGCGCTCTTTTCTGCCATGTACTCATTCTTGAGAGTGAGACAGAGGTTGGACGTCATGCGGTCCGCCAATCCCAATAGCTGCGCGGAGCTTCTTGGATCCAAGTACTATCTGGACATCGGATGCCTACGTTAGATAGTTTTGGCCATGCGGGGCCAGCTCCTCGAACTCCCGGTTCGTGATGCTAGTCATCTCAATGTGTATAAGTCTACTGCTGGTAGACATGCATGGAATAATTTACTACAGGTAAATAAATGGTACAAAAGGGTTCTCGCAATGTTCCAGAATTTTCTATGCATTTTCTATACATTTTTACTGCTAATACAGTGATTAAAAGCAATTTTCAGTAATTACAATTAACCAAAACAGTAAATAAATACAGAAAATACAGAAATAATAATGGCAGAAATAAATAAGCTTCAAATGCTAAAAATAATTCAAAATTCGGGTTCCCGAGGCCTTTTATGCTAAAATATGAAATTTCAGCAAATTCTGCAATTCTGGAGGGTTTTTACGCAAAAATTTCAGTTCAGAGAAAAGTTCGCATAATTTTCTGATTTACTGAGGGGTTTCTGAAAAAATCTGGACCCGCTCGATAAATTGAGGGCTTATTTGCAATATTCCGAGAAATAAGGACTTTTTCGCAAAAATTCGGAGCAGCCCACTCCCCCTTTCTTTTCCTTTTTTTTATTTACCCTCCCTTTCCAACCGGGCCGAATTTGGCCTGCTTCTTTTTTTCCATTCGGGCACTCGGCCCATGTGGCCCATGCGGCGGGGTTAAGGCACAGGGGTTAGGGTTTCCCTAACCCCATACCAAACGGCGGCGGCGGCTAGTCACCGCGTTCACACGCGCAGACCGAGGGCGACGGCGCGCGCAGGAGGGCCGGTGTCGGGCGCGGTGGCGAGGGAAAAACGGCGCGGCGGAGCCGGTGCGGCGTTGCGGATGGTACTGGCTGCGGGCCAGCGGCGGATTGGTCGGCGCTGTGCGGTCGGCAACCGTGGCGGCCGGGTGGCGCGTGCGGGCGTGAAACCGAGGCGGCCGTGGCGCCAAAGCCGAGCGAGCGCGCGACTGCGGGCCGGGTGAGGGCGGCTTGCTTCAGGCAAGCGGCGGCCGTGGTGAACTTGGGGCGGCACGTGAGCTTCGGCCGGCGGAGGCGGCGCCGTGCTGATGCCGGTGGCGGCCAAGGGTGGCGGGCGCCATGCGGAGCGCGACGAAGGAGCTGAAACCGACGGCGGCGGCGCTATTCGGAGCGCGGGCGGAGGAGCCGAGGTCGGTGGCGGCGGCCGACGCGCGTGCGGGCGCGGAAGGCGAAGCGCCAGCGACCGACGCTCGTGTGGGCGTGGAAGCCTAGTCGTCGGCGGCATGCGTCGTACGGGGCGCGGGCCGGTGGTGAAGGGGCTGTGGTGAGCATGGGTTGCGGGCCGGCGATGACACCGAGGCGGGCACACTTCGAGCGGCGGCCATGGGTGGTGCTCGGCCACGGCAGTGCTCAGGGGGGCGGCTGCGGGCCGTGCGGATGGCCGATGCCGGCGGCGGACCGGGCAGCGTGTCTACGGGGCATGCATGTACCTGTGGTCGTTCGGGACCAAGATGACCGGGCAGTGGTCCTGCGGCGACCTCGGCGGGCCGATGGCCATGATGGCTTCAGGCCGGTGGTGGCTTCGGGCCGACGTCGCGTGCACGGAAGTCGAGACAGCCGGGCTGCATGGTGTGCTTCGAGCACCTCGGCTAGATGCCGTCCGGCGGCCACGCATGCAGATGCGGTGATGGTGACGGTGGCGTCTCATGAAGGATACGGCGACCGGCGGTCTGATCTCGCCCCTCCCCTTTTTTTTCATGCAATGGATGTGCAGATACTAGTTCGAACTCAAAACAGAGAATATAAATCCAGATTCTATTTCTCGTGTAGTGATTATTCAAAATCAAGCAAATTTATGCAAAATTTCCGTTTTCAATCTACGATGCAATCAACATCTACCCCGTTTCGCAATCTACCGATCGACATTGTGCCGGCGATTTCATATCTGCTCGCGGTAGATTAGGGCGATTTGCATCGTTCTAATCTTCAGTGCAATCAATATCTACCCTGATTCATAATCTACCGATCGGCATTGTGCCGGCGACTTCAAGTCTGCTCGCGGTAGATTAGGGCGGATTTGCACCGTAGAGATTCAATCTAGAACGCGAAAAGAAAATACAGATTCAAAGCGATCTAGAAAATTCAATCTGTGCTTCGATGATTACCTCGTTCACCAGAGCGAAGTCGTGCTGATAACGTGTTGAGAAACCGTCGCTGGCGACCAGTCCGAGCGATTCCTCTGTTTAGAACAAGAACGAATCAATCACAGAATCACAGAAGAATAGATTGAACACACAGAGAGATAGAGAGAACTCCTGATCTTTCTTTATTGCTTTCATTCATGCGTACATAATGAGGAGGTATGGCTCTCTATTTATAGACTACAATGAGGTGCCCACCATGGGCCTTGGGCTGCCGGCCCAGGCCCAGGTTTCTTAACAACAGCCACGGGACCCACGCCTGCATTAACTAGGAGGCTAAGAGCTAGGCGAGGAGAAATGTTTAATAGCTCAACAATGAATTGCAAGTTGCTATGTTGTGTACTGCAATTACCAAATACAAGTTCCAGTTTGACGAGGATTGAATAATCCATTAAATACAACTTTAATATGTAATTAAGACCCTAAACTATTGTGATTGTAGACCAATTAAAACAATATTGCCTAAGTGCCATCGGTCAGAGGATTACTGCCCGAGTACTCTTGATCAGAGGATTAACTGGGCTTAACTCCAAATAGTTTCCCGTGTATTGAAATAGGGCATGTGTGTTCCTAACTCCAATAACCGCACTACGATTCGGCTCTATGCCTTAGACAACAACCGTCTCATGGTTGTTGCTACAATCTTCTCCCACTAACAAGTAACTAATCGACAGTTATTTGTCATATTTCTCTCGCTGATAACAACCGCCTGCTCAGCCGAAAGTAAGGAATTGATAAGGCACTTGCTCTAGTAGGACAACCGACACCTCTCCGACTCTATTTAAGCCTTACGGGAGAAGATGAGAAGACGAAGAGATGAACAGATTAAGAGATATATTGACAGATGAAGGCAAAGAATATCAAAGTTATGGCTAGTAGTACCCTTTTGTAATGGTTCTACAAGAGCATGTTATAATCCCAATATAGTATTAAAGATAGTTTCCTTTCTCCTTTTCAATACTTGTGACAGACTTGGGATTTTTTTTTTTTACAATTCGTAAGATCGACGGTTTTATCATCCACATGGTGGTTAATTTGTGAGGTGGACATATGCTAGTACTCTCTACAGCTCCTCAAAGGAAAAAAAAAAGGCCAGTGCTACCAATAAAGGCCCTTTAAGATTAATTTGTGCACTTTAATTTACGGTTAGAACTTATAAACTACTTGATGGGTGCAAACATGAATCACATTTCTCCGTTCGATGCACACTGGGACACTAACACACGCACACGAGTGTGTCTTGGTAAAACCTTTGCGAGATCAGGAATTTATTCTTAGCCTCCGTCGTTCTCGACTGTGCTAGGGACATATTCTGTGTGTGCACATAATGATGTGTACACGTATCTTTCTCGTAATCGAAAAAAACATTGCTAGCTCCAACTGAGATATTTCGGGATACTTATGCTGAAACATTACGAGAGATCCATCAAATGATGACAATACCCATCACATGAAAATGATCACATAGCCTAAACAAATCACAGGAATTCATATTCTTATTTTGCACATTTGTTCCCTTTACCGTTCATTGATCTGCGCAGTAAGTACCTTTCTTGCATGCTCTAGTTATTTTTCACGAGTAGTAGTAGCGTCTGATAGGCGGGCGGTTTTAGTGCAGGTAGTACTTGAAAAGTTGAGTAGAATCTACACGACAATTGGTTTTTTTTTCTCTAGACACGAACACTGCTCGAACCAAACCGATCGTCTTTTCATAGGACCGGTAGCTTTTCTGGTCAAGATCCAGAAGCATTCCGTTTGTGTTCTCAATTCTGCCCCAACTTTTGGGCGCAGCGTTGCCTTTGTCTGTTTTTGTTTCTTTTTTCTTGGGAAAATGGTTGAGTTTCTCAACTTATGATTTGTTTGGAGATTTATTCTCTAGCCGGTGAGTTTGCCTTCCCTAGCAGCGGCGAGTTAAAATTTAAGGTTCATCGGAGCCCCTCAACTTAGAGGGAGGCCGGAGCATTGGAGGACCGGCGATAGGTTGTGGTGGCGGCGGCACCGACCACGGGCTTAGAAGAGGATGGTGGGAAGTGGAGGTCGGCAGGGAAGACGAAGACAACAGATATTAGGAGGCGATGAAAGGTAGTACATATATTAGGAGGTAATGAAAAGCAGTGGCAAATTCGACAGCGGTAACCGCCAGAGACGAGGAAGAAGATGAAGCGGGGGAGATTGGGACAAGCGGTGGCCATGGGTGGGAGCGAGGGAGACACTGAAGATGGAGAAGAAGGCACATGGATGACGCCGAAGGAGGAGCTAAGGAGAGAGAGAGCGTGGGAGGAGCAAAGACGACTTGAGGAGACAGGAGGAGTTCCGATTGTCACTGGTGGCGAGGCAGTGGCACTACCAATGGACCGAGGAAGGGAAGGGGATGAGGTAGTTCCAGAGAAGGGGAGGATGGCGTCCACTGGATTTTGATCCTACGGCCACGACTGTTTTCACCCTTAAAAAACATGTGACTGTCGTATAGACAGATCCTGAAATGTTTGCAGCGTTTCAAGCTACTGCTCCGTGTTCAATGCTCGGAGTTACTCGCGGGCCGTATTTTTTCAGTTTTGTGAAAATGACCATGCATGTGACTTTACAACTTTTCGACAACCTAGGGAGCATGCTTTTGTTCTACGCATAAGGACTGTAATTAAATCCAAAAGGGATGGTACAACTGTTGTTTCCGTGGGCTTTAAAGAGAATTCTGTGTTGCTTTCATGCTGTAACCGCATCGGTCAGAGAAGAAAATGGTTTGGCTTAGAAGCAACCAATCGAAGAATGGACTACCCAGCGATCAAGATCCCATTCTGTCAAACTGCATGTCGTGTCAGTTTCGTGGATAACTAACTGATCAAACAAACGCTGCCACTTACTGTTTCGTTCAGAGAAATTGTTGTTACTATCGCTCGATGCTTCAAGAGCACCCTGCTGGTGTTATCCCCAGTAATAACATAGGAAACGTGGCGGTTTGGTGCCCTCCAAGGGCCGTTCAATCTATCTTTTTTTAAGCTTATAGTTTCTGGCCGTTGATTTTTAGCTAAATTTGCAATATAACAGCTGTTAGTTTTTTCTAAATTATTTAATTAAAAAATAAGAAGAAATAAAAACACTTATATCTCTATAAATAATATAAAAAATAAAATCGATAAATCAACACGTTCATCTCAACTTCTAGGAAGCTAGGATGAAGGGAGCCTAAACTTACAGCTACTGACTTCGGTTCCTCTAGACGACAGGATGCTTTTCCATGGCAAACATGTCCGTCAAAGGAGTTTTTGGCACTTTTAGTACGTTTTGAACCCGTATTTGCAAAAAATAGCCGTAGTCATGTGAAAATAGCACTTCTGCCGCCCGGTCACCGGGCGACAACGGCGTGGAGCTGACACATGGGCCCGTTGTCCGACCACCGTGCGGCTTCCTACCTGCCACCCTACCACCAAACGATAGGTAATTAAGTTGGCTAATTAGCCGACTTAATTACCTACCTTAATCAGTCGATGGCTGAAGTGGTCGAATAGCCATGGTTGGACATGGTCGATGGCTAAAGTGATCGAATAGCCGTGGCCAGACGTGGTCGATGA
The DNA here is from genome assembly GCA_017311315.1 of Dendrocalamus latiflorus. Taxonomy (NCBI): domain Eukaryota; kingdom Viridiplantae; phylum Streptophyta; class Magnoliopsida; order Poales; family Poaceae; genus Dendrocalamus; species Dendrocalamus latiflorus. The sequence goes on along the minus strand of CM029671.1, from coordinate 20,101,204 downwards.
CTGAAGTGATCGAATAGTCGTGGTTGGACGACTGGAGTGATCGAATGGTCGAATAGTCGTGGTTGGACGACTAGAGTGGTCGAATGGTCAAGGTGGTTGAATGGCCGTGATCAAATTGCTAAAGTAGTCGAATGGCCGTGGTGATCGAATGGCTGTGGTCAGACAGCTGAAGTGGTCAAATGGCCGAGGTTGTCAAATGGACGAGGTGGTCGAATCTATAGAAATCAGAGATACAGTAGCTGGTTGATAGGCTTTAGGTGGTCGAAAACTACAGAGTACAAAAAGTGGTCGGAACTCGAAAGTGATCGAGAGCGGTCCGAGTGGCTGTAGTCGTGAACGACCGTAGTGGAATACGGCAGTAGTCGAGATAATATGGTTGGTGGTTGAAGGTTGGGAAAGCAGTTGCGACCGGAACTACTAATTTATGCCTACGTAGATTGCAGGAATTTTTGCAAGTTCCTAGGGAATCCAAGTGTTTTTTACGTGAAATTTCTATAAAATTATTATGTTAACATGTTCTAGTTTGATGTTAGCTTTTATTATTGTATATTATCATCTGTGAAAGCTAAAAATATTTTTTGTAACAAATTACTTGTATTTTATTTTCATATGCGCACTCCAAGAGTTTTTAAAAAATCACTATTCAAAGCAAAATAGGTTTTTTAAGGAAAAGTCCTAGATTTATATTAGTAATATGCAACACACTGCACAAGGCGAAGAGTTAAATTGAAGTCCAGCAAAAATAGAAAATTACAGCAAGGTCTATCTGGACTAAACAGTAAACTTGCAATAGCGCGATCAACTACCATGCCCCAGTAAATATGGGGATGATAGACTGACTTTTGTCAACGCTAACCATTCCCCAGTAAATCTATCTTAAAAATTCACAAGTTTGGTCTTCTTCTTCTTCTTCTTCTTCTTCTTCTTCTTCTTCTTCTTCTTGGTTTGAGAATCATCTACTTGTTGGCTTTGCAAAGGCCTTTAAAGGATTTTGTTTTAAGGAACCGGACTTCAAGTTTTTTCTGATACAATTTATCTCTAATAAATTTATATATATCAAGCTTCAAAACATAAATGTATATTGTCAATTCCTGTTTGATGATAGATGAATGGATCGATCAGTGCTATCTTCCAGGAACATATTGATCACAGACACTGAATGGATCGATCAGTGCTATCTTCCAGGAACATATTGATCACAGACACATCACTTTTAGACTAGGCATTGTCCAGGGGATTGATCACACATGGAGATATCTTTGCCCTTTTGTTTTTGTTTGTTTTTGCTTAGATATATTCTAAAGAGAACTTTTCATATACTACTGATCATTCCTGCTATACATAAAAGTCTGGGTAAAACATAATTGCATTGATCCATTGAGTTAGCTATAACCCCACACGAACCGCATAATTCGCAACTTTTAGATACATGTGCTTGCATGCGTCTGCATGGATGTTTCTTCGCCTGCTTTTTGGGGAGCTTATGGTGCTCAGCTATATCAATCAGGTGCAGATCCAACCACACGGTAAAGGTTAGACATCTTTGGCTACTAGCTAGCGGCTAGTGCTGCTCAAGTCCATGTTCAACCAACGTACATGCCGGATTCGGTTCCCCTATCTGAGAAAGGAACAGTCCTAGTAATGTAGCATGATGCATACAATGCGGTCGTAATCAGATCTCCCAAGTACAATAGCTAATTGCCCGTCAAAGAGTTCCAAGCGAAACAGCCAATTGCGAGGGCCCTCTTGGAATGCAAGAATAAATAATATGGATGAAAGAAATTTGGGAATAGAATGTCAAGGTGGTAGAATCCAAAATGAATTTGTAGCACATGATTAGTTGAATAAAGGTGTTTTCGGTTGCTTCAGATGAAATATGTAGGAATATTAACGATGATTGTGGGGTGGAGGGTATACAATTCTGGAATCACTACTATAAAAAGGCTAATACTAGACGTCTTATCACAGACGGTTGACCAAAATCGTCAGTATTAAATGTAATAACAGATGGTTTTGGTTTAGAGATCGTCTGTGTTGCTGCCAGTGCTAAAAACTATCTGTGAAGATAAAATATCACAGATGGTTCATGGTGAAAACCATCTATGAAGTATCATAGACGATTATTAACAAGAATCATTTGTGATATTACCAAATATTACAGACGGTTTTTAATACAAATTGTCTATGATATTTCACAGATAGTTCGTATTAAAAACCGTCTGTGATAATTAAGTCATCGTGATATTTCGCCGCCCGATTTTGCCCCTTTATTCAAACTTTTAAACTGAAGTGGTGTCACGACCTCTCAACTACTGATCGGTTCCACTACTCAAATGCCATTATATATGTTGCCCACACGCCTCCCCCAAACACTCCAAACTGAAGCACCGCCTAGCTACCTCCCATAAACCAATCGAAGCGTTGCCTCCCCCAACGACGCCGACTACCTCCCCGAGCTCCTCCGCCTCTGACTGTGACTCCTCCCCTCTCTTCCTTGATGTTTGGATATGAAGTTTTTTTGAGAGCATGCTTGGATACCTCAAGCTGGAGCGGATTTGGTGCTGGTCGGGGACAATGGCAAGGAGTGCACCTACAACGACGGATACCTCAAGAGCCAGGCCGTCTTCTCCTACCTCACTTGCATGGCCGCCGGTGCCACTGGGGTCTGCACCGCCTACAGCCTCGCTTGCCACAATGGCCATGAGGTGACCCATATCTGTGTTCCAGTGTATTTTGCCTTGTAAATATCTTGTTGCTCTTGTGGTTGAGTGCGTTGGTTCTGTTTGCAACCGGAATACTAGATTAGTGTCTATTGGGGTGAGAAAGGAAATATGGTAATAAATGGCTTACGACCACAGTATACGACCATGGCATACCAAAGCGACCAAATAACAGCACATACAACCTAAATAACGAGCCACTAAAGACATGATGCTAATCATAAATAGGCATATTTTGGTTCATCTGTATTCTTTGATTGCGCTGTTTTATAGTGCAATTAGAGAATATTGATGAAGTGAAGGAGTCCTATTTATGATGTCATGAGAACGCAATCATACACGGTTCTTAACTAGAACAGTTTGTGGTAATAGAGAACCGTATGTGATAACTGTTATCACAAATGGTTCTAATTAAGAACCGTCAGTGATAATGGTTATCACACACGGTTCAAAAACTATCTGTAATGCCCTTAAAGTATTACTGACCCATAAGCACAAACCATTTAGGAAACTGTCTATGGTGACATTTTTGAACCGTCTGTGATGAGCTTTTCTGTAGTGGTGAATATAGATAGGAGAGAACCTGTTGGACAACTCATAAGTAGGGGTGCAATCGAAGCGGATACAGATAGATATCGTTTATCCTGTATCACATTTTATATTTTTTTTCTCGGAGTTAGAGTCGGACATAGATAATGCCATATACCCATTTCTCCATTTTGAAATCATTCCATAAGCATTTGGACAGTTGGTCGGACGAAAATTATCTGCTTCTTTTGCATCCCTATACATGACATTGGACAATAAGGTGCAATTAGAGCGACCACTGAGAGACTAATCGCCGAGATGTCAAAGGAAGAACACTCAATATTCTTTGTCTGTTTAGATGTGACAATCCGACTATATGTTATCTATTTCCTAAGTGAAATCACAACAGACTTTCTCATATCACTTGACATACGGATATATATACGAACGGATATCACTTATCCTGTATCATATTCCATATTTTTTCTTAGAGTTGGAGTTGGATACGGATAGTACCGGATACCCATTTACCCCTTCTATATTCGCTCCGCAAGCCTTCAGTCGGACGAAAATTATCCGCTCCATTTGCACCCCTACTCATAAGGAATTTTTCAAATGATGCTAGAGACTTCATGCAGGTTTCAACCCCTCCTAAGTTTGTATGAAATGGAAGTTTCATGTGGGATTCTTGAGAGTCATGTCTACAATCCGAGCACCGTTTATTATGATTAAAGGTTGTAAGGGATTCCAATACTACATTATTCCTAAATTATCTTTTATTTCAAACAATACCTTATCCAACTATCTAGTTGTTTATTTCAAACAGGATTTTAGTCAGTAGCCCAATAGATTTCCCACGCAATTATCTAGTTGAAGTCATGGTTCAAACCATTCACCATGTCGCGTAGGTTCTTCATCGATAGAATTGGAATTTTCAATTATTTGGTGTTTTTACTATCCCTGCTCGATTTCCACATGTATCTAAATTTGGAATTTCGATCCCTTCAGCGTCAGGGGTTCAAATCTCACCATAGATTTTTCATCAAACGTAAGACAAAAACACATACGCGCGCGCCTTATCCAAGATCCACGAATGCATTCCCACGGTCGAGATCAAAGCAAGAGGGAAATTTAGGGTTTCAGAACTCCTCACGAGGAATCGAAATCACGTCATCCACCCTGATCCAAACCGTCTGAAGTTCGATCCAACGTCCAGAGAATGCTGAATGGCAAGGGAAGGCACATGAGAGGAAAGGCAGTGTCCTTCCAAGATCCACCCACCAATAGAAATTATTGTCTGTGATCATACATATCTCCTTCATCAGTTATTGTTCGTAGGATTAAAGAACCAACAAAGCTGCTAGCTAGCTAACGAGGGATGAGCAAAATGTGGCCATGTTCTTTTCAACTTCTAAAAACTATTTTCTATAGTAACTAGCTTTTAAACGGAGTATTTTTTTTAGATAAAGTCTACTAGTTAATTATAGTACATACTTTACTGACTTCATTTATATCGGTAAAAATCGCACGTGAGTTTCTGTTACTCTATAATCTCTCGTACAAATAGTCTAAAAACCACATGCCGCAATCAAAAGCCACAAGTCATAACAAAAAAAGAACAGGTTTTGTATGTAGTTGTAAGGTAGCATTCGTTCCCATGCATACACCGAGCGAAGAGGTGGTCATCCTGGTCCCTTTCTGCTGCTGAGGTTCGCCAACATCTCTGGCTTGGGGACCTCCTCGCGGCACGCAGACTGCCTCCCCCCGGCCGGCACAACACCTGCTTTGGAGGAGCCTCTCCTCGTGTCACGAACGGTTAATTTTTATCCAGCTAACTTAATTAGTCGCCTAAATGCACGGCTTTGGTAATCCAACTGCTCCCGACGTTTAGAAACATAGGACCTGCTTTGGAGGAGCCTCTCCTTGTGTCACAAATGGTTAGTTTTTATCCGACTAACTTAATTAGCCGCCTAAATGCATGGCTTTAATAATCCAACTACTCCCGACATTTAGAAACATAAGACGTATTTTAACTTCGCACCAAGATTGAGACGAGAAAAGTATGTGAGAAAATGACTTAAGTATTTGTCTCAGAAAGATGAGTGAGAATACTTTGTGTGGTGCTAATGAATAAATGTATATGATAGAGAGAAAATAAATAGAGACATATGAAGGACTATATGAAAAGGTCTAGAATTTTTTTATGATTAATCATTGTCATTTTGCAGAAGTAAAAAAATTAAATTTTGCATAATTTTTCGAACAATTTGCAGAGGCAGTGGTCTAACTGGCCAGCTTATATTGCTTCATCTGAAATAGATGATTTTGAGAATTTTGAGTCTTGAGATTATTTGCTTTGGCCTAGGTCTATGCATATGTGGCATTATGCATGTTTCAGCTAACGTGGATTAAATTGTGAAGAATTTATACCTAAAAATGATTTCTTGGTATTTGGATGTGCAGGGGCGCTTGAAGTCAACCATGATCAACGGCAATGATCGAGGTTACGCTTATGGAGGAGTTGAGACCCAGAACGATCAAAAAATACCAAGTGAGATAGCTAGGCTCAAACATTACATAAGGAAGGCGAAAAATATTAAAGGAAAGTTTGAGCATGGATTGCACCATGTGACTTGGTCGGTCCAAATGAAATATGGTTCGGTAGAACAAAAACAAGAGAGACTTGTCAACGCGTGGTAAACAAGTGATGAACCTACACGTGTTAAGCATGACGATTGCTTGCAATGGAAGATAAAAACTAAGTCAAGAAATGGTATTTTGATATACTGACCAAAATACAAGAAACTACCTTGGATGAAAACCGCGATGTTTGAGTAACGCTTGAGAAAGCGGTTTAGGTTAAGGAGAATCTGAGAAGATCAAGTTGGATCAAAGGCTAAGGACTTAGTGAATTCTGACTTATGTACTTTAAAAACGTGTATAAGTATAGTGTGTAAGTAAAACTCGAGTTGTGTGGGGTAACAGATTTCTTCTATTTGTATTAAGTGGATAGTATCATTAGAGTTAGATGATGCTTGTTGCCTTGTCTATTTAACAGATTGGGATGAAAACTTGCTAGTTAATCATCCTAACTTTACTTATTGAAGCCAAACATTCTAGGGTTGGGTTTTGAGAAGTACGAGGGCAATGGTGTGCTATCTTGTCCTCTAAGTAGAGTGACTATAAAACCTTTATCTTCAAGTAGTAATATATCAACTTTGTTCATCGCTCATTGATCCCTCTTGTTTTGGTTGATTTGATTGGTTTTGATCTTGCCTCCCCTCTTTCTTAATCTTGCCTCTCCTCTTTCTTAATCTTCTAGGTGCTAAGGATGAGTAAGTGATAGAGATATATCTTAAAATTAATTTTCATCCATCTAGTCATCATATTTGGCAAGTTCTTGAAGTTGCCCGATTTTTGCTTAATTTAGCCTCTCCGAGTGATTTATTGATCTAATTATTTTTGCCTCGATTTCTTAGGCATTCTATCTTGCTATGACATATAAGTATACGTCTAAAGCAATCTTGGCTATCAATCACCCACAAGCAAATCATATTCATCATTTTTGTTTTTTGCCTGATTTTAGTGCAACATTCCTTCAAATGAAAAAATTTGGAACTTTGGCAATAATTTTCTTGGTCATTGATTGGAATATATTTTTGACATTCTAGAGAAGGTGTATACCAAATTTTAAGTGATTTGGAAGCTTGGCTTGAGAGTTTGCTTAATTTGTGCTTTTGGTCCAGTTTTAGTGCAATAGAGCTTCATGAACTAAAAGATCTCAATTCTCTCAAGCTTTTTCAAAATTTTTGGTTGAGATAGATTCTTAAGGTTATGATCTAGTTTTAGTTCAATTTTCAAATCATTTAAATCTACGGATCAAAAGATACATGGATTTTTGTATTTAGAATGGTGTTGTTCTTACTGTTCACCAAGCTAGCATCATTGTAGCACAGTGAATTTTTGGAATTTTGGGTTCTTGATCTTCATATCTTTTCATAGCTATTAAAATGAAGAATTAGCGAATAATTAGAGGAAATTCTGAAGGCATCATTCACCCACCTTCCTCTGTTGCCATACCGGCCCTACAACATATGAGAAAATGCCCCATTAAAACTACATGCAAACCATGTTTTGATCAGTAAGACCTTTCAAATTATAGGACTTATAAATTTCTCACAAAGAAGTATCTTTTTTAACCGGAGGGAGTAGTGTATACGTTATCATGATGCTGCGACATCGTTTGCCACACATTACAAGACCAACTACGGCGCACAACAATGGCGGAGCCAAGGTGCCACATGCCGAGGAAGTTTCATGTATTCATCAATTCCTTAATTTTTTGGCGTTTCTCTGGTATAAATTTTCAGCCTCCACCCCTGGTCAAGAACGTGCATGGAGGAGGGTGTGCCCCATGGTTTTCCTGCTACTAGCTAAGCCGTGATGGACGTTTTCTCTGACCGTTGCCTCCACATATCTTTTCATTTCTGGCCCATCGCCCGCGTCTATCTATTTGTTCTTCTCTTCTTGTTGAGAGCATAATTATCTTGACCCAAGCGGCAGGACTAGATCTCTCAACAAGTTGCCGCCATGTCCTATGCTGGTGTAATCAAGCGCGGCACACTGTCTTGCTTAACTATTCATTGATGCCGAAGTGGTGTAGTAGGACCATGCATGCATGTGTCCTTGGTTCGACACCTCGAGAGAGAGAGGATGTTTAGAGTGTTTCGTTGTAGCCGATGGTTTTTTACTGGAATAGAATGGTAACAAATGAAAGAAGTGACTTTTGAAATAAAATTTGGAAAGTGACTTTTGAAAGGCACATACACCTAGGAGATGAGGAAGGCCAGCCGACGGTTTTTAGAATCGGTTTGAATAAACGCTTTTAGAAGCAACTTGAAAAAACCACTTTTAGACACCAATGTGTTTAAATTGGCTTCCTACTTTATTCAAGCAGAGGCCGAAACCGATTTTAACATCTCTAGTGCTCTTGCAGCTTCATGACAGCATTAGTGCCTAATGAAGGGGCCTAGACTGTATGTGTGATGGGCCGGGATACATGGGCTTCCTTTCATCTCGCTTTTCCATTTTAGTTCTACCTTTTATAGTCCTTCTATTATAGAATTTTTTAAAAAATAATCATTTTTTATTTGGTATTACAAATTTATATCTGCGATTTTTTTTTGCAATTTTGACAGCATGTCGCCGCTCGGTTGGGCGACACGTGTCTAAGTTGCTCAACTATTGGGCGACTAATCCATATCGCCCATCGATTAGGTGACTTGGATCATAGTTGCCGAACCGTTGGACGACTTTGTCCCTAAGTCGTCCAACGGTTGGGGGACTAGGGGTACATACCAAAGCTGTGCGGCTGGCCAGCACGTGCCTCATTCGCCAGAGAGAAAAGGAAAGGAAGCAGGAGAAGGTGAGAAGAGAAAGGGAGAGGAGGAGGAGGAGAGGAGAGGAAAAGGGATCTGCGAATTGATGACAGTGAGTTTTCTGTGTTTTTGTACAATTGTTTTTGAAACATGGTAAGATAGCAATTGAAATCATTAAATTTGTAGTTTAGAAACTAACGGTAATTTAGTTGTTCTTTTGAAGGCACAATTAATTTTGTTAGTCACTTATAAATTGTAGAAACCCCGTAATTAGTATTGTTAATTATTACAATAACTAATAGGCATCGAAATATTTAAAGCTGATCATGACGATTAGAATTGGATGCACCGATTTAAAATAGTACACAATGATTTAAAATTATGCGTAAAGATTAAAATTGTATGCGACGATTTAAATAGCATTTGAGTTGTAAAAATGCACAAATAACTAAAATAAAATTCAAGGATCCTGCAGGGATGCCTTAGTATAATTCATTTAATTATTATATTTAAGATTTACTTTCTATTATATATGTAAGTAATTGTATCGTAATTGCTAGCTTAAAATAGATTTGCAGATATGGCTCGCGACTTTGGTGGTTCAGACTGGACTTTTGGCTTGCTGGACCAGTACGTCGACGTGCAGCACTGCGCAAGCTGTTGTGTCCCGCATCCCGAGGATGGGGATGAGGAGACCGAGTTAGGGGTGGTCCATACGTGAACACCCTAACGGGCATGGAAACTAGACCCATGCTGGAGAGACAGGTTTGTGTACAAAGTATGATATGTCTTTTTATGATATTTTCGTTATGTACTTACTTTTTTGTACTGTGCAGGTTGAACGATACATGCCTTCTACCCCTCGCGCAAATGGTGGAGGCCACCACGAGGACGGCGCTCTAGTGGAGGAAGTCGGGGAGGTCTGGGCCGGCCCAGAGCAATCATGACGGTTCCCGTTTGACCGATCGTTGCTAACAACTTTGTTGGACCAGTAGTGGCCCGAGACGCACACCTTCCACCTCCCATTCGGGGAGATGGCCCCCACTCTGTAGGATGCCCCGCCTATCGCGAGAGAGGTTGCCCCCCAGAGGATGCGCCTGGCAACTGGCGTTACGACCTGTTGCATAGGTTTGACGGGGTTCTTCCAACCGAGGCCGCCACAGTGTACCAGGCCTTCTCGGTGTGACAGAAGCATGGCCTACCCACGCAGTGGCTTTCTCAGTTCTGGGTACATATGCTGTCAATTTTTCTGGTTTAGTGATGCACTATTCTTGCCATATGACGGGCTTCCTAATTTTTCGTTTGTGCAAAGGTCGAGTGGATGGATCCGGATGCCAACGAGTACTAGGTGTCATGGCACCTAGAGGAGTACTTGTTGTAGCTGATTGGCTGGGAACTGTTTACCAGCAGCCATGGTGACTCCGTCAATGCCCGCCTCGTGCACGTCAGTTGGGCATCAGCCGTACTTGCCGCGACCATGGGACCAGGTGCACGTCAGCTAGGGATCAACCGTACTTGCCGCGACCTACCGTGGCATGTGTGACGCTTGCCGTAGGATGAGGACGATCCCTATCCTCACAGGTTGCTCCTCCTACTGCAGCTGTGGTCGTTCAATCGTTTCCCCCTTGAACAGCCAATGTTGCTCAACAGCGGTCCATACCACACGGATATATACCACGAGGATGCCATGGACTGGCCTACCACAGGGTCCCTTCGGTGTCATAGACGGGTACGTACTCTTTTGAGTTTTTACTATACATACATTATAGATCATCCTCTGTAACCACTGTTCTGGCTCGTAGGCGTAGTTTGCACACCTGCAGGTCACCCATATGTACGCCCACTTCGTCGAGCACCCCAACCACCTCACCGTTGATGACGTGCACTGGGAAACTACTCTGCTCAAGAAATGGTGGACCGCGCACCCTCCGGGCTCTCATCGTCTTCGCGTGTTTGTCAAGGACTACACTATGCACAGGATGATGTGACAATTCAGCCTCCGACAGGTTGTTCCCATCTCTGTCAGGCGTCGGGTGCCTGACTCGGTCCACACGTGAGTTACACACAAGATATGTCCCTACATTTTTACATAGTTATATTACGATGCCTTCTAATTGCACTTGTACGTTTCGCATGCAGAATAGGAGGGGTGGTAGTGGGACGAGCTGGGCCGTGAAGATGGCACCATGGGTGGACGAGTGGGTGGAAGCACTCCAGGACTTCGTGCAGGAAGCCACCGTGTATGACCCCAGCACATATGCGGAGTACCTACGCTGGTACACTTCACAAACACGCACCAGGCTGATGCATGTCATCGACCCTCCCTTGCTCACGTGCCAGCACTGACAGACACGTACCCCGTGCACTTAGCGTGGAACTTCGCCCTAGCTATAGGTACTCTCATATTTCAAAGTTTCTGAGTTCGATTACCACAACTACTACTTTGACGCTTTCATATACTTCTTGCAGACAGACATCACCACCGAGATTGTGATGGACACCTGGTCAATCGTGGACAAATCGCCTATGGTTGGAGGTGACGTGCGACAAGCTGGTGGGCATTTTCCATCGGGTCTACGAGAGGGTGAAGCATGCCATCAACCTCTTGTCATGCAGGATGCTCCCGAGGTGGCCACATCGATGCGTACGCCGAGGCTACCATGTCTTGCAGCTCAGGTAGGAGGCTCCGGAGGGCCACATGCATGGGCCTCAGCGACGCCTGACCAGGCCAGAGGGTCAACGTGGCCACGCGCCTACCCCCGAGCACCGACATCGCCACCGTTGAGCCAAGCTAGAGGGTCAGGGTGGGCACACACATACACAGCAAAATCGTCGTCGTCCGTGGACCCCTACCTAGCATCGACAAGGCAGCACATGTTGTTCAGCCAGGGCAGGTACGACAATTGGCAATAGGCCATGGCCCACTTGGAAGGTATGTTTCATCTCTTAAGATTTTTTCATGTTGATATATTGTACGAATAAACAATACCTATCCTACAGGAACAACGCAATGGTCAGGAGTTCAACTATACCCCCACGAGGATCTACTGGGGGACATGAGCAACTTCCTCACGGAGGTCCTTTCTGGGTTGTAGCTCAACAGTGCCCCAGTTCTCACGCAACCACAGGTGCAGTCGACCCCCGAGGCGTTGGGAGCACGGGTCAGCAGGCCTCCTAAGCGCTTCACCCTATCGGGGCCCAAACCCCAACACCCTGTGCTGAGGAAACCCAAATGGGGTCGTACGGGTGGCCATGTACTGGGGGTGGGACGTGGCGACGATGGAGGAGGTGCTGCAGGTGGTGTAGTTAGTGGCGAGTAGTGGATCTTCTTCCTGCTATGTGTGCTTTTTTTGTTGTTTACGTATTTTGCTTTGCCTTCTTCCGTGTATGAATTATCTATTGTATCGTAATATCACTTACCTTCCTACTTATAAATCATTGCTATCTCAATCGTCTTCATAAATTTCTCATACTACAGTAATGTATGACAATCCTAACCATTCGTAATCTATGAAAATCACACATGCATCAAACGGTATTGCCTATCCTTTTATTTAAAAAACAGCTACAAACAGGATTTCTTAAATGTTTTACGTACAAAAAATTGCCATTTAATTCCCTGCAATTATTTCCATTGGAATAATATAATAATTACATTATTATTTAAATCACGGCACGGTTAGACGAATTGGGCTAGTCACCCAACAGTTAAGCGACACGTGGCCTAGTCGCCTAGTTGCCGCACGGTTGGGTGACTTGGGCTAGTCGCCTAATGATTGAGCGACTTCCATGCGGCGACATGCGGTCAAAACTGCAAAAAAAATGCAAGTATAGTTTTTTAATACTGGATAAAAAAATGATTATTTAAAAAATCCCAATTATTTGGAATTTTGGACACATCTAGCACTATTGCAACCAAAAATTCCAATTCTAGTCCCCTTCGCACGTTAATTCCATTTGTAGCCCCCCGTCGACCGCGCGACTCGCTGACGCCGACACGTGCCCGATCGTGCGGTCCCGGACCGCACGACCACACTGTAGCTAGGTCATGCGGTCCCGGACCGCACGACCCTCCTGTTCATCGCGTACCGACCGCACGACTGCTTCTCTCGATCGCACGACCGAGATTCCCACCGCACGACCGTAGGCGTCTGACTAGCGTGCGACCGCACGTTTTGACTGCACGTCCGATTTTGCAAGAATTTCCCCGTGAACAAGTATGTTCCGAATGAGGCCGCTTTGGGTTTTACGATAAGCATTAAACGCAAAAATGGCATCCAAAATCTGCACGGAACGAAAAGGATAGCTTTGAAAAACAAAAAAAAAGTTCAACGCAAAAAAACAAAAATATTGGGCTGTAATTAGCTAACAGGGGACCTAATAACTAACCAGTTCAAAGCCCATACCGCTCAAGATCGAGTGCAATCGGAATACAAGACCACATGTAATACTCATCCCTTATGCAAGTCGTGCGGTGGGAATCTCGGTCGTGCGGTCAAGAGAAGCAGTCGTGCAGTCGGTACGCGGTGAACCGGAGGGTCGTGCGGTCCGGGACCGCACGATCGGACACGTGTCGGCGCCGACGAGTCGCGCGGTCGAACGGGGGGCTACAAACGGAATTAACGTGCGAAGACGGTCAGAATTGGAATTTTTTGTTGCAATAGTGCTATATGTGTCCAAAACTCAATTATTTGTGCCATATTTTTCAGTACGGTAGTGGAGGCGTGCACACACGTCGGGGCTAAACAGTGTGGATGATGGCGGGCTTGCGGCTGGCATCAAGCAATTACAAGTGCCGAGGGATCCTGGTGGCATCGCGCTCGTCATAAGGCCTTCTTATCAATAGTTGTTGGTTCCTAACAGTGCACACATTTCATCAAGCTCAAAATGAACAGAATGCTGCAAAAGACACCGTTAATTTATGATCCTTCCTTGGCTCCAAACGATCTGAGCCGTATGTATATCCAACCCAAGATTTTACACCACAAACACCAGCTAGGAAGAGAAGATTAACCAAAAGAAGTGAATTAAACCCAAAAACACAAGCATTTTCCCCTGAATTAACCAAGAAACTAGCCAAAATGGAAAAGGCGGGAACGATCGAATTAGCACGCATACACATGCATGCTTCACTCAGTGGTATCAGTAGTTGACGGCGGAGCACTTGAGGCGGACCTCGCCTTCGCCGCCGGTGAGCACCTGCACGTCGCCGAGGCGGCGCATGGACTCGGCGAACTGGTGCTTGAAGAGGTTGGGCTGGTTGGCCATGTCCCTGACGAAGCGCCCCGTCCGGGAGTCCGGGAGCATCTTCTGGTCCGTCTCCAGGAGCCCCATCCCGTGCATCAGGTTCTTGTAGTACGTGTTGTCGAATTGCGTCGGCGTCTCGCCATCGAGCTCGACGTACTCGCCGTCGCCGCGGTGGCACTTGCGCCGCAGGAAGTTGGAGTACCGGCGGTCCAGCGTGCCGTCCGGCTTGCCGCTGCCCTGGTAGTTGCACAGCCGCGGCTTCACGGCGCCGCACATGGCGTGCCCGATCGTGTGCGCTCCTGCGTCGGTCACGCACAAACAACGTTCATGTTAGATGCCTGCTCCATTCTTGCAGGTGAGAGAGAGAGAGAGAGAGAGAGAGAGAGAGAGAGGGAGGGAGGGAGGGAGGGAGGGAGGGAGGTGTACCGGAGAGGACGACGAGGTCGAGGATGTTGAGGCCCCTGGACTCGAAGAAGTTGATGAGGTCGGTGATGCTCTCGCGTCCCATGGGCACGTACCGATCGGCCTCCTCGGCGTGGGACTCGCGCCCGTCCTTCCGGCCGTACTTGAGCGGCCAGTAGTTCACTCCGACCTACACGTACCACGTAGGCACCTAGCCGTTCGTCGATGGATTTCGCGGTGAAAGTTGAAAAGTACGCAATGAGGTGCTACGTACCTCTGTGCTTGCGTCGCGGGCGGCGGCGGTGAGGATGTCGGCGCAGGAGACGGTCTTGGGGCACTTGGTTTCCAGCTCCGTCTTGATGTCCTCGATCAGCTTGAAGCCCCGGAGCGTCTTGCTCGCCGTCGCGTACTTCTCGCTCCCTTGCGCGTCTATCAGGATGGACCCGTCACAGCCCTAACGAATGCCACAAATGCAAGCATGCAAGTGATCAGTAAAATCTTGGAGAAATCGAAGTACGTACGACGAGGTCGTTTCATGTCTGATGCATGCAATTAATGTATGTGTACGTAATTGTGTATACCCTGACGGCGAAGTCGTGGAAGAAGAGGCGGATGAGGCCGGCGGCGACGGTGTAGTCGGCGGCGAAGGCTTTCTTGACGGCCCTCTGGACGATGCCCTCCATGTCCGGGCACGACTTGTGGTAGTACGCGGCGTCGAGGCCGTCCACCGGCTTCTCGTAGGCAGGCTGCTGCTGGCCGGCGTAGTCGTTCGCCGCCGCCGACGCGGCGAGGAGGAGCGCCGATAGGGCGAGGAAGGAAAGAGCCGGCGACGTCCTCATCTTGCTCGATCGTCTGAGCAAATGAATGATCAAAGGCTTCTCTTGTGAGAGATGGATTGACCTGGGGTTTCAGTTGAGGTTATATAGTTCGCGAGCTGGTTGTCATTACATGCAGGCACGTAGGTGAGGTAGATGCTTGAGCTTGCAACGACGTGAGGAGCAACACATGCTGGAATTATATATAAATGGTTCGCATGTAGCTAGAGCAGATGATTAGGTATATCGAATTGTTCTTTAACGGAGGTCAGCATTTGCTATCATCAAGCAATTGCACAGGTGCATGTGTGTATCAGCAAATTCGGCATAAATTTTGTTGAGCTTCTTCACATGCCGGGGGATCATGCAAGCATGCCATCTTATTGACATCTCGTGCATGTCTTGCATATATATCAAAAGTCAAAAGTACATAGCCACAAAATAATGCAAAAGTTAGATATTGCTGTCGGCATGACCTGAACAGAGAAGCAATAGAAAGCACACTAGCATTTACTTGCTTTGATGCGGTAATCAATCAAATGCTAAGAAAGTTTCTTAATTTGTGTAAGCTTCACTCTTTTTCCTCAGGTTTACACTAGCAGCTGTAAATAACAGTGTTCAAACAAACAAATCAATTTAACCTACTCTAGGATTTAGAAGTGCATATCAGTAAAACTCCAAAATGGGGGTTAAATTTACAGGGTCCAAAATACAGTGGGAAAAAGCTTTTGCCTATATGAACAAGCTGCAGGGAATACCAGCTTGGTATTCGGAGAAAATCTCTATTGTACCCAACGAATGGATGCTCCATAAATCATCATATTACCCCAGAAAAAAAATTTTGGGGAAATTTCTCAGAGAAGACCTCGAGGCACTCCACTTTTGTCAGACTAGCTCTCAATTGCCACAAGATTAGCTGCTAACAAATCATTCCATGTATCCGTTGGTCCCGGCAAACACCAATGCATGCAATCATCGTGCTTCTTCCCACCAGTTGTTGAAGGATGAGCATCAGCTCTGAATTCACTCAAGCGAGTGATGTTCAAAACTCTGAAAGTAGACTGTTCGAGAGCCTTCCTCAAGATTTCGTTTACCAAACGTACCTCTATGTTTGTGCCATTGTTGTGCAAGGAGAAAAATTCTTCGACCTGAACAAGTTCAGGCTCAAGATATTAGTCTAAAAACTCCAATTGCCAAAGAATCACAAAATGTGTAAAGCCTTAAATTTGGTGTTTGGACCAAAGGAAAAGGTGTAATATTACAGCAACACTGAAACAATAAGCCATTCAATCACCTTCAAAAACAGAATGCAGGTTCAGTTATTCCAACTTAAGTAAATGAAATCTGACAAGTTTGGATCCGTATCTTCAGTTACTGCATATTTATGGTGCAAATACTCTGTACCATTGGAATTTGTTGCGCAGATCGATGAGTGCAGAGGATAAATATTGAGAATGAACTCTTTTGGATGTCGTGAATGTTGGTTCTCTTTAGGTGTGCCATTTGTGCTTGAAATGGCTAGGTCAATATAAAAGCAAAGGATAGAAAGTAGAAACAGTGCCAATTTTCCCCCTTTTTTGTTGGAAGTGGCCGAAAAAGATTTTAGAGTACTTCATGAAAAAGTTCGAGTTCAGGCAAATGTATTAAGTCTTCTTTGCCCAGCATGCGCATCGGTCTAGCGAAACAGCTGCAGAGACTCGTACAATAGCTTAGCTTATTGGCCTTAAAACTAAGTTTAATAAGTCAACTTATAGACATGTATATGCTTTTTGCAAACAAGACTGGTCTCAGGTGCAGTCATAGTATCCTCTTGCTAGAGCATTTTTTTCACTCCATATTACAACTGAGTCCTTATTTAAACAACTTGAGTCATTCACCAGATTAAGACTACCTAAGAACTTTTGAACAGTGTAAAAGGATGCACCTCGGTAGACATCCATGTCAGGATAACATGCACAGTGTTGAATGAAAAAGGGAAAGAAAATGAAAGCATGCAAGAAAAGATGAAAAACTACTATCCAAGTATTCAATGCACTGTATTCTGTAGTTTCAGACTTTCAGTACCTCTTCAGAGGACAAGGGCTGGTCACGTTGACAAGATCCACCTTCATTCCAGTCACCACCTTCGAAGTGTCTAGGAGATTGAGTGCGGAAGAATTTCACTCCGTTGGGTCTCATTGCTTTGTTCACAAATGTTATCTGATGAAAATTGTTTATGATAAGTTGAATATCATGATCATAGAAAATAGCAAGGTGGTAATTTTCTCCTTTAGTAGAGTTCAGAGTATATTGAGGTGAGCCATTCAGATTAAATGCACACGGCAAAAATATTTAAGGAAAAGGCGAAGTCGTCATCTAATCGGCGACTAATCCACGACTAATCATCCAGTCGGTACATGACGGACGACTAGGGAGGCCGACTCGACTGGAGCGACTAGTCGAGCGGTCGGACGACTAGTCAGCGACTAATCACGACTAGCCAGCCATGTTCAATTGCACGACTAGGAGCTGGCCCACTGGATCAGTAAGTTTGAGGCCCACTAGAGAGGCTCGGCCTGACCAAGACTTAATGCCAGTGACTCAATAACCCTAGATTCTCATTGCACATCACACGCGCTATTTTGGCTGTAATATTAGTATAATAATCTCAGCTTGCTTCTTTATTATGATTGTGATAATTGTAGACCTGACTCTGAGGACTAATCGGCCGACTAGTCGACTAGTCGCCCAAGTCGCCCCCTTCGCGACTCGACTCGACTTTACGACTTAATAACCTTGAAGGTGACCCAAACTAGTCAACAATTTGAAGTACAATATCCACCTCTGATGGACTAATAAATGGGTTAACAACCCACTGAATGATCTGTATTGTTTCACAGAAAATGCCAGTCCATCCTATAGTCAGAGAATAACTTCAGAACTCAGTTACATACAAGGTTCAGGCGTGGCTAAAATACTTATTGGTTCAGCGTTATCAAGCAAGGAACAATAAACAGGAATTTTCAGAAAAGTGAAGAAGCGCAACTATAGGCAGACCATGTGTTTAAGAGCCAAATCCAGTCCTGCAGGTGGCAGTAAAGGAGGTATAATCGGCATCCCTTTCTCAAAGAATAGCATTGGAGACTGTATTGGATCAAACTTTGAAGGGGCCCACCACCTGTATAAAGTAAAGCAGGATGAGCCCGGTAATATGAAACATGTGTGCATTACAACAAAACAAAACAAGGATCAGGAAATCAGGGGATAGCTTGGTAAATTGGCCCTGTTATGTTGTAGAGTGTATGTGTCAAGTGTCACCAGATTTGTCTAGCTCAGCACAAAAAATAGTTTAGCAAAGCAGCCAGTAAATTACATGTCTAATTGTGACAAAAATTCAACATGACTGCAATGCACTCTGAAAGATAAACAGTACCTCGATAGCACCACTGATGTGGACGCTGGACCTGGAGGTAAATAGCAGATAGATAGGGCTAGATCGCCCTCAACGCCGGCAAGGCCTTCCCTTGCGGCAGCTGAGGCTCTGACCAGGCCGAGATTAACTGGTAAATATCTTCTTTTTACTTTCTCAATTTCTTTGGTCACCTTATGTATTCGGTGCCTCCTAACAAGGAAAGCTAATGCGACTCGGACTCAGAAAGGACTTTCCAAACATAAGAGTTCCTAATATAGATATCATACTAATCCGACAACGCCGCTGATACATTCTTCCCACAAATGCATCTATACCAACCACAAATCTTTTCCATCACTATTAGGTTAACCAAAATATTTTAGTAGCACCAGTCAGATCATGTACACAAACTAGCAACACAATCATTATTGTCCGATGTAATTATGTGCCTAGGCAAACTAGCATATATAACAGATGAATATCAACACAAATTATGAATGATATCTAATTAAGTGCACTAAGGTTTGAGGGAGAAGGCAAATAATTAAACTACAGTAAATGAAAGAGTAACATAACAATATTTTGTTAACTGATTACTCACTACTCAGAGAGTTTAAAACGTAGAATCCAGGATCAGCATTCATGGATTGGGAGCTACATAATTAAGCATGTAAGTGATAAAATTGCTGATTTAATGCTTATCTGGCTTATGAATTATAATGCCTGTGTACCAATGCCCTGTGTTGAAAATAAGAACATCATGGAAGCTTGGTGCCTTCGCCCATGTTTGGTCGGGAATATCAACATCAACCCTGTAGCCTTGCTTGTATCCGAGAGATTCTAGGGGACCTCCATTTGGACTGGCTGACCACCTACAGAACCAGCAATATGGCTTTGATCAATGAGCCAATGAGGACCAAACAAATTGGCAACAGCATCATGTATGTAAAAAGAATATGAACCACCCTATAACGTGCAGCAAATAGGTTAGGGCGTTAGGCAAACAGTAGTCCAACAGATTAAACAAAGAAAGAAAATTTAAACAAAAATAGTGAACCAACAAGACAAAAGTTTATTAATATTCCCTCTAGTCACAAAAGAATGTCGTTTTGAGGTAGTGCCGTCAAACGTTCTAAACTTTGGCTATCGATATCTTTTGCAATATTTAGATTGAACACATGAAAATTGTATGTATAGATTCGTCTCGAAAAGAACTTTCATAAAAATATAATTTTATTAGGTTTTATAAATCTATTACAATATACATTAGTGGTCAAAATTACGTTTTGAGGATCATGTCGATATCCAAAATGATATTCTTTTGTGACTGTTAGGAGTAGAAATCCAATAATTTGGAAAACAGGTAGCAAGAATGGTCTACTAGGAAGCATTCAATGCTCCCAAGTAACACCTCGAGTCCTAAACTGAAAGCAAGATGCCTCAAGTTGCGGAAAGATAATTTGTACAATCCATAACAATAGAAGTTAGCCATATATCCAAAGAACCATATTTTGGTATTACTAATACAAATGACACTCCATACCTACCATGGCGAACCAAAAGATTAGTCCTGTGGTATGCAAGTGTGAAATTATAGCGCAGAAATGTGAAACCTCGATCTGCCCCTGCTGGACGCCACTTGCGAACCTCTCCATTGACTCCCCTAAGCATGCAGACCAACGAGGCAAACATGTTCCGATTCAATGAATCACCCACAAATCCTACAATTAAGCATCAAACATACATCATCAGAAGGTGGAATGTTCAAGGGGTCTCTGAATACAATACACCTGGCAAAGCAGATAAATTTGAACCAACTGCCTGCAACATTTAAACTTTGCATCAACCCAATTTTCTCCTTACACCATTATAATCATAAGCATGTAGCTGATCACAACAATTGAACACGCCCCCACTTAACCACACTACATGATGGCAACCATACACTTACATACGTAAATCTCAGTACATTCCACAATAGAGGACATCAGGAATGCATATCAAGATACCCACGTCTCCACCCAATATCTATCCCCAAACCAGACTATAT
This sequence comes from Dendrocalamus latiflorus, assembly GCA_017311315.1. Taxonomy (NCBI): domain Eukaryota; kingdom Viridiplantae; phylum Streptophyta; class Magnoliopsida; order Poales; family Poaceae; genus Dendrocalamus; species Dendrocalamus latiflorus. Next base: position 20,080,673 of record CM029671.1, on the reverse strand, counting down.
TGCATTGTAAACAAAGCAATGTGCAATTGCGCAGCCACATTTCTCGTGTTCTGGTCATCGACAACTAAGCAGTAACCACAGTGCACATTACCACGTTCTACACAGCAGCTTTCATGAACGACGCCCAAGAACCCCAACTCCCGAACGAACTGCATGTAAAACTACAAGGAAGCCACACCAAGAGACTTCACCTTGCGCCGCAAGCTGCATCTCAAGTACTAGTTACCAGACATAGCGAAATGGGCACGAGCACGAACCAATGTTGGTGTTCCTGTGGCGTTCCAAGAACCGGAGCGGGTCGAGCCGGGTTAGGCGCTCGCACCCCGCGGGCTTCCACCGCCAGCGGAGGAGGGCGCGGCCGTTGCGCTTGCCGTTGGCGGCGCAGTTCCACCCCTTGAAGATCTCCTTGCAGGTGTGGTCGTACCGGGGGTGGGACCCCGCGGAGGCGTCGGGCACCCACTCGCCGTCGGAGTAGCCGCAGGCCCGGTGGGGCTCGGGTTCGGGGTTGCGGAGGACGGAGAGGGGGCGAGGTGAGGAGGTCAGATGCAGGAGGAGGAGCAGCAGGGGGAGGAGAAGGAGGAGGAGTACGTTGCGCCGCCGCACGATGGCGGCAGGGCTCCTCGCCGGCGGCATGGGGAGGCGTAGGAATCCGGCCGGCGAGGCGGCGGAGTGAGGCGAGCCGGATCGGGTTCCGCTTTGGGCCTGAACAAATGGTCAAGGGGAAAGGCGCAGGCGGGAAGGCAATGGCCCTAAATACGGGGACTGAATGGGCCGAATTCGACTGGGACCTGTACCTGTTAGGCTGGGCTGGGCCAGCTGTGTAACTACAATTGGGAATTTCTTTTTCCAACATAGCAGTATTTATGGATCCTCGGACACATGCCAGCGACACATAGAAAAACAAATCCTCAATGGCATCTATTTGCAATGGCATATTCTCGATTATCCTAATAAAAGGAGTTCTTTTACTACTCGCCAATTACGATGGACCATTCGTCGTTTCCAATCCAACGGACCAAATTAGTTACAACTAGATTTTACTCCGTCACCAAGTACAAAGATGACTTCTCAAGGGGTGAAACTGTAAAGATGCTTGTGTTATAGACAGTAGTGGTAAATCCTCAGTTATCCCAATAAAAGGAGTTCTTTTACTACTCGCCAATTACGATGGACCATTCGTTGTTTCCAATCCAACGGACCAGATTAGTTACAACTTGATGTCACTCCCTCACCAAGTACAAAGAAGTATAACTTCTCAAGAGGTAAAACTGTAAATATACTAGCCTAATAGGCGCGGCGTCACACCGCGCCAGCCACCGTGTGTACCGAAGTAAAAGAGGCGATAATTTGTGAGGACTTTTTTAAAAAAAATCGAGGGCACATGTGTATTTTCGAAAAAGCCAAAGGTCTTTTTCGTAAAAAAGCGAGGGTATGTACGTAACTAAACGAGGACCCGTACGTAATTTAGAAAACGCGGGGCGCAATCCTGCAAAGTACACAAAATTTCGGTGAAGTGGAGGGGTGTTTTCGCAAAAAAAACGTTTTAAAAAAACCCTCCCAGGGACCTTTTCGCGAGGAAAAAGGACCTTTACGTAATTTCAAAAAAATGCAGGAACTTTTTCGCAAAAAACGCTCCCCTGACCGTACGAAATTTTCCTGGCCACGCGCCGGCCGGACGCGCTCGCGGGCTGACGTGGCGGGGCACTCCGCGCAGGAATCCCCCCTGCTATAATAGGGGGAGTATTTGTGTCATAGACAGTAGTGTAGACCTAGGAGTAGATCGTAGAAAGATGAGGCAATTAAGATACACCCCCTGTAGTACAACTGGGAAGACACCCGGCTCTAAAATCCTATAGCTTGCCTTGTAAAAGAGGGCTGTCTATGCATAAGGTGATGGGTTCTTTTTGAAGTATAGGTCACATTTCTAAATAATTGGATCAAAATCGGAAGAAAAAAGACACAGGTACACCTAAAAGTCAAAGGTAATCTAATGGCTAGGTAAATCGACCTACACTTGACCCCAAAAAAAAGGCCAATTACAAAATAGTAAATCCGTTTAGAGAAGCTGATGTCAAATAGGTTTCGATATATTGGGGTTTGATCATAAATGTTTATCTGCAAACATTTGCTAGCATGTAATTAATAGCTACTCCATCTCTAAGTTTATAAAACATATTTTTTTAGCACATAGACCAATAACATATTAAAAATAACTATACTAACATTAATTGTTATCTCTAAGTACTATATTTAATGTATTCTCTCTGTTCAAATTTATAAGGTATATTTTTTTAATGACCTTGTACATAAATACGAGGCGTATTCATATTTCAATGTAAAATTAGTGTGAGTTTTCTCTATACCCATAATAAATATCCAGCTTTACTTTATATTCTCTACATACATACATGAATATAGTGCTTAGAGCAACTCCAGCAGTAGCCCTCAAATCAGGGCCCCTACTTTTGATTTGAGGGCTCCTCCTATTTTTGACGGCCCAGTTTTTTTGCATCTACTCCAACAGCACCACTCAAATCTAAGCCCTCAAATCAATTCCACTATACACTGACACATGGGACCCACTCCTCAAATCCGGTCGGAGGCGAGCGGAGGCCCCGGGCGAGTGGGGGATTTTGGCGGCGACGGGCGGAGGCGTCGGGCGAGGCGGCGGGCGAGCGGAGGCGGCGGGCGAGCCGAGGAGCCGGGCGAGGCGGCGGGCAAACGGAGGAGTCGGGCGAGGCGGGGGCAAGCGGAAGCGGCAGAGGCGGGGGATTTTGGCAGCGCAAGGGGGACACGGGCGGCGGCGGAGGAGTCGGGTGAGGCAGGGGCGAGCGGAAGCGGCGGAGGCGGGGTATTTTGGCGGCGCCCGGGGGACACGGGCGGCGGAGGAGTCGGGCGAGGCGGGGGCGAGCGGAAGCGAAGGAGTCAGGCAAGACGGGGGGCGAGCAGAAGCGGCGGATTTTGGGGGGCGCGGGGGAAGTTTCACCAAGCGGGAAAAAACCGAAGGATGAGAGTCAGGAGAGGGCCCCTAGGAATGAGAGCTTGGAGACCTCATTTGAGAGGCCTCCTATTTTTGAGAGCCAAGTAGGGGCTCTATTGGAGCTGAGTTTTTTGCTCTGACTCTCAAATTTGAGTTTGAGAGGTCAAGTAGGGGCCCTACTGGAGTTGCTCTTAGAGATAATAATTTGAGGTAGTCTAGTCATTTTCAATATCTCCTTGGTTTATGTACCAAGAGAAAATATGTCTTATAAATTTAGACGGAGCGAGTATATATGTAGAGAGTATAAGGCAAAGCTGGATATTAATCAGAGTCATAGAAGCAATATTGCACTACTTTTGTATTGAAATACAAAATACGATTCATATCTATGGTCAAGATCATTCAAACAGTATGATTTAGGTGGTGATCGGTTCGGCTGAAAGCCTCATGGCTTATGGCTGAAAACATTGTAGCTGGCTGAAAAAAGCACTGTAGCTGACAGAGGCTTATTTACCATAATTAAATTTAAAAATTTTAAAAATAGAAAAACATATTAGCCCATCACGTATAATGTAAACAAATACGAGGAAAAAAAGAACTGGTAAAAAACTCAAAAAAAGCCAAAAGTTCAGAAAAGACGAAATTTATGAATAGTGCAAAAAATAAGCTGAAGCCATATTGATCAGGGCCTTATAAACTTGGACGGATTGACTACTCATCATTTGGCTCAAGTTTCTCAAAGACGAAGCCAGTGTGAAAGGGAAGGAAAAAAAAAAAGATAAAGTGAGGTAGAGACACAGGTAGCACAACAAATGAACTAAACCGCGCACCGTCCTACCTAGGAGGCTAGGACTACTCCATCATACGAGAGTCATGCATACGTACGTGCTGACCAGCCAGCCAGCAGTGGTCTGCTGTCCGCGGCATCAGCCAGGCCGGGAATCGAACGACCGAACGGCGGAGTGGGTGTGAAAACGGAAATGCCGTTCGCCACCCTGACGGCCTGATCGATCTCATGTCCCCATGCATGCGTAATGCATTCCATCTCAATCATCGAACCGTGTCCTCGTAGTAGCTGTAGGCCTGCATTCCTACCCCGAGTCCGGTCACGCTATAGTCACCGTGGAGGAGACAGGTACATTGTACGTGCACGTCTGTACAGTACAACCCAATAACATAGCCCTATCGTCGTCATGTGAAGCTCATAGTTCGAGTTTCTGAGCAACCTAAGCGAGAGGCCATATCCTACATAGTGTACTGCTGTACTGTGCCAAGTGCCATGATGCAGTGCAAGATCAGGGGATCTAGTGTATTAGAGGGAGAAGAACAAGAAGAAAGCCATGTTCTTTTAGGTTTTTATCTTTTGTCTTTTAATTTCTTCAAAAAGTCAAAAGCAATGAGATGACTTTTTGAAGCGGATTCTTTAAATAGCTTTCTAAACCCAAAACCATGTGCATCGTCCACGTTCACGTCTCTACCATTCGCTGCCGTCTCAAAAAGAACAGATAAAAACAATCAACCGTAACCCGAAAGAACAAGACCAAAGAAGAACTAGAATGGGACCTACTGGATTCACGTGCAAAAGGCAAGGGAAGGGATTAAGGTGCTGCTCCAACCGGTTATTGGCTGCGACTTCTGGTTATTGACTGAAATTGTACTGTAACGACTGTTAGTTTTTTCTGAGTCATTGAATTAAAGAAAAATAAGAAGAAGAAATAAAACACTGTTATATCTGCACGGACAATATAAAGGAAAAAGGGGGGAAAGCAAAAAAGGCTAAAAAAAGCCAAAGACAAAAAAAGAAATTAGAAATCGACACGGTACAAGTAGCTTCTAGCTTAAAAAAAGCCAGAAGCCAAAGCTGTTTTGAGTGAGGCAAGGCATGTACAATGCTATAACGTGGACAATGATCTCGCAAGTCCACATCGAAGGCAAGCTACGGTGGAGGAGAAAGATGGTGAGGGCGGTGGCTTGCAGTGATATCAAAGGAGCTTAGGAGAGCTCCAGGTGCTTGAAGAAAAAGATATTGTTCCAAGAGATTGGGAGCTTGAGGAGGAAAGGAGAGTGGCACCTTGGTGACCATAAAGACGATGTCTATGATTGGGATCTCAATGATGACAATGGCGGTTGAGATCTGAACGGCGGGGGCGGAAGAGGGCAATGTCACCAGGGTTGGCTGATGGAGGCGGTGCTGAGTTGCTAGGATAACAGCGGCAGGTGACTTCTATTGTATTTTGTTATCTAAATCTGATTAGATCCGACCACTTGAAGAATCTGATCAGGTTTTGCTCAAAGATATATTCCGACTAGTATAACTGATAAGTAATACGAACTGATCAGATGATATGATTGAGATCATCTTCATGTTCATGATGAACTCTGTACCAACTTGCACCATCATAGTATCCAAAGGTGTTTACGCTGACTGGAGTCAGGCGTGGCTACTTGAAGCATTTTCGACTACAATTATTCACCATTATCTTTTGAGACCCTGTTTCATCTCTGGGTGGGCTATTGTTCCATCTTCGAGTAGGTTACTGTTCCATTTTTTAGTATGTCTCTATGTTTATTGCTGACTAGAACTCTGTTTCTTCCTTGTCTGGGACTCTTGTACCCAAGGCTATTTATATCATCTGTAGGCCTCGTGATAGATGGTGTGCATAGCATAAGTTATCTACACATGTAATATGTTAAGAATGTTCTATAAATTCTCCTCCACATAGTGATTTCGCTAATTGTGCATCTGTGATTTTTCCCGCAAGAGTTTTCCACGTTAAATCTTTGTCTCATGATCCTAATTATTCTTCATTGTTTTCATATCTTGTCGTGTGTTTTATAACAACAACGGTGGCACAGTGGGGGGCATAGTGACCTGATATAGATGAGTTGTTGAGGAAGATAACAAGTAGGGAGACCGAGAGGAGACGAAAAGGGCTTGAGGACAGCGTAGGAAACCAGATCTAGACACCGACAACCATCCTACCGGAGTATGCGGCATCACTTTGGCTAATCGTGGTGTTGCCTCGGCAAATCACAACAACGGTGGTGGTGGTATCGTGAGAAGGAGGGGGAGTGAAGGTGATGGGTGGGGGGAGAGAGAAAAAGGGAAAAAGAAATAAGGTTATGGGCTATAGGTAACTAACAAGCGGACTATGGTTTTGTTTGTAAGTAGTTTTATTGCTCCTAGGGTTTTTAGTGTAAAACTTTTGGATAAATATGTAAATAAAAAATACATGGAGGCTAAATTGGAAAAGTTTGGGGGCTGAAGTACAAAAAATATGTGATAAAACCACTATGCATTATAGTGGGTGGTGGTTTAAGGTCCCGTTCATTTCGGTTTCGGCTTCTAGCGGAATGAATACGTTGACTTCTTAATTTTGGTTTTTTAGCCTTTTGCTTTTACTTTTTTCATTTTCTCTTTGCATTGTCTATGGAGATATAACGATATTTTTTATTTTTCTTTAATTGAATATCTCAAAAAAAGTGAATAATCGATATAGTGTAATTTTAACCAAAAACTAGAAGCTGTGAAAAAAGGACTGAACGGGGCCTAATAATGGATATAGGTGGAGCACTCCCTCACCTCAAACCACCACCACCCGAGACCACCGTGTATTGTACGTGTCCTACCAAATGCATTGCATGCCTGTCTCGATCCCTATTGAACCTGTGAGTGACCCCAGCCCTCGAGCAGCCCTTCGTGCATGTGTCCGACCTTTGTCACCTTCCTCGGCGAGTCAAAAGGTAGTTTGGTGGCTTCACAGGATCTGCTAGCATTGTCATTTCTCACATGCCTCAGCCCCTTGCCGTGTCTGTTCTGCTGCCTGTTGTGAGCTGAGATCGATGTGATGGATGCCATATATGTTGCCGTCTGATCTGGCCTCATCATCTTTCCTTGGCCTCGTCTCGCATGTGACTCGGCGTTGCTGTTGACATCTCCATTGCCGGAACCTGACGAGCCACGGCATTGACAATGGCGCAGCTGCAGCCTGCAGGCGACATGGACAAGTAGCTAGGTGGAGTTAACAGGCTAGTAGCAGTGTAGCACATGCCCGGCAAGTCCGTCCAGTCATAAAATCGATTTGTTAGAGCCATATATACCACCCTCCAACGCACGGAGTCCACTAAATTCCTTCTGTTCATCGCACGCGCAATTGCGTGGCTAAGTATGTGCTGACCCAAGGGGATGAGCAGCAAGCTGCGTGGCCACAAGGTTTTGCTAGACTAGCTGCTGCCTGCTGTGCCGGGAAGGTAACAGTAGCTGTCTGGGAAAAGAGAAGCTCAACTGTAACTGGACCAATTAAGACCGCTAATCAAGAGCCGTTGACCAGAGGTCCGGCATGTTTGACTCTACCGCAGTAAGGCGCCCTGATCGACCTGTGGGCTCAATGAGGTGCCCGTGACTCAATGGCTGTACGGACCAGGCGTTGACCTTCATGTATTAATTGGGACTCTTGGTTTGGTTTTGACCAAAGGAGCGGTTGAAACCACTCCATTTGCAAATTGGTTGCTGCGTGGGACGCTGATCTGCCGCAGTTACGCATGAGTTTCGTGCGTGTGCAAACCGTCGGATCAAGCATCGACCATCTAGATTGACCACCGGGAAAATTAGATCTCTAACTCCAGTTAGGAAAATAGTAGTTTTCAGCATGACAAGGGGAGCTTACAGCGTGTGTGCAAGTCTATGATCTTGCTAAAATTTCACCTTTTTTAACGATACGGGAGTAGTGCACTGGCGAGCATGAGTTGATCTTGTCCTTGAAAACAGTAGCTAGTTAGAGGTATCAGTGTCCTATTAGGCAGACTTTTGCGCTCACAGGATGACGAGACGAATTCCCTGTCCTCTGCTGTCTTTGTCTCTTGCTGTGTTTAGTTCATGGCTGCACACTGCATTTCTTTCAGTGGTGTCGTCCTACCTACTGGACTTCAATGCCTTGGCCAACATATATCTAATCCATGACTTTGCTGACACACACATTATCAGGAGACTATACAAATGCTTTGGTTGCAGTGTGTACAGACACTACAGAATACAGATAACTGGGTTGGGTTGAACACTTTGCTGCATAAGCCAGTGCAAAGGACAAAATCCAGCTAAAAGCTCATCGCCAAGTATGTTTCATCTGTCGTTTTACTCCCAGTTCTCAAATCTGACTTTGCCTTCATATATATATGTGCGTTCAGAATTCTGAAGATGCTCATGTTTATGTGAATTCAATAGTCAAGGCTGAAATATTATCATACTGGTCAACTCAGTGTTGCAGCTGGCATTTAGTAATTAGTACTCTTCAGTTTAAACAATTCAAAGGTGGGAATATTAGTGTAAAACAAACAAACAAACACCTGATTAATGTGATTTATGTGTGAAGAGATAGCATCTCGTACAAGACCAAAAAATCTTATCTAGGTGAGAAGAAAATATGTTCAGTTGTTTTCACTCCCAGCTTCCTTGTCTGACTTTGCCTCATGTACTCTGCAAGAATTTCAAGGTGGTAGCATCTGCAGAACATGCAATTTAGCAGTCTAGCATTCATACTGATACATGCAATGTTGCAGGAATTTACCTCTCTTCATCTGAAACATTCGGCAATAATGTGAAAACACATTTGGTATTCTGAATATAATCCTTATATTTGCTGCATGAAGTTAGAGCAAAGGACATGTTACATTTGTTCAACTGCGAGATCTTAATAATAGTGGCTTGACCTAACTTTATCTCTGAATCCAGCAGTTCATACAAGCGAAGTTTCAACTAGGCTTGCAAGGTTGCAGCATTTGACATTGTTCTCCCGATCCAAATCATGCAACAAGCTTTGACGCTGCTACTTGTCCTGTATCCTACATGCGCTTCATCCTTTTTGCTGAGTGGACACTTGATGTTCCTTCTCCATCTGACCAACAATGGATATACATGGAGCTTGCAGCTTGTAGGAGACATTTGTTGATTTCGCTGTTTACTTCGATCAAGAATTGTCGTTGTCCAATTCGGCCGTGGAAGATTATTTGCGATGAAGTTTGTTCGAAGATCAAATGACGAGATGCGTTAGAATGTCAGCATGACTTGCTTGTTGGATCACCAACTATTGTTTTTCGCTTATGTGATCTGAATTTTTTCAGAAGTTGCCGACTTAATGTCCATATCTACTACTAGCAAGACGTACAAACGGCAATTGAGGTGTTAGTTTTCCATCATATACCTTGTAGCAGTTAACAGGAACCACGTCAGAGGAACAGATTTGTGATAATCATCATAAAAATGCCATTGTTCCATTTTTTCTGGTAAATTCAGTAAGTATTTAAATATCTAAATCAAGTGACATGTTGAGAAACCATATACTAGGTCTAATATATGTTTGTGATGAACAATTGCCATATTGGTTTAGTTGAATTTGAATTTTGCAACAGTTTCAAAAAATTCAGATTTGCTGTCAAGTGTTCCTGGTCAGACCGGTCGGTGGGACCACTAGGAGGAAGCGGTTAGACTAGCTTGTGAACGATGGTCTGATCGGAGATCCAGTGTGACCGGATTTTAGAAGCGGTCAAATCGAGGAAGCTATATGACCGATTTCTAGTTGATAGCTATTTTTTTCCCAAAAAGTGAATTTTATTGTTGGTCGCATGCGGTCGGACTTGCCATGGTTGGCGGTCGGACTGGGGAGAGTTGGCCAGTGTAACCTGCATTGAAAATGCAGTCACACCAGGTAGCCGGTCAGACCGGACAGTGATTAGCGATTTGACTAGAGCAGTTCGACCGGCCTGAGGAAAGCGGTCAGACCGATGGCTACATCCAGAGGGAGAGTTGAGCTAGGTTGGTTTGATATCGGCTCATGGCTTTGGAGCTATGAGGATTTGTATTGCATTGCATCGTGCATATTTTTGTCTAACATGAGTTACATGTATGGAACTTGTGCTCGATATGTGCTTGGTTTTTTGGATGTGCAGGTGGTTTAGAAGACTTGGCGATCGATGGCAATGGACAATGTTTGGAGTGATCATGTAAGTCTAGGTGAGGGTACATAGCTCAAGCAAGGAACACAGAGAAAACAATAATCATGAAGAAACGGGTTGGTGCATATGGTGCACCAAGTAACGAGGCCGATGTACATAGAGACGATTCGGCCATTCAGGAGAGTCTGAATGCGTAAAGACGTGACATTTAGTTATTGGATACTACAGGCACGTATCAAAATATGGAGAGATGATTTGAGGTGAAGATGAAAACGGAGTCAAGAGAAGATGCTTGGAAGGTTTGTCGAGGGTATTTTGATAGTTACCCAAATACTAGGTTGGTGCCTTCATCAAAACGCGGCATGGAGATGTGTAAAGGAGAAGTAGTTTAGGTCAAGGAGAGATGGAATTGACAAGTGGATCAATCGCTAAAGATTTAATGGGTTGAGTCTTGTAAAACGCTTTGAGAAGTGTGCATGAGTATGTAAAACCCGTGTTAGTGAGGCTAACGGCTTTCCCCAGTAAGCTTAATGGGTTGATCTCATTAGGGTTGTGCTGGTTATTTAGAGGAAGGGAGGTGTGGTATATTAAAGGATTCTAAGGTTTACTTTTTTGTTCCATTATCTTGTCTTCTTCTATGGTTATGAGAGAGAACTTAAGGAAAGGGCGATACTTTGATTGCACCTTGTATCCATGAGTATGTAAACCTCATCGTCCACTGAAAATAGATCAACATTTTATCTCAATCATGTTCTTGTTTGTGTTCTTGCTTGATTTTGCTTGTTCTTAAGTTAGATCTGTGATTTTCAGGTTCATGGGTGTTCTTATCCAATCTCTTGCTTAAATTACATTGTTAGCACATATGAGAATAGATATGAAAAATCTTATATCTTAGATCCTCATAAGCAAGAAGTAATATAAGATTTAGGGTTTTTGGTGTTCTTGTGAACTAGATTTGATTCTTTTCGATTTGGTGAACTCAAGCACAAGAATCATGTGATTTTTAATTGGTTCAGATTTCTATTGTCTTGAACAAGTCTCATACAAAAATTAAATATGTTTGGATGAGAATTAGATAAGTTCTTAACATTTGAGCTTTTGTCACAATGGGTTTTCAGGTATGAAACACAAGGAATTGGTTGGACTAGTCCTAAACCTGCGATCAGACCAACCTATTAGTGTGACCGATAACAGACCGACGGTCAGACCGGCCCATCAACGGCAGTCTGACGGTCGTGGCTGCTGTTTTTGTTGGCTATTGCTTCTAGTTTTATTTTGCCTCGTCTTGTTGGTATGATCTCAACTTGGTGACTAACATAGTCACTTGAGTAAAAATTTTAAATATCTTAGCAAAAAAAAGTTTCGTGAACAATTCATCTCTCTCATTGCCGGCATCATCAGTAATCAAGGTCAACAATGGGGATAATTAATTCCCAGTACTTTTTAAACGACTGAAGATGCGAATGATCATCAGAGAAAAGGCGCAAGTTAATATTTGTGCAACATTTTCTTTTTCATTTCTTGTCGCTTCAGTACCAAAAACATTGCAAAGAATAAAAGAATTCGAGTAATTCTTGTTGATTAGTCACAGTCAATTTGCTGTTTCTAGTTAAGGCATCATATTCTCGAGACCTTTTTGTTCAACCCGGTACTGTTCCAAGAATCTTTAGATGCACCAAACTCTTGATAATTCTTTATCCAGCAATGTGCAGTCGCTGTTGTAACACCAAAGCGTGGACACTTGCCCATGCTTCTTCTCGTCGGCATAACAGTAACCATATGAAAAAGACATCTCTCAACTTCTCATATATCCAGGCTTATCACAAAAGCAAGATTTAGGGGAAAAGTAGAAACAAGGCACATGCCACATAAAACCATTGCCATGTCGAACTTTTCCCCCTTTTTATCACTAATTTCTGGGGAAAAAAAGAGACTGAATTTGCAAGTTACTCAGCCAAATTCTACCGGAGGCAAGCGAATAGTAGAACACTCCAATAAACAAACACATCAGAGTTCTATGTACTGATCAGTTCACTCAGAAAAATCTTGCAACTATCTTTAACTAATTTCAAGAGATCGAACGACCCTAGAATCCGAATGGCCCCAAGATTTGCGGTTAACCCATCGCTATCAGGCCGCTGTTCAAGCCATGCAAGAACACCAGGATGATCCAAGCAGGCAGCGTCCACGCAAAGTACGGACCAGCTAGTGCACCAGCCGCAACAGAAAACTAAAGCTAATTTGAAGGACGAGATAAGATCAATCCCATCGAAACACCAGTAGAGATGATCTCCATGGATCGGTGGCCACACAAGCTAAGCTTTGAGTAATTAAGCTGTTGTTTGATGTTCACGCATCACATCGAAATATCTGCCCAGCAAGCTAGCTCGTCTGATCGATCGGCACAGTGATCGAGCTGGAGAGAAAACCACCTGAACTGTAGGGTGAAACATGCGTGGGAGTAGCTGCTTGCTTTTTTGCCTGACAGGTAGCAGTAGTTAGGCGCGATTAGCCCGCCGGTTGGTGCCTAGTCTTGCATTGCCCCCAAGCAGAAGCCACCAGCGAGCGCCATGCATGGGCCTGGTTCGCGTGCATTATTATCTGGATCGATCGAACTGTACCTTTCTCTTGCCAATCAAGTTAACAACGAGCACGGGACGTACAACGCTCTGTGTCGGTATTAAGATACGTAACAATCTGACAAACAATCACATATAATAATAAAAATAGTAGAGATCGAGTCATGCCATGGATTTGGCTCAGGACATTGACGTGTGTGTTGACCACCACCAATGCTCTTTTCTTGAAAATTTCCAAATAGTTAAAAGGAACTTTATGCAACTTTACACACAAAAAACTAATACATTGGATTAGACAGCCGAGTGTTACAGGTAACATACATTTGTTATAACCAGTCCAATAGCTAGGACCGTGCAGGACAGGCATCTTTCTTGTACTCCATTTTGCCTCAAGAAAGCTGTGCACTAACATACTGCTCTACCTTTCCATCCTACTTGTTTTTGTGTGTCGTGTTGACCTATGCCCCAAAAATGCTCCATCCTCCAGGTTATACATACGCATCACACTTGTTGATCGAGGTGTCATCCGTGATGGATTTTATTTATGTTGTTAGGTTTCAGTGGCGAAGCTAGAATGAAAATAGAGAGTGAGCTGGATTAAGCAAAATTGACATAAACATAGCCATTATTACAATTTACAAATCTATAAACAAATGTAAATTTCACCACTTCATCAATGATTATCAAGAGTAACTCAGCAAAGAATCAAGACAAAATATTGACTAGACTATAAATTGCCGCAAGCGTAGCGCAGACCGTAGGCCGCATCACACCCTCAACCCTCCCCAAGCTGCCTAACCCGCCGCTTACCACCTCCACCTTCTTCAGGCTCCGGTCTCCCCCACCCAAATCGGACCCTCCAATCCTCCACCACTCCCACCAACCGCCTCCTAGTTCCCCGCATGGCCCGTCACCCCAGCCCCTCCTTGCCACCGCTTCCCAATTCCCCTCCACAGTTGCCTCATTCCCTCGCACAGCCAATTGATGTCACCGCCCCTCATCGCGTTGCGCCGCGTCGCCGTCAACTCGGCTTCTCCGCTGCCATGCCTCGTCGACCCACCGTCACTGTCTGCTGCCCGCTAACACCGCCCTCCTCAGACCTCAAGTGCGCTTCTCTTCGATCCTTCTCTCGATTGCATCGATCGGTGTTGGATTGGGGATTTTGGGTGGATTGGATGTGAGGCTGCTTGGAGATTTAGGATCTTGGTGCCGGATTGGAGATTTGCCACTTGGGCCTTGTGGCTTGTGGCTTTTTGGGCTTCAGTGCCGACTGCCGAGGAATGGCCTAAACACAAGCATCTTCCATTATTCTACTTCTCTTCCTCTGTTCATCTGTTTCATTCAAGTAGCTTTCAGCTCTAGGCCATGGTGGATTGGCCGCCACCGTTGGGGGAGAGGAGGTTATGGTGCCAACAAAGGGTAAGTTAGAGCCTAACAAAGTCCGCATGGATTCACCCCTGTTAGATTTGACTAGTGTCAAACACATCATATTAGTTAGAACAAGTATTTTGGAATGAACAAGCTAGCTAGGCGCATAAAGGCAGAGCAGATGCTACTAGCTCAATTATTAGCAAGTACACAGTGGTGGTCTGCATAGATATAGTAAGGGAGGGTGGGAGGGAGGATAAAGAGGATTAGCTTACCAAACAAGAAGCTTGATCTTCATCCAACCTCCTTCCCCCACCACACATATCTATGTCGAGTGGCAACCAAATCTCCTTCCCCCACCACACATATCTGCATCTCCAAATCCTCCATGCCATAAATAATTATATAGAAATTCTGAAAGAGTATGGGCAGGTATACAAGCACTATTTCGTAAAATACAACGCTGACTGACATAATACTTGTGAAACTGTCTACTCAATGTGCAGTGTAGTTGGTCAATTGGCAAAATAAAATCCCCTTTAGGCAAAGGGCATTTTCGATTTGATTCAACCCATTAATGATTCAAACAATTATTCCCCAAGCTTTCACTCGACTTCAAATTTGTAGGTGGTAGCAAACCCACTTCAGAGCAGATTCTGCTAGGAAGTTTGGATGGATTGTACTATTTCCTGCTCCAAATAAGCTTTTAATTTTTATATCACCCCACTCGCATGCATGTACGTCAGATTCTCATCAGTTGATTATTCTGAAAAAAAATGCTCAAATAAAAAAGTTGATTATTTAGAATTTCAACGTTAATCCCGTGTTACTCTTGACTTGGGGTCACAAAACAACAAATACCAAATGCTTAATTTATGCCTCCCAAAATAAATATACGAGAGAGACTAGCTAGTTGAGTTGTTGTTGTTGTGTGTGTATATTGCTCCAAGGAGTGTTTACTTCCACTTCTAATATACCACTTAAACAACTATTTTATACATCTTTGTTGTATTCCATATACTTAAATACTAATTCTAAGATACTCCAATACGACTTGGTTGAAAAATTTTCATCGGAGTCTTTATTTTTGTTATATATACTTTTCTATGTATAAAAAGAGTACATACAAAAATTATGCTATAAAAATAGATTTTGATGAAATCTTTTTATGAAATTCTCTTTGAAGTATCTTATAATTATTATTAGAGTATGTTTAAATAGATAAAGAGATATAATAATACTTATAAAAAATATATTAGATTAGGAGGATAGAACCATTTTAATTTGGTGAGAACGTAGCGACAAGAGCACACACTCGCGTTCGGTGGCTCAACTCCAATGACAGCCCAATTGCGCGCTAGTTTAACGGAAACTCTCTCGGTACAAACGTCCTCACATACAGCAGTACAAGCTTATCACTGACAGGTGGGTCCTGACGCAGCGCATTGTGGATGGTACCCACATGTCAGCGACAGTCAATTATTCCGTGAGACAGGCTGCCGCTCTTGTTTCAGCGCTCTAAATCAACTGAGCCGCGAAGGGGATAATAATTAACTTAAGCTATGATTTAGCAGGGATTAGGGAATTAATTGCGGCTCCGTCATTGTTCTGATCCAAGGTGCCATTTGCCTCCTGCCGCCCGTGACGAAGCTACCCCAGTTAACGGGTGTTGGATCTTCCACCGGGTTGATGGATCCGACCCGGTGTAAACGAGCGGCTGAAACCAAAAAAAAGGAAGGAAACTTTGGGGCAGAAAGGAGCTCCTGGAAGGAACTCGCAATGCGTTCCGTTCCGAGATTTATATCCCGCCCTACAAATTCGGCACGTATATTTATAAGACATATTATTTAAATAATTTTTAATAAAATTAAAATATAGTTGCTTCTATTAGATAGACATGATACTGTTCTTTCTATTGGAGATAAATATAATCTAATTTTATCAAATATTACTTAAATAATTTATCTCATAAGTATGTATATCAGATTTATATTGTGGGATGAAGGTAGTGCTTAGATAATGGATTTTTTTGTGCAATTTTGAGATGATGATTTTAATATTTGCTTTCGCCTTTTCTACTTTTAACCCTGCGTCTTTAATCATGTTGTGATGATATTGTTCGGCAGTGCTTTTTGGTAGCAACTGGTACTATGTATCTTTTTGGCCATTCTTTGAGACCTAAAAAAAGTAAAAGAGAGAGAGAAGCATGCGTGCCATTCACCTTCGGCCTCCGAACGGCGGGGCATTCAACTTTTTGCCACTCTGAAGATTGGCCAATTACCTCTCTCACTTACATACGGGGCCGCCTGAGTCACTGACAACGGGCCAGGGTGGCAAATCTGTTGCCACCCTACTCATAAGAGTGGCAAATAATTAAATTATCCCCGAACGGCAGTCCATACTACTGTCCTATTCATTTTACTTATGGCTCATAATTTTTCTCTAACGAAATATTTAAAAAGCTTATCAGGATGGTTATTTCGAAGCGGCTTGGTAGGACAGTTTTTTTTTAAATGCATATCGATATTCAATTTATTTGTACAAATATCTATGACTATGCTAAGATAAAAATCTATCAGTGATATCTAAAAAGAATCCGCCCGTACTTCATAGTGCTTAGCATCTTAGTAAGGGGAGAAAATAGAAGCTTGCATTAAGGTGGGTCACTGGTGATAAAACCGATAATAATGTCTAGTTAAGCTTCTCTAAAATAAGGATCTGCGTGCGTACGACATGAAAATGACAAACGCTTTGTTCGTCTAGATAGCATGACTCGAAGTCGGATATAACGCGCGCATCCGAAACGGTTAGAGCGCATGCATATATTTATTAGCCAGATTAGTGCTAGTGTAGATATTTATATAAATAAATTAAATATTGATAAACTACTTTAAAAATTATCATAATTAATTACTTCGAAAAGACTCACGAAAAAAAAAGCCGTCTCTAGAAAACAAACTGCAATTCATAGTGCACAAGCTGTACTCTGAACGAGAGAGCAAAGGGATGACGAAGCACGGGACGGGCCCACGGCGTCAGCGACGGGTCGGAAGCAGACAATATTGTGTCGGACCACGTTTTGACTGCCTGCCCTGCCCGCCCCCACGCACACTCGCGAGCCGAACCCTTTTTTCCCACCCCTACTGTCCGGTGGGGCCCACCCGGCACAGTTTCCGGATCGCGACGTGGACACCGCTGTCTGGGTCCACCGTACAGTCTCCGGTCGTTCGGAAACAAGGTTACAGTTTTGCTATTTCACAGACGACTGACATTTTTTTATGTTTCAGTCATCTAAAATTGCATTCTCAATGAACTAAAATTGCAGCCCCCTCCAAAAAAATAGCTGCAACTTTAGGTGATTCAGAGTGCAACTTCAGGTGACCTGAAATTGCACTCTCGATCAACTAAAATTGCAGCCCCCTCCAAAAAAACATGTGCAACTTCAAGTGATTCAAAATGCAACTTTAGGTGACTGAAAGATAAAAAAATTTAGTCTATCCCCCAAGGTTAAGGCCACGTCTGCAGAGGCCTGGTTTTCATGTTCTGAAAATTGAATCGATTCTTATAAAATTTATGTATTCTAAACAGAGTATAAGCCTATAGAATTCCTGCGTTCTAGACAGCCCCAGCTTTTTGCGCGAGTGGGTAACTCGTGCTCACTAGCTATTTGGAGTTTAGAGGTGCATATATATACATCCCTGTCAGGGGGAAAAAGAAAAGGAACAATGCAGTGCACAAATCGAACGATGTTTCTGCTTCCTATAATATAAAGGGCAAATAGTGATGTTTTGCCCCTTGTCCGGGGAAAACCAACGCGCTAATTAGGACTATCGGTGTTGTGCGAACATGCTACCGTAGCAGACGATGTCGAGCGAACGTGTTACCGTAGCAAATGAGATTCATGCGAGGTTTTATGGCCATGTTCTTTTCAATTTCTAAAAGCTGTTTTTCAGTTTTTTTTACAGTAACTAACTTTTAAATAGAGTATTTTTTTAAGATAGGGTCTCTAGTTAATTGTAGTACATACTTTACCGACTTCATTTATATCGTTAAAAACTGCACGTGAGTTTCTGTTACTTTGTAATTTCTCATATAAACAGTCCAAAAATCACAAGATACAAACAAAAACTACAAGCCGCAGTTAAAAAGAACAACGGAGAGGCCGGTTAATCAAATCACTCGCACAGTCGCACCTGCAGAAGATTCCTAGCTTGCCCTGTGCTTTGCTGGGTGTGCGTGCATGGGGCATGGGTGCAGACTGCAGAGCTCGCTCTCCCTGCATGCTTCGCTGTGCAGTGAAGGGCCAGGGGTAACCGGGCAACCAACCATGGATCGTGGCTGCTGCTACGCGATTTCACGTCTTCGCATCGCATCAGCACCCAACTTTTCCGTCTTCCCACGTTGCCGAGGGACGATAGTGCGCGGGCTGAATCCTCCCGTGCGTGCTCCCACGAAGAGGCAAGCACGCACAGTTTGTAAAGCAAAAGCGGCCTTCAGGTAGATTCGTCATTCGTTCATATTTTACAGTCTCACAGCCTAATAATCCCCGCTTCGATCTTGGCAGAGCTCCCGCTCTTGTTTGAGCGACGAAACAGCCTGATATATATGCCCATCTTCTAGTTTTATCCTCAGAAATCGTCACAAGTTGTGTTTTTGAGTTCTTTTTTACAGTGCGCGCAAATTAGTATAGACCGTCCATTCTTTTAAATTCAACAGGTTAGATTCATTAAGATTTTGTTGTACTATACCACCAAGTATGATTTGAGTTTTATACGGCACACACAAATTAGTATAGACCGTCCATTCTTTTCAAATCCAACGAGTTAGATTAGTTAGAATTTTCTTGTACCATGCCACCAAGTATGATAAGTATAATTTGCTTAGGGATAGAACTGTAACTCCTAAAAAAACTACACATTGTTAATCCAAAAATGCATGGATGTGCAAATCAATAGTTTGTGTTGTCGCCATCATCCATCCTTTGCCATGGCAGCGGCAGCGAGGGCCGCCGGCGTGTGAGTTGTTGGAGTTTTGGGAGGCATCGGGGTCCGCAACGGGCGTCGTGTGCACAGGCGCGCCGATGATCTAGGCCGTTCCCAATTAAATCAAGTACTGGCAGCAACCGAATGAGGACACTGCCCTCATGGAGAGAGAAATCCGATCATTGTGTTATGATGTAAGAACATGTCTTTCATCAAATTGAGGATGTATTATCATGATTTTTTTTTCTGTAACCACTGGAATATGTGCGGTTGCTAATTCAGTTTGGAACAGTCTCATTCCTTCATTCATCCCCAACTTACATTTATTCCAATTTGACGACTGCTGTTGCTAGCCATACTCCACAGTCTCACGGCCGGCAAGGTCCATGGCCTAGCCGGCGTCCAGGATGAAGACGAGCACCTACATCTTCAAGGACCAGACTCAACCTTGATCTGCTCACATGTGCTTCAGCGTACAAAATGGTCTCACGATGACAAGCAAAGGAGGGCGATAGGAGGTGATACTCTGTAGTCTGGACAACAGCTGGCCATTACTCAACGATAGAGTTTCGTTCGGCACAAGCTGCAGCACACAAGATTGAGATCGGATTTAGTTTAGGTTAAACAAAAATAGATCATAACTTATAAGATGGGTACAAATAGGTCACATAACTATAAATTTAATTGTTTATATCACTAATTTTATTCAAGTGATGCAACGAGGTACAAAATGAGACGTGAGGACACATTTAGCATTGACATGGTGTTAGCTGTATTTTTAGTGTGGCTCAAAATTGTGTCTATTAGGTTTGACATGAAAAATGCAAAAAGCCTATTGGGTTTTATCCTCTTTGTTAGTTAGGCCCAAAGCATCCCCTATTTTCATGAAGAAAATAACGGGCAATTCGAGCGCACCGCCCAGAGGAGGGTCCAATGATCTGATCGGCATGCACGGATGGCAACGCTAGCACTTCAACCATTAGAAGTAGCGCTACTTACATATGGTGAGTTGTGGGCCTTGGAGGGGAGACAGGCAAGGTAGAGAGGCATAGGGGGGCGGTGGTAGGCGGAGAGGGCACGGGGCCGACGGTTGTGAGTAAGGGGACTAGTTATTTAATAATCAGACAAACTCGTATTACAATCATTCAGAACAACTGATATAATAAACTTGGGAGCTACACCTAAGTAAGATACATAGTTTTAACAATATAGCCAGCCCTTTGCTAAAAATATTGACTAGAAGTGATCATGTTCTGTGAACAATTATTCAAAAGAGTTATCTTGTTTTGTTAGTAATTATTACTCTATCGAAGGGGAGGGGCAACTGCGTGCATGAACCACAAGATCTTAAGCTTCTCTTTTGTACCTTGTTGCATCATTTAAATAAAAGGGAGGTGCTTCTATGTTTTCTTTAAAGTCATTTGCATAACTTTTAAACACAGAACTGAATGGTTGATAGTGATTACTTACTAAATAAAATTAGTAACATAAACGAGCAAAGTTATAGCTGTGTGACCTGTTTACACTTATCTTACAAGTTGTTGTAACTGTGGTGCATTTTACTCATTAAAATATTAGAGTCAAGACAAAAAGTCATATTGCTCTTAAAAATTGTTGGACAGATTTGATTTATGTTATCATCCATTACAACTAGTAGAATGCGTCTTAAAAATTCTCATTCTTGGAGGATCGCATGCGAGTTCCTCTTGCAAAGAAAATGAGTTCGTTATAACCTGTCTTATCGTTAGTGACTCGTCGAGCCTATAGCGCTTACCGCTTCGCTTAGCACGGTCCATGTGCCTATCCTGCTGCAAACGTCGCCGTAGGTCCTAGCGAAAATGAGATCCAAGATTCTCTTAACACCGATAGATTGTACCGCACTGTACTAATCCTCTGCACCTGGATGTACTAGTAGTCATGTAGATGTTTTCGTTGAACTTTTCTCCTCCAAGTACCATTAGTTACGGCTGAGGGGATGTTTTTTTTGACACAATAGTGAAAGATAAGATAGAGGCATTGATATAGATAATATACATGATTTTAGGTCCTGTTTGGAATGCGGGAATTTTTCCCGATTCCTGCGGGAATTGAACTGTTTCCTGCAAAATTCCTGTGAAATTCCTCTGTTCCAAACAGGCCCTTAAGCTCGAGAACTTATTTAAAAAACCAGTTTTAAGATATCATCCTATTTCAATTATAGTATCTAATTTTTAAACGGTGTGTTTTTTAAGATAGAGTTAACAGAAAGATTGTAGTAAAAAGTGTACTGAATTCAGCTGTACCTGTCAAAATTACATACGACTATTTTCCTTTATGTATTGGCTCCTATAAACAACTAAAATTAAAAATAAATAAATTATAAACTATAAGTCACATGTAAAAAAAGAGCTACCCAATGTCGTGTGCAGGTACGAGCTACACAAGGGAATTTCCCTGATTTCCACGGAAGCTGGAATTCATGCGTACCGGGCCTGTTCTTTACCTCACAAGCTGGTAGCTTTTGGCTTTTGCTACAGTACCTAACTTTCAAACGGAGTATTTTCTCAAGACGGGGTCTACAGGTTAAACGATCTACACGTTAAAAGCCCAACATCTGTACCAGCCAAAATCGTAAGTGGATATCTGTCTCTCCGTAATATGTACCGTAAACAACTAAAATTCAAAAATTTCAGCCAAAAACCATAAGCCGCAGCCGAAAAGAACAGGCACTGGAGCAGGCCTATCCAATTATTAGTATTTTATGCCGTATCCCCAACAAACAGGACATGTCTCTTGAGGAGTCAAAAGGCTCACAAAACACACACACACACTCATTTATGTGTTCCTCTCAGGCTTGGCCTTAGCTCCAAGCAACAACATCCGTCGCATGCGCAGGCCTAGTCCGGTAATCCAACGGCAGACGTACACAACCATGCACGCCCTCTAGCTAGCGGATCATCCGACTTTACAGAGGTAAATCACCAGCTACGCGTCTTTATAGGCCGTTAGATTAAGATCGAACGGTCCAGATCATAGCACACCAGAAATAGAACGTCTTTCTTCACAATAGATTAGCAACTTATCGCCCACCAGAAATTCAGATTGTTTGTTGATTCACAGGATGGTTCCGGATGCCTCAACCGCCCTGCCCCCTCTGACTCACCTCTCTAAAAAGGGTGCTTATTTGAGTTCAAGCTTTTATCTTTTTAATTTTATTTTTTTCCTCTTTTTTTGTTTTTTTGTATTATACCGAAAAAACTATCAGTAATTATACTAAAAAACTGCTACGTTACTAGAAAAGCACTAAGAGCAAGTTTAATAAGACTGACTGTGCTAGCTATAAGGGAATCCATGTCAGCATAGTCCTATGTGGAGGGGAGAGAAAAGGAGAGAGAGAGCCAAACCGACTCCCATGCAATTGATATACCCATGCATGTATTAAATTATCAATATCCATGTATGTATTAAATGATTGAGAGCTCTTGTGGAAACAACTTAGGGCATCTCCAACAGTATGAGCTAGTTACTAGCTCTAAGATAACTTCTCCAATAGTACTAACTTTAGCACATAGCTCATAACATAAATAGCCTCACATGACACTCTCACATAATCTTGGAATGTGTGTATGAGACTAGCTCTTGATCAAGAGATAGCTTTTCTCTCTCTTCTATTAAAATATGAAATAATATGCTTAGAGCTAGCTCATAAGTCACTGTTGGAGATGCTCTTATAGCTAGCTTATTGTATGAGTTGACTGCATCATTATCTTTTGATGACATGGAAATATATTAGAGGTAGCAGCTATCTGTACTATTAAACTTGCTCTAAGCTTAGCTCCAAAAATCCGAGTATCTCTTTCCTAGCAACCTCCATCCACTGGGCACTAATCTTAAATTCTTAACCATCCCATTGAAGCCTCAACGCTACAGTCACACAATCTTTTCATTAGGAGGAAGACGATCGTTCATTAATTAGTGGAGTCGTACTCACGTCAAATCTCGATCATTAATTAGAGGAGTACGTAGCAGCGAAGTCCCCAGCCATGGCGGATCCTCAACCCATCACCCATAAAAGGGAGGCCAACCACTCTCTTTCTCCTCCTCCTCCTCTCTCCTTGGCCCCAGTCCTACTCTACTCACTCCCCCAACTGCCGCGAATTCCCTCTCCTCTCCTCTCCCTCTCTCCTCTGTTTGAGCAAGAGAAATCGAGGTGAGCTCCTCCATTCCCCAAGCGCACCAACTCCTTGAGGCCGACGCAGCGGTGCCATGCACTGACCCGACACAGATACCGCGACCCCCTTAACTCCCCCTCCCCTTCTTCTCCACTTCCCGACGAGCGCGGACTCGCTCAGCTCGCGCGGGAACCCGTGCGCCCATGCACATATCCATCCGCGCCGCAGACGTGCGCGCCTGCGTGTGTGAAAGCTGCTCGTGTTGTAATGCTCCACAAAGGTTGACACCTAGTGGTGGTGGTGGCAGCGAGTGAGAAGTGTGCAGACGCCAAGGAAGTAATGGCTGCGTGTGTGAAAGCTGCTCATGTTGTACTGCTCCACAAAGGTTGACACCTAGTGGTGGTGCCGTGGTGGCAGCGAGTGAGAAGTGTGCAGACGCCAAGGAAGTAATGGCGCGGCGTTTCTTGGTTCCGGCATCGCTGGTGGTGGTTCTGGTTTCTTGCCTTGCGGCGGCGGCGGTGTTGGCGTCGGCGGCGGGTGACGGTGATGTGCTGTTGGAGGTGAAGAATGCGTTTCTGGAGGATCCTGAGGGGGTCTTGGAGGGCTGGTCGTGGGGCGGCGGCTCGGCGGGGTTCTGTTCCTGGGAAGGCGTGGCGTGCGACGAGGCGGGGTTGAGGGTGATTGGCCTCAACCTGTCCGGCGCGGGGCTGGCCGGGCCGGTGCCGGGGGCGCTCGCGCAGCTCGATGGGCTCGAGGTGATCGACCTGTCCTCGAACAGGCTCACGGGCCCCGTCCCGGCGGCGCTGGGGGGGCTGGGAAGGCTCGCAGTTCTGATGCTCTACTCCAACCAGCTCGCCGGCGAGATACCGGAGGCGCTGGGCAAGCTCGCCACGCTCCAGGTGCTCCGCCTCGGCGACAACCCGGGGCTGTCGGGGCCTATACCCGCCGAGCTCGGGGAGCTCGGGAACCTCACCGTGATCGGCCTCGCTTCGTGCAACCTCACCGGGGCGATCCCGAGGAGCCTCGGGAGGCTCGCCGCCCTCACGGCCTTGAACCTGCAGCAGAACTCCCTGTCCGGCACGATACCGCCGGACATCGGCGACATGTCCAGCCTCGAGGTGCTCTCTCTCGCCGGCAACCATCTCACCGGCGCGATACCGCCGGAGCTCGGGAAGCTCGCCGGTCTTCAGAAGCTAAACCTGGGGAACAACTCGCTGGAGGGCGCCGTGCCGCCGGAACTCGGCGCGCTCGGCGAGCTCGTGTACCTCAACCTCATGAACAACCGCCTCTCTGGGCGCGTCCCACGCGCGCTCGGCGCTCTCTCGCGCGTGAGCACGATAGACCTGTCCGGCAACATGCTCTCCGGCGAGCTCCCCGCCGAGCTCGGCCGGCTATCAGAGCTTAACTTCCTGGTGCTCTCCGACAACCGCCTCACCGGCCGCCTCCCGGGCGACCTTTGCGGCGGCGGCGATGGAGCAGAGTCCACTAGCCTCGAGCACCTCATGCTCTCGACGAACAACTTCTCCGGGGAGATACCGGAGGGGCTGTCACGGTGCCGGGCGCTGACGCAGCTCGACCTGGCTAACAACAGCCTCTCCGGCGCCATTCCGGCCGCGCTCGGCGAGCTCGGGAACCTGACGGAACTGCTGCTCAACAACAACAGCCTCTCCGGCGAGCTGCCGCCGGAGCTCTTCAACCTCACCGAGCTCACGACTCTGGCATTGTATCACAACAACCTCACCGGCCTGTTGCCGGACGCCATCGGCCGCCTAGGGAACCTCGAGGTGCTGTACTTGTACGAGAACCAGTTCACCGGCGAGATACCGGAGACCATCGGGGGGTGCGCGAGATTGCAGATGATCGACTTCTTTGGGAACCGGTTCAATGGGAGCTTACCGGAGTCCATCGGGAAGTTGCCTGAGCTGGTCTTTCTTGACCTTCGGCAGAACGAGCTGTCGGGCCGGATTCCGCCGGAGCTCAGCGAGTGCCGGAATCTCGTGGTCCTTGATTTGGCGGACAATGCGCTGTCAGGGACGATCCCGGCGACGTTCAGGAAGCTCCGATCACTCGAGCAGTTCATGCTGTACAACAACTCGCTCTCCGGCGCCATCCCGGACGGCATGTTCGAGTGCCTGAACATCACGAGGGTCAACATCGCGCACAACCGGCTCACCGGCAGCCTCCTGCCGCTCTGCGGCTCGGCGAGGCTGCTGTCGTTCGACGCCACCAACAACTCGTTCGAGGGCGGGATCCCGGCGCAGCTCGGGCGGTCGCCGTCGCTCCAGCGCGTGCGCCTGGGGAGCAACGCGCTCTCCGGGCCGATCCCTCCGTCGCTCGGCATGATCGCCGCGCTGACGCTGTTGGACGTGTCGAACAACGCGCTCAGCGGTGTCATCCCAGACGCCCTCTCGCGGTGCACGCAGCTCAGCCACATCGTCCTCAACCACAACCGGCTGTCGGGGCCGGTGCCTGTCTGGCTGGGTACGCTGCCGCAGCTTGGCGAACTGACGCTCTCCGGCAACGAGTTCACCGGAGCAATGCCGGTGCAGCTCAGCAACTGCTCCAAGCTCCTGAAGCTCTCGCTCGACGACAACCAGATCGATGGAACAGTGCCACCTGAAATCGGCAGCTTGGCCTCACTCAACGTGCTGAATCTCGCGCACAACCAGCTCTCCGGGCCGATTCCGTCGACCGTCGCAAAATTGAGTAACCTGTATGAGCTGAATTTGTCACAGAATTACCTGTCCGGTCCGATCCCTCCTGATATCGGCAAGCTGCAAGAGTTGCAGAGTTTGTTGGATTTGAGCAGTAACAATCTCAGTGGCAACATCCCTGCATCACTCGGCTCACTCTCCAAGCTGGAAGATTTGAACCTTTCTCACAATGCCCTCGTCGGAGCAGTGCCGTCGCAGATCGCCGGGATGAGCAGCTTGGTGCAGTTGGACTTGTCTAGCAACCAGCTTGAAGGGAGGCTGGGAGCAGAGTTTTCCCGGTGGCCGCAAGGCGCGTTCGCCGACAATGGCCGGCTCTGCGGCAGGCCGTTGAGAGGTTGCAGCAGCGGGGATGGCCGATCGGCACTGCACGCGGCGTCGATCGCGCTGGTGTCCGCGGCGGTCACGCTGTCCATTGTGCTCCTGGTGATCGTGCTTGTACTGATGGCGGTGCGGCGGCGCGGACAGCGGTCGGGGGAGGTGAACTGCACGGGCTTCTCGTCGAGCCTGGGCAACACAAACCGGCAGCTCGTTGTCAAGGGCTCTGCGCGGCGGGAGTTCCGGTGGGAGGCGATCATGGAGGCGACGGCGAACCTGAGCGACCAGTTTGCCATCGGCTCCGGCGGGTCGGGGACGGTGTACAGGGCGGAGCTGTCCACCGGCGAGACGGTGGCCGTGAAGAGGATCGTGCACATGGACAGCGACATGCTGCTGCACGACAAGAGCTTCGTGAGGGAGATCAAGATCCTGGGCCGCGTCCGGCACCGGCACCTGGTCAAGCTCCTCGGGTTCGTCAGCCACGACGGCGGCGGCGGCGGCGGCGGCGGGAGCATGCTCATCTACGAGTACATGGAGAACGGCAGCCTGTACGACTGGCTGCACGGCGGCGACCGCAAGAAGCCGGTGCTCAGCTGGGACGCGCGGCTCAAGGTGGCGCTCGGGCTGGTGCAGGGCGTCGAGTACCTCCACCACGACTGCGTGCCGCGGGTGGTGCACCGGGACATCAAGTCCAGCAACGTGCTCCTCGACGGCGACATGGAGGCGCACCTGGGGGACTTCGGCCTCGCGAAGGCCGTCGCTGAGAATCGGCACGCCGGCAAAGAGTGCACCGAGTCAGCCTCTTGCTTTGCCGGATCATATGGGTACATTGCTCCAGGTAATTTCGGTACCTGAAATGCTACAGAAACGAAAAGTTCAGGCTCATTACAGATATCATATACTGACCATGTCGATGTGTGTACATTGCATCACTGTGCAGAGTGTGCTTACAGCTTGAAGGCGACCGAGAAGAGCGACGTCTACAGCATGGGCATTGTGCTCATGGAGGTCGTCACCGGGCTCATGCCGACCGACAAGACCTTCGGCGGCGACGTGGACATGGTGAGGTGGGTGCAGTCCCGGACCGACGCGCCGTTGCCGGCCCGGGAGCAGCTTTTCGACCCTGCTCTGAAGCCGCTGGCGCAGCGCGACGCGTCGTCGATGATGGAGGTGCTCGAGGTGGCGCTCCGGTGCACGAGGATGGCGCCGGTGGAGAGGCCGACGGTGCGGCAGGTCTCCGACCTGCTGCTCCACATTTCGCGCGATTATTACCGAGCCGGCGAGCAGAAGCGTTAGGATTGCGAAGGCTGGAATATGTCCTAGGAGCCTTTTTCCCCCCTCTTTCTTGTTTCAGCTGATTTGATCATCTTTTCTTGCATGAAAGAAGTAACAAAAAGTTGTGGTTTTTAGGGTGTGCACATTGAACCAAGCAAAGAATCCCCTTCAACTGGATTGTTTAACTGACAATTTGACTGGGTTTGGAGATTGTTTGTACAAGCATCTGAAAATGTCTACGAAATGAAAGTTTAAAAAGTGTCAGTGAGGGTTGAGATCCTTGTATTATCATTCTGCAAATAGTTGAAACAAATGTGAAACATCACTTTGTTGCAAAATGGAAGAGACAGTACTCGCGTGCTGATAGGGTGAAACAATTGTTTTACTTCTAACTTATAATAGGAAGGTTAAGGTTTGGCGATTACAAGTCTAGGAAAATCATTGCGCTGAACAAAAAGGGCAATGAAGAAAAAGAAATGTCTACAGATGGGGAGATGAATGATGTCTACTGATAGGGATATAAATGAACGAGATAAGTGATGTTTCACATCCGTAGAACTTCACAACTTGGATAGCAGCAATGTTGACTATGTAAAATCATAATTATTGGAACTGAATAATTTTGCATCAGAGGGGTAAGCCATCAGATTCAAGTGCCATAACCGGTCATTCATACAACCAAACGATCAGATCCTTTGTGAAACAACAGTTTATTACAGTACGGCAGTCGAAATGCGAAACCAAGTGTTGATACAGCAACTACAGATGGATGGTCCAGACCATGTGTACTGACAAAAAGCAAACTGCAAAAAGATTGGTTGCTGAACCAAATTTGAATAGCTAATCTTCATCATCATCTGCAGAAAAGTAGAATAAACGGTTAATAAGCACAATAATATCAAACAGAGTATCATATTTGTGGCTGTTGATGTTACTGAGCATCAAGCAAATGGTTCAATTGGAAATGCATTTAACTCGTTTACAAACAAGCACTGTACTGACTTGTGAAAGTTATTTAACTTGTGCTAATATTTGCGCCACCAAGCAAGCATAGGTACAAAAACATTGTCGAGCTCTACAACTGCTGCGCATCAAATGTAAGTTGAATAATTATTGTCATTTCTACAGGAAGGGTTTGTACAGTTGGCTGTATCAAGAAAAAGAAAACCTAATCTCTTCACATCGATCATCCAGGCCCACATCTCAAAGCCAGACATCATGGCTATAATCTATACTTTGTCTTTAATTTCCACCTTGTTCTACTAGAAGATTTATCAAGAAGGAAACATAGGCAACAAATGGAAATGTACTACAGCTGCATGTGTAGTTCAATGAAGCTACAAGCCTACAACTAGAGATTAGTATATCATATGGTAGATTAGTCATGATTCACACCTTTGCAGCCATTTCTCTCTTCTTCTCTTTGCTTTCTCACTAAAACAGTATAACCTGACAAACTTGCAGTCACAAAACCTATCTAGTTGCAACATTTGATCTGGTTTATTCAGATTAACAGAAATTTGTGTTTTCCATTATTTGGTCCTAACCTTTTCAAGATATCCATTTATTTCCATGTAACCTCCATTTCTCGATCCTAAATTTTCCTGTTACTTCACCTATTTAGTTGTTTATCTGCCATAAAAAGTAATGGCAAAATTGAATTTTGTTATGACATCAATTTCTTCGTTATGGATGTTAGCTATTTGTTATGTGCTGTGACCCTCATTTTAGAGTGACAGAGGCAGATAACATAGGAGGATTTACATTAAACAATGGCGTAACAAATGTGATGACTATTAGTTCTAGTGCAAAGGATTCCAAACAAAAAATCAATAAAAATTAAAATGTTTAATGGGATGGAAATATTATGCTGGAGACTAGCGCAAGTAATGGTGGATAATGCTCTTGCCACAGCTTATGAACCGTATCACAGTTAATATAACAAAATAAACATCAGGCAAAACAGAACATTAAAAAATCGGTTGAGCTTTGCGCTTGAGATCGTTGTAGTCGGAAGGGAGAGACAGGAACAAGCCATGAGTTGGCACCCAAATACCTTGTGATGAATAAGATAAACTCCTGCTTGATGCATCCACAATCATCGATATAGGTGATGGAAGAACGGCGAAATTTTGGAAACCCAGGAGGCTTAACAATCAAGCACCCAAGGACATTGCTCCTAATCTTTTCAAATTGGCGCACAGGAAAAAAAACTGTTCATGAGGAGCTTACAGATAATAATTGGCTTAAGTCGATGAGGAAAATTACCACTTCAATTGAGTTTTCGGAACTCAATGAATTGTGGTTACATATTAGTCAAGGTGTGCTATCTATAGGGGTGAACGACTCCATCTCATGGAAGAGGACGGCGTCTGGCGATTATTCAACAAGTTTGGCCTACGAATTTCAGTTTAAAAGTGTTTATTGCAGCTTCAAATCGCGCATGGTTTGGAAGGCTTCTGAAAGCAAATACAAAGTTTTTGCAGGACAAAATTCTAACAGCTGATAAATTGTTCAAGAGAGGGTGGCCACATAGTCCCATTTTTACTCTATGATGCTCTCGCTGCTGCCAGTCCTTTCACCAGTGAATGCTTTGTAGTCACCTTCGGGTGTAGTAGCACCGCCGCTAACCTTGCCATCGTGCTGCTACCTCAGACCATCTCCCGCTGCGCTATCGCTCCTGTTGAAGTCACCAACGTCCCCGCAACCCATTTTGCCCATTGCAGATGATTGTCGTCACCACCGTCACCAGTGCTGAGCCCAAAACTGAGCTGCCACCGCGCCCCGTTCCTCTGCTCGGCCAGGCGAGGAAGATGACAATATGTCACCGACTAGTAGGCACCATAGGTAGATTAGGTTAGTTTAATTAGTAATTAGTTAGCAGTTAATTAGTTAGCTAATGTCAGTATGACATGTGGGCCCAGATTGATTAGAAAATCTAATTAAACCCTGGTTTAAGTTGTGAATTGCTGATATACGCCCCCTCCCAGGCGCCCATAAAACTGACATGTAGACCCGGTTGGTGGAACTGAGCCACTGACATGTAGACCGCGTTGAGTGGACCTAGTCCGTTGGACCATGGCCCCACCTATCATTCTATATCATTTTCCTTAAAGAAAAAATAATAGAAAAGAAATTAAAAACCCGGTCAACCACACCTGTCAACCGTTGAACCTTTTCCTTAAGAAAAATAATTAAAAATGAAAATGAAACCCTGGCCAACTCCATCTGTCAGGATTTTCTAAATTTTTGAAATTTCCTCTTGGTTCAAACTTTGAGGAGCCCGTTCTTCCTCATTTTAACTCCAAATGACTTCGTTTTTATTCTTAAACTCATCTAAATTCAAGATCTTTGTAATAACACCAAAATCATAATTTCGAAGCTCATTTGAATTTTATTTGAATTCATGTTGAACGTGGATGTTTGAGTGTTTATAGAATTTGATGCTTCGGACGCTCCCATCGCTACTGAACAAGAACCTACACTATCCACAGTTGAGCAAGGCAAGTTCTTATAATTGATCATGTTAAGCCTAGTTTTAAAATGTAAATATTTTGATTTCAAAATACAAATTACATGCTTGTTATTATTTATTAAATATTATGTTAAATGTTGATGCTTAATTATACCTCACAATTGATACATATTTATTCGCCTCCATGATTGTTGAAATTACCTTTACCATGTCACCCTAGGATAATTATTATAATATTCCATCTTGGTTACTACTTAATGAATAATGATTGGATTGGTAGGTGGATTTTGATATTTCTATTGTGATTATTCTAGGAGTGATCTGTGCTAGCCACTGCCTAATGTGGATTTCTTGTAACGTGAAGTGTCATAGACTCCCTAACAATGGTGGTCTCTCATTGAAAACATTGCCAGTAATTGTTGCTTTCTGGGGGTGACCCATAATGGTCATTGCTCCAGTGTTGAGCAGTCTCACCTCCGAAGTAGGAGAAAGCATTAAGACTAAGTATTGTAAAAGTCTTATGATGATTTTTTCAGTCGCATACCTATAGAAGCGTGTCATGGCCGACAATATGGGTTAATTATATCTTGTGGGTAAAATTGTACAATCTCTACAGAGTTATAATTTATTCGAATAGCCATGCCCTTGGTGACGGGCAAAGTGTAGAAATTCCACACTTTGTTAGTTTTCGTAAAATAATGGATATGGAATTATGCTTATGAAGTGGATATGGTATCTTGGTATGTAAATGAATATAGAATGGTGTTTATGGAATGGATATAGTATTTTAGTATAGAAATGGATATAGAATTGTGCTTATGGCATGGATATAGTAGACAACTATGAAGAGAGTCCGCTCTCATGAACTTAATTAAATTGGACACTTTGATTTTAAGTTGAAAAGGCTAAGTCATAGATTTAAAAACTAGCTATAGTGTGATATTTGACAAACTGACTTTATGCTAAAAGAAACATAAGACAACCCTTGGTTAAGCCTTGCATGTAGATATATAAATATATACTTGCATTTTGATATAATGACTTGCTGAGTACTTTTGTACTCATTGTTACTTAACTATATTGAATTTAGTGCCCAAGGAATGATCTACTTGTGAACATTTGTCAACATCCATCGAAGGTTGAAGGCGTCGTCAAATACTAGGTCGCGTACCCAAGTCAATTGCCTGTGGCCATATCCTAAGGGCCTCCCCTACTATGTGGCTTTTCCGCTGCATAGCTTCATTTGTATTTGTCCTCCCCGGCCTATGATGTAAGAACTTGGGTCTTCTGGCCTGTTTACATTTCATTACACTTTATTTGTGTACATGTATGGATGTCGCTATTATTGTACTATGTGAGCTAGTTACTGATCTAGAGACTAGCTTAAAATATATAGAAGGCTCAAATTGCTAAATCCGGGTTGCTACACACCGTTATAGCGTATCTATCGATTTGTGATCCAAAATGACAAAGAAGATGAAACCATGGTTTGTGGGAGCAAAGGGCCTGTGGCCTCTATATTCTAGTCTTATTCAAGTTGAGTTGTTTTGTACCTCTTATATATATATCCATTATAGAGACATATGATTAGAGAGACGCATCACTGTAAAATCTACTGCATTGTTACTCTTCTTATGTAGTTGATTATCACCAGTTATGTGTTTATCTTCAAGAGTTTTTCACGTTAAATATATATCTACTATTCTTTGATTACTGCTTGTCTTGTCCTTTCTAACAAGATCATCGCACTATTAACACCTAGGCCCCACTCCAACGAGCTTCTGCTTCTGATTTCTAACTTTTTAATTTTGTTTTTTTGGTCTTTTGGTTTTTTTGTGCTTTTTAATGTTTTATTTTTTTCTTCCTATTCCTTTATATTATTTGTGATAATAAGCCATTTGGATGACTACCCTAATCTCACAAAAGCAAGGCCGCAACAACGACCCAGCATCACGATCTTTCCTAGTAAGACGCACCGACAGCGAGCATTTCAGCATAATCTCTTGTGCTTCAAGAATCCCGGCAGCTTCCATGCAAAGCGTCTCACTCTCACAAGTTTCAGCAACCGATGATAAGTAGGTTTACAATTAGCAGCGATCGTATCGTTTGATACTCTAGGGCATAGCAAAGACTCAAGAAAGATCCTCCGGCTCGTTGAGTGAAAACAACGCCATCCCGATGCACACTCACTGTTCACCATTACCATTACTGCTTATCACTTAATTGCCTAGTTAATTGGTTTCTGCGCCCTTTTGATGGATCAGACAATAAACTTTATTTGGTGTTCCCTTACCCCACACACACAGGCATAAAGGTCAATTGACCAACACACGAAGGGGGTGTGCCTTTGTGCGTGCGTGTGTGTGTCAGCGTGTTAGGCTTTACATACACACTGTTGGGGAGGAGGGAGAGTGGAAAGAGAGAGGGGGAGAGAGAGAGGTGTGTGTGCCTTGGCTAGGTCAGCCACCGCCGGCCGACCATGGGGCACCACTGCTGCAGCAAGCAGAAGGTGAAGCGGGGGCTGTGGTCGCCGGAGGAGGACGAGAAGCTCGTCAAGTGCATCACCGCCCACGGCCACAGCTGCTGGAGCTCCGTCCCCAAGCACGCCGGTACGGCCGGTGAACCACTCCATCTCTCCATCCATGCCTACTATATGTGCTCCTCATGGTTGCCAAGTCGATCATCAGGGCTCCAGCGGTGCGGCAAGAGCTGCCGTCTCCGGTGGATCAACTACCTCCGGCCGGACCTCAAGCGCGGCACCTTCTCCGAGCAGGAGGAGCGCACCGTCATCGACGTCCACCGCATCCTCGGCAACCGGTATGTGCATATACTGATATACGTGCTGGTTTCCAGTGGGTTGGTTGGTGCATGAAACTCGAAAATTTTGACCGATCTGCGCTCGCAGTTGGGCGCAGATTGCCAAGCACCTACCGGGGCGCACGGACAACGAGGTGAAGAACTTCTGGAACTCGTGCATCAAGAAGAAGCTCATAGCGCAGGGCCTCGACCCCAAGACCCACAACCTCCTCCCGGCCTCCAAGACCCTCCTCCATGGCAACACCGCAAACCCTAGCAATCCTGCCCAATTCCAGTACAGTGGCGCCGTAGCCAACGGCGCGGTCACCACCACGCCGTTCACCATTAGCTCCCCGACCAAGGCGACCTTCGACGCCGTCACGGTTGCACCGCCAGGGATGCCGCCGGCATTGTACGACGTCCCTGACCCCGGCATACTGATGGGGCACGATCACCAGGCCGCCGTGGCGATGCCGGGTTACCCGTGCACGGACAACAGCGGCGGCGTGCTGATGAGCTTCAGGGATCAAAATGCCGGTATCCACGCCTCCATGGACTTCATGAACGGCTCCTCTTCCTCTTCCATGGAGCACGCCGCCGGCATGCCTAATCGCAATGGCTTCAACCCGGGCACGGCAGCGTTCATGGACGAGACGGCGGCAATGTGGGCCGCCACCGTCGAGACGGGCATGGGTGCAGGGATAGAGGTGGCACCGCCGCAGCAACAGCAGCAAGGGCTGGTGCAGGAGGAGGTGGTTGGGCCGCCGACGCTGATGAACTGTGGTGGTGGTGAATCTGGCAAGGGCGTGGAGATGATGGACGTCTCGTCGGCGGTGTACGGCGGCTCCGGTGCAACGATGGCGTTCGATCTGGAGCTGATGGAGTCGTGCGGGATGTTTTGCGGCGGCGCAGACAGCACCATGGAGCAGCTGCAATGGGATTGCTAAGCTCATTATGCTCACCCCTAATTAGTTTATTTCAAAGTATTTAATTCGATGCGTTCTTTCCCTTTAGATGTTCATTTCCTGCGTTCTTGATTCAGATCGTCCTTTCGAGAAAGAAATGCATGCTAAACTGAGTGACGAAATGAACTCGATCTAATTGAGATATCAATAAAGCTATTTAAATTTCTTCCAAGCTTGTAACCATTGTTGATATGTTGTCTGTGGTCTCTTCAATTAATTGTTCCACTAGCAAGCTGATTATTCACACGGGAAAAGGCACATTTCTTAATTAGCACAGATAGATCCCTTTAAATTATATCATTTTGCATCCTTTTCTTGCACTTTGGTCAAATTCATGTGAAGGAACAACTCATGTTACTAGCAGGCAGCAGCACATACGTTTCAATCTTTTAATCAGTGCAAGAAAAACTGTTTGTCAATGTGTGCAGAAGCACACAAGTTTTCTCCAACAAACACTGCACCTTGCATGCTTGCAATAACACCTTTTGTCTCCATGTATATATATTGCAAAGGATAACCGTCATGCATTACACAAGAAAAAAAAACTCTCAAGCATCTCCAACATACACTGCACCTTGCAGTGACACCTTTTGTCTCCGTATATATCTTAGAAATTAGAGGATAACCGAGCATTGCAAGTACACGTGTACATGGAAGTAGAAGGCCAGTCTTGAGTCATATTTTATGATGAGAAGATTTCCAAGTTGTCAGCTAATGTATAACGTGAAGCATTTGTGTGTGTTGCTGGAGGGTTTTCTCGCACTACCTCGGGCAGATGATAACTTCGACAAAACAAGATGCTCCAAAGTGTGCCACGACAACTTTGACAAGCATGACACATCGAGGGATCCACTCTGAACGAGGTCCAACTTGGCGAGGATCCACTCCGGATGGGATAAGGTGATCCAACCTCGGCAAAGTGTGATGCATCAAGAGATCCACCTCGGATAAGGTCCGAGGACCAACCTTGGCAAGGGGTGACACATCAAGGGATCCACTCGGATGAGGTCCGGGGTAGTCACACGCCAAGGCCCCATAATGTCATGAATATCGGACATAGTGAGACCCACTTGATATGATGGATGAAAGTACCCCCTCGACGCAAGTTAAGATCTGAAGGCAAAAATGTAACTTCAATTATTTCCCCCTCCACTCTATAGATAGGACCCCTAGTAATTAGGGAGGGAGAGGCCACTTGTAATATGGACTACACTTATGCAATACATCGATACCATTTCTAGAGCTAGTTTCTCGTTGGACTCCCTCTTCGCATCCTCGGTGGTCTATGCATCCGATCAAGGGTGCCTACAATTTTACTATCCGACCTCGTATCGACGACAGTTGGCGCCATCTGTGGGGACTAAGATGAGAAGCTACAAGGCTATTTCCCATCTAACTCAACCTCTGCTACTTCTCACACAACACGGGTTCACCAGCACAACTATACTTCACCCATCCCTCCGTGCGTGCATCGCCGACCTACATCATGCCTTGGGTTCGATCCTAGGCTCGGATTCGGCCACCTCAGAGGCCACCACCGTTGAAGACGTCGCAACCATAGTCTACCAGGCAATGCCTGAGCATGAAATTCTCTATTACCACTGTCGTGGGTTCCTCTGCTACCACTGCATCACCGGATCTGGTCAAGGACTGAGCTCTAGCCCCTCCATGACCACGGGCTCAAGCTTCATTGCTCTTGCCAGCTACTGCGTCGTGCACACAAGTCATGCACCCTAGTCCGCCACTTGCCTCGCCATTGCACTTCTCCTATTCTTCGGGCTTGCTTGCTCGCTTGACCCCCAGACCAGGTCTACCACCCCCTTGCTCGCTCATGCCCCCAGACTGGGTCTGGGGCTAGGAAAGCTGTCGGTGCCACCCTCCTCTTGTCACGGGTCGGAATTCGACTACTCCAATCACCGCATTCCCAGATTTGGTCAAGAATGTTGTGCTGAGCACAGCCACTCCTTTGGGTCTCCTTTGCCTAGATCGGGGCCCGGCCACACTAAAGCTTTATGCTCGCAGTTTTAGTTGAGTCTGTCGCCACTACCCAATAGTAATCGAGCTCGAGCTCCTCACTCTGCTGCTACATCACTGGCACACCCTGCTTACAAGTCCAAGGGGAGCGCATGCGTGGTATCACCCTGGCTGAACTCAGTTTCAAAACTAGGTGACCACTCCCACGCAACATGAATTTGACTATCCCAGACCCAGAACTAGCCTCTAGTTCGCGCACCACATGGTTTTGCACCTCCTAGATCTAGGATCAGTGTGGCTCATGAGCATCGTTGCACCATCACTCTCAAGCCCACAACAGGATGTCGAATCATGTTTCGACTAGAATGCTTAATGCCCCACTCCTTAGCCCAATTCCAAATTTAGGTTAAGCAACAAGGTAGGAATCGCTAAGGACCACACGATGTTGAGGCGTCCTTCTAATACAAGCGTGCACTACTTGAAGGCCCCCACCCATGAGGAGTAGAATTCAACATCTTGTGCATCGCCACCTCTTAACTCTCCTTTCAAGCCAAGGAAGCATTTGATTTGGTGATGCACATGCATAGAGATGTTGGAAATCAACTCGCCTAATCCCCTAAGTGAAAATGTGCATGCACGTGATGGGCCATCGTGTTCACTAATTTGGCTTAGCAAGGTGTGGCTCAACCTCATCAATTCTACCTAAGCAGATCAAGCACCATGACCTCTATCTCAGCATAGGACAACATGGCCCCGATGGCTTTGCCTCGGTCAAACCTTGCTTTGCCTCTATGGCATTTCCTCGACTAGGGGCTCCCCCCAGCTTGATCAATTCATCTCGGTAAGCTCTAACTTGCCTCGATAGCTTTGCCTCAATGTGGTATAAGTCAGCTTCAATGGTGTTTCCTCGATTGAATTTGGCTCTGCCTTGATGATGTCTCCTCAATTAGGGGCTCCCCCTGGCTTGTTGGATTCACCTTGATGAGCTCCAACATGCCTTAATGGCTTGACCTTGGTTCAATTCATCTTGGCTATGATGACTTTGCCTTGGCCAAACTTCGCTTCATCTTGATGGTGTTTCTTCATCTAGGGGCTCCCATGGCATGATCGATTCAACTCGGTGAGCTCCAACATGCCTCAATGGATTGAACTCAGCATGGTTCATCTTGGCCTCAATGGCTTTGCCTCAACCAAACTTCGGTTTGCCTTGATTGTGTTTCCTCGAGTAGGGGCTCCCCCTAACTCGATCAATTCATCTCGGTGAGCTCCAACATGCATCGATTGCTTGAACTCAACATGATTCATCTTGTCCTTGATGGCTTTGCCACGACTAAACTTTGCGTCACCTTGATGGCTTTTCCTTGACTAAGGGCTCCCCTAGCTTGATCGATTCACCTCGACAAGCTCTAACACACCTCGATAGCTTGAACTCAGTGTGGTTCAACTTGGTCTCAATGACTTTGCCTCAACTAAACCTACTTTCACCTTGATGGCATTTCCTCGACTAGGGGCTCCCCCTAGCTTGATCGATTCACCTTAGCAAGCTCCAATGCACCTCGACTGCTTTGCCTCAACCAAACTTTGCTTTGCATTGATGGCATTTCCTCTACTAGGGGGCACCCCTAGCTCGATCAATTCACCTCAACAAGCTCCAACGGGCCTAGATGGCATTGCATTAGTCAAACTTGTCTTCACCTCAATGCTATCTCCTCGACTAGGGGCTCCACTTGGCTCAATGGATTCACCTCGAAGAGCTTCAACATGCCTCGATAGTTTAGTCTTGGCGTGGTTCATATTGGCCTTGATGGCTTTTCCTTGACCGAACTTCACTTCACCTCAATAATGTCTCCTCCACTAGGGGCTTCCCCCTAGTTTGATAGATTCACTTTAGCAAGCTCCAACATGCCTCAATGGCTTGTCCTTGGCATGGTTCAACTCAGCCTCGATGATATTGCATTCGTTGAACTTGGATCTACCTCGACGATGTTTCCACAAACTAGGGGCTCCCCCTAGCACAACCGATTCACCTCACCACATTGAGTTAGTGCTTCGACGTGTGCCTTCCCACCTTAAGGCCACGCCTTGATGAGTTGCACACTCCTCACTCTATGAGTGATGTCTTACGGGGTTGAGCAGCCACAACCTCATCCCTGGGGCCAAGCGAGAACACACTTACCCACCAGGGTCGAGTGAATGTACCCTCACCCTCTGGGTAAAGTGAACACACACACTCACCCTCTGGGGTTGAGTGAATGGATACTCACCCTTTAGGGCTGAGTGAACGGATACTCACCCTTCGGGGCAGAGTGAACAACTACTCACCCTCCAGGGTCGAGTGAATGGATACTCACCCTTCAAGGCCCAGTGAACACATACTCACCCTCTGGGGCCAAGTGGACTTAACCTAATGCTGATTTCTCCTCATCTTCCAAGGTCAATAGGCACACACAGGTGCTCTTGAGCCTCATCTTGAGTGCTAGGTTTTTTCGATGAGAGAGTGAAGTTTTGGCCTCTCCCTAACCACGAAGTGCTCTCGAGCCATGTCTCAAGCACTAAGTTTTTTTATGGGAGATGGAAAAGGTTCAGCCTCTCCCTAACCATGAAGCGCTCTCGAGCCTCGTCTTGAGCGCTAAGTTTTTTCGATCAGAGACGATGATGTTCCAACCTCTCCCCAACCGCGAAGCGCTGTTGAGCCTTATCTCGAGCGTTAAGTTTTTTTAGTGAGAGACAACAAAGTTTTAGTCT
Organism: Dendrocalamus latiflorus; assembly: GCA_017311315.1. Classification (NCBI taxonomy): domain Eukaryota; kingdom Viridiplantae; phylum Streptophyta; class Magnoliopsida; order Poales; family Poaceae; genus Dendrocalamus; species Dendrocalamus latiflorus. The sequence continues at coordinate 20,041,406 of CM029671.1, read as the reverse complement.
CTCCCCAACTACGAAGAGCTCTCAAGCCTTGTCTCAAGCACTAAGTTTTTTATGGAAGACGATGAAGTTTTGACCTCTCCCTAGCCACGAAGTGCTCTCAAGCCTCATCTCGAGCAGTAAGTTTTTTATGGGAGACATTGACGTTCTAGCCACTCTACAACCACAAAGTGCTCTTGAGCCTTGTCTCGAGCGCTAAGATTTTCGGTGTGAGATGACAAAGTTTTAGCCTCTCCCCAACCACAAAGCGCTCTCAAGTCTTGTCTCGAGCACCAAGTTTTTTCAGTGGAAGATGACGATGTTCTAGCCTCTCCCCAACCACGAAGCACTCTCGAGCCTCATCTCAAGTGCTAAGTTTTTTTATAGGAGTCAACGATGTTCCTGCCTCTCCCCAACCATGAAGCACTCGAGCCTTGTCTGCAGCACTAAGTTTTATCCAATGGGGGTGACAATGTTCCAGCCTCCTGACATGTGAAGCGCTCTTAAGCCTTTTCTCGTGTGCTAAGTATTTTCTATGGGAGATGGTGATGTTTCGACCTCACCCGATTTGTAGAGCACTCGTGAGTTTCATCTCGAGCGCTAAGTTTTTTGAATGGGAAATGGCAATGTTTCAACCTCTCCACAACCATGAAGCATCTGAGCCTTGTCTCAAGCACTAAGTTTTTACATGAGAGATGGTGACGTTCTGGTCTCTACCCATCTGCAAAGCACTCGCCAGCCTTATCATGAGCGCTAATTTTTTTGATGGGACAAAGGTCATAACACATCCCCTCAACGGGAACTGGCAAACAAATTAGAAAAATCCTTTCATGAAAGGCCAGAGGCCAAGCAATGGGTACCTTACCCAAAAGTTCCTTCCTACATTATAAAACAAGCCACAACAAATGATAACCAAATCAACTCCTTCCATCGAACTCCACGTCTTGTTTTGTTGAGTACTCCTTGTCTCACAGTCAATGCCTAGATGAGTCGAGCACTGCGTTTTGGCTCATCACTACTTGTTTTGTTGAGTTGATCTACTCACATTCCATCAATTGACTCATCCGCAGGCCACGCTTTAATGAGTTGAATACCTCATGTTCTGGCATACGCCTCTCCTCATCTCAGCAAGTCGAGTACTTTGTGCTTTGGTGTACGCCTCCTTGCATTGCAGGCCACACCTCAACAAGTCGAGCACTCACGTTGTAGGCCACACCTCAACAAGTCGAGCACTCACGTTGTAGGCTACACCTCAACTAGTCGAGCACTCCTCACATTGTTGGCCACACCTCAATGAGTTGAGCACCTCTAGCTTCATAGGCCACACCTCGAGTATCCAACACTTCGGTGCACACCCACTTGCACCATGGGCGACCACTTAGTGAGTCAAATAATAGGTGCTTCAGTGCATGCCTCCTCGCCTCACAGGTAACCCATCAGCCTCTGGTACTTCTCACCCTAGCGCACTCCTCTAGTTGTTGGGTTAGTTTGCCTGGTAAGGGACAACAATCCTCGATGGCTTCACCTTCGTATGATGCGACTCGACATACAGGGCATTCCCCTAACCAAGCCCAGCCCAATCTATTGGCATCTCCTCAATTAAGTGCTCCTATTGGATTAATGACTTCACCTCAGCAAGTGCCAACACATTGCTTGGGCATGGTGTGATCAACCTCAAGGGCATTCCCTCGATAAAACATAGCTTCGCATCAAGCACTCCTTACTTCATAGGCCACACCTCCGTAAGCTGAGCACGTGGCATGCCTCCTAGCTACTATCGACATGCCTCAACAAGTTGAGCAGATAATGACCTAGCCCATATCCTATCACCTTGAGGGCCAAGTCTCATCAGGTTGGTCTCAAGCACACACATATCGACCTCGAACATCTCAGTGTGTTGGCGTGCATCGATCGATCAAATCTTGATATGTTGTCCAACTTAGCATCACCAATCAAGCTTGTACATATTCATGCATTCACCCCCATCGATTGCATGTGCCTTCAAGCTCCATCGCACCTCAGACTAATGGTACATCCATGCCCATCTTGACAAGTTCACACAACGGCCCATTCACCTGAGAGCTATGTGCATCTTGGATTAACACGTCGGTCAGACTCATTTCTATGTGTTCACGCAAGTCAACCTTTCATACCTTAGGGTTCTATTGCTCTTCGATGGCCATGCATAGATGAGTCGAGCTTGACACTCCTATGCATACCTTCACCTCTCAAACGCCATAAGTCAAGAACTCCTCACTTCACGAGGCACTTCTTTGGGATAAGTCCTAGCTCCATGCCTCCACGTAACTTCGGCATCTAGGCAGTCGACACATGATGCCATAGCTATCTGTGACCCCATGTCCTTTTGTGTGATGGTGAACTTCCCGATACGACCCAAAATCAGCCTGGTGAAGTAGTGGCCCTTCGATGAACACCAAGGGAACCCAACTCAGGAGTCATGCATGACTTATCGCTTGGAATTCATGTGAGGACTAAGTTATTTTAACATATTATCAAAGTGCACCACAGATTACCAGTGGAATCGTTGACTCGATACCACACGCCAACCCCTTTTACAAGTTGGTGCATTGACCCAGGTGGGTGATTGACAACCACCCAAATCGTTGAGGGGCTACTGTTATGGGAGGGCCCTTATGCTACCTCAGGCCGATGATAACTTTGGCAAGGCAAGGTGCCGAAGTGTGCCACAATGACTTCAACAAATGTGACATATTAGGGGATCCACCCTAGACAAGATCCAACTTGGCAAGGATCCACTCCAGATGGGGTTCGGGGACCAACCTGAACAAGGTGTGATGCATCAAGGGATCCACCCCAGACAAGGTCCGGGGACCAACCTCGGTGAGAATCCAGGCAAGGATCCACCCCGGACGGGGTCCAGAGACCAACCTCGGTGAGGGATGACACATCGGGAGATCCACCCCGGATGAGGTCTGGGGTAGTCACACACCAAGGCCCCTTAACGTCACGAATATTGGACATAGGGGGACCCACTTGATATGATGGATGAAAGTACCCCTCAGTGCAAGCTAAGATCTGAGGGGGGAATGTAACTTCAAATGTTTCTCCTCCACTCTATAAATAGGACCCCTTGCAATTGAGGAGGAAGAGGCCACTTGTAATATAGACTACACTTGTGCAATACATTGGTGCTACTTCTAGAACTATTTTCTCGTTGGACTCCCCCTTCGCATCCTCGATGGTCTACGCATCTGATCGAGTGTGCATACAAGTTTACTGTTTGATCTTGTATTGACAACAGTGTGATCTTAAAAGGGGTACTAAAAATAGAGTTGCATGCTTATCCTCTTTTTTCACATGACGAGTAACCTTCCTTTTTTTCTTGTCTTGAAATGCCAGGTTATGAAACAATTTAGCTATGAAATTTTGTTAGTAAACATAATGTTGGATTTTCCTATAAGTACACTTCAGCATTTTTAACAAATACAACAATTAATGTCTTGACATAAAATGGTTCGATACAAGAATATCAAATAGGAAGTAAAATTTCACCGCATTTAGAAAGATATGTCATGCATCAACAATCTTCTGAAAGACATTTGTTTCAAAAAAATGTGAAAGACATAAAATAGTGCACATTTCTGCATATGTATCATATACACTGCCAGTGTGCTGTTGGATATTTCCATTCACTTATCCAATATGCATGAGATCTTTTGGTAATTAATGAAAAATATAATTAATATATATATATATATATATGACTATATGTAGATCCAAGTTAAATTAGTCACATTGGAATTCTTTGCGGAAAAGTAGAATGTATATATTTTTGTATATCTTGAATTACTAAAATTCTTCTGTGTAAACAAATACCTACATATATAGCCACCTTACTCCAGACTGACTAATTTAGTCATACATGCAGATGAACTTATATTTTGAATGTTTTGCTTTAAGTGTAATACATGTTTATGTGGTCAGTCCCATTTTGTCTTCCAATTGCCAATGGATTTTGCAACGGATAGGGTCAAACTTGGAAGTTCCTTTTCTCCAACAAGGACAAAACACCCTTGCTTCCAAGCATAATATTCCTATGAATAAAGCAGGTCCAGTGTAGCACTTTGCGTGCTATATCTTCTGCGACATTAACAATATGTCATATAGAGTTTTGGATAGGTATTGCTATTGGGTCATCAAATTATGAATTTTTAAATAATCTATTTTTTTATTAATATTACAGAAATATACCGTCGATTTAAAAAATTACAGAAATAATCCTCTATTGCCATTTCAAACGGTGACAAGGACTGGTCGCCATTTGAAATGGTGACTTTCCTATATGCAATTCTCCATGGTAGCAATCAAGTTTCTACCACCAGTCCAATTGACAGTAGAACTTCTGTCCTAATTCAATTAGCAACCGAGCTATTGTCTCTAATTGGACTGGCGATAGAGTCTTTATTGCCAATTCAATTGGTGACAGAAGCTATATCTCCAATCAGACTGGTGATAAAGTCTCTAGCACTGCCAACAGGGTCTTTGGGCTGTAAAGGCGGACTCGCTTAGACTTGTATATCGCAATTCTTGTTTTTAGCATTACCCCTTCATCGCGCTGCTAAGGAGTCTATCTTGTGTTCCTAGGAGAAATCATGTAGTACGGTAACTTTACATAGAGGCTAGGAAAAAACTATTGTAACAATGCCAATATCGTAACATCTAGGTAATGCCTAGCATTGTAATACAAAAACATACTAACTCGAGCAGGCCTACTCGTGGTTCTTCCTAGGAGCTATCCATCGAGTGGCCCCGGAGTTTTGCCGACACTGTGCGTGACCCAAAGGGTAGGTCCACTAGTCAAGTGAGTGCCATGACCTGGCTGGTCGAGTAGTAGGTGTGGGAGTTGCCACGTCCTACAGGGTCAGCTGGCTGGGTCCTGGCCCATCGGAGAGCTATGAACCGCCTAGGACATGCACTGTCTCGCCCTCCGGGGGCTCAACCAACCACGAGTCCACCGAATTATTGTCATTGTCCCACTACGCCACACAGCCTATGATGTCATCGGCTACCTGCGTGCCATGGGCGAATGTGTCCACATAGTCTTCTAGATGGTGGCCTGCAACAAACATACAATACAATTGAAATTTCTTTGCAAAGTCGAGCTAAGGCAACGAGGAACGAGAAGTATATCTAGGAACATTCAGGCATACTAAACCATAGGGGCAATACATTGCTAGGAAAAGCCCCCTGCCATGTCCGTTGGGGGCATGCTGGGAGCCTGCGACATGCACGGTATGCTGTGATTGATCCCTAGGCCACATGTCACGGAAGCACATAGCACCACATTCGTCCCCGTCCTCCTATATGATGTCAGCGAGACGGTGCACCTTGCCTTGTCTCTTATCTGGGCAAGCACGGCTCTGAACCCATTGTCTATGGCCCTGGACATCAAAGATGTTAGGTCCTCATGAACCTCCCTCGCGAGATCACTCTATGTAGCAAGGCAAACATGTTAGAAGTAATGCAACTATAAGAAGTGCAATATAATGAATTGTGTGTAGCTTACCGAGTGATGGAGGGCAGAGTCTGACTATGTGGGGTAGGTGTCATACGTGGTAGTGAAGTGCCTCATTGGATTGTCCATGACACATACAACTTGAGTCCTAGTGTGCATGTTGTACCATTCAATGTAGTCATCGTACATCGAGTGATCATAGAGGGCATGCTCCACATGGACATCCTGCAACACTAATGCCCACTGGTGGACATATGGCACCATCATGTCCCGTGACTCTCTTCCTCATGTGCATGTAGAAACCCAAAAGTGTTGACCATTAGTAATTAACAACTATAGACGTGCTATCAAGTGGAAGTTGGTGGAACATGCAACTCACCCATGAGCGTGCGATGGCACATGCTCTCCCATCAGTACTAGGAATGGCTGCCAAAGATCAAACTACCTCATCACCCGATGCATAGTGTAGGTCTCAATGAAGACGTCGTATACAAGGTGGCATCATGTGAGCCAAAAGGCGGCATCTTGGGTGCACTGGACGGAGAGTTCCCTCGGTGTAAGAGAGACCACATGATCGGTGGGGTATGGCCTCTAGATCACACAGTCGTCCGTCAGTTAGTCGAACATTGCAACGTACTTAGGGTATGACACGTGTGAGGTGACCAGAGTAAAAACAAGCTACAAAATAGATTTAGCAAGTACATTAGTAAGCTTAGTTGAAATGTACTGAACGAATCATAGTAGAAGTAGCAAACTAACCCATTGGTGACACCACAGAGTCCCCATGGCTGGACCATCCACGTCATTGGCTGGGACTGTGTAGAGACTCGAGCCGTACAGGTGCAAGTCAATGTGTAGCCACCACCACCCTCATGAGGGGGAGTAGTCCGAAGGCCCTCAAATTGGAGACATTAGTTTAACCAAGTAAGCCCAGCTACTACCTAACAAAAGGTCACCCAATTCATATACCTTGGAATCCAACGTGGGTTGATCCTCCATGCCCTCATGGGGGTGTGCACCACTCCACAACGTTTGCATTCTCCTCCATACCTATTCAAGTAAACATGGGATGTTAGTATAGGAGAAAGCAACAGATCACAACAAAAACATGCAAGTAATGTAACACAAGATAAATATACAAGTAAAATTACATAATACAATGTAAATCTACAAGTGAAGTAACAAAATACAAGGTAAATCTGCAAATGAAGTAACGTAACACAAAGTAAACCAACAAGTAAAATTACAAAACACAACGTAATTCCACAAGTGAAGTAACAAAACACAAGGTTATCTCCAAATAAAGTAACATAGGTAAATTCACAGTTCATATGTACGTCAAACATTAATCATAGATCATAAGTTCAAATACCGGATGTTACAACATAAGTTCAAATAATGGAACTTACTACACAAGTTCAAATACTGGGTGTTATAATATAAGAGCAAACAACTTATGTTACAACATAAGTTCACATAACGGATGTTACAACATAAGATCAAATCATGGATCTTACAACATGAGTGCCAATAAAGTATGTCACAACACAAGTTCACTTAAAAATGTTACAACATAAGTTCAAAAGATGGATGATACAACATAAGTTGTAATGACGGGTGATACAACACAAGTTCAAACAACGGATTTTACAATGTAAGTTCAAGTATTGCCCGTGGCCCGATGTCGACAACCATCGGCAAAGGTCCCAGCCACTCTATCTTGAAGGTCTGCTCTGCAATTTTTGTAGGTATGCTTTGGTCTCCTTGCAAATTGAGCATTTCTTCAGATGAGGCCCAGCTTCTGATTCATCCATATCGTTCCTAATATGTCATGTCTGTGGATGACTAACTCTTCTCTTGAGCCTATCAATGTTGAGAACCCACCTCTTTTGATCCCAACTTGGATGGCCGGTAAATGATCTCACCACACCGAAAAATACATTTCTCCACTCCATGTCGCCATCATTGTTTCCTTCATGAAATAATCCGACGTGAACCTTCTACAATGCATCAAATTTTCCCTACTGGTTCTAATCACATAACGTCTTAAAAAGATTCATTGGGTCTTTCTTCCAAATTGTTTATAGAAGTTAGCACCCATGTGCCTCTTGCACCACCGACCCTACAAATCAGACCACGGATATGGCTCATCCTTCCCTTGCTGTAGCAACATAATTGCCTTCAATAAACTAGCGCAATGATCATGTATGATGCAAACCCATGGATGATCACCCACGACACCAGCCTTCATGTTCCTCAGGAATCACAACCAGCTGTCGGTGTTCTCACTCTCAACAAATGCAAATGCCACAGGAAGAACATGCTTGTTCCCATCCACCATGATTGTAGTCAGTATCTGGCCCTTGTACTTCCCAGTCAAGAAGGTGCCATCCACACAGAGTAATAGATGACAGTGTTTGAATTCATTGATGCATATACCGAAAGCAAAGAATGCTCGCTTAAATATCATCATCCCTAAGAACCGCTTAAAGGCCTCCTCCAGAATATCAACATGGGTTCCAGGATTCCTTTGTTGTAAAACTTAGAGCAGACCAGGCATGTTATGGTATGAGTCTTTGAACAAATCGAACCTTGCCTCAAGTGCCTTCTGTTTCACCCACCAAGTCTTAGCATAGTTTATTGTGTATTGGAACCTTTGCTCCACTACAAGATAATGGAACGTGGCTCAAAATCAAGGTTGATGACAATCTCTCTGTACATGACATTTGCAATAAATCCTGAGGACAAGTTTCTATGGGATTGCATTGACTATGTCACCACACACGTGTACGGAATGACTATGGAGCACTTTTGATGGGTGTCCCACATAGGCTGGTATGCATGGACTTGCCACTGACATCCCTCCATCTCACACTTCATGTCATACACGCGAGGACTAGACTTTGCCACCTTGAACGTCCTTCTTAACAACACTGTCCACAACTTGATTGTTTCCTGCACCCCCCCTCCCCCTTACTTTGTAGAAAGCACCTTGCTTGACCTCATTCTGTGGGTACTCCCAGGGAACCATCTAACCAAAACTCATAGCTAACTTGTCAAATTGGTATGGTTCCAGTCCGATAAGACTATGTCACCACACACGTGTACGGAATGACTATGGAGCACTTCCGATGGGTGTCCCACATAGGATGGTATGCATGGACTCGCCACTGACATCCCTCCATCTCGCACTTCATGTCATACACGCGAGGACTAGACTTTGCCGCCTTGAACGTCCTCCTTAATGACACTGTCCACAACTTGATTGTTTCCTACACCTTCCCCTTACTTTGTAGAAAGCACCTTGCCTAACCTCGTTCAGCGGGTACCCCTAGGGAACCCTCTAACCAAAACTCACAGCTAACTTTTCAAATTGGTATGGTTCCAGTCCAATAAGACAGGTAGGTCACCTCCACCCAACTCATCATCGGAAGCTTCATCACTAGACAATGCCTCGTATTCTTGGTCTTCGAGATCCATCCATTCAACCAAGGATTTGATCATCAGATCTTCATCGGCAATCCTTGTGGGTTCCTGCACCTCGGCCATAGGTGGGTCCTCAATCCCAACTTCGATCGAATCAGTACCACTAACCCCTTCTTGGTTCGAAGATTTGCCTCCTCGTAAGCTGGACTTATTGCCCAAACAGGGTGCGATGGCCTATATCGCTATTTGAAATGACGATTAAAGCTGCGGGGGCTACTGTCACCATTGCAATTGGCGATTGATCACTCTATCATCAATTGAAATGGCAGCAAAACTCGTGGTGCTCTGTCATCCATTCGTTTGACGATGGAGCGTCTATCACCATTTCAAACAATGATAGGGTTGCTGCCACTATTTCAAGTGGCGATGGGAACTCTGTCACCATTTGAAATGGCAATAGAGGATTATTTCTATAATTTTTTTAATCAACGATATATTTCTCTAATATTAATAAAAATAGATTATTTTAAAAACCATCAAGTTATGGCCCCCTATCCCGCTAAACCTTATTTAGTACCTCCTCTCAAAATCATAGCACAACCATTGAAAAGCATTGTCTCCTAGTAGGGGGGATTTCCAGAAATACTATAGAACTGTATAGCGTTTTAATCTCATCCAACAGGACAAAAATCCATCATTGCTTTATACCTACACAATGTACCAGAGCCATCTAATTCCACATTTTCTTTATGCACACCCACAACAAAGTTTCCTTTCTTGCATGCCTCTCACGCATCTTCATCTCGCTTTACTCTCTCTTCCTCGATTCACTAGTGATCACAAGCTGGAATAGCCGATGTGTGGTGATGACAAGTGGGTGCATTTGCAGGACCGGCGTGAGTAGGCTTGAGCGGCAATGACCGACCGGTGTGCGGTGGTGAGCATGCCTAGCTCGTGGCGAGCAAACAAGTGGGTAGTGCCCTGCGGTGGCCAGCTGTGACGCATGCAAGCCTGCCGACAGCAACTGAGGAGTGGGCACAAAAGCAGCGAAAGTCAAGGAGCGAAGTGGAGACTACGACAGGTGTGTGCTTGGGTGGTGATCGGGACTACAACATAGGCTTGACGGTGGAGGTCAAGGAGGGCACGACAAAGGCAACAAGCGGCGACTCAATTTACACTATAGCTTGCAAAATTCCAGGTTTATATTTGAAACTTCTTAAAATCTACTTAAACCTCCATGAAACTTGAAACCTACTCAAAAACTTTTTTGAAATTTCTTGAAACCCACCTCTAACCTTTATTTTTTCTGATTTCAATGAAACTTGCTAAAACATAACATTTTCAAACTTGAAACTAGTTGAAACCTTCTGAAACATGGCATTCTCAAACACGAAAACTTGTTGAAACTTGTTAAAACATGAATAAAACTTTGCTTAAAACTGTGTGAAACTTGCTCTATATTTTTGAAATTTTTGTGAAACTTACATAAATTTTTATCTGAAACTTGAAGCATCAATGAAATTTGTTGAAACTTACTCAAACATAGCATGAGGTTTCATGACTAGGTTTTCATGAAGATTACAAAGGTTTCATATCTAAATTTTATCACGTTTCAAGATTTTTTATGACTAAGTTTTATGAGGTTTCAAGATTTCTTGAAGTTTCATGTAGTTTTTTGTAGCAAATTCATAAAGTTGAAAGTTTTTTGTAGCTGATACATGAAGTTGAACTCCAAGTTTCATGAGTTTTCATAAATTTTTAGGAGGTTTCATAATAAGTTTTATGAGGTTTCATGACTAAGTTTCATGGTGTTTTATTAAGTTTTAGGAGGTTTCATTCCTAAGTTGTCTAAATTTCATCAGGTTTTATGTCTAAGTTTTATGAGGTTTCACAATGTTTTTTTTGTAGCGGATTCATAAAGTTGAAAGTTTTTTGTAGCAGATTCATGAAGTTGAACTTCATGTTTCATGAGGTTTCATAAAGTTTCAGGAGATTTTATGACTAAATTTATGAGGTTCCATGACTAAGTTTTATGTGGTTTTATGGATAAGTTGACTAGGATTCATAAGGTTTTATGTCTAAGTATCACAATGTTTCATGAGGTTTCATAAAAAATTTTGTAGCAGATTCATAAAGTTGAACTCCAAGTTTTGTGAGGTTTCATAAATTTCAGAATATTTCATATCTAAGTTTTATGATGTTTCATTACTAAGTTTCATGATGTTTTATTAAGTTTTATGATGTTGTCAAGAGGTTTCATGTCTAAGTTGACTAAGTTTTACAAGGTTTTATGTCTAAATTTTATGGTGTTTTTATGAGGTTTCATAAAATTTCAGGAGGTTTCATACAGAAAAACTATTAGACAATATGTCGTTGGATACCAACCCAATGGGACACCCTGATGTCGTCCAATGTCATCCTCATCCAACAATGGGCCTTGAAGCTTCGTTCCAATCCATCCCCCAAAATCGTGGCCACCTACAACCGTCTCCCCTCTCTCTCCGATGTTGATGGATATAATACACTCCTTGACTTGGTGATGGGCACCCATGCGGATGTTAGATCGCATGCACCATCCGAGTCAGACTTCAGCGCCGCTATCGCTACCTAGATCACTATTGTTTGGATCCAAAAGGAGCTCTCAACAGCCTGGTACACCATGACTCTGTAACTTTCTTCCCCAAAATCCCTCTGACTTGAGCTCACTACCGCCAACATGCTGCTTATCGGCGAACCATCCTTATTTTGAATTTTTCACTGAACCTGCCCGAAACCACATGTTCTACTTCAGACAACAAGAAACATGAAATTATCTTGAAACTTCCTGAAACTTGGTTGAAACTTGCTAAAACCTGCATGATACTTGAATCACGGGGATCTGAAACCTAAACTTGATGTCCTATTGTAAGTGTTGAAACCTACACGTTGAAACCGTGGTCTAAAACCTGAAACATTTGTCAAAACACTACAGCAAAACCTAAAACATGAGTCTATTGATACCTAAAACTTGAGTCTAATGATACATGAAACATGTTTTAACCTTGCTGCTAAAGCTGTAACATTGTTGAAACATGGTACATGTACTTGGAGCCTGAACCATGAAACTTGAGCCCTTAAGAGACGAAACTTCTAAGAGGTCATCAAACATGGGAAGAGTATCAAGGTTCAACTGCTGCCAGAGGACGCCGACAAGGCATAGACAGCATGCGCGGAGGCCACAGCGAGGTCTCAACTTGCAACACTTGGAGGTAGCGGACGGCAATGTTTACGTGCATGATGGAGCCGAAGGAGCTCAACGAGTATTTCGACACGTGTAGAAAGCACTCAAGAGGATGTGGAGTGGGTCGTCTAATTAGTTTTGATCAAACGGTTGATACCAATTCCATTGGAAATGGATTTGAATGGTATCCCGTCATCTAGCCGCGTCCTCTAATATTTGCATCTTGCGTATCTTGATTGCATTTTAGCATCTTTTTCCAGTCGTTTTAATTTATATGCTGAATTCTATACTCCCTTCATGCGGGACCATACTTTAACAGGTTCTCATGTTGGGCCTTATTTGGCCAAATAGGATGATTTTCATATATACTATGAATATAAAAACTACAATGGTCCAAAATGCCAATATATAGCAGGTTGAATTGCTCTTGATATTACCAAGTTCACTTTTTTATTTTCGGTTTAGGCATGGAATATGGGTGAGACTCAGAAGGGAATATATAGATAGTTTCTTAAGATGGGAAGGAATACATGAATGGGCTGAAAGGGATATTATAGGAGCTCGCTCAGAGATTTTTATGACCAAGTGGAGCATCCTTTGAGAGAGGGGTCTTTCCTCTATAGGGAAAAAAAGGGAAGTGGTCGATTGACTATAATTTTTTTTTCAAATCTGTAGGTATTACCACATAGCAAAACCAACCAGTTTTCTACCATTTTTGCAATTGAATGAAATATAGGAGGGAAGCCCGAAGCCTAGACATTAGGAACAGCGTATTGGATATTAGGGTAAACTGGCAAATGAAATATGGCTAGATGAAGGATAGGATTTACGATTCGTATCAACAAAGTGAGAGAAGTCAACTCCATCATCCCTTAGCGCAACGGAGGATGTGTGTATTCAAACAACTTTTGGTTCTTTTTTTTAAAAAAATATTTAGAAATTACACACTATTTTCCATAGTTGAACAAGCCTTCCTAGAGGAACAAAGAAAAAGAGCCATGAGAAAACTTAGTCAAACATTACTCTACCCCATGTTTTAATTTAGAGAAAAACTAGGAATGGTATAGCATCCTCTCTCTCGACTGCCGCTCCAGCGTGCTCTCTCGCTCTCGCACCAACAGGGGGTGCTGTCACCGCCGATGGTTTTACTGTACCCTCTGGATATAGAGGGAAACCGGTCCGATGGTGGGCGGCGGCAGAGGAAGGCACAACGAGGTGGTGCGCTGAATATTAGATTGGGTGGGGCCGGAGGGCGGGGCGACAAGGTCGCCACCAGTGGTGGAGGAGGAGGCGAAGAAGGGGTGCGGAGCTGTGTCGGCACCAGAGAAGAGAGAAGGAGGGAAGTAGAGGGGAGGGGGAGCGACGGGGGAGGAGAGAGAGCTTGCTGACGGGAAAGCTACTCCGGCGCCAAAGAAGAGAGAGGAAGGGGAGGGAGAGGGGGCTATACGGTCGGGTGCTCCTTGTTGAATATCTAGTCAATTTTCGGCATATTTTAATCCAGAAATTCAGCATATAAAACATGACATACAAAAACATGAATGATCCAACGATGATGTATTCATATTCGCTAACGAACAAGCTAACAGCAGCACATATTAACAAATTCATAGCGCACAGAAACAAATACACCAGAGAAGTTTTCAGGTTGTACCCTCGGGCGGGGCCAGTGTCGGTGACACCGGAGGCGCCGTTACCATCAGTCGACATGATGGCCTATTCGATGTAGTCGATCGAGGCGTGATGCAGGACGAGGCGTGATGCAGGAAGATGTTCGTCGTGCAGTCTCGCGAACAGTTCACCACCAGGAAGTAGATGACGTATGTCATAGATTGAGCAGTCGCGCAAATGCGCTCCCCAAAAACTTGATCGCCCGTCTACCCGTGCAGGTACGCAAACGGACGGAGTTTCGAAGGCCTACTCACCCAGAACCCTTTGCGCGCAAGGTTCTGGACCAGAGATTGCAGAGAACAGCAACAAAAACAGAAACCGAATCCTGTTCTTTCTTATCCTCTATCGTATGGAGTGGAGAGCCTTTTTATGCTCTGTACTTTTGTAACAGCAAAAACGAAGAGGCCAGAGTGACTACAACCATTAGTCACTAGTAACTGCAGCCATTACTCGAAAGTAACCGCAGCCATAATTCACTAGTAACTGCACCGTTACTGCCAGCCATTCGTTAATACTATTTACTGCGAGTCAGTGCGATTCGATTTTCGAATAGATAAAGAAAAACGCGCCCGCACCCGACACGCCTGCGCGTACGCACACGCACACGCACCGCACCGCACGGCTCGGCGTGGCGAGGCGAGCGAGCGAGCGCGCGCACGTGTATTGGCTCTCTCCAATTCCACATGGGGGTTACCACGTTCCACCTTTTAAAGTAGTGTAACTTCCATTCAATTCTCCATATGGGACTAAACAGTTTTTCCATGTGGGCCTGGGAATTTCATTTGATTAATTGCTAAATTAAAATGGTCCAAGCCCAATTAATCCAACAATCCCCACCAAATTTCAAGGCACACGAGAAATGCTCTCAGTTCTGCTGTTGTTTGATATACCAGTGTTTCGATGGAGACTGTTAAGTTGAACATCCACCTAGGAAAGGAGTTACACTCATCCACAACTGAACAATGGACTATGCCTTGAATTGACAGTTTTGTGCGAACAAGCTTTAGCCAATTCATTTACTAGTACTAGGCTGCCTAAAGCATCCCCTCTGGTTGGAGCGTATAACTCATACTCCATGCCTATTCATGAGTATCTAGATATCACCCAAATCTCATAGACTATGACCAGCAGTCGAACTCATATAGGTGTGTTCCTTCTAAGATGTCCTGTAGGCCGACATCTCTGCTTTAAATAAGCCACTCGAATCACATTGAGGTAAAAACCAATCTGCCATACAGAATAGGAGAGAAGTGCATCATTGAAGAAATAAGCCCTGTAAAGGTCTCTCCTCCCAGTCAACCAACAACTTGTTTCACCATCCTACTTCATGGGATCTCCGATCACGTAGAACAGGTTACCACTGTGGTATGACTCATGTGGGTCTCAGGCCCATCTCACTCAATGCACTATCTATCACATTACGTGATAAACCCTTTGTAAATTGGTCGGCCAGATTATTAGCTGTCTGGACATAGTCCAGCGCTATCACTCCGGAGTTTTTCAGCTTTCTGAGAGACTTCAACCGCCTCTTAACATGCCTAGATGACTTCATGTTGTCCTTAGAACTGTTCACCTTGATAATTACAGTTTGATTATCACAGTTCATCGGGATAGCCGGTATCGGTTTTTCAACCACCGGCAAATCCATAAGGAGTTCGCGAAGCCACTCAGCCTCAACAGTTGCGGTATCTAACGCTATGAGTTCTGCTTCCATTGTTGACCTCGTTAAGATGGTCTGCTTGCAAGACTTCCAGGAAACAACACCACCTCCAAGTGTGAACACATATCCACTCGTGGCGTTTATTTCATCAGCATCAGAGATCCAGTTTGAATCACTGTAGCCCTCCAGTACCTTTGGGTACCCAGCATAGTGAATTCCATAGCTCACGGTTGCCTTTAGATAGCGCATTACTCTCTCAAGAGCACGCCAATGATCATCTCCTGGATTTGAAACAAATCAGCTTAGCTTGCTCACAGCAAACGAGATGTCAGGTCTCGTAGCACTAGCTAAATACATCAATGAGCCAATGATCTGGGAGTATCTCAATTGATCCCTTGTTATTCTTCGGTTTTTCCTCAATAACACACTAGGATCATAAGGAGTAGGAGCAGGCTTGCAGTCACTGTAACCAAAGCGACTCAAGACCTTCTCTACATAGTGAGATTGCACAAGTGTAACCCCACCATCACCTCCTCTCAGTAGCTTAATGTTAAGAATCACATCAGCCACTCCCAAATCTTTCATCTCAAAACTTTTGGACAGAAAGTCCTTGACCTCCTCAACCACATTGAGGTTGGTCCCAAAAATCAGTATGTCATCAACATACAAGCACAAGATCACTCCTTCTCCCCCACCATAGCGATAGTACACACATCTGTCGGCTTCATTCACAACGAAGCCAGCAGATGTCAAAGTTCTGTCGAACTTCTCATGCCATTACTTAGGTGCTTGCTTTAGGCCATACAAAGACTTTAACAACTTGCACACCTTTCCTTCTTGACCTTCTACCACAAACCCGTCTGGCTGATCCATATAAATCTCCTCCTCCAACTCTCCATTTAGGAAAGCTGTCTTAACGTCCATTTGATGAACGAGCAGACCATGAGAGGCAGCCAGGGCAAGTAGTACTCGAATTGTGGTCAATTGGGCAACAGGTGAATAAGTATCAAAGAAGTCCTCGTCTTCTTTCTGGGTATAACCCTTGGCCACAAGCCTTGCCTTGTACTTTTCAATTGTACCATCAGGCCTAAGCTTTTTCTTGAAAACCCATTTAAATCCTACAGGTTTACACTCATAAGGACGGTCAACGACCTCCCAAGTTCCATTAGACATAATAGAGTCCATCTCACTCCGTACTGCTTCCTTCCAATAGTCAGCGTCAGGAGAAGAATATGCCTCTTCCATGGTTCTTGGAGTGTCATCCACGAGGTATACAATGAAATCATCACCAAAAGACTTTGCAATCCTCTGTCTTTTACTCTTTCGAGTAACTTCAATGTTATCCTCCTCGGGATTTTCCATAGGCGTTTCCTCAACATGTTCTATCGGCACAAAAGAATCAAGGGAAATTATAGGTTCTTGACTAGATGAGCTAGGTACATCACATTTCATAGGAAATTCATTCTCAAAAAATGTGGCGTCTCTGGACTCTATGATTGTACCAACATGCATGTCAGGTACTCCAGTTTTTATAATTAAGAACCTATAACCCACGTTGTGCATAGCATAACCAAGAAATACACAATCTACGATTTTTGGTCCAAGTTTGCGCTTCTTGACAATTGGCACGTTAACTTTGGCCAAACATCCCCAGGTGCGCAAGTATGAGAGAGTCAACTTCTTCTTTTCCCATTCCTCAAATGGTGTTACTTCTTTATTCTTTGTAGGAACTCTATTCAGAACATGACACGTGGTCAATATAGCCTCACCCCACCATTCCTTAGAAAGTCCCGCAGTGTCTAACATGGCGTTAACCAAATCAGTTAGAGTGCGGTTTTTCCTTTCGGCAACCCCGTTTGATTCGGGAGAATAGGGAGGCGTCCTCTCATGAATAATTCCATGTTCCTCGCAGAATAAAGTAAACTCATTTGAAAAATACTCTCCCCCACAATCAGACCTTACCCGCTTGATTTTCCTCTCAAGTTGGTTTTCTGCCTCAGCTTTATAGATCTTAAAGTAATTCAACGCTTCATCTTTTGTTTTTAATAAGTACACATAGCAAAATCTAGTGCAATCATCTATAAGCGTCATGAAATATTTCTTCCCACCTTTAGTCAACACGCCATTCATCTCGCACAAATCGGAATGAATGAGTTCTAACGGTGCCAAATTCCTCGCATCTTTTGCTGCCTTGTGAGGCTTGCGAGGTTGTTTCGATTGAACACACGCATGGCACTTAGAACCTTTGACCAAAGTGAATTTCGGGATTAAACTTATATTAGCTAAGCGCGTCATACACCCAAAATTAACATGACAAAGTCATGAATGCCAAACATTAGATTCATCGTCATTGTTACACACATGGTTCACAAATTTATTATAGGAATCCATCAAAGAAAAACGGAACAAGTCTCCGCTCTCATAGCCTTTACCAACAAATGTTCCATACTTAGACACGACACATTTATTGGATTCAAATGCAAGCCTAAAACCATCTCTACACAGTAAAGATCCGCTGACAAGATTCTTCTTTATGGAGGGGACATGCTGCACGTTCTTCAGCTGCACGGTCTTTCCCGAAGTAAACTTCAGATCGACCGTACCAACACCATGAACAGCTGCATGCGATCCGTTCCCCATCAATAAGGAGCAACCTCGACCGACCTGATAAGATGAAAACAAGGAAATATCAGCACACACATGAATATTAGCACCAGTGTCAACCCACCACTCAGGTGATTGACAAACAGAAAGAACTGTAGGTAAATAATTACCGTACCCCGATGTTCTTCCAGCATCACTAATAACCATGTTGGCAGACTTCTTCTGCTTATCCTTGCGGTCTGGACAATCCTTACCCCAATGGCCAGAATCACCGCACACAAAGCAGCTGCCCTTTCCTTTGCCTTTCTTCTTAAACTCAGTAGTAGCCTTGGGCTTGACAATAGGCTTATTTTTCTTCTTATTGTGGGAAGTCTGAGGGTTCTTCTTCTGCACCAAATTGGCACTAGAACCTCCCTCAGCAGCAACTTTCTTGCCACGAGTATCTTTTGCTCTCGCCTTCTCTTCAACACCAAGAGAGCCAATGAGATCAGTAACACTGAACTCCTGCCTCTTGTGTTTTAGAGAGGTAGCAAAATCCGACCAAGAAGGTGGTAACTTGGCGATAATACCGCCAGCCACAAACTTGTCCAGTAACTCGCACTTATTGTTCTCAAGCTCCTTTGCCAGCGCCTGAATCTCATGAGCTTGTTCTACTACAGAACGGTCATCGACCATCTTGTAGTCATAGAACTGCTCCATGACATACAGCTCACTGCCAGCATCGGAAACTCTGAACTTGGCCTCAAGTGCATTCCACATCTCTTTGCCCGTAGGCAAATGCATGTACACATCCACAATGTTATCTGCCAGTATGTTAACAAGTGCACCTCGAAACAAGTTATCCGCTACATTGAACTTACGTTCGTCCTCAGCAGATAGAGGCTCAGCGGGCTTGCTTTGTGCAACATGAAAATATTCCATGGCAGTAAACCACAGGATCGCACGTGCACGCCATCTCTTAAAATTGGAACCATCAAACGGAGGGTGCGGCTTAAGCGACGCAGCAAAGCCAACTACCGAAAAAGACCTATCAAGTTTTTGGATTGTTGAATATCTAGTCAATTTTCGGCATATTTTAATCCAGAAATTCAGCATATAAAACATGACATACAAAAATATGAATGATCCAACGATGATGTATTCATATTCGCTAACGAACAAGCTAAAAGCAGCACCTATTAACATATTCATAGCGCACAGAAACAAATACACCAGAGAAGTTTTCAGGTTATACCCTCGGGCGGGGCCAGTGTCGGTGACACCGGAGGCGCCGTTACCATCAGTCGACATGATGGCCTATTCAATGTAGTCGATCGAGGCGTGATGTAGGAAGATGTTCGCCGTGCAGTCTCGCGAACAGTTCACCACCAGGAAGTAGATGACGTACGTCACAGATTGAGCAGTCGCGCAAATGCACTCCCCAAAAACTTGATCGCCCGTCTACCCATGCAGGTACGCAAATGGACGGAGTTTCGGAGGCCTACTCGCCCAGAACCCTTTGCGCGTAAGGTTCTGGACCGGAGATTGCAGAGAACAGCAACAAAAACAGAAACTGAATCATGTTCTTTCTTATCCTCTATCGTATGGAGTGGAGAGCCTTTTTATGCTTTGTACTTTTGTAACAGCAAAAACGAAGAGGCCAGAGTGACTGCAACCATTAGTCACTAGTAACTGCAGCCATTACTCGAAAGTAACCACAGCCATAATTCACTAGTAACTGCACCGAGGCCAGAGTGACTGCAACCATTAGTCACTAGTAACTGCAGCCATTACTCGAAAGTAACCGTAGCCATAATTCACTAGTAACTGCACCGTTACTGACAGTCATTACTCGAAAGTAACCGCAGCCATAATTCACTAGTAACTGCACCGTTACTGACAGTCATTCGTTAATACTATTTACTGCGAGTCAGTGCGTTTCGATTTTCGAATAGATAAAGAAAAACGCACACGCACCGCACCGCACCGCTCGGCGAGCGAGCGAGCGAGCGCGCGCGTGTATTGGCTCTCTCCAATTCCACAAGGGGGTTACCACGTTCCACCTTTTAAAGTGGTGTAACTCTCATTCAATTCTCCATATGGGACTAAACAGTTTTTCCATATGGGCCTGTGAATTTCATTTGATTAATTGCTAAATTAAAATGGACCAAACCCAATTAATTCAACACTCCTTCAATGATATTGCATTCTCTAGCTACTCCCTTTGGTTTAACCATAGCCCAAGCAAGCACAAAGAAAAACGTTGGAGAAGAACAAACTAACACACACCAAGATTCTAACCACAAAGCAGCAAGAAACCTCCTGCAATAGGCAGCTATAGCGGATGGCGAGGTACAAACTAAGCGCGCGGTACACTTCAATTGACAGCTAAATAATTATTTAATCAATCTCCTCCTTCTAGGTGAGCTTTGTGTAGGCGAGTTAACAAATTGGAAGTCTCACTATGATTGGAGCTGAGAGCGACGCAGGATAAAAATTAACAACCGCGAATTCGACGAAACATTGTCGAACACACTGCTTGATATATAGGTTGGGATATCTCGATCAAAATGTTATTCCCTGAGCGAGCTTGAGGGCCTGTTCTTTTTAGGTGCGGCTTATGGCTTTTAGCTGAATTTTTTGAATTTTGGTTGTTTACGGTACAGATTACGGAAAGACAGATACTTACTTGCGATTTTGGTTGGTATAGATGTTGTGCTTTTAACGTGTAGATCGTTTAACTTGTAGATCCCGTCTTGAGAAAATACTCCGTTTGAAAGTTAGGTACTGTAGCAAAGTCAACTTTTGAGGTAAAGAACAGGCCCTGAGGTAGCCATCCATGGGTGCGAGTGAAAAATTATCAGTTTTTCTTATGTTCAGTAACTTGTAGGACGCAACCAGTTAGGACATCCTAACAACCTTGAAGTGAAACGGCTGGTCGTCGTTAATTACCGACCGATTGTGAAAAGTAGGGATGCAAATCCCGGAATCGATGTTTGATTGGCCTCCAGGTTGTGAATTTGTGATCAAGAGTGATGGATGGGGTAAAAAAAAGAAGGATCGAGGTGCTCCACCGACGTTCGTAAAGATTTTATAGAAAAGGAATCGATCACCGATGCATATTAGGCATCGAACAACACTGGATAGAAAAGAGTGTAACTGCTAGATATCAATGCAAAACAAGTTCACTGGGAAATAGCATCACTTGGCCAGGGAGGGGTCGTGGAAGGCAGAACTTCTCCTCACGTATGCAGTTGGTTATCATATTCATCTTTAGAGCCTAGCAAACAGATGTCACGGGATAAAATATCAGAAAATCCACAATAAATCCACCTACCATAAAGTTAGTAGGATTCGAATAGTGGCCGTTAATTATAAATTATTGTTTGAGAGCCTAAAATTCTCGACTCATTCCTCGAATCGTCGTCGTTAACCATAAGACATTGTTTAGGAGTCTAAAATTCCTGACCCATCCGTTTGGGCCTAAGAGAGGGTCCATACCAGTTGAACTACCCAACTGTTGGTGGAAGGCACAAGAGAGGCACCACGACCATAGCTAGAGACTAACCCACAAGAAAAGGTGACCGAGGAAGTGGACTATCTTGTGATCAGTATTTCCATGACGCATAAGGTTTCCAGGGCCAGCGATTTTTTGAAGAATTAGCATAGGGAATCTTTGACAAGAATTAGCATAGACAATCAATGACACACAAGCTAGGTTTCCAGTGCAGCTAGTCACCTTGACGAGGAACCATGGTGTAGAACCGGGGAGAGCTAGAGAGCGTGGTGGCGGCGGCGGGAAAACAGACACAGCAGTGGCGGCATCACCGAGAATCGCGAGAAGAGGCTGAGGGGTTGGGTGAACAAGGCCGCTCTTGCGTCGTCCAGAGGAGGTAGGCGGCGTCATGCACCGTATTAGAGAAGCAGTGTTGTGCTAACTGGTAAGGAGCCGAGACCCATACCCATATGGCCATATGTCAGTAGAAATCGACCAAACCAAACAGGATAGGAGACTATTTCGCAAAGCAATTGTGCCTACCATCTATTTGTATTGGCTTCTGCTCTTTGCTTCTACTTAGAAAAATCAAAAGCCAGTTCTGGTTATGGCTTTTAACTAGAATTTTTGAATTTTACCTGTTCGCGACAGATATTACTAAAAGAGATATGCTCACATGCGATTTTAGCTGGTACAGGTTATGGACTTTTAATGTGTACTACAATTAACTTATAAATCTCGTCTTAAAAAAATACTCCGTTTAAAAATTAGGTACTGTAACAAAAACTAAAAGCCATCCGCAAAAGCCTAAAAGAACAAAGCTATAAACATCTGACTTCTCAAGGCAGCTTCTCTACTCCTCTTACTCCTGTCTTGCTCCGAGATAAGACAGAGATCACACGTGCATCACACACCTACTCCTCGTACTTCTGTCACACGCTCACATCTCTTCCTTACTTTCCCTATCGCTCGTGCTCTTCTTCTTAAAGTCACTTCTTTCAGCCAATAATATTATTTTTAACTAAAAGTCATCAGCCGCAATTAAAAGCCTATCAGCCAATATGAACACCTCTACAATACAAAGTAGCACGTACAAAGAAAGTACAACTAATAACCGTGTACATTCTAGATCTCAAAAACTCAGATCAATCACGAAAAGAAAAGACCCTGTTCATAGATTAATTTCCATTGATCGTCATTACTCCTTCCATAGCAGAACCTCACAATACAATCTTCCAATAAGTGTAATTATTTGCTGAAAATACTAGCTATGATTACAGCCTTGTCTAGTGCATGCTCTCACCAATTGCTCGCTTCGAAAAGGTTTAAATGTCACTTGTTGGACTTTATACACAGCTTAAACACACTTCCGATAATGTTCATAAGCTTTTCCCGTAGAGGTCAATGGATCCTATCTGAAACCTTGGATTGGCATTGGATTCTCTCACACGTAGAAACCGAAACCTGGCAAAGGCAAATAAAACATTTTGTCAGAAGGGAAATATATATTGCACAATGTCTGTATCAGCCAATAAAAAAACGTACCGAAAAGCATTTGCTTTATCTCTCTTATCCACGGTAAATGTTTTCCTACAGAAACGGCTATCGAACATTACAGAACTCCGAGCATCAATTGTGTTCCAGGTAGAGCCTCCGTCTGCGCTCCCTTCAAGAACCCTGTGACACAGTACTGCTTCAGACTTATGGCACATCATCATTTCAAAGAAGATTCAAGACAAAGCTACTAAAGATAGGAACATATCTAACGATAACTTAATTTACGATGTGAATAACTTATAGCTCATAACAAACTGTGCCTAAATTTAAAATCTTGTCAGCGAGTTATATCGTTTTACAACAATAAAAATGACAAACATGTTATTGAGTGCAGGAAAATGTTACAGCAGAAAAGTTAAAAGTTTTCTTTGAGCAACACAAGAAAGAAGGACAAGACATCTGTTGTAGACTGTGGCCCAGGAAACAGAACATTGCGGCGGCGGCAGAGGGCAGCGGCATGCACGTGGCTTGTAAGGCATGGTGGAGGCCAGGCCTGACGTGCAGCGGCCAGGAAATCCAGCAGCAAGAGGTTGTCATCAACACGGGCAGCAGCAACAAGAAGTCCGTACAGAATGAGGAGAGTCAGAACATTCTATATTCTAAATAAACAATGTTGACCAAGATATTTACAAGTCCATTAGGACCAACTACTCACCACAAAAAACTTAAAAAGGATGAAAAGCCTTTAGCTTGTAAGGCAGGCTTTTTAAATAGGTACTTTTCTTAAATGGCTTTCATAGAGGTTATTGCACAACCCAGCTTATTAGGCTTTTAAATTACATACCATATTAGTTGGCCTCTCAAAGAAGTATTATGTAAGCCAAGTAGACCATTAGTACTAAAAAAAGGATGGCACTCATGAATTATTTTACACGCATAGCGTACAGCATACACTAGATACCGTCACACAAAATAGAATCAAATCGAAAAACCAAGCAATCTTGACTTGAAGTTGGCATACAATGCTAGACAAAAAGGACAGCTCTAAATGGCAAATACTTATTCAATGGGAGCTGCACAAATCTTGAGGCACTCAAAGGGGCAAGTAGCTAGAATCCACCCTTGATTTGTGCTTTAAAATTTGTGCAACTCTCATGGGTGGAGCATAGAAGTACCTCCCAATATGTAGTGCATAATGTATTCAACAAGGTAAAAAGTTAGTAACGAGACATGTTTTTTCGTTATTGTACCAGTCCATTGGATCCCTCTCTGGAACATCATTAGCTGACATCAAATCATATGACTCCAACTCACAAGTTTGGGCATCAGGCATTTTATAAAGTAGCCAACATCCTGCAAATTAATTATGTTAGCTAATACAACAAATCAATAAAATTCCACATTTGTAAGTATTTGAAATACTTTTTAACTTTCTTTAGCACAACATGAAAATTCTGCAGAACATCTTCATAACAGTTATGACCAAACACTACTGCCAAAAGTGGATAGATCCATCAGTTAGGAATAGCATCTGGTGTGAAAAGAACTAGATTAGATTTCAAGGTGGATATTGGCAATGAGGATATGCTGGGAGCAGCAGAAAAGGTTTACCATCTAGCATCTAAGAACTAGTCCGTGTAGATAATGGAATTCTGCAACAATTTAAAGAATGAACTCTAAGATAAGTACATTCCTAACTAAACCATCAGAATTTTATTTCCAATCTAGCAAAAGAAAAGTGGACAGATCCATCAGGGAAACAAAAGAGATGGAAGTAACCGAAAATGTCATCCCAATGCCAAACATCATCACGGTTATTATGATTAACAAAGGAAAAAGGATTCAACCTAGGTAACGAAGTATGGGCACTTAACGTTTTTTTATCAGACCCAAGTTGGGATAATACCAAAATAGGAACCAATCAATTCGAAGTTCTAAATTCACAGATATTTTGGTTTATACTTCTAAGTGTACAACCTACATTTATGTAAATTAAACATACCAAAGGTACATGTCCAATTAATCAATAAGCATGGGCACACCGGCACAGTAGTACAAATGTCATGAACTGGGATAAACTCCACCAAGAAGATGGCCGGATGGCGTCGGCGTAGAACGAGAGGGAGAGAGACTAGAGATTTAGACGAGGAAGACTATGATAATTCTCTGCTTGATTACAATGGCATGCGGTAGCCCCCTTATATAGATGGGCTCCCCCTAACAGATCGAATCTAATTCCAATTCTATCTCTAATAATATGGAAACTCATATCATATCTCTAATTATATCTCTAACAAGGGAAATTAATCTCTAACTCAAATAGAATCTAATCTCTAATTTCTAATAATAAACTGACTAGACCTTGGGCCCCCAAGGCCCACACCCCTGACACTACACCCCTCTCGGACATGCAGCTCGTCCTCGAGCTGCTAGACGGCGGCCAATGGAAGACCTTCGACGCCGATGTAGAAGACAAACAGTGGCGGGGTGCTGCAGCGGATGAAGACGATCGGCCAGATCCAACCAGAACAAGTTTAAAACAATGCCTGCAAAATAAGTTTAGGTTTTTTTTTTGTTTTTTTTTGAATTTTTAAAATTATTTTTTTGATTTTTTTATTTTTTTTTTGGACGCCTCTTTTGCCCCTTTCACCAAGCCAGGCTTCTATTAAAGATTCCCCTGTCCTGAAGTCTCCACGCGGACGATTGAAGCAGAGGAGACTGCGGCGGCGGCTCTGGCGGAAGCGGCCCGGCCGGCGGCGGCGGCCGGTGCGGACCGGCGGCAGCACGCGGGCAGAGGAGGCCCGAGCAGTGGCGGCGTGCGGGCAGAGGCGCCTCAGCGGCGTTGGCGGCCGGCGGTTGAGCGACGGCCGGAGCGGACCGCGGCTGGCGAAGCAGTGGCCTGCGGGGTGCCAGCCGACGGAGCGGAGGCCTGCGGCGCCGACGGAGCGGATGGCGGAGCGGGTGGCCGGAGGCGCAACGGCCGTCGGAGCGGCTGCGACGGCGACTCGGGCTGAGACGGACCCCGCGGCAGCGGCGGCGGCTGCGACGCGGCGGCGATGGTCCGGGCGACGGCGGCCCGGGTGGCTGCGGGCTGAGCGGACGGAGACCACCGGCCGGATCCAGATCTTGCCGGCTCGAGGCCCGACCACGGAGACGGCGATGCAGGAAGCAGCGAATCCGGCAGCGACTGGGCAGAAGATGGCGACCGGCGACCCAGGACGGCGACGGCAGTGGCGACGGATCCAGGCGACTTGGCGGCGTAGAACACCGGATCCACGCGGAAAGGCGGCGGCGGAGATGTCCAAGATCTCCTCGGCCGCGGCGGCGCCCGCGTGGACGCTGGACGAAACGACGGAGCCGGCGGAGGCAACGCTGCGGGACCCGAGCGGTGGCGGCGGTGGCTCAGTGGCAGCGCGAGGCGGCGGGGGCTGCGGCCGATGGCAGGGGCCGGTGGCAACAGAAGAAGTCTCAGCGTTGGTTGAGGCGGCGCAGGAAGGCGGCGTGGGACTCCGAGGTCTAGCCGCTCCGATCTGACCGCTGCAAATTCTCCGGTCAAACCTTCTTCTTCCGGCCCAACCACTGTGGCTTCGCCTTCTTCCCCGTTCTCCAGCACGGTTGCTTGGATGGACGCGCCCTCGCTGTGACTGGTGAGCTCGACGGCAGGGGCGAGGACAACCTCGTCCTCCATGTCCTTAGAGGGAGGTAATGCGGTGAGGGTGATGTCGACTGTTTTTGAAGGCTTGGGTGCCACTGCCATCTCGCGTTGCACCTTCCTCTGATTCTTGCACTTCTCCAAGAATTCATTCAACGTCTTACTCATCTGATCGCAGATCGCGATCGCTTTGCTCCAGTCATCAGCCATGGTAGCGGAAGTCGTGGGAAGGGATCGACTGCTCTGATACCAAGTTGTCATGAACTGGGATAAACTCCACCAAGAAGATGGCCGGATGGCGTCGGCGTAGAACGAGAGGGAGAAAGACTAGAGATTTAGACGAGGAAGACTATGATAATTCTCTGCTTGATTACAATGGCATGCGGTAGCCCCCTTATATAGATGGGCTCCCCCTAACAAATCGAATCTAATTCCAATCCTATCTCTAATAATATGGAAACTCATATCATATCTCTAATTATATCTCTAACAAGGGAAACTAATCTCTAACTCAAATAGAATCTAATCTCTAATTTCTAATAATAAACTGACTAGGCCTTGGGCCCCCAAGGCCCACACCCCTGACAACAAACAAGAATTTCTTTTACAAAAAAGTGGATCTCTAGACTTGGGGCATCCATCAAAGTAGTCTCATGTGAATAAGACTGACTGTGCCTAAAAATTATATTGGCGTTCACTACAACCAGATTACCTTTGGCTCCATCAGGTTCTTCCCATTTGGACGAGCGAATGCCATCAAATGCTGCAGTTGCCTGAAACAATTTCAAACACACTATTGTAGGGCAAGCCCTGATGAATGGATATTAAAAAAAAATGCACAATTTGCAACACATACAATTCCATTTGGGAGTTGCTCACTGCTTGCAAGGACTGAACCTGAACAGAGCCTATTGCCTCTTGGGAATTGGTGACCTTTTGTGTAAATGATATTGTTCTTATAGTTACTCAGTATCTCATCAACTGCATCCAATGCTACTGGCAATGCTAAGGATGCATGTATTGGATTTCCAACTGTAGCCACAGTCACAGATCGTTCTCCATCAGTACCCAACTCTGCTTTCAAGGAAATAGCAGAAAGCAATATTTCAACAGAAGGAAATATCTCCTCAAAAAATTGTTGTGGTTTTCGATCTAATGTAGCTCGCCTGCTTTTGAAGTAGCATTCTTTAAGATTTTGCATCAAGCTCTTCCATGTGTCGAAAATTTCAATGATTCTTTCTTTAGGGATGTTTCTATCACAAAAATGTGAAAGAAGAGCAGAAAGAGCATCATATATTTTTGAAACATGAGCATCCACACATCTCCGAACAGGGCAGGATGAGCAACTAAGTGAGTCCACTTGGCCCAATTCTGACCTCGCTTTTCTCCATTCCACAGAACCACTTTGCCTTCCAGGTAAAGATACTGCAGTGTCAACTTCAAGATAAGCAGCTTTACTAAGTTCCTCGGACTCTTTCTTGTCACGGTTCTCTATGACTGAGAGTGCATCTATTGACAATCCACTGCGATACTTCCCTGTTATAGACAATAGAATAGCAGAAACTGTATCTTCGGAGGTAATTGTTCGCCTAGAGAGAACCTGCAAATGAAAGGCAGGACACATGAGACAAAAATCAAAAAACTTTATTCTAACAAAGGTATCCCACCCACCCCTAACACAGGCCCTAATCAAGCAAAAATTTTCTACCTCGTGCCACTTTCTGGTGTAGCGTTTTGTTACATCACGTACTCCATCTTTTGAAACAGCAATAGCATAATTCAACTTCTTGTTCCACCTAGAAAATTCATGCGACACAACATCAGTAAATGCAGTGAAAATTAGACACTCTCAGATGCACTTTATGGCAAAACAATATGATTATGCCGAAAGGAATACATTTTTACCCTTTCTCATACAATAGGGGATTATCATAGACTCCTTCGCATGGATCTAGGTGCATCCATCTAAACATTCCAGAACTATGGCATTAAAAATAAGGGTAACAGAATACCAAATTAGAAGCAGCGGTGGTAGATTACACTAACCTCACATACAAGTTTGAATAACATTCTGTCCACACATGATCAGTGAAATCCACAATCTGTAGATTATACATAGGTAAGCAAGTTCAATTTATTGACTATAATAGAAATAAAGATTGATGGATTCCTAGTTGCTCCAAATAGAATTGTTGCTGAACTTTGAAATTGTCTTCACAAACAAGCATATTTTATTGAATTAGACAAGAGCACAGACCAGTCACCAGTGAACCACATAAATTTAGGTCTGCTAACAAAAGAGTAGCCGCAAGCCAGCAATAGAGAGATAGGAGAAGAATGTCAACAATGGTTTTGGAGAAAACTAACGGAAATGCATGATGAAACAGAATACTCGCAAGAAGCAGAGCCTGGAACCTTTTCCAGGGTACAGATATCAATCAAAAGTCTAGTCCAGTGTTCAGTACTTCAGTGTCTTATATATTGATAATGCTGACATAAGGCCACATCAATGCTTAAAATAGCTTATGTTCCAAACTAAAAAATTAAGCCTCCCTTTTCTTGGCCATTTTAGCATTAATAAAAAAAGGATCACCTAGCATAACTACTGCACTAGAAAATTATGCGCATTGTAGCTTATTCAACTTTGATCACACTAGATCCTTCAAATTAGAACAGAGATGAAAACACATCGAATTTGAATCAAATATCAGCCAAACCATATTCATATCCATATTTTTAAGTCAGGATAGAGTTTGAATCAGATAAAGAACGAATCCGAATGCGAATCAATCTCTGCTCAACTCGGTTGGATTCAGGCATATGCATAATTGTGCACTAGCTAGACAATAATGACATAAGGTCCTCACATGTAATCCATAGAATTAGGAACACAAATTGACACTAACTTCAGAAGAAACAATGTTTGATTAGTTAGACATGCTGCAACCAGCGAGCGCGCGCGCGCGTGCGTGCGTCTATCTATCTATCAATCTATCTATCTATCTATCTATCTATATAATATATATATATATATATATAGAGAGAGAGAGATATGCTTTATAGAATTCGAATGCGGGCAATACAGCATTTAGGATGGGAAAATCTAAACTGTATTCGCATCCATGTTTTTTCATCTGATCCGGATATGAATTCAAGTATTGCAGAAAGCCAGACACAGTTATTTGGATTGGAAAAATCTAAACCATATTTGCATCCTATTGAATTCGGGCTTGTGGATGTGGGCTTGTATTCCAATAGGCCAAAAGGCCAGATATATACATGAGATACAATATGCAATGAGCCCCCTACACAATGTAACAATCCTGCAACCTCTACATGTCTAACACCCCCCTCAAACTCATGGTGGATCAAAAACACTGAGCTTGGAGAGAAAAACTGTGTTAAGCGCTTGTTTGTGCCTTGGTGAAGAAATCTACCAGCTGAATCTCAGAAGGCACATACTGAAGAGCAACCATCTACGCCTGCACCTGCGATCTCATGTAAGAAACATCAACACCAACATGCTTTGTAAGCTCATGCTTCACTGGATCACGAGTAATACTGATCGCACACGTGCTATTTGACAAGAGAGGAGTCAATGCAAAAACAGAAACACCAACGCCTACAAGGAGCCACTGTAACCAAGTGATCTCAGCAGTCGGCAACACCATAGCCCTCAACTCAGCCTCAGCACTCAAATGAGAAATTGTAGTCTACTTCTTAGTCTTCCACGCAATAAGAGAGGAACCAAGAAAGACACAGTAGACAGAAAGAGATCGGCGATCAGAATGATCACTGGCCCAAGTCGCATCAGAGTATGCCTGAAGCTGTAAGGAGCTAGAACTAGAAAAGAAAAGACGACAAGATATGGTCCCACGAAGATATCACAGAACACGAAGAAGGTGGTTGTAATGGATCTAAGTAGGAGCCGAAACAAACTGACTCAAGATGTGGACAGTCTGGGAAATATCCGGTCTAGTGATTCTAAGATAGACCAGACTACCCACGAGGTGACGATATCGAGTGGGGTCCTCAAAAGGTTCATCATCAGTAGGTCGAAGATGGACTCCAAACTCCATGGGAGTATCCACCGTGCGCTTGAGACTAGCATGAGCAAGAAGATCCTGAATGTACTTCTCCTAGGAGAAGTAGTATCCCTCAGGCATAGAAGAAAACTCAATCCCAATGAAGTAACGAAGGGGACCAAGATTATGCATCAAGAAATGCTCACCAAGATGCTTCTTCACATATGCAATATGGTGTGGATCATCCTCAGTGATAATCATATCATCCATATAAAGAAGCGTACAACCACGAGAAGTGTGAACAAAAATAGCAGCGTCATGGTCACTAGCGGTGAAACTGGCAGCAGTGACAACAGAAGAAAAAACTCACAAACCAAACACGAGGGGCTTGCTTGAGCCCATAGAGAGCGACGAAGACGACAAACCATACCGTCAGAGACAGAATACCCAGGAGGTGGCTGTATATAGACCTCTTCACGCAGCTTACCATGGAGAAAGGCATTTTTGACGTCTAACTGAGAGATGGACCACTGACGAACAGAAGCCACAGCAAGCAGTGCGAACAGTGATCATATGAGCAATAGGAGCAAATGTCTCATTATAGTCACGACCATACTCCTGCTGAAAACCATGCGCCACAAGACGAACCTTGTAGCGCTCAAGAGAGCCATCCGAGCAAGTCTTAATCTTGTACACCCACTTGCACATGACAGGAGTGGTACGAGCTGGTAGGGGAATTAGATCCCAAGTGTCAGTACACTCCAGAGTAGCAATCTCCTCTGCCATCGCGTGCTGCCACTCCGGATGAGCAACAGCCTCACAGTAAGTCATAGGCTCAGCAAGAGCAGTGGCTGCAAACCCGTAGCACTCAGGAGGCGTAACTAAACGATGATCACGAAGATCGTACCGGGGAGTAGAGACTAGAGTAGGACCTAGCAGGGATGGAAGAGGTGCAGAAGGAGGCACAACTGAGGGTGTATCATGGCGAGGACAGCAAGAGTAGTGCAGCAAAAAAGGAGGGACGACCTCAACAGAAGAGGTAGTGGGAGCAGGAATAAGAGAGCCTAAAGAGGAAGAAACAGATGGAGGTGAAAGAAATGAGGGTGACAAAGGTAAAGTCGAAGGAGGAAGCGGAGAGTCAGAAAAAATCAGAAAAGAAAGCACGTCAGAAGATACTGAACTGGTTGAGGAAGACTGAGGGTAGTAAGGACGAGACTCGTCAAAAGTAACATCTCGAGATATTCTCATCCTACGAGCAACAGGATCATAACAGTGATAACCCTTATACTCAGAACTGTAGCCAAGAAAAACACACTCAACTGACTGAGCAGTCAACTTGGTGCGCTCACGAGGAGGACAAAGAACAAAGCAGACATAACCAAAACAACAGAGATGGCTGTACTGAGGAGGCATACTAGAAAGACGCTCAACCGGAGTACAACCCTGAAGAATAGATGAAGGCTGCAGATCGACAAGATAAGCAGCCGTAGAAACAGCCTCAACCTAGAAATGAGGTGGAATATGAGACGCAAGCATCAAAGCACGAGCGGTCTCAAGTGGCGATGCTTACACTCTGAAACACCATTCTGAGCATGAGCACCAGGACAGGAGTACTGAGGAAGAGTACCCTGGTCAACAAGAAAGCAAGATGGGCAGCAGATAGATACTCACCAGCAGAGTCAGTATGAAGAACACGAATGGCTGAATCAAACCGAGTACGAACCATAGTGGCAAAAGACAGATAAATAGAAAGCAGTTGACTACAAGAAGTCATAAGAAATATCCAAGTATATCGAGAATAATCATCAATAAAAATGACATAATAGCGATGACCCCTTTCGAAACAAAGGGAGCCGGACCCCATACATCATGATAAACAAGATCAAAAGGTCGGAGAAACACAGAATCACTAGATGGGTAGGGGAGCTGCAGTTGTTTGCCAAGTTTGCAACCCGTACAATGTAAGAAAGTGTCACCAGAAACAGAGCCAAAAACACCACTATGAACTAATGAAGATTGATATGAACATCCGATGTGACCCAAACGATAATGCCACTGAACGAAGGTGGCAGCAGAGGAGGCAACTGAAGCGGAGGCGATGGAGAGAACCAACTGGCTGGTGGAGGCAGCGGAAGGAAGGTGCAGCCAGTCGAGCTCCCAAAGACGTTACAAGTCACGACGCCTAGGGCCAGTCCCAACCAGAGTCCCGGTGCGACGATCCTGAACACAACACGAGTCAGAGTCAAGAATAATACGATAGCCATGATCAGTGATCTGACCAGCGGACATAAACTACATAGTTAGTTTGGGAACATCAGATACTACAGGAACAAGAAATGACAAAGTAGAAAGAGTGCCTCGTCCTGCAACAGGAAGGGGGTACCATCTACAGTCATAACTGTGTGAGTAAGGACGGGAGGCCTCATAGAGGTGAGGTGAGTAGAATCTGGTATCATATGAAACGAAGCACCAAAATACAGAATCCAAGGGAATGAGATACCTGAGGAAGAAGGTGGTGGTGGTGAAGCACCAGAAGACTGAGCAGCAGAACCAACAAAACCGAACAAAGCTAAGGCAGTAAGTCACCGAAGCAGAGTGAGCATCTCCTGCTGAACCTCAGTGGCGGAGCTCTGGCGTGACCCTGACTGAGAAGAGCCACCAGTGCCCTTGGGAGGGCGACTACCCCTGCAGCTCAAGTTCTTTCGCTTATAGCACTGCTAGAACGTGTGACCATCGCGATAACAGAAGGTGCAGTGAAAACCCGTAGTAGAGGCCGCTGCCACCGGTGTAGCAGGAGGCATTGGTGCAGCGAGACCAGGTGCTGGAGAAGACGCCCGAGCAGCTAGAACAGAGGCGGGTTGCAACTGACCCACGCTGCGAAGACGAGTCTCCTCAGCACGACCAGAGGTGAGAGCCTCTAGCACGGACGGACGTGGCTGACGAGTCAGGAGGTGAGCACGGACGGACGTGGCTGACGAGTTAGGAGGTGAGCACGGACAGGTTCAAACTCTGACCGAAGACGTGTCAAGAACTCGTATAGACGGTGAGTCTCTAGGTGAGTACACTAACGCACACAGCAAGGACAAGTCTAACAAACGTCCGGTCCCAGAGAGTCAAGCTGTCGCCACACCGCGGACATCTGCTGGTAGAAGTCATCCACCGTGGCATCAAGCTGCTGAAGAGAGTGCGCTTGATGTACGACCGAGAGATACATAGCAACACTTGTCGGCTCGTAGTGCGCACAAAGACGCTCCCACATCAGCGGAGATATCGGCAGCTCCACCACATCCATGGAGATAGCG
Source organism: Dendrocalamus latiflorus (assembly GCA_017311315.1). NCBI lineage: Eukaryota > Viridiplantae > Streptophyta > Magnoliopsida > Poales > Poaceae > Dendrocalamus > Dendrocalamus latiflorus. The sequence goes on along the minus strand of CM029671.1, from coordinate 20,007,404 downwards.
ATAGTCAAGCTTCCAACTAGGTCGGCAGAAGCACGAGCCTCATCGTCCTACCACCTCTCGTAGGAGTTAAGCTAAGCCTCAGCGACCAGGGGCGCGCAGGGAGGTGCAGTGGCGGCGGCGGCGGCTAGGGTTGGAAAACCCTAGCCCTCTCCTAGGACTGATACCATGTTATGAATGTGAGCTTGTATTCCAATGGGCCAAAAGGCCAGGTATATACATGAGAGACAATATGCAATGAGACCCCTATACAATGTGATAATCCTGCAACCTATACATATCTAACAATTTGCATCCTATTGAATTTGGTAATCGAATGATGTGGATAATCTATAATTATGTATCCGTTTTCACCCCTAAATTTGAAGATGTCAAGGATGGTAGTCACATATAGGGAAAGACAAAAAGGTGCTAACCACTTGACAATAGAGAATCACTTATTCGGAAATAATAATGATAATTTTAGCTAAAACAAATTTATAGACATTATGGAACTAACCAAACGAGCTTCATATCCAAAAACTCGACAGTAGAATGTGAAGCAATTGGCCCATTCTCCACAACGTCCTTTCCTAGTTTGTATAAGCTTCCAAAGCAAGAAGTATTGAAACAGACAAATTTGATCATCAATTTTCAGTTTGGTCCTTTAAAAAATAAACACTTTAACCAGATCACAAAGTATTAGGGCTGCTTAGTCATACCTTATATGGATCATTGTACCTTGGGAAACGGGTGATACTAGAACAATGATTGCACCTAAAGATAGCATGTCAGCATATGCAAATGAAGTAAAAAAAATTGATCATACAGCATCATGTGAAAGAAGTGATTAAGTCCTAAAGGATAAAAGTACATTAGTTCCGGTATTGTAGGATCTTGTGAAACTAAAATCCTGTGGGACCATTCCAATCCTGACCCTGAGTAGGATCTAAATCAGGATCATATAAAGGTGATCCAGAAATCATGATCTTTACAATCACAATTTTGTAGCTAGCATCCTATCATGCTCCTATGGTCCACCCGAAAATGATCCTGACTAGGATCCTAATCCTGACAGCCTTGGTTATTCAGATAGAGATGACACATGGAAATGCATCTCAGATTTGCTTATGCTGCAGGTACAGTTGCAGGGTTAAGAACATTCTGGAATGATATTTGAAATAGATTGAACTTGAAGCAGATGAGAGCACCCTTATCAGCAATATAGACAGGCGTAGGAAAACAAAATAGCATATGTAACCAGGCTTCAAGTAGTAGCAATATGATTTACTAGGATACCAAATTTGCAAGTTGTTGAAGGAGATTTGACCCTTCTAAATTAACTTTGAATTAGGATGAGAGATGTAAGACAAACTGAACAACATTATCTGACTGCTACCTATAGATCTCGACACGGGAGGCACCAAATTCAATTTCCGAGGGAAGTGGGTTGCCCATTCCAATATTGGATGTTTCACAGCCACAGCTGTCACAAGGTGCTGCGTTAACCCATCTGAAAAGATAAGCATCGTCATTGTTAAAAGGTGAAGCGCATATGAGCTCCATTCTAGGTTGTTCTATCCCCTGTATAGACTGTGTATTGAGCATCGTAAAAGTATAGAAATCCAAAGACTAAAAACACCACAGGTAATACCATAATAGGGCTCAAAGTTATTACTGGAAAATAGTATGAACACCCTTGTTCCAATTCAATAAACTTAATAAAAAGATCAAAACAGCATCACTCCTTAATATCTATGTTCCGTAGGCTAAAGTGACGCCATGTAAATATCACAGGAGTAATTTGTTCCAGGACTACTAATCAGTCAGCCATGCTTTTCTTTGCTTGACTCCTTTGATGCCACTGTTTAATGTTTCAAATAGAACTACTTTTCAGAAAATAAATTCAAGATTCCTCTATATATGTTTCAAAATGGCTTTTGCAGTTCAAATAGAATGCCACATGTGTTGATGTTTAGTTTATATAATTTGGCATGTCTACAATATCATGCTCTCATCATTCGTATGGTGTGTCCTATCAGGAATCTCCAAACAACCACAGAATAAAAATCTCCAAACAAACATGATGATACACAACAAAATACTTGCGAGTCATACTGCTGCCGCTATAACAGAAACAGTGTTAGTATGCCAATTTAGAGATATGCATAAAAAATATCTTAGCAGGACAAAAGTGTACTTCAGTTAGGACTTAGGAATATTAAGCAAATAATAGGTAGAAGTACTAATGCCACAGAAATATAGATGATAGCAGACATCTTAGGAATATTAAGCAAATAATAGGTAGAAGTACTAATGCCACAGAAATATAGATGATAGCAGACATACACACTCGACATTTGCAGAAAGTAATGACTGAAAACGAAGGCATGAAAGTGTTTCAGTGACCTGAATGATTGCTTAAACCAGAAAAGCAATTGCAACAGAAAGGCATGATCTTCTTCATCTTTCGAAGGACTGAAGTTCCCTTCCTACTAAATAATCTTTTGTAAGAATTTCTGACCAGCAATCTCTTCAAATGTAGAATGCAATATAGCAAAATTTCCCATAATCCATATCATTACCAAAAGAAAAAATACCCAGACACAGCCATGGTGGTAAATTATAAGAGAATCCTAAAATACAACATTTTTACTTGGAGCCAACTTGTACCAAAAAGAAATTTTATCAATAAATCCAAGGAAACATAGCCATGTTGAAATATAGAGAGCATGAAGGAGAAAAAAAGAAGAAGAAACTAACAGAAACAGAAACCTTGGCCAGTGAAACCAGCGCCTTCTCCTCGAGTTCATTTATCGGAACCGTCTTCCGTGCTGCCTCTTGACGCTCTGGATCCTCGTACTACATCCACAATAGTGTCAACAAACAAGGACCAGATATTAAAAAAACATAATATAAGGGAATGCTTCATAAATGAGATACTCCTACATTCTAATTCTTACCATCAGAACCTGGCGCATGTAAGGCTCGACCCTTTCTCTAAACATCTCCCCTCCATCATTGCGTATGTTGTACTGTTGTAGGAGAAGTGCCTCTTCTTCTGCCTAAGAAAATTTCAAGAAATAACCATAGTTCTGATGGGAATGATAACAAGTAGTTAATTTGGATTTTCTTCTCTCTCTTTTCCCCTAGGCAAAGTACTTAATTTAGTAATTACTTCATTTCTTTGCCATCATTATGACAATATAGCTAGGCAAGTTTGACTTTTGTGGCCACCGTTTGGTTCCTAGTCACAGTTGTGATGCGCCACAGTTTCTTAGCACCCTAGCTAAACTAAGACAAAATCTCTGGTGTCCTAAATCATGTGAAACAATTCTAAATGCTATAAATACCCGTGTCATCCAAGCCAGAGTGCAACAAAATTGCATCCCCTTTCAAATAAAACACTCAATTTCCTCCAACCTCCAATCCACTACCCTACCAAACAAAACAAACCAAGTGACCCCTACCAGCCACTGCCAAGATCAAAATCATCGCGCAATCCGTCCAACTTAACCAAAGCAAACCAGACCAATTTCCATGCTATCCCCAACAAACCTTTGCCCAATTCCAAATCGTACAACAACATCAGTTATCGGGGATGTTAATTAATCATGCCGCACCTGAAGCATCCTCGCGAGCTCCTCATCGGACTTCTCCTGCACCCTTGCAGCCACCGCCCCTGCCTCATCCACATCCTCCCCCTCCTCCTCGATTTCCACAAGACGGAAGCCCTCAGAAATGGACTCCAGGTTAGTACCATCCTCCACCACGGAGCCAACAGCCTCCACCTCGATCTGCACTCGCTCACCACATCGCATCTCCTCAGATGATGAGCAAAGCAAAGAAGCAACTTGGATCGCGGCGAAGCAATGGGGAGGGGTTCAAACTTCAAACCTCAGCTAAACTGAAACTAAAATAGAACTCTAATGTCTAAACCATGTGGCCAATTGCAGCATTTCAAGCCAAATGCGGCTAATTTAACACTCAGTTTCCTCCAACCCCCAACCCACTGCCCTACCAAACCAAACAAAACCAATTGGCCCCTACCAGCATCTGCCAAAATTTTAAAATCATCGCGCAGTCTAGCCATCTTGACAAAAGAAACCAGATGATTTACAAGCTAACCCCGACCAACTCATACTCCAATTCCAAATCGCACAAAGCCGTCAGCTACTATCAGGGATGTTAATTAATGACGCCGCACCTGAATCATCCTCGCGAGCTCCTCGTCGGACTTCTCCTGCGCCCTGGCCGCCGCGGCCGCGTCATCCCCCTCATCCCCGTCGATGCTCACGAGGCGGAGGCCCTCGGAGATGGACTCCAGGTCGGTGCCGTCGTCCACCACGGACCCATCCGCCTCCACCACGATCTGCACGCTCGCACCACACCGCACCGCATCGCGTCAGAGCAGAGCCACAGCGTTCGGATGGTCGCGGGGTTGGGGGGTTCGAACCTTCTGGAGGTCGGGCGGGACGGAGGTGAGGGAAAAGATCTGGAAGCGGAGGACGTCGAGGCCGTGATCCGTGTCATACTCCACCACGTGCTCCTCGCCCTCTCCCTCGCCGCCGGGGGCCTGCCGGAGCACGAACCGGCGAGCCACCATCGCGTTCTCTCGCCGTGGACTTTGGCGGAGTCCACCCTTGGAAGTAAAGAATTTTTTCGTTAACTAGTACCACACGTTCGATCCCCTCGATGTCGGTGTACGCTGCCACTCCTTCCCCACTTTACTATTACAACCACTCACTTTTCAACTATAAAACTAATGCCCCATTTAGCACAGCTCTAACTCCGAGATCTATGCTGGATCTGTAGTTTGTTGACTAAATTAAAGTGATTTAAATATTTTTATTTAATATATAATATAAATGAAATGAGTCATGTAAATTCACTTAACATGCCTGCAACTCTAGATCCAAGATTTCCTAGAGCTACAGATGACCAGCTTTAGGAAATCTACAGATTTCCTAGAGTTAGAGCTCTGTCAAACGGGGCCTTACTACTTACTTTTCACCTTATTTATTCATTACCATCAGAAGAGTCTCGCCCAACCCTCCAATTTTTTGTCTTGCTCCTCCTGACCTATTAGAATAAATTTTGACTGAGCCGTTTCAACCACTATGAGCTGCTCCACTCTTACTTACTAGTATAGTGCCCGTGCTAACGCCACGGCGGCATTTTAGGGATGCACACGAAATCAACAAAACGAATTTTTGAATGGCCATACATGTTTTGTTCCCTGCTGTCAAAGCCAATTTTTGAATGGCCATACATATTTTGTTTGGATAATTGGGTTGCTGCTGGCAACAAAGTCCATCCATGAATGAAAGCCAGACATATACATCAGATTATTTTGGTCAGTCACTACAAATAATTGAAGACATCCAAATGGCAAAAGTTCAGTTACAAGTCAATGAACGCTGAAATATAGATGACCACCACACGTTCGATCCCCTCGATGTCGGTGTACGCTGCCACTCCTTCCCCACTTTACTATTACAACCACTCACTTTTCAACTATAAAACTAATGCCCCATTTAGCACAGCTCTAACTCCGAGATCTATGCTGGATCTGTAGTTTGTTGACTAAATTAAAGTGATTTAAATATTTTTATTTAATATATAATATAAATGAAATGAGTCATGTAAATGCACTTAACATGCCTGCAACTCTAGATCCAAGATTTCCTAGAGCTACAGATGACCAGCTTTAGGAAATCTACAGATTTCCTAGAGTTAGAGCTCTGCCAAACGGGGCCTAACTACTTACTTTTCACCTTATTTATTCATTACTATTAGAAGAGTCTCGCCCAACCCTCCAATTTTTTGTCTTGCTCCTCCTGACCTATTAGAATAAATTTTGACTGAGCCGTTTCAACCACTATGAGCTGCTCCACTCTTACTTATGCTCTAATATCCTAAGCTCGGTCGTCGATCAGAGCTCGTCATCGCTCGTGCTCAACGAGGCCACCCACCGCAACCGGAGCTCGTACTGGAGGTCTCACCTTGTAAGAAGCAACTAGAGCTTGCTGGATCTAGCTAGGATAAGACTAGAGGAGGTGGGGAGGTCAATGATGAATGTACGGTCGGTAACGAGGCAACGTAGGGGCATGGCCTAGGCACAGTAGAGCATGCGGTGCTAGTCAGGCGACATAGGCACAAGCGCCATGGCCGGATCAACTCGACATGGCAGGGGCGCACAGTGCAACGGACACGACAGGGCTAGGTCTGGGCACATGCGGTGAGGCAAGGACGCGTTGTGCAGCACACGGTGTGGGGCTATGGCAAGCATATAGTGCGACGGCCAGCACAGGAGCACGCAACATGCAAGAACAGGTGCGCGACGTTGTTGCACGCTTGCGGATATGTGCGTGCGTGGCATGCACGGGTTGAGAGCACGACCAGAAAGTAGAGGAGAGGGGAGAGGAGAGAGAGATGAGTGGGCTAGGAGTTGGGCCGACGGGATGGGTTGAGCCAAAAAGAGACGAAGCAAGGAAGAGGAAGGAAATGGATCAGGCCTAGATTGGAATTTTGATTTTAGTTTGAATTTAGGTTTTGCATTTGAATTTGGATTTGATTTAAATTATTGGCTCAATTATTCAAATGCAAAAATTAATATCCTTTTGCCTTTTCTTTTTAGAGTTGAAATCTTTATTGTTATTTGCTTTGTTAACTGCTTGTCTCTCGATCTTGGGTTTTGATTTTATTTTTGTTACTTGAATTGTTTGATAAAATTCAATCAAGATTCTTGAATAAAAATTAGAAAATTCAAACAATGCCAAAACACATTAAATTTTTTAATGTTTTTAGACATTCTAAATTTTGGGATGTTACATATTACCTTGTGTTTTTCTATGTAACTCACATCAAGTTGATGCTCCTTTGGACAGTTGTTTGGTGTTTTGTACATTGTACTATGACTTAACACAACAAGTATACAGTGGCGTACCCAGAAATGAAGTAAGAGGGGGCTAACCTAGGATACCCTGATACACGATATGGGTACAACGATACAACAGTAGTAAAGTGTGCAAACTATCTTATGAGACTTTAGTCATATTACATCAAACAACCTCATCCACAAGCAATATGAAGGGCCTGTTTGGTAGAGCTCCAGATTCTTATTTTTCAGCTTCTGCTCTGGATTCTCTGAGAATCTACTTCTCTGAGAAGCTAGAGCTGTCTCTAAAAAGCGTTTGGCTAGTAGGTTAGCTCCAGATTCATAAAGGGGGGATTTGAGGGAAATAGACCATATTACCCCTAGTTTTGACACTTCAATTTAACATTAATATTGAAGAAAATCAATTTCTGAATCAACTCACATCAACATATGTGAAGAAATCACAATTAATAGTCTGATTCTACACCCAAATCACAATTGATTCTACATCAATGGCTAATCACAAACTGAATCGAATATAGTAAACAAATGTACACAGGAATCTTGGATTACACTAGAAACATTTCATACTTTATTCTTTCCCTCTTCCACACTCAAACCTCTAGCTGCCAATTTAGCTGCTAAAGCTTCCTTCGCAGCTTGTTCCTGTAAAAGAAATCAGCACACAGTTACACCCTCTATCAACTTGTCAACAGTAACCCAAAAGGGGAAAACTGAACTTAAATTATTGTTGTGAAGTATCATGTTACAGGAATTAACATCAATTATTGTATATCATCTATATGTTCTTGTCAACATGGCCAAAGAACAAACCATTACCTTGATGGCGGCGGTGGCAGCGGCGCTGCTGGGGACCGAAGGGAGGTGGCGGCGGCGGTACTGGGGACCAGAGGGAGGCGACGGGGCGAGATCTGGACCGAGAGAAGGGAGAGAGGCGGCGTGTCGGGCGGCGGCGGGGCGAGAGAAGGAGGGCGGCGGTGGGGCGAGATTTGGACCGAGAGAAGGGAGGGAGGCGGCATGTCGGGCGGCGGCGGGGCGAGAGAAGGAGGGGGGCGGCGGGGCAACAGAAGGAGGGCGACAGAGAGAAGAAAGAGGGAGACGACTGGGCGAGAGAAGGGGGAGGCGAGCGACGCGAGAGGGGAAGGGGGAGGCGGTGGGGCGAGAGAAGGGGGAGGCGAGCGGCGCGAGAGGGGAAGGGGAGGCGAGCGGCGCGAGAGAGGAAAAGGGAGGCGGGCGGCGCGAGAGGGGAGGCGGACGGCGCGAGAGAAGAAGGGGGAGGCGGAGCGGGCGGAAGAAACGAGGGAGGTGGAGCGGGCAGCACGAGAGAGAAGGGGGAGGCGGGTGAGGGCGACGGGGTAGTTGAGTGGCATTTGCGGGTAATTTCGGCTTATTTCTATGGGTAATTTTGTTTTGGGTTAGCTGGCTCCCCACGAGAATCCACCCAAGACCTGCTTCTCCTCTCTAGTTCATTTTTCATCCTGCTCCTCGTGAGAATCGGAATCCAGTAGTTTTGAGAAGCTGTGTGTTTGGTACAGCTCCATGAGAATCTATTGAGAAGCTGGGAGCAGGAGCTGTACCAAACAGGCCCGAAACTTCCAAGAGGGGTTTCACATCTAATGGATATTGCTAGTTTTTTTCTTAAACTTTCTTCTGGAAGTAAATTTGAGCACAACGGAATTTCCAATGTCTAAGTATAGTGACATAAAGTTTAGACAAATGCCTCTATTTGTCCATCATATATCACAAATAGCTATTTAAAACTGATGAACAAAAAAAAACTCGACCTGCGGGGGGGAAGAATCCCCCCGGGCATTGCTTTAAGAAGAAGGTCTTCTCACGCAGACCGAGAAAACCCCCGAACCCCTGCTCCACCCTTACACAGCGACACCATCGCCCGACCTTGTGAGACTACCGGCGGATCCTTTGGATCAACGCCTTGGCGGGGCCTTAGACCTGTGCTTTGGTGTGGTAGCAGGCGAGGGGATTTTTTCCCCCAAGCCTGAAATTCGCTCCCACTGGGAGTCGAACCCAGGACCTGGGGGGTGCTACTCAGGCCTCTATCCATTGGGCTAGAGACCCTTTCGCAAAACTGATGAACAAATGTTGAATCTTAGAATGCTTATATGAAAAAGACAGACAATGAGTGCATTTTAAATCATGTTTGTGTTTGTATCAAACTCGACATTGGTAGGGAGATAACCCAAGATTGTAGTTTATTAGCAGGAAAACCCTTAGCGTAGAAATTGTATCACTCATGTCCATTGCAATATTTCGACAAACATGTGGTACGTAACAACAACTAGAGCAAGACTAGCATTACCAAACAAAAAAAAACAATATTGGGCAAGTTCATACTTTCTTTTGAGGCATTGCATCAAACACCTCACACGCAAGTAGCAAGCAAGTAAACAGATGAACGCACTCTGGGCACAAAAGAGACTTAGGAACTTACCAGAGGCTACTGCGACGTCATAGCAGCACCCTATTGAAAAAGCGACCGGACAGGGGAGGGTGTTGTGCTTTTGCTGAAGTACGACTACAGCGGTGAAGTGCCGAGGCGATGGAGGGCGTTGTTGGAGCAAGAGCTAGGAGGCGAAGCCGGAGGCTGGAGCCGGAGACAGAGTTCTGGGCTTCTGACAAGCTGGCGTTGGGACGGCGGGATCGGGCGGGGGAGCCATCGGTTAGCTAGCTAGGGTTGGGTTGTTGGGAGAATGGAAGGAGAATGCGACTGAAATCTGGACTCTGGAGGGAGGATGCGCTAGGGAGGCTAAGCCAACGGTGTTACATGTCTCTAGACCCTGTGAACAGTAAAAAATCATGGAATTAAGTGGGCCAAGACCCGGGCTACAACCCCCTAGCCCGGGCCCTAGGTCCGCCCCTGTGCGCATAGGAAATTGAAAAATGTTGCATACAAATGATATCACCTTTTGAATCTTTATTTTTGTTAGCATTGCAACCGTTGGTTTCTTTTTTTAATTCATACAAGTTAGATTGAAAGCATTTTTTAATTAGCTCTATGTGGTTGAGTAGGTTGTAACTTTTATTGATGGTTCTTCTCATGTGTTTAAGGTCATGCCTGTTACTTTGCACGTATTCTCATATTATTATTCAAAGAAGAGACATCATCACCGATAATTATATCGGCTCATTCCTCATACCTATTTCGATGCCAACAGGAAAAATATGCTTCATAGAAAATAGGCAAAGTGAAGATGTAAATACCACTCCAAAGCATCTATTTTACATCAAAACAAGGTTTTTAATTTTCGGTCGACCGCATAATATAACACTGCTTATTATATATTTACTTTTACAAGTAACACTGCCATATTATATATTATCATAAAACTCGTGTTATTCTTAATTCTTAATCCAATCTTACACAACATACTTTATTGATAAGAAAACACTGCCCTAGTAAACCAAAGAAATCACATAAAGTTTGAAAAGACCAAAAAGTAATAATACTAAGAACAAAAAGCGCGAGGCATCTTCTTTGCCAAACCTCTACAAACTGTCAACCTATAAAACCTCAAAATTTTTTCGCACTACTACAAGCCTTCCCCTCCCAAGCGGCGAGCGATCCATCCAATCCCATCCACCCCCACACCCGCCGCCGCCGCCCGCGCCTGGAGCGGCGGGCCGCCCCACGCCACCACGGAAACCGGCACCCACGCTGGCGCCCGCCCCCACGTGTCCCTCTCCTGCCGCCCGCGGGCCCCGCCTGTCACCCACCCCTGCCCCTGGTGGGCAGGCGAAAGCGACGCGCGAAGGAAGCGCTGCCTGCGCTCCGCTGCGCTCCCACCCCCACCCCCCTCGATAGCCGCGCTGCTCTGCTGCCCCTGCGCCCCCGTTCCCCATTTGCCCCCTTCCCCCTTCCACCCCCATCTACTCCCCCCGCCGCCTCCTAGCCCTCGCCGCCTCCGCTCGGCTCGGCCCCGCCCCCGCGCCGCGCGATCTGCCGGGGCCTCCGTCGATTCGGCTCGATTTCGGGGGCGCCGCGGCGACCTCGGGAGGTGAGGCGGCTCTCTCGGCGCTGCGATTCAGCGTCTGTTTCGGTGGGTTTACGGTGGGCTTTCGCAGGAATTTGTCCGTGGAGAGGTTTGACCGGTGGATGGAGTGGTGAGGGCGGAGATTCGTATTTGGGTTTGGGTTTGCGCGTGGTGCGTTTGGGTGCGAGGTTTGTAATTTGTTAGCCGGCGGCGAGCTTGTGCGAGAAACGGTAGTGCTTCTGCGAGGTGCGAATGCTTCTGCTTGTGTGATCCGATTGGGAGCTGGTTGGAGTTGCCTGAGTTGCCTGCGTGCTAGTTTGTTGATCAGTTAGGTTTCTGTACCAGGGTGTGTAAGAGAGTAAACAACGATGGAACTTCGGAGATTCGTGACGGCAGTAGGCGTACGAAGTGAATCATGGAGATTCATGATGGCAATAGGCAGCACCAGGGAATGGAATCGTGACGCTTGTGTTTGCCATGATCCGATTTGAGTGCTAGTTGTGTGGTGTGCTAGGTTACGGTTGTGGTAGGTTTGTAACGCAGATTTAAATGCCACCGAACACGGGAAATGTATGGTAGGTTTTGTGTAACGTATCAGGGAGCTGAGTAATGCTGGCTGGTTGTGTATTGGTGATTAGGAAGGTTTTGTGTGAGGTTTCTGAGTGGGATTTGGCTATTTGTTGCATGCTTCCTTTATAGGTAGTGTTAGTGTGGTATTAGTTGCAAGTGACAGCAGACAATTTTGTCTGTCATGTTCTGGTTACTGTAGTTTTCTGTCGTTTAGCTTCCTTGTGGGGGTTTTCATGGTAATAATTTTTTTGCTTCATACATTTTATTGCACACCATGAATTTCAGCTTGTTGTGTTGTATATGTGCATTGTTGTTCGATAATATGGTACAAAGAAAAACGAAGCATTCAATGGAACCGAATAATCCAAGTGTCACCATTTGTGTGTTGCAAATTTGCAATATGTGGCTGTTTTTTTTTCTGCAATAAGAGTTTATCCTTAGATCGCATACTAATAAAAAAGATAGTAACCTTTAGTTTGAGTAGAACTCTTCATTAACTAATGCTTCATTTTGATATAAATAAGAACATCATACAAGTAATTTCAGATACCTCAAGTGCTTGGTTGTTCTAATATGTCAGCAGTGTGTTTTAATGCTTGAGTTTGCTCTGTTTGATCTCACTTGAGACTTGTGACTAGTATTCTATTGCATATGTATTTCTAACCATATATGGAGGTTAGTTTATTTGAATTAAGGGTGGTCTATTTTAACAATTTTGAGCTACTAATAATGAAATGCATTCTTCTGTTCCTAGCAGCATGTGACGCCGATACTCTGATGATGAAGGAGAGGAGCTCTTTATGTGATAGTGCAGCAGATGGAAATTGGGTTTTGAAATACAAAAGAAAACGAAGCAAGTTAACAGTTAGCCCCTCAAATGAGCATGAGGTTGCATCACCAACATCGGACTCTCCAATGAGCAATGGTTCCATCAAAAAGAAGTGCAAGCATGACACTAACATTTCGCCATCAGCCAAGAAGATAAGAGGGCGTGATGGGGTGAATTTCTCTTCTAATACCTTTGCATTTGTACTTTACCTGTTTGTCTATCATGTGGATATTGTTTGCGATTTACTTCTTAAGGTACCTGCATGTGTTTTGCTTCCATGTAAATACAAGCTAAAGGCTAAAGCAATGATTTAATCACAAATTCCAATGTAGCCAATGTATAAAATACCTTTGTTGTTGATCACATTCACACGTACTATGGCTTCGGTGAAGCACCTGGATTTTAAGAGTTCAGGAATTTTCTTCACACAAATGCTGTAAGTCAAGCGAAAATTTTAAGAAGTAGGAGCTTACATGTTTTATTAACCTCTGCCTGCAACAGTCAGTCAGATATGTTAATGCTTGCTTATTTGACATGTAACGGGGATATGGCTGAACTCTTGTGGTGTCGTTGCGGGCTTGCGGCCAAGATAAATGCCTGCAAACAATACTGGAATCACTGTGATATGACTTGTGTTGGAGAAAGATAAATTTGGCGAAGATCGCCCTCAGCCCTTGCAGCCAAGGCTCTGATCAAGCCAGGGAACTAACTGAATTGATCTTTATTGCCTTCTCTCAAATAATGGCCGGCTACCTTTATAAGAGTAGGTGCCTTCCTAACAGTGGAAACTATATCATACTAATACTAAAGAGTCCTTCTAGATATAGATTACCTAATATAGAGATATCATACTAATACTAAGAGGTACTTCTAAATATAACAATAGCCTTTCCTAATACTTATCTCTTTCCTCATGTTGATGCTGCTCCTGATTCGGACCCCCTGCTGCTTCCTCTGCTGTCCCATACTCGGCCTCATCTATTGCCGCAGCTGGTACTGTATCACGTCCAGACATTGCCACTGCCGCTGTATCGCATCCAGCCATTGCCACCGTTGCTGTTCATTGCCGTGGACGATGCCGCTCATATACTTTGCCCACAAATGCGTCCACAACACACTGATCTTAGTAGGTCACCATACATGCGTGTGGTGAAAATTCTAGGCAAATGCAACTGCAAAAAATTTTAACATAAAATTATAAACACTGAATTTCAGCTGAGCAATTACATCTTTCTCTCCGACGATCCATGTAGCAAGTACATAATTAATGCAAGTTCAAGGCTTCATACACTATTATTTTCTTTGCATTACTTTGTATGTCACCTCCATCATGCTGTTCAAGTCTTCTTATACACACATTCTTTTTGTTCCTTCAGTATTTCTATGAGTGCGTAGAATGTGATCTTGGTGGCAATTTGCTGTGTTGCGATAGCTGTCCACGAACGTACCACTTGGAATGTCTTAATCCTCCTCTTAAGGTTTGAATAATTTCTGTTGTTTGATTAGACAGCTTTTTTTGGGTGTACTGATCAGTTTTTCTATCTTTGCATTCTTCCATTTCCAATCTAGCGTGCACCACCTGGGAATTGGCAATGTCCAAGATGTCGTACAAAAAAAGTTAGCTTGAAGTTGTTAGGCAATGCAGATGCTGACACTTCTAAGCGTGAAAGAGCAAGCTTGAAGTTGTTAGGCAATGCAGATACTGACACTTCTAAGCGTGAAAGAGCAAGGAGAATGCGTGCAAGCACCACATCAGAGAGCTCATCTCCCCATAACAAAGTTTCTTTTAGCACCCGAAGCCCCACACAAGAGAAGAGTGAATCAAACGAACAAGGAAAACTGTCATGTGGTGGTGCATTAAAGGAGGGTGACCTCAGTGTGAAGGCCAATGAAGTTGAGAAAAAGAAACCATTGATATTACATTTGAAGAAGCGTTCGACCAAGGAACTATCGGCAAATATGAAGCCCTTGAAGTCAGAATTTCTCGGGAAGTCTTCAGAAGAGAAACATGGAAGTGCTTTGAAAATGAAGAAACATCTGCGCCCCACGGACTTGTCTCCAAAGAAATCTAAAGGCAAGAGGCAACATAGTCACAGAGACAGCAAGAGATCTGAAGCAAAAAAGCTCAAATATTTGGCAACAGACGTTGACAGTGTTTCCTCAATGGAACCATCTACATCTCTTGATCACAGCGAATCACCACCAAAAAGAAAATCATTGGATGGAAGAACACATACATCTAGTACCAAGAAAGGAAAAAAGAAAGTGAAATTTGTTGATAAAAAGCATTCTGAGGTATTCAAACAACACTTTGTTGTGTTCTAATATTCACGGGTGAATACATTTTTTTTTATATTTCGCCTTTCTAGAAATGCCCCTGAGTGATTCTCATTGTCATACCTTGGTGAACACATTTAGTATGTTAGTTGTTTGCTCAAGATATCTGTCTTGTGTTTCTTTCTTTCTAATTCTGCCACCATTTATTATATGTACATTTTACTAAAATTTTCATTTTCTGCGGGTTTCCTTTTTTGTTAGAATTGGCACCTTTCCTGTTATAATCTTCTTAAGCTCATTTTTTGTTTTGATTATAACCCTTATTTTATGAATAACCTGAATAATTTAGCACACAACTGCAAAATTTTATCAGCAAACTTGCCGTAATTAACATTTTCTAATAGTATATCTTAGAATGCTTTCTGAATTCTGATCTCACTTGGAAAATACCTAAAATTAGCTGTATGTGCTCCTTTAAGTTTGGTTGCCTTTTAAGATCATCTTGTCTGTTTTCTCAGAGGTGCTGATGTTTCTGCATTTATTAGCATACAAGCAAAGAAACAATGGTACCTTTTGTACTTCCTGAACATTAAAGTGGCTTGATTATATTTTCTTTTATTATCGGGTATAATTTTTGCCCATGGCAGCATTTTCTGGTCATTTGTCGTTGGTTGCTACCATTACCAGCCTTTACTGCTTTTCTAATGTCTGTTCTTAATTGATGCAATTTCTGTCGCATGATGAATACCTTATTTGATGCTTGCACTCTTATCCAATGTCCAAATTCTGTAACATACTAATGTTCAGAATGCTGTTCATATATGTGAAAAAATGGTGCAGGAGCAAGGTGCGCTAGGAGACAAAATAATGACTCCTCAGGAGGATCTGCAGGTTCGTTCTGGCAATCATCTACTATTGTAGATAGCAACATATGGTAGCACCGTAGCTACACCTCGCCACTACCTTATCTATATACATTGCATCTTCATCCAATCATTTTTTCCAGCTTCGAGCTGTCCCATTTTCTATGTTTTTTTTTTTCTGATTATCACAAAACATTGCTCTTTGCTTAGGTTGATCGCATCCTAGGCTGTCGACTTCAGGCAAACCAAATCAGTTCACCGCTCCATGCTTCATTAGAGCAGATTGAATCAACTAATTTGCAGCTGGAAGATATGGCCCCTCCTAGTGCTTCCAGTGCGCTAAAAGCTAGCCATGTCATTCAATATAGATTCCATGAAGGAATACAGTCTTCTAACAATGATACTAATACCACTCTAGAGGATGTATATGCTGAAGAATCAGCAAACCGTGGCAGTGAAAATCATTTGGATGGTGTTGAAGAGCAAAAGGAGAGTAATGGTAAATCCCGTGAAAATAAGGAGCCACTGAACCAAGAAGAAACCATTAAGACAGTAGTAGGAGAAAATGTGCCAGCTTCAACAAATGGTGAACATGAGACAGTATCTGATATTCCAGCTGAAACAGATGACATCAAACTTTCAGTTTCCAAAGCTGATGCAATAGTCCAGACCAGACAAGAGCATACACCTGAAAGTAAAGTGCATGGAAAAATCGAAGAAATCGCAGGTAAGGACCATGATGGCACTGTGTACGAGTTTTTGGTCAAATGGGTTGGAAAATCAAACATCCATAACAGCTGGGTTTCTGAATCTGAACTAAAAACATTAGCAAAAAGGAAACTAGAAAATTACAAAGCAAAGTATGGAATGGGTTTGATAAACATTTGCAAGGAACAATGGTGCCAACCACAGCGAGTTATTGCTTTGAGTGTTTCCTTAGATGAAGTAGAAGAGGCTTTGATCAAATGGTGCGGCCTTCCTTACGACGAATGCACTTGGGAAAGATTAGATGAACCTACCATGGTGAAGTATATCCATTTGGTCACTCAGTTCAAAAATTTTGAATGCCAGGTTTTGGATAAGGATATGGGAGGTGACTATGCAAATGCAAGAAACTGCCAAGAGCTTAATGTGTTGGTTGAGCAGCCAAAAGAACTTCAGGGAGGCATGCTCTTCCCTCATCAACTGGAAGCATTGAACTGGCTACGTAAATGTTGGTACAAGTCAAAAAATGTTATCCTTGCTGATGAGATGGGTCTCGGAAAGACAGTGTCAGCCTGTGCTTTTCTATCATCCCTGTGTTGTGAATTTAAGATTAAATTGCCATGTCTTGTCTTGGTTCCTCTTTCTACTATGCCCAACTGGATGGCTGAATTTGCATCTTGGGCACCTCATTTAAATGTTGTGGAGTATCACGGTTCTGCAAGGGCAAGATCTATCATTCGTCAATATGAGTGGCATGCGGGTGATGCAAGCCAGATAGGTAAAACCAGGAAATCTCACAAGTTCAATGTTTTGCTCACCACTTATGAAATGGTGCTTGTTGATGCTGCATATCTTCGTTCTGTGTCATGGGAAGTTCTTATAGTTGATGAAGGGCATCGTCTGAAGAATTCTAGCAGCAAACTCTTCAGTTTGCTCAATACATTTTCATTTCAGCACAGGGTTTTGTTGACTGGAACTCCCTTACAGAACAACATTGGTGAAATGTACAACTTATTGAACTTCTTACAACCTGCTTCTTTCCCTTCTCTGGCATCGTTTGAGGAGAAGTTTAATGACCTTACAACAGCAGAGAGAGTGGAGGAGCTGAAGAAACTTGTAGCTCCACATATGCTTCGAAGGCTGAAAAAGGATGCAATGCAAAACATCCCCCCGAAGACCGAGCGAATGGTACCTGTTGAATTGACATCAATCCAGGCTGAATACTATCGTGCTATGCTTACAAAGAACTACCAAGTACTGCGCAACATTGGAAAAGGTGGTGCTCATCAGTCATTGCTCAACATAGTAATGCAGCTTCGGAAAGTCTGCAACCATCCATATCTTATTCCTGGAACTGAACCTGAATCAGGTTCACCAGAGTTTTTGCACGAAATGCGAATAAAGGCCTCAGCAAAGTTAACTCTGTTGCACTCTATGCTTAAAATGTTACACAGGGATGGCCACCGTGTTCTTATTTTTTCTCAGATGACAAAACTTCTTGACATCCTTGAAGATTACCTGACTTTAGAGTTTGGTCCTAAAACATTTGAAAGAGTGGATGGTTCGGTATCTGTGGCAGACCGCCAGGCAGCGATTACTCGTTTTAATCAGGACAAGACTCGTTTTGTATTCTTGCTATCTACACGGTCATGTGGGCTTGGGATTAATTTGGCAACTGCAGACACTGTTATCATATATGATTCTGATTTCAATCCACATGCTGATATACAGGCGATGAATAGGGCACACAGAATTGGACAGTCAAACAGACTTTTAGTTTACAGGCTTGTGGTATGCGCTAGTGTTGAGGAGCGTATCTTGCAACTTGCCAAGAAGAAATTGATGCTTGATCAACTTTTTGTTAACAAATCAGAATCACAGAAGGAAGTGGAAGATATCATTCGCTGGGGAACCGAGGAACTCTTCAGGAATAGCGATGGTGTGAATGTTAAAGATAATAATGAAGCTTCTGGTGCCAAACATGATGTAGCTGATGTTGAGTTTAAGCATAGGAGGAGAACTGGTGGCCTAGGTGATGTTTATGAGGACAAATGTGTTGGTGGTTCTACTAAACTTATTTGGGATGAAAATGCTATCATGAAGCTTCTTGATAGATCCAATCTCCCATCAACAGTAGCTGAAAGCACTGATGGGGACTTGGACAACGATATGCTTGGCACTGTAAAGGTAATTTAATCTGTGTGCCTTCTTCAAATGATGAATATTTATGCAAGGACTCCCAGGTAGATTATGGTATCAAGAATGTCACCTTGTCCGTGTTTCACCAAATTGTTGTAGTTCACCAAATTGCTGTAGTTCACTTAGTTTGGAAGTTCCTAACCAGTACCATTCCATTAGATTTTGTTGTCAGTATTCTGTTACAGACAGATTCATCCACTAATTTTGGATCTTTAGTTCTTAGACCGCCTTAACAATTACATTTCTTTCTTTTTTTTTTGTTTTGTATGGTGGCTACCAGCCTACCACTGTTATTGTGATATAGGTTTTACTTTGTGCAATTGATAGCTTCTCTCTGGATGTCTCAATTAATACTTTCTTTTATCTCCATCCGTTAAGCAGTCAATAGATTGGAACGATGAGCTGAATGATGATCCTGGTGCCACTGAGGACATTCCAAATATTGATAATGATGGTTGCGAGCAGGCATCTGAAACAAAGCAGGATGCAGCTAATCGTGTGGAAGAAAATGAATGGGATAAACTTTTACGTGTCAGGTGCTCTACAATACCATGTACTTGTTATTTCTCTTGGCTTATGACGGCCTTTTGCTTTATGTTTTCTTGTTTACTTCATGACTTGATTGTTGTGGTATGGGTCCTAGGACCGAGGGTAGCGCATTCGCTCTTGATCGGCCGTTCATGCCGCCGTCAGGGCTCTGATGCCTATTGAAGAAGAGAGGAAGACTAGAGAATTTTGTTTATTTCTTTGCTTAATAATGATAGGTACAATGCTGTCCCTTTTATAGGGATGGCTAAACTTGATCTCTAAAAAACATATATCTATATTAAGAAAACTAATTCTTAATAATAGGAAACTTATCTCTAATACATAGAAATAATCTAAAAGGAAACAAATCCAAATAATAAGGAAACTACACATGTGATGTACTGTTCATGTGTGCGGTGCTATATTCAAGGTTATTAAGGCGGTAAGGCGAGGTGCGGCGACCCACCCCCTTCCAGACGCCTAGGCGAATAAGGCGTGCGGCGAGGCGATGCCATACACATACCCTAACCTACCATGCAACAGCACAAACATACACTGATACATACCTTTTTGCTGCCAATTCTGGAGGCTATGTAGTAGTGATCCTCCTGTTTCCAGTTGCCTTGTTCCATGTACCATACAGCCCCTGACAAGTTTCAACATGTGTGACTCATTAATATAATTATGTAACAGAAATACTTTGTAATGAGATGAAATATGGATAAAGCATTCAAGTGAAATACCTTTTGATGATCTGAACTCTCCTTTCTTCTCCCAAACAGCAAGCTGCATATACAATAAGGAATTTAGCAACAGCGGCAAGCAAATATCAATATATCATCATTACATCAGTGATCAGTCCATAAACTTAGATTTAGATAATAGTGGCAATAAATAATAGCAGTCCACACTCGTTAGCCACATTACAAACATTCCACAAATATAACTACGTAAGATAGAGTCTTAGTGGCATAATTAGTACTTTAGTAGTCAACAGCCACATAATTGCATAACAACATAACCCAACCACCAAAAGCTTAAGAGTCTAATGGCATGCTAATTGCTAAGAGTCAATATCCATCATCAAACTCGTCAGGGATGTTTGTAGCCTCCATGTTTTCTCCGCCATCATTGGAGCCATTGGGAGCATGCTCACAATCACTCACATCAGCATCATCATGTGGATCTTCATCTTCCTCTTCTTCATTGGCCGAACCTGAGTCTTCTTCAAGTTCAACCAACCTTGAACGCTTGCTGCTGGCTTTCCTTGGAAGATTGCGGCCTCGCAGCGTGCTTGATGCACCAAGAGCTTCATCAACAAGTTCCCATGTAAGGCCATTATCATTCTGACCATTTGTTTCACACCCACGAGCACCTTGAGGATGAACATAGGAGGAATCAACCCACTCATTGTCCCAATCAAACTCTTCAATGACCAAAGGGTCAAAACTTTTCCCTTTTTTCTCACGCCTTAACTGAAACCTAGTCTTCATCTTCCGGTTTTAGGAAACAAGGACAATGTCATTCAATCTCTTATGCAGCAATCTATTTCTTTTCTTTGTATGCATCTACAAAAGAAGAATGGGAAAGCAGCAAACAAAGGAGTAATTAATTGGCTGGCCGAACACAAATTGATTAGAAGAAAACTAGTAACTAGTGAAGTTGGCAATACTCACAAACTCAAATGTACTCCAGTTTCTCTCACAGCCAGATGATGAAGCACAAAGACTAACAATGCGTCTAGCAAACCTTTGAAGCTCAATAGCACGACCACCATATGAACGCCACCAATCAACTATATTGATAAATACAAACATGTATTAGCATTTTGGGTTGAAATAGACTTGCTGGAATTAAATTGTGGATATGTATTAGCATTTTGGGTTGAAATAGACTTGCTGGAATTAGAAGAAAAACAACACTTATGGGGGCTCATTTTCTCAAGGTTTTGCTTGGCCATTTTGTTTGAGAATGCATCTCCTCTAAGGGTTTCATAGTCCAAGGATTGAGCGTCAATCTTGCCTCTAACTTCTTCATCCTCCACCATTCTTCCAAGCACATCAAGAAAACAACCTCTTAGCTGCCCAACAGTTGCATCATCATTACCTCGTATAAGAGAATGTAGTTTTCCTGGATTCAAATACAGTGCAGCCCCATACAAAGGATGGTCCATTTGTTTCACCCAACGTTTCTCGATGATGCCAATGATATTCTTGAGCAAGGTTTTCTTGGAATCAATAGCAAAGCTGAGCTTGATCTTCTCTTTTGCATGATTCATTAGTGCTGCGACCTCCGGCATTGCAGGCTTCTCATCACCATCAACCACCCTAAGAACAATAAGGAGAGGGGTTGAAGCTCTAAGGCAATCTTTAACTGAATTCCAAAATTCCACAGAGAGCACAGTGTCATGCACTTCCTGACCAGCTGCAGTTTTTGCCAATTTGTTCCCCAACCATTCTTCAGTAATAAATAAAGCCTTCAAAGCATCTCTATGCTTGTTCAAACTTTTTAAAGTGAGGAAAGAAGTGGCAAATCGAGTGGCTGCAGGTCTCACAAGATCAGCCCCACTTGTCTTCTCTCTCATTAAACTAAGAATTCTCCCATGCCTATAGATGAAAGTTGTGACACGTCTTGCTCTTGCAATGGGCTTCTTAAATGCCTTCAAGTTCCCTATATCTTCCAGCATAAGGTCCAAGCAATGTGCAGCACATGGGCTCCAAAACAGCGTAGGAATCCTTTCCATTAGAATCCTACCCGCTGCCTTGTAGTTAGCCCCATTATCAGTGACAACCTGAACCACCTTGTCTTTCCCAATCTCCTCAATCTCTGCCTCCAATAAATCAGCAAGCATAAATGCATCATGTACCTCACTTGATGCATCAACGGACTCCAAGAAGTAAGTCCCCGCAGGGCTATTCACAAGGAAGTTGATCAAATGCCGGCCTCTTCTATCAGACCATCCATCTGACATAAGTGTGCAGCCATACATCTTCCAGGCCTGCTCATGTTCCTCCCTCATAGTACTGGTCAAGTTCACAACATCCTTAAGCAATGGTTCACGAAACATATAGGGAGAAGGAGGCTTGTAACCTGAACCAAACTGTGCAGTTGCCTCAACTGCAATCTCAAATTGTCTTGCTGCTGCTGCATTAAATGGTACACCACACTCATAGAACCACAAGGCCCACTGCATATCCACATAGTGCTTCTCCTCTTTGGACTTTGTCTTGGCTGAAATTGTGGGCTGAGAACATCCTTTACGCCTTTCATCAACAAGTTCTTCAGGTGTTTTCCGAAGCATCTCAACAATTGACTTGTTACTCTTTGGCTTTGCCTTGGTATTGCTTGCTGCAGTAGCCTTGAATAAATAAGTTGCACGCCTTTGTTTAGCTGCAGTCCCTGAACTTGGCTGCACCTTGGAAGCTTGGGATTCTGCAGGTGCAGTGTCTTCAACTTGAATTGCTTCCACCACCTCCACATCTGCTGGTTCCTCGGGCGGCTCATCACCCTCTTCTAGGAACAGTGGCCTCCTCTTATTGGATTCCAAGTAATCCCTCATCTCCTTTCTAATAGCAGTAGTGGTTTGCATACACATTTTTGTATCTCCATATCCACCTGCCAGATGCTGCTTCAACCTTTTTATCCCTCCACAAACCACAGTGTCACAAAGAGTACATGTCACCTGATCTCTCTTCTGAAGGTTTGCCCAATATCCATACTTCCAGCCTGGATCATTTGAGCTGGCCTTCCTTGCTTTGTCTACCTTAGGATCGTAATTGGCATTGTTGACAGAAGGTGGACTTGCCATGCTTTCCATTTGGCTTGTGCTGCATAGAAAGAACCAAGAGGGTAATTAAAAGGTGAGGAGATTGAGTAGAGTGCACACTGGCTGGCGGCTGCAGCCTGTACATGTAATACAGAGCAGAGCAGAGGAAGGAGGGGGAGGAAGAGCAGAGCCGCAGAGGAAGGAGAGGAAGAGCAGACTACAGAGGAGGCAGAGGGGAGGACATACCTGCAGAGTCGCGGTCACGGATGGGGTGGGAGTCGGTGGCGGACGGGGCGGGAGTCGCGGACGGGCGGGGGTCGCGGACTGCGGGGGTCGGTCGCGGACGGGCGGGGGTCGCGGACTGCGGGAGTCGGTCGCGGACGGGGCGGGAGTCGCGGACTGCGGGGGTCGCGCGGACGGGGCGAGAGTCGCAGGGCAGGCGCAGCCGCCGCCGCCGCCGGATTTCAGGTGCGCCGCCGCCCTCTTCTCTCTCCCTCACGGATGGGGCGGGAGTCGGTCGCGGATGGGGCGGGAGTCGTGGACGGGAGGGAGTCGCAGGGCAGGCGCCGCCACTGCTGGATTTCAGGTGCGCCACCGCCCTCTTCTCTCTCCCTCTCTCCTTCCTTTCCCTCTCCCTCTCCCTCTCTCAACTGGCGCGACTGCGCGAGCCTTTGGCGGGCGGTGTACGCGCGCATCGCATCGCGCCGCTCTTTCCCCGCGCCTTTTCGGTCCCGCGTCGTCCGCCTCAGCCAAACCGACGCCTTGGCGACGACTTTTGCCGCGAGGCGACGCCACATGCGAGGACGCGGCGAGCACGACGCCACCATTCCACCAGCGCTCGGACGACTAGGCGACGCCTAGGCGTCGCCTAGTGGACGCCTTATGAACCATGGCTATATTACCATGCGGTACTGTTCATGATGCTACCGTACCACACGGGTATTGTTCATTCATGTAGGTACTGTTCATCCGGCGCTGCGGTACCCTATGGTGTTGTTCGCGAGCCTGCTGCATGCATCGCTGGGATCCTAGGCCATAACATTACACCCCTCGCGGCGAGACAGCTTGTCGAGCTGTCAGGTGGCGGCCATGGTTGGAGTCCTTCGTTACTCCATGTCGACGAGAGGGCACGATGATGACCTTGTGTCTCATGAAAGAAAATTAACAAAACTCTAATGGACATCAACCTTGGGTGTGGTTTGATGATGCAGGAGACGTTGAGGGCATGGGCACTCAGCGCAGAGCAGCAACATCATCCTTCTTGCCTCAGGATGCAACGGTTGTGGAAGAGATGTGACAACGTTGTTGACCCCCACATGGCAACCATTGTGCGCCACACTTGCAGAGGCACGGTGTCGATCAGTCGCGTGGAGATGACCGCCGCTAGACAGCGACAACTTTCTCCTTGGCAAGGGCACCAAAGGTGAAGCTTAAAGAGGAGTCATTATTGGTGACGTGGCCATTGCCAACGCCGACGCCGGGGAAGGTGGTGGCAGCGCAACCATTGCAATGGCACGTGACACCTCTTTCTGCTTCTTTAGCTTGTCCACCAACTTCATAGCCTTCTCCAAGGTGGCCATCATATTGTCGAGTAAAGACTGTTTTCTTGTTGTTAGCCATCAACATGTCCAACGGAGATAATTTAGCATCGGAAACCATGGTGAGTGGCTATGATACCAAATGTTGTGGTACGGGTCCTAGGACCGAGGGTAGGGCATTCGCCCTTTATCGCCCGGCCATGCCACCGCTAAGGCTCTGATGCCTATTGACGAAGGGAGGAAGACTAGAGAACTTTGTTTATTCTTTATTTAATGATAATAGGTACAATGCTATTCTTTTTATAGGGATGGCTAAACTTAACTCCCAAGAAACATATTTCTATATTAAGGAAACTAATTTCTAATAATAGAAAACTTATATTTTATACATGGAAATAATATAAATGGAAATGAACCCAAACAATAAGGAAATTGCACCCGCGAGGTTCTGTCCACATGTACAGCGCTACAGTACCACATTGGTGTTGTTCCCGGTGCTACAGTACCGCGTGGATACTATTCATTCACCGTGGGTACTGTTTATCCGACAGCGTGGTGCACCACGGTGTTGTTCGTGAGCCTGCTGCGTGCATCGCTGGGATCCTAAGCCATAACATTGACGAGTCAGAAAGGAAAACAAAAGGGAAGAATAAATGTGGTAGCATGAACCCCTATTTGTGAAAAGTGCATCGGGCACTACTTGAAATTTTGCAGTTATGCAAAATAAATGGGGACTGGCGCTCTGTTATAGTCTATAAGCGTAGGCCCAAGACTTAAGTCTTAATACAGTTTGTTTGCTATTCTAGGCTTAGCCGCATAAGACTCCAAATAGGAGTCCGGTTCAGACTCCAATTAGGAGTCAGGTTGCAGAACTAGCCTTGGGATTCGGTTTGGATTGTAATAGCTTCTTATATATAGTTGTAATCTCAGGATTCTGAGTAAGAAAGAAATATATTAGAGTTTACTACTTACCTCTCCTCTGCCCTGTTCCCACTGGCGACGTCGGGGAAGGGAGGACCTGGCCACCGCCGGGGTAAGCTCCCCCAGCCGGTTAGCCACCGCTATCCCCTGCGATCCAAGGACTCTGACACGCTCATATGTTCACCAAAACCTCATTTGAACTTGCGAAAAATTTCACAGGCAGACCCTTTCTTGTTTCTACTTAAATATTAAGGCCTTGCTTGGATGGGTCGAGATGGGCCAAGATCCCAGACCATCCAAACAAGGCCTAAGTGAGTAAATGAAAGGCCATGGTGGTTACTTTACTAATTGCTATAATTGGTCCATTTGCTTAGTGCTCTCTCTAATGCGCGCACGCACACACAGCATGATATGATTGGTTACTAAATGCAAATTGGTATTTCAGATGGGAGCAGTATCAAATTGAGGAGGAGGCATCTCTTGGTCGAGGCAAGCGTTTAAGAAAGGCTGTTTCTTACAGGGAAACATTTCCAACAATTCCTAATGAAGCTTTAAGCGAGGTACGTTTTTGTGGACGTGACCTTGTTGTGCATATTTTTTTCTTTTGATCACGAAACATTGCTGGCACATTTTGCCTCATTTACTGCTTTACTAACAGCATGAAAATTATACCTGACTGGTATATATCACATAGGGGATTTGTACTCCTAGCAAGTGACTAAGTGAGTAATGAATAGATCTTTGCATTTTTGGCCAGCATGATCCATTGGATTGTGGCATAATAATGTTTCAACTCTATGAATATATAGTTTTGCAAAAATGTCCTTTCTCTATATATGCATATTGACCTTTAGGAAAACATCAACTATTTAACTGTACGGTTTTACAATGCCTCGTGTGTATTAGGCCCTGTTCTTTTGGTTTTGGGCTTTTGGCTTATCTGAAAGTCGAAACAAATAGGACGACTTCTTGAAGCGGATTCTCCAAACGGCTTCCCGAGCCCAAAACCGCGTATGCCATCCGCATTAGCGCCTCTACTGTCCGCTGCTGTCTCGAAAAGTGCAGACGAAAGTCATCAGACGCAGCCAAAGTTATCAGCTGCAGCCCAAAAGAACAGGGCCTTAATGTTGCAAATTTTGAATATGTAAGTCAAAGTTGCACCACAAGTACCATACTATTCAAATATGCTGGCGGAACTACGGTTTTCTTGATTTGAATCCCTCTACTACTCGCTCATGCCTAATGAAAGACTTCCCATCTATCCCTGGGATAGAAATCTGATGCAGCACTTAACTGATAGCGCAATAGACTACTTAGTCACATAACACATGGTTACTTTTATTGATAAACAACAATAAAGTCTTTTGTCCTAAACAAGTTGGTATAGACTAGAAATAAAACCTTCTCAAGGTCAAATCTCCTCAAGATCAAAGAAACAAGAGTCTTGTAATAAATCTACAAGGTTAAAATCTTAAGTCCTACATCATGCTATCTGAACCGAGAGTTTAAAACACTGTTCCTGAACCTTCTTCTTATGTCATGGTTCCGGTATGTGGATTGTTAACTTCCATACGCTCCTATTCAAAGCCAAACTCTTTGGATACATTTCAATCTTGTAAGTCTTTTTTAACTGCTTCTTCCTACATCGGTCTTGGTCGATCTCTACATTTTCTTATGTTTTCGTTACGTCTTAAAATTTCCAATTTACTTTTATTGATAGCTTGCCACAAAAAAAAACTTGACCTCGGAGTCTCAAAACACTTTCCCAATCTCTCCCATGACCCCTTTCCATAAGCACACAACCATGCCCCTCTCCTCACAGTTCCTCTCAGCTATATCCAAGCACATTTTGAGGCAGATCTGTGGACGCGTGAAGGCACCAAGCCAGGTGGGTGGGGTGTGGTGGATTTATGGCAGTAGGGGGTGTGATAGTACATCTGATGTGGCAGCAAATTTCTCCATGCCAATTCACAGGATGTGTTGCAAGGGTTTGCCGAAGCAAGTTAGTTTGCGGTGTGTTTGGCAAAAGCTGTGAGTTTTTTGTCCTATGGTCACACGAATCATTGAAATTTTTTGGTGTGATATTGTCATGCGGCTTCAACGCATGTTTTGTACTTTATTGTGCATTTGACTTGCTTTTCTTCCTTTTTGCAAAGCAAACTCTACGCAACCAATTTTAGTTTAGTTTCTTTGTCAGATTTGTCATTCTTTGTTACTCCTATAGTTTTGCTTTCCTTCTCATGTTTCGCTTTCTGCCTGGTATGGTGTATAAAAGTGATGCAAAATTTCAGATTTGCGAACTATGTTGAGTTTGAGTCAACTTGCTGTACAGAAATGGGTTTTTATTATTTGTTTAATGAAATACTCGTTATTTAATAAAAATTTCTATACATGCTTGCTTACAGTATTACATCTGCCAGCATGAGTGTAGAAAAGAATTACACATGCAATAAACAGGTAGGCGTTAAGAGAAGTTCTTTCTAGAAAATATTGTTAACGATATCGTATATATCTATCTCACTGGCACCAGTTAGCTGAAAACTTAGAATCTTGGAGGCAAGAAGCCGATAAGTGAAAAAAAAGAAACAAAAACAATGTTATTACTTATTACTTGATTGTTCTAGCAATACGACCTAAACACATATGCTTTGCCTCGTAAATTTCATATTGTTGGCTGATGGCTCCATCCAGTTGGATCCGTACTAATACTTGAAAACTCAGCCAGGACCAGTTTTTCTTATTGCAGCCACTAAAAGATTTGGAAAATCAGCTAGTTAGGGTTATTTCTTTATGGCTGTTTTTGATGTTTTGTCTACTATTCTTTATTATATTACATAGCATTGTCAAAAAGATGGAAAAATTATCATAACCAGCCATAGGAACATCCGAACAGTGTGTCAGGCTGTCAGCAGCTGTTTTTTTGGCTCCAGAATGATTTTGGGGCAACCGGTTGCATCTATTGGTTGGATTTTTTAGATATGCCCTAGAAGTTTCCAGTTTGCGCACACAAGTGCTTTGTTTAAAAAGACTGCAAGATTGGTTTCACCGTAATGTAGATTAATGCATTATGCATATACCCCATTCTAAAATACTTATCATTTTTGACCTAAATTTTTACTCCGAAACTACCCCTGTTAACTACACCCATATTCCATCACTTTACTACTTAATTGTTTATGTTTGTGATGTTCTTAGAGGGTATTTGGATTTTGGACCACATTTTATCCAAAGCGTGATTACCTTTGTACGCATGATTTGGTCAAAAGTGACAAGTATTTGAGAACGAAGGGAGTATTTTGAATTGACCATTGTTGGTCTGTAGTGCGGATCTTTTGACCTTGTTGACAGAACATACAAGAGTATTTGTTCAATTCTAATGACAAACTAGAACAATAGTCTGAATGGCAGGCGGCGTACAAACTTGAGGGTCTTGAAGGATCAATCCAATGGAACTTGCTTATAGTAAATTCTATGTTTTTCCTTACAATTCAGATAGATATCACATAGTTCCTTAATAGTTTAATCTATCCTGAGTAATATTGCATGATTTCCATATAAATATAATATCCTGAGACTTCCAAAGATATTTGACTGCATTGTGGTTTTTTATTTGCAATTTGATTTGCACTCTCTTATATTTCAATAATTTATGTAGTTGTGCAATGATTTGCTGATATTGGTATACAGGACTCTGATCAGGGGGATGAACCAAAGCGAGAATACACTGCAGCTGGACTGGTTTTGAAGGAAAAATAGTATGCCCCTCCCTCCCTCTCCCCATATCCCCACTTGCTTTTGCATGTGCATTTTTCATCTTCAGGCACTGATTTACTTCTGATTGTAACAGTGGAAAGCTCCGAGCTAGGCAAAAGGAAAGGATTGCTCAGCGGCACACAATCAAGAACTATGCTGATTATAAACTTGAAGAGTTCATAAAACTATATGACACTAGTGTTAACGAACATGGTGTAAATCCTTTAAGAATTATAGAAGATCCCAATCCTGTGCAGCCATCTGGGGCTAAACGTTTCAGTGAATTAACAGCAGAAGTGAGGCAATCCTCTAAGAAAGCAAAGGGATATCCTGAAATCCCTCAAGAGCTTTATGCCAAGCTTCCCAGAAATGCTGGTCCATCGAAGCATCACACAAAAACGACAGATGTCTTAAATCCAGGGACTCCACATCACCTCTTACCCGTCCTTGGCCTTTGTGCTCCAAATGCTGATCAGGTGAACTCATACAAAAATTCAATTTGTGGGCCAAGCATGAAGGAGCAAAAAAGAGCTAATGGTGAAGTAGCCAACAAACCACTGCCTAATGGGGCTGACCATTCTAGCGAACAAAAAAATGATGGCCAATCAGCTCCTAGCAAGCCTATGTTTCCTAGTTCATCCGAGGAGACTTTGCGAAGGCTGAGTAACGTCATTCCAGATAGTTACTTCCCCTTCCATCCCGTATGTCCTCTTCTCTATTTGGCAATGCTCCTTTTTTTGACACCTGTTTTCTGCATCATTTCATATAGTCACTTTATCATTGTTCATGTTTTTTACATTCAGAAGTCAGAAGTTATAGTCCACTTTATTTGTATTAGGAGTAAATGTTGCAAGCAACCTGATTGATTTTTTTTTTGAAATTCGATTTTATGGATATAGTGGCTCTCTTCTTTTGGGTTTATGGCTTGACTTTCTAAAGTAACTAGCTTTTAAACGGAATGTCTTTTTAAGGCAGGATTTACAAGTCGATTGCAGTAGACACTGTTCCGATTTTATCTATATCGGTCAAAATCATATACGAGTATCTCTCTCTGTACTTTCTCTTGTGAACAGCTAGAATTAAAAAATTTAAGCCAAAAGCTCAAGCCCAAAAGAACTCACTGTTGCTAGAGCGAAGAGTAGTCATTCTCTTGAGCAGAGCATTCTATGTTTGTATAATCAAGTTAAGAGATACATTGATCAGCAGAAAAAAGAATAACAAGGTTCTTGTGTGCAGATTCCTCCTATATCTGGGAAGGGGCTATGTGACCCTGTCGAAAATCCTGGATCTTCCTTTGCATCATTTCAAGGGAAGCTGGGTCTTCCGAACTTTAGTCTAGAAGACAATATTGCACTGAAGCATATGAAGTCGTTACCAGATCTATTTCCCAAATTGTCAGTGGGCGCTATCAAGGAATATGTTCATAATTCTGTCCCAGAATTGCCAAATAGTTCGTTGCTACCAAACATCATGGCAGATATTGCTGGAACTTCAAAGCAAAAGCACAAGTTCATTGCAGATATGTCTGGTCTTCTTCCAGGGCTGGGTATTAGCCCAGTTCAATCAATCCATTCAGCCATGCCTGAAAATCACAAGAAGGTCTTGGACAATATAATGATGCGTGCTCAGTACGCCACAAACAAATTCTTGAAAAAGAGGTCAAAGCCAGATTATTGGTCAGAAGATGAACTTGATGCTTTGTGGATTGGAGTTCGTAGGCATGGAAGGGGTAATTGGGATGCCATGCTTAGAGATCCAAAGTTGAAGTTTCTGAACCACCGAACTAATCAAGAGCTGGCATCGAGATGGATTTTGGAGGAGCAGAAAATTCTGGAGGAACCAATAACTACAGCCACCAGAAGTTCAAACTCTACATCATTTCCTGGAATATCTGATGCAATGATGTCTCGGGCACTGAATGGAAGTAACTTCTCCAAACTGAGGATGGAACCGCCTAAGTTGCAGCTCAACCTAACTGATATTCATTTAGGTTGCAGTGATATACCGTCCAGATTTCCTCATGTTGAGCCTGCTAATTACATGAACTCAAGTGAGGGTGGTCCATCACTGACACCATGGCAGGATTTCAAGCATAGATCAGGTTATGGTGGAGATTTTCCTGGCAGCACATTTGACAAGTGGGAGACACCTGATGTTGGACTGGTCCCACCATTTACACCAAATCCTTTTATGAAGGAAAGCATTGGCTCACTGCCCATAAACAGACAAAATAGTAGTTCCATTCAGCAGAATGAAGTTGGATCAAGTTCTCATGAGAACATTCTTCTTCATGGTGTTTCAGATGGGCAGGTCAATTTGTTTCATGAGATGCAGCATCTTGTGAAGTTAGGCAAAAAGCCCACTGAGATGAATCTGAATCACACAAAGCACTCAAATCCTCTACTTGAGAACTACAGTGACATTGGAGGTTCAAAATCAAATAAGCTACCGCATTGGCTTCAGGAGGCTGTGCGTGCTCCTCCGTCTAAGCCACTTGAATGTGAGCTACCAGCAACTGTTTCAGCAATTGCTCAGTCTGTGTGCCTACTTCTTGGAGAACAAAAACCATCAATACCTCCATTCCTTATCCCAGGACCTCGCCTTTCTCGCCCAAAGGACCCGCGGAGTACTGTAAAGAAGTGGAGAGTCCACAAGGTTCAGCAAGCTTCCCCCCAGACAAAGAATTGCAAAATCAGATTTGGGCGAGGTGATCATAGCTCTACTCCTTCAGCACCACCACTCATGGAAGCTTCACCTGCGTCTCCTGCTGTTGACCACAATAATGGCGCCCCTTCACTCAACTTGAACTCTCCATCATCATCTTCAGCTGGTACCCAGGGGCAAGATGGGTTACCTCCTTCCACTTTTGAAGAATCACACAAAACAGTGGAAGGTTCAGAAGCTATTGCTGCTACCTGCACGTCCAGGTCAGAGGCTCCTGAAACTGGCTGTCAGGGAACTGAGTTCTCTGCAGTAGATGACATGGCTAGTGGATCTTGTAGAATACCAGCGAGGGATACTCCTGACCCTGGCGCTCGAAGAAGCGAATTGTCTGGATCAGGTGATTCACCTACAGAATTTTCTGTATTGCCAGTAGTGCATGCACCTGGGACAAGCAGCAGACCAGCTGTAGCGCCTGCTTTATGTGGCGATGATGAGTCGAAACAAGAGAATAAGCACCGGCGGCTCTGAGAAGCTGACGGAGAAACCGACTCCTGTAGATGAGACTGGAGATTCAGATGCATTGCATCCAGTCTCAGGTCAACTAGCTGATGAAGATAAAGTGGACGAAATCGTCTTGAGGAGCATTAGGCTTGAGCGATGAGCTCAATATTTCTTTTTCTTCCATTTAGTGCTGGGATTTCCCCTTTCCCAATGTTTCCAGTGTGGGGGTATCTTGTGTTTGTACGCTTAGTCCAGAGAGAGAGTAAAATCCTGGGACTAGTGGTTCAGCGGGAGCAACTCTGAAAAGCCTCTATATACGTGAAATGTATATTTGCCAACCTGGTGTGGACAAGTATATTCATTTATTTATGCGTGTATGGTTAATATAGTCCTTTTACAACCCAGGGTTACAAAAACATGTTTTTCAAGAGAGAAAAAGGCATTCCTGGATCCCACTTGACCCAGTTGGGAGCCGGTAACTGCCCGGTTCGAGTGGTTCACCGGTCAGCTTCTCTACTTTTTCTTTGTTTGTTCTTCGTTATTTGCTCATTTCTTCCATCCATCTTGCATAATGCTTAGTATCAGTACTCTGTTTAACGCCCCGTTTGGAACGTGGAATTTTTCTTGATTCCTGCTCCCATTGAATTTTTATATGAAATTGTTCAGTTACATGAATTGGACAATATAAGTTGAACGATCTGAACCCGAGTTGTCCATGGATCAGTTTGTCGGCACAGCAGTTGTAGGCTCTGTCCGGTCAATCAGTTTGTGTATCATGCACCTCCTGACCTCATTGCTTGGCTGACAGTATTTTTTTTTCAGTCGTTTTGTATGCCCTGCTTCAGTACATGTCGACTTTTTTTTTCTATTTGTGTAAATTTGTAGTTGAGGTCCTTTCAATAACAGTACCATGTCGTGTGGCACATGAATCTCCACACCAGCAAAAATGCTTTGTGCTATTATAAAAAAAACATTACAAAAGTAGAACGGGTACAACCATCGTCACCTGGGCAACCCTGATTTTTAAAACGAACAGTAAAACTTTACTTCCATAAGGGCCGTTTGAAATAGAGGAATTTTACCGATTTCTCCTGGCCTGACATTTTCAGCCGTGGGTCTATGTTGCAGATTAATTTTCCAAAATCCTAGTAAATAATATGGTATCCGTTCCTGTCATTCAGATAGACCGGTGAACAATGAAAAAGGAATTTATAGGGTCTATTCTTTTTTATTTCAGCTTATAACTTTTAGTTGCGACTTATATTTTTTGGGCTGTTTGTGAGAGAGAATACGGAGTAATAGAAACTCGTGTGTGGTTTTAGCCGATATAAATGAAGTCGTTACAGCGTGTATTATAATCAACTTGTAGACCCCGCATTAAAAATATACTCTGTTTAAAAGCTAGTTACTATAGAAAAGCTGAAAAGCAGCTTTTAGAAGCTGAAAAAAAGAGGCCCAATGCTAGAATGGGTTGTATATTCCAAGGGGCCAAAGTGCCAATATAACATATACAGGGTTATCAATATGCAAAGAACACCCTAGGCTATATACATATTTAATACTCCTCTTAAACTTATGGTAGATCAACGACACAAAGTTTAGAGAGGTAGAAACTATGCCGAGCTCTAGTCTGTTCCTTGGTGAAGAAATCTGCTAACTGAAACTCCAAAGGCATATACTGAAGGTCAATAACTTGGTCTTTCACCTGTGATCGCATGTACGAAGCATCCACTCTAATGTGCTTGGTGAGCTCATGCTTCACGGGATCTCGAGCAATGCCGATCGCACCAGTACTATCTAATAAGAGGAGTCATTGCAGAAACAGTAACACCGAAATCCTCAAGTAGCCACTGAAGCTAGGTGATCTCAGCTGCCAACGACGTCATGGCTCTTAACTCAGCCTCAATGCTCGAACGGGAAACGTCAGTCTGCTTTTTGGTCTTTCAAGCAATCAGGGAGGAACCAAGAAAAACATAATAGACAGAAAGAGACCAACGATTAGAAGAATGCTAGACCAGGTCGCATCAGAGTACACTTGAAACTACAAAGAATTGGAGCGAGGAAAGAAAATGCAACGAGTGATAGTCCCACGAAGATACCATAGAATATGAAGAAGGTGATTGTAGTGGAGCTGAGTAGGAGCAGAGACGAACTGACTCAGGATGTGAACTAGGTGTGAGATGTCAGGATGAGTGATCCCAAGGTAGACAAGGCTCCTGATAAGATGGCAGTAACTAGTGGGATTCTCAAGAGGCTCACCATCGAAAGGCCTAAGGTGAGCGCCAAGCTCCATAGGAGTATTCACCACACGCTGATTAGTGAGATAAGCACGAGTAAGGATATCCTGAATGTAATGCTCCTAGGAGAGATAGTAGCCCTCAGGCGTAGAAGTGATCTCAATCCCAAGGAAGTAATAAAGATGACCTAAATTAGACATCAAAAACTGCTCACTGAGATGTTCCTTTACAAAGGCAATATACCGAGAGTCATCTCCAATAATGATTATATCATCCACATATAGGAGGAGCGTCTGAACCCGAGGAGAGGTGTGTACAAAGAGGGCAGGTTCGTGATCACTGGCGGAGAAGCTGGCAGCAGTGACAACAGAGGAGAAGCGGTTAAACCAAGCACGAGGGCTTGTTTGATCCCATAGAGAGAGCGACGAAGACGACAAACCATACCATCAGGGACAGAATACCCAGGAGGCGGCTGCATATAGACCTCCTCACGTAGCTCATCATTGAGAAAGGCATTTTTAATGTCTAACTAAGAGATAGGTCACTGTCGAACAGAGGCCACAACAAGAAGAGTGCGAACAGTAGTAATGTTAGTAATAAGAGTGAAGGTCTCATCATAGTCACAATCATGCTTCTGCTAAAAACCACGTGCCACAAAACGAGCCTTGTAGCGCTTAAGAGAGCTATCCGAGCAGGTCTTAATCTTGTACACCCACATGCACATGATGGGAGTGATATGTGCCGGTAGGGGCACAAGATCCCAAGTGTCAGGACGCTCCAAAGCAGTAATTTCCTCACACATCGTGAGCTGCCATTCAGGGTGAGCAGCGGCCTCACAGTAGGTCATAGGCTCAGAAGAGGCAGCAGTTGTAAAACCATAGCGCTTAGACGGTCTAACAGTGTGAAAATCATGAAGATCGTATCTGGGAGGAGACGGCAGAGCAGGATCATGCAAGGACGGAGAAGAAGAGCTGGGAACAGGGCCCAGCAAAGAAGGAGGCTCAACTAGAGAAGGAGTAGACCGAGGATGATAAAAGTAGTGCAGAGGAAAAGGTAAAATCTCAATAAAAGAGTAGGAAGGAAACTTTGGCGGAGGTAGAATAGGTGCAGTCGGAGGAGAGGGAGGCGAAGGAGGATGAGGTGAAACAGTAGTGCAAGGCAGGAGTCAGGAAAAGTCAGAAAAAAGATCGACTCAACAAGAGAATCTGACCTGTCTAGACTCGTCGAAAGGGACATTTCGAGAAATCCTCATCCTACGAGCAACAGGGTCGTAGCAACGATAATTTTATACTCAAGACTATAGCTAAGGAAAATACACTTAACTGACCGAGCAGTTAGTTTGGTACGCTCACGATGTGGAAGAAGGACGAAACAAACACAGTAGAAACAATGAAGATGACTATACTCTGGGGCACGACCATAGAGATGCTCGACAGGAGTAAAACCCTGAAGAGCAGTGGAAGGCTGCATGTTGATGAGAAAAACAATAGTGAAAATAGTATCAGCCCAGAAGTGAGGAGGAACAGAGCGCGAGCGGTCTCAAGCAAGTGACGATGCTTACGCTCATAGACACCATTTTGAGCGTGAGCACTAGGACAAGAGTACTAGAGAAGAGTACCCTGCTTAGCAAGAAAGCGACGCAAAGCAGCAGATAGATACTCACCAACAGAGTTTTGATGGTGGCAAACATCTGGTAAATAGAAAACCTGACTGCAAGAGGACATGAAGTAGATCCAAGTATGACAAGAATAATCATCAATAAAGATTACATAGTATCGATGACCCCTTTCGAAATGAAGAGAACTGAACCCAAATATCAGAGTGAACAAGATCAAAAGGACGAATAGAAATAGAATCACTAGAGGGATAGGAGAGCTGCAGCTACTTGTCAAGCTTGCAACCCATACAATGGAAAGAGGTGTCACCAGAAACAAACTCAAGAACACCACGGGCTACTAGTGATGATAGACACAATCTGCAGAGATGACCTAGACGATGGTGCCACTAAGCGAAGGAGGTAGTGAAGGACGTGGCAAGACCAGAGGTAGTGGTAGTGGCTGACTAGCTGGTGGAGACAGCAGAAGGAAGATGAAGTCAGTCAAGCTCCCACAGACGCTGTGAATCATGACGCCGAGCATCAGTACCAAGCAAAGTCCCCGTGCAGCGATCCTGAACACAATAAGAGTTAGACTCAAGAACAACATGACAGGCGTGATCAGTGATCTGACCAGCTGATATAAGCTGCATAGTAAGCTAAAGAACATGAGAGACTGCAAGAACATGAAAAAGGAAGCAAAAAGAGTGCCTCGACCTGCAACAGGAAGAGAGATACCATCTGCAGTCTGAATAGTGCAAGGAAAAACTATGAGACATACGGAGGTGAGGTGGGTAGAATCTGGTGTCATGTGAAATGAAGCACCAAAATCCAAGATCCATAGAGATAAGATACCAAACAAGGGAGGAGGCAGATGCGAGAAAGACTGCTGAGAAGCAAGAGCCAGATGAGCAGAACCCAAGGAGCCTGAGGACGAGTTGACACCGAGGCGCTGGAGTAGCGAGAGGAGCTGTTGTGTGGCGTCACTTGAGGAGCCCTAGTGAGAGGCACCATCTCCTGCGTGGGAGGAAATGCCAGAGCCCTTCAGGGGATGTCCACCCCAACGATCTTGGTCCCTCCTCCGCTTGTAATGGTCCTGATACATGTGGCCGTCACGCTGGCAGCAGGTGCAGTGGAGACCTACAGTGGAGACGGCAACCACTGGTGCACTGAGAGTTGGGGGAGGGATCACGGTCGATGCTAAAGAAACAGGCGAAGGAGCAAGCGCTGAAGCAGACAAGATAGCCTACATCTGGATCGTGCTACGGTGAGGAGTCTCCTCAGCATGCACAACCGTGAGGGCCTCCACCAAGCTCGGGCGCGGGTGGCAAGTCAAGAGTTGAGCATGCGTCAAGAAGTCGTAGAGATGGTGAGTTTACTGGTGAGCCCGGAGCCACACACATCAGGGACAGGTCTAGCAAACATCCGGCCTAAGAGAGTTAAGCTGACACCAGGCCTCAGACTTTTGTTGGTAGAAGTCATCCATGGTGGCATCGAGCTGCTGAAGAGAATGCGTCGGTGCAAAATTGAGAGGTACATAGCATTACTCATCAGCTGGTAGTGAGCTCGGAGGCACTCCTACATAAGCTGTGTCGTTGGCAGCTCCGCCACATCCATGAAGATGGCCACGAGCATGCTACACACCAAGATGGCTGTAGCATGAGCCTCGGCATCCTGCCATCGCTCGTAGACATGTAGCTCAGACTGATAAAGCTTTAGGGCCTCCTCCGGTACAACATGGGTGTCCTCCTGAGCCACCTGATTCGCACCAGTAGAAAGAGCGGGCATAACTGGCGGTGTAGGGCGAGGCGAACAAGGGTGCTCGCCAGTGAGATGACCCTAAAGGCACTGGCTATTGAGGTGAATTCTCATGTGAATAGCCCATTCCCGGAAATTTATCCCATCGAAACAAACGAAGGAGAGCGGAATGGCAAAAGAACCACCGGCGGTAGCTATCGAGAGCAAAATGGGCCAAATCTAGAATCGGGATGGCCGGATTTGGCCAGGGCAGCGCCGGCCAGAGCTGGCCAAGACAGTGGCGACGGCGGTGACCAAAGCTGGCTAGGGTGGCTCAAATCCGACGCAGTGAGCTCGAAGATGGCCGGATCCGGGCACAACAGGGCCAAGCTTTGTTGACGATGGCCAGATCCAGGCGATCGAGGTCAATGAGCTCGGATCCGAGGGCCGCAAAGGTCGGCATGAAGGCAGACAACGCGATGGCAGCACGGAGCGGATCCAGCGCGGCGACATGAGCGTGAGTGTGATAGGGGCAAAGCTCGATCGATGACGACTAGATCTAGGCAAGGCAAGGTCGGTGGTGGCCGAAGCCGAGCGACACAGAGGCCGACGCGGAGGCACGGCGACACGAGCACGGGCGCAGGCCTGGGTGCAGGCGTGGGCACGACGGTAGCAATAGTCGGCGGCAGAGAAAAAACCTTCAGATACCATGCTGGAATATTATATATTCCAAGGGGCCAAAGTGCCAATATAACATGTACAGGGTTATCAATATGCAAAGAACACCCTAGGCTATATACATATCTAACAATTGCAAGTTGATAACTGATTCATACAACGACATCACCGTTTACAACCACAACAGCAGGTAGTTGCACTTAAAACATGCTGAACGCTACAAGTATGTATCAACGGCATTTGGGTGTCAGTATATATAATCCTACCTCCTCAACATGTAGGTGAGATCAAACTAGTGGCCAACCTTGGCAATTCAAAACATATCCAGGGTTGGTAACGCATCTAAATTTACAGAGACTGGCTCCTGCAGAAGAGAATTCAGATGTGGGTATGTTAGTACATGGTAACATGTAAAAGCACAGTAAATTTTTTAAGCTGTTAGTAAAATGCATGGTCAACAATACTGCAATTGGAACTCTCGATGGCTTGATGGACAAGCATTAACAGAAATTGTGCCAAACCTCTATGAACATTCCAGTTGAAAAAACAATCAGTGCAAGTGGTCATGGCTGACCATAGATGGATATGACATCAGGCACAGCCTCACGATCCAGTTCTATGTTGAAATCAAGGGAAAACTCGGGGCCACGGCGCTGTGAACAGGAAAGCAGAATAAAATCACTTGGATTTGGACAGCCTACAGTCAACAATGTGCAAAATTGGCATGTCTTATGCAGTGTGCAGATGCGACTGCAACTCCATTCAAAATGCTCATTTGGAAGGCCTGGGTGTTGTTAAAGTGCATGTTTTTGGTGTGGTTGCCACTCCAGGACAGGTTTTGGACAGCGGTAGCACAGGGCCAAGCCAGTACAAATTGCCGATTTTGCCAGGGCACTGGTAGGCACAAACAGAGTGCAAATCTTTAATCGACAGGGACTGACAAAACAGATAAAAGGCTGTTCTCAGGCTACTTCTACAAGATGTAAGATTAGATGATAGGGTACCTCACAACCTTGTGCAGTGACCACAAACTACTGTCCCTAACATATATGTAAATTACTTCTTTCTCTATCAATGGAAACTAGCGGCTGTCCTGCTTGTACATTGTACTTTAAAAAGTGGAAATGATTCGGCAACCTAAAAAAGCACTATTATGCGTTCAGCAATGCCATCATGAAGGAAGTTAAACAAGAAGGCAATTATCGTGGTTCAGTAAAACTTAACTCCAAGTCTTGCTGGGAGGCAGTCCATCCAGGTTCATAAGCTTCCAGAAACCCGAGCTTTGCCTTGTTTGGGAGGTCATGTGGATGGACAAATGGAACCCCTGGTGGCCATCCAATTTCAATTCTAATGTTCTCACATGGACTATCCAACGAACGTATGTGGCTTTCACATTCTTTAAGACTGCAAAATCTTAGTTTGATCCCTTTCTTGTCTGCAATATCCTGGACACGCTCCTTGAGCACCCTTTGTGCCTCCAGGCGAAGTCTTTTGGAAGGAGGGAGTGGCTTTGTTCTCATACTTCCCTTCTTTTTCTTCGCCACAGAGCTAAATGATGCTGCACACCAAACAATTCAACTAGTCATCAATACACGTTATTCCAATAGTGATAAAGTTTTTTATCAAACCCGAGTTTTGTAATCCACGACATCATGAAAATTGGATCCATCGCATCCAACATTTAGCATAGTATTCGTTTTTTAATGGAAAATGGAAACAAGGATGTTTTCCCTCTGGTTATAAAAAAACATTTAGCATAGTACTCCATTAGGATGGTCCAGAGGAACTATCAACTTCATCATTATTTCAAAACAGGTTTTATTATACCATTGACGCCTTGGAATTCCTAAAGTCCCGTAATGTTAATCAATAACATTGCAGAGTGAAACCAAAGAAATTGTAGATAATAACTTTCATGATAAGCAGCCTATAAAGAACACAGTTATTATTTGTTGTTGCCCTTTTTTGGGGAACTAGCGTG
The DNA here is from genome assembly GCA_017311315.1 of Dendrocalamus latiflorus. Classification (NCBI taxonomy): domain Eukaryota; kingdom Viridiplantae; phylum Streptophyta; class Magnoliopsida; order Poales; family Poaceae; genus Dendrocalamus; species Dendrocalamus latiflorus. Next base: position 19,967,194 of record CM029671.1, on the reverse strand, counting down.
TTGTCACCCCTGCGTGGGTGGGGATCGAACCCAGGACCTCACACTTGTGCACCTCCTCACTTCACCACCCGGAACTCATATTTGATGAATTACACTTTTGTGGGATCACATCTTATTATGTATCATATAGATTAGGAAAACACATTAATGACAAGATGTAACAGACACATTAATGACAAGATGTAACAGACCTAGCAAGTGTTGGTTCTAAAGAAAAATTAATAATGGCCACATGTGAGGCAGGAGGATCAATTGGTGCCACATAGAAGTTTCTTCTGAACAATTATGCATTATCATGCATCCTAAGTTAGTGAGGCTAGCCTGGAGGAAATAGCAATGTTATAGAGCACAGCAGCAGCTTCAAGCTTTCAAGTGTAATTCACATAGTAAATACTGGGAGACACTAACCATCCTGTTCTGCAAGCGATGATGGTTCATTGTTCTTGGGAAAAAGTTGATCTGCAGAATGATCTGTCTGCATGAAATCATTAACCGGTATTGGGACCTGAAACTGAGCATCAACACCATGGCCAGCAGCTCTCATCTCTGAACCACTCAGCCTAGCAACTGATCTAGGCATGAGTTTGAACGCCAAAGAACACCGCCCAAACATACATCCCTGCAAGTTTCCAACTTCTGTCCTGTGTACAGCTGGATTTACATAGCCAGCAGTTTCCTGATAAAGCGCAAGGCCAGGATAGACAACAACATCATTTGGACCAAGGTCCCCATCAACAAGAATCCAGCGTCCATGCAAATCTTTGACATATAGGCCTGACCTATCTGACTTAACTAGGGTAAGCAAAGTCTTATCAATCTGTTGCTCCTGCTCAGAAAACATGAGCAACTGCCCATCATCCTGAGAAGCAATGCCATGCTGCTGTGCTCCTTCAAATGACGGCCTTGAATGGCAACATGCTGAAAGGACAGAGGACGATACTTCCTGGCTCCTCAAGGGCATGTTGTCGAGTATCTCAGTAAATGCGCAACTTCGTAGATTCAACGAGAAGCAAATCGCATCCAAGATATCTCGAGAAACTTTCCCAAGAACGGAGAATATGTCAGGCAGCCCCGACGGAGGGAATTCTGTCACGCCATTGGGCTCCATCACAGTAATACCAGGCCTGTAATCATACATTTCCAGCCACATTTGGGGATCTGCATAGTAACCAGAAGTCTTGCACCACTCACGGGCGTCATCGGAGTGGACAACCTCACTCGGATTATACCCGCGCTGATGGAAGAACAGGCGAGCGGAGTCCAAACCGGACCTTAACAGGGCACCTTCAGCCGGAGGCAGCTGAATGATGGCCGCCGAATACTGAGCCAGCGACTGCGTCAGAGTCGATACGCATATCTTGTAGCTGTCAGAAGGGAGGCCCTCGAAGGCCGCGAGGTCGCCGAGGCGTACGCGGCCGAGAGACGCGAGAATGTTCCCTACTGCATCATCCATTGGAGATGGTTCTTGAATCTTGAGTTCCAGGGCCGGACTTAATGAGGGGCATGGGGGTTCAGTTGAGCCCCCAAAATCTCTGGAAAATAAACGGCACCATCTCACCTTGGGTACCAAATCCTATGGGTCAACTACTCAGCTGAGCTCGATCTTGCACCATGAAGAAGAAGAACCTAATCGAATCATGTATGGGTGGATCAGATTAGAAGGGCACCGCGCAGCAAACAAACCAGCAACGAACTGAACGGGGAGAAAGAAAGATAGCAATCCATCCAATCAAGCTAGGGTTCCTTACCAACAAAAGATGAAAGCAATCCAAGTCGGGACGGATCTCCGCTCCACGCCTACGGGAGAAGACTTCGGTGTGGAAGGAGGTCTGGCTCTGTGTCCCGTCACCGACAGTGAGGTCGCCGGTGATGAGGCACACCCCAAATTGTCAGAAAGAAAGAAAGAAAGAAAGAAAAGAACAAAAAAATGAGACTGGGGAAGGAATAATTTGTGTGTGAGGACGAAGAAGAACAATGGAGATGTGGAAATTTCATAATTGTGTTTCAAATGTGCTTTTTTCGGTGAATCGGTTGATGGCCTGTCCTTTAATGGTTTTTAAAAGCGATTTTTGTCTTACAGTATCTATTATCTAATTTTCAAATAGAGTATTTTTTAAAACGGAGATTCCGCTCAAAACAGCATAGGCTTCTGACTTTTGACATATTTTCACTATTCAACTATTTCATCTTTTTTTTGGTTTTTGGCTTTTTTAGCTTTTTTGTTATTTCTTTTTTCCCGCATTCGTTTGTACTGTCCGTGATATGCTAACATGTTTGTTCTATTTTTAAATTTTTTAATTTTAATTACGCCAAATAAGTCACCATCAGCTACAGTACAATTTCAGCCAGTTATAATGCTTTTCAGCCATAAGCCACTTAAAAAAGCTATTTTGAGCACCTTTGTAATCTACAAGTTAATTGTAGTACATGTTAAAAGCCTAACATCTGTATCAACTAAAATTGCAAACGAGTATATCTCTCCCCGTAATCGCTGCCATAAGCCTCTCAATCTTCTAGGGTTTGTTTGGAACGCAAAAACTGTATTCTGATAATTTGTTTTGAAGAACGGTCTGGCGATAGAATTTCTTTAGCTAACGTTTGTGTCTACCCCGAATTAAAAGTTAAACCATACAAAAAAAAATCATATTGTACTATGAAGCAAATATTGTCCACATCATATTGTACTAGGAAGAAAATAAGCAAATTAAGACAATATTTTAATTCCAAACTTTACTAGAAAGCAAATATCGCAAATAACTAGTGATGCAAAACTCACAACTAACAGCAGAAGGTAAATCATATTGTACTTCAAATATACACAAAAACAGAATTTTATCATAGTGATCGGTTACACGAATGACTTATAGTGAGGTCTGATGAAGAATAGGAAGCAGCACAGGCTTGATGCAGTGCAAAACGTAGAACGTAGATAAAACAACAAAGTGAGCAGTCACGCAAAAGTGGGCTGCCTAGAAACCTTATTGTTATCCTTGTGTAGGTCTTCATGGCAGCAACGGTTCGGAGGTACTACTCTCCCTTCATGGTGCACACCGAAAAGAATAGTCAATGAGGTTCAGGTGGCGCAACACAACAACACAGATTTACAGGAGAAAGGAAAAGAAATAGAGAAGATAGTGATTCAGGACCCTCCACCAGCTATGTTATCCACTGATAACTGATGCAATTAATCAGCCATTTTATCTACTGGTAATCGCCTAACATCAATACCCAATAAAGCATCAAATTCAAATGTTTGAATCTTATTCAAACAGTGAGATGCATAGTTCAGCAAACGTAGGGTAGACTTGGTCCGCCAAGTGGCACATCATGTTATGCCATGATCATGAGTTGCAAGTCACGTGATTTGCCAAGCAAAAATATATGAATACACACATGAACGTGCGTGCATACGTGTTTAGCCAAAGCCCTCTCGTACCATAAGTCTCAAGATTTTAACGAATGACAAGAATACTACCTTATAAATTGATGTCCATCGTCGTGCTTTAGCAATACGATACTAAATTATATTAACTTTGAAATTACACAAAATAAGACTCGCACTCTGTAGGATCGTATGCGCAATCAGAGGGGGTGAATGATTGCCTTCACTTCTCGGTACCACTCGGCGTTCGACCGCTCCTCTATCACTCGACTGCTTTGATAGCTCTAGCACTCCGACCGCTAGAACACTCGCTTCGACCACCTTTGCACGTAGTCAAAATCTCCCTCCGCTCGAAAGCTTCAACTGCTTGAATGAGAACACATCGAAAATAACACCATGCTTGTTTTACACAAGATCAAGATGTGTTAGCACGTCACTGCCGAGGACACAAGAAAATGATACTCAGAAAATATGTCGCTGACACTAGGGATGGCAATCGGGCGCACGCGGGTATGGATAGTGCTCGCCCATACCTGTACCTGCGACCCCGATTTACGCCCATGGGCATACCCGCGAAAGACGACGGGTAAAGAACTTCACCCATACTTGTTGCCCATGGGCATGCCCGTTTATCTGCGAACTGAGAGTCACCATCTGAGAGTTGAACTAATGATAGGTACATATAAGCAACAGCTGTTGTTAGGAAATATAATAGCTATCAAAAAAGTTTATAACAATCAATAGCAATTAGAGAAATGCAAAATTTTATAACAATCAATAGCAATTTGAGATATAGCTATGCTTACGCCACCTGTCAATCTATATCGTGGGTAAACGGGCGGGGCAGGTACGGGTGGAGCTTACCCATACCCGTGCTCGTTTACCCGACGGGTAAAGTGTTCCCCTATTTTCATACCCGTGGGTAAAGAAAATATCCCATACCCGGCTACATTAGGGCATTTACCCACGGCCACGAGTATACGGGTAAACGGGCACAATTGCCATCTCTAGCTGGCACCGACTAACTTTTCTTGAAATAGATCTGATATATTATTTTTATATCATGTATATGACTACAAAGTGCCCTCATGGCACCCCTAAAAACCCTAGCATAAAAAGCCTCTCCAAAGCCATGGATAAACCCTTAGCCTCTCTCCTTCTTTTATATGCTAGAGCCCTAAACCGTGTTCATCTCAAACACAAACATCTCAAACTATGTCCATAATAATCTAGACACGCAATCCTATCTCTTCCGAAAATCAAGCGATTCGAAACCCTTCCGAACATGAGTTTGGAGGCGAGGAGAGGAAATTGGGGGTACGGGGAGGCCGACTAAGGGCTTTTATAGCCGGGAGAAGGTGGGTAGCCGTTGGGTGCCTTGATGGCAAGCGCGGAGGCCGAGGATGGTGTCACCGGTACACGGCACGACATTGGGAAGGAAGGTGGGGTCGACACGAGGGATGGGCACGCGCAAGGAGGCTTAAAGTGGGGTGGAGAAGGCTCAACGGCCGACCGCGGATCACAACACGAGGAGGCAATGTGGCGCGGGTGCGACGTGGTACGGAGGAGAAGAGGAGGAGGGGGTCTGGGCGAAGCGTGGGCAGTGCTAGGCAGAGCTAGCATGGGGGTGCACAGGGGCAGGCAGCAGCGCACTATGGAGGCGCAGGGCGGTGTAGCGAGGGTGCGCACAGCACGGGCATGGGTCTAGCGCGGCGCCAGAGCCAAGGGAGGGCAAGGGCCAGGCTGGGCTGAGCCAGGACTAGGCCAGGGGCCGAAAAGGGGAGAAACGGACTGGGCTAGGCCCGAAAAAGGGTTTGGATTTGGAATATTTTGAAACCCGAGTTGAAATTTGAATTTGAACTCAAATTTGACTTTTGCTCAAGCCAAGTTTTATCTCTCAAAATGGGATGTTACAGATTCTACTCCCTTAAATAGAATCTCAACATCGAGATTCGAACTACTTAGAGAACAGGTAAGGGTAGTTTAACATCAGATGATCCTCGTGCTTCTAGGTAGCTTCTCTCTCCAAGTGGTTACTCTACTAGACTTTGCAGGGATAGAAGATCTGGTGTCTTGTTTGGTTCTTCATGACATCGAGAATCTTGATCGGACGCTCTAGGTATGTCAGGTTTTTCTGGAGCTTGATGGCCTCTACCCATGCTTGATCTTCAGGCATTTTGAGGCACTTCTTGAGTTGCGAGATGTGGAACACGTTGTGGACGTCTGCTAGATTTGCAGTTAACTCTAATTGATAGGCTACTTCTCCATACTTGGCAGTGATTAGAAACGGGCCTATATATCTCAGTGCGAGTTTGTTTTTCACTTTAAATCTTGAGGAAGATTCCTCAGGAAAGGAGAGGAAATATCAGCAAAGAAGAGAGCCACTAAACCAAACTGCACACACAGAAAGCTCATCACTTCATGAGTGACCGAGACAAGGAGACCAAGCTGCAGAGATTTCCATGAGGAAAGCAGAGTCAAAAGGGGAGAGAAGAAAGCAACCACTTTGTAAGCATGTATTAGCAAAGAAAATAGGGGAATCTTGAAACGAAATGTACGTTCTAACAGTACATTACTCCAAATCGATCATACGTTGTGCTGCAAATGCAAACAAACCGAAAAAATTGCATCTTCTCCTTCCTACAGATCGATCAAAATCCATACAACTCATGTAAACCCATCCGAATCTCCGATCAAGAAAGGGACGAAAGAAATCGGAGCGATGTTTCAGACATCACAGTGAGCGCGATGTGATGATCCGTCGAATCGCCATTGCTGCCACGCCATTGAGCTCAATGGCATGAAGTGATCCATCCTTGCAAGAAGACAAGAACCAGGCCATGGATCCAGGCGAGATCGGCGTCAGTTGCTGGCGTTGGGGCCGTAGCACGCGCCGCGGACGGGGTTCCAGAGCCACTGCACCAGGAACCGCCTGCCATTGAAGCCGTTGACATTGTAGGCGCTGCCGTCGGCGGCGCGGGACACGTTCCCGACGAGCCCGCCGGTGCCGCCGCCGTCGCCGTACACCCCCAAGCAGAGGTCGGCGATCTCCGTGGGCGCCGTCGGCGTGTCCCCGGCGTACCACGCGTTCACCAGCGGGTTGGTGGTCAGCTCCGCCAGCTCGTGCCCCAGCACGATCACCATCCCGTCCACCCCGGGGTCGCCGTTCGGCGGCCGCAGCACCTGCCCTCCGCCACCGCCGCCATACTCCGGCGAGGCAAACGGGTACGCGCACTTGCCCGGGCACTGCGCGCCGCTGTTCCCGACCCACGCGTACGGCACAGTGACCCCGACCACGGACGCGAAGGTGAAGTAGTGGAAGCCGCAGACGGCGCGGCAGAACTCCTGCACCTGCACGTCCGGCGAGGTGAGCACGAGGTAGACGCTGTTGTAGGGGTCGAGCGGGAGGGGGTCCGGGTACGCGACGGCGGCGGAGCGGATGACGGACTGCATGTCGATCCGCTGCAGGGAGGCGCCGTGGGAGTAGGCCGCGTCGGAGTGCTCCCCCGCGACGGCGAAGGTGGCGGTGACGTTGGCGCCGGTCTGGTCGGTGTAGAGGCGCGGCGTGCGGGCCCACCAGTCGGAGACGGCGGGGAAGGGCGCCGGCGCGGAGAGGGAGGCAAGGAAGTCGCGGAGCACGGCCTGCGCGGCGGGCTCCCATCGGCCGTACCAGATGAGGTATAGGTTGGTGGGCGCCCCCGACACGATGGGGCCATGTGGTACTGCATGTCCACTAGCTGGGACCCGTCCACCAGGTAATCCGGCCCGTACACCGGGGCGCACAGCACGCCGGTGGTGGAGCTCACGCTCCAGATGGCGGCGGCAAGGAGAAGGCGAGGGAGCAGCCTCCCCATTTTTGGGATGAGTAGAGTTAAGTGGTAGAGAACTAGAGTGAGCAGGGGAAGACAAGTTTTGGTGGTTTCTGAATTCTGAGTTTGAATCCGCACCGCAAAGTTGGGAGTAAAATATTTATGAGGGTACCTTTAAGAAAGGAGACTGACACATGGGTCCGGTGCTATGGCGACCCGTGTTATTACCATCGGATAATAACACTACTCAATAGATTATTATTCGTTGAAATATTGTTTCGTCAAATAATAAGTCCATTCGAATGTTGCAACAGAACAATAATTAGATATTGTTCCATAATATTATAATACCATTGTCACGCAGTGCTAAAGTCTTTAACAAAGCCAACAATGCCTGAATATTACATCATCAACAGAAACAATACAGTCCAACTAATAATCATACATATGCTAGGAATAATAGACATAGCGACGCCACCGTCCTCACCTGCGCTCCCCCTCTGCCTCTCACTTCTACGCGCTGCTCCCCTCCCTTCGTCGGCTCTCGCCTCCGCCTCTCTGCCTATGGCTCAATTGGTCTTGTCAACCATCGTCGTCCTTAGGGTCGCTGTCCCGGCCTATCACCGCTTGGATCCACTTCAACGATGGCAATTCCAAATCTGGTCACAGGGACCTGACTCACCTTACTAAATCTCTCTCTATTTTTCTAATTTACTTTCTTCATTTTAGTTTTCCTTCATTTACATTTTCGATTTGATGATTTATTTCTTTTATTTATTATTGGTTAATGGTGGGGGTTCGTACTCAAAGTGGGCGTGCAATAGCAGGGCTTGAGACCTCCGATGCATCGGGGAGAAGACTAGGGTTGCTAGGTGCGCATGGGTGGTCTATGGCGAGCAAGGTAAGTACCACTATGGTTCTCCATAATACCTCATTCTCCCTTGCCCCCTTCTTCCACTAGTCTATTCTATATGTGTGGATGCTACTGCTCTAGTGCGGTGCATGTGTATGTGAGGTTGTATGTGCTCATGGTCCTGCGATGGTGATGGCAAGGATTGGATTGGAATGGAATGTAGGGATACCTTTGGTTGATGCTGTTGGCTCAATTTGGGTGGAACAGTGGTTCTCTTCCTCCTCCTTGGTCGTGCGTGTGGCTCGGCTCTCTTTCTATGCTTCTACTGGTCCCCGGTCTCCTGGTCCCTTCGTAGGCCTTCTCCTCCTGACTCCACCTTTCCTCTTACTGCCTCCTCCCTCCTCTGGTCCGGCTGCCATGGCTCACTCAATCCCCTCTTCCCTTCGCACAATGGGTTGGGGATTTGGGGAAAATGGGGCCGGTTCTGGTGATGGTTTTGCTCTGGGTGGTGCTATGGCTATGGGTGAATAATGGTATGTCTCTCTCGATCTTTCGCTCGGTCTTATCTTCTTTTACTAGCATGTCGTGTGAGCTGTGAGATGAGAGTTTTTTTACCATAGTAGTGTGTGCTCTGGTACTTCAGTAAACCATTTTACTGGGTTGGCTGGCACTATAAAAATGAATTCGGGAATGATTCAGGTTTGTTTCTAATGCTGACTGATGAAACCCTATGACTGCTAGAGGTGCCAATTGGCCCCAGACGGTCTGGTATCTCGATGAGCGAATTGCCCATTGCATTATTATAAAGAGGATTATGACGATAATTTTTCTTTGTTTATTTGGTTTATTTAGTCTTTTTTTGTATCAGGTTATCGATTCTTCCTGTGGGTATTAAATATCAATTACTCCGGCTTGTGCCCAAAACTAAAGGTCTCGAGGAATCTAGTCAATTGTAATTGCATACATTGTATTCAATTGTATGCATGGATATAAATGTATAATTAGAGAACTCAGTGGTATGTTTGCGGATTGTATGGAATTTGTAATTTATGAGCTACGTGGCATGTTTTGGAGAAATGATGTTTTTGTTGTATCTTCTTACTTAATTACTGCTTTGCTTCGCTTTGGATTGTTGCACATTTTAAGAGATTGAATTGTATTGTAATTTTCTCATTAATTATGCAGTTACTATCATGTTTGAATCTCAAAGTTAGCAACTAAGGCTAATTAGGGACGCGGGGTGTTCCAGTCCGGTGGTGTCGGCATTGTAAAATGGAAGGCATCGGGAGTTGTCCGATTTAAATGCCAAACAATTTGGACCATTTTAATCTTGTTTTCAATTCATTTTTGGAGCAATGGTCTGGTTGATCCGAGGGGTGTGTGCAGCGTAGATTTTTCAAGGAATTTTGTAGGACCGAGTCCTCTTGAAAATTTTCCTATATGGCCTTTCAGACCAAACGGATGAACCGTTGAAACTTCTACAAAATTCCTGTGGAAAAATCTAACATGTTGTTGACCTGACGGAAATTTTCCTTTGTATTTCTCTCCAAACTCTAATACTTTTACCAGAAAGCATCCAAATAACTTAAATGAAAATTATGGTTTCCATAATTCTTACTCGCTCTGTCCAAGTTTGCTTATTTTCTCTTGGCACATAGATCAAAGAGATAGTGAAAATAGCTAGACTATCCCTAATTATTGTCTCTAAACACTATATTCAATGTATGCATATAGAGAATAGCAAATAAAACTATATATTTATTAGGGGTATAAAGAGAACATCACACTAATTTTGTATTACAACATAAAATACATCCTATATTTATCAATAAAGTATTTAAAAGATATATTCTATAAATTTGGACGAATAGAGTACGGATTTAACTAAACATGCCATTCCAATTCTTTTTTTTTCTATTTATTGCACCCGTGGGCCCTGAGTTGTTTATTTTACCTCTCTGCACTCTTCCTGGGCTTCCTGTATTTAATCTGTCTGGACCGACCCACTTGATGTTTGCCATGGACCACATGTCAAGCACTTTATTCTAGAGCCGTGAGGATGACATGTGGGCCCGGCCGGCGTAAGAAGCCATCATGGCAGTCACTTGTTGCCTGTAAAAAGCTTGAAGGCGTGTGTAATCACCTTAAGAAAAAAAAAACGCGTGTAACTGAGGCGAATTCAGGAGTTTCTTCAGCTAAAGGAGTCTTGATGGTTGCTTAATTGCTTTGCTTTGGAGACGAGCTGTGTACATTGGGGTGATAACTAGACGTGGTTTTGCGGTGACTAGATGACCTTTTAGAAACTTGTTTTTTTTCTTAGGGCAAGTAGAAGGGTTGAGCCTGACACAAGCTCCTAAACACTCCACATCATCAAGAGACAAATACTTAGAGCATCTCCAACAGTGACTTATGAGCTAGCTCTAAGCATATTATTTCATATTTTAATAGAAGAGAGAGAAAAGATATCTCTTGATCAAGAGCTAGTCTCATACACACATTCCAAGATTATGTGAGAGTGTCATGTGAGGCTATTTATGTTATGAGCTATGTGCTAAAGTTAGTACTATTAGAGAAGTTGTCTTAGAGCTAGTAACTAGCTCATACTGTTGGAGATGCCCTTAATGCAGGCAAGTACAAGGGTTGAGCCCGACACAAGCTCCTAAGCACTCCACATCATCAAGAAACAACACTTCTTAGAGTAAGTCCAATAATAGAGCCAAGTGTTTGGCTATAAGTCAAGTTATAAGAGCCAAGTTATACAATAATTTGTCTTCTATTTATCTATAAAAGATTTTTTATTATTATATGGTACCATGTCTCACATTCTCTTTCCTATTCCTCCTCACATACATTTATTATCTGAGTCCACCACTGCATAGGCTCCCGTGTCCAGCTTGTTGCTTGCATGAGAGCCAAGCTCTCATCTCTCCTCCACATCAGAAAAAATGCTGACTAGCTTGGCTATAAGACCATTATTGGACTTGCTCTTAGGAGCTCTTCCGCCTCGTTCCGCGGTAAGAGTCGATGTCTCACGAGGAGACGGTGTTTCTCTCTCCTCCATTCCTCTCTCATCCACATCAGCAAGGTTGCCTAGTTGGCACTCCTATGGGCCAGCTCTTAATTGCCTTTGTACATGCCCTATATAGATGTTGATTTAGGTTTTCTAGTATTGTTCTCTCAAGGAGTCCTTATTAAAAACTGGTTGGCATAAATGACACACTCTAATTAAACATTCTCAACTACATTGCCATGTTTCCAAGATAAGTTAATACAAATTTCCCTCCATTCTGAAAGTTTTGAGATTTCCAACACGCTGCTCCCTCAGTTCCGCGGCACAATACATACGAGAGAGCCAAAGAGAGCCAAATTTATGTAACACCCCCATTTCTGAGAGTATTATGAAATCCTCGCAGCTGCCCAGGACTGTTCAACTGCGAGTACATCCATTGAGTGCATAACATTGCCAACACAAGCTTAAGGGCAAAAGTTAACTTTATTACATTATATGGGCTAAAAGCCAAGTATCACAGCAAGGCCAATGGCCTTTAGTTACATTACAGCAAAAGAAGCCACAGGCACGCCTGAGCGGAGAACGACCCTAATTCCACGCTTCACCAACCTCGTATAGAATCATCTCTTCGTTTTCTCTCGCATCCTTAAAATTTGTTGTTTCTGTTTATGTTTTTAGCAAGCATGAGTACTACCACTTGTACTCAACAAGTCACACGGAGCTTAATAATAATTTCATGCATGGTATATCAAGTAAAGGGGAAACAAGTCTATTATTTTATGTGGATGCAGTTTTGCTTGGAACCATTTGAAAACCTTTAAAATGTACTTCATTAATGTAAAGGGGGGGGGGGGGGTTTGCAAACTTGATTATCAATATTCAACCTTTCCAAATCATTATCAAAACTACTTATGCCTCATTACTGGATTCACCCATTAAACACAGCTTCGTTAACCGGAAGCACGGCGTATTCGAATACCATTTGTCATGACTTTGCAAAGCTGCCCTGCTTTACCCACAAGATCCCTTAACTCCGGCCAGAGAGTTAAGACAACAAGGAGGTTCACTGCTCAATTCTTTGTATAGACTCCGCCCAGTAGGTGTTTAATCTCGACAAGCCCGGATGACCCCACGGATCTCGTCCGACTTATCGCAGTCCTACAGTTGTATGGTTAACCACCTCCCATACGGACTCACCCTCTGTCTCCCCCTTTCCAGTTGCAGAGGTTCAATTGAAGTTGAGCAGCTACTAAGCCAGGTTTGACGAAGTCAAGTTTGACTTCGTCAACGCTTGTGGTTGGGCGATTACTGTGTCCTTTACTCAGCACAAGGGTCTAGTCCTTACATTTTAACATTTTAACTGAGGCATCAACCATGCATAAACCCAAATTCAGTACACCCTGTACTGCCACCAATCCACAACCAGCCTCCACCCTAGGATAAGGTCTTCGGATCCATCTCTGCGATCCTCGTTTATCCTATTCCCAACTTTCCAAAATTCTAGACCAACACCAAACCTTAACAATAGAAACATGTGATGTGTCCCTAACTACCATGATAATATTAATTTTACATTCTATGTAACTAGGTTTGTCAAGGTGAATATGGCCATCAAGTTAAACTGGGCTTTTCGGGTGGTAGGACATAGCTAATATCATGTCATTCTAAGCATTTGATGTACATAAAATAATAGTTCGCAAATAGCATAATGAAGATACTGGTAAATAAATAAATAGCGAACATGTAGGTTCAACATGATCAAAAATATGTGCGACTTGCCTTGCGGATTAGTGATTTCAATTAATTCGTATTCTTCAGTAGACTAAGCTTGGACTTGCGTTTCTCCTTCCGGCTCCTGTGCCAACTTGACTCCGGAAACTAGCGCAAACCAATAAAATAAATATCAATTCCATGCCCGAAGGAATGAGCGAGGAATAAAGAAAATAAAAGAAGGAAGAAGGTTCGGAAAACCCCAATAAATTGGGCTTTTGGGCTTATAGGATGGCTATATGGGGAAATGAGCCTTGGATTTGGGTTGACGGGCTCGAAACGAATCTGGGAGTATAAATATGTATTTTGGGCTTTGGGTCGGTTACTGTTCATCGGGCTCGGTCGCACTATTCATCGGGCTTGGACCCGGCGCGGCGAATTGACTCGATCCAACCACGTCGATCGGACCCGGTCGGACGCAACGGGCGCGGGGCGAGCGGGCTGGGTCTGACCGCGTTGGCGCGGCTCGGTCGGGTGCGTCCGGCGCGGGCGGGCGGGTCCGGGCGGGCGCGGGTGGTGCGGGCGAGCCGACTGGGCTGAGCCAAGTCGAGGCAACTCGGTCGGGGGAACAGTGCGCGTGCGCACTGTTCTTCTTCTTCATCCGGCTCCCGCGCGCGTTAGGAACAGGGGACGGGGGCGGTGGTTGGCGGCGGAGCTAGGGTGAAGTGCGATGCCATTGGCTGGTATGGATGGGTTCGTGGGAGGATGGTGGTTCCATTTCGGGTGGTTGGGGGCCGACGGAGGCGGCAATCGCCGGCGGCGAGGTCGTCTCTCCCACGGCCATTTTTGAAAATTGAAGGGATTGGGAGCTTCATCGGGCAATTGGGTCGGGGTTGGGGCATCCTTGGGGGTTGGGTAGGCTTGTAGGGAGGTTGGCTGAAGCTCGGGCGGCTTGAGCCAAGCTGGCCACGGCGAAGGTGGGCGGCGGCGAAGTGATGAACGGTGCCGGGGAAGTAGGGGCTTTGGGAGGCTAGGGCAAGGATTAGGGAGTGATCCTAGTGTCATGGTGGAGCTACCGGCGAATGCAATTGGAAAGTTATGGGGCGGAGGGTCAACATTGAGTTAGGGCTCCGCTTTGGGGGAATTTGCCAATTACCGGCGTTGGGGAAGGAGGGGGAGCTCGGGGTTGCTTGGCGGGCTGCAAGGAGACTAATGGAGTCTAATGGAGGGTCTTGGGCTACTTATATAGCCGAGGAATGGCGATTCACCGAGAGAGGGGTGGGGAGATATTTCGGCGGCGGTGGATTAGGTCTTAAGGCAGGCCGGCTGGCTTGGGCGCGACGAAGGCGGCGGTCAAGGGCACTGGAAGCACCGCTGTACGAGGCGGCTGTGGCTGTGAGGGGAAGGCGCGGGAGGAGCAGAGGCGAGGTCGGCGAGCGGCTGGCGACGCTGCCACGCTACTCGGCCGTGTCAGGGGGTGTCAGGGCGGGGCAGGCGAGGAGTACGGCTCCTTGACAAATGGGGGCGAAGCTAGCAGGCCTGGAAGACGCGAGAGGAGCTTGGCGGCGGTATTTCCAGGCGGCGGTGGATTTTCGGTCATGAACAGTGTCGCGCGAAAAATCCCATTTCCCACCGTGATCACGCCGTGATGACAAGGATTAAGGGGCTGGGATGCTTTGAGATTTGTGTGGAATAGATTAGGGAAGCTCAAATCAAGGGCAAACTCAAATCCAAATTGATTTTTGCAAATTTTGGTTTGTTTCAATTTACTTGCATTAGGCACAATGCATACGAGAGAGCCAAAGAGCAAGAGTGCCAAGTTGCTATAGTGGATTAGGGGATGCTGCCGGATTCGTTGCAGCCATGGTGGTGAGCGTCGTTGTGCGTGCGGCGTAGCGGACGGAGACCAGCGCAGCGGCATACGCAGCAAGTGGCCGGGCCAGCCGACGAAGAGCTCCTTGGGAGGATGCTGTGCTCTGTTAGACCACCGTCGCAAACATTGCAGCTGTTATTGCCGCCGATACGCTCCCTCCTGGGTGGCGGCATCGGTTCGATGGGTGGCATTGGAACCTGACGCTATGGGGTTGATTCTTGGTGCCATTAATTAGAGATAAGAGCTATTATTAGGGGTAAATAGGTCGAAAATTGATGAATTAACTGCTACCTTGTTCTCTCTGTGCCAGGTTACGCAAGTGTTCAAATCGACTTCGGCTTTCGATTTCTACTTAGAGAAGTCAATCTGAATACATTAATTTTTAAAAACGGTTTCTTTAAGCCGCTTTCAAAAGCGGTTTTTCAAGTTGCTTCTAAAAGCCGTGGCTGGCCTTCGTTGTCTCCTCCACGTCCGTGGCATCTCCAAGGAGAAGCATGTGAGACCTGCAGTTTAAAAACCTTTGCATCATTCTATACAATCTTTACTTTTGTGACCATTTTTTGTTTCTGTTTCCAATGTCTCTCCCCCGTCCCTCTCTCTCTCACGCAGTGGCACACACGTAACTCATCACTGCAGTGCTGCACCGTGCACGATGCCTACACAATGCATTGCTTTCTGAAGTGAGTGTGGAGCCGAAGTGACTGCAAGTTTGCAGCAGAAACAGAGAGAAAAATAATGGCAAGGATGGAGGAATCATCACGACACCTGATGAAAGATGATGATAATGCTATCGCAATGGATGGCATGGCGCCACTGGCTTCTGGTTTGACCCTCGGTTATTTACATATATAGTGATATATATCATGGCAGATGTATGTGGATAGGATCATAGGAGGAAGCATTAAGATTGGGCATGTGATGGCTATAATTTATGCCTAGATCTCGCGGAGCGGAGTCCGGCGGAGAGATCGGAAGAAGCATCGACGGCGGCGCAAGCACGGCGACCGGAGCCGAAGGAGCGCCGGCAAGTGGCTTGTTAGGTCAACGGTGGGAGGCAGCAGCGCCAGCTGTTCCTGGAGAAGGACAAAGCTGTGTTGTTCATTCCCTAGATATGTTCTTGACCAGGTTTATGCGTCTGCAGTAGCACCAGGCTTAGATAGTTAATGGGACTAACTTGCTGCATTGCAGCTTTACCTGAACAGACAGGGATAGACTATTGCACAGGCGACTGAATTTTTTTTATCTTTCAGTCACCTAAAGTTGCACTTTGAATCACTTGAAGTTGCACATATTTTTTTTGGAGGGGGGCTGCAGTTTTAGTTGATTGAGAGTGCAATTTCAGGTCACCTGAAGTTGCACTCTGAATCACCTAAAGTTGCAGGTGTTTTTTTTGGAGGGGGGCTGCAATTTTAGTTCATTGAGAGTGCAATTTCAGGTGACTGAAACATAAAAAAAATTTAGTCGCCTGTGCAATAGCAAAACTGGTAAATTTAATACTCCCACTGTCCCACTGACAAATATATTACTACCTGGGATCAGACTTGATTACATGCTGATATGAAGACATACAACACTAGGAACAAAAAATCCAGTGTTACCAACAAATCTCCCATATCAGAGCAAGTCATCTCAAATGAAGGCCAGTCAAATGTAACCGCAATTCAATTTCATAGTATCGCCAGGTTGGTTGAAAGAATGATCTGGCCAGGATCAGGATAGTTGGAAAAGTTGTGTGAAATAGAACTGGTCATATTATACCACTGGAACAAAAAGGCTTAGGGCCTGTTTGGTTCATGACCAGAAGTTGCCTAGCCACAAGTTAGGCGTGCCACAGTTTTTAGGTAGCTGTTTGGTTCACTGACGTAACTGTGGCATGCCACACTTTCTTAGCACCCGGCCCCATACGTCATAAACTCAGTTTCTTGCCAAACTTTGCCACAAGTGTGGCTTCGATTTTGTTAGCCACACTTTCTGTGGCAGCCACATATTGCTTAAGCTTAGGCATGGTAAGGTTAGGCACCAACCAAACAGGCCCTTATTTCTACTGGATACATGAGAGTAGTAGTACAGCAAGTTTGCAACTCACCATCTTCTGTGAAATTGCCAGACAAATGAATCTTTTAAAAAGCATACAATGCACCATGTACATTACATGAGGCGTACACAGGGTAACATCAGGTCAAATTATTTAAGATGTAAGTTCATCTGGCCTAGCATGATTCAGATAAAACCTAAGGGGAGTTGCAAATATCTAAGGAAGTGAAAAAAAAGGAAATGATTATGTACAGCTGAGCCATTACATGGATTCGAAAATCTGGGGCGGCCAGATGTCATCTCATATTGAACAAACCAATTTAGACCGAATTGGTTAAAAGTCGGTAGTTTTTGGTAGCTTTCACCAAGTTTAACCTTTTTTTTCACCTTCGTTCAGGCGGTCACCAACCCCCCAGCAGCAAACAAGGAGGTTAAACCTGATCTATCACCACTAGGGCTAGAAAAACTGCTCGAAGCTCGTGAACCGGTTCGGCTTAGACTTATGAAATTTTGAGCCAAACAGAGTTCACCATTCAGCTCGCGTAAAAAACGAGCTAAGCTCGAGCCAGCTTGCGAGCGGCTTGTGAGACTTAATTGGCTCGGCCCACGAACAACCAGGAGTCCCACGACCCCTCCCTAAGCCTACACCAGTTCACCAGGCGCACCGCTCTCGCCAATTCCCCATCCTTTGCGATCCCAGTTCCCATCCGCCGAAGAGGACAAAGGAACAAGAAGAACGGAAGCTCAACACCTCTCCACTTCAGCGTCTCTGGTCGTTTGACTCTGCAAGGGGCTTGGGCGACTCAGAGCGGGAGTCCGAACCCTAGCATCCCAGCTAGGGTTTCGGTTGGTTTTTCTTCCTCAAATCCCCACTAAATCAGTCGCAAATCGAAGTGCTCTTCAATGCCGATCCATTTCTCCGAGGTTTGGAAGGCAGGGAAGGGCTCCCGCGAGGTCGTGCGGGGGTGAAGTCAGGCGGTGGCGGAAGCTAGGGGGCGGTGGCGTGCGCCCTGTTGGAGTGCGGCTTTTGAAGCGGAATCCGAGACCGGGGTCGTCTGGTGGCCGGGGTGGTGAAGGACGGTGCTGGGCTGTTTGTTTTGGGGGGAGCTTTGGTGGTGGTGTGGGTCTTGCTGGTGGAGACGGAGCGAAGGCTGGGGTGGAGGAGGTGTGTGTCTGGCGGCGGAGGTAGGGCGCGGCCGGGGGAGAAGGCGTGTGGCAGGGGTCCAAGCGTTTCTCTTAGTTGTCTTCGGCAGTTTGATCCCGCAAGGGGCTCAGGCGGCTCAAAGGTAATCAGCTGTGTCTCTTCTCCCCCTGAGGGCGAGGCGCAGGGACTATCCGTGAGCTTGAAGCTGCAGCAGCTGGGAAGCGGGAAGGAAATGAGCTAGGCGAGGGGAGGCGCCGGGGAAGACCTTGATGGGTTGCTCCGGGGCCTGAAGCTGACGGAGCAAGAGAAGAAGGGAGTGCGAGGTGCTTGGAGGTCGGAGGTGAGGGAGCCAGGGAACTCCCCGCAGGCGGTGGGGAAATTATTCTCGTCGAAGCCGGGGTATGCAGAGGGCTTGGTGCAGACGGTGGGCAGGATCTGGTGCCCCCAAAAAGGGATCCGATATAAGGAATTGGGTAACAATCTATTCCTCTTTTCCTTCTTGCAACCGGGTGGTAAGCGTAGGGCAGTCCTGGAGGGGCCTTGGGAGTTTGGGGGTGATTTGCTTGTGGTGGTGGATTTTGATGACACAAAAAGGCTCAAGGATTTGGAATTTGTTCACATCCCGGTGTGGATTCGTGTATTTGATCTGCCGTTGGGTTTGATGAATGCTGAAACGGGGCGGCGAATTGGTAACGCAGTGGGCAAATTTCTGGAGGTGGACAAGGATGAAGACGATCTCGCAGTTGGGGAATTCCTTAGGATTAAGACGTTGATCGATATCCGAAAGCCTCTGGTTCGGGGCATCACAATGGAGTTGGGGGAAGGAGAGGATGTTTGTGGGTGTAGGTTTCAGTTCGAGTTCCTCCCAAATTTCTGTTACTCGTGTGGCTTGTTAGGTCATGCGGAGAAAGAATGTGATGATAGCACCTGGCGCCAGGAGGGAAAGCAATTCGGGGATTGGCTGAGAGTTAACCCGGCAAGGAGGAAGGAAGGCAAGGGGAGATGGTCGGAAGGCGGCAGTTCGGGAGGGAGCCAACAGCAACGAAAAGAGCCGAGTTGGGGGAAGACTCGGGGGACCAAGAAGGACGCCAGTAGTGATGGTTCCCGCAAACTCACTGTTTTGAGCGACAGGGAACTGAGGGACGACGGTGAAAGTCCTCTAAAACTGCCGGCAAATGAGGAAAGGGGAGGTATGCCGAGGAGGTTGGAGTTTGAGGTTCAACCGTTAGAAGCAAGGCTTGGGGGAGGGGAGTCTGGACTAATCTCAGGGGGCAGTGCCAAAGAAGGTTCAACCAACGTGGTGGAGGAAAAGCCTGCGGGGGCGATGGCGGGTCCAGTGATTGATCCAGAGCCTAGCACTGATGGGGGGGAGTTGAAGGAGGGAATGGAGGACCATATAGCTGCCCAGGTGTTTGCAGGGGAGAGGGCGATAAAAAAACTGTATGGAGGTTGATGGTTATGAGGAGGAAAAGGGGGTGGGGTTAAAAGAGCCGGTTGAAAGAGCAAGAAAAACAAATAGCTTGGGGGTGCACAGGGAGGTTGAGGATGGTGTAAGGGGGATGTCGGAAGGTTTGTCGGAAGTGTTAAAGAGGGCGACTTTTAAGCGGCGCCCCCGAACTGTCATGGGAAAAGGGAAGGCTGACTGTGCCATGGGAGATGGGCTTAAGAAGAGGCCAGCCCCAGAGGGTGGCGAGGAGGATATTGAGAGAACAAAGAAGCTTTGCCTGGAGGTTGGAGAACGGAATGGAAGTGGGGAGCAACACAACTTTGATGAGGCGGGATTGCTTGGCCAATCCCGCCAGCCCCGATGAAGGCAATAGCTTGAAACTGCCGGGGATTGGGGAATGGCCCGGCAGTTCGTGGTCTTCTGGATGTCCAGAAGAAGGAGGCCCCGGATGTGCTATTTTTGTCTGAAACAAAACATAATAGCACATGGTTAGAGATGTTTCGGTGGAGATTAAATATGCCAAACATGTGTGTCAAGGACAGCGTGGGTAAAGGTGGTGGCTTAGTGTTGTTCTGGAGAAAAGGGGTAGACTTAACAGTGGAGAGTATGTCAAGATACCACATTGATGCAACTGTGCAAGAAGAGGATGGGTTTAAATGGCGATTCACTGGTATTTATGGCGAATCAAAGAGTGAGGAGAAGGGGAAAACTTGGAAGCTGCTGAGAATATTGAAGCATAGGAGTGATCTGCCATGGCTGTGTTGTGGCGACTTTAATGAAATTATGTTCAATTGTGAGAAGGAGGGAGGCCCCCCAAGATCGGAAAGGTGTATGGAAAACTTCCGTGAAGCTCTCGTAGATTGCGACCTTCATGACCTAGGCTTTGTCGGGGATGTGTTCACTTAGAGGAACCACCACCACAGAGCAGAGAGTTTTGTAAGGGAAAGACTAGACAGGGCGGTGGCAAATAGCTCATGGAGAGCAAGATTCCCTCTTGTTCGAGTTATTAATGGCGACCCAAGACATTCTGACCATAGACCTGTCATAGTAGATATGGGAGGGAGGGAGAAGAAGGATTGGAACAAACCAATGGAGATCATGAAGAAATTTGAAGCAAGATGGATGGAGGAGGAGGAGTGTGAGGCTAGGGTAGGGGATGCCTGGAGAAACGCTCTCGAGATGGGGGAGGCTAGTCTAATGGAGGTTCAAAAATATCTGTTCTCGGAATTGTGGAAATGGGACCGCAGTGTCCTGGGGGAGCTAGAGAAGCGGATCAAAATAGCCAAGAATGAGCTTGAGAAATGTCGAAGAGGGAGGATCAGCCAAGACCAAGTTAATAAGGAACATGGATTGCGATATAAATTGGAAAGGTTGCTTGATCAACAGCACGTGTACTGGAAACAAAGAACCCACTCTTCATGGTTGACCCAAGGGAACCGTAATACAAAGTTTTTTCATGCCCAAGCGTCGGAGCGAAGGCGGAAAAATCATGTGGGAAAATTGGTGGATGATGGCGGCGGTGTGGTGGCGGGGAAACACCTAACAACCTTTATTGCTAATCAGTACCAACAACTCTTCATGTCTACTGCAGGAGATCATATGGAGGAGGTTCTAGCATGTGTGCAAAGGCGGGTCTCTCAAGCCATGAATGAGGGCCTGCTGGCGCCGTTCTTGGAGGCGGAGGTGTGGAAGGCCTTGCAAAGTATGGGGGGTCTGAAAGCTCCTGGTACTGATGGGATCCCTGCAGTTTTCTACAAGAAATTCTGGACTTTGGTAGGCGACAAAGTGAAAAAGGAGGTGTTGGATGTGTTGAATGGGGGAACTATGCCAACAGGGTGGAATGACACAGTGATTGTGTTGATCCCCAAGATCAGTAAACCGGACAAACTGAAAGATCTTAGGCCCATAAGTCTTTGCAATGTGGTGTACAAACTCATCTCCAAAGTTCTGGCAAACCGGTTTAAAGATATTTTACCGGAGATAATTTCACCTTCTCAAAGTGCTTTTGTTCCTAGCCGGTTGATCACGGACAATGTGCTGCTGGCTTATGAGTTCACCCACTACTTATATCAGCGCAAACGAGGAAGAATGGGGGTTGCTGCTATAAAACTTGATATGAGCAAGGCTTATGACCGGGTCGAGTGGGGCTTCCTGAGGAAAGTGATGCAGAAGATGGGTTTCCATGAAAGATGGGTAGAACGTATCATGATGTGTGTCACCACTGTGTCCTACCGAATCAAAGTGAATGATAACTATTCGAATAGAGTGATCCCACAAAGGGGGCTCCGACAAGGAGATCCATTGAGCCCCTACCTCTTCATCCTTTGTGCAGAGGCTCTGTCGGCCATGCTACAGAAAGCGCAGGAGGAAGGGCAAATTGAGGGAATTAAAGTCTGTAGGGAGGCGCCACGAATAAATCACCTATTTTTTGCTGACGACTCCCTTATCTTGATGCGGGCACAGAAGGAGGATGCCAGGGAACTGCAAAGAATTCTAGATGTGTATAAGAGAGCTTCAGGCCAAGTGATCAATAGGGACAAATCCTCGGTTTTGTTCAGTCCTAACACAAGCCAAGAGGATAAAGATCAAGTCCGAACGGAGCTATGCATCTCCCAGGAAGCAAAGAATGAGAAATACCTAGGGCTCCCCGTATCCATTGGCAAATCACGCAAGAAAGCCTTCGGATACATTAAAAGAAAGATCTGGATGCGGATACAGGGGTGGCAAGAGAAGCTGTTGTCAAAGGCTGGGAAGGAAGTTCTAATTAAGGCGGCTGCCCAAGCTATTCCAACATATGCCATGTCGTGTTTTGACCTGACAAAAGGCCTCTGTGACGAGCTAAATTCCATGATAGGGAGGTGGTGGTGGTGCCAGAACGACAAAGAAAATAAAATCCATTGGTTGAGCTGGGACAAACTGACCTTACCAAAGAAGGAGGGGGGCTGGGATTCCGTGATCTTCATCTCTTCAATTTAGCCATGCTTGCTCGGCAGGCGTGGAGAATCCTAATAAACCCGGATACTCTTTGTAGTCAAGTTCTAAGGGCCAAATATTTCCCCAACAGTAATATTCTGCAGTGTAGCGCAAGAGAGGGCATCTCATATACTTGGCGGAGCATTCTGCAAGGAGTACAACTGCTTAAAGAGGGAGTGGTGTGGCGGGTGGGAAATGGTAATTCGCTCAACATTTGGTCTGACCCCTGGATACCAGTTGGAAGGACTGGCAAAATAACAACCCCCAGAGGACCTTCGGTGTTGACGCGGGTGTCTGAGCTTATGAATCCGGCTACAGGTGATTGGGATGAGGTTTTGGTGAAGGACACCTTTTGGGAGTCGGATGCGAAAACCATTTTAGCTCTACAAATGGATGCAAAAGTGGATGACTGGCCAGCATGGCAGTTTGACCCAAAAGGGGTTTTCTCAGTAAAATCATCTTATAAAGTGGCACTGTGGAAGAGGGAACATGAGCAGGCAAGAGATGCCTCTGGGTCTGGGACGGAGAGGAGAGATGAGGCCAGTTTTGATTGGAAAAGGATATGGCGGATTGAAGCTCCAAATAAAGTTAGGATGTTCGTGTGGCGCTTTGCGCACAACAGTTTGCCTGTTAGGAGGAACATAGCTCGGAGGGGCGTTAAACGTGACACAATCTGCCCGATGTGCAATAGAGTTGATGAGGACTGTGGCCACCTTTTTTTGAAATGTAAAAAAGTGAAGGAGTGCTGGCGGCTAATGAGGCTGGAGCAAGTGCGTTCAAAACTTGTTAGGTGTCGGACGGCAAAAGAAACGGTGCAGACGATATGGAGCCTTGATGCGGGGATCCAGCTGCAAGTTTGGGTTCTTCTGTGGCGTTGGTGGTCAGCAAGAAACAAAGTCAATGCAGGAGAAAGAAGAGCCTCGGGTCCAGAAATATGCTCCTTGATTGACTATTATGTTAAGGAGTTTGAAAAGCTGAAAAAAAACAATAGGCCAGAAGGGAGCGAATGGATCCTGGAAGTGGGAACCCCCTCCGGAGGACATATACAAAATCAATACAGATGCATCTTTCAAGACCAATACACAAGAGGGCGGATGGGGCTTTGTTGCGCGTGACAAAAATGGTGAATTCCTGGAAGGGGGCTGTGGAAGGCTGGAGAGAGTTTCGAGTCCTTTGCATGCTGAAGCGCAGGCAGTGTTGATGAGCCTTCGTCGTGTTGCTGAGCTGGGAATGAGCCGGGTTATTCTTGAAACAGATGCAACAAATCTGCAAAAAGGGCTGACCTCAACGGATTTGGATAGGAGTGTCGACGGGGTTTTGCTCCGTCAGATCAGAAACTTCATTGCGGAGACGTTTGAGTATTGTGTGATCCGGGCGTGCCCAAGATCATGCAACAAAGTGGCTGATAGCCTAGCTCGGTATGGGGCGAGTGTTGTTTGCTCGGGTTCAGCGATGTTCATGAACCAAGTCCCCGCCTTTGTGACTGCCTTGGTCTCGGGCGATTTGCCCAGAGTCAACGGTTAATGGAAGACATGCTCTTCTTTATCAAAAAAAAAAGTTCCCATCCGCCGCGCCCTAAGGTCCCTCCAGTACTTCAATTATTAGCACAGTCATTCCGATTGTGCAGATTTCAAAGTATAGCTGGTCGTAATATAGTTTTTCACTATTTGGAGTTTAGAATTTAATTCTTTGTGTAGGTTTGTGCTTTTCCATCCAAATTAAAATCTGATGCCTCTATGTGATTGGTTAGGCAAAAGGTTCTCTGAAATTGTGAGAAACTATGGACCTGAAATAGACCAACATGAAGATCAAAGTGGCTCAAGACAAAGGTATATGTAGACTAGGACTCTCTTTTTATTTTTACCGGTCTTAGGAGAAAGGATGGAAGATCGTATTATAAGCTAAATGTCGTACCATAAAGAGGGATCATGGCAAGTAGCTTGATAGCATAATTCTTATGCCATTTGGATCAATTTAGGATCATACATTCATTGAAAATTAAAATTGATAGCCAGATCTGTGCTCTATCTAGAAAAACGGAAGTACCGGTGTTTTAATGGTAGAACTACCATAGAGCGGAAGTTCCGCAGTCTTGAGCGGTACTTCCGGCGATCGGAAGCTCCGAAAAATCGAGCGGAACCTTTTTTTCCAGAGAACACCCCCGGAGTCACTCCGTGCTCTGCCCGGACAACTGGAAGTACCGGCGTGTAAATCGCAGTACTTCAACTTACCGGAAGCTCCGGCTATCCGAGCGGAGTCTTTTTTCCAGAGAGCATCCTCGGGACGATTCCAAGTCCACGGAAACCGGAAGTACCGGAGTTTCAACGGTGGAATTACCGTTCGAGCGGTAGTTCCGTAGCCTTAAGAGGTACTTCCGGAACACGGAAGTTCTAGAAGGTCGGGCGAAACCTTTTTTCTAGATAGCGCCAACTCCTGGCCTAGGTCCAAACGGAAGTACCGCGCTGACTTCCTGGAACTACCGGCCAACGGAACTACCGGATTTTTAACGGCGGTAATTCCGCGCCGACTTTCAACGGCTAGTTCAGAAGCTCTGACATAGCTGTTACTGTCGTGTCAGAACAGGTGCGGAAGTATCGGCCTTTGGCCTGCGGTACTTCCGCTCGACCTGAATTTTTCAGGAATTCCACTCTAACGGCTAGTTTTGGTTGGTGAGGGTATAAATACTCGTACTCCTGCTCAAGGACAGTAAGAATAGACCCCATTGAACATCTTTGAGCATTGAACATTTACTCCACACCTCATTTTCTCCTTATGCATTTATTTGATGTGGTTGAGCCAAAAAGTGCATTGCATCCATTAGATTGATCCTTTGGAACTTGATTGTGGTCAAGCGAAGAGTGTGATATTTTACTTTTGGTGTTTGCTGGCACCTGGACGACTTTGAGGAGTTTTGCACGGTGACTTCTTCAAGAAGGTTGTGAAGAAGTTCGGCATCGACTTGTGAGTGGTTAGAGTCCACCACCTTTGGAGTGAAGGAAGAATTACTACTAGTAAATTAAGGAGCTAAGACTTAATTCGTGGAGCCGGTCTAATTCGTTTAAGCTTTCCTCAATGTGGACTAGGAGAAACCGGTAAGTTTCCGAACACCATGGTAAAAACATCGTGTGTACATTGGTTTTCTCTTGTCTCCTTTTAGCTCTTGTGTATTGTGATTATTTACTTGTACTAGTGTTCTAGTAGAGATTTATTCTTGTAGAGCTATAATCTTACTAGAATTGTGTAGGGTTCAAGTGTTTTAAATCTTTGTCATATTAAAATTGTTAGAAATTAATTAAAAGGCAAAAAATTTAAAAACTTTCTATTCACCTGCTCTAGTCGGTTATCCTTGATCCTACACGTATACTATGTGGCATGGCCGTGAGACTCACTGTGCATCGACCAGACTGCCCCTCCCTTCTCTCTATTTGACTCTCAAGTCACTGTGGGCTCTTTGGACTTTTGGTCCAAAGGGTGGCCATGTCTTTATGCATGTGTAGCTGCATGTTGGCTCTTGGTTAGGAAGTAAAATGGTAGAAAGGTAAATCCTGATGGATGATGAGAATCCAAATGCGAAATGGTGTTGATCAGCCGCGGATGGTCTGGGAACCTCAGTGAACGCTACCTTTATTCGGCATTCTAGAGCCGATGGGTCTGACGGCAAAACTCTACTTTATTTCTTTTATTCTCTCTTGGATTATTTTATTTCTCATTTTCCTTTCCTTTGCATTTTAGTGGTATTACATGTTTAGTATTTCGATTAGAGATTCTTTGAAAGGTCACTGACAATTGGTTTGTTTCTTCGACAAAACTTCCGGACTGACACCATTGTTGAGGATTTCTGCTAGTACTGAGCTTGTATAATCCAGTGGACAATTGAACGTGTCAGCTGGTTCTTTGTAATTTGAGTCGAATCTAGGTTACAATCAATGGCTATGTACAGTATTTATATGTTACCATGTTGATGTAAGCAAGTGGGCCCTGTAGACACTGTCATTCCCAACTTGGTAACTGTGATGCTAATTATAATTAATTCTGATGAGCCTATGCCATCTCTGAATCCATGAGCATTATACCATGCATGTTGGTGATTGTTCAATGGTCTGTGCCTAGCAAATAAGCGCTCGCGTCTTTTTAAAGACAGTGGTAATTGAGAGGGAGGAGAGCTGCTAAATTGCTCCTGCAAACTTGTTTATTCTTGCATGTGAAATTTATTGATATACAGCCTCTATTGGCAAGCTCAACCATCACAAATTACAACAAATACATTATCAAATAACAGGGGAAGAATTAAACATTATATCAATGTTCTGTTGCATTTATGTTCTATATAGCTACTGCAGCTGTACTTGGACCCCAGAATCGTATACGGTCCCTGCCGTCCAGTTCTGCGGTATCGTGTTCGTCGGAATTAGCCATTTCTGGTCACCACCACGGGGAGCTCCGCTGCTGAACAGCATCCTTACGGACAGAGGGCCACTTGGCGGGGAGACGGCCGCCCATACCGCGCCATGAGTCCGGCTCAGAAGCTGGCATGTCAGGTTCGCAGTCTGCATCAAGCAATCAGAAGGTATTCAGTACTACGAAATTTTACTTTACATTGACGAGTATGGGAAGCTTTCTGTAAAATTTGATCCTAAGCATTCGTGAGTAATCATGGAACGACAAGCTTTGTTTTTTACATGATTTGCACCATTTGGTTAGTGTTTACCTCACAAAGCTGGACTGCAATGATGTCCTGGTTGCCTTGCTGGTACCAGATCTCAAATTCAAGGTAGTAGGGGAAATGGCTGCTCTCGGTGATCTTGAAGGCAATGTTCTTATTTGGGTAGCTGCAAGAAACCCTGTGGTAGAGAGAAACCAAGACAATTGGAAGATCATTTCTGGTGCAGTTTTTTCGCTTTCTTTGCCATCTGAAGAAGAAGCAACTGCAACTAGGTGTATATATGGTTCAAGCAGTTTTGGCCAGGTTTACTGTATTCACTCACCTCCTGTACTCGATTCCGACGTGGCCGAGGGCGAGCAGCGCTGCACCGGCGTCCGCGCTCTGCCCCATCCCGGCAAAGGCGTGCTGGCTGAGGATGAAGTCGGTGCCGTCGCTCGCGCCTGAGTCGGTTATCACGATCGTCACGCCATTTGGGGAGCAGTAGTAAGGATCTGTGCACCTGACCTGTTGGCGATTCGACGTTTTTAGTGGGAATGGAAGAAGAATGATGCTCCAATATTCACACGGCCTACTGGGACAGATGGGTTTTTACCTGGTAGCAGGCGCCGCAGCCTACCCCGTCCCTGTAGAGGCTCGCTGACGCTGAAACGTCGCCGTTGTTGAGCGTTGCACCGAATGCACCATACTCGCATGCTCCATCTGAAAGTCTTTGTCAGAAACAAGTATTTCCCTCTTTTGACAGTATCTCGTTTGCTTAGAGATTCAGTACAATTTTAAGTAGTAGCCTAGTAGCTTGATGGTCTTTCTGTAGTTAGCATAACTTAGCTCTTTTTCTTTTCTTTTCTTTTTTTTTTGCTTTTTTGTACGTATGAGTCGTGGCCCTGTCAACAAACAAACTTCTCTCGCGGTCTATCGGCTTATTGACATTCTGTTTGTTCTCACGAACGTTCGTGCTAAGACAAAAAAATTATCAGCTATAGCTATAAGTCATAAATCGCAGTCGAAAAGAACGCATCACATACAATTGGAGTAGCTATCTGATACAGTATCATGTACTCACTTTCGGTGCCTTTTGTTTCGGAGTTGGGGTAGTATGCCGCTTTCGACACGGTGTAGTTTGCATCTGCAGTAGCCCTAGAGAGGAACACGAGGAGATATAAAAAGGCTGGGAGATGGCGATGAAGTGGCTGAGGCATCGGTGCTATGAACTTAATGGAGATGTAGGAGCAAAGCCTCAGAGATGTTGCATGCAAGAGGGGAGATGATACCGTGTATTTATAGCGTTCATCTTTGCGTTGCTGCTTGCTACCCTTTTAGGTTGTTCATGGGTTATGAGCTGGAACTTGGAAACTGGTTTTGAATGGCAATGTCGTTGTTGACACTGCTTCCCTGCTCTGCTGTATACGTGCACCGAAGTTCTTGTCTATCTTTGTTTCGCTTTCTCACGCAAGTAGGTGATGTACAGTAATTTATGGGGACAAAAATAGGAAAAGATGCAAAAGTATTTTGTGGTATGTCGAATTGTGCTTTCACCTTGCAAAAAGAAGAAGAAGAAAAGACTCAGGTCCCATTTAGAGCATGGGAATTTAGGTTTTTTTTTCTAACTGGGAATTTAGTGAGATTTCTGTAGGAATTGATCTGCTCCCTACGAAATTCAAGTGTTCCAAACGGATCCCCAGAATTAGCACAACTCTCTGGTTTCAACGGCCAATGGCCCTCGCGTTTTTTGTTCGTCGGTAGAAAGTTTTTTCGATGACTGAAACTGGCACGCAAACTCAAAAGGGGCACCATTTGACATTTGTTCAAATGAACCTATAAAGAATTACAGAGGCTAGCCGTAACTCTCAGTTCCTAAAGTACAGAGATCAAGTCTTTTTGTATTATCATTACCATTGGTAGCTTCTGTTATTAATTTATCAAGAGCACTTGACCGTTTGAAGCGAGCATCACAATTGGACAAACCATCAAATACACGAGTGCCTAAGTATTCCATGCCAGTAATCCAACCCCTCAGGACCTAACACAATAGTTATAGGGCAATAAAGCAAGCAGATAGGAAAATTACTGTAAAATTGCATCTCGCAGCCGCCTATTGCATCGGCAATTTGGCATCATCGTCAACGAAAAACGATGAACCAAAGAAAGTTCAAGGATGAAGAGGGAGGCTTCAAACGGAGGAAGAACATTGACCAAGATTGGACAACTGAAGGAACTAGATAGCAAATCGTTGAAGCCATCTCTCCCTTTCTGGAAAGGCTTAGTGCTTTCCTAACAACAAGATGTTGAAAGATACAAGAGCAAACCTTTTTCGCACACTGTTCGAGTCAAGACATTAACAAGCAATATCCAGTGCAATCACAAATAGAATGGTGTATCAATCTTGCTCCCCCCCCCCCCCCCCCCCCCCCAAAATGGAAGGATGTGTGAAAGGAAACCGATTATCAAGGCTTAAATCTCAGAATGATTTAGTGATAAATGACAGCTTTCATCTAATTTCTGGTTTATGCTAATCGTCGTACTTTGTAGTTAGAATTGAGAATGGAAAATTACCATGAAACGACTTCAGATGGGCAAATGAACGATGGCCATAAGCGTTAAGGCTCACAGAACGACCCAGTATGAACCAGATCAAAAATCTTGACATGTGCACAATGATGATAGGATCAACTGAGGTAGGCAAGAAGGAACCAGTTTGGCTGCTGCCAAAGACCACGATACCAGAAAGGAATGTCCACAAGGGTTTCCTCATCTTGATCACATCGTAGCTGACATGGATATCACTAACTGACTTTCAGCCTTCCAGGAGCCAAATGGCAATATGTAGAAGAGTATCACCAAGTAAGAAACAGGAACATTATGGTGCCTTACCCTTTGTAGTGGAGATCTGGAACAATTTCTATCTCAAAGAGGGAGAGGTCTGACAAAGTAGCGTACTTGAAAGGGCTACCTGTTGCTTACGGACTGTGCACAAAAATATGATTGTAGCAACTTTTTTTTAATTTAATTTTGAACATCCATTATTATAAATCTAACCTCTCAATTAATCTAACAAACTCAGCAGGCACTTGACAAGCTAGGGAAGATCGGGAGGTACCTTCTGAGCTCTCCTAATTCAGTAAGTCATCTACCAAGCTACCCCTGCACGGCATGTGCCTCAATTAGTAATGTGATTAGCGTTTTAATTAGCAATCACTAATTAAGTTGCACACAGCCTGCCACACACATTGATGGCTCGGCAGCAACCTGCCAAGCTAGCGGCAGATGCTGCCGATCTACTATAACTGGGCAGGTTGTAAACTGAGCTCTCCTAGCTCTGTAGATACCATTGAGCTCGATAGATCCACAGAGAGAGCTAAATTTACAAAACAAGCGTTCAAGTGATAATTTTTATATAAAAAAAAGTTGCTACAACACCATTTCGCGTGAACAGTTCGTTGCTTAGGCCATTGGTTGCGCAGATGCAGTTCCACGAACAAGACGGCAACAATGGCCAGCACTAACACGATGTCTTCATTCAACATCGACAAGGATGGCCACTGTGAAGTGTGGACAATAGCAGCCAAACCATAGCTGCAAAATCGCATATACTTCAGAGACAAGGATGGTTATACTGCTGGAGGGGCCGCACATATCCTTGATTTTGTATCCTCAAGTCACAACAACAGGCATAAGTAATATTCTCATACAAAAACTTAATAAAGGGGTCACCGGATAGCCATCATACGGTGTTAGACAAGTAGGCAGCCAGAACAGATTCCCTCTGGACTCTGGTAAACTTATGGCTTCCATTATTTGGTCTGTGTTCAAACACATGCAAAAATATTAACATATGCAGAAAATTGGCAAGCAAGTCCCAGTTATTGCACGCCCGATACTTGAGATACAAAATGTACAGAAGATTCAAATGTGACAGATAGGGAGCCTATCTTGCACTCCCAACTCCCAAGTGTACCTCTAATAGTATTTGATTTAATTAAAACTGAGATGGTCTATCACGTGGCGGCTGCATGAAAACAATCGAGGCTGGATGCTTATAGCAAAAGTGGCTATATTTCTAAAGATCCAAAACGCAGCCTAAGGTAAATTGTACATTATCAATGAACAGACGTTATACAGAGAAAGTAGAGCTCTAGTCTTTCTTGTACACTATTGTTGGATAGAGCGGACTCCACATGTTGTTCTTGACATAATCAGCGGTTTCTTCCTGTATCACAAAGAGTTCAAGGTTAATGAGGTAAAGAAGAATAAAACCATAATAATAAACCTGGCTTGGATGGTAAAGAGATCAACAACCTCACTGAGTTTTGCAAGTTCACGTGCATCCATGTCACGATATCCCTCAGCTAGATCCTCTGCAACAGCTTCCCTCACAACTGCTGCTGCTACCTCCTTAGTGATGTCACGTATTCTGCATGTATAATAAATATATCAGAAGGCATGACAAACAGCAAAAACTGGAACATCGGTTTTAGAATAATAGAACCTCGAGATTGGAGGGTAAATTATCCCTTGGAGAACCTCCTCTTCTTTCATGTATGAAGCCAAGCTAAAAAAAATCATGGTAATGAAAATAGAAGACGATCAAATAAGTAGTTTAATTGTGTTAAAAGATCTTATGATTAAAGGTCAAGGGAGTCACCGCTCAGCCGCAGCCTGGAGCATTCCGTCAGAGATAACCCGTGCACCAGACAAAAGGGTTCCAAGCCCTATTCTGCACATCGGTGAAGTAAAGCAAATGAAATCATAATTTGCACAAGAACAAAGTCCAATTGCATAGTACAATACAATCGTAACAGAACTAACCCAGGAAAGAGATACATGTTATTCCCTTGATTAGAGTGGCCAATCTTCCCATTACCTGCAAGAGAACCATTAATAGCTGCACCCCGAGTAACACCTTATAAATTCAGTATTTCACAATTCATCAATGTTTTGATTACAATGGGCCTGTTCTTTTAGGCTATGGTTTATTAGTCTAATGAATAGTGATTACTGAGAGAAGCTAAAAGCAAAAGGCCGCTGAAAAAGCCAAAAAGAACAAGGCAAACATCTTAGGCTTTGATTATTTCCATAGTTGATGCCAGGCATAGATACAACTGGTGAGTTTGGTATAAGGAGAAAGTGAGACTCAGCTACTTGGAAAGAAGTGCACAAAGGACACACAACTGTACGGATGAACAGACATACCGAGATCCACATCATCAAATGGGCTTCCACTGGCAAAGATTATCTTTTCACCGATAATTGAAAAGGCTTCTTCAGGTGTACATTCAGCTATAATATGGAACCAACACAGAATTAGATAACAAGTAACAAATTAGATAACAAGTAATAAATAATAAAATTCATAGTAAAATTCCACATCACAAACCATTCTTAGTTGGATTTGACATTGCAAAAATTGCCGGTCTGGAAGAGGATGAATCTTTCAGTGCTTCTAAAACCTGACGATGCAAGCAACCAACAATCAGCATTCACTTCGATTATTGATAGTTTTCCAATAATTCAAAACGGTGGATGCAGTGCAACTAATCTAATCAACGAGTACCAAACTGGCCGTGATGCAAGGTCCATAACTTGAGACAAGCATAGGATTTGCAGGGACCCTTTAGAAAGAATTACCAGTAAGGCAGTGACAGCATAGGAATGTTTATTTTTGGCAAGCTTATTGTAGAAGACAAATAACTGAGACTGCAACAAGCATACAAATTATATTCACAATATCTAGCCATAAAATGAAATCAACAAATGACCTACAATTTGTCTACTAGTGTTATAACTAATTTACGTTATTTAATCCTGTAGATATCCCAATATATCTGGGAAGCTATTGATTCTGCCCTTTGCAACAGATTAAATTTACGTAGATTCACTGACATATGACTAGCGATTGAAACTAGTGGAGGAAAGAACAATTGGGCATGAATCATGAATTAGTATTATGACTTTAGACTTCAGAGTAAATGGCTTGGAATCAGTACTGAACAGAAATTGGCATGTGGTTACTGTAAGATATTGTACCTCCTTTGAGAACAAACCACCAACAGCAGATAATCCAAGTATAACATCAGGCTTCACCTTTTTAACCTGCTCAATAGACAAGGTACAATATAAACAGCTCAGCACCAGTCCCAGTCTTATTCTTTCATGAGCTGAATTCACTTTGGTAATGTAAATGTAAATTTTAAATAGACTTAACACTTACAGATATAAACTAAGGAACGAAATATTTCATAAATAATAATTTTCTAAAAAAATTAAAAAATCAAACCTAGTACCACTGATGACGGTGTCAGACCAGAAAAGGCTAAAAGTAACAGAAAAATCCAAAGTCTGTTGTCCCATATGGAATGAGTGAATGGCATTAGCTCTCGGCCACAGAAAATTCACAATCAAAAGTTTTGAGCCAATATCATTATGTGCAGCATCACATCACAACAGCCAAAACCGGGTACTCTTAGCATTAGCTATGGAGCAACAATGCTAGAAATGGTGGTGTCAGGAATTGAGTCTATCTCTGAACTTTTTGCATATATGTCTATTTTTAAAACTCCTTGGAAAGAGCATTGCTCAAATAATGAAATGCTTTGCCAACAAGCTAGAAAAATGTCACAACACTAAATTGTCTCAATCTAACAAATTTTGGGGGGACATGTCCCTTCATATATTACGACACATGGACCTTTGTAGTTAGTAAGATGTCATGCCTATAACAGTACATATGCTGTGAAAGGAACAATCTATATGCATCTAAATAGAGAAGTTTAGACAAATACCACTTCAATCAAGCTTGCCCCCTCACTTAGACCTTGGTGTCCCAGTTCACTCTTTTTCCTAGCAAAGGGACGTGCATCTGGGTCGATGTCTGCACGGTCCTCTGTTACTAGACCCTGCAGAAAAGAGAACAGAGATGACAGTATTGAGTATATTTTTATAAGAGTGCGGACAAGAAGACCAAAAGTGAACATATACCCAAAAAAAAGCTAGACTGGGTCAACACATTGCCAATGATTTAGCTTAACGATTGGCTGAAAAGCATGGGCGACACTCTCACCAGTAACATGCATAGAACAGCACTGATGCAGTTGATTTTGATAGACCAACAGAGTAGTGCAAGGCTGCAAGCCCTTTTTTGTATTTAAATTATTACCCCAACAAATACCAGAGAAATCCTGCAGATGTATGAAAAGATTCTTAGTTATCTGACTCACATGGGCATCAACTATCCAGAATTGACTCCTGGCACTCTCGAAAGCAACCTCATTCTTTCCCAACATTCTTGCCATGGTCCTGCTTGCAGCATTCACCACACCAATCCCAGCACTGTAAAAAGTGTAATGTAGTTAAGTCATACTTTTGAAATGCGTCTGATCAAAAGTAATGATGATGTGTCGACCTGTACAGAACGGTGCAATTTTAACTTCGTTCATACTTCCTAGATTCTTTCACAATTGAAAGTCTGAAACACAGATCTTGCTAGAGCTAATATTTGGTATAGAAAAACGAATTCTTAGGAAGTAAAAGAATCACCAATCATTTGTACTCTAATTTTATAATGAGTAAAACATTCAGGTATGTTCCGAACCTGCCAGCACCTGCAACAACAATCTTTTGCTTTGGGAAGTCTAACATTGGCCTTCCCTGTGCCCTTACAGCTCCTAGAAGACCAGCTATTGCAACGCCAGCAGTTCCCTTTTTACATAAAGAATAGTCATTTCAAGTATGATATTTTTTTACTATTCTAGATAATGCACAAAGGGACTACTACTAACTAGAACAAAAGGCTGTATCCAGCAATAGTAAATGCTCAGAAGTCAAAACCTCAGGCATGATTTTAACTGAACTGCTTGAAGATGAAGATATGCTGACGAATATTGTAAGTATAACTGGAACTTGTATTACTGCAGGGCACATCAGGTGTCTTCCATGAGCATAAGCAGTAGTGCTCAATGTGGATAACAGACATATATCTGCTAAATACCCCATATATATTCAAAGGTTATCTACAAATTAAAAAAGAACAAAAAGTTTTTTTCGGATATTTTTTGGGCAAGTGGTACAGATCTTTGGAATCATGGAAAGTGTCAGTATATCTCAAGAAAAATATATAAATATCACAGACCATGAAGAAACATAATAAAAACTTACAAATTTACATAAATAAAACTATTTATTACCTGGACATCGTCATTAAACATGCGATAAGTCTTCCTGTAACGCTGCAATAACCTGAAGGCCCACTTGCTTTGGAAATCTTCAAACTATGAGAATGTAAGAAAAGTATTTGTGAAGAAATTCCAGCTGAAGCCACAAGCAAGAAAAAAGTTGACCAAGCACCAAACACCAAAAGAACACCTGTACAATCACATTGGGCCAACGAGAAAAAACAGCTTCCATGAATTCATCAATAACTGCAACGTATTCTTCTCCCTCAAGACGGTGTTCTTGTAGCCCAAGATCTGTATAATATGAAATTTAGAAAAGAATAACAGAAAACACCTACTCAATCGCTTGCTGGCTATCTAGTAAATAGAGTTTGAAAAGGTGTCATTATCCGCATCAAATCAAAAGGAAAATTCCAAAATATTGCTTAAGTGGAATTAAGAATAAAAAAGTAACCCATTCTCGTGAGCCGGTAAAGATTACAATTTAACATGTTTACACATCTTCTCATGGAATATCTGGAGCAATCTAAAATACAACCATAATATGATAATACACATCTTCTCATGGAATATCTAGAACAATCTAAAATACAACCATAATGGTGAGTACGTGACTTTGATGTCTACATCTATTTTCATTTCCTTCTAGAGAATAGAGAGTTGTCGTGTTTTTAACATGGCACGTGCGAAAACTAGAAATTTAACCGCATACTTAACAGACAAAATATATACTTCAAATATTGGAAATCCAACATTGAAATGTTCGAACAAGATCTTACAAAGAGGATCCTTGAGGAGTTTCTCATTGTTTGTTCCCACATCAATCATAACTGGAAGAACCTAGAAGAAAATAAGAACGTAATTAAAATTGGAACAGTAATATAAATTATGCTAATCCCATGAGAAGCAAGTGAACAGTAGGAAATAAATTGCAGTAAAGCACAGAGACATTATAACACCTAAGCAACGAGCAATATACGCTGGTGCCACACATTAGTGAGGTAACATGTCAACATGATTTATAGTTGCCCAGTCTTATATGATGCAAAGGAGCTAACTGGCACAGTTTGATAAACATATTTCATCTTAATTCAGTATAAAAATGACCCAAAACTGGTAAAATTCTAGAAGTTATTTTTATCTCCCTGAATTATGATGCAAAGGGACTAACTGGCACATTATCAGATAAGTAACACAAACTTTATTTCCTATCTACAAAAATCCCTGTAGATTTTAAATATGGTATTATCGTTTCCATTAATAATCTTTAACCTCTTCAGAAAATGTGCTTCATTGAGAAATTTCTTAGTTAGCTGATTTAAGTCCTGCAACATAAACCAACACCGAACAAACAGAGGAACACTGCAGTTTCCGATCATGGGAACATTACATCACTTAACAATCTTGATATTTGCATTATAAAATAGTTCACCAATGTACAGTACATTTAAAAATAGAAGATGGAGAAGAAGGTACCACAAAACATACCCTCTGAGGATTTATTCCAGCAGCAGCAACATATAAATCCAGCTTTCCAATAGCAATGCCAATACCTTGCACTCCCAGATCACCCAGGCCCAATATCCTGCTTCCATCAGTCACCACGATCATGTCAACCTGTAAAAGATTGACCACTTTTATTTATTTGAAAATGTAAAAACTTTTCCTCAGCAAGATTCTCTCCTAGGAGGTCTTCAAAAGGCAAAAGCAAGATTCTCGCTTAGCCCAACTGAAATATACATTTAAGCCAATGGAAGAGATAAACTACAGAAGGTCAATTCAGTAAGTGGACAAGAACAAGTACATACCTGATCAGCTGGCCAGTTGTACACCATGGACATCATTTCCCCACGATCTTCCGCACTAAAATACATTCCCCGAGGCCGTCTAAATAAACCACTGTAGTTTTGGCAAACACGTCCAACAGTTGGTGTGTAAACAATAGGTGCATACTCCTCAATGTTATCTATTAAGACCTATTAAATTATCAAAATGAGGCAGAATAAGGTAACCAATTTGAAAAAGTACCTATGTTCGAGATTGCAGTAACAACAAAGTTAACAAAGAAGCATATCATACATTGTGAGTAAATCGTCCATATTCTGCATATCAAATGCTCTTGAGAGAATGTACATGATCAATAGAAATAAAGTTGCACCTAAAGAATGTGTCTGTGAAGTTATACACCTTGTAGTACATTGTTTCATTTCTGTCATGCAGTCTGTTAAGGATACGCCATTTTGCTAATTGATAAGTATCAGACGGCCCATCTCTCGCATATTGCTGCAGCCGTTTCAGGTCAAGCACTGTTATCAAAGTAAAACAGAAGTAAATTCACCACTCACATCAACACTTTGCAGAAGAGTTTGTCATATATATATTGATCATTTCATTTTTGGCACTTCTCACACATGGCCCATGGGAAACTCGGCTAACCTAGCACTAAGCCCTCATACACTCAAGCTCTGAATGAAAGTTGCAGGTTCAGGATCCAGCTTTTCTATACAAACTTTTTTTGTCCAGATCGAATGCAACTTTTCAAAGGTACAATCTGTCGGAGCTTATTGAGCCAAGAAGCTGGGTATAAACTTTGGAACTTGACCAAACTGGGCTTTAACACAACGCATGCACTAACGACAGATATCAAAAATAAAATTTATCCTGCAGATCCTCACCAATGCATGACAAAAACTGAAACACACGTATAAGACACTAGTGCCACCCACATCCCAAATTCACGATGCCTATCAATTGGAGTACAAGCTAAAGTCGCTCACTCTCCAAACCCCACCCAACCCCTACGGATCGATCGATCTGATCATCATCCACCAAAATACCTCCCTACGCAGCACCGACCAATCCAATTCGATAGAGCAGCAACCGAGACCGAAAGTAAGCAAGGGCGGGAAGAGAAGAAGCAAGCCATCAGGGGGGCGTCATGCCGTACTGAATCGGTCGATCTGCTGCTGCGAGGAGACGACGTTGGGCGGGAGCAGGCCGCGGAGGCCGAGCCGGTCCCTCTCCGTCATCGAGAACGCCGTGCCCTGCAGAACCCCGACACACGAACGCATCAGGCCCACCACCGCAAAACCCAGACGGATCGGGAGGCGCGCGCACGTACCCGGTTGAACCATGGGTCGTGGAGGATGTCGGAGCCGCGCTTGTGGAGGACGACGGGGCGGTGGCATTCGGCCGTCACGAACCCCCGCCGCTGCAGCCGGAGGAGGAGGTGGGTGGCGAGGGATCGGCGGAGATTTCGCGAGACGGACGCCGCGTTCGCCATCGCCGCGCCGGCTGGCTCTGGTGGAGGCTTGAGCTGGTGGCTCCTACAAGTGGAGGGGGAAGCGGAGTCGTAGCATTTTCCGCGGCTCCGTAACGCGGAACGACTTTTCCGCGGCCGCGACCGGTGCATCGTCAGCTCGTGTAGACCTGTGCCTGTCGTGGTTCGTAACCATAAGGCCGGGTTGAAAATACCAAATTTCAAAGTTTGGATTTGAATTTCGCTTTCGCCTATAACGTTATGTAGAGCGTATGTTAGCTTGAAAAAAGTTACCAAAAACATGTAAGAAAATAATGGCGCAGACGCTAAATAGCACCTAAAATATGTTGATGTATAATGTAAGATCATTATGCAATATCGTGAAGCAAAAGGAGTGAGCAATTAAAATAATATGTTAATATGTGACAAAGTTAATATATTTTCCTTTATTTTTTTCTATCATACAATAGACCTCGTTCAATTTGGCCTTTCTGATGGCTTTTAGTTGAAATTACACTATAACGGCTATTAATTTTTTCTGAAATATTCAATTAATAGAAAATGAAGAAAAATGAGAAAAAATTTAAAAATATGTTATTATATCTCTACAAACAAAAAGCCCAAAGCTGTTTAGAACGGGGTCATCTCTTACAAAAAAAATATTTATATTGTTGTGGCTACAGACCAAACAGAGAGAGATGGTAGTGGAGAGTGATGAAGATGAATGTAATGGCCTGCCCCCTCCCCATGGTCGGTGTTCTATATATATATATGGGGAGTGCTTTTACAATTATGCCCTTACAGCTGATTATCCCCTTCAGGGGTATTTGTGTCATTACATGTGGCCTATTCTGGGCCTTATACTTCCTACCAGGCCTGCTGGGTTTAGGTGGGGGCCACCCCTACGACAGGAGTCTCTCATGGTGAAGGGCTTCACAGGGCCGAAGCCATGTCGCCGAGTCCTTTGGCCCCCTCCGTCCCTCGCCCGGCCGAACGCTCGATGCTGAGGACAGGCGGAGGGTCAAGCGGCTCGTAGGCATGGCCGCCCGCTTCAACATGCGCGACCTCGCCGAAGAGTACGTGATGTACGGCGTGGCACCGCTTGCCTACGACTGGCGTCTTGCCGCCGAGAGGCGTCGAGACGACAATGTTTCGCCATGAGTCTGCTCGCTGCCGGCGCCGCCCGGTCTTCGTAAGCCTCGATCACGTCCCGCCTTTGTTCACGCGAAATGCGTTAGATGCTGATGCCATTCTCCTTTGCTTCAGGGATTTCCTTGGAGGAGGCGGAGCAGGCCGCGCGCGTATTCCTGGGGCCGTACACCGCCAGGGAGCATGAGCAGCGCGCGTCTGCTATCGCCGAGGCGGGGCTGGGGCGAATAAACCGCGTGTGCGAGGCCCTGGGCCTTGCCGTGCCGGACCGTGTCGCTCCAGACGACGGTGCAGCGAAGAAGAAGAAGAAGGCCCCGTCTCGGAAGAGGGGCCGCAGCGGGGCGCCTGTCGCGCTTAGCGCGGCAGCTGCTACTACTGCTGCTAGTGTTTCGGAGGGCGCGGCGGACGCGGAGTCGGACTCGGCGAGGTATGCCGATTCGGGCTTGGGTGGGGCAGACGTCGAAGGCGAGGTATCTTCGGCGAGCGCCCCGGGCGGTGGGTTTGCCACAAGCAGCCGGAGGGGGGAAGCCTCGCCGCCCACCGAAGTCATCGAGGCGGAACCCGTGCGGACCAGCGATGCTGAGGTGGACCCTTTGGCCACGGCTGTTGTGGTGCCGGAGGCGCCCTCCACGGGGGCGCACGAAGCCATGCTGCCTTTAACGACAACGGCAGGAACCGAGGTGCCTCCTTCGACAATCGTCACCGCGGAACCTTCGCCCCCGGGCGGTGCGACCGCGGGGGCTTCCCCAGCCGCGACTGCGGGGGTGGTTTCGCTGCAGGCCGCCCCGGCTAAACGGCCGTGTGTGCGGCCGGAGCTCCACCGGACGCCGCGGGGATTCGTCGTGGCCACGGGCATCAAAAGCTTGTGGGACTCCAGCGCAAGCGCCGGGGGCCCTGCGGCATACGTGCCTTCTGCCCCTCTGGCCACGCCTCCCGCCGCGCAGGGACAGCCGTCACCCTTCCCGAACGCGGAGGCTTCGGCCCGCGACGGGACCATTCCTTCTGCTACCGAAGGTAGGGTGGCGTAGCTTACTCTAGTATACGCTTTTATGCCTTGCGGTGCTCACCTGTATTCCTGTTTACAGCGTTGCTCATTCCGGAGGGGGAGCACTTGGCAGAACACGGGACCTCCGCGTGCGTAAGCCCTGTGGACTTCATGCCGCCCTCGGAGACGCTGAGGGCGTGGCGCGGAATTGTGAATGACGCGGCCACCAGTGTCGACCCGCAAGTGCTGCAGGCTTACGGGGCGGGGCACCTCCAGGATGCCTTCGAGGTGTCAGGGGTGAGGGTAAGTACTTCATACGACGACGCCTGAGCTGGCTGAGCTTGCTAAGCCTTTCCCTTCTGCAGACACTGGTGCTGGGGCAGGCCTTGCAAACGGCCTATGCTCGCGTGTAAGATCGAGGTGGCCGACTAGAGGGGGGTGAATAGGCGGTCTAAAAATTCTCTACAAATTAATACTTGCAATTCAAGACCTTTTCTATTTGCCTAAACCAAGTAAACAATGCGGAAGCTTAAATCAATTTGGTTTAGCTCAAATAGCGCCTATGACAAGAAAATTCGTCTAAGTGCTCTAACAATACTAATAGTTCTAGCCTAGGTCAAGGTTTGCAATTCTAAATATACAAGCAATCAATTTAATTCTATGAATGTAAATTGCTTGAATATAAATGGAACACAAGAAAACAAATCACAATTGACACAATGATGTTTTACCGTGGTGTTCGGAAACTTGCCGGTTTCCCCTAGTCCACGTTGAGGTTAGCCCGAACGAATCGGACCGGCTCCACGAATTAAGCCGAAACACCTCGTATCCACTAGTGGTAGCTCTTTCCCGCTCCGGGTAGGTGAGCTCCAACCTTCACAACTTCGCCGGGTCTTCTCACAACCTTCTTGAGAAGATCACCGCGCACGACGCCTCCCACGCCGTCTAGGAGTCGGCAAACTCCAAGAGTAACAAGCCAAGCCTCTCGCTTGACTCTCACCACGTGCAACGAATGCACAAGCTCAATCGGGACACAAAGTCCTCCTCTAGATGCAACACATGCACTCTAGATCACCTCTCCTCTCTCACAAAGTGCAACACATGCATAATTGAGTGGAGAACCTCACTGTAGCTCAAGACAACAGAAATGGATCAAGCAACCAACTCTCCAACCGGCCACAAAGGGGTATTTATACCCCCACACAAGAAAACTAGCCGTTGGAGCCAAACCCCTGAAAAAATCACGAAAAACGGAACTACCGCAGTACAAATTGCGGTACTTCCGATTTCCTCGCCAACGGTCAGAAAACTAGCCGTTTCTCAGCGAAAACGGAACTACCGCAGTTCAAATTGCGGTACTTCCGTTTTTCCCGAGGCTAAGTCATTCAGAAAGTCGCTCTCTGGAAAAAAATGTTCCGCTCAGAAAACGGAACTACCGGAAAAATTGGAACTACCGCAGTACAAATTGCGGTACTTCCGCAAAAAACGGAACTACCGCAGTACAAATCGCGGTACTTCCGCTTTTGGTTTTTCAGCACAGACGACACTCGGAAAAACGGTCATAACTTTTGACTCCGATGTCGGAATTGAGTGATCTTGGACTCTATCGAAAGCTTATTCAGAGGGCTACACAACCCATCTATTTGCATGACCTCAAACACATTAGATCAATGCAGAAATCACAGGACATCCAAAGAGTCACTACCATGGTCTAATGTCAAAGGAAATAGCAGTAAACAATTTTAGACCATGCCAAGGGATAATGCATGATCTCCAACTTTTGCAAAACACATTTGCAAACTTAGATCACGCTAAAAGGATTAGGTACATGGACTTCTCACATTTGTGAAACACATTCACAAACCTAAGTCACATGCCACAAGGATTATATATGAGCTTCAACCATTTGCAAAACACATTTGCAAATATAAGCCTCATATCACAAAGAATGAAAACATGGACTTCAAGCACTTGCAAAACACATTCACAATGCATAGTCCCATGTTGCAAAGATTCACCACATGAGCTTCAACTATTTGCGAAACACATTCGCAAATATAAGCCTCATGTCGAGATGAGCTAGAGCAACTGAGGTTTGAGCTATCAACACATGATGAGACTCAAACTACTAGACATGACCCCTCTTAATAGTACGGCAACCTACACTAGCAATCCGGTCTTCCCACCAAACACCAAGACCGGTAAAAGACTAGGAACACATCCTTAGCCCTAGCTAGTCATACCTTTGCCTTGGGTCAGCGTCTCGATATGTATCAACTCATCATGCATCCTTTCATCAACTCCATCAACACATGATGGTCTTCCTTAACTTGATGATCAACACATGATCATCTCCTCATGCATCAACTCATGATGCGTCTTCTTCTTTGATGGCCTTCAACACATGAATCCATCTTTTTCTCGATCTTGACTTGATGACCCTCAACACATGAAGTCATCCCAAGTCGTTCTCATTTGTGGAACCTAACCTCTACATCCAACTCATGGAAACCGTTAGTCCACAAAACAATTGTCATCGATTACCAAACTTCACAATTTTGGTAATTCATGACAATCTCAACAAATAATGAGATATGAAATTAATTTGCGAGTATACAATATGTACACAACAAATTTATACTCTAAAATAAGCTTTAGACAAAGCTTACTCATCCGGTTGTCATTTAGGCATTCAACCATTAACACATAATGGAGAAGTTAGATGACAACCCGATTGCACATGAGTATATACGAACTACACAAGTTATATATACTCAAGAATGTATTTTAAAGTAAAGATCCCAAATATGCATATTGAAAGAAGCATGGATCAATACTTATGAAACTCCAAAATATATAGAGAGCTCCCCCTAAAAGTGTGCATACAAGTGTATATAGTGAAGACATATGCACATATTCATTTTATACTAATTGAGGAGTTCAATCTATATTTTGGATCTAAGGAATGCATTTGTAAATGAGAAAGCGATTTCGAATGCATACCTCTTTGATTTCACATTTTCATCCAAATGAGACTAACCAAAGATAAACTCAAATAAACATATTAGTCTCATAAATTCATTTATCATTTTCACCAAAACATTATAAAGTATATGTCATTAATATCATAATGTCATAATTGCATTTGTTATTAACACCAAAACCAACTTAAATGGAGCTTGATCTTTCAATCTCCCCCTTTTTGGTGATTGATGACAAATCTATTTATGATAATAGCATAAGGGTGAAAGTGACTAAATGATAAACAATTAATCATATGAGAGAAAAGGTGAAAGCATTATCAGCATTTAGACTAAAGAAATTTTAATTTCTCCTCTCTTAACATTATTCAATTACTATCACATTTTCCCCCATTAGCAATAGCATTTCTAATTTTCTAATATGCATAGCTATTGTTTCTCCCCCATTTGGCATTATCACAAGTTTAATTTCTCTTCCCTATTATCGATTTGCTATTATCACAAATTTCTCCCCCATTTGGCATTAAGCACCAAAAAGAGACAATTAACACTTAAATAGCATAGATTAGCATTAAAAACAAGGGAAGCATTAAAGTTAAGCTATTAAAGAAGATGTTGTATCATGAGGAGCTTGATAACAATTTAATTCAATTTGATATGGTCATAAAGAAGTATGAAACTAAATGCAAATGACCAAATGATACCACTTAAATCAACTAAAGATATTTGAAACACATTTAAATAATCTTACTCATTAGAGCTCCTTGAAGGCTTGTGAAGTGTTCTTCTTTTGGAATTTGATACCACTTGATATGATTCCAATTGTATATAAAGCACTTGTAGCATTTGTATCATTTCCAGATTTTGCATTCCAAGTGGCCTTCAAAAGCTCCCTGAAAAACTGACTTATAGATGTCCAATAAATCTGAGAAAATTTGTCAGTATAGATGAATGTCTGCGGATCAAAAGTTATAATTATAGCTTCCTCAGATTATGAGCCTAATTAAAGATACAAAAACCATAAATCAGCTCA
The DNA here is from genome assembly GCA_017311315.1 of Dendrocalamus latiflorus. Classification (NCBI taxonomy): domain Eukaryota; kingdom Viridiplantae; phylum Streptophyta; class Magnoliopsida; order Poales; family Poaceae; genus Dendrocalamus; species Dendrocalamus latiflorus. The sequence continues at coordinate 19,922,724 of CM029671.1, read as the reverse complement.
ACACATGAGTTTTCAGAAAAACTGAAAGTCTGAAATTCAGACTTTTGCATTCCACTTAAACTTCTAGAGAGAGATGAAACATTGATCAAATGCTCTTTATAAATTCTTATAAAATTTGACAATGAAGAGAAACTATAGAGGATCAATTTTCATTATTATAACTTCCTCTAAATCTGAACCCATTTAGAGATACAAAAACTACAACTTGGCTCAGAATCATGGAAGTTCTGAAATTTTCAGCATTTTGACTAAGAGAGAAAAAGTCACAACTTTTTCAAATTAACTTGAAACATTTTCAAAATTTGCAGATTTGAACTTTATGCTATTTGTGACCTTTTCCAACAGGAATTGTTGAAAAAGACTTCTCCAATCAAAAGATATGCTAAAATGCGCATTGAGAGCAAAAGAGTAAGTTGATTTTGCTTTAAAGGCTAGAAACCCAAACAAATTGGATTTTCATGGAGTAGTTTGCTTTCTTAGCTTCATATGAGTTATAAATACTATTTCAAGCCAAGATACACAAAGAAATCTTGCTCAAATAGCTAAACTCATTATATGCAAGATTAGGTCGCTTTGGGTCAAATGAAGTTTTTGGATGAGATTCAAATGAATATAACTTTTCAATGATTGGTCTTTTGCAAAAACTTTGAACTAGAGAAATGTTTGAAATGACCAACCATACGAGTTTGGTATTGACCACTTTTTCAAATAATCAATAGATTTTGATATAAGGAAATATCTCGTTCAATTCAAAAACAAGATCATACAAGATCATTTTGGGGCCAAATCTTCCTTTTGATTTCTAAAATAGAAATTTTTACTTAAAAGGCTTTGAAATCATTTGAAATACATACTTGAGTACTTTTATTTAGTTTTTCACAACTTTTAGCCTTTTAAACAAGATTTTTGATTTTTGACCAAAGAGGCTCTTTTGAAAAGTTAATCTTGCATATCATTTTATTATTACTCCATGAATAGCAAAAGAGAATGAAACACATTCATTCCCAAGAACCATAAACCATTTTGGGCAAATAAGTAAAATAATTTTTCCAATACTAATATTTTACCCTTTTTGCTTTAGTAAGCACAAAAGTATTATATATGTTTTTCACAAAGAAAAACTCCCTTCTACACAAAGGTCTCTTCTTGGCAATCCTTTCTTCTCTTTTGACACACAAAGGATTCTCCTCCTTTTCTTGTTTTTCTTCTCTTTTCTTATCTCTTCCTCCTTTGATTGACCATTAGATACCACTTGTGGGAATATATCACTTGTAGATAGATATGTCATTTGAAATAGCACTTGGAGGAGGATGATATCTTTAAAGGATACATCACTTGCAAAGGTGGATACCACTTGGAAGAAGATGATATCATAGGTGAGAGAGCTTGGTTAAGAGAAGATATATTGCTTGGCAAGAAGAAAGAATAGATACCACTTTTGAAGAAATGATATCACTTTGAAAGATGCTACTTGAAAGAACAATGATACCACTCATTTTCTAAGTGAAGGAGATACCAATTTAAAAGAGTAGATACCACTTGAAAGATAGCATTATTTGGAACTCAATGATATCATTTAGGTGAGGAGCTTGGTAAAGAAATATTTGTTTGCCAAAACAAAAAAGATATCAATCCAAAAGAATAAGGATATCACTTAAGTTTCACAACTAAAATATACCACTTGAAGAAAATGATTGATATCACTTGAGAAGATAGGAATGAAATTCATGCCGAGGTCAAGTTAATCGAAAGTCTACCACTCTTTTAGAGATTGCCATTTTAATGAAAAGAATCAAATTGAGAGCAAAAAGGCATATGAGGTCAAGAAATACTTGAGGGTAGCTTAGTAAGGATAAGCAAGGATTAACTTGACTGAGAAGAGCAGAGGAAATGGCTGAGAGAAGTTGGAAATCAAATTTTGCAACAAATCAGCCATTCTTCCAGAAATATCGGAAGTACCGCATTTTCAATGCCGGTAGTTCCGAAATCCCGGTAGTACCGCTGTATGACTGCCGGTAGTACCGATTTTTCTGGGAGCACGCCAAGAATTTTGATTTTCAAGGGGAGGTTTGATATAATGTTGTATATTACTCCAAAGTTTTTTTTTCACAAAGGAACATAAACCACTTGTGGAGCATTTCCAACTATAAGCCAAGATTAAAAACTCTTTTCAATATAATTTTTAACAAATTAAGCTTTCAATTTTCACAAACAAACTCATTTTCAATAAATCCTTCAAGATTGCAAAAATGAGCATTTGGGGGTATATTAAGCATTCAATTGTATGTATGAGTTGTTAATACCCTTGTGAGCCAATATATGTCAATAGTTTTAGCTCAAATGGTAAAACTCACTTAAGTGCTAGATTGTGACCACATGGGTCAACTTAAGTTTTTGGGCGAGTTTCAAAACCAAATAACTTTTGATTGGTTGGCCTTTTGAAAAACTTTTGAATACAAATAATGTTTAAAATAGCCAACTCTAGGTTTTTTTTATTAAATACTTTTTCAAATTCCTTTTAGAATTGATTTTAGCCAATTTTTGAGTTTAAAGCCAAAACAAGATACTAAATAGATAGTTTTGGGTTGGAAACTCAATTTTACTTGAAATAAGTTTTTCTAAAGCCAAAACCTTTGTAAAACCTTTGAAATGCATTTGTATACATTTTTCAACTAGTTTTTCAAAGATGTACTAATAACTTCAAAATTTTGACTTTTGGCTAAATGGCTCAATTTTGAAAGACAATGCTAGCACTTAATTAATATGGGCACACATAGAGATGTGATACACATGAATATGATTTAGCACTCCCCCTTAATGTGCCACTACATCATGCTCACAATTTACATTAATGAAATTTTAGCACATGAGCAAGCACACCCTTTTTAAATGATTTTCATGCAATGCAACCTACACAAGGCTAGGGGCTAAATAAATTCAAATGTAGATACTTGTTACCGAGATGGCATTGGTTCATAATTTGGCAAGATCATCCTCAAGCTTGGCTTCCATTTGTGCATATGGTGGAGTTCACCTTTTCTTGAATGAGCTCCAATGCCTCTCCAAGTACCTATTAAGCATTGAAACACATTTTGGTACCCAAAACTTGGTTGGGTCCATTAATGTTAGTCACAATAGATTTGGGCACCCAAATGGCCCTAATATTAAATTTATGTGAACTAACATTCCTAGCAAACACATTGCCATTTCTATCTTTCCTAAGCAAATATTGTTCATTAAATAGAGATGGCTTAGGAATGGTACCTTTGGGACAATCCTTACTTAAATGTCCCTTTTCCCGGCAATTGTAACAAGTTTGGCAATTATTTCCTCTTCTTATCTTCTTGCCTTGCTCATTGCCGGTTTGCCTCTTCATTGTTGGATTTTTCTTGTTTTCCACTTTGTTGGGGGCACTTAGAGGCGAAGTGACCCGTTTCATTGCAACCATGGCACTTGACATTCTTCGTATGCCTTGTTTTGCTATTCTCCTTCTTTTTGGAGATGAAACCAATACCGCTCTTGTCATTAGATTTTCTTTGACTACCCAATATCTTGTCAAGAGAGGCCTTCCCTTTGTAGCTTTTCTCTAAGTCATTTTTCAAACTTATGACTTGGGCCTTGAGCTCATTATTCTCCTCTACAAGGTTAGTCTCACAATGCATAGAGGAGGTAGAAGCATCTAATTTTGAGCAACAAGGTAAATCTAGCAAATCATCACATGAAGTAGAAACACTAATTTTAGATGAGTTGCTAGAGCTAGAAGCTACACATGGCATATCATCTATTAAATCCTCACATGAGGTGGAAGCATTGATTTTAGATGAAATGCTAGAGCTAGGAATTACACATGGTATATCATCTAGCAAATTACATGTAATTCCTATATTCATGCTAGGTTTAGTATATTCCTTGAATAGAAGAGACTCATGTTCTTCTTTTAGCACATCATAATTATTTTGAAGAGAAACATATTCTTTCTTCAAAACTTTAAATTTAACCTTTTCTTTCCCAAGGAATTCATTAAGCTCTTCTACCATATCCATCAACTCATCATAAGAAGGTGCATCATCATCATCATCATCGAAATTTATCTTCTTTTTACCTTTTGCCATGAAGCATCGAGTTATGTGGAGGGAATGGTGGACTCTTCATCGTCGGAGCTAGAAGTTGAGCATTCTTCTCCCGACATCCACTCTTGTATGCAATCTTCATCACTTGATGTGGACATCTCATATTTGTCTTGAATTTTAGTCCACATGTCATGAGCGCTATTGAGATTGCATATTTCATTGAACACCTCTACACTCAAAGCACTAAATAAAGCGTTAGTTGCTTGAGCGTCGAGATGTAGGCATTTCTCTTCCTCAATAGTTGCAGCTACATCTACAATCTGCCATATTTTTGAGCTCATGGCCTTAAAATAGCATGTCATGCAGATTTTCCAATTTGCATAATTGGTGCCATCAAATAGATGTGCGTCATCTAGGTGCACAATTCCACTAGTCGCCATCCTTTATACTCTCTAGGCGATTAAGCCTAATAAATGAGAGACCAAGCTCTGATACCACTTGTAAGATCGAGGTGGCCGACTAGAGGGGGGTGAATAGGCGGTCTAAAAATTCTCTACAAATTAATACTTGCAATTCAAGACCTTTTCTATTTGCCTAAACCAAGTAAACAATGCGGAAGCTTAAATCAATTTGGTTTAGCTCAAATAGCGCCTATGACAAGCAAATTCGTCTAAGTGCTCTAACAATACTAATAGTTCTAGCCTAGGTCAAGGTTTGCAATTCTAAATATACAAGCAATTAATTTAATTCTATGAATGTAAATTGCTTGAATATAAATGGAACACAAGAAAACAAACCACAATTGACACAATGATGTTTTACCGTGGTGTTCGGAAACTTGCCGGTTTCCCCTAGTCCACGTTGAGGTTAGCCCGAACGAATCGGACCGGCTCCACGAATTAAGCCGAAACACCTCGTATCCACTAGTGGTAGCTCTTTCCCGCTCCGGGTAGGTGAGCTCCAACCTTCACAACTTCGCCGGGTCTTCTCACAACCTTCTTGAGAAGATCACCGCGCACGACGCCTCCCACGCCGTCTAGGAGTCGGCAAACTCCAAGAGTAACAAGCCAAGCCTCTCGCTTGACTCTCACCACGTGCAACGAATGCACAAGCTCAATCGGGACACAAAGTCCTCCTCTAGATGCAACACATGCACTCTAGATCACCTCTCCTCTCTCACAAAGTACAACACATGCATAATTGAGTGGAGAGCCTCACTCTAGCTCAAGACAACAGAAATGGATCAAGCAACCACCTCTCCAACCGGCCACAAGGGGGTATTTATACCCCACACAAGAAAACTAGCCGTTGGAGCCAAACCCCTGAAAAAATCACGAAAAACGGAACTACCGCAGTACAAATTGCGGTACTTCCGATTTCCTCGCCAACGGTCAGAAAACTAGCCGTTTCTCAGCGAAAACGGAACTACCGCAGTTCAAATTGCGGTACTTCCGTTTTTCCCGAGGCTAAGTCATTCAGAAAGTCGCTCTCTGGAAAAAAATGTTCCGCTCAGAAAACGGAACTACCGGAAAAATTGGAACTACCGCAGTACAAATTGCGGTACTTCCGCAAAAAACGGAACTACCGCAGTACAAATCGCGGTACTTCCGCTTTTGGTTTTTCAGCACAGACGACACTCGGAAAAACGGTCATAACTTTTGACTCCGATGTCGGAATTGAGTGATCTTGGACTCTATCGAAAGCTTATTCAGAGGGCTACACAACCCATCTATTTGCATGACCTCAAACACATTAGATCAATGCAGAAATCACAGGACATCCAAAGAGTCACTACCATGGTCTAATGTCAAAGGAAATAGCAGTAAACAATTTTAGACCATGCCAAGGGATAATGCATGATCTCCAACTTTTGCAAAACACATTTGCAAACTTAGATCACGCTAAAAGGATTAGGTACATGGACTTCTCACATTTGTGAAACACATTCACAAACCTAAGTCACATGCCACAAGGATTATATATGAGCTTCAACCATTTGCAAAACACATTTGCAAATATAAGCCTCATATCACAAAGAATGAAAACATGGACTTCAAGCACTTGCAAAACACATTCGCAATGCATAGTCCCATGTTGCAAAGATTCACCACATGAGCTTCAACTATTTGCGAAACACATTCGCAAATATAAGCCTCATGTCGAGATGAGCTAGAGCAACTGAGGTTTGAGCTATCAACACATGATGAGACTCAAACTACTAGACATGACCCCTCTTAATAGTACGGCAACCTACACTAGCAATCCGGTCTTCCCACCAAACACCAAGACCGGTAAAAGACTAGGAACACATTCTTAGCCCTAGCTAGTCATACCTTTGCCTTGGGTCAGCGTCTCGATATGTATCAACTCATCATGCATCCTTTCATCAACTCCATCAACACATGATGGTCTTCCTTAACTTGATGATCAACACATGATCATCTCCTCATGCATCAACTCATGATGCGTCTTCTTCTTTGATGGCCTTCAACACATGAATCCATCTTTTTCTCGATCTTGACTTGATGACCCTCAACACATGAAGTCATCCCAAGTCGTTCTCATTTGTGGAACCTAACCTCTACATCCAACTCATGGAAACCGTTAGTCCACAAAACAATTGTCATCGATTACCAAACTTCACAATTTTGGTAATTCATGACAATCTCAACAAATAATGAGATATGAAATTAATTTGCGAGTATACAATATGTACACAACAAATTTATACTCTAAAATAAGCTTTAGACAAAGCTTACTCATCCGGTTGTCATTTAGGCATTCAACCATTAACACATAATGGAGAAGTTAGATGACAACCCGATTGCACATGAGTATATACGAACTACACAAGTTATATATACTCAAGAATGTATTTTAAAGTAAAGATCCCAAATATGCATATTGAAAGAAGCATGGATCAATACTTATGAAACTCCAAAATATATAGAGAGCTCCCCCTAAAAGTGTGCATACAAGTGTATATAGTGAAGACATATGCACATATTCATTTTATACTAATTGAGGAGTTCAATCTATATTTTGGATCTAAGGAATGCATTTGTAAATGAGAAAGCGATTTCGAATGCATACCTCTTTGATTTCACATTTTCATCCAAATGAGACTAACCAAAGATAAACTCAAATAAACATATTAGTCTCATAAATTCATTTATCATTTTCACCAAAATATTATAAAGTATATGTCATTAATATCATAATGTCATAATTGCATTTGTTATTAACACCAAAACCAACTTAAATGGGGCTTGATCTTTCATCGCGGTCGCACGACGCTCGAGGATAGGCTGCGGGCCGTCGAGGAGGAGCTACGCGAAGCCTCTTGAGCCCGCTCTGCCCAGGACGCCCGCATCCGCCAGCTGGAAGCGGAATGCGCCGAGGCGAGGGCACACGCCGAGGTACTTGTCGCGTCAGCGCGGGAGTCGGCCGCGGTAGCTGCTGAACAGGAGTTTGCGGCGGAGCGGGCCGGGTTCCTGGAACAGGTCGCCTCGCTAGAGAAGGAAAAAGGCGAGCTTGCCTTGACTCTAGCGGGGCGTAACCAGACGCTTGGCGACGCCTCGGTGGTTGCGTGGGACGCCATGCAAGTGCTGGAGAGCCATCTTCAAGGGCTGGTGACTGAGGTGCCGGAGCGCGCCTTCGGCCCGGAGGAGTTGTCCCGGACGCTCCGCTAGATCGGGGATGCCGCCAACGTTGCGCACGACGCGGCGACGTCCTTTGGCACCCACTGCGCGTACACGTCGGCATGCTTGGTGTGCGCGCTCCTGCAGCACCGCGGTTGCACGCACGTCGCCGGGCTAGATGACCCCCAGCTGGAGATGCCCGGCGGGGCCGGAGTAATGTCCGGTGCCGTCCGCTCCGCTCGCCGTGCCCTCGGGCCCTTCTTCGACCGGATCTGGGCTTACGCCGGGCCGGATGCTGCACGGATCGAGCTCCGGAAGTCGCTCTACGGGACGGGGAGCCTCGGCCAATTTCTTGACGGGATCCCTCGACGCGACGAGGGCGGCGCTGGGCCCTCCGAGAGCGCCGGGAACCCGCAGGTCTGACGCCATGGTGCCTAGGTGTAGGCGTGTGTTGTACTGCTCCCTCTTTTTGCGAATGTACACACTTGCTGTATGCATTCTGACTTTCGCCTATATCCCGGGCAGCTTTCTTGCTGGGACCGGCTTCGTGCGGCCGACCTTTCAACCCGGCGACGCCTTCGACGCTGGCGAAGGGCCGAAGAGTCGATGGACTTTTGGGCGGGCCGGCCTTCCTCGAGCGAGGCCCCAGTTTTGGCGCGTGTTAAGGACGAACCCGTGGGATAGCGGCTTAGAGCGGCAAGGATGCTGCCGGACCTTTGTACTTGTGATTTCTCCGGTATGCAGATTTCCTGGCCTTTTAGGATGTGTTGATGCCACTGTTGGTGAAGTAGCTGCGCAAGGGTTCCTTAGAACGGCGCTTGCGGGGGCAGTCCTTGGCACCTCAACTTTTTACGGCCCGTAGGCTGGCGTGGGCGGAGGCGGACCTCGACGCTTAGCCTTTGTAGTCCGTAGACTGGCTGTGCGGAGGCGGACCTCGACGCTACGTCTTATTTAAAGTTCGTAGACTGGTGCGTGCGGAGGCGGATCTCGACGCTACGACTTCCTTTATAGTCCGGAGACTCGCGCGTGCGGAGGCGGACCTCGACGCTACGACTTCCTTTATAGTCCGGGAGCGCGCGCGCTGGCGAAACCTGCGCGCGCCTCCGCCACGTGCTTGCGCACGATGAAGAAATATTAGCGACAAACGGCGATCTTCATTACATCCCCGTTTGCGCGGGCAAGCAATTACAAGGGGCGGATGTACTAACCGTTTTTCCTTGGTGCGGCCGAAGCCTCTAGTCGCTAGACCTCTGCAGGGCCTGCCAAGGCGCCTCCGACTGGCCCCGCGGACCACCGCGTTGTTACGCCGGCGCCGGCTCTAGGAGCGCCGTTGGGCTTCGCGACGCGGGCACCTGGTACCTGGCTCGATGCGCCGGGTCATATCCTGGTCGCCTCGGACGGTGATGATGGCCCGGGGACCCGGGATCTTCATGCATAGATAGTCATGATGTGGTACCGCGCCGAAGGAGTTGAGGATTGGGCGCCCTAATATGGCATTGTAGGGATACGGAAGGTCGACCACGTCGAAGGTGGCATCTTCGGCCCGCACATTGTCATCTCGGCCGAAGGAGACTTGAAGACCTACTTGTCCCAGCGCCCGCAGGGGTTGTCCCCCAAAGCCCTGCAGTGGGACTCCCGAGGGCCCTAGGCGGCTCCGTCGTGGCTACCTCGAACCGCCCGGTCCGCGCTGCCGGCGAGGGTTGCGGCGGGGGCGGCGAGGTCGGCTGTCGTTGCGTCGGCGGGGTCGGTTGTCGCCGCACCAGCGTCGACGTCTTCGACCGCGGGGTCCGTCCCCACGACGCCGGTGCCGGGGTGGGTCGACGCGGTGCCGGTGACGGGGTTGGTCGTTGCGGTGCCGGTGACAAGGTTGGTCGTCGCGGTGTCGGCGACGGGGTTTGTCGTTACGGTGCCGGTGACGAGGTTGGTCGTCACCGCGCGGACGTCGACGTCTTCGGCCACCGCGCCTGCGTCGCTACCCGCGCCCGCCGCTGCCGATGCCGAAGCCCTGGTACTCATATGACGCTCCGGCCCGGCCGCCTTCTTTCCCTTCGCCGCCGCTGACGAAGCTTTTTTCGGTGCCATCCTTCTTCTTCGGTCTTCAGGCTTGTCCTTGTCCTCCCCACGGACGGCGCCAACTGTTGTGGCTACAGACCAAACAGAGAGAGAGATGGTAGTGGAGAGTGATGAAGATGAATGTAATGGCCTGCCCCCTCCCCATGGTCGGTGTTCTATATATATATATGGGGAGTGCTTTTACAATTATGCCCTTACAGCTGATTATCCCCTTCAGGGGTATTTGTGTCATTACATGTGGCCTATTCTGGGCCTTATACTTTCTACCAGGCCTGCTGGGTTTAGGTGGGGGCCACCCCTACGACATATATTTTTGAAATAAAAGAGTGCTACATACTTATATCGTAAATTTACATAGTTCCAAACTAGACACGAAAGAGTATAATGTCTCCCACACTTTGCTTACTTAGCTACAAATTAGACGAGTAAGACTATAGTGTCTCCCACACTTTGCCTCTACTTCTAATATACTTAGATTTTGCTAATTCCTAGCTTAATATACTTTGCTTATCCTAAGTCCTGAATACGTATTCTCTATTAGGCTACGTTTGGCATTACAGTGGCTTTTCAAAAGCACTTATTTTATTCTATATTTAGATATCATAGTTATTTGAACATATCTTTTACAATTTGTTACTATAATTAGTAAATATTCATTTACCTAAGTAGATTCCTCAGCACAGTGCAACGTAACACAATAACCACAAACTAACACTTACTTATAGATAACTTGTACAATCATCTGCGTTTGTATTTATCATAATTTCAGGCTCTATTTGGAGTAGCTTTGTAAGATGGTAATGTGATAACTAAGCTGAAGATTTGGTTGGATTGAAGCTACGTCGAGGAGAATCTATCCATAAAATAGTTATACGATGCTAGGAGTGCATCCGATCCTTTGATGAGGTTCCATATATGCCTTCGAATATTGTTGTGATGCCATCCCACATAGAATTTTTTGTACGGATAATCCATTTTTTATTCGAAATTACATAAATATACCCGCGGGAAAATTTTTTACAAAAATAGGCTCCAGTCGCCTAATGGTTGGGCGACTGGAGCCTTTCGCCCAACCACACGGCGACACAATATATCTCGCTGCACAGTAGAGCGACTGCATTAAATCGCTCTTCCGTATGGCGACTGGCATGCAGTCGCCATACCGTTAGGCGACTGGCATGCAGTCGCCATCCCGTTAGGCGACTGCAGGTAGCCCCCGTGATTGTTTTAGAATTTGTGAATTTTGTAACGTTGAACCGGTAAAAAATACGGTGAAGTTGTAATAAAAGTTTATGTTCATTGTATATTGTAGGTGTGTAAAAAGTTTTTAAAATTTTTTTTTTGAAAGATTGAGTAGAGAACGATCGATACATACACTGTTAAGTGAGATAGTTTATATGCGGAAAGAGATGATAGACTTATGTAAATATAAATAAACTTCATAATATAACTGTGAGTAACATGGCGCATGTATTTTCATTACATGCATAACATATATAGCATCTGCAGCACGCCTCACTGGTCACCCTGCTGTGCCCCGTCACCGCGCTCGCGTCCTCCCATACGGCCTCGCTTGGCCCTCCACCAGTGCAACGGATTAGGACGATCCGAAAAGGTAAAACGAGGAGGAGGGTGTCTATCCCGCCCCTGCGCTGGTGGAGTCAGCTGCACCTCTGGCTGTGTAATCTCCGGTGCACCGGGGAGGGCACTGGCAGAAAGAACCTGCGGTGCGACGTCGGGCGACGGCGCGAAAAACTGGTCCACATCCTCCTGGCCTGGGGAGACGCCGTGCTGGTAAGTACCTGCAATATTAATATCGTTAGTGCGTTGCATGTCGTCTTCGGATAAACACGGTATAAGACCCTATGCGTACCCGTAGCTGGCGCCATGGAGGAGGCGTACACCCCCTGCGTGGGGAAGACAGGGGTCTGCGTAGGAGGCGTGAAGTGAACCGGTGTAGGAGGCCCTGCCCAGGCTGAACCCCCTGGCTGCTCCGGGTGAGGTGGTGGAGGACGTGTCCACGTAGGTGCACCATAGTAGTGCCACGCTGGTGGAGGTGGCACTGGTGGACGAGCAGTCGTAGCGGGGGGCGTGGAGACCGCCGGTAGCCTCGTGCAGGACAGTAGGCTAACGATACGTCTACACCCCTCGTGCACCCGACGCGCAAAGCTGAGGCCCTCCTCATGGGTCAGCTGCGCACCACTGGCGAGCCTCTCCAGTACTGTGCCGGACTCGGCGTATAGGTCAGAACCGACGTCAGCCTGGACACAAAGACATAAAATGGTCGATTATGGAAACGACATTACCATTTGGGAATCTTTGAAATGACATGTAACGTACCGCGAGGTGAGCGTCGTGCGCGAAGTGCGCGGGGTACGTGTCCGTCGGAGCGGCGACGTGTGTGGCAGGCGGGTCTACCACATATACGAGCCTGATACGGGTCTGCGGCTGGTACCAGCGCAGGTACTCCGCGTACTCCCTGCTGTCGTACGGTCGGTCCTCGTCCACGCGGTCGTCGAGCGCATCCTGCCACTGCTCGACCCAGGGCTGCATTCTCACCGACCAGTCCGTGCCTCTTTTCACTCCCTTCCCGCTGTGCCTGCGTATGAAACCATTACGTAATGTGAGATACTTGCGAACGCAGTAGTAAGTATGTACATATTTAGCAGAAACGTACACTCACCCGTGCACGTGCGGCGGAAGCGATGGTCCGACTGGTACAGGAACCGGCTGCCATAGCCCGAACTGCCGCATCACCCGCTGGGGTGCGTAGTCCTCCACGTAGATGAGGTACACGAGCTTCCGGCGGGTGAGCCAGAAAGCCCGGTCACGCCAGCAAAGTGAAGACAGACCGCCAGGAGCACGGGCCTGCACTGCCGTATCAGCGTACGGCTCCCAGCGCACGTCGTCGGCTGTGATGCGGTCGAGCTGCTCCACAAAGACCCGGTACGCCTGCGTGACCTGCACGTGCGCGAACTGTACCTGCAAGAAAGACAAGTTGTTTACAATGACGATCGTCAATAAGAAAGAAATAGTTAACTGTGATAAAACTTACTCGGCGACGGCACCACATAGAACCCATCGTCGGCCGGTCGACTTCTCCCCCCGGATACATCTCGGGCCCGTACGGACCCACGTCGTCTAGCACAGGTCGTCCGACGCTTAAGCGCTCGAACGACCACAACTGTAGTAGCAGGGGACAACCCGTGAGGATCGAGTTCGGCTTGACCCTCGTGCACGCATCGCATAGCGCGCGGTACGTCGCGGCAAGTACGGCCGATCCCCAGCTGACCTGGTGGGGCTCGCCGTCAGCGATCGCCCTCGCATAAGCGATAAGGCGCGCATCCACCGAGTTGCCGTGGCTGGTGGTGAAAAGCACCCAACCAAACAGCCACAGCACGTACGCCTCCAGGTGCCGCGAGACCTGCTGATCGTCTGCCTGCGGAACCATGCGCTCCACCTGAATGCAAAAAAGTTGTTATTAGTACGTAATACCACAAATAAGAGCTTCGAAGATACGATCGATTTTATATACCACGTACCCGGTACTGTCTGAGCCACCTCAGTGTCGGCCCATGGGTCTGCGCCTCTCCGAACACGTGGTGGTCAGCGGCCGGTGGAACGACACCCTCGAATCTGCCGAGCAGGTCAGCGCGCCAGTCGGCCGGGGCCTCCGGTAGGAAGGCAGCGTCTCCCGCGATCGGAAGCCCAAGAAGCAGGGACACATCCTGCAAGGTCGGCGTCATCTCCCCGAATGGGAGGTGGAAAGTGTGCGTCTCGGGCCGCCAACGGTCCACCAAAGCCGTCAGCAGGGAACGGTCGAACGGAAATCGTCGTGATCGATCCCCGCCCGCCTCGTCCCCGCCCTCGTCCCCGCCAGCGGCTCCATCCTCCTCTGTGGCCTGCACCATCCGGGCAAGAGGGAGTAGCCCGGCATCCCGCAGCCTGCAAACAAAGTGAAGGTCAGCACGGAACGAACTAACGGTCGCACTAAACGCTGGAATAGTGCTCACCTGGCAGTCCAACGAGGGTCGAGTCCCCAGGCCACGCGAGGTGTCCGTGTCCGGACCACTCCCAGCTGAGGCGGCTCGTCCGTGCTCCCCGGTGGCGGCACTAGATGGGAAGCGCGATGAGAGCGGTCCACGTGCTCGTCCAACAGCGCGAACCGCCACTCCGAGTCACGTCCAGCACGAGTCATACCTGCAAAATTTGTACAATACTTTCAACATTAAATTTTCTGCATCTAAATTTGTACAATAATTTCAACACTAAATTTTATACATCTAAGACTGTACATTAAACTTGGTACATCTAAATTTCTACATCTAAACTTGTACATTATACTTTCTACATCTAAATTTGTACAATAAATGGTACACAAAATTTATAAACTAAATTTTCTAAACTTTATTTCTAAACTACATTTAGTACACAAAATTTGAAAATTAAATGTCTAAATTATATTTCTATATTTAATTTCTAAACTAAATTTTGAAACTACATTTTCTAAACTAAATTTGTAAACTAATTTTCTACACTACATTTTCTAAACTAATTTTCTAAACTAAATTTGTAAACTAATTTTCTACACTACATTTTCTAAACTAATTTTCTAAACTATATTTCTAAACTAATTTTCTACACTACATTTTCTAAACTAATTTTCTAAACTATATTTCTAAACTAATTTTCTACACTACATTTTCTAAACTAATTTTCTAAACTATATTTCTAAACTAATTTTCTACACTACATTTTCTAAACTAATTTTCTAAACTAAATTTCTAAACTAATTTTCTAAACTAATTTTCTACACTACATTTTCTTAACTAATTTTCTACACTAACAAAAAATATAACACGAAAAATTACCTGAAAATCGCGCACTCCCCCTCCTCTTCTCCTCCTCCCCTTCTCCTCCTCTCCCTCTCCTTCTCTTCCCCTCCTCCCCTTCTCCTCCTCTCCCTCTCCTTCTCTTCCCCTCCCCTTCTCCTCCTCTCCCTCTCCTTCTCTTCCCCTCCTCTTCTCCTCCTCTCCCTCTCTTCTCTGCGACGGCGGCCGAACGACACAGTGACCGCTTGGCCGAGCGCGGTATATATCTCACTAGAAGTCGCCGAACCGTTGAGCGACTAAAATGCAGTCGCCTAACGGTTGGGCGACTGGATGGAAGTCGCCCAACCGTGGGGCGACTGCAATTAATCGCCCAACGGTTGGTAGATTCATTAAATGTCGCCGTGTGGTTGGGCGAACGGCTCCAGTCGCCCAACCATTAGGCGACTGGAGCCTATTTTTGTAAAAAATTTTTTCGCGGGTATATTTATGTAATTTCGAATAAAAAATGGATTATCCGTACAAAAAATTCTCCCACATAAGACTTATTGATGCTATAGGAAATGAACCACTATGTACTATGACTAAGAAAATGTTTAGAAGAGTTGCACAGGAGAGCCAAAAATACAATCTAGATGAGGCATACAAGATTGCCAAAGATTCTAAGAAACTAGGGAATATACAAAGGCTAATACAAAATTAAATCTTGACAAAAGAACGCGAAAGAAGAGGAGTCGGTGTGCTGAAAAATGTTATACAATGACTTTTGCCAATTGTACACACCACCTAAATTGCGTACAATGGCCAGATAGTTCCTTAAAAATGTTATATCATTATGGACAATGCAAAAGCAATAAAGAAAAATACAAAAAAAACCAAAAAGATAGAAATAAAATGAAATTAAGAATCTAGAAACCAGAAACCGAAGCTCTAAACATAAAACCAATAAAACAAAAAAGTAATGATAAAAACTAAAAAACATAAAATATGAGCAGTATAGAGCGAATTTTGTCATTTTTAGTACATATGTATTAGAAACAAATTTGATTGCTAATGTTTTTTATGTTTGCAGCGAATCGAACTAATATTTCGATATTCACGCGTTTGCCGGTACAGCTGCACCAACCTGTCCAAGAAAACACCGGATCCGTAACATGTTTTTAATGAACGAAACAAAAGGCTTTCTCTTCCCATTTCTCCTCCGATCCTCGGCCCCCGCAGGCGCTCGCTAGTAAACGGCAGGCACCAATCCCGGAGGCAGCGCCAGGGCGAGAGCTTCGGGGAGGCACCCACCAATACCGCGGGCGCGAGCAACCCTTCCCCCTCTCGATCCACACGCCCCCGGCCGGATCCGACGGATCTGATCTCGCCGCCGCCGCACGCCGGAGAAGGGGAGACGAGGAGGAGGAGGAGATGGCCCCCGTGTCGGCCCTCGCCAAGTACAAGCTGGTGTTCCTGGGCGACCAGTCCGTCGGCAAGACCAG
This sequence comes from Dendrocalamus latiflorus, assembly GCA_017311315.1. Lineage (NCBI taxonomy): Eukaryota > Viridiplantae > Streptophyta > Magnoliopsida > Poales > Poaceae > Dendrocalamus > Dendrocalamus latiflorus. The sequence continues at coordinate 19,906,627 of CM029671.1, read as the reverse complement.
CATCATCACGCGCTTCATGTACGACAAGTTCGACAACACCTACCAGGTGCGGCGTCCTCCTCGATCCTTTTCGCCTTCCCCAATCCCGTGCATGTTGTTCGCTTGATCTTGCCGTTTGCTCGTCGCGAGCCGGGGTTGGGGCTGGATCTGACCGGGCTAGATCCGGGGCTAGCGGACGGGCCTTTGCTACGATCTGCTTCCGTGGACTGGTGATTGGATCTGTCGATCATGCGCGCCGAGCCGTTCTTGGCCCGGGCAATCCGATGGTTACGACATCTGATTCTGTGCATCTGCTTTTTTTAAAAAAAAATGTCTGTGGTGTGTCACGAAACGATGTAATGCTAATGCTCATGATCCCTAATTGGGGAAGATGAATTGGCATGTTGCCGGTTCGTGTGTAATCAGTACGATGTTATTTAAGGTGTATATTGGGATTTTAGGCGTGAGAAATTGTGCCGCGGTCGGTGGTATCATTGGATCTCAGCGTCGTTCGATGAGAAATATGTCCTGTGTGCTTGAGGCCAAGCCTTTGAGTGCATTGGCACAATAATTGGGTTGGGAATGGCCTGCCCCAGAATTCTGGGCGTTGCAATGCTGGGAAAGAAAACCAAGAGTTTTGTTAAATGACCTCTAGGTGAGAACGAAGTATCGTGACACCTGCCATCCCAATTTGATATGGAACCTTTGCCATTCCTAGGGGATTGGCACCGTGCGCAATTCAGGAGCCTAACACTAGCCCTGCTTTCACAGAATTGTTAGTTATCACTTAAAGACCTTCAAGGCAGTGTAGAATAGATTCCGTAATCTTGAACTTCTTCATTCCTGTGATGTATGGTTGTGGGAGTGATGATGGTGTTCTGATGCTTAATTTTTTTGAACACACTCATGGAAGTAAAACTAGTGTTTGGTTTTTTACAGTAATCTTGCTCAATTAATTGTCTGCTTACGTTTTGTTCCTTTGCAAACAGGCTACAATTGGTATTGACTTTCTGTCAAAGACAATGTACCTTGAAGACAGAACTGTGAGACTCCAACTCTGGTATGGTGACAGCTTTTACTGCATTATTGACAAGTCGGTCTATCCGTAGTACTACTGAGTGCTGACCTTCATCATATGTATTTTTGTTCTTTACTTTCAGGGATACAGCTGGCCAGGAAAGATTCAGGAGTTTAATCCCAAGCTACATCAGAGACTCTTCAGTTGCTGTTATTGTATATGATGTTGCAAGTATGCTCTCTCTCTCTCTCTATCTCCCATGTCCTTTTTTCATCAGCAGCTGTTTAGATTTTAGAAACCCACAAGCATGCAGCACAGAAATAATTTCTTAGGCAAATTTTGATGTCAGATGTGCAAAAGTTGCAATTTTGACTAGCAATTTCTTTTTTTAGTTAATTTCAGATTAAATACAATCGTTCCTGTCTTTCCTCTTTCCCCTTATTTCTTCTTTCATGCTGTAGGCAGGCAGTCTTTCTTAAACACTTCAAAGTGGATAGAGGAAGTCCGCACTGAGAGGGGCAGTGATGTTATCATTGTGCTTGTTGGGAACAAAACTGACCTTGTTGACAAGAGGTGAGTGTGGCTCAAATTGTTATCCGTTTTCTGTAGCTTTTATTGGTGGTTCGGTTTATCTGTTGGATGGTAATGAGTGCACTTTAGTTGCAATAGTTCCATTTGATACCCCTTGGTTGTATGTGATGTCAGATGTAGTTCTCCAGATGTCTTTTGTGTTGTTAATCACTTAATCCTATGTGTACCCGAATTTGCAGTTTGATTGTTTTATAGAGGAAAAAACTGTATGCTGACTTAATGATATAGTGATATTCTTTTATTTGCACCGTCATTGAATTGTAGAGTAATTCAACACAAATAATCATATAAAGCAAAAATAACTAGCACCACTCTGATTGTTTTACTTTGGAATTTTTAGTTGGATGACATTCTAAAGTTTGTGATCAGAAAAATCCCACACACTATGACTATGACAACTGGGACCTTGGTCCACATGTCAGTTTTTTTAAGAGATCTGCTTTTTTGTTTATTTGGTCGCATTTTGGTGTGTGAATTTTTGAAATGAGGTGCATATGGTCAGAACCTCAAATTTCATGACTACAGTTTATGTGCTCTTTAATCTCCTTTTCCATGGTAGGTTAAATTGGCCATTGGGATATTTAAAATCTTGACTGTCTTTAAGCAAAGATTTACATGGTCATAAATTATATACTATTGCTCAATATTTATGGTCAATTATTTGTAACATGAACTAATATATGACATATATTGATATTTTTTATACTTTTGAGTTTTGAGCCTTTTTAAGACTTCAGTCCTTTGTGTGTGCTTATTTCCTGCTTAGCTACATTAACTAAATCACCAATTATTTTCTACCTCCTTAAGGTCCTAATGTGATCTGTAGAAATGTGTTGTTCGCATATCTTTTCTGAAGTTGAAGTTCTGTTGTTTCTCATGCAACAGGCAAGTCTCCATAGAGGAAGGGGAAGCCAAGGGAAAAGATCTCGGTGTGATGTTTATTGAAACCAGTGCTAAAGCTGGTTTTAACATTAAGGTATGCTTCAAGAAATAGATATTGTGTATTTCATTTAGTACAAGTAGGCTTCATGCTGGATAACATGCTTATAGAGCTGGCTAATGTTTCTAAAAGCTCAAAGCAGTGTCCTTCTCATTTAGAAAGGTTGAAATATGGCTGATGTAATGAATAGGTCACATCTCATTCCTTTTTTTTTTGCAAGTTGATTAATTTGTTTGTTTTGTATTAACCGCCACAAACTTGTACCAGGCACTGTTCCGTAAGATTGCGGCTGCGCTCCCTGGAATGGAGACCCTTTCATCAGCAAAGCAGGAAGACATGGTTGATGTGAACTTGAAGTCCAGCAATGCAAACTCATCCCAGTCGCAGGCGCAGTCTGGGGGATGCAGTTGTTAGCTCCGGTCCCTAACACTCAGCTGCTCATGATGTCAAGACCCCATGCCATCAGACAGCACCCACCCTGCTGCTTTTGTCAGGAAGGAGGGTTGATTGCCTCGCGCCAGTGAATCCATCTGAGTCTTGATTCAATGATCGAACCATTTGCATTGGAAAGATACGTTTTATGAGTTTTTAGTATTTTGTCAGTGGCCTAAGCTAGCAACAGTGTATAGTTGGGTTGGCACTGTGAACTCCTGTCGCTTGAGTTGAGTATTAGAGTTAGTGATTGGTTTATGTTCAACCTATATTTTCATCTCCCATCTTGTTGCAGTTAGCCCGAGTCCTGTTCTCTATGGTGTACTGAACATATATTGGAATTTTTGTAAGCTATAATAAGGTCTACATGGCAATAGCCATATGTTATCCCAGATATTTGAGCATTGGAAAGTTCGGTTCTACAAAATGTTTGGACAGTGGAATCCCAGTAGCCATGTGTTCTATGTGCGATCATAGCAAACCTTCGAGGATGACACTCCCTTTTTGCTACACTTTGGCCGGCATTAGGAATGCGATGATTTTGTAACAATACTTGGCAGGCATTAGGAATGTGAGAATTTTGTAACAATTCTTTCTTATGAAATTCATGCGTTTCAATCATGCAAGTGGCGGGCCGAAAAAACAACCAACAAAAACCGGAAATACGCCAGTGGTCAGGCTAAAACAGCAACCAACCAAAAATGGAGATCTGTTCCTGTGTTTACCATGCTCAATCTACACAATTGATGCTTGGTCCGGTAGATGGTGTTTACAGAATATATCACTATATCATTTCATACATGACTTAAACCATATCATACATTAATATTACATTATTAGAGTTTAAATAGACCGCATCGGGTCAAATTTACAATTGGCCTGATCAGGCCAAATGTAAATATTACATAAAAGCGGAAGCAGAATGGAAAATAAAGGGGAAGTCACATCTCACCACAGGCAAGGGGTAAGTTGTGTACGACCAATATTAACCAAAAACTTAAATAATATTAGTGCACGCAAACACCATCTTAGTCAGCAAGACTGAGGTGATATTTAGACTAATAGAGACTATCTTAAACCCTTCTATCTTCTTCACCATCAGCTCTTGAGGCGTCGTAGTACGCGTAGTGTCCTTGATCCATAGATTCTGTGGGATTTTGTGAGTGACGGTGAGCACAAGCAATAGTGCTCCGCGAGTCAACACATATGATGTAATATTTATACATGCAAGGTTTAACAAAGTTATGCCTAGATTCTTTTATTTGCTAAAGCCAACATTTGGAATATTCAATTATTAAAAATTTCTACAACTTAGCATTTTAACCAAAATAAATTTTATTAAAAAGAGTAAAAGTGTGCAATATTTATAACCGTGTAGGTTCTATCCACCTGTTACTGGAGCTTGGCCACCTGCTATGCTTGAAGAAGACATGCACGAACCATGGCCAAGAAAACATCACGTTCCACCATAGACTTGTCAATGGCAGTTAAACGCGAATCCCCTTTTTCATAAGAGTGCAAGCAAGGAGGGTCACGTCCATAGACCACTTGAAAGGGCATAGTCTAAAGTGTGGAATGATAAGAAGTGTTGTAATAATACTCCGCTCATGCAAGCCAGCGAATCCATTGCTTAGGTCGGTCATCGTTAAAGCAACGCAAATACATAGCGATCACTTTGTTGGCCGCTTCTGACTGACCATCTGACTGGTGATGGTAAGCGAAACTCATGTGCAACCAGACATCGGCCAAATGAAAAAGCTCCTACTAGAACAAGCTAGTGAATACGGTGTCTCGATCGCTGATAATGGAACTAGGGATGCCGTGGAGCCTGATGACCTCCGTAAAGAACACCTTACTGACCAACACTGTTGTATATGGATGAGCCAGTGGAATGAAATGCGCAAACTTGTAGAAACAATCAATAACAGTCAAGATGATTGTTTTGCCACTAGCGCACAACAAACCCTCAATGAAGTCCATAGCCACATCTGTCCAAATCTGAGAGGGTACTGCCAAGGGTTGAAGGAGGCTAGCGGGGTGAAGATGTTCGGTCTTGTTGCACTAACAAACGGTGCATTCTTTAATGAATGTTGAGCTGGCGAGCACCCGGGATGTGAAAGTCAGTGCGAAGTCGGTGTAGTGTCTTTTGAACCCCTTCATGGCCGGTAGTATGCGCCATCTCCAAGATAGATGCCAATAGGGGCGAGAGGGCGGGAACATACACCCGCCCTTCGAACATTAGCAATCCATTCCTCGCCTCCCATAGGGAGCCCCACTAACCGGCTCTGATTTCCACATGTATGGCTACCAGATTGGGATCCGCCAGTGAAGCCTGGCGTAGCTCATCAAATAAAGCTAGTGAGGGGGCGGAAAGGGCATGAAGACCGACCTCCAATGCTGCTGAAGAACCAATCGGTGCTGGCTGCAGGGACGTCTCGCCATCACACCAGGATAGAGCACCGGCGACGGTGTTGAGTCGGCCTAGCCGATATTCCACCGTGAAGTCATAGCCCACCAACTTACTAGCCCATTGGTGCTAGGAATGGTGGACAATCACTAATCCAAGAGAAACTTGAGGCTATAGTAATCCGTGCGAACAAGAAATGAACGCCCCCAGACATACGGCTGCCAATGACGAACAACTTGCATAAGTTTGATCAATTCGTGGTCATAGGCCGCTATTTTGGAGTGATGGGCCGCTATGGGTTGACTGAAGAAAGTGATGGGGCTCGAGCCTTGGTGGAGCACCACCCCAAATCCCGAACCAGAGGCGTCACACTCGATGATGAGTGGCTTGTCAAAGTTGAGTAATTGAAGAACCAGGGTGGAATACAATGCACATTTTAGTGCTGTGAAAGCTGTCTACCTCGATCGTCCACCAGAAGCCTCTTTGCGGAGGAGGCGTGTGAGAGGAGCAGCGATAGAGCCATAATCCTTGATAAACCGGTGGTAATAACCGGCCAAGCCTAGGAATGCACGGATTGCATGAACTGAGGTGGGTGTCGGCCAGTCCTCACCTGCCACGACCTTCTACCGGTCCATCACCACACCGGCGGCTATGATAACGTGCCCTAAGTAAGACACAGAAGTGGCGGCAAATAGGCACTTGGAATGCTTCAAGACGAGATAGTGATGGTGCAACTCCTGGAAGACCATGCAAATATGGCACAGGTGCTCGGGCCATGATGAGTTGTAAATCAAAATATCACCAAACAAGACAAAGATGAAGCAGCAAAGAAAAGAGTCGAGGATGTCATACATGAGCGCCTGGAAGGTGGCAAGTGTGTTGGTCAGCCCGAACAACATGACTAGGAATTCATAATGTTCTTGGTGCGTGCGGAAAGCCATCTTCGTGATGTTGTCGGGGTGCATACGGACTTGATGGTATCTAGAACGAAGATCAAGCTTAGTGAAAAATCAGGCACCACATAGCTCATCTAAGAGCTCTTCCACCACAGCGATGGGGAACTTATCCTTGATCGTTTTGTCATTGAGTGTGTGGTAGTTGACACAAAAAAACCATGTGTCATCCTTCTTACATACCAGCAAGACGAGCGACGAGAATACTGAAATACTGACGGGAATAATGCCTTGGCGTAGCATGTCGTGGCATTGACATTCAAGCTCATTTTTCTACAACTACGGATAGTGATATGGCCGAACCCCCACTGACTCCGTCCCTTGGACCAGGTGAATGCAATGGTCATAAGGCTGAGCTGGCGGTAAGCCACTAGGGAGGGCGAATAAGTCTGCAAATTCCGCCAAGAGTGTCTCCAGGATCTCGTCAGTGCTGCCGGCCATACTCCTGGCCACCGCCCCCTGTGCCGCGCAGCCGTGGAGGGTGACATGGTACGCTCGGTGCTAGAAGGACATGGAGAGGCAGGTGAAGTTCCATGTAATCGGGCCAAGCGTTGCAAGCCATTGAATGCTGAGGACGATGTCGAATCCTGCCAATGGTATGGAGCAAAAATTCAGACTGAATGCTTTGGTTCCGATCTGGAGTGACAGATGCCGACAAGATCCTACACTGAAGAGGTGATCTCCCGCAGACCATGTTGTGCTACAAGAATATATTATTCTTAAAATTCGGATATATTGAAATAAGATCCTCCCAGTGTTCGTCAGATGCTTTGATCATTTTGTCATTATCATCCCAACAAACCCTGTGTGCACCAAAAGTTTTCTCATGGTAGTGTAGCAACTCCTGAAGTACTTATCATGGTTTTTCAATTGCTGCAATTCAAGTTTGTCAACCCTGGAATCATTGAACTTAACTAAGATTTCACACCATGCTTTCTTTGTGTAGCCTGTTCCTTCTTTCCCACCATTTAATGTTTGATCCTTTAGTATATTGAGGAGGAGTTTGTCCTCAGAAGATTTCCAGATGTGTCACTTTATGGATGTTTTTTCTGCATTCTCCTTCTTAACTTTTTTGGACACCTGATCATCCATATTTCTCTAAAAGAAACCAAAATATCAAAATCCTTGATGTAGCATGAGCATGTTGACACAACATTGGTGGACTGACATGTATGATCTAGAAATGCAGTTATCGGCATGGAATCAAAACATAAAGCCGTAATGCTATATTGCTATATATTCTTCATATCAGTCAAAGATTATTACCTGTTCTCTTGTGTTTGTTTTCAAGGCAAAGAAATATTGCTTATCAGGGACATTATAGAAATTTGTGGTTTAATCAGTAGCTGCATGTTCTGGTTTATTTTATTTCGAAGGTTGTGCATGCTTTCAGACTTGATCTAGTTTACATGTTCAATCAATAGTTACTTGCTCTGAAGGCTGCGGCTACTGGAACCAACTTGTTAAGATGGTCAGGAAATTGTCACCAACCTGACAAAATCTAGCGATTTCATCTTCAAAAACTTGCAAGAAGAGCAAAGAACACAACTAATATTACTGAAATCTGGTTTGGTAACTTTGTAGTTACATGTCCATGCTGTCATCCGAGTAATAAATCTGGTTTGGTAGCCTTTCGATCAATGCATGCTATCTTGGCCGAACTGTATGTCTAGTAGTACTTACATTACATCTGCATGCTACGTTGCAACAACAGCGGCCTATAATGAACTTTCGATCGCTGAAAAACCTAACATATGTCTACATTATCTAAATGCCTTGCAGGCGACCAGATAAGATGTGGTATCTAATCAAGGTGAAGCCATTGGTGCATGCATGTCCGATGTTCAATCTACGTAAATACTTGTTATTGGATTTGTTGAAGTATAAGTGAATTACCATTTTTCTTCATCAGTTTAAACTTTTGGGTGAACTAATTGGTGTATGAAACTCAATATGATATCAGAGCCAAGAGATTTCGAGTTCAAGACCTGGTTGACACAATTAAAAAAAATAATTGCAGTCCACTTCTATTCTACGTATTAGACCTAAGAGAGCCTACACGTGAGGTAAGCTTTTGGGTGAACTGGCTAGTGCATGAACTCAATAGGATTTGATGCACAAGAAGATATCTTACCTGCGACGTCGAACTGCAATTCTGCAATCTGTAAACAGATTGAAGGGCACGGCTGACACGTCTAGGATCACGGCCGTCGGCGGCCTTCTCTCCGATCTGAATGGATTAGTACGGTAGTAAACTACCAACCCTAATCCTTCTGTTCCTTCTTTATAAACATGTGTAAAGCGGGCGAGTTGGTGACCGAAAAAGCTTACGCGCGCACGAGCCAGAAAAGCGAGTCTGTTGAGAGGTCGACGACGAGTCTATCAGAAACTTTTTTTTTAGAATATGCAAAAGCTTTGCATATCATTTTAATTAAGAAAGAAGAAAAACTCAGATACAACACGGAGCATAGAACCAGGGCTAAATATTTTGTTTTGAAAAAAATTTCGGAGGTCACCGCGACGAACGAAAGAACGAAGTTTTGTTCGTTTTGTTAAAAAATTTGGACGAAAAATTCAAATTTTTTATGGAATTTAATCAAAATTTGGATGAAATTTAGACAATTCAAATAGGGATAAATTCGGCTAATATTTGACCGAACTAATGTCCTTTCGGAGGGTAATGAAATGTCCGAAACTTCAGCGAAATTGCGAACACTGCATAGAACAACATTTGCCAGAGGAGAGAAAAAAACTAGACAACAGGAAGAACTATCAAGATTACATAAACCAAATACGGAGACAAGAAACTCCTACTGTGCACCATAAAAATCGTTCACGCTGGATTACTCTCAACAACTTCGTTAAGGTGTTGAATTTTTTAATTAAAAACTCTCACATTAAGTTCTTTCCATAACAACCAAAACATCAAAATAACTCATGTCAAAACCCCGCTTGTGCTCCTTCGGCATTGCATTCCTTGCCACCATCCACCGGTCACCTATTTGAACGTCACCATGCGGCATAAGTGTGCCGTTATTTATCAGAAACTGGCTTTCTTCAAATTGATGGGTCCTTGTTTTTGGGAAAACGAAATATTTTGGATTTACGAAAAACCAGTTTCACTTATCCCGGGAGTTAGTTAGCCAGTTTTCCTAAAACCATGCTAAAAACGGTTTTTGTGAAAATCCGTTTTCACGAAGCGTACGATCCAAACATGGCCTTGGATCCTCTTCCAGATCTTGTCCTTCGAATACTGAAAGGCTTTATTCTTTGAGCGGCCAAATGGCCCACATCTGCTTTCATTAGTATTAGAGAATCATCAGCCAAAAGAAGGTGTGAAATACTCGGTGATCCACTACAGATTTGTATCCCTTGGATCATCTCAGTGGCTTCAGCATGTCAGGGCCTGTTTGTTTTGGCTGCGGCTTATGGCTTTTGGCTGAAATTTTTGAATTTTAGTTGTTTACGGTACAGATTACGGAGAGATCAATATTCACTTGCGATTTTGGTTGGTACAGATGTTGGACTTTTAACGTGTACTACGTTTAACTTATAGACCCCGTCTTGAAAAAATACTCCGTTTAAAAGTTAGGTACTGTAGCGGCTGCGAAAAGCTGACCGGCTTCTTACCAGCCGAACAAGCCCTGATGCAATAGAGAACAAAAAAAAAACTCAGCGCAAAGGAGAAACAAGTAGGGCGGAGGGCCGAAGTCCTCGCTCTGGCACTAACCGATCCATTGTCGCCTCCAAAAAAGTCCCATTCCACACGGTCATACGTTTTGCTCATGCCAAGTTTCAAGGCCATAAATCCCTCCTTCCCCATCTTTTATTTTTGCAAGAAATGTGTCATCTCATAGCCAGTAGCACATTGTCGGTAAAAAGACGTCATGGGACAGCCGCGCCTTGGTACTGTTTACGTTGGCTTTTGAATTTAACTTATAAATAACAACAGTTTGTAGAGAAAGACACTCGCTTGTGATTTTGATCGATACAAACGAAGTCGTTGCAGTGTGTACTACAATCGACTAGTAAATCCCGCCTTGAAAATGCATTCTGTTTAAAAGTTAGATATGTAAAAAATTTATTTACTATAGAAAAATAATTTTTAGAATCTAATATGAACTAGGATATCCGTAAGAAAAACCATCAGCCGATTGGCTAAAATCTCTAATATGAGCTGCAAGTTCTTGTATCTAGTGGTGCTCAAACAATGCATGGGTCTATTACCAGCCTCAACTTCCTCTTTACAAATCTGGCAAAACGCCCTATTCGAGAATGCATCCCAATTTGCCTTGGATAGAGGAAGTAGATCCATCTACACACTTTTCATTCCACAAAGCAAGTTATTACACGCTATTCATCCCAAGTTATTACACACTATTCATTCCAAGTTATATTAACTTTATCATGCAGATCATGATAAGCCTAAATTCCTCTTATCATGCAGATCCAATGGGAAAAAACTACTGCTAGATAAGCATACAAATATACAACCAAACAAAATACTAACATACACCATGCCTGAGCCTATTCAAGCCTACAAAATACTAACATAAATGAACATATATACTAGTTACTGAGCACAATCCAGCAGGTCAATATCAACCCAATCCAACATGTATGCCATGGGTTCACAGAAGATACGCCAATATCAACCCAATGCCAATCTTTTTTTGCTTCATCATTATTATCATCCCAGACTGATAATCTGCAATAACCCTATACCATAGCAGGAATCAATTTCACTTGATGGGAATAGGAACAATCATAGCAGGAAACGATCTGCATTGCCCTAAATAATTTGCTTCATCATTATTATCATCCCAGACTGATAATCTGCATTGCCCTAAATCTGGATCTAACTGCAGATGCGAAGAAATCTGGATCTGAGAGATATACCTTGAGGGCCGGTGGTGTTGGGGATGTGGAGGAGGCCGGCGGTTCGTCGGAGGATGGTGGGGTTGGGGATGACGAGGAGCCCTGCAGGGTCACCGGAGGACGGCGGGGTTAGGGACGGCGACAAAGCCGACTGGATCACCGGCGGGGTTGGGGCGGTGAGGAGGCCTGCTGGGTCGCCAAAGAGGTTGGGGATGGCGAGGACTGCTGGGTCGCCGGTGGGGTCGGGGGTCGCCCGCGCGGCCGCGGATTGCCGGTGGGGTCGGGGGTCGCCCGCGCGGCCGCGGATCGCAGGTGGGGTCGGGGGTCGCCCGCGCGGCCGCGGATCGCAGGTGGGGTCGGGGGTCGCCCGCGCGGCGCAAACGAAGGGAGTCGGGCGATTTGGGGGAAACGAAGCGGCGCAAACGAGGGAGTCGGGCGAATTTATACCGATGGCATTTTTTTCGTAAATCTTTCGAACTTCAGTGGCAAAGTATTATTTCCATTCCGCAAAAGCCAAAAAAGCACAAAAAACTGGCTTTTGGCTTTTAGTTATAACAGGCTTTTGGCTTTTTCAAAAACCTAGTTGAAAAGGCTTCTATTTGTTTAGGCTTAAGCTTTTTTGCTTTTAAGCCACAAGAAAAGCCAAAACAAACAGGCACAAAGAATGATCGGGCGGAGATCCTTGACCCTGGGTTCTTAACTTTTGGTATCAACTCAACAGTTGTTAATGTATGCCTTAAAGATAATCATGAAGAAACTATATCACTTTTATGTTTATGATCTTTTGAATAATATACTATTTTATTTCTTAATAAATGTCTTTCGTATTGATCAACAAGTACGTAATTTATTCATGAAACTCTTTATTCATATTTTGATGTTCTTATAAATTATCCCTGATCTTATACCATTATATGGGACAATTATGATTTATAAATTAACACATGTATTGATTGATGATCATATTTCACGAATCATTTATATGGAAATATCAAATTAATAATGTAGACATATGGTAGAGAATATGGTGTTGGATTAGGTTACCATGAGAAACTACATGAATATTTATATTCTTAAGTGTTATCAGTTGGTTTCATACATAGTGTATGTATGATTCTTAGACCTACGCTCCGCTCATTTCGGCTTGAACTTCTAGCTTCTAGTTTATTTTTCGCTATTCATAAAATTTGTCTTTTTCTGAACTTTTGGCTTTTTTGAGCTTTTTTGCCAGTTTTTTCCCTTGTTCGTTTGCGTTGTCTGTGATGAGCTAACATATTTGTTCTATTTTTAAATTTTTTAAATTTAATTACGCCAAATAAGCCACCTTCAGCTATAGTGTAATTTCAGTCATCTACAGTGCAATTTCAGCCATAAGCCACTATTTTTCAGCTCAACCAAGCGGGGCCCTGATATCGTCATAGTTTTCTGCATATGTAATAATTTACTTAGGGGTTGCTAGACACTACTTCGTAATTATATGGTCATAAAAGTAGCTTGTAGATTTACTATGAAATATACGGAGAAATGTGAGTGATTAAGATAGAATTTGCGTCTTCTATATAATGGGGAGGTATCTCTAAGTCCCTCGATACGATTGGATTAAGAAAGTGCATGGCCATGCCGAATGTAGTTGAGGAGTCAATCACAACTGAGCAATCTATTAAAAGTTTGAGTGAAGGATTGAGATATAAGGATAGCGCGCTTCTTGCCTTGAGTTCGATTTAGTATTATGAGACAAATGGATTGATCGGTACATGAGCACTATATGAGTTTGTCTGATATGATCTTTATATATATTTGAGGGTTGTTATGTTCTACTAGAGACCGTTACTGATTTGTGGACTGGAAAGAAGATTTCGGGCTACAACCGAATATATATGAACCTATAGGGTTACACATTTAATGGGCTAGAATACATCAGTTCGGATTTGATTCGTTGCTAATGGGTCAAATGGGCTTCGCACCTTATTAGGCTCCTAATGTAGTGTTCTACCGAGATGCTATATTAAGAGAGGTGTGGGCTAAGGGATATATCTTGTATACATCCATTGAAACTTTAGCTGTCACCTCTCATAAGTTTTGTCGTGCACGTTGATGCTAGTACATCGCACACAACGTTCCTTCTTGAACGTGTGGATTTCGGTATAAACATTGCTGCGACTGCGGCATTGATCAGGACGATCGCAAAGGAAGCGGTTGGCTCGTAGAGATCAACTACTTTTACTACATTGATGTGAGCTTCGTTGAACCGGGCTATTTCAACTTTTCTTCCGCTGCACTGCGTGTCTAATCATAACGATCTATGATATTCTACTCGCATAGCTTGCTAATTGACACAGTAGAATTTTTAATTTATGATAGTATAGCTCACCCCATATCTCAACAACAGTAGTGTCATTCCACCCTTAGGGTATTTCTCCCCTATTAAGCACAACTAACACCACCTGTTGCACTCGATCTAGGCCCATTTCCCTAAATCTTTTGTAAAAATTTGCCGGCATACCATCTGGCTAGTGCTTTTTAATCACCAAAACCCTCAAGTGCATTTCGGATTTCATCTATAATATAGGCTGGGCTTTTTCTGACTTTTAGCCAGTTTATGCTTGTACTATTTACAGTAACTAACTTTTAAATGGTACGGTTTTTAAAAATGGGGTCAACAGGAAAATTGTAGTAAAAAGTATACTGAGTTCAGTTGTATCGGCTAAAATCACATATGACTATTTTACTATGCATACAACCTTTCGCGGACAGTTAGAATTCAAATATTTAAGCCATACACCTAAAAGAATCCACCCATAAGCTGCAAGAAGGAAATCATTGGCCCTAATCTTTTGAGCTTATGCTTTCTCTCAAACAAACAAACAAACGAGACGGTTTCTTCATCACCATTTCAAATCGACTTATCGGAATAACGTTTTTGAAGCGGCTTATCAACTCATTGATATTCGATTCATTTACACAAATATTTATACTAGAACAAAAATCATTAATTACAATCATAAACTATAATTCACCGTCGAAAAGAGCGCACTAGTCATTGCTGGGCTACCCTTCGCCTGTACAGCCGGAAAGCCGCCGAAAAGTACGCACCAATCTCCCGTCCGGTCGTAAGAGCCCGCACCAGCTCAGCTCGACCTCTCCAATCTGCCCTCGTGCACCCCTCAAATCGCCCAGATTTAAGGCGACGCGACGCGAAACGCAGCAAACTACTCGCCTCGCCCACCTCCGCACTGTTAAATCAAATCAAATCCCCCGTCACCTCACCGTCTCCTCCCCGAGCTCTTCTCCCCTCCCCCCTCCCCGGTTCGCCTCGTCTCCCTCCCTCCCGACCGACCGAACCAAAACCCTAACCCTAGCCGGGGATGGCGACGCAGCCGCCCTCCTTGGCCGCCGACCTCTACGAGACGGCCTCGCAGCCCGACCCCTGCGCCTCCGCCGCCGGGGACGCCTACACCTTCCTCGAGTTCAACACGCAGGGCGACGACTTCGACTACCCCGACTTCCCGGAGCTCTCCCAGCCAGCCCGATCCGCGCCGCCGCCGCCGGCCCCGTCGTACTCCTCCTCGTCCTGGCCGCCCCCGCCGCCGCCGCCCGAGCCGTCCACGGACCCCGATCTCGCGCCGCAGGACCCGACCCCGCCGGCCTCGTCCTCCTCTCCGTCGCCGCGGTCGTCGGCGTCCAAGGCGCGGGCGTCGGCGGACGGGCTCGCCGCGGGGGTCGCGGCGCTCAGTTTCGAGGAGCCCCCCGGCGCCGGCGTGGGGGAGGATGGGTACGACTACGCTAAGGGCGACTTCGTGGAGCACGCGTGCCGGTACTGCGGGATCCACAACCCCGCGTGCGTGGCGCGGTGCAACGTGCCGTCCTGCCGCAAGTGGTTCTGCAATTCGCGGGGGAACACCTCGGGCTCCCACATCGTTAACCACCTGGTGCGGCTTCTCCCCCTTATGGTTTATTTCGAATTTTAAGCCCAGCAGGCTGTGAATTCGGTAGAAAATTGCTGAGAAATCAATTAGATGACTTTGTGTCACAAAGATACTCTTGTAGCTTGGTAGCTTTTTTTGTGTTGAATTAGTTGAAGGCGATACATTTTATGGGGCTGCGCAAGTTGTTGTAATGTGGGACAAAATTTAATTCAGGATTTTGGAATTGCCCGTCTTGATAGGATAGGTGGAAGTCACTGAGAAGGTGGTATTTTGCAAAAATGTTGGATTGATGTGTTCTGTTTAGGGTAGTTAGATTCGATATTTTCTGTAGTTTGTGGTGAATTCGTCAGTAGTTATTGCAATTTTGATAAACCTGTTGATCATGCTGAACGTCTTTAATTTTTAAGAAGGATTGTATGAAAGCTTTTTGATTGTGGAGGCGATCAAAATTGTCATAGATAATCAGTCTAGAGTTGAATGGCCTTCTCATCCTGTTGGTATTTTAGTGTACAATAATCCAGCTTGGAATTCAATAGCATTTATGATCGTATTCTTGTGAAATGTCTTTCATGAGGACGACAAAATTGGTGGTTGTGCTTAGTTTGTTTCACTTTTGTCGTCGTCTGTGTTGACATTTTGTATTATTTATGATGATAGCAACGGAAAACCACATCTTGTGATAACTTCCTATTTTGGGAGCTAGGTGTTCAGTTCTATTTGCAAGGGTTCAAGATATCCTTAGTGTACAATTTGCTAGGAAATTATATGTATTTTGTGTGCAAAACCATCTCAAATTGTCTAGAATACACTTAAAATGTAGTTAACATCGTTAAAGGCCATCTTTTATTTTAAGACTCTGTCTGATAACTGGTGTCAGCACTTGTTGCTTAAGCTCTGTTTAACAACTTTTGTTGCAACACCCTATTGGTTACTGCTAAGTGATTCTGAGAATGACAGGGAAAAGTTACATTCTTGTTGTCCTTCTAGCTGTACCATTGTTTCTTATTACCCCTTTGACCTTCTCTGGTACATAGAGCACAGAAGATTATGTGATACCAATTTGCATCTTTGCTTGGGTCATAAGGTTTGCAACTCTACAGTCCTTTGTTGCAGCATCTATCGCACCAAGTACAACAAATAAGTAAAGGAGGATAACATGAAAAGCATGCTGACCAACCATATTTAATGGTCCTAATTAATATTATCTCCTTCTGCTATCATGTTTGCATGGATGATTATCATAATTTCAGCTTTGATTCAAGCAAAATTGCGGATCTTCTGGAAGGAATTGCTCGGTAGTGTTCCAGAAATAGCTATGCTATTCTTAAGAATCAACCTTAGGCTTTATATACCAAATAAACATGTTGATGGTAGTCAAGATTCCTCAGTCATAAGAATACTTTTTTGCGCAAGAACCTACCTCGTTTCATCTATTTATATTAAGCAAAATGCTTTTAATTTACTCTATCTCATATTTGTAACTAGATGTTTATATATCATTGTATATTTTACAGGTTAGAGCAAAACATAAGGAAGTTTGCCTCCACAAGGATAGCCCTTTGGGAGAAACAATTCTTGAATGCTATAATTGTGGTTGTCGCAATGTATTCCTTCTTGGTTTTATCTCAGCAAAGGCAGAGAATGTTGTTGTTCTTCTGTGCAGAGAGCCCTGCCTGAGTGTTAATGCATTGAAGGATATGAATTGGGATCTCAGTCAGTGGTGCCCTCTTATTGATGACAGATGTTTCTTATCATGGCTTGTCAAGGTAAGTGTTTTTCTCCTTTTATTTTTTTGTTGGGTTGGTGTGTGTGCATGTGCATGTCTTGCTGTTATTTTCTTTTTGATAATTTAGCAATTTTACTTCCTTCCAGGTTCCCTCAGAACAGGAGCAGCTGAGAGCACGTCAAATTAGTGCTCAGCAAATTAACAAAGTGGAAGAGCTCTGGAAAACAAATCCTGATGCCTCTCTTGAAGATCTTGAAAAGCCTGGTGTAGATGAGGAACCCCAGCAAGTGGGTTTGAAGTATGAAGATGCTTACCAGGTTTTGAAATTTTATTATGTTTATCAGGGCATTTGTTCTTGACTTTATTTCAGATATCTTCTTGTATCTTGGTGCATTAGTAATACTTTCAACATTTCAAATCTTTTCTTTTTTTGCTAGTATTGTAACTAGCATACATTTATTCTTTTTGCCAGTATCAAAATGTTTTTGCTCCGCTGATAAAGCTCGAGGCTGATTATGACAAGGTACTGTGTTCTGACAATATTTTCTGAATGTGCTCATATTTCTTCACCATCCCCTCCACCCCCACCCCACCTTATAGAATTGAAGTTTTTTCTCCTCTTGTTATTCGACTGTAGATGATGAAAGAGTCACAGAGCAAGGACAGTGTAACTGTGCGGTGGGATATTGGACTGAACAAGAAGCGCATAGCCTATTTTGTCTTTCCAAAGGTTTGTTTAAGAACTGAAATAAATATGATTTGTGAATATAGAAGCCTCATTATCTTGTTATAGATTATTTTGCCTTTGCATCTTATAATTTCTATAGTCTATATTTTTTTACTGCATTTACTACCTCACCAAACCATTTAATCTTTACCTAACATGGGAAATCAATTTTGCATTTTAGGAAGATAATGAATTGAGACTAGTCCCTGGAGATGAGCTACGGCTGAGATATTCTGGTGATACTTCACACCCTGCATGGCAGTCTGTGGGGCATGTGGTATGTATACTAGAAACATATTAATTGATAGCTGGATCATGGTAACCTCAATTAGATCACTTCCACGTCAGTGCTCATGCTAAGGACATTGTTCCTACAGATTAAACTCACTGCACAAGAGGAGGTGGCACTTGAGCTTCGTGCTAGTCAGGTATAAGGAGTTAGTTCTTTCTTGGTTCTTTTTAGCATCCCTCAGCTTTATGTTGTTTCCGCCTTTAACCTTGCTGGATTTCAGGGAGTACCTGTTGATTTGAACCATGGATTCAGTGTGGATTTTGTTTGGAAGAGTACTAGCTTTGATAGGATGCAAGGAGCAATGAAGAGTTTCGCTGTAGATGAGACAAGTGTCAGTGGGTGAGTTTGATGCATCTATACTATATATATTTTGGTGTTGTGGGCATGGAGGCATGTTATATCTACTGTGAGTATGAATTGAAGGAGCTTCTTGCTTGAAAACAGCAATGTCAAATCCAACAAGCACTTTCGATAAAACTTTTAGAATTTTAGTTGCTCGAAGTTATTTCATGGTTGTTATTACTTGATAGGGCCCTGATACATTATTTAACTCTAGGAAGAATGTTTTTAGCAATAAATTTGTATTTGGATTCTTTGTTGTATAATCACAACACCATGAGCAAATTCTTACTTTTTTTCATTCCCTCAACACAGATACATATACCATCACCTTTTGGGACATGAAGTTGAGCATCAAATAATACGTAATACACTACCGAGGCGCTTTGGTGCACCAGGACTTCCAGAGCTAAATGCTTCCCAGGTATCTTAATGTATTAATGTTTTGACACTGAGTTCTTGTTAGTTAAACACTATACGACTTCTCTCATTTTACTTTTATTAAGTGCTTTAGCCTTTAGCAACATACTTTCATGGTTTAGATTAGCGTGCTGCTCTACTGTTATTCTAGGAAATTTCAGTGGGGTTCTTATGTAATTACCTATATTGAATTTAAGGCACAGGCAAACAGCTGTTATGATGTTATAACCTTACTGAAGTGGAAATATTTTAAAATAACAGTTGTTTTGTCATTGATATGATGTTCTCTTCTGCGCTGGTGGTGTGTGTGTTCAGGTCTTAGCTGTTAAAAGTGTTCTCCAGAAGCCAATTAGTTTGATTCAAGGTCCACCTGGCACTGGGAAAACTGTCACATCTGCTGCAATTGTGTATCACATGGCAAAACAAGGTCAAGGACAGGTATAAGAGTGCATGGTATTTGCCATGATGATATAATTCGGGATTTTTGTTTAACCTCTTGTCTGTGTTTTGAAATTTGAGGTCCTTGTATCTGCACCAAGTAATGTTGCAGTTGATCAGTTGGCAGAGAAGATCAGCTCAACTGGTCTGAAGGTAAATGATGAATTTACTGTTTATTTAATTATTTTTAATCATCTACAGTTCCCAAGTGGCCTTTTTTTTTCTGACTTGTCTATTATCCATTTATATGGCGTCTACTGAGTACTGGAACCATTATAGGCAGGTAGACGTTTTCAAATTACTAGCTTGGACTCAGTGGATGTTGATACTGTTTAGTTAGTTTTCATACGCTTCAGCCGATTGCAAGAGTAATTGAAAACATGACCTGCACAGTTGGATATAGTACTCAGTAGTCAGTGCTCACATTGTGAACTGGTAAATTATGGTATTTCTATGTTTTTGGGCACATTTTGTATGATACTTCAATTAATTACTCGTGAATGATTCTGTTATTATTATAATAAACAACAAAAGACCCCATCCCCTACCCATCCACCCACCCAACTTTTTTGGATTATCTCCAGCTTCTGTTGGTTCACAGTTGCCCCTTGTTATCTGATAATGTATTATTTATGATTCATAATTTCATTAAGTGACTGGTTGCCTACTACAGGTTGTTAGGCTGTGTGCAAAATCTAGAGAAGCTGTTTCATCCCCTGTTGAGCATTTGACACTTCATTATCAGGTACATTCTTAATTTTTATCTAGTTGCTTGCACGCAAAATAGTCTCCCGGTGGATGTTACTGATGTGTTTGTGCAATCATGCAGGTTCAGCATCTTGATACATCTGAAAAGAGTGAATTGCATAAGCTACAGCAACTGAAAGATGAACAAGGTCTATTATCCGCTGTTAACCATTGTGATGCCATAGTTGAACATTTTTTGTAAGACATGCGATATGCCTGCATTTTGCTGAATGAGAGCTGTTATGCTTACTTTCTCTTTTCACAGGTGAATTGTCGAGCAGTGATGAGAAAAAATACAAAGCACTAAAACGAGCCACTGAAAGAGAGATATTACAAAGCGCTGATGTGATTTGCTGCACTTGTGTTGGTGCTGGAGATCCTCGTTTGGCAAACTTCCGTTTTCGTCAAGTAATGATTTACCTACTTTCTGCAGTCTGCAGATTAATATTGATGTCTTTCTGTACTATATCCTGAGGCGATGGCAAAATTTATTGTTAGGTTCTTATTGATGAGTCTACACAGGCAACAGAGCCTGAATGTCTTATTCCATTGGTGCTAGGTGTCAAGCAGGTAACAAGTAATTACTGAGTTGATTTAGGACAATTTGATTATTTTTATTTATACTTTTACAATTTATTTAGGTTGTTCTTGTTGGCGATCATTGCCAACTGGGTCCAGTCATCATGTGCAAAAAGGCAGCTCGTGCAGGATTAGCACAATCTCTCTTTGAACGTCTTGTTATCCTTGGAGTCAAGCCATTCAGGCTACAGGTATCGGTTGCTGCTGGTGTTTTGTTTCTCAGTAGTATTACCATGTTGTTACTATGCTTTCCATGCTTCATCCCGCATCATTGTTGTCAAAACTCTAAAAGCTTGAATTTCTATTAAATAATAATATTATAATTATGTTGGTGTTTATCAAGATATGCTTTTATAAGGATATTTACTCTTGTAATTTGGTCCTTAGATAAATATTTGTTTCTGTTGATTAATTTTTTATATAGAGCACATCCATGTATTTGGAAGTAGTGTAGAAGGCACCTAAGGTATTATCTTGTACATTTTATTTTCTAAAAAATCTTTATGTTTTTTATGCAAAAGAAAATGGCAGTTAGTTTTTGTAAAAGAGCATTTGAATGACATGTTGTTATTGTGTACTTTACTCCGATGTCCTGAAAGTTTATGTAAACTGTTCTTTTCACTCTGTTTGTTTGAATGATCGAATTTAGTGGAAATGAGTTTAAGGATCAACATAAAGTTTATATCTGATTTTTTGTAGGATGCGCGATTTCCACCAAGTTATATCCAAGTTTTAAACCATGATATTGCAGCGATTAAGTGTTAACATTCTTTTAGAAGAAAGTTAATAATTCTATCTTAATCATCCCTGATTTACAGGTTCAATATAGAATGCACCCTTGTCTTTCAGAATTTCCGTCCAACTGCTTCTATGAAGGCACACTACAAAATGGAGTAACTGTAAATGAGAGACAATTATCTGGAATTGATTTTCCTTGGCCTGTTCCGAATCGGCCTATGTTCTTCTATGTGCAGGTACCTTCTTGGACAATAACCAAGCTGCCATTTTTCATACATGCAAAAGCCCTTCCTGCTTATTTGGACTGATTCATACTGATTTTCTGTAGATGGGACAAGAAGAGATCAGTGCTAGCGGGACGTCTTACCTCAATAGAACTGAAGCTGCAAATGTAGAAAAAATTGTGACTACATTTTTAAGAAGTGGTGTTGTACCAAGCCAGGTATGTACAAATTTTGCACCAGTCCCTTTATAAAAAATCACTAATTCTGTGGAAATTGGATGTGTATTCATATATTGTCTAATGTGCAGATTGGAGTTATCACACCTTATGAAGGACAAAGGGCATATATTGTAAATTATATGTCAAGGAATGGTTCTCTTCGCCAACAACTTTACAAGGAAATTGAGGTTAACCATAAAATGTGTATATTATAATGTTAGGCCCCTCATGTTGGAAATTGTGTTGCTATATTATTTGTACTTATTTCAGGTAGCAAGTGTTGACTCCTTTCAGGGAAGAGAGAAAGATTACATTATTCTGTCTTGTGTTAGAAGCAATGAGCACCAGGTATGGTTCTTTGTTGTTTTATTTGATTTGCCCAATAATTTTCTTGACAATATTTGAATTGCACTATGGTAATTTATGCAGTGCGCATTATAGATGTAATGCAAGTTGAAGAGTTTGCCACTTCCTTTAAAATTATTTTGTTCTATGTGTCGATACCACATGCTTTCAAATGCTTAATAGTTCAATTATTGTCTGGTCAAGTGGTCACAGCCAATTTGTCAATAGCAATTTGCATTCCATTTAGTAAAATTTCTACTTATGTTTTGGAAACTCATAGAAGTTTACACTTGAGGCTGCCAAGACTTTAGTATATTCTTGTATGAAGCATCTATGCATTTATTTTTGTTGCGCCGAACGTTCGATATATACTCTGCAATAACTGAACAGTGACGTTTGTATGTGTTCTGTTCATGCTTGGTGAGCAAACTGTTGTGTGCCAGGTCGTGTAAATTGATGTGACATACCAATTTCTTTTCTCTTTCAGGGTATTGGGTTTCTTAATGATCCACGCAGGTTAAATGTTGCATTAACCCGTGCTCGGTATGGTATAGTCATTCTTGGCAATCCTAAAGTTCTAAGCAAACAGCCACTTTGGAATAGCTTGTTGACACATTACAAGGTACACCTATCCCTCAATACATAATGAATGATGTTTGTTTTACAAGTTTGGTTGCAAATGATTAGTATTTTAGTTCTTGTTGCTGTTTATTTTGGGGGTGAGAATAACAGTGTAAATCCTTTGTAGTTGGTTTGGTCCCTTTTTTTGGGCCTATATCCAAATTGTTAGAACTGTATTGCGGAGTGCTGGAATATGTATATCAGAGGGAATGTATAATCTGGATATTAGTGTCTTTACTAACTACGTTGTGTTTCGAATATTTTACATTATAATCGCTGTGCATTTAGGAGCATTTACATTATAATCGCTGTGTGTTTAGGAGCATGAATGCTTGGTAGAAGGACCTTTGAACAACTTAAAGCAGAGTATGGTGCAATTTCAAAAGCCAAAAAAGGTGAGTTGCCTTCTTCGGTTCTTCCAGATAACTACTGGAAAGCATTCTGGTTCTTTTCGTTTTACCAATTTGTCGATGTTATTTTGGTGAGCAGATCTACAATGATCGAAGACTGTTCCTGGGTGGTAGTCAAGGTGTTATGCATGGAGCTAGCTCTGCCGCTGTGGGCTCAAGCCCTGTGGCAGATAAGAGAAGTGGTAGGGGAAAAGGTATATACAGTTACATTTTTATGATGTATATTTTCCATTTTTTATTAACTTGTCTAATATTACCTTTTCCTCTCTAATGCGCCCTTCTTTTCCCCCCCACAAACCCAGGACATTCCTTTGTTCCATTTGGTCATAAACCTGGTGTGCATCCATCAGGCTATCCTTTACCTCATATGCCCTTCCCTCCATTTCCTGGGGCTCCACATTCTCAACCGTACGCGATTCCAACCCGTGGATCATTGCATGGTCCCATTGGAGCAGTTCCACCAGTGCCTCAACCTGGGAATAGAAACTTCGGGGCCCCTCGTGCAAATACTGGAGGTCCTATTGGTGGCCACCTTGCTGCTCATCAACAGAACTCTCAGCAAGCTATGGGTGGCATAGGGTCAACTTTTAACTTCCCTGGCCTGGAGAATCCGAGCAGTCAGCCTTCTGGTGGAGGTCCAATGTCCCAAACTGGATTAATGACACAGGTTTGCTTGTTTCTATCTTATTTATAATACACAAAATAACAATAGTTCTACAGTAACATTTGCCTTTCCAAATTAGATGCCTGTTCATGGTCTCAGTCAAACATTCCGCGATGGGTTTTCCATTGGTGGGATGTCTCAGGTACTAGTAATGAATGATGCATGACATTACTATCTTATTGTTCTCTCCTTGACAGAATGTGTTTTCTTGGTTACTAGGACTTCTTCGGCGATGATTTCAAGAGCCAAGGATCTCACATGGCATACAACATTGTGGATTTTTCTACTCAGGTTTGTATCCCATATTTAATACAACTGTTTCTGGATTTATATGTTTCCACCATGGCTCTGTAATTTGCATAAACCAATTCAACATTAGATTATGCAAAGTTTTAGTTCACTGTTACTCTGGAAAGTGGCTTCTAATAAAAGCGCTAACTGCCATATACAGGCTTCTCAAGGAGGTTATGGTGTTGAATATACTCAAGGACCCCAATCTGGATATCCTGGGAATTATTTGAACCAAAATGCACATCCAGGTTACTCCCATATGGGTGCAACAAATGACATTGTATCTCAGGTCTGTCCTTTGTAGTTCATAACCATTCCGTCTAGTAATTTATCTGTTGATGCCTATCCTTGTGCATGTTTTTGCTCGCTTGACTAAGCCTGTTAGAATGATCCAGGATCCAATGGCCCATGGTTCACATGGAATGTTTACACAAGCGGGATACAATGATCCATCACAAGATGAGTCGTCTCAGATGCATTATGGAATGGCTGCTCCTGGCCCTCTTCAATCACAGGTGGTTTATCTATTTCCTCGTGTTCAATGTTTCCTTTCTCTGGCTGAAAATTTGTTGCAACCATAACTAACATAATGTTTTGCAGAGCATGATGAACCCCCTCTACTCTCAATCATATGCTCACTATAACACCCAGCCCCAGTCCCTTCAACCTCCTCCGCAGTGATCAGGAAAGCTTGTGTGATATAATGGCTGAAGCCGCATTAAATTTTGTAAGTTTGATGGATTGCATCCGTGGCCCACAGCAGCTTGGTTGTGCCTTTCTGCACTACTATGCAGAAGTGATGGTGCATAGGCATCAGTTACAAGCAATGAGCACAAGCATATTTTGGCACACTACATATCGGATATTTATTGGGACAGGCTTGTACAAGATGGCTATGGCTATCGACCAACGACCAGTGCTAAGGAGCACAAGGATTGCGACATATCATTGTGGTAGTTCACAATGGGGCTTGACAACAAGAGGTGGCTAACTTGTGCATTGAGAGAGTAGAGTGGTTGACGACGCTACCCACATCCCTTCACCTGTATAGAAGGCAAACGGGGCTTGTAGTGGTATGATGTGAATACTCCAGGATGTGCTGCCATCCAAGTGAAATGTGCAGCAGCTATCGCCTGCCTCCATGGTATCACAAAGACGCCTGTAGATTGGCTTTGTATAGAGGTGCTATAGGTGGGGTGGCCGACCCTCTCGGATCTCTGGCACATGGCCAAGATACTTGTTTGAACACTATGTATGCTTTCTATATAGTTGTGATATTTATATCACACAACTGATGTAGGTGATGTCGCCTTAATTTGAACAAGAGCGTGTGGTGATTGTTGGAAATTGAGAGCTCATTGCATCTGTTAGTCATTGTGTAATTCTGGCATGGTTCTGCGATCCAACGGCGGGTCAGTGTGGGGTTGATTTATAGCTTGGAGAGCAATATTCTGAGGCATGTTTTGATGTCTGGAACGAAGGATTGGTGTTTTTGATGGGGATGCATGCAAGTTGCGGTTTCGAAATCAAACCCAAATTAGGGCAACTTTTTTTTGGGGGGGAAGCTATGAACCTTTGGGCCATAAGCACACGAATGCCCGATACCCCATTGTCCATCGGTGGTTTCATGATCTACATGAAATGGAGGTTGACGCGTGTTTTCACTCAAAGACTCACAGTGAATGGGCAAGATTAGAGGTGGCCAAATGAGTCAGGCTAATCGTGTTGGTCCAAAATACGGTACTATTGGTCTGGCCCATGACTAAATGAGTTATATCGGCTCGGCCCGGTATGGCGGGCGAGGCAGAGCGGCCAAACCGCTAGAGGAGGTGGGGGCTAGGGGACGAGTTGACCGGATGGTTAGGTGGCTAGGTGGGGGCCATGCCTCATGGGTCGGCAGTAGGCATGTTAAGGCTCGGTTGGCACGGCCAGTTCTGGCCAAATGGGCCGCTCGGTATAGCACTGGCTCGAATAGCACACGATTAGCCATAGCATGGCAAGCCCGAATAAGTTAATGTGACATACCGTGCTAGCCCACATGCCTACTCTCCGACCTAGGCACAACACAGAGAGGGGTCGAGACATGTTGGGTCGGTCCGGGCACACTTAGCCCAATGGGCCACTGATGGCCTGTTGAGCACGGTGCCCCAGTCCGGCGCTACCTTGCTCGTAGCCTCCGCGCCATTGCTGCCGCCCATAGCCGCCGCACCGCCATTGCTACCCGTGTGAGAGGAGAAGGCTGATGGTGATGATTACTTCGAAGAGTGATTATTTTGATGGTTTTACCATGTTGTGTACACACTTTTCTGTCATTTATGTAACAAATTACTTTTCATAATATACAGAAAGGAACTCACAACATCTAATCTGATGAGCCACGTGGTCTAAGGTTCTCTAGAATAACGAGGTAGGGCTTGACAATGTTGAGCGCGTGGAAGAGCATGTGGAATAGTACTCTACCCTGTATACATTGCCCTTCTCTTGCATACAAAAGAAATACATCATAACATAAAATTACTACATATTACGATACAATTTACTGTATGTTAGAGACGAAATGACTGTTTACCAGCTCTATGGCAGTTTGGATCTTATGTCCTTTGCTATCGTAAAATTCTAGGAACTTCATGGCGAAGAAGGCGCAGTCGTTCGGGAGAACCTATTTCGGCATGGTGAACAGTGGCCTTCTCTAGTTCACAAACTCCAGAAGCTCAAGCCAAAATAAACGAGGCCTGAGTCGGCGTAGGGAAGATATCCTCCATTGCCTTGGGAAGATGGCCTCCTAGAATGGAGGCCGAGGCAGTGGACCGAGGAGCGAGGATCTACGAGACTACGACACAAGCGAGCTTCCGGCGAAGGCGACTGTGGTGCCATCGGGAACAAGTGATTTTTGTATCTACAATCCCCGAGGCTTGATCAGTCGAACAAAGTTAGCTTGGTGATAAATCTTGGTAACCAGATAGACAACGTGTCAGCCAGATCAGTGATGGACACCATCGCCAAAGGGAAATTTATTGGTATAACGGAGTGAGTACCTCTCGTCGAGATCAACGGATCATTTGTGGAGAATAGCTAGGCTGCTCGAGTTGCATGACGACGTCATGGAGGAAGAAGACCATTGAATAATCCAGCATGTTCATTGTGGACGAAAGTCGTAAGTCGTAGCTCATGGTCGAAGTCGTAGAGTACTGTTGCAGTCGTAGATTTACTGTAGCGGTCGTAGAGTATTGTTGCAGTCTTAGGTTTACTGTAGCAGTCGTGAAGTTACTGTGTAGTCGTAGAGCTATTGGTCATAAATCGTAGCGGCCGTGGTCGTAGTTGTAGCGGTTGTGGTCGAAGAGTTGTTGTAATAGTCGAAAATGCTCAACACGTGCTCAATACACACGAGATCTAAGCTTCCATGGCCACCAGCTTGCAGCAAAGAATTGTATAAAAGGAAAAGAAGGAAGCTAACCTACATATGTACCAAGGGATGGGTCCCCCTCCCGCTCGCTAGCTAACCTATGGTCCCGCTCATTTCGGTTTGAGTTTCTGGTTTATTTTTCACTATTTCTAAATTTTGTCATTTTCTGGCTTTTTAGTTTTTTTTGAGCTTTTTTGCCGGTTCTTTTTTCCGTATTTGTTTGCATTGTCGGTGATGGCTAACCTGATTTTTCTATTTTTAATTTTTTTAAAAAATTTAATTACGTCAAGTAAGCCATCATCAGTTACAGTGTAATTTCAGTCAGCTACAGTGCAATTTTGGCCATAAGTTAACGTATTTCAGTCCAACCAAGCGGTACCTATATATATATGTCGGTTTTCAGAACCAGGGTCACAGATTATAGCTGCACAAAGACCAGAGAATCACTCGTACAATTGTTTACTCACGCGAGAAGTGGATAGATGAAAGACAGAACACACAACAGAGCACTCATGAGAGACTGAACTCACTGCTATTGTTTTTCTGAACTTTGCCGGACGGGGCAAATTACAAAAGATGATATTAACTGAACTTAACAGATTCACGTTCGGAATCATGCAGTGCGCGTTGCGGTTGCCGCGCGCGGGGTCTGCGGCCTTTTGTACGTTAGCGTGAACGAAGAGGCGCTGGTACAAGATCGTTCATTACTGGCAAAACCAAGTACGGCCGGACCTTACCTCCATGCTACATGTATGATATTTGAAGCACCACGTCATACCGACCAAAATACTATATTTGCAAGCGCATCTTTAAATCCCTCCGGTAAAAAAAACATTTTTAACTTTACAAAATCAACAAGATACTCCATCGACCACTAAATTCCTTTATCGTATATTTCACCAAAATTGTAAAAGTGCAATGTTATAAAAATATATTTTCACAACAAATTCAATCATAGCATTTTTGTATACCCAAACCATACGTCTAAAACAATATCTCTGTTCAAAAAAAATTTAACAGTGTTTGCCCGTATTCTAGTATCAGTCTTGTGTGACCCCACAAGATGAATTAAGCCATACCTGGCACGCTTGGGACAGCACGACACTACATTTTCAAGGCACAAACAACAGCGGCTAGTTTTGGATTAAGAGGTCCAGATTTACTAATGAGTACAGAACAGTTGGAATTAGGGTACAACATTGATTGATGTCCTCATAGCTACACATCAAATGTTGAATAGACCAGCCAAGGCGCACACGCATGCGGCAGCACGCATGGTTGGGGCGGTGTCTGCTGGCAATTGCACTCTTACAGTATAGTCTTCCGGGACCTCTAGACCTGCAAAACTCCCGTCTCCTCCGTGTCACGGCTTGTGGAGCTTGAAGCCGAATACGCGAGGGCCGTAGCGCTGCGATGGCTTCTGAGGCTTGAGGTGCTCGTATGTCATCAGGAACAGATGGGGGAGTGTTGTCCCAAAGTACGCCCCGTCAATGTCTGGACATTGTCAAGAAAACGGCAGGCAATTTTCTGTAACTATGGTATCACACTAACACAGAAGAGTGGCCTTCATCTACTAAGCAATATTTACATCTCGGCATTGAAAATACCAAGTGAGGGCAAATGTAAACATGTAGATAACTAAATGGTTATGAGCTTAGTGTTACTGATCAAAGATGTTTCCATGGCTATCGATATATGTGCTGTGACTATTAGAACTTGTGAGAAATATTTGCAGCTCACTAAAAGTGTCAGCTTAGTATCGATGCAACATTATTAGAACTGGTATCCCAGGCAATGGATGAAATTTATAAGGCACTCTCGTTTGTTTTTCGAGGACAAAACACGCTCAATAAGACAGTATAATAAGAGAGTGGTCAGGATACTGCCTTGGTACTTGGAACGTGGATAGTAGATGTCTTCACACTTGGGGCAGTATATCTTCACAGTACTAGATCGGTGGATATCTGATTGGCCGACTGGTAGACATGGTTGGCCACAGCAATAAACTCGTGGGCATCGTCCAAAGTCATAGTTCTTATACTTCTCCAGCTGTCAAAAACAGTCAATAAGAGTTATCATAAATCAAACTTCACCAATGTCAGTAAGTGTGAACAAGGAAAGGTTTAGCAGAGCAGGTACCATAGCAGCCAACCCTTTACTGGTCAAAATGTATCGTGCATGAATCAGCCCATACAACATCTCTGCAGCTGATTCCACTAGCTCATTTTGTTCTTCAGTGAACATATCACCTACATATTCACATAAGCAAAAGCATGGGTAAACAATGAAAAAGTGAAAGTGCAAAATACTATATCCAAGACAAAAGTGAGAGCTACTGCATAAAGACACTTGACAAAAGCCATGCTAAATCACTGATGTTATTTAAAACTGCAGATATAGATTTCTCTACATGATTAGAGTTTCTATGACACCATTGACTGCCACGGAAAACCTAGTTAAAGTTTACAGTAAAGAACAAAATTCGAAGGCATTGAGAAAAAAATATTCTTTTATTCAATACCAAAATCGCACCCACAAATAGAACCCTAATCAACCTGTTGGTGGTATCACTCTTAACAAACGTTCTGTGCACCAAAATTAGTGACACAAAGAATAAAAGAAACACAAATGTTCCATATCATAGGAATTAAACTTGTCACATATAATCAAAGCTAATAGCCTAATGGTAAGAGGCATTATACACGAGCAACATGGTAACATGCAAAGCATGTACCCCATACATTAGTTTATGAGAAGCTGTGCAGATTGCAAGGTGCTAGAGAGATGGTCATCCATGGTGCACAAGCAAACACCAACCATGCAGCAACTAACAGTAAACAAAAGATTAAAAGACCTGCACCAGCTATCATTGCAACACAGACAGAAGCCGTTCATGGAGATCAATTCAAGTAGAAAAAAAAGACACATGTGATCTTCAAACAAGGCTTTCTTGCAAAACTACTTAATTGTTAGTTGCGGTGGTATTCTGCAACATCTAATGTTGTTATAAATATAATGGATGAAACTACACAATTGTTTGTTGGTCATTTTGTTTCGAAAATCTAACTCGAACTTTGTTTGGAAAAGAGAATGCAGTGCACCAATACAAGATACTAGTTTCAAACAATACAGTTTTACCATATCCAACCATTGGTTCAGATCAAGTGCAGAAATACATCAAACATTTCTTGGTCAAATACATCGACCATGAGGTTTTATTTGCATGAGTAAATATGAAGAACATTTACCATGAGAAGACTCGATATCTAAAATGTGATCAAGAGCATAATCATAATATGGAACTTGACTGCTAAGCCCACAAAGGTTGAAGTCATCTTGTATGTAATCGTCATCGACTTCACAGAAGAACTCATTCCCTCTTAAACCGCAATACCATGAAATCCATGAGGTGTCTTCTCCATCAGAACCGCTAACATCTGATGCTTCACTGTCAGATTCAGACTCCCCTGCAATGTCAAGCATGGAAGTGTCAATGGCTCAATGCACAAGTGTTTATGAATTATGATGCAAATAGAACATGCATGTAAACACAAGATACCTAGGAGAAACTCAAATAAAGCATAGCTAGCAATAATCTTTATCTAACTGACACTAGAAACAGCTACAGCAAGCAGAACCAGGAACAATTGAAAATGTCTGCATTATAAAGCAATTAATGACAGGTAGATATGTTATATTATCATACAAAGGCATGTAAATACAAGAACTCCAAAAGAACATGCAAATATCAAGCTAACAATTCTGCACATATTCTCTTAACTTTTAGCATTCTCATTCTAAGCAAACAATACACTAATCCAAGAATGCCTGTATTGAATCAAACTTAAGAGATAACATTGAGCGGCCCACTTTAAGAGCACAGCAGTAGGAATAAAACATGTTTAATTCTCCCAAATATTTCTACATATTAAATTTCTGATAAGTAGTTATATTTCAGCTCTGCACCACGATAGCATGGAAGCATTAAAACCAATGTATTCCTCCACCCAAATCCTAGCATTCATGCAAAAAGCTAAGGAACTGAGCCAAACATTAAAAAACACTAATGAAGCCTAAAAACAAGGTTTTCCTGATCCTATGGGCCATTTGGTGGCAGCACACCTCACTGTGGGCACATAAGAGTTTAAAAGATTTTTGCTTCAACAAGACATGTCTCAAATTTGAGGATTATTTTTCTGTTCGCCTCAGAAGTGATTTAAGTTAGGTGGGTTATTGCATTTGCAGATAACATCAAAACAATAGAAGATGTGTTAGGCAATGCTGATAATCTAACATTGCACAAAAGATCGATATTGAGCGCCTGATAGGAGGAAACATTTAAGGTATGGTGAAGAAAGGTAGGTTTACATACTGAAACTCAAGGACATCAACCAAACATTGCATGTGATTTTGCAAAACATGAACCAGTCTGCTGCTTTCAAACATATGCTTTACCAAACAGACTAACAGACAGTAGTTGAAATCCAACAAGCAAACACTTCCTCAACAAACTCCTACACCAGAATCTGCAAACATCCAAGCAACAACAAAACACAACCATCAAACACTTTCGAGATATCTTAACCAAACCGACAACTCTACATGCTTATACAACAGCAAATCAACCTTCTCAACCTGAAGACACCTCAGAACACAGTAAACAGAGCATCTCCACAGCTTATCCTACCATTCACGAACCCACAGCAAATCTCTACCACCTTCACAATGGAAACCCACGCACGTACCAATAATCCATTGTAAATAACAGCACATCAACACATCCGAAAACCGACATTTGCAAAACCAACCCCTCTCACTTAGCTCCCACTAGCATTCCCTGCATGCCAACGTCAAAAATTAAACAAAAAAAATCTGAACCACAGCCACTCAAACCTGCATACCAATAGCCCAATCGGAGAGAGCACATCGAACACATCTGTAACCCAACCGCAAACCAACTTCCTCCTACCGCACCACACAGCCCCAGCAACGAAGCTCCGCGCCCACGTCAGTGCAGCTCACCACCGAGCCACGGATTTCGGCAGGCCACGGCTCACGACACGACATGTCACGGGGGTGGGGGGGGGGGGGGGGAATCGCGTCGCGTGACGTCACCTTCGGAGCAGCGGCCCTTGGGGATGGAGGACGCGGAGGACGGCACGACGAGGCGGTGGTGGTCGCGGCCACCCGCCGACCCCCTCGACGTCGAGGGCGACGCGGCCGCCGCGGCGATCGCCTTCTCGAGGTGCTTGTCGAGCGCGTCGCTGATGCGCTTCCGGTCTAGCCTGGCCCCTCCTCCCCCTCCCTGCTTATACATCTCCCAGCGACAGCTACCCCCACGATGCTCCTTCAACTGCGTCGGCGTCGGCGTCGGCCGGCCTCTCACACGAGAAGCGCCATTGTAGAGGGCTAGGGTTAGGGTTCGCGCGGGGAGGCTAGGGGAGGCAGGGGAGGAGAGGAGCACGAGGGGGAGGCGCTGCGAGTTTTTGAGGGGAAGGAGGGGTGGGAGTGGAAAAGTGGAGGGCCACAATGAGAATCAGCAAATGCTACTGCTTTATCGGAATGTCGTACGCATAGATATTTCGGCTACTTCTTCTTTCTCCAAATTTACTGTTAGATGTCCATTTTTGTAAATTTAGCGACGGTAGATAACACATATCGAGCTACACTTCTCCAACTGCTGCAGCGATTAGTTTCTTGATTTAACGCTGATTAAATATGATTAATACTAATTAAATCTGATTAGTACTAATTAAGCATGCACGGTAGTTAACATGCGGATGGCACGGTAGATAAAAAAAGGAGCTATATTTATAAAAAAATAAATGTTTGATCGCTAAATTTAAAAAATATCGATAGTATTATTTACGTGAACAGTTGTACATTTCGTTTGGTGTCGCAATCCGGCATTGATTGGTTTAGTTAGAAAATTAATTAATCAGGTAGGACAGCTTTCATTAATTGATAATTAATCAATCTGGTTTAGCTGAGTGGTCAAATCGGTCAAACAAACATCAAGACGAAATCATTCAAAAGAAATGATCGTTTTAGGTGGTGATCGGTTCGGCTGAAAAGCTCATGACTTATGGCTGAAAATACTGTAGCTGGCTGAAAAAAGCACTGTAGCTGACAGAGTCTTATTTAGCATAATTAAATTTAAAAATATAAAAAATACGTTTGCCCATTACATATAATACAAACAAATACGGGAAAAAAGAACCGACAAAAAAAGCTCAACAAAAAGCCAAAAGCTCAGAAAAATACGAAACTTATGAATAGTAAAAAATAAGTCAGAAGTCGAGTTGATCAGGACCTAATTTTGTAAATTGGACTGTTTTTGTTGTACGGATGGAGAAATATTACTTATTCTGTTCTTTTTATATTTGACTTTTTTACGGTTTTTGACATTCGATTTTAACTGTTATTTTTTATAACTTTACATTAAGATGTAATAATAAAATCGTAATATTACAAAAGTATTTTTAAGATAAATTTAATGATATAATTTTTATATAGTTAATTTAAATAATTTTAAATCTGTTTGTTGGTCAAACTTTTTAACGGTACGGATTCTAGGAAAATAAGTGAAAAAACAAAAGGAGTGGTAATTAGTCATCTCCTGTATAATGATATGGACGGAGAAAACCAAATTCAATGCGATTTCAATCCCGGCGAGAGGTCCAGATGAGGAATCTGGGAAAAATCTGTTCTAATTGGCCGGCTGAAAATCCTCCGAAAAATCGAAGAACGATACAGCTGTTGGTTTGGCTTGCAAACAAAAGTTATTCAAGTAACCCGCACCATTTGCATTTCGCATGGTTAAAGTAACATGGAATCTTCCTCTTATTTGGAGGTTGGCAATTTGACATTATGTTTTTGAAAAAGAAAAAGAGCAGCGCAGACTAATCATATAAATTATTCCGCAACTTGCTTTTCCTTTTTTGTCCCTTAAAACTTACATAGACCAATCATGAGGCTGCCTTCCATTTTTTTTTTTCTCTTTTCCCCTGAAAATATGATAAGTAGATTATTCCTTTTTAAAAATAAAAGGCCGTCTACTGATTTGTGCACATTTTTGTTTGCCCTCACCTTATATCTGATGCTCCAGAAAATTAAAAGAAAAGGTTCTCGCCTGTGAATGAAGTGCCTGTTTTTTGTTTAGAGCCACACATTGTTTTTAATTGTTTCCTGTGGAAATGGTTTACTATTTCTACAGGAATAAAACTGTTTGTTTTTTGTGAAATTCGTGACCGGGCCTAGCCAGTCCATATTGTCCTCGGCATAGGCATGTGCTGTCCAGAACATAGTACATAGTACATGAAATTCCACAGTTCATATTGTCCTCGGCAACCATGAACATACCAATTCCCAAGTACCCATTTGACATCCTTACTTTGTTTCACTTCGAACAGTTCGTCAGCAATCAATCAGAACTCTTTTTTCTGTGGCCAGCTTCTAAAGGAACTCTTCATAGCCGGCGTAGCTTTCCATTTACGTTATTGCCATCAATCAAGAATGATTACCTTGCTCATATCAATGGATTCCTATCGACATCTTTGTACAGCAAATACCTTGTCTTGGTTTTACCAAGGGCAGCATACCTGGAACAGCAAGGCAACAGTGGTGAGCTGCCTACAAAAGCCAAGTTCATGAATGATAAACACAAAGTTGGCAGACACTAACCATTGAGGCACAAACGGCGCCATCCAAATGGTATCGCCAGCTTGCACCGGATACCTGTATTATCAATAGAAACAGTCTATATTGGGACATGAAACATTATGGAATTATATGCCATTAGCAGGTAGCACCTGAAGTTGCATTTTCAGAAGAAGAAAAATAATACAGTTGCAGCTGTTAGTAAAGCATATGCTAGCATGTAAAGGACAATGGATGGAAGCATAAGCACAAAACAAACCATAGTCATGCATGGGAGATTATGCGTATTATACATTCCAATATATTTTAAACAATATGTTCAATCAGGTAAATTGGTAGTTAACCTCTATAGACATCTTCTAGAAGATATATCACAACAAAAATATGACCTCTTTCATGAAACAACTTCCGTCTCAGGAACTCGGGCTGCTATCCAAGGTTGGACAAATCAAATAAAACTTTTAAAAAAGACCTAAAACAAAGAAAACATTTTAGATTTCATCCTTACCAGTTGTCTCCCAGTCGATATATTCCTTGTCCCTCTAAAAGCAGCAGCCCATGTTGATTGTAATGAACCTCCTGGTAGGATTAACCCGGAAAAGAAGATAAAGAAGCTTCAGAATATGATGGGCGCATACTGTCATGAAGTATGCATCAAACATAACATTGCATATCTTCTGGTGGGCAGTTTAACACAACTTTTCGAATATGATCGCGGTTTGTCCCATGATACTAGGTATTGTCAAAACTATCATAAGATACACAAAAATTTCTACAGACCTGCACATTGAGATATTCGCCTGGCTGAAAGTCCATTATCTGCAAGTGAGGGAGAAGGATATTAGAAAAGGCATTTTTCATTCAATATTCAGAACTATATTATCTGAATGAACAACTTCAGGACTATATGTTATGGTATGGGGCTCGCAGAACCCTTACCCAGAAACATGACATCTAAGTAAGGACCTGTGCGTTGTATGCGATATGTGCAAGGCTGTTACTAGTGCCTGAATTATGGAGTGATTCACACAGCTCAAAAACTTATCCAACACCAAATGCTCCAATGTGAAGACACATTTCTTTTGTTCATTGTTGAAACTCAATTAATAACCCAAAGTTGCTAAGAAAGAGTTCTAAATACAATGCTTAGTTGGCTGCATATTATGGGCACTCAACGTTGGGTGGAATAATGTGGAACACAATGAGCAAATGAATCAGCCCAAGCTAACAAAACTTACATGGATATTAAAGTCATAAGGTAGAGAAGTGGGTAGTAGCTTCCTCAGTTGAAATACCTGGTGAAAAAACAAGAGGCAAGAAATTCATGTCAGCACTGAAGACAGGAGGTCCGAACAGAAAAAGAAAGCGACAATATCGCATTCTAAGTTGGCAAGCAGTCTACGCAATATGGTAAAGAGTATCAGAAACAAGACAAGAATGTAAATTGTGAGCGAAAGCAACCTGATATCACTTTATACATCCAGATTCTTAAGTATACAACAAGTTTGTTGATTGCTAGTTCACACCCCTTGAACACGCGTGGTATAAAAAAAGCAGGCTTCCTAAATGGTAGGCAATCCAAGTTATTTAGGTGCCTAAGATTGTAGGCAATCGATTATCCACAGAAATAAGTAAGGCCGAATTGTACCTCTCCTGGGGTTTCAAGGAGGGGTTGCTTATCTGTTGAGCCAACAACTAGATCAGGATGGTAATCCCCAATGGTTGTGTACCTGAAGGAATAGAATTGTACAAGATCTTAGTTGTTATTATTTCAATCAGAAGAAATAAACAGAGAAAAAAACAAAGAATTAACTGAAAAACTGTTGTGCCTGAGTTAAGCAAATCATATTCACAACAAAACAAAAAAGGGAAATGATGATTATTAATTGGCTTAAAGACAACCTATTTCTACCATGAAGCTTAATCCAACCTTGAAGATTAGACCACAACTAACAGATGAACTTTAACAAGATTACTGTAGCTAGGTCAATAATAGTGGTCAATAACAAATCAAATTTGCAAAACAGTGGCATTTAACTATTGTACCTCCTCTCAAAAATAACAAGAGTGGTAGATTCATCTGAAATCATAGAGTGATTCATGTTGGTAGGAAGATATGCATAAGAGTCCACCTGCACTCATCATCAACACAATTAGTAAACCAAGTTATCCAGGACGAGTTTTACTTCTGCAAAGTAGGTAAACAAGGACCATGTTTAAACAATCCATGATTATGAAAAGAACCATATTGTTTACTGCCAGAGAATGCAAAATCAAAAGTTACAGTTTCATTCATTCATTCATTCATAGTCCTGTTTAATGAAAATCTGTTGAACTGCAAATTTTACCATCTCATATGTAGTCCCTGCTTATTATGTATAAGTTTGTCAATTATTAAAGTTTGACGAACTTGTATGTAACATAAGCCTTGGATTTCAGTAGCTGAGTTTTATTTCACATTATGACAAGTTAAAACATGCTATGCCAATATAATAACGAAACCAGGACTAGATATATCCAGATACATGACCGCCATTGGAGTAACACTGTATCACATAATCACATTCTGCTATGATGGTATATCTGCTGATGACATGATCGAATACTGTTCCTTAGTAACAAGTCGAAATGACATTCTAGCTCTAGTCCCGTAAGACTGGAAGAAGAGGCCAATAGTTCATGAGCAGTACCTACTACCTAGTGTACAGCTCAACTGCTCAAGGCCTCAAGTCACAACAGAACTCCCTTGAAAATGAACGGGACCTTTGTAACATGGAACGGATTCCAGTGACCTAGTTTTCCTCACATGTGCATCCATGTCGTGCTCGAGTCTATTGTTTGATGATTTTGATCTACCATCACATCCACAGTACTCCCAAATCAAAAACACCACTAGCTTGCAGTTCCGCATCCATCAGGAGCGCCCATATGATCTAAAATGTAGGAATACATTGACTCCTACAGCATGACGAGACGACCTCATCCGATACTTGGCATAGTATCAACATCGCTGCTGTCCACCAGATAAATTAGAGCGTCATTAGTTAGGAGTTAAAACATACTTTAATTTCATTGTTTATATACACAAAATGCATCCATTTTTTCTGTGGTCCACGCGTCGAACATGGACCATCAACATCGCTGTTGTCCACCAGATAAATTAGAGCGTCATTAGTTAGGAGTTAAAACATGCTTTAATTTCATTGTTTATATACGCAATATGCATCCTTTTTTCTGTGGTCCATGCATCGAACATGGACCATCAACATCGCTGTTGTCCACCAGATAAACTATAGTTTTGCACTCATCTGGGTCATACGTACGGGCATCCTAAAAATTAGCGGAGAAAACCCGCGCAGGGGATGGGACGGTCGGCCTGAGTGCGGTCGTGTGGGTAGGTACCTTGGAGGTGCGCGGGCGCGAGGGTGGGGTTGGTGACCTTCCAGTAGAGCGGCGGCCGCTGGGAGCACTCGCTCGACGACTCCGCCGAGCAGAACTCCTCGCCGCCGGCCGCGAGGGAAGCGAGCGGCACGAGGGAGAGGAGGAGGAGGTGGCAGATTGCGGGGAGCATCTCGCGCGGCGCGGTGGAAATGGAATGCCTGTAATACCCGTGGGAAAGGAAAGTGAAGGAATTACCGCCATAGCCTTAAAAATTAAGTTAATTTTGAGCAGATAGTCCAGTTTACAGGGATAACTGATTGTTTAGGGGCCAGCCGATACCTCCTACAACCATAGGGTCATCACTCGGTATAAACAAACTTGAGATATTTGCAAAAATACCTAAAACCCAAAAATATCATTCGGCCGCACAGTCAGGCTACAGTAAGGGACAGCCCGACCTCTCTGAATAACCCAGCCACCGAGCCACAGAGAGGACAGCAAAGCATCGAGAAAACGTCGTACAGCCACAAGCCAATTACCACACACAGCCAACCGAGCAAAGGACAAGGAGAAGAAAAATCACGGCTCTAGCAAGCCAGTTCTCCCTCCAGTCTCATTCCCCAAACCCTCAAAACCTCAATCACAGAGCATCAGCCACCACAAACAAGCACCAGGAAACGCCAAACAGCAGTAGGAAGGCGGCAAGGGGCCAACCGGGCCAGCAAACTGTAGCGGAGAAGACCACCGCCAAGGCCAACCAGCACGCCCACGACCAAGAAAGCGACCGCCGAGCACAAGTCTCCATCCTCGCCCAAAAGTAACCCGACAATCACTCGACAAAGGTAGCCCACCAACCCTTCTCAGTATTAGCAGTAAGTTTTTAAGATGAAATCATGCAGACCCGTAGCCAACCAACAATCAACATAATGGCATAGCATCGCTAGGGCACCAGGGGACCGGCACAGAGAGCACCAACTAGAGGTAGAGAGTAAAGGGAGTAAATAGTACCGAAGAGGTTTACCGTAGACAAAGACCGGCAGCGGCGCACTACCATCGGCGTAGCCACGCACTCAATGCCACCGTGCACTCCCCCGGCGTGTATGCGGCTTCTAGCTCAGCCGTGACAAAACACTGGGTCCAGGTAGCCCTTACTCCCTATAACAATTCTGTGTACTCATTTGTATCCATGGCCATGGAGGGGCAGCCTTGATATTCGAAGTCACAGAGCTTTGCTATGTGCTGGTCATCAAGAATAATGGCCGGGTTCAATTGAGCTTATGGCTTATGCTATAGTAATTAGCTTTTAAACGGTGTATTTTTTAAGGTGAGGCCAATAGAAAATTGTAATAAAAAGTGTACTGAGTTTAACTGTACCAGCCAAAATTGCATGTGACTATTTTCCTCTATGTACTGCCTCTCGCGAACAGCCAAAATTCAAAATTTTAAACCATAAACCACTGCCCAAAAGAAATGTTTGATGGGTTGACATTGGCCCTGTTTGGATACGCTTATCTGAGAATCGATTTTAATTTGATCAGGATTTTCTGATAAGTCGCGGTCTGAAGAATCTGCAGTCTGAAGAATCGTCGCGGTGGAAGAAACGGCCCCTTGGGCTCGCGGTACAGGATTTTGGATTCCCAGTGCAAATGTCGATCTTTCCCACCGCGGCGGTTGAAAGAATCGAAAAAAATAATCAAAGCGTTTGGGTGGGATTCTCGCTTAATTCTACCAGAATCGGATTTTAAGCGTATCCAAACAGGGCCATTGCTGGGAAGAATAGGATAAGTTTGGGAACAATGCATGTAGTCAAGTGCCTCTGCTACATCAAGGGCAATCCTTAAGCGTGTATCCAGTGATACTGTAAATTCATCGCTACCATTGTTGTAATACCCCACGATTTCCTAACTAAGGTAATCGATGAAATTAAGATTAACAACAATAATTGAATCGTACAATTAACGCTATGAATTAATACGCTCAAAACCAAAACATTGTATAGGAATTTCAATGAATCGCATCAACAAAGTAAATAAATACAAGTGGAATTATATATT
This sequence comes from Dendrocalamus latiflorus, assembly GCA_017311315.1. Taxonomy (NCBI): domain Eukaryota; kingdom Viridiplantae; phylum Streptophyta; class Magnoliopsida; order Poales; family Poaceae; genus Dendrocalamus; species Dendrocalamus latiflorus. The sequence goes on along the minus strand of CM029671.1, from coordinate 19,866,227 downwards.
GCAATCAATAGATATGCAGTCCATTGAAATTATTACATCGAGTATAACAAAGAAATAAAAATTACATTAGGATCATCTCATACATTTGCGATTCATCAAGAGCTAAAGAAAAGGTAAAATTTTCATGCATATCATCGCATACAATAATTACCGATCTAAAAAAGATCAAACAAAAAATAATTAAAGGAAAGAATTGTCGTCAAAACCATAAGAGTTAATTTAGAGCTGGGTATTCCACTTATTGAGATACCAGACCTTCTGGGAGCCAATCATCACCTCTCGCAGCCGTAGGGTCATCATTCGGCAGTCAAACAAACCTGAAGTTATATAGAAGTCCATTTGCCCAAACCCTCTAAACAAAATATCTCAAGTTCACCCCCTATATGGCATAGTAACAGAGAGAACACAGAGTTGCACAGCACCAGATAAGGGCAAGCCTCTCGACCATAACCAGTAGTATGTTGGAAGTTCTGATGTCGCCATGAACAATTTTGAGTGAATGCAAGTGAGCAAGGCCTTATGTAGCAGCAAATGCAATTAAAGGTCCGTTCATTTTTACGGGTTTTGATTCCGGCTTTATTAACTAGTACTATTCATTAGAGAGTAGTATTTCTATACTTTTCACTCTAATAAGAATGGTATTAATTTCAAAGCACACGAAGGGTAAGTAATCATTATCCATCATTTAGTTCTGCTTAAAAAGTTGTGCAAATCACTTTGAGAAAAGCATGGAAGCATATCTCTTCATTAGAACTATTAGCCGTTTTTATCAACTAGTATTGTTCATTAGAACTACTAGTCGCAGACAAAAGTTATCAGCCGCCGATCAAAAGAGTAGTCCAAAGTATTGCCATGTATAACCAAAAAGAGCATCATGCGAGCCCACCTCACCGTACTCAGGGGTGGAACTAGGCCTCGGGCTAGGTAGGCTACAGCCCGAGGCCTAGAAATGTTACTAGTAGTAGCCCTTAAAGTACTAGCCCAATATTTATATGTCATAATGGCCTAGCTCGAGTTATCAAGTAGCCCGGTAGGTGGCAGCCCGATAGCAGCAGACGTGCCCTGTGCGCGCCCCCTACTCAGGCCTCAGCGGCTCAGCCCACAAGTGAATGCCATTAGCCCATTACGCCAGTCAACTATGAAACCCTAAATCTCCAATCAGCCCGTGCCCCCATTCCTTGCCTCCGCGTCCCCGCCGCTCCTGATTCCTCTCCTTTGCGCCCACGATTCCTTGCCTCAGTGCCCTCGATTCCTTGCCTCTGTGCCCCTCATTCCTCACCCCATGCCCCCGATTCCTCGCCTCCGCCGCTAGCTGCTGCCCTCGTGCTCCTGACGCCGTGCCCCCAATTCCTCGCCCCCTTTGTTGGCTGCCGCCCTTGCCTGCGCATATCGCGTGTCCGCTAGCCGCCGGCCTCGCGCGCCCGACTCTGCGGCCTCGACACGACGACGCCTGCTCTAGGGAAGAGCACCTCCTCCAGTGCACCGCTGTGGCCTGCGGGGAGGGTACTGCTTCGGCCTCCGGGTGGCGGTGCTGGTAAGTCGTGTGGTGGACAGAGCAGAGAGCAGCGTCACGCTCCGCCTCCTCCACACCGTGGGACACTGTTGCGGCGCTGCACTTCCTTCTACCTCAACTCCTCAAGATCTAGTACCAACCTTCCAAGTCTATACATCAGTATCTCTTGCTTCAATTAAATTAGTTGGATAGATAGAGCTAGCTAATGCACTAGCTTTGTGGTTTAGCTTCTTCTAGTTAGGGGTAGCTAGCTAGCTCTTAATTTAGCCCGGTGCATGATCCAATCTTAGATCTGCCACTGACCGTACTCATAGACTAACTCCGGAGCATCCACATGATCTAGGCAGCAACCGAAAAGCTTGGCAACGTGCCAATGTTTAATTCTAGATTGCATAATCATTTCATCAGAAAATATCTGTTTCCATCCCTCATCAACTTCAACAGACATCTTTATCACGACCAATGGAATGTTGTTCAAATGTCCCGTGTAAACCTCGCCCACGGCGCACTCCATGAGAAAGCTAGTTATTCCTAGGAATAGCTCAATAGCTGTGAGCTTGATATCAATTCTTGATCACCTACGATTTCATCTATGTTCGCTTTTGTGATCAACCTTTCAAAGCCAGATCCTCGCAACATGACCTCGATTTCCCTCGGTGTCACAATCCTTCTCTCCTGTCTCAATTCTGCAATCCTTCTCTCATCCCAACATCGTGATCATTCTCTCCTGAACTTTCTTTTCATGAGATCTTTTGAGACTCCAAAGTTCTTCTAAAACTTCTTTCATTTTTGGGCGCTCTTCTAATTCATACTTTGAACAATCAAGTGCAATATTTGCAATTCCCTGGATCAACTCCGTATTCTCATTGGTCGCCATTTCATTGTCGAATAGTTCATGTCTATTATCTCTACTAGCGTAAGCAAAAATTCCAGCAAGACATACTTTATTGTCATCAATTCCTTTCTTTCTGGAGATGAGTTCCAAAAGAACAACCTCAAAACTATAAACATCACATTTTTGGCTTAGACGCCCAGTCTGATTTAACACCGGATCCACAAAGCGCTTACTCCCTATAACAAACCCTGTGTATTCTGTTGGATATATAATTTATCGATGAAAAAGCCAATTTGCATTAGACTAGTATGAGATGCTTATCGGTGCAAACAATGGTAACAAGAATTTGCAAGCTTAGCTACTGTGTTAGCACTGGAGGCTTCGTTACCTTGAGCTATATAAAGGAGTCAATGACGGTAGATAGATTGTTACTAAAGATGTGAAGGAGGTTAGCAAGCACTAGCTCAAGGTGTAACATGAGCTATGCTCTTTGGTCGGTTACAGAGAGTAAAATACAAATTTGGTACTAGGATGTGCAAGAGCCAAAGTTCAGTGTAGCTGGCGCTTAGCTATACATTGGTTATACCAAGAATAAACAAATATTGTTTTGCTTGAGCTGGTTAGAGATAATGCCGGTAGGGCCTATTTATATTGGTTTTTGCTGATGGTTTTTGGTTGTGGCTAATGAATAGTATTGGCTGGTAGAAGTGGTTGATGAATAGTAGTGACTGATAAATAATAGTATGTTATGTAAGAAAGACAGTGCAATGAAAGGCACTACAACATTCGGACCACCATACGACTTACATGATTATGATATAATAAAAAACAAAGTACGTTACAATATTTGAAAGAAGAATAATAATGACTGATGAATAGTAGTGACTGATAGAAATGACTTATAGAATCTGGGACGTTCGTACTGGCTTTGACTTCTGGAAGCAGAAGCGGCTTATAGAAGTTTGTACTGGCTTTGACTTCTGGAAGCAGAAGCGGCTTATAGAAGCCAATATGAACATGCCTTTCAACCCAATAGGCTAACGATGTTCTCCGTCCAAAACGGCTTTAGATTTCTGGAAGCTAGAAGCCGTTTTGAATGTGTTGAAATTTTAACGTGATTATTTTTCTTTTTTCCTATGCATTGCCCGTGAATATATAACATTTTTTTTCATTTTCATTTAATTGAATATCTCAGCTAAAAGCCAACAGCTGCTAGAATACCTATTTTAGCCATAACAATCGCAACCAAAAGCCATAATCCAAAGCCATTTTAGGGGGCGTTCGTATTGGCTGTAGCGGATGATTTTTAGTTGAAAATAAATAGTAGTGGTTGAAAGTAGTGACTTTAAGAAGGAGACACATGCAGTAGGAAAGTGAGGAAGATATACGTATGTGAGATGAGAGGAGAGAAGTAGAATATGTGATGCGTCTGTGACTTCTGCCTAATCCCCAGAATGAGATGGAAGTGAGAGAAGTGAAGAAGCCACTTTAAAAAATCGAGTGTGCATATTCACAAGCAAAAGCCAAGACAAGAGTAATCTTGTTTTTTTAGCTTTTCAATTACTTTTAGTTTTTCTCTCAATAATCACTATTTATCTTTTGACCTCAAGTTTTTTGCTATTATAGTACTCCTCAAATGCGGCTTCGACGAAACGGTATCTACGTCGTGGGCTTCTCTAAAATAGTATATATTTTGTGTACTCCTCTCTATAATAGTATTTTCAGAGATTTAAAGTCATTTGAATTTGATTTTCGAATTTAATCTTCCTCATATGACTAAACTGCCGCCCAACAGATTTAACAGATTATTTAATTCAACTATCATGAGATCTTAGAGCAATGGAACCCAAACTAACTGTACAATAAATTATCATGGGGGCGTACCAAAATGCGTTCTCCTCTGGCATCAATAAAAGTAAGAGACCAGCAAAGAAGTTCATCACCTGCAGCATTCAAAAGGCGAATCTTTGCTAAGGTTCTTGCCCTGTGCGCGTTGTCCGCTCGCCCCTGACGCGAAGTTCGCTCGCCCCTAACGTGTGTGGCGCGCGCTCTCACTGGCGCTGAGTCGCTCGTGGCGTGCGATCACCTTGCCGCGCGCTCGCCTGGCGCGACGGCCGTCGAGTCCTGCGATCCGGCCAGTCGCCGTGCCGCCGTCGCCAAGGACACCAAAACGACGTGAAAGGAAGAAAATAAGAGTTATTAGGGTTAAACAAAATGAGCAAGGGCAGTTTAGTCATATGAGGAAGATTAAATTTGAAAATCAAATTCAAATGACTTTAAATCTCTGAAAATACTATTATAGAGAGGAGTACACGAAATAGATACTATTTTAGAGAAGCACACAATGTAGATACCATTTCGTCGAAACCGCATTTGAGGAGTACTATAATAGCAAAAAACTCTTTGACCTCTCTTTCAAAAACAAGGGAAGCCCCCACTGCATCCCGCCCACGCCGTCTTCACCCAAAATTCCAAAAACCTCAAAACCCTCGCCGCCGGCGATCGTGGTGGCAACCATGTCCCGGTGGAAGGAGAACGCCTGCCCTCTCCCCGTCCCCCCCCGCGGCTCCTCCAACCCCTCCCCCCTCCTCCCCTGCAAGCGCCCGCCGCAATCCCCATGCCCCCCGCCGCCGCGCCGGCCGCTCGCCAACGTCACCGGCAACGCCCTGCAGCAGCGCGGCTTTGGAAGCGGCGGCGGTGGCGGAGGGGAAGGGTGCGGGTATGGGTACAGCACTCCCCTCCCGAAGGTGCCCAAGTCGTGCAGGTTCCTTCTCGACGACGACGACATGGACGAGGCGTTCTTGCGGGAGGTGGACGCCATCTGCGAGGAGCACGCGCGGTCCACGTCTAGGAAGGAGAAGGATAAGCACAAGAATTCGGCGGAGGATCCGAAGAAGACTGGAGAAGGGTCGGTCGCGGCGGCGATGAACATCGATGCTGGACCAGAGAACGGAACGGTATAACTTTGGTCTCTTATAAGTTGTTTCGAAACGAGTTAGGAATCGCGTTGGAGCCTTTACAAATGGCGCGTCATTGAAATTGGAATGGAAATGGGGAGAGCTGAGGCATCGTGATAGTTTTCGTTTCTTGTAATTGGAGTGTTTTGGGAATTGGGATAGTGAAGAAGTTGTGCAGAAGAATTACCGACTCATTTTGGGTGTAATAGTTTGTTGATGCGCTATTGCGACTGCTTGGAATTCAACTACGTAAGTGGTGATTTCAATAAAGAGCTCACTTTATTGTTGTCTCTTTTGGGTGGAATTTAGCTTGAGGATGATGCATTCTGGAAGGAGGTGAATGCCATTTGTGAGGAGCGTGATGCCCAGTCTGATGCCAAGAGCCAGGAGGAGCTGAATGAAGCGGAGCAAGAAGAAAGCTCGGTGCTGCCGTGTGATGATGATTCACTTCCACCAGTTATTTCCATCGCAGCGGAGGGTGGAGAGGTATGTGAATATTCATTGGAAGAAAGGCGTTTCTGGTTTCATGGATCTGGGGAGGCAACTTTAAATTGTGAAGTGCTGTTGAATAGTTAGGTTGGGGAAATCCGGTTCCTTCGAATTGGCGAGTACGTGTAACTTCCTTAAAGCCATGGTTTTTCTCCTCCCTGACACTAGGAGGACATTTTTTCTTCTTGATTTTAGAAGTAAATTAGGAAGATTTGTGGAGCATCTCAAAATTTATGTTTATTGCCCTGTGATGGCACCGACGGGGAAGCTGGGAAAATGAATGCGAATCATTGGGGATTTATTTTTCCTTGAAACGCTATTGTGATTTGGATGAGGTATCTAATGTTTCAATACATCGCGTTGATAGGCGGCAAGTTGTGAGAGGAACTTATTGTGTTGTTTTCTTTTGAGAGGAATTCAGTTTGAGGACGCGTTCTGGAAAGTCAATGCCATTAACGAGGAGCACCATGCCAAGTTTTCTGCCAAGTGCCAGGAGGAGATGGAGGCGGAGGAAGAAGATGGCTCGGTAGCATTGTGTAGTGATGCTTCAGTTCCCCCAGTAATTTCCGTTGTAGAGGGGGGAGGAGAGGTATAACTTTGTTTCTTAACTTTAGAGAAGAGAATGATTAATAGCTTTAGGGTTTCAGGGAATTCTTGTTTCCTGAATCTGGGAAGGAGAAACTGAATTGAGTAGGTTTGGTTTGAAACCAAGTTACTAAGATAGTTCATTTGATTTCTCTTTTCTTGGGAGATGTTTAGCTTGTTGATGCATTTTTGGGTGAGGTTGATGCCTTCCATGAGGGGCATGCTGCCCTGTCTGCTGCCAAGGTCCAGGAGGATCCAGGGGAGATGGAACTAGAAATGGAGGAAGATGAAGGGCGTGTTCCAAGGAAGTACTATGAGTATTTGCACTCCCTGAACGACAGGCAGAGGGAGGCTGCATGTAGTGATGTGGCTGTTCCATTAATGATTGTTGCAGGTCCAGGAAGTGGAAAGGTACACTGTCTTATTTATGGTAATTGCATATATATTCAATGTGTTTTGAATACAGTGTCTTAGCTCTCAATATTATGGATATACGCAATAGAGTTAACTCTTGTCATAAATTAATTGCCCTAACTTCGATATGCAAAAAGTAAAGTGAGATTGATTATTTCAGTTGCTCAGGTCCATCGAGACCAATGTTTTAGGCTTATGGCACCTTTTTTACTAAAATAGTTTAACAAGAACAAGAGTGACAGATGAATGTATAATAAATTCATGGCTTCTGTTCTTGTAGCTGATACAGTTAATTTTGTCTGTGGGAATTGATACAATTTATTATTGATTTCAAATGAAATGAGAACCGGAATGATGTGATTCAATATGAGATAAATCCTACCTAGTACCTACCAAGTGAAATATATTCCCTGGACTATAGTATATATCCTTCCAAACACTAAGATGATTGTCGAATAACTGAAACCAAGTTACTTGACTGTGTCTCTCTGATTTATTTGTTTAAGTAATTTTCAATGTTATTGTTGAACAAAATGGTGCAAGTGCAATCCTTTAATTGACATTTTCAAAATGGTTGCATAGGTTTTGTTTTGTATCTATGGGTAAATTTCACAAATTTTGTTGCAAGTTAAATTTAATAAAAAGGTGCTGTTTAATTGAGCTTTATTGAACCCATTGGAAGTCCTTATCTCGTGATCAGTTCTATACTTCTGTATATACTGAAAATTTCTTTTTTGTAACTGGCATGACTCAAGACTTCCACAATGGTTGGTAGGGTGCTCACATTGCTCAAAGAGGTAGTTTTCATTGTTTCATATAATCACTATAAAAATTAGTATGTAATGATATTTGAAGCTCACATAGTCTGTCACATATCTCCTTTTGTTCTTATGACTAGGGAATTCCACCATCAAACATTCTTGCTATGACATTCACAACTGCTGCTGCCTCAGAAATGAGGGATCGAATAGGGGCAGTGGTCGGGAAGCCAGTTGCCAAGGAGATTGTAATAAGCACATTTCACTCATTCTGCTTGCAGCTTTGCAGGACTCATGCTGAAAAGTATGTCTTTTCTGTTGGTAGATAATATTTGAAGTGCATCAGATGTCGATATGCTTTTGCTCAACATACTAAATTAGTGCATTTATCTATGAACTACATATTAATTAAATTACTGATGTACAACATTTGCTTTGAAGAAAATATGAAAGTAACTGGATGAGAAGAGTCATAGAACCTGGATAAAAACTGAAGCTAAAAATAAATTCTTGTCCTCTGGTTTAACTTAGGATGATGCTTTTCAATTGTAGTGACTACAAATTAGAAGTCAGATAGGCATTAAAGTACCTCTTACAATCATCTCCATCTGTAGTTCGATGCCTTGCAAAGTTGTTGATGGACAAATTTGTGTAATGCTATATTGTATTTGCTAATACGATGAACTGATCTTGTTTTCTCTTTGTGCTCTCATTTCAATACGCTTTCTCTTTCTTACAGTTTATCAAGTCTACTAATTGTTGTAGATACTTGGACTCTTGGCTTATTTAGGCATTTATTCGGTAATTTCAAATCCTTTGAAGGCTAGGCCGCACATCTGAATTCATAATCTATGGACACGGACAACAGAGGAGGGCCATTATTGAGGCAGAGCGTCTATTGGAAAATGACAAAAGCAATGGTCTCGGAGATTCAATTAAGCAGTATGACGGAGACATTAAAAATTCTTTTAAAGACAAAGCTAAGAAGTGGCAGAAGTTTGTTACACAGGTGCCTTCTACTTTTGAAGATTTCGTCACTAACATTTTAGTTTTCCATTCCCTTTTTGTTTTGGTGCACTTGAAGCTTTACGAGGGGAACGGGCAGTCGCTATAACATTTGCTTCCTGTAAAATTTCTTTAAAGTTGCACAATAAATTTGCATCTTCCTAAAGTGTGGTCTAGATTCTCTTTATATATCGGATCTGCTACTTCACGCCTTTCTGCTACAAATGCACCACGCAGAATGTTGGAACTGCTTCAATGTGCTGTGTAGATGTCATTCAGAGGCTTAGAAAGCCTCATGCAGTAATGAACACAAGATCTAGTCCAAGATCTCAATATAAAGTATAAAAAGTTCTGCATATGTTAGAAAATGAAATTGCAAAGGTTCTTTACTGTTGTGTACGTTGGTACACAATGGGGATAACTATCATTAGATGAGGCCAATCGGCATGTCTTGAAAGAGAAAGCGTTAAGAGAATGAGGGTGCTTGGTACGAGGAGAGACTTGGCTAGAAGGAGAGATTTGAGATACTTGGAAGTTGATTCATTCATTCTTGCTTAGGAATAATGATTACAATATGTCTCCCTATATAGAGGGTTCTCTTAACAATTATGGATAAGATCAATCTAAATAATATCTTTCCTAACTAATAGATATGATGCTAAAAGACTAATCCTTATCTTAGGAAATCAATCAAACTATTTAGTAAATAGATAACTTGGTAGGGAAGAAGCATTCGTCTTTGTAGGCCTGCTGCCACAGTAGACTTGATAGACATATTTCAAAGGTATCTCATGCTAGGTCTGAACAAACACCTTAGAAATAAGACACAATATCAAACATCTTATTAATAAATTTGACAACCAGTAAAACCTAGAAATGGTGTGAAAAGATCTTCCTTTGTACAGGACAGCAGCTATAATACTAGCTGCATATACCTCACAAAAATCGTAGCTAGGATCACATGCTAAATTCTGGACCATGTTTAGCTTCGTTGTGGACGAAAACACTCACTTCAAGAGTTAGAATGGTAGTCATGGCTATGAACTTCATATTCTGCACTCTTCATTGTCTGAGGTATATTGATCCATATAGTTCTTGAGCTTACTACTAGAATGTCAATCAATCACACTAAATCTTGTACTAGATCAAAACTGTGAGCGTGGCAGTGGTGATCTGGAGATATATTTCGGTAAAAATAATTAGGAATCCACAACATAGGCTGTTACATTACCAAGTAGATCTTTTTGGGCAGCTGGGTTTTATTGTTACCAAACTCCGCATCTTCCTTTACAGGCCAAAGCTTCAGGGCGAACGCCTGAGGAGTATGAAAAAAAGGGCGATTTGACAGGAGTAAGCTCTCCTTTTAGTACAACCCATTTTTTATTCTTCATTCTAAACCAGAATGACCTTTGTTTCATAATTTTTTTGAGTAGGCTTCAATTCTTCGGCACTACAATGAAATACTAAGGTCTTGTAACGCTCTTGATTACCATGATTTTATTAACTCATCCATAACCCTTCTCACGAAGTTTCCTGAAGGTAGTTTCAGTTCTGAATTCTGATCTCACAATATCATCTGCTTTGATGAGCTGTTGATTAAGATGACTGTGTCCCTTGCCTATGCAGTATACAAAGAGTGCCAGGATACATGGCAGGCAATAGTAGTTGATGAGTTTCAGGATACAAGTGCTATGCAATATTTTCTTCTGAAGATACTAGCTTCCCACAATCATATAACTATTGTTGGTGATGATGATCAGGTACGCAAATTTTGATTCACAGCCATCATCCTAGAACTTTAGAATTTTGGTTTCTGGAATCTGGATGTCTATTGGTGCTTTCAGCTGTCACATATATATGTAATTTCAACTTCTGCTCTTATGTCAGTCCATCTTCAGTTTCAATGGTGCCGATGTTTCTGGCTTTGATTCATTTCGCAGAGATTTTCCAAATCACAAAGAGGTAATTGTGGTGTCTCCCTGGGCACTTCTATTTGTCTGAGGTGCTAGATTCTCTTCTTGATATCTGTTAAGTAGCTTGCCATGCCAATGATTGCAGATCAGGTTGAACAAGAACTACCGCTCTACACGGGCAATTGTTGAAGCAGCAACAGCTCTAATTCACAACAACACTAAACGGCATCATCATAAAATTGTTGAGACTGACAACCCTTCTGGGTGTAAGGTATCCTTATAGATGGCCCAAACAAATCATTGTTATTTGCTCTTGCATCCTGTTAGTTTCTTATTCAATCCTTAATTTTGAATAGATCACTGTTAAGGAGTGCCATAGCGAAGATTCACAATGTGCATTTGTTATTGACAAAATCATTGAAACTACATCTAGTTCAGCTGAAGGCTGCAACTTTGGTAAAATTGCTGTCCTATATCGAAGACAGGTTGAGAAATCTTACACCCTATGTGTTGTTGAACCACATTTGGTTATGCTTGTAGTCTTAGCTTTCTTATACGCAGGTAACTGGCAAAGCGTTCCAAGTGTCCTTTCGCAACAGGAAAATTCCCTTTAATGTTCATGGTGTGGCTTTCTACAGGAAAAAGGTAGTTGGATACTTGTATTTAGTTTACTCCTGACATTCATTGGAAATGAGCAATTTCTCATGATTTCCTGGTTTGCTTTGATATTATCAATTTTATAGTCCTTATCTGCCTTAACATTTTGAAGCCTGGACATTTCTTATAGTTTCCAAATTGGCCATTGTTTTCCTTTTTTGAAAGGAACCAACAGGGGAGGGCCTTGCTGAAAATATATGATACAATCATAAGCTATTGTTAGTTCTTGATATTATTAATCTGGTCTCCTCCTGTGTAATTTTTGCAATAGCTTCCTCCGTGGAAGGGAGGATAGGTTGATGAAACATAGAAGTTCGCCTTCCATCAAATTCTAGGTTCAGTCCTTTCAGGAACTCTACCACACTCCTGCGTTCAATTCACTTCTTAACAGTGGATATACACTCTGAATGTATCAACCCAAGAGGATCATAGTAATCTAAGGCTGCCCACAATCATTGCAATTTTGCAACATACTTCATTACAGAATAGTCTCCCTGTTTCAGGCCACTAGTTTTCCCTTGTGTCTCAACTATTAGCATTACATTCCCTTCTTCTGAGTACAACTTTGACAAGGTTTTTCATACCTCAGCCGCGCTTGATATGGTCTCCATCAAGGTTCCAAAACCCGGTATCGGCCTAAATCCCGGCGGGGACCGGTACCGGTTCAAAGCATATTTAGCTCATACAATAGGTAATCTAATACAAAAATGGTTTAAACCAACCTAGAAGATGCATTATGCAATCACAAAAGACTCACAAATATAAATGTACTTCGAAATAACTTGGCCGGTTTTTTATTTCCCGGTACCCACCAGGAAATCCGGTTACCGGCGGTTACCGGTAACCGCCGGTTTTCCGAACCCTAGTCTCCATCATTGCAGCAATGGTTGGAGATAAAGAACTCAACAACCATGTCACCATTAGCAAGTTAGTAGTATTCTAGGTTCTCCATTCTGCACTTAACTTGTCGACCGGCTCAGTTGGCTCCTCTTGACAAAACCCTCTAGCCCTTTGTCTTTAGGATCAACAATGCCCTTCTGGACCAACGTAAGTAATTCTTGATGCTTGCCGATTTAATTTTATTTGGCATCAATTCCACCTTCTGAACTAGTTCTATATGGGTGTGTTTGGTTCGTGGATGGAGGTTGTATCGTATATCCTGACTGAGTGGATGCAGGCTGAGTGGAATCGTATTTCAGAAAAAGAAGATGTTTGGTGAGGTTGCATGAGCGGATGCAAAAAAACTGAGATGCTGTTTGGTTGCCTGTATGAGCGGATGCAGTCTACCAAACCTGAGAGGCTGACACGTGGGACCGCATAAGATACACTGCATCAACCCATCCAGGATGGCCAGTGAAGCTCATTTTGAGCGTATCCACCCATCCAGGATGAGAGCGTATTTTTGCATCCGTTCATGCAGGCTGCATCCACTCATACAGGCAACCAAACATGCTCTTTCTCAGATTATACGGATCCATCCAGCCAGGACGAAGGAGATTCAGGCAACCAAACACACCCTATATTTAACAATTGACTGGTTTGATGAAGTCTCACCAGTCTTCGAAGTGAGTAACTGAGCCAATTTCTCAAGCACATGTTCGATACCTTGATTCTCCCCCATTTCTCTATTTTTGTCCGAAAGACTCATCACCTTTTCCTACTAGAGAAAGAACAATAGCAAGAGAATTACCATGCATTTCAAAGTTTACAGTAATCAGCACAGCAAACAGCCTTTATGGACTTTGCTGGCCGGATGCCACCAAATCAGGCTCAAGTACCAGCCAATCGGGCTTTGATGGCCGGATGCTACCAAATCAGGCTCAAGTACCAGCCAGTCGAGATTGTGCCTTGAACTAAATTGCAATCAAGTTTCAGTCTACTCCCTACACCACGCAAGGCCACCGACAGCCACGGACGCCTCCTCGCCTTCGCCGCCGCCGAGGCCTTCTCCACCTTCTCACCACGCCTCCCCCTGGACCGTGCGCTTCGTCCTCTCTCGTTGTCGGTCGGCGCGCCTTCACCACCTCTGTCAGATTCTATGTGCTTGGCAATGCTACCGACCACGCCACCCACGTTGGGCTTCACCACAAGGAGATAGCTTCCACCACCTCGACCGCGCGACACCACAACCAGCACATCACACCGTTGCTTCCAAGGCGCCACCACTTGAGCACTCCTCCCGCGTGATTCTCCATTGCCAGGAGCACTCGACCGCCACCAACCCCGGCGCCGACAACACCTCTGCCGTCGGCAGCCCTAGGATTTGGGTTTCCCAGCATCACCTCCACGTCGCCAAGCTCTTTTTTTTTGAACTGTCCACGTCGCCAAGCTCTGATACCATGAGGACAGTTCTGCAGTCTAAATACACTGTATTATCTTTTCTTGCTATGTGCTATTACCTACACACAAGAGTGGGCCTTGGCCCAAGACACACTCACACACAACCCAACACATACCTATTGTTATCTATTGTTCCGGAAAGGAACCGTCTGAGATGGGTTTTTTTTGTGCCTAAACAAAATTTTATGGGAAGATGTGCTGGCCTGAGCTTCTTTCCATTGTATTTTCTTTAGCAAAACCCAAGTTTGCATAGCTTTTTCCCACTTTAATACAAAACACGGTAACGCAAAAACCATGTCCATACTTGTTAGCGTACTTATCATTTACAATAACTTGGGAGAACAAGCCTCTTGATGCTATCAGTTGTGTCACAACATAAGTGCTTTACCATGTAACTATTTCAGGTTATCAAAGCTATTATGGCAATACTTAGGACCACATTACCTGGCTGTGATGATGGCCCATGGCGTCAAGCCTTCAAGGCCCTTTTCCATGGTGACAGGGAAGAAAAAAAGAAGGTTCCAGTATTACCTGATTCTTTTTTCCTGTTGCTGTTGTATCTTTTTTATGTTTAAAATCTCACATATATTTGATACATTGTTGTAATTTTAATTTTTCAGATTATAGATCATGTTGAAAAGATTTCGTTGGCTAGAAAGTGCAGTTTTATATCAGCTGCTAGTGACATCTTCAGCGCAAAGGTTTCTGGTACCTTCAAAAGGTTGAATCCAATAACCTTCAGCTTCCTTCTTAAAGAAAGCATCTTCCTTTGCAAGACAATCTGTTAATGAAAAAAAAAACATGCATGCATGTCTTTTATTTTGCAATAAGGTGCTAAATTCCTGGATTTGATAACTTTCATTACCAAGATTCAGTATAATTAAAGATTGTTTGCATCATCCTTTACATGGGCACAATCATTATGTATGTATTAAGGTATGGCCCATGTTGCGTGTGCTTTGAGCTAGACAACTGCTGCCCATTTAAGAACAATCATTGTATCATTCCCTTTTTAGTCTTAGTTTTGAAACTTTATTTTGTCAGTGAGTTTACTTATTATTGTTATTCCCATGGTGAATTTCCTTATTGTTGTTATTCCCTTCCTCATGGATCAAGTAAAATGTGCCTTTATTCTGAGTGTCTCATTTTGTTGACTGTAGGGCCCAGATTACTCAAGGACGTAAGGTTTTATCAACCTTGGATAGCCTATCAAAACTTGTTGAGAGGGTATGAAAGTATGGAAGGAATGTTTTACTGGCCATTTTGTAGTGTATATTTCTGCATATCAACGGACATATCACATTGTATGATATATCTACAATGTTACTAAATCCGTGGATAATTTTATAAAAGGAAAAAATGACTCATTAAAAATTAAGAATCTATGGAAAACGCAACGCACATAATAAACCTACAACAGTTAGCTCTTTCACCCCTTTGTATCAATGGGAAATAGGGTTATGGTTTCTGCAGATCACCCACAAACTAGTAAAGATACGTCATTGGCATAATGTCTGCTTGCTGGGCTGATAGTGAGCCATTAACTATCCTGTGCATAGAGTAAATAATTATATTTAATTAGCATGTGATTTTACACTTTGAGCAACACAGCAAAGGTATAGTATTACTTTTGCAGTTTCCATTATCTTGTAGTCAGTTCCTGAAGACTAATGAGCTATAATTTTCTTAATTTATGTGGCTCAGGAACAATCGATTTCAGTTGCCATTTCTTCTGCAGGAGATATGCTACCTCAGGTTGAGTTAACTCGTTGTAATTGCATCGAATGAGCTTCGCCTTTCGTTTTGGTGTGTTGTTACTTTTGTATATGATCTGTGAAAAGTAGGGATAGAAAAAGTGCCTTTGAAGCAACTGTGTTACCTTTGTTTCCGCTGCATGGGACTTGGCCATCGTGCCTTTGCCTGCCCTGGACCTCCTCCGTCGGGGGGGGGGGGGGGGCGCATCCCGGTCTGGCGGCGTATTTCCCCGGTCGAGGAAGCCCCTGCGTCTTCACCTCCGGCGGCGGGCGGAGATGTTGGAGGGCGGCTTCTGCAGCGTCGCATGCTCCGGGGCCACTCCTCTGGGCGTCGGGAGCGCGCTTCCGGGCTGGCGATTGCCGAAGCGGTGGAGTCCCTCAGTCATGCGCTCTCCGTTGCCTCCTTCGACCAGGCTGCGGTCTTCATCGGCCAGGTCGCGACCGTCATCGGCCAAGCTGCGGCCAGATTGCGGCATCTGAGGTCCTTCAGGCGCTTCGCCTCTCCGCCGCGCTCCGACTCGCCGCCGCGTTCCCGTGGCCGATCGCCGGTGAGGAGGAGTCCCGGAGACCTCAAGGAGGGCCGCGTCCCTGTCAAGAGCCGCCTGGGGCCCACCAGGTCGCTTGTTGGCCACGCCGTTGTCCATGTGGCATCTCCTGAGTTGGCTGCTGAGATCCGTCATGATGAAGGAGATCTTCAGCCGGTGCAGGAAGCGGTCTCCTCTGTTCTGCCCGAGGCGGCCCTGCTAGCGATGGGAGTTGGCTCTGCCGCCAATAGGCAGCCCTCTGACTCTGCCTTGGTTGCTGCTGTCGGCTGCCCTGCTGCTCCGTGCCCCCACTCGGTCGATCCGGAGCCAGCGGAGCCTGCGTCTGGTTCCTCTCCTAGCGGGAAGGCGTTTTCCGTCCCAGGTCCTGGGCCAGTTTCAGCTGGACAGGGAGTTGGTTCGGACCCTGGGCCCGTCTCGACTGGGAGTGGTGTCGTTCCAGTGGCGGGAGCCCAGAGTATTTCGCAAGTTTATGTCAGGCGGCGGCAGCGGCATCTCCAGCGGCAACCTGCCAATCCGGTTCTCTCAACACCGGCAAAGTCATTCTTGGCTGAAGTTGCCCTCTGATGCCTTGCTTCCTTTGCCGGCGGTTCAGAAGCGGCGGGCCACCCCACCCCCGTCAGATTTTGTGTTACGCCGAAGCAGTAGGCTGAATAAGGGCGGATCGGCAATGAAGTCAGTCTCTCAGTCTCAAGCAGCTGTGATGCATCAGTTGGGGATGGTAGCAGAACATGAAGTCATAGGCGAGTTAGATTTGGAGAGGTACAACCATGCTTTCGACAAGCCCCTTATGCTCATATCGCGGCTCTAGCGGCGCTTTTTGGTTGGCAGCCTCCTTCACCAGGTGAAGCGCCTCGGGATGTTGCTACTTTCCCAAGTGTGGCTAGGGGGGATTTGTGATCAGTGGAGGAGCTTTCGATGGTCGTTGGTGTCTTTTTTCAGAATCAATGATGTCAAACGTCCTCATTTGGAATGTGAGAGGCCTCAACTGCAAGGCAAAGCGGGACTGCGTCAAAAGCTTGGTAATCTCTACCCGGCCTGATGTTGTGTGTCTCCAGGAAACTAAGATGGTGGCTATTGATGGTCGTTTGTTCGTGTCAATGCTGGGAAGCGAGTTCGATCAATCCGTAGTCTTGCCAGCTTGCGGTGCTAGTGGGGGAGTGGTGATAGCATGGAAAGGCGGTGTTTGCCGCGCTTTAACATCTCGGGTTGACACTTATTCAGTTTCAGTTCAGTTTGCTTCTCATGAGGGAACGCCTTGGTGGTTCACAGGAGTTTATGGCCCTCAAGCTGATGATTAGAAGTTGCAATTTCTGCAGGAGCTGCGGGACATTCGGCAAACCTGTCAAGGTCCGTGGGCAATTGGTGGGGATTTTAACCTTATATATTTGGCGGAGGATAAGAATAACACTAATGTAAATAGAGCGATGATGGGTCGTTTCCGTCGGTTTTTGGATGATTTGGAGCTGAAAGAAATCCCCCTGCGGGGCCGCAAGTTTACTTGGTCGAATGAGCGGGATGTTCCCACTTTAGTTCGGTTGGATCGAGTCTTTATGACTTCTGATTGGGATCATCTGTTTCCGGACTGCATCCTTCAGAGTTCGGCTTCGTTGATTTCAGACCACTGTCCTTTAATCCTGGGTATGAAGACCTTTGTTCAGGGAAAGCGGCGTTTTCACTTCGAAAGTTTTTGGCCAAAGTTGGAAGGGTTTTTGCACGAGGTGGAAAGCTCCTGGTGCAAACCAGTTGCAGCTTCTTGCCCACTGCGAATCCTTTCCTTGAAGCTGGGAAGACTTGCAAGGGACCTGCAATCCTGGAGTCAAAAGAGAATAGGAAATGTTAAGCGGCAGCTCCGGGTTGCCACGGAGATCTTACACCGACTTGAAATGGCTCAGGATGCCCGAGTGTTGTCCAGCGAGGAGGTTTGGCTGCTGCGGCAGTTGAAGCGGCATACGCTCGGATTAGCATCTCTTGAGCGTACTATTGCTCGCTTGCGCTCCAGGTTGGTTTGGTTGAAAGAGGGGGTTGCAAACACTTCCTTTTTTCATCAGCAAGCTAGGTTCAGAAAAAGGAAGAATTTTTTGGCAAAAATCCAAGTGGGAGATAGAATTGTTAACAGGCATGAAGATAAGCAGCAGGCTGCGGACGAGTTCTACACAAGCTTACTTGGCACCGTGGCTCAACGACAATGCTCCTTGAATCTGCAGTCCTTCTTTCAGGAAGCGCATGATCTGACAGGTCTAGAGCAGTGTTTCTCGGATGAAGAGGTGTGGGCAACAATTAAATCTCTCCCTTTTGATAAGGCGCCGGGTCCGGATGGATACACTGGTCGTTTCTTCAAAACTTGTTGGAGTGTAGTGAAGCTTGATCTTATGGCTGCGCTTAATAGGCTGTTGCAGGGGGATGTCAGTAATTTGTTCCTTCTTAACTCGGCGTACATCGTTTTGCTCCCAAAGACTCCAGAAGCGTTGCAAATCAAGGATTACAGACCTATAAGCTTGGTCCATAGTTTTGCAAAGATTATCACCAAAATCCTGGCCAATAGGTTGGCTCGAAGACTCAAGGACATGGTGTCGCCAAATCAGAGTGCTTTTGTCCAAGGGAGATGCATTCATGATAACTTTATTTTGGTACAACAAACGGCTAAAGGGCTGCATAGACAAAAGGAGCCACGAGTTCTTCTCAAACTGGATATTTCAAAAGCCTTCGATTCGGTGTCTTGGTCTTTCTTGCTGCAAGTATTAAGCCATTTGGGTTTCGGTCCAATTTGGTGTAACTTATTATCCAAGCTCCTGAGGTCTTCTTCAACTCGGGTTTTGGTAAATGGTGTGCCGGGAGAGCTAATTCAGCACCAACGGGTGCTTCGGCAAGGCGATCCTTTATCCCCGATGTTGTTCATTTTGGTCATGGATGTGCTTAATTCACTAATTAATAAGGCAAGTGAGAATGGTCTTTTGCAACCCCTCCTTTCTAGAGGATCTAGTCAGCGGGTCTCTCTTTATGCTGATGATGTGGTTCTTTTCTTGCGGCCCTGTTTGGAGGAGTTCGAATTGATCAAAGAGATTCTTCGGGTTTTTGGAGAAGCTTCGGGTTTGATCACCAATTTAAGCAAGTGCTCAGTAACCCCAATCCAATGCCACTAGCAGGAATTGGAAGCAGTGCAAGGAGCGTTTCCTTGCAAAGTTCAAGAATTCCCTTGCAAGTATCTGGGACTCCCATTGTCAATCAGAAAACTCCCCAAATCTGCCTTTTACATGATAATTGACAAGATTGCTGATAAACTGCCTGGATGGAAAGCTGCCTTGATGAACCCGGCTGGCCGAGCCACACTTATTCGAGTGGTACTCTCATCAATTCCTATTTATCCATTCTTTGCGCTGGATTTCCCTAAATGGACACTTAAAGCTATTGACAAGATTCGTAGAGCTTTCCTGTGGAAGGGTCGCAAGAGTGTAAATGGAGGACATTGCCTTATTTCTTGGGGCCGGGTCACGAGACCTTTTGAGCTCGGCGGTTTGGGAATTCTTGATTTGGAAATCCTTGGTTGGGCGCTGCGCATGAGGTGACTTTGGCTCAAAAAGACCCAACCTGATCGCCCATGGGCGGGTCTGGACATTCAGGTGCATCCCAACTCAGCAGCTATGTTCTCAATATCGATCATCTCTAAGGTAGGCGATGGCCGCAGGACCCTCTTTTGGAGAGATAAATGGCTGCATGGCAAGTCTCTAATGGACCTTGCCCCCTTCCTTTGTACGAAAGTGCCTCAAAGAACAGTCAATCGGAGGACGGTTCAAGAAGCTCTAACTGACAATACTTGGGTCCATGATATTAGAGGCAGTCTCCCTATTCCAATCTTGGAAGAGTTTCTTGGCTTGTGGGAGGTTCTCGCCCATGTAAGGCTCACCCCCGGCGTGGAGGATCAGCATGTATGGAAGCCTTCCTCCTCGGGCAGGTTCTCAACTAAATCAGCGTACCGCCGTTTTTTTGTGGGGGCGGTGGATTATGAACCTTGGAAGCAGATTTGGCGTACTTGGGCTCCTCCTCGTTGCAAATATTTTATGTGGTTGGCCTCGCTTAATCGTTGCTGGACCGTTGATCGTTTGGCCCGTCGTGGTCTTGTTCATCCTGAGTAGTGCCCGCTGTGTGATCAAGTTGAGGAAACTATTCAGCACCTGCTCACCTCTTGTGTGTTCACAAGAAGTGTTTGGTTCTCAGTGCTTACCTTAGTGGGACTGCAGCGGCTCACTCCAGGTCCAGATGATAGGGTCTTCACCACGTGGTGGCGTCAAGCTTTGCACCAAGTCCGTAAACAGCAGCGCAAGGGTTTCAATTCTTTGGTCGCGCTGGTGGCTTGGCGGGTTTGGAAGCATAGGAATGGGTGTATTTTTGACAGCGCCTCACCTAATGTCAGCATTGTTTTGCAAGACATTAGAGATGAGGCCAAGTTGTGGTGTTTGGCAGGGGCCAAAAGCCTTTGTACCATTTGGCTTTAAGTGCTGCGTTTGTATTTAGTTGGTGGGCGTTTAGTTGTATTGCCTTTGCCCTTTTTTCTGTTTTTCTCTAACCTCGCCAATTGGTGAGGCTTGTACGAGTCTTCTTAGACTCCTTCTTTCTTCTTAATATAATGATGCGCAGTTCTCCTGCGCGTTCGAGAAAAAAAAGTGTGAATTTGTACGTGCAGTTGGACAGTTGGTTCATGACTTCATGTGGTCCTATGCATATAATGAAATCATGAAATGTATGTGTTGTGGCTACAGGCCAAACAGAGAGAAGGGGGACTAGTAGGAGAAGAAGAGGAGAGTCATATCTATGGGAGAGTTGGTAAGAATGAGAGGATGTCCCCCCTTTGCCCCTCCTGGGGGTTTATATATATGAGTGGGGTAGAATGGGAAATCCCCATTCTACCCTTTAGTACTTACAAAGGATGAGGGTACATTGGTATATTTACACTGGTATATTCCTCTACACTATTGAGCCTATTACATGTTGGACCAGTTGCACGGCCCAGTCACAGGGGGTTGGGCCACCCCCACAACAGTATGCGTGTGCCTGTTTACCATCTTTACATTTCTCTGATTTAGTGCATCCCATATAACCATGATGCAGGCTCTGACGTTGTTGTTTACCATGCATAGTTTGAAACATGTACTATGATGTATGATCAAATCATGCTAGTTACCTAGTGCAAATTAATTCTGCAGTACAAACTACAAAGCTGTGCAACGTTGTTGTTTACCAATTACCATGCACTGTTTGAAACATGTTCTATGATCAAATCATGCTAGTTACCTAGTGCAAATTAATTCTGCAGTACAAACTACAAAGCTGTGCAATAGATACATGATTTGGCCACAATAAACTTTTCACAGATGACAGATATCCTTCAATCAAAACTTGAGACAGCTCTGGGTTACCACTACTGATCTTCCTTAAATATTTACACCCATGCTTTATTTGTATTCAGTTTTCTTTCTTGAGAGTTATATAGATATTTCTTGGCAGAAATATCTTCTTGAAAAGCGTGCAGTTGTTGATGCTGATGGTGGTAAATTGTTAAATGAAGATAATGACATCAGATCAGTAAGTTTCCCTGTTGATGCTCTTAATGTTTTATACATTGATCCTCCAGAAAGACTTAAGATCGGATGTTGTGCACCGAGATGAAAATCATTTGAATCATTTTGGCTCTAGCATAAACAAGAACGTGACCAATCATGGAGACGGAGCTCTTGAAAGATAAGAATAGAGAGACACATTTGTTCCACAATCCACATTAAAAATGCGCAAACCTAGTGATCTGCGGCTTTAATTCAGTAAAAAAGCAGCTATTGGTAGACTTACAACTGGGCTTCGAAAAGAAATAGACTTGCAACAACTATTTCCTTGTAAACTATCATGATTGGATAAAGGTCCGCAATCTCAGTGGTAATGGCTTGTTGTAGCCAGGACTCGGAAATCTTGAATCTGGTCACTTTTCCAAAAACCGATCATTTTGATCACTTGAAACTAGAGCATCTTACTCAAAGTTATGAATAGTCAGTTCTAATTGAGTTTCTCATTTTCTATGAGAATTTCTCATTATTGTTTCGTGTAAATACAATGTTTCAGGAAATTTATTAGGACTCCTTGTTGATTATGTTTATAACTTCCTGGCTAAGTCTTTGACCACCAACATCCCTTGTCACATTGTTTTGACTTACCAAACTTGTCACTTTGGGTAAAGTAGTACTGGTAGATAAATAGGCACCCATCTGGTGATAAAATCTCAAATCTTGGTTCTGTAGCAATTTTGCATGAGGTGGGTTGGTTTACATGTGCAGCTCCAACTAAGTGAATCGCCTAAGGCTCAGACATGCTATCATGCAGAGTGCCTGGCAGTTGTGGGAACCTTTAGATAAAATGCGCTCTGACATGAGATGAGACAGAAGAGTTGACAAGGGAAGGCTATAGGGTAACCCCAAGTGCTGTTGGGTGTGACATGTGGGGAGTACTCTGGGCTTGGTGCTGACTGCTGAAAAAACTAGCCTACGCCATTCTAGGAAGGCATTTAGGCACCTGGGTCTTGGGCCTAATAACGCCCTTGGCATAGTTCGTCTTTGGATGACTTTCATCTTCAACACCTTCACTTGAAGTCATCACAAATGCCGGACTGGATGTTAGGACAGCTGTTGGAGCAAGTTTTAGCCTTTTAGGGACGGGACAAATCTTACAAAGTTTTCTTCTCATTTACTATCTTGCAAATCCTAGACCCAGATGTTCTCTACATGGATTCTTTATTTGGGATTCTGATTCTTGGATAAACATATCTGATAACTTCCATTCTGAATATACAGAGGTGATAGCAACTTTTACTGAACCAATTTGCAGGTCCTTCAGTTTTTAATGGATGATGTGTCTGACTTCTTGTCAACACATTTTTCTAGTTCAGTGGTGGCAAGCCAGACTGAGGAAAAAGGCTGTGCTTCTACACTTAAAGCCTTTATTGATTATATATCTTTGAGGGAAACTGAAAATTTTCGATCCCGAAAAGAGGAAAATAAGAACTCCATCACATTAACAACTATCCATCAGGTTCTTTTTTCTCTTGACAAAATTTGTCTGTTGTGACCTTTGGCAATTAACTAAAAATGTGATGATCTTCCCTTTTCGATATGCAGTCAAAAGGTTTAGAGTGGGATGTTGTGTTCATCGTGCAGGTATTTTCTTCACTCTTCAGAAGGAGGTTGCATAAAACCACAAATACTTCACATGTCACGTTAGTCACATGCATATGGCAAATTTCATTGAAGTAATAAAACCATGACAAAATTGATAGGATCTTAATGGATTAAGGGTGGATTAAGACACTGTAAAATCACATGGGGAAATTGATATTTTTTAAAAAAACTGGTGACAACTGACACGTGACAAAATACTAAGGTTTTGTCTGTTTCCTCTTTTTAAATTTACTCATTTTTATTTCATTGTAGTTTGTAGCCATTGCTCTACATGTGGCATGTCCAGTAAATTGATCTTTTTAGTATGCAGAAACATACTTGTTTACTTTTTCTAGTGTTTTAAACTCATAAAATTCAGAAGTAATGCTTTATTTTAGTTTTTTAGCCATAAGTACACCAGTTTTACGATTTATTGGTAATCAATTTTACAAGTTGGGACTGGTATTTGGCGAACATGCAGTGAAAGATCAGGAAGGTAATTATAGATGGCCTTGCACACTAAATTATGATGAATTATGGAATAGTTGATGTGATTCTGATTGAGCTTTGTATTATTCTTGCATGTGAGAAAGTTGCATTTGCCAACGCATACTCTAAGAAGTATAGAACGTGAAAGTTTGCTAAAACAATTGCTAACTGAGGCTGTAACCCAAAAACATCTGGTTGTTGGAAGGTTTTGCATCAAATCCTGGAATGCCCTCTCAACACCCGCCAAATCCTGTTCAATAATGGAGTGATTATCGCTGATAGCTAGCTAGATAGAAAGCCATGCTAACCTCCTTGCAGTATTGTACCTGTCTTCAAAACCTAGCATGTTTTCCTTTGTCGATGCTATTGCTAACATTTTATCCTTTCGTTTCATCAAGAACAACACAAAATGGTTTAATATGATGTATCGACATCAAACATATCATCAAACGCGCTACTTTGTTGAAGTTTTGCTGGGTTCATGGTCAAACACGAGGACTGATAATGCTTGTTTTGTGGAAAGGATCATGCAAGGCCCTAACATATCAGTTTTGGCATAATATAGAAGCAAATTTAAAAAATATTGTGAAACTACTTTTGTTGCATGCTTCTTTTTTCTATAAGGCCAAAGGCCAATGATGAGTCTAAATACTGTGCTACTTTATGGATTGATAATTATTTTTTGTGTTCTTGTCTCTGTTTAATGTATGCTAAGATTATCTATTAGCAACTCTGTTAAGCTTGTCAAGTTGGTATTTTTCATGTCGGTCCTTGTTTTTTCTTCAGGCGAACGATTCAGAAATTCCTTTGCTGCATGAGTACAATGGCACTGTGAAAGATGCTGGAAGCACACTGGAGGTTTGTTCAAAAATTAATTTGTTTCCTCATATGTTCTTTTGCATGTACTCAGCAACTTGGCTATAATTACAGGAGGAGAGGAGGCTATTCTATGTTGCAATGACACGAGCTCGGAAGAAATTGTACATCTTGCATGTCACAGTTGACTCTAATCGCCAGGCAAGTGATTTTGTATATTCATCTATATCCTTATACGGTATCTGGATTTTTCTGAATTAAAACTATTGGTTTCCAGCTGCTGCAACCTTCACGTTTCCTCAGGGAGATTCCTGTTCACCTTCTCGAGGTGCAGGTTAGTAATACTGTGAGATCTTGTTAAAAGACCTATTTTATCTATGGCTGGAGTTCAAATGTTATCTCCATTCCCTATTGTTGTTGTATTCCACCATGCGATCTGCTTGCAGCAGCATAAAATCAAGTTTAGATGGTATCCAACTATGTATCATTTCAGGAAGCCTGGCTTGTCTTCCTTATTTCTTTCATCAGCAGTCATATACATGGCCTATTGTGTCTATACTCTATACTGATATACTCAATAGTAGCTTAACATGACTGCTTCCCTCTTCTTGAAAACTTGCAGGGTGAGGGAACTGTGAGAAAAAATCATGAGCAGCCTTCTGGAGACATTCCATTTGATCACCCTGAAGGAGATAAATCAATAGAAAATCCTATTGCGGAGCAGAATGAAGCTTCACCTTTCCCAGAACTGGCTCAGACATGTCTTGCTAATGATTTCTTGAAGAAGTAAATAATTGTATAGTGTTTTTTGATTTCCTTTAAACTTGGGTTATTTTATTTTAATTTTTGTGTGTTTTTTAGTCGTAAATGTTATGTTATTTCTTTGCATAATTTTTGTAATATTTAAAGAACAAATTCATGTATTCATAACAAACTTCACTTTGCTATGCTTAGTATGCTATTGCATTAACTGGTTTATATTTGTTCCCTTTCTTTATTAAATTAATTCTTCTTTTTACAGGTTCGAAATTGATGATAGAGCAGTAGTCTCACATATATTTCATCATTGGGCCAAGAAGCAGGCATTTCAAAATCCAAAGAGACTGCTTGATAAGGTACTGAGATTTTCAATGTACATGAGAAAGGTGTCATATGTCATTGATCGGCAAAGTTATATTTTTTCTCGAAAACGCAGGAGAGCTGCGCCTCATTATATTAAGAAGAGAATAAAGGGCAAGAGCCCAAACAAAACCACAAACACCACACAAACACGCAAAAGATTCGAGGGTTACAAACGCGTCCAAGACAAAAACCCACAAGGCGACCACTACTGAGCTAGACACTAACTACTGGGGAGGAGGGCAGTCAAGAATGATAGCCCTTTAGCCCCTGCCAAAGACCACAAGCGGCGCTCCTCGCCGGCTAAGACCAAAGCTCCAGCTAAGTTTGGAGCTGCTCCATCAAAAACACACCCATTGCGATGCTTCCAAATAGTCCAAGCTCCGAGAATAATGAGCGAATTAATTCCTTGCCTCATCAACCCATCAACGGTGCTGCTGCTAGCTTTCTCTCACCAAGCATGGAAGGATATCTCTGTAGGCTGAGGGGACAAGAGCTGAAGATCGACCTGTCTGAACAAAAAGAACCAAAATTCTCTTGCGAACACACACTGGACAAGGAGATGGTCGATAGTCTCCTCTTCTTGGTCACAAAGAGGACAGAACTCCCGATGAGGCAGCCCACGACGAGCTAGGCGATCAGCCGTCCAGCACTTATTGTGCGCGACCAACCACAGAAAGAAGCGACATTTGGGTAGAGCCCAAGATTTCCAGATCCTTTCCCACGGTCCAAAGAGAATAGAACCTAAAAAGAATCCTTCATAAGCCGACTTCGCCGAGTATAACCCATTGGAGGAGAGCCTCCATAAGTGTGTATCTTCAACCTCCGGCTGCAGCTGAAGATTCAACAATAGATCCCATAAATGAAGGTAGTCAACAATCACACCAACAGTAAGAGCTCCTTGAATGTCCGTAATCCAACCCCGGTTAGAGAGGGCGTCCCGTGTTACTCGCTGGAGTCTTGCTGTTGGTGATAGCAAGATCCTTACTCTCATGGAGAGGATGACACTAGGAGATGGGGCAAGTTTTCTTGTTTATTGCTCACACAATGCCATGCCAACCTGAGGGGTTGGGGATACAAATTTATAGGCTGAGAACCAGCCAAGCATATGCTAAGATGCTATCCTAGATGCTGTCCTAAAGCGGTCAATATGCTGTCCTAAAGCAGATGCTGTCCTAAAAGCAGATGCTGTCCTAAAAGCAGATGCTGTCCTAAAGCAAAAGCAGATGCTGTCCTAAAAGCAGATGCTGTCCTAAAAGCAGATGCTGTCCTAAAGCAGTCAAAAAACAAAAACTACCACAGCCCCACAAAGACCACAGTACAAGGACTTATTCATCATTCTCCCCCTAAGTCTTGTGCATCGTCTTGTGGGAGGGTTGAACCATCCTGATCTTGGAGCAGAGCTCAAGGAACTTGATCCTTCCAAGAGGCTTGGTGAGCAGATCCGCAAGCTGATCCGTGGTGTTGATGTAGCTTGCCTTGATGCTTCCTTCATCCAAGCAGCCTCGGATGAAATGGTACTTCACCCGGATGTGCTTGCTCCGTTCATGAAAAACGGGGTTCTTTGCCAGGGCTAGAGCGGACTTGCTGTCCACCCTGAGCTCCACTGCTTCAGTGTCCCTGCCGAGGAGATCACCAAGCAGTCGAGCGAGCCAGAGTGCCTGAGTCGAAGCGGTGGAAGCCGCTATGTACTCGGCCTCACAGCTGGACAGGGCCACCACCTGCTGCTTGACTGACTGCCAGTGAACGAGACACTTGCCGAGGAAGAAGAGAATCCCGCTTGTGCTCTTGCTGGTGTCGATGTCGCCCGCGTGGTCGCTGTCGCTGTACCCAACGAAGTGTGCCGCGCCGGGACACCTCGGGTAATGGAGGCCGTGGTCAAGAGTCCCCGCAACGTAGCGGATGATCCTCTTCACAGCCTGCTGATGCTCCGTCGTCGGTCGTTGCATGAACCGACTAACGTAGCCGACGGAGAATGCCAAGTCCGGTCGTGTGTGGGCGAGGTAGCGAAGGCTCCCCACAAGACGCCGGTACTGCGTAGCGTCCACCTCCTCCGTCGTGCTGTCGCGGCTCAGCTTCAGCCTCTCCTCCATCGGAGTGAGAGCTGGGTTGCAGTCGGTGAGCCCAGCTAGCTCAACGACGCGCTTGGCGTAGGCGGTCTGTCGAAGCGTGATCCCGGAATCATCCTGGTGCACCTCGATCCCTAAGTAGAAGGAGAGGGGCCCCAGGTCACTCATCTGGAAGGTGGCCTTCATCTCTTCCTTGAATGCCGCCACCTCCGCATCCTTGGTGCCGGTGATCACCAAGTCGTCGACGTAGACACCCACCAACAGGGCATTTTCTCCACTGCCCCGCCGGTAGATGGCCGCCTCGTGCGGACTTTGCTCGAAGCCCATCCCTTTCAGCGTGGAGTCCAACTTGGCGTTCCACGCCCTCGGTGCCTGTCGCAAGCCATAGAGGGCCTTGCGCAGGCGAAGCACCTTGCCCTCCTTGCCGGGGATCGCAAATCCCGGCGGCTGATGCACGTAGACCTCCTCCTTCAAGTCGCCGTTAAGAAATGCCGACTTGACATCCATGTGATGAACACGCCAGCCTTCCTGGGCAGCTAGCGCAAGGAGGAGTCGCACGGACTCCATCCGTGCGACGGGTGCGAAGGCGTCATCGAAGTCGACCCCCTCCTGCTGCACGAAGCCTCGTGCCACCAAGCGAGCCTTGTGCTTGACGATGGCGCCGGCTTCATCCCGCTTCAGCTTGAACACCCACTTAAGGGTGATCGCGCGGTGACCGGCAGGAAGATCCGCCAGCTCCCACGTCTGGTTCCGCTCGACGGCGTCCATCTCCTGCTTCATCGCGACACGCCACGCCGCGTCTCCCTCCGCCTCAGCGAAGGAGCGGGGCTCGCCGTCGTCGCATGCCAAGTGCAGCTCCGCCTCGAAGTCGTGCTGCGCCAGTCCAGGGACGGGCAGCTCGCCGAGGATGTTGTCCATGGTACGATAGCGCAGAGGCTCGTCGTCGTGGTAGGCGTCGACGCGATCCTCGTCGTGAGACAACGGAGTAGCGAACTCCACCGTGCGCTTCTCGTCGTGGACCGAAGCTGTTGGGGCCGATTCCGGTGGTGTGGCCGCCAGTGCAGGAGAGTGGTGAGCCGGTGCGGGAGAGCGTGGAGTGGCCGGTGGTGAAGGGTGGGGCGTAGCCGGTGCCGAAGGTGGTGGAGCACTCGCCGGAGCTGGTGGCGAGCAAGGTGTCGAGGTGGACGAGCTCGGTGAAGACGAGCTGCTAGCTCCCCCGGCTCTCTCGAAGTGGACGTAGTCGACAACAAAGTCCCTGAGAGTCGAAGTCGAACCGTCGTCCACCGCCTTGTCCCACGTCCAGCCTCGCCCTTCGTCGAACACAACGTCACGCGAGATGCGGACTCGCTGTGTGTCAGGGTCGAGGATGCGGTAGGCCTTCGAGCCCTCCGCGTAGCCGATGAACACTCCCGGAGTGCTCCTGTCGTCGAGCTTGCCGATGTGGCCAAGCTCCTTGGCGAACGCGAGGGAGCCGAAGACCCGTGAGTGGGAGACCGCCGGCTTGCGCCCATGCCAAGCCTCGTACGGCGTCCTGCCGTCGAGCGCCTTGGTAGGCGAGCGGTTGAGGATGTAGACGGCCGTCACCACCGCCTCTCCCCAGAAGACAGCCGTCATCCCCCTCTGCTTGAGGAGGGCCCGAGCCATCCCCACAACCGTCTGGTTGCGCCGCTCGACGACGCCGTTCTGCTGCGGGCTGTACGGCGCGGAGTAGTGGCGCTTAATGCCCTCATCAGCGCAGTACGACGCGAATTCAGCCGCCGTGAATTCGCCGCCGTTGTCTGTGGGCAGCACGCATAGCTTGCAGCCGCACTCCGCCTCCGCAGCAGCCTGCGTGCGCCTGATGGCATCCGCAGCCTCTCCCTTGCTGCCGAGGACCATCACCCACATGTAGCGGGAGAGGTCGTCGACGAGCAGCAGGAAGTAGCGTCGTCCTCCCGGTGTGGCCGGTGTCACCGGGCCACACAAGTCCCCGTGCACGAGCTCGAGCCTCTCCTTGGCTCGGAAACTCGCCTGCTGGGGAAAGGGGAGTCGCCTCTGCTTCGTCAACACGCAGACGTCGCAGAGCTGCTCCACATGGTCAAGGCACGGCAGGCCTCGCACCATTTCCGTGGCACTGAGCCGCTTCAGGGCCTCGAAGTGAAGGTGCCCAAAGCGCTCGTGCCACTGCCACGCCTCGTCGTCCCGACGAGCTGCGAGACAGAGGGGTTGTGCCACCTGCACGTGAAGAGTGTAGAGTCGATTTGCGCCTCTGGTTACCTTGGCAAGGAGGCGGCGTCGAAGATCCCAAATCCGCAGCACCCCGTGCTCGATCTCGACACGCGAGCCGTTCTCATCCAGCTGTCCCAAGCTGATGATGGAGTTCCGCAGATCGGGGATGTAGTAGACGCCGGTGAGCAGCCGGTGCTCGCCAGTCTTGGCGACGAAGACGACAGAGCCGACGCCCTTGATCTCCACAGCGGAGGCGTCGCCGAACTTGACGGTGCCTCGAACGCCTGAGTCGAGCTCGGAGAAGAACTCCCGCCGCCCAGTCATGTGGTGGGTGGCGCCGGTGTCGAGGCACCACCCGTCGGTCTTGTCATTGTCGGAACTGTCGCCGAGGAGGGCGTGTGCTTTTGGCTCGTCAAGGTGGAGGAGAGCCACTGCGGCCGGTGCCGCTGGAGGTAGTTCGATGCTCGCATGAGCAATGAACAGGACCGGCTGCTCCTCCTCCGCTTGCGCGACGTGGGCCTGGCCGCGTCGTGGCTGTCGACACTCCTTGGCCCAATGACCAAGCTTGCCGCAGTTGTGGCAAGAGTCGTCTCGTGCCGGCTTTTGCTTGCCAGCATCGCCGCCCTGGGCGCCTCCTCGTGCCCCTGCCTGGGCGTCTTTGCGCGGCTTGCCGCGCTTGCCATGCTTGCGACCGCCTGCCGCGGAAGAAGGCTCCCCCTTCTTCCTGTCACCTTGGCCGGCAGCCCACTGCTCCCGAGTGAGGAGGAGCTTTCCGCCAATGGTGACTGGTCCCGAGAGGCTCTGTGGCTCATCGATGTCGACGACCTTGAGGCGACCCAACGCATCCTCGATGGTCATCGTGGAGAGGTCCAGCAGAGACCCGATCGAGCGAGCCATCTGCTTGTACTTCTCGGGGACGCAGCGGAAGAGCTTCTCCACAGCTCTCTCTTCGCTGTAGGTGTCGTCACCGAACTGCACCAACTTCTGCAACAGAGTGTTGAGACGGAGAGCAAAGTCATCAACGTCCTCACCTGGCTTGAAGGCCAGGTTCTCCCACTCCGTGCGTAGTGCCTGCAGTGTAGACTTGCGGGCGCGGTCGCTGCCGATGCGTGCTGCAGCGATGGCGTCCCAAGCCTCTTTGGCAGTCCGCTTGTTGGTAAGCGAGAACTGCATCTCGGGCGGGACTGCAGCGATGAGAGCATCCAGCGCCCGTCGATCCTGGTCGTAGTCGACGTCGCCGTACCGGACTGCATCCCACATATGCCGCACCTGGAGCTTTACCCTCATCACCGCAGCCCACTCGACGTAGTTGGTCTTGGTGAGGGTAGGCCACCCGCCGCCGGGGCCGACGTCCCTGACGACAGCCTGGTACTCGTGGTGACCACGATACCGAACCGGGGAGAGAGCCGCATTGCCTGTGAGGGCCGCGCTCTCCGTCGACCCGTACGCCGCCGCCGTGCGTGCCTCCTCCAGGAGCGCCACCGCCGTGTGCGCCTCCTTCAGGAGCGCCGCCGGCGCGTCCGCGCCTGTCTGGGCTGCCGCCGCGCTCGTGGGCGTGCGTGGCTGCCCATTGCGCCGTTCGCCCTTGCGCTGCCTCCCTCTCCAGCAGCTGAGGGTCCGCGTCGGCGCTGTCATCAACAGAGCCGGAGCTGCTGTTGCTGCCGCGCAGAGCCTTGACCTCTGCTGCTGCCGCACGCGCTGCATCTGCCGCCGCCGCTGCTTCCACCTCCGCCCTGGCTGCTGCCAGCTCCGCCGCTGCCAGCCTTGACGCCCTTTCCGCCGCCGCAGCGGTCTCTGCCGCCGCTCGCTCGCGCTGCTCTGCCGCGACGAGCTCGGCCGTCTGCTGACGCCGCATGCTCGAGGCGACCGAGCGTTGAGACTGCCCTGCGGACATGGCGCGCTACTGGGGGGCTGTTGCGTGGAGAGAGAGCTGCTTCTGACGAGCTGCTGCCCGTCTCCGGAGAGGAGTGAGCGGGGACAGCCGGAGCTGCTGCTGCTACTGGCTGGGGCTGCTGCGAGGCCGGAGAAGGAGATGAGCAGGAGATGCTCAGGCTACAGGATATTAAGGCTCTGATACCACTTGTTACTCGCTGGAGTCTTGCTGTTGGTGATAGCAAGATCCTTACTCTCATGGAGAGGATGACACTAGGAGATGGGGCAAGTTTTCTTGTTTATTGCTCACACAATGTCATGCCAACCTGAGGGGTTGGGGATACAAATTTATAGGCTGAGAACCAGCCAAGCATATGCTAAGATGCTATCCTAGATGCTGTCCTAAAGCGGTCAATATGCTGTCCTAAAGCAAATGCTGTCCTAAAAGCAGATGCTGTCCTAAAAGCAGATGCTGTCCTAAAGCAAAAGCAGATGCTGTCCTAAAAGCAGATGCTGTCCTAAAGCAAAAGCAGATGCTGTCCTAAAAGCAGATGCTGTCCTAAAGCAGTCAAAAAACAAAAACTACCACAGCCCCACAAAGACCACAGTACAAGGACTTATTCATCATCCCGGACAGTGCGTTGCTTTACCCTCCTTTTGGGGAGAACCGCGAAAAGGCGAGGGGCAAGGTCTGCAATGCATTGCCCATGGAGCCACCGATCTGTCCAGAAAAGAGTATTTGCACCATCTCCAATCATAGAATGCACTGCTACTGAGAAGAAGGCTCTCACTTGCTCAGGCACATGGAAAGGGAGAGCAGCCCAAGGACGATGAGGCTCTGTTTTCTGCAGCCAAACCCATCTCATGCGCAGTGACCAACCAAGAGACTTGAGATCAGAAATTCCAAGACCTCCAAGCTCCAATGGTCGACAAACTTTGACCCAGGCCACAAGACAATGACCACCTTTTGCATCTATACGGCCTCTCCAAAGAAAACCGCGCCGAATTTTATCCACCGCTTTGATAGCCCAAGGAGGAAAATCAAAGGCCATAACCAAGTAAATGAGCATCCCAGTGAGGACAGATTGAATTAGAACCCTTCTTCCAGCCCTTGACAAAAGATCTGCCTTCCAGCCAGGTAGTTGATCTGCAATGCGGTCAATAATGGGTTGCACTTGATCTTTAGAAAGTTTTCTTAGTGAGAGGGGCACACCCAAGTATTTGCAAGGGAAATCTGAGAGCGGGCAGGGCAGCAGGTTTTGTATGGTAGCAAACTCCAAATTACCACACCTGATCGGGAGCACAATACTTTTTTGCAGATCTGCCTTGAGCCCAGAAGCCTCACCGAAAAGATTAAGAATATCCATGGATGTAGAGATATCCCCAGCCTCCGGCCGGAGAAAGAGAGCCACATCGTCAGCATAAATAGAAATGCGGTGCTGAATGCCACGAGCTGACAGAGGTTGTAGCAGACCTTCACCGGTGGCTTTAGTAATCATATGCCCCAACACATCCATTACCAAGATAAAGAGCATGGGGGAGAGTGGGTCACCTTGCCGTAAACCTCGCGGATGAAGAATATGATCCCCCGGCACCCCATTCAAAAGAACTTGGGTTGAAGATGAGGAGAGTAGCCCACTGATGATATCTCTCCAAACATGCCCGAAATCAAGCTGCTGCAAAACTTCCAGGAGGAAAGGCCACGACACAGAATCAAAGGCTTTTGAAATATCTAACTTGAGAAGAATCCGAGGCTGCTTTTGCTGATGAAGGAGCCTTGCCGTTTGCTGAACCATCATGAAGTTATCCTGTATGAATCGCCCTTTTATAAAGGCGCTTTGAATCGGAGAGACCATTTGATGTAGACGACCAGCAAGGCGATTAGCCATCAACTTTGTGATTAACTTGGCGAAGCTATGAACCAGACTTATGGGTCGAAAATCTTTAGGCTGATCAGCACCATCCTTTTTAGGAAGGAGAAGGATATAGGCTGAGTTGAGGCTGCCAAAGTTCACAAACTTCCTGTTCCAAACTGCTGAAACAGCCGCCATAATATCGGCCTTTATGATGGGCCAGCAAGCTTTATAAAAACGCCCCGTGAAGCCGTCTGGCCCGGGAGCTTTGTCTGAAGGCAATAATTTAATTGTATTCCACACTTCTTCCTCACTAAAAGGGAGCTCGAGATCAGCCAGGTCAAGAGCATTGACTTCTAACTCAGAAAGGTTGATAGAGTACTCCCTGTCAGCACAGCTACCCAGCAGATTTGCATAGAAATCATCAATTGCTGCAGCCTTCTCCTCATGCCTAGTGCAGATTTGCTCACCAGCAACAATTTTTCCAATAAAGTTCTTCCTTTTCCGGTGACGAGCACTAAGGTGGAAGAGCTTTGAATTTGCATCTCCGTCACGAATCCAGCTAATCCTTGAGCGCAGCCGAGCAATTGTGCGCTGAAGGGATGCTAGAACTAAGCTGTGCTTTTTAAGACTGTTTTTGAGCCACAATTCCCTTGAGGATAGCAAACGATTATCTTGGGCGACCTCAAACTGGTGGAGAATTTCCCTAGCCAAAGCGAGCTGGAAATTCACCTGGAAGCAATTAAGTAGGTTGCATAGAGCCTCTTGCCTTTTTTTTCTAGAAGGAAAATATCGCATGAAATGAATACTCTGGAGTTTGGGGGGATGTTGTGGATGCATTTATTAGCAAGACATATCAGTGGTGTCAGCGTCCTGGGAGCACGGCAACAACCAGAAGTGGCGTTGTCGGATCGGGAACAGGAGCAATCGGATCAGGAACAGGATCAATAGAAGATACTCTCGGTTTGGAAGGATATATGCTTCATAAGTAGTTTCCTTCTCTAGGATATTATAGTTAGGATAATATTGTTATTTCCTTTCCTAAATATGATATATTTCCTTGCAAAGATCTAGGCGCCTAACATATAAAGGCTGTCGATGCTCCTTTGCGGAATCAATCAATAAACAAACAAGTTTCTCAATCGGCTGGCTGAAGATCAGAGCCTCCACTAGGAGGGTGATCCAGCGCCTCACTGGCCTGCTATCCTCTACCATAACACCTTGATATCAGAGATGGCGCTATTGCGGACATCATGGACGATGCTATGTCCTTCGCAGATATCAGCAAGCAGTTGGTGCAATTTTCCAGGTGGTGAGCGGCCACTAGGAGAAACTTGATGAACTGGAGAAGCGTCTTGGTCTTGGTCCTAGCCACTAGCCGATGAAGACAATTCCAGAGGAAGACGAGTACAAGGGCGGCGCCGGCGAAGCGTATGGCGACAGCGGTCAAGGAGTGCCACGCTTTCACAAGCTGGGCTTCTCGATGTTTGATGGCAAGGAGGATCCCTTGCCATGGCTGAACCGTTGCGAGCAATTTTTCTAGGGGCAATGAGCGATGGAACAAGAGAAAGTTTGGCTAGCGTCCTACCACATGACCGTGATGGCACAATAGTGGTACTATCCAAGGTTCCAAATACCGCTACCGGGGTAAATCCCGCCGGGGGGGGGGGGGGGCGGTATTGGTTACCGGCCGGTAACTGGAAAAAAAACCGGTCGAATTTCACGCATCAAAATTTGAATTCGAAATCGGTAACCGGAAAAACCGGCCGGTAACCGCCCAAAAAACCGGAGAAAAACCGCTAAAACCCGGTTTTTCAAATTTGAAATTGGAAATTCCTAACACATTCATGGCAAAAAGTATGAAGTTAAGCATGGGAGATGCATGAATCTTCCTAAAACATCCTATTAGTGTTAAACAATGTAAATATCATTCGGGAAACTAACTTTTACATTTAAAATTTGAAAATTCGTAATACATTCATGGCAAAAAAGTAGGAAGTCAAGCACGGGAAGTGCATGCATCTTCTTAATATATTCTATTAGTGTTAAACAATGTAAATATCAGTAGAGAAACTAATTTTTACATTCAAAAGTTTAAATTTGAATTAAATAAAAAATCGGCGGTTTTTTCTCTCGGTCGGCACCGGTTACCGGTGGTAACCAGCCGGTTACTGCCGGTATTTGGAACCTTACTATCACTTGGAGCGGAGCAATGGCGTCCCCCACTTGGCCTCGCTTCGTCGAGCACGTCAACCTTCGCTTTGGGTCGCCAATACGGAGCAATCCGCTATGTAAACTCATTCAACTTCGGTGCACAGGCTCAATTGATGAGTTCCATGATTAGTTCCTTGCTCTCCCCTGTAGGTGCGATGAGATGACCGAGAAGCAACAAGTGCAGATTTTCATAGCCATCCTTCATAACCCCCTGTAGATCGATGTGGAATTGTAGCATCCCTCAACCTTTGCGGCGGCTATAAGCTTGGCATGCGCATACGCGAATTGATTGACGGTAGACGATACGGAGGAGTCCAAGCCGGTTTTTAATCCGGTGGGAACCTATTCGCCGGTAGCCCCTGTCTGTAGTTTAGTTGTGGCCGCGGTGGCCATGCCCAAGGGCGGCCCAACACTAGAGCCACAACCATTTCTGGGTGCATTGCCAAGCAAGAACCTAGCCTTGCGATTTCGCCGCTTGACGACTGAAGAGATGGTAGAACGATGTCTCGAAAGCCTGTGCTTCAATTGTCCTGAGAAGTTCACCCGGGACCATGCAGGCAAGTGCTCCATGAAAGGCTTTTCTGTTCTAGAATTTGATGATGGCGATGATCGCGTGAAAACAGAGGACAACGAGCTGGAGATATTTCTGCATGCCCTCACCGGCATATGCACGAGCAAAACCATGCAACTTCAAGTCAAGATGAATGGTGTGCCCTTGCGTGCCCTTGTTGACTACGGATCAACATATACCTTCTTTGCACAATGACTATCTTAGCTGGGCCTAGCGCCTGAGCCGTGCCCAGGTATGAGTGCCTTGGTTGCCAATGGTGATCGCGTTTCCAGTACAGGCCTTTGCACTAGCATCCGCATGGACATTGACAAGGAGTTCTTGCTAAATGGATATGCTATTTTTTGGATGGCTATGACATTTTGTTGGGTGTACAATGGCTCCTCACATTGGGGCTGATTCTCTGGAATTTCGACAACTCGTCATGTCATTCTGGCGGGATGATCATCGCGTGCTTTGGCACGACACGTGTGAGCCGGGGAATGCACCGCAGGCTTGTGGAGCCATTGGCAGTGACCTCCTGTATGAGCTCCTAAAGGAATTTGCAGATGTCTTCGACAGTCCCCATGGTCTTCCTCCTGCACGTCGCTTTGATCACCATATTCACCTGCTGCCTGATACTGCCCTAGTAGCGGTTTGACCTTATCGTTACCCCTAGCTCCTTAAAGATGAAATTGAACGGCAATGTGACGACATGCTCCAATAAGGAATCATCCGATCCAGTACGTCAACTTTCATTTCGCCGATGCTCCTCTTCAAGAAGCATGATAATTCTTGGTGATTTTGCGTCGACTACCGTGCCCTCAATGCTCAGACCATGAAGGACAAGTTTCCAATACTAGTGGTGGATGAATTGAAAGGAGGCGTGGTTCTTCACCAAACTTGATCTTTGCAGTGGGTACCACCAAGTGCGCATGCATCCCACGGACGTGGAGAAGATCGCCTTTCGCACCTATCATGATCACTACAAGTTCTTAGTTATGCCGTTCGGCTTAACCAATGCACTGGCGACATTCCAGGCGCTCATGAATGACATATTTAAACCATTTCTTCGTCATTTCGTCCTTGTCTTCTTTGACGATATTTTGATTTATAGATCCTTTTGGGTTGAGCATTTACGTCATGTCAGGATGGTCCTGCAAGTCTTACGGCAACACTGGCTTGGATTGCGCCACTTCCGCAAAGAACCTGTGGCGTACCTTGGCCACATCATCTCCAGCCAAGGATTGCCATGGACCCTAGTAAGGTGGAAGCCATCGAGGCTTGGCCAACTCCACGCTTGGTGCGCACCCTGCGGGGATTTTTGGGCCTCACGGGTTACTGCTGCAAATTTGTCAAGGCATATGGTGAGGTGGCAGCTCCTCTCACCAAGCTTCTCAAGAAGGTGGCATTTGTCTGCACATCGGAAGCCGACACAGCCTTCTGCGCCCTCAAGGCTGCCCTGGTTTTCGGTTCGGTGCTGCAATTGCCGGATTTTGCCAAACGTTTCTTGGTGGATTGCGACATGTCGGGTGTAGGGTTTGGTGTTCTTCTTCAAGGCACATGCCCTATCGCTTTCTTCAGTCGAGCTGTGGCACCACTTCACGCCAAGCTGGCCCTCTACGAACGGGAGCTAATCGGCCTTGTCAAGGTCGTTCGTCATTGGAGACCTTATCTTTGGGGACGGTCTTTCATCACCCGGGTAGATCATTACAACCTAAAGTATCTCTTGGATTAGCGGTTTTCGACCATTCCTCAACATACTTGTGTGAGTAAATTATTTAGCTATGATTTTGCGGTGGAATTTCGGCCAGGCGATTAGAATGATGCTGCTGATGCTCTCTCTCGTCGTGATGAGGATGCCCTGTTAGGGTGCACTATCTCTTGCCCAGACTTCCGCTTCTTTACAGCTCTGCGGCAAGAATTGTGCACACTTCCCGATTGGGTTGCCAAGCATGATTTGGTCCTTGTGGACACGGCAGAACCTGACTGGACTTTGGTGGATGGCTTCGTTCTGCACAAGGGCCGCATTTTTGTTCCCAGTGACTCGACAGCTTGGCCACAACTTCCGGCCGATGCGCATAGTTCTGGTCATGAAGGTATCTAGAAAACATTACATCGACTGCGCGCCTCTTTTTACAATGCCCATGCCAATCGCCTCGTCTGCGAGTACACCAAGGTTGTGCGATCTGTCAGCACAACAAGACAGAGCACCTTCATCCGGTCGAATTGCTGTAGCCGCTTCCAGTTCCACAAATAGTTTGGGCCGACATCTCCATGGATTTCATGGAGGGATTTCCGAAGGTAGGCGACAAATCTACCATCTTAATGGCCGTGGACCTTTTCTCCAAATATGCTCACTTTCTTGTCTTGGGTCATCCCTACACCACCAACACTGTTGTTTGTGTTTTCTTCGATAACATTTTTTGCCTTCATGGATTGTCATGTTCCATTGTCAACGACCGTGACTTGGTGTTTACTAGTAATTTCTGGATGGAGTTATTTCAATTGGTTGGCGTGAAACTTTAGTTGAGTTCGGCATTTCACCCATGGTTGTTACGGTGTCGCCTAGTCGTCGACGTGGCGTCCAGTTGCTCATAGCTTGATGCCGAGATCTACCGCCCAGCTTTTCCAGTCGGGGTGGCTGGTCAGCTAGAAGAGGGCCAACACGGTCACGAGCTGGCAGCGTGGAGCGCGGAGGAGGCGGCCGGAGTCGACGAGAGGAGGCGGCCAACGGGAGCGGTGGGTCGAGGTGGAGCCGCCGTTGGGCCGAGCCCAAGGCTGCGGCGATGGTCGGAGGAGAGGCGGAGCCGGCCGAAGGCAGCGGCACCACCATCAAGCGGGAAGAGGGGTCGAGTGGGAAGAGTAGACAGGCGGCGGTGCCCAACCCTAACCCTAATCGGCTCTATACATATGTACATATATGGGCTCTTGGCCCAATTCCGATTAGGGTACATATAAATAACAAAAATCAGATCTGGCTATTATATTGCATGGTTATTTAATTTTTGGTCACATAAGATATTATTTGTATTTATTACTATCGCTATGGTGGGCGTCTAGTTGACGAGACGTCCAGTTGCCTCGGTCTCACCACAACTCGCCGGAGCGCCGTAACAACCTTGATTTCACCCCCAAATAGATGGTCAGTCAGAGGTGACTAACCGTATTGTCACCGTTTATTTACACTATGATACGGGGTCGCCCGATCTTCTCGACGTAGGATTGGATACTCACGTGAAGTCTCTCGAATCGTAGCGATCCTTCGTTGCCAATGCAAGAACGAACACTCTTTAATTCGCAAGATCACACGCGCCGGACTTCACGACCACCAAGCGAAAGCCCTATCGCGCTTCCAATTCCCAGCGGAAAGGTTGAACGATCTCAATTTGCAAAAACTCGCAAATTTTTCTATTAGATTGAGTTGGATGAAAAGTGGCAAAATCATGAACAACTCAATCACTCAACTCATTATCTAGTCTCATGTGTTTCTCTCGTCACGTACATTATTTCCATCAATTTTCTAGTGGGCGTCCCCTTTTCTGGTCGCCGTCTCATGTATATATATATGGCGGCTGGTGCACACATGCACGATTTGGTCTAGGGCAAATCAAAGTCCTGCTCGGTGAACTTGGCACACAGGCCATGATTCTTCATGCGTATGGGCTTCATGTAGTTGTCAGGCCTCATGGCTTCAATCATGGGCTGATTCGGATACGTAGCGTGGACTATCTTTTGAAGCTCCCAAGCCGCATGGGCTTTGTCTCCTTGGTTGGCCGCATTGTTGAAGTTTTGATGCTGGATCACCCTCGAGTTGTTCATATCTAACAATGCATAAGAAACTGGCATGAGGTAGTATATTGCTCTCATTAATAGAAGGGAATTCATTAAGAAACAAATTCACCTGATAATATTTAAAACGACTTAATGATTCTTTCTAGTTAAATAATATATTTAACTGAAAAACATAATGCATAGGCGTATCCGCATCATCTACCTCACGGGGGATAGACCAAACAATGGCTTCATTGGTTGCCATGGGCAGAGTTCTGTTACAACACCTCTTATTAGACGGTGTTGCGCACGACTCCTTTCAAAGTGGTTTATTGCCGGGATCAAGGATCGAAAAACCGGAACCGGGCCAAATCCCGGCCGCCGGGCGGTACCGGTAACCGGCCGGTTACCGGGAAACCCGGTTAAAAACCGGTTAAATTTTGGCAAATGGAAATTCTGCGGGGAGCGGGAGGGGACCGGTAACCGGTCGGAAACCGGAAAAACCGGTGGAACCTGAAGTTGCTCCCGCTGCTGCATGCAACGTTTAAATCAATGCTCCAGCTGCTGCATGCAACGTTTAAATCAATGCTCCAGCTGCTGCATGCAACGTTTAAATCAATGCTCCAGCTGCTGCATGCAACGTTTAAATCAATGCAACGCATGCT
This sequence comes from Dendrocalamus latiflorus, assembly GCA_017311315.1. NCBI lineage: Eukaryota > Viridiplantae > Streptophyta > Magnoliopsida > Poales > Poaceae > Dendrocalamus > Dendrocalamus latiflorus. The sequence continues at coordinate 19,825,643 of CM029671.1, read as the reverse complement.
TGACTGATAGTCCCGAAGATATTAATGCAACGGTTCAGCTGCTGCATGCTTGACTGAAGTAATCAATGCTGCATGTTTCAGCTGCTGCATGGCATGACCTTTGAACTACCATGTGTTCTATAAATAGCAGTAGCCAGAATATTGTAGAAAGTTAGTAGTTTTGTTTCAAAGAAAAGAACCAGAAAGCTTGCCCCAAGTTCTTTGTTCTTGAGCTCTCTTCGCCTGATTTTTTCTCTTCCCTGCTGGCTACTGCTATTTAATAGTTATGTTGGCATCTTCTAGTTTGTTGGCATTATGAACAAGTTCCTCATTTGTTTTTTTCTCCAACTCCTCTTCTACAACTGCAGCATGCAATTGTATTTGTAGTTTTTCTTCAGAACTAGAAGAAACACACTCCTTTACTTTACTCAATTCATCTTCTAATATCTTTATGGTGGAAAGGGCATCAGAAAGCCTGCTAGCTTGCAAGGCAACATGCTCATTTGCTTTGTGTAGCACTGTAGCTCATTCTTCAAATTTCGGCCGGTTTTTTAAATCCCGGACCCAGCCGGGTTTTCCGGTTATAACCGCCGGGAAACCGAACCCTGGCCGGGATCCGCTGACCTTGCTATCGTATTAGTTGGGTATTGCACAAGTTGCGGTGGTCGACAAACAGTGATGGATAGAGATGCTTTTCTTTCAGATATCAGGGAACGCCTGCTTTAGGCCCAAGTTTACATGAAACTTTAGTATGACCGCCAACATCGTGCGCTTGAATTTGAGGTGGGTGATTGGGTTTGGTTGCGTCTTCATCACCAGACCACGTCCTCCATCACTGGTCGCGCTCATTCCAAGTTGATGCCCTGCTTCTATGGACCATTCCAGGTGTTGGCTTGTATTGATGACATGTCCTACCAGCTGCATTTGCCACCAAAGGCTTGCATTCACAATGTTTTCTATGTGGCATTTCTTAAGAAGTTCACCGGCACTCCTTTGACTATCATTCCTCCTCTACCGGTCATTACTCATGGTCCTGTTGTTCCTACTCCTGACAAGATTTTACGTGCACGTCTCAACCGGGGCACCCGGGAGTTATTGGTCCAATGGGTGGGCTCTTCCACCGATACTACTTGGACAAATCTTGATGAGTGCAAGCAAAACTATCCAAATGTCCAGCTCGAGGACAAACTATTTCGCGGAGATGGCGGCAATGTTGTTGACACATTTATTGGCAAGACATCAGCAATGTCTGCGTCGTAGGAGCTCGGCAACAGGCGGAAGTGGTGCTGTTGGATCAGGAACAGGATCAGTAGAAGATACTCTCAGTTTGGAAGGAATAAGCTTCACAAGTAGTTTCCTTCTCTAGAATATTATTGTTAGGATAGTATTGTTATTTCCTTTCCAAAATATTATATCTTTCCTTTCAAAGATCTAGGCGCCTAATATATAAAGGCTGTCGATGTTCCTTTCAAAGATTAGAGCCTCCATTAGGAGGGCGATCCAGCACCTCCCTGGCCTGCTTTCCTCTACCATAACAGGGGAATTGAATGAAGTCAGTGCTATCAGCAGGTTGAATTTCTGTAATGTCTTTCATTGTGGCAGTTTTGCTATTGCGAATTGAGGCATGTTAGCTCTGAAAATTTGTCACCCATTGCCCCTATATGGTTATATCATGTTGGATCTATTGCCTTTTCAGATCAGTTTTGTGATTGATGAACGCTTACGTGGTAAAGGATACAAGCGCAAGGTGACCTCTCTCCCCCCTCCTCTCCTTCCATCTTGCAGCATCATCAATCCCACTGTTTCCCTTTCAGTTACATCTATTATTCCTCATGATTGTTTATTATATTCATGTTGGGTGATTTCTATCATTACCTGTAATAGTCAGTGTTAGATAGGTAATCAATGACATTTTGCTTACACATTTTATTACTTTTCGTGGAGAGCTTTTACCCTGAAAAGTTAACATGCCAATTCCTTTCCAGGATGTCTTGTGCAAGCTGAAGTCATTCTTAAGTGGTGATGAAGTGTTTGGTTACGCACAATATGTGAGTTTAGCCACTATGTTCGTTTTTTGGCACCATGCCTTGACCACAGCAAACTCTTATCGATTTTCTTTAATAACTTCGTAATTAAATACCGTATTTTAGGTTATCAAGTGGGAGCAAATTCCTGTTGACAAGCGGAGTCATTTGATGAGAGAAAGACAGGTAAGTTCCTGAATTCCTGATCTGTTGCGAACAACTTGGATTTTTTATAGGAACAAGGCATCTTAAATCAGATGCTGCTTTTCTAACTTTCAGCTCGGGCAAACTGTTCTCTGCCCCCACTTGCTGGGCTCTGTCCTCTAGAATATCCTTACTTTCGTGGTTTTCTTTCAGGAACATTTCCAAAAGCAGAGGATAGAGAACTCCATGGGTTCATCAGAGCCTACACCTAAGCAGGTCATCTCTTGAAACTTAATGGTGTAATCTCTGCCAATGCTCTCACTTTTTTTTTCATGCTATATATGCCTGTTGTCTACTGGCTAGTTCGTCAGAGAATCGCATTTTCATTATGGTCTCAACTCTCAAGTCCATGATTTTGCTCTTTCATTTCTGGCTCCTGTTGCTTTCTATGATCTCAACCTGAGATATGGATGATATATCCTTCACCTGCCCATCTTTCTTCTGCAGATATCCTATCTCCGGAACTTGGGGTGCACTGTAACACCGACGTCTCGCCTCCATGCGTCGCATCTCATCGAGAAGTATAAATCACTATGACTTGACATCAGACGAATGGAAGTGGCAGAGAAGGGCAATAGCAATTGCCAACGGGGAACTAGAGGCTCAAATTTGCTCGGATCATTGGGTGGGTGACAGAAATCTTCATAGCTCATGCACATGCTGTACATATCTATTACTACTAAAAACACGAGTTCAAATTTGCTCGTCGTATGGAAAGTTTTCCCTTTGCATGATCGGGGGCATTGTGGCCATCCATTTTTCAGATGGAATGGTTGAGATTTGAAGTTGAACCCCTGCCCAAAAATGGCGCCTAGTAAATGTGCAGTTAACACGTCATTACACATAGATTAATTGCCATTAAACACAAATACCTACGGTCTCATCCTCAAACCGTCATTAAGACCCATACCGAAATCATCAGAACCGATGATCGGCCCTGATCAATTCGGCTTCGGCTTCTGGCTTATTTTTCACTATTCATAAGTTTCGTCTTTTTCTGAACTTTTGACTTTTTGTTGAGCTTTTTTGCCGGTTCTTTTTTTCCCGTATTTGTTTGTATTATACGTAATGGGCTAACATATTTTTTATATTTTTAATTTTTTTTAAATTTAATTATGCTAAATAAGCCTTTGTTAGCTACAGTGCTTTTTTCAGCCAGCTACAGTGTTTTCAGCCATAAGCCATGAGCTTTTCAGCCGAACCGATCACCACCGATATCATCCACTTGAATCCTGTTTTGCTCTGCACGACTCTATCTCTGCCCTTTGCTCAGTTGCTTTCTTGTGCTCAACTCCTCCATGCGACCACGTAGTTTTGGCCGTAGTTGGCCAGGCCCCAACAGCCACGAATTTTTTGTACGGATAATCCGTTTTTTATTCGTAAATACATAAATATACCCGCGAGAAATTTTTTTTAAAAAATAGTCTGCAGTCGCCCCCCATTGGGCAACTTTTGCCTTTCGCCCAACCGGGAGGCGACAAAATATCTGTCGCTGGTAGTTCGAGCGACTGCAAGTAGTCGCTTTCCTATAGGCCTGGGCAAAATACCCGCTACCCGCTACCCGAACCCGAATTACCCGAACCCGAACCCGAAATACCCGAACCCGAGGTACCCGATCCCAAATTCGGATAGCGATTCTGATTACCCGAAATTAGTTTGGGTAGTTCGGGTAATAACCCCCGGTACCCGAACTACCCAAAGATTGCATATCCGGATATTCCCCAGACCCCAGTGACCCAGTCGCCCACTCGCCCAAGTCCCAACAGGCCAAAAACCCGAGATACCCCCCCGGCCCCCCGCGGCCCGCGACCAGCGACCTCACTCGGTCACTCCCTTAGACTCTCCTCCAAAAACCTAGATCGCCCAGCGACTCAGCGAGTCGAGCCGCCGCCTCCACCGAAGGGGCGACGCCGTCGCCCTCGCTCACGGTCTCACCCCGCCGCCACCGGCCCGCTGCCCTCACTCCCTCACCCACCTCTGCGCCAGGCGGCCAGGCCGCCGCACGCCGCCCTCTCTCACCCCGGCACCCCGCGTCCCCGCCGGCCACGAGCGCCACCCTCACCTGCCAGGCCACCAGCTGCCGCCGCGCGTCGACCTCAGGGGAGGGACAAGGTGCACCGGCGGCTTGAGGATTGAAGGACGGCTGCCAGCACCTGCTTCTATATATTCCCGCATGACGTCTTCTTTTGGCATCCTCATCCTTCCACATCTTCTGCACATACTATGCACAATATGGTTTGTTGTGGCTGGAGGAAAATATGACAAAGCAACTTAAAAGACAAATAGTGAAAAATTATCCATATGCTAATGCAAGAATATTAAAATGCTAAATTGAATATTATCTGTTTAGTAGATCTCACTTGTCACCTTGTTTTCTTTCAGTGTTAGCAATCTCTGTCAGTCTTGCAAACTGTGCGATTTCATTTTGTAATTTTGTTCCAATTATTGTAGGAAAGGTGCTCCAACTACTCCATTGATCACTATTGCAATGACTAAAATACTGGCTAGTGTATTGGAGAAGAACAACTTGCTGTGCTGGAGACTGCAGATGTTAAAGTTGTATTGGATCGCATTGCTGTTGTTTCTTCCCTGTATGCGCATACCCTATCTGTCATGCTTTAGTGCGCCCTGCCCAGCTGCCCAGGCCTACTAGCACATGCTGCTCATCTACTTTATTTTCTTGTGTGATGTGTAATGTGTATTGTATTGGCTGTTGCTCTCTGTTTGAACACTTGAACTTATCACTTTTCTTGTGTGATGTGTAATGTGTTGGCTATGCAAATTGCTGCTGAAATTATGTGCCAATTGCTGCTAAAATTCTATGTAAATTGCTGCTGAAATTCTGTGCAAATTCTGTGCAGTTTGCTGGTTTCTGTAAATTCGGGTATATCGGGTATACCCGAACCCGAACCCGAATTTTCGGGTACCCGAAATTGCGGGTAGTGTTCTTTGGGGGCTAATATCGGGTAGCAGTTTTCATTACCCGAATTTTGAATTACCCGAACTACCCGACCCGAAAAAATCGGGTAACCCGAACGCCCAGGCCTACTTTCCTATTAGGCGACTGCATGACAGTCGCCCAATGGATGGGCGACTTATAAGCGCAGTCGCCCAATGGAGGGGCGACTTTACTTAGTCCTCGTGATTTTTTTAGAGTTTTGTCAATTTTGTAGTTTTAAACTGGAAAAAAATATGGTATAATTGTAATAAAAATTTATGCTTATTGTATGTTGTAGGTGCATAAAAAATTTTGAGAAATTTTTTTAAGAACAATTGACTGTAGAACGTTTGATATATACATTGGCAAGTGATATTTTTATGTTACTAAGAATTAGTGTACGAAGAGAACTGGTATGTTAATATTGTGAAATGACTTGCTATCTGAATCATTGATCGCGAACACACGAGATAATAATCTTATGTGAATAGAAATAAACTTCATAATACAGTTGGGAGTAACATGCCGCGTATATTTTTATTACATGCATAACATATAGCATGATATGCGACTAACCCACCCAACTGATCGTACCACCTAGTGTATGGACGGGGGCCACTTTGCCTTCCTCGCCACATTTTGTCTACTGGGTGTAGCGTGGTTGTTTCCCCTTTTTCTCGCGCCTTGAAGATGACTCCGCTGCATCCTTCTTCCTGTCACTCTTGGACTTGAGAGCTGCCTCACGAGTTTCAAGCTCTTCCTCCTGACGCTTCATGGCTGCTTCACGCAGACTTAGCTGCTCCCGCCTCCTTTGCAGCTCATCCTCCTTGCCCTTTAGACGAATTTGGTCCACCCTCACGCGGCGCTCTTGCTCAAGCCGCATCTGTCGTTCCACCTCGCGAGCTTGAGTCATCTTGACAAAGTATTGTCCTTTGTTTTCCACCTCCTTTGGCCGATTCCTTGGCCATGCCGGCGGCACCCGATCCACCCATTCGATGAACTTGCAAGGCTATGTGTGGTGTGGTAGATGGCATAGATCAAGTTGAAAAACGATAACGAGAAACAAAGGATTTAGTTGTCGTCGTTACCACGAAGTCGTCATCCAGGTCTGGACACTTGAAGAACCTGCGGCCGTAGTTGGCTCGTTGTACTGGATCCGTCCAGACGCACAACATCGTCCTAAAGCCGCAATGGCACTTCGGGCGCTGATGCCACTCCGGCACTCCAAATGGGTCGGACCTCCAGGAAGACATTGTTGTGTAGTAGTATTGTGATGCCTTGAGGAGGAGATGTGGTATGGGAGACATAGGAGGGAGGCCTTTATGTAGGCAGGTTATCTGGTGCAGTGGGCATAGTCCATGGGGATGACGACATGAGAATCTTTTCGTATTTTCAGGATCAAGTGTAGCAATAAATGTCCCTATGAAGGCTTTTTAGAGCCTATAGTCTCGTAATAAATTCATGTCCCTGAGCAAAGCTGCACTCTATTGACATCTCACTGAGCAAAGCTACCCTTTTTTCACGTCTCTGTGCAAAGCTGGCCTCTATTGTCACATCTCAGTACAAAGCTGGCCCCTTTTGTCAAGTATGTACGCAGAACTGTCATCTTTTTTTGTGGTCACTGTATGAAGGTGCCCCGTTTTGCTATAAGTAGCACGGTTGGGGTCCCATGACATTGTAAATCGAACAAAGAAGTACTCTCTCTTTCGTGGTGAAACATACTATGTCGGGAGCCGAGGGGCCAGTGGGATTTGGGTCACCGAAGGAAGACATTCCCTTAGAAAGGAGGGAGATGTTCGGTCCACAGTACCGATTGATACCAAGCCAGCGTGCTCAACCAGCGTGGCTGAAATGCAGACACAATGAGTACGTTCCACGAAATAAGTGCATTACAGAAAAAAAACTACGTGGAGTTGTTATCATAAGCCACAAAAAATGCAATACTGAGAAGGGAAACAGTACGTTCCACGAAATAAGTGCATTACAGAAAAGGGATGTAACATACAAGGTTTACAAATGGTACATGAAATTTAGCATGCATTACAACACCAACTACTGATCCGGACATGCATTGCATCGTCTAGCTGTGTGCCCCTCCTGACCGCATCGCCCACAACGTGCACCAGATGTTCCAGCTTGTGATTCGTCCATGTCATTTCTAATACGTCGGCTCTGTCGCCGACCCTTCCCACCCTTCAGCATGTTAATATCCGGAACCCAGGTCCTCACTGAAATGTCCAAAGTGGCGAAGTTTCCCACCGCCCTGAACCCCCGGAGCTCCCCACACCAAGCTTGCAGTATTCTCTCCTTGAAAAAGTACTCGGACATGAAGTTGGAAGGATCCATGCCCACAGTTCCGCATGCAGCGAGGACATGAGAGCATGGCCTGTGTAACAACTTAAGCTTGTTGCATGTGCAGCTAGGTTCGTTTGCATGATCTCCAAGGCATACCTCGTGAGTAATAAGTGAACGAGATGTCCCAAATCCGGCTCTGTCACAGAGTATCACCTCGAAACGATGCTCCCTGTTGCCCATGACATGCACTGTGTGCAATTGACCCTTCTGTGCCTTCGTCTCCATGTACGCAGTAATTTTTGACGAATACAGGGCTCCGAGATTGGCCGCATGAAGTGCGGCACTCGCGTGCCTCTCCCTGAAGTAGCGGATTGTGCTGTGAAGAACACATTCCACGATGGCGACAAGGGGCTGAGAATGGAGACCCCTGACAACCCAATTGTACACCTCGGCAAGGTTAGTTGTCATTATTCCGTACCTTGCGCCATCCGTGTCGTGCAACAGCGACCACTTCTCCAATGGTCCCCCCTCGATCCACTGCGAGAAGCACTTGATGTTTCGCACGCTCCTCCTTCTTGGACCACTTGGGTTAGACTCATCGATTGCAGGCAAGCATTGCGGTTGTGCCGCCCCAGGAGTGACCGGCCCCTTGCTCCTCTCGTCGACGTTCTTCCTGGTGTGCTCATCCAACAACCCTCATAAAGCATCAAATTTTCTCTGCTGGTTCTACCTAGCCAGCCTCTTGAATAGCTTCATCAAAGATTGCTTCGGGAATTGCTTGAAAAAGTTTGCCCCTAAGTGACGACTGCACCACCGGTTCCTCATGTCCGGCCAAAAAAAGGTCTCCTCAGGGTCTTCTTGAAGTTTTCGTATCGCCTTTATAATACCGGCGTGGCGATCATGAATTACGCACACACCAGGACGGGTGCCTACAACTTCAGCCTTCACATGTCTGAGAAACCACAGACCGCTCTCATAATTCTCACTCTCCACAAATGCAATAGCCAGCGGCAATATTTGATTGTTACCGTCAACGCCTATGGCCGTCAGGAGCTGCCCTTTGTATTTGCCTGTCAAGAAGGTCCCATCTACAGAGATCACTGGCAGCATGTGCTTGAATGCTTCAATGCTTGCACCAAATGCAAACAATGCTCTCTGCAACACTGCAAATCCCGGTGGACTTATGGACGGCTTCTCGTGCACGGCGATGTACGTGCCCAGGTTCCTTTGTTGCAACACCTTAAGCATACGAGGAAGGTTGTCGTACGCCGCCTCGAAAGTGCCAAAACGTTTTTGCAACGCCTTTTGCTTGGCACGTCACGCCTTCGCGTAGCTAATCTTATACTTGAATTTATTCTCAATAGCTACCACAATATGTGTGGCCGCAACATCTTTCTTCTCCGCTATCTCCCCATACATCAAATTGGCTATAAATCCGGACGTGAGGTTACGATGCCTCGCCAGGACAGTGTTTAGAATGCAGGAGTGCGGCTCCACCTTGGACACAATCCAGTGAGTCTCATACTTGGGTCTACGTGCGTGCACCATCCAAGGACAACCAGCCTGCTCGCACTTCACAGTGTACTGCTTCTGGCTTGATTTGACGACGCGAAATGTCCGTTGCATTGAAAGGGCCCAAAGCTTGATGGCATCCTGCAGCGTTTCCTTGTCAGCAAACATAGCATGGACCCGAACCTCTATCTCATGATACTCCCATGGTGATTCATGCTCATCATGTGCGGAAACACCCTCCGCATTAAACCGGTTCCATTCCTGGGGGATAGGAACTTCTTCATCATCGGAACTGTCCTCCTCGTCGTCCTCTACAGCTTGCTCTTCATCCCATGCCCTCTGGTCATCAGATTGCATCTGCTGCACGATATACTCATTATGCTCTCCTTCATCAGCTTGCCCAGTTCCCTCTCTATAGCTTGACAGCTGTAACTCTCCTCCATGTACCGCATCGGCTTGCCCAGTTCCCTCTCTATAGCTTGACGGCCGTAACTCTCCTCCATGTACCGCATTGCCTTCATCACGAGCAACTTCATCAGCTCCACCAACGTGCGGCCCGCCCGAGCTGCTAGCACCTCCCGAAGCATAGGCGGACGCACGAGCTTGCGCAGCTGCTTGTAGTGAGTACGGTTGCACAAGCAGGACACACTCGTATCCACGGCGCCGGCACCCTTGCACAAAGCCCTTCCACGAAGCAGAGCGCACCAATGTCTTCAACTCCCATCTGATGTCAGTGGGAGACCGACTCCAAAGCCCTTGCACAACGACGCTGCACACCTCGGGGTCCAATGAAAAACTCTAGGTCAGCCAATGCTGCACATCTGTCATTCCAGCATTCTTGTCATCCGGAAGTACGAGAGTGACTTGCGGAAAATCGCTCAAATCCACACCATTCGGACCTTCACGAATAATTCCAGCACCATAATACACTCTCAATGTAGTAGTGTCCATTAATGATGTAGCCCTACATGTATGATTGAAATTTACGACATGTCAAATAACATCGTACAACACTAAACTAAACTTTCTATACTTAAAAGGGTAGTAAAATTTCTAGACTACAAAATATTCCATACTACAAAATGTATACTACATCTACAATTTTTACTAACACCAATATTTCATCTAAATAATAGTGTAAATACAACATAATTAACAAAAATACCTGGATCCAAATCGATGGAATAGCTTGGACTCCTTCCTCCCTCACCTCCTCCTTCAACCCTGTTCTCCTCTCCTTCTCTTCTCCCCCTCCCCTCCCTTTCTTCCCCTCCTCCCTCTCTTCTCCCCTTCTTTTCTTCCCCTTCCTCCTCTTTTCTTCTTCTCTCGTTTCTTCTCTCTGGCTCTCTGGGCAGAATGAGGGAAAAGTGGTTCTCTGGGCGAGGGAAAAGTGGCAGGGGTAGTGGGCGGTCGGTGGAATATCCACCCCTGTCGCCCTACCGTTGGGGGACTGCAATTGCAGTCGCTCAACCGTACAGCGACTGCAATTTCAGTCGCTCAACCGTACAGCGACTTCATAAGTCGCCCAACGGTTTACATATTCCCTAAATGTCGCCTCCCGGTTGGGCGAAAGACAGAAGTCGCCCAATGGGGGGGCGACTGGAGACTATTTTTGTAAAAAAATTTCTCGCGGGTATATTTATGTATTTACGAATAAAAAACGGATTATCCGTACCAAAAATTCCAACAGCCACTGGTACTGCCCCAGGCCTTGAGCCTACCGACAATGTGTGGCATGAGTTTACTGGAAAGAAGCTAGAAATAGGAGAGCATTGAAAGATTTTGTTATCTTAACTCAATCGCATACTATCTGGTTGCATATCAATTGCATGATATTAAAAGTTTAAGACGTCTTATGGGTAAATATGGGCAACCCTACAGAATAAAATTTATAGTATTTAGATACATCATGCTTTCGGTAAATAAAGTTGTGTTTAATAGATGATTCTAATAGCAAGTCATAAGTAGCTTTGGTAAGATTTTCAATTTGATAATTAAGTTGATTAAACCCCTTTTCTTTTAAGAAGTCAACATTTTGATTTAGCAAGTTGTTTACAAATAAACATGCATTCACAATATAGTAATAAAGCCACCATACATCATGCAAGTAGCTAATTGGTACTCCCTTTGTGAATTGTTAGTATGGTTGTACTCATACTTGAAACTATCAACATAAGAACCTTGGGAAGATAACGAAGAACCCTTTAAGGATTTCTTTGGAGTAGATGATTTCTGGTTTTAGGTCTCGGTTCTTGTTTAGACACGTCTGTGGTTTTTCTTTTGTAATGTAATATAAATTTTAGGCTTGGAGCCTTGGACGACATGTTGTGTAAAATTTGGCTGTTATGCCATATCCTATAATAAAGTTAGATTTTTATAGAATAAGTTTGTATTGGTTTGATACACACTCGACTATAGTACTCTGTAGCTAAAAATTATGGATGGTTACAGAGAAACCTAATGGTCTTAGAAATAAGGGCATTACTGAGTCGCTTTTGTTGTTCACCTCCGGCCAAGACCGCACACCGGAGCACTCCCTGTGGTGCCCTCTTGCTAGTGTGTGCGCTGTCCGCCGAAGCTCGCCGTCACTCTCCACCTCGGCCATTGCCGCACACGCACGAGTGGAGCCATGGAGGAGTCGACAAGAGATAGGCTGGTGTGAGAAGTGAGGAAGAGGCCCAAGGGCATCTTGGTCCTTTAGTCAAACCGCGGCGACTGAGATTTTTAGGTCAAACCGCTCCTTGAGTCAGCGGCAATGGTATACAAACATTAGGATCCGACGTTTATGCACTTAAGGATGGCACATATCAGAAATAGCGAAGTTCCAGTGGCATGTAAACAATTTTCCCTTTAAAAGAAAAGGCTTGGTTTCAGGATTATGTAGTCGGTGCCTGATTTCTTTGATTCTTGGCTGTTCACCTTTGTTCCTACTGTCGCTCTGCTCTGAGCTCTGGATGAAGAAAACATGGCATTTTCTGCTTTAGCATAGGGAACTCTGAAAAAAACTGATTAATAAATTGCCTCGCTTTCATGATCTCTGCCTGACGAGCAGTGGGGGAGGGTCAAGCAAAATGAAGGATGGGCCAAGCTAACAAAACATAGTTATAACCTTAGCAAGACAAGGCCAACTTTAGCATTTGATAAGCATTTAAGTGGTAAATACTCTTCTTAAGCAATTTTCAGTAAAACTGAGGCCATAACCCAATTTGGCTTCAAAGAGGCTCCTCTCGTGCTGACGAGGCCTCCCTTCCATTAGATGAAGGTTCTTTTTTTTTTAGTTTTTATTTTATAGCTTATAGTTTTTTTCGAATAAATAAACAGGATGATTTCTCCATCATCTTTTCAAAACAGTTTATCAAAACAACTTTTTTGAAGCTACTTATCGGCATCCGATTTGTTCTTACAAGCGCTCGCGTTAGAGTCATCAGCCATCAGTCGTAGATATAAGTCATGAGCCACGGTCAAAAAGAACTCATCCGAAGACTTGCTTAGTTTTTAGGATTTCTTTCGGCGTTAGCAGGTAGACGTTATTGGTATAAACTTATAATGGAAGTTCACATGGTACGAGTTGAAACATTTCCACCAAACATGCGCGTTGTTAACATTGTACGCTCCTGCCGTCTGAAATGAATCTCTTCTTCATAGGATGGGTTCTGGCTGGTGAGTGTGAACGTGTGATGTCCTAGGTTGGATCCCAACTAAGCTAGGGCAACAACACCTTGTACAATAAAGGAAAACATGCGTGTACAATGCAAGAGAAATAAAGTAGGTCGTTGCATGGACGAGGAGGTTCTATAGGACTTGGGATTGCTACTGTTTGGTTGCCTGCATGAGCTGATGCAGCTGCATCGTATGAGCGTGGTCAGGCTGAGTAGAGAAGGTCCTCAGCCGCGTTTCTCCTCAGCCTGACTCCAGTTGCTTTTTTGCATCCGCTCGTGCAGGCTCTCACCCCGATGCAGGCAACCAAACACCATCTCCCTGTATGCGCTGGTGCGAGTCACCCTGATGCAGGCAACCAAACAGCCCCATATGTGTATGGGGTTGGCTTGCCACGATAAGGTAGTAAGGTACTAATGTAGAAAATAAAGGCAAATGCTATGTAATATGTATCAAAGGTCGCGTTGCTGACCAATCAAGATCGCGTAAACACGAGATCAGAACGGAGACAAAAGATGTAGATCCCACTGCTCTCAACTTTATTGAATTTCTGGTGCATGTGTATAATGTGCCCCTAGGCCCCGGTGTATAAAAGCGGAGACGTAGGGATCTTTTCTCGCTAGAGAAGGAAATATAGCGGGGCTGTTTATTTGGACTTTTTTAGTGGTTTATGATTTATTTTTTTACTGCTTGGTGTTGTACCTGACTTATTTTATATTGTATATGTTGGTGGTTTTTTTTGACATTTTAAATTTTTTTAAAAAACAAGTTAACTCATCAAAGAACGCAAATGAATACCGGAAAAAACAAAAGACAAAAAAGCCCAAAAACTAAAAAAAGATGAAATTAAGAAACTAGAAACCAAAAGCACAACGAAGAAGCCAAAACAAGCAGGATAATCTACTTGGACTCTGAGTCCTCGATAGGAAACTCTCACGGATTCATTTAGGAAAGTGTCTACACATGTATGAAATATAATATTCCACAGCACTTCTCTTTGGACACTCTTTCAACGTTATACTTATGTCTTGTTAAAGACTCCTTTCAAAAAACCAGTGAGAAAAAAGAATAAAAAAGAGTACATAACTCACGTTTCATATACTATTGCATATGTTGCCTGCTTATTGAAAACCTTTAATTGAGAAAACTTAGTGGGATAAAACTCAATTTAGGAAAAGTATCTCGAAGGTGATCACATACGAAGTTCAAATATCTCCCCCGGAAGACTTCAACTCCACGAGTCTTTTCATACCTATGCCCCTCACATGCTTCTCCAACGTGGAAATTGGTAATGCTTTGGTAAACAGATCAGCTAGATTTTCATTAGAAAATATCTTCTGTATTTCAACATTCCCCATCTTTTGTTGCTCATGGGAATATAAATACTTAGGAGATATGTGCTTTATCATATTTGTCTTGACATAACTGTTCTTTATTTGTGCAATACACACTGCATTATCCTTATAGATAATTGTGAGGACTTTATTCACCTCTACAGTACATGACTTTTGATACGATGAATCATTCTTCTAAGTTAAATACACTCACAAGTGGTCTCATGTAGTGCAATTATCTCTCAATAATTAGTTAGCATAGCAACCGCAGTTCTTCCGCTTAGAAAGACAGGTGCAGAGGAAGGCAATTGCCAACTGCGAAGTAGACTCAAATATGTTCGGATCAGTAGGGTGCAACTGACTCGTGCAGCAGCAGCAGCAGCACAGTTGACAGAATAAATCGTGCATTAGGCCCATCAGGGTTAACATTGTACTTTTAATCGTGTAAATTAGGGCCTGTTTGATTCGTAGCCATAGTTTGCCATAATTAAAGTTAGGCACATGTCAGAGTAGTGGCGTGCCAACTTTGCGGCAAGAATAAAGTGTTTGGTTAGCTGCCATACTTAACTTTAGATTTGGCAAATATGAATGTGGCAACTGTTTGGTTTGCTGCCACACAAGTTGCCACAAGTTTGTTAAATATATGTGGCAGTTGTTTGGTTCATAGCCAAACTTCAGTATAGTCACCACGTTTTAAGAAGTGGTGAGGTTACCACCTGGAGTCATTATGTCAAAGCATTTGGACAATTTTCACTCCAAAACAAAGGATTTAAATTAATCAGCATGGGCAACACTTCAAATTCCAAAACAGTCAATATACCATTGGCATCAATATTTTAGCAAATATCTCATCTCAAGAGCCATCCCAACATATACTCCAGTTGGAGGAGATCGATGTAATTCAACTCATAACCACACAGCTTGGTCAATGGACAATTTACTAGTCAATACTTCACCTTCTTTGGTTCAAACCAAAGCTTCATTTACTATTCATGATTGCACAATCAAAACTGATAAACTGTGTACCAAAACATAGGGAATAATACATATATATGTCACTCGAATTGTTTAGTCGTAAATTTGGGATGGAAAATACAATCTCCATCAATCCATTTAAAAAAAACTCGACCTGCAGGGGTACAAGACACCCCCCGGCATTAGCTTAAGAAGAAAGATCCTCTCACAGATCGAGAAAATCCCTGAACCCTTGCCCCACCCTGACACAGCGGCATCAGCCCAAGTGAGAGCGCCTAGGGGAGCTAACGCTCGGCCCAGACGACCTGGGCCCTGACCCTAACGACCAGCGATTGGGCGAGCCTTTCGGCCTGTGCTTTGGCTTATGGGGTAAGCGAGGGGATTTTTTTGCCCCCAGCCTGAGTCGAACCCAGGATCTGGGGGGTGCTACTAGAGCGCTCTACCACTACGATAGAGGCTCGTTCGCCTCCATCAATCCATTTAGACAGATAGTATCATTCAGCATTGATGGAAGAGTTTTAACTAAGTATTGGCCACAAGAATTCAAGACGTGTCTGAAGCAACACAGGGCTAGGCTCCAAGTTTACAAGTAACACTGGAAAATTAATGCTTTATTATTTACAGAATCGTACTTAAAACAGTGATGTTCTCAAGAGTCCCTTAATAGTTGACAGTCATACTAGGTAGCAACTTACCAAAAGATGCAACGATGCAATCAAATGCACTTGATGAAAGGCTGAATTAATACCAAAGATCACCTTTGCAACAAGAGCCATCTCTGCTGCTATGTGGACAATGTGCAAACCAGAACTGCATTAATCAATGAATGTATTGTAAACCTAAAGAATTCAGACCAACTACTTTGTAAAGCACAAGTTATTGCTATAAACAAGTTTTTTCTAATACTAGCAAAGAAGAAAGTGTACCTGCTTCCTGGTAATGTCATCTTTAGAAAACTGTCCATAATTTCCCTATCTTCCATACCTCTGCAGATATGCTCCAGTGATCTTTTCTGACTTTCCTCTATTAGTTTGCTAAGAGTGTCATGAAATTCCACTATTGAGTCCTCATACAGTTATAAACCTAGACTCCAGCTCCCTAAGGGAAGCATCTAAAAGAGTATGCTCTTTCTCTAATTGTATGTCAGCACGTTCCAATGCTGAAACAAACCAGAAGTAGTATATCTAACCAAATCACATATGAACAGGAGCATGACAAAGTACTGAACACTAATGAATATACAGGATGATAACTTCATATTACATATGACAAGTCACTGCATAAATTAGAGTGCATGGCTATATTAGTATATACAAAAGATCAACTACTACTGGACCACTTCAGTCTATCCATGTGAAATAGCAAAAGAAGCAAAAGAAGGTCACTACTTAGCTGCTGAGCACTTCCATGTGAAATAGCAAAAGAAGCAAAAGAAGGTCACTGAGACACCCTTCAACAGAAGTCTAACTATCTTTGTCATGCTCCTGTTCACACAAGAATCGGTAAATCCAAGTCTCCAGAGTTGTGTCACTAGAACCATCAAGCCAACCACGCATTCCTTCATTTTCAGGCCGTGCCAAGTAAACACCAATAGTGATTTTATCATCTGTACGAATGGGCAAAGCCTCTAACCTCTTCCACAATTCAGCATGCGGATTGTCATGCTTTGGGACTGGGGGCGGAGGAGGTGGATCATTAAGAGACTTTGCAATTGCCTTCATAGTTGTGCTGATTTCTTCAGTGGCATCTAAAAAACGACTCTTAGACTTTGGTGCCTTCTTGCTAGGGGACTTAATTCCTCTTGGTCGCTTCTTTCCAGATCGAGGTGTGCTTGAAGAATCTCCACTTGCTGCATAATTAGGGCTAGTTTTGTTACCTTCAGGTGATGGTAACGTGTCAGAGTCATCACCTTCAAGGTCAATAGGACGTGCATAACCAGATATGTCATTACGCCCTCTGCTATCATCACTGTCATGCATAAACATTGCAACTTGTTCTTCCACCGTGACATTCAACGTGTCCACCAAAAGACCATGTGATCTGAGATTTCCACACAGCCTATGAAAAACAGCTTTTCGCATGCGCAATTCAGAAATACAATGGGCCTCGGTACCATTATATAGACGATCTAAACGTGTTCCTCGTGACAAATCTCTGTTCAACATGGGTCCATATGTCACACCTTCACGGTCTCGCTTGCGCATATTAAGCAAATAAGAGTAGCTGGCTAGACACAAAGCAATAACAGCCAGTAACCTTCTCCTCCAAATGTAGTACTGGTAGTAGTAACTGAAGTAATAATCTATGAATCGATTCATCCTTTTGTCCATCTACGAACTATCAACAAATATCCACACCTCACAACATTATAAATGACAGTTACAGACAAAACTTGGCAAACCTATAATGAGGCACAAAGAAAAATTTCATAATCCTGTACTTCAACAATCAATAGGATTGTTTACAAGATGTTAGCTGCTATAATGAAAATAAAAAGAACCCAAAAGTCCAAATATTTGGTGATGCAGCATAGCTGTTCCAAAAGAAACAACAAATGTGTTGACTAAAAATATATAGGCATAGTAAGGATTATATTTTCTGATAGCAACTGCATGTGTTAAGTCCCAGCTGGACATACCCATTTATGAACATTTTTGTTGGACAGGAACATGTTGATATGTACTAAGGATAAGAAATATGAACTTCAACATATATGTAAATTTCTGTAAGTAGCAAATTGATGGCTATTAATTGACAAGAAATCGTAAGTAGAAAAAGATAACAACTTAGACATATCCTGTTACTTTCCTAGTCCACAAACCATCTCTCTCTCTCAAAAAAAAAGAAGTCCATCTCTCTAAAAAAAGAAGTCCAACAAATGATCATTCTCTAGCAAACAAGGTAGTTTACCTCAGATACACAATGATTTGAAAACCTTAGGGATTGGAGGGCCTGCTGACCTGATGAACGAATTATTCCCGCAGCTCACATGCTAGCTGAGTTGCTGTGCACGGATTCATGGAGGGGAAAAAGAGAGTAGAAATCGATCAGCACAAGCACAGCTCGATCCAACCTAAAAGACATCAATGAAATGCAAAGAATAAACAAAAATGATGGTTCTAACCTTTGTCCCTTCAAGAAGCCAATGGATCTGTGGAATGAGCAAGGGGATTAGATTGCAAACTAGAGAAGAATAAGCAGAAGAAGGGGATCCTAGATGCGTACAAACCTGATCTGGATTTGGAGGTAAGTGAGATGAGGATTGGAGCCTTGGAGGGGATGGAGACTTGAAGCCGAAGGAGCGGACGGGATGCCAATGAAGCGGACGCGGACGGGAAGCCAGCGGACGGCCGGACGGGGACGGGAAGCCAGCGGACGGCCGGACGCGGACGGGAAGCCAGCGGACGGGAAGCCAATGAAGCGGACTGGGCGGACGGAAGAAAAGAGGAATGGGAAGCCAATGAAGCGGACGGGAGAAAAGCGCCATCCCAGACGACTGCGCGCCATAAAGTGCGCGCCCTTTTTTCCCTCGGCGGTCACGAGCGTGGTGTACGCGCCCTTCTCCCTGCTTGCGGTGACAGCAGCGCTCGCCTCGCCAATTGTTTGGCGAACAAATCGTCCGCTGCACTTTCGGCTTTTTTTTCTTTGGCAAGCAGCATAGAACGCGCCTAAGATTCTTTGGCGAGCCATGTTTTTGGACAAGAACCAAACGGTGGCTAGACAAGTGTGGCACGCCTAATATTTGGCTAGGCAACCCGGGGATACAAACCAAACAGACCCTTAATCTTGGCAGTATGGCGGCTAAGTATCAACAGATACACATTGTGCTTGTCAATTGGCTTGAGGCGCGAGAGTTTGATCATTTCCTTTTCTTCAGAATTACTGACGGGTTACCTTTTTCTACTGTGTTGGAGCGGTGTATTATTACAATGGCAATTAAGGCTTTGTTTTTTTTTTGCTACGACCGATGACTTTTGATTACGATAGATGTCTTTTGTTTGCGCCTTTTGAGACATCAGCACGATGAAAACGCTGATGTAGACGACGCATACGGTTTTAAAGTCAAGAAGCCGTTTGAAGAATCTACTTTAAAATAATCACTCTATTTGCTTTAATTTTTGGGAGATTCAATTTTTTGCCACTCTTAAGATTGACCAATTCACTCTATCACTTACATGTGGGGTCATCTAAGTCACTGACAATGGGAGGGTGGCAAATCTGTTGGCACTGGACTCACAAGAGTGGCAAATGATTAAATTTTCCCCTGAAAATTGCCGCACAAAAGCGAATTTGTATATTCCAAGAGGGTTTTCCATTTCAGATGGGGCCAAAAGTAACACCAAATATCAGAAATAAGGAGCCAGGCACAAGTGATCATACAAAGCACTATACTCTGTATTTAACTCGAAATCTTACGGAAGAATAGCTGACACGGTTCGAAAACTAAACACTGAAACTTTATTTCCCAAGAATAGCTAACACTCTGGTTACAGTTGTTTCTAGGAAGATTTTGATAGATGCCACTGTAGGGTGCATGGTTTAGAAAAATGCCACTCTTTGAAATATGCCACTGCACTGTGAGCTTGTTCTAAGAAATGCCATTACGCTGGATTAAAGCCCATTTCCACCAAATACGACCCCTGTATTCCATCCCGTATTTTATTACGGACAAAATTGCCCTCGGATTCAATCTCATTAACTGGTTCGATTGGATTCAATCTCATAATTGGTTCGATTGGCTGCCAATCGCATCCCATTCCCCATCCCCAACCTCTCCCGAGCACAATCCTCCTTCCGTCTGGCCTCCACCTTGCTAGCGTCCGTCGCCGCACCGACGCGAGAACAAAGACGAGGATCCTCCACAGCTTGGTGTGCTTGCTGCTCGTGCAGAGCTACACAACGGCCGTCGCGACGGCAGCCACCGCGGCAGGAGCGACGACGAGGACGACGACGCGGCAATTGGTGGCATGTTGCTCGGCCTGGAGCAGAGGTCTCTCCATGGCGTGCGACTAGATTGTAGTTGTGTGCCTGCGCGCGTGTATGTGGTGTGAAGCTCTCAGCTTCGAGCTAGTGCAGCTTGTTTGATTCTGGTAAGCTATGCAATGATTGTGACTAGGAGTGACTCCCTTGAAAGAAAAAAAAAATCTTGTTCGCAGATCAAACGAAGAAGTTAATCCCACTGCGTGTCCCTACTTGCCCCAATACACAATCATTTCGTGCAGACCAGACGGGAATTATGGAATTTACAACTCAAAGCATGGGGAGATTGACGATAACTCCACATCTCCCCCAAATTGCCGGCGGTGACAAAAGGAAGGGAGGTGGAGGGGTGGCGGGGAGCCTGCTGCAGGTGCAAGAGAGATGGATGGGTGCCTGGGTAATATGTGAACCCAGGGGCGGAGCCACACCCTGAGTAAGGTAGGCTTCAGTCCAGGTGTAAAAAAATTATTAGTGTATAACTCAGATAATTTTAGTTCAATCTGAGTAACATTTTTTATAGTCCAGCCTATATGGTCTAGATTATTCTACCACTGAGTTTAGGACGTAATCAAATTCTGACTCCGCCACTATGTGAATGGCTAATGAGAATGAATCTGAGGGCAATTTGGTCCATACGAAAATATGGGATGGAATAGAGAGTTATATTTGTTGGGAAATGAGCTTTAATCCTCGTAATGACATTTCTTAAAGCAAGCCCACACCGCAGTGGCATATTTCAAAAGGAGTACTCTAGAGTAGCATTTTTCTAGATCATTCACTCAACGGTGGCATCTATAAAAATTTTGCCTTGTTTCTAACACTGAGGTTACGGAAGAATGGCTGACAGTTCGAAAACTAACACTGAATTTTTCTTTCCCGGGAATAGCTAACACTGAGGTTACAATTGTTTCTAACGTCAAGGACCAAACCTAACACTGAGGCTACACTGAAACTTTCTTCGCAAGAATAGCAAACACTGACAGCTCTCGGTGCCGACCAACCGGGCCCCACCGGCCACCGCCCTGTTCCATCCGTGTCACCCTGCGGTCCATTTAGACCTGAGCAAATCTGGCCCGGCCCGGCCTGAGGCCGACAGGCTTGGCTCGGCCCAACGCGTGTATAGGGCTGGGCTTGGGTAGCAACAGTGAAGCCTGCAAAAATTTTTTGGCCCAGCCCAAATAATTGTTTTATTTATTTTTGTGGGACGCGGATTTTGCAAATGCATTTCTACCCTAATTTTTATTGTTTAGAGTTTATTTGAATTTATTTGGATTTTATTTGAGTTGTTCGGTTATTTTCACGTGTAGACTATGACGATACAGAAGAATTTTTCGACGACGATTCGCTTCAATTCGCGGAGCAAGACAAGTCATACACCTTAATCATATTAATCTTAATTTGCAAATAAAATTATGTTGTTTTAAATTATTCCGTATGCATATTTTTATTCACTGTATTTCAATTCCACTTTTAAATTTAGTTAATTCCTTTTTTTATTACCGCCTTTGACATTTATTACTGTATACCTTATCACTCTAAAATAAAACTTTAGTTAGAACAGTAGTATGGACTAGAGAATTTTGTATCAAGTGCTTAGACCTGCTTAAGCATAATTTTTATTTTCTGATAAGTTTTTCACATAAAATGATAAGTTTTTCAAATGTGCTCTTGACTTCGTTGAGTCAAGAAAGGCTGTGAATTATTTCAACATAAAATATAAAACTTGGTTTAGACTTAGGCAAAAGGCAAACCGTGCTGTGCTCGAACCGGGCCAGCAATACCGGGTCATGGGTCAGCACGGTTAAGCCTAGCCCAATGGTCACCTCTAGGTAGATATAGGTTGAGTATTTAGGGAAATAGCATGTAATCATTCGTAACGGTATTTATAGGAGAAACTTCAGTTGGCGGTGGCATATGTCAAAGAACCAACTAAGGGATGTCATATATCTAAAAACAGACACTAAGCAACGGCATATATCAATTTTTTTCCTGTAATATACAAGACACCGTATTTACAGTTGTCCATGCAATGGCTATAGCTCAAACCGCGCCACTCATGCACGCTAAGCTTTTGTGCTGCCCATCGCTGTTCTCCGCGCTTTTTCGCGTTTCAGCCCAGAGTTTCCTCTAAACCGCAGCTCTGTTAGACCCTGATTCATGCAAAACACAGGCAAAGAACCCAAACAAACCAAAACCAAACAAAAAATCGCCCCCAGAATGGAAAAAAAACAAACAAACACAAGCCAACAGAAGCCCGAAAAGCCTCTCTTCAAGAATACTGCTTTCCTGGGCGAATATTTCGAGAATGATTCCTACCGGCGCGCGGCACAATTCCAATCCCATATAAAACAAGCCCGTCTCTCTCACAGCCCACTCCTCTCATTGCTCATCTCATCGCCTCCGGTTCTGCTTTTTTTTTTCGTTTGTGCTTCCGGAGTCTTCCCCTGCGCTTTACCAATTCGCGTCATCGGTTCTTGGAAAGATGGAACAGACGTTCATCATGATCAAGCCTGACGGCGTCCAGAGAGGCCTGGTAATCTGGTCTTTCTTTCTTCCTGTCTTTTAAAGAAGATGTTGTTGTTAGGAATCAATTAAGGCTCGTACTCGGTAGTTGCCTGTAAGATTTCGAGTTATTTTCCTGGGTTTTGGTACCGTGTTTCGTGGATTTTTATTGGAGAATTTGTTTTCTGCAGATTGGAGACATCGTCAGTCGGTTCGAGAAGAAAGGATTCTACTTGAAGGGTAAGGGTGCTCTTTTCCCTTCTCAATTTGATTGTAGGACCTACCTTTTCTGTCTCTTTTGTGTTTCTCGATCTTATTTAGACAAAGAATTGTTCCAGTTAGGCTTGGAGAGCACTGTCTAATGATATCTTGATTCTGTTTCATCTAGCTAGGTTGTGTCGTATTTTGTGAGAACAGAGCGATATGATATCTGGAAAATTAGATGGAGTTCTGATTTGATGGAAACGCAAGATCTTTTTGGTTTGCTGATAATTGGTTTCTTTTGATTAAGGACAGCAGATGGTCCTAGTACTATAAAATTTAGTTCGTCTGCTGATGTGTTGTTAAGTCTAATCATGCATGAATTAGAAATTACTATAATCAAGATCGTAAAAGAGGACACACTATTAATTCCAAAAACAAAGACACTTTCTTTGGTTGAAGAAATGACTCGTGCATGCCTGTTGTTGAAAACAAAACAGCCTTCATACTAGGAGTGGAGTTCAATTAGTGCTTTCGCCATGCATTAAATGAACCTCTTGCCCATTCCGTATGAAGGGAAAATTATTGTATTTTAATTGAAAAACCGCAATATGTGTTATACAATGCAATGAAAGAACAGAGCAAAGAATTCTTGTCCATGCATTAGGTTGTTGTGATAGGTCAAATGCAAGTCTGTAACAACCCGTTTAAATGAGAATTCTTCAAGATGGAAGCAAAACATCATGTGAAACTTATTTAATTTAAAGTTTCTTTCTGTTTACCTTGATGAATCATTCATAAATAGTGCAGATACAAATATATTTGGTTGAGGGATGGCTTTGTTTATGAATTGTATATATTGTAATGCAGGGATGAAGTTCATGAATGTGGAGAGGTCATTTGCACAGCAGCACTACGCTGACCTTTCTGATAAGCCTTTCTTCCCTGGGTTGGTGGAGTATATCATTTCTGGTCCTGTTGTTGCAATGGTGTGGGAGGGGAAGGATGCTGTCTTGACTGGCCGCAGGATCATTGGAGCCACCAGGCCTTGGGAGGCAGCCCCTGGCACCATCCGTAGTGACTATGCTGTGGAAGTTGGCAGGTGAACAAAGCTTTCTTGGTCACTATTTCTTGAAGTTTTCGTCAGTTCATGGTATTTTTCTTCGTATGGTTGGATATCCTTTGTAATCGAAATTGTAGGCTTGAGCTTTTTCCGATTTATACTACTGAAACCAAATGACTCTTTAGCATGAAAATTGATGGTTTAGTCTAATTAAATGTGTGGGCTATGGGTTTCTGTAATTTACCAGTCAAACACAAGGTATCAAGCATGCAGTGTGAGGAAAGTGATGATATGTTCACCAGTCAAACACAAGGTATCAAGCATGCAGTGTGAGGAAAGTGATGATATGTTCCGTCAAGCCTAATTCATGTAATCAAGTATGTCATCCTTGTATATAGGTATCTTGTGTATTCAGATGATAGTTGGTTTGTGTTGTTTAATGACAATATTAACGACTTGGTTGCTTCTTTTATATTATGCAAAACATGGTGTTAGTTTTGTAGCCTCTGTTGAATGAACCATGGCTTCTGGCTTCCTGTTTGTTGAGTCCTGTAATCAAGCTGTTGCTTCTTGTGTAGGAATGTCATTCATGGAAGTGACTCCGTGGATAATGCAAAGAAGGAGATCGCCCTTTGGTTCCCTGAAGGTGTAGTGGAGTGGAACAGCAACCTTCACCCTTGGATCTATGAGTCTTGAACTTCAAGGCTATAATTACCTCTTGATGCCTGCTTTCTTCAAAATTGAGTTTTGTCTTCAGAGTTGTCAGCTGGCTCTGGGTATTGAGTCGTAATCATAAGTATTCTGCGTGATATGTCACAGTTAAATGTGACTGAACCTGTTTGGCTCTCGAGTTTCTGGATTTCTGCTTATTTTGATGTATTGTGATTGTCAAACAGCTGACGTGATCTGAAATAAAACAAGCAGGCCAGTTTTTGTTACAAATGTCGGATCAGTGCAATTTCTTTTGTCTTAAAAGAAGTGCAATTTCTTCTGCATTTTACATTTTCTAGAAATTTGAGTACGAGATCCTACGTTTCTTTTCTTCGTTGAAACCTTAGTAATATTATGTGGCCTTGAAGTTTTTATAAGATGTCGGATCAGCTAGTAGTTCTGACTTCTGAATCTAACTAGAATTTGTGGGCAAAATTACTGGAATGCTGGGGACATATCATTCATTCTGACTGTTTCAGTTCCCCGTGGAGCTAGAGACTCGGGGTAGTGACTAGTGAATAGTGACAGAAATAGTGGTGAAGTATCATGTGAAATGCTCATCTTTCTAGAAATCTGAAATTTTTGTTCCGGACCGTTGGATTCTGTACCAACGGCTAGATCACACTCATCGCCTCCCACCTCAGATCATTTTGCAAAAAAAAACTCTCCGATTCATCACACATGTGCTGCTCAATCCTCATCCTACGCCCGGCTTCCTCTCTCAATCTCCCGTCTCCTTTCTGTCTCTCCCCCAACAGCGAGGAACACGTCGCCAAGGAGGATGGGGGAGGGCTGGCGAGGAGGATGGCAGCGGCGTGACATCTTCATGAAATGGCACAAACCAGTACGACGCAGGAGCCCCACAGATGCCTCTGTGTACGTATCTCATTGAGGAGATTCAATCCTTCCTTATGTGATATGCATCGTATAAGTACCCCTTGAATATCTTTCTTATAAAGGATTCTTTCGACCAAGGTGTACATTTTAGCCTTTTGAGAAATCCAATCAACTTCTACATCACTAGTATAGTGCCCGGCTAACGCCACGGCGGCATTTCAAGGATACACATGAAAATTATTTCAAGGATTCTTGATATGTTATTTCAAGGATTTTAATTCTCACGGAATTTTCACCAATTTGTATTTTCATTGGATACACCGCCAAATAAAAAAGACATTGTAAGAAAATTACTACAGAAAATAACATATCTTGCCAATTTCTAATAAGATATTTTGGCAATAAACAGTAATCAACGAATATCCGTGCAAATAACTGGGATAAGGAAATACATACATTTTTTCTAAAATAGGTGTACCGTAGAGTTCCACAAACTTTTCCCGAAGTATTTTGTTCATTGTATCAACATCACAAGCGTGGGTCCAATATGAATCATGAACTCCTGCATTTAAAAAAAACACGATAATGGTGATGCACTTGTATGATCAGGTGATTCAGGCAAGGTTTCTATGAACACTATTCAGCAAAAAGTAAAATACTAACCTGCAAAATTCAGGCCTTGCCTTTTGCAAGCAACAGCAGTCATCATCATATGAGAGCCATCAAGGGAGTGTACAAAGTTTGGAGGGAAAGCTGTCCTCTGCCGCTTCACCATAACCTGGTTGAGCAATTCATTACGTGTAAGTATGAAGTACTTAAAAAATCTATTAGATTCCAAAACAAGAATGACATATTATAACAGTATTTAATGAGGAAAATAAAAAATTCCAATACCAATATAGTGTGATGCACTACTTGTGCATGCACAGTTTGACCACCCATTTTTGGCCCAATTACCACTGGGTGGCCAGCAGCAGCAAACTGATCAGTAACCAAGGTTTTAAATATATATCGGGTTTGTTTCACAAAGGATATGGTCTTGTTAAGGTCTTCAAACCAGAATCCATGGCATAGCTAGAAGCTAAAAACTGATAAATAACCAAAACACCTAGTTAACTTTTCTTGTCTAATTTTACAAATTTGAAAATGAAATAAAACTTTTCCATGAACTTCAAAATCATCTGGAATCAACAAGCATCAAAATTCATAACTCAATTCAACTCATCAGGATTTCACGCCTGCTATGCAAAACCAAGTCCAGGACATTACCAGCAGAAAGGATGGCTCCCAATGCAGCTTTCTCTTCCTAGCTCGTTACAAGGTCAAACACAATAAGTAGAACCCAATGAGGGGTTTGCTAGGAATGAGTTGATTCTAGATAAAATCCACCTGCATTTTATAAATTAGCAGATAAAATTACAAGTAAACACTGATCACATAGTTTCCATGTATTATTTGTGGGCCTAATAGGCAGCACGGTTTAGTATCATCTTAGAACAACAATCCCTGAAACATCTCAAGTAACCTTCCTTCAGTATGTTGACATTAATTTTATCACAGGCAGCATTCTTTTATATAAACTGAATGACAGATATCAGGGCTCAGAAGTAATTTCTCAAATAAACTTCATTTAACATAATAGCTCAGCTAGGTTTACGCTAATACAAGGGGTTTCCAAAAGGCATAATATTACAAATAAATCTTGTTCTTTATTTCAGTCAGTGTTTATTGTTCAGACATTTCAAAGAATGTGTTGCGTAGGAAACTGAAAGCTGCAAATATAAATTGAGCACGAAAGTATCACGACCTTGCATTGCTATATCCATCAGTTTAAATTGAGGACGAAAGAACTATCCAGTTACAACATCCGCACAAATCATGTTGATAGAATTATCTATGAGTAGATGCTAACCTGCGAATCTTACGCCAAGCGTGGCCTCCTCCACGTCGCTTCCTCTGTCGGCGACCCTGGGCACAGTCCGGCGGTCTGGCTGAGGTCTCCGCTCCCGCCCGCTCGTCGCCAACGGCCTCCGCCTGCGCTGCCGTCCAGTCCGTTGCGCCGGCTTTGTGCGTAGATGACGATAAACTGAAGAACATCTGTAATAGAATATGTGGGCATACCAAGAATAAGCTCAACATCGTCAACAAAGCCCATATTAAGCATCTCATCTACTTCATCAAGGACACGGAATTTCAAAGACTTCAAATTGAGAGTTCCCTTTACAATAAAATCCTGGGCAAGAAAGTCATGCAGCAAACATTAGAATAAAATTATGAGATTTTGGGCCGAATCAACCAGAAATATCAACAAATGAAAATAATTACCTTGACACGGCCAGGAGTCCCAACTATAATGTCAACCCCCCTTCTGATTGATACTTCTTGATGGCGATAATCAGAACCCCCATATACACAACATGAAGAAAGCTCAAATGTTGCACCATAAAACGCAAATTCAGTGTTGCAAACTCAGGAAATTTTGGCACATGCCATTAAAGTTTCATAAATACGACTGGCTAGTAAAATCTAGCTTCGGAGTTAGCCCCCGCCTTCATTACTAATGACAAAATCAGACACTACACAGATGACTATTTACAGACACTGATTGATCAAATTTTCTACAGGTAGGGAAACGACCTATAAAGTACTTCATGATTCAACACAATGTAAGGCAATGCTGTGCAAAGATTAATCTCGATGCTCAACAGACATTTTCCATCACAGCCAGGTCAACCACCACAGAAATCCTCCTACAGTTGATTTCAGCATCAATTGTGTTCAAAAGGCTATCTCAATCTACATCCAATAACTGTCAGACTTATCATGGCCATGGGTAGTTCAAACAGGCAAGAACTATGAACCATCTTCATAGTTTAGACTTCCAATACTGGACTGCATGATGTGAGTAAGAATATATTTATGCAAGACTTGACTCAACAGGAACTACATAGAAATTCTAAAATTCATGATGACAATCAGGGATTCATAGTTACTTTCCAGAGGGATAATGCAAGACAATTGTTTCAAAGTGCACAGAGATATATATGATAACAATTTAACAATGCTCACCAGTCACCACATCTGGTCAACTATAAGTACAAGTCATGCAGATCTCTGCATAATTCGAGGCGCGGATTAAAACCAAAATCAGATCTCTGCACACAATAAATGGATCAAACAATTCACAAGAGTGATGGCACGATGAATACAAAAAATCATCTACTGCCTCCACGTCAAAAGCATTGCTCGAATCCAAATTTTTGTACATATCTACCGAGCTAAACACATGTACACCCTAAGTACATAATATAATGACAAGACATGAAAGTTATTATGCGAATGTTTTGAATTCAAATGCTAAGTAGGCATTAAATTCACTTTCCATCCTGTTCATCAAGTTCTTGTGTAGCTAAAAATTACATTGCAATATGGCAGAATGATGGCAGTTGTGGAACAACAGGAAAATTGATATTTAAAATTATTTGCAGATTCCAGTGGTGATGAACTTTGCAGTGCCAGATCGTGCAAAGGAAGTTCGGATGCAAGCATCTTTTTTTTTCTTCAACAGCTTCGCCAGGCCAGGTTTATTTTCTGACATAATTGATGGCATCTAAGGTCTAACTATATTTACATACAAGTCGATGTAATAAAAGGTTTTAGTGCTAATTTTCAGTTTTCCATCTCCAAGACCTTGACATTGCAAATGTTCATTGAATGCCAAGGGATCCCTGTATTGGTGGGTTTTTTGGAGCCTCATTATGCAAAAATGCAAAATACAGGTAAGTTCATTCGTTGCTGTCTTGTCTATACGACATATTAACCTAATCAGAACCAAACAACAGTGGAGGATTCTAGGAAGTTCATTTAGCTATAGATGCACTAATACTATGTAAGTAGTCGCAAGTAGATGAAACAACTTACAGCTTGATCTAGTAAAATTACGCACAAGTAGTGAGATCCATAAGAGTCCTCTCGTATTTGCGCTGCTCTCCAAAACACCTTGGCACGGATGATCCATCAGGTCTGGTACATATGCTCCATCTCAACCTCATGGAACAACACCGATCTGCATTATATAAGACAAAAAAAAATGGTGAGTGGAGTAATCACAAAGGAACATAAAGAATATATTTGGTGCAATGTAAACTAATGGAACAATATCGATGATCTTAAAATTAAATTGGATATTAGACTCGAGGATGTCCGGAAGATGCTAGCAGAAGGCAAACCGTAATAATGTTCGACAATGAGCCAGCAATATGACCTTGCTGAAACAACAGCATTACATCTTCTCGAACATAAGTACTACCAAAGCTGCAAATCTCGGTTCGGTGTAAACTCTTAAAATAGCTATAAACCCGACAACCATACCGATGCTAACATATGTCAGGATTCAGGAATATCACGAATAATTATCAGGCCAAAAAATTCCCATCACTTGGCTTTGTTTAACTACTGAAACTGAATATTGGCTTTGTTTAACTACTGAAACTGAATATTACTCATCCACGGCCATTGTTTAATTATTTTATTGTATTGTCCAACAAAATCAGCAGCTCTTCATATCATTTTGAGCAGATATAATTGTAGAGGCAAGAGCACTATATTCCTACATTTGAAATAAGTGCAAAAGACCAAATGGATCAAAGGAACAGACCGGACTCTATTGACAGCAACACAAGGATAGCAAAAATACCAATATTCAACGATCAGCACAGAAGAAGGAATTTAGATGGAACATTCACTTCAGCATCCTAGACCCCTATAGTTGATAGCCTGCGAAGGCACCTCTACAAACTTATCCTGGTCCATCAAGTTTTTGTATTTATCTCTGCTGTGCAGACTATATAAAATGATTATATGAATTTGTCTCTCTGTAATTAAATTCTGAAGATTAGCATTCATTCTAGATCATAGGTTCTTGACTGACAAACCATAGGCCCTGTTTCAATTCTTGCCAGAGGACCAGTAGCATTATCCAGGCAGGAGAAGTCAAATATCAATTCCCAATCATCCTAGCCACTTGGCCTTAAGGATTTGGAGAAACAGGCTGTCATAGGCTCATAGCATGGGTTCCACCGGCAGCAGCAACTGCACAGTAACAACTTACTACTGTACCTCAACGCGGTTAATGTAGCATGAGTTTTGATATTTTAGTTTGATTAGGGAGTTATGCTTACGAGTTTGAGTTAGATTAGATTGTTAGGGGACAAGGTCAAGTCAGCCCTATAAAAGACCACAAATTGTAACTTCTGAAATCAAGTAAGAAGAAATAATTGTCTTTTTAGAACCATTAGAATGGTTGGTCAGCCTCCCGCTCTTTGTATCATCTGCTTTACCCCACAGCACAACATACAAGCCGACGATGATTGCAATAGCACCTAATATGCTGCACAAGAGAAGAATTCACTGTAATGAACAGCAAGGAGTTTGAACTTTGCGGTGCCAGTTTAAGTTCTGAAAGTACATACCTTCCAGTTTAAGTAGTGACTGAATGCAGATGGAATTCCAACTTCCAACAATGAAGGCCTTCATGAATTGACAGAAATAACATAAGAAGACCAATACAGGAAGCTTAGATGCATCGAACTCAAAACACTTCTGAAACAGGAAGCTTCATGAATTGACAGAAATAATGAAATTCAAGCATATTCACAATTCAGATCATGATTTGCTTCGGTCCAGCTTGTCAAAGCAAAGCATACAAAATTCAAGGTGCAGTAGTGCCTTTGTTCTTTTTATGTGTAAAATTGCTTTTGTAAGCCACAATACAGACCAAAATGTTTGAAAATACATAAAATGATGCAGCTAATCACAATATAACTTCATAAAGGCGTGACCCTATATTAACAAAAATAATAATTCAGTTGAAAAATCTTACACAGCTACATACACTATATAGACGCAAGTATACTCGGGACAAAAGAAAAGGTTGCAAGTTTGACGCAGTTCAAAAATCAATAATGAAATATAGTGTGCAAGGAAACAATAAAAAACTAAGATAAATGTATATAGTCCTCGCCTATGAAGTTAGAACTTCTATGTAGACGATGTTTTTTGTGAAGTTCCCATGAGCCTTCCTAGAATTGCGCCGCTTGTCCTCCTTACCTAGGACGACAAGGATCTTGATGTTGCCTCTAGCGGTGGCTCTAGATAGGGCACAGAGCGCAAGCCCCACAATGAACTGGTTCGAGTGGTTAAGATCTCTGCCCACGTTAAGTACTACCAATTACTCAAAGCTCAGTATAGCATTCTCAAAATACACCTGGAAGTTAAAGGAGGTAAACAACTTAGTAAGCATCTGTAGATTTTATTAATGAACGATTTTCAGGCTGTTTCAAATGTTTACAGTAACAAGGATCTGCATCCAATACATTAACTATTTGAAACATTTCCTAAGAAAAAGCCCAACATTTTCAAAAATGCATTATCTGAACATATCTTTCATGTAAAATGCAGTGCATCAGATGACAGTCCATCATTTTTTCCCTTTAAAACTGAGGTAGGAGATTCAAGAGAATACAGCAGCACAAAAAGTGTTTTCGGTTGCTGACTACACCACATAATTCCCTTAGCTCTTTTGCATTGCAAGGGAGAATAAGAGTCATAAAGAACTCAGGAATATTAGAAAGTCAACAAAGCCCCACCTAGACATACCCAAAAGGGACATCAACTATGGCCATTCTAAATAAGCATGTATAGCAATTGCTACATTAAATAATTCAACTACACCTGTATCCAACAATTTTCTAATCATGAAGACCTAATAGGCAGTGAAAGACAAAAAAAATTGAGCATTGTCTTGCAATGGTTGAGAAATAAGTTATTGACCTTGTTGAACAGATCTGATAGCATAGATGCTGAAGAAGCATAGATGAAAAATTCTTTGTTAATTACTACTACCTGATAGTTTTTAGTACCAGGATATAATAATGCAAACAAAGAACAGCTCCATAGTAAACAAATGTACACTTCACCGTGGAGAAGTTGAGTTCTAAGATAAAAACAACAAAGGTTGGGATTCAGTTTACAGAACAACCAGAAAAATGGAACACACAAATATGCAGCATGTCCACTTTTTTCAACAAAAGATACCTAGTTGGGGTAGCCCTCCCCACCATGCAAAACTCTTAAACACCCAACAAAGATCCAAGTCTCTACTCTCTGGGTAGTACATTAGAAGGATATCACCTGCAAGGTCTTCCCCAACATGGTCTTCCCCAACATAGAAGGATTTCACCTGCAAGGTGCAATCCAGTGAGGTGATTATTGCATTGCATACCAAGTATTCGACAAAAAGAGACAGGGAGAGAAGAGAAGCCAAGGGAGCGTACGGGCTCATAGAGACCAATGCGGAGGCCGCCATAGATGCACTGGCGGTGGAGACCCGGGACGATGCCCTTCCAGAGCGCGGCGGCACCTTCCTCCCGAGCGATGGTGGCGGCGGTGCCGAGCAGGCCGCGGTACTTGGGCGCGGCGGCCAAGGAGGCGTCCCCAGCGGCGACGTTCTTCTGCAGCTGCAGCCTAACCTTGGCCGTGTCCAGGGGAATTGTGCACAACTGGGAACCAAAATTAAATAAATAAAATTAGGCAATGTAACAACAAGAACACGAATAGGGTATGAATGCATGAT
Source organism: Dendrocalamus latiflorus (assembly GCA_017311315.1). Classification (NCBI taxonomy): domain Eukaryota; kingdom Viridiplantae; phylum Streptophyta; class Magnoliopsida; order Poales; family Poaceae; genus Dendrocalamus; species Dendrocalamus latiflorus. The sequence continues at coordinate 19,792,798 of CM029671.1, read as the reverse complement.
ATGATGATCCCCTGAAACCACCAAAGCAAGAGGGCTGGCATGGCAAACCAAAGGGGAGGGCATTGGCGGCGTGATCCTTAGAGGCGAACAGCCAAGATTTGACATTTCTGATCCTACGAGGCAAGAAATTAAGCTATGGGCGATCCGGCGAGGCAAGAAATGAAGAAGCCAGCGGAGCGGGTGATCCCAGGAAGCAGCAAGATCTAGGAGATCCAGCCAGCGAAGCCAAGTGTGGGTAGGGCGTACCTCGGCGATGGCGCTTGCGGGGAAGCGGCCGGCGAAGGAGATGTCGGGCGCGGAGTGGCGGAGTGGGGGGAGGAGGAGGTGATGGGAGCGCGGGGGGGGGGGGAGGGAGGGGAGGAGGCGGCGGCGTGGGGTGGGGTGGGGAGGAGGAAGAGGAGGCGGCGGCGCGGGGTGGGGGGAGGAGGAGGCGGCGGCGGAGCGGAGGGGTGGGGGGAGGAGGAGGCGGCGGCGCGGGGTGGTGTGGGGAGGAGAAGACGGCGGCGCGGGGTGGGGTGGGGAGGAGGAGGAGGCGGCGGCGGCGCAGGGGGTGGGGGGAGGAGGCGGCGGCGCCGGAGCGGGGGAGGAGACGGAGGAGGAGGAGCGGGGGAGGCGGCGGTTGGAGGAGGAGCGAGGGCGGAGCGGGAGGAGTGGGAGATGGGGCGCGGCGCGGGGGGCGGGGGAAAGCAGCGTCTCGGGAAAATTTCGCGAGGTGGGGGTAATCAGGGACGCGGGAGGGGTACTGCAGATCCATTGAAAGATGACCATTGGATATGGTTGAGTAAGGAGAGAGAATAGAGGAGAGTTAATCTGGTGCGGACGTTTTTAGGATGGTGTAATTCTGGGTGCATATTGTGGTGTGGACGTAGTTAAGGTCATGACTGTGGAGCAGGTAATTGTTGGGTGGATGTAGGATAATTTTAACTGGTGGATTATTAGTGTAGATTATCAGGTATTATACCATTCTGAAGATATTCATAGGTAGGGTTTATCCACGTATCTTCGTATTCTAATGATAAATTTTTACTCGAAGACGTTTCTGGTTCCTCAACCAAACATGGTTTTTGGAGTTGCTCCAAGAAAACTCCTTGTGGTACCGGTAATCAGGAAGAAGCCATTCGGGCCAATTGGTTAGTGAGGAAATTATCCTTTTGAGGGATATAATGTATTTTGAGACCAAAAAAGTGCATTTCGAGCATTCGAATATATATATATACTCATATACTACACGTACATACTCTCCGTTACGCAAGATATTCCCTACATTGCGAGATACGATATAGGGTGTAATTACACCCGGGTGTAGAAAAGAGGCTTCCTATATATATATATATATATATATATATATATATATATATATATATATATATATATATATATATATATATATATATATATAGTAAAAATACTTAGTACTATTAGGTGTTCGGACTCCGCAATCCTAAGCCGTCCGATTCCGCACGCGTAGGGAGCCGGAGAAAAGTCGATTAACGGGTTGGACCCGGTTGCTTGTGCCAAATTGGAATCTACGTCTCTCGGTCACGCTTCGTTCCCCAAATCGCGCATTTCCCCCGGTCTCGCATCTTTCCCCAAATCTCGCGCGGATGCCTCACCGACAGCGTCCCCGACGAGGCCATCGTGAAGCTGGTCGACACCTTCCCGGGGCAGTCCATCGACTTCTTCGGCGCGCTGCGGGCGCGGGTGTACGACGACGAGGTGCGGCGGTGGGTCGCGGAGGTGGGCGTGGAGAACATCGGGAAGCGGCTCGTCAACTCGCGGGAGGGCCCGCCGACGTTCGAGCAGCCCAAGATGACGCTGGAGAAGCTCATGGAGTACGGGCACATGGTGGTGCGGGAGCAGGAGAACGTCAAGCGCGTCCAGCTCGCCGACAAGTACCTCAGCGAGGCCGCGCTTGGCGACGCCAACGACGACGCCATGAAGACGGATGGCATACGTACGATCCACTACGCTGTTAGCAAGAGGCATACGTACGTGCTTCATTCACCCTCTATATTGTTAAGCTACACTTGAATTGGAATTTGCATTGCATCCATCGATTCGACCCCACTGAAACCTTTTTGATCACCGAGTCATCACTGCACAGGAAATTATTAATCGAATTACATATGTTATATAGTGCCTGCAATTAAATTGTTTGCGTAGGACCGATGCCAGCAATAAGATGGGTGAATGATTACCCGAACTTTCCTCTTAGGGTATTCAAAATGTTTAAATGACTATGATAGTCATTAAGATCACATCACACTAACACGGCTACGACAAACCAAATCTAGAAATAAAAAGCAACAAAATCAGCCTCTTTCACAAACCTGGTCAACACACCGGATGGCCGGTCAGAGCAAGACGTACAAATTGGAAAAGAAAAACATTGAACAATGTTAGGAACTTTTTAGTGAGGCAGCAATGTTAGGAACAATGTTATTTTAGTGAGGCACGAGCGAACGAACATATACTCATTAAAGGTTTTATTGCCATTTCAGATTTTCTATTTGGACAACTTGGATTTCGGAAATATCAGTCTTCCGCATGATGTTTTCCCACGAATTGCTGTTTATGATCGTGACAACATTAAGAAAAGGTGCATTATTGACCTTACATTGAAGGATAAATACACGGTTACACAGTTTGGGCAGATGCAGGTACGCACATCGATATCCCAGAAAAATAAATACTTATTTTCCTATGGCATTTTACTGATATTTCTATGGCATGACATTCTCATTTTCTTCTACAGCTTCGTACCCTGGATTTTGACTTTGCTGACGACAATGAAGGTAAATTGTCAAACAACTCTGCCTAGTACAGTACTACATTAACGAAAACACCAATTATATGAGTCCATGGAGCTGCAGGTGCTACTAAATCTTCCAAGCCTAAGAAGAAAACATTGCCAGTTACATTTTTATACCACTCTTCTATGCTGAAGCTTTGTTCTATACAGGAGCTAATTGAATCTTAGCAAACTCCTTATGCCAAATGCCACGAGTTCAGAATACATGTGACATGCCGAATAACCTTCAAATGTTAAAATTTTTTTTTTTGTGTAATGGGAAGTCTTTTCGTGGTAATGAATTATCACAGTTCAAAAAATGGAAATAGAAAGATAACTGAACTTGAGCATGAAGGATATGTGTATGAATCAAGTATAGGCAGATTTAGTATAGGTAATTATTCATTAGGATACTATTATCTGAGCAGAAATTTCGTTCCCATCATAGAAAACAACAAGTAACAACCATCAGTAAGTTTGAACCCTGCTATTGTGAGAAAAGTCTTGTATACACATCCATGAAAAAGTCATAACTAGTTGGCTGGTGTGGATACAGATCGATGGGAATCTGACGAACCACCATCGCTATATGTCTTCATCAACAGCAGCACGCGTGACCTTTCATCTATAGAGAAGTATGTGGTATGTCTATAATAATGCTTTGTTTCTTGCCAACATATATGTTTTTTGGGGATAGTTGATTTACACTGCAGTTCTAAATTAGGTTTTTGCATCATTTTGGTCAGTTATGCATTTTATTCTCCTACAGTTAGAAAATGATCACACCTTGAGCTTGATGCAATATCAGCATGAATTTACACAAACACTATTTTCGAAAAGTTTAGCGACCAAGTTTACATGAGTGCATTTTACATTATTAATGAAATCAGAGAGGATGGCATATATGTTACAGTTCATGTGGATAGTGAATCAAGAGACTCATGGTCTAATTTGTCATTTGAGGTTCATACAAACAAGGAATGTAATGAGTACAAGTGTGTTTGCAAGCTATTTGAGCACATGGGTATATTGTGTTGCCACATAATCAAGGTATGTTATGATTTTACATAAATTCAATCAATTTATGTTGTTAACTACAATTTTTTTAAAAATAGGTTGCATTTTCCTTTCCAAGTTATGTCTCATATTGGCTGTATAACTATTCCAAATAAATATATTCTCAAAAGATGGACTGTGCATGCTAAAGAAGGCATTGGAAGTCATTTTGAAACATTCATAAATGACAATGATGCTGCTGTTTCAAGGACGCACCGCCATACCCTTCTCTTTAATGCTGCATGGATTTGTCTAATAAGGGTGATGTGTCCGTTGATGCATTCCATATTGCTATGAGGCATATAACACAAGCAAAACAGGAGATTAAGATGGCTCATACGGTTGTAAATGAAGAGTTACCTACACATAATGATTCTATGAAAGAGATTGTTCATTCTGATGAGGTTACAGTTTCAAATGATGACCATTCTAGTAATCAAGAAGATGATTCCATTAATCAAGCCGAAGATACTGTCTCCATCCTTCCACCTGATCATCGAAAGAAGCCTGGACGTCCCAAATCAACTAGGTATAAGTCTCAATTAGATGGTCCTATTACCAAAAAACGCATGTGTTCCTATTGCAACAAGAAGGGGTATTACAGAACTAGCTGCCCTTATAATCCGGAGAACTCTTCCCAGTCCAAGATACAAAAGGTGTGTCAGAAGTGCCAGTTACCAGGACACTACGCATCCACTTATGTTACTACTGGCTAGTATTACTTCGAAATTATGGATTTCCTTGCCTGATAATGAGTTAAATTTCCATTACTGTTTCTGTTTGAACTTAATGAATTCCTGAACTTGATTTAATATATCACTTAAGATTTATTTTTTTGTATTGAGTATATACAATTGTGGTTTTGAGTGACCTGTGTGTGTGTGCGCATACCATGACCAGTTAGTTTTCTTTTGTTATCTGGTAATCAAGACTGGAATTTCTGAGACCAAATGAACCCCACTCTTTCTTGTCTAATATACCTTGATTATGATTATGACAATCAAGTTCTGGAATTTCCCTGCCCAAATGATCCCCACTGTTCCTTTCTATTAGTCTATGACATGCTTTTCTGTTATTTCTATCTTCTTTTATCAAGCTACTGTAATAGCGCAATTACGAACAATTATTTCTAAACAAAATGCCATAAAAGTATTGTTCGTAAGTACTCCCTTTATTATTTTAAAGATGTTTTAAATAGGTGCAATCAACCTTTTAACACTTTGATTGTTAATATGCACAAAAGTATTTGAATTTATCACATGAATATGTTGTCAGTAGATTTGTAATAAAAAATATTTTTCATATAAAAGTAATGTTCAAATGCGCATTGGATACGATACTCACAATGCCAAGTAAAAAAATCCAATGAAGTATATCCAACCCTTAGACAAATGGCAATTATCGATCGATCGAATGATACAACAATTTCACATAATATTTTCGACTTAACTGCTAACATTATGTATAAATTCGCCGCTCTAAATCAGTTCATGCAATGTACACAAATTATTGAAAGTCAACACACACGATTGTTGTCTGATTCAATCAATAAATTTAAGATACCATTTTGATGTTCGAGTATGATAAGGAATTCACACAAGAGATTAACCAAAATCCCTATCATGACGTACAAATTCGCCCCTCTAAATCTTTCCCTTTGACATATAAAAAAATGAAAGTCAACACATGCAGTTTTTCATGCGCCGTTCGTGTCTATCAACAATTCAACGATCATTTGTTGCTCGAATGAGATGAAAATTTCACATAAGATTTTTACCTTATCCACTTACATGACGTAAAATTTCGCCACTCTAATTCACTCTGTGCAACATATAAAAAATAATGTAAGTCAACGTACCCTTTTTTTTCTATGCCATTCGTCTCATTCAACAATTTAAGATAGTCTTTTGTTGTCCGATTGAGATGAAAAATTCACATAAGATTCTCACCTTACATGCGAACATCACGTGCGAATTCGCCACTCTAAATCATCCCGTGCGACGTCAAAAAATTAAAGAAAATAATGCAAGTTAACATACGCGTATTTTCTATGCCGTTCGTCAAATGCTCGGCCATTTAATATAGCATTTTTTTGTCCGATTGAGTTGAAAAATTCACATAAGATTGTCACCTTAACTGCTAACAACATGTGCGAATTCGCCACTCAAAATCATTTTCGTATGGTATATAAAAAATAGTAAAAGTCAACACAGTTTTTCTTATACAGTAAGTAGTCCACTTAAATTTTCTTTTAGTATAATACTAGATTTGATCACAATGATTCAGCATATGTTCCACGTAATGATATTTTGCATGCACCATAGACTTTTAAATTTATATACAGGCGAGCATACTTCCAATACTACCGTATTGATTTGCATACCTATTACATGCGCATATACACATACCTATTCCACGTTAATAATGATCTGGACATATGAATATTTCCACGTTTCTTCAAAACGATCTACACACATTGAGCAGGAATCTATTTTTATGGCAAATAATGATCTAGACACATACATATTGAGATGCTAATTCAAAAGGATCTATGCACATACCTATTTAACGTTCAGCAAAGGATTCACAAATTAATGGCACATTAATTCTCAAACCATAATTGACGATTCATTCCGATCGCTAGTTATCTATGGCAATTACAAGACCGGATTGCACTAATCAATCCATCGTTTGAATATTTGCTAATGGGTATACCCGTTAATCTCATACCTACTACAAACTAACACATCTCAAAGCGATCCAATGGTTGATAGATTAGGTGCCTGGACTCCTTGGAGTCCCATATATATATATATATATATATATATATATATATATATATATATATATATATATATATATATATATATATATATATATATATATATATATATATATATATATATATATATATATATATATATATATATATATATATATATATATATATATAGACATGGTAGGATTAGAACCCAAGTGCCTAGGCACCCATATCAATACCCGTTGATTTGCTTTGAGATTCGCAACGTTTGATGTGGATGTCTTCATATACCCATAAAAAAAGTATATTTGAGATGTCAAACTCCGAAAAAAAATTAAATTCAACTTCAGTTTAATTAGTTTAAACCATTTTTATGGTATATACTCACTGTAGTCGCATTGAACTCAAAAGTAGTTCAAACTAGTTTGAACTGAGTTCAAAACTTACTTACCATAAATATATCAACGGTATAAAACATTTTCATACCCAAACTCAAAAAATTATCAACCATACACGTGTATCGGACGGTTCTTGATGTGGGTGCCTAGGCACCCAGGTGCCTTATGTAATTTTCCTATATATATATATACATGGTAGGATTAGAACATTGATACTCTTTTCTGACCTGGTTCGCGACTAACTGAGAATCGCCTTTCACTAGCAGTTAGCGAATTACAAGCACATTAGCTGTTGAGAGGCTAGCCAGTAAACCTTCGTACTATGCAACATTATTAGTTGTAGGAAAATTTAACTAAATTGCATATTTTAAGGTTTCTCCAAATGGTGAAACAAGCTTTCGAGCCATTTAGCACTAAAGACCTGTTAAAGTACATAGTCCACTGATTGTAGAACTCACACTGGGGTCCTTGCATTGGTTCAAGGTTTATTCATTCGGTGATAAAGTCTGCCAAGATTTGGAATTTGATGGCCGTGCGGGACATGAAATGTAGGTCGAATTCCTTGAGTTTGACAGCCCATTTAGCAATGCATCCTGTCGATTCCCTATTTTGGAAGACCTCTCCTGAGGGGAATCTAGATGGTACCATAGTTTTATGCACATGAAAATAACGCCTTAGCTTTCTTGAAGATATATAGAGGGCATAAAGAAGTTTTTGGACATAAGAGTAACACTCCTTAGGTCCATGTAAAGCTTCACTTACATAGTATATTGATCGTTGAGTATTGTCATGTTTAGCTACCAGTACTGCAATTACTGCTTATGGCGTAGCAGCTAAGTATAGAAAGAGTTGTTTGTCTGGTTGAGGAGAAATTAAGATAGATGCACTTGCAAGATATCTTTTGACCTCTTTGAAGGCCTTATTTGCCTCTGTCGTCCACTCGTAGCCATCATGTTTCCAAAAAAGTTTAAAGAAGGGGGTCCTTTCTCCCCCAAACGTGCTATAAAGCGGCTTAGCACTACCATGTAGCCTATGAGTTCAAATCCTTTGTATTGGTCGCAGGGCATATCTAATTGATGGCCGCTATCTTCTTGGGGTTGTCTTCCAAGTAGCTTCCCCAATGAGACTCCGAACACACGTTTCTCGAGATTGAGTTTTAAGTGGTGTTTTATGAGATTTTCAAAAGTTTCTTGTAAGTCTGATATGTGATCCCGACGTCTTATGCTTATTACGACTAGATCATCAACATAAGCATCTAAATTTATGCCTAGTTGAAGATAAAAGGTCTTTTGCATAAGATGCTGGAAAGTTGGGGCATAATTGTTCAATCCGAATGGCATTTTGAAAATTTTGAATAGAGTAATGAATGATGTTTTCTCTTCATCTTCTAGACACATACTGATCTGGTGGTAACCGGAGTATGCATCTAAGAAACTAAGCATTTCACAACCAGCAATAGAATCAACTAACTGATCGATTCGTGAAAGGGGAAAATCATCATTCGGACAAGATTTACTTAAATCAGTAAATTCTACACACATTCTCCATTTACCATTATAATTTCTAACCATTACAGGATGGGCCGACCGCTTAGGGTTATCAAGTTCTCTTATGAACCCTACCTTAAATAGCTTATCGAGTTCTGATTGGATAGCTTCTCATCGATCGAGAGCGAAACATTGTAGATTTTGCTTGATTGGCTTCTTATCAGGTCGAAGTGATAGCATGTGTTCGATCAACTCCTTGGGACCCCGAGCATGTCAGATGCTTGCCATGCAAATACATATGCGTTTGTCTGGACGAAGCCAATGAGCTCGTCTTGCTATTTGGGTCGAGTTCAACCCTAATGCTAATGTTCTTGGAGGGTTTGTCTGGGTTAAGGGACACCTCCTTAACTTGATCATTCAGCTTTGGCGCAGCCTTTGGTCTCAAGTGCTACACATTGTTAGCTTCTCGAGCTAGAAGTTGGTCCATTAGCTCGAGAGATTTGCGGTCACCCATGAGTGCCATCTTCTTATCACAACGGACTATGATAACACATTTAGAACCTGGCATCTTTAGGCATTGATATCCATAATGAGTAGCCATTAGAAACTTTGCAAAAGTTGGTCAACCACATCGAATGAATTTTTCTCCATCCTGAAGTTTCTCAGAGAACCAAACATGATAAGAAGGGAGACTTGGCCACTAGGTTTGCCTGAAGATCCTAGTACAATTTCATGAAAGGAGTACCACACAGGTTTTATCTTAGTCCTTGGGACTTGCATTTCATCGAGGGCTCGGTAAATAAAATATTTAAAGAACTCCCACCATCAACTAGGACGTAGTTGACACGACAGTTGTTGATGGTGGGCTCGACCGCAATCGAAAACAGAGACAATCCTCTTTTCTAAAGGAGATTGGAACTTTCGACCACTTAGGCATCTTATGGACAAGAGGAGTGTCAATAGAGTTTACCTCACGTTCGATAACTTTAAGCTATTGCTTATAATTGTATGCCGATGAGCCCCCAAAGATGTGGTCAATTGTGCACTCAAGGTCTTAATATGGCATTTCCTCATCATCTCCGAAGTAATAATCTTTGAGTTTCTTTTGGAAAACTCAGCAATTTCTAAGGTCATGCTCTTCTTTCTTGTAAAGAGGACACCACCTTAGCTTGTCTATTTTTTGATCAGGGCATCTGCCTTTGTCCCCATCAGAATATGATTTAGAGTTTCAGGGCTCTTTGTCAACAACAACTAGTACTTCCTTTGAGCTTTTCATTGATGGCTTTTTACCCCTAGTTTTGCTCTTTTATTTGCTGGGTTGCTTGTCTTTCTTCTTATCACGAACTCCTTGGGACCCTTCGTCGTCACGATCGGTCATCCAATTCCACTCAACTACTTCAGTAGCTATTGCATAGCTGTCGACCATGTCAAAGAAGTTGACGACTGTGGCTGGAGGGTTTAGAGCAATATCCGCTGTAAACTTTTGGTTTCTTACTCCCTGCTTGAAGGCTCGAATTTTGAATGAGTCAAATACCTCTAGGATAGTGTTTCGAACCTAACCGAGGTGTTGATTGAACTACTACAATGTCTCATGCGGTTCCTGGTGCATGCAGTGCAAGTCATCCTCCTTCCTAGGACAGTTGTAAGTGCCTTGGAAGTTGGCCAACAACAAATCGCAAAGATGTTGCCAGGAGTAGATAAACTCAGGTGGCCGATTTAACAACCACTAATGAGTAGATCCATCAGGTACGGTTGGGAGGTAATTGGCCATTACATGTGCTCCTCCCACCGCTCGAATGGTTGTTGTGTAAATAAGGAGGAATTTGAGGGGGTTTGACTCACATCAAACTTCTCTAGATTCACCAGTCGGAATTTGTCTGGCCAACAAACTGCTTAGAGGTTGACTGATAAGGCTCAACACCTGATGATGGACTCATAATGCCTCCTTTGTGTGAAAGAAGGGTTGTAATCAGTAGACAATTGGTTGCACCAGTAACCGGCCACTACCAACACCAGTCGGTCCTAGACATTCATCCTTCTGGAGTGGTCGTACTCACATTCCAATTGATGGCATAGGCCTCCTAGGGGAGGCGTGGTTGCCCAGTTTTCCTAGGAAGTTGCTGATTGTCAAAAGGAGGTGGTGTATGTTGTATCTCTTTCTTGCCTTTCCTCCCGACAAGCTGGTGGAGCTATGAGCAGGTGTGATCTAGGATGCTCCCAATCCCTTCTCCTTTTTCCAGAGCTACGAGATTGGCTGGACTCGGAGGGAGTTGTCCTGTTTGACTTTGAGAACATTGTTGTTAATAACGCTCTAACCTGTCAATGGTGAGTTGAAGTCGTCGTGTGATTTCTTGTGCAAAAGCTTCAAAACCTAAAGCCCTTACAACATCTACAGGTGGATTTTCAAGAAGATCGTTAGCAGATTGCAGGTCTTGAGCAATTATCGATTTGTAGTGGACCTAGCCAGAAAGTGTGCCTTAGGTGGCAATCCTTCTTCTTCTAATGGTTTTCGGATCATCTATCTTTGTGAGCGGTGAGCGCTCCTAGGATGATGTGCGATCACCTGGAGGATGTCCATGACGCTCATTAGCGTTGACACCTCGGAGTACGATTGTCGAGACTTCGATTAGGATCATTGATGGTAGCGACGACCTCCTGGTCGCAACTGGCATTCCAACCCTCCTAGCTTGAGGTACAATCGAGGGAGAGTGCTTCACCACACACCGGGGTCCTTGCCAGGAAGGGGAATTCTAGGTTATAACCATCTCCTCAAGTTTCACAAGCAGATGAATTTGCATCCTCCAGACTGTTGACAAGATTTGAAGTGTTAAGAGTCCCTGACTGTCTCCCAGATACTGGTAACCGCAAAGTGACAGATACCAAGTGATGTCCAAGTCCCGAAATCCGCTACATGAGGGCTTTTCGCATTGACTCGAGAGCCATCTGACGGATTCCAACCCTCGAGGGTGGAACCCTTGGTATGGTCAGAACCAAATATTATCCTGATGGCAACATTTTGCAAGCTAGACCACTTGAAGGAATGTCCTACGCATGGCGGAGTATTCTTAAAGGAATTGACCTATTGTGCCATTGTGTAATTTGCCATGTGGGATACAGTCAAACAATCAAATTTTGGGAGGATCCTTGGTTGTCATGTGGCAAGACAAGGCGCCCAAGTAGTGTCCATGGCCATCAGGTTCTCGAGCATGTCCATGAACTGATAGACCCAAGCACTGTTGAATTATAAGTGACACGTGAGGGGAGTATTGAAGTATAAGTGAATTATCCGTCTTCCCTCATCAACTTAAACGTTTGGGTGAACTGGCTGGTGCATATAACTTAATATGGTATTAGAGCTAAGAGGTTCTGAGTTCAAGACATGGTTGACGCAATTAGAAATAATAGTTGAAGCCCACTTCTATTCCACGTATTAGGCCTGAGGGTGCCTACATATGAGGGGGTGTTGAAGTATAAGTGACACATGAGGGAGTGTTGAAGTATAAGTGAATTGCCACTATTGAGCAAACTGGCTGGTGCATGCAACTCAATAAAATCAATGGGATGTTGAGTTAGTCTGGCAAACCTTCAGTGCTAATGATGCGCGGATCATTCTGTCCATACTGATCCGTGAAAACATTGAAGATTTCATTGCCTGGCACTTTGATTCTAAAGGTGTCTTCTCAGTTAAATCTGCCTATGAGGTATTTGTAGACAGTATGGAGGAGCAGACTACCGCCGGGCAAAGGAGTACTATTCACCTTCCGACAATGGAGGGAACTTGCGGTGGAGGAAAAATCTGGCCGATGAAATGCCCGAACAAAGTGAACATCTTTATTTGGAGAATGGTGCACAATAGCCTTCCTCTTCGCTCCAACATTAGCAGGAGAAAGATCGAGCTGGATACGAGGTGTCCTCTTTGTCATAGATTTGATGACGATGGTGGATTGGTGGTCACCTATTTATCAAATGCAAGCACAGCAAGTCATGTTGGCGTGAGCTCCTCATGGAAGACATCAGGCTCACACTGGAGCAGCGCATATGACCAAAAGAAATCATGCTCAAGATCTGGCAACTTCCTGAGGATACGCAGATTAAGGCCCTGTTTGGAATGCGGGAATTTTTCCCGATTCCTGCGGGAATTGAACTGTTTCCTGCAAAATTCCTGTGAAATTCCTCTGTTCCAAACAGGCCCTAAGGTTGTTACATTCCTTTGGGTGCATTGGAACACACGCAATGGAACGAATGCAGGTGAACCACTGAAAGTCTACTCGACACAGAAACATGCCACCTGGCAGTTCGCTATGCCCAGGAATTCATCGAGCTTTTCAAAACATCCGAGGAGCAAATGGACAGGCCCCAACGCTCCTTGGTTAACATCGATGGAGCTTACTCGGAGTCTGATCTCACCGGCGGCTGGGGCTTTGTTGTCCGGGACATAAATGGACAAATCCAAGGTGCAGGAGCAGGTCAAATACCCTGTTCAGGCAGACGCTGAAGCTTGTTTACAAGCTCTGCACTTCGCTTCAACCGTTGGCATGGGCCGGGTGGAGACTTACTGAAACGGACGCTCTGAACCTGAAGAAAGCAATCGAAAGCAACGAGTATGACTGGTCAAGCCTTGGCGTCCTGTTCCGAGAAGCAAAATTCATGTTACTGTGTAACCTTTTAGGGCCTGTTTGGAACAGAGGAATTTCACAGGAATTTTGCAGGAAACAGTTCAATTCCCGTAGGAATCGGGAAAAATTCCCGCATTCCAAACAGGGCCTTAGAGTCCTATATGGTTCACGTTCTTGTAACAAAATAGCTCACGTACTTGCTAGCTTTGGGGCTAAACTAGAACCAGGATCGGTTATGGTTTGGCCGGATTCGGTGCCAGATTGTATCAGTTCTCATGTGGCCAGCGATTCTGCTGCCGCTGTGGTATAACGAAACCTATAGCTTTCGGAAAAAAAAATCGTGTTGTGCCCTCGTAATAACACACCACCCCAGCGCAGCAGGGCAGTCCAGATATATACACCTCAACAATACTATACCAGGATTTTCGCCTTACGGCGATGTTTCTACAACAATGCCTGCCTTGTACTCTTGTAACTGTACGCTCTATTAACACAGAACAGAAAGAAAAAAAAAGTTATTACATCTCTTGGTTGCAGCCACGTCCATATTCACCATGGCCTCGGCTTGTGTACAGTAGTTCAATTTGCCGGTCATGAGCTTCTGCTCCTCAGCCTCTCCAGTCTCTCCAGGTGAGACTTGAGCCAGGCAAACTCATGCTGCATACTCTCCAAGTGCGCCTCCACCATCCGCATCTCCTCGCCTAGTAAGCTTAGTCGCTTTCGCACCCACTCTATGGTCTCTTTGCCGTAAGAACCAAAGCTACTTGCGGAGGCCTCATGACTAACCATGTAGACCTTGGGGGATCTAGTGAGTAGAACTATGATGGTTACCTGCAATACAAGTACAGTGTCAAAAGAGTCTGGCCAAACATTGAGCATTCGGCGTAATAAAATGCACGCAACCAAATATCCACAGAATACTTGCCTGCATTAGGATAATGATGGCCACCAGCGTCACTGCTAACACTGGACCAAATTGACTTGATCTAATATATGATGTGAGTGAAACCCACAATTCTTGTGAAGTGGATGCTATAGAATCTCTCACTATACTTTGCTGGTGAGCTTGGATAGAAGGAATGAGACTTCTCACACCAGGTTCATCTGGTGCAGAAGTCGCACTTGGGACTGTATTTTCCAAAGGATTTTCACTATTTGTAGTTGTCCCTGATTGAACATCAGCATTAGTTGAGGTGGAAACTCCTGTAGGAATGAATGGAGGAATGGTCATTTAATTGTTTCAGAATTAAAAATACTTCCAGTGAACAAGGACGTAATTTGGATCAAGCAAGTCGAAACCCTAAAAAAATGATTGACATGAGGCGAACTGCAAATTCAATGTACAAACCTTTCGATCGAGAGCTGCTATCCTGCTTCAAAAGACCATGACCCTAAAAACATGCAATGGGAAGAATTATTTACAATTTGAAATGTAAATAGCATTTGTAGTAATATGGTCCTGGTATGAGAAAAGACATACAAGCTTGATCCAGAGACCAAAAACTTCACGGCATTCATCTTTTGTCGATTGCTCTATTTTCCCTGTAGTTAGGAGATTTAAATAATAAGCAGCAGCAATCTCTCGAGTTCTTAAAAATTAAATAAATCAATCTCTTGGGAATGGGAATAAACCAATTGCACAACCATACACAAGAAAGAATACATTAGAAATAATTCCATGCGAAAAAGTAAAAAATCTAACTAGGCACTGAATTTGATCCACAACTAGAACATCTGTGTGAAGTCCATTAGACAGCAACGAGTCCCTTGATTTAACGGCCACTGAAAATATGATTATCCACTAAATCTGGACATGTCTAGGGATTCATCTCAAGAATAGACCAAAGGGGCAACTAGGCAACTACCTTCCTCAGTTTAATTATTGAAACTGAAAAACAGCAAGTCTGGAAATTATGAACAAAGGAAGGGATCAATGTATCCCATAATGAGCATCAAATTACATTTAAAAATTTTAGAGAACAGAAGAAAAGTTTTAACATTTCCAATCTAGCAAACATTTATTCACGAGAAAATAAGCATATGGAAGGTGATGGACAGAACTGATTTAACTACAGTGGGATATTCCGAGTGCTTATATTTAGTACTTCTCGGCAGGATTCCCGGTGGTTACCGGCCGGTTACCGTTTTTACCGGTGGCAACCGGTAACCGAAAAAACCAGCCGGTAGCAATTTTTGGTTTTCGAATTTTGACCGGTTTTTTCCGGGTTTTCCGGTTACCGGTTTCAAAACATCTCAAAATTCAAATTTTAATTTTCAAATTATGACCGGTTTTTCCAGTAACCGCCCGGTTACCGTTACCGGCTGCCGACCGGGATTTCTTCCGGTTCCGGTTTTTGGAACCTTGCTTCTCAGTATGTTTCTTCAACTTTGGTGAACTAAAACTACACCAGAAAAAGGAACGAAAAGTACACCTACTTGTTAAAATACACAACTTATGATAATAAACTGTAAGGGCTTGGTTGGACTAAATCTTATCAGCACATAAGCTGAAGTTACAGCCAACCAGCTAGCTAGTAGTTGGCTTAACTTGGAGTTAACATCGCCTTTCACTGAGAAACTAAAGCTAACAGGAGTATGTTCAGCTGGTATATAAGCAGTGTTACCAGGACTCGGACACAGGTGTCGGAGTCCGATTCGGATTCAGATGTCCGATTTGGCAAAGTTTAGAAAGTAAGATTCTGGGATTTACCTAATATAAATATATTTTATCATAAAAATGACAGGAAATAAAAAACAATAGGTAAGATTAAGTGAATGCAGTCAAGATTCATGACTAGGTATTTGACCGAACAATTACAAAGCAAGAAAGCAATAGCCATTTGGCTATATGGTTGCCATTTGGCGCTCTCTCTCCTTTTTTCCATTTGGCCAGATGGTTGCCATCTACTCCTAGCTTCCTCCTTATCCCCCCCCCCCCCCCCCCCCCCAATTTCTCCTCTCTCCATTTCCTTCTTTCCCCATGTCCTCTCGTGCTCTGTCTCTTGCGCCGGTCGATTCCTCTCTGCTGCTCACTCCCTTGGCGCCGGCGCCTGATCTCCTGGTGCTACCCCTGCCTCCAGCGCCGGCCTCCAGTCCCTCGCGTCCCCTGCTGCTCGCCTCCCTCCTGCGCTCTGGCACCGCCGCCCCTGTGCTTGGCCGGTCGGCCTCGAGCGCCCGGCCGGCCCTGCCGCTCAGCTCCGGAGGGGGGGCACCCACGGGCCGACCGACGGTAGGGGGGCGCCAGCCTCGGTGGGTCCACCCCTACCACAAGGTGGTGGAGTTCTTCCACCCCACGCGCATGGCAACAACGTTGCCTCCCACCTCGTCGGCGCCATCGCCGAGAGGGGCTTCTCTGCTGCCGTGCCCTCCTCCACCCCGCGCCCCACTGTCCTCCCCTTCCCCATCAGCCGTTGACCCGATACAGGCAGAGGTGTCGGAGACGCATCCCGCCGTGTCAGACACGAGTAAACGCGCGGGTGCGAGTCCCGGTAATTGTATGTAAGAGCTAAGCAAGGCCAAACAGGTCCTAAGCATATTGTTTGAAAAGTGCACGAGCGTTCAGGGTACAAGAAATGTATCTTACCTCTAAATATGGTTTTCCTCGAGAAGGCTACATTAATATATACCCTGAGGTAGCAACTGTTTCGATCAAGGCCATCTTGTTCAACATCCCAGATCCCCTGTGTGCAAATTAGACCAACAATAATTTCACGCAGCACCAAGAAAGTAAACTAATACTTTTATAGCTAGCAACATCATTTCAGCTTTTATACAATGACGCATCTAGGTTTCTGTAAGTACAGAGATAACATATAGCATCCATAACATTCATCATTTCTATGAACAGTAAGAGTTTATGGAAGCAAAATAGAAGTTCCAAAAACCCCTATGTTCCATTGACAAAAAAAGGAAGTCAGCATTCATTTTCATGACAATGCTGATTTTGAGACCTGTGTCATTCTCATATCGGTTGACTTAATGTTAGTTCTGGTTTTTAACTAGTTCAGTTCAGGTGCAAGCTTTTGCTTTGCTCTTGCTCAACTTGGATTACATTACCACATACAATTCCATGACCTCCACAAAGCAAAGCCAGCACACACATTGCTCCATTTCCAGTTGAGGTTTATTGGGCAAAAGTGATTTCAAGCCAGATGAACCAACATTGTTAACTAGATTCCTCACCTCAACAGTGAAATAGTCCCCATATGGTGCATCACCAATTTGCTGGGATGTCTGAATCACAAGATGCCTGTGAACAGGTAAACAAGAAAAAGAAACATCAGGTAGTTTTAACATAAATTATTCTTCAGGGTAAAACATAAAAGCTCTTTTAGCACATATAGCAAGACCATAGAAGACATACTACAAGTAACAAGAATATGCTAAACTCAACAGGAAAGATGAATAGATTATAAGTGGCATAGTTATCTTCAAATGCAAATAACAATGAGTATATATTAACACAAAAGCTGGCATGAGTACATCCGAATCGAGCTAACATCCAAATAATCAATAAGATCAAACACGATTTTGTTCTGCTACAAAGACAGTCCAAATTCTGGTCATTCCAGAATCCACCAGCAAGAAGTTACACAAACCAACAAAAGGTTAAAAAATTAAATAACTGCTAATATTGCATCTCAACTTTGACTTCATATTTATCACAATTTTTAGAGAACACTCCATTGCTTGACTAACTGCAGAAGTGTGTGACTAACCTGTTTTTGTACACACGAAGTTTCTGAATCTCCTGACAAGTCCCAAATTTTGCACCTAAACACAATTTAGAGGAATCAACAATAACATTATGAAAAGTAAAGCAATTAATGGAACACAGCAACATATTCAACGCCAATTATTACATTCAGTCAAACAGTAGTCGGTAGGAAGAGAGCTCTGACATACCAAGATAAATCTTAATTGGATGCAAAAATGAGACATCCCTTACAAGTTCTCCTTGATTTTCCAAACACCATGGGGAACAACGGAATTCTGCAGGTCATCTAGGTCTTAGAAGAATACACCATTGATCAAAAGGTGTTAATTGAAAAGGTGAAAATAAACAGGTATTAACCTTTGTCACCGCACTTTTTGTGGAAATCATCCAAAAAGCCAAAAGAACCATCAGACATTAACACATTAAAGAGAACTTCTACAGGCACCTGTTATTAGGATGTTAGCAGGGTGCAGTTATATTAATACTTAATAGCACTATAAATAAATGAAACCTGGCAAACCTGAAACTTCGACTCCGTGATCAAAGTATAGGATTCAGGTACTGGGAAAAAAGGTGTGATGCCCAATTAGCAAAATATTCATGCAAGAAAACACTAACAAAAGAATTAATGATATAAAAAAGCCAAAGAAAAAGATGATCCAAACAAACCATTAGGACCATCATCATCAAATGGCCCCAAGCTGAATGGGTTAAGTGCAGTAGAGTTGCCTTCAGCTCCATTCTGCAGCACTTTTGAAGACCTTTTGGAAATACTGATGTCTGAATCACCACTGTCAGCACTACCACTTGTGACAGCTGTACCATTCGCAGACCTACAGTCCAATAGACTCAAATCAACATTCATAAATAATTATGAAAGAGAAAAGTCCATTTGATGGTGCTAAACCCAGGAGTGAGGCATTTTTGTTCAGGATGCAAAAACCTGTCCAATGGTGATGAATCATCTTGTTTAGACTCCTTTGCTCCTTCCAACAAAACATAACCATTTTCGTCACTGCTGCTTGCTGCTTTTATATCCTGTAGTGCAGAAAAATAGCAACTGGTATGCTACCATGCTAACAAATAGAAGTTATTGTAAATATTTCGTACACACAAGTCTGCTAACCTGACGCTCAAGGAGCAATCTAGCATCACTGTTATGCTGTTCCCAACCATCTACTATAATGTGATAGGCTTCATCACGTGACAAGAAAGATCCAAAAAAGTGCTGCAAGTAATGCAACTTGAGTGCCTGACATCTAATATACACAGGAAATAGACAGTGATAGGTTCCTCACCCTTTTGGCACCAGCAATAATTTCTATGGCATTAGGAAAAATAGCAGCTGTTTTTGCTTTGCGAACGTCACTCACATCCTGCAAAGGTATAGTTTTCTGAATAGAAAAGCAATGTCAGAGCATGGTGGTAAAAAAAATTATCAGTGTGAGCAATATATATTGGTCTAACACTATTAATATGTAACTAAGATAATGCTCAACAGTAGAAGCGCAAAACTATTGAACAAGAAGTAATGAAATCAATTTGAGTATTTGATAGTGAATAATTATAATGTAGCAAGTAGCAACAAACTATCATCGCTAAGTAAATTGCAAAAGATAACGTGCAATCATTTTAATAACTTAGTTGGAGAACCATCCCTTTCAGTTTCCAGTTCAATTTTAGCTTTCTAAATCAGCTATCAAAAATTGATTCGTTCGCAGGAAGCCAAAATTTAGATATTTAATAATAATGACTACAGAGAAAATGGAAAGTTCGAGTCAAAACCACCATTAGTTTAGGCTTCCAACAGATTAACAGAGTTTATGCTTATGTGACTTTCCAGGTGCTAATCATTTAGGCTATTACAGAATACTGAAAGATAAAGCAGAGTAGAGCACAAATGCTGTTTATAATGGCACATCATCAGCAATGTAAATTTCAAGACACAGAGAGAGAAACACTAATTTAGACAACATGGTCCCAACAAATCTCAAGCAAACCTTCTGAGAGCAATGTTTCTTTACATGAATTTAGTACAACAAAATGTGTTAAACGATACAAAGCAACATTGAAGCAATGGCATCGCCAAAATCCTTTATGCCTTGGACAATATTTATGAAGTCTATAAATTAATTGGTTATCTACTGCTAGAAGTAGTGCAACTAAGCAAGATAAAAGTACAAAACAGTACAAATGATGATAAACTCGTTATATTATTTATCACCTTCGTCTCATATCCGAAAATGTTAGAGTAGAAGCATATATGGTGTAGAAATAAATACATATGCCCCTGCATAATAATGTATATTTGTTAGAATCAGAAAAATGTGAACCAGGCAGAAACTAAAGCATATATTTATTTCCAGCAAAGTGATATAACTAAGCTATTTTTTTCTGCAAAATGATATGAATAAGCTTACAGTTCAATTCTACAGTTTGCAGTTGAACAACCTAGTGAATTTTGAGGAACAGGGCACTAGCTAAAAGCATTAGTGAAACTAAATTGTCTAATAATGCAGTAGTTTCAAATGAAGAAATGAAAGAACACATGTAAGACAACAAGGATAGTAAATGGACATGAGCACCTTTAGTTGCAACAAGGTATAGCTTTTTTCTCAACTTTTCAGGTACATACTGATCGATCTATATAATAATATGAAAATATACTCTCAGGAAATTCTCTCGTTGGATGAGAAGACTAAAAATTGCCACATTAACAGGGGAATTCCCTCACAAGATTAAATTTGATGGATAAATTTCAAGTTAAGCCTTTCTGTATGTCTGTGTTAAAGATAGAATAGGATTGTTATTTGTTTCCTTATATGTCTTGGTTTCCTTATTTGTATATGGCATATTTCTCTGTATATCCCTTTCTACTCCCTATATATATTGCCTTTTGGGCCTTATGAATATACACACAATATTCATAATGTGGTATCAGAATTAGGGCTCTGATCTTGTTCTTCCACTGCTTCAACGCCGCCCAGGCTGCAGCCGCCGCTGCTCAAGCCGTCGCCGCCACCGCCCCAGTTGCCGCCGCCGGTCAGGCCGTCTCCGCCCGAGACGTCGCTGTTGCCCGGGCCACCTCCGCCCGAGCCGCCACCGCCCGTGCCGTCTCCGCCCGAGCCGCCGCCACCTAGGCCACCTCCACCCGCGCCACCGCCAGATCTGGTGCTTCCTCGCTCGATCTAGTACCGCTCGCCAGATCTGGCCGATCCATCATCACCGTCATCGCCGCCGGGCCGCCGCCGTCATCTCCACCCGATACGCTCGATCGCTGCCGGTCGCCATTTTGCCAACGGCCCCTGAGACGCCGGTCGCCCGCTCCACCGTCCGCCCTCAGTGACGCCCGAGTGAGTCGGCAGTCAGCCATCTGCTTTGGCAGGAGTATGGTTGTGATTAAGATTATACGTTTGCCCCTGTTGCCCATATAACCACTGTTCGCACTCTTGTTGCAGTTGCTTATATTCGCCGGTGGTCTATCTCTCAATAGGATGTTAAGAATGTATTTCCTAATGGTGTTTTGCATAAAGAGGTTTACATATAGCCACCACCTGGGTATTCTGTTCCAGATGGCCATGTTTGTCGTCTTCGTCGTGCTCTTTATGGTCTCAAACAAGCCCCTCGTGCCTGGTTTGTGCGTTTCACCTCAGTGATTACCGCTACCGGTTTCACTGTTAGTGCCCACGATCCTACTCTTTTTGTCCATGTCTCACCTCGAGGTAGGAAACTATTTCTTCTATATGTGGATGATATGCTCATTACTGATGACGATTCCTCATTCATCACATACGTGAAAAAGCATCTCAGTGAGCAGTTTCTGATTGATCTCGGTTTGCTTACGTACTTCCTTGGGATTGAGATTTCTTCCACATCTGAGGGTTACTACCTCTCTCAGCAGAAGTATGTCCAGGATCTTCTTGATCGGTCTGGTCTGACTGACACTCGCACTGCTGACTCCTATAGAGCTCTCCCTTCAGCTTCGTACTACTGATGGTGATCTTCTTGAGGATCCTACCCGTTATCGCCATCTTGTCGGGAGTCTGGTATATCTTGTGAGCACTCACCCTGATATTGCTTATACTGTTCATATCTTGAGTCAGTTCATGGCTAGTTCTACTCATCTTCACTACAGTTACCTCCTTTGTATTCTTCGCTATTTGCGTGGGACAATCTCTCGTCGCTTGTTTTTCCCTAGCTCCACCTCACTACAGCTTCAGGCATACTCTGATGCGACCTAGGTTAGTGATCCTTCTGATCGTCGTTCTCTTTCTACTTACTGTGTTTTTCTTGGCTCCTCGATTGCCTGGAAGACAAAGAAGCAGACTGCAGTTTCCCATACGAGTGCAGAGGCTGAGTTGAGAGCTATGGCAACAGTGACAACAGAGATTACTTAGTTGAGGTGGCTACTTGCAGACTTTGGTGTACCTGTGAGGGGACCTACGACACTTATGTCTGACAGTACATGTGCTATCAGTATTGCTCGTGATCCAGTGAAGCATGAACTCATTAAGCACATTGGAATGGATGTTTCATACACTCGCTCACAGATATTGGAGAGAGTACTTGCTCTATAGTTTGTGTCATCAGAGTTACAGCTTGCTGACTTCTTCACGAAGTACCAAACTAGAGCACAACATTTGTATTTTCTCTTCAAACTCAGTATATGTGATCCACGATGAGTTTAAATGGGTTGTTCAGAATATAATAGGATTGTTATTCGTTTCCTTATATGCCTTGGTTTTCTTATCTGTATATGGCATATTCCTCTATATATCCCCTTGAACTCCCTATATATATTACCCTTTGGGTCTCATAAATATACACACAATATTCATAACAGTCTGCACATGTTTTTATATATCAAAGGCACAAGCTTTAATTGAATTTGGTGGGTGTACATGTCTCGAATTAATACATGCATATTCAAACAGAGATAAATCTAGACCAACATAATTAGATGCTCGCACGCATGTCATGCCAATTATATTGGACTGAATTGAGTTCAGATATAGTTTATTGTTAGTCTGTGCATGACAGATCTTATGGCAGACCTCAAATTTGCACTACATACAGAAAGTGTATGAATATTCCCATGGAGTCACAGTGGAAGTAATACAGGTTTTAGAAAGTTACTAGAAATAACACAGAATGATGTCACAAATAACTACCTGAAGAAGAATATTTTCTTGAAGCGCACAGTTAAAATCTTGCACAAGAACCTGCAATGTACCATATAACTAGTTAGCAATCAAAACTCAATGACAAATAATATGATGCATGATCACTTGTGAACATGAAAGAATACCATCAGAAGCATACTTCTGAAAATCAGAAATATGCTCTATTCAAATGGAAACAGTAATCCACAAATATCAACTCAGGCCCAACCTATAAACAACCTAGTAATTCATGAAATTACTCTTCAATCAAAAGCTGATCTTGGCATGTTATCGTGATAGAACATGCTAGATTGACAATCTGTTTTACCCAACAAGTAGAATCACTCAAAATCCACTTATCAAACTGCTGCTCGATCAATCATCAACCAAATTCAGTTATAAAAGAGCTCATGAAACTACCAATTGGCTATCGAATCCAGGCAAATACAACAGAAAATCAGACACGATTATGGCGAACTTCCTCAAAATTCATTCATAATTCAACCATCAACACCACTGCACATTCTACAGACGAAACCAAATTGGCACTCAAGATGTTGCCGTACTCCGTATCAAGCATAAACAACGAATTAGTCCTGGTGTGGTTTATCAGGGGGAAAACGACCACTGCTCAAATAGTCAGGAGTCCTGGTGTGGTACCACTTGCGTACCCAAATTTCTCCCAGAACGGCGCATCACAGTCCAAAGTCAACAATTAGATCGAAGAGAGAAAGCAACCGGCAACTACTTGAATTGCCCACGCGAATTACCTCGTCGGGTGGCAGCCGGAACAGAAGCTTGTACTCCTCGCTCCTGCTCGCGAGCAAAGGGCTCTGCACGATCAAACCTCGCCGCATAAAAAACCCAAGCAAAAAAAGGAAGTAGTAAGATTCCGACAAGTCCAATTCCCAAGCAAGGGCCACCCACCGAGGCATCGGACCCGGAGAGCTCCCCGGAGTGGGCGGACGCGTCCACGGCGGGCGGCGCCGACGCGAGCCGCCTCGGTGGGGACGCCGGCGACGGCGCGGTGGTGTCGGTGGGGGTGCGGCTCGGGGACGGGGAGGCGATGGCCGGGGACGCCATGCCGGCGGAGCTCGGCCGGGAGATCGCCGGCGAGGCGGTGGTGGTCGGAGAAGAAGGTAGGTGAAGTGAGGGGAGAAAGTTAAGAGGGTGTTTGAATAATAAAAGCGATCTAACGATTCTCATTGCCGTTTTAACATAATTTACAACTTTTTAAAATAATTTATTAGTATACGATTTATTTATATAAATACTTATGCTAGCAAAAAAACTATAAGTCATAGTTATAAATAATAATCTATAATCGACAAGGACGCACCTAAAAATGAGAGCGGTGTAGTTGTGACGGTGACGTGTTCCAACCTTCTAGCTCCGGGTCTACCAGTCAGTGGCGGACCCAGGATTTGAATCCAGGATATGCCTAACTAAAAAATTATTATCTAATGTTGGTATAATCTAATACCACAAATGATCCTATAGAAATGATCTTATATACCACAAATCCACAATCAACACGGCCAGAGCCAACATGCCCAGATAGCACCGCCAGCCAGCAAACTCTCACGGCCAAAACCAGAGCACCAATGCCAAAATATCCCACTGTCATATACCAATAGCCAAACCGAGAAAAGGCACAGCAAGCCGCCAATCCCCCAACACTCTCCAGTCAGCCCCAACACCACAGAGAAGCCAGCCACCGCGTGGAGCCGAAGGCCAGGGAGGTGAAGGACTGAAGGCACAGCAACTCAGCAAGCCGACGGGAGCAAGGCGGCCAGCGCCGGTGCCGCGCCGCCCTCGCGCCCTGGCGGAGGCGGAGGCGGAGGCGGAGGGGCGGAGGCGGAAGCGCTGAGGCGGGGAGTGGAGGCGGAGGCGGACTGGCGGAGGGAGCCTGCGGACTGGCGGAGGCGGATGGGCGGATGGGCGCCTGGCGGAGCGGGTAGTCCTGGGCCTATATGGACTACCCGTTGGGCCCGCCCCTGCTACCAGTGGGTTCAACTGTTCGAGATTAGGTCTCGCTCATTTCGGCTTGAGCTTTTGGTTTCTGACTTATTTTAACTATTCATCAATTTCGTCTTTTCTGACTTTTTGGTTTTTTTTAGCTTTTTGCTGTTTTTTTCTCGTATTCGTTTGCATTGTTTATGATGGGCTAACCTGTTTTTTCTATTTTAAATTTTTTAATTTAGTTATGCCTAATAAATCACTATCAGTTACAGTGTAATTTTAGCCATAAGCCAACTTATTTCAACCCAATTGAGCGGCACCTAGAGGAGAGGAGGGAGGGAGACGGCAATGAACAGCAGTGGAATTTAATACTAGCGTTTACTTGCGCCGCCTTCTAGAGGATAGAAATTTTTTGATGTAATTTATCAAACATGATTTAAAAATGACATTTTTGGTTTGTAAATTAATTTTCTTTTATAAAAACACTGTAACAATTGTAATGCTCGGCACGCTGTTGATAAGATTAAAGAGTAGGGAAGTGGACGTTTGATTAACCAACAAAGGCGGTTACTTTTCTACTTGTCTGTTTGGATCCTGGATTGAATTGGTCTCGTGGGATTAGAGTGCGAATTCAAAAAATCTAGTAGAGTTAGAATAGGGCTGCAATTTTTTTTTTTTGGGGGTTTGGTTTGTCAAACAACTGTGACATAGAAATGGAGTCTTCAGCCAATTCGAAAACCTGTTTGGTCGCCAAATTTGTTTGCTTGGAAATGAATCGGGATCTAAAATAAAGCTACCACTCAAGGGAACCAAACCACCACTGCCCCAACGGCAACGTCGTCGTCATTCTGCCACATATCACCCTCTACCGCCAACGATGATGAAGAGGCGACGGCACCAGCAGCGAGGAAGAAGCAACAACGGCGAGGTCAAATGGGAAACAGCGGCGGCGACGGCGTAGCAAACATCATCGAAGAAGGGAAGACGGACAGGCCCTCACGAGCATGCCAGTAGCGGGAGAAAGCTCGCTGGTGCCGAGCAGCGGTTGAAGCTCGTCGGAGATGAGGTATGTCGGATGGTCGAAGAGGAGCGAATGGACAGAGAGCAGAGCTTGAGTCTCGAGTCGAAGGGGTGGAGGTCGAAGACGTAAGAGTAGTTTCCGTCTAATTGGTTGGAGGTCTGAATGGTGTGTTTTAGCCTACAAGAGTGGATAAGATATAAGCTCGTTCTGGATGCAAATCTCCTCGTTTGGTAGCAGCCACCGACGGACTCGGCCAAATCCTCGAGGAAGATACTGAAACCACTAAACAAGCGACAAAATCGTCCTACACGCTCGGTATCAGTCTCTCAGTATTCTATCCGGTGCGTTGCGTCCATGCTCCAAATGGAAACACCAACCGCCGTTGCAATTAGCAGTTAATCAGTGCTGCCAGCTACGATTTTGCAAAGCAACGCCATAATCGAGATTGGATTAGAGAGAGAGTGAGCACCGGCACGCAATTTTGACAAAGCGTGTCGGTTTTGGCAAGGAAAACGCGACGACGCACGGAGCGGCGGTGGGGCCCAGGCGGCAGCGGCACGGGGCCCGGTGGCACGTCGACGCCTCCCCGCGATCGAGACGCCGGGCTTTAACGCGGGATTTTGCCGACGCGGGCGTCCGCTTCCCCTGCCATGTGGGGCCCGCCAAAAGTGCCTCTCGGATGGCGTTTTAGGAAATTCGGTTTATAGCAATGGCTTATAACTTTTTAGTTATTTGTAAAAGAGAGTACAGAGTAATCGAAACTCGTGTATACTTTTTACCGATATAAATGGAGTCGTTACAGTGTGCACTACAATCAATTTATAAATTATGTCTTGAAAAATATTTAGTTTTAAAATTAGTAACTATAGGAAAATTAAAAATAATTTTTAAAAGTTAAAAAAAGAGTTTTTTGTACTGCTGTCCCACACGTGACCAAGGGGCAGGATGTTGATTGTGGAGTTGTGGACTCGATTGGAGGACGGTCAAATCGTCATGCCGAATTTGTTGATCGTCTCTTTTTTTTTTTTAGTGATTTCGACGAATTAAAGCATTTCAGAAAGAACAATGTGCCTCGCCGACAACTCTCATATCATGCGGAGCACACCGGACGATGAACTTGCGAGCAGCGATATCCACAGCTAGGGCTCAATCATGCTGAGCTGCTCAGGGGAGGGACGGATGGTGGAGAGGAGGCGGGAGCAGACGCGCGAGCGACGTGCTGACGAGGGAAGTTGCGGCGGCGACTACGTGTGGCTGAGCTGCTCAGGACGAGGCTTCCCGAGAATCTCTGTAAAACAAAACGGGCTTAAGGAGATGTTTTTTTAGTCAGTTATAAATGGGCTTCCTAGGTGAATTTTAATTCGATTACAAGGTCACCCGAGTGATCTTTTACGACCCAACACGATCTCTTTTCCGGGCTGGTGATTTTACACCAATAGGACGGCCTAAAACCGGCCTTCCAAGTATGCCCTAAGGTATAAACTCGGTTACTTTGGTTAACAAAAGCTTTGTCACGGGGAGATTTAGATCTGAACCTAGGTTCATATGACCTATGTTTTAGGTTTGTGTACTTGTGCATTGCCAGTGGCAGAACCACCCTGGGCGGAGCCGGGGAAGGTAACTTGGGTCTCGCTCAGCTGCCATGGCGTGCCACGGCAGCGAGCTCGAAGGTCTGAGAATAAAACAGGCAAACAGGCAAAGGGAGGAAGATGGCTCATGTGGAATGTCGGATGGGCTGAGACATGGGCGTATAGGCCTGTACATTAGGGCCGTTCATACAGCCTTTTGATTTTAGTTTATAAATAGTAATAATTTATAAAGAAATTTGTAGATAGATACTTGTATGTGATTTTAACCTATATAAATATAGTCATTACATTGTGTACTACAATTAACTAGTAGACCCCGTCTTGAAAAAAAACGTTTTGTTTAAAAGCTAGATACCTAGAAAGTCATTTACTGTAGAAAAGCAGCTTTTAGAAGCCAATATGAACAATGCCCTATGTAGTTGACTTGGTGTGTTGTAATAATGTGTAAGACTATGTGAAAGTCAACCCATGATTTATAATGAGTGATTCAATGTGCTTTGCATGTGTTGTTAAAGTTTGAGTTTGATTTTGGGGGTTTGCAATTTTGGAGTTACCGCCTACTTAGAGCTAGTCTGGCCACTATGCAGAGCTGGTCAGACCGCTAGGCATGGGCAGTTTGACCTCCTTGT
This sequence comes from Dendrocalamus latiflorus, assembly GCA_017311315.1. Classification (NCBI taxonomy): domain Eukaryota; kingdom Viridiplantae; phylum Streptophyta; class Magnoliopsida; order Poales; family Poaceae; genus Dendrocalamus; species Dendrocalamus latiflorus. The sequence goes on along the minus strand of CM029671.1, from coordinate 19,764,609 downwards.
AGAGCCAGTCAAACTAGTCACTATGCTGAAATCACGCAGGCTGGTCTGACCAGTACAGTGGGAATGATCAGACCGAAACTGCGAGTTTTTGCAAAATGGACACCAAAAACTTATATAAGCTTGTTTAAATATGTGTTTGTATTAGGTGTCCTTAGAAATGGAAATTAGACCTAAAACTAAATATAGTTTAACTAAAATTAAAAAAGAGAGTGTTTTCTGGTGAAATTAATTGATCTTACTAGTCAGACCGGCCGATTTGACCATCATGCTGGGGGTGGTCAGACCAGCTGTGGAAATTTCAGAGGAAGTGATGCTTCAAAATGAATATTTAAGTTTGAGTTTGGAAATGGTTCTAGGGCTAAACTATTGGTGCATGTGTTGCATGATGCATTTTTGGACTGATGTGGTCAGGTTGAAATGAACTTGTGCCCAAAAATGATTGCTTGGTCTATTGTTGTGTAGGTGGTTTGGAGTCAGCTATGATCAATAGTGATAAAGACCATGGCTTAGTTAGGAGAATTAAGGTACAGATCGGTCGTGGATGCAGGGTGATAGGGTTGGACTCAAGCAAAGTGCAAGATGGACGTGAGCCATGAAAGGCACAAGTGGTCAAGGTCAAGCAGGACATATGATGCGCTAAGTGACTTGACCCATTTGCAAGTGAGGATGATTCGATGGCATCCGAATACGTGAAAAGCTTGGTGGAATGTCATTGGGGTCACATAAAAGGTAACAAAGTACAAGCGATACTTCGAGGTGAAGGAATTGAGAGAAGTCAATTGAGGGGCAATGTGCTCATTTTGCCAAAACCGAAAAAGTGAGCGGCTTTCCAAACCGTGGTATTAACCTAAGTGGATTAGGTCAAGCAGACTTCATGAAGGATAAGACATGATGAATTTGGGCTTTTAAAGCCAATGATGAAGACGACGCTTTGAAAAGAGGGCGTGTGTGTTGAGTGAAAAAAATAGTTATGTAATGGGTTAACAAGGTCATATGGATGTGTGTGTAGTGGATGTGATCCACTTTGTGACCAGGTTAGGGTTTTTTATGAGTCTCTACTATATAAGGGGCATTAGAAGTGGTTGTGCTCTTAAGCTTCCAAAAGAGAACCTAGTGCAGTGACTGTAATCCTTCATCTCCAAATGACAAATAGAAGATCAAACTTGTTCATTCATGACTTATTTGTGTTCTTGTTGATTTTCTTTCACTCTTGATGATTATTGGTTTCTTTTTGTACTAGTATGATTTGTGCTTAGATTTAGCTTGCTAGGATATGTAGAAACTCATCTAGGATGATCTTTGATGCTTAGGTCTCACGAGTTTGAGTAGATCTCGCTTTTCCTCTTCTGCCCAGTTCTTCACTACCCTTCACTGAAATGGCTAACAGTGGGAGCTTTAACAACAATCCTTGAAATTGTTAAGTGGAATAGATTCATGATATCCTATAGCATTTGTGTTTCAAATGTGGTGTGATTTGAACTAGTAGATCAAAAGTTGGGTGAAGTTGGCCATTTGAAATCGAGCTAATTTTGGTCTGTTAGCAAGGAAACGATCAAAATGCTAGTCCCTTGCCGATCAAACTGGCCTAGCAAGGTGGCTTGCTGTTTTCTTTGGTTTTGCTTGTGGGTGTTATTTTCCGCTAATTGTAAGTTCAATCTTGAATTTCATAACTGTTTATGGCCACTGGAGTTAAAAGATTGCTGAATATCTAGAAGGAAAATTGTTGGCAGCATTCATCCCCTCTGACTTCCATAATCGATCCTATAGAATGTAAGGCCTATGTTAATAAACCTAACTCTCCAAACACCAATCCCCTGCCTGCCCAGAGCCACCTTATAGGATGCATCGAATCAAGGCTAGGGGCAGGGGCGAGCGATGAACAAAGCCAAAGGGTAAGTGGCAGTCAAGTGAATTAGCGAACAACAATTGCAAGCGGCGCAACACACAACCAAGAGAGCAAACTAGTAAGGAGACGCAGCGTGAGCACGTAGGACTATCGACAGTGAGAGCAAGGAGGCACGACGCTACGAGTGGACATGAACTTAGAGCCTAGGTGTGCCCCCCAATCTCAACTTGAATTCTCAAATCTCAATTTTTTCTTAGACTAACTCTTAGTCAATTTCTATGAACTCTTAATATTATATTTTATATTTGTGTGGTTGTATCCGCTAGAACCTAACAATTTAAATGCATTTGATATCATAGTTATACAATATGTTTGTATTTTTTAATTTAAAAGTTTTTTGGGTCTCCTAAATTCGTGAGTCCACCATAGGTGGTATTGCCGAGTTTTGGCAACGCTGATTCGAGCCGCCATGGTCGGGGTAGCCCTCCGGGGTTGAACGATGTCCCGATGTCATCGCCGACTTTTGCCGCTCCATGGCGAGGAGGGACGGTAACGAGGAGGAGGCAAACGTGGGTAGGTGATGCCTAGCAAGGGGTGGATCCAACCGTTGATTTCGAACGAATGCACACGATTATGGGTTAGGCAGAGCCGCAGAGGGTAGGCTTCCAAAACAAACGGACCAGATTGCAGTAGCTTCCAAAAACAAACACCAGTGCAACGCACGCGGCCGTAACTCTCCACCCATGTCATCAACTAGCCGCATAAGCGCCGCGCACGCCGCGCTAGCTACCGTGTGAAACAAAGTAAAGGAGACAATGATTCGCAGGGAGTTTTTCAAAAAAAATCGAGGGCACATGCGTAATTCCGGGGAAATCAAAGGGGTTTTTTGTAAAAAATCGAGGACCTGTAAGGGCCTGTACGTAAGTAAATAAGGACCTATACGCAATTTCGGAAACCCGCGGGGCGTAACCCAAAAATTTGTAAGGGAAAAAAACTCGCAGGGACCTTCTCGCGAGGAAAAAGGACCTCAATGTAATTTTCGGAAAAGTGAGGGAAAGCGGCTCGGCCGGCCGTACGCGGAATCGCCCGCCACGCGCCGGCCGGCCGAGCGCCGCGGGCTGACGTGGGGGACTCCCCGCGTGGAGAGTCCCCCGGCTTTGCTCGGCCGACCGTACGCGGAATCGCCCGTCACGCGCCGGCCGGCCGAGCGCCGCGGGCTGACGTGGGGACTCCCCGCGCGGAGAGTTCCCCGGCTTTGTATGGTCGAGTATACAGGCATGCGGCAACCTGGCAGGCTGGCACACACACAACCACCGTCGAGTCGAATCCCCCACGAAACAAAAAAAAAAAATCCAAAACCCCTCGAGCCCGAAAGCCACACGAGAACATCAGAGGCGAAGCGAAAGGCGAAAACCCCGGGGGAGAGAGAGAGAGAGAGGGAGGGAGATCCCCAGACCCTAGCCCTACTATCCTCCCTCTCGTCGCCGGTGGCTGCGGCGGCGATGGCAATGGACGCGGAGCGGCGGCAGGCAGAGCTGATCGAGCAGTTCTCGGCGCAGGCGGCGGCGCTGTCGTCGTCGGCGCAGCTGGCGGCGCTCGTGCTCGAGGCCACCTCCCACCCGGCGCTCTTCGCCTTCTCCGAGCTCCTCTCCCTCCCCACCCTCTCCAAGGTACCCGCTGCTTACTAGTGCCCCTCTTCCCGCCGCCGGGTTAGGGTTAGGGTTTCCAGGTCCCACCGATGGGTGTCTGTTTCGAGCTGATGTGCTGTGGTGTGGCTGTTGTTTGTTCGTTCGTTGGTGCAGCTCGCGGGCACGCAGTACGCGTCGTCGCTGGACCTGCTCCGCCTCTTCGCCTACGGCACCTTGAAGGACTACAAGAGTAAGATTAGGGCCTCCCATTGCGATTCGTACATTACATTGCCCTTAGGATTGTTGCCATGCGTCCTTTGTGTATGCCTGTTTGTTGCGTTTGTGCGTTCGTTGTGATTCATTGTCTGATCTGTCACATGTTTGGGTATTAGCCTTTTGCCCTGGACCCTAACGAGGGCAAGTGGGGGCAATTTGTTTGGAAACCCTGGATTGAGGGAATCTTAGTCATTTAGCGGATGATGATGATGCTTTGATGCTCACTTGAATTAATATTAATACAAACCTGTTTGCATATAGTGGCCTTTGTAGGTTAACTTTTGGAGGGGCCCAACATACTGATCACTCCAAAAATTCTTTTGGTCCTATGGTTTATTTTCTGCAACCATTCAAGAACACATTACATCACATCGCCACACCTGCAAACAGAGCGCACATTACATCACATTGCCACACCTGAAAGCAGAGCTTGACCTGTGGTGATCAATTTGCCCTTTTACCTGCCAATATGATTAGGGCGCGCGTTTGGCTGTTTGTAGGCAAAGTTATTATGGACATGAACTCTGTGCTTGTGGGCTTCTAGCTTAATTTAGTACGTTTGTGGTTGCTAGAACTTTTACTTGTTTCATCTAACATTGCCATCAGCATGAATTGCAATTTTTAGTTTTTTGTCCATTATTTTTTGTACTAATGTCTAACGGATAAGTGCAAGCGATGCACATTTATTGTTTTGAGTAATTATTTTTATATGCATAGGTAATTCTGGCACCCTCCCTGCACTGTTGCCTGATCAACTCCGGAAGCTGAAGCAACTCAGTGTGCTAACTTTGGCTGAGTCAACCAAGGTACAAACTCCACCTAATCCTGTCTAATAATCAGAGCAATTCTGTGTAGCTTCTCTTTCTGTGGACACATATTGATGCTTGATAGCTACTTGCAGTCATGTAAACAGTAGTTATAGTGCTGCACTGTCATTTTAGGACGGCATGTATGTTTTCTAGGTTTCTCGAATCTTCTAGTGCTTTTAAGTTCTAATGGTAAATGGTTTTATGCAATTCTCTGTTTGTGGAAGCCAAGTCTGAAGGTTAAAGTGGTGGTTTTTCTTTGATAAATTGATAACCAGTGGCTGAAGGAACTTTTCTTTTAATGTTATGTTGGCCTAATAAAGACTTACTAGATGTGTGGACATATTTTTTTCTTTACCTGTTTAGCATGATTAAGTGCACATTGGAAGGAACATTCGCAAGGGCAGTATTTTTCCCTTTCTGCTCTATGCGATGTTTCGCTATAGACAATCATTAACATACTTGCTTGTTCTTTCTCATTGCTTTCTTCAGGTACTACCATATGATCAACTCATGCAAGAATTGGACGTTTCCAATGTAAGAGAACTTGAAGATTTCCTCATCAATGACTGCATGTACTCGGTGAGTCCTTGCATTCTCTTTTCACATTACGCACTGAAATCTCCATATATTCCGATCATTTGAAATAATCATGTACCACTCATCCTCTCTTTAATATATCTATGGGAGATTCTTGCTGTAATATTTCTTCTGTGTGATGCTATTCTTTAGTCTTTAGGATCATCAATGGATTTCTTGATCCCAAAAAACAGTCGTATTTCTAGCATCAAATTTGTAATAGTTTACACATTTCCTCAGGGGATTGTCAGAGGCAAATTGGATCAGCTGCGAAGGTGCTTTGAGGTCAGATATCTGCAGGCTAAATGTTCTGCATCATTCATGAATTTGTTCTGTATCTTGCAAGTGATCCTTCTTATTTTCTTTCCATGCATGTCAGGTACAATTTGCAGCTGGAAGGGACCTTACACCTGATCAGTTGAACAACACGATAGAAACTTTGTCTGACTGGTGTGTATATTTATTTAACAAATGTGCCTGCAAGTTTATCTCTATTTGTTCCAGCATTCCAGCAAACGTGAATGTTTGCAATTTTTTTACATAATTGCCAATTTAATTTCCCCCCTCGTATCTAACCTTGTGAGCTGTATTGGTGACCCCTGTGTATTCATGGAAATTGTGGCTGGATTGTTCTCTGCTATGTTCGTTCTTCCCTTGATTCTGTGCTGCATTCTTCTTTCAAACTCCTGTGGTGGTGGTTCTGGTTTTAGTTATGTGGGATATTGCTTCTAGCAGTAGACTGATGTTGTGAAATTGTATGCACAATGTTATTTTATACAAGCCACCCTTTGATAAACAAACTAAGAGTCAAAATTTTGTGTGTTTTGTGATTCATTAATTTGCCTTTTGACTGGATACAGGTGCATTCTTGTTGGTAGTTGGTGAATACGTGGCTTATGGTCTTACCGTCTTAGTCATATGCAAGTACTTTTGCTAAATCAGTAAATATGGTATTATTCTCTGTATGTTTTTTTCACCGAGGCCATAATAATATATACATGATTTGATGCTGATGCTTTGCTTGACGCTTCACTAGCAAATAGCAATCAATTAATACGAATACGTTCATGCTACTAATTTGTTAGTTCATTCTGCACTGCACATTATGAGGACCTCAAGGGGATTGACAGAAGTTTATTGTTACCAATTATGATGCAAATGCACACATTTTCACAGGTTGGGAACATCAGATAGTTTACTGCATCAAATTCAGGAGAAAATCAAGTGGGCTGACACAATGAGTGAAGTGAACAAGAAGCACCAGAAAGAATTTGAAGACAAAGTGGAAGAAGCCAAAAAATCAATCAAGGTAAGTTGGATTAAATTGAAGTATCTACTATTTTCATTTTTAATTAAATATTGAATTAAAAAGGAAAAAGATTTGCATCTGTTTTTTAGCTAAAATCAAGACATTTGCATAATTCTATGATGATACCATTCTGTGTTCTCATTCTGCTGTGTCCTTTTACCGGATTGCTTTCTGTTCTGTTTTTTTATTATTAAATAACTCTTGAATGTTCATACAGTAGCAACTAATTGTATTAAATAGTGGAATTGCCGGACCATGTTTCTTACTTGATGGCAGAAGTTGAACAATGTAAGCAGGCAGACATTGACTTACGGGGGCATGACGACTTTCTCTCTGAATCTGGAGGAATAATGGATTTTGAAGAGGACCGCATCCGACCAAAAAGGTAGATTATAGGTCACTTGGTGCTGTTGCACTGTATTATCTTGCTAATTATAGCTAGTAAGTAAATTATATTTTCGCAAGACATGGCCTGTTAAAATGTACACACTAGCGGATAAGCTGTCAGTCATCAATACCTAACTAACATTGAGTAGTGTTTCCTGGTAAAAACCTACGCGGATTTAAATAGAACTATAACGGTTCATACTTCTAATTTGATTAAAGGGAAAAGCTGTGGAACTTCCTTGCATAATGTTTACTAAAACACATATTTGCTCTACTGAGTTGTCTTGTATTGTCGACACTATTTTCCATCTTCATATAATTGCCTTCTGTTGTCAAAATCATGGGTAATTTGGTATAATCTGGTATTGCAGGAGGCGACAACCAATGGCATAGTTTCAATTAAGTGTTTACTCGTCTCCCTGCTTGCACAAGTGCTGATGCTGTTCTTGAGACATTTTGGCACCAGAGTTGAGGAAGCATTCTGCATCAATTATGGTGCTTCCTTTGAAGCGAGTCTGTTATTGTTGTCTTCTGGAGATAATGCTCGTTTTTGGTATGAGATGTACAACGAGATCACTCTTACCGCTGCATTTATATTTAGTAGCACAAAACTACAGGTGGCGGACTTAGCGCTGTAAAGATTATGGTTCTAAAGGTATTTTTTGGTGGTCTGGGGCCGTCGCATGGCCCCAGGTCACCAACTCCGCCCATGTTGTTTTTTATATAGCCTGTTCTATGCCAAAGAGAAAAAGAAAGAGGGTTGTGTTAGGCTTGGCAAACCAAGGTAAAGATTATGCTATTTTTTTTATGGAATGAAATCTAAATTAAAAGTTTTGTTGGGGCGTAACCCTCCTAGCAACGCGCAATATCAAAACCTAGATGTGATAAATGAGCAAGGGCTGGGACGTCACTCCGTTAGTGATGCACTACGTCGGTGTTCGGATGTAGTGGAAAATGGGTAATGGTCTTTGTATTTTACTCGACGAGTGCGAGGGGCAATGAAGTTAGTCCAGGAGAGTAAGATTCGTATGGATAATAGGGAATGTAGGGTCCTTAATAAGTATATTAAGAGAGATAGTTGATACAGCAATTAAGAGACATATAGATATCTTGTGCATTCAAGAGATTAAATGGGTGAGTTAGAAGGCAAAGGAGAGAGCATGTTGGCTTTAAGTTGTGGCACACTAGAACAGAACGAAACAAGAATAGAGTGAGCATCTTAATCGATAAGCGCCTCAAGAGTGAAGTTGTTGACGTGAGGAGGCAGGGGATAGGGTTATCCTAGACAAGTTAATCTTTGGTGATTTAATTTTAAATGTTGTTAGTGCATATGCTCTATAAGTAGTGTTGGATGAGACCACTAAGAGGTAATTTTAATAAGATCTCGATGACATGGTTAGAAGTGTGCCTATCAATGAAAAGATTTTCTTAGGAGGCGATTTCAATTATCATGTCGGTACAACTAGTAGAGGGTTCCAAAGAGTGCATAGGGGTTTTGGTTATGGTGATATGAATCAAGAGGGAGAAGATATTTTAAATTTTGCCGTAGCCTATGATCTCATGATAGCTAACACCTTCTTTAGAAAAAGACATTCTCATTTAGTTACCTTTAGCAGTGGTCAACACTTTAGCTAAATCGATTTTGTTCTTATTAGGAGGGAGGACAAACGAGTATGTATAGACTGTAAGGTTATACCCGGAGAGTGTGTTGTCTAACAACATAAGTTGGTAATCTTCAATTTTCGTTTTGGTTACGGGTTCGACAAGCTAAGGTCGCTAGAACCACGAGGACGAAGTGGTGGAAACTCAAAAGAGGTACCGTACAGGCGTTTAAGGAGATGATGGTCACGGAAGGGACGTGGGACATGCGAGAAGCGAATAGCAAAGCGAATAGTATATGGACAGAGATGGCAACTCGCATTAGGAAGGTGGCTACGGAGGTGCTTGGAGTGACCAAGGGACAAGAGGAGAACCAAAAGACACATGGTAGTGGAACGAGGAAGTGCAAAAGGCTATTAAGGAGAAGAAGATATGCTATAAGCACATGCATCATGATAGGAGTGATGATAACGTACAGAAATACAAAGCAGCAAAAAAATGCAAAGAAAGCGGTGAGTGTGGCATGAGGCAAGGCATATGATGAAATTTATCAGAAACTAAGTATAAAGGAGGGAGAGAAGGATGTCTACAAGATGGCTAAACTTCGAGAAATGAAGACGAGAGATTTTAACCAAGTTAAATGCATCAAAGACGACATTAATAGATTTTTGGTGAAAGACGAGGAGATCAAGGATAGGTGGAGAGATTACTTCGACAAGTTGTTCAATCACGATAATATAGTATAATTGATCTGGATGATGTTTTTAACGACACCGATAGGCAGTTTGTTCGAAGAATCCAGGAGTCGGAAGTAAGAGAGACCTTAAAAAGGATGAAAGTGGGAAAGACATTGGGGTCTGATAACATCCCTATTGAGGTGTGGAAATGCCTAGGAGAAGTGGTGATTGTTTGGTTACCTAATTTGTTCAATTGCATTTTTAGGTCCAACAAAATGCGAAACGAGTGGCGAAGGAGCACATTAGTACCAATTTTTAAAAATAAAGGAGACATTCAAAGTTGTACTAATTATAGAGGAATTATGCTCATGAGCCACACAATGAAGCTTTGGGAACGAGTGATTGAGCGTAGTTTAAGAAAAGTGACTAGCGTGACGACAAACCAATTTGATTTTATGCCTGAAAGGTCAATCACAGAGGCGATTTTCTTGCTACGACATTTGATGAAGAGGTATAGGGAGCAAAAGAAGGACCTTTACATGATGTTTATTGACTTGGAGAAAACTTATGACAAAGTGCCAGGAAAGGTCATGTGATTGGCGCTCCAAAGGAAAAAGCCCCAACAAGATATATTACCCTAATTAAGGACATGTACGAAATAATGTTAGAATATGTGGTAGTGTTACTAATGACTTTCCTATTAAGATAGGACTACACCAACGATCAGCGTTGAGCCCATATATTTTTGCTCTAGTGATGGACAAAGTCACACGGAACATACAAGGAAATATCTCTTGGTGTATACTTTTCACTGATGATGTGCTGGTTGATGAAAGTAGAATAAGTGTTGATAGGAAGCTTGAGTTGTGGAGGAAGATCTTAGAATTGAAGGGCTTTAGACTTAGTAGGACTAAAACTGAGTATATGAGGTGTGATTTCAGTGGTGCTAAGGCAGATGATGGAAATGTTAGATTAGATGGATAAGTGACAATGATATTATAATGTAATATCAGGAAGCTGGCCATGCCCTGTAATATGCCGCGCGCGTCTTCCACTATGTTCGTCGTCTCCTGTGGAACAAGCCACGGCCCAAAATCAGTTTTTTTAATTTTTAGTAGATGATATAGAAATTGAAGGAGAGTAACAGTTGTGGCATTGCAGCATTGCGTCATCCAACCCGGTGAGTATTTTCTGTATTTCGTTATGTTCCCTTATATTAAGGATCATGGTGATGCTATTTTGGTTTAATCCTTCTGCATTGGTTGCTTTATATGAAGTATCGATTATAATTGGTAGGTTGCGAGGTGCCATCAATAGCTCAAGGGCGTCAGTAGAGAGTCAAAACAAAGTTTTAGAAGTTCCTTGTTTCTTCCTCTTTGATCTCTCATTGTTCATGACAAACCTTTGATCCATGCTTTGAATGATCGGACCAAAAGCCAGTGGTGGTGGTGGTGGTGGTGGAGTGCAACTATGCCAATGTAGCAACGGGAGCAGTTTTAGAAAAGTTTTTTCTGTGTTGTCAGTTCTTTCTTCAGATAAAATTTTCATTACACCATTTTGGTCAACTGTTGAATAGTTGAATGGATGGAAGCAGGGGTGGACCCAATAGGGAGAGCCAGGGCGAGAGTATCCCTACTACCAATCGAACCCTAGGTAACCCCTGTAGCACTGGCACCCATTTGCCATTAGAAAGGGAGTGAGGTTTAGAGGTTGAAGTAGAATAAGACTATAAGCACTCTTTTATTTTTAATCCTAGGTTTGTCACTGGATGAAAGATTGCACATATATGATGTGTATATCATGGACCCTGGCTGTAAATATATAGGTGTAGTAGAATGCCTCTGAGCTTATGTTTTGTTGAAGTGGTACTAGGTCATCCACTCACCACAAAATGTTGTCACTATGATGGTACTCACCTGCAACTTGTACAATTGTAGGATGTAGGTAATATTAACAAAAGAAATTCCATTCGTCAAAGGTTGTTCAATAGAAACTTTTTGTGGGTGAGCAAGCATCATTTAATGTTTTCTTTTTTGAAACTAAATAGTTTGCTTTTTTTGGAAAGTTGACATATGCAATGATTACAGAGTATTTCAATGTACATGGGATCACTATACGTTATGAGGTTAAGTTGAAGTATATGAATGCCTAGAACGCCGGCGCAAGTCGAGCATGGTGGTAGAGGGGGGTGCAGGCTATAGCGGAGCTCGATTAGATGTAGCGGCAGAGCCGGAGAAATGGTGTAGGTCGATGATGGGGGCAGCGCACAACACAGGCCGAGGTGGAGCTCGACCAGATGCTTCGACGAAGTCATGCCGTTGGTGGGTAATATGTTGTTTTCCCCAGAGCAACACATGGGCGTTTCAGCTAGCAACAACAAAATAAATGACATGCAAGATGCAGCAGACTTCTTCTGCGACACAGTCAGGTATTTAAATAGAGGGAGTTCAGGTTTGCACATTCTCTGTTCACATTTTGATCCTGAGACATGCAGTGATTTATTCACTTGTTGAAAAGGACATCAAGATCACATTACAAAGTTATACAGTAGTGCAAGTTATATCATCAGAAACAGCAATGCGAACGAGAAAGAAAGGAACTGGAATGGAAAGAAGTAACTGATCCATTCAAATGGGCATTAACATGCAGAATATTGTGCTCAGACAGAATACAAATGCACAATTCCTACTCTAATCACAGGCTATCAGTTATAACATGGCCGTGCACAAAAGTAAACCATCAAATGATTTTTATCGGGTTGAATCGAGCGAAAATCCAAATGAAATATAACGATCACGGATCATACCATGTACACTGCCTATGAGATAAGACTCATTTGAGATGGGACAAAATTCCTTACAAATTGCAAGAGAAGATATCTAACATCTAGCTGACACTAACAAGGAAGATAAGTATTGACAATGGCACATTTTGCATAGGAATTGAGTATGTCTTTTCCAAAAATAATGAAAAGAACAAAGATCAAAATCAGACACTCTCTTACACTAAGAAAGGGCACATTAATATTAAATGTAGTGTGCAGTGTAATAGAGAGTAATAATGTTATACAGATCACATCAAGATTGCCTTTTTCACAATATTATGTATCTGAACAAAGCAAAGGTGAGTTACAGAAAGAGAAGACATAGCTCCAGAACTGTGATCTTACTTGTCTTATTTGTTCCCCATGTGATCAGCAATTATCTTCTCCTTGGTATTAATGCGCAACTGGACACTTCCAACCTGGTTCATTTGGCTTTCGTAGTACTTTTTCCTCTTCAAGCACTGCATTGCTGCTTTCTTGTTTCCTGATTTTGTGAACTCCTTGGCCCGATCCATCTCTTGAGAAATCTTCTTTTGCAAGACTGCCTCTTTTGCCACAAAGACATCACGAGCCTACAGAACCGCAGTATAATGTGAGTAATCAAGTCATTAGGTAAGAAATATGATACATTGATCGGGTTAGCAACATTCCTGCATACCATACTATCCTTTAACTCAACTAAGCACTTTCAGATTTATGATTAGCTCAGAAGGACAAGAAACAATGAGAGAAAGGGAAAAGAGCTCTCAAAGAAACTCAAACTTGGAGTGCTTTTATTAAGCAGCCACAAGTGCAGGGCAGCTTACCCTATTTATAGAACTCAAAAGGGAAAAGAAACAACAATTTTGAAGAAGAAACAACAATTTGGAAGAAGCTTTGTCCCACCAACAATGAGAAACCTCATAAACTGCATGGCAGATGCCTGCAAGGTATACTGTACCCAAAAATAACTGTGCTCTTTTTTCTCTTTTTTTTAACTTTAATACACAACTGTGTAATTTTTTTACTTGAATTACTCCACAGTGTGTTAATTTTTCGCTGCATTAGTTTTTTTACATCATGTCATCTTGAAAGTCCACTTTTTAGAGTTCTAAAGTCCATTTCTGAAGTGTTACAATTTTTCTCCTTTGGTAACCAAGTTTCTTGAAAGAGTTCAAAATGATTCTGTAAGTACCTCACCCTGGTACTTTTGCCCCGGGTTGACAATGTAGCCCATCTTAACCCCCTCCAAATATGTAGTTGACTCAAACATCTCAACTCTTCACTTAAAACAAACAAATGGAACAGCAGGAAAACCCACAACCGTGACACATTGATCTATCAAAAGAAGAAAAGGACAACAGCCACATTCATACAAGCTGCAACCCTCTTGAGCTCCTGTACTTCCATTCCATGACACGAGAGAGGCCTCAAGAAGGGAGGGAGTGGGCCAGAGCAACGCACATTTGTCTGCAACGTTCTTGGAATGGATCCTCTTATTTTTTGCTAATCTAACCCTTCCCCTTAATTCATATATCCTGATCCTTAGTAAGTCCAAGATAAAGAACCAAAACAAAGCCAACAACACTGCTCCATGATTTGATCCACACCAAAAAAGACCAGCAAGAAAATTAGATTATCTGCCCATCTTCTCGATTTCCTCTTGCTCACCCCATCGGGGGGTAAAAAGAAACAAGGGCGCATCAATCCAGAAGGAAATACACACGACCTCCTCGCTCTAACATCTTTCGCCGAGGAGAAACAAAGCACGGACTAACCCATTTTGGGCCAACCAGCCAAGATATAGACAATCAATCTTCAATTGAGAGATGGTATCCTCCTCTTTTCGCCCCTTCGTTTCCTACTACTCCAACTGACCACCAAAAAGGGGGGAAAACTCTCTTTCCTGCCACTTTCGAATTGATTGGGGGGGGGGGGGGGAACGATTTTTGGGGGTGGGACGAGGGGAGACCTGCTTGAGCTGGTCGGAGGCGGAGCACTCGTCGCGGCAGCCGCGGAGGAGCCAGGAGAACATCGCGGCCGCGCCGGTGGGTCCACCCTGTCAGCGACGGCAGCGGTGGCTATTAGCCTAGGAGGCTAGGAGAGAGAGAACGGCAACGGCAACGGGCAACGGTGAATGGAAAAACATGAAAGCAGGCTTACTGGCTTAGCATGGGGGGAGGAGAACGGGGCTTGGAATTTGGTGTCAACTGGACCACTTTGTGTGGGACTCAAACGGCCTTTTTGTTTCTTTCCCTCAAGTGGGTTTTTTTTGCCATGCTCACGATTTTTGAATTCTGAGAAATCATAAGAAATAGTATATAGATAAAAATAGTCATGTAAACTTGGTACAGTGTCTAATACCATCTATCTGTAGACTCCACATTAAAAAAACGCATCGTTTAAAAGCTACTTACTGTAGTAGGAAGTAATAAGCCAATGCCTAATTGAGCCCACCCATTTGATGCATAGTAGAGTGTTTGGGTTCTCTGTGTTAGGCTCGTTATAGGGACCTCAAAATTTTCGCTGCCTTATTTATGTTTTATTTGGAACACAAAAATTTGATACGACACTGTTTAGTTTTCAAAGGTTTTATAGAAATTTTATGTGTTCTAAACGAGGTCTTAGGTTTTTAGCCACGCACACCACGTCCATTCAAATGATGCTACGAAACTCGTAGTTTCTACTTGTTTTAAAAGCTATCCTGGGAAATGCAGTGGTGGTGATTGGTTCGACTGAAAAGCTCATGGCTTATGGTTGAAAACACTGTAGCTGGCTGAAAAAAGCACTGTAGCTGACAGAGGCTTATTTAGCATAATTAAATTTAAAAAAATTAAAAATATAAAAAATATGTTAGCACATTACGTATAATACAAACAAATACGGGAAAAAAGAACCGGCAAAAAACTCAACAAAAAGCCAAAAGTTCAGAAAAAGACGAAACTTATGAATAGTGAAAAATAAGTCAGAAGTCGAAGCCAAAGCCGAATTGATCAGGGCTCCATGCTGCACACCAAATGATGATTTTGTTTTGAGCGAGATAGCGAGACTACACGGTGCTGTTATACTAAGCTAAGCAACAGGGCCGGTCCTGAGATTTTAGAGGCCCGGGGCGAAACCAGAAATAGAGGCCTTATTATAAATATCTAAATATAAATCTACATATATATATATATATATAATTTTACCAACAAACACTTAAAATACGTTATGTATTAAAGAAAAATACATATCAAAGAGTTTATAGATATTACCTTAAAAATTCCTTCCTGGGAAAGACCATAGACGGATAGTATTCTACATATGCGTTTGAAGCGTTTCACTTGGCCAGGTTCATGCATGCGTTCGTGGGCTCATGACCGTGTTTGATTCTTTCACTTTCAGTTTGGCCCTGTTAGAACTTACTCTATTTTCTTGAGAATGACAAATTGGTTTTGACTAGAGACAAACTAGCTGCCATGACGGTAATGTTTTTGGAGATGCTTCTAGCAATAACAGCCGTATAAAGTCATGTCGGCTGGATAACTCTTGAGCTGGCCGTTTGCTGTAGACATAGCTAGAAGTTTTTACTTGGCCGTGAATGGTAGAAAGAGCTGGAATCTATTAGCTGGCCAATGCTCAAACAAGTGAAGTGCTTAAGTCGGCAAAGACTGCTAGCTACAGATTTTTCTAGTGCTAATTGAGCTGTACACTTGAGTCGGTTGTATAAGTCGGTTTTGTGTTAAGTCGGTGCATGTAGCCTATACATGGGACTTGTAATGTGTGTGTGAGATGTAATACAGGCCATACTTTTAAAGCATCTAATGTATCAAGCAGTGGCTGTTTTACTTCCAAGCTAAGGTATTATTTGTCCCTTGTCTTTCATATATGAGTGTTTAAATCCCAACAGGCCCAAGCGATGACAGCCATGTACTAGTACGTGATTTGTGTCTACGTGTACATGCTGTAACACATGATATATATACTATGTATATGGCTATATAGGGGCCCCTGCATTTTGGGGGCCCGGGGCGGCCGCCCCGCTCGCCCCCCTCAGGGCCGGGCCTACTAAGCAATCCAGCTTGGATCGAGGGAACGATCAAGGTTGTTTGTAGCTAGCCTACCTGCTTGAGCTGTCGTGCGGCAGAGGCAAGGCCGGCAGGAGACGCCGCCGCCGCCGCCGCCTGGGCCTGGCGACTCAGAGGGGCGACGGCAGAGCCCGCCGAGCAGCCGCAGAACCAGGGCGACGCGGCCGCGGCCGTTGTCCTCACCATCCTAGCACGTTCCTGGCCGCCGTTGATGTGGGGTTCATCACCGCCGTGCAAGCCACGTCACGTGCGACGGCGCGATCAAGGGTCGGAAGACGCGCGGCTGGTTTGGGTCTCATATACCGAGGAGAACGGGCAGGACGAATCCGATTAGCTTGAGAGGTGCTTATTATATTTTTAGCTTTCTAACTTTATGTTAGCTTCTTAATTTAGTTTTTTTAGTTTTTTGTATTTTTCTCTTATTCTACCGTATTATCCGTAATAATATATATTTTTATTTTTCAATTTAATTACATTGAAAAAGCTATTAATCATTATAGTATAAAAAACTGCTATAGTAAAAAATAAACTAAAAACTGGAGCTTAAAGGCCTGTTTGGGAGAGCTCCACCACTGAAAACGTGGATCTGGAGCAGCTCCACCGTGGATCTGGGATTTGGCTTGTACAGCAGCTCCAGATCCAAGAAATTGAGGTTTTGGTGGGAATGGTCACTTTTGGTGGGATGGGGTGTGTAACCAGTGGCATTGGTGGGTAATTACCACTCAACTCCACGGTGGAGCACCCCTTGAGGAGCTCCATGAAATCCATGGATCTGACCCTCAGATCCAGGATTTTGGTGGATCCAGATTTCGCGGAGCTGGAGCGTTTGGGTAAAATTTCGTGGTGTGGAGCTGTTTTTCGTGGATCTGGAGCTGGTGGAGCTCTCCCAAACAGGCCCTAAGAGCCCGCCCAAATGAGTGCCTTATAAAAGACTCCAAGTCAACTTACCTTATTTGAGTTTCCAAAGGAGCGAGACTTGCGTTGTATGGATTGAACGTAGAAGAAAACTTACCGTGTATTGATGGTGGCTTGGATTACAACGGCTCGAATGGTTCTAGCCTTCTAGGGCTACAATTTCCTGGCGGCTATAAGTCACATAAACTTCAGCTGCTGCTACTACTACTAATGTACCGGTTCTCTTTTCAGAGACAAAGCCAAATTTAGAATTATTTCATACCGTATTTACAAAACTAGCCGTATACCAAATGCATTTGCAAAAATATCACTTTTGTCGTCCAGTGAGCGGGCGGCAACGCCCGTGAGATGACACTTGGCGACGTCGTTGGCGGTAGGCGCCTGCCGCCCCGCCAGCAGACGGCAGGTAGCCTGCTGCCCGATGGGGGGACGGCAGGCAGGCCTGCCGTCTAGTGAGGGGGTGGCAGGTGATTAAGATGGCTGATTAGCTGGCTTAATTACCTGCACTAATTTTTTTCATTTAGTTTTTATTTGAATTTTTAAATATATCAAATGGGCTCTAAAAATTACAAAAAATTATTACAGTCTCCGACACAATGTACTATATAGTGTAATTTTTGGATAATTTTATCCATTGTGAATATTCCTCAAAAATTCATACAATTTTTATATTTGTATGAGTTGTTGCATATAGCAAACGAGCTCCAACAATTACGAAATTTTATGTGAAGCTTCCCGACACACTCATAGTTATTGTATAATTTTTCGGTAATTTTATATGCTTCAAACGATATAGATGTTAGCCAACGTACCAGCATTACCCGCATAGTGAAATGCAGAATATGTAAGACCTTCGGGCATTCATTGAAGGATTGCCCCAACAGACCAAGCTCGTCTAGTCACCACTCAGTGTTATAATCTTATTTATCTTTTAATGTGTCATATTAATTCATATTTGTACCCATTTGAGATATAATTGACAACGTTTGTTCAATGCATATCGGCCCTTCTAACTTAATGCACGCGATGCAACATTTGAACAGTCCACTCAAAAAACAGCAATCGCAACGACATGTACATCATTCAGTTACATGCTTTACAAGATTGAACATAACCACAAGCAACATGCTACAAGCTTCTTTGTGCATGCTTACTGGTAGAAGGTGGCTCGTGGTACCCACATGGAGTGTTGCAGTGGGGGGCTCCTCTGACGTGGCTAACCGCCATTGTAGTGGTACGCACATATGCAGTTAGGGTTCATGCAACAGCATGTGGGATCATATGAACTTCCTATATTGACGACCTCCTCGTTGCCCCTCTCGCGCTGCATCTGTTGCCGGAGGTCATCGTTCTCCTCATTGAGACTGTCAATCTGCGCCTCCATATCTAAGATTCGCTCTTACAGTGTATCCACGTACGTCACAACATAGTGTTCATGGGAAGGATTAATTCAGCGGATGAAGTCATATTTCGCCATCTGCTGCAAATGAGGGTTAACATGAAATCTCTTTTAGCAGTAAGAGAAAATAAACTAAGGCTAACTGTATCCCAGAGTGTTGGCATCGGAAGAAACATCACCCGTCATCGAAATGGCCTTCGACGACCAACACAACCGCATCCTTCCTGTGTCTGCATTTCGGCCATATCGGTCGAGCCCCCTGTTTGACATCAAGACGGCCGAAGTCATTTTTTCCTTTCCATAGGAAGGTCTTCCTTTGACGACCCCGCTCCAACTGGCCCTTCGGTGTCTGCCATGCTATGTTACTGTATGACGTAGAAGGTTCTTCTTCCTACAAGAAGCGAAACGCAGTTTAGATGAACGATGAACAATTATGAGACATCTGTATTTGAAGCGAGCGAAAAGAGAATCCGGCGCGTTGCCACTGGAAATTACGGACGCGTTGTCGACATGCACCATAAAATTACACAATTAGGCAGACTCTTCAGGAGGTTTTCCATAAAATTTCGTAATTTTTGGAACTCGTTTAATATATGTAATAATTCCTACAAATATCAAAATCATACGAATTTTTGAGCAACATTTAGAGCGGATAAAATTATCAAAAAAATTATACAATCAAGTACATTGTGTCGGAAGGCTACACATAAAATTTCATAATTTTTCTATCTAATTTACTATATTTAAAAATTTAAACAAATAGTATACAAAAAAATTAGGGTAGATGCTGTCTGGCCATGGGGCGGACGGCATGCAACTTCCGTCCACTGGCGGGTGGCAGGGCCTACGCGTCAGCCCACCAACATTGCCGCCCGGCTAGCAAAAATGTTATTTTTATTAATACTACATATATATAATTATTTTTGTAATTATGATGGCAAACAGTGACAAATGTAACAAAAAATTCCGCCCCGCCCGTCCGTACCCTCGCATTGTATTCATACGGTGCCGCGTCGCCCCCACCCTCGGGGCCCACATGTCGGCCGGCTGAATCCCTCCGCGCGGGCCCCACGCAAAGAGCCCCACCCACAGCGCCGCAACAACGCGCCGGCGCAGCCCAGCGAAACCACAGCTCATGATAAAATAAATTTCCCCTTCTTCTATCTCTCGCTCGCTCGCTCGCCGCGGTTCTTCCCTTTCCTCCCGCCGCCGCCGCCGCCGTATTCTCCTATCTCTCCGATGGCTTCTGCCAAGGTATGCGCTCCAATTTGATTCGATTCCGTTCGGTTTCGATTCTGGCCTTGCTTCTAGGTTTTGACGTTGATTTTGGTTGATTTTGGGAAGTTCGGTGCTGTCCCGCAGGTGGAGAACCGCGGCGCGTTCGGATCGAAGAGGTCGCGCAACGACGGTGAGATTCGAGAAAAGTCCCCTCTTCTGATCTATTGTTTGTTACTCGTTTTCTTCTTCAGTTAGGGTTTGGTTGAGTGAGGAATTAGGGATCTTCTCGAGTAGGGGTTTGTTAATTAGGGATTGATCGTGAGGCGTGCGCGAAATAATTGGGCGTATTGCGACAATATCAAATTATCAATAGATGGTATAGAATGTCGAGCCCGAATAGAATTAACGCACAAAAAAAAAGGAAGGGTACAGGAATTGAATGTAGTGGGGTAATCTTTCTGTGTTTTCTGGCACCCATGATTTTCTTTACTCACAAGGTTTAGTTGGCCCGATGAAATTTGTGGTTCTTTTTCATTAGGGTGCAAAACGGAAACACCAGGCTTCGACGCCTCGTCTAGATTTTATTAGCCTTTCTGGACCTTGGGACTTGTAAGCCTTGCATCCTATGCTTTCGCTTATCCCCAGATGCTAGAGTAGTTGAATAGAAATATTTAGTTATGTTGTTGATTTTGTCTTGAGTTTGCAGACCAAGTCGTTGCATAGTGACTACTGTCGATGTCCAGTTGGTTCTTCCCCCCGTTTGTGTTGTGGTGTTTGCTTATGATTACTGCACTCCATTCTGTGGGAATCCTCCAGTCTTCTGTAAGGAGTTGGTGGGTTTTTGGTTTTGTTGTGCTATTTTACTAGAGTACTGAATTGTTCTCTTTTTTTTTGTTAGATTAGGCCATCTGCAAATTCTGTGTGCAGCATTTTAGTTGATCCTGTATGTATTGCACGGAGTTCTCATGGGGAGCAATTTGCATTTATTGAAGTTATTTGTTAGCACCATAGTTTTAACAAATTCGGTGCAGTTTTAGTCTCTTATGGTGTGTTTAAACTTTAAGATTATTATACCTATGTAATTAGTTTCTGGAAGATTAGTATGTAAGGTTACCCGAAAAAATCAAGGTAAAGCTGTGTGATATTGTAAAAAGTTGGTGAAAGTAGCTTGCAGGTATCACTGGAAAATTCATTCAAGTGTTATTTCATTGTCAGCTGCATGGTTTACTTAGCATTGTTGGGAGGAAAACTCCCAGAGTTAAATGTCCTCTGTAATATACTGTCTTTCTTTTTTTCCCTTTTGGAGAGGAAATTCGTTATATTGTCTTGTTTTTACTTGAGTCTTGTTGGTTAAAAAAAGGTTCTACTATTTTCAGTGTCTTTAAGGGAGGGGGACTGGAATTGTCCTCAGTGTGGTAATGTCAACTTCAGTTTTAGAAATGTTTGCAACCGTGGAGCCTGTGGTGCACCCCGTCCATCACCGAGTCCAAGCCCAGTAAGTTGTTGTAGATTCCCCAAGTAATGCCATTATTGATCTGTGGTGTCTCATGGAAAATAAGCCAACATATCTTTGATTTCTTTTCTTTTTCGTCTTCCTTTTTTTTCATCCTGGGCAGTCATGCGCATATACACTTTTGTCCTTATTTATAGTTGCATATACGCTTTAGTTTTTATTTATAGTTTCACTGCTTTTCTAATCTGTATGTTACAGCAGTGAACCTGGCCTTTTTGGGTCTTTTCTTTTCAACTAGGCTTAACAGAAAAAAAAATCTACTGATCATTTTCCTTTGTCAGTATAAGGAAAACAATTGACATAACCTAGTAGGTATATTATATGAGCACTCATTAACATCTTCTAGTGCAAGGAAATGATGTATATTTCTTCCTTCCTCATGCTTGTCGCCTAGAATTAAATGTGTTTGATATGAAAGCCACATGAAGAGGAACAAATGTACGCTGCTATGTATGCATTATTGAAGAAATGTTTCTGCACTAACTTTTGTTTTTTTACAGAGAATGATGCCAGCGCCTCCTGCAGGTGGATATGATCGATCACCTCTATTTTACGGTGGCACTGGTGCCCCACCTCCCATTCCTCTTGGATCTGGTAGCTATGGTGCTCCATTTCCACATCTTGGAATGCGATATGGTTATGGTCCACCAGTAGGAGCTCCTGGTTCATATGGTCTTTTTTCTTCTTATGGTCAACCTGGACCAATGGGCGGTCCAATGGGAGGTCCGTATTTCTTTCACAATTGGTAATTGCAGTTATTTCAGCATTTACGCAGATTGTCTTATGATTCCCTTCGTTAATTGTTGCAGGCATGGGTTATGGCGCTGGACCTGAGTTAGGCCGATATGGCTATGGGTTTAGAGGATCTCCAATGCCAGTTTGTCTTCACTATCACCCTTAAACTTGTTATGCAATGTATATTGGCCTTTTGTTCTCGCGGAATATGTGATCTTGTTATATGTATATGAAGGTTTCTAGCCCATGGTCCAGTGGAGCATTAGTGGAAAACAATGACAGCACTGCTTCACGAAAGCGTCGTGGAGGTAAGTAATGACATTTCTCTATATTCTAGTTTTAAGTAATGACATTTTTTCTCTATATTCTAGTTTCTACTTGTTCTTGATTAAATCTATTCTGGTTTACGACCTTTGTACCTTTATTGGCATTTCGTGATTGTTTCTGATGACATTGCTTAACATTGTCTCATATCTTCTTGAACATTATGTGGTGCAAATTTTTTAAAAAAGAAACAAAATCATGGCTTCATAGGATAGTCAAAAAGCGTAGATGCTTAGTTTGTAGCTCTTGTTGAATGGATTTATTTAAACCTGAAGTGGCAGCAATAGCATGCCCTAAACACATGTTCATCAATTTGGTAATACTGCAGTTTTCTCTATAGTTTGGCTAATAGCTTACTTTGGTGAACATACCTGAGTATTATGAAGGGGTGTGTTCTCCTTTTGCTTGGTAGCCTTTCGGCAATCATTGTATAATGCTGTTGTTGTACCACGTGGGTATAGTGGTGAATTAGTTTCACAGGTTACTGTGATGAGAATTCTGAAGATTAAACAAAACTGATCAGCCTGCTATTTTCCGGTTGAACTTTTGTATAACGTAGTTCATTAATTATAGATCACTGCAGTTCATTCTCCCCTTTGGAAAGACTCGTTGCAGCATAGTTTTATATCCCCATTAAATACCTTCGTCTATTGATTTGCTGGTTTATAGTTTCTTATGAAAGTTCTTATTTATAGGCCCGGATGGATTGTCTGAGGGTGACTGGGTCTGCCCCAAGTGTGATAATGTCAATTTTGCCTTCAGAAACAATTGCAACATGAAGAAATGTGGAGCTCCAAGGCCAACTCCTGTAAGCATATTACTCCCTTTCCTGAATTGTGGTTAATACTACATTGAGATTCTCTTAAAAAACACTACATGATAGATCCTTTTTTTCACATGTTTTATTTTAGTATTTTTCATATGGCACTATATACCATCTCTCACTGAAATCCCTTGATATGGTTAGCATCACTTCATCGTTGGCAAAATAGAAAACTGGGGCATTTTGTTTGTGCTATGAGCACTGTAGCATGTTCCTGATCAGTAAACAAACATCTGTATTTTTTTTTTTGCAAAGCCCCTGTATAAATACTCCTGTAAGCATAATTCTCGTGGCTGAATACTTGCTATTCGACATTCTGCTTTTGTCTAAGCCCGCACAGTTATGTTTCGCACGCTCGTGCGCACGGTTGTGGTGTGGACAACTTGAGCATGCATTGACTTATTTTTCTCCTGCAGGGAGCTAACGCCAGCTCATCTCGCAAGGACAAGGATGCTCCTGATGGAAGCTGGACCTGCCCTGAGTGCAACAACCTGAACTACCCCTTCCGCGAGGTGTGCAACCGGAAAGGATGCTCAAGCAGCAGGCCGGCGTCGACGAACAACTAGACCTCGCGCCCATGATGAGAGCTATCGTCAAGGCATTGTTGTACCCAAGCTATAGAAGTTTACTGTAAACTGCACAAATGCGTTCCCTGTGGAGTCTGTTCCGTCTAGGCGGATATTCGTTATTGTTGATTTTACATGCACCTTTTAAATTGCAAGACGTAAGACAGTCCTATAGAGCTTTCATACTTCGGAGTCCCAAACCTCGTAGGAAAATTTTACCATGCTGATCAAATGCCGCAGATTTGCGGTTTCCAGCAGATATTTTCCTATTGCATTTTAGATATGGATTGTGCTCGTGATCGGTTTCGATAACATCGAGCACGATGCCATACAGCCGCAGAAGATAGATCGAACTCGGAAGTATTATTCGAACTGTACATGAATATGGCACCGTAGTCACTTTTTTCTTTCTTTCAATTTTAGCCATTGAACATCCGTTTTATCTAACGTAGTGATTTTATTGGCCGGCAAATTATTTCGAACGCCTCAGATTAATTTTGCATTTTTTTTCGCTTTTTATTTTCTCCTCATCGGTCTGTTGTTAGCTCTACTTCCTTGCCACTTACTCGCATTCGCACTCGCTGGCCCAACACACCCGCACGCACGCAGCTCAGCGCACACGGCTACGCTCACTAACACCACACACTGCACTAATCACACACATTGCCTATCATGTCTTCTAAGCTCGGGTGTTCAGGACAAAAATTGAAACAAAAAAAATATGACAGCAGTGCCACATACATGAACAGTTGGTAGTCTGAGCATTTTAAGTAGCATTTCTACAAGCTTGTGAACACATAGATACTGCCCTAAAAGAACCGATTAAATTTACAAGTGGTAAGCTCAGACGCATCCTCAGAGCTAGCAGCAGCATGAGGGCCCTATCTAGATACACGTAGTAGTATCCGTATACATTTTCCCATATAATAAAATCCTACAACGGCAGGTTGCAATAGAATAAATATAATCTTCACCTCCGTACCTTGCAGCAGCACTACACACAATATGCAGCGGAGTCAAATGCGTTGTTAGATACCGACGCAATTTGCCCACCTGAACCAGCACGAGATCTTCTCGGGCAATCGGTAGGGTTCCAAAGATGCAGGATCCATCTCCAGGGAGTTCGGATCTGACCAGATGTATACCCCTCGTTCTTGCTTGCTGCCTGGCACCGTGTTGTCGAGGATCAATGCGACGAGGAGAGCCACCACCACGTTGATGGATAGAAGGGCGTTCACTGCATAATTAAGCTGCGGAACGATCGGAGGATTAGGACAGTTGACAAACTCAAAACCAGTTTGACCAGTTCAGGGAGGGAGAGCTCACCTCATTGCTGCCTGTGCGAACTGGTCCACTTGATGCTGCCGCGTACGGAAGGAGATAGCTTGGTAGAATAAGATTGGAGCTGGGTTCATATTGCTGAAAATACGCGGGCATAGACAGGGAGATAAATAGGGTAAACCCAACAATTATCATGTTTCTCGAGCTTACAGCTTCGGTGTATCGCAATGTGGACAAGCCAAGCGCGACAATTAGCGCCCAAGTGAAGCACAGAACAGAGGCGGCCAAGGCGACAGGGATAGAAGCAAGGAGAGCACCAATTTTTCCTGCAGGCAAGGAACTCAGATGTAAGCAGTCTATAACTAATAAATGACAAAATGATCATGTCAAAAATTTACATCATACCAAAGAATGAAAAGATGACCAACAAGGCTGCCCCAAGCTGCAAAGCCCTTCTGCTAGCCATTTTGGTTGTGTCAAGGGTATGTATGTTCTCTGTTAACGTTGTCGACCCTGTTCCTGTACCCCACAGTCCAGCGATAAGAGTCGAAATCCCTTCAAGGCCAATCCCTCTGCTGACAACTCCACGTGTTGGTGGGCTTAAATTGACCAGCAACGATGTAGCATGATATGATGCAAGCTGAAGATGTACCGGTAAATCTTGGTTATAAAAATGGCAGTGAATAAATAATCGTTAAGTATCCAAGTTATCTTTTGGATACTTATTGGAGATGAATAACAGGTGCTCTGCTGATAGAAACTACTTACCGAATCAACCGATGCAACTAGTGAAACTATTACCATAATGATACCCGTCTTGAAATGAAATGTAGGAGGGCCCCACTGGAATGGATAGGGAATCCTCACCCAGGCAGCAGTTCTCCAGGCATTAGAAACATCAGTTCGACAACGCTTCATGGTTTCTACATGTCTTCTGCATGAATCCAATAATATGTTCGAACTGGGTATATTTGAGCTGCAGCCCTTAAAGTTATATGCTCCACCAGCAGTTAGGACGAATGCATATGCCCATACAATGCCAACACTGAGGGGCACCTGCCAACAACAGATTCCAGTGCAGTTAGCACGCAGCAAAGCATTGGTTCAATATGGCTGATGGAAAAAGTAATATGCTTGTATACTATCTACACAACAGTGAACCTAAAGGAACAGAGGATTAGAGAAATACCGCATAGATTAGGAAGATACGGTTGCCAAACAGGGAAATTTTTCTCATGTACTGCAATGCATAAATGCAGTAATCAGTATGGTGTTGGAGCAATACAAGCTAAAGAACAAACCACCTGCGGTGGCAATGGTAACACTACAAGCACGAAACAAGCAGAAGCAAGGAAAATAAGATGGGAAGATGCAGAGAGAGAGAGAGAGAGAGAGAGAGTTGCAGGCATACCAGGGTGCACAGAAGAACCAATACAATGAGGGGCATGCTGATTTCTACACAACTACCAGCCTGAGGGAAACCATAACTGAAAAATGCCAAACCCACAGCAGCAATAGTTGGTGCCACGACTACAGGGTTTATCAACCTGTCATACCACATAGACATAAATATACTATACTTTCATTGAGTATGTTCTAGACTGGAAATGTTGGATGATGAGTTTCTTGACATACCTCAGAAGCAGTGACATAAGACCACTGTATCCCAAGATTATTTGGAAAACTGAACCAACAAGTATAGCCCCCTGTAATTCCCTCATTATGTGCTTGAACTTCTGCATGTCATAAAGAATGAATCCTAGATTAAGAGAGATAATGCATGATACAAGACCCTTGGTCCAAAGATCAAATGGTGAAACTTTTGCTTGTAATAATTTAAGGCTAAATCCTCACTTAGGTGCAATTCAACCCAGCGCAGAATGTTTGCCGTGGAATCTCATTTGCCACTAAACATGAAACGGCATAATGCAAGCACAGTCCATTCCACATCATATCTTGGGCTTGCAACTTGACTCCACAAGCAACATATCCTCTTGAATATAGACCACACCCGTAAAATAGATGAATAAGAGCCACAATCTTGGTTGCCAGATTAG
Organism: Dendrocalamus latiflorus; assembly: GCA_017311315.1. Classification (NCBI taxonomy): domain Eukaryota; kingdom Viridiplantae; phylum Streptophyta; class Magnoliopsida; order Poales; family Poaceae; genus Dendrocalamus; species Dendrocalamus latiflorus. The sequence goes on along the minus strand of CM029671.1, from coordinate 19,737,801 downwards.
ATTTGGGTGATGCAGATCAATGCAGATTGCCCTTGTTATTAGGCCTTATTATTCTCCTATTTTAAGTGTAATACTATTTCATATGTTTCCATATTACCAAACACCAAAATATTCATGGTCCCTGGCAATAGGACAGTATTTTAGTGACCATGCTTTGCAATTGGCCACGAAGTCTCCAGCTCTGCATGCTTCTGGCACACAAAGCTTCATCAGGTGCCATTGTCATGTTTCAAACTAAGTGCCTAGTGAATTTACTTTTTACTTGCATGAATCCATGGTACCACTCCCACTTCAGTGTAACTTCATCAGTCAACTTTCTACACCATGCTTTGTGAAATAGTTCTTTTGTTTACCTCCCTTAGGAGCATTCACGTCAATTTTCCAAAATTTAGATGATTTCCTCATAAGAAATACTACACACCCAATCACTAATTCGAACTTCTACAATTGGATACCAAAAGCATGCCTACTTCCTACTTTGCACCTTTATCCAAAAATCTAGATACTAAAAGCATGCCTACTTCCCTACCGCTGCATCACCACCACAAGTTTTTTAGGTTGCGTGCTGGACTATAGCGAGCCTAACGTTTTGCCATGCATATACCAGAACAGGTGAGCTTGGTCCACTATATGCAATCGTCCCATTTTAAGCTTTCAGAAACTCAAAGCAATGGGTGCATTGCATTATGTGGAGATAACGGAGATAACACTTGTGGAATAGTGCATGTAAAGTAACATGGAGATCTAGAATTCAAACGTACATTTTCACTAAGATTTCTGAATTCCTCAGAGTTTGCAATCACCAAAGCAGGAGCCAAATATACAAAAGAACTTCCTTGAATCAATGGAAGCCGAGAACCCAAAAAAGTATGAAGTATTGTTGTCAGACCAGACACTAATAACATGGTGGAAATGACTGTTGCTGTGTCTTCCTGTCACATGAAAGGAACTTATAATTTGAAGGCAGTTTTCCAGTCAAATGCAAATAAGAGGAATTAAGAAAGGAAAGGAAGGTCATACATCAGATCCACCCATGGTTGGTACCAATATCAAAGGAACAAAAACAAGTGAACCAGCTATTGACAAGTAATGTTGTATGCCATAAAATATGAGGGGCACTGCAATTGAAAGAGCAAATTAAGTTAATTAGTGTCCCTGCAGTTACCATCAGATTGACATCAAAATTCATCGAATAGAGAAGGAATAGCAGCCAGCAGGTCAATTGTGAATTTCATTACAATATGTGGTTTTAAATAGGGGCTGAATTGCTCCATACCATTGCAAAGATCATTCGAGTTGGAAAATACTATCGATGTGTCACTGGCATGTGATCCCAGGGCTCACTTGTCAGCCTCACATGCGATGGTATTTTCCAATTTATACATCTTTGCGATGGTAACAAGCTAATTTTCTCTTTAAATGGTGTGATCTAATCAACAATGAACTTAACAAATGTGTGCTCCTACAAATATAAGCAATTCTATGTCATCCTTAGCCAACTTAAACTTGTTAGATAGAATAGTAGGATGAATCAATCTTGTATTGAACTCAGCCCAAAGGGCTATATGTAGAGTACATGGGACACAATAAGACTAAACCCTAGAAACTAGAGAATACTACAAATACCCTTAACACCCCCTCAAATGTAAGACATATGCAATAGCATTACATTTGAAAAGATTAACACTAAAAAGGGGGAAATCCAAAGTCCGAGTCTTGAAGATATCGCTATAGCGTGCAGCTCTGCGAAAATTGTGTCGAGTACCAAAAGATCTCCCATCTAGAATCTTGCGGCGGCCCATAAAGCACAAAGTGCAGAGGCTGAAAAAATGGTAGCAAAGTCGGCCACAGTAACACGATGAAGAGAATGTGCAAGATGACACAAATAGAGAGAGCTGTCAAATCAAGTCGAAAAGAGATAAATAGAAGCATAGCGGCGCAAATCGAAGCCCGAGACAACGACGGCGCGGAAAAGAAGTGCGACGGCCATAGAAACTCAAGGCGGCGGCTCAGAGAGAAGCAGCGGCATCACAAAGACTTTTACGATCTGCAGCAACTCAAAGAGAACAGCGCCGGCTGCGACTAAGCAAAAGAAAGGAGAGAATCACACTCGATGCAAGAGAATGGATCATGGCTAGTAAAGCAGTCAGCTGACTGACAAGTATTTAGTGGACTTGCACAGTTCTGATGAACTGAAAGATAGATGGTATGGACTTAGATGGATACAACGGAAGACTCAAAAGGAAAAGACCCGATATAGAGATACCACAGTCCTTGGATCGCAGATCCAACAGCCTTAAGTCCACCTAAAACTCTCCTAAACCAAGCATATATCGGAGTGGATAGTACTGGACACACACCAGAGGAACTAGAGTAGCTGGAGCTAGCCGATGGAGATAAAGGATGGCAGCTACATGCGAGCGAGCAAGGGCAGCGACTGGAGGCCGGTCAACGGCACTGGTGCCGCCGGTGATGGCTTCTTCCCCAAATCCGGTTAGCTTATGGCGGATCGGCATCGAGAAAGTCGAGCGGCGACGGCGGTCCAAGAAGATGGCGGCGGCGACAGCTCGAGCAGTGGAAGAATGACGGCGCGATAGCTGAACCGATCCACTCAGATCCAGGCTAGAGGCAGTAGTGGGCGAGTCGGAGACACCAGATCTGGCTTGGAGGCAGCCAGATCCGGGCAAGGCGCGGATGGTGGCGGCCTGATCTAGGCGAGGCGATGAAGATCCACGTGGGATCCGACTGGGACAGCATCGAGGAGCCAGATGCTGGCACAAACGACAATGGCACAGGGGCGAGGCGCCAAATCAGGTATGGAGACACACTGGCTGCTGCTCCCAGGGGTAGCGACAGTGGAAGAGGATGGAGGCTAGGGTTTAAACCTAGGCTGTGATACCATGTTAGATAGAATAGTAGGATAAATCAATCTTGTATTGAACTCAGCCCAAAGGGATATATATATATATATATATATATATATATATATATATATATATATATATATATATATATATATATATATATATATATATATATATATAAAAGGAAGCCTTTTTTTCTACACACGGGTGTAATTACACCCTATATCGTATCTCGCAATGTAGGGAGTATCTCGCGTAACGGAGGGTATGTACATGTAGTATATGAGTATTTAAGGCCATCTAGGTGGTATGAACAATTTTTCAAAGGTGGTATGTATATTTTTTCGACATACTCTTTTTTATGCGCGTATATGAGGGTATTTACAAAATACGCTAAAAACTATGAACTCCTTACAAGTTTTTCGTGTGATTCACATTGGAGTATCTTATAATTAATATAAAAATATACCTAAAGTGGTAAAGGAGTATTTCAAGTTTGTTTAGGTGGCATATTAGAGGTGGGTGTAATTACACCCGGGTGTAAAAGGTAGTTTTCCTCTCTCTCTCTCTCTCTCTCTCTCTCTCTCTCTATATATATATATATATATATATATATATATATATATATATATATATATATATATATATATATAAAAAACTAGGAAATACCACAATTACCCTTAACAAAAATAATATCAAGCTGCTAGCTAGCCTAGAAAAGCTTTTTAAATGCCATTTCAACCATCCTAGAATATGTTTTTTTGCTCTTTGGTACTTTGTAACTTGTTTTCTTTCTTTTCAACCCTCAATGCTAAACTAGTAAACTTGCTCTCCTTGTGCCAGGCCAACAGAAAGTATCACACAGCCGAACCTAGTTTTTTATGAACCAATGGAGTTTGATTGCTATTGGGACTCAAAAGAAGGTAAATCAGGAGAAACCCAAGCCTTATGCTGATGCACAGAGCAATTTATTTACTTGACTGGGATATCTACGAGAAACATCAACAAAGTGAACGGTCAGCGGTATCCTTCCAATATTTCAAGATAACTAGAGCCAATTAGAGCATCGGGTAAATGCACTTATTAGAGGCAGGCAGGGCGGAACAGCTTTGACATATTCTAGAACAATGGACAAGTCACTGAGTGGAGAATGTGCACATTGGGAATGTTCACTTATTGTGGGTTCATTTTCGTACTTCTCGGATTTGGAAAGTTTAAAGCTTGATAGAATGACTGACAATTCAGACACCAAACCAAATAGACCAAATTGAAAATATGTTTGGTGGAGATATAAAATCACGTGTTATGTGTTAGAGATATATGTATAGTTTGTTATTCCCCATTGTTATGAGGGGTTCTTTGCATATTTACCACCTGTACTTTGTGTATATATACTGGCCCATTGGCCTCATATGAATACAAGCGCTATTCATAACATGGTATCAGAGCGTACCTAGGGTTTCCCGTCGCTCCGCTTGTCGCCTCGCCGCCGCCGCCGTCGACTCCCCCGTCGTCGTCGCCGCCGTCGACTCCCCTGCCGCTGTCGGCCCCGCCGCCTCCCCTGCCGCCGTCGGCCCCGCCCGACTCCGCCTCCGCCGCCTCCCCGCCTTCCCCAAGCCACAGCCGGATCCAGGCGCCGCCGCCGCCTCCCGGTCGTCTTCCCCGAGCCGCCCCTTTTGATCTTGTTCATTCAGATGTTTGGGGTCCGGCTCCCTTCGTTTCGAAAGGGGGTCATCGATATTATATCATTTTTATAGATGATTTTTCTCACCATACTTGGATATATTTCATGTCTTCTCGTAGTGAGGTCTTGTCTATCTATAAACAATTTGCCACTATGATTCACACCCAGTTCTCCACTCCTATTCGTGTCTTTCGTGCTGATTCTGCTAGCGAGTACCTCTCTCGTTACCTGCGCAGCTTCCTTGCTGAGCAGGACACTCTCGCTCAGTTCTCTTGTCCTGGTGCTCATGCTCAGAATGGTGTCGCTGAGCGCAAGCATCGTCACCCCCTTGAGACGGCTCGTGCTCTGATGATCGCCGCCTCTATTCCACCTCACTTTTGGGCCGAGGCTGTTTCCACTGCCACCTATCTCGTCAACATTCAGCCCTCTTCTGCTCTTCAGGGAGCGATCCCTGTTGAGCGTCTCTGTGGTCTTCTTCCTGACTACTCTACACTTCATCTGTTTGGCTGCGTTTGCTACGTTCTCCTCGCCCCTCGAGAACGCACCAAACTGACCGCTCAGTCTGTTGAGTGTGTCTTTCTGGGATACAGTGCCGAGCACAAGGGTTATCGGTGCTGGGATCCTGTTGGTCGTCGGATGCGGGTTTCTCGGGATGTGACTTTCGACGAGTCTCGTCCATTCTACCCACGTCCTGCCTCTCCTTCGGCTTCCTCTGTGGAGTCTGTCTTTCTTGACCTTTCCAGATACACTTATATCTGTTTTGCCCTCGTCCACCTATCCCACTGAGTCTCCACATATTCCCCCTGTGGCCTCTCCGCCGTTGTCGTCGCCTGTGTCGTCTCCTACGACTCCGCAGACTCCTCCCACTACAGTACCTCCTCCCCTTATCTTCTACACTCGTCGACCTCGTGTTGCGGATCTTCCAGATGAGCCATCTTCTCCTGATGTTCCATCTTCTTCTGATGCTCCATCTTCCCCTGATGGGTCATCTTCTCCTCGCTACGCTCTCCGCGATCGCCAGTCGATTCGGCCTCCTGCCCGTTTTGCCTTTGCTGGCGCAGCTACTCGTGAGCCTGTCTCCTACCGGGATGCTGTTACTCACCCTGAGTGGCAGCTTGCCATGGCCGAGGAGATTGCTGCCCTCGAGCGTACTGGTACTTGGGATCTTGTTCCCTTTCCATCTCATTCCCATCCCATCACGTGTAAGTGGGTCTATAAGATTAAGACTCGCTCTGATGGCTCTCTTGAGCGCTATAAGGCGCGTCTTGTTGCTCGTGGCTTCCAGCAGGAGCATGGTGTTGACTACGACGAGACTTTTGCTCCTGTGGCCCACATGACCACTGTTCGCACTCTTATTTCGGTGGCATCTGTTCGCCACTGGTCTGTTTCTCAGCTTGATGTCAAGAATGCCTTTCTTAATGACGAGTTGCGTGAGGAGGTCTACATGCATCCGCCACCTGGGTATTCTGTTCCTGAGGGCATGGTCTGTCGCCTTCGTCGCTCTCTCTATGGCCTTAAGCAAGCTCCTCGTGCTTGGTTTGAGCGCTTCTCCTCTGTGGTCACTGCTGCTGGTTTTTCAGCTAGTGATCATGATTCTGCGCTCTTTGTCCACACTTCGTCTCGTGGTCGGACTCTTCTTCTCCTGTATGTTGATGATATGATCATTACGGGAGATGATTCTGAGTACATTGCCTTTGTTAAGGCTCGTCTTAGTGAGCAGTTCCTTATGTCGGATCTTGGTCCTCTTTGTTACTTCCTTGGGATTGAGGTTACTTCTACTCCAGATGGTTTCTTTATGTCCCAAGAGAAATATATTCAGGATCTTCTTGATCGTGCCTCTCTCACTGATCAGTGTACTGTTGAGACTCCCATGGAGCTCAATGTTCACCTCCGACTCTCTGATGGCGAGCCTCTTTCTGATCCGACTCGCTATCGTCATCTTGTTGGGAGTCTTGTCTACCTTGCTGTTACTCGTCCGGATATCACTTATCCAGTTCATATTCTAAGTCAGTTTGTTTCAGCTCCCACTCAGGTCCACTACAGCCACCTTCTTCGAGTTCTGCGATACCTTCGCGGGACTATCTCTCGCCGTCTCTTCTTTCCACGTTCGAGCTCGTTACAGCTTCAGGCCTATTCGGATGCTACTTGGGCCAGTGATCCTTCTGATCGTCGGTCTATCTCCGCTTACTGTGTTTTTCTTGGTGGTTCTCTTATTGCCTGGAAGACGAAGAAACAGACTGCAGTGTCCCGTTCGAGTGCAGAGGCTGAGTTGCGAGCTATGGCTCTCTTGACAGCAGAGATTACTTGGCTACGGTGGTTACTTGAGGATTTTGGTGTTTCTGTCACTACACCGACCCCTCTCTTGTCAGACAGTACAGGTGCTATCAGTATTGCTCGTGATCCTGTGAAGCATGAGCTCACCAAGCATATTGGTGTTGATGCTTCTTTCATGAGGTCTTGTGTGCATGATCAGGTGATTACTCTTCAGTATGTGCCTTCGGAGCTTCAAATAGCGGATTTCTTCACGAAGGCCCAGACTCGAGCACAGCATAGCTTCTACCTCTCCAAACTCAGTGTTGTGGATCCAACATTTAAAATAGTGTAAACAATACACTAAGGCCCTGTTTTTTTCAACTTCTAAAAGATACTTTTCGGCTTTTCTACAGTAACTAGCTTTTAAACGGAGTATCTTTTTAAGATAGAGTCTACTAGTTAATTGTAGTACATACTTTACCGACTTCATTTATATCAGTAAAAACCGTACGTGAGTTTCTGTTACTCTGTAATCTCTCGTATAAACAGCCCAAAAGCCACAAACCGCAACCAAAAGCCACAAGCCATAGCAAAAAAGAACAGGCCCTAAATCACACGCAAGTCATGCATAGCCAAACAAAACCATACAGCACAACTAAAAAATAGCTAATCAAGTTTCTTTTTCCCCATCAAAGTTTTCCACCTATTGTATTTTTGATTTGAAAAAAGAAAAGAAAAAACTTAACATCATATACCTCATTCCATTATCAGCTATTTTGGTTTTATAATTTGTACAAACAAAAAAAGGAATGAAAACCAAATAAATTAGCAATTATTTGTCCAACAAAGCCGACTTCAACAACCTTAACTGCAAATTTCAGTTTGTCTGAATCTGTGAATCCCTTAATGAGGCAATGAGGCTTGTCTAACGGACCATGCCGTGCAATCAAGCTCCAAGATTCAGTAAGCAGAATTAGCTACTAGAATCAACTGGAATGTCTAGGAGCTCCCAGAAACAGAGCATGGCAAATTGCATGCACACAGGGATGATGGATCGACACAAGCAGGGACTGTGTGATACTTCAAAATACACTTAGTTGAAGGCACCCCTAGTAGAGATTAATTGGACTTGAAGCCAGTGTGACCACCATCACTATCAGCATGATTATTCATTACCCCTAGAACATCACTATCACAATCAACAAGGCTTTGTCGAAAAATGCAGCTTCGGGTTCGCCATTAAATTAGTACATCACACTGGAACAACACAAGTCCAGAAACAGGGAACTCACCCCACCCGGGGTTCTCGGTGACGCCGCACCGGAGCCCCGACTCCCCGTACAGGGGCGCTGCCTCGCCAGCGACACCTTCTCCGACTCCGTCCTCCTCGTTCGCCCACTGCTCCTGGTAGTACGCGGCCAGCTCCGCGTCCCTCTCCTCCGCCTCCTCCTTCCTCCTCGCCTCCGCCTCCTCTGCCTTCCTCTTCGACTCCGCCTCCTCCGCCTTCTTCCTCGCATCCGCGTCAGCGTGCACACCGTTCCCGTTCCTGCGCCCATTGACCGCCTCCCTCTCGCCAGGCAGGCGCTCGACGCCGTTCCTCCTCCTCGCGTCCCCGTGCCCTCCCCTCGCCGCGTCCGGCTCCGCCGACCCCAACACCTCGCCGCCGCCGCCGCCGCCGGCCGGGATCTCGAGCTCCCCGCGGAGGTCTATGCGTCGGCGGGGCCGGCCCCCGCGTCCACGCCCGAGATCGAGCGGCGGCGCGGGATCGGGGTCGTCCTCCGTCTCTGGCTCCGGCGGGCGCGGCGGGCGGCGGGAGGAGGCCAGGGGAGGCGGCGGTGGGGGCTGCGGCACGGCGGAGGAGGCGAAGGAGGAGTTGGACACGGTGGACTCCCCAGAGAAGAACGCGGACGAGTGGAAGCCCGTGCGGCGCGCCCATGACCTTAGCTCCCGCGGGTTGTGGTCGCTGTTGTTCCCCATGAACGGCGGCACCCGCGCGCCCCCGCCGTCCCCGCCTCCAGCCGCATCGGCCACCGCTCCGCCGCCGCCGCCGCGGCCGGTGGTTCGCCGTGAGCTGGGCATCGCCGCCGAAACGCGCAGCGGTGCAGTGGACTAGTGTGGAAGCGAAGCGAAGTGATTAGCGCTACTGCTAGCTACCAGTCAGCTAAGTGATGACCGATGAGAAAGAGACGGTACCACGCTGCTTAAAAAAGCGGCAGTTGTTGGGGGGGTGGGGGGAAGGTGAAAGTGAACGTTGGGCGTCTCGCTGACGGGTGGTGGCCCACCGTGGGACGAGTGCTGCGGGGCCCGGATGGCAGGGAAAAGAGGCGGTTGGTCCGGGCGAGCGTGGGTTTATTTGGGGTGGGGGCGTGCGGTGCGGCCGCGGGATCGTGGGGTGGCGCGTCGCGTCGTGGGGCTCGTGGCCGTGGGAGAAAGGGCGAAAAATGCCCAGAGAGACGGTGTAGAGATTCCCCAGGAAGCGAGTTCAATTAACAAAATAAAAATAAGGAAATCTAGGGTGCTACTAGTGGCACGATAGTCTCACAGTACATCGAATTCTTAGCAGTCCGATTAAGCGACGTGGTAGTAGACATATAGGATCAAGCGACACCGTGCAATGCAGGGACATAAATTGTCATCGCGTCGCGAGTGTGAGAGAATTATTCAACCTTTCTAGTTTGGACATAACGTAAGTGGACATTGTCTGTATGACAAGTGAGACCATATATAATTTACTAGTGCATATGTAATTGATAAAGTAAGGGTCAGTCAAATATGGGGCCATTCACCCACCACCCATACCTTTTTCACTGATACGACATGAATCAGTCACCAACAAGCGTAAATGAAAATTCACCTTGTGAGGTAATTTTTCAAAAAGGTAACATAGTTGCAAACTGATAGCAACTTTCTAATTTCTTAAACTCACAAAAAATAATGGTAATTTGTTAAAAAAAATACCGTAGTTTTAATCTTATGAAAACACACAAAATGTTATGGTGTAACTTGTTTAAAGTTTTGATGATAACTTAATGTGTAGCTAATGGTAAAATTTGAGCTTTTGTACACACAAAATGATGGTAAGTTCATATATTAGGGTGGTATAACTTGCTTAAAGTGTAGATAATAACTTAGGGATGTAATTGATGGTAACTTTATTTCAACTGATGGTAAGTTTTAAAATGTTTTAAATTTATAGGAATGGTGGTAATTTTGAATTTAGGGTGATATTTTTTAAAAACTATAATGATAACTTAGTGTTAAAATTATAGTAGTTCCTAAACTTTTTTCAAATTCGTAAACTGATGGTAATTTTAAACTTATGTTGGTGATTTGTTAAGCTATTGATAGTAACTTAGAGTCTAACGGATGGTAATTTATGTGACTTTTATCTTGTAATTTGTTAAAAATTCAGAGGATAACTTTTATTTTTTGTTGTATTTTTTAATCTCTTGAGTTACGTGACATAATTTTGTGGTAAATATTATGAATAGAAGATCAAATATTTATAAGATTATTCTATAAAATAAAGGAAAAAAGTGAGTGCTCTATAAGACTAAAAAGCACATAGGCGCTCTATAGTCAATCCCAATAAAAAAATATATATAAAAGAAAATTCATGATATACTACTCTAAAGAGTGGCATGATTCCAAACAATGCTCCAAATATTATTTTTCATGATATGCCATTTTGAACGTATTTAAATCCACAAAATACAATTTTTGCTCATTTCTTATGTTTTTAGACTTTACGCCATGAGAAAAGGACATATTTGACCTTGGGTTAGACCAAGTCTACATGCTTTGTTTATCTTGATGCCCTTCTATATAATATCTTAACTGATACTATAAGATTATGATGTCCAGTATGCAATGGCTTACTAGTGTGATGTCTTGAGTTGCCAATTTAATTCGAATTTGTTTCAAATGACTTGCATTTTTGTGTGAGAACTATTTTTCATGATAAATTTTGGTAGAGTTTTTGCTTATAATGATATGAGGTAATTTAGTAACATACACATAGTTTTTGCAAGAGAAACAAGGCATGCAAGATAACGTAGTTCCATAACAAACTTTGATTGGGGCAAAGATGTCCTTTCCTACAGGTGAAAAGGTGAAAAAACTTGAAATACGTAAGAAATAAGTGAAAATGGTATTTCGAGGATCTAAATATGTTCATAATCAAAAATAATTTTGACGGAAATGTTCATAGTCAATTTTTGGAGTGGCGGCTCGAACTGGGTGTTAGGGTGGATATGGTATCAAGTGTGTGTGCGCATAAATGCATTCTTGTTATACTCGTAATTTCAAAAAAATTCTAATCAGCTATTAGCTAGGTGGATTATTAGTGAGGTTAGTAGTCAGCAGTGACTGCGCTGTGGATGCGATGATGTGGTCCGGAGCTATCTGCCTCACCGGTTGGGCCCCGGTCTGTCAGTGGAGCACTGTTGCATATGATATCATTTAATAGCTTTTTAGTTAATTTTTTGTTTCAGCTCCTTTCCGCAATCACTATCTATTAGATTAATAGTAATAAGGTTAGATGTGTAACACCCCCGTTTCCAGGGGCGCGTACGGACACGGCACCCCGCAACTATCCACGCATGAACAGTTATGGAGTGTCGCGCAAGAGTATACCATTGCATGCCTACAACAAAAGTTCAGCATATATTTCACATACGGATTAACATCCATTTTCAACAGCGGGGCGTGCAAGCCCAAAGTATAATTACATTACAGAAGCTCCAAGATCCGCTTGAGCGCGGCCAAGACCTAAAGCCACGGATCCTCGTCGAAGAAGCGACCTTCCGGGACTTCCTCAACGGGGAGGCAAACACCTTCGTCTTGATCCTCTAAAGAAGGGCAAAAGCAAGCCGTGAGCCAATCAACCGGCTCAGCAAATCCCAAAGGGACCCTAACTTATTACATGCACGGAACATCAAAGGAAGGGAGATATATTTGGTGTATTATCTTTGAGTGGATGCAGTTTTATTTGCAAACATTTTTAGAAGACGGACCCAAAACTACTCCTCAAGAACTCAGGGGTTTTTCACAAAGAATTCTTTAACCAACTAGTCAAGTTCAAACATGTACAAAACTACTTAAGCTTCGCTGCTGGAATCACCCAAGTGACACAGCTCCAATAACCGGGAGCACGGCGTATTCGAATACCATTTATTAGACTCTGCAGAGTTTGCTCAGCTTTACCCACACGATTTCTTAACTCCCGCGTCCGGGTTAAGAAAGCCAGGTCGTTTCACTGCTCAACTCTTTATATAGGCTCTACCCGGTAGAATTCACTCGGGTCTGGCTCGCTCACACACACACACAAAGCAAAAGAAAACGGTGCCGCTTCGAGTGAACTCTACCGTTGTTAGGCACCCGCAGCACGGCCTGCCTAACCTTTGTTACCCAAACACCTACTCCACAACACTTGTAGAGTTTCAATCGAGTTGAGCAGCTACTAAACCAGTGTTGACAAGTCAACTCCTGTGGTTGAGCGATCACCATGTCATTTGCTTAGCGTAAGGGTCTGGTCCTTATATTTTTTCCTTAGGGGTCCGCAACCCCTACCAGGTCCGCGACCTGCAACCTAGGGTAAGAGGCGGGCGAAAACCGTCTTGCGGCGCACCGCAGCCCCCCTTACCCTATCCTGCGCATGCCGACAATCTCCGCCCTAGGGCACGGTGTCCCATACCACCCTGCCCTAGAGCCGGGTTTTCCAAATTCTATTGGCCCGCAGCCACGACCTTATTAGTATAAGACTTTGCACGATAATAATAACTTACAAATATCTAGAATAACAGATAATTAATTCTAGGGTTACAAAGGCATGGCTACGAGTTTAACATGGCATTTATCGGTGGTAGGGTTAACTATATAACATGTCATTCTAAACATTTTATTTTATTTTGAACTAACATTTCAGAACTAGCTCAATGCAAATAGCGTAATAACATAATTAAATAACATGGGTTGCAACATGATCAAAGGATTTGGGACTTGCCGTCAATCCGAATGATTTCCGCTAGCTCGAACGAAGAACCTCCTGGCTCCTGTGACTGCACTTGAACTTCCGGAGACTCCGACACTAGCGCAAACATATAAAACAAATTAAATCCAGCTTGAGACTAATCAAGCGAGGAAAAATAAACTAATTAAAAAGGAGTAAAGTGCATAAATCTCCAAATAGGGAATTTTAGGAATTTATCTGGGATGAAACTGGAGGAATGGAGGTCACAGCTGGGTCTAGAATATTATTTGGAGCAAAGTGGTGAAATTTGGGAATTTTTGGGATTTTCTGTGATTTTCTAGGATTTATTTGGATTTTCTGGGATTTTAGAAATTAATAAATCACGGGAAAATCAAATGAACAGTAACCGGCCCAGCCTGTGCTACAGTGCGGCCTGGCCCGGGGAACGGCCCGCGCGGCCGGGAGGCCGACGCGGCCCAGCGCGCGCGCGATTGCGCGGGAGACGAGCGGGCCGAGGGGAGGCGGCCCAGCCAGCGCGCGCCCATGCGGCTCAGATGGCTGGCGCGTGGCTCGGGCGGGCGGACGAGATGGCGGGGAACGGGCGGACTGGATTGGGGTGGCCGGAGATCGGACGGTGGGGATACAACGGAGGGGGCGAAGCGGTAAGGGAGGGATCGGACGGAGGCGAAGAGGGGGTTTTATGAAGATCCGACGGTCGAGGAGAGCGGCCATCCGACGATCCAAATTAGACGGCAACGGGAGCAATCGGGCGACGGAGGAGGGGCCACGTAGGTCGTCTTCTTCCTCCGTCCGCTACAGCGCCATTGGGACAGGGTCACGGCGGCGACGGCGATCTGAGCGCACGGAGGGTCGGCGGCGGCAACCGAGGGCACTGGCGGGTAGATCTCTGAGAGGGGAACCCATTTTGGGGCTTAGGAAGGTGAGGGGATCATTGGGGAAAACGGGAGGGAGAAGGGAGTGGCTCGGCTAGTTTGTGGCGGAGAGGGTCACCGGCGGCGAGAAGGTTCGATTGGCCGCGGTCACACGGACAGGGGGCCAAGGGGCTTACAATGGAGGTGGCGGCAGGAGCTGGGAGGCTGCGGGGAGGGCTGTCCACGGTGAGGGTGATGCGGCCGGCGGTGGAAGACGACGGCGGCGCTCCACGGGGCTTTACCTGGCCAGAGGAGGACGGCAGAGGGATTAGGGGAGGATGAGGATGCTCTGGACGAATGTAATTGAGAAATGGAGGGAGAGAGGAGGAGATCAACTTCACGGGGTCGCCGGCGCAGGGGAGGACCGCGGCGGCGCTACAGACGGTGAGGCTCCAATCGGCTGCGAGCAGAGCTTCTCTGGGGTGGCGGAAGGTGAATGGAGGCAGTGGGGGAGCTCGGGGAGCAAAGGAGGTAGGAGAGCAGCGGGGAGGGGTTTTTATACCCGAGCGAGGGAGGAGGAAAACTTCGGGGAGAAGGCAACAGGCGCGGCCGGAGGTCAACAGGAGCCGGTGGGGAGTCTTCTCCGCGGGATGGAGGTGACGGGGTGCTGCCAGGGGAGTAATGGCGACTGGACGGGAGAGGGAGTAGGTGGAGCTGCGGCATGGGCGGAGGAGCGCGTCCGCGCGCGGAGAGGGAGGAGACGGCCGCTGGCAGGTGGGGTCGGGGCAGAAGAACGGCGACACGTGGAGCGGAGATGCTGCCAGCTTCGGTCCGGGGCGGTCGGGACGGCGGGGGCGCGAGGGGGATCCGAGGGCGGCGTTGAGGCGGTGCGGGCGCGGTTCCACCGCGGGCGCGGCCGCAGGCGCGCGCGCGAGGAGAAAGCGGGGAAGGGAGGAAGGCGCCAGCGCGCGAGGGAAGGGCGCGGGGCGCTGGGGCGAAGCGAAGGCGGAAAAAGACGGGGCGCCAACGGAGAGGAGGAGCGCCCTGCCGAAAAGGGAAAGCGGAAACGGGGAAGACTTTCCCAAAAAGGAAAGTTTCCGAAAACACTCAAAAATTCAGGGAAAGGCTCAAAATTTTTGAAATTTTTAGGGGCTTTTCAACCTACCCCCCTTAAAAGGATCTCGACCCCGAGATCAACTTGGTCCAGGGAGTAAGTTGGGGAAATCCCGCTGCAAGTCTGACTCTCGTTCCCAGGTGGACTCATCCGCCGTGTGACTCTTCCGCTGCACTCTGCAAAACCTGACATTCTTGTTTCTGAGCTGCCTCTCTGATGTTTCAAGTATTTGTAGTGGTTCTTCAGCATATGTGCAATCATCCTGCAATTCAATATCTGACAGTGGCCCTTCATCGGTTGGCTGTCGTAGACATTTCCGAAGCTGAGATACATGGAATACATTGTGTATTCTTGACAAGTTGGGTGGCAGTTGTACTTGATAAGCTACTTCTCCAATCCTTCCAATGATTTGAAACGGTCCCACATATCTCGATGCTAATTTTTCCTTGACTTGGAACCTCTTGAATACCTTGAATGGTGTGACTTTGATGTAGACGAAGTCTCCAACTTCGAAACTCAAATCCTTTCTGTGGTTATCTGCATAACTCTTCTGCCGGTCTTGAGCAATCTGAGGTCCAATCAGTTATCGTTCACCTATTTTTGACCAATTTAGAGGGGTCCTGTATTTTCTGCCATAAAGTGCTTCAAACGGGGCCATTTGGATACTGGCTTGGTAGCTGTTGTTGTATGAGAACTGAGCAAACGGTAGGCAGGTATTCCATGCTGCACCATACACAATTGCACAAGCTCTCAACATATCTTCTCAAATCTGATTTGTTCTTTCTGTCTGTCCATCTGTCTGTGGGTGGTATGCTGAGCTGAAATTCAGATCGGTGCCCATAGCTTCATGCAATTTCCCCCAAAACTTGGAGGTAAATTGTGCTCCTCTATCTGACACAATTTTCTTGGGAACTCCATGTAATGTCACTATTCTGGTCAAATACAGTTCGGTAAGTTTATCCTTCCCATAGGTTTGCTTAATCGGGAGGAAATGAGTCACCTTGGTCAATCTATCAACATTGACCCAGATAGCATCATATCCTTCACGAGTCTTGGGAAGTCCAGTAATGAAGTCCATTCCCATGCTATCTCATTTCCATTCGGGTGTTGGCGAAGGCTGCAACAATCCCGATGGTTTTTGGTGGTCTATTTTGATCTGTTGGCAAACATCACATTTAGCCACGTATTCTGCCACTTCTTTCTTCATCCTGTTCCACCAATACTGCTTCTTCAAGTCTTGGTGCATTTTAGTGTTTCCTGGATGGATTGAGAATTGAGATGAATGGGCTTCGGATGGAATCAACTCTTTTAACTCCTTGTCGGGTATACAATAGCGATCACAGAAGGTGATGATTCCATGCTCGTCTATCGCATATCTTGATGAGTTTCCTTCTTGAATATCCTTTTTCAGTTTTTGAATCTCTTCATCTTTATCTTGTGCTGCTTTCATCTGATCTGTCAGCAATGGTTGGAGTCCCAACGCTGCCATTCTGCCTTGTTCAGTGATCACCCAATTTAGCCGTAGGATATCTCATTGCAACTCTGGTGGGTACTCTGTCGTGCTAACTTTGCTTGGACGAGTCTCTTGTCTAAGGGTATCGGCCACTACATTTGCTTTGCTCGGTTGATATTGGAGATCAATGTCATAGTCTTCATTCAACTCTAGCCATCTCCGCTGTCTCATATTCAACTCTGGCCATGTGAACAAGTATTTCAAGTTCTTGTGCTCTGAGGACATCTCACAACGATTCCCTAGCAGGTAGTGCCGCCAAATTTTGAATGCATGCACCACAGCTGCTAGTTCTAAATTGTGTGTGGGGTAATTTTCTTCATGTGGCTTCAGTTGTCTGGATACATAGGCAACAACTTCCCTGTTTTGCGTCAGCATATATCCCAAACCCTGCTTTGAAGCGTCACTATAGCTTTGAAATTCTTTCTCTGGGTTGGGCAAAATCAACACTAGTGTTGTTGTCAACTTGGTCTTCAACAGCTGAAAACGCGCTTCACAAGCATATGTCCATGTGAATGGCCTATCTTTCCTCAGTAGTTGAGTGAGTGGACGGGAAATCTTGGAGAATCCTTCTATGAATTGGCGATAATAGCCTGCCAATCCAAGAAAGCTCCTCACTTCTGTCACTGTCTTGGACTGTTTCCGTTCCATAACTGCGACTATCTTTTCTGGGTCAACCCTGACTCTATCTTCTGATATAATGTCACCCAAGAAAGCAACTTATTTCAGTCAAAAACTGTATCTGTCGAACTTGGCATACAACTGGTGTTCTCTCAATCTGGTCAAAGCTATGCGCAAATGCTCCTTGTGCTCTTCTTCATTCTTGGAGTAAATCAGAATATTGTCAATGAAGACAATCACAAATCGATCCAATTTGTCCCTATGCACCAGATTCATAAGGTTCATGAAATAAGCTGGTGCATTGGTTAAACCCAAGGGAACGACCGTGAACTCATATAATCCATATCTGGTGATGAAAGCTGTCTTCTCTCGATTTTGCTTTCGGATCTTGAGCTGATGGTAACCCGAGCGCAAGTCGATCTTAGAGAATTCTTTGGCACCTCTGAGTTGATCAAACAAATCATCAATTTTTGGGCAAAGGGTACTTGTTTCTGGTGGTGACAACATTCAGTCTCTGTAATCTACACACATTCTTAGCTCTTCATTCTTCTTCTTCCCTAGTAAGACTGGTGCCGACCAAGGTGAAACAATTGGTAGAATAAACTCTTTCTCTTGCAGTTCACCTAACCGTCTCTTGAGCTCTTTCAATTCACTAGCTGACATTCTGTACTGGTGTTTCGCAATTAGTTTTGTGCCTGGAGTCAACTCTATGGCAAGTTCTATTTGTCGGTCAGGGGTCTGTCTGGTAGTTCTTCTGGGAATATATCAGGGTATTCTTGTACTATTGACACTTGATCTGGTGTAACTGCTAGCATGTTGATCATGCGCTTTCTTGCATCCTTCAATACTTCTCGTTTTTTTACCACTTTCTGACCTTCAAGGGTTACCAATGATACTGCTTTGATCTCACAATCTACCTCGCCTTTATTCTTGGCTAGTCAGTTCATGCCCAAATGGCATCTAGCCCTTGCATATCTGGCTGCAGTAAATCTGCTTTAACCTCTGCTGGATTGACTTTGACTCCTTCTCACTTGTACCTGCATATCATCATTGGGTATATGCTACAGGTTCACACTTAGCTGGATTATGCAGTACCAGGGCTACATATATGTCTGGGTCTGTTAGGATTGCAACATAAACTTCTCGCTCCTTATGCTTTACACAGACAGTCTTCATACACTTTCATAGTCTTGCCATAAGCCTTAGTTAAAATAATTTACATACAAGCTATTCAGTTCTTCCAACTAGCTTACAAAAGGATAACCAAAAGTACATCATCTCATAACTTGTCCTGCATGGCTCATGTTTTCTTGACTGTCTGTTGGTTTTGGGCTTGGAGTTTAGCTGCTTCTGATGGCAAAGTCCTTCTGGGACACTGATGCTTGTAGTGTCCAGTCTCTCCACAATGGAAACATGTATCTGTCCTTCGTGGACAGCTGCTAGTAAGATGCTTGCCACCGCAGGTGAGGCACTTGATGGCGAGTGGTGAGGGAGTGGTATACTGCTGAGACTGTTCAAACTGGGTCTTCTCAGGGTAGGATTCTTCTTCTTCTATCGGTGGCTGGCGTGATGTTGTGGCCTGCCTCTTTGCTTGCTGTCTAGCTTCTTCTTTGGGTAAGTACTTCAGTGGGCATTGGTCACGATAATGCCCATCCTGTTCGCAGTGAAAACAAGCCGTTGGTGAAGGAGGCGAAGGCTGCTTTCGTTTCATAACTTTCACGTAACCTGGTCTTTCTTCTATTTGTAGAGCTCGATCAACCAGGTTCAATAGGCTTGAAAACTTCATGGACTGAAGGCGTTGTCTCATATTGGGCCGTAGGCCTTTCATAAAGCACTCCATCCTTTCGGCTTCAGTATCAATCTCTTCTTGAGCATACTGGGATAACTGATGGAATTGTTGTAGATATGCTGTGATGGAGTTTTCTCCTTGTTGAAGATCAAGGAAATCCTGATATTTTTCAGTGATAACTCTAGGGGAAATGAAGGCTTTACGGAATCTCTTCACAAAGTCTTCCCAGGTAATGTCTTCCTTATTTGGATGTATCCACTGGATAGCATTCCACCAAGTAATTACAGGATCTGACAGCTGATAGGTGGCAAAAAGGACTTTCTCCTTATTGGTACATCGTATAGTATTCATTCTTCTCTCAACATCTTGTAACCAGTTATCTGCGTTCAGTGGTTCTGTTGCTGAGGGGAATTTAGGTGGTTGAGTTTGCAGGAATGCTGCAAACTTTAATGCAGTTGCGCTTGACGCTGACGCTGACTCTTCGGGTGTCACCTTGACACTAGGTGATCTGGCTGCTATCTGCTCAAGCAACTGGGTCTGTTGATCTCGCATTCGCAGAATATTTTGTTCTCTCCGATAGCGATTTTGTTCCATCATCGCTATTATGCTGGCAAGTGTGGCTTGATCTGTGGCAGGTGCACCCTGCCTGTTGGTCTGATCCCTCTGCTCTGTCGGGTCCATCTGTCAATTGGGAACTTGAGATCAGTTTTGCAGCGGCTTTGGGGAATAAGAGTAGATAAGTAAGACATTGAATTTTCAAGGTAAGTATAGGGCGAAAAAGGTAAGAACGAGAGCGAAAGGGGACAGGAGAAAGCTTTGAACGCAGGGGGATTACTGATAGTTAAGCAAACAACATACAAGGATAATGAACATAAATTTACTCTATGCAAGTGGCACACAAACCTCTTAGGGTTCATGATTACACCTGCTTTACATTACAAAAGCACCACTACTACTCAGGGTCAGTCTAGACTTAGCGAACAACGGCTACTCCTCCAGCTGCTGAGAAGCGAAAATTTTGAAACTAGACAAGCAAAGCAGTAAACATTTTGCAAAAATGAAACTTAAGCAGAAGTAAACTAAGATAGATAAGGTAGCAATAAGAGAGGAAAAAGACAGCAGTAATACTTATATTTTTCGTAAACACCTTTTTATGGCTTTAAATTAAGTTTTGCGATAAAATCGCTTCCTAGTTTGCCTTAGGTCTCAACCTACGGTCAAGAGCCTGCTCTGATACCACTTCTTGTAACACCCCCGTTTCCAGGGGCGCGTACGGACACGGCACCCCGCAACTATCCACGCATGAACAGTTATGGAGTGTCGCGCAAGAGTATACCATTGCATGCCTACAACAAAAGTTCAGCATATATTTCACATACGGATTAACATCCATTTTCAACAGCGGGGCGTGCAAGCCCAAAGTATAATTACATTACAGAAGCTCCAAGATCCGCTTGAGCGCGGCCAAGACCTAAAGCCACGGATCCTCGTCGAAGAAGCGACCTTCCGGGACTTCCTCAACGGGGAGGCAAACACCTTCGTCTTGATCCTCTAAAGAAGGGCAAAAGCAAGCCGTGAGCCAATCAACCGGCTCAGCAAATCCCAAAGGGACCCTAACTTATTACATGCACGGAACATCAAAGGAAGGGAGATATATTTGGTGTATTATCTTTGAGTGGATGCAGTTTTATTTGCAAACATTTTTAGAAGACGGACCCAAAACTACTCCTCAAGAACTCAGGGGTTTTTCACAAAGAATTCTTTAACCAACTAGTCAAGTTCAAACATGTACAAAACTACTTAAGCTTCGCTGCTGGAATCACCCAAGTGACACAGCTCCAATAACCGGGAGCACGGCGTATTCGAATACCATTTATTAGACTCTGCAGAGTTTGCTCAGCTTTACCCACACGATTTCTTAACTCCCGCGTCCGGGTTAAGAAAGCCAGGTCGTTTCACTGCTCAACTCTTTATATAGGCTCTACCCGGTAGAATTCACTCGGGTCTGGCTCGCTCACACACACACACAAAGCAAAAGAAAACGGTGCCGCTTCGAGTGAACTCTACCGTTGTTAGGCACCCGCAGCACGGCCTGCCTAACCTTTGTTACCCAAACACCTACTCCACAACACCTGTAGAGTTTCAATCGAGTTGAGCAGCTACTAAACCAGTGTTGACAAGTCAACTCCTGTGGTTGAGCGATCACCATGTCATTTGCTTAGCGTAAGGGTCTGGTCCTTATATTTTTTCCTTAGGGGTCCGCAACCCCTACCAGGTCCGCGACCTGCAACCTAGGGTAAGAGGCGGGCGAAAACCGTCTTGCGGCGCACCGCAGCCCCCCTTACCCTATCCTGCGCATGCCGACAATCTCCGCCCTAGGGCACGGTGTCCCATACCACCCTGCCCTAGAGCCGGGTTTTCCAAATTCTATTGGCCCGCAGCCACGACCTTATTAGTATAAGACTTTGCACGATAATAATAACTTACAAATATCTAGAATAACAGATAATTAATTCTAGGGTTACAAAGGCATGGCTACGAGTTTAACATGGCATTTATCGGTGGTAGGGTTAACTATATAACATGTCATTCTAAACATTTTATTTTATTTTGAACTAACATTTCAGAACTAGCTCAATGCAAATAGCGTAATAACATAATTAAATAACATGGGTTGCAACATGATCAAAGGATTTGGGACTTGCCGTCAATCCGAATGATTTCCGCTAGCTCGAACGAAGAACCTCCTGGCTCCTGTGACTGCACTTGAACTTCCGGAGACTCCGACACTAGCGCAAACATATAAAACAAATTAAATCCAGCTTGAGACTAATCAAGCGAGGAAAAATAAACTAATTAAAAAGGAGTAAAGTGCATAAATCTCCAAATAGGGAATTTTAGGAATTTATCTGGGATGAAACTGGAGGAATGGAGGTCACAGCTGGGTCTAGAATATTATTTGGAGCAAAGTGGTGAAATTTGGGAATTTTTGGGATTTTCTGTGATTTTCTAGGATTTATTTGGATTTTCTGGGATTTTAGAAATTAATAAATCACGGGAAAATCAAATGAACAGTAACCGGCCCAGCCTGTGCTACAGTGCGGCCTGGCCCGGGGAACGGCCCGCGCGGCCGGGAGGCCGACGCGGCCCAGCGCGCGCGCGATTGCGCGGGAGACGAGCGGGCCGAGGGGAGGCGGCCCAGCCAGCGCGCGCCCATGCGGCTCAGATGGCTGGCGCGTGGCTCGGGCGGGCGGACGAGATGGCGGGGAACGGGCGGACTGGATTGGGGTGGCCGGAGATCGGACGGTGGGGATACAACGGAGGGGGCGAAGCGGTAAGGGAGGGATCGGACGGAGGCGAAGAGGGGGTTTTATGAAGATCCGACGGTCGAGGAGAGCGGCCATCCGACGATCCAAATTAGACGGCAACGGGAGCAATCGGGCGACGGAGGAGGGGCCACGTAGGTCGTCTTCTTCCTCCGTCCGCTACAGCGCCATTGGGACAGGGTCACGGCGGCGACGGCGATCTGAGCGCACGGAGGGTCGGCGGCGGCAACCGAGGGCACTGGCGGGTAGATCTCTGAGAGGGGAACCCATTTTGGGGCTTAGGAAGGTGAGGGGATCATTGGGGAAAACGGGAGGGAGAAGGGAGTGGCTCGGCTAGTTTGTGGCGGAGAGGGTCACCGGCGGCGAGAAGGTTCGATTGGCCGCGGTCACACGGACAGGGGGCCAAGGGGCTTACAATGGAGGTGGCGGCAGGAGCTGGGAGGCTGCGGGGAGGGCTGTCCACGGTGAGGGTGATGCGGCCGGCGGTGGAAGACGACGGCGGCGCTCCACGGGGCTTTACCTGGCCAGAGGAGGACGGCAGAGGGATTAGGGGAGGATGAGGATGCTCTGGACGAATGTAATTGAGAAATGGAGGGAGAGAGGAGGAGATCAACTTCACGGGGTCGCCGGCGCAGGGGAGGACCGCGGCGGCGCTACAGACGGTGAGGCTCCAATCGGCTGCGAGCAGAGCTTCTCTGGGGTGGCGGAAGGTGAATGGAGGCAGTGGGGGAGCTCGGGGAGCAAAGGAGGTAGGAGAGCAGCGGGGAGGGGTTTTTATACCCGAGCGAGGGAGGAGGAAAACTTCGGGGAGAAGGCAACGGGCGCGGCCGGAGGTCAACAGGAGCCGGTGGGGAGTCTTCTCCGCGGGATGGAGGTGACGGGGTGCTGCCAGGGGAGTAATGGCGACTGGACGGGAGAGGGAGTAGGTGGAGCTGCGGCATGGGCGGAGGAGCGCGTCCGCGCGCGGAGAGGGAGGAGACGGCCGCTGGCAGGTGGGGTCGGGGCAGAAGAACGGCGACACGTGGAGCGGAGATGCTGCCAGCTTCGGTCCGGGGCGGTCGGGACGGCGGGGGCGCGAGGGGGATCCGAGGGCGGCGTTGAGGCGGTGCGGGCGCGGTTCCACCGCGGGCGCGGCCGCAGGCGCGCGCGCGAGGAGAAAGCGGGGAAGGGAGGAAGGCGCCAGCGCGCGAGGGAAGGGCGCGGGGCGCTGGGGCGAAGCGAAGGCGGAAAAAGACGGGGCGCCAACGGAGAGGAGGAGCGCCCTGCCGAAAAGGGAAAGCGGAAACGGGGAAGACTTTCCCAAAAAGGAAAGTTTCCGAAAACACTCAAAAATTCAGGGAAAGGCTCAAAATTTTTGAAATTTTTAGGGGCTTTTCAAGATGCTAGAATTAATTTAAGCAGATTTGGATTCGCTGAGCATAAGAACGTAGAATCTGATCATGGAAGGAATTGGTTG
This sequence comes from Dendrocalamus latiflorus, assembly GCA_017311315.1. Lineage (NCBI taxonomy): Eukaryota > Viridiplantae > Streptophyta > Magnoliopsida > Poales > Poaceae > Dendrocalamus > Dendrocalamus latiflorus. The sequence goes on along the minus strand of CM029671.1, from coordinate 19,714,341 downwards.
ATATAAAGCGGCGAATGGAACATTGGAATCTATCCGGCTTAGTGCTTGAGAGGTCCCCCATGCATCCATATCTCGTTATTCTCTTTACACGTACTGTTGCATGTGTCGACACTGATAGTTCTCAAGGGATTGGTTCGAGTTTGAAGACGTCATATCCATATGATCAGAAATTAGACGGTCAAGTTTTTTTCTGAGTAGAAGAGAGATGCACGTATTCAGTATTCATCACACTCACGTCATCTATACACACACAAATTAAATACATGTCCTCTACGTACATTAGGAAGATGACAACAAATGATCAGACTTCCTTTTTTTTGCGAGATACAAGATCGAATTTCTTGTGTGTGTTTACAGACATTAGGCATCGCTTGGAAAGGGAACTTTATTATATTTCTAAGCAAATCGAACGAGAAATTCCTGCATCTATACAGATCTAGACACCAACAAAGAAAAGCAGAGTAATGATATGGCCTTTTTCTCTCTTTTCACTGCCACGTCGCCCTTAGAAAAAAAAAATCAATGGCTAAAAAATCATTGTGAATATGTCAAATGATATTGTCATTACCGATCTCCTGTTTACCTGAGCACCGGCGCATTACACATAGAAAGCTCCGTTTGAAAAAGGGGAAATTTACTGTATTCTATGTAAATTTAAATATGATATTTCTGCATCCACATCAATGGCTAAAAAATCATTGTGAATATTGTTATTATTACCATCATCTCCTGTTTACCTGGAGCATTTGCACATTGCTCAACCTAGTGTGTTGCTGTGCTCCAAGTCGCAAATAAATAAAGAAAGGTAAGCTGGCGCAACATTTTTTGTCCTTCTGACTGACAGGTGGAGCCTACCTTTTGATCGGACACCGACAGCTGCACCTTTGGCTTGGTGACGGCAGGTCGCTACGAGACGAGGACTTTTTGTCCTCTTTCACGTCCTGTCCTCTGGAAAGCTCCGGCAATGTTGACTTGCTCCCAACTTTTTCAAATAGCCACGCCGCATCTGATGGCCGATAGATCAATAGACATTTATATTGCCTTTTTCCATAGTTTTTAGCTTTAGTTGATAAATAATAATTGTTTATAAAGAGATATTTATATATAATTTTAGTCTATATAAATAAAGGTATTATAGTGTGAACTACAATTAATTAGTAGATTCCGTCTTATAGAGGGTGCTCTCTCCCATGGGGAACAGGGATGGGGCGGTCGTCCTCCTTCGGTGGCCCCATGGGGACGAAAAAATAAAATATATTTTTAAATAATGTGTTATAGTTTTTAAATATAGAAAATTATATTATTTTTTCATATATTTAGACTAAAATTTTAATCTATATGGTACATATATTTTTTGAAACTATAATTATATAAAAATATGTATAAATAATTATAAATTAATAAAAAGTTATATTATTATTTTAAAAAATATTTTTAATTTATTTTTTAATCTCCGTGGTGATTCTTGTAGGGATCAGATCCCCGTATGGAGGGGAGGCTGTATCCCTAGGAAGGCTAACGGGGTCGGAAGTCAAGAGTGGGCTGACGGGGTTCGGGACCGGGCGAGGGGCCGCCCCGTTGCCATCCCTAATCACAGTGGAGAACACCATCCAAATTACCAGTTTTCCACAGTTCTTTACACTTCTACTGATTCATAGTATAGAGCTCCGATTCAGTGCAAACTCTCGTGAACTTTTGAGTTTCGAAACAACTGCAAATAGACTGAGCTGAAATGACGTCGACAAATGTAGGAGTTCCAGCTCGGCCCAGCTTGGCCACTCCAAGCGGTTTCGGCTTCTAATTTTTGGTTAAAAAGCAGAAGCTATTTGGATCATGTTTGCTTTTTAATTTAATTTTTTTTGGCTTTTTGGCTTTTGTGTTTTTCTTTTCTTTTGCATTGTTGTAGATGTATAACGGTTTTTGTCCTCTTATTTTTCTCTTTTTTTAATTAAATAGCTTAAAAAAACTAACCGTCGCTACAGTGCAATTTCATCCAACAGTCGGAAGCCGCAACCATAAATCGGATTGAGCGGCCCTAAACATCAAGGTACAAATCTCAACTCCTAGAAAAAAATTCAAAAGTACATGCCCCCAACATCATTAGATTAGATTTATGAAAAACAATGGCATAACGCACCGCCGTTGCAAACAATCAATATGCTTCCACCAATCACCAGATGCTAACAGTACAAGGTGTTATCCTTGCACTGACAGTAACGACACTTTTGGCTAATGGCTATACCTATACAACAGCTCTGAAGTCTGACCGCTAACAAGATTTTGTCACTTGTAATGTTGTCCTACAGATTTACAGGAGAATGCTGCCGTCTGCTACTGGTTGAGATGTGATGATCCGATGCTCAACTGCAGACAACATCAGAATAGAAGGCTATCGTCCTCCGCTAACCGCTGGCAGTCCTGCACCGCAAGGAGTTCGACGTCGCATACTTCGAACTGCTTCGCACTGAAGAACGTCGATGGCCCAACCTTCAAAAGACGAAATGCACATGTCAGAAACAGTGTATCATGTTGTCTGGTAACAATGATTGGCACACTGTTCTTCTGCCAAAGATATTTATCATCAGGCAACGCTTAATAGAGTGCAACTTGAGAGGGGCTCATGTTTCACCCACAGTAGGCTGATCCGGCATGTTCTATGAAAAATTCTTACATAGTAATCTCTTCCTCTCTCTTTTTTTGTCAATTGCCTTCTTTGCATCTACTATTTGGCTGGTTGCATACTTACATAGGAACCATACTAATCAATTTGAAGTACTAAATCAGGTTCAGACGAGAGCTTCTTCAAGTAAGCCCTCAGGGAACATTTTTTAGTGGAGGTACTCCAGTACAGTACCTCTCAAGTACTGTACGTAAAATGTTTCAACTTTGAGATGTTAGAGCAACTCCAGCAGACCCCCTACTTGAGCCCTCAAACCTCATATTTGAGAGCCAGAGCAAAAAATTGAACTCCAGCAGACCCCCTACTTGGCTCTAAAAAATATGAAGCCTCTCAAATGAGGCCTTCAAGCCCTCACTCCCAGGGGCCCCCTACTCTGGCTCTCATTTTCTGTTTTTTCCCCGCCTCGGTGAAAAATCCCCCGCCCCGCCTCCCGGCTTCTGCTCGCCCCCCCGCCTCCTCCGCTTCCTCGGCTCCTCCGCCCGGCGCCTCGGCTCGCCTCCTCCGCCCGGCGCCTCGGCTCGCCCGCCGCCTGGCCCGACGCCTCCGCCCAGCACCTCCGCTCGCCCGACGCCTCCGCCCGGCGCTCGCTCGTCGCCGCGCCCGATGCCTCTGCCCGGCGCCTCGGCTCGTCCACCGCCTCGCTGTGGTGGTGCCGTCCGCGGAGAAGTGGTGGCGCGGAGGAGGATCCGGAGGCGTGGCGGCCGGAGAAGGTGGAGAGTGGCGGTGCCGAGCGGTGGGCACGGGTGGAGGAGAGGAGGAGCGCGGCGGCGGAGAGGAGAGGAGGAGGCGCGGGTGGAGGAGAGGAGGAGCGCGGCGGCGGAGAGGAGAGGAGGAGGCGCGGGTGGAGGAGAGGAGGAGCGCGGCGGCGGAGAGGAGAGGAGGAGCGCGGGTGGAGGAGAGGAGGAGCGCGGCGGCGGAGAGGAGAGGAGGGGGCGCGGGTGGAGGAGAGGAGGAGCGCGGCGGCGGAGAGGAGAGGAGGAGGCGCGGGTGGAGGAAAGGAGGAGCGCGGCGGCGGAGAGGAGAGGAGGAGGCGCGGGTGGAGGAGAGGAGGGGCGCGGCGGCGGAGAGGAGAGGAGGAGGCGCGGGTAGAGGAGAGGAGGTGCGCGGCGGCGGAGAGGAGAGGAGGAGGCGCGGGTGGAGGAGAGGAGGTGCGCGGCGGCGGAGAGGAGAGGAGGAGGCGCGGGTGGAGGAGATGGGTGGAGGTGAGGAGGAGTGGGTCCTACATGTCATTCTCAGTTGCAATGAATTTGAGGGCCCTGATTTGAGGGCTTCTGCTGGAGTTCAACTTAAAAAACAGAGCCCTCAAAAGTAGGGGGAGCCCTCAAATCAAAAGTAGGGGCTCTGATTTGAGGGCTCCTGCTGGAGTTGCTCTTAGCACACAGGCTGCAAAGGAAGGTATGTATCTTCATTCTTCAGTGACATGCCTCCAAATAGGTTAGATGGAAAATAATTCTTGCTTTAGGATGTAGAGTTACTAAGTATATGATATATCCTCTTGTTGAAGCTGATATTGCCCATTGGTTGTGCATTTTTTCCCATTATCTAGTATTTTTCCCCTTGTGCTTTTCTTCTATGTACAGTAGTTTTTTTAAAAAATATTTTTTATTACGGTCCCTCCCCCTCCTGTTTCCACAAAAGAAAGAACATAATTTGCAATCTAGGTTAGAATAATTTATTCATACCATTAAATTTCCTCTTCTTATTTTTGACCTTTACTCAAGAAGTTATATGCATCAGGTATTATTCACACAAGATTTTTTTCCTCAGTAATGTTACATAATGAATTTCCAAGTGCACATTACAGGAAAAGGGTCATGATGATTGATGCAATATGAAGTACATAAAGAAAAGCACAAGGTAAATACACACGGAGTCAACGAATGATATCCTGCCAAAGTGCCAAGCAAAAAACGATAATAACTTACAGGAGGACCAAGCTCTGGATGTATAATAATTCTTCTCTTGCCACCTGGTTTCATGTCCAGTGCACCCTCTTCAAAACCTGCATTATCAATGACTGAAATGAGTTGTGATGTTACAGCACTATGCCACTATGATCCTAGAAGTTCATCGGAGTAATCAGATCCAAGATGGTTTTGCAAGCCCAGCCACAACTTGGAATAGTGATAGTGAGGATTGAGGAATAGCTAAGCATCGTAGCATCAAAAGTTCAGGACTCCAGAAGACCAAAGCACAAGGACTGAGAATATAACTAGTGAATACATCCTGGAACTAATGTTTTGTTGCCTAACGAATATTGGCAGGCGAACCCTGATTATAGGTGCTATCTATCCTGCGTCATGATTCATTGTAGCCCACATAGTGAAATACAACCTGCAATTCAGCGGATGGAAGTCAGTATCATGCAAATAGAAACATATAATGCAAGTATAAACTAAAAGGAGTCCACTATATTAGTCAACTATTTTGCGACCATGTAAAATTTCATTCTTGGTTTTAGTGGAGAAAATATAATTGCAACAGAATTATCCCCCCCCCCCCCCCATCTGGGGATCAAAACCAGAGTACCTCATTTAACTAGAGTAAACACACACATGAGTTAAGTGGGAAATCATGTGCCCGCGCTTCGTAAGGCCATAGCACCTCCACAAAATTTCTACTGTGTGTAATGGATGCGCACGCATGTTTGTGTCTATGGTGTGTAGGGATGGCAACGGGCCCAGGGGTCCTGAGGGGCTTGCCCGTGTCCCCATTAGACCAAACGGGGCATAAGCCTCCCCCATCCCCGCCCCGCCCCTGTGGGGATCCCCGTTCCCGTGGGGCCCTGCGGGGATGGGAAAAACAATTTAAATATAGATTTAAGAAGTATCATGTGACTTTATTAATTAATTGATAAATATTTAGGTATATTTTTCCCAAATAAAGCTTCAAAGTTCTATCCTAACATATAGATTCAAGTTTTAGGGGATGTTCGTTGTTGTGGTTACAGACCAAACAGAGAGAGAGATGGTAGTGGAGAGTGAGTAATGGCCTGGGTCCTCCCCATGGCCTGCATTCCATATATATATACATGGGGGGTGCTTTTACAATTATACCCTTACAGTTGATCATCCCCCTTAGGGGCATTTATGTCAGTACACATGGCCTATTCTGGGCCTTACAACCTCCTACCAGGCCTGCTGGGTTTAGGTGGGGGCCACCCCTACAACAGGAGTCTCTCATGGAGAAGGGCTTCACAGGGCCGAAGCCATGTTGCCGAGTCCTTTGGCCCCCTCCGTCCCTGCGGCCTGTGAATTTTTTCGAAGTTGACCAGGGGCCGCGGCCGTGGCCGAAGCAGACGCGCGCGCGCTCCGTCCCCTACCCTTCGAACGGGTGGTAGCGGAGCTGGCGCCCAGCCGAAGTAGACGCGCGCGCTCCGTCCCCTACCCTTCGAACGGGTGGCAGCGGAGCTGGCGCCTAGCCGAAGTAGACGCGCGCGCTGCGTCGGGGGCGTTACACCGGCGCAGGTAAGCGTAACGGGCTCCTGGGCCGCCGCCTACACCTTAGGTGATAAAGGGCGCGTGGCGACGTTCGTTCTTCTGGCCGCCCACGTGGTGGAGCGTGCTTGGCGCGGTACGGGCCTTGAGTCGTCGTGACCATTTATGTAACGACGGACTTCCGGCGGCTGGTCTTCCGCCGGTTGGACTCCTGCCGATTGGACTTCCGCCGGTTGGCGTCCCTGTTGATGGGGTATATATACGGCGCTGGTGCGGCGTTCTTCCTGCATGTATTTTGGTAGAAGCTGCTCCCCTAAAATGGGCCCCTTCCGTGCATCAGCATTCCCTAGCGCCGCTGAGCGGCTTGGGGAATGTTGATGTACAGATGGAGGTCCATTTTTCTTGGGAGCTTGGACAGCGTCGGTGATCGGTGGCCAGCCGCGCGTCCTGCCCTCGCGCTGCGTTTCCGCATACGATGGCAAGGTTTGTCCTGTTCTCCTTAGCAGACTTACCTACAGCCGGTGTTCCTGATGGAGCCCGCCCGCATCACTTTGAAAAATGCTGATGCACTGTAGGTGGCCTGTTAAGGAGAACGAGGCAGACTTTGCGGGACATGACCCTCGCCTTTGCCGCTCGCGCGCGCGGGTCCGTTTGTCAAAGGCAGGGTCCAGGCCAAAGCCGCGGCCAGGCTGGTGTGGCGATCGAGAAGACAGCTTCCCACGCGCACGCCGCGCTCTCGTATGAAGATGGCAAGGTTTGACTTGCTCTCGTAGGCAGATATGCTTGAAGTCATCTGTGTCCGCTAACTGTGCCAACTGGGGCCATCGTCAAGGAACGTTGATGTACTGGAGCTTATCTGCCTACGAGAACCTGTCAAAACCTGCCGCACACCGGCCGCTGCGCTCCCAAAACATGGAGAACCCAGCGGCCTGAATCCTCGACAGTTTAGGTCACGTCGAGGCTGCCGCCGAGGTTGCTTGGCCCGCGGCGGCTTGCCGTTATTCCCCAGCGCAGGGCCGAGGCGGGCGGCCAAGTACCTCAGCTAGGGCGGGGACCCGCCGGTATCAAGGTGCCAACGTCGACGCAGCAGGAATGGTGCCAAGCCGGAATAGACGCGCGCGCGCTCCGTCCCCTACCCTTCGAACGGGTGGGAGCGGAGCTGGCGCCTAGCCGAAGTAGACGCGCGCGCTCCGTCCCCTTCCCTTCGAACGGGTGGCAGCGGAGCTGGCGCCTAGGCGGAGTAGACGCGCGCGCTCCGTCCCCTACCCTTCGAACGGGTGGCAGCGTTGCTGGCGCCTAGCCGGAGTAGACGCGCGCGCTCCGTCCCCTACCCTTCGAACGGGTGGCAGCGGAGCTGGCGCCTAGGCGGAGTAGACGCGCGCGCTCCGTCCCCTACCCTTCGAACGGGTGGCAGCGGAGCTGGCGCCTAGGCGGAGTAGACGCGCGCGCTCCGTCCCCTACCCTTCGAACGGGTGGCAGCGGAGCTGGCGCCTAGGCGGAGTAGACGCGCGCGCTCCGTCCCCTACCCTTCGAACGGGTGGCAGCGGAGCTGGCGCCTAGGCGTAGTAGACGCGCGCGCTCCGTCCCCTACCCTTCGAACGGGTGGCAGCGGAGCTGGCGCCTAGGCGTAGTAGACGCGCGCGCTCCGTCCCCGATCCTAGGTGTGCCGCTGCCCGCCGCGACGGGGACATCGGGTGCCGTGCTCGATGCGCCGGGCCATGTCCTGATCGCCACGAACGGTAATGGTGGCCCGGGGCCCCGGGAGCTTCATGCATAGATAGCCGTGGTGCGGTACCGCCCCGAAGGAGTTGAGGACCGGACGCCCCAGTATGGCATTGTAAGGGTATGGGAGATCGACGACGTCGAATATGGCATCTTCGACCCTTGCATTGTCACCCTGGCCGAAGGAGACCTGAAGGCATATTTGGCCGAGCGCCCGTAGAGGTTGTCTTCCGAAGCCTTGCAGCGGGACTCCCGATGGGCTGAGGCAGCTTCGGGGGATCCCCATCTGGTCGAAGGCTGCCGCAAACAGAATGTTCGCGGAGCTGCCGCCGTCGACTAGGGCACGTCCCACGTCGCACCCCGCTATTACGGCCCGGACGACCAGGGGGTCCTGGTGAGGAAGCTCTACGCCTTCGGCATCGGCGGGGGTGAATGTAACCTCATGCTGTGCCCAGTCCGGCGGTGTCTGTGCTGAATATGCCGCCACGTGGTGTAGCCTTCGCACGTAGGCCTTCCGCTGCCGTGCCGAGGCAAAGTCCAACGAGGAGCCTCCGGAGATGACGTTGATAACCCTGCGGTGGCTGGCCTCCGGAGCCTGCAGCTGCGGAAAGCCCTCCTGAGGCTGCTGCACGTGGGCCTGAATCCGCAGCGGACCCTCGTGAAGCTGCTTCCCTTGTGCCTGAATGTGCATAGGGGGTTCGTATGGGTGCTGTACGTGGGCCACCACGGGCGGGCGTGCTTCCAGGTTCCTGTCCCTGGTGACGCTTTCGCGGAGTGCCGCGATGGAGGTGCACGTGCGGGTGTCGTGGTTGCCACGACCGTGGACTGCGCACCACAGCCCCTGGTGTTGGTCGTCGTAATCTCCGCGGCCTTTATCGTCGCAGCCCCGGCCACGGCCGCGCCCCCGGCCTCGGCGTCCCCGACCGCCCCGGCCCGCGGGAGCGCCTTCGTCGGAACCGCCTTCGATGTTGAGGACATACCGGCCTCGCCGCGACTTCTGCTGGCCACGCTTGGGCTTACCGGACGACTCCTTGTGCGGGGCATCCTTGCGGTCGGACGCATCCCTGGACGACCCCTGCTTACGTTTACCCTTCGAAGGACCGTCCTTCGGCGGATCTTCGGCTGTTACCGAGGCACCGGCCTGGTTGGTGTCGGAGTCGTCACCTTGCCTTCGCCGCGCGTCCTCTTCCGCCTTGGCGTATTCCTCCATTTTGTCGAAGAGCTTCGTCACTGTCTTGATTGGCTTCCGTGCGTTGTACTCGGCCATCGGTCCTGGGCGAAGACTCTGGATGGCTGCATTGACAACGGTGGTTTCATTAACGTCTTTGACTTGACAACGTATCTTCGCGAAGCGTTTGAAGTAGTCCCGGAGCTTCTCCGAGGGTTTCTGCTTTACGGCGAAGAGCTGGTCCGCGTCGACCCGCTCGACATAATTTCCTTGAAAGTTGTTGTGAAGACGGTCGCGGATCTGCTCCCACGCGTAGATGGAGTTCGGCTCTATGGTGAAAAACCAGGAGAGCGCCACTCCTTGCAGCGCGAGGGGGAGTCCCTTCGCTTTTGTGGTGTCGTCTCCGCCCGCGGCCTCGATTGCGGTTTCGTATACGCGCACAAACTCGCGGGGGTCCGTGTCGCCTTTGTAGGGCTCGATGACACTGGGGAACTTGAAGTCTTCGGGCCACGCCGCTTGCTGTAGTCCTGCTGAAAGCGGGGACTCCGGATCGACGCGCCGTAGCGGGACGCGGCTGGATGCGGGGGCGTCGCGGCTGTCCGCCCTTTCCGGCGTGGGCTCTGGCGCGACTGCCGGCGCGGCCTGCTGGCTCCAAGCCTCTTGCATGTCTTGGACAGCCCCGCGAAGATCCCCCAGCTCCTGCTGGAACGCTCGGAGGGCCGCCAGCAGGGCGCTTTCCACCGCCTGTGCGGGCGGGGCCGCCGGCACGCCCAACGGACGGACCGGCGCGGGCACTACCGCGTCGCGGGCTCCCGAGCGGCCGGTCGCTCCGTTGTGGCTACCTCCAACCGCCCGGTCCGCGCTGCCGGCGAGCGTCGCGGCGGAGGCGGTGAGGTTGGTTGCTGTCGCGTCGGCGGGGTCGATCGCCGCAGTGCCGGTGACGTGGTCGGGCGTCGCAGCGCCGGTGGCGAGGTCGGCTGCCGCAGCGCCGATGACGTGGCTGGCCGTCGCAGCGCCGGTGGCGAGGTCGGCTGCCGCAGCGCCGATGACGTGGTTGGCCGTCGCAGCGCCGGTGGCGTGGTCGGCTGCCGCAGCGCCGATGACGTGGTTGGTCGTCGCAGCGCCCGGCGTCAACGTCCTCGACCGCCGCGCCCGCGGCAGCCGATGCCGAAGCCCTGGTACTCACGCGACGGTCCGCCCCAACCGTGTTCTTTCCCTTCGCCGCCGTCGACGAAGCTTTTTTCGGTGCCATCCTCCTTCGAACTTCAGGCTTGCTCCTGTCCTCCCCACGGACGGCGCCAACTGTTGTGGTTACAGACCAAACAGAGAGAGATGGTAGTGGAGAGTGAGTAATGGCCTGGGTCCTTCCCATGGCCTGCATTCCATATATATATACATGGGGGGTGCTTTTACAATTATACCCTTACAGTTGATCATCCCCCTCAGGGGCATTTATGTCAGTACACATGGCCTATTCTGGGCCTTACAACCTCCTACCAGGCCTGCTGGGTTTAGGTGGGGGCTACCCCTACAACATTCGTATTGGATTCTGCTTAGAGAAACCAAAAGCCAATATCCCCGCGGGTCCCCACCCCTGTGGGAGAATTGTCATCCCTAGTGGTGTGCGTCCACCTTGTACTCTAAAAAAAATCCCTAATCATCCTTTAGTAGTATAACAGTGGAAGAACCAACTAACCTATGCTTAACAAGGAAGTAACACAGTTTGAGAGGACCAGAATGAGAATTCTGTGAAAGACATATTCAAAATATCATATTAAATATGGAACAAGCAAACAATTGATTCCTATCCCAGAAAAGCCCGAATTGTATTGATCGGGCACACATAAATATATTATAATTAGACAAAAAAATGTAACTGGGAAGGAAGAACCTGCTGACCATCCTTTGGACGGTCACCTGTACCAACTTTGATGTCCTCATACATTAGTCCAGAGTCCCATGTTATGTAGTTGTCAGATGTCACTACTTTGACCTCAAAACCTGAAATGCATTTAATTGTGCCATGGTTACTTCTATTCCACATTCATATAGCAACCTCAACTTAAATGCTTGAGAAAATAATGATCAGTTGTTCTGCATAATGCAGAATTCATCAATGGCATATATCCACAAACATATCAATGTACGTACATTGAATTACCCCTCCATGTAAATTTATAGGATAATAGTTAAGAGAACAAAACAAAGCTTATTTTCAAAGAGGCTAGCTTTATCATTCAGTTTCCAGAATCAAATGTCTTTCGTATCCCTCAGAAGAACAATTGATTTGTTCTGGCAGATTATTCAGTTTTATTGTTTAAAGAACGCTATCCTTAGTAACATAAAGTTATGTTGCAAGTAAGTTGTGATTCTTTTCTCAATTGAAAGTTTTTCTTTTCAGGTACCTTTTCAGGTTATTTATGGAATTGGGAGATACTCATACAAACTAAACAATATCAAAAGTATTTCAGAATTTGCATCTTACTTACAAATCAATTAGCCATAGCTTTGGAATCATATATAATCAAGTAAATTCAGTCACAACTTACAAACAATATCCAAAACGAATTGCTTTGTGAACACCAGGTATGTTATATATACAAGAGAACAAAATGGCCGCAAGGACTGAATTAGAAATGAGATTTATCACCTTCTCTTATGAAGTTTGGAAAATCGTCAGGGGCACGGTTGGCTTCCTGGATCTTCTTATTTTGCTCAGGAAGCCGCCTTTCGTTGTATGGGTTCCTAGTTTTGGTCTTCCCATGAGCCGAGAATACCACAGAGAGCGCCGGTGAAGCCAGCAGCAAAGCAAGTGCCGCCCGCCTCCCGATCCTCCCCTCCACCACGTCCTTCCTCTCACCATTGCAACCCCGTCGCTCACCACCCAAGACACTGGATTGTTTGCACAAAAAGAGTCTCAATTCTCCCATTTACAAAACCATTTCGCACAGCAACACGCACCATAATTCTCGAAACAAACAGCTGTAATGCAATACGGGGAGGTGCGCTTGTTGATGTGTCAAAAACAAGTAAACAACAGAACCGGAAGAAAGACACACTGTTCTACCAAACCGCCTGTCAAACAAGCAAGTTATCAACCGAATCAGAGAGTGTTACCGTTCTTGAGAGGTCAATAACTACCAAGAACTACAGAAGACACATCGGCAAGCAATCCCCATAGTTAAACGAGAATTACCACACCAATCCTCTCTTTTCCTTGTGCTTAGCGCTTGCGGATGCCGTCCTGGACGGAGCAATCAGTCCTGCAAGAATCGCGAGACAGAAATGGATGAACTAAGCCTGGGGGCAAATGAACAGAAAATAACCAAATCTTTGGCGGTGGAGTGAGGCCTCACGACAGCAGGAGGATAGGATGGAGCGGAAGGGGGACACGACACCAGCTCCATCTCCTCCCACTGGGAAGCAGTGGCGCCGCGCCGCGCTGCGATGGCTTCTCCTCGTCTCCTCCTGCTCTTCTGCTCTCCGCGGTGAAGGGGATAAGAGCAACTCCATCCCATTAGTCATTTCTCCCTCTCTATTTCCTAGGATGAAGAGGCTAGCTATTATTTTCAGCTCTCTATTTGAGTTAGCATTCCAATGGCCTAGCTATTTGAGAAGCGAGTGAGGAGGCGCTCGCCAAATCTAGCTAGCGGCCGGGAGAAAATAGCGACTGTAACGCCCCCGTTTCCAGGGGCGCGTACGGACACGGCACACCGTAACTATTCACGCATGAACAGTTATGGAATGTCGCGCAAGAGTATACCATTGCATGCTTACAACAAAAGTCCAGCATATAATTAACATAAGGATTAACATCCAGTTTTGACAGCGGGGCGTGCAAGCCCAAAGTATAAATACATTACAAAAGACTTCCAGAATCCGCTTCGAGCGCGGCGAAGACCTAAAGCCAAGGGTCCTCGTCGAAGAAGAGACCCTCCGGGACTTCCTCAACGGGGAGACTTCCACCTTCGTCTTGATCCTCTAAAGATTAGATTAAGCAAGCCGTGAGCCAAACAACCGGCTCAGCAAATCCCAAAGGGATCCTAACTTACTACATGCACGGAATGTCAACGGAAGGGAATATAATTGGTTTATTACATTCGGTGGATGCGGTTTTATTTGCAAACATTTTATAAAATGGACCCAAAACTACTTCTCAAGATCTCAGGGGTTTTTCATGAAGAATTAATTAACCAATCCTAATCAAGTTAAAACCATTTACAAAACTACTTAAGCTTCGCGGCTGGAATCACCCAAGTGACACAACTCCAATAACCGGGAGCACGGCGTATTCGAATACCATTTAGTTGACTCTGCAGAGTTTGCTCAGCTTTACCCACACGATCCCTTAACTCCCGCTAAAGAGTTAAGAAAGCCAGGTCGTTTCACTGCTCAATTCTTTATATAGGCTCTACCCGGTAGAATTCACTCGAGTCTGGCTCACACACACACACGCACACACACACGCACACAAGAGATGACGAAGTCCGCTTCAAGTGAACTCTACCGTTGTTAGGCACCCGCAGCGCGGCTTACCTAACCTCACTGCTTAACCTCCTCCTCCACCACACCTGTAGAGTTTCAATCGAATTGAGCAGCTACTAGACCAGTGTTGACAAGTCAACTCCTGTGGTTGAGCGATCACTGTGACATTTGCTCAGCGTAAGGGTTTCAGTCCTTATATTTTCACATGGTCCGCAACCTCACCAGGCCCGCGACCCAACCTAGGGTAAACGGTGGGCGAAAACCGTCTCGCGGCGCACCACAACCCGTCTTACCCTATCCTCAATCCTAGGGTAAGAGATGGGCGAAAACCGTCTCGCGGCGCACCACAACCCCCCTTACCCTACCTCGTGCCCGCAAGCACTCTCCGCTCTAGGGCACGGTGTCCCATACCACCCTACCCTAGAGCCGGGTTTGCAAATTCTATTGGCCCGCAGCCACAACCTTATTAGTGTAAGACTTTGCATGATAATAATATCCTACAATTATCTAGATTAACAGATAATTAATTCTAGGGTTACAAAAGCATGGCAACAAATCTAACAGGGCATTTATCGGTGGTAGGTTTAACTACATAACATGTCATTCTAAACATTTTTATTTTACTTTGAATTAACATTTCACAATTAGCATAATGCAAATAGCATAATAACGTAATTAAATGGCATGGGTTACAACATGATCAAAGGATTTGGGACTTGCCGTCAATCCGAATGATCTCAGCTAGCTCGAACGAAGAACCACCTGGCTCCTGGGACTGCACCTAGGCCTCCGGAATCTCGGACACTAGCGTAAACACATAAAATAATTAAATCCAGCTTGAGACTAATCAAGCGAGGGAAAATAAACTATTTAAAAAGAAATAAAATGCATAAATCTCCAAATAAGGAATTTTAAGAATTTATCTGGAATGATTTTGGTGGAAAGGAGGTCACAACTGGGTCCAGAATATTATTTGGAGCAAAATGGTGAAATTTGGGAATTTTTAGGATTTTCTGTGATTTTCTAGGATTTATTTGGATTTTCTGGGATTTTAGAAATCGATAAATCACGGAAAAATCGTTTAAACAGTACGGCCCGGCCGCTTTGCTACAGTGCGGCCCGGCCCAGGGAAACGGCCCGCGCGGCCGAAGGCCAGCGCGGCCCAGCGCGCGCGCGCTCATGCGCGGGAGAGGAGTGGGCCGAGGGGGCGGCGGCCCAGCCAGCGCGCGCCCGCGCGGTCCGGATGACCGACGCGTGGGCGGAGCGAGCGGCAGGGATGCGGAGCGGACCGAAGGCCCGGATGGAGTGGACGAAGATCGGACGGTTGCGATGAAACGGGGCGGGCAAAACGGTACGGGAGATTCGACGGCCAACGTTAGATATTGCAGACGAGATGGACGGCCGGGGCAAAGCCACGTCGCGGGGAGGGAGTCGTCTTCCTCCTCCAGCTTCTACAGTGCACCCGGGGCAGAGCTTCGGCAGCGACGGCGGTCTGGGCGCTAGGGGGCTCGCCAGCGGCAAAGGAGGGTGCCAACGGGAAGGGTTCTCCACCGGGAACCCATTTTAGGGCTTCAGAAGGGGAGGAGATCAACGGGGAAGGCGGAGGGGAGAAGGGGATGGTTCGGTGATTTGGCGGTGAGGGAGGTCACCGGCGGCGAATGGGTCAAATCGGTGACGGCTACACGATGAGAGGGTCCCGGGGCTCACATTGGCGGCGGCGGTGCAAGCTGGGGAGCTCCGGGGCGATCTGGCCACGGTGAGGGTGGTTCGGCCGGCGGGGAGACTCGACGGCGACGCTCCACAGGCGAACACCTGTCCAGACAAGCCCACCAAAACGATTAGAACACCGAGGAGTTGCTCTGGGCGAGAGTAATTGAGAAATGGAGGGAGGGGGAGGGAGATTCGCTTGCGGGGCTTGCCGGCGCAGGGGACGGCAATGGCGGAGTCTCAGGCGACGGGGCTCCAATCGGGCGCTCTGGGAGATGGTTGGGGGTGTCGGGAGGTGAATGGGAGGGGTGGAGATGCTCAGGAAGCAAAGGAGGGGGAGGGGGCCGAGGAGTGGGTTTTATACCCGAGCGGAGGGGGCGGAGGCTTCGGGGAGAAGGCATGGCTCGGGCTCCGGGGTCGACAGGGAGACAAGGGAGCAGTGATGGCGTCTCCTCCCCACAGTGGAAAGGGGCGGGTGACGCAAGGCTCGGTGCGGAGGGGCGACGCGACGGGAGCAGGTGGGCTGCGGGCGTGGGCGAAGGAGTGCTCCCGCACGGCGGAGGGGACGAGCGGCGGCTGACAAGTGGGGTCGGGCACAGGAGAGTGGCGACGCGGCGCGAGGACGACCACTCCTTCAGACCGAGGTTGTCGGGGCGGTGCTGGCGCGAGAGGATCCCGGGGCGGCGCGGAGACAGGGGCGGCGCGGCGCGGGCGCAACGCGCAGCGCACGCGCGTGCACGGGGAGAAAGCGGGGCACGGGCGCGGCACCGGCGGAAAGGGGAACGGGGAGGGCGCCGGGGCGAGGGGAGAGGCGGAAGGGGAGGTGGCGCCAGTAGGAGGCGCCGGCGCGGGGTGCGCGAGGGAAGAGGAAACGGAAAGGGAGGCGGGGCGCCAACGGAGCAACGAAAACGGAACGGCCGAAAAAGGAAAGCGCATTTCGGGGAAAATTTCCAAAAAGGGAAAGTTTCCAGAATTCACTCAAAAATGCAGCAAAAATCATGAAAATTTTTGTTTGAATTTTTGGGGACTTTTCAGCGACTCGATAAAAATGAAGAGGAGGATAAAGAACCGGTTGGAGTCCATTTCTTGAGTCATATTAGGTAAATATACACTGAAGAGTAGGATAAAGAACCGGTTGGGGTTGCTCTAAGCGAAGCCGCTCGGTGATGGGGGCTTAGAGCTGACGTGGTGGACCGCGCGTAGCCACAGCAGCCGGGGAAGCAAAATAGGGGGTCCCACTTGTCAATGTATGCTGTGGCCGGACCCAGTGCTGCGTGTCCATTGCCATAGCCATCTCCGACGCTGCGCCTCCCCACTTCTCCCCGGCGGCTTCGGAATCGGAGGGGGCCCCGAATCGGAGCGCGAGTAGAAGCGGAAGGAGAAGAAGAAGCCATGTCTTGGTGGCGCGCCGCCGCCTCCCGCCTCTCCATCGCCGACGTGGCGGACTCCCACCCTCTCTCCAGGGCCTTCTCGAAGGGCCCCTCGCCTCCTCCCCAGACCCTCTCCAGAGCCTTCTCCAAGGCCGCCTCCGCCACATCGCTCGGCCCTAGCTCCGCTGCCACCGCCACTGCTGCGAGGCCGAGGCCCGAGGTACCTACCGCCACTCTCCCATCTCTGAGACGCCAATTTTACGGCTAATTGTTGCGCTTAGTTGGGCTTTCTGGGCGTATCGTGTGATATGGCCGATTAGGACGGGGCTTAGGAGGGCGCTTGTGTCCAGACTTTAGAGGAGTAAATTGATCATTTGCCACTTTGAAGAGTGGGCTTCGCAAAATTACCACTTTCAAAATTGGCTTCGTAAAAATGTCATGCAGTACATTTACCTCTTGATTACCATGCCATTTGAGCCATTTAACTCATTTAATATTTTTTTTTCTAATTTCAGGGGCTGGAAAAGACCTTTCTTCGACGCGCGGGATGCGGGTGCGGCTCTGGCGGATCTGGTCGAGGAGTCGGTCGGCGTCGAGACCGTCGTGGCCGGTGGTGTCGAGGTAGCGGCGGAGGCCGTCGGCGCCCATATGGGCCCGGCGCCGACGTGTTGTTCGAAGAGGGCGCGGACGTTGTCGGCGGCGGCGCGTCGCTCCAGCAGAAGCAGCGCTTGAAGATGAGGCAGCACCTGTACGTCTCCATGGCCCGCCTTGTTGCTCTCGCTCGCGCCGCGTCCTCGATCGATCGATTCCTCTGCACTGCACCGCGCGGGAGTTGAGCCAAAAAATAACTGTCTGACAAGGAAGCAAGCAAGGCATATGTGCCGTGCTTTTCTTTCGTTTTCGTGAGAGACCAAAATTGCAGGCAAGGCACCTGCTAAGTTTGGATAATTTGGATTGGATTGGATTGCATCCCATTCCATTCCATTACGTCGGCACGCCATGCACGTATGGTATGAATCATACACTTCTCCACCTTTTTCTTTCGCGAAAAGAGAATTTAGCAAGGGTAGAAAGGTCTTTTCTAGCCCCTAAAATTAGAAAAAAAATATTAAATGAGTTAAATAGCTCAAATGGCATGGTAATCAAGAGGTAAATGTATTGCATGGTATTTTTGCGAAGCCAATTTTGAAAGTGGCAATTTTGCGAAGCCCACTCTTCAAAGTGGCAAATGATCAATTTTCTCGACTTTAGAGTGGATCGCTGTCGTAAGTAGCTATTGGGGTTTGTAGATGGAAGTCGTTGGGTCCAGGCGTTCTAGGTCTCGCTTGCTGCATCTCCACGTAGGTAGCGGCTGGATCAGCTGTTTGTGTTGCTGTGTTCATGTGAAATGAGTTAGCCTATATTTGTTTTGTTCGCGTAATTTTCTCCTGAGGTGATTAGTGAATTGTGATTGTTGTTCTGGAACTTGGGGGCAATTTCATAGCACAGATCAAGCTTGTATGGACCTGTTCCGATTCCAAAATGTTCTGTACAACAAAAATCCAGAGAGATATGTGTCATGTGCAAACTATGTATCCTTTAGAGCTCCTCGATGAGACACTTGCACTCTCCTTTCCAAGTAAAAAATGTGCAACATGGCAAATATTTACGTGGTTCTTGTACATGTGTTTCTGCATTATAGACTTCAAATTTCTCAGGTTGCTTGTATGTTGTTTATTCCCTTGTTAGGTTCATGGATGGCTGTACTCTACCTGGCCACACTAGATAGTTGAATGATTTAAAAAAACACGCATTGGCAAGCGACATGTTTTTTGAAGCTTATGGTCTGTAAAGATGTGCATTTGGTGAGGTAGCAGTGGGAGGATATTTAGGCAATGTCCAACATTGCCTACTTGTACAGCCTCATATTTGTCATTTAGTGATATCCATAGCAGCTTACTGCTCCTCATAGCTGTGTATCTCACATACTACAAAGATATAAGTGTTTAATTAGTACTGATGCATTTGTGACTTCTATACTCTTGTTGTTAGCGATAATATTTCTGTTTTGCAGGTCAGACTGACTTCTATGTTCCTGTCCAAGCCCTGTTCACTAGCATTGCCTCCTGACTCCCCCTCTTAGAGCGGAGGAACCACACTATGAGGGCATTACGCGCTTGATGCTCACGCTGCTCTTGTTCTACAGTACGCAAAGCAAGTCCATTAGAGGTGCAAATGCTGTTTATCACCGCATCACTTCTCAAGTTGACAAGCCTGATATCTATGATGGTATGCCTTCAGCTTGTCAGTAAACTTGTTTGTTTTTCACTTATGTTCAACATTTCCTTGATCATTTTGTATTTGGTGTGTGTTTCTTTTTTTATTTATGCACTGTACTAACACTAAAATATGCACGGTCTGGCACTTTATTAAGAAGAAGATACTCCTGGTTTGGCCAGAAATACCTGCGCGGTTGAACGACATTAGTTTAACAATGAGAACTCAAATCCTGATATGCTGAAATGCTTGGGAGTTATAGAGATGCATAATTTTGCAGTTTGAAGTTAACTTGCTACTCCTCTGAACAAACTAGTAGTTTTAACTTTTAATGGAGAGCACCAGCCAAAGATACACAGCTGCTACTGGTACACGGTTTTGTTTTGCCTTTGAGGAGTTATATTTTTTCCTGCTCTGGTAGATGGATGTGTTACAAGTTCCTGTGAAGTGTCGTGAAGTCGAATGAGATACACTGCTAGGATTCTATATCGTTAGTTCCTGGACATAGCAGAACAGTAAGCTTTAATCAATTTCCAGCTTGTTTTGTAAATCAGAGGATGAATGATCTTTGTTTAGGTCAGAAAACAAAATCATGTTCTGATTCTTCACGTTCTCAATTGCTGATTACTAGAGCATTAATCTTCACCACAGATGCAGCATGTTTCCATATTCCATAATTGCATCATTGAACTAGTTTACCTTTCATCTCTGGTTTAACTTGTAGAAGTACATTATATTTAAGCTATTTCAGTGTGTTTATGGAAGGAGTCCCGGTATTGGATTATGAACACACAATTCATTTAATATGTCATGTTATGTGGTAAGGCTTTGTCTGAAGAAGCAAACATTTACCACTGATAAACGTTAACTGCTGATACCAATTTTGTTAACTGCTTTATTGCAGTGTTTCAGTTGGAGAAAACATTTAAAACAACATTTTCGTTGCTTGTTCTTCATATGTGGCTCATTCTACGTCGCTTGAAGGAAGAAGGGAAAGATGGTGTTAAATTTGGACAGTACATCTATGAGATTTACAATCATGATGTAGAGCTCAGAATTTCTAAAGCTGGGGTAAGCTGTTCAGCCATTCTAAAAGAGGAAGAGATGTCTGAGGTTTTAATTATATACACATTTCCTGTCATCTTGATTTTTGAATCTGATGTTGTTAATCCTTCTTATTGCTTGCCCTAACGAACTATCTGTTGACTAGTAAAATATGCACTTCCATCATACACATCTCAGGTTTTAGGCATCTTTACAAGTTCTCTGCAAACAAAATGTGATACTTCTGTTAATATCAAATTTGTTGGTTCAACTGCAAGAAACTACAGAGTAGATAGTGTTTTCTTTGTTCATCAGTGTCAAAAAAAAAAAGAAAAGAAATGGAACAATGCTTAACCTATCTAATTGATATGCTTTCATTTTGCTTTGTAATACACGCTTAGTCAATTATGCAAATTGTGTCTGCCTGGCTGTGGTTTGGGCTTCTGCAAGAAATTTCATCACCTCAGTGTAAACATTTTACCTAGTGGTGGCGCCTTAATATTTGTATTTACCGTTAAAATCGATTAGCAAAAGTTTGGATATTGTATGGTGGAAGTGGTGGTGCTGTTCTTTTTTATTTCTACTTTCTATTTGTACTACTCTACTCTTATTTTTGTGTTGGACTGTTGATGGCATAGGTAGATGATTCGTCATAATTTACATACTGGACTGAAAAATTGAACTGGTAGCACCCTATTAACCCCTTATCATGACTTACAAGTATGAAACCTAAAGTAGAACTTTCTCTTGCTTGTGAGGAAGTAGTGCCCACTAACAAAAGCTGGTATTATGTGTACAATGCTCAAAACACGTCACCATATTTTTAAGGATGGAATCCATATTGTTTGGTCATCTTTTAAGTTCCTCTTGCGTGATCTAAAGACTCACTACTCTTTGTGCATGCTATCTATTGTGAAAATTTTAGTGTTTGACATGATATGCTTTTACAGTTAACTTGCTCTTGACAAAATGGATGAAAGAGCTGGAGAAAATATTCTATGGGAACATTGTGAAATACTCAAATACGATGCTGCGATAAGCCCGGAAGCACGTCAGGATGATCTTGTAAATGTCATATGGAGGTAATTCGCTAGTTGTCTTCTTCTCTAAGTCTCTAGCTGATTATTCCATATTGATAATATCAGGTGATCTGTGATCCTGAGTTCCCAACTAATTGCAAGATGCAACCTCTTACCTCTTCTGTTTTTTTAATAAAATATTTGTGTGGATTCACCTTAATGGAAATGTCCTTGTGACTTAATAACTGATACATACTAGAAACATGCAAACATGGTATATTCCAATAGAATAGGAATAACAACAATATCACTAGGGGTGAAAACGGATCGGATAGTTTCCGATCGATCTGGACAATTTTCAAATACAAATTCTGTCGGCTTGGATATTTGTCAGATGGTATTGGATCGGAAACCAATACAGATTTTTTCTGTCAGATACGAATACAAATTCGGTAGCTCACTATCTGTCGGATATGAATACAGATCCAAATTATCTTGATATCAACAACATATATCCACTATTTTAGCCCAGCCCATTTACATGATACTTTAGTAGCCCAATATACATTAACATATACATCAATACATAGAGTTCGGGAAGGAACCTTAGTTTATATGAAAAATTCATGAATGTTCACGAATGTTTGGATCAAATAAACTCTTTATGTTTGTTGTTCATTTTGTGTGTAAGTTTAAAGGGTTTTCATGTATTTTAGAAATATTCGTAACCATATTTGATTCGATTCGTGTTTGCTCTGTATTTGTATTCGATATTATTCGTATTCGTATCTGCATTCGGGGAAAAAATGAAAACAAATATGGTAGAGCCATTATCCGTCTGTATTCGATCCGTTTTCAACCCTAAATATCACAATTGAAGTTAAACAGTCAAATCAGGAGATTTAATTATCTGGGTTGATGTTTGTTCAATCTGTTAATGACACTTGTCTTCCTGAAGATAAAACACGTGTTACCTTTTAGCTCATGTGCTAGTCATTGTCCTTATTACACGAGTCCGCTATTGTCAAGAAAGTAATGGCTTCCCTGAAAAAATAAAATGCATTATCAAGGAAATCAATAGTTTACTAGAAGTCTAGAACCTCATTCTGTTTTCTTTGTCATGTCAACTGGATATTTACAACATGAATAGGAGAGCTTTGTACTTACTGGTCAATGATAAAATCGTAAGAACTGGTCATTTCTTTGCAAAGTTCTGCATAAACAATTGGTTCGTATTGGAAGAAACATTGGTTTAGGGCAGATCTTATCAACTTTAGGTCTGTGTCTCAGTCTAGGAATTGGCTGGTGTGTCATATTTGTTCTGTTATGATTTGCTGTTTCTAAATAACTTTGCTGAGAATGAGAGACCTGAAGAATTAGTTTGACGAACAACAGCCTTATACCGCCTTTGAGCAATCTTTATGTGGAGTTGGGATGCTGTGGGTTGACCAGTTAAGTAGGGACATGGGCATCAAACTGATCTGCTCAAACAATGATAATGGAATGGTTAACTTCTGTGCTGGAGTGCGCCGATGGAAGTGATTAGGATTTTTTGTCATCCTTTTCACTATGTCAAGCAGCTGAATCAACTCCTGAGGTGCTGAATTATACCAACCAAATGTTTGGAGTGTCTTATTTTAGTTAATAACCATGAAATGTTGAATTGAAACAACCAAAGTAGCAAACTTTCAAAGTGACCTTATTTCTCTTACGGGCCAATACAAATGAAATGCCATGTCAATGGCCATTTGACTGGAGATGTTGATAAATTGGCATGGTGAACAAAGTTTCTACCGAATATTAAATGTACTTACAACAGTAGATATAGCTGCCAATTGGTACATATCTGCTAGTGTTGTTGATTCAAGCTATGCCCAATGGGCCATGTCACCCTTTCACCATGTCACATAGTCAAGCCTTACCTGTCAGCAGTTGTTGATTGTTATCCATGCAGAATTCCATGTGCACTATCCTTACTTTCTTATCAATCCGTTGAAGGATACAGAGCCGCTCTGAGTAGCAATTTACTTCAAGGGCTAGATTCAACATGGTACTAAGGGTTTGTCTGGGTTTACCTAAACATTTTGACATCTGATGTCCTTTGATAGAATGAACAGGAAGATGAGTATGGATGCCTTTATTTTTGGTCCACACATGGCATATATCAATCAACTCTGGTCATAACTATCATGTTGTAAGTATCGTTCACTGTGAGGACCAATACTTCCAGACTAGCCTGGGCCACGGAGTAGTTCCATATGTTGCTACTGTGAACTAAACAACAAACTATTCTAGCACGTCCGTAGCAGTTTGATCATTTGGGTGGTATTGTGGACTCCACTCTAATTAACTTTCACAAGGAGATGCTGTATTGTGGACTCCACTCTTAAGGAGCTTTCACAAGGAGATGCTGTGACAAATGTTACTTTTCTCATTTTGCGTTCTTACGGAATTTGTTTGATCTATAAAACATATATTAATACTAAAACTTTTTTAAAATCAGAACTGTAACTTTTCGTTGTTAGAACTATCTCGGTGATTATGTGATACTTGTGTTGCTGTCTTTCTTTCACAAATCACAATAGAACGCGTTCAACATTATGTATGATAGTTACGTCCATTAAATGTTAGGAATGTGTATGCTGAGGAAGGTTCAGAGGCTATGGACGCGGCTGCTACCCCTGCTGTCCAGGCAAGTTCCTTTTCTGATGGAGACAACTATCAGAAAGTAACTTATGACCTATCTCATTTCACAAACCTAAAACAACTTGTTCTATTAATCTCAGGCTTTGGCAAGATATACTCGAAGGGAGGCAGCTTGTCTATCATAAACAGGTTTGTCTCTTAAGCATCTCTCTCTCACACACACGCGCGCGCGCACAGACCTTTTCTTCTTGAATATTTGAACTCATTAAATTCTTCTCTTCCTGAATTTTTTGAACGCCAGATAAAGAAGCTATGTTCTCTGGTAACTTCAAATTTACGACCCTGTTGCCAAGCATTCCCAGCCCAGCAAAGCCTGCGCGATGAGCCATGTCATGGTAGATCAGTATCCCATATGAAGATTGGTAAACAACACAGGAAAGATTTATCAGCATTACAAATAACAGGAATTTTCCGGTACTTGTTTATCCTGGAATCCTTACATTTTGCGCATTTCTGATGGGTATACCTCGTTCTAGCTAGGAATTTCTTTTGTTTATCCTACGCAAGCATTCCATTGATTTAGCTGTCCTCTCAGAACGGAGCACGGGATGGAAACATTTTTTCCTCGTTGAATGACGGTAATCTTTTCCTTTTTGTTGGCTGATTTTTTTTCTCGAACCCGCAGGAGAACTGCGCATCATTGAATTAAGAAAAGAAGAAGTAATAATTACAAAGAGTCTAGACGACTCGACCCCCTAGGGGAAAAAACAAAAACAAGGAGGCATCAATGCCAAATTCTACGGAGCCCCTTAGCTCCCGCCATACACCACACACTGGCCTCCTCACTAATGTCCCGCATGATAACATTATGGGTAGGAGAAATACCCTAAAAAACACAACTATTCCTATGCTTCCAAATCAACAAGCCACCAACACGACCAAGGAATTGAAACCCTTACGAATAACCTTGGGAACCCCTTGTGAAGCTTGACGCCACCAATCTGTAAAAATGCAGTCATTCACCCCTGGAGCTAAATGCTGCAGACCAATCCGAGATAACACTGAAGACCACACGCTCCTTGTATACACACAAGAAGTGAACAAATGTTGCACGGTCTCTTCCTCTTGATCACAGAAAGGGCAATGCTCCGGGTGATCCAGTCCGCAACGGGCCAAGCGATCCGCTGTCCAACAACGGTTTAAAGCAGCCAACCAAACAAAGAATTTGCAACAAGGAGGACCCCAGGTTTTCCAAATTGCCTTCCACGGCTCAAATTCCACAGATCCCTCCAGAAAACGACGGTAGGCTGATCTTGTTGAGAATTCACCAGAGGGAGATGGCGTCCAAACATGCTGATCCTCCGTGCCTGGAGTGAGCACAAACCCGGATAAGAGGTCCCAAATGCGGAGATACTCTAAAAGTGCCTCACTAGGAAGGCTACCTCTAATATCTCGGATCCAATTGTCATCAATTAGTGCCTCCTGAACTGTTCTGCGATTAGCAATTCTTTGTGGCACAAATAAACAAAGAGCAGGTGCAAGGGTAAGCAAGGATTTTCCATGCAGCCATTTGTCCTTCCAAAAAAATGTTCTGCTGCCATCCCCCACAATAGAAGAGACTGAGACGGAGAACAAAGCCAGTGAATGAGGGTGCACTTGAATATCAAGACTAGCCCAAGGTCGGTCGGGTTGAGTCTGTTTAAGCCACAGCCACCTCATTCGGAGAGACCATCCAAGCACCTCTAAATCAAGAATTCCCAAGCCTCATAGCTGAATTGGCCTCTTAACCCGATCCTAAGCAACAAGGCAATGGCCTCCAATTACATCTTTGCGACCTTTCCAAAGGAAAGCTCTCCTTATCTTGTCAATAGCTTTAAAAACCCACTTAGGAAAGTCTAGTGCTATAAGCTGATAGATGGGCATAGCCGTAAGCACTGCACGAATAAGGGTGATCCTCCCAGCCGGGTTCAACATGGTTGCCTTCCAGCCTGGTAACTTAGCAGCAATCTTGTCAATTATTGCAAAGAAGTCAGCCCTAGAAAGTGCCTTGATCGACAAAGGAAGCCCCAGATACTTGCAAGGGAACTCTTGCACCTTGCAAGGAAAGGAGGTTTGCACAGCTTCAATAACATGGTCGTGGCATTGTATCGGGCTCACCGAGCATTTAGAGATGTTGGTGACCAATCCAGACGCCTCACCAAAGACCCTTAGAATCTCCTTGATTAAAGCCAATTCATCCAAATAAGGTCTTAAAAAGAGAATTACATCATCAGCAAAAATAGAAACTCGCTGACTAGATCCTCGAGAAAGAAGGGGCTGCAATAGTCCACTGTCACTTGCTTTATTGATGAGAGCATTGAGCACATCCATGACTATAATGAAAAGCATTGGAGAAAGAGGGTCTCCTTGCCTTAGCCCCCGCTGATGCTGAATCAGATCTCCTGGCACCCTATTTACCAAAACTCGAGTTGTGGAAGATCTCAACAAACTAGATAAAATGCTGCACCAAACCGGCCCAAAACCCAAAAAACTCAAAACTTGCAGCAAGAAAGGCCAAGACACCGAATCAAAGGCCTTCGAAATGTCCAATTTGAGAAGAATTCTTGGTTCCTTTTGTCTGTGCAGCAGCTTAGCTGTTTGTTGCATCCAAATGAAATTGTCATGTATGCATCTTCCTTTGACAAAAGCACTTTGATTGGGGGACACCAAATCTTTAAGCTTGGGGGCCAATCTGTTTGCTAATAATTTAGTGACAAGCTTAGCAAAACTGTGCACTAGGCTTATAGGTCGGTAATCTTTGATTTCCGCAGCCTCAGAAGACTTGGGCAACAAGGTGATATAGGCTGAATTGAGGAGAAACAATCTGCTGACATCTCCTTGCAGAATTCGGCTTAGGGCAGCCAAAAGATCCTCCTTAATTATATTCCAACAGGATTTATAGAAACGCCGTTGGCTGATTTGGACCGGAGCATCATTTGAGCTTTCTGTGGATATAAAAAATGTCCGAGCGGATGTACTGTCTACATCTGAACTAGGGTTTGGAACTTTGGTGGTCGTGTGGTCTTGTGAGTGATTTGGGAAACGGACGTAATCAAGCTTCTTCGAATCTATCGCTGTGTGCTGAGAAACCCCTCACGTTGACCTAATCTGCTTTATCTCTTCTCATTTTTTTTCATAGAATCTCATTAATTGTTTGGTGTTTTAAGCAACAAGCTCCAATAGGTCCATCCATTACTATGAAAGGTTTGTCAGGGACAAGAGATGATACAAATACCGGGAAAAAAATATATTCCTCCAAAGATAATGAGCACTCTCTTGGACTTTAGTACATGTAGTCTTTCTTTCTTTCTCTCTCTCTCTCTCTCTCTGGCTAGCTATCGTGTTCGTACCTTTCTTGGTTGAGGAAACCTAGGTGCGCTTGGACCATTTGAACTTTTGAAGTGGTCCTCAACACGGCAGCATCGACCTATGCATGTGACTCGGCACTTCACAATAGGCACGGCGGCACGGGCAATAACCCTAGCACTAGCAATGAGCTGAGCTACCCGGAAAGTCGGAAGCTGGCTGTGGCTAGACGTGCGGATATGCACTTAGTGTAACAAGATTTAAATTTGCGGATATGCACTTAGTGTAACAAGGTTTAAAATTTAGACTTGCATTGGTGCGCGTTTCGTGAGAAAGTATATAACTGTGTTAGTGTGTGCCTGTTCCGTAAAATCTTAGGTGTCTCAAATAAATTGTAAGCGTGTGTCTGCAGAGATATGTATGTGTATACGTGGTGCACTGTCCTGCTGTTAGATTGAGGAGATCGACTACAGGGGGTGAATAGACTGTCTAAAAAATTCTTTTCTAATTAATTATCATTTTCTATTTGACTAAATCAAGCAAATGATGCGAAATCTTAACTCAAAGAGTTTAGTACAAATAACGCCTAAAACAACCGAATTCATTTTACCGTGGTGATTGGAGACTTGCCGGTCTTCCTTAGTCTACGTTGAGATTAGCCCAAACGAATTATACTAACTCCACTAATTAAACCGAAACATATCAATCCACTAAGTTTGCTCCTCCTTCACTCCCGAGGTGACGAGCACCACACTACACCACTCATAATTAGCTGGCCCTTCCGATGATAGCACTCATGCAGAACTACTGATTTTCTTGGGGACGAGAAGACTCCACACATGTGTCTCTCTGGAAAAAAACGTACCGCTACACAAACCGATCGTTCCGCAAATCGGAAGTATCGCTTACACAGAACTGGTAGTACCGCTCGTTGGTTGGACGCTCACACAGAGCCGAAAATTCCGATCGTCGACTACCCTGTTCCTTGCCACGTTGGATGATTCGACCTCTCAGGTCTCCGACCACGTTGTTCGGTTCGACCACATAGGTCTCTGACTACGCTGGTCTTTGACCACACTGTCCGGATTGACCACACAGGTCTCCGACCACATTGCCCGATTCGACCAAACAGGTCTCCGACCACGCTGGTCTTCGACCATATTGGTTTCGACCACAGAGGTTTCAACCATGTTGACCATGTCGATCTTCGACCACGTCAATCTTTGATCACATAGATCTTCGACAACGTTGTATCAATCATGTCTGTTCGACCATGTTAGTTTTGACTACACAGGTCTCGACCACTTCGGTTTCGATCACGTCGTTTCGACCACATTAGTCTTGGTCACACAGATCTCGACTACGTTAGTTCGACCACGTTGTTCAGATCGAGCACACCGATCTCCAACTATGCTGGTCTCTGATCATGCTGGTCTTCGACCACATATATCTCGACCACGTTGTTTTTGACCACATTGGTTTTGATCACACAGATCTCGACTATGTTGATTCTGATCGTGCTGGTTCGACCATGTCAGTCGTTGACTACATTGATTTTTGACCACGCAGGTCATCAACCACGTCGATCTTCGACTACTCAGGTCTTCTACCACTTTGGTTCGACCAAGTCGGTTCCCACCACTCTGGTCCTCGACCATGCAGATCTTCCATGATTAATGATTCTCAATTAATTGCAAAACACATTTGCACACTTTTAGAATCATGATGCACGGATTATATATATGAGCTTCAACCATTTGCAAAACATATTTGCAAATATGAGCATCATACTACAACGAATGGAAACATGGACTTCAAACATTTGCAAAATACATTTGCAATGTATAGTCCCATGTCACAAGGATTCAACACATGAGCCACAACTATTTGCAAAACACATTTGCAAATACAAATCTCATGCCAAAGAGGGATAGTGCAAGTGAGGTTGAGCTATCAACACATGATGATACTTTGTCATCTAACTTCTCCATTATATGTTAATAATGGATGATTAATGACAACTGGATAAGTAACCTTCACTTTGAAAGCTTCTTTTAGAGTATACAAGTGTTGTATACATATTGTATACTTGCAAATACAATCTTTTGCCTGCAATGGCTAGTTTTCTGACCATTGCTGAGGGGAGCGAAAGCACCGGTCTTTTGCCTGCGGTACTTTCAGAAATCCTAATTTTCTATCCCAACGACTAGTTTTGAGGTGTAGGGTATATATATTTTTTGTGGCCGGTTGGAGAATATATAGCTGCACTCCATTTCACTCTCTTGAGCTAGTATGAGGTCTTTTTCTCAATTGTGCATGTGTTGCACCTTGTGAGCAAGGAGGAAGACTCTAGATTGCATGTGTTGCATCTAGAGGTGGATTGAGTATCCACTCGAGGTTGTGCATTCGTTGCACGTGGTGAGAGTTAAGCGAGGTGCTTGACTTATTACTATTGGAGTTTCCCGACTCCTAGACGACGTTGGAGGTATCGTGCGCGGTGATCTTCTCAAAGAAGGTTGTGAGAATACCCAGCGAAGCATGAAGGTTGGAGCTCACCTACCCAGAGCAGGAAAGAGATACCAGTAGTGGATTGAGCTGTTTCGGCTTAATTTGTAGAGCCGGTCCAATTCGTTTGAGCTAACCTTACCGTGGATTAGGGGAGACTGGCTAGTGAACACCACGGTAAAAAGAGATCATGTCAATTATGGTTTATTTTCTTATGCTAAATTTATATTCATAGAATTAAATTGATTACTTAACATCATAAGATTGCAAACCTTGACATAGTTGTAGGGTGTTGGTGCACTTAACTGAACATAAGTGAATTAGGCTTCATTTATGATAAACCAATTTGATCTAAGCTTTCATATTGTATACTTGGTTTAGGCAAAAGAAAAGATCTTTAATTGATAATAATTGTAAAAGAAAATTTTAGACCCTCTAGTCGGCCTCCTCAATCTTACAAAGGTGCATCATGGTACCCACATAGAGTGTTACAGTGGGGGCACCTCAAATGTGGTTGGCCGTTATTGTAGTGGCACACACATATGTAGCTAGGGTTCGCGTAGCAGCGTGTGGGATCATACGAACTTCCTATGCTAACGACCTCCTCGTTGCCCCTCTCATGTTGCATCTGTTGTCGAAGGTCATCGTTTTCCTCATTGAGACTGTCAATCCGCGCCTCCATCTCTAAGATTCGCTCCCATAGTGTATCCATGTACATGACAATATAGCTTTCATGGGGAGGATCGATCCAGCGGACGAAGTCACATTTCGCTATCTGCTGGAAATGAGGGTTAATATAAAAGCTCTATTAGTAGTAAGGGAAAATAAACTATTGACTAATTGTACCCCAGAGTGTGTGTATCGGAAGAAAAGTTGCCCGCCATCAAAATGGCCTTCGATGACCTGTACGACCACGTCCTCCCTGTGTCTGCATTTCAACCATATTGGTTGAGCCCGCCTGTTTGACATCAAGCAATAATTAGGGCCGAAGTCCTCCCTCCTTTGCAGGGGAAGGTCTTCCTTTGGTGACCCCGCTTCGGCTGGCCCCTAGGCGTCTGCCATGATATGTTACTGTATGACAGAGTAGGTTCTTCTTTCTACAAAAAGCGAAATGTAGTTTAGATGAGTAATGAGCGATTACGAGAGCCCCGCATTTGAAGCTGAGCAAAAAGAGAACCCAGTGTGTTGCAACCAAAAATTACGGACGTGTTGTCGACATGCAGCACCGCAGGCGACAGGGGACAGCATGGTAAGAGTGACATATGTGCGCACGAGGGAGCGGACGAGGCGGGACGACATAGACTAACATTTGTGCGGGCGAAGAGGGCCGGTATGGTCAAGCCAACACATGTCCGAAGGAGGGAGCGGGCAAGGGGGGTAGCACTAAAGTGGACATCCTTCCTCGCATATTGCTAACTATGATTAAATTATTATAAATTAACATGGCAAATTTAGAATACATAAAATTCTCAAAAAAATTACACAATTAGGTCGACTGTGTCGGGAGGATTCACATAAAATTTTGTAATTTTGGAGCTCATTTGCTATATGTTCAGAGCGGATGAAATTATCAAAAAAAATAACACAATAAAATACGTTGTATCAGCATGTTGTGCATAAAATCTCGTAATTTTTTGAGCTCATTTGCTATGTTTAAAAATTCAAACAATTATGACATAAATTTATGAACTTAGGCATGTAATTAAGCTGGCTAATTAGCCAGTTTAATCCTCTGCCATCTGGTGGCCAGGTGGCAGGCGCCTGCCACGCCACATGTCACCTCTGGAGCGCTGCCGCCCGATGATCAAACAGCAGAAGCACTATTTTTATCAATATCACGCATATATAACTATTTTTATAAATACAAATTCAAAATACACTATATATGACAAAAGATTCTAAACATTGAAGGTAACATCCGCCAAAAAATGGGGCATTGACCAGCCCTACAGTCCATAGGGCTAATATGACAAGTAACTAGACCGGGAGTAGTACTGCATGAAACTACATCACCTAAAGAGTATAAGCTAAGCCTACGTTCTTTTTTTTACTGTACCTGATGTTTTTGTTTGTGCTTTTTTAAAATGACGACAGATAACACATATAGTTTTATAATCAGAAAGCTGTTTGAAAAAATCATTCGAAAAAGTCGCTCATTTGTTTCAAAGAAGCCCAATCCAAAAAAAAAAAGCAAAAAAGGACCGGACCTACCTCTTTGCTCATTGCATGTAATTAAGGGTGTGTTTAGTTTATGTCCAAACCAATCTTGCCAAGATTTTGGCTAGCCCCAGTAATTTAGCCCTTGTTTGGATGGTTGCAAAGTTTTGGAAAACCTATAGCTTCATGGTTATGCCATATATATATTTTTTGTCAATCTTTAGCCAAATTGTAAGTAATCAAAACTTTGGCCTAAATTTTGTCTAGCAAAATTTTAATAGGGTTAATTTAACACCAACCAAACATACCTAAGTAACCACCTTGTAGTCACCCTAGCTACAGCACCCACAAGGCAGGCTGGACTCTTCGCAATGGCGCCTGTCGATGCCATCGCATGGTGCCAATGGCAGTACGCACGTCGTTTTCTGCCTCTGTTGCGGCACTGTTGCTGAAAGCTACCTACTATGCTGCTTCCTTTCTAGCGATCGATGCCGTATCATGCTGATTGATCCGTGCATGCGGCGAAGCTTATCCATACACGAGAGGAGAGATGCTAACAATGCCATGTACGGATGTAAGACTGCTGCTGCCAGCATCACTCCATCGCAGCCATGGCAAGCTAGACACGACGGACAGTTCATCTGCGATAGAGTACAAGACTAACGCACGCACACGGAGGCACTCAGGACGTTACAGAGCACCAAGCACATCTTTATTTACTACACATGTATGTATGAATGTACTTGTAAAATCGATAGGCATCACCGTCCTGTTCATTTCGACTCAAACTTCTTGCTTATTTTATACTATTTATAAATTCATCTTTTTCTATATTTTTGTTTTTTAGCTTTTTCATCAGTTTTTTTGTATTTATTTATATTATACGTGATGGGCTAATATGTTTTTTCTATTTTCAATTTTTTTAAATTTAATTATGCTAAATAAACCTTCATCAATTATATTATTTTTTCAATCAATTACAGTACTTTTTAGCCATAAGCCACTTAAAATAAGCTCTTTTGAGCAGCTTGAATTCGGATGAATTAGATGCGCACTCACACATCCAGCCATCTGACCGCATGGCAACTTTCCATGACAACGGTACATGACATTACGAGCGAGCTAATGGCATATGCTAGCCATTGACAGTTCAGATTAGCCAATTTTGGGTAATGTGCCGGCCTTGAAACGTCACCCGTTTTGGTCTTCGGCCAGGGCCACTGAGCAAGTAGCAACATTATGCCATATTTGTTTTTTGAGGGATAGGCTCTAGATAGGGTTGGTCTATAGGTAAAGTTAT
Organism: Dendrocalamus latiflorus; assembly: GCA_017311315.1. Lineage (NCBI taxonomy): Eukaryota > Viridiplantae > Streptophyta > Magnoliopsida > Poales > Poaceae > Dendrocalamus > Dendrocalamus latiflorus. The sequence continues at coordinate 19,681,500 of CM029671.1, read as the reverse complement.
TATTCTACGGCTATCCTAGTATGTAGCCATACAAAACAATATTATCTGCCCAAAGGGTCGAGGGTCTGTTCTTTTTTGCTACGATTTGTATCTTTTGGTTGAAAATTTTGAATTTTGGCTGTTTACGGTACAGAATACGGAGAGACATATACTCACTTATGATTTTGGCTGGTACAGATGTTGGGCTTTTAACGTGTAGATCGTTTAACTTGTAGACCCCATCTTGAGAAAATACTCCGTTTGAAAGTTAGATACTGTAGCAAAAGCCAAAAGTCGGCCGACTTTTGACTTGCCGAACATGCCCTGAATGCCTTAGCTTTGCCTTTTTTGTGTAGCCTTTTTTTACTGTAGTGGTTATAAGCTTTTTATAAATAAGAAAAGAGAAAAATAGTAAAAATTCAAAAAAAATAGAAAACATCACTAAATCTTTTGGAACAATGTAAATAAATAAGAGAGAAAAAGGAAAAGAAAAAATGCCAAAAAGAAAAAAAACTAAATTTTAGAAGCTAAAAAGCTGAAACCGTTTGGAACGGAGTCCAATCCGTTGCATTTCTCGAGCCATTTTGGTCCATTCTTTTCAGCATATGACTTATAATTTCTCCTGAACAAACAAATAAGATGCTTTTTCTGCCTTTTTTAAAAGCGATTTATCGATATTGTCTTTTTAAAATAACTTATCAATATTCAATTCGTTCGTATAAATACTCGAGTTAGAGTCAAAACCCATCGGCCACAATCTAAAAACACATAGCCTTTAAAATTCGGGTTTAGATGGTCCGAGACCGATTGATTCCTCGATTTGCGCTAAGTATGAAGGGTGCGGTGGTTATGTTGGTTAATTATGTCAACTTGCCCTTCGTTTCAGACTGACGTGCGTGGTAGCCTTGGCACATGTTTTTTTGGTACAACGCAGACAGATCGATACTCCACACACCACAAATACGCTTATCTATTACGCACGCCTATGGATAATCTTTAATCGCAAGCAATATGACTTTTAGAACATAGATATATACTGTCTCACTCAACGCAAACCAGTGATTAGAGGCTACAAGACCTGTGAAACATGAACACGTGTTGTCCCATTCACCACACATGCTCGTGTATCCTTCCTATCTAAGGTGAGCATGAGTGCTGGTGCGTTTGAAATGTCCACGGACTCGTGGCCAAACAAGTTTAATTCTCTCCTTGACACGTGTTTGGCCTGTCATTTTGTACGTTGTAGGGTATATTCTTTGTGGTTTTTAAAAACGGGTTTTGATTTTTATTACAATATCTAACTTTTAAATGAAGTATTTTTTTCAAGATGTAGTCTACAAGTTAATTGTAGTACACGTTAAAAGTCTAAACTTTGTACCAGTCAAAATCACAATCGAGTATCTCTATCTGTAATCTCTCTCGTGAACAGACTAAAATTCAAATATTTTAGTCATAAGCCAAAAAAAGTATGCCCATATCCTCACCAAATAGTATTAATTTTTGTCAGCAGGCTGTTTCTAATGCGTCAGTGAAATTCTTATAACAACACTTGCACGACTCATTAACCGCATTTTCTGAGCATTTTTTTCCATCACCACTGTCAAATTCAAAAATATTTACTGTGTCCATAAGAGAAGAGAACGTCACAATTCATAAATCAAACCATTTAGGGTAGCACCAATGCACGTCTCATATCCAACTCATGCCTTGACGGTTAAACTTTGTGCACGTCAATCTATTTATATTATTAAAAAGATATTAAAATAAGCTTGTATTTTGGTGAGTCCAAATTATAGCGGTGAAGGTTAATCAAATACATATTAGAGTAATTACAGCTGTATATAAACTACAACTATATTTTAACTATAAGTATTAGAGTCGTATAACAAATACGACTCTACTTTCAAAACTACTCTCTAAATTGATATTTTTCTTTAACAAAATTAAAGCAGAAAATACTTAAAAAAAGACTTCATACCCTTCTGTCAATCCTCCTTTAAGCACACTTACACTATCAAAGTAATTGAAACCCATTAATGCAAAACTCTACTTTTAACATTTTGTAGCTTCAATCAGAATTGCAACATGCCCATGCCCAATCTGAGAAGCTGACAAATGGGCCCGGCTGTGTCACATGGGAGCTCAGGATCTGTTTTGCCACACTCAAATGGTCAAAGAATTCAGTACCCCAAAAAGGTACGATTGATGCCGAATATGCAGCCGACCACACACTAATCTGCTTCTGACAGGTGGGGCCTTCCCATTCTGGAGCAGCATAGCTTGATCATTAATTTTCGTGTGCTTATTTTATTATTTTCCTCCTATTTCCCCTTCCTTCTATTTACTTTACTACTAGTTTGTTTCTCACAACTTCTGTGACTGTGAGGCCGCCTCCTCGTCGTCTTCTTCCTCCGCGGGAGCAATTCACGAACGCGCACGCGCACGGGGAGAGTGGAAGCGGCGGCAGCGGCCATGGCGGCCGCTGGCGGGTTGGACCCGCTCGCCTGCTCCGAGATCCACGGCTTCATTACCTGCGCAGGTCGCCCCGTCCCGTCCGACCTCAGCTTTTCTATTCCCCGCTTCTTTTCTTCTCTTTTTTTTTGGGTGCGGCGATTCTGTACTTTTTGTGGGTTTTTGTGGATTCTGTAGTTTTCTTCTCTTGTTTGACGTCATTCGTTTGGACTTTTGAGTTGCTATCGTTTGATGCCTCTCGCTCTTGCAGTTTCCAGGGTTCTTCAAGTGTTATGCGTGCATTTCCCCATGTCGGATTGCAGTATATGTGTTCTTTTCGAGCTACTTCGTGCTGTTTGTTGGTTTTGATGCTCGATCGAAATGGTTTTCTTGGTTTTTTTCTTCATATTACTAGTGTTTGTGTTCTTGGAAATTGATCGAATGCTTTGTGGGGGTTTGGCTGCTCAATTTCTTTGTTAATCCTGTTGTTTATATTTTTTCCCTTCAAAGTTTGATCTGGTAAGTTTAGGGCCTTGCGAACAGCTTAAATTTTAGTGGCTTTGTAGTTCGTGTTGCTTCGATGCTCTAGAACAAGAAAGAACAATACAATTTATGCTGTCTCCGATTCAGTTTTTCCCCTGTTGAAAGAAAGAAGCATCGCGTTGTTTCTTGAGCTGAATTCTTGCTTGTGTGTGCTGTTGTTGTGGTTTGTGGACAGACTTGAACTTTGAGAAGCTGATGGCGGAGGCGGCGTCGCGCTGGTTCCGGCCGAATGAGATCTACGCGGTGCTGGCGAACCACGCAAGGTTCAAGGTCCAGGCACAGCCCATCGACAACCCCCCGAGTATGCGTTTTGCATGAACCCTAAACCCTGATTTTGATATCCATACTTTGTGCGTATTTAGTTGCCGTAATTGACCGCACGACGTGATGTGAACAAAAGGGAACGGCGCAGGAGTGCGTGTTGAAGTATTGAATACAAGACGGCTGTTGTACGTTGTGCTTCTGGTCCAACTGCGTTGTGTGTGAAACAAATAGCAAGTAGCCCTGAGTTGACCTCTCGGTTCATTGTTTGGAGAGGTAGTGTGGTGGTTAATTTAGTGCTGGTACCTGGGGTGTTGAATCTCCCATCCCGGGTCTTAGGTCTTCATAACAGAATAGATTAATGAATGCATGTCGATGAGCATTGGAGTACAACTAAAATGAGTGTGATTGACTTCATATTGCGCTTGTTCCGAAATGTTTGTGCACAGGAGCCATGTTGTTATTATTCTCATCAGAATACCATCTCCAAGGTCATAAGAGAATACACAATTTATGAACATAATAAACATGGTATGCCCTAGCAAGTTAATATTGCTTGAAATGGAGTTTGTGCATATGGGATGCCCCATGTGCATAGGAACCCTGTTCTTATTCTTGCAATATTGACTAGGATCATAACAGAATATACAACCATGAGTAAAATGAGCATGTCTTTGTGTCTTGAAATGAGACAAGCTTCTGTGTATTCACATTAACACTTATCTTTCATTTGCTCAACAGTCTATGTGTTTAGTGACTACTTGTCACTATATCCTTCTTCTCTACTAAGATACCACTGTATCATATATGATCTTTTATAAGAATATTAGTTGCACAAGGGAATAAATTTGCTTTTATGCTACTTATATAACTTTTAGGGTGTTATTGTTTTTGCATTCATCTATTCACACAAGTGTGTGGTTGTAATTGCATTACCTTGCGAGGATGTCTACATCTTGAAATTCTGTTGAAAAATGTTGCATTATTTTGTGACTTTGTCTTATATTAGTCTTCTAAATTCTAATTGCATCCATTGCATCCTGTCTATCAGAAAATGGTTTGTGCATTCTAACCGACCATCACTTGTAACTTTCTTTTAAATCAGGTGGTACTGTTGTTCTCTATGATCGTAAAGTTGTCAGGAACTTCCGTAAGGATGGCCATAAATGGAAGAAAAAGAAGGATGGCAAGACTGTCCAAGAAGCTCATGAAAAATTAAAGGTGAAGCTATGCAAAAAACCCAAATGGCCTGGCTGGTGTTAGTATCCCCATCATTATTGTTGATTTGTGTCATTTTGTAGATTGGTAATGAAGAAAGGGTTCATGTCTATTATGCTCGAGGTGAGGATGATCCAAATTTCTTTCGAAGATGCTACTGGCTACTTGACAAGTAAAAGTTCTCTACAGTTCCTTTTCTTGGCAAGATTCATTTACATAATTTATTGTAACCTATGGTTGTATACGCACGTAGGCCATGCTCTTTTTTGCAGATTGTCAGAATAGTTACTTTTTTGAGGCTAATACGAGCTTCTTGAAACATTTGTTGTCAATATGGCTACATTCGCCGCAGCTAAAATTAAGAAAATCGAATACTTGGATCATGTTGCACCACTAAACCCATTATGTTATTTGTTGTCTGCGATATGTCTGAAATTTTATTTGATTTTCTATTCTTTAAGCCGAGAAACAACTTTATATTCTAGAGGTAGGATAGTGTCATCATCGCATTTACAAAATAGAATTGATATTTTATTTAGGTGCCTCCATGATTTTTCCCTACTCGAAGTAGTTAATTGAGGCATCCACCATAGTAGTTATGGCGTCGTCTAGTCGTCGCCTTGGTGACGAGGTGTCCAGTTGCCCAGAGCTAGATGTCGATGTCTCCCGTCCAGCTTTTCTAGTCGGGGCAGCTGGTTGGAGCCGAAAGAGGGCCAACACGGGTGTGGCCGGTGGCGCAGAGCGCAGAGGAGGCAGCGGGAGAATGCAGCTGGGGCGGCCAACAGGAGCGGCGGGTCGAGGTGGAGGCGGCGGCGGCTGACGACAACGGCGGGTTGAGCCCAAGGCCGCGGCGGCGTCAGGCGGGAAGAGGGGTCGGAGCTAAGGAGGCGGGTTTGGGAGTCGGAAGGCAGAGAGAGAGGAGGGAGAGCCAGCGATGGCTTGGCTATCGGCCGAGCAGAGCAAGAAAAAGAGAGAGGGGAAATTAAGAGAGAGAAGAGATAAGGAAGAGAGGAGTAGCTTCGGCCGAGAGCCATACATGTAGTTGTGTATATGTGCATTTGCAATTGACTCTCTACAGTACATGCAAATAACAGAAATAGGTCATGTTAATGTTATTTGCTATTATGGACCTTATTATTTAGATAATTTGTACTATTATGTTGGATGGTTATTTAATTTTATGTTATATAAGGTATTATTTGTATTTATTACTATCGTCTAACTGTCGCCATGGCGGACGCCTAGTCGAGCCTAGTCGACTAGGGGTCCAGGCGCCCTGGTCTCGCAGCGACTTGCCGGAGCGTCGTGACCAAGGTTCCAAATACCGCTACCGGGATAAATCCCGCCAGGCAGCCGGTACCCGGAAAAACCGGTCGGTAACCGGGAAAAACCCGGCCGAATTTCACGCGCCAAAATTTGAATTTGAAATCGGTAACCGGAAAAACCGGCCGGTAACCGCCCAAAAAACCGCGAAAAACCGGAAAAACCGCTAAAACCCGGTTTTTCAAATTTGAAATTGGAAATTCTTAACATATTCATGGCAAAAAGTATGAAGTTAAGCACGGGAGATGCATGAATCTTCCTAATACATCATATTAGTGTTAAACAATGTAAATATCATTCGGGAAACTAACATTTACATTCAAAATTTGAAAATTCCTAATACATTTACGGCAAAAAGTATGAAATCAAGCACGTGAAATATATGCATCTTCTTAATACATTCTATTAGTGTTAAACAATGTAAATATCATTAGATAAACTAATTTTTACATTCAAAAGTTTAAATTTGAATTAAATAAAAAACTGGCGGTTTTTTCTCCCGGTCGGCACCGGTAAGACCGGTTACCGGCGGTAACCGGCCGGTTACCGCCGGTATTTGGATCCCTGGTTGTGACAACCATGGCATCAACAGGGATCTATGATGATTGATGAAAGAATTTCTGAGAATGGAAGTGTTGTCAAACTGAGTTTGGTTAGATTGGAATGGATATATGACAATGAAAAGTTCTGTTAAAGGCTTACAGAATGCAGAGATGATGGCATAAAATTTATATTTTCCACTATATGTAACATATGCAAACTTGGATAAGCATAATAAAATATCGTGTGAATTCTCTCTGCTGACGTGGTTCTTGGTTGTTTCTTATCCAGGGAGTTGGAGCGCATAGTTCTTGTGCATTATCGTCAAACATCTGAGGTTCCTTATTTGTCCATCTCTTGTTTTCTGTTTTGCAGTAAATATTCCTTTGGTATTTCTTCTGGATGCTGCAGTGAGGAAAGCTGAAATTTTGTTTACTATATTAATTTTACTCAAGAAGTGTATTGCAAGCTTAGTTTCGAAGTTCATGTGGTTTTCATAGAAAAGACATTATCTGTTAAGGACAAATAAAAAGTCTGCATTGGGTTAATCATGTTCTTTCTCTTGCTCATGATATTGTACAGTGACCTTTTTGGTATTCTCTTATGCGGTTACGCCGCAGTGTTGGATTTTGATGTCCAATTGATTTAAGGTCTGAGTGGTTGGATGCCAAGAGGCCATGATATAGCCTACAAACTTGAAATAACATCTGAAATTCATATGACTACTAACTCTTCAAAACTCAAGGACCATATTCTATATTCATTAGTGCAAGGATTTCTTTTTGTGTACGAGGATCTACTTCTGACATGACCCGATGGAACCCTTGGTTCTCACTTTTTTTTAAAGAGTTGTTAGCTCAATGGCTGAACAAAGCATTATTTGTTAATAATTTAGTGTCCTGAACTTATCTGCTTTTGAAGGTGTCACGGGAGTCAAAACTGTAAAATAACCCTGACCATGTGGTTTCAATGGCTGTTTACTAGCAAATGTCTTGTATCGGCATACAAGAATCCTGAGCATAGCTGAAACTGCATACCACAAAACTTGACAAACAAGTTGTATCTTTCTTTCACAAAGTATCAATATATGTTCTGTTGTGCAAGCATAGTGGACCAAGATGCTATAGGCTCTGTTATTCTGAGTCTCTTAATCTGGTTCCTCTCGATCAGGAAAATGCCACAGTACCTCCATATGCAGAAGCCGAAGATGCAGAAGTGCCTACAATGAATATGATTCATCATACCTCTCCTCTGACTTCAGCAGAATCAGCCTCTGCTCATACTGAGCTATCTTGCTCTACTGCTGCACCGGAAGAAATTATTTCACATGGTGGTGGAGCAATTTCTAATGGTGAGACATGCTTGATTCCCAAATATGTGTTGGATGTATATGGTCTGGATCTGTTGCCAGCTTTTTGTTCAGAAAATGCTATGCTCTGGTGACCCAATAGTTTAGCCTGTTTTAGTTTTTCTATACTTTCCCATAGCATGATATCATAATCTTTGTAGGCTGTTTCTACTGTATGTCTTACAAATTCTACTACTGTATCCTGGATTGTTCATTATGCAGAAACTGATGATCATGGTTCTAGCCTGGAGGAGATAAACTCATTTTGGGCAAATCTATTGGAGTCATCTATGCAACATGATACTTCTGTTTGCGGTGGGATTTTTGACAAAGCTGCAATATTTGATATTACTGTGGTAGAACTTGTAATCCTGCCTTTTTATGTAAAACAGGTGGATCTTTGGCATCTAGTCAGCAGATTAAACATGGGCCGAGGGATTCTGGAAATAACATTGTGAATACCAACACGGCAAGTAGTGTAAGTGAGCCGCTATAACCTATGGTTTTTAAGCTGCAATGCTACATGATTGAAATTGTGCACAAAATTATTGGTTCATTACATTGCTAAATTCACTATAACTGTGGCCTTAATTGCTTTGGTCTTCTTCTTTATTACTTTAATTTCAGAACAACTAACCTGGTATATGCTTACTCTGGAATTTAAGAGGAGCACTTGACTTCTTGCAATTCTTTGTCAATACTCACGGTCTTTTGTATGTATGTAATTTTTTTGTGAATCTGCAATGTTTACTATGTGTGAACTTATAGGTCTTCTATCCAATCATATTTGTTAAGGGTATTGTAGGGGAATATGCCATATACAGATAAGAAAAGCGAGGCATATAAGGAAAGGAATAATACAATTCCTATTCTATCTCTAATACCTTTAATAATATTATATATCCATTGTAATGCATAAGTGCTTATTCTGCCCATCTGGTAATGTGCTGCAAAGAGGCCGGAAGAACCACTCTCGCTATGTCTCCATTACTTCCCTGTTCATGAGCTAAAATATGATTTACCCTTAATCCATGAGGGGCCTCAATGATAAACATGTGTATATGTGGGTGTGCAAGCTCCTGCATTCTTGTGTTGTGTCTCTGCGTACACACGTGTGCATATGTGTATATGCACATGGGTGTGAATTCTTTTTTTTTTCTGGAATACGCAGGAGAACTACATATCATTGCATTATAGAGAGAAAATGATCGGCCCCTTACAAACGCCACCACCTCACTCCGGGCTGGACTGTGAGGGGTTGTTTTCTTTACCTCTGGGGTAAGACCTGACCACAAAGCTCCAATCTAACTAAGCTAAGGAAGGATAGCCTAGTCCACCACCGTGACCCAGACCCAGCGTGCGCAGGCCACGCGCACCAGCCATGCACCAAAGATGATGCTCGTTTCTGAATTCAATGAGCAGCCTGGTGATGCAGGCATTTGTGAATTCATGATGCTTGTCTCTTTGTGTACCTTTGTTGGCAGCTTATAGCCTTAGATGTATCACTTATTTTTTTCTGCAGGCTATCTTTGTTCCACCACTTAATGTGACGTCAGAAGCTTATGCTACTAATCCTGGCCTCAATCAAGTACCTTCAAGTTACTTCGGAGATCTGAAGCATCAAGGAGACCAGGCTCACTCTCTTTTAACATCAGATTTAGACTCTCAATCAGAGCAATTTGTAAGTTCATTGGTAAGAACTCCAGTGGATGGTAACATTCCTAATGATGTGCCTGCTAGGCAGAACAGTCTTGGACTGTGGAAGTACTTGGATGATGACAGTCCTTGTTTAGGGGATAATCCAAGCTCAGCTATACAGAGGTTCCATCCGGTGTCCAACAAAAGACTCTTCAACATCACTGAGATCTCCCCAGAATGGGCTTATTCTACAGAGAACACGAAGGTTTTTCCCTTTCATATTCTACTGAACTTTCATGCTATTTATTGTGTTTTGATTCTTGAACTGTTCTATTTTAATGGCAAAGTTCTTCGTATTCATCTGTTACCAATTACCCAAATCATTGTTTTTACTATCTACCAGATACCTCCTAGCAGGGTGGTCCCTTTCATAAATCATAACTGCAATGTACTGATTGGATGTATTATAGAACAATTACATGCACATGTGCTTATAGATTTATAGATTGATATTATATTAAGTTGCAAAATTATTGACGGCTGCTGAATTGTAGGTCCTGGTGGTTGGATACTTCCATGAGCAATACAAGCATCTGAATGAATTCGATATGTATGGTCTCTTTGGTGACAAATGTGTTGCTGCAGATATTGTTCAAGCTGGTGTTTACCGTTTCATGGCTGGGCCACATACACCTGGACTGGTGAATTTTTGTTTGACTTTGGATGGGAAAACACCGATCAGTGAGGTTTTGAGTTTTGAGTATCGTATTTCATTGAAGAATGAGTTGATGCCGTTGGAGGATGAGTGCAAAAAGTCCAAGCTTCAGATGCAGATGAGGCTAGCTCGTTTGCTGTTTGCTACAAACAAGAAAAAAATTTCACCGAAGTTGCTTGTAGAAGGTAGCAAAGTTTCCAATCTCATCTCAGCATCGCCAGAGAAGGAATGGTTGGATCTTTGGAAAATTGCTAGTGATTCTGCAGGCACGCATGTTCCTGTTACTGAGGGCTTGCTTGAACTAGTGTTGCGAAATAGATTGCAAGAATGGCTTCTTGAAAAAGTAATCGAAGGCCATAAGTCAACTGGCCGTGATAACCTAGGGCAAGGACCTATCCATCTGTGTTCTTTCCTAGGCTATACTTGGGCTATTCGCTTATTTGCTATGTCGGGATTCTCCTTGGATTTCCGTGATTCTTCTGGTTGGACAGCTTTACACTGGGCTGCATACCACGGGAGGTATCCTCTATTTTCTGAAATTTATAGCCTTTCTTTTGCTGACTAACGTGAAAAATAGAAGAATGAGGAAACAATATTATTTTCTATATGAGTTCTGCCAACTGCGGTGTATTTGTTTAATTTAGATGTCAAAACTTAATTGGAGTTAACTGGCTAAAAGCTAAATACCAGCTGCCATATTTGTTTAATTTAGATGTCAAACTTAATTGGAGTTTACTGGCTAAAAGCTAAATACCAGCTGCCAGACAAAATGACCCAAATTTTGTTTTGAAGAACCTGGTACATTTGGGAGGGTCTAAGTGAAAAGAATTAAGAATCTCATAAGCTGTGCTTTCTTTTCTATTAGATAGTGATCTTAGGCACATTTGATTGATTTTCACTGGAGGTGATTGTAGCAATAGACTAATAGGTGATATTGGATACATTTTGTGTTGGAATAGACCGTGTCATATATTTTTATAACCATCTTGTTACTCAATTTTTTATTGTCCTTTTGGCAGGGAAAGAATGGTTGCTGCTCTTTTATCTGCTGGGGCAAATCCAAGCTTGGTTACAGATCCTACTCCCGAGTCCCCTGGTGGATGCACTGTTGCTGATCTGGCAGCAAGACAAGGTTATGATGGCTTAGCTGCATATCTCGCTGAGAAAGGATTGACTGCACATTTTGAGGCCATGTCAGTGTCCAAGGATACGGAGCAATCACCTACAAAGACAAGACTAACAAAACTACAAAGCGAGAAGTTCGAGAACCTTAGTGAACAAGAGCTTTGCTTAAAAGAATCTTTAGCAGCCTACCGAAATGCTGCTGATGCTGCCAGTAATATCCAAGCTGCACTCAGGGAGAGAACTCTTAAGCTTCAAACAAAAGCAATGCAATTGGCCAATCCTGAGATGGAAGCATCTCAGATAGTTGCTGCTATGAAGATTCAGCATGCATTCCGGAACTACAACAGAAAGAAAGAGATGAGAGCTGCCGCACGAATACAGAGTCATTTCCGCACTTGGAAGATTAGGAGGAACTTCATGAACATGCGAAGACAAGCTATCAGAATACAAGTAAGCTTTTGCATATTCTTATTGCGTGTTCTGATTTGTTAGTTTTCTCTTGGGGATTGATTGCACAAAATATTTGCCATACTGCTGAATAGCACTTATGGTCATTCAATGTGTTGGAAGCTCAAGGACAGTCTTTTGACAGTTTAATATTCTTATTTTTGGATAGCAAATTGGAAGCTTTTCTGCCTCGTTATCTTGTATACATCATGTGTGTTGGATATTATAATGATTCCATTGTCTGCTCAGGCTGCATACCGAGGTCATCAAGTGAGAAGGCAGTACCGCAAGGTAATATGGTCTGTTGGAGTCGTGGAGAAAGCAATTTTGCGATGGAGAAAGAAGAGAAAGGGCTTGCGTGGCATTGGAACTGGAATGCCAGTAGCAATGACTGTGGATGTAGAACCAGCAAGCACTGCAGAAGAAGACTTCTTCCAGGCCAGCAGGCAACAAGCTGAGGACAGGTTTAATAGATCGGTGGTGCGTGTTCAAGCTCTGTTTCGTTCGTATCGGGCACAACAGGAGTACCGGAGGATGAAGATTGCTCATGAGGAGGCCGAGGTATGATTTTACTTTCTCCAGTACTAATTGACATGCATCAGCATGTTAGATGACAGAGCTTGTGAAAACGCTTCTCTAAAATTCTAAATAAAGTTAGCTTCAGAGAAACAAGTGTTTTCAACTATAGCCGTCACTATTGTGGGAATGTTTGCTGGTTTTCATGGGCTTACGAATGCAAATGTTCTGAATGGACTGGACCTGTGGCCTGTTAGCGGAAATATTGTTGATGATGCTTGTTGTGAACACTATCAGACTTTCTGAGTTGTGTGTTTCACTGTTTTGTGCAGCTGGAGTTCTGTTAGAGAGCAGCTAGTACAGGCATGCAGGAGCTGAAAGTGGCTTTTTAGGGACTGCTAGCTCTTCTAATTATTCTGTTGTACATTGGAATGAACAATCACAAACAGTTTGTTGATGCTGTACATTTTAGGACCATCTGATGCCTTTGGTCAGTCTAGTTGACGTATTTGCTGTTAGCCTGTTTCTATGGTTTGCATTTTGCTGGTTTTAGTTGGGGTGAAAATGGTATATGGAGATGCAAGCACAAATCAAGGTTGGAAGTGCTAACATTAAGTACAACCTGAGCCAATGACCGAAGAGGTGATTAATTTATCCACTGTTATGTCTGCCGTCCTTTTCTTTACGTTATCTTCTTCTTTTTTCCGGATCTTTTTTCCCTCCTTGATCTTGTACGAAAGCGTACGCAAGGTCTGCTCACTGTCATCCGTGTTTGCTTTCACTAGCAACTGGACAGTAGAATATGCTCTCAACTTATTTTAAAAAATATATATAAAGAAAGGAAAAGAAGACGACATCATAAACAGTAGTATCATCTCATCAACCGGTGTGGCGCAGCGTGCAGTATAATGGAATCTGGAGGCCGAAATTTAGCTTATTGGAATATAGGTGGTAATCTCGAATTAAGATGGAGCCCCAAAAACACACTCAAAATTAAGAGTTGAAATTAATTGAGTGGTTGATGTAAGTCATGACGATATGTTTACTATCCTTCCACCAGGTAAACATCCCGAGAGCAACTGATCAAGTAGTAACATGTGGACTTACTGAACTATATTTCCATTGAGTACAAGTAGAAAGTATCCATGCATGAAATAGAATTGTAGATAGCAAACATCATCTCCTATCTATTTTTACAACTTAAAATTCTTTTGGTAGTTTTCAAGATTTTGAAAAGTACGGTTATATTAACTTCCTATTCCTTTAATCAATCATATGCAAGCAGTCTATTTCCCAATCAGGGTGTCAAAAGAAACATGCTATTAAATCCTTCAAACTTTAGGCCTACTAGAAGAAAGGAAATTCGGTTTATAGGAAATAGTGCAAATATCTGAAGAAATACAACGTAGTTCCTGCATCCCAAACGGGGCATTACTTTTGCATCGTGCAAATTTTTGCCATGTCGAAATTTCAGTCGATTTTTTCATTAAACAGGGCTATTCCTGCATTCATTTGAAATTCATACATTCCCAATGGGGCTAAGTTAATTTCTCGACAGAAGATAATTACGGGAGCGTACTATTTATCAAGATTATACAATCATTCTTGTGATAATACTACTTAGGATCTAGATTCCTAGAGAACATATATATAGGTCTTTCCTATACAGTACGTGACAGTTAATTTCTAGGCAGAAGATAATAGCTCACATCATCCTGCTCTGGAATTGCGCCTCTTTCTGATGACCTTACACTGAGGCTCCTGTATCTCACAACTAAACATGTAGCTGAAGTAAGGTGGTACATGGGATCTCCATGCCAGGAGCTCAATTTTCTTCTGAGGTCTGTAACTTCTGGACACGGCTTCTTGCATCGGCACGGCCCCGGGGACCTCGATCTGGCTAGAATCTATCTGATAATGTTTGTGGATTACCCAATGTTGAGTAGCTCTGTCTATCCTCCGGAGATATGTAGGTGTGTGCGCGCTCCAAGTTCCTCTCGGTTGCGCACCAAGCAGGTTCTTCTGCCTCCATTCTCTGACGCGTGCGTGGATCCTGCACCAAGAATCTGGGCTAACATTCTCTCTTAGTAGGCCGGCAATGATGTTTGCTATCAGGAAAGTTCCACTCAGCTCCTGGAAAATCCCCATGGCTATGGATGCAAGCCTTGGTTGTTCCTCGGGGTCCGCGCTTCCAAACACGAGCACCTTGAAGAAATACCAGTACGCTTCTCGTGGCAAGAATCTCAGGCTCAGAGCTTGTGTTGTTCCGAAGCTTGTGATCATATCTGATCGACTTGTCACTATGACCTTACTGCCACTTGGAATGCAGTATTGAGAGAGAGGGCACAACGTTCTGCAGATGCCGTCGTCGATATCCCCTGCTAGTTCAATAATGACCAATGATCTCTCTACATCTGAAGCGTAGCCTTGATGCCTTGTCACCCCTCCTCCTGTCAGGGTGGTTGCGATTTTGTCCTTCAGATCACTCTCACAAAAATAGATGATTCTAGAGAAATGACTACGCACCCTTTCATCGATGCAGACATGCTCGACAAGGGTGCTCTTGCCAACTCCCCTCGGGCCAACAATCGGTAGGACATCCAGATTTTCTACACCGCCGGGAGGATCGTTACGCAACAAGAAGCTCATGATCCGCTCCATCTCCAGTTGACGGCCGAACATGCACTTGTGTAGGAGCAGATGCATGCTATACGGCTGGCGGTACACCGGAGGGTAGCTCATTAAGAACACAAAGAACTCATTCATGTCAGCCATGGTGCTCTTCAGACTCTCAAGCACCAGTTCCACCTCTTTCGTGCCCTGTGTAGTGCTACTGCTAGCAGGGAAAGGAAGAAGATTGCAAGGGTTGAACTTAGAAAGGGCAAGAGAGCGGCTCACTTGTCCTCCTTTGGCCTCCTCCTCCTCGGAGACATGGTACCTGAAGGTGTCTAGCACGAAGTAGCCTCTGTACATCCCCTCTCTCAGCATGCTGAGCTGCAGCAGCATCGCTTGGTTCGCCACACGCCGCCGGTCGGCCTCCTCGACGGCGGCGCGGACTCGGAGCAGCATCCGTTTTAGGCTCTGATCCATCGTCTCCCCCTCGGGCATGGCCGTCTGCGTGGCGCACCTGCTGATCAAGAAGGATATGGATCTTTGGGCAAGTTCACCCAAGACTGCAGAGAAAAGCACCTCCATTTGGGAAGAAGGTCTTTACCCTTTAAGGCTACAGAGCTGTGCGATATGCATCTGTCAGCCGTTTGCCAAGTTTATAATGGGTCAGGTCTATTTTTCCCGCAAGCAACGACCTTGACTCACAAAAGTACATATATGCACGCCAAGCAAGCCCAGTCAAACCAATCCAAGCCAAGCCAAGCCAATCGGCTCTCGGTTCTTTTAATTTACTATTTCTTTATTTTGTTTTTTCTAATTCTTTTATTTTTTTTTGAGGATTTTTTGAGGATCATCCGTGACAAACTAACCTATTTTTTATTTTGTAAACTTAATTATATCAAATAAACCATCGTTAACTATAGCAAAAAACTATAATCCAGTGTTAGATTGCTAGTACAGTGTTACTTCCACGTGGGTCCCGCCACTTTCATGTGCATGCGTCAAGGACACGGAGGCCCACCTGAACTCCCTCTACAGTCAAAATTTCAACACGACGACTTGTGGGCCCCGCATGGAGTCCCCTCCGTCCATCTGATGGACATCGCCCAGGAAATTTCGCGCGGCCTGATTCCCTCCTACGCGTCCGATTAGGTGTTACATTCGGCTGCCTAAGAAACCGAACCAAAGTTACTTGGCAACATGTTACGCCCCGCTCGTTTTGACTTTAGTTTCTAGCTTATTTTTAACTATTTATAAATTTCATCTTTTTCTGAACTTTTGATTTTTTTGAGCTTTTTTGCCGGTTCTTTTTTCCCCGTATTTATTTGCATTATATGTGATGTGCTAATATGTTTTTCTATTTTTAAATTTTTTAAATTTAATTATGCTAAATAAGTCTCTGTCAGCTACAATGTTTTTTCAGTCAGCTACAGTGTTTTTCAGCCATAAGCCACTAAAAAAAAGCCATATTGATCACAGCCTTAATCTGAAGGGATCACATTATATTTAAGATAGTTAATATCGTTTACTCTCAGGTTGTATTATGCACTGTCTTTTGAGAATTAGATGATTTTTTAAAAATATTTTTATTGTTTTTATGATTCCTCATGTTTTATGAGAAGAACGTCACGTCTACTTTTGCGTGTTTGAATAGACGGGGATTGAAGCATGTGATATAGCGATTTTTTTTGTCATAGGTTACTATTCTAATAGTGGTTGGCGAATTTTTCTTTTAGATTTTTGGGGATTTTTTGTTTTTTCTATATTACTTCACATTGTCTATGATGAACTAACCTATCTTTTCTATTTTTTAATTTTATTAAATTTAATTATATTAAATAAATTACTATTAACTATAGTAAAAACCTATAATTCATTGTTAAACTGGATCGTGCATGTATTGCGGATCTGCCAATAGTTTTCAGTTAGTTTGTTAGTCAGAAAAAGTTCTGAGTTAAGCTTTATAGTATGGTTTTCCTTTGTACTGTATTGTAGATCATCCAGCAAAATTCAAACAGTAATCACGCTGCGTCCAGACTCTACTGTCACTCTATTGTGCTCTGCATTTTGTATGCACCTATTCTGAACATTGCCTTGCTCTGCTAGATACTTCTTGCATCGCTCTGTTGTGCTATGCATTTTCTATGCACCTGTTCTGAACATTGCTTGCTCTGCTAGATACTTCTTGTGTGTGTACAATTCAGAATCCCGTCTGAATTGTGTGTTGGGAGTATTCAATGATCCGATGGCTGATTCTTCAACGATATGGGATAGTTTTATTGTTAGCAATTGCTAATGATAGGTATAGCTTTCTTCCACTAGCATCTCCTAAATTTTCGTTCTGGATCCACTACTGCACATACATATACAACAGAAAGTACGATTAGATTATATATACTGTAGTTTTTCCAAATAAAATATCTTCCTCGTGATATAACGGTGGTATAGACCGAGTGAATTGCATGATTTGCCTTGTCGGTTGTTGATCAATTGCATGCCCCACATATACTGGAGTTTTTCCATGGATGTCAAGTATATGTATGTGTATGACAATCATGACATGACGGTGGCCCCCATGAGACACAAGCAGCAGTACCATCAGTGTACTATTCTCTCCTGTTGATGGTACGCCCTTTGATTCTCCTCCTCATGGCCATCCGCTTTGCGACAATCAGCACATACATTTACGACATGAAGTATGATTAGATTATATGTACTGTAGTTTTTTCAAATAAAATATCTTCCTCATGATGTAATGGTGGCATGGACCAAGCGAACTGCATGATTTGCCTTGTCCTTCAAATAAAATATCTTCCTCATGATATAATGGTGATATGGACCAAGCAAATTGCATGATTTGCCTTGTCCAGGTACTTACTGTCTTGATCGAGCTATATAAAAGGCGCAAGGAACCCAGTCTAGCTTAAGGTATCGCACTAGCTACTTATCCACATGCAATAGATTTGATTCAATGAAACCACCTAGCTAGTTAGCTAGTTAATTTGTTCAGCGACAGCTAAAAAAGCAAGTGAATTAGAGGCAGCCATGGCTCAAGTGCTAGCACTGCACTATGACGGCGGCAGCCATGAGACAGAAGCAATATCCTCAGTGTACCATTCTCTCTTGCTGATGGTATGCTCTCTGATTCTCCTCCTGCTCATTACCATCCGCTTTGCGACCACCAGCACGAGCAGAGAAGCAGGCAGGCTGCTGAACAAGCTACCTACGCCTCCATGGAAGCTCCCCGTGATCGGTCACCTTCATTACCTCGTCGGTTCCCTCCCACACGTCTCCTTCCGTGACCTTGCCGGGAAGCACGGTCATGACGGCCTCATGCTCCTCCACCTCGGTGTCGTGCCGACCCTCGTCGTGTCGTCCCCTCGTGCGGCGCAGGCCGTCCTGCGCACGCACGATCATGTGTTCGCTTCCCGGCCCTATTCCGCCACCGCTAACATCCTCTTCTACGGTTCGTCCGGCATCGCCTTCTCCCCCTATGGTGAGCACTGGCACCAGCTCAAAAAGATCGCCACCACACACCTTCTCAACGCCAAGAAGGTTCGATCCTACCGGCGAGCCCGTGAGCAAGAGGTAATCGACCACTGTCTGTATTAATTTTAATTGCATGTCCATGCATGCATGTCTATCACTTCTGTAATTATCCTAATCATGCACTGTGATGGATGATTAATGATCGACAGGTGTGGTTGGTCATGGCCAAGATCCGTGAGGCAGCCACAGCGAGCACGGCGGTAGACCTGAGTGAGCTGCTCTACTCGTTTGTCAACGACATCGTCTACCACGCCGTGTCGGGCAAGTTCTTTAGGGAGGAAGGCCGGAACAAGCTGTTCTTGGTTCGGGAGCTGGTTGAGACGAGCTCGATGCTCGTCAACGGGTTCAACCTAGAGGACTACTTCCCGATCTTGGGGAGGCTGGACATGGTGAGGAGGGTGGTGTGTGCCAAGGCCGAGAAGGTGAAGAAGAGATGGGATGAGCTGCTCGACAAGCTCATAGATGACCATGCCGCCAAGCCATCGGTGCTGCAACACCTGCGCGACGATGAAGAGAGCAACTTCATCGATGTGCTGCTCTCTGTTCAACAAGAGTATAGCCTCACCAGAGACAATATTAAAGCACTATTGGAGGTAATTATATGGTATTTTTCTGGACAATATAGCGTACGACAATGATCGATCAATAGACCAGCTGGTACTATATATATTGGTCCGCATTCGAATGTGCAGGCCATGTTCGAAGCCGGCGTGTACACATCATTCATAGCGTTGGAATGCGCGATGGTTGAGCTCATGCAGAAACCCCACCTCATGGCCAAGCTGCAAGCCGAGGCAAGGAGAAGTGGACCCAAGAGAAAGGGAAAGGAAATACAGATACTTACCGAAGATGAACTGATGATTAGTAGCATGGCCTACCTGAAGGCAGTCATCAAGGAGACGCTCCGGCTCCACCCCCCGGGGCCGCTTTTCTTGCCCCACCTCTCCATGGCCAACTGCGACATAGAGGGCTACACGATACCCTCCGGGACGCGCGTCATCATCAACGAGTGGGCTCTAAGTAGGGATCCAAGCTGTTGGGAGATGGCAGAGGAGTTCATGCCGGAGCGATTCATGGAGGGTGGTAGCAGCGCGACTGTCGACTACAAGGGAAATGATTTCCATTTCTTGCCATTCGGGACTGGGCGAAGGATATGCCCAGGTATAAACTTCGCGATCACCAACATCGAGATCATGCTAGCGAACCTCATGTACCACTTCGACTGGGAGCTACCGAAAGGGTCGGTGATCAATACGACGATGTCGTTCAAGCTGATGGTGCACCGGAAGGAGAAGCTCCTCCTTGTCCCGGCACTACCGCAAGATTAATACATCGGTCTCTCTCTCACGTGCGCCTGCAGCATAGCAGAGCAGATGGACCATCCGCTGGTTGCATGTTTTACTTATGTATCTACCTGTGATATGTTGAAACTAGTCCTGCCAAATTCTAAGTTTTGAGTCTGTATCAAGAGTTGAGTCCAAGTCAGTTTAGAAATAAAAATTCAGAGTTAGAGTTCAGAGTCGGTTTTAGTTTGTAGGTTCTATTTAGGAAAGTTTGTGCAATCCGAGTTCGATTCAAAGCCAAAGATATTGTGTAATGTAAGCTATATATATGTGAAGAATAACCTAAGAAAAGGTGCAGTTCATGCACCACCAAAATTTTGTGTTTGTTTTTAGTCTCTCTGTTGTTTTAGACTTTAGCGTTTCATTTCTTGTTGTCAATACTGTCCATCATTCAAAACAGAGGAGACGCGAGGAAGCAGTAGAGGAAAGGAGGGACCTAAACTCTCGTTTGGTATTAAATCTCGGTGTCAATCAACTCCCATGAGAAGAAGCACATGGCAGCAAGAGGATCTTCGCCAGTAATGAAAGAAGGCTCAAATTTTGTTCCATATCCAGCTCTCAATTCAGAGAACTACCCGGCTATAGCGCTTGTTGTCATTGTAGGAGCGCCCCTTCTTGCCTTTCTCATAGCTAGCGCTTTGGTGTGAGCGTCTCTTCATGAATTTCTTCAACTTTCTCACAAGGAGAGCCTACTCCTCCTCGGAGTCCTCCTAATCATCCTCGGACTCATCATTTGATACCGCCTTGCTCTTAAAAGCGGAGATCTTTTTTCCCTTGGAGGAGGATTGCTTCAGGATCTCTTCCTTGTCCTTTTTGTACAACTCGTTGGTGATGAGGTTTTCAAAGAGTTGTGTTGGTGTCATTCTTACCAACTCGGGAGAGTTGAGGAAAAGTGTCACCAACGTCTCGAATTTCTCCAGCAACGCCCTAACTATTTTTCTTACAATATCAACGTGCCAAGGCCCTTGAGCTCATTCACAATGTTGTTGAGGTGAGAATACATTTTATTTATGTAGGGACCCAGATATTAACATCCGGATTCCTCTGTGATTACTGCACTATTCCCTGGATCAGTAGATAGTGCTTACAGTTACAGTAATGAATATCAAAATACACATCATACGGAAGCGTAAAATTTCATAGTAGACTTACTCATGGGCCGATTAGGCCGAAATCATTAAATTGCAGCAGCGGAAGAACGAAGCACACATGTGGGACCTTCAGGACATGCCCACAGGCAGCCAACTGGAGGTTCGCGACCTAGCCCTTGACATCTTCATCTTCTCGGCCAGCTTGTCCAATCTTGTTGCTGAGGCGAGGTAATTTGATTCCTGAATCTGAATTTTTTTGTCGCAAAAGCGAGCGTGAGCACTCCGACCCCGTGCTCCGCGAGCCAATACACAGAATGCAAATAAATAGTATGCATAGCTTAACAAAGGAGAGGCTCGGGCTATTTTATTTTGCGTAGAGTGCTTTTGAATACAATTAATTAAAAAGTCCTATGACTTAGCAATTTTGGAACAAATCATAATGTACAAGGAAATGCATTAGTAATGTTCCTTCCCAAAAAAATTAAAACTTGTCCAGAGCCTGGAAATAATTTACTTGAGTTTTAAATATTCTAATGTTCCTTCCCAAAAAAATCCCATTGTTTTTATAGTTAGTTTGCTAATTTTAAAAACTAAAACTTGATTTTTGGGATTAATCAAATCTAAAAATAATTTAAATTCAAAATCCGTTCTCAGGCCTTATCACCGACCTAGGACCAGCCCATATTTTGTTTTGGCCCAACTGCTATAACATCCTAAATTCTAGGAAGTTCAAAAATGAATAAGATTTAAAAGTTTTTGGTTGCATCTTATTTCCTTCGCTTTTGATTGAAGGTCCGTTAGAAAAAATAATTTTTAGAGTTGGCTTGATAATTTTAAAAACTTGAACTTGAATTCTGGAGTTAATTCAATTCAAAAACTAAAAAAAATCCTAATTACATCCAGACCTATACAGTAAATTGGCACAACACATTTTCTTCTTTTGGCACAGGCCATCTCTCATTCCCCATACCTCGTTTTCTCCTCTAGAAGATGTACCCCTGTGAATGCGCCATCTCTCTCTCTCTCTCTTGCTCCTCTCTATCACCGACACCCTGGCCTCACCTGCCAATTCCCTTTCTTCCCCTGCGCTGCTCACTATCCATCCTGTTAAGCTAGGCCATGCCCTAGACGCGCTTGGCGCACGGCAGCCGTGCCCTGGTTGTGCTCATCATAGGACTGTGCGTTCGGTTTTTTTGGTTTATACGGTTCGGTAAATACGGTTTTAGTATTTCGGGAAATACGGTATTTTTTAGAATACGGTGTGGTATCGGTAAATACCATTTTATTTCGGTACGGTATCGGTTAATACCAATTTTACCAAACTTAGCGCGAATTGCTAAACGTTAACTCTTCATTCTACAATCAAAAATTGAATAGAGCATTATATAGCACTGCTACTAGCAGTGGGCAGTGGCAGCCTGCGCCCTGCAGGCAGACCGCAGACGGCAATAGCATCAGTGCAAGTGCATCACGGCACGGGCAGACCGTCGGACGCTCGGACAGGCCAGGCGGACAGCTCAGTAGACAGTAGCTCTCACCTCTCACAGAGTCACAGCCGACAGATAGCATTACAACAATCAGCCAATCACAGATTCACAGCAACATGCAACATGCAACATGAGCAGGACGCCAACACTAGAATTCTAGAACTAGAAGTCACACATTCACAGTACAGGCAGCACACACACAGCACACCTTAGTACCACAGTACCTCACACAGTCACACATTCACATTTCACAGCATCAGACCATGACCATAATGCTAATGCAGGAGACGCCCGGACAGAGTCACAAGACAGCAGCAGTAATGCAGTAGCACATAATGACATAAAAACATCCATACATATTACATAATACATAAAAGCAGCAGTAGATGTCAACCAGTCTCAAGTTGGCAGCAGCACTCCAGGCCTCCAGCAGCAGCTGCAGCACATAAACCATTGGTTAGTTCTTTTAAACATAATTTTCATTAGAGTTTTGTGGCCGGGAAACACATACATTAGACAGTCTAATTTTGAAATAATAACAAAAGCATCAACCACGATCCGAGGAGTAGACACTTGCTGTTGGAGTTGGATCTAGGCCTGACATTTCAATGCCTTCATAACATGACAATTAAGCTAATTAGTTGAAGCAGCTGTTAATATCCAATTTGCGATCACTTATCAGTAGAAATATATTGCATATATTATACTAGTATAGTACCTTCTTCAAATTTACACAAATCCGCTAAATCGGCTTCCACATTGATGCGTTTTGAAGAATGCAACCAATCTTGTGCACATATCAAGCATTGGAGTGTGAATGGAGTCAATGAGCTTCTAAAATCATCAAGAACACGACCACTAGTACTAAAAGCTGATTCAGAAGCAACAGTTGATATAGGGATTGCTAATATATCACGGGCCATGCGTGAGAGGATTGGGGAAGGAGGTGAGTTGTACTTCCACCAAGAGAGAATATTGAAGCTATGATCATCATCTTCTATATCTTCACCAAGGTACCTATCTAATTTAGATTTGCCACCACCTCCACTAGAAACTTTCATTCTCTTATTATATAAAGACCACATAAAATTCGTTGATGCACTTGAATGCTCAGTGCCACTAGTATTTTGTGTATCTAATGTTACTTGTCTATCACCTTGGTTTTCATCCGGAGAGTACATCTTCTTAAATTCTTCAAAAAGATCTAACAATGCTCGGTTTACTTTATCCCATATCTTTGCTCCTTTAATATGCCCATAAGTCGAGGTAATCGCATACTTAAAGAAATCAGATTGCTTAGTCCTTGCACAAATATTAAAAAAACGAAGTGAGTGATCATTGGTTAATAAAAACATCCATACATTGACTCAGATTAACTGATTAAGAATTACTTGTACCTAGGATCAAGAATTGCAGCAATAAAAATTAAGTTGTTCATCTTCTCAGGATCCCCCCAATATTTATCAAATTTTTCCTTCATCTTAATAGCCATGGCTTTGAAGGTAGTATCATCACCATCATCACGTTGACTCCAATCAGACAACAAATAATTTATACCAGCAATATCTTCGAAGAAAGTGTTGGAAGTAACATACTGAGTGCCAGAAACTTTTTTTGTGAGGTCAAAGAAATGCTTTAAGAAGGCTTTGAAATCTTTCGCATACACCCAATCATCATATGTTGGAACCCCATTCACACCCAACTCAGCCTTATAGGAAGGGTCCTGAAATTCAAGCCGCTCAAATGCCTTCTCAAAACACACGGCAGTCTCTAACATAAGATAAGTCGAGTTCCATCTAGTGCACACATCGAGAGACACCAAACCTTTTTCTTCAACCTTGCTTATTTGCACGCACTTTTTAAATGTATTCATTCTTGAAGGGGAGCTTCTCACATATTTGACAGCATTACGAATACGGGAAATAGAAGGAGCCATTGTCTTTAACCCATCTTGAACCACAAGATTAATAATATGAGCTACGCATCTCATGTGAAGATGGTTACCTTTCGCAAATGTACCACTGCGATTTCTCAAAGCACTCCTCATGTAGTTTATAGCTCCATCATTTGAACTAGCATTATCTACCGTAATAGTGCACACATTCTCAATGCCCCACTCAAGCAAGCATTTATCTAGTGCTTTTCCAATATCTTCCCCTTTATGACTGTCTACCAAACAAAAGTTAAGGATTTTTTTGTTAAGTCGCCAATTGCTATCAATGTAATGTGCAGTGAGAACCATGTAGTTTTGAAGGGTTGAAGAAGTCCATGTGTCGGTTGTGAGGCTAACTGTTTGACGAGAATCCTTCAAAAGAATTTTTAGCTTTCTTTTCTCATCTTCATAAAGGCGAAGAATGTCTCTATACATTGTTGTCCTAGATGGTGGATGGAACCGAGGACAAGCTTTCGACATAAACTCTCTAAAACCTTCATGTTCTGAGAAGATAAAAGGTAACTCATCAACTATTATCATGCGAGTAAATGATGCCCTAACCTCTTCTGCATTGTATTGCCAAGGTACTATGCAACTACTTTGGCCATCTATACTACGTTGGAAGCTTAGTTCAGTTTGATTGTCGATCTTGGCAGGATGCTTCTTACAACATTTTGCATGTGAGACCAGTGAGGAGGTACCATTTTTTTGTGGATCACAGGCAAGGATCCGAGAACAATAGTTGCATTTAGCCTTATTCCGGTCATTTGGTAGTCTTGTGTAATGGTTCCATATCTCTGATCTAGGATTTATATGTTTCTTTCCATATTCTTGAGCTTCATTGGGACCAACAGCTTCATCGCTGCCCACATTCACATTCATACCCATACCCACTGACCCAGCAACAGCAACATCAATATTTGCAATATCATCTGACTCAGACATCTAATAATCCAAAAATGCAAAGATAGATAACCAATTAACCATTATCTAATAATCCAAAAATGCAAGATCTCTAAATTGTCCAGTATTGGACAGAAGAAGCTACACAAACACATTACAAATTAATGTTCAATGTTCTCTAAAATGATAAAATCTAAATTGTCCACTGGACAGAGGAAGCTACACTCTAGGTCCTCTACCAAACCAGTGTCTAATTAAAGTATCTAATCTAATAATGAACCAGTGTCTAATTAAAGTATCTAATCTAATAATGAACTGGCTGCTAATTAAAGTATCTAATCTAATAATGAACTGGCTGCTAATTAAAGTATCTAATCTTTGTTGTATATTTTTTTAAACAAATCTTTGTTGCATATATGTTTGCTTCTAGTCACATGAATCATGAATGATTGAATGTGCAGTACTGCAGTATAGTTCAATTATTAGATTTCAACAACATTTCAATTATTAGATTGAATGTGCAGTACTGAAGTAAGTATCAACCGGACTTGAATGTTTCAACAACATTTCAATTTTCAACTTACAAGTTCTTACAACTTCGCAAGATCCTACTTCACAAGACAATCACACAAGTCACAACAGACTAGCAATCTACCGATTAATGAAACAAAGAGAAAGCCGAAAAGAACTTACTTCGCAAGATCCAACTGATTCCGGCGTCTTGGGAGAGGGAGGCGGAGGCGCGGAGGCGGATCACCGGAGCACTGAAAGAGGCGGAGGCGAGCAGCCGTCAGGCGTCAGCCGAGCATCGAAGGGCGAACCGGCGAAGGAGGCGGAGGCGCGGAGCAGCCGTCAGCCGAGCACCGAAGGGCGAAGCCGCGAAGGTTGCGGAGGCGCAGACCACCGAAGCCCGAAGGAGGCGGTCAGGACTCAGGCGGAGGCGCGGAGCACCGGGCGGGGAGGGAGCACCGGCAGGCGGCAGCGGAGGAGCTCGGATCTGGTGACTTGGCTAGGGTTCGAGGAGGTCGGAAGTCGGATCTGGGCAATGGGCATCTGGGCGTGGCGACTGTGGCGAGGGGCGTCGGTCTGCGCAGCGGCGCAGCGCTAGGGCTAGGGTTAAGGCCGTTGCCATCTGCCGCGCGTGCGTCGGGCCTCGGTGGACTGCTGGTGGGCCGCCGAGACGGAGAGGTGCCGCGCTGCTGCTGGGCCGGTCGGTTTTTTCGGGATTTTCGGTTTTCCTTCGGTTTTTACCGAACAAACCGAATTATACAAATGCCAGTTTTTTGGAAACCGAACCGAAAACTGAAAACCGGTCAAACCGAGTTGACCGGTCGGTTCGGTTTTTTCGGTACGGTTTTTTCTGTTCGGTATAAACCTGCACAGCCCTAGCTCATCATGTCATGGAGCCACCCTGGCTCATGCTCTGCATTGTGTTGAATCATGTGCACACTTCTCCCTCCTTCCTGCACCCCCTCTTCTCACCATCGTTGCAGCATCGCGTCGCCTGCCAACTGCTTGACGCCGCACATTCAACGCTACTGCACACCCCGGTTGTCATGCCCACTGTTGCACCAAGGCCTCGTCCTGTCATGTCCCTGCCAGAGAGCTGCACGCTGCAGCCATCCAGAATCCCACAGCTTACTGTCATTACCCCTTGCTGACTTCCACCTTGAGGTGCCACACGCCGCCACCGCCAATGGTCGTCATTGCCTCCCTGCTCTCTCCACACCTCTTTCACCCACTCTGCAAAGCCATTTGCCATGCCTTGTTCTTTCTCTCATGGCCACAATGGCGCACCCTCGATTCCTCGTGAAGCCGCTTGCTCAAGCCTGCCTCTCCGTGCCTATAAAAGCCAACCTAGGTCGAGCTCCAGCACCCCACATCCTCCTTGTTAGACCTGGATTTTCTAATCCAGAATCCTCTGTAATTCCACCGTACTATTATCCAGATAAGTAGATAGTGCTCATATATACATTGTTGATTTATTTCATACATCAAAAGAACAAATCATAACTTAATATTATACATTAGAGTTTTACCTCACCACATGGGGTGACTATTTACATAAGGGTCTATCTGGCCAAATACTTACAATACTAAAAAGCGGAAGCATAAATAGAAAACCATGGTAGGACCCTAAGAATCCACGTGAAGACGACTGGGGGTAAAATGTGAGCAATGGATATTACCCTAGATAGGATAATATATGTGCACACAATCTTCATCAAAGTCCACCATATTGGGATTTAAAACTTTATAATATGTCCTAATTTCCTTCGTCTTCTCCTCCAGTAGGATCTGGTGCATCCTCATAGGCATAATGATCTTGTTCTTATGTTTCTGAGTTTATTGAGTAAGCGAGTGTGAGTACAAACCACCGTGCTCCGCGAGCCAATACATAGAAATGCAATTCTATTGATGCAAGGTGTACCAAAGGAAGGCTCGGATTATTTTCAGTTTTGCCAAATGCCTTGAGAATTCATAATAATTAGAAATTCCTGAGACTTCGCAAATTTAACTAAAATAGGTTTTCTAAATATGTGAATGATTGCAATAATATTACCATATGCTAGTTTTTCAGCGTTACATCCGCTCATATTTATCATTGGGACCAATGCCTAAGGCAATACAATCAGGGCATCCGCTGACAACACTTTTCGTTCCACCCATAAAATTCATAGAAATAGAATTATATCCAAGTAAGTTTCCAAGTCCACCCTTGACTGTGGACACGGCTGTTCGAACAGTTTTTACTCTGCAGAAGTTGTACATTTTACCCACAAGAGATAATCAACCATTTCTATCCATATGATTTTTTAGTCATGTAGATCGAGAAGATCATTGCGCAGCTCTTGCCTCTTCCGTCATCTCATCCATATGGGCTACTCCCACATATATATACTCCTTTTGGAGGTTTTAAACATAAACATGTATAGCTATTGTACAAGCTTCAAATGAAATGCAGGTGTTGGTAAGATCATGGCACTGCTGCTAACGTAACATAGCTCCGAGATTTTTTTTTTTACAAAAATTCGAGAAATTTTTGTTGCTGCTGTGAAACTGGACGGGGAGAATAGGAAGGAAGGCGGTGCTCAGCTGGGCTGTAACTTTGGGCCGCATCTACACCAGTTTCGGGATCCAAAGAAGCTATTGTGCTACTACCTAGACGGGCCCTGAACCCTACGGCCTCAACTTGTGCCTTACGCCAGCTACAGTTGGATTGGGCTGTCCTACTAGGAGTTGGATTCGGATTCGGCCGAAACCGCGTCCCCCGCGTCGGACTCGGCCCGATCGATGGAATGGATGTCGTGAGCCTACATCGAACGCCGCGCACGCACCTCTGTTCCATTCATCGCCTCCCCTCGTCTCCCATCCTCCTCCATCTTCTCGATCCACAGCTCCCTCCGCCGCGTCGAGCTTTCTTGGTCTCGATCGCCCAGCTGCCATGGCGCCTGCCTCGCTGGAGATGCGGAGGATCCGCCGGGAGCTCGAGCGCAGGAGGAAGCTCTTGGCGCCCAAGCTGGCCCGGCCGGAAGGGTCAGCAACAAGGAGGAGACGTCCGCGCAGCCGCCGCATGCAGGTGCCGTGGACGCGAGCCGCCGGAAGCGCGACCTTCCGCCTTCACGTCCCCGTCCGCGTGAGACTTCTTCTACCACCTGCCAGTGGCGGATTCAGAGTTTTTAGGATATATATTCGGACTTCAAAACTAGGTTGTTCGGATACGTCGCTACCGTGACTCACCGTTTCCCCAAAACACCGATATGTGTATATAGATACAATAAAAATACAAAGAATATAAAAATCAATGATTTCTTACGATAAAATGGGTGATATAAGGCTAGCATAATGACATGAATTAAACATCAAATTATAGAGATTAATGACAGTTACATACCTTGTCGATCCTGCTCTTTTTTTGCTCTTTCCAGCTCTCTCCCATGAATATTTCAAATCTACAGACTTCTTCATTTTTTAAAATTCAAAGATCACCTGTCAAATGTCAATAATGATTTACAAAGGCCAAACAAAAATATTGTGTGCATGATGCATCAGTATATTATCCATACTTGTCGAAACATACACTAATGTTTAAGGGCCGGTTGCAAAGAAAGGGCCAGTACAGCAAACTCAAAAGCTGCAGTTGCATAAAACAAAACCTAGAGAATTCATGGGTAACGGGTAACCATTGTTGGGTAATTGGTACATGACCCAATTTATCTCACACTCCATCTATCACAGAAACCTTGAGCAGTGGTTAGCATAAAAATTGTTCCTCCAACATCCGAATCAGAAGCAATAGCTATTGCGCGCTACCAAAAAATCTCATACTAATATTCTAGTACACTACCAACATCCGAATCAGAACCAGCCCCTCCGCCTCCTCCCCTTCGCCCTTCTCCTCCCCGCCCGCGAGCAGCCCCACCGGGCCCCTCAGTCCCTCACGAACCCCCTGCCCCCCTTGACCGACATCGTCAACGACAGGAACCCCGGCGGCGCCGCCCGCACCTGCTGCCGCACGCCGAACGACGCCGAGCATCTGGGCAAGTACGCACTCTCCTCTGCCTCTGCTGGGTTGGGCGTCTGCCACCGGATTGATTCGGTGGAGCTGGAGACGGGGGGAGGCCGAGTCGCCGAGGGGCCGTGAAAGGGAGGAGAGCAGGGGAAGGGGCGACGATGGGCGGGGGGTTGGTGGTGGGGCTCCTGGTGAAGAGGGGCGGGTCGTGGCCGAAGAGGTGGGAGACGGATCTGACGAGGTCGACAAGGTTGGAGGAGGGGAAGACCCAGGAGCGGAGGTAGGGCGCGTTGGCGACGAGGCCGGAGCGGTCGACGAGGGGCGGAGGGGGTGGTGGGGCTTGATGAGCATGTCGCGGGTCGGGGAGAGGAAGACGAGGGGCGGGGAGCGCGGGTAGGGCTCGGGGAGCCAGATGACGGCGGGGAGGTTGTAGGAGACTCCGGCGTGGAGGATGGGGATGGTGCCGTCGGTCTGGAGGAGGTGGGCGGCGCGGCCGTCGTTGTGGGTGAAGAGGGCGACCTTGGGGTGGAGGGATGGGAAGGCGTCAGCAAGGGGCGACGAGGTGGTTGCGGTCTTGCGGATGAGCCAGCCACTTGACGTCTTCGGCGTAGGGGAGGGCGAAGGGGTCGCGCTGGGATAGAGATGGCAATGGGTACCCGATACCCGAATACCCGACGGGTTTTACCCGATAAAGAGACGGGTATGGAAAATTTTATGTACCCATGGGTACGTTATTGGGCGAAATCCTCTACCCGCCGGGTAGGCGGGTGCGGGTGTGGGTATATACTACCCATACCCGCCTACCCGCGGGTAATGAATACCCGCATTAGACAACTAGACATCCCACTCAAATGTTAATTTTATTATCTACTTGTTGTTGATTGTTTATTTGTTTGTCATATGTTGATATGGTCATGTCAAGTATGTTTATGTGATGTACTAATTTTGATCATTAGACGCTTTTGTGCTTGGCATGTATGATTAATGAATGTCTAAATTGATGATATTCTTATGTGTTGAACCGGGTATGCTTGCAGGTACGGGTTACCCGTCGGGTAGTAATACCCGCGCGGGTACGGGTACGGGTAAATTTTCCTACCCGCATGCGGATACGGGTAACCCGACGGGTAAATTTACACCTAGCGGGTACGGGTATGGAATGGCAATACCCGATGGGTATTTACCCGTTGCCATCTCTACGCTGGGAGAGCTGCAGCGAGCCCTAGCTTTTTCTACCGTGGGCTGGCCCATTTGGCGCGGAACGGGAGGGTGCCAGGGTGGGACAACTTCAGCGCCAAATTGAGCCGAAAATTGGACGATTTAAGCCCGATTATTAATATATATATATATATATATATATATATATGTATGTATGTAATATATATTATATATAATGGATTTTTTGCCAACAATTTTGGGTATTCAGCTGAATACCCATGAATTACTGTAGATCCGCCCCTGCCACCTGCGTCGTCACCTCTCTGTCTGCGTCCCGCTCCTCGCCGGTGGCGTCCACGTCCCAAGCCCCAGCTGCCCCCGCGCAGCGCGGCGAGGCGCTGAGTCCCGGCACGACGGTTCTTGTCCGCACGAGGGGACGCTGCCGACGGGGCAGGGCCTTGTGCTCTGGCTGAGCGCGGCGGTCGTATAAGATAGGAACTTAGGATACATCGGTAATTATAAGTAAATAAGAGTAATTATAAATATAACAAAGCTTCTTCAGCCTAACAAAACATAAACTTAAAGCAATGTAAGAACTACTACCAGTCATATAAAGACTCACATCAGAAAGTGAAACTGCCTACGTAACACTGAAGTACTGAACTAAAACAAAAAGCAGCTACAACATTGCTAGATTCCCCTATGGTTAGCTTTCAGAAACCTCATATGACAAATGTTTGATTTCTTCTCTATTAAAAATAGCAATCAGGTACCAATGTACCATAGATATACTAGTATTTTGGTAATCAGGCATCTATATATGATTTGTACAGTAAAGAGTAAAGATAACCTATGTGCTTCAAAAAGGAGTTAGCACTTGATGAATCACCTTCACTCTTGTACCTTCCTAGCTATGAGCAGCATTGAACCAAATACAAGATAATTCGATAAAACAAAGACTAACTTCTAAGCTCTACTTACTCAGTAACTCTAGTTGAGATCTCATTTCAGTCTTTAGATTTGAGAACTGAGGACAGAGCTATGCTAGTACACTGAGTCATTGTCACTGATAATCTCATCCCTATATTTTAGATTTGACTCACTTGATAACAGAACTACACTATACAGAGCTACATTTGAGAATAAATATGAGTCATACCGATATCTGTTGTTTGTTGGGCCTAACGGAGTAATAGATTAATAAAGGTATGTATAGTATATAGGAGTATATATAGTACTTTATATATTAGAAGATATATATTAGATTTTTTGGCAAAAATTTTAAGTATGTAACTGTACCTCAATCGTATGCTCTCCCTTCGCCACCATCCTCCGTCCAGCGCCGTCAGCTCGTGCGCCTGTGGCACCACCGTGGCCTCTGTTCCGAAGAAGGAGATTCCTCCGGCGCGGAGGCCGACCACGGCGGGAAAGTCCGTGCGCCTGATCAGCAAGCTCGGGCCGGAGATGGAGCGCCAGTCCCGGGCTATCTTATCGGCCTACTAGCTCGATCGATTCATTGCTTCTTGTCGTTGCTTGTTCTTGATTTAGGGCAGTTTTCGTTGCTTATTCTTGATTTATGGCAGTTTGGTTGCAGCTCTTGATTCATGAACAGAGTAGACGCTAGTGATGTATTATTGGCAAAATTAAGAAAATTGCCAATACGGTTTCCGTAAATCTGTATATCATCTATGAATGAAACGGAATCTTTTTTCTTTCCGTAATTCTAATTCGTATGTTCTAATGATTTTATGTGCATCTATCAACGTTGGTCTGGCTGAGATCATAAACTCTTTACTCAATTGCGATTGCCGGATGCTAGAAAGGGAGGAAGAGTAATCTTTCTTCTGTTTTCGCAATCTCATAGTTCTGCAACAGGGGACAAATTCATAGAATGGCGCGCATGATTCATGTCCTGAGCCCTTCGCTTACATCCAAAAAATCTGCAAGCCTCAGCCAGTCAGCCTGACTCCGTGGGGAGCTCGGCTCTAGCTTAAGCTTACAGCTGAGCATGGCCGGGGAAAGCTTGCGCATCCAAAGATCCTACACACGGGAGCCAGGCCGGCCAATCAAGTTGTTCACTCCAAACATCATATCCTGCACAAAACACACACCCATAGTACTACTGTGCTACGAGAGACTCCTTTTTTTTTTTTACGCTTATCGTTCTAGACTGTGTGAGTCAGCATTTTACAACTTTGGCTAGTAAAAGCATTTAGATTTATCACACGAAAAATGATATTAGTAGATTTATCATATAGAAGTACTTTGATATCCTTATATTTCTAATAATTTTTGTCAACATATAATTAGTAAAGTAACGATCAAACACGGGTATTGGAGATTGTGTCAACATCTAAAACGAACAGTAAAAAATAACTATGAAAGTACTTTATTTATCGGTTTTGTTAATTCTCACTATAACAACAACAACGCTTTTTATCACAAACAAGTTAGGGTAGGCTAGAAATGAAACCTTCTCAAAATCAAAGAGATAAGAGACTTGAAACAAAACCTACAATGCTAAAACCCCAAACCGTACATCTTGCTATATGAGCCGAGAGCCTAAAACACTGCCTCTAACTTTCTTATAGTTCCGGTACGTGGATCGCTAACTTCCATATGCTCCTATCCAAAACTAATTCTTTAGATACATTCCAATTCCTTAAGTCTCTTTTAACTGTTTCCTCCCACACCAGTCCTAGTCGACCTCTGCCTCTTCTTACGTTTTCAGTATGTCTTAAAATTCCACTACGTACCGGTGCCTCAGGAGGCCTCTATTAGAGATGTCCAAACCATCTCAAGCGATGTTGGACAAGCTTTTCTTCAATTAGTGCTACTCCTGCCCTATCACGTATATCATCATTGTGGATACGATTCCACCTTGTGTGACCACAGATCCACCGCAGCATCCTCATCTCTGCTACACTCATTTTCTCACTGGCGTAAAGAAATTCATCTAACATTTGCCTTTGCCTAGATGCAAACGACTTCGATTGTACTCCAACCGAGCTCCAGGTTAATCAATAACATTGCAAGATCAAAACAAACAGGATAGCATAAGAGAGAGATAGCACACTGTGGTGCTCTACGTTGCATGGATATAGATACATGTGTCAAATACAAGCATTTATAATTTTCCAAAAAAAAATACCGACACAAGGATACGATTGTATGTTTATAAATAATATAATCTCCACAAATTATGGAATCAGATCTAGAAAACACTACAAAATCAATCACACAAGCACAAAAGGGAAGGTACTCACCCCAAATCAGAACTATAAGCAGTGGGAGAAGAAGGAGTTAGGGAGGAGGCAGTGTTGGCTTGGCATATTGGAAGCGGTGGGAGCCAGGAGGGCGGGAGGAGGCATCGGTGGGAGACGCCTATCGAGGTTGAGCATGCATGAGGAAAGAAGCATGTGCAAGCTTTGATCTGAAACGCATGAGCACAACCTTTCAAGCTTAGGAGAGGAAGGAGGATAATGAGGATTGAGGAGAGGGAGAGGATGGAGAAAGGACAGATGAGAAGATTTGGGATTTACTAAGGCCACACCGGTCACCAGAGAAGGGGACGTCGTCGGTCATTGGAGAAGGAGATGCCATGAGAAGAGGAGGTGCGACGTCGTCGGTCATCGAAGAAGGATATGTCATGAGAAGAGGAGGTGCAGGCGTGCAACACTTCTGGCTCTTGGCAAGTGAAGGGTTGAGGGCATTGTAGGGTTAAGGGTTGTGACATAAGTGGGCTGGGCCATGTTGGGGATGTGTTGGGGGTGTGTCCATGCTGTATTAGAAAATGAAAATCATTTTTAGTCAAAATTATCAGATATGCCTTGGATACGTATCGACGGTGTATCCGTGTCAGATACGGTGTCTGACACGGACATGAAGCCATCCCGATGTGTCAGTGCATCACAAGTGGTGCTACTACATTTCTGAATAAACATGCTAGTGCGCATCGACCACTTGCTAGTCTTCATTCTTGACTGCTTATATCACCATTCTAGAGTCTGGACATGGTGCCCGTTGTGCTGAGATCCTTCAATGAAATCGACGAGCCGCTCGAACTCCAATGATGATGACCCCTCACAGGTGATGTCCCGTGTCGCCTGTTGTGCCAGAGCTTGAGCCGACCTCCTTAGCTACGCACTATGGATTTAAGTCTAACAGTTTCTAGATTTAAGTTGTCAATCATAATGTCCTGATTCTTAATAATTCTAACATATTTCTTCAGTTTTTGTTCAGCAGCAACAAAAACATATTTCATTTCTTTGGAGGAGAGGTATACCCCATTGGGGTCACTATAGGGCTCATTGGAAGAGGAGTCGATGTTGGCATTGTTTTTGGCCATGAAACATATGTTGGTGAAGTCTTGGGTCTTCTTTTTACTATGGGAGTCGTTCTCGTCGTCCTCCATCCCCAATTCCACATCACTCATGTCGACGTTCTTAAGAGTGGCAAGGACTTAGTTGACGAATTTATGGTAGTTAGGTTTCTTGGTCTTCGCGTTATGAGCTTGAGGATGCCTTCAAAGGTCCTTCTCCTCCTTACCCTTTAGATTAGGGCTCATTGTCTGAATGTGGTTTGGCTTACCACACCAAAGCAAGTGACATGGCAACCCCTTCTTTTATTCCTCATTTTGTTATATGCCCTTATGAATTTTATGGATAGGAGGGCTAAGTCATTCTTAGGGAGCCTCACTAGTTGCTCATCGCTCAAAGAGTGCAAGGCGGACAATAAAAATCTAGAAGAGCCAAAATTCAAGGAGCCTAAAGAGCTACTCTGAGAAGAGTTAACCACAAGAGCCATCAACTATGTCCTAGAGAGATACGAGATAGAGTCAATCTCATATGTCTTCAATCTCGAGTAGAGCTTATCCATAGTAAGCTTACTCATGAGAGTGTTGTCATTGATGGAAGTGATCTTTAGCCTCTAAACTCTTACATCAAGTGCACCCAAATAGCTAGCGTGTATTCTCATATTCAGAAAACACAAGGCCAACATACGCAAGTCATGAATAATCTTGAAAAATCTTCCCCACAACTCATCCAAAAATTCACTAGGCTTTTGCTCGATCTTTGAGTAGTCTTTCTTCAGTTGGTTCTATTCTACTTCCTTGATTACGGTAGAACTCTCATGGTAATCAGCGAAGGTCTTTCAGATCTTATGAGTAGACCTTAAGTAAGCAGCACACTTAAACTCAAATCAACTAAGTTCTTGAATCAGAAAATTATGTGCCTTGTTGTTTGCCTCTACATCCGGTGTACCTTGTTGTTTGTCTCTACATCCAGTGTAATCACCTCATCATTAGCTGGCACCATATAAGGATTATTGACTTTAATTCAAATGGCATGCCTTTGAGCCTTGATGTAGGATTGTATATGAGCATTCTAATAAGAGAAATCAACTCCATCGAAAACAGGTGTCTTGGTTGAAACTTGTCTGATGCCATGGCTTTTAAGAACTGTTAAGATCTATGAGAAGATCTAATTGGGCTCTGATACCATTGTTGAACTAGAATAGCAACAGAAAGGGGTAATGGTGTCTACAAAATTTTTCCTCAAGTATTCGCTAATCCCTCACTCTAATAGCTACAGAGCTATGAAGTTTAGAATGAAAAGGCAGTACAAAAACTCAACAAGTTAAGAAGCTAAAAACCTGAGGATTGAATAATAAAATTGATAGTACTGCTACAATGAATTCAGCCTGATGAACAATAAAATCAATAC
The DNA here is from genome assembly GCA_017311315.1 of Dendrocalamus latiflorus. NCBI lineage: Eukaryota > Viridiplantae > Streptophyta > Magnoliopsida > Poales > Poaceae > Dendrocalamus > Dendrocalamus latiflorus. The sequence continues at coordinate 19,645,083 of CM029671.1, read as the reverse complement.
TATTTTAAAACCAGTAATCCATGTAATTTTTGTTTCATAGATCCAAATGACATAAAAATTGATATGCACCTTCTCTAAGAAGTTACAAACCTATTCTAATCAATAATCGAGAGAATCGTTGTCAAAATTTTCATATTTTTCTATGTGAAGGAAGGTTACAACAAAATCAGACAAAAACAAAAAAAATGGATGACTCTGGATGTATTCTCACAAATCACAACAAGTAAAAACACCCAAAAATCGAGCCAAAAACAGCTAGAATAAGAAATCACTCGGAGAGGCCAAATCAAGCAAATATCAGGTAACTTCAAAAACTTGCCAAACCTAATGCCTAGATAGATGAGGGTTTATTTACATGGGATATCTCCATCATCTACATGTAATTGGCATCCTGCAAGAACAAGAAGGGAAGAGAAAAGATCAAAACCAACCAAATCAAGAGCAAATGAACCAAAACAAGGAGGGTCCATGGGAGATGAACAAAGTTAATATATTACTACTTGAGAACGAATATTTTACAGCCACTCCACCTGGTGGATAAGGGAGCACACTACAACACTCATCCTTCTTAAACCCTAACTCTAGAACACTTGGCTTCAGTGAGTAAACCCAGAATAGTTAACTAGCAAATCTCCATCCTAGCTCGTTAAATAGACAGGCCAATCAGCCATATCTAATCCTTATAGATATTATTCACTTAGCGCAAATAGAGAAAATCCCTTTACCTCACACAACATAGGTTTTACTCATACACTACTACACTTATGCACGTTTTTCAAAGCAAATAAGCCCGAATATGCTAAATCATTAGCCTTTGATCCAACTTGATCTTTTCAGCTTCTCCTTAACTTAAACCGCCTTTACAAATATTGCTCAAGCGCCACGGTTTTGGTTCAAGATAGTTTCCGGTAGTTTGGATCAACTTATCAAAATATTCTTTCTTGACCCAGTCTTTACCTTCTCTTGCAAGTAACCATTATGCTTGCTGCGTATAGGTGCACCACTAGCTTGTCATACATCAGCAAGTCCCTTCTGTTCTAGTTTCATTAGACAACTCATCACTTGAACTGATTAAGCCATGTAGGGCAATCTGTCACTCAAACTTTCCTTCTACATTTCCCACCTTGATTGTTTTGTGCATCTGCTCTTCCATGAGCGTAGTCTCGATTCTCGTTGTTGACCATGATTGACTCCAAATGATTCTACACATTCAAAGACCAAGAGATTGTTTTCGGGCATAAGTTCTTCACAACTTGACCCATATTAGTCAAACACATGCTTCATGCAATATTAACACACTGACCTAGGTCAAACCAAATCAAACCATGACTCAATTTTCTAAAATCCAAGAATTTTCATCTAGGTCGGTACTACCGCTCATCACAGGCTGGTACTACCGCACCTCTGTACCTTGTAACAGGATCTCTATGGAAAATAGCTAACTTCAAATAAACCACGGTACTACCGCTCTACGGTGTGAACACTGCCAACCGGTGGTATGACCGGCTTTCCTGAAAATTCAGAAAATGATCCAAACAAAATGCAATCTTTGTAAAATCAAATATCCACCTGTAAAACTTACAATGATTCATCACAACATTATTCTGGACCTTCTCGTATAGTCGTGCCAACTGCTAAGTGAAATGACGGCGAGGCTGCCCAAGCTGACGTACACAACGGACCGGTCGGCCTGGCCGTCGAGCCACGCCGTACAACCGTTGTCCTCGCGCCACAGGCTGGCGGCCGGCGCCGAGGACATGGCGTGGAGAGGCCCAATGGCAAATACATGGCGCATGTGCGAGACCGCCGACCGCTCCAGGGACGCCGCCGTGTTGAATATTTCATTAAGTTAACTTGCATGGCATGTCGCACTATACAAAATTAGGTCTACATAAATAGTTCGATTCCCATAGCACCAATCAGCGGAAAATCCCGTGTTCCAAATAGGAACTTACCTGGTTTTGTGTAGGAGTAGCCGACTGTTCTGCTTTTTCCCCCCTTCCAAATCAGCTAGATTACCAACCGTTGGATTAACGTGCTGCAGAGACTTTCAAGAGAAAAAAAAGCGTGTCATGCTCAATCTGTCAAGTTCTAAAAAGTTGACTGTTAAGTATGCTCATACATCCTTTAGAAAAGGAAAAAGGTATGCTCAATACAAAGGTTTCATATTGTGTGTGTCGTGTTCAACCGGAAATATGTGTGTCTCCTCTGCAAGACTGTTACTTCATAATTCACACATCCTTGTTGAGGTTTCAACAAGACAGATATCTCTGGCACAAAATTTAGCTGAAATTATGTGCAGGTGTTGGTAAGATGATGAACCTGTTGCTATTACTCTTTAAACAGGGGAACAATTTACAGACCAGGGCTAGCTAGTTGCATCCATGCTCCATTTGGTTGATGCAAAAGACAGAATGCTGATGATGTTTCATGGAGCATTGTGAAAAGCATTATCTTCACCGGTTCTTCTCCTGTTCAAGCGCTTCTCCTTTTATCTCCCATGGTGATGAAATCTATTGTATAATCACCACAAGGGGACTGGTTACTTCTCCCACTCGTGTATCTTCCACTCTGGCAATTGTTGAATGACCATCTGCACAAACAAGACATCAAGGACATGCTGTTACTGTTGCTTATCAGATAAAAACTGTAATGAAGCAGCACTTGCAACGTTGTCAACTCGAAATGTTCAGAAATCAGTATGCAGAAACCTTCAAGATGAACAGGCATATATACCTGTCCTGTTGAATCTGGGTTGCCAACCGTAGCCTGGCACGCTAATCTCCACGTCTTTGGTTTCTGAAGAATACATAATTTTAGCACAAAGTAACACTGTTTTCATTGTAGAACAGTATCGAAGTTTCCTTTTTTGCATTTGAAAAATACAACGGAAGTGTTCTTTCAAGAGAAAATGGTATCAAAACCAAGAAGTCTTGAGTTCAAGACCCAGTTGACTCAATTAAAAAAAATAACTGTAGCATACTTCTATTCCACGTCTTAGGTCTGTAGAAGCCTACACGTGATAGAGAGTGTTGAAGTATAGATGAATTGTCTACCTTTTTTTATAAGCTTAAATTTTTGAGTGAACTGATTGGTGTATGTAACTCAATAAGTTATGAGTGGAGGAGGGAGTTGTGCATGTACCCTTTTAAGCTTTTCCTTTTCTATTTCAGTCTTTGGAGAGAGCAATTCCTTGCCATCAACTACCTGCAAAATTGTGAAGTGATAAAATACTAGGCCCGGTTTTTCTTTAGTCCAGATATTACTGCATAATGAAAAGGGAATGCCATGACTCTGAATGTACCAACAAAATGGTGTGAGTTCATGAACTCTGACTTCAATGATAAGATCACCATATCCACAAAAAAGTATCTGCTGAAATGATTAATAATATGCTGTTGTTCACGTTTCTGTACTGGATTGAGTTTTCAGAGTTGAAACTAATAACAAATACTATTTTTTTGCAGTGGCAATAAAGAGATGCTTATCCCAACACTTGCAAAGCAGGGATAAGAACATCGTCTCCTGAAATTTGCATACCTCCACGATGCAAGTCCCGCGCACGCCGCCTCCTGAGCAGTTGAGCAGAAGCTTATCCTACAGCAACAGAGCAGCATCGTCCCCTGACAAGACACAAAGTGCGCAACACGAAGAGCAAATGACTTGTAGGATCGTCGATGGCAATCAGAGGGGGGTGAATGATTGCAGCGTACAGCGGAAACCTTTTTTTTAATTTTGCTCTTTTATGATTATTTAGCTTACTAAACAGCAGCAAACACACACAAAAAGGAAAGAAAATAATTCGCTACTGTAGCTAATAAAAATAAACGAAAGTTGCTTTCAACGAATGAAAAGTCCCCTTATACCGTACACATAAAGAACTAACATGCAGGCACTGATTGATCGGCTAACTAGTATTTGTCTTGTATTCCCCACGGCAAGATCAAGTAAACACTAGCAGAACTCACTAATTGACTTAGTCTAGTAATTATGGCAGAGACAAACCAAATTAGGAAAGGCAATAGTAGATACCTTGACTTTGATCTAATCTAAATAAAAAGAACACGTGAGGATCAATAAAGCCTTGACTAATTACCTTGACTAATTAATGGAGACTCCCCACAAAGTAGTTCATGGTCTGATTGATAGACGTCACGTCTGGTCACAGCTAGTTGTTGATTCCCCGAGCAAAAATCGATGAGAGGATAGCTTGCGTATATGTGGACTTCAATGCATAAGGCACCCGGTCTTTGATTTTTTTATCGAGGAGACGAGAACCACACGTCACGCACGATCGGATTCAGCTACTCACGATTGAAGGAACGTGTCGAAGCCAACGCTGCTACTTCGGGAGAAATCCATCGCCTGCAAACCAAAAGCGAGATACGCTGTCGCCTTACAATCAAAAGCAAGATGCGCTGCCACCAAAAACCGTAGCCAAATTCTTTTTCTCGCTCGGTCACGGCTGTTCAGTCATACTTTGCCGTGCCGCCGCATACATATATATACACACACAGCTCAACTCCAACTAGACCTTAAAATCCTAATCCAACTCCGACTAGGACTTATAATCCTAATCCAACTCCAACTAGGACTTGAATTCTAATCCAACTCCAACTAGGACTTAGAATCCTAATCCAACTCCAACTAGACTTTTGGCCCACTAATTTTCAAGGGACCCGAAACCCTTCTTAACACGGGTTTTCACACTCACGACTTTTCTAACGCGTCACGTGTCGAAGCCTCCAGGACCGCACCTCCCGTAGCTTCTCCACGTATCATCCACCTTCGATCTCCATGCGCCCCAAGCATGAGTCCGATCATCTCGTGACCTCCTTGACCGTCTGAACCTCAGATCTCCCCATCCTAGTTCCGGTCCACCTCGTCACCGACCATGATCGCCTCCATGCTCAACCTGCACATGCAAAGACCAAAGAACATTCTTCTGGCACAAGTTCGTCTCAACTTGACCAACATCAGTTCGCACACACGCAACACAACTCGCATAACACCGCTAAACAAAATTACCAAATATTCATCATCATAAAATAACCATTGTCAATTATTCATCACGAAAATAACCTAAACCTACCCACATGGTCTAACAATCTCCCCCTTGATGAATACATTGACAACACTTCAAGATAGCATGATGAATTAGCTTCAAACAGATATAAGTGAAGAACTGAAGCCGAAAAAGCATTTTAAGCCATAAGTCTCAAATCTCTTTAAAAACTCTCCCCCTCAACACAAGAGAGGTAATTTTTAGCAAATATCTCCAATTTCTCACAAAGCACATCAAATTTCTCCCCCTTTGGCAATGTAATCATCAAGAAAATTCAGAAAAGGAACAATTCTAAGAAGGAGCAAAGAGAGTAAAACTCAAGAAGCTTTGTAGATTATACAAGTTATTGTGCATTGATTAAATAAAAGAACCAAGCCATATTTTTTAGTAGAGCTATCTAGATCATATAAAGTCATATATCATATAGCAATATCAAAACCAGTCTTGAGCATGATTAAACAATTTATATTAATAACAGACATCTCAACAATGACCAAATCAATTATAAAGAGCACAATGAGATATCACAACAAAAAGTCAAAGCTTAAAAGTGAAGCAAATTTTAAAACCAGGCGAGCTAGCAGTTTCATATAACAACCTATTGCTCCACACTCAATTCATAGGCATGTGGCATGCTTGTAGCATACTTCTTTTCATAATAAAATGCTTGTAGCATTCTTGTTTTAGATGGTGGCATGCTTGAAGCATACTTCTTTTTACTTTGCGCACTTTTGTGCTTTTTCTTTTTATTCACCATGGCATGCTTGAAGCATACATCTTTTCAATTGTCTCTTGCTCTCTTTTTTTATAACATGCCAAATTGAGTGATTATAAAAAGGTTGCAATATGAAACATACGAGCCTCATAGCCAAGATTTTAAATAAGACTCACAATCGAGCTAATCCTTTTTAATGTACATCGTAAAGTACTATCTATAATTAATCTAGTCAAAGTATTCCGTCGTGTCATATTTTAGTTCAAGTATAGCAAATTAATTATAACTAGTCATGACCAAAGCTACACAGCATATGAGTAAATATGACAAAGAGAGCTCTACAATTCATTTAATTTCAATGGCTTGGACTTGTTGATTTATTTGACAAGTATAATAAATAAAGCTTCCAAGATCTTTAAGTAACAAGCTCCCCCTCAGAATAATCCCATAAAATGTAATACACTCAACTCACTTCGCAAATGAGCAAAACGGGAAGTATCAAGCGATTTCATGTGAATATCAGCAACTTGAGAATCTAACAAGATGTAAGACAACCTCACCTTTTCCACATGGTCTCTCAGAAAGTGAAATCTCTTGGAAGCCATAAAAAAATGAAGAACCATCAAGTGTTCCAATCAAGTGATGATGAAAAACCAGAACCCAATTTAACTCATATTCTCCATCATTGTCAACTGTTCTTACATCACAGGAAACATCGGTCTCACAGTACTGGGGTTAGTGAAATAAGATCTAGGAATCCAGTACTGGGACACACGACGAACAGGAGCAACAAAGCTAGAACCAAAATCACGTGCATGTAGGTGACATGAATTATTTGAATTAAATCTCAATCTAGCATATGAATCAGATTTAAAACCATCATTAAAGTTCTCAAAAAACTGAGCGTTCATATCAGTTCTAGGAACAAAAGACATTGCATGTTTTTGTTTCAAAGCATTCAATCTTTCCTTTCTCTCTTTCTTGACACGTCTAAAACAAAATTCATTCAAGTGTCCATTCCTTCCACAGTAGGTGCAATGAAATTTAACATAACCAGAATTCTTTTGAGATGATGAGTTAGCACCTACATTATTATTTGATACACTTTGCACAAAACCAGCAGATTTAAACACCGTTTGATTTGGTTCATGTTTCACTTCAATTTTCCCAGATTCAAGAGACTTAATAACCTTAGGAGGATTATTCTTGGCATGCTCAACAAAATTAAATCCTAAACCACGATTTTTCACACTTGTTTTTGACTTGTCTAGAATCATATTTAAATTTTTCTTGCCAAAAGAAAATCTCTCTAAAGTGTCTCTCAGGTACTCATTTTCTTTAGCTAGAGTGGGACAAGTTGTGCATTTGTTAGATTCATTCACAAGATTTTTAGAAGCACTAGACTGAGCCAATCTTTCTTTTTCAGCAAAATCATTAAGTTGTCTAGTCAAAGCTTCTATCTCAGTGTTAAGCTTAGGACAATTAGAGCAAGAACATATCTCATGATAAAGCATCTGTTGAATTGTTTCTTGTGATGAATTAAGTCTAGCTTCTAGCAATTCACATTTAAAGCAAGTTTTAGATTGAGCATTTGAAATACTTGACTCTAAACATGTAGGAGAGCTAAACTTGAGCTTTTCAATTTCATTATGTGCAAGTTTTAACTTTTCATCACAAGAGTCATGTACCAATCTCAACTCATCAAGTTTAGCAGTTACATCACTAAGTTGAACCAAGTTTGATGCATTAATTGTTCTAGCAGATTCTAACACAGTATGTAAAACTTGACAAGACTCACAAGATTCATCATCAGGAATAGAAGCTCTAAGTCTATTGATTTCAGAATTTAAGCCCTCAATAATGAAATCATGATTTTTAATTTTCTTTTTATACTTCTTAAGCTCATCTGTTAATCTAAGTACAGCACGAGATAAATCAGTGTAAGAAGGTTTTACCTCATCAGGATCACTGTAAAGATCATCATCATTGAGCTCCTCACTGTTAGCCATAAAACACATCCCTGTGAAGTCCACCTCCTTTGCCTTCTTCTCATTGACCTCATCATCACTTTCAGAATCATCATCACTCAAAATAATCTCATCAAGTGCTGAAATTATCTTATTGACTGCTCTGCGATAATTGCGCTTCTTGTTTGGATCAATCTTCATTTTAGAGCGATGAGTTGATGCCTTGTCATCTTTGACCTCCTTGCTCCTCAATTTGGGACAATTCATCTTAATATGGTTTAGCTCACCACATTCATAGCATTTGATTGGACCTCCTCTTCGCCTTAATTTGATATTGTTAATTGCCTTGATTACCCTGTTGGAGAGAAGTACAAGCTGCTCTTCTGGAATCTCCTCTAATTGTTCATCTTGTGCTTGTAGAAACACCTCCATGCGCGTCTTCCAATAAAGATAATCTGATCCATCAAAAAACGGTGGCTTACCTGAAAAGCGATCCCGATCTGATGCCATAGCAACCTGCTCTGATACCACTTGTAGGATCGTCGATGGCAATCAGAGGGGGGTGAATGATTGCAGCGTACAGCGGAAACCTTTTTTTTAATTTTGCTCTTTTATGATTATTTAGCTTACTAAACAGCAGCAAACACACACAAAAAGGAAAGAAAATAATTCGCTACTGTAGCTAATAAAAATAAACGAAAGTTGCTTTCAACGAATGAAAAGTCCCCTTATACCGTACACATAAAGAACTAACATGCAGGCACTGATTGATCGGCTAACTAGTATTTGTCTTGTATTCCCCACGGCAAGATCAAGTAAACACTAGCAGAACTCACTAATTGACTTAGTCTAGTAATTATGGCAGAGACAAACCAAATTAGGAAAGGCAATAGTAGATACCTTGACTTTGATCTAATCTAAATAAAAAGAACACGTGAGGATCAATAAAGCCTTGACTAATTACCTTGACTAATTAATGGAGACTCCCCACAAAGTAGTTCATGGTCTGATTGATAGACGTCACGTCTGGTCACAGCTAGTTGTTGATTCCCCGAGCAAAAATCGATGAGAGGATAGCTTGCGTATATGTGGACTTCAATGCATAAGGCACCCGGTCTTTGATTTTTTTATCGAGGAGACGAGAACCACACGTCACGCACGATCGGATTCAGCTACTCACGATTGAAGGAACGTGTCGAAGCCAACGCTGCTACTTCGGGAGAAATCCATCGCCTGCAAACCAAAAGCGAGATACGCTGTCGCCTTACAATCAAAAGCAAGATGCGCTGCCACCAAAAACCGTAGCCAAATTCTTTTTCTCGCTCGGTCACGGCTGTTCAGTCATACTTTGCCGTGCCGCCGCATACATATATATACACACACAGCTCAACTCCAACTAGACCTTAAAATCCTAATCCAACTCCGACTAGGACTTATAATCCTAATCCAACTCCAACTAGGACTTGAATTCTAATCCAACTCCAACTAGGACTTAGAATCCTAATCCAACTCCAACTAGACTTTTGGCCCACTAATTTTCAAGGGACCCGAAACCCTTCTTAACACGGGTTTTCACACTCACGACTTTTCTAACGCGTCACGTGTCGAAGCCTCCAGGACCACACCTCCCGTAGCTTCTCCACGTATCATCCACCTTCGATCTCCATGCGCCCCAAGCATGAGCCCGATCATCTCGTGACCTCCTTGACCGTCTGAACCTCAGATCTCCCCATCCTAGTTCCGGTCCACCTCGTCACCGACCATGATCGCCTCCATGCTCAACCTGCACATGCAAAGACCAAAGAACATTCTTCTGGCACAAGTTCGTCTCAACTTGACCAACATCAGTTCGCACACACGCAACACAACTCGCATAACACCGCTAAACAAAATTACCAAATATTCATCATCATAAAATAACCATTGTCAATTATTCATCACGAAAATAACCTAAACCTACCCACATGGTCTAACAAAATGATACCGCACTCACGTAAGGCCCGTAGAGATCGATGAATCCCTGGAGCATGATGTCCCTGAGCTTCTGCCCGCCGCACGCCGTCCGGTAGTGAACGTCCGGCGTCCCGTCCGGCAGCAGCCGAGGCTGCATGCACACGCGCGCGCGCGCGTTGTTCGAATCAACCAACCACAACTCCTCAGACCTGAGGCAGGCAAGAGGGAAGTAGAGCAAGAACTCACGCTTACGAACGCAAAGTCGATGGACGGCGGCTCCTCCGGCGCGGCGGTGGCTGCGGCCGGCTCGCCGCTGGTGGCGTCCGTCTCAACGGCACGGGCATAGAGGCTCCTCCTCTGCTGCCGTGGCAGGTGGACAGAGCAGCTCTGTTTCTTGCAGCTGCTCCTGCTGCTGCAGCAGTTGGACGGAGCAAGAGAGGGCGAGGAGACGCCTCGGAGACCGATGAACTGCAGGGTTGCTGCCATTGCTGACGACGCTGCAGCTCTCAAAAGCGCAGTGTTCGATGAATCCGAGTGGTCGATTCCTGAACTGTGACGAGTGCTGTCTGTACTTCACACTGTGTGCGTGCTCGTAAAGTTTTGTGATGTTTTTGGCTTGCATTATCATCTTATCCTGTACTGCTACCTGTGGCCGGTGAGGGCCTGGGCGTGGGCCCGCAGGCGCAGGGGCCAACATGAGCTGCCCTTTTTTTTCTCTTTCATTTCTTTGGCGACGTAGCTGCTGCACTTTTCTGCCAGTGAAATTTGTGCTCAATGGCCAAGCTGTTCTTTTTTTGCTGTGATTTTTAGCTGAAATTTTTAAATTTTAGCTGTTTATAGTACAGATTACGGAGAGATAGGTAAACTTTTAACATGTAGATTATTTTACTTGTAGACTCTGTCTTAAGAAAATACTCTGTTTAAAAATTAGGTACTGTAACAAAAACTAAAAACCACTGGCTTGTAAGGTAAAGAACAGTCCCTGAATTTATCCACTTGACAGGTTCAATTCAGCATCGAGATTAGTGTAGCGATTTCCAGTGTGTAAGAGCATGCGCAGTGTATGGACTACTAGCCTCGTAGGCGCGGCGCCACGCCGCGCCAGCCACCGTGTGTACCGAAGTAAAAGAGGCGATAATTCGTGAGGAGTTTTATAAAAAAAATCGAGGGCACATGTGTATTTTCGAAAAAGTTAAAGGGTTTTTCCGTAAAAATTGAGGGCCTGTACGTAAATAAACGGACCTGTACGTAAATAAACGAGGATCCGTACGTAATTTAGGAAAATATGGGGCGCTATCCTGCAAAGTGGAGGGGTAAAAAACCGGCAAGGACCTTTTCGCGAGGAAAAAGGACCTTTACGTAATTTTCGGAAAGTACAGGGAAATCACCTCCCCCGCCGTACGAAAATTCGGCGGCCACGCGCCGGCGGCCGGCCGCACAGCGCGCACGGGCGACGTGGCCGCCCTCTCCTGCGCGGAAACCCCCCGCTTGTATAGGCTGGGGATACGGATTGCCAAGCGAATCTTTCTTCCACAAAATGGGTACTAAATATGGGTTATCATTTGTGTCTGCGACTTATAACTTTTAGCTATAGTATAAATATTTGTGTGAATAAATTAAAAATTGATAAGCTAATTCTAAAAGACTATTTCGATAAGTAGCTTCGAAATGACGGTGGAGAAACCGTTCTGTTTGTTTATTAAAAAAATTCATATATCATAAACTAAATCAAGTTGAAAAGAACACGCTTAGTTGCAGGGCAGATTGGAGAATAGGTGCTTCAGGTGCCGCTCGGTTAGGCTGAAAAAAGTGGTTTATGGCTGAAATTACACTGTAACTGATGATGCTTATTTGGCCTAACTAAATTTTAAAAAATTTAAAAATAAAAAAATAGGTTAACCCATCACGGATAATGCAAAAAAAATATGAAAAAAAGAACCGGCAAAAAAGCCAAAAAATTTGAAAAGACAAAAATTATGAATAGTAAAAAGTAAACAAGAAGTCAGAAACTTAAACTGAAATGAGCAAGGCATCATGTCGGGTGGTCCATTTGCCCAGGTCCGGTGGCAACTGGATGCAGGTTTCGCCAGACTACGAATTGGGATGGCTGTTTGGTTATTGAGATGCCTTTTTTGTTTAGACTGATTATTCGTGTGGATTTTGCTGATGGCATGTTTAAACTGCTTTCGTCTGTGTTTAGCAAGTGTAATTTTCAGTCGGAGTCATGGTATTTACGCAGGGTTTTTTTTATTGTGGTGGACCAGGCACCAAACGTCTAGTTTTATATACTGCACGGAAACTGTGTATCGTCTCTGAAGCACAATTACACATACAGAGCAACAGAAAATCCATTCCTAAACTGTTGACTTGGATGGAATCTCTTTGAAGAATCTCAAGCGGCGCGAAATTTTACACGCCGGTGAGAATCCAGTATTTTGTTTTCGTTTTTACTAACATATCATACAAATCCAAAATAGAGCTTCACTGATTCGGTTAGCAGGCCTAAGATCTCAAAATTCAAAATTTTAACATTTGTGTGCCTACCAAGCAATTAAGCCTGACGGGCTAACATCCTTCGTGAAGCAGGACACAGCCAAAAAGAATGTCAAAATCACCTGCCAGACCATTTCTGGATCACTTGTTAATAGGTCATGAATCATTATTTAGGGCACTGACCGTAACACTACACCATTCGAGAAGAAAACAGAAAGTGAAGCCATCAAGTGTAGAAGATCAAATACTTCACAAAGTATCATCAGCAATGTGCTCTTCAAACTTGTGTTCATGTTGCTCGGGTCAGGTACGAGTCAACAAGCGGTGGAGCAACGCGCAACATTTACTTCGCGAAAGCAAGCAAGCATCAAAGGCACCTGCGCTTCAGAAACTGCCACCGTTAAACTTCAATCAGGTGCATGGCAATACTTGCCTGTTACCAGCAGACGCAGGCCGCAACATTCAACACCATTATTATATATGGACTCCAATGCCTTTCAACAGAGGTAAAGATAACCACGAGACTTCAGACTATCACCAGCGCACACAACATCAGATCACCAAAACCATGCATCTCCTGATAACACAGGCAAATGGTTCTCAACATTGTTCCGAAGTAAAAACTTCTAGTAGGGAGTTCGGGGGGTCTCAGAACAAAGGAAGCAAAATTTGACAGTGCAAACAAATACCATCGATGTCTGCATGGGGCTGATTCCACAGCGACAGAACATCAAAGCATATAACAAGCTTAACGGTAGCGGCGGAGGGAGACGGTCTGGTTGCGCTTCCAGGTGGCTCTCCGTGAGGGCCTGGCCTTGTGGTGGAGGTGACCCTTGCCACGCAGGCCACGGTACTTCTTGCCAGCAGAGGTGAGACCACGGAGCTCACGGTGTTTGTGCACAGGCTTGCAGAGCCAGTTGATCCTTGGGTCGTTGCGGATGGCACTGTGAGCAACGTCCACGAGGATGACCTCAAAGTACTTGTAGGTGGAATCCTGTTTTAAGAGCCAAGGGCAAGTAGAGGCATTAGAGAAGAACAAAATAAGAATTCTCAGATCATCTTTTTTTTATGATTCCAGCAACGTCAATTATACCTCATTCACCCAGTAGGAGTTGAGCACCCTGAGTCCACCCAACTTGCGTCCAGCTCTTTCCTCAGCAACGGACCTCTTGTTCCTCTGGAACTTCAGTTGGGTAATACCCTGGTGCTTGGGCTTGCCATAGACAATACCCTTGGGCACTGGCCTCTTCCTGCCACCACGCCTAACTCGGACACGGTAGACCACATACCCCTGAAAACAAGTTGCATATGGTTAAGCACAGCCATTTTGATCATAGGGCCATAAAGTATTCAAATTTCATTCACCATAATGCAAGGAAATTAGCTCCAAGTATAAAGCAAGAAAATATATACATTGTTTTCCTTTATGTAAAAAATGGAAAATATCACATAGAATGCAAACGGAACAAATTAGCTAGCTGCATAAATAGCATAAAGAATATGACAGAACAAAGTCCCAGTGTCGCACACTAACTTAACAAGCAATATGACCACAGCAGAAATCATAAACCATGCACCAAGACTTTGTTGACCATAAGCAACAGATAACTTTTTGCTGAATGATATAACACGAAAAGAATATCAAACCTACCTAACCAAGCATTCAAGCATACACAATTGGCCTATACAGTTGTATTATCTGAAGTCAATTACTGCAAAGATGTCCAAAGAAAAAAACTGACATCAACACTCTTACCAGCCAAAAGATAATACTTTGCTTTCGACAAAGATGAAACAATGCACAAGGCTTGGAAGTCCTGAACAGTGCTAAACTATGTGGGTAACCCAATCCCAAAAACCACGAACTAAACAGCATAGCTCAAATAGTTACTACTCAGCAACTACTAACATCATGGTAAGACACTAACTGAAGCAGGTTCAAATCTATCCAACTGGAAACAAACACAACCTAAAGTAGCACATCCCAGTAGTCAAAATCTAAAAAAAATGCCTAATTAAAGACATTGTAACATGTTTGGATAGTATCCTGAGCAGCAGAAGTGAACATTTTCATCAAAATTAACCTCCACTTCCTTCAAAAAAAATACAGACCTCCATCACCTAAAATACTGCACATGGCTTGCCACAAATGTGTAACAGCTTACAAGCACAAACTACCGAACGGCCATAAAGCGGCACAAATCAAAAGCTAAATGTCACCAAGTTTCACAACGCTCTATCCAGAACTACAAATCCGACATATCTTCAGCGCAAGAAAACGACCCAACCATCACCATCATCTCCACACACCAGCACCCACAACATACAGACATACATATCCGCCCATGGATTCTTCAAGAACATAAGAGAACGCAAGAGTAGGCATAGGAAGGTGGGGAGATCTGAGGGAGGGAGACCCCAACCTGCTTGGCCTTGTAGCCGAGGCGGCGGGCCCTGTCGGGGCGGGTGGGCCGGGTGACGCGCACGATCGCCGGCTGCTGCCTGTACTCCCAGCACCGCACGCGCTGCACGAACCTCATCACGTCCGACTGCTTCCTCCTCCATAGCTCCTTCACGTACGTGTACGCCCCTGCAACCACCGCAACAAATCCATCAAAACCGGCGCGCAAGAATCCTCACAAGAACGCAAATCGCAGATATCGTGGGAGGAAGACGAGCTGCGGAGGAGGAGGTGCTCACCCATGGCTGCGGGTGCGACGGCTGCTTGCAGAGGCGGCGGGGAGGTGGTAGCGCGTGGAGCCTAGGGTTTGGCTGGAGGCGGGGAGGGGGAGTTTATATTGAGGCGATGGGCGAACGGTGGCCGTCGGATGCGCTAGGGTTTTGGGATGATGGGCTCTGGGGAAGGGGTCTGTATGGGCCGGGAAATGGGTCTCTGATGGGCCGGGCAATGGGTATTATGTGCCGGAGAACAGGAGGACAACATATCCTGTGCATGCACCCAACAAAAAAGTCACGAAAAATTAGAAAAAATTTCTACATAGAACTCCATTTATGTAAAAAATCTAAGTTTAAATTCATTCTATATTAAGAGTAGCAAAAAAAAAGAAATTCTGACAAATTTGAACTCTTAACATTTGTCGGATTTTTCTCTTTTTTGTTACCGCTAATATATAATGAACTTGAATTTAAAATTTATGCATAGTTAAAGTAAATTTTAAAACACACGTAAAAATTTTCTCATAATTTTTTGTGACTTTTTTAATTAGGGTATATCATGAATACATCTTAAATTTAAGTGTATAGAATATGTAGCCTAGCCTCTTGACTTCCTTCCCTCACATATTACATGCAAAGGCGATGGGGGATAGATCCAGAGAAAATTGATCATTTGCTACTTTGAAGAGTGGGCTTCGCAAAATTGCCACTTTCAAAATTGACTTCGCAAAAATGCCATGCAATACATTTACCTCTTGATTACCATGCCATTTGAGCCATTTAACTCATTTAATATTTTTTTCTAATTTTAGGGGCTGGAAAAGACCTTTCTACCCTTGCTAAGTTTTGCACTGCCCTGTTTGGCTCCAACTACCCTCCGCCAGTGCATGTAACGCTCCCATGCATAATGGAAGCATATATACAATCTATAATGCTCATTCTCCCAATTTCAACTGTATCATTGCATTCCTGCCAACAATTTTCACGTCTATACATATCCGTGCCCGTGCGCTGCCGCATCAACATTTTTTTTTAAAAAATCAATGCTGAACATTTACAATGACAAGGTCACAAGGTTGATATTACAGTTACACCGTACAACATAATCACAAACAATTAAGAAAAGACAGGCCATGCGGCGAGTATTTTTTTTCTCCTCTATATATCTACTTGATCTATCACACACTCTGTTTTTCAAATGCCATCTACCAAACACTTATACCTGGGATTGCCATAAACGTGCTCACCAGGCTCAGCGACTCCGCGGTTAGCAACTGACGTGAGCTGGAACAAGCTTGTTTCCAGATATCAGGATTGTTTACCACTACATAATGAAATGGTCGATCATATGCTTTATGACATCGGCACCTTCGCTATGCATGATGGGATCTTTTACCTGTCCAAATTTCAGTCATATGAACGCTTCAGCCTCAGCGCTATGTTGACAAACATTAACAAGTTACTAAATTGTTGACGTGATAAATATGAGCTTATGACACCAAACTGCATTTGTATCACTGGATATCAGTGCATGGAACTTGAGAGCCAAAGGTATACCTGAATTATGCATGGGAGCGTTACATGCACTGGCGGAGGGTAGTTGGAGCCAACAAGGCAGTGCAAAACTTAGCAAGAGTAGAAAGGTCTTTTTCAGTCCCTGAAATTAGAAAAAAAATATTAAATGAGTTAAATGGCTCAAATGGCATGGTAATCAAGAGGTAAATGTACTGCATGGTATTTTTGCGAAGTCAATTTTGAAAGTGACTATTTTGCGAAGTCCACTCTTCAAAGTGGCAAATGATCAATTTTCTCGATAGATCCAGTGGCAGGGTAGGGAAAAAGAGGTGATGGAAGGAGGTGAGAGCCGAGCTGTTGTTGGAAAGACGGCAGTGACTAGTCGGAGTTTAGCGGCGGAGGCGAGGCAGCGTGATTGCCAACGGAGGAGTCATGCGCGAGCAAGGAAAGAAGCGCACGACATGAGATGCGATTCTAGACAATCGATAAGGTAGAGTCACGGATTGGTTCTAGTTCTTCCCATACCCTTAACTAGTTTGGAATCATTAATTCCAATTCTAGGTGTTAGCTGTCTCCTCCTTTGGATTTGAATTTCAGATCTATGATTCCAAAGCTGATACCTAGGAGTCAAAACAGGGTGTTAATGGATTTTGAACAAAAATGTTTTATAAGGGAATTTGAAAATAAGCTTAACTTGTAGGGGAGTTTTTAAAATTTTCCATTCACAGATCATATCCCTTCAAATTCGACACTAGATCCTTCTAATGAGTCCAACTGTTCTAACTCTTCGGCTCCAAACAATTTTGTTGGAAGTTCAGAACTCACCGCGCTAACACGGTTCACGTCCGGCTTGGCTGCTTGAACTCCTACATACGCCACACACCTAAGGTAAATTCTTCATGAAGGATTTCGTACGTCGTGCGCGCACGTTAGTTACATAGTAGTTATGTTACATTTATGGAATAGTATGTACATACACGTTCGATATAACTTGATTGGCTGGCTCTTAACATATTGATCACCATGGTAGGCACGTGATTATTAGTGGTTGATCATGCTTCTAGTTATTAAACACCAGTACCACCACAGCTAAAAGAAAGCATTACGACTGACACACTACCCGTTGCACGTAGCATACGACCACCATCAGGCCCTGTTTCTGTAACGCCCCTGTTTCCAGGGATGCGTACGGACACGGTATTCCGTAATTATTCACGTATGAATAGTTATGGAGTGTCGCGCAAGAGTATACCATTGCATGCTTACAACAAAAGTCCAACATATATTTCCCATATGGAATAACATCCAGTTTTGACAGCGGGGCGTGCAAGTCCAAAGTATAATTACATTACAAAAGCTCCAAGATCCGCTTCGAGCGCGGCGAAGACCTAAAGCCACGGGTCCTCGTCGAAGAAGAGATCCGCCGGGACTTCCTCAACGGGGAGACCTTCACCTTCGTCTTGATCCTCTAAAGAGTAGATTAAGCAAGCCGTGAGCCAAACAACCGGCTCAGCAAACCCCAAAGGGATTCTATCTTACTACATGCACGGATTTACAATGGAAGAGAGTATACTTGGTTTATTAACTTGAGTGGATGCAGTTTTATTTGCAAATATTTTAATAAAACGGACCCAAAACTATTTCTTAAGATCTCAGGGGTTTTCCAAGAAAGGTTAATTAACCAACTAAACAAGTTAAAGCATGTACAAAACTACTTAAGTTTCGCGGCTGGAATCACCCAAGTGACACAGCTCCATTAACCGGGAGCACGGCGTATTCGAATACCATTTATTTGACTCTGCAGAGTTTGCTCAGCTTTACCCACACGATCCCTTAACTCCCGCTAAAGAGTTAAGAAAGCCAGGTCGTTTCACTGCTCAATTCTTTATATAGGCTCTACCTGGTAGAATCCACTCGGGTCTGGCTCACACACACACACAAAAAGAGAAAACAACCGTTCGCTTCGAGTGAACTCTACCGTTGTTAGGCACCCGCAGCACGGTCTGCCTAACCTTGTTACCCAAACACCTACTTCTCAACACCTGTAGAGTTTCAATCGAGTTGAGCAGCTACTAAACCAGTGTTGATAAGTCAACTCCTGTGGTTGAGCGGTCACCATGTCATTTGCTCAGCGTAAGGGTCTGGTCCTTATATTTTTCCCCCAGAGTCCGCAACCCCGGCCAGGTCCGCGACCTTACAACCTAGGGTAAGAATCTTTACCCTATTCTGCACGTCGACATCCTCCGCCCTAGGGCACGGTATCCCATACTACCCTGCCCTAGAGTCGGGTTTTCCAAAGTCTATTGGCCCGCGGCCACGACCTTATTAGTATAAGACTTTGAGTGATAATAATAACTTATAGTTATCTAGATTACCAAATAATTATTTCTAGGGCTAACAAAGCCATGGCTACAAGTTTGACATGGCATTTTGTCGGTGGTAGGTTTAACTACATAACATGTCATTCTAAACCTTTTATTTTACTTTGAACTAGCTTTTCAGAACTAGCTTAATGCAAATAACATAGTAACATAATTAAACATCATGGGATACAATATGATCAAAGGATTTGGGACTTGCCGTGAATCTGGACGATCTCGGCTAGCTCGAACGTAGAAGCTCCTGGATCCTGGGACTGCACTTGAACCTCCGGAAGCTCCGACACTAGCGCAAACACGTAAAATAACGTAAGTCCAGCTTGAGCCTAATCAAGCGAGGAAAAATAATCTATTCAAAAAGGAGTAAAATGCATAAATCCGCAAATGAGGAATTTTAGGAATATATCTGGGGTGAATTTGGGGAAGTGGAGGTCAAAATTGGGTTCAGGACATTATTTGGAGCAAAGTGGTGAAATTTGAGATTTTTGGGATTTTCTGTGATTTTCTAGGATTTATTTGAATTTTCTGGAATTTTAGAAATTGGAAAATCATTGAAATTCGGTGTGAATAGTACTGGGCTGGCCCAAAGCCACAGCGCAGCCCAGCACTGTGCTGCCCGCGCGGCCGAATGGCCAGCGTGACCCACGAGCGACGCGCGGCCCGCCACGCGCGCGCGCTCGGGCGACGGAGCAGGCCGACGCGGCCCACGCCAACGCGCGCCCGTGCGACTTGGATGAGCGACGCGTGGCTTGGGTGGACGGCTGGATGGGGCGGGGCGAAGCGGTACGGTGGGGAGATCCGACGAAGGAGGAGGGCAATGTTTATGATGAACGGACGGTCGAGGAGAGGCGGCCATCCAACGCTCCGAGTTAGACGGCAACGGGAGAGATGGACGGCTGGGAGGTGGCCACGTCGTCGTCGTCTTCCTCCAGCCGTGCGCGCGCAGCAGGGGAACGGGGACAATGGCGCCTCTGCTCTCCGGCGATGTCCATGGACTCCGGCGGCAAGGGAGGGTACCACCGGGTGTGTCTCAACACGGGGAGTTCAATTTGGGGCTTTGGAAGGGACGGGAACCAATGGAGGGCACGGGAGGCAGAAGGGGAGTGATTCGGCTATTTGGCGGCGAGGGGGGTCACCGGCGGTGAGGTAGCCCAATTGGCGGCGGATACACGATCAAGGGGGTGCGGGGCTCACGTTGACGGCGGAGTTGGAAGCTGGGATGCTGTGGGATAGCCTGGCCACGGTGGAGGTGATTTCGCCGGCGGCGAGCTTCGACGTGGTAGCTCCTCGGTGCTTTGCCTGGCCAGGGGAGGACGGCAACGGATTTAGGGGTGAGTGCAGATACTCCGGACGAATGTAATTGAAAAACGGAGAGGGGAAGGAGAAGAATTGAGCTACGGGGTCACCGGCGCAGGGGAGAGCGGCGACGGCGATTAGGGCGATGCGGCCTCAATTGGCTGCTCGGGGAGGCTCTTCGGGGCGGTGGGAAGCGAGTGAGGACAGTGGAGGAGCTCGGGGAGCGAAGGGGAAGTGGGGAGGTCGAGGCGGGTTTTATACCCGGGCGCAGTCAAGGCAGTCAAGGGCGGAGGACTGGGCGACGACCTGGCTAGCGGGGGAAGAGGGAAGGGAGGGAGACTGGCCGGTGGGGTTGAGCGGAGGAGCGGCGACGCGCGGCACAGGCGACGGTGCTGGCGTCGATCCGGTGGCGTCAGCACGGTGAAGGGGAGGCGAACCTACTGGCGCAAAACCGGGGGCGCGACTCGGTCGCCCAACGTGGGGCGCGTGCGCGAAAGAGAAGGCGGGGAGGGAGGAAGGCGCGAGCGAAGGGGAAGGAGCGATGCGGCGCCAGGGGAGGAAGGAAGCGGAGAGGGGAAGCGGCGCCAACGGGAGAAGGAAAGGGGAAGGCGTCGGGAGACACCGGGAGAAGGAGGAGGCGGAAATGAGAGAAGGCGCCAACGAAAAAGGATGGCGTCCGGCCAGAAAAGGAAAGCGGGCGCGGGGAGACTTTCCCAAAAGGGAAAGTTTCCGAAATTCACTCAAAATGCATCAAAAATTCGTAAACATTTTGGGGTTGAAATTTTGGGGCTTTTCAGTTTCCTTTTCTAGTTCGGGCAGTTGTTTCCCCTCACATCTTTTTTTTTTTGTAATTCAGCACATTGTTGTTGTTTGTATAGGTGGTGAGTCTTCTTAGTATGGAGATGATGTAATCAAACAAAGTCTTATTTATATATGTTCGTCTTTTCATTTTTACATGGCCACAACTCATAATCGAGCGTCTGATTTGTCATATGATGAACTTAATAAAGCAAGATCTATATTGAAAATATTTTAGAGATGTACTAATAAAATTATTTCTCACCTAACAACTCCAAGTATTCACAACTAGTAACTCTAAGTACTAGTTACTAGCAATTCTCTGTTGCTAGTAATTATATGTTTCATCACATAGGTGCTTGCAATTAGCAACGTAGTGCTGATAACAGGTAATTATAGGGTACTGGCAACTAACAAAAATGTCATCTACTGGTCATTACTAGTTAGAGACCCATGCGTTGCAACGGAGCCATAAAAATAATGAGACGGAACTTATTGCCTGGCCAACTTCACACATCAAATATTGGAGAGCAAGCGACAGAGAGAGAAGGGTGGCCAGAATGCGCGAGGAGATGGGAAAAGTGGAGGGGGTAGGCGATTGTATCCTGAGAGAGAGGGGGGAGAGAGACGAATGGTCCAGATCAAATCGGATGGCTGAGAAGAGAGAAAGGAGAGTGGACCAACCACCAACTCACACGTTTATAATAGTAAAGATAGTTGACACTATCTAGTGCTAGTAACTAGCAACTTTAGGTACTGATAACTATCAACTCTATGTGTTAACAATCAATAACTCTAGGTGTTGTTAACTAGCAATTCTATGATACTGGCAACTAATAAGTTTTTTATACTAGTAAAATTTCACTATGTAGGTACTGACAACTAGTAACTCTATGTACTTGTAATAATCAACTCTAGATGCTCGTGACTTAGCAACTCAAGGTGATGTTTACCTAGCAACTCTAATGTACTAGCAACTTTAGGTTTTGGCAACTAGCAAAATCTAATCCGCTAGTAATTATAGTATAATATCTAGGTACTGGCAACTAGTAACTTTAGGTTGTCATCTAGCAGCTCTAAGTGTTGGTAGCAATGTATTTGAAATTTTAGCTTATTATTATGTCATTAAACGCATGCACAATATGGATCTTATTTTGTTCCGCTCATTGCATCGAATACAATAGTTTAAATAGAATGCAAGACAAACACTCAATTAAAGAGATATACTATTTAAAGATTAAACAATGAATGTGTACAAAACTCTAGCTGAAGCCCTACCCAAACACAATCGATATCCTTGTGTTTGTTCGTACAACCATTCATGTAATGTGTGAAGTGAGTGCAACACACATCTCTAGCCTTTAAGTAAATCGTACATATCTCCTTCCTCACCTCGCATCCGACTGAGCACGTGCGATCGCACGTGTGAGACCATGTGGAGATCACCCCATGGTTGTGATGAGTAATTGACTTTTGGATTAGAGTATTTACAAAATTTAAGTTTGGTTTTTGAGGATTTTGCAAAGATTGTATTTGGTCTAGACTGTTTTCTAGAAGTGCCCGCAGTTGTAAGTGTGGTGGTACCGCAGGTGTTTATGTGGTAATACCATAAGGCGGTAGTTCCAACTTTGTGGCAGTATGTTTTTTCCAGATAGATCCAGTCGGATGCAGTAGTACCAGCTTGAGAAGCGGTAGTACCGACGTGTTAAGAGCGGTACTATCAATCTTCCCGGAAAAGCAAGGCTTTGGGGATTTGGTCATGGTTTGACCTAGGTGTTGTTACTTGTATGCACATGGGTTTATTGTTTACTCGTATATTTAGGATCAATAATTTGGGTGCATACATTTTGCATGGTGTATTGTATGGATGAATAGTGCCAATTGATGATATTGGGTATTATGCGGTGCTACGTGACGGTTTACTTATTGTTGTTGGTTGTAAGATTTCGGAGCTAGGTCATGGTGATGCGTAGGAGGACCTTATGGAGTATAGAGCGCATCTCTCTTTTCTTTTAGCCATTCCTTGTGAGGAGAGATTTTGGTGAGTGACTTTTGCAAGTTTGGATCTTTTTGAGCTATTTCTTCCCTTGCAAGTGTTTCTAGATGTTTTATCTTGCAGCTCGTTTTTAGGGGAAGCTTGATTCTTTTTGTTTCTCAAGTGGTATCTTGCATTTGTATTTTCTTGTAGTTAGGAAGTTTTATCTTCTTGCTTCCTTTTGCATCATGCATCTATGGCAGTGTATTGTGAGATATGTATTTAGATATGAGCTTGAATATTAATCAATTGTGATGTAATTCTAATTTAATGTTGCTCATTGCCATGTAATGCCTACTCAGCTAGCTTTGTTGTCATGCTTTTGTATGTATGGTTAAATCATTGCCATGCTAGCATAATTTGTAAATTTGAACTAAAATTTACAAGTGATGCCAATTATTGCAATTGGTATCTTTTAAATTTGCAAAATTAGATCTTTTGACCAGCTTGCTTTCTAGTGAACCTTTTTATGATATATGGCATGTTAAAAAGGCTCTCTTCAATTTAGAATCTGAATTAAGCATTAGATTGAGCTATACTAGTTCTTTATTGAAGCATGAGTTAGTGTTAGCCTTTTATTCTTGAACTAAGCTAAAAAAATAAAAAAATGAATCATCTCTTTTGTGCAAAAAATTTATCTCACTAATTCATTCTCATGAGACAGCTTACCATTGCACTAGACATGAATTAAGGGAAAGTTTTGGATGACCAACACAACTTTCTTAAGCTTCTTGCTTAGGGTAGTCGCATAAGGACTGAGATCTAGCACATGGTTAAGAAAACAAAATTTTATAAAAATGGTTGAAACTCAGCTAAAACCGAAGATGAATTTTAAAAAAAGCCAAATGCACTAAATTAGCTTAATTACAAGTGGTACCAAGTGCTTGACCAAAATGTTTCAACCTTGAACTTGTAGCACTCTAATTGATTCAATTTGAGTTTCTTGGTTCCATTTAGCCTTCTTGACACGGCTTAGCTCATACTTAGGTACCTTTAGATAAACTTGTCAATTTTGAAGGCTTACTTATCTTGAAATTAACTTGGGTGCTTTAAATTGTGCTATCTTACCTAGATTGGTTATATATGCGTCATCATGATCTAGATAGCTTTGTATGTTTTTTATGGTTTCAAGTGGTATCCTTTTATGGCGATGAGGAGCAACGATTCTAGGGTGTCTCGGGCACGGGGAGGGGAAACTGAGGGGAGAGTGAGTTGCAGTGAGAGATGAGGATGCTCGGAGGGTTTTTATAGGGGCTCGGGGTGAGAGGGAGCGGCGCCGGTTACTCAACGGAGTAACGCCGGCCATGAATGGCATATTATGGCGAGGATGGAGCTTAAACGAGGGGGAAATGGGTGGGATTAAGTGAGGAGTGATGGGGGGCTTTTAAAGGTGCATTAGCTTGGGAGTAAAGGAGAGGAAACCGCCGAATTAAAAGCTCGGGGGGTATCAATGGCGGCGGACGGAAGTTGAAGAAAAGAGGGGAAAAGAAGGAGCTAACATGCGGGCCCCGCATGTCGGCGAGAGGGAGAGGAGAGTGGAGAGAGGCGGGCGGCCGGATGAGCGCCACGTGGCGAGGAAGGGGATCAAAGCCGTTGGATAAAAATGAAGAGGTAAGTGGAAGGGGATGGCTCAGATTAGATCAAGCGGGGAGGATGAGATCCGGTCCAGACACGCGTCAAGCCGAGGAGAGAGGGAGGATTAAAATTCATTTTTGGTTTTCAGAAATACTATAAAGCATTAAAAATACTTGGAAAATAGCAAATAAAGTCTAAAAATTCCGGAAAAATTCACAGAACTACCTGGAGATGTTTTGGACTTAAGACAAATATTACCAACATAAAGTTAGTGTTTTAATTTTTACAAAAATACTTTTTAGCTTTGAAATTGATTTTTTATAAACTCCCGAAAACACAGAAAAACCAAATAAAAGCCAAATGCTTTAAAATAATTAATTTGAAATAGAATTTTTATAGAAAAAAACCCTTCATTTAATAATATGTTTATATTTTTAATTAAATTACTTTTAACAAAAGCCTTTTTAAAACTGAAAACAGGCAAATAAAATCTCCAAAATTCAAGCAACCAAAGAACACTTGATTTTATTTTAAACTAAATTATTTTTTTGCTGAAGATTTTGAAATAAACAGCTGGGCTGTTACAATACGGTCCCATGGTATTAGTCCAGCTACATGTGGTACTTTGAGCCTTCAATCACGTACGGGTATGGGGGCCATCTAGTTCGCAACCGTAGGTAATAATTTTACTAATCAAAAGTACGACCTTTATTTGTACTTCTGTCCTAATATCTTCATTCCGCGCAGTTCACCTCGCAAGCTCTACTGTGTTGGTGCCCCTCCATGGATCCTACTACATAGCCTGGGGATTGGATGACCAAGTTGCTGTCAGCGCCATTGCCCCCGGTGATCTCCCAAGCATGACCGCACACCGGGTGAGGAGCCCCGCTACGACCTGCGGTAGAACCCACAGGCACCGACAGGCTGACGTTCTTGCAGGAACATATTCATCGGAGATGACTGATGGATTGTTAGGGGCATCTTCGAGACACACGGCTCTCCCCTGACAATCTAACCTATCCTGATGACTAGCATTAGTTCAATTAACATTGCCATTTTTGTTTCTTGTGCTAATAAACCTTACAAAGCAAATGTACAGTTCATCTCCTACATGTAATCTTGGACGTTCCACAATATTACTTGATAGTTCATGACTTGTGATCTTCACGCATAATGAGTACATGGCGGTCTACTTCAAAATTACTGCTTCTATATCTTGTGATTGCATTCATTCGACGTGACCCAACGACATTGCTTTGTAGAGCGACATGACACAATGACATAGCATTCCGTCGCGATGTGACCCAACGAGCCAACTTCACAAACCGACACGATGCAATGCTGCAACAAGATTCCTCCTCAGGCTTGGTACCTTGTAGATGCGAACCACCATCGGTCGAATTGGAATTTACCCACGTTCGTCGTGCATAAGTACTACCCATTGGGTGGGGGTTTTCCTATAACTACACAACAACACAATCTCGTACCCATGGAGAAGTAATGGGAGGAGCTCGCCTAGCTCGTAAGGGATGCTATAGCCCATGACGAATAGAGCAGGCGTGCTAGGAGGCCACCTCCCCACAACGACGCCCCCCGTAGCTCCAACTCCTACCCGCACAATCCCACAGTGCATTCGTCACAAGACCCACCCGCGGGGGAGAGATTGCCTCCCTGCTGGTGTGGGGACACATGCAAGTTCTTCAGATCCAAGGAGCGACTTAGCCTGGGCATGTGTTACTATGGTTGCCCAAACTAAGCTTGGGACTACCCCGATCAGTGTTGGGACACATGGTGCTACCGCCAGCTTGTAAGAACCGGTTACAGTACATTCCCCTCCTATTTCTCTTTGAAAGCAAGCTCTAACATCCTCTTCAATCTACCCGTAGTCTCTAGATCCACTATGTGTGTTCCACAAATGGATAGACCAAGACATCCACTCACAGGACCAGTGGTGTCTGGCCTATGAGGAGTAGGATACCGAGAAGGCACGTGAGAGGAGGGAGGAGCGGCGGTGCAACAAATAGCACAATGAGCATATCCGGCGGGAGACGCAGACTCATCTGGAGGCGTGCAGGCGTAGGGAGTACGAGCTCGCAAGGAGGAGCACAATAGAAAGCGTGAAAAGACAGCCAAGGCTAGGACGGCCAACGAGGACTCCAATGCCGACCTCGCAAGAAGTGTAAATGTTCCTGGTCCACGCAGTAGATCGATCCATTTCGTACTAGCCCCCATACTACCTACCATGTTTTTCTTTACCCTGAAGGCATGTATTTGTATATGGTACGGATGCTATTGTCGCTCTGTACCTAGTAGTATCGAGGTCCAACATGCCATGCAACCACGTATAATATGTGTATGTTCTATGACTCTAATATATCTCAGGTTCCGTGCTCCACAACTTTTCTATAGGTGGAAGATTTGAACACTTTGCATAAAATTACCCATCGGATACGAAATTACAAAAATGATGCACTAGGGGCAACAAAACAAATAACCTAATGTGCAGTCCCTCGCTTTCTCCATCTTCAATTCTACTTACCTTTTTTACTCTTTTATGTTTTACCCTGCTCTAACCCTTTGTTGTTCAAAATGGCAGATGGCCGATTCATTTTCTATGGGCCCATGGGGTCACTTTTCTCACGACGAGGATGAGGGAGAGTTTGTCAACCTCCTCCGCCAGTTGATGCAGTATATCGGTTATCGTCACCCGCCCATTTTCAGGGCCAGAAGACCGGATTATAGACCGCGATTCTTGGTCGATGGAGGTATTCTTGTATGCACAGCAAATGGAATTCGGCTCCCATACCTTCCAGATCGAGCATCCTCACACCCACTATTCAGACGCTATCCAGGATGCGACACATATCGCCATGGGCCACTTTTGCCAGATACACGAGGACACCCTGCTGCACTCACCTTTCTGCAACTTTCCGTCCACCCAGGTAGGAGAGCACTACTCGGAGCATCTCAACATTTTAGAGGATGACCCCTGGCTCACACACCAGGTTCAACTCACCCATGCGATGGCAACCACCTACGTCAATGCCCTGCAGGAGATTAACCAGCTTCGAAAGCTCCTCACCTCAAGCTACGAGCACTCCGACACCCTTCACACCTAGCTCACCCAGTACAAGAACAACTCTCTTAGTTGTGCAGCATGAGAGGATAATAGTTGTGGCAGAGTTGAGCTTTTCAGGGCAACAACCACCTACACTCCCTCTTTGCCTATGCCTGTTGTCATCCCCAGTAACCCACCACCGACTCAATCCCTGAGACCCCGCCTGAGGAGTACAGCGTGCAAGAGCATGTGACGCCCCAGTCTGCCACCTACCATCGACATCGTAGGTTCTAGCCAAGGGCGCAACCTCAGGCATTCTCTCTCTTGCTCTAGGTCACCCAGTTTCAGTCGTAGATGTTCTCGTTCCCGCTCCCTGTAGAACTACAGGACATGTGGTGGCCAGCACATAGGGTAGTCTTTATGGTTGCAAGCACTATTGTCCTATTTTGTACTCCCTATTCATACACATTATGGTAGTATTTTTTATGTATTGGGTGCTGCTTTGTGATCCATGTTCTTGTACATATTTTTTTAATCTCTACCAACATTTCAGTACTGCACAACAAAACACTCAATAAATAAGCTTGCTACAAATATCATGTTCCATATCGTTTGTTCCACAAGGGAGGCCCTCCTGTCGCGCTCGGGGCCGGGGGCAGGTCCCTACCATGCCCGACGCCGAGGGAAGGTCTACTATACAGGGGCTAGAAATGCAAATATGGTCGAAAGAGGGCTAGTTCTACAAAAAAATCAGGGGCCACAAATGTGTAAATTTTCACTACTCTAGAATCACGTCCCAAGAGTTCGCGATTTCAATGAGAGCACATACTATATGGAGGGTAACACTGGGCATCCGGTGCATGTAATAGCTTGTGGTAAAATTGCTGTTAACATCTGTTATGGAAGTTATCATCCCCTTGATTGGCTTGCATTTGGCCTCAATGGTGCTGAAATAATATTCAACCCATCTGCAAACATCGCTAAACTTGTTAGACCATGTGGCTACGTCTAAAATATTTGTGATGATGAATAATTGACAATATTATTTGAGACTTGTGGCGTATGTGGACTTATGTCGTTCAACTTGGAAAGAATTTTTTTCCAGAAAAAGATGTTGCTTTGGTCTTTACATGTGTGTAACTTAGAGGCGATCGCGGTATACGACGAGGACCGGGAGATTGCTTGGTGCAAAGTCATGGTCCAAAGGGTTAAGGATGCTGAAGGAGATGGTCGTGCTCGAGTTGGGGCGCGTGAAGATCAAAGATGAATTATACGTGTTAGAGCTATAGAGGTGCGGTCCAGAGACTATGACACATGACAATTTAATTTTGGTGTGTCCAAAATTGTGTAGTTCGACAAAAGTTGAAAAACATATATTACGTAAGTGTTTCAGCTTCTTTATTTGTTGGAATTGGATAAAAACTCATGTGAACCCTAGACTATAAATAGAGATAGGGTTAGGGGTTAACCCAAAGGCTGGAGAGATGCAATTTTCATGCTAGAGTTTGAGAGGTGTCAAGAGAATACTTTATAGCTACAAATATGAAGATCCAAAAATTAAAAATAGATATAAAAAGGAAGTGTGGAGCACAGATCAATTTTTTTGTTGTCCACGGTGGCGTTGCCATCGGCCTTCTTCAGTCCGCAGCCTTAAGCTTCTTCAGTCCGCAGCGCGTTGGTGCTCCTGGCGAAAAGGAATTGTTACAACTTTGATCCCAGGAGCAAATGTGCACATCGCAAATAATCTGAGAGAATACGGAAGAAATTTCTGAATTTTTTTATTCTCTTATTTGCTTCCCCTCTTTCTCGCTTTTCTCTTGTTTTTTTCTTGCTTGCATACAAAACTGGGTACAAGCCTCCTGAATATATAGGCTAATACTCTCCTACTCCTATTCCGATTCGGACTTCAAGTTAGACTCAACTTCAACTTGAGTTATACTCGGAAACGAACTCTACTACGTCTAGGACTCGAAGTCAAGATTATTTCTAACAATCCCCCCTTAATCTTGACTCGACATACTCGAGTTTTAGTCTCAATGCATTATGAACTACTAGGCACACCTCCACATGAAGCATTCTACATGTAAGCTGCATGTAGGAACTCAACTCAACTGGTACAAGTCCACCAGATGCAAAGATTCTAAAACATTGAGGCAGTCAGACTCAACTACGACATACTAATCTCATACTTTGACACGGAACGGTAACTTGAGTTTGGACGGCGAACACATCTTCTCAACGTCCAATACTCCTTGAGCCTTCATGTACACCTTCATCTTGATTACCCAGGCTGCATAATTACCCATCGTGAGCATCGGATAATGCAGCAAGACAGCGGAACTCTCCTTCGCCATCATGCTGGATGATGCCTCGTCACCGGTAACACCACTTCTCCGGAGAACGCAACATGATTTTGAACACGGATCAAGATCTCGGGCTACTTTGAAGCTACTCTTGGACCGAGAGAACGGAGAAAAAACTACGCTGTTTTTCCTTTTTTTCTCTTGAACTTGCTCTGCCTTTTTCTTGTCTCGGACCGCCTCAGGCTGTCGTATTTTTCTTGTCTCGGAGATGGACGCCAACAACTTGGTGCAAGAAAAAATCCCAGACGTGGCTGTTGTCCTTAACTACCAGATCGAATTGAATTCCAGAATCAGACCAGTCCTCTCGTGCTTGACCAAAGAACAATAGAAGGACTAGCTTGCTTTGCATTTTGTTTCTCTTTTCCTGCGCTTGCTCTTTTCCTTGACTGGCGCAAGACAAAAGGAACCTTCTCTCTCTATCTTTCTTCCTTTGTGTTGTCAGCTTCTCTTTTGGACTTTTTTCATGGTCTTTCTTCTCTCTCCGTCCTCATTTTCCGTGCCGACTTTTTTCCTTCTGTCGCTTTTTGCTCTATGCTGTTGCTTGCCGCGTCTTGCTTCTTTTTGCGCCTGACTTGAATTCCCCAGCCGCACACGGAGCAAGAAACGGAGAGGCCCGACGCTGATGCGTTGCCGCTCAAACTGATGGGTGACGCGGATTGAGGCGAAGACGCGTGACGGATTCAGTGAAAGCACCGATATGAATTTTTTTCGATCAGAAGGTGGCGCCGGATTGGATCTGATGATTTTTTCTTTGTATCTCTGAAACTCTAAACCCCTGCACTCTAATACCACTTGTTACAATTTTGATCCCAGAAGAAAACACACACATCGTAAATAATCTGAGAGAACACGGAAGAAATTTCTGAATTTCTTTATTCTCTTATTCGCTCTCCCTCTTTCTCGCTTTTCTCTTGTTTTTTTCTTGCTTGCATACAAAACTGGGTACATGCCTTCTGAATATATAGGCTAATACTCTCGTACTTCTATTCCAATTCGGACTTTAAATTGGACTCAACTTCAACTTAAATTATACTAAAAAATAAACTCTATTACGTCGAAGACTCGAAGTCAAAACAGAAATAATCTCTGATTGCTTTGGTTCTTCGGTCTCGGCTGCGAAAATCTTCTCGATGTGATTCGGTTGCCTTGATTCATGTGCATAAACTTCGTGAACCGAGAGGGTTCACGCAGGAGAGAGAAGACTCCAAAAGCAAAAACCTTCAAGTTTGTTAATCAGCATGCAATATCAGCTTTTGAGAGCGACAGAGCAAAAGTCATTAAATTTCCAACAGAGAGCAGCAAACCGAAAGCGACGCCTTCCAATTTTTTATTATTTGCTACACTAACCATGTACTGTAGTTACAGTCACACGTGCAGTGCTACAGTATTTTCCACAGTGACAAAAAAATACTCGGCCTTTTTTTGCTAGCTTTATTTTTACTGTTTGACAGGTTAAACAATTAGGAAAACAGTATATTTAAAGAAAAAAAGTTTCCGCTGTATATTATAATTATTCATCCTACTCTGATTACGATCGATATCCTATAGAACTCAGTGAACCAATGCGACCTATTGAGGTCTGATAAATACTTACACTATTGTCTGAATGATAGCACATGTTTCCAGTAAATGCATTTGGAAATTTGGGATGCATACTATATACTATTTGTTAACTTCTATTTTTGTTCATGCTGAACTGGCAGCGATGCTTAAGTTGGTGTCGTTTCAGGCAAGGAATGCTGCAATTGCAAATAGCTACTCTGTTGGATCAATTAACCGGGTTGGCACAGAGGTATTCGCGATTCCATTCACTTCTGGTGATGGGAAACCTCAGCATGCCGACTCTGGTCATTTCTATGAGTCCAGCCGTTTTCTCAGCACCTGATGCTTCTTGCACCCCATCACTGTCTCGCTACCGAGATGGCTTGATGAATATCTGACATGGACCTCAACTTATGCCGCCAGATCATAGAGAAGTGAGCCTTCCGCATGACTGCTCGTTATGACATGTATGCTTCCTTGCTTTCTGAGTACTTGGAACCAGATTTTAAGTCTCAAGTCATCACTGATCCCTTGATCCATAAGAGGGCATTATGCTGAGATAATGCTGGATCAGCTGGGTCTAAAAGGAGGGCACTTTGTGCTGGGACTTGCTACAGTTAGAGTTTGCAGTTTGGAGGAATAATTTTTTCGAAGGTGCAGTTTGGGGGAATAATTTTTTCGAAGGTGCAGTTTGGAGGAAGTCGATGCTTTTTTTTCTTTCCTTTTCACATATTGTAAAAAAAATCGGTGTACATTTTGCATAAGTTTCAACAATCTGACTTATATTCAATGTTGGAAACATTCATATGCATTTTGTTTTGTATAGTAAATTTTCAAGCGAATGTTCTGCGAAGCAAATTCACCAAGCAATGTTCATAGAAAAGAACTAAGAAACTGCCCAAAAGAATGGTTTTTCATTTTTCCCAAAAGAGTCACAAGTCGAGTTACATGTTACAAATGTAGTCAACTGAGGATAATTTTTCCATGAACCGAAACGACTGGTGCAGAATGCTTTGCATTCTTTTACACTATTAGTTATGTTTTGCCAGGCTAAGTAAGAGAATTGGCTATAGGGTGTAAAACAGTCCATCAAATGCGATTAATTCCTGTCCTTTTGTTTCTTTCTTTTTTGTCAGACATCTACCCTAAAAGTAACAACAGATATTATCAGCTACTTATTATGTGATGCTTCTTCCTCCTTCCATATCACTAGTCTCTTCAGGAAGTCCATCACCTGCAATCAAAATAGCCCAGAGTTACATATCTGAATACAAACAAGTTTGCTGAAAACTAATGCATTCTCTATACAGTTCAATAATTGTGAACAGAAGTACCCACTTATGTAACTTGCAATATAGCAGTGATTACATGAGAAAAGTTCTGCAAGAAGTCATAAACCTACCTCGGTTGGGTCCATCAGAGAATAGAAGGCATGAGACTCTTTTGGAGCAGATGACACCAGAATTCCGAAACCCCGTTTATTGTCTCGTAGAACCTGTATATCGAACCATCAAATGAATTTTGTACATGGAAAAACATGGTTTTTTTCTGCATCAGAACAGAATTACGCACCTTAAATGCGTCCTCGTCAGTACGGTCGTCTCCGATGTAGATAGCGAGCACATTGTCACAATCAGCTAGCCCTAGGGAATCCAGCAAGAACTCCACAGCCTTTCCCTTGTTCCATTCTATCACTGGACGAACTTCCAAAACCTGCATTGCACCAATCAGATACAGCAGATGATCACCTTCAGGAATCAGTGGTTTCAGTTACTGGAGATTACCTTTCGTCCATGGCTCAGTCGCAGACGAGGGTAAACTTTCAGGACGTCGTCTGTGCACTGCGCAACGAGTGGCCAATCCTGAAAGTCAAGTGAATCAGAAGCAAGGAATTGTCATCTGCCTTTCTTCCCAACAAATGATTTTGAGTAAATGAAAAACTCACCTTCTCATCGACATTTCGGTAGTGTACCGACACACAAAACTTATTGTTCTCGACTTTTGCACCATCAATTCCCTTCGTCTTCTTTACGAGCAATCTAAAAACCTGCATTGCATGACACCCTGATGAATACCAAGCTCAAAACATGGAGTTGTAAAGTCTGAAACTTTTCTACCTCGTCAATCATTGGTAAGAATTCACTAGCAGCCTGGAAGATCTTCACCTCCTTACCCTACAAAAACAGTAATAAAAAACTTCCATTTCAAGAAACAACCATCGTACTTTGCACTAAACATGCTAAATGGCGAAAATAGATTTCTTATTTACTGAACTGAAAAGCATTTCCCTACCTTCTTGTTAGTGGAGTTGATACAGCTTCTATGGTCAGTAACATTATCAGATTTCCCTACTGGACCCATGATGTCCATTCCATGGCTACCAGCATAGTACAGTTCTGTTAGTTTAACAAAATCAAACACCTAAAATTGATACAAAGGAGTACAGTTAAAGCCAGAAAGAAAGAAAGAAAAGAACGATAATTTTTATGTTGAAAAATTGTCGATAACATATGCACCTTGTCACGAGACCTTCCACTGATAATTGCAGTGGGGAGATGCAAAGCAGCATTCTTCACCACCTCGCGCATCTGTATATGTGATATTGTACAGATGTTCAGTCAGTACAACTCGGCAAAGAGAGAGACACTGCAATGAAATTACCTGATCGGACATGACAGCATTGTCAGGATCATCAACAATTGGCGAGAGGGTGCCATCATAGTCCAAGAACAGCGCTATCTTCTTGCTTTTGCCATGGGCAGCAATTTGGTCAAATGCATTTAGAGCTGAAGGATACTTCTTCTGCAATGACAACGAATGCACAATAGGACCAGCTCTTACAAGATCAACACTGCAACTACAATGTTTCAGTAAGGTAGTAAACTCACCATCCAAGCTCGGTAGATCGGATCAAATGCGCCAGATGCACTGCTGTTCACACAGATAGCAGTAGGTGAGGATACCTTCATGTCATGCAGCCAGCCATTAGCGCGCAAGGGCATCAATTTTGAAGGTAAAACCTGTTCTTTCTGCTCCTCCAATGATGGAGGATCATCATATTCACAGTTGCTACCATTAGCATAGGAACCCATACAAATCTTCCACTGTCAAACCCTCGAAGGCCTTTTTTCACGACACGTTACTCGACTCTCCAGTCTATGAAGAACCACCTCTCTTTAGTTTCTTCTTGCAATCACAGCACCTTTGGCAATGAAAAGAAAGCACCCATGCGATAAGACAATTTGCTCTCTGCACCAGACAATGCAAAAGGAAGGAAACTATGGTCATACATACTTCAAAGAAGCCCCTGAATCTCCACATGATCAGAACAAGAATGGCGGCATTGGTGTTTATATATGCTTCACCTAGATACTGAAAAGTAGTACCGACTTGCAGAGGAATCTGATGCAGCAAGTAACTTGTGGGTTTGGAAGTCAAAGAAAGCTTACGCTAGCTATCAGGGATTAATGAAATGGATGGCTTCAAGTCAAGAACAACCAATAAAACAAAGTCTTGCAAAGAACGACAGCATGCTCCGTACACACACAGCAAGAAATACAGGAATATATGCAACTCCAATTAATATATTAGGAAAATACTAGTGGTGTGTACAAGCTAGAGAAAAAACGTCTTTTGAATATCATTGATAATTTCAGTAAGAAAGCTGAATCTACGGGGTTATCTAATTTTGAAATTAATCTTAAACATAGTTCTAATGAGCGTCTTGTCCATTTACTGAGAGAGAAATCAAATGGTATCAACGGGCTAAAACGAAGCATTTACTTGAAGGAGATAGTAATACGTGATATTTTCATTTGATTGGCAATGGTAAGCATAGGAAACAACAAATTTTTCACTTGGAACAAGAGGAGGGTTTAATTTCGGGTGATGCCCATTTAAAGTATTACATCACAACTTATTACAAAGGTCTTTTTGGACCTCCTGATACCAACCACTTTTCCATGGTTGAGAGTATACACAGAGGATATACCTCAAGTTTTAGACTTAAAAAATGGCTATCTTACTGCTGAGTTTACTGAAAAGGAAGTGAAAGATTCAATTTTTCAAATGGAGTATAATAAAGCTCCGGGTCCAGATGACTTTCCTGCTAAATTTTATCAAGTTTTTTGGAACATGATTAAAAATGACTTGATGGCTCTTTTTCAAGATTTTCATAGAGGCAATTTACCTCTTTTTAGACTCAATTTTGGTGTCATTTCTTTACTTCCAAAAAAAGAAGATGCACGACAAATTCAGCAATATAGGCTGATTTGCCTATTAAATGTGAATTTTAAAATTTTTACGAAGGTAGGTACTAATCGTCTTATGGGTATTGCTCAAAAGGTTGTTCATCCGTCTCAAAAGGCTTTTATGCCAGGGAGAAATATTATGGAATGAGCTTCATAAGAAGAAATTAGATGGAATCATTTTTAAGATTGATTTTGAAAAACTTATGATAAGGTCAATTGGCCTTCAACATCCGGTTGCAAATAGAAATCCGATAGGACGTCCCACAGGTGGAGGAAATCCACAATTACACCAACAGTGAGAGCCCCTTTGATGTCAGAGATCCAGGTCTGGTTGGTGAGGGCATCCTGGACAGTTCGTTGTTTAATTTTCCTTTTAGGAATGACGGCAAAAAGACGAGGCGCAAGATCTACGATGCATTGGCCATGGAGCCAACGGTCTGTCCAGAAAAGGGTTTTTGTTCCATCCCCAACTTCGGAATAAACAGCCATTGCGAAGAAGGCTCTGACTTGCTCTGGGACATGGATTGGAAGATTAGCCCATGGGCGATGCGGCTCTGTTTTTTGTAACCAGACCCATCTCATTCGCAGAGCCCAGCCCAGAGATTTAAGATCTGAAATTCCTAAACCTCCAAGTTCTTCAGGAAGACATACCTTACCCCAAGCCACGAGATAGTGCCCACCTTTTGCATCTTTGCGGCCTCTCCAAAGGAACCCACGCCTAATTTTATCCACTGCTTTAATAGCCCAAGGTGGAAATTTAAAAGCCATAACTAGATAGATGAGCATACCAGTGAGCACAAACTGAACTTGAATCTTTCTTCCGACCTTGGTCATCAAATCCGCTTTCCAGCTAGGAAGTTGATCAGCAATGCGGTCAATAATGGGTTGAATTTGCTCCTTGGTGAGCTTCTTCAAAGAGAGAGGCAATCCCAAATATTTACATGGGAAGTCTGTGAGTGCACAAGGCAGCAGGTTCTGCACTGCTGCAAGCTCCGCGTCACCACATCTGATGGGCAACACATTGCTCTTTTGTAAGTTTGTCTTGAGCCCCGTTGCTTCTCCAAACAAATTGAGGATACCCAAAGTTACATCAATGTCACCAGCTTCTGGACGGAGGAACAAAACCACATCATCCGCATAAATGGATATTCTGTGTTGAAAGCTGCACCTAGACAGTGGCTGCAGCATCCCTTCAATCTCGGCCTTCGAAATCATGTGCCCCAACACATCCATAACCAAGATAAACAACATCGGGGAGAGAGGGTCACCTTGCCGCAGCCCTCGTCGATGAGCAATATGATCACCCGGGATACCATTTACCAAGACTTGAGTTGAAGAGGAGGAAAGCAGCTCACTGATTATATCCCGCCAAATCTGTCCAAAACCGAGCTGCTGCAAGATCTCAAGCAGGTAGGGCCAAGACACGGAATCAAAAGCCTTCGAAATGTCCAACTTGAGTAGAATTCGGGGCTGCTTCTGCTGATGTAGAAACCTCGCTGTTTGCTGAACCAACATGAGTATTCGGCCAAGACCACATATAGGGGATTTTTTGTGGGATCTACATCTTTTGAGCCTTGTGAAAGAATTTGGAAGACTTGGGCACCGCCCAAATGTCGCTTCTTTGTTTGGTTGGTGGCTCACAACCGATGTTGGACTGCGGATCGCCTTGCACGCCGTGGGCTCCCTCATCCTGAGCACTGTTCTTTGTGTGACCAGGCTGAGGAAACTATTGATCACCTCCTTGTCCAGTGTGTCTTTGCAAGAGAGTTTTGGTTCCGTTTCTTCTCTCGAATTGGTCTCCAAGTTTTTTCTCCGCAACCCACAGAAACATCCTTTCATTTTTGGTGGGAGAAGGTGAGCAATGCTGCTAGTGACATGCTAAGGAAAGGAACTAACTCTCTCATAATCCTGGGAGCTTGGACCTTATGGACACACCGCAACAAATGCGTTTTTGATGGAGTAGCCCCAAGTGTTGCAGGTGCGCTTGCTGTTGCTGAAGATGACAGAAGGTCGTGGTCTTTGGCGGGGGCTCGAGGATTATCCCTCTTGGATGCCCTCGCTCCGGGTGGTTAGCGCCAGAGTGTGTGTGTTTTAAGTTGTGTGGGGTTTTTTGGGGTGGGTTTTGTGTGTGTTTGTTGTGTTGTTTGGGTTCTTATCCCATTTTACTTCTCCTTAATATATTGATGCGTAGCTCTCCTGCGTTTTCGAGAGAAAAAAAGGTCAATTGGCCTTTTATGCAACAAACTCTTAGGATGAAGGGTTTCTCTCCAAGTTGGTGTGCTTGGATTGAAATTTTCGTTGTAGGGGGCGGTGTGGGGATTAAAATTAACGATAGTATTGGACCTTATTTCCAAACTAAGAAAGGATTTAGGCAGGGTGACCCTTTGTCTCCAATTCTTTTTAATATTGTTGCAGATACGTTAGCCATTATTATTAGAAGGGCTAAGAATGAGGGTCAGGTCAGTGGGATAATATTACATTTGGTTGATGATGGTCTATCTATCCTTCAATATGTTGACGATACTATTCTTTTCATGGATCACAATTTTGATCAAGCAAAAAATTTGAACCTTATGCTTTGTATGCTTGAGCAACTTTCTGGTTTATAGATTAATTTTCATAAAAGTGAGATCTTTTGCTTTGGAGAAGCAAAAAATTTTGAACCTCAATACTTAGAGATATTGGGATGTGAGACGGGTTCTTTTCCATTTAAATATTTGGGTATTCTGGTTTATTTTAGAAAGCTATGAAATGATGAATAGACGGTTTTGGAAGATTGCTTTGAAAAAAGTTGAGCAATTGGAAAGGAAAAATTTTATATACTAGTAGAAGACTGGTACTTATAAATTCAGTTTTGAATGGCCTTTTTATGTTTATGCTTTCT
The DNA here is from genome assembly GCA_017311315.1 of Dendrocalamus latiflorus. Taxonomy (NCBI): domain Eukaryota; kingdom Viridiplantae; phylum Streptophyta; class Magnoliopsida; order Poales; family Poaceae; genus Dendrocalamus; species Dendrocalamus latiflorus. Next base: position 19,606,520 of record CM029671.1, on the reverse strand, counting down.
TTCTTTGAGGTACCGAAGGGGGTCCTTAAAAGACTGGATTTTTTTAGGTCTAGATTTTATTGGCAGAGTGACAACAATAAAAAGAAATATAGGTTGGTTAAATGGAATATTCTTGGTAGGCCTAAGGACCAATGAGGTCTGGGAATTCAGAACCTTGAGATAAAAATAAGTGCCTTTTGGCTAAATGGTTGTTTAAACTTTTGAATGAGGAAGGGGTTTGGCAGCAATTGCTTAAAAATAAGTATTTGAATGATAAGTCTGTCTCTCAAGTTGAGAGTAAAGTTGGGATTCCCATTTTTGGAAGGGATTGATGAAGGTAAATCAAGATTTTATTCAACATCATTCTTTTAACCTTAGGAATGGGAAAGAAATCAGATTTTAGAAGGACATTTGGGTTGGACATCAGCCTCTTTCTGAAATTTATCCAACTTTGTTTGAGGTAGCCCGGAATAAACATGCTTTGGTTGCAGATGTTTTAGGGATTGTGCCTTTAAATTTGAATTTTAGGAGAGCGATTATTGGCCCAAATTTGCTTACTTTCAATAATCTTATGGTGAAAATAGTCACTGCTCATCTTACCTTGGATAAGGATTCGGTTTGATGGAATTTACATAGGAATGGACAATTTTCAGTCAAATCTATGTATGCTGTTTTGGATGACACCAATTGTGGTTTTTGAAGTCAAAATTTATGGAAAGTTAAAGTACCTCTTAAGATAAAAATTTTCTTGTGGTACCTTTGTAGAGGAGTTATTTTGACTAAGGATAATTTATTAAAAAGGAATTGGAGAGGTAACACTAATTGCTGTTTTTGTGATCACAAGGAGACTATACAATATTTGTTTTTTGTATATTGTGGTTATTGTAATAAACTTTGGGCTGTGTGTATTCTCAGATATAGAGGCTAGGAGAGGTTTTCTCTTCTCTCATCTAAAAAAAGAGACAGAGGGGTGTCTGCACACGAGTATTCTGCGCGCAGCCTTAAGACTATATATTGATCGATCCTCTATATGAAGTGAAAGAATCGAGCAAGCAACAACGTTGAGTAAAGAAGTTTAGACACTCCAAGCCAGATCAATGGTAATATTTATATAGTAATGGGATTGTATGGTCATGCATGTCCAAGAAGACTATGCAGTAAGCACTGACATCGGCTTTAACTTTGGTAAGTGGTATGCTCTAACAAAATTATACTCTCAGCAGGCATTACCTGGTGTCTGATTTTAGAACTAAGAACCCAACTTGTCCCCTAACATTATTGTAGAATCATACAAGAAAAGTATGTCTTTATTAATTAGTTGGTTTTGATTGTCTGCATGTGAACTGCCTATTATTTTTCTAATGGTGAAATCACTTTCGGGGACAGTCTCCAAGAAGGAAGGAGGTGCATAACTCCAACAAAAGAAACAAAATCTGAGAAAGTGGAAACCAGAAGAAAGGAAAACAAGAAGCAAACCCAGTCCTAGATCCAATAGGGCATGTTCATATAAACTTTTGGTTCTGAATTATAAATAGTAACAACTTATAGAGAAACTTGTAGAGAGACACTCACGTGTGATTTTGACCGATACAAATGAAGTCGCTTCAGTGTATACTATAATTGACTTGTAGACCTCACCTTAAAAAAATAATCCGTTTGAAAGTTAGGTACCATAATAAAGCAATTTTTATTTTGCCTACCTCAATTGCTTGGCGCAGGAAGTTGAAGAAAAATTGCAAATTAGGAGAAGTGGGCACACATTAACATCAAATTTGAGTCAGGGTTTGAAACTTCAGGTGCATTATTAGACAATGTCAATTACAAAGTCCCTTTCACTCTAAAAATGGTCCTCTCTGAAAACCCCAACCAACTAGTAGTACAACAATGGAGTGCACTTGTTTTACCAGTCAAAGAAGCATTTGATCACATGAAGCAAGACCCAAAGGACTAGTAGTACAAAAATGGAGTGCATTGCAAGCAACATCGTAAAATGCATCTTGGTCAAGGCATGATGCAAAGATCGCTTGACGAACTACAAGACCGTGCTACACAGCATCAAATTAATTTAGCATTTGTCGCAACATTTGAAACTTGATCCACCAAGATATGGAAGTAAGTCATACACTCAAAGAACTAGTTTGCAAGGTAAAAAGTCTTGCTTTGATTGACTTTAAAATCCATATATAATATTGTGGACTGGTTCTACTAGATCTAGGTTCTTCATGGCACTGAAACGGTTGAAGTTGACAAAAGAACTCGAATAAAATCTTAGCATGATGTGCAAATGTGCAATAGACAAAGTGGAAATTTATTTTTTTTCGAGCATACAAAGATGAAAAATAATCAAGGACATATGCTAAAGCCAAACTAATTAACATATCAAGTAGGGGTGCAAACGAATCGAATAGTGCCCTTACCACGTTTATTTTCATATTTTGTAAACGAATATGAATATGAATTCAAATATTCTCAAATACAAATACGAATTGAATATTGTAATTAATATAAATTTGAATTGAATATCTACTCAATTTGATCGAATCCAGATATCCCTATAACTTATGTAGTATAAAGATATTAATGATGTTTTATCTTCATACAATCATGATTAATCATTCTAATTCATTTACTTCACCTAAAGAAACATGAATTTACATTTAATTAAAAAACTTGTCTAACTAATTAGTCGTATTGCAATAAAATATGTATGTTGCTTCGTTGAATACAAATAGTCCGATAAAATAACATTTCAGATGGGAAAATATGTATTGTATTCGTATCCATATTTTTTATACAAATATGAACATGAGATACATTGTTAATCGGATGGGAAAATATGTACTGTATTCGTATCCTATCAGAAAATATATACTGTATTTATATCCTATCGAATATAGTTACCGAATAATACAGATAATTTGTATCTATTTTCCACCTCTAATATCAAGGAATGAGCAGCTAGTGACGAAAATTGTCTCGGTGCCAGCAAAAGATTTCATTTGCATGAAGATATAGCAAACGTTAGAGATGCTTATTAAGGTACTAACAATTAATGAAACTAGATTAACCATTTGGGTTTGGTGCTTCTCCACAGTTACCGATTTATAGCAACATTAAAGAAAAAGGCTAAGAACAAGAAATTAAACCGAAAGAGACATGTACATCGGCTCGAAGATAAACAAGAACTAGATCCATGCATTGATAAATCCGGGCCTACAATTTTGCAACTCTTTGACGTACAATCTCATGCGGGCCCAACGGTCAGCATGAGGTACCTATGGTTCTATTTCGTCCAAGACACGAATCAAATCGAATCAATGACTTGGGAACAATTTAGGATACCGGCTGGGCATCTTAATTACGCCAAAAATTAATGAACCATTACCACAAAGATCAAAGAAATATGTTAACCCATTTCCATACAGAAGGGGAATCCAATTAAATGGCGTTGAATAGCCGATTCTCATCCACAATAATCTTGTCAATTTTGGGGAAGAACTAATTAAATCGCGCATGCATTTGATTACTTTACGTACGCAACATCTTCTAGTCTATTGCAAGAGCCAGGTCAATGTGTGCACGATCTGATTACTATGTGTAGTAAATTTGTGATGTAAAAAGGTTAGGAAATGCTCACCTGAATTGGCCGGAGAGGAGAGAGAGAGAGAGAGAGAGAGAGAGAGAGAGAGAGAGGTAGAAGAAATATAGCAATATTGAAACCCGGCCTCTAAGAAATGGCCGTCGGGAGAGAACGATGGGCAGAGATCAAGAGAGAGTTGCATGTAACGATTGACGAAAAGAAGCGAGAAGAGAGGGAGAGGGACGTACAAGAGGGCGAGGGAGAGAAGAGACTAGAGAGAGAAAGGGGGAGTTAATGTGTCCATAGATATTCCTGGCTTCTCTTTTTTTTTCTTCCCTTTTAGGCTCCTGGCTTCTAAGATGGTTGTTCAATTTTGGTTAGCTGAAGAAAGAGAAATACGTATGTACCAGTATACTTTTTTTAAAAAAAATATCGAAGAAACAAAGTGTTCTTCTTGCATAGAAGTATAGCTTGATCGATCGATCTGGCTTGCAGCCATCTCCACGCAAGAAGAAAGCTAGGGTTAATTGTTGGTAGCAGAACGCGCGATAGCTAGCATACATGCATGCATGCATGGAACGAAAACGGGTGGTGCGCGAAACAAATTCTATGGGCCAGATGCCGCCACGTGCCCCCAATCACCTCTCAGGGCCACGTGGCAGCATCTGGGGAGGGCCTCAATCTCCGCCATAGAATTTGTTTTCTGGGCCACCGTTGCCAGGGCGACACCGTTTCAGTCTAGTCTGCCTCTTTTTGCTCGATCGCTCCGTCGATTGTCAGTATCTGGCATGATCGAAGTGGACGAACGGACGTCCAAGCAAACTCCAACAAGTGCTCGCGTCGCAGAGCTGCCGTTGTCGATGCGGGAGCGGTGGACTAACGTCAAATCACAAAACCATCTGCGACCGATACTAACACAGACAGTTTTAATTTGGACACCATCTATGTTAATAGCATCGGAAAAAACGAGTATCACAGACGGTTCTTACCGATGAATTGTCTATGATATTTTAATATCACAGACAGTTTTTATTAAAAACCATCTATAATAATCTGGAATTATCACAGACGGTTTTTTATTAAAAACCGTCTGTGATAATGGCGCTAGACATTTATTGCGCCGCTCAGAACCACATATGTCTTCATTTCGATCCAGATCTAGCCGGTGCTGCACTCTTTCGCTCAGGAGGCAAGCTAGGCGATTTTAGGCCAATTAATTTGGCGCGAAGAGGCAGAGATTGAGCTTTGAAGATTCATACGTTCCTGGTTGCTCTAAATATGGTTAATAATGAAATTTATTTTTCTTTGCATTACAATTTAGATCTAAGTTTTGGTGAGTGTTATTGAAGATGGTTTGCATCTACTTGACCATACATGATCAGTTCTCCCGTCATGTGGGAGGCCAAATTTGTCAAAATTGTTGGTTATATACCTTCAGCGATCGCTGGGGAAATAGCTGTTGTATTTATAATATGAATTAAGCTAGCAAAGCCTCAATGCATGTGTTATATATGTAGTAATAATTAATTAATTTAATTTTTAATACTAAGTTGTTATATATATACATAATGTAGGACTGAAGCTGGATGTATGCCGCGAACCGTGTGAGTGAAGATTATATTAATGGCGTGTCTGCTTTTACAAGAGCTGCCGAGGAGGATATGTTGAATAAGGGGGTGGAATATATGTACTGTCCATGCACTGACTGCGAGAATTTAAAGATGTTTAAGAACCGAGGGCAAATTGAAGCGCACTTGATTCGGAGGGGTTTCAAAAATGGTTATACGTGTTGGACCAGTCATGGAGAAGTCAATGATCATATGCCGTCGGATGACATCGCCGGTGAAATAAATGATATGCTGACAGATGACATTGCCCGTGAAGTGAATGACATGCCGCCGGATGATGTCGATTGTTGTTCGGATTCGGATAGGTTGCACGATGACAATTTAGATCAGACGCTTCGCGATGTAGAAGAGAACTATGTTGAGAGAGAGTATGTTAAATTCCGGGGCTTGATGGAGGACTCGGAGAAACCTTTGTTCACTTGTTGCAGGTCAAAGTACACGAGGTTGTCGGTCGTGCTTGAACTGTTGAAATTGAAGGCAAGCAACGGTTGGTCCAACAAGAGTTTCACGGTGCTGCTAGGTCTTTTAGCGAACAACCTTCTGGAGGGAAATGAGTTGCCTAAAACCACGTATAAATCCAAGAAGGTTCTTTGTCAATTGGGAATGGAAGTAGAAAGAATACATGCATGTCTGAACGACTGTATCCTTTACCGTAAAGAGTATGCAAACATGCATGTATGTCCGGTGTGCAACGCATGCCGATACAAACGTAACAATCAATCAAATGACGGCGAGGGAACAGAGGTGAACAGAGGTCAATCATATATAATTTGTTGCTTTCGTGTGTGTATATATAGACACATGGTGACTAAAGCTAGATCATCCAAATCATCGGTTGGTTTCTTGGACCCACACTTGGTCGTCATGCATACCATCAACGAGGATACACCTTTCGTCGAGAGGTACATTGCAGCAGCACTGCTGGCTTACCGCGATAAGGAATATATACTTATGCCCTACAATCAGGAGTATCATTGGATTTTAATAGTAATTGTACCAAAATAGAACAAGGCAATATACTTTGATTCCCTAAGTAAGAATAAAACGGACTACACAGTTGTCAGCCAAATAATCGATAGGTAAGTACATTTTCTCCATACATATCTGGTCAACTTTTTCGAATCACGTAGGGCGTTCGCGATGTACATTGCAAAGGCAGGTGTCTCGACGCAAGGGGCTAAAGGCCTGACATGTGTTAAAAAATTTAAGGTATTCGCTATTACACATTAATTAATCCTATACAACGGTTGGTAGTAATGCCTCTTGAATTAACACATTCCATTTTTTGCAGTGCCACCAGCAGTCGTCGGGCAACACGTGTGGATTCTACGTTTGCTACCATATGAACCTACTCCTCGATTCCTCGAGGATCACCAATTTTAAGGTTTGTCAATCTTCCCATAATTACTTCATACTTATCAGGTTATATATATACGCACATTGATATTCCTATCGACAGGCTACGTCCATCCCATCAACTGCATTGAAACAGCCCGACCTTTCACAAATTCGAGAAGAGTGCGTGTACTTTTTGGTGGCTAGAGTCATAAACTCAGATGGAGAGTTCCACAACGTACAATGATTTTTTATTGCTCTTATCACTCCGGAATCGAGGTCTCGCGAAAGGAACAGATCCATAATCAACGAACTTGTCAGGCTGCACAAGCAATACTTGGATGGCAATCATTCACCATCCAAGTATTGCTTGTGCAGCCTGACAAATTCGTTGATTATGGATCTGTTTCTTTCGTGAGATCTCGGTTCCGGAGTGATAGAGTAATAAAAAATGCAATGTTATCATCTAAGTGCAAATGCATTGTACATGTTTTGTAATTGCGTATTTGTTAATGGATATTTTAATTCATTTCAATTAATTGATTTACAAAATGGATGTTTTATATTTGTGAAATGAAGTGCGATGTGAATTGGATGTTTTATGTTTGTGAAATGAATTGAGATGTGAATTGGATGTTTTATGTTTATGAAATGAATTGAGATGTGAATTGTATGTACACATGTACATGTTGATCTGCTTGTTTCAGAGGGCATAGCTAGCATTTCCTGAGGCTAGCCAATAAACAAAAATAGATTTAGGGGTAGAAAAGAATATCACAAACGGTTTGTAACTAAAAACCGTCTGTGATAGCTGATAATCACAGACGATTTGTAAGTAAAAACCGTCTGTGATAGGCGATAATCACAGACAGTTTGTAAGTAAAAACCGTCTGTGATATATCAATATCACAGACGGTTTTTAGTTACAAACCGTCTATGATATTTACACCACAGACGGTTCGAAAACCATCTGTGATAACCTTCGATTATCACTAACCCATAAATTTAGACGGTTTAGAAAACCATCTGTGATGACGTTTATGAACCGTCTATAATACAGTTTTCTGTAGTAGTGGGAGCACCACGCCGTGCCGGTGCGACGGCCGGGCCTATGAAGGGCCTCAGCGTCGGTCCTGATATTTCAGAGACCCTGAAGTGTGTACAACAATCAACTTATAGATCCCGTCTTAAACAACACTCCGCTTGAAAGCTAGTTATCGTAGAAAAGCTGAAAAGAAGAGGTCCGAAAAAGACTCGTTAATATGTACTCGTGTACAAGTGCTACATGTTGGACCGCTATGTCCCTCCACATGGAGATGTTGTTAGCCCAACTACAGCCCACAAGCCCAGCGTTTGTGGTCCGTTGATCTACTCGATCAACGGTTGAGATATCTCCTTGAGAGAGGAAAGAGCAAATAAAAAAATTTAGTCTCTTGCCTTTGCCTTAGTTGTTGTAGCAGTGGCTGCTGTGGAAGTGAGCAAGATAGACCACCACACTACACACACCACCGGAGAGAAGAGGAGAAAGTTTCAACTTGGTAGCTCTTGTATAGTCTACTTCAAGCTTATGATCAGAGGCTCAAACATGGTTGGATAGACTCTAAATTTGTTGTGTTTGTTCTATACTTAGAGCATTTCTATTTGGTCAGTTGGTTTGAGGATTGATTGATTATAGCACCGGATTTAAAAGATGTTTAGTTAGTTCGAGTTACAATGAACTTAGAGGTGCGTAGTCTTGATAGTTGACAAGTTAGAGTGGTCAAATGGTGTTGGATTGAGCTGAAGTTTCCACAGCATGTTAGGGGCTCAGTGAACTGTATTCCTGTCATGTTTCATGTAATTGGGCCTATGGTTCGCACGATATGAGCTAGAAAGTAAAGTGGACAGAAACAACACTTCTTTGTTTTAGCTACCTTGTCACCGCTTGTCAAGTGTTTTGTGATTGATGATGATGCCAGGTTTTTTAACTTGGTGATGATGTTGCTACCATCGTAATCTCTAGAGTTTCTAAAGAAAACTCTATTTGTATCAATTGTTGCTAATAGTGAAAGTTTAGAGTAGATTAGTTGTTCCTACGGTTTTTCACTCCTTACCTTTAGGAGGTTTTTTCACATAAATAATCGTGTCAATTACGCATGTTGATTTGTTAATTCCAATACTAATTTGTTGGTTGAATCCATTATCAAAATTCACTACAATATGCGAGGTTGAATTGTCCATCTTTGCCGTGCTGGTAAATTTATGCATTGTATTGTTGCTGTCAAGACCCAACACTACGTAGCTCAAGGTATCAAGCGCTGGAAGGCTAGCCACAGCCTGACCAAATTATAAACTTTGATCGAAATGCTAGTTAAAGTAGTACACGAACTGTGGATTCTAGGTAGACAAATCCAGTACCGCGAACACTAATTAATTACCACGACATTTCTGATCTCTGTAAAGCCAACTAATTCATCGGATGAGCGCCTTTGTTGGGGTGTATAGTCCAGGAACACAGGGCTCGATCCGTTAACAGACAGTGAGCTTCACCTTGGATGGCACTCTCGGGACCAGCTTTGCCAACGCCATCTCTCTCGCGTACAAAGACATGGATGGCCATGTGATGAATCGTTCCTGTCGAAAGATATGGATGAAGAAGTTTCCGAAGATGGCGAATCGGCAATCAGATGGACCATGTCGAGACGAAGGAGATGCATGATGAACTCTTCAGCTGTAGAGAAGTGTGCACAGTGATCAAGTCCCCTCATTACAGAGCAAACATTGGATACCCTTATTGAAAAATCGTTGTGTGATTCGAAATCGATCCGACTTAAGTATTCTCCCTCAGCATGCGTTTGAGAACACATATTCTCAAAGCATAATTTAGCACCTAGTTCTAGGTTTTTTTACTTTAGGCTGATGGATCAACAAGAAAACATCTAGGTCTTTTTGAGAATGTCTGTCATCATAGGGAGACATACTATGCATGATGATTCCGTTATTCTAGATATGCAAAGTAATGCCAATGATCGGATAATTTTGGAGAAAGCCTTTTTAGCTAAAACCAAGACAATTGTCAACATAGGAGAAGGGAAAGTAATCATGAAACTGGAGAATGATATAATTGAATTTGAATTTTTTTGTGCATCCTAGACCCCCGATAAGATTAAAATAGGTCCATGCGCATATAGAACATACTTGTTCCTCCGACACTTTCATGGACCCACCACAAACGTATTTGGAGGACACTACTTTTGCTGATGAAGAGGAGAAAACTAGCACAAATGTGGATGATCCTAGACCTTGACTCCCTGCTAATCCTCCTAACAAACCTCCCACAGGAGAAGCTGAACAACGGTCTCCAAAATTCAGGTACCTCCCAAGTCCCAACCACCCCTTATATATTGCTGAGAAGTGCTAATTAATTAGATTTGTAAGGTAAGAACCAACGGTAGGATTAAAGATAAGTGACAAGAGGGAGTAAATAGGAGGTTTTTAAAATCTTTTGGTTAAAACCCGGTTTTTGAGCAAGTATGAACTAAAATACATTTTAGCCCAATTCAAGATCTAAATAATATAAGACTCACTAACGTGCATCAACAAGCTAAGTCTAAGCAAGATATAATTCTAGATAGACAAATAAGCAATTAATCACTAGAAATGTAAATGCACAAAGTAAAGAGCGAGAGTAAACCATACGAAGACACAAGCGACTTTTTCCCCAGGTCTCAAAGACTTGTTTGTCTTCTCCAATCCACGTTGCTAAAGCTTGAACAAATCAAGCAAGCTCCATGCACAATTGAGCCTTTTCTCAATCCACTAGAGGTAATTGTTTGCCTCTCTGAGAGGTGAGCTTTAACCTTCACAACCATGCTGGGCCTTTTCACAACCTTTTTGAAGAAACCACTGGACTTAACTCCTCCACACCGTCTAGGTGGCGGCAACCACCAAGAGTAACAAGTCAATAATACTTGCTTGAAGCGAGGCAGAGACTCCTTAAGAAAACATGCCTTTGGGTTGGGAATGATCTCTTCATCTAAAGGATATGAAAATTTCTGGGTGACACAAGGAGCTTCACACCCGTTATTGATTGCATGCCCCATGCAAGCCGTCAGGGTTCCACACATTGCAACATTCTCTCCAGCAGTGTTACTCACCTTGCTTACCTCCTGTTGATCATAGGCAGACTCCACAATTTATGTCATGCTCTACTCTACAGTGGTAATTACTTGTGGAGGTTCCTCATTTGAGGAATTCGAATTAGGTTACGTTTGCTCAGTGCCCTTCATTGGAGTAGCTAATTGGACAAGCGTTTGTTGATTCTCTGATAAGGTGGTATGTGATATACTATCCCTTGGATCTTCCCGAGGCAGGATGATTGGAGTATGTGATTGAGAGGCCATCGCCTCGTCCTGACGGGGTACCTCGGGTCGTGCTCCCTGTGTTTTTGGAGTCAGACGATTGAGAAGGTAATTGTACTTCTCACTTTGCTCTAAGCGCGGGTAGATGCGGAAGATCATAGTATCATCTTCTTAATGAATTTCTCCATTAGCTCGAATGTGTATTTCCGTGTGCTTGAGCACCATGTCTTCCAGCTCCTGGTACAATGTGTGACGACTGTTTCAACGCCTCTGATGCCTACGTTGACTGGTCATTGGCATGTAAGGCCTTGGTGTTAGGAGTGGTATTACATGGGGTGAATGCACAAATCGTCAGGCAATATGAGATGCACAACTTCTCTCTGTTGAGATGATGTTTGTGTACAGGGTTCATGCCTTGAGGGGGCTTGTTCTTGAGGAGTATTTCGAGCTCGCCATTATTGATTGGCACGAGCGGGTGGAGACCTATGCTAAGGGGCCCAAATTTGACGTTCGTGTTGCAGACAGCGGCTTGCTGGTGAGTACCTCGATCCTCCTAGGCTCGCATTGTTGATGGTCTTGCTAGCAGGTCACGATCTCGGAGCCGTCTTCGAAGTCGGCTCATTTGATCTTGGAGTTGTCAAAGCTCTTGTCGCAAGTCTTCATCACAGGGTGCCGAAGCCTCGCTTGTGAGTACGGCGAATCTGTTGTTGGCGCGGGAAGAGGATGGATCTCCCTTTGCAGAGAGATATAAGTAGGGTGCCAGCACACCTTGTCGAAAAGAACCTTTACTATTAGTGAATGAGCCAGTTGGCCCAGGTAGCACAAGCTTTGCATGTGATCGTCATTTCTAGTACTCCTTCACAATTGCACTTCTTATTATTTCTTTAATCTTTGATGGCTCATGTGCCCAATCATCTGGGAACAAGTCATATGGCGGAATTAAAGTGCTTCGATAAGTGAACACCTTATTCATGAGGTCTCTCATGCTAAGAGACCAATCTTCATCAGGGACAGTGCTCTGCACAATACGGGAGCTAATCGACTGTTGAAGTCGCTGCACCTTCCAATACTTCCTCCTGTAGTTACGAAGGGGATGAGGGCTATGTGCTCAACGAGCATTGGCCATGAGCATTCGAAGATTTTGCGAGACTGCCTTGAAAGACTGCAACAATTTGACTTCAGTGTGTTGCACCGTCGGCTTAATGAACTTTAGGTCAACAACCGGAGCAGGTGATCATAGGGCTACAGCATGCGGCCGTCTATTGGAGGCTTTGGCGCACAATAGCTGAGCACCATTTATATCTCCTTCGATCTCAATGACAACCGATTATTTTAGTAAATCACGTGCTTCGATCATGAGAGCACGGTGTTCCTTGTTCGCTTTGGCAATCGCTCGCTTTCGAGCTTTCTTGGATAAAACCATCTTGAACTGGACTGGCTCCTGAGTCTCATGAACATAGATCTTGCAGCCTTGCTCAAAAACCATCACAGGAGGAAATGATCTAATTGAATCATTTGTGGCACTAGGGTGTTGTTGACATATGAGGATCCGCTTGTGAGAAGAGGATTTACGATCAACAGGGGCTCGACTCCCATGATCATTATGCGACATGCCATGTCTTTTTGATGAACGGGCAAGGATTATGCCGACGATCAATGAGCACAGCGAAGATGGGAGGAGAACTGTCAGACCCAGATTTTTCAATTCGGAATCTACTGTGTTTCACTGCACTAATCTCTGGATCAGTAGTTAGTGCACACAGGTACATTGCTGAATCATGACATACATCGCATAATTATAATATTACAGCATTTGAAATACACCACATCGGGTGAATGTTTACAAAAGGGCCGCGTTGGCCAAATGTCTTCATTACATAAAAGCAGCGGAAAATAGTAGCAAAAGTAAACACAATTCCACAGGCAAGCGACCAGTAGGGTAATGTGTACAGTATATGTCACCGGAGAACTGGTAACATATGTGCACACAAAGCCAAGAGTCCACTTGTCTATGTCCAACCATCGTGGTCTACGCTTTAGTTGTCGCCTTTGCTTCCGCCAACGTTGGTAGGGGCCTCCTCATAAGCGTAATGCCCTTGACTTCCTGTTTCTGAATTTTGTCGCAAAAGCGAGTGTGAGCACTCCAACCCCGTGCTCCGCGAGCCAACACACAGAATGCAATATATAACATGTATGGCTAGTCAAAGGATGGCTCGAGCTTATTTTATTTTGCGAAGAGTGCTTTTGAATACAATTACTTAAAAATTCCTTAAGACCCAGCAATTTTAAACTCAAGACTTATATTGGTAAAGTAAGTTGATCTTATAATTGACACAGATTCCATCCACCATTACATGGCATCTGTATCATATAACATATTCAGCGTTATAGCCGCTTAACTTACCACTAGGACGACACCCAGGACAATTCCAAACCAGGACCATCAGCAGTCCTACACATTCCCATTGTCACCCACCAAGATTTTCGAAATAGAACTATATCTGGTTAAGTTCCCATGTCCGCCCTTGACCGTGGGCACGGCTATTCGAATAGTTTTAGACTCTGCAGAGTTTGTACACTTTCACCACAAGAGACAATCAACTCGTTACCCCACACGATTCCTTAGTCATGTGGTTGAGCAGACCATCACAGTGACTTTTCAAAGTACCTCGCCCCTTCCATCATTTCACCTTATGGGTCGCTCCCACTTGCAGTGGGTCCCATACGTTGTGCGGGATGTTCTCCTTCTGAACGTCTAGCAGCTGGCTACGTCCCCTGCTAGCCCGCCACAGTAGAACTTCACTCTCTGCGAGTGTCCCATTCAAGCCGTCACACAGACTGCCGCTTGCACAACCCCACACCTCCTCCTGGAAGGATGACTTTCAGGGTCTGGTAATTCTACTAAGCCAAGTTGTATTTTACAGACTTGTGGTTGTACTGTTTTACACAGGAGGTCATGACAAGATTCAGTCCTTAGTGGTATCTGGGCGGTTCTACCACAAACCACACTCTCGTGCACCCCTGCACCATACCCCCGAACCATCCGCCCAGATATTTAAGCAAGTTGGGGTTTTTGGAAACATAAAATAATCATATCCAACATTTATCAGTCATTACCACCATGACTACCCCAACCAAATTTTCTCATGATTAAAGTGATGTTTGGGCGTTCTCGCGCCCATGATTACCTAAACAATACTAAGCATGGCATACAAATTACGGACTTATTTTCGAAAGGTTAATATCGTAATTTTGCTAGGGCGACAAAGTTCACATAATCAAGCCTTTCAACGGATCATTATTAGCAAGCATTATATTAGGCGCATAACTACCATTTCTGGAAATGAACATATTTTACCTCATAAAATAACAGCATGCATGTTGATAATTTTAAAAGAAATTAACTTTGCAAAGTCATAGGTTCAAAATGGTCAAAGTGTTAACTCGCCTGGTTCGCAAGGATCTTAATCTTGGTCTTCTAGAGCTTCTAAGCTGGCTGCCTCAACCTCCTCTTCTTGAGCCCCGTATGCTATTTAATCGTGCGAAATACCCAAATAAAAGAAAAGCAACCAATCACTCAAAATATCACCAAAAATTCAAATAAACTCCAAAATTATGGTTCCAGTTCCATTGGATGGATCTTGAATTTAGATGAATTTAGAAATTTGTCTCACTTGATTTGGAGTTAAAATGATTAAGTTATACTCATTTAAAGTTTTCAGTCCAGTGAAATTTTAGAAAATGGAAAAATCCTGACATGTGGGGTCCACTGGTTATTTTTAATTCATTTACATTATTTTTATTTCTATGCACAGTGTCTATGACAAGTGGGGCCCACTGGCTTTTATTGTTTATTTGTTTATTTCTACCCCGGTTGCCACTGACATGTGGGCCCTGCTGTCAGTAGGCCGCTTGGGCTGCAGCCGCTGACAGGTGGGGCCCACCTGTCAGCCCGGGGAAAAATAGAGAAAGCTCAACCCAGCGCTGCGGAGCCGAAGGCTCGAACGCGCGCGGCCGGGGAGCGGGGGGAGAAGAGTGAGCGTTCTAGCCAAGTGAGCGGGGAGGCGTTGCCTACCCATAAAGGGTAAATAACCCTTTTGAGGGATACCTGCGGGAGGGGACGGGCAGCAGCGGACGGAGGCGTCGGTGGCCGGCGGCGAGGGACGGTCGGAGGAGTTCGGGGAAGTGGCAAAACGCGACGCCGGGGCTGCGGTGATGCTGGTGGTGGTGGCGACAGAGGCTGAGGTGCGCCGGAGGTAGGCCGACAGCGTGCGGTGGCGGCGGCTCGGGGAGGTCCTCGGTGCCGGTGGTGTACGGCCGATGGGAAGCTCGGGCAAGGGTCGGGGAAGCTCCGCGACGCTCCGGAGATGGTTGGGCGAAGGGAATCGGGCTCTGGGCCGTGGAACAGCGGGGAGGTGTACTCGCCGGAGTTGGGAGAGAACGGCTCGCCGGCGGTGGAGAGGGGCTTACAGAGCGATTACCTGGAGGGGAAGAGAGCTGAGAGCGCGGGGAAGACGATGGGGGCTTCGGGGGTTCTTATAGAGGGGCGGAGAGAGCTGGCAATGGCGCTCCCGCCCGAGTGGTCGTGTCGAGGCAGGCGGCGATGGCAGGCGGCGGGGTAGCAGCGGGATTCCAGGCGTGCGTGCTCCTCTCGGGCAGCTTTTGCGCCGCGCACGCGAGAGGACGCGTCAGGCAACGGGCGGCCGCTCCCGGGCGCATGCGTGCCACGGGGAGCGAGAACTCTGTCCTCCGCGCAGAGTGAAAGAGACGGGGGAGGAGGAAGAAGCCGACTCTGACAAGGCGGGTCCACCGGCCAGCAGGAGAGGGGAGGGGGAAGCGCGACGGTGCGGATGAATCCGCGTGGCGGGGAGGCTGATCGGGCGGCGGCGCGGTTAAGTGAGGCGGATGGGCCGGGGCGCGGGGAAAGGGACATCGCGGCCGCCCACGTGGCGAGCAGGGAAAGGGGAGAGGCGGGATCGGCCGGGGCGACGTGGGCTGATCCTGGCCGTCCAAGTGGCGGCCAGAGAAGTGGGTTGGGGTTTTTAATTTTCCGGATTTTGATTTTAACTTTTAGAAATTGCCAGAAAATCCCAATAAGCTCAGAAAAATATGAAAATACATCCAGAAATTCCAGGAAACTTCACAGATGTTCCTGATGACATTTTGGACTTAATAAAAATATTTCCAACAATGTTGGTATTTAATTTACTTGCTTCCATTGTTATTCATGCCATTAAACAAAAAAAACGAGGTTTTGTTTTTAAACCAAAATTTTCTCCCTTCCTTTTATGGATCATCTTTTCATATTCTTATTTAAATTTTAAACTTTCTATTGGTTAAACATGCTTGTTTCCTCTTGGTCCTTTTAACTGTTTGGAACCTTCTCCACATTTTTCATTTAAATCCCATAAACTCCAAATTCAATAAAACACATTGGCAGAAGAAATTCAAAAACTTCATATTTCCAAATTTTAAATTTCCAGGATGTTACAAGAACTAGGTCCCACCGGGCGTGCCATTTTATTTGACATGAGAAATCTCTCACGGGTTTCTGGCCCCGGGGTTATAAGATGCGGGCATGCCAGTGTACTAAAGTACATAAAAATAAATAAACACAACAAAAGATATGGAAAACATGTATTTATTCATTGATTTGAGAAGAAAATACAAGTTGCCTTTATATATGTGTGCACCGTAGCCTGCTTTGCGTAGCAGATCTGACATATACAATGTGGTGTCCTGATTCCCAAGGCCACGGAAGGCCCTCGGTTAATTACATCTATAGGATAACCCACGGAAACCTCTGATTAAGCTGCGCATTGGTCATCGTCTTCAATCCTCGCTTTACGTTGTCCATGCTAGGGATGAATGATTAATGAAAGTGTGGGCATTGGCATTATCTATAGCCTCGTCGGTCTATGGGGTCATTAATAGTGTGGTCATTACACTTAACCGCGCCTGCCCATGCCATTTGACCTCATTAGTATCGAATGAATACAACGAAAGTGATTTGGAGTATGCATGATTAATATCTAGCATGACCAATCTGACAACAATGGCAATGAGAATCGGTGTCGTAGGTATAGCATGAGCAGAAGAATTAGTAGAGCAGGCCACGGGGGTCAAGTATCAATGTGATCGACAACCATCGGAAACCATCCATGGTCGAGATCCATCAAGAGATACCCATGGTCGAAAGTTACTATGATCAAGCTCATCGAGAAATGTCTGTGGTCGAAATCCACAATGGTTGAAATCCACCGGAGTCAAGCGTCACTGTGGTCGAACATCACCGTGGTCGAACGTCATCGTGGTTGAACATCACCGTGGTCGAACATCAACATGGTTGAAAACCCACCGTGGTTGAAACCCATCGAAACCCACCATGGTCGAAACACATCGGAAGTAAGCTATGGTTGAAACACACCATGGTCAAAACCCATCGGAAGACAACCGTGGTCGAAAATCACAATGGTCAAAATCCACCGGAGGATACCGGTGGTCGAAATCCATCAGGATCAAAACCCATTAGAAGACAACTGTGGTTGAAACCCACTGTGGTCGAAACCATCAGAAGTCAGCCATGGTCGAAACCCACCGTGGTCGAAACCCATCGAAAGTCAGCCAGGATCGAAACCCACCATGGTCGAAACCCATCGGAAGACAGTCGTGGTCAAAAACCCACTGTGGTTGAAACCCATTGGAAGACAGGCATAGTCGAAACTAACCATGGTAGAAACCCATCGGAAGACAGCCGTGGTTAAAACCCACCATGATCGAAACCCATAGGAAGTCAACCATGGTCGAAACCCATCAGAAGATGTCTATGGTCAAAATCCACGTGGTTGAACGGAGTACTCATTGGAGTACTGAAACACTGTGATCGTAGATCTACGGCTAAAGAAGTATGCGTACAACAAGTAGTCAGAGAGGCTTGACTCTTGCAAGTGTCGTATGCGTCCATCTTCGGGTGGTGGTCTTAGGTGTTCGACTTCGTCGAGCGGTCAGAGGCGTTCGACTTCGAAGAGTGATCGGAGTGTCCATCTTCGAGGAGCAATCAGAGTCATTCGGCTTCAAAGAGCGATCAGAGGCACCCGACTTCGGGAAGCGATCGGATATCTGCCTTCGGCAAGCGATCGGAGGCCTAACTTTGTCAAGTGATCGGAGATCCTAACTTCAGCAAGCAATCAAAGATCCGTCTTTGGCAAGCGATCGAAGACATCTACTCACAGGAACGATCTAAGGTGTTTGGCTTTGCGAGCAATCGAAGGGCCTGACTTCGGAAGTAATCGTGGCGCACAACTTCGGAAGCGATCGCCAGCGGTCAAGGACATCAGCTTTGCAAAGCGATCAGAGACATGCACAACTTCAGAAGCGATTGGCGACCTCGGCTTTGCTAAGCGATCGAAGACATGCACGACTTCGGAAGCGATCGGCGACCTTGGCTTTACGAAGACATCGAGGACACGCTCGACTTCGGGAGCGATCGGCAGCGGTCAAGGTTGCTTGGCATTGCGAAGTGATCAGGGACATGCTTTGTGACACGATCGGAGACACGCTCAACTTTGGAAGTGACTGGCAGTGGCCAGGGACTTTGGCTTTGCGAAGTGATCAGAGACACGCACGACTTCGTAATCGATCGGCAGCAAATGGGGACTTTGACTTTACAACGCGATCGAAGACATGCGCGACTTCAGAAACCATTGGAAGTAGTCGTGGCTGCTTGGCAACATTGTTGTCATATTCATTGCTCATTGTATGCATCTTAACTAGCTACAACGAAAGATAGGAGAGACTGTTTTTACCGTTCTCAACATAGGAGGCCATGATCATTTCCTTAGGCCTTTCTCCGGCTTCTCCTTATTTCCTTCTATCTTTCTTTTTGCCTTTGCTCTCCATTCGTGGGTGTTTGGCCTCACGATTTCCCCTGCGTTCGCCTCTGTGTCTGTGTCCGGGGTGTGGCCTTCGCTTTTGCCTCTGCATCCGCTTCTGCCTCTCCTTTTATAGGCACAGGCAGGGGCTGTAGGTGCCATATACGGCTCCAACACGATGTTGGTTGTGCTGTTTAAATTGAGATAAGATTCCAACTGAGATAAGATTCCTGATCGACTACGGATTAGTTACCTTCTGGGACTCTGCTTTCATATCAGAGGTTTGTTAAGCGTTATCTCCAACTAGATGAGGATACGGTGCAATCATGCCTTGTTGTTGATGATCTGCAACCACGGTCGAACTACACAACGTGATCGAACTGGTCTGATTGATGCAACGTGGTCAACACACGTGATTGAAAACAACATACTCGATACCCCAAGTGGTAGAATCATTGGTCAGACGTGATCGTATCGGCCTGGTCAGCAAACGTGGTCGATATGGTGTGATCGAA
This sequence comes from Dendrocalamus latiflorus, assembly GCA_017311315.1. Taxonomy (NCBI): domain Eukaryota; kingdom Viridiplantae; phylum Streptophyta; class Magnoliopsida; order Poales; family Poaceae; genus Dendrocalamus; species Dendrocalamus latiflorus. The sequence continues at coordinate 19,587,272 of CM029671.1, read as the reverse complement.
ACAACCGCTCAATCCCCCAGCGATTGGAATATAGTTGTACCAGTCAATGTGCTTAATAACGTGGTGGATACGGCAAGATTGCCTGATCGTGTTAGTACCAAAACTCATCAAACACCTAGAGAGCTATCTAGTGTGATTGAAAAACTTGCTGAACTTTCATGTTTAAAATCACTAGTTAGTACCTATGCCTACACATATAAGTTTAATATGATTGGAGATTATGGTGTAGATGACAAGTTTTATTTTTACCGAATATGCATTACGTGTGATAAGTTTTCTGAATTAAAATTGTATATTTTGGATAAACAATCTTTTGTGCCATATCATGATCACAATAAAATGAGTTTAAAAGATAGTGCTTACTGTTTTAAAAGATTTTTAAGTCTACTTGTTTGCCCTTTGATATGCAATCTTGTATATGTGAACATATATGATTACTCTTGGGTCAATAATACAATGAGTTTTTATGATCTCTGTTGTTTTATAACATTAATTGTGCAATAATGAAGAATCATTAAAACGGATAACATATACATATACCATGCAAGCACCTTAGCTTCTTTGTTAATGACCCGATTAAATTAGTGTTCGCCTAGTAATATTTAATGTGGCTCAATACTTCTTTCCAGCCAAATAATGTATTTAACTGAAAAGTGCTAAATATGTGCGTATATGTATCATCCTCCCCTTCTTCAAGAAAAACCATCATCGGCTTTTGATAGCCTGAAATTGTACTAAACAAATAATGCAACGTGTATACATGGTATATATATTTTTCAATTACACTCCTTCCATCTAGCATATTATGATTATCTGAAGGCGTAGTAAATAAAAAGAACAATACATATGCATGGTATATGTATGAATCAATTATTGTGTCATTCTCACTATTTTGTATAAACCAATTAGTATAACAGTACCCATAGGATATATACATTGTAATATTGTCATTTACAGCATTCTCCCTCCCATAAGAAAAAGTCAAAATTGGAGTGCTTTGTCTTGCTGAATTGGAGAGTATCATATGAACCTGACCTCACAGCCTGAACCGACAGTATAGAGTTCAAAGTTCTAAACCAACACTTGATGAGCGTGAAATAAATCCCACATATTTCCTCTTGACAAGCTTCGAAACTTGGAGCCCTTGCAACATCTTTCGGTGGATGTTGAAAGAGATCGTTAGCATATTATAAGTCTTGAGCAGTTACTGACTAGTAGTGAACCTGATCAGGAAGCATGCTCTAGGTGCCAATCCTTCTTCTAAAGTTTTCTGAATCATCTACCTACGAGCGGTGAATGCTCATAGAATGGTGTGTGATCATCTGGAGTATGTCCATTACGCTCATCAGAATTGAGACCTCCATCACGGAGGGAGGTCGTTGTGCCATTCTGACCATTCCTTGGAGGGGATGAATCTCAGGGAGCCCTCAGAGTACAATGACCGGGACTTCGATTAGGATCATCGATGGTAGTGAAGACCTCCTGGTCATTGCTGGTGCTCAAACCCTTCTGGCTTGAGGAATAGTCGAAAGATAGTGCCTCACCATATGATGGAGTCCCTTCCAAGAAGGGGAATTTTGGGTTATAACATTTCGGGTTATAACCATCTTTGGAAGTTCCATGGGTGAATGAATCCATATTCTCCAGACAACTGATTGGATTAGGAGCATTAGAGCTCCTGACCTTCTCCTGGGTACTATTAACCATATAGTGACGGATACCACGTGGCAACCGAGCCCTGGAATTTGTTGCACTAGGGGTTGCCACATTGATCATCAGAATCCCTTGATGGTTGAGGTTGCTTCTGACCGCTTGGACCCATGCCCCCAGGAGAATCTGATTCTCCCTCTAGGCATAGAGGGCCCCAGACAACAAGTCTTCCTACGCATCATTGAGGAGGCAGTTCCAAGGATTCGACATAAACCCTTGGAGTGTGCATTCCCCTCAGATGAAAGGATATCCTGCTCAAGTGCATCATAGCAGGCATTCATGTCAATCTCTGCATAATCTACGAGATCAAACAAGTTCTCCTCATTCCACTCATTTGCCATGGATGCATAAGTGCTGATGAGAAACAAAATCTGGTCATTGTATCCGCATAGGACCACACAGAGGAGACAGGGGTTTAAACAGGTTCGGACCTTCTCTAGTGAAAATAACAACCCTGCTCTTATGTTCTTGTATTCAATCACAATGAGATGTCTAGGATTACAAGAGAGTAATGTCTTGTGATGTCTATCTTTCTGTCGTCTGATGTCCTCCTTAAATAGCATTGAAAGGGTGCCAGTTGGCGCCTATGGAGAGACGCCTTATTGATGCCAGCCATCGTGTGGAGCGATTGTTGTCAATGAGATATTCTCTTGGCACGATTGTCATGCTATTATTGTCAGAGACATAGGATAAGAATGTGTGGTTATGTCAGTGGTGTTACGGCACACATTTTCCTTATTTACCGCACGCAATCACCTACTGTAGACTTGATCCCCTGTCGGAAGGTTTGACCCCTGTATCTGATCATAGACATCTTCGACCTAGGAGTGGTCGATGCTTAGGATGATCTGAGCATATTTTCTCTGGCCAAGGGTACTTATAAAGGCTATTTGACTAAGTCATGTGGCTATAGACAATAAGCCATTAAATACATATTACTTAATCTTTGTCAGTATTTATATAATGTAACATATTATTGAGGGCCTTTATTTGGCAGACATCCGCTTGCTGCCATTTTTCCACATATGATTGTAAAAACTTTCAATTTGGAACGTCAAACTGAGGGATCAAACTTTCACCTTCAAATATGAGAACTTTCAATTGAAAGAGTCAGCAACTTTCAAGTCGAGTTTTGGGCCTTTCTCCTGACCTCCTCACCTTCCGCTCTCGACGACATGTTGGGCAACCGACGGCAACGATGGCACAACATCACCAGATTTAAACGGGTGGCTGGAGGCATAGGCACTCAATCGATGAGGCGATGTGCACATGTGGGAGGAAACCATGAGGCAATGAAGGCAGAAGCCAACACCACCTCATCAGCTGTGTGGTTGGCTTTAGGCCTTGCTGAATTGGTCGTGCGGTGGCCTGTTTTTAGGGTGTTAGAGTTTAGGTGGACCGGAAGTAGCGCCGATAAGTTGACAGTGAGGAGTGTTAGGAAACCTGGACTCTATCCAGAGTCCTGATCTAATTGGGCACCCCACCGTAGACTATAAATAGGGACCTAGACCCCCCTCATTATGTACCCCGATGCAATCTAAAACAATAAAGAAAGACCAGGAGTTCTCTCTACCTCTCTGTGTTCAATCTATTATTCTGTGATTCTGTGATTGATTCGTTCTTGTTCTAAGCAGAGGAATCGCTCGGAGAAAGACCAGGACGTCGGTTCCTCAACACGTTATCAGCACGACTTCGCTCCGGTGAACGAGGTAATCATCGAAGCACAGATTGATTTTCTAGATCGCTTTTGAATCTGTATTTTCTTTTCGCGTTCTAGATTGAAATTCTACGGTGCAAATCCGCCCTAATCTACCGCGAGCAGACTTGAAGTCGCCGGCACAATGCCGATCGGTAGATTATGAAACGGGGTAGATGTTGATTGCACTGTAGAACGATGCAAATCCGTCCTAATCTACCGCGAGCAGATCTGAAATCGCCGGCACAATGTCAATCGGTAGATTCAGAAAAAGGGCAGATGTTGATTGCATCGTAGAAACAGGAAATTTATGCATTATTTTCTGTTCAATATCTGCACGAGAAATTTGCATTGTCTGTTTTCAGTTTCGCATCTGAAATACATCACACAGAAAAAAGGAAAAGGCACTGCCACCAGCCATCGGCCGGCAACCGCGCCCGCACCCGCACGCGCTGGCGCCGCCGACCCCACCGCGCCCGTGCCCGCATGCATCGGCGCCGCCGCCGGCCTCCCCGTGCCCGCATGCACCGGTGTCGCCGACCGTCGGCCCGCTTGCACTAGAGGACAAGGCAGGCACCTCCCTGCTGGCCGCCCGGCTAGGCCGCCTCCGCGCGCCCCCGCATGGGCTCACTTGGCGCCGCCGGCAGCCCAGGACCTGCGCCCGAACGCGTTCTGCCTACTCGCCTCCCGCCGCCGCATCGGCTCCCGGCCACGGCCAGCAGCCACCGGCCCTGCCGCCTTGGCCTCCTCCCGCGCCGCCGCACGGCGCCAGGCCGCCCCCGCGCCGCCGCATGGCGCTCGGCCTCCTCCGAGCCGCCGCATGGCGCCCGTCCACTCCCGTGCCGCCCAAGCGCCCGCATGCGCCCCGCCTTGCGCCGCCCCGCCGCCGGCCGCTTCGCCCCGAACGGCGTACCCCGCCGCCGGCCGCCTTTTCCCCCACACGGCGCCGCTGGCCTCCACCGCCGGCCTGGCCCCCCTCAGCCGCGCCGGCTCAGCTCCGGCTCCTGCGACCCGCCATGCCGCCTACGACCCACGCGCGTGCGGGCACGCTTTGCAGCCGCCGTCGCCAAGCAAGGGGTAAACCCTAGCGGGGGGTTTAACCCCAGCCGCATGGGCCGATTGGGCCGGGGGAAGGGGGCGAGGCCGATTGGGCCGGGGGAAGGGGGCAAGGCAGAATGGGCCGGGGGGGAAGCTCGTGGGACGGGTGGGGGGAAGAAAAAAAAAGGGGGGCCTGGCCGGTGGGGGGGCACTGGTTGTTTTGCAGAAAAGGCCCTAAAAACCATTGAAATTACCGAGAGATCCTAAAACTTGCGTATGAATACCGAATTTTGCAATAGAGGCCTCGGTAATTCCAAAAATTAACAGTAGGTCCTCAAATTTACGAGTGGGTCCAGAATTTTGCAGTAAACCCCTCGGTAAATCAGAAAATTGCGCGAATTTTTCTCTGAACTGAAATTTTGCGTAAAAACCCCCTGGAGTTGCAGAATTTTGCTGAAATTTCATATTTTAGCATAAAAGGGCCTCGGGAATCCGAATTTTGCATCAATTTTTGCATTTGAAGCTTATTTATTTATGCCATTATTACTTTCTGTATTTTCTGTATTTATTTACTGTTTTGGTTGATTGTAATTGTTTAAATTGCTTTTAATCACTGAAATTAGCAGTAAAATTATAGAAAATGCACAGAAAATTATGAAACATTATGGGAAACTATTGCACCACTTTATTTACCTGTAGTAAATTTTCCATGCATGTTTACCTGCAGTAAACTTATTTTATTTCGTTCATACATATGTAGATGACTGGAATTTCGAACCGGGAGTTCGAGGAGCTGGCCCAGCATGGCCGAAACTATCTGACATGGGCATCCGATGTCGAGATTGTGCTTGGGGGCCGGAAGCTCGGCGCAGCTATTGGGATAAGCGGACAGAAAGACGCTAGACCCACACCTGAGGAGAATGATCAGGCACTTCATTTTCTCAGGCACCATCTCTGCTCAACTCTCAAGAATGAGTATATGGCAGAGAGAAATGCGCTAGCACTCTGGACCGCACTCAAGAAGCGGTTTGAGAGGCTCAAGTACACCATTCTTCCTCAAGCAGAGCAGGAGTGGATCAGACTGAGGTTTGCCGACTTTAAAACGGTCGGGGAGTACAATTCTAGCTTGCACAGGATTTGTACAAACCTTAAACTCTGTGGCAAGGAGATCACAGAAGACCAGAAGATCGAGAAGACCCTGTCCACTTTCCACCCCAGTGCTGTACAGGTTGCCCGCAACTATCGTCAAAACGGCTACAAGGAGTACGCCGAATTGATTGATATGATGCAGGTAGCCGAGGCTCAAGACGAACTTCTCCGCAAGAATTACGTCTCGCAGCCACAAGGCAGCTCCGCTGGCCATGAAGCCAACGCTAGCAGCCTCAAGGTGCGAAAGCCCTTGATGAAGAAAAGGGGGAAGAAGGGTAAGATCGTTGCCCAGAAAGGCAAGTCAGATGCTCCAAACGACAAAAAGGCTAAAAAGAGTGACAAGACCTATGGCCAGCAGAACCAGGGTTGTTACAAATGTGGCAAGTGGGGACATTGGTCGCGGATATGCAAAGCACCGCAACATGTCATTGATGCCCACCAAGCTCAGAAGAAGAATGGCAAAGGGCAACCTGAAGCCCACTTTGCAGTCATTGAGGGGGAGCAGCCTGAGCAGCTGCCGGAGATGATGGAGGTTGAGTCCATCCCGGCAGCAGCACCCCCTTACGACTTAGAGGCAGCCACAGCCATGATCTCTCTTGAAGAGAATGTCACTACTGAGGAAATAGCCGAAGAAGTCAATGATTTTCTAGTTGATTCCGTCTGATGCACAGAATGCATAAGACGTTAATTGTCATTTATTTTGTGTTAAATGGACAAGTTTAGAACTTGCATGGTTGGTGCTTTAGGATTTTGCTTTCTCGTAATGGTTAGATGATTTTGGAATAAAGCATTCATTTATTCAGTTTATGATGGCATGTTATATTCTGATATTTGCGTATTTATTTATGTGTTGAATGCCTTCTAATACATGTTAATTAAATACGTTATATTAGAACACGTGTGGCGCCCTATGGAGGAAGTATGCCTTGCCGACAGCGGCACAACGAATACCATCTTAAGAGAGACTAAGTATTTCCAGTCGATCCGTAAGAGCACTGGCAGCCTTACGACAATCGCCGGAAGCGATGCATGTATAATCGGTTCCGGAAGAGCCACAATTATACTTCCCATGGGCACAACTTTGGTCATTGAAGAAGCCTTATTGTACCCAGAATCGACTAGAACTCTCCTAAGTTTTAAGGATATTCGCGCCAATGGTTTCCACGTTGAGACTGACGAAGAGTACGGTAAGGAATACCTGCTCATCACGAAGCGCGAAGAGAATGGCAAAAGAATATTAGAAAAACTTCCTTCACTTGAAACAGGGCTATATTATACCACAATTAAAGCGCCTGCAGCGTACACTGTTCTGAAAACAGTGTTTAGAAGCTCTGAACTCTTCTGTCTCTGGCATGACAGATTAGGCCACCCAAGTCTTAGGATGATGAGAAACATAATAAATAACTCGCATGTGCATAATATTAATGTGAAGAATTTCCCGAATCATGAAGATTTCGTGTGCCCTGCATGTGCCACCGGGAAACTAATTACTAGACCCTCCACTCTAAAAGTGAAGGATGAAGTCCCTGCATTCCTGGAACGCATCCAGGGAGACATTTGCGGTCCCATTCAGCCCGTCTCAGGGCCGTTTAAGTATTTCATGGTGCTCATTGACGCTTCTTCGAAGTGGTCATATGTGGGTTTGTTGTCCACAAGAAACCACGCATTTGCAAAATTGATCTCGCAGATCATTCGCATTAGAAATGTGTTTCCAGATCATCATATCAAGTCCATTCGAATGGACAACGCCGGAGAATTTACTTCAAAGGCATTTGATGATTATTGCATGGCGATGGGAATTGCAGTTGAGCATTCGGTACCGCATGTCCATACCCAGAATGGTTTGGCAGAGGCTTTAATTAAAAGAATTAAATTTATTGCCCGACCCCTCTTGCATAAAAGTAATTTGCCAGCTACATGTTGGGGACACGCAGTTCTTCATGCAGCGAATCTCATCAACCTTAGACCTTCGGCCTACAACATCCATTCACCTATGCAACTAGCGCAAGGGTCACCACCGAAAGTTTCCCATCTTAGGAGGTTTGGATGTAAGGTTTATGTACCGATACCACCTCCGCAGCGAACTGCAATGGGCCCACTCCGCAAGACTGGGATATACGTTGGTTATGAGACTGCATCCATAATCAGGTATTTGGAACCCATGTCAGGAGATTTGCATACTGCCCGCTTCGCTGATTGCATTTTTGATGAGGATAATTTCCCGTCATTAGGGGGAGGAAATCAACCCGTTGATGAAAAATATCGGGAAATTACGTGGGAAGCCACGGGAATTCATGCACATGACCCGCGCACTAGTGAAACTGAAAAAGAGGTCCAGAAGATCATCGACTTGCAAACATTAGCAAATCAACTGCCCGATCACTTTAGTGATTTGAAGAGCGTGATTAAGTCGCATGTGCCTGCACGCAATGCACCGGAGAGGGTTGAAATACCAAAGAAAATTGAAGGTATCCCTAATCCCGTCCAGAGGCCTCAGAATAAAAGGACGAGAACTCCGGTTCCTCGAGTCCAAAGTAACCGGGGACGCCCGGCGAAAAAGGATAAAAGGGATTTATCACAGCCGATCATTGAAGTCCCCCAGAATGAGAAGGGGAGCCAGTTGAGACCTGGCACAAGTATGACACCTTCAGAAAAGGGCATACCGGATTTGAATATCCCCATCGGCATGGATGTGTGCGCACACATCGGAGCCGAAAAACTAAAGGGACTTGCCACCGCAATTGAAAGAAGCGATGCGCAAGGTGAAGCTCCAGAAGAAGCAACTCATGAAGAAATAGCTATAAATTATGTACACACGAGAGAGTCCCTGAATAGGACAACAGCTAATATCGATATCTACTTCGCAAAGAAAATTGCCACCATCATTGATCTTGATCCCGAGCCTGCATCGCTCGCTGAATGTAAGAAAAGATCAGATTGGAAAGATTGGAAGAAGGCAATAGCAACTGAATTGCTATCTCTGAATAAAAGAGAGGTGTTTGGGCCCGTATGCCGCACACCTCCCCACATACACCCCGTTGGGCACAAGTGGGTATTTGTTCGAAAGAGAAATGAAAGAAATGAAGTAGTGAGATACAAAGCAAGGCTGGTAGCCCAAGGTTTCACTCAACGTCCTGGAGTTGATTATGAAGAAACCTACTTCCCAGTCATGAGTGGAATTACCTTTAGATACTTGATTTCAATGGCAGTGAACTTGAACTTGGAAATGAAATTGATGGATGTTGTGACTGCATACCTTTACGGTAACTTGGATTCGGAGATTTACATGAAAGTCCCTGAAGGAATTCCTCTCCCGAACCAAGACAGAGCAAATAGAAATCTGTATAGTGTGAAACTCAGAAAGTCACTGTATGGACTGAAACAATCTGGAAGAATGTGGTATAATCGCTTGAGCGATTTTCTCTGCAAGAAAGGCTACACGAACAATGAAGACTGTCCTTGTGTATTTATACGGCGATCCCAGAATGAATTCTGTATAATCTCTGTGTATGTAGATGATCTGAATATCATCGGGACAGCCGAAGACATAAAAGAAGCAAGCTCCTACTTGGAGTCAGAATTTGAAATGAAAGATTTGGGCAAGACCAAGTTTTGCTTAGGCCTGCAGCTTGAGCATGTCCCTGAAGGAGTCTTGGTACATCAGTCGACCTACACCCAGAAGGTGCTTGAAAGGTTTGGCTTTGAGAAGGCATTTCCCTCGAAAGTACCGATGATCGGTAGGTCTTTACAGCAAGAAAAAGATCCTTTCCGACCAAGGGAAGAGGGGGAGGAAGTCCTGGGACCGGAATTCCCATACTTGAGTGCAGTGGGAGCACTCATGTATTTAGCAAACTGCACTAGACCGGACATTGCATTTGCCGTGAACCTCTTAGCAAGGTATAGTGCAGAGCCCACCAAAAGGCATTGGCAGGGCATAAAGGACATTTTCCGATACCTCCAAGGTAGCAAAGACCTCGGATTGTTTTACAGAAAGAATCAAGATCTGAACTTGATTGGCTATGCAGATGCTGGGTATCTGTCAGACCCGCATACCGCTAAGTCACAAACAGGCTATGTATTCCTGTGTGGTGGAACCGCAATTTCATGGAAATCGTCTAAGCAAAGCCTGGTAGCTACTTCGACGAACCACTCAGAAATTATAGCACTGTATGAAGCCGCACGAGAGTGCGCTTGGCTCCGCCGAATGGTTCACCACATCCAGCAGTCATGTGGGATGAACATTGTGCAAACCCCACAATTATCTATGAAGATAATGCCGCTTGCGTTGCACAAGTGCAAACGGGCTATGTGAAGAGTCATCTCACAAAGCATATCAACCCCAAGTTCTTCTATGCACATGAATTGCAAACGATGGACGAGATTAAAGTACTGCATACTAAGTCATGTGAAAATCTCGCAGATTTATTCACTAAGTCACTCCCCGCATCTAGCTTTGAAAGGTGCGTGCGTGGAATTGGAATGATGAGACTTAGAGAAGTGCAGAATTCAGGGGGAGAATTCTCACAAGCCCGCTAATAAATCTTGATCATGAAGATTAAGTACCCAAAAATAAAGTCTTGCAGACTAAATGAATTTGGGTGAATTGTACTCTTTTTCCCTTGACGAGTTTTCCATGAAGTTTCTCGACCAAGGTTTTTAACGAGGCAATTCGTGCATCGCAGCATCACATGTATCATGTACTCTTTCTCCAAATTTTTCCCACTGGGTTTTTATGGAGTTTTGACGAGGCATGAGCATGTTGGGTGAGTGCCCAAGGGGGAGTGTTAGGAAACCTGGACTCTATCCAGAGTCCTGATCTAATTGGGCACCCCACCGTAGACTATAAATAGGGACCTAGACCCCCCTCATTATGTACCCCGATGCAATCTAAAGCAATAAAGAAAGACCAGGAGTTCTCTCTACCTCTCTGTGTTCAATCTATTATTCTGTGATTCTGTGATTGATTCGTTCTTGTTCTAAGCAGAGGAATCGCTCGGACTGGTCTCTAGCGTCGGTTCCTCAACAAGGAGAAGGCATGATGGGAGTGCAAAGAGGGTAAGTTAACAATGAGGCTCAACGCAAGCTATATATAGGCAATGGGAGTAGCCTAGATTGATGGGAGCAGCTAGCTATATATAGAAGGGGGAAAAGGTCAAAAATGCAGAAGAGGAAGGAGCAAGAAGCAAAGTGAGGAGCGTGGTGCAGACTACCCCAACCAGTGGACAACCCCGGCTCGGCAATACTAGATCGGGCAGTTGCGCATCGCACAGGGTATAGCATTTGGTGGCCGACATGGGCATCCGAAGCAATTCCCCTTAACGTACTCAAATTAACAAAATCAAATTTTATTTGCAATCTTGCACCTTATATGGACAGTTGCTTAAAAGAACACTTTTCTCTTGATGAAACGAGGAAAGAAGTTGGTGTGACCCTAAGCTACATGCTAGTGTAGTAGTATAGGCATAGTAGTAGGTGTATTTAGTTGTGAAATCCAATGAAGTCATCGAGTGATAAAAAGGCAACATTTCTGACGGATACGGGGGATGTTCTTTCCTCTACTCCAAGATTTAGTGGTACTTTAACTAGTTTATAATTTTATTCTTAGTTAAAATTATATTATAGCAGTTGTTAATTTTTCAAAAAAGATAAGAAAAAATTGAAGAAAATTGTTACATCATCATGGATAATGCAAAAGAATAAGTGACAAAAGAAAAAGTAAAAAAATACCAAAAAAACCTAAAATAAACTAAAATTAGAAACTGATATGTTTCGAATAACTTCTAACTTAAATATATTAAAAACCAAAAAAAGTCAGAAGCTGTAGAGTTAGAAGCCGGGCGATCTCTGCTTTATCCCTTTTAGAGAGAGACCTAACTATGTATATTACTTTGTGTGAAAAGTTGACCAATAGCTTAGCACTACTGCCACTCTGCATCGCCTAATAAGTGTTAATACATCCAAAGTCGATCTCCCCAGTAAAACCACTGTTAGGGCATATGGTGGTGATCCTATAATGCGGATTCTCAGCTGGTTGCATGCGAGCCATGCCATTATGCTCCCCTTTTATGTTACACAATGGAGTCTCACGTTGCATGACGCATGGGTGCACATGAATACTACATCAATCACAGAAGAGTGACATTTCAAGATATATACAGATAAATTTTGTAAAGTTTGGCTAGCGATATTTCTATGAACATTTATATTGAACATATCAAATGATAAATGTAGATTTATCTTGAAAAGTACATTCATACTATTATGATTTTATTAGGTTGTATAAATATATTACAATAGAAATTAATAGTCAAAGTTATGTTTTTAAAACCGTATCGAAGTCCAAAATATTACTCTTTTGTGACCCGAAGAAGTACATTAATTATTCCTAAGTTGGTAGTCCCTGGACGATGAAGTCAATGCTGATAAATATCCGGACAACATACTCATCTTAAGGGAATGTTCGTATTGGCTGCGGCTAATAGTTTTTTGTTAAAAATAAATAGTAGTGGATGAAAGAACTGGCTTTTAGAAGGAGGGGCGAGTGGTGGGAAAGTGAATGAGAGATATGTGCGCGAGACGGGAGTAAGAGGAGTGGGGTGCGTGATGCGCCTGTGACCCCCTGTCTTATCATCAAGCAAGACGAGAGTGAGAGTGGAGAAGCCACTTCAAGAAGTCAAGTGTTTATTATATTGGCTTCTAGCTTCTTCAAGCATAAATCAATACGAACACCCCCTAAGACTTATCAAGAAAAATTGTCAAAGGTTCCCACAGAAAGCCTGTCGTTTAAAGAGCTTGTTTGGATGTGAGGATTTTGAAAAATAATGGTTTCAAAATATGTGTTTATATTGTGGAATAAGTTCATTGTACCATAAAACTCTTGCCCGAGTGTAAAAATCAGCCATCAACTCTAAAATCGTGCATTTGACACCCTTAAACTATTAAAACTAGTGTAAAATACCCTTTTGCTCAAAACCACCATGATTTTTACTACCATGGCACCTACTTGTCCAAATTTCTCTGATAGGGCACACCGCACACCGGTCAGTAGTTCATTTACTGAATCAGTAAATAATTTTTTTTAAAAAAATAGGGAGGCCACAACTCAGCCTCTAACAGTTCTTTTTCTACCTTCCTCCTCTCCTTCCCCTATCTCTCTCTCTCCCTTCGCTTGCTTGCTCCTCTCCCGCCGATCGGAGAATCAATGCACCCTTCTGCAGTTCCTCCACCACAGATCCTCCTTGCCTGACATCTCGTATTGTCCTCCTGCCTGCACAGCCTCCATTTAGGGCCTGTTTGGAACAGAGGAATTTCACAGAAATTTTGCAGGAATTTTGCAGGAAACAGTTCAATTCCCGCAGGAATCGGGAAAAATTCCCGCATTCCAAACAGGGCCTATACAGTTTCTCTTCATCCTCCAGATTCCTCTGCGTAGGGTTTATCTCAAGAGAAATGTACTGATCACAGATAAACAGAAAGAACACAGAGAAATCTTCTGAATTTCTTTATTATCTCATTTGTTTCTTTTTGTTCTTTTATTCTTATAAAATTGGTCACAAATCTTCTTATTATATAGACTAATATTGTTCTACTAATATACGTACATGGACTTTAAGTTGATCACAACTCTAATTTAAATTACACATAAAGGTAAACTCAACTATATACCAAACTCATTTAAAAAATTTTAAATAAGATTAACGCTCTGTCCTCCCCCAATGAGCACACGCCGGTGGGAGGTGAGGCGCTGCTTCGCCCGTGGCCACATCGAAGCCTTCCACCTCGCCATTCTCTGCTGTCCAGAACCACGAATCAGGCCCTAGGATGCGTGACGTGGCCCCCAGATCTTCCGCTTCTACAACGATTTTGTGATGGCGTTGCTTCTTTTTCATGATTCCATCCATTCCTCAGCTTACTACTAGTTACCGGTTTCTGATTGGATTAGACTAGCCCTCACTGCTATGTGTTACAGCTTTTACGAGTGCTCTAGGATCTCTAGGATCACCTAGTAGCCGCTACGACCACCTCTGTAGCCGTACGACTACGTTGAAGAGGCTACAACCACCTCCTGTGTCGTTACAACCGCTCTGCTGATTCACTGACCACGCTGACAGTCGTTACGACCACGTTGTGACCTCTCCGTGTTAGAGTGATCTCAGGGCTTTGGCCCAACGGCCAAAGCCCATCCCTTGACCGCGCCCTGATCGGGGGCGCCCAGCCCGTTTGGCTGGTGGGCCCCTGTCGCCAGCGCTATAAATACAGAGGTGGGGGCCGGGCGGCACGCATCACGAGGTTGACCGCGCCGCCGTCACCCCACCGACAAACCCTAGACCGATCTGTTAGAGGGGAGCGCTGAAGCGACGGGAAGCCACCACCGGCCAGGGAGATCGTCGCCACCGGGAGACGCCACCGCCGCTCCTCTTCCCCGACCGTCGCTGCCCGTGCGCAGAGCTTCGCCGACGAACCACAATGGCCGGCTCTTTATCCTCTACACCGGAAGGTTGGTACCTCTCTCTCTCTCCCTCTCGGATTACCTCAAGAACCCTAGAGAATAACCCCGCTAGATCTACCCTAGGAGGTCCCAAAAGACTAGAGATTCACATTGGTATCAGAGCCACCCTAGTGGTAGATCTAGACGGGAAATAGAAAAGAACAGAGCCCCCCTCCTAACCCTAGAAAAATGGCAAAAAGAAAAGAGAGGGGGAACGGATCAAATCTCCAACCCGAGAAATCGGCAAAGAAAAGGAGAAGGGGATCGGGGCTTACCGGTTGCGCCGCCCGCCGCCGCCGCGCGCTGTCGCTCCGGTTGGCGCCGTCATCGCGTGCGCCGTGCGGCCGCGCCTTGCGCCCCGCCCCGCAGCCTCCTCATGAGCGCGCCGTCGCCCGCGCGTTGCTGCTTCGCCGATGGAGCGCCGCCGCCTTGCTCGGGGCCGCCGTCGGGGCCGCCTCCGGCCTGCGCGGGCGTCGCGCGAGCTAGCCGCCGCTGCGGGTCGCCGCTCCTTTTTTCCCGGGTGGAGAGGAGGAGAAATGAGGGTTAGGGTTTGCAAGGGGACGCCGGATTTTGATCCGGCGAAAGACTCTCCCGACCGTCCGATTGTGATGAACGGCCGTGAAGGATGCGCGCGCGCGGTGGCCACCTGGGCCGGCGGGAGGCAGGCCGGGATGCGGGCGAGGCGCAGCGCGCGTGCTCGTCTGGGCCGTGGCGCGCGTGGGCAAGTGGGCCGGCGCGGCACTGGGCAGGCCGGGGCGCGGGGAGGAGCGGCGCGAGCGCGCTCGGCTGGGCCGGGCCGCCGTGGGCTGCAACTGCGCAGAGCAGGCCGAATGGCCAGTTTGAACAGTAAATTCAAAAAAAATGAATTTTATTGTTTTTCAGAAGCTTTTATGAGCCAATTTGATTGAAATTTGATTTAAAATCTCTGTAATTTTTGCACCAACGTGTTAATTTTTCAGAGATTAAAAGAGTACAGTTATGATGCTTCTGAATAATGAATTATTTTTTGAATAATTACAGTTTCCGCTGCAAAAGTTAATGTTAATTGTTTTTCATTATTAAATTCGAACCAACGGGAGAATTTAATTTTGGAAAAAAATAGATAAAATTTCAGAGATTTATAATATTGTTATTTTCTGACCAACGTTGTTAATAACAGTATTATAAATTTTTAATGTTGATTTCATGCATTATTTCTATTTCTGCCCAACGGTGATGTAGATTTAATGTATGATAGAATTGGTTTTAAATTGTATGTCGTATTTTTGACCAACGTTGAAAATAAGGCATATGATTTTGATGTTACGTTCTCACTGTATTTGAAATATTTTTTCAGGAGGATACAACTTAATGAGTTGTATTAGAGAAATCTCCACTCTCAAAGGTGATAATTATGGAGAGTGGAAGAAAAAGTTAGATTTAGCTTTTATCTTGGCTGAGGTGGACTGGGTCCTCACTACAGCACGTCCCACTGAGCCTCTGGCGCCAGTGAGGGAACAGAATGAGGATGACACTGCATGGCAGAAAAGACAGAGGGATCATGCTCCCTTACAGATGTCTTATGATCTTGATCATAAGAAATGGACCACAGCCAACAAGAAATGTATGGCTGTGATAAAGAACACAATTGAGCCTACTATTCTGGGCTCAATTGCAGAGTGTGACACTGTCACTGAATACCTTGATAAAATAAAGAGTCAGTTCACTGGCTCTTCAAAGACTTATGCTACACAGCTGATTAAGCAGCTGGTAACAGAGAGGTATTCTGGCGGTGGGAATGGCATAAGAGAGCACATTCTTAGAATGAGCAACTTGGCATCTAAACTGAAACCGATGGATTTGGCTCTCAAGGATGAGTTCCTTATTCATTTGGTTTTTGCTTCTTTGCCAAAAGAGTTTGACACTTTTGTTGTCAACTATAATATGCAGCCCGAAAAATGGGACATGGAAAAGTGCATAGCCATGTGCGTGCAAGAGGAGGAAAGAATCAAAACCTCACATGGTGGTTCTATCAACTTTGTGAGGGAAAACAAGAAAAAGAATTACCACAGTAACCCCTTCTCAAAGAACAAGGGCAAAACCTCTGTACATCAGCCTCAACAGAATAAATTTGCTGTAGACAAAGACCAGTGCCTTCACTGCAAGAAGACGGGACACTACAAGAAGGATTGTCCTGACTACTTAAAGATGATAATGGCTAAGAAAGGTGAGAATATTATTACCTTTATTAATGAATGCCTGTATGTGAAATATTCGAAATCCACTTTGTGGATTGACTCAGGAGCAACTGTTCATGTTGCTAATTCATTACAGGGATTCCGTTCGACGAGGACTACGCAAAGAAAAGAAAGATGCATTAAAGTTGCAAATGGAGTCGAAGCTGAAGTTGAAGCCGTTGGCGATCTTTCATTAGAATTAGCTAATGGCTCCACTCTTTTACTTAGAGATGTCCTTTTTGTACCCTCTTTACAGAGGAATTTGATTAGAGTGTCAAATTTGGACAAAGATGGTTATGATTGCAATTTTGGAAATGGCAAGTGCGAAATAATGTTTAATAAAGAATGTGTTGGTATTACCATACTACAGAATGAGCTTTATTTGTTATCATTGTGTGATGATGTGAATGTCGTATGCGATAATGAGAACGTTGCGTGCGAGAAAGTGATTGAATCCTCGTCTACGAATGTAAACAGAAAACGAAAGAGAACTCTAGATGAGTCGTCGAAATTATGGCACTGTCGTTTAGGCCATATTTCGAGGGGGAGAATAGAAAGACTAGTAAAGAATGATATTCTTCCTCCATTAGAGTTCTCAGACTTAGAACAATGCAGAGAATGCATTAAAGGAAAATATGTAAAGAAAATAAAGAAAGACGCTAAAAGAAGCACAGGAGTTCTACAAATTATTCACACAGATATTTGTGGTCCTTTTCCTGTGAAAAGTGTGGATGGATATGACTTGTTCATAACATTCACAGATGATTACTCCCGTTATGGATATATTTATCCAATTAAAGAAAGAAATGAAGCCTTGGATAAATTCAAGATATTTAAGGCTGAAATTGAAAACCAACACGATTTAAAGATTAAGATAGTCCGATCAGATCGTGGGGGGAGTACTACGGTCGACATACCCCATATGGACAAGTTCCTGGACCTTTTGCGAGGTTTTTACAGGAAAATGGAATAGTGGCCCAGTATTCTATGCCGGGCGAACTTCAGCAAAATGGAGTAGCTGAAAGACGCAACCGTACCTTGATGGATATGGTGCGAAGTATGATGAGCTACTCCACACTCCCATTGAGTTTATGGATGGAGGCGTTGAAAATCGCTATTCATATTCTCAACAGAGTGCCTAGTAAGTCGGTGCCCAAAACACCGTACGAGTTGTGGACAGGAAGAGTTCCCTCACTAAACCACTTACGTGTGTGGGGGAGTCCTGCTGAGGCTAAAGTATTTAACCCAAACCTTGGGAAACTTGATCCCAAAACAGTAAGTTGCCATTTCATTGGCTACCCTGAAAAGTCAAAAAGTTATCGTTTCTACTGTCCAGACAGATATACAAAGTTTGTAGAAACGAGACACGCTGTCTTCTTAGAGGATGAGATGATGAGGGGGAGCATGGTAGCTCGAGAGATTGACCTTGAAGAGAAGCGGGTGTATGCGCCCACTCCGATGATTCAAGAGCCATTCTTCACACTACCTGCTGTCGCTGCACCGACGGTGCAAGACACTGTGGTGCCAGCACCTGTTATTGTTCCTCCCGTGGCAACAATGAATGAGAATGAAGAACTTGTCCTTCAGGATCATATAGAACCTATTGCCACAGATGAGGGGGAGCAACAGCAGCCTCAAACAGTAGATGTACCAAATGAGGAGGCCCCGAGGAGGTCTCAAAGAGTAAGAAGATCAGCTATTTCTGATGATTATCAGATTTATCATACAGAGGAATTTCAAATGGAGGATGATCCCACCTCATTTGAAGAAGCCATGAGAAGCGAAAATTCCTCAAAATGGCTTGATGCCATGGAAGAGGAAATGAGGTCCATGAAGACTAATAAAGTCTGGGACTTGGAAATTATTCCTAAAGGAGCCAAAACAGTAGGCTGTAAATGGGTCTACAAGACAAAGCTTGACTCCCAAGGGAATATAGAAAGATACAAAGCGCGACTTGTGGCGAAAGGCTTTACGCAAAGAGAAGGGATTGATTACAATGAGACATTTTCTCCAGTCTCATGTAAAGATTCCTTCAGAATCATAATGGCATTAGTAGCACATTATGATTTAGAGTTACATCAGATGGATGTAAAGACGGCATTTCTTAATGGGGATTTGGAGGAAAATGTTTACATGGCACAACCGAAAGGTTTTGTCGTGGAAGGAAATGAAAGAATGGGATGCCGCCTAAAGAAATCGATTTATGGGTTAAAGCAAGCTTCAAGACAATGGTACTTGAAGTTTGACAGTACAATAAGAAAATTTGGGTTTAAAGAGAATGTAGAGGACAACTGTGTTTATACAAAGTTTAAAGATGCGAAGTTTATCTTCCTAATCCTGTATGTGGATGATATCCTACTAGCTAGTAGTGATGTTAGTCTGCTACTGGAGACAAAGAAGTTTTTGTCCTCAAACTTTGATATGAAAGATCTTGGTGAAGCTTCGTTCGTTCTAGGGATCGAAATTCACCGGGATAGAAACAAGGGGATATTGGGACTGTCACAAAAGGCATACATTGAGAAAGTCTTAAAGAAATTTGGTATGCATAAATGTAGTCCTTCACCTGCACCTATAGTCAAGGGCGACAGATATGGGGATTTTCAATGCCCCAGGAACCAGTACGAGCTCGAACAAATGAAAGCGGTTCCATATGCTTCAGCTGTCGGAAGCTTACAGTATGCTCAAGTTTGCACACGCCCTGACTTAGCATTTGTTACCGGGTTACTTGGCAGATTCCAGAGCAATCCTGGAATAGAACATTGGAAATTGATAAAGAAAGTCTTGCGTTATTTGCAAGGAACAAAAGGCCTCATGATGACATACAGAAAAACAGATTTACTCCATATAGTGGGGTATACAGATTCTGATTTTGCGGGAGATGATAGAAAGTCTACATCCGGATATGTATTCACTCTCGCTGGAGGAGCTATATCGTGGAAAAGCTCAAAGCAAACCGTCACTACATCGTCCACAATGTATGCCGAGTTTGTAGCATGTTATGAGGCTACGGGGCAGGTGAACTGGCTAAAGAAGTTCATACCCGGTTTAAAAGTGGTTGACGACATCAATAGACCACTTAAGTTGTACTGCGATAATGAACCCGCAGTAACGTATGCCCACAACAATAAGTCAAGTGGTGCTGCCAAACACATTGACATAAAGTACTATGTTGTGAAAGACAAAGTTCGGGATCAAATTATAAGTCTAGAGCATATAAGTACCGCAAAGATGTTAGCGGATCCGCTTACTAAAGGCTTACCACCCAACGTGTTCAGAGAACATGTAGCCGGCATGGGTTTAAGGGAAAGCCTGTGATTCCTGGACTAAAAGATGGCCCAAAGATTAAAGTAACTATTTCATAACAGAGAGGTGTATTGTAACTGTTGAATCTATCGGCGATTGACCGTGACGATGAGACATGTTCTATGCACTAATCTGTGATGAAATGTGTAAAGTCAAAAGTAATTAAAGATAAAGTATAGATTGAGATCAAGGGGGAGAATGTTAGAGTGATCTCAGGGCTTTGGCCCAACGGCCAAAGCCCATCCCTTGACCGCGCTCTGATCGGGGGCGCCCAGCCCGTTTGGCTGGTGGGCCCCTGTCGCCAGCGCTATAAATACAGAGGTGGGGGCCGGGCGGCACGCATCACGAGGTTGACCGCGCCGCCGTCACCCCACCGACAAACCCTAGACCGATCTGTTAGAGGGGAGCGCTGAAGCGACGGGAAGCCACCACCGGCCAGGGAGATCGTCGCCACCGGGAGACGCCACCGCCGCTCCTCTTCCCCGACCGTCGCTGCCCGTGCGCAGAGCTTCGCCGACGAACCACAATGGCCGGCTCTTCATCCTCTACACCGGAAGGTTGGTACCTCTCTCTCTCTCCCTCTCGGATTACCTCAAGAACCCTAGAGAATAACCCCGCTAGATCTACCCTAGGAGGTCCCAAAGGACTAGAGATTCACACTCCGATCACTCTTCATTGCTCCGACCACGTAATCGTAAAACTCAGCCAAAGTTACGACCACGTTCACCGCCGCTGCGCTTGCCTTCCTTCGACGATGCAGTGATTCTGTCGACTACGTCGAAGGCTCTATCGACTGCTGTAGTCGTAACGCTTTACGACCACATTAGCTGTTTTACGACCGTCGTCGTAACTCCTTTAGGACCACGTCTTCCTGTTGTGTGACTGTGGTTGTAACTCTTTTACAACCACATCTTCAGCACCTGCGGACATCTCCGCTCATCACCGTGGTCGTAACTCCATTTACAACCACGTCTGCGGTCCTCCGCTCGCTGTGGTCATAAGTCGTTTACGACCACGTCTGTGAACACACGATGAACTCGATACTCGATAATTTCCCAGAGTCAAACCGCTCTTTCTTCTCTTCTTTATTTCTTTCTCTCAATCACACCGATCGCTCTCTCTTGTCTCTCAATCGCACCGATCGCCTTGGCCCCAACTCGCGCTCATCACGATTACATGGCTCTACCTTTTATACCCTGCTATACGACTTCGACTCGGGTACGACTACGACTATTACTCAAACTCGATTACGACTATGACACGGACTCGTATACGACCACGACCAAACTCGTACACGACTCCGACCACTCGCACACGACCATGACTCCGACCACGACTACCGACCATGGTTTCTAAAATAAAAAATAAGATTACAAACTCTAACACTATGTATCGATGCTTCCACCTTTCCCCTACCGTTGTTCAGGATATGCTAGCTCTCTCTCTCTCTCTCTCTCCCTCATCTCACTGTACAACAGGATCTGCTGGGAGCCTAGGACTCATGGACGGTATGTGCTTCCATGGTGGCCCACACATCTCGGCGGTGTCTCGGTCTTGCGCAAGTTTTGCTCAGTCAACGGTGCTCGGGGCCAACAATGGTCAAGGTAAAGAGAGAGGTGGGCATCTGAGCAGAGAAAAGACGGGATAAGGTAGGAGGACACAGAGGCTGCCGTATGAGGTCCATTTGTGACGTTGCCATTGATGTGGCAAAAAGGGGTGATTTGGTGGCCAACATAGCAAAAACCACCTATGAAACATACGCGAGGGGATATTTGAGCCGGTTTCAATAGTTGAGGGTTGCAAAGTGTCTGATTTTATAGTTAGAGGGTGATTTTTGAACTCGGACAGAAGTTGAAAGAGTAAAATAGACTTATTCTTTGTATTTTTCACATGAAATTTGGAGGAATTTGCAGATAGAGAGGCTGTAGATGCAAGACAAAAGGAACTTCTCC
The DNA here is from genome assembly GCA_017311315.1 of Dendrocalamus latiflorus. Lineage (NCBI taxonomy): Eukaryota > Viridiplantae > Streptophyta > Magnoliopsida > Poales > Poaceae > Dendrocalamus > Dendrocalamus latiflorus. The sequence continues at coordinate 19,565,720 of CM029671.1, read as the reverse complement.
ACAAGATATAACCACATGCTAGAATTCTTCCAAAATTCATATAGAACAGGCTATTCTACTGAATTTTTTTTGTAGGGATCATATGAGCCCGTTCTTTTATTCTAAAGGGCTGTATTCAAACTCTTCAAGTGTTTTTGGAAAGCAGGATTCTTTCTGTACAGAAATTAAATTATTTCCTGCGAAAATTTTGTTCCAAGTTTGGCCGAAACCCAAAGCCTTTCCGGTGTATTTCAGTGGCCGTCGGTGTTGCTTGCGGCGTTATTAATCCAATCATTCCGGCGCACATGCATGGACGACAGACGCACGCCCCGCAATTAACACAGGGAATTAGGCGTTGACAAGTCACGGCCAGTAATCTATAAATTGCATTAACGTTGAGACACCTGTATCAATGCAAAGCAAGTAACTAGCTGTCCTAATTAAGACAACCAAGAGAGTCATCATGTCCTCCTTTGAGCTACTAGTACTCCACATGGAAGAGTTGAATGTGCACTGGTGGTACAGAATTCTCTCGATGAGTACGAGTGAATTCTTAAGATCCATGGATCAATTCAGGAGAACTACTCACGAGAAGGAGCCAGCTTGTACGCGCTTAAAAGAATGTTACTTCTACTTTCCATAGGTTATCGTAAATTTTCATATGCTTTAACTATTAATATATAGTAAAACATATAGATTGACTACATAAAAATAATACCATTAAATTTATCTTGCAAAATTTTTTATAATATATATTTTTATTATTTTTACTAATATATAATAATAATAGTCAAAATCTTATATTAGATATCATAACAAAAAAATCTACATTTATGAAAAGAGAGAGCAGTATACAGAGCATCACCGTCCTGACAATCTTGACCACAAGTGTAACTCTACCGCAAAAATGAACCCAGTGGTGTAGGTGCGCCCGCCTATTCGCCCCCACTGTCTTCAATCCATCAAAAAAGGAGCTTTTTTTCCCAACTTCTGTTCTCCCCCATTATTCACCGGTGGATAGCCCAAATCTTCAAACCTCACCTCAGGACCCCACAGAAATGGATGGTTCCATCTTGCGAGCAATGATGCATGCACGGCTTGTTTTCGTTGTCTTCATGTGCCATGCACATATACTCCTGTGTGTCATGGTGGATATATTCATGTTCTGATCTCAAATTCACAGCTAGTGGGACCTATATATCAAACAAAAAGAAAAACCTTAAAAAATGAAAAAGAAAAATGAGGGTGGAGATGGATTAGATTGGCAAATTTTATGGTTGGAGAAGTGGATATTGTAGCTTAGCAATAGTACTCCAGCCATTCCTTTTTACTTTTTGTTTTGGACGTGATAGGAAACCCTAGCCACCAACCACAGCTTTATCAATCTGCCGCCGGTCCCTCTTCTTCGGCGTTAGCTAAGTGGGTGGGGGCATTGAATTCGGGAAGTAATTTTATATTTTTTTTTAGTTTCTTCCGTTTTATTTCTAGATCAATTTATTCTAGTTTTGTTCTTATCTAATGAGTTCTTAGCTGGATTCTCTCTATCTATGATGGGTTTTATCAGGCCAACTCATCTAGATGACGATAAGGACGTCTACGCCGGAGATCAAAACTGGGCTGAGTTGGGTACAAATAAATCCCCTCTAATTTTCTTTCGATGAACAATACTACTACCGAGATGTACATCCTGCACATCAATGAAAATCATCAACATTCTATTTCTCTCTACTATGATTATCGGCAATCATGACACTGTTGCAAGATACAGAGTTTACAACAAGAAAGATAAAGAAATTCAGCATGTGCATCAACTCAAAAACTGGGTTTTTTTTCTCTTTTTTTCATCTTGTCATCAAAGAGTTGAACAATGAAGATAGATGGTAAGAGCCTGATCAATTTGATCAGGTCATGTAGAAACACGGTTCAAATCGTTCCTTCATTAGCATGCATCACTGCATTTCCTCTTGACACCTGTTTAAACGGCTCGTCTCGCCGCTACCTTATTCTACTTCCATACTTCTATCGCTCCATCCCTGTATTGGTGGAGAACCCGTCGCTGTCTCGGCTGTGCTACCAGAGGCTTTAGGGAAGTCGAAGATGGTAACATGTTGTTCATTTAGAATCTTCAATGTAAAAGTTGGGTACTCATGTACTTTACTTAAGTTATTAAAATAAGTCATAAGGTTTTTTCTCAATAAAAATTATCATTTTGGACATCAACACGGTCTCCGATACCAAAACATGTAACCACTATTTTTCTAATTATATATTACTAAAAATTAATAAAAAAATATAATCATATAGGAGTAGTTTTCATGATACATATATTAATATCTTTTTCATGTGTCAAGTCTAAATAGTTTTATATATATTAGCAACCGAAGTTTTAAAATATTAACTACATGTATCATAAAACTGCATCTATTTGAGTGCCAAGAGAGTTTTAGGATAGAAAGCATGCTGGATTCTCTGATCTGCATCAAAGCCAACTATATATGGCTGCTCGAATTGGCTTAAACTTTTGACTTTTTGGTTTATTTGGTACAGTTTGAGACTTTTTTCACTGTAACTGCTGTAGGATTTTTTTGGCATAATGAAATTTAAAATTTTAAAAATAAAAAAAAACAAATTATCTCATCTCGGACAATACAAAGGAATACAGGAAAGAAAGAAAAGACAAAAAAAACCAATGAAAAACGAAATTAATAAGCTAAAAGCATAAGCCCAAACCTATCAATTCAACGGCAGAGCTAGAAAAATAATATTGTGCTAATAACTTCGAGTAGTGTTGTTTTATTCTTTTCCGTGTGGCCAAAAAGTATTAGTAAAATTTTTAGAATGACAAATGTTACTCCAATAGACGACCTTAAATGCTTGGTGCATCATATGGGCTCGTGGCCCTCCTCTGTCCCTCCAACAAACCTACCTCCGCCGTGTCTATAAAGATCGACTACAACTTAAAATCTAGCTCGGATGCCGTACATGCCGACATATTTCTTAATTTCTTGCTAGGTTTGCCTTCAAAAAGAAAAATTCTTCGTAGGTTCATTCTTCTCCCTAGCAATTAATGGAGCCCAACAAAGCAAATCCAATGGGTTTTTTTAGGGGAAACCAAACGCCTAGCTCATTAGCCTCCAAATCATTTCGATCAATGATCGTAAACACTGGTAGATCCACATCTAATCCCTCTCCCCACTGATTAACAAACTTTCAAGAAACCAATCCACGGCTGGGACCACGCATCGATATTCGCACCGGCATGATCCACGACATGGATCATATAATTGCCGATGTGCTCCTTTTGCCGTTAAAAAGGCCACAACTCGGAGTAAACAAGCCGCTTAACTAGCAGTAAAGAACTCGCAATGTATGTAGAATATGTTATGTGTCTGGGTCTGTATGGGCGTACGTGTGCAGGAAAGGGAAAGAAAAAGGAAATACACGGAATATATAGCACCAGAAACCAATACATCGCCGGCCGATTGCAACTTGCAGATTTCGCAATCCTCATCGACATTCTCACTCCAGCGTCCCAGACGCGTCTAGCTTTTCGGTTTCCTTCTCTCCTTTTCAGAAACAGGTTTTGATTTCGCTATCTGCCATCAAAATTGAGGACTACAAAGTATAGTTTGCAAGTTTGGTTAGCTAAAGCTCCTACTTATTCGCCGACTACAGTTAGGGCATCTCCAATGGTCTGAGTCAGCTATCTATATGCATGTACACATCAGCATATATCCTATGTGGAGGAAAGAGAGTATGCAAAAAAAATCGAGCCAGCTCTTCCTTAGAGCATCTGCAATGGGTCTATAGCAGCTCTCTACAAGACAGTTCATATCATCAACTGTCCTACGTGGAAGATATTAAATGAAGAAAGAGAACGCAGCTCTCTACAGCTCTAGAGATAGTCTATAGCGACAAACGAGGCAGCCTCCATAAATTCTGTGTGTGCATGTAAGCATCAAATAGCTATCCTTATAGATAATTCTTTAGAATGCTAACTTTAGTGTGTACTATATAGATGATGTGGAAGTCTTATAGTTAGTTACTAGCTATAACCATTGAAGATACCCTTAAGCACTAGTCTATAACGACAAACGAGGCATCCTCTATAAATTCTGTGTGTGCATGTAAGCATCAAATAGCTATCCTTATAGATAGTTTTTATAATGCTAGCTTTAGTGTATACTATATAGATGATGTGGAAGTCTTATAGTTAGTTGCTAGCTATAACCATTGGAGATGCCCTAGCACTCTCGAGTCTCGACTAAACCGGTACCCAGTTGCAGCGCTATATATGCTTTAAGCTGCACCTTAGTATACATGTTGTCTTTGATCCGGTAACCTAAGTGCCCTAGTCATTAGCCTATCCCTTTTTGCTGCGGCTTATGATTTTTGACTGTTTATGCAAGAGATTACAGAGTAACAAAAACTCACGTGTGGTTTTTGTTGATATAAATGAAGTCGGTACAGTATGTACTACAATTAACTAGTAGACTCTATATTAAAAAGATATTCCATTTAAAAGTTAGTTACTGTAGAAAAACCAAAAACAGAAGACAAAAGCTGAAAAGAACAACGCCATTGCCATTGTTACCGGTCAAACCAAAACATAAATATTTTTACACCTCACTACACAAAGTCTAGACAACTTGCGAACGCGGCGGAGGCGACGAGGCAACAAATGGGAGGCGGCGGCGACCCCCGATTCCGAGAGGGGATCGGAGCGGAGGCACGGCTAGGGCAATGGCTTGGGGACACGCGCGTGAACGGCCGGATGCTACCCCCGGCGTGAGATCGGATGGCTACGATCTTTCCTCTTTCCAAAGTGTGGGGCCTTATCACAATTACGGAGGCCACGAGCGTTTTTTTTTTTTTTTTTTGCAAAAGTGGTGCGCCGCAAGCCTGGTTAGATTCTCCGCACGTAAAGAGAGTTAATGTATCATATAATGTGTGCCTCTGCATCAGGACGTGTTGCTGTCATTGTTAGGATAGATATATAATTTGCTTCACGAATGCCCTTCCAAGAAACGGGACATGCTATAATTACGTATTTGGTTGGACTTTGGCGGCATCACAATAATAGCACCCATCCGATATTTGAAGAGGGGCGTTTCAATGCTGATGTGCCCACAAGTAAAAAAATGCACAATTCACAGCATCCACTACTCCACCATAGCCGTAGCTAGGAACAAATATGCCCACGCCACTTTCTCATGGACAACCTCAATATGTGCAATCATATCGATGGGTTACTATTCAAAAGTTTGACCTATCCTGTTCCAAACAGTGATAGCTTAAATCGTTTAGAACACATTGATTCCTTAATATAGCTTACTTCTTTTTCTTCTCCTTTTCTTTGCATTATCTGTGGAGATATAACTTTTTTTATTTTTCTTCATTTTCATTTCATTAAATACATGAGAAAATGCTAACCGCCACTATAATTTCATTTCAGCCAAAAACCACAGCACTTTAAAACATGACCAATATTTATATTCTTTTTCAGTGGCAGTGCTTCTATATGTGCTAATGGCTAGAAATAACACAGCTCTGCAACTGGAACGGATCACCTGCATGCATGTATGGCTGCATCGTCAGTACATCTTGACTCTTCAGAACCGTCCATTGCATAATGGCTGTGTGTACGCTGCAATTCCTCTCCCATGCAATGACACATCACACCCTTTCGAGTATAGTTTTGCGTACGTATACGTACGTATTTGCGTTACGTAATACATGGAAATTAGGATTGGAGCAGAATCCAGACATGTGCAGATCGTCAGAACCAAATTGCAAGCAGCATCATCAGCCACTCCCTCCATTTCTCTCTCCTCTATTTATATACGCACCTGTGCTCACCACTCACCTCCTCCACTTGCTCCTCTCCCTATCCTGCTCTCCCTCTCACTTGCACTGTAGCTAGGAACCAAGGAGAAGGCAATGGCTGTGTCTGAGGACAAGAAGAAGGAGATGCAGGACCCCAGGACACAGGGCATAGCATCCACCATTAGAGTGGTGCCCAACTTCCCTAAGCCAGGTTCTTCTTCTCTTGCTACCTTCTTGCATATATCTGCGTACATATATATGTCTTGTGGTTTTCTTTTTAGCATATCTGTGAGAAATATTCCATTGCTTAATTGCTTGTCCTTCAAATATATCCAGGTTCTTATTCTTGCTACTCGCAAAAAAAAAAGGTTTTTGTTCTTGCTATTCCTCTGTATGTATGCATATAGTGCAGTAGTGATTGTCAGGAATATGGGCCTTGGAGTTGTCCTCCAAATGCCATGTTTTGTGTCTTTGTAAGGTCCCCACTATTACTACTCTTGATTTCGTTTCTTTCTTTTCTTTTTTTTTGCGAGCTCTTGCTTATTGATTTCTTTTATTTTTCGTTCTGGGTTCCTTTTATTTGGAATCCCTGAGCATTTTGGTCGTTTGTTTGAACATTTGGAGAATTTCGGCCGTCTTTTTTTTCATTTGGCCCTAAATGTGCGTAAAAGTTTAGAACAGAGCAAAGATATTTTTTTCCCGGGGAAAAGAAGGTTTTGTGGAGGCTGATTTTTTTTTTGGATGATACTAGCTGAGACTAGCATTAGAGATTAGACTCACTTTATTTAAGACCATTAAGATTAATCATTTCATTCCCGCGCAAATTCTCACTGTACTTTGGCAAAGGCAAATTATGTAGGCAGTTTGATGCATGCATGCAACGTGATGATGAAGGCGTGAACCAGATGACCTGTTCAGCATTATGATTTTCCCTTTACAATTTTTTCCTCAAGTTGGCTGTTATTCTTACCCCCTCCTTTTGGGCAATTCTTTAAAGCTCAATTTGCAACCAATCTTTTTTTTCGTGGAAATTTGGAGCCAATTAATTAAATTTGTTATAACCATTGTGTACACTTATAAAGTCAATCCATGCATATGCAAGCACATATACATACCGATCAGTGTTTCACACATCTAGCCGGTTAATTTCACCTAAAATTTCAATCAACATGCATTTCAAAATCCCCATGCAGTTATTGATTTTACATTATCCTTTTTGTGTATTTTCTGGAAAATGTGCAGGAATAATGTTCCAAGACATCACCACTCTGCTTCTGAACCCGTCGGCTTTCAAGGACACCGTCGACCTGTTCGTCGAGCGCTACGCCGGCAAAGGCATCTCTCTCGTCGCCGGTAACCACTGCTGAACTTTCACAAATTAGTCCCGACGCGATCTGCATCAGTCAAAACCAAATTTAAATAAAAACTTACATGCACGATTTATACCTCTATTTTTTGCATTTTCTTTCTTAAAAGACTTGGCAAAAAAAATGATACATGTGTATCATAGGATATTAGGACGGGTCTCGTGCATAAAAGTTCAGTTTAGGTATTAACCATCTGAGACGAGTGAATAGCAAACATGCAAGCTGTTGAAGAAGGTATACAGTACATGACTTTATACGTCTTAATTTGTTAATGTCGTCTAAGGTTTGGCCCATCTGCATAATCCATTCCAAAAAAATTAATAGGTAAATGGACAGAAATTTGTGTTGGAGTTGTTTATTTTTCCCTTCCCTGGAGTGGCCGAGATTGCTGGCTCTTTGACGTTTCATCATCTTTAACCAGCTGTCTCTCGCGTTTCAAACCTTCAAGTCCGTTAAGGTTTAGGTTTACCTGCATAGCACGCAAAGCTGCGACGGCTTTGCAAAGAGAGATTCAGGGCCTGTTCTTTTAAGTTAAAAGTTGACGACTTTTGATTTTTACTATAGTACCTAACTTTCAAACGGAATATTTTTTCAAGATAGGATCTACAAGTAAAACGATCTACATGTTAAAAGCTCAACATCTGTACCAGCTAAAATCGCAAGTGAGTATCTGCCTCTCCGTAATCTATACCGTAAACAGCTAAAATTCAAAAATTTCAGTCAAAAGCCATAAGTCGTAGCCGAAAAGAACAGGCTCACCATACGAGTCAGGTTCAGCGACTCGACAATCATGGCCTCATTCATGGTTCTCATTTTCGTCGACAGAAGCCTCCACCACTTTCAAAAGCCTAGCAACTAGCAAACAAAGACGCCGTCCGCGTCTACGAAATCACTCAAACATTGCTCCTAGATTCAGCGATGTTAATAGCCGAGCTGCCAAATGTTCATGCCACTCCACTTGTGGTAGTGGTCCTTCAGCAGCGTTTATATAGATAAGAAACCACACGGCCAACCGTGTTAAGAAGATATGTAGGACCGATTTTGATCTAAATTTGGTCAGATTCTTCCCACAGCCACCTCAAAAAGAAGAAGAAAAATAAAGGATAGGTCTAGAACAGAAACCGTCTGGGGGCCTGTTTGACAACGGCTGCGGCTTATGGCTTTTGGCTGAAATTTTTGAATTTTGACTGTTTACGGTACAGATTACGGAGAGATAGATACTCACTTGCGATTTTGGATAGTACAGATGTTGGGCTTTTAACGTGTACATCATTTAACTTGTAGACCCCGTCTTGAGAAAATACTCCGTTTGAAAGTTAGGTACTGTAACAAAAGCCAAAAGCCGTCAGCTTCGGAGGAAAAGAACAGGCCCTGGGCTGGGTGGATGGGTGGCTTTCCATCCTCTGTTTTTTTTTGTTCGTATCTGCGTACGCGCACTTGGGTATGTCAAACCTTTTGAAGCCTGCCCTTTTGACTGTTCATGCATAGTGCTGTACCTACTTTTTCCTTCAAACTTAGTCCTAGACGTCCGTTAATTAGTGTTAATTATGATAATTAATGCTAATCATGTTGTTTCTATATAAATAACAATAACTAATGAGATTCAAGACACATCCTTTATTTTGAGAGCAAGAAAATCCCACAATAATCCTAAAAAGAAAATTCTTAAAAATTCTTATATTAATCGAGAAAAAAGAGAATCATCTCCACCACTTATTTTAGTGGGACCAGATTATAATGGTGTAGATTAATCATATATGTATATTAGAGTTGTATAGCAAACACAATTGTATTTTAATTATAGACAGTAGAGTTGTATACAAAAGACAATTATATCATAATATCTAGTCTCATAATTGCGCGAGTGAATCTGCTAGTTAGTGCTAATAATGCAACAGTCGTCCACCTATCGATTTTCGGGTGCTTGGCAGAAAGTTGCCAAGTCACAGCTGCTCAGCAAGTGCTACTTAGCTCTGATGGCTCGATAGGACCTGCCAAGCTATTGCAGCAGCTGCTGAGTATAGGGAGAAAGTTGGATTTATAAAAACAGCATAAAACACCCAATTTGAAAAGGGGGAAAGAAAAAAGCTAGCGACATTTTTCTCCTGTACCGTGGCGCCCCACGCACGCCCACGACGCTGACGCGGAATCGCGCGGCACCGCCCTTCCCCACATCTACGCCTATGACCGGTGGGCCCGGCACTAGTACGCCCCCATCGGAGCGCGATACGATGAGATTTTGTTGGAGAGAACAGGCTGGGCCGGGAGCACTACGTGTGTCTGCGGGTGGGCCCTCACCGTTATCTCCTCCGTTTCCATCGGACCCCGCCATTGGCCAGTTGCGCTCGTCGTCCCCTCGTTTCTTCGGTGGCGGGTGGCGCGTTGGATTCGCGGCGGATACTGCCGACGACTGGGCACAGCCGGCCGCGCGCGCGGCCGCTGACGTGGCCTCCATCCGTTGCACGCCCTGTCCATTTGTATTTTTTATCGGCCGGTGTGGTTCATCCTGGGGCTTTATTTTTGTACCAGCTGCGTCTAATTGCCTAGGAACATGAAGGTTTGGTGCAGCAATACACAGCATCATCCCGAGTATTGTTACTGTACATATGAAACGAAATTCTATGGGCATCTTTCCAGCAGTGCGACCCAATTGATCCAGGACGGCGGCGCTCCATCCGGCCTCGGTTGTAGGCTTTGGTTTCTGATTCTAGCTGAAATTGCATTATAACGGCTGTTAGTTTTTTATGAAAAAAATTAAAAAATCACGGTATATCGTCATAAACAATGTGAAGGAATACGAGAAAAAGAAAAGTAAAAAAAGTCAAAATAAACCGAAATTAGAAGTTGATGTATTCTAAATGGCTTCTTACTTAAATAAACTGAAAGCTAAAAAACCAGAACCTAAACTCATTTGAAACAGAGCCGTCATATGAGTGGTTTGATGTTTAGGTAGCGTAGAGCGACAAGACGGTTTACCTGTGCCAATTAGCCTCGATTACGCCTACATAGTGTAAAAAACAATCTCCCACAGGCTTCAACTTATGCTAGGCATATTGTCAAGTTGAAGTTAGGACGACAAGCATACAATAATATAAAATCAGGGGAAAATGTAAACTTAATTACGGGACTTCATTTTGTTGTGCGTTATCTTAGCTTTCAAGGACTCTGGCCCGTCCAAAATACCAGTCGCTTTTGTAGTAGGCTATAAGCTTGGTGCGAGCAATATATATCTAGAATTTTAGTTGTTGTCGTTAATCAATGGACACTAAACCTCTAGCACATGATATTGACGTTAGCCTTTTTTAGTAATTAATATTCACCAAACTAATTAAATATAGTTCAAAACCATCAACCATAACAAAAAGACTGAGCCTACCTGATCACCACAAGATGTATAGCTAGCTGTCCACGCACAATCACTATCTCACTTCCCTGATGAAATGAAGTTATGTTGCGACTATATCTGAGAGTTAGCTATCAGAAGATCTAGCGCTATCGTACTATTGCCTGCCTATGGTACAGATTTCTGTCGGCCGATCGATCGACTGCTTTCGATCTGGTTCTCTATTAGTATTTGTTTATTTATTTTCCTTCCTCATGTTGGTCTGAAATTGCATGCACCATAAATATGACCTAAAAATTCTAATTCCCGGGGGGGGGGGGGGGGGGGGAATATGGGGTAGTTCGTTAAACATAAGTACGTACTACCATGATGATCTTCTATTTACCGGTATCTAATATTTTATACTTGGCCTCTCAATTCTAATTGAACTTTGTTGCTTTGCATACGAAATTTCCCACCAAATTGCCTGTGAAATTTATTTATTGCAGGGTGTAAACAATGGTTGTGGATCAAAATATATACGACTGAGTGTGTTTGAGTTATTATATATGTTTAAATAATCGATATGTACAAAATTTTCTCAAGTTTTTAACTGAATTATTGCCGTTTTATAACAATTTCTAACACGACTAATGTTTCAGTTGTGCATTTGTTATAGCTAGCAGGGCTAAATTAAATTTTATTAAATATTGAATCAACAATTCCCTTTTTACCAATTTTCGAGCTAACTTTTCTTTGTAATTGATGTAGGGGTTGAAGCCAGAGGATTTATTTTTGGTCCTCCCATCGCGCTTGCCATTGGTGCGAAATTTATCCCACTGAGGAAACCCAACAAATTGCCAGGTATACAAGAACTTACTAGTATAAGCTAGTATCTTTCCGAGCTCCTTTTTTGCACATTCAGCACTGCACCCAAATCCCAAAAACATTATTTTCGAAGAAAAAAAAGTGAAAGAAAAGTAGAATGTACATTGTTTCCGAGGGTGCTGCCGTCAAATGACCAGCTAAAAAGCAATTAGCTCAACACCAGCTAGACACCACTAATATAGCACACTAGGCCGCACTCATTTCGATTTCAGATTCTGGCTTTTCATTTCTAGTTTACTATTCCTTAATTTTATCTTTTTTTTTTGTTTTTTTGGCTTTTTTAGTCTTTTTTGTCTTTTATTTTTACTCGTATTCCTTTTCATTGTCTGTAATGAGCTAACCTTTTTTATTTTTAAATTTTTAAAATTTAATTATGCTAAAAAAGACACCAGCAGCAGTATAAAATAAGCTATAAGCTACAAAAAAAAAGCCCAAATGAGCAGCACCGGGGCTCTTGGTTGCGCTTTTCGAGATGGTGTCGGAAGATAAAGATGCTGACATGGGTGGCGTATATAATTTTAAGCTAGGAAAGCTATTTAGATAATCTATTTTAAGAAGTTGTTCTATTTATTTTAATTCTAAGATAAATCAAAAGCCCGAAAGATCATAACATAAAACCCTCAGATCAGCCTAAATAAAGCACCAGATATGAGAGCCAATGACCTAGCCGGAGTCGATGTTTGAATCCCCAGCCGTGCGCCAATCCCATAAATCTTCTTTGATTACCCAAAACACCTCGTGGACTGTTGAACATGCTTGGCCGCGAACGTACGTCGTTACATTGCCAGGTACATATTGTCACACGGTCGACAACATGCATGCAGGTAAAGTGATCTCGGAGAAGTACGTGCTGGAGTACGGCGCCGACTGCCTCGAGATGCACGTCGGCGCCGTGCAGCCCGGCGAGCGCGCGCTCGTCGTCGACGACCTCGTCGCCACCGGAGGGACACTCTGCGCCGCCATCACGTTGCTCGGTACGTAATACGTACGTGCTTACGTACTCTACAAATAGCGATCCGCATGCGTGCGTGCGTGCGTACGTACGTACGTACGTATATACGCATGCCTTCTCGAGATCGTAGTATAAAAGCTATAAACACATGCATGCATGCGCCGTACAGACTATGATTGTATCCATGATCATCATTTCCTCCATGGTCGAGAATTTACGACGGGAAAGAAACCAAAATGAAAAGGCCAATCGATCGAGATCCAACAATAATGGAGCTAGCTAGCTACGCGTCGAGCAAATTTTGCTGCGGAAATCTTGCCAAGATTTTTTGTCGAGGGCCATCGTGCCGTGGTGGGCGGTGGCGCCGGTCCTGTCTGCTAGCTAGCTACTCCGTCCCTTCGATCATCATCAGTATGTACATCCGTGGTAAAAAGAAATCATGCACGCACGGTAATATGTTCATAAAATCAAGAAAAACTATGCAATGCTATATATAGAAGGATTTTTCAAGATAGATTTACTAATACCATCGTTTGCACACCGCCAACAATCTAGACATTAGCAGAATATTGTTAGGCAAAAGTTAAAATAGTTCAATTGCATACATTATGGGATGGGTTTTTTTTTTATGAAATGTACGTGGTACTGTACTGTTATTTTACTGTACAGACAGCTGGCTAGTGCAGTTACTACTTGCAAGTTACGGGATCAAATCATCAAATGTGAGCAAATTGTAGTGAAATATCTACACAAGTAACCCAAAAATGCAATTGGTGGTTGTCAAATTAATTCCGGTCGTTAACCAGAAAGTCAAGGTGCCACAACGGTTGAGCTATGCAGCGATTGGCATGTGTTGTAGCCGGGAGCAACAAACAAACCTGCAGCTAAAATGCAAGCGAGAGAAGCAATGAACCGGTTGATTTATATATCAATGCAAGATTAATTTACATTGTCTTTTTAAGAACAGAAGGGTTGGCTCGCACTTACTTGAGGCATGAGTTGAATTTGCATGCTTTGGTTTGAGCTATCTAGCTACGTTGTCCGTGTTAGGTTATTAGGTAAGATTCATGTCTACTTTTGCTTCATTTTGAGCTATTAATGCGACCTGTATTCCTCCTCTTCAATCTTTCTTCATCACTCCTCTACATGTTTCAAAGGCAAGGAATAGTATATGACATCTATAATGATCCCGAGACCCGACATTTTTCTTCTTGCATCTAGATCGATCTGCCAAATCTATAATGTCGATTCGATGTAATGTCAGACTCAGTGCATATAACATGGTCCCAGATTGAACTAGGATCACCAATAAAAGAACCCTTCAATGTTCAAAGCCCACAAGTATATATTTGTTTGACCATTATATATTTCACATGATTTTTCTCTCTCTTATCATGCCTCCCTCTCGACGTGCAGAGCGTGCCGGGGCTGAAGTGGTGGAGTGTGCTTGTGTGATTGAGCTCCCTGAACTCAAGGTGAGTCATTTCTTCATCCAACCAAATAATGCCCCTTCAATCAACCTGTATGGGAATATATCCTACGAAAATGTCATAAGCGTTGTAAATGCCGTGGAAATTGGTTTTCAAGCTTTCAAAATTTCTAAAAAAAATACCAGAGTTAGGGGAGTTCGTAGCCACGTAAAATTTTAACATCAAACTCAATTGCATGTGCAAGATACAAAAGTTTTCATATATCTCAAATGCCATTGAGGTTGCTATTGAAATTTTTGTAGAGATGTACATCATCACCTCTCCTAACTCTGGTAATTTTGTGAGAATTTTTGAAAACTTCTAGACCTATTTTCATGGCATTTGCAAGATTTAGGCATTTTCACAGGATATGTCCCTGCATGCATAGACTCACAAACATAGTTAACCAAAATGGTTCCTGATGCCACAGCCTTCACTTATTTAAGGATCCATTTGGAACGGAGGAATTTCCAACATTGTAGCACACACATACACATGAAACTATAGGATAGGGGACCCCTAGCTAGATGCCCTCACCCAGGACTCATCGGCAGAAACAGCTAGTGTTGGTGTCGAACGATCTTCGCCGTCCTTCTCGCCGAATAACTCGGACGGCGACACGGCAGCTGGCAGTGTCCGGCCGGACAGGGATGCATACCCTGTTGATGCCAGCTCTGATCTGCACACGCTCGGCCACATTGCTATCAAAGCCGCTTCTCTAAATGTTTTTTCGAGTTTACTTATGCTCGCGTCATTCACATCAATATCTCTACCATCTATAATCATTTCAAAAAACATAGGTAAAAATCATCGATCATAACTAACTAAAAAAATAGGTCCTTGACTAGAAAAGAAAAATGTATCCTTGAGCTCACTCCATGTCCATGAGGAGGACAGGACATACCGTCATATGATTGTGGGACTTGATTGGGCCCTATATATCCATGATAATTAAGTTCAGTATTCCGACATATTAAAATCTTGGGTTAAGATATGATTGCCGTACAAGACATACACACTACACTAGAACATGGGGTATACTGACTGAAACACCGACTCGCCAAACCAAATCTGCTGTCTGCTACTATCTACGTCCATCTAATCGCCACTTCAATTTGTTTGCTGCATGCAGCAGCCGCCATTGTTTACCAGATCGATCATAGTAGCCCACCTTATATTCTACTCACTAACTCTCCAATATTTGCATCTTGTAGCCAGTAGCTCTCAAAAGGGAACTTCTGCATTGCACATCCCTGTCTGGTTCTGACTTCTCTAGTTTGGTGACGGTATGCTGGCTCCGTGTCCATGGTCATATTTTACGGCCAAAAGAGATTATTCTGTTCCATAGCTTCTGGACTCTACCTTTTCACAAGTCAAAAACCGTTTGAAACATGTTAGTTTATTAACGTGCTTTTTCTCACATTTTTTTCTTTGTATTATCTATAAAAATATAACAGTGTTTTTTCCTATTTTCTTTATTTTTTAATTCAATATTTAAAAAACTAACAGTCACTGTAGTCTCATTTCTGTCAAAAATTACGGCACTTTGGAACATGGTCTTTGATGGCTTTTAATTGTTTTTCAAGTATATCTTCTATGTGCTCTTCTGGTACCAAAAGGGAAAAAAAAAGTACTCAAAGCACCAAACGTCTGGTCCATCTAATATGAATAGATGATAGCCAAAGCACTAACATTTTTTTTTCCCAAGAGACGATGGTTCAGAGATGATAGCCAGGTGACACCTTTTTTCCCCCCGAAAACTTCTATGACATTTCAGGGACGCGAAAGGCTCAAGGGGAAGCCGCTATTCATACTGGTGGAGTCGCATTCGTAGTAGCAGTGCCACTACCTTTCCCTGACATGACATTTGCGCCGCGGAACGGAACCGGATCGTCAGATTTATACGCGAGAGATTGCGCCCGCCCTCAGCTTCCAAGAGACAGTGACAGAAGGCATCTTCGATCAGTTTCTTCTCCAAGTAGCAGCAAATTTTTATTCCTCTCTTCTTCTTCATGCCTGCATTAGGCTTATCATGTGTCAAGTCTGCTTCAGTACTGAATGGATGGTTTTCGATCGCAGTGTGGATATTTGTCTGACTTTGCGCATTCGATTCTCCTTCACTTTCGGTGTGTTTGTTTCAGTTTGGTATCTGTAGTTGACAGTTCGGACATTTTTCTTTCTGACGACGTTTTGAGTGTTAAGGTTTCGTTAAAAAGAACATTGCATCGATCAATTTGTTAAAACAAAGAGACGAGGACATAAAACTTCATAGAACAGAGGGATCTCCAAAGTCCTCACATGACTTGTTTTGGTCAGAAGTTTCCCTTCAAAGCCAAACAACTGCTGAAGAAGGGTGCCATTTTCTTATGTCCTTAGCTTCTTCTCTCACTTCTCTCCTACCAGAGGCAAAACCGTTTTCTGCTGTCGCTATGAAACTTGGAACGCACTCATTTCTCGCTTCCAAGCGAAGATGGTAACAACTGTGTAAGTTGCACATGGAAGCTATCAGGCAATCAAGGCACAGGCGCCTGCAAGACCTGAAGTTCTGCCAATGCCATCTGCAACGCTCTGCACATAAGCTAGACAACAGACATCCATCCATGCATATGCATGTGGCCCTTTACCAAGCACACATATTCTGTGCCCTTTATCAAGCACACATATTCTGTGCTAACCAGCAACTCCAGAAAGGGAACAAGAGAAAGGCTGTAGAATACATCAGGACTTCGGCTAAGTTTTTGCCATATATAACTTCTTTTTAACACATATTTGTAGAAATAGTTGTGTATAAGTAGTATTAACAAAAATAGCTCTTCTGTCCTTCGGTCACCAAACGGTGACACCTAACAGTCGACACGTAGCGCCGGCCAGCAGACGGCAGGTGGCATGCCGTCTGCCCACGAAACGATAGGTGATTAAGCTGGCTAATTAGCCGGCTTAATTACCTACCTAAATTCATAATTTTACGTTATAATTTTTTGAATTTGTAAATATAACAAATGAACTTAAAAAATTATAACGTTTTAGGTGGAGCTTCTTGAGGCATCGTCGTGGTACATTGTGTAATTTTTTCGCAATTTTTTAGGCTGTTTCCTACCTCTAAAAATTCTTAGAATGTCTCATAATTAACCAGGTGATTAGGCTAATAGCCTACCATCTGGCCACTATGCGGTAGGCGCACAATGGCTAGACGGTAGGCCATTAGCCCCCCAGCCATTAGTGTTTAAGTATCTATTTAATTATGTACCACTCAAATATTTTTTTAGAGGTAGCAAAGTGGTGCACAAAATTATGTAAAAATTCTACAACATAGCACATTGTATCAAGAAGCTCCATAAAAAATTTCATAATTTTTCACTACAATTTGTTATATCTAAAAATTCTTGGAGCAACGTATAACTGCTTAATCGACTGGTTAATTATGCGTTGTTTCAAGAATTTTTAGAGGTAGTAAATGGCTTAAAAATTGTGAAAAAATTACACAACATACCATGATGCCTTGGGAAGTTCCACCAAAAATTTCGTAATTTATAAAACTCATTTGCTATATTTACATATTTAAAAAATTATAATATAAAATTACGAATTTAAGTAGATAATTAAGCCAACTAATTAGTTAGATTAATCACCTGCCATTTTGTGGGTAGACGGCAGACCACCTGCCGCCTGCTAGCTGGACGACAGGTGCCATATGCCAACTGTAAGACGCTTTCGTCCGATGACCGGACGATAGAAACACGCTTTTGTTAATATTGTATGTACATAGCTATTTTCATAAATATGTGTTGAAAAGAAGCTTTATATGGTAAAGACTCCTTCAGCTTTGCTCTTGTTAGTCGCTGGACTCTTACTCTTGGTGATAGCAAGATCCTAACTCTCATGGAGAGGATGACACTAGGAGATGGGGCAATTTTCTTCTTGTTTATTGTCGGAACTGTCGCCGAGGAGGGCGTGTGCTTTTGGCTCGTCAAGGTGGAGGAGAGCCACTGCGGCCGGTGCCGCTGGAGGTAGTTCGATGCTCGCATGAGCAATGAACAGGACCGGCTGCTCCTCCTCCGCTTGCGCGACGTGGGCCTGGCCGCGTCGTGGCTGTCGACACTCCTTGGCCCAGTGACCAAGCTTGCCGCAGTTGTGGCAAGAGTCGTCTCGTGCCGGCTTTTGCTTGCCAGCATCGCCGCCCTGGGCGCCTTTGCGCGGCTTGCCGCGCTTGCCACTCTTGCGGCCGCCTGTCGTGGAAGAAGGCTCCCCCTTCTTCTTGTCACCTTGGCCGGCTTCCCACTGCTCCCGAGTGAGGAGGAGCTTCCCGCCAATGGTGACGGGTCCTGAGGGGCGCTGTGGCTCATCGCTGTCAACGACCTTGAGGCGACCCAACGCCTCCTCGATCGTCATCGTGGAGAGGTCCAGCAGAGACTCGATCGAGCGAACCATCTGCTTGTACTTCTCGGGGACGCAGCGGAAGAGTTTTTCCACAGCTCTCTCCTCGCCGTAGGTGTCGTCACCGAACTGCACCAACTTCTGCAACAAAGTGTTGAGACGGAGAGCAAAGTCATCAACGTCCTCACCTGGCTTGAAGGCCAGGTGCTCCCACTCCGTGCGTAGTGCCTGCAATGTAGACTTGCGGGCGCGGTCGCTGCCGATGCGTGCTGCAGCGATGGCGTCCCAAGCCTCTTTGGCAGTCCGCTTGTTGGTAAGCGAGAACTGCATCTCGGGCGGGACTGCGGCGATGAGAGCATCCAGCGCCCGTCGATCCTGGTCGTAGTCGACGTCGCCGTACCGGACTGCATCCCACATATGCCGCACCTGGAGCTTCACCCTCATCACCGCAGCCCACTCGACGTAGTTGGTCTTGGTGAGGGTAGGCCACTCGCCGCCGGGGCCGACGTCCCTGACGACAGCCTGGTACTCGTGGTGACCACGGTACCGTACCGGGGAGAGAGAGCCACGTTGCCTGTGAGGGCCGCGCTCTCCGTCGACCCGTACGCCGCCGCCGTGCGTGCCTCCTCCAGGAGCGCCGCCGGCGCGTCCGCGCCTGTCTGGGCTGCCGCCGCGCTCGTGGGCGTGCGCGGCTACCCATTGCGCCGCTCGCCCTTGCGCTGCCTCCCTCTCGAGCAGCTGAGGGTCCGCGTCGGCGCCGCCATCAACAGAGCCGGAGCTGCTGTTGCTGCCGCGCAGAGCCTTGACCTCTGCTGCTGCCGCACGCGCTGCATCTGCCGCCGCCGCTGCTTCCACCTCCGCCCTGGCTGCTGCCAGCTCCGCCGCTGCCAGCCTTGACGCCCTTTCCGCCGCCGCAGCGGTCTCTGCCGCCGCTCGCTCCCGCTGCTCTGCCGCGACGAGCTCGGCCGTCTGCTGACGCCGCATGCTCGAGGCGACCGAGCGCTGAGACTGCCCTGCGGACATGGCGCGCTACTGGGGGGCTGTTGCGTGGAGAGAGGGCTGCTTCTGACGAGCTGCCGTCCGTCTCCGGAGAGGAGTGAGCGGGGACAGCCGGAGCTGCTGCTACCGGCCGGGGCTGCTGCGAGGCCGGAGAAGGAGATGAGCAGGAGATGCTCAGGCTACAGGATACTAAGGCTCTGATACCACTTGTTAGTCGCTGGACTCTTACTCTTGGTGATAGCAAGATCCTAACTCTCATGGAGAGGATGACACTAGGAGATGGGGCAATTTTCTTCTTGTTTATTGCTCACACAATGCCATACCAACCTGAGGGGTTGGAGATACATATTTATAGGCTGAGAACCAGCCAAGCATATGCTAAGATGCTATCCTAGATGCTGTCCTAAAGCGGTCAATATGCTGTCCTAAAGCAAAAGCAGATGCTGTCCTAAAAGCAGATGCTGTCCTAAAAGTAGATGCTGTCCTAAAAGCAGATGCTGTCCTAAAGCAAAAGCAGATGCTGTCCTAAAAGCAGATGCTGTCCTAAAGCAAAAGCAGATGCTGTCCTAAAGCAGTCAAAAAACAAAAAACTACCACAGCCCCACAAAGACCACAGTACAGGGACTTATTCATCATTAACTCTTCGCTCAGGTACTTACAGGTGAAACTAGAACGAAAAAGCTTACAAACTGATGATACAGATAGCATGGGAATTTTGACCAAGTACAAGTAGTAAGAAAGCAGACAAGACTAAGAACAGTACCAATGAAAACATGTCCCAAGCACAGCATCGATGAAAGTACATTAATCTCTGGATCATGCAGGATGTGGATGCGAGATGCATTTTACCATATCCTGGAAAAGGAGGCTACTGGATATAGAAGAACCAGGAAATATGCAACAAACCAAATTGAATGAGGGACATTCAATGTTGTTTTTTTTCTTTCGAGATGGAGCAAAAGCTTTGCGTGTCTTAGGCCCGCTCGGTTGGGCTGAAAAATAGTGTTTATGGTTGAAATTGTACTGTAGCTGGTTAAAATTACACTGTAGCTGAAGATGACTTATTTGCCGTAATTAAAATTAAAAAATTTTAAAAATAAAAAATATGTTAGCTCATCACGGACAACGCAAACGAATACGGAAAAAAAAGAACCGGCAAAAAAGCTCAAAAAACCAAAAATTCAAAAAAAAAGACGAAATTTATGAATAGTAAAAAATAAGCCAGAAGCTCAAACCGAAATGAGCGGAGCGCCCCTTACAAGAGGTACGGCGCAGCAAATCAATCACAGTCACGCCTCAAAAGTTACATTGGGACTAATTGCAAACTACTGGCAACCTTGATCTACAGGCAACAAGCTGTTGACCTAGATGCACAACCACTCCTGCCGCACACCACATCAATTGAGCTTGGATACGGCCCTTCATTCAGTGTTGTTTTCAAAGTATGAATACCCGATTATGCCCATTCCGGGTCTCTTGGATGCGGCCCAGATGACGAAGGACCTGGAAAATAGTAGTAGATGAATGTAATAGAAACTGTCTACGTTGCCAATACAAAAGAGCATATAACACCTAGTAGGTTTTGTTTCCAACAGATATTTTTGCAATTGTTCTAACATATTCACATTCTCAAGCTAGCATACTTTCATCAAGGATGTTAATAACAGCTGGCTTTATGTAACATCCTGGTTGTTTCTTTAAGTTTTTAAAATAAAATAACCATTTGGATTTTTCTTGAATTAATTAAAGATTAATTTGAATTTTTTGCAATTAAAAATATTTAATGTGATTAAAATAAACTTTAATTAATTCAAAACCCATTTTCTTTGAGTTTCTTGTGTTACAAGGAATTTTTTTCGTATTTTCTTGGATCTTTCAGAGTTTATTTGCTATTTTTAGAGCTTAATTAGATTTATTTCCATTTTGGAAAATTAGAAAGCCTTAGAAATTCCTCAAACCCCTTTTTGGCGAACCAAAATTCCAACTCGTCTTCAGTGCCTCAGCCTAGCTCTGCTCGACCCACTCCTTCACCCACACGTCAGCCCAATCCGTCGGCCCGCTTCACCTGTCGTTGTTTGCTTCACCGTGCGTCAACCATATGTGCCTTCCCTTGCCCCAACGCTGCTAGGTGGGACCTACCTATCAGATGAACAATGATGTGCACTATTCATCTTCCCTGTCTTCTCCGCCCTGGACTCCTCTCTGCGCCGTGTACGGTTTTACCATCACGCACTATGCTCGCCTCGAACTCGTGCGCCGTACCTGTCTCGACTTCTGTGCCACCAGGTATAAAAGGCAAGCCAGCCCCCTCGTTTTCCGTATCCCTGAGTTGCCTCACCATCCTTGGCTTCGCTAAAGCTGCTTCGCGCGCGCCATGTCCGTTCATCTTCTTCGTCGCTGGCAAGTTTGCCAAGTTGTCGCGCCATTCGTTTTCTTCACCATTGTTCCACCTTCGTTGTTGAGCCGCGCATCGTCCTCCTGCCACTGGTGAGCTTCTCTGCCATGCGTCGTTCTTCCACTTCGCCATCTGGTCTCCCCGCCAATTGTCACCTCACTAAGCCCGCCCACACAGCGCACCCGAAGCGTCGCCTCGGTTCGCTCGCCGCCTTACGTCACCTTAGCCAAGTCACCATGTGGTCCCCGCATATCACCCACTATTCTATAGACCCAATCCACCATAGATCGTGAATCCTATCACATGGACTTATTCCATAGACCGTGACCCCACATGTGAGCGACCGAAAACTAATTTCTTTCTGTTGTGGTATCACTCCTCCGTGGGTTGAGGGCCTGAAAATGCATTCTTGGGCTGAAAATGGTACACATACTGTTACTATGGAAGTCTCTTTGCAAGAGTTTAAGCTACAGCCTAAACCCATGGAATCTAGGTATTAAAAGAATCTTCACTACTTTTGTTGTATATTTGTATCTTCGTTCTAAATATAAGTTGCTAAGTAGTAGATATATCAAAAAATAGAATCACTTTTAGAACCACCGCAAATACCAAATAAAATCTTAAAACCAAGATAGAAGGGCATATGGATCCTCAATCCGGGTCTTATGCTGCTTTTTTTTTTTGATAAAAAGGTACACGCATGTGTATCTCGGAGTGATTCCTTCTCTCTGTATTAGAGGGCATACAGTGTTTTTTTTACTACGATAGAATTAGGAAGTCGATGAGATGTGAAATTCTTGTTTTTTTAAAAAAGTTCTTGATTTCTTTTAATTGTATTCAAGGACTGGTATGAGCACGAATTGCAGAATTGGTCAATCTTAATTCTTAAGTCTCGTGGATAAAAATGGAGACCACATGTATGCCAAAGAATACACTTGCTTCTGGAATCCCCCCCGGTTGTGTTTGTAATCCTTTGACCATGAGTCGAAGGGTACTACTAAGACTAGGGAAAGCAGGTTTGCCTCGGTTGTCAAAGGTACATCTCATGTAGGAAGAAAGATATGATACACACATGGACCTCACAATATATTGCCCTGCTGGATGTAGTTTATAATACGTGGGTTTTGACTTTTTTACTATAATAATTAAAAATATATTGTAATTAATTTTTTAAAAAATTAATTTTTTTAAAAAATATAACATCACAGACAATATAAAGAAAAAAGCAAAAAGCAAAAAAAAACCCAAAAACAAAAGAAGAGATGAATTAAGAAGAAACTTAAACCATTTATAGCGGGGCTATAAAGTTGACATGTTTTGATTGTTGCCTTTTTGTTGACGAAAACTGTTTCCTTTTGTTAAGCGGTTGTTTAGTTCGGCCATTAAGGCCCATTTGAAGCACGGGATTTTGCTTGATCTCTTTCAGGAATTAAATTATTTCATGTACAATTTTTATGTTTAAGTGTTCTTTGCACGGAAGGCGCTCGTGTGAATTTAGCCAGGAGGGATGCAAGTAAGAGCATCTCCAACAATGTCCTCTAAATTTCATCCCCTAAATCACTTTTTAGAGGACACAATCTAGAAAATAGAAAACTACCAACTAATCATCTCCAACAAATCCCCTAAATATGGTTCCCTAAATTAAAATCTGGGTCCACAAAAAACTACCAACTAATCATCTCCTCCCCCGTCCATTCCTTGCGAAAAAAACGACGGCGGCGTCTCGTCCTTTCTCCCCGTGCGACGGTAATATTCCATCACCATCTGTATGAGTTGTTCGATCGTATCGCGCTAACAAGTCACCAAACCCATCACCTTTGTTAGCTTTTTGATCCTATCATTACGTACATGAAACATTCGATCTCATCATCTCTTTTCACTGTCCAATACTATCATTACCGTGAAGGCCATGGAATATACACTTTGCTCAATCAGTATATCTGTCATGATGAAAATATGTTTCTTTCACATAGTTCATTCATCCAGCCAAGATAAAATCTGCCATTACAGGATAGTAAAATTGAGCAAAATGCTCATTTCATTTATGACCGACTATTGGACAGTAAACAGGTAGGTATCAGCAGTATTTTGTATCAAACAAAGTCATGCTGCTGTAAAATATCAGCAGTCAGTTTGGCAATTGATGTGGTAAAAGATTAAGAACTTTACACGTTGACATGTAAGGTTGTCAACTGAAAAAAAAGTAGGAAAAAATTATAGCTTCTACTGTCTCATATATCAATCTGTAGCTTTACACAGACATCTTACCATCTCGGTGGTACAGTTTTGTCTTCACCACCAGCTCTGTCTTGACAAATAGAAGATTACATTTCATTCAATTCTCATTCAGATATCCTGTTATCCATTAGCATTAGGCATTAGCTGCTACACATCCAATAGATGAACTTATAAGATCAATATTCAATGCCAAAACAAGCTACTTACATAAGCAAGCAATCCCGCCAAGCAATGTTTGTTTTGTTTAATAAATCTGAGAGGGGTACATTAGACATCTCCCCTTTCTGGACAAGAGATGCATTGAAAATTTGACAAAAGAGATACGCCAAGGTCATGGTGTAAGGATGAAATACTAGAACCATTGAAATAAAAGCTGCTACACTTCACTAAAGAATTAACTAGCACTATCACGTTGAATACGCTCTTGAAGCCCCTTGTAGTACTTTCTTTGAGGACTATCCATGCCACTAGTATCAATCCTCATAATTCTCTCTTCTTCCATCATCTTCTTAAACTCGAACTTCTGTTTCTCAAGCTCAATTCTCTCTTCTTCCAACGCGAACGCTTGTTTGAACCTCTCTTCTTTCTTCAGTTCCTTCGCTGCATCATCCTCTCTCTTTTTAGCCCATAGATGATCTACGGAATCATAAAAAAAACGTTCACCTTTTTGACGAAGCTTTTCTTTCTCTTTCTTTCTCCCTAAAGGTCTTTCAAGTGAAGTTCTGACATAATCCGGATTTGCATCCCCGCTCTCAACTTCATGTGGCAGAGGAGTAGATGCAGGCGTGGATGCTGCAGGGCTTGAAAAGGGCGTGGTTTTCTGCTTTTTATTGGATATTTTTGGAGCTTGCATCTGAATACGCCTTTCAATCCACTTTGGTTGATTCTTCAAAAGATTCCAACATTGTATAAGCGTGAAATCCTTCTTTTGCTTATCTTCACTCTTATACAGCTCGCCAGCCTGCACTATCTACGAAAAGAAAACAAATATAGAGCATTAGTACAAATAAGCTCGAAACGATGACATCAAACACAGATGTTTTGTAACAAGGACAACATATTGTCAACAAAAGGATGCTACTACAACTAGCAATACACAGTCCATTCCTTCCCAATTGCTATTTCTGGCTGCATGGTTCACAGGGCGACTATCCAATACAAATGCAAAGGGCAACTTAAGAATATAACCCAATTAGAGAGGTACTAGATGTTAAACTAACATTAGCTATGCAAACTTTAAGACAACACAAAAGATGACCTTTTGTGGCTAAATTTCATTGGAAATTAGTGATAGCAGTTGAAAATATAGTGTTCCTATTAGACTCATTCTACTTGAAAATGGAATGGTTGAACAAGGTAACTTTGTCAGTAAACTAATAGAAAAATTAAGAAGTAGAATCAGTCAATGATTGTTCAGTCCTGACTGAACCATGTATACACCATGAATTGGCAAAACATAGTAAAAGAAACCATTAAGGAATCAACCATGGTATATACAAGGAAGACATTGAATAAATTTCAAGTGAGCTGGTATACAAGGAAGACATTAAGAATAGGTATTGCTAGAGAACTAGATGGAACATCCATTTTACAAAGTTTGAAAGACCTAACCAATCCAACAGAACAATAACACAATTGTGAAAACTTCAAGAGTATACTGGACATCAAAAGCAAGTACAGAAAAAGTGAACATGATGAAATACAAATGTTCTTTGATTCCTCTAAATTACTGCTGAAATACAAATGCCAAGGCAATGTAACTTAATATCCTTGCCACATCTTTCATCAAGATATTTACCTTCACCAAAGTAGGTGTACTGATGGAGGAACTCCTCCTGACTTGCAGCTAATTCCGTGGTCGATTCTTCGCCGCCAGAGTGCCCAGGAGCTGGAGTGTGGGCGTCTTCGCGGGTCATCGGCTGTGAGTGTGGCAGGGGCTCGGGGGCGATGGCGTGTGGCGACCCTTGTGCGCATCCGGAGGCAGGAGCTCGGACAGCCCGTGGCGGTGGAAGACCCACTCTTGCAGGGCCGACGCGGCCAACAGGAGCGGCGGCTCGGGGTACCGGCGGCAACGGGGACCGGGACGCCGCAGAGGATGCTCGGGGTGGAGGCGGCGGTGGAGGCTGTCGTGGCATCGCGGTGTATGCTCGGGAAGGCGGATATGCGAATCGAGGCGGCGGTGTGAACAGGGGAGCCGGCGCTCGGGTGGCGGACGGCGCGGGCGCGAGGGAGACGGACGGAGCGGGCCCGATGGCAGGCGCAAGGGAGCCGGACAGAGAAGCCGAGGCGGCGGGGTGCGGATAGCCTCGGGCGGCGGACGGCGCGGGCGCGAGCGCAGGCGCGAGGGAGCCGGACGGAGAAGCCGAGGCGGCGGAAGGCGCGGGCGCTCGGGCGGCGGACGGCGCGGGCGCGAGGGAGGCGGACGGAGCGGGCACGAGGGCAGGCGCGAGGGAGCCGGACGGAGAAGCCGAGGCGGCGGGGTGCGGACTGCGTCGGGCGGCGGAAGGTGCGGGCATCTCCGAAGAATCGCGGGACAAAACCGTGAAGGCTTTCGGGGACGGCGTGCGTCCTCCAAATTTGGGGAACGAAAAAATAGGGAGGAAGTCCTCTATCTTTTTGGGGATCATTTAGAAGAGTTGTTGGAGCTTTTTTTTTACCTCCTCTTCTAAAATATAGGGGATATGAGCATTATAGAAGATTTGTTGGAGATGCTCTAAGAATCTACATCTTAACATATGTATTCGGACGAAATGAGCACGCCTTACGATGAAGATCGAAGAAGCAGGCTCTCACGTGCAGTGCAGCTAGGGGTGGATATCGAGCCAACTACTCGTCTTATCGAGCTTTTTCTAAAATTGGCATATTTTGATTTAATATCATTTTACGGATAATTTAAAAGTATTTTTAGAAACGAGCTAACGAGCCGAGCCAAGCCGAGCTTGAGCAAAATTCAAATTCATTTGAAATCAACTCATTTTAATGTTTAACCAATTAACAAGTATAATTGAAGCAATTTTGAACCGAGTCAACGAGCCCACTAACGAGCTTTTTTTCCACCCCTACGTGCAGCCGAGGAGGAGTGTGCCGGCGGAGCGACCGGGTCGCGTCGCGACAGCGCCGCCCGAACCGTCCAGCGCGCCGTCACCGTTTGCTGCTCCGTCCCCCACGGGCTTCACCGAACCCCACCGCACCGACGCGCCGGGCCGTCAACCACCCTACACCGCTAGGCCGCACAGCACGCGGCCGTACTCATAAGTAACGATGTTTCTTTTTTTACTTCCACTTAGGCCCGCTCGTTTCGGCTTCAGCTTCTGACTTATTTTTCACTATTTATAAATTTCGTTTTTTTCTGAATTTTTATTTTTTAGCTTTTTGCCGATTTTTTCCCCGTATTCGTTTGCGTTGTCCGTGATGAGCTAGCATATTTTTTTATTTTTAAATTTTTTAAATTTAATTAAGTCAAATAAGCTAGCTTCAGCTAGAGTGAAATTTCAGCCGCTATAGTGCAATTTCAGCCATAAGCTACAGCTTTTCAGCCCAACCGAGCGGGGCCTAGAGACAATCTCTTCAATGATAAATTATTTTTTAAGTATTTTATACTATTTTTATTATAATTTTTTGTCTCACACTATCTTACTATTTACGTTAGTTTACGGATTCAAGTCGTCTCTTAGATAAAAGACAGCACATTATCTCTCCTCACCTCTATATAAGATTTTACTTATTTAATATAGCTAAGAGACAATCACGATGATACTATTGAAGATGTTCTAAAGAAGGCTTACAAAAACAACTACTTTACAAAAACACACCTACCTTCGCACCATATTACATCCTAAAAACCAAACAAACCCAAAATAACCGAGCTCGCAAGGGCACTGACCGTAATAACATAAGCTTGAAGGCCCGAAACCAACAGGTTTCCCAATTAAACTGTGTCGAATGACTCCACCTTAATCTCATGTATTGTTCTTTTGGACGGTGGTCAATGGTTTTAAAATAGCAGTGAACAGTAAAATCGTCGGTGTGAACTATGTATATAGATTTAAACTTAAGAATTTATTTAAATAGTTCACTTAAAAATACCATCTATTTATTTTGACTCTAGAAGGAATTAAGGATCAGAATGTAAAACCCAAAAGAACTAGATCCCTAATCCAATATAATCTAATCTTATCCATCGCCTCCTTAATAATTTTGCGCCCTCCCTCCTCGCCTCGCCCTCCCGTCACGGCCTCGCCTCCCTCCCGTCTCCTCCCCTCTCCTCTCCCCCGCGCGAATAAATCCGGAGACCCCGAGCCCCAAGCAAGCTCGGATTCCCCCCACGCGCACGCGCTGAGGGGGACGCCTAGGGTTTGGGTTTGGTTTTGCGCCGACGCCGATGCGCTACGCATGGCGGTGAACTGCCTCTACGTCGCCGCCGTGTCCACGGCGGCCAGCGCCGCCGCGCTGCAGTGGTGGGCGGCGTCCCTCCTCGACGCCCCGCGTGACGGGGATGGCGAGGGACGGGACTGGCTCGAGGCCGTGCTGCGCTCGCACGTGACCGTCGCGCTCCTCGCGAATCTGGCGGCGCACGTGTTCCTCGTCCTCATCCTCGCGCTCAAGGTGACTCCGCGATTCGCTCTTTGTAGGATTTTTTTTTTTAATCTTTGGGGGGCTAGTTGCCTGCGATTGATGCTGCCATGGCTTCGAATGCGCGGATGTTGGGTTCGACCGCTGCGGTCTACGCGATTGATCGAGCTGGGTTTCGGGTTCTGGTGGCTGATTGCGTTAGCTACCTGCGTGCTATTCCTTGCTGCTGTTGTGGGCCTTAAGCTGTGATTTGTTTGGGGTGGATTGCCTTAGCTACCAGAGGTCTTTGGTTCCTCAGTTGCGCAATCGTCAAACGAAAACAAGGGTAGACTGTAAGATGATGGAGTAGTTGAGTAGGAGCGATTGTGTTTGTAGCGGGATGCGAGGTACCACCTATCGATACGAGTTTCACTTAGCAGTTGGGTAGCGTCATGTTTCGATTGCTGGTATGATGGCCGTAGACTTCTACCATATTGGTGCTAGTTAGAAGGTCCTAGTTGTAACTCATTTAGAGTAGGAATGCCCATGACTAAAGCAATGTTTATACTAAGTAACTTAATATCAAAGGACGTACCATATTGGACTGGAATGCTGCTGCGGCTCAACAACTTGAATTTAAGATGCTACTCTTGTTTGTTATTTGAGAGGAGTTTTGATACTTCTCTGTATGGGTGGAATTAGCCAGTCCTTGAAATCTATGGCCTTAAATGCTAAGCACATACGTCTCTTTGCCCACTACCTGAGTTTGGGTTATTCGGCATTTTTATGTGTCTTGGACTCTTGGTTAAAAGAAAGGTGGCTAGGTGAAATCCCAACAAAACTACCTAAACCACCTATTCTTAATGGATTCCTTGTGATCTCTCCGGAGTGTTCGTATTTGAATTTGTGACTGAGCACCATGTAGATCAATTCCTTCTAATTTGCATTGTGCAATATGAAGGCACCTTAAAGAGGGGTCATCATCTTGAATCCTAATTATGTATTTCAATCAAATCATTTTCTATGTTGGAAAGCTCTTCTGCCATGTATGCTGTACAGTGTATAATGTAAACAGCTTAACTATTTTTTAGAAGTTTTTATTTGATAAAGGAGGCTAAAGTTCTGGTCTGCCGCTTGCCACACTAGGAGTCTGACTTTAGATTCTTACAGTGATTACAAAAGCATAAGAAAAGAAAGATAAACATTATCTGTTTAACGGGATAACTACAATACAAAGTAAGGCCAGACAGCATGGCTTGAAGGGGATTGGGGTATTGGAAAGGGGAGGACATAGATTGGGATGAGAGTTTTAGGGAGAGAATAGATTAATTCTTTTTGCTTACCGAACATGTTACATTTCATTCTAATATATAGGACTACATACTAATGTAACTTTCTTTCTGAGTCAAGGACTCTTAGTCTCTTACATGATTCAGACTGGCCTATTCCTATTACTTTTAAGCTTTCCTAATCCTCTTCTTAGTTGTTAGAACTCCAATCTGCTGTCCTGTCGAGACCTGCTTCTGCCCTTGCACAGTTGCACACCACATCTCCTCCTTTGACTCCTACCTGGCTGACTTGGACACACGCCTATGGTTGGCACTATCACAAAGTCAGCCATCGTTCAGAAAGCAGGAAAGACAGAAATATAGTATAATTCGTTGAAAGCAGGATAACTATTGCTATCTTCTCTTGGTGCCTTCCATTATTTAACCGGAAATCATATTATCTGAGCATTTGGACTTCTTTTATTAGTAATTTTCAGTAATGCAAAATCCTCTCTTTAGACTTTAATGCGGGTGCTGCAACTTAGCTATATATTCAGCATATGTCTGTCTTCTTATTGTTAGTATTGCATGTGTTAATGTTGTTTTTCTTCTATGCAGACTCTATTTTTTGTTCAGTTAACTTCTTCAGAGACTAGAAAAGTGTTGGAACACATTATTAACTATGTAATTTACAAGGTAATTACTCTCTCTCTATAAATTTTATGTCTTTCTTCCATTGAACTCTCCGTATGTTTTTACTGCTCCCAACAATCTTCCTGCTGATAAACTTGCTCTGCTTAAACTTGTAGTCCTCTGAACAAAAGATTTTAGCATGATATTTTCCATTCTATGTTTGATAAGATGACACTTTAATTTAATGCCTTATTGAGCTTCAACCAGCTGGACAATGAGCTTATTTTTGTAGTGAAATAAATGCAACAGTAATCTTGTTTAGAATTTTGAATTACTACCATTGCAAGGATCATGCTATAGAACATGACTATTTTACACCTAGCATTGATACTGTTTGTATTGCAACTATATGGCACGAATTTTCTGTTATTGTCATCCTTTATTTATTTATGTGCTTCTGGTGGTCTGCCAATAAATGATGAGGACTTTTTTTTTGTGTTGCAGGGAACGTTTCTCCCATTGGTTGTTCCTCCTAATTCTCAACAAATAATCCTTTGGTCAACTTGGTTGGTCCTTCTTTGTTCGCTGAAGGTACTGTGTGCAATTTTTACTTGTTGAAATTCTACCCAGCACATTAACTGAAATTTATGTCACATGCAGATGTTTCAATCATTAGCCAGAGAACGCCTTGAGCGGCTCAATGCTTCACCCTCAGCAACTCCATCAAAATATTTTCGTGTATATTCTGCATTGTTGCTGGTTATATCGACTGATCTACTATGGTAATATTCCCTGGTTAGTCAGCATTTGGCCATTTGTTCTTTAGAAATTTATCCACAAATGCTTGTTTTTGCTTTGCTTGTTAGTGTTATAATGGGCCTCAGATGCACTTGAATTTATTTTGCTAGCACCATTTGTCAGAGATACATGATGTGTTATTTAAACTGTTAATTGTTATTTGTTAATATTTCTACCAACTTGCAACTTCAGTTATTTTTTTGTTCTCAATATTAATTGCCATCTTAGATTGGAGTTCGCGAATATTGGTGTTACTTTGGAGTGTATAATTTATATCATGTAAAGCTTATATTAACAGTTTTTTTAGCAAGCAACCTATGTTCTGTGTAACCTGCATATGTACAGTGGACATGTTTGATATGTGGGAAGTAATCTTTGAAAATTGGATTTTAACACGCATGTGAAATGATGCATGATGTAGTTTCTCAATCACAGCTATTTTATGTGCCTTTCATAGTTCTTAACTAGCATAATCATGCGTATACAGAATTTTTTACTTCCCATGCTTGTGCTTTCTTTCTTCCATAATTCGGTTGTCTAGTGGAAAGATTTATTATGTTGAGGCTTGAGTTTAACATATTTCGTTTTGTTACAGTCTTCAGATACAGCTATAATATTTAATATTTTTTACAAGCTTTAGTTGTTTCTGTTCAACAAACTCACTAGTATTTTATTTGTCTAATCTCTCCAGGATGAAGCTTGGTGTAGGGTTCTGCAGGTCATGTAATTCTAAGTTATTTTGGCTTCTATTATTTGAGCCACTTAGTATTGCCTTTGAGACACTGCAGGTAATTCAACCAAGATTGTGGGAAATATCACTCCTTGTCTTTTATTTTCTTTTTATTAATTTTGCTGCTCAGTTGAGGAAACCAGTCTTATCTGGAAGTTTGGTGTTTATAAATGTAACTAAAATAATGAAGGTTTTATCTGCACGTACTTGATACTTATGAATCTATTCATGCCTTTTCTCATATAGTTTTTTTTGGCAGTCTATCATGGTGCATGGATTTCAGTTGTTTGACATTTGGCAGCGACATCTAATGGACAGTGGTGCGGACTATCTTGATTTCCAAAAATCTTATAAACAAGCAGCAGGTGATAATCTACTTTTCCTCACCTATGATTAGCTGATGACCCATTTACAGTTTCTTGACAACTCTAATGTTGTGCATGCAATATATGCTGTACATTTGTTGTGGTTTTTTCCTGACGATAGTAACCTAGAGGTCAAAAAAAGTGTTGTCCTAGAATTCATGCAGTCAAACTGTTTAACTTTGACCAATAACATCTCTGTGAATATTTAGATTGCCCATGAAAATGTATGTGTATATTTGTCTCAAAAATAGTTTTGTAACATTATAATTTTATTAGTTTTACAAATATATGACAATGCAAATTGGCCATCAAGGTTGCTTTTCAGAGACCATGCCAATGGCCAAAATGACACTTTTTTTTTATACCAGAGGGAGTTAAAAAAAAACAGCAGTTTCATCCACACATCTACACTAGTTAAGTTGGTTTGATCTATCTGTAAACTGTGTTTTATCGTCTGTTGGAACAATGTTTCAGGAGGAGGACTACAGCTCAGTCCTTGTGCATGCACATCCTGAATTCTTTCCACTTTGCCACCAGGATATAATCATGCTTTGTATCTGCAGGATCTTTTTCTGAGTGGAGAGGCAAACTTATCAGGAATTTTGGTTTTGTCATTGACTTGATAAGCTTGTTGATGTCGTTTGGTCATTATTCGATGATCTTTTGGCTCCGTGGTATGGCGTTTCATCTTGTTGATGCAGTTCTCCTATTGAACTTACGTGTAAGTGAGACATTCGCTTGTTGGCAACTGTTGATAAACCATGAGCTTTTCATGGGAAAAAAATTAATATGATGTACTAATTGTATTCTTTTAATCATTTACAGGCTCTTATAGTTTTATTTTTGAAGCGGATTAAGACTTATATCAAGGTACGAAAGGCACTTAGTTCACTTGATGGAGCACTTCCAGATGCTACATATGATGAAATTTGCGAATATGATGATGAGTGTGCCATATGCAGGGTAAATAATTTCCTATTATCTTCAAAAGCTATAGGGTGCTTGACTCCTTGTGTATCTGATTCTTTTTTTTATTGCTCCTGCAACTTCTAGGGACCAATGGCTCGAGCTAAAAAGCTGTCCTGCAACCATTTATTTCATCTATCTTGCTTACGATCTTGGTATGCCCTGACCCGAGTTCCTTTTACTATGTTGCAATTGATACTTGGTAGTCTGCAGTACAGTTCATGGCTCCTGTTTTCCTATGAAGAAAACCTTCATCTGTGTGCTCTGGAAATGGTGCTCCTACTGTCCATGTGAGGAATACGGGCTGTAGTTGCGAACAGGCTCCATATGTCCATACTAATTGGTTACTTGATCTTGTGAATTCCAAATTAACTTATGGGACCAATGTCCTGATTTTGCTGTCAACTTAAACTTTCTAGTTTCTATAATGGGATGTGTGAAGAAGGAAAATTATTAAAATATTGCTGAGTAGCGCATACTGGAGAAAACTCTGAAGTTGGTTTGATCTTTATCTAAGTGAGTTTGGTGTTTGAACACAGAAAACGCGGTAAAATGTCCTGCATACTGGAGAAAACTCTGAAGTTGGTTTGATCTTTATCTAAGTGAGTTTGGTGTTTGAACACAGAAAACACGGTAAAATGTCCCTCTTAAGAAAAGAACATTGAGTGAAGTCATGGTGGAGAGCCCTTCTGTTGATCTTCTTAGTAAATTACATGAAGAACTTCATGTCTTACCATCAAATGT
The DNA here is from genome assembly GCA_017311315.1 of Dendrocalamus latiflorus. NCBI lineage: Eukaryota > Viridiplantae > Streptophyta > Magnoliopsida > Poales > Poaceae > Dendrocalamus > Dendrocalamus latiflorus. The sequence continues at coordinate 19,531,856 of CM029671.1, read as the reverse complement.
ATCTACATAAATTGCATTGTCTTGTTAATTTTTCGGCATATATTTTTTGCTATGTGTAGGTTGGATCAAGGACTAATGGAGGGTTACTCTTGTCCAACTTGTCGAAGACCACTCTTTCTGTCATCTCAAGCTCAAGGACATACGAGGTCTACAACAGCAGAGGTAGCAAATGTTCAGCTAATTGCGGAACAGCTTAATATGGGGTTGAATCAGCAAAGGGTTCCTGGTCATGAACATCCTGTTGAACAGCAGAATCCATCAGATGCTGTTTGGAGGTGTGTATAAAAAAACATAGAAGGTTCTATTGTCCTGTTTTTGCGCTGTTCACTGTATTCACCTTGGTAATGATGTGAATGGAAGCTATTTGCCTGTAGCAGTTACTTCACTAGAGCATTCCACAAAATGCAACGTACTAAGTTACTATGATTTTAAACGTAGTGGACCAATGTCTGATATGATCTCTTCATTTGAAATTAGCCCTAGAGACTGCCTCAGTAGCCCTAAGTGCTTTCATATCAATGGTGTAATTTGCGGAGTTTTGCATTGTTCCTCTTCCAAGATATTACGAAGATTTTGCTATTCTGACGGTTGCTCTTTATGCTACATACTGTGATATTATGTAATTGGATGACCTTCCTATTTTGTTGTTTGGTGCCACTTAATGGTCATCATAGTTCCGTGTCAAAAAAAGAAGAAAAGAATGGTAGTCATTAAGACTCGTATGGTAATCTTTTTTCATAACTTACAAATGTCTCACAGTACATTTGTTGACATCTTATCCATGACAGGTCAAACTACATTCAGAATGTCAGATTCTGGGTGGTAACTGGCAATTCCTGCCGGTAATGGAAAGTTTGGTCCGGTCTGGTTGCTTAAAAACAGCTGGTTTAGCATATTTAAAGTTGAATGTAAACACTTTTAAAATTGGAATTTGGTAGTAACAAGAGGCATTGAAGGAGTATGATAACTTTGAAAACTTGTCAGAGAACTCAAAATTTTGTTCCAAATCTTGTAATACAACACTAGGCCGAAACTCTATAACTGCTTTGTTAACATGTTCACTCAAGTCCCAGAAGATATGGTTGATTTTGTACCAATGATGTCAGAAGCGCAGTCTTTCATCATATAATCTGCCTATTTGTGATGACAGCCATGCAATCTTTGATTCCTTAATCTGTTTGTTTTGGGTGGTGCAGAGGTGCTGGTCTTGATTCTAGCTGGGCACCACCGTGGTCGAGCCCTGGGATGGATGATCCTGGTTCCTCTAGTGCAGTGAGATCAGTGGGGCTTAGCGGAGTTCAGATGATGATGAGGCAGTTGGCTTCTGTGACTGACAATTATGGGCGTACAGATGCCGCCTGGAATCTATGGCCCGAGCCAATTGCAGGGTCTTCAATTGTTCCATCCACTTCCATGAGGCCTGATGGTGCTTCTGCTGCTGGCTTGCGGTTCCGAGGCACTGCAGGAACAATAAATGGAAGTATGTCGGAGGTTATCTCCATGGTAGATAGAGTACAAGAAGTTTTACCCCATATCCCTGATGAGCTAATTATCGAGGTACAGTTCTGTTTTCGCTCATCTCTAGTTGTAGTTATATGTTGAGACACTAGCAGGCACTAATGCTTTTCTTTGTCAATCTCATTGTAGGATTTGATGAGAACGAATAATGTGAATGCCACTGTGAATAATCTTCTTCTGATGCAATAATAGAGAAATTAGAAATACAACATATAACTATGATGTTACTTGTAAGTTTATATGGAAAGGCTGTATAGTTAAAGACGAGCCTGGGTGCCAAAACACTCTTGGTTCATGTAATAAGTTTTGATTTATTTTGTTCCAAATGGACAAAGATATGCCAGCTTTGTATAGCAATCACAGCTGTATAATATTGTGATCAATATGATGTAGGTTAGTATAACTAGAAAGATGTTATCATCCAAATAAAATTAGATTTCACTTAGCATGTGTTGTCATTTATCGACGAAAATTAGATTTCAAATCAATTATTTATTATTTTGTTTTAAATTATCATGCATCGCTACTTTATTATTAAACCTTTGTATCGGTAGCTATTGTCCAAATTGATAAGTCCTCCTTGATAATTTGAATACTATGATTAAATTGTTACACTAGGATGGGTAATTATCTAGTGATGCAATATTAGTTGTCATATGGGTTGTACACTTAAATTACTTGGATATGCTTATAGTAACGATGGGTTTATCATTATATGTGATTAATTAATTAATTTTGACTTAATGATATACTGGAATGTGGTGGTCAGCCACAGTTATAAAATTTGAGTACCATGATATGGGTAGTGTCATTAGTGTTGGTTATACAAAAATAGTTTTCACTTGGGTGAATGATCGTGCAGTAAAGGGGTGTAGTTTGCACATGGGGATGCGGATGTTTCGCTTGGGTAATGTCTAAGGATTTAATTTTGTGCGTCATTGATCTGGGCTTTATCATACAAACCACATGTCTAGTATGGAGATAGATCTGGTATAATAATTTGTGAAGTCTCAATTTTGATTTCGCTACTGATGTTGTTTTGGCGTAAGAGGGGGCAATTATCAACTAGGTGGTTAGCCTACTCGACGATGAAACCTTAGCGAGCGAGGTCAGATTTAGATGGAGCATTGTAAATACCTTGTTCTGGTTTTATTTAATGTGAGGATTATCACATCGTGTGGGTACAGTTGTACAACATTTGCAGAGTATAAAACTATTCGAATAATCATGTCCCCGGTTATGGATAATGCTTAGTGATTTCACACGAGGGGTAGAATTTTCATAAAAATCTGGTTGAGTTAAGTTGGGGAGTGAATGGTTAGTTCATTGGTGGCTCATTTCGTGAATCTTAGTTCACAGGTGATTCATTGGAGTGAATGGTCAGTTCACTTGTGGTTTGTCTCAATTCCTTTGATTACTTATTTATTAATCATTTACAAAATTCATTTTTAATCTATTTATTGTATTTATTTTAAATTATTGCTTTCGGCAAAATAACCTTTCAGCCATCTTTTGGTAAGCCTTGTATTATATATTATATTCTTTGTTACAAATAACTTGTTGAGTACTCTATGCACACACAGCTACATTCTCATTTGCTCAGTCGAGCAAGAAGGACCAGATCAGCAGAAGGTACCGGAAGACGGGTACTTCGACGACTTCGCGGATTAGGACTTCGGTCCATAGTCGATTGCCTGTGGGTATGTCGAATGGCTACTACGCTTATTTTTATTTTCCGCTGCAAGTTTCTTAAGCCATTTAGGCTCATATCTGTAAGCTTGGCCATAAGGTCGTAAGTCTAATAATTAATAATATTTGGGTCTTTTTTAGTGAATCGTGATATGGTCGATATTTTGTCTTTATTTATACTATGTGCACTAGCGTGATTATGGACTAGTGCAGAATATACAGAAGAGTCCGAATTTGCACATTCAGGTCTCAACAGTTATATACATATACATACACACATTGTAAATACATACATACATATGTACACACACATGTGTGTGCGTATTCTATGCTCCACCACCTTTTGTTGGTCAAAACCCACATCCCACCTAGGTCAAACACTGGTCAAAGAATACCCACCACCTCACATCTTTGTCAACCTCTATGTTGCTCTCCATCCATCTTTTTCGTGCTCAGACGATTCAGTAATTGACGGGCTTAGATATAGTAAATCAAAACTTTCGGTATAGTAATCGTTTTTTTCAAAGTTAAACATATTTATCATGGATCATAGATCTTTTTGTTAAGCATTTTTTTTTAGCAAAACGCTTCAAACGGGTTGTAAATAAAATAAATGGTTTCATTTAAAGTTTGCAATCAACCCTCTCTCTCTCCACCTGTAAATCTCTAATAGACACACACACGCATTTATATATATGTGTGTAGAGAACTCACATTCTTTGAAACGAGGAAAAGAAAGTGTGACTCATTGGTTTAACAGTTTCTCTATTACATGAACAAAATACATTCTTATGGCCAACAAATTGCATACATACACCTTGCAAAGATTGAACGAGCAGAAAAGAAAATAAGCATGAAATTAAGGAATCATCACGAAGTAACACCTGAACAACTTATCCCCAAAATAGCGTATGGATCGAAAAACTTGTAGTCAATCAAAATGGTAAATATTTGGCGACGGAAATCCCAAATTAATTAATTCATGAACATGGTGTGAGCTGAAGGCGGGTAGAGGTTTAATTTATAAGTATTCCTGTTGTTGATCAGTGGCCGGCTCGGCCTTTTACGATGTCGAGGCTCATCTCGCTGGGATCGGTGGCCTGGATCTCGCACTGGATGCCGTCCATCTCCCTCCTGAACCTGTCCTTGGAGCTCGCGTACAGCATCTTACTCCTTGTTCTTGCTGTGTCAGGAGACCTGTAATTGCCATGACGGGAGATTTATCTAGTACCATACTACCATCTTGCCATGGAGGTATATCTCACAATGGAGTAAAGCTCGATCAATTTCAGGTGTATGTACGCCACAATCGCAATTTGAGCAAATGAGCATAGATATATATAGGGCACGCGCGTACCAGGAGAAGAAGAAGATCTTGCTCTTCTGGCAGTTCTCGTCGGTGACGAAGTCGAGGTCGTAGACGGCGTAGCGGCACTCGTCGGCGGGGAGGCTGGCGGCGAAGTCGTCGTAGCCCTCGCTGGTCTCCCCGAGGCGCTCCACCTTGATCTCCATCGCCTTCTCGTCGATCCTGAACACGATGAACCGGAAGCTCCGCCGCGCCTTGAGGTCCAGGAACTTGATCTTGCACTCGTCGTTCACCGCCAGGCCAGACGCAGAGTTCGCCTGCGTGCATGTATGATTAAGCAACTCACACTGATTGTTCAAGAATCAATGCAACCGAGAGAGAGAGAGAGAGATTACCATTTGTGTATGCTCCAAGGATATGCTGTAAGGCTCCTTGTGCAATGTGAGAGATCGAGATTGAGCTTAGAGAGGTGTTTGTTGCAGAGGAGAGGGAGGGAAGGGAAGGGAAGGTTCGCGAGAGGAATGCGGTGGGGAGGAGAGAGATTAGGGGGGGGGGGACACATAGAGGGGGGAGAGGGAGGGAAGAAGCATGCACGCACGCACTTGGTTGACGCCACGTCTTGGGCGACGCGCGAGGCAACTCTTGACTTGGCCCTTGTTTATGTTTAGGCATGCAAACCGGAGGAAGAAAACATGCTCCGCCCGCCTCACAACACCTTGATTTGTTCCATCCACCACCAGCATCTAGGATATCCTTAACACTCAAACCACCACAGGCAAATGCTGAAAGCCATCGGGGAATATTTCCTTGATGGGTCCCTTCAGGCAATAACGAACAGGGGGCCAGTGTCAAGGAAACTAAATTTGCCTGAAAATTACACATTAGGAAATATTTACTTGACGGCATTCCATGTCAGGGAAATAAATATTGCGTCAGCATATGATGTCAGGGTGCAGCTCGTTTCCGTGACAAGTACCCGTCACGGATATATTTTTCTTAACAGTAGTCCACGTCTGGGACATATACCGATGTCATGGCATGCCAAAACTTTCCCATGACGGGTAATAGGGAAATATAGGCTGTTAACAACATATATTTGTTTTCAATAACACATATTGTTAATTGTTACATCCACACAATCCTTTAATCATCCATGCATCACAAAAGATACATAAATCCAAGCATTCATCATAAAAGACCATGCTTCTTTCTATATTGATAAATCCATACACATAAAAGATCCGTACATCACAAAAGGATATATAAATCCACACATAACAGCACATATAAGTTCCATATCTATAACCATAGTCTAGTTCATGTGTGACGAGGAAATAATAATCCTCAATTTGCTATTTATCTATATTTAGTATTAATACGTCATCCTAGTCTTAAATATATCCCTTAATATTCTTAAGGGAGAGATATAGCTATGTGATCGCAAGCCTTTCCACAATCGCTTTATGGTTGTGAGCCTTTTCATGACTAGCTTAAGGTCGTAAGTCCTTCTTTAAACATAACCTAGTCATAAGTCATCTTACGACCACCCCGCGGTCGTAAAATCTTCTATGACTATTTGACTTCGACCAGCTTATCTACAACAACCTGTTGAATGGTAGGTCTAACTGTCAAGGTAGTTAATACATGCAGTTATTTTTTGGGATAACCGCTCATTTTTCCTTCTTTCTTTAGCCATAGTCGCCTGGCGATGAGGAGGCATCACATCGCTGATAATAACCTATATAAGATGGTTCCTCATTGGAAATGTTGAGACACCTCTTGAAATGGAGCAACTGCCAACACTTTATGCCTTATATAAAGGCTAAAGTTAGGAGGAAAATGGAAGAAGAAAGAAAACAAGGCAGGCGATAGAGGATCAAGAAGGGCAATACATCAAGCATTAGTCTTTCTCTTGATTGTAATCAATACACTCAATATAGGTACACAGGAGTAAGGTTGTTATTCTCTCTGGAGAAACCCCGAACCTGTATAAAATGCATGTGTCTTTCTCTATGTAGTCAGTTGCTCGAGAGATCCCCTGAACAAAATAATCATACATGAGATCGGTATTAGAACACCGACAATGTGCAACATCAGTCTATTATGAGGTATTTCCCACAAAATGAAGTAATTCTATATCACAACGGTACCAGTTCTTTTACCACAAAATGCAGCTATAATCGTCATGCAAAAGTCAAGCCTGTTTTAGTTCATTGCCTGCAGAACCTCCTAGCACTCAACAATTGTAGTCACTACCTCCGGTTCATTCTTTAGCTCCCACACGAGAGGATGAATTAGCTACCTACACATACAAGAAATAAAAACACCATAATGAATGTAGAAATCCAGTTATTGTGTTAAAGCCAGCCTACAAAATCTGTACAAGCATGGTTTCAAGTTCTATAGCAATACATCTTAACAAGTATTGCTGTGCAAAATCTCTATAGGCATAGTGATAAACATATATGTAAGTTCTTATCATATTGACAAAATGTTCTTATCAAATTGACAAAATGTAATATATCACTATAATTGAATTCTTTTAATAGAAAATGATCTCTTTCCATGTAAGTATACAACACAACTAACTGAATGATTAACGTAATCACATTTTAGCATCACATCATCAAAACAATGGTTCAGCTACTCACCAAATGTAAGTGGTCCTAGTAAATAGTCAGGTAAATACCTGCATATTTAGTGAAAAGTTTTGCTAGTCTAACTATTCAGATGGTTGTCTAGTGGCACTTCAACTCCAAACTTGTCAAAAAGGAACTGCAAGGCAAAATATTCATGAACAGATTTGGAAGAGTTAAATCAGAAATGCACTCAATCATGAAGTGTACCTTTATAAGTTTTCCTTGATATTGTATAGTTTGAGTCAATTCTTGATTTTGGTGAAGTCACTGAAATGACATCAAGTTAGATGGCTTGATATTTCTAACTTTGGTAACTGCTAGAACATCAGCCTTGTTTATAGCACCATTAGCTATTGCAAAGCGCCCATGTGGAAGACCACCTTGGTTGTTTTACAAAATTGTTCCATCAAACTCTTTCGTTTGCCAATCATTTGGATGTGCATCTCTAGCAGTATCATTGTAGTCATCCTAGAGCAATATGTAATTCAATTCCCAGTAGATTGATGTGCTGAAATATAAGAATATGGTGCAATATCCATGAAAAAATTGACAAAGTGCAGGCAACATACTATGCGTTTTTTTTGCTTTTAGGTTTCTAAGTTAACCAGGATTTCCATCACTATCCAGATTTTAAATACCTACTTCATTGCAGCATAAGTGTTTAAATAGGTGACCTTGTTAGGTCCATACTTTACTTCCTACAAGAAAAGCAAAGCACATGATCAACTAATTATCCTAAGGAGAGAATAGTAGACAAAATAGAGTAAGTCAATACATAGTTGGTAGATATCCATACCATTAACTGTTGGACCTTTGAGTAGGGGTGGGAAACAGTAATAGAGAATCCATTTTATTCGATATTCGTATTCAAGAAAATGTGAATGTGGTAGGCAAAATCCATATTTGAAAATGTTCATATTCATATTCGACAATATTCGTATTCGTATTTGAGAATATTCATACTCGCATTCGTATTCAAGAACATTCGTATTTGTATTTATTTTCGAGACTGTTCAATTCGTATTCGATTCGTTTCCTATGCTGACTGGTCGGCCCAGCGGCCAAGCCCAATGGCATTCGTATTCGTATTCGACAGAATTAAGTTGTTATAGAAATTGTAGGAGGATATTCGTATTCAACCAAATTAAGTACATATTTGATTTGAATTCATATTCGTTACAACATTTGATTCGTATTCGTATTTGAGAATATTCAAATTCATATTCATTTTTTTAAAAAAATATGGATTCGTATTTGAGACTATTCAATCATATCCGATCCGTTTCCATCCCTACCTCCGAGAATGGTCGAGACCCTGATTAATTCTACAGTTCTGCAAGAAAACTGGGTATACCTCCAGTCAAGTTGTTATAAGACAAATCCCTGAAACGATATTCAAACAGATGAGCATATTTATTTATAAGTTTTTTCTATAGTTTTTTTGTAATTGTTTGGTTCTAAACAAATTAAGATCATGGTACTGGCACTTAAGAAGGCATCCGTTCAGCTGTGAAATTATCTCTAGTTTCAACTTAAATTTTTCAAGCCACATGCCATAATTGAATAAAAATATACATGCGAGATTATTACTTGTACAGTATGTTAGCTTTGTCCCAGGAGAAAATTCACATATTACAAATAAACTAAAAGAACATAGGAGAATTTGACTTGGTCGCAACTACGTAGCCGAATTCTCTGAATTCTATTTACTTCTTGTTTCAAAATTGGTTACAAACCTCCTTATTATATACACTAATACTCTCCTACTAACATACATATTCGGATCTTAAGATGGTCACGATTTCAACTTAAGTAACACACGGAAACGATCTCTACTGCATCTCAGATTCTTAGTCAAGATTATTTCCAACAATCTCCCCTCTAATCTTGACTCTCCCCTCTAATCTTGACTCGGTAATCGATATACTCCTGGTTAGTCTCAATGCATTATGAACTATTGGCTACGCATCCACATGAATCGTTCTATATGCAAACTATATATAGAAACTTTACTCAACTGGTACGGGTTCATCTAGATACAAAGACTCTAACTTATTGAAGCAGTCGGTTTCAACTACAACTTACCCAACTCATACTCTACATACCCGAGTTTGGATGGCGAATACATCTTCTCAACGCTCTAGACTCATCTCATCTTACTTGAGTTTGGACGACAAATATATCTCCTCAATATCCCGAACTCATCTTAGTTTACGTGAATTCTCATGTACGCCTTTATCTTGATTGCTCTGGTTGCATAATTGCTTATTGTGACCGGTGATACAATATAGGATAGTGCAGCGAGACAACAGACCTCATCTTTACCATTACATTGAATGATGACTCGTCACTAGTGATACAATTTTTTGGAAAACACGATATTATCTTAGACGTAGATCAAGAACTTAGGTTTGCAAAACTTCTGTTACGATCCGAAGGACGGATTCTTATCTTCAGATTTGAGATAGACAGTTGCCGATTTATTTTTTCACTTGAACTGAAAGACTAAAGCAAAATATTGCTTTTGACTGTCGTCCGTTTGACAGTATGATTTCTATCTTTAACTGAAGAAGAAAACTGATGCTGCTCGTTGGTTTTTATTCGCGCGCACGGACGGAAAAAAACTGCAACTTCTCTTCGGGTTTCGTTCGCCTTTTACTATCGCTGGCTCTGCGCTGCTGCTGTGTCCCTCCGATGCATGCCCGTAGGGCCAGGCTACACGCCTGCAGCTTCGAGTTCCAGGGGTCTTCTCTCTCCTGGCACAAAAGGGGCAGGTCTTTTCTCTCCGTGCTGGCACCAAGGGACGGGATCCGGACAGCAGACGTCTTCGCGCTGTTGTTGATGTGCTATCTGTCCATGACGCAACGCAAGAAAGAAAATTCCCTTCTCTCTCCTGTCGGACAGATGCAAGAGAGAAAATTCCTTTCTCTCTCCTGTCACACGAACGAGACGGCGAGCTGGCTTCGCCTCGGGATTTTGCGTCGGACCCAAAAAAAAAAAAAGCGCACTGGGACCGATGGGAGCAACCGAGCAACTCCGCGCCTTCTTTCTGCGCTGGACCGAAGACAGCAAGTCAAGCGAGCAAACTTCTCTCTCCTCTGCTTCTTTTTCCTGCCGTTGACGTGATAGTCGCTTGCCGTGCGTCACGAGGGCCTAGGACTTGGCGCTCCTGCTGTTGCCTGTCTTTTCTCGCTTGAGTGACGCCACCCTTGGGACGACGCCGTGCTCCGTTAGAAATCAGAGATAGGGTTGTATCTTAACTACTTTAATGTAAATTGAAGAACCCGCTCGGTTAGGCTGAAAAACTGTGATTTATGACTGAAATTGTATTGTAGCGACTGAAATTTTACTGTGACTGAAGATGACTTATTTAGCATAATTAAATTTAAAAATTTTAAGAATAGAAAAAAAATATGCTAGCTTATCACGGACAACACAAACGAATACGTGAAAAAAGAACCGGCAAAAAAGCTCAAAAAAGAGCCAAAAATTCAGAAAAAGACGAAATTTATGAATAGTAAAAAATAATCCAGAAACTAAAAGCTGAAGCCGAAACAAGCGGAGCCACAGCTGTAGCTATATAACTAGATGGTTGTGATTCATCATCCGGTGCATATCATATATAAATAGAAAAGAGGCTATCGAGTTCTGTGTCAAATAACTCAAATATAGTATCCGAGCTCAGGTAGTTCACCGATGGGACAATGCATTACAATACGCGTCCGCGTTGTGCTCTGCTGAGTAGTGTGGAGGGAGGCATTCCAGATGACAGTGGCGGAGATAAGATTTCAACCTTGGGTATTCCTATTCTTACATAAAAAAAATTCAATCCATAGATTTAAAATATAGTTCAGAGTAGTACGTTATCGATAATTAAAGTCACAAAAATAGTCAAATAACAAATTGTTCAGCTCTAAGATATGCATGAAACAAACTAATAAGTAATAAAGAGAATTTACAAAATACTATAATGTTGTTTTAACCTTGCGATTCTTCATGGCTTGGAAGCGGTTGATGATGTCTTTGTCCTTAACTTGTAGAAAGAACTCCCGCTCAATAAATGTAACCAAGCAATCATTCAAGTACTGATCCCCAATCTTATTTCTCAATTTGTTCTTCACATAATTCATGACAGAAAAGACTCTTTCAACACTTGCAGTTGCTACTGGAAGCACTAGCACCAATTTGAGAGTTCACGGCGTCCTCGCGCTGGCGCTGGTAGGGGTGGAGCTCGTTCAGCAGCTTGGTCAGGCGCCGAAGTGCCGAACAGCCGCAGGAATCGGAACGCCCCGCAGCTAGGGTTTGGGAATTGGGATTCAGGGATCAGGAGGCAGCCGCCGCAGCTCGGAGAGGATGGGAGCCAGGCCAATAGGCTGTTTTTTGGGCCGCTGTGGGCTAGAATAGCGAAAATATCACAGAATACATCATTATACATTTATATATATAAGTATACATACATATATACTAAAGATTACACCAAAAAAGTTGGGTATTCCCGGGAATACCCAGGAATACCATTAAATCCGCCCCTGCCAGATGAACTAACTAATGTTGAGGAAGCTCTTGCCCATTCGTGCAAAGATGATTTTTTTCTGCCGACGATAGCAATTGTTAGCTTTATCTCAAAAAAAAATTCACACATTACAAATAAACTAGAAAAACATAGAAAAATTTACTTTGGCCGTAACTGCATAGCTGAGTTTTCTGAATTCTTCTTACTTCTTATTTCAAAATTGATTAAAGCATCCTCATTATATAGATTAATATTCTCCTATTAACATACGTATTCAGACTTTAAGTTGATCATAACTTCAACTTAAGTAACAGACGGAGACGAACTCTACTACGTCTCGGACTCTAAGTCAAGATTATATAGCACATGTTATGTTTATTCATGGTGCAAATAGCAACTACTCAGAAAAACAGAAACTCAGGAACTTGATTCTCTCTCTCCATAAAAAAAACAGAAACTAGATGCAAGTCAGAGTAAAATGAATAAGGACATTCTGAGACCAATCGATCATATTGGATTAGAATAGAAAAGAACACCTATGTCTTGTTCCCGTACCACCTGGTTTTAGCTCAAAATAGGAGGGCTCAAATCTCAGGCTCTCTATGCAAACAGGCAATATAGTAACTTCCCAACATAAAAATAAAAATACGTAGATGCATAATCACCGGTCAACATAAAAATAAAAACACGTAGATGCATCTAAGAACCTTCTAGCAATGTGGTGTCGACAGGTGGGGATTGGGTGGATCCAAGGGGGGAGGAGTTGGAGGTGCTGTAGATGAGTGGATTCAAGTGAGCCATGGTGAAAGAGGAGGTGGATGTGGCTGAATTTGGGGATTAGGTTTTGGGTGAGCCTGTGGGTGAGGACAATTGAGATATATGGGTCTACAGGATGGTGATTGGTGATAATTTAGAACAAATTTGGCTCTATATACACAACAGTACAAGGAATGGGTGGATTCCCTCCATTCTTTTCACTTGGCATGAGGGAAAGAAATTTTCGTGTGGCACCAAAGGCAAGGAAGGGCACATAATGGGGATGTTTCACAATTTCCTTGATGGTCTACCTAAAACGTCAAGAAAAAAAAATGCAATTTTCCTAATATCAGTAAAATACCCTATTACCATTAAGAGAATGCCATCAGGTAGTTGATGTACCCAGAAGTAGTAAAATTACGATGATAAACCATCGTAACGGCAAACGGAGCCATCTCTGCATGCGACCAAATACAGTAGTCAGCGCTGCACGTACGTACGTATCCTCACGGCCGGGCGTAGTAGTACTGAACTAAATAAATAAATGAATGAATGGGAAAGTTCTCACGTGACCATAGCGAAGAGCAAAATTAGCCGGATTTTATTCACCCTCGAGATCAAATCACCATCAAACTCAAGGTGGTGATCGGTTCGGCTGAAAAGCTCATGGCTGAAAACATTGTAGTTGGCTGAAAAAAGCACTGTAGCTGACAGAGGCTTATTTAGCATAATTAAATTTAAAAAAAATTAAAAATATAAAAAATATGTTAGCCCATTACGTATAATACAAATAAATACGGGAAAAAAAGAACCGACAAAAAAGTTCAACAAAAAGCCAAAAGTTAAAAAAAAAAGACGGAACTTGATTAATTTGGCCTCAGAAAGTCTCGTCAAGTTGCAGGCTAGACAGCAGGTAGCAAGTTCCAAGTTGTTCTTCGTAGCCGATCGAGCACTGGACTGGAGAGCTACCGCAGGATGAGATCAGATATTGTGCACGTCAAAGTCGACGTTGGATGGGGTCGAGGGGTGGTCGCCGTCGTGCAGGCGTGGCGTGGCCGGTACGTGGGCCCCGGAAGATCGGCGAGCCACGGTAGAGAGAGACAGGTCGTCGTGGATGCCGGCGAGCCCACGCATCTGCCCTGGTGGAGCGCTCCTGTCGTCCACGTCTTGGAACAGAGCGGAAACAGACCTGATTTTTCTATTTTTATTTTTTTTAATTTAATTACGCCAAGTAAACTACTATCAGCTATAATATAATTTTAGCTATAAATCACTTTATTTAGTTGAAATGAGCGGGCTGTAAGTACTACGCCTAAAGGCATAAAGTTAGCCCAGAGTAGATTTTTTTTAGGATGCAGCTATGGCGTGCTATACCGTTCGGCGTTTTCGATGGTACAACTTTTAGCCATAGGTTCTATTTCACTAGATGGAATGACGTGAAGCTGGTTTTCCTTCGTCTTCTTTCCTCCGTAGCTACCTTCGCCTTGGGTTTCCTTCGCACCCCGGCCTCCCCTCCCCCTCTTTCTTCTCCGTGCGCGGCTTCGTACCTGTCCTCCGCCCTCCCCTGCCCCAGAGCTGATTTCACAAAATCTCTCCTTTTTCAGAGCAGTAATAGCTGAATGCTGACTTACTGAGTGATAAGCATTTGCGAGGATTAATTCATTGTGTCTCTATTCACTTGGGGTGAATTCAGACAAGCTACACTTTAGGGAAATTCCCCTTAAACGTATCTTGCCTTAACATAGCTTGATTCTAATGGCTTCAGCTTTTGTTTTTTTATTTTCGATTTATTTAAACCAAAACCAATTGAAACACATTGGTTTTTAATTTCAGCTTATTTTATTTTTTTACCTTTTTGGCTTTTTTTCTTTATTACTTTGTATTGTCCGTGATGTTATAACGGTTTTTTAAATTTTTTCTTATTTTTTTTCAAAAAACGTTAACAGACGCTACAGTGTAATTTTAACCAAAAATCTAAAATCATAGTCAGAAATTTAAATCAAAAGTAACACGTGATTTTTGTGTTGACTTGCATTTAGTCCAGGTCAACGTCAACTGCAGGGGTTGTTGTTATGTGTATCTCTAAGACCCGGACCTACGCTCCTGCTCCCTTGTCCTGCACATCTTTTGTTTTTCTCACTATTCATTCATGCCTAGCCACTTGCCATTCCATCTGACATTCTCTGTAGCTTAAAGAAGTTAAAAACTAATATAAATATTTGATTTTTTAAAATATTTTTTTCACTCATCTCGTTTTAGAGATAGGGTTTGGGTCACAGATATATCACATACTTTACTACTCTTGCTCTTGTCTTGTGCATATATTTATCTCTTATTTTTCTCACCGCTCATTTTCTCTTTCTAGAAACTATTTATTTTTAGTAAAACATCATCAGTTACAGCCAAAAGCACAGTTAATACGAAACACCCGCTTCGGCTTAGTGCCAAATGTTCAGCAAATAATTAAAGATGAAGGAATGAGAGAGAGAGAGAGCACAAACAAGTGTTTGTTACAGGTGCACATGCCGAGACTGTGACAGAGAACCGTATGGTGATCGAGCTAGCCAAAATTAAACAACCATGTAAAAATTAAGAACAGAAAAAAGCGAATCAATTAGCTTTTTTTTACGTTAAGAATCAAGAAACTACTCTACTCAAGTTATGCTGAACTCACACGTGCAATTAAAGACACAATAGTTTATATATGCCGAGTCAAGAAAAGAAAAATGGAAGCTTATCTGCAATTACTAGTGTACAATGAGGCATTACCACTCGATCCTGCATCTACGTATGAAATTAAAATTTCAACGTCCGAACAGGGGCATAAAAACGACAGTACATTGACCAGTGCAACCATGAGTAAGGATGGCTCGGAAAAGAGGAGCGTGATAATTATTACAAAAGGACTGGAAGTAAAGGTTAGAGAGCAAGGAACCCAACAAACAAACAAACAAAGCTGGCCACATTGAAGGGTCAATGTACGAAGGCGACGGAAATGATACCAAGCTAGCACAGCAAGCTCATCCATTACCAACTATTAAACTAGCTTTAGGATTTTTTTTTTCTGCTGAAACTTATAGCTTTTGGTCGTAGCTTGTGGCTTTGGGTTGTTCGTGCGAGAGATTACAGAGTAACAGAAACTCATATACAATTTTTGCCGATATAAATGAAGTCAGTACAATACGTACCATAATTAACTAGTAGATCCTATCTCGAAAAGATACTCCATTTAAAAGTCAGGTACTATATAAAAATCAAAAAAACAATTTTTAAAAACCAAAAAGAACAGATCATAAGCCTTTTCCTAGCAACGTTAATCCTCTTCGCACGCTCTTTTAGAAAATTCAAAGAAAACTTTTAAAAGTCGAAAAGAACATATCTTAAGCCTTTTCCTAGCAGCGTTAATCCTCTTCACACGCTCCTTTCCCCTCTCCTTCCCATTAAACTCCAAGAAACCTCCAATTTATATCAAACACGGCAGCGGCAGCAACCACCACGACGACACCCACAAGAACCATGCATGCGTTCCTCGCTCCATAGCAACTCCATAGGTTACTACTCTCTCTCTCTCTCTCTCTTTCCTTGGCACGTTTTTTCTCGTGTGTGTGTGTGTCTCACCTTGTCTTTTCAGTTTGTCCTGCCATGCATTGGGGTCTCCACTACAGCTCTGTGTGGCCTCTCTCCACGTAGCAAGCACGATAACTCGATCTGCTTGAATTCTTTCTGAAATCGAGTGTCAAGAACTCAAGCTGCTGCTTGGTTGAAGGATAGCAAGGTTACCACTGCCTGTCTCAAGGTTTGCAAGCGACATATATATATCCTTGTTTTTTGGTTTACTCAGTCTCCTATTTTGCAAAGCTTTGTCTGCCCTTTCTTGTTCTCCTCCATGTTTAATTTTGTTTCTGAATTTGGTGATGAATGATAATCAAGTTTGTTCTGTTCTTCTCCCATCTCTTTGTTTATTCTTTGTTGTGCGGCTTAATGACTCTGTTGATAGATTTGGTGATAATCTGTGGATCCAAAACCTTTGATTCCCTTTCCTCTTGTGTGAGGCACGATTGTTAGGGATGAAAGGAGTTCTTTAGATTAACTATATGGGTTGCAAATTTGTCATTGTACTTGCTGTGTGCCCTGTTTGTTTTCTTCTGTAGAAGCTTGTCCTTGATGTTTTTGTGAAATCCATACTATACATGCTCTCAGAAAGAAAAGGAAATTCTAAGGCTAAATGTGAAAACAGAGTCCAATTTCTCCTCAGTCTGGATCTGCTCCCTTGGCTGGTACACCTATGCTTCTTCCTTGCTGCTGCCATGCTTCCACTTCAGTTTAGCAATTAATCATCTATTTAATGAAGCTGCCGAGTTTTCGTAGACAGTGTTGCATAAATAAGCACAATTTATGGCTTGATTCTAATATCTGGTCATGGATGTGCAACATCATGGGGCACTTAAATTAAACTTAATGATGACACTCCCATCCCATAGCCCCATCATCTGCCTTCCTTTTAAGAAAAAGAGAGAGAACGGTCCATCTCCATGATGTGCTTCCAAGTGTTTACTTGAACAATTCAATTGCTACTTTTCGAACGTGAGACTTGCGCTGCCTTCATTTATGCCTTCCGATCACCTATCCTTGTTAAGCTTGCGTTTTCTACGCAAACAAGTAGTAATAAATAAACATCATATTCATAGTTTCATACCAAAATCTTGTGCTTTTTTATATACTAGTTACGTATCTGTGTGTTGCAACGGAACTCATTAAATGTATAGAGAATCTTCTATAGAAGAGAGTTGCTCTCGGTTGGAAAGTGGAGAATGGTAAGAAGTAAAGAGAATAGAGCGGTTGAAGGAGAATAGACATACAACCACCAACTCATTCTTTTTATAATAGTAATGATGTAAAATTGATGCTTCTGTTATGTTACAATATTTCATAAAAAAACTCGTGTGGTTAGGTTACAGTAGTCTCAATCAGAAAGGAGGTGACCGGTGGCCTCATTTTGTTGCCCTCACTTCTGTTTGGCTGCCGCTCGGTTGGGCTGAAAAATATTGACTTATGATTGAAATTACACTGTAGCTGGATGAAATTACACTGTAACTGAAGGTGGCTTATTTGGTGTAATTAAATTTAAAAAAATTAAGAATAGAAAAAATATGTTAGTTTATCCCGGACAACGCAAACGAATATGGGAAAAAAAGAACAAGCAAATAAGCTTAAAAAAGTCAAAAGTTCAGAAAAAGACGAAATTTATGAAGTGAAAAATAAGCCAAAAGCTAGGAGCTCAAGCCGAAATAATCAGGACGTAAATGTTGCTGATGGTTGTAACTTATATCAGCACATTATGCATGCAATTATATGGATTGGATTTAATATGTGTTCTTAGGTCTGAATGTTGAGTGCTGACAGCGCACACCAACAAAATGATTGCTGACTGTGTGCATACCAACAAATGCCATCTCTGTGTTGCTTTGCATTGACGAGTTAATGCTTGTTCAAGAATGGTTTGTGTATGATTGCTAAATACAGATTCCAAGTGTACAATTGGCGATAACCCTACCCAAAAAAAAAATGAAAACTCCAATTTTCATATCTACTACATGATCTGTAGAAATAAAACGCACTTTTCTTCTTTATACTTTATGTTGCTGTCCACACTTTGCCAGTCTTTAACGCAGTACCTGTTATGCTTAAAAAAAATCCGTGGTTTCCTACTACTAATCTTCGATTCCTTTGGACCAAGTAAAACTTGTGGGCATCACCAAGAATTTCTCCAACCAACTTCCAACTGGCACAACTTTCTTCTGCATTAACCTTTGCTTCTTTTTTCCCAACTCTTGCTGCAACCTCAAACATTTGTCAAACTGGTAGCTACATTCCTAGCTGCTGTAGTTTCTTCAACTACAGACTTTTAAATACATGTTGTTCTTATTTCAGAAACAGGTGAATCCGTTCGGCGGTAGAAGATACAGTGGCAGGCCACCATGAGCAATCTTAAGCTTGGAGTTGAGGTTGTCAGTGCTCATGACCTCCTCCCGAAAGAGCAGGGCACAGCCAATGCCTTTGTAGAGGTCGAATTTGATGACCAGAAGTTCCGCACAGCCATCAAAGAGAGGGACCTCAACCCTGTCTGGAACGAGCAGTTCTACTTCAACATATCTGATCCATCCCGCTTCACCGAGAAAGACCTTGAGGCCTATGTGTACCATGCAAACCGCAGCAGCAACTCCAAGACTTGCCTTGGCAAGGTTCGCATCTCAGGTGCATCCTTTGTCAGCCAATCTGATGCTTCGCCCCTGCATTACCCCCTGGAGAAGCGCACGATCTTATCGCGTGCACGTGGTGAGCTCGGTCTCAGGGTCTTCCTCACAGATGATCCGTCAGTGAGGGTGTCCGCTCCAGGTCAGGAGTTCGATTTCATAAGCACACCCACCACTGCGCAAGAGCAGGCAGCCGCCAATGCTATTCCAAATCCATTCCAAGAGACCAGAAGAGATCCAGTGAGACAAGTCCAACACTTACCACGAGAACAGAACCGTCCGCCACCTATGACCGGACAACCATACTACTCCGACGGTTCATATGGAGAGCAGCAACAGAGAAGCTACTCTGCTGTTGGGAGCAAAACTGAAGCCCCTCCGGTAGTAAGGATGTTTTCCGCAGGTCCACAGCAGCCTGTAGAGTTTCAGCTGAAGGAGACCAGCCCAACGCTTGGCGGTGGGCGTGTTGTTCGTGGCCGGGTGATCCCTGGTGAGAAGGCTGGGGCATATGACCTTGTCGAGAAGATGCAGTACCTCTTTGTGCGCGTGGTCAAGGCCCGTGAACTGCCCCACATGGACATCACTGGGAGTCTTGACCCTTATGTTGAGGTGCACCTTGGAAACTACAAAATGAAAACAAAGTACTTTGAGAAGAACCAGAGGCCTGAGTGGGATGAGGTGTTTGCATTCCCTAAGGAAGTCTTGCAGTCATCGACACTCGAAGTTGTTGTGAAGGATAAGGATGTCCTTCAGGATGACTATGTCGGCCGGGTGATGCTCGACCTGAATGAGGTACCTGTAAGTGTCCCTCCTGACAGCCCATTGGCGCCAGAGTGGTATCGTCTTGTGGGCAAGGATGGGATGAGGGACAGAGGGGAGTTGATGCTCGCAGTCTGGTTCGGAACTCAAGCAGATGAATGCTTCCCGAGTGCCATTCATGCAGGATCAACACCAGTTGATTCCCATCTTCACAATTATATCCGTGGGAAGGTCTACCCTGTACCAAGAATGTGGTACGTGAGGGTCAGTGTAATAGAGGCACAGGATATAATCCCAAAGGAGAACCACATACCTGACATATTTGTAAAGGTGAGGCTGGGCCACCAAATGCTGAAGACAAAGCAGGTCCGCTCACCAACCAAAAACTTCATATGGAATGAGGAGATGATGTTTGTCGCAGCAGAGCCTTTTGAGGAGGACTTGATCATATCAATAGAAGATCGTGTTGCACAGAACAAAGATGAGGTGATTGGTGAAACTATGATACCTCTCACAAGGCTTCAAAAGCGGGCTGACAACAAGGCAGTACCGCCAATGTGGTTTGATCTCAGAAGGCCAGGACTGATTGACATGAACCAGCTTAAGGAAGACAAATTCTATGCAAAGGTACACCTTCGCGTTTGCCTTGAAGGTGGTTATCATGTGTTCGACGAGTCCACACAGTATTGTAGTGATCTCCGGCCAACAATGAAGCAGCTGTGGAAGTCCCCAATCGGGTTGCTTGAACTTGGCATTCTAAGTGCAAATGGCCTCAACCCAACAAAGACCAGGCACGAACGGGGGTCATGCGATGCATATTGTGTTGCCAAGTATGGTCAGAAATGGGTGCGGACGCGCACAATTGTTGACAACTTGAACCCTCGATTCAATGAGCAGTACACATGGGATGTCTTTGACCATGGAACAGTGCTCACCATTGGTCTGTTTGACAACAGCCACATAGGTGGAGACATCAACCACAGTTCCCCCAGCCATATGGATAAGCCCATTGGGAAACTGAGAATCCGGCTTTCAACCCTTGAGACTGGGCGGGTGTACACGCATGCATATCCATTGCTTGTCCTCCACCCATCGGGAGTTAAAAAGACGGGTGAACTCCACCTTGCTATCCGGTTCTCAGCCAAATCCCTGCTCAATGTGTTCTTTACATACACTCGGCCTCTCTTGCCCAAGATGCATTACACCCAGCCATTGTCAATAGTTCAGCAGGAATTGCTCCGTCACCAGGCTGTGCAGCTTGTCGCACAGCGTCTGGGGCGCATGGAGCCACCAGTTCGCAGGGAAGTTGTCGAGTACATGTCAGATGCCCGCTCTCACCTGTGGAGCATGCGACGAAGCAAAGCTAACTTCTTCCGGCTTATGCAAGTCTTCTCTGGATTCATTGCTGCAGGGAAGTGGTTCGGCGATGTTTGCCAGTGGAAAAACCCAGTCACCACAGTCTTGGTTCATGTGCTTTTTATCATGCTCGTATTCTATCCAGACCTTATCCTTCCAACGATCTTCCTCTACATGTTCTTGATAGGCTTGTGGAATTACCGGTTCCGGACACGCGTCCCACCACATATGGACATAAGGATATCTTATGCTGATGTCACCCATCCAGATGAGCTTGATGAGGAATTTGACACATTCCCAACCTCAAAGAGCCCAGACCTGATTAGGAGGAGGTATGATAGGCTACGACACATTGCCGGGAGGATACAGACAGTCGTTGGGGACATTGCAACTCAAGGAGAGAGACTGCAGACGCTGCTGAGCTGGAGGGACCCAAAGGCAACGTCTATGTTCCTATTACTTTGCCTGCTCACTACAATCATACTATATGTTACACCATTCCAAGTGATTGCACTCTGCCTTGGGTTCTTCTGGATGAGGCACCCACGGTTTCGCCACAAGGTGCCTTCGGCGCCGGTAAACTTCTTCAGGAGACTACCTGCAAAGACGGATTCTTTGCTGTAAAGTCCTCAGAGATCATCTACCAATGTGTGTAATATACTTCTTTGTATCTGTTTTCTGCCGTCAGTACATTGTTGTATAATAGCATTAGGTGAAATAACATAATATGTAATTGCTGTTCCATGTGAAGAACAAAATAAGTCGAGTTCATCAGATAATTTTGTGGTATTAAAAGTTAAGAAGAGATTCAAATTCAAACTGTATAGCATGAGCTGTTTATAAGATTCTGTATCAACAAGAGTTTCTCCAACTGAGACAAGTTTGTCGTGCTCAAAGACTGCTGACTCTGATGGTGATAGGTATCGTAGAATTACACTGCAATCATGAAATTCAGACTTTTGAGATCCTCTGGATGCAAATATTCTTCTATGTTAAGTTCAATGAAATTAACACTCACGCTAGCATACATTTTTTTAATGTTGTAAAAACCTTACTGTAAGATGAACATCGGAACCTTACTGTATCTGGAAACTGTAACTGATCTTGCAGCATGATTAGGAACATAAAACTGAAAACTCACTCCTTGCACTTCGTTTTGAAGAAGCTGTTAGAGATAGAGTCCTGTTTTGTTAAGAGTCCAGATCTGTTGGGATCTGTTCCAGTCGGTTAGTCTTTGAGATAACCCCTCAATCTGTTGTATTGATTTATCAGCCCGTGGGATAGGATAGAAGATCTGATCTGTTATAGAAAGTATAGATCTATTCCTTGTATTTGTTAGAATCAGATCAGATCTTCTATTCCTTAACCTTACGGCTCCTCCTGTAATTGTCTTTGGGCTCTAGCCCTATATAAACACGCAGGGATCGGCAGAGGTCCTTAAGGCCAATACTTCACATGGTATCAGAGCCCTACTCATCCATGGCGAGCGCCTCCAGTTCCTCCCCTATCTTTCCCTTTGCCGTTCCTGTAACCGAAAAACTCACCAGATCAAATCATGCGCTGTGGAAGGCGCAGATCCTCCCCACAGTGCGAGGTGCTCAGATGATGGGGTTCCTGGATGGGACTACCAAAGCTCCGCCAGAAGAGATTGAAGCCAAGCTCGGCGAGAAGACAAGCAGGATTCCAACCCGGAGTACGCTCAGTGGCTGGCTAAGGATCAGCAGATCCTCGGCTACCTGCTGTCCTCCCTGTCCAGAGATATCCTAGTTCATGTCGCCAGCAAGAGATCTGCTTCCGAAGTGTGGCAGACAATTGAGGCAATGTTTTCCTCCCAGGTGCGTGCGCGATCTGTCAATACGCGCATAGCGCTAGCCACAACCCAGAAGGGAAACTCAAGTGTGGCTGAGTACATCGGCAAGATGAAAACCCTAGCAGATGAGATGGCATCTGCAGGCAAGCCGCTGGAAGATGAAGAATTGATTTCCTACATCCTGAGTGGGCTTGACATGGAGTATAACCCAATTGTGTCAACGATTGTTGGACGGGCTGAACCAATCTCAGTCGGTGAAGTCTACTCCCAACTCCTCAGCTTTGAACAACGGGTTCAACTGCTGCAGCAAGGTGGTCTGTTGCAGTCCTCTGCAAACTCTGCTATGCGCGGGCGAGGAGGATTCCAGCGCGGCTCTCAGAAAAGTCGCGGGCGTGGCCGTGGTTTTGGTGGTCGCGGTAACTACAACAACATATCGAATCGTTCAAGCAATGGTGAAGACAATCGTCCCAAATGTCAGCTCTGCAAGAAGAGAGGACATACTGTTGAGGTCTGCTGGCACAGATTCGATGCAGATTTTGTCCCTCCAACTGAGAAAACAGCTGCAGCTGCTACCTCTTATGGCGTAGACACTAATTGGTATGCTGATTCGGGCGCAACTGATCACATTACCAGTGAACTGGAAAAGCTGATGGTTCGTGACAAGTATTGAGGCAATGATCAGATTCATGCAGCGAATGGAGCAGGTATGGACATTCGGCACGTTGGTTATTCACATATTCACACCCCTAATCGCAATCTTCATCTTAAAAACATCCTTCATGTTCCAAAATCTGCAAAGAATCTTGTTTCCGTTCATCGATTTGCTGCTGACAATCATGCATATTTTGAATTTCATCCTGACTTCTTCTTGATTAAGGATCAAGCAACGGGGCAAGTCCTTCTGGAGGGCAATAGTAAAGGAGGTCTTTATCCTCTTTCTTCTGTTAGCTCAAGAAAACAAGCTTTTGGAGTCTCCAAGCCATCTTTGTCTCAATGGCATAGTCGCCTAGGTCATCCTTCACCTTATGTGATTCAGCGTGTCATTAGTCATAATAATATGAGAAACTCAATTCTTTCTTCCAAAAGATAGGAATCTCTCATCGAGTCTCATGTCCTCACACTCATCAACAAAATGGTGCTGCGAGAGAAAACATAGACATATAGTTGAAGTTGGTCTTGCCCTTCTCTCATATGCCTCCATGCCTCTTAAGTTTTGGGGCGAAGCGTTCATTGCTGCCACCTATTTGATAAATCGCACACCCAGCAAAGTTCTTAATTGGTCTACTCCTTCAGAGCGACTTTATAACACCCCTCCTGACTATTCCTCTCTTCGTATTTTTGGGTGTGCTTGTTGGCCTAATCTTCGTCCTTATAATAGCCATAAACTCCAATTTCGCTCCAAGCAATGTGTTTTTCTTGGCTATAGCAATCTTCATAAGGGATTCAAATGTTTAGACATCTCCACTGGACGGATTTATATTTCCAGAGATGTTACCTTTGATGAGCAAGTCTTTCCTTTTGCCCAACTCCATCCAAATGCTGGTGCTAGGCTGCGATCTGAGATTCTCCTTCTTCCAGATACATTATCTCATTCCGTTGATCAAGGGGGTGAAACTGTGTTTGATCAAACTGCTGATATATGTCCTTCTGATGATGTTTCCGGTTCTACTAACCATTCTGTTGAACCAGATGAAGTTTCAGGATTACCAGATGGAGTACAGCTTCTCTCGGCGCCAGCTGGTAGCAGATCTGCAGATATAACAAACGCAGTTCTGCAGACGAGACCATCCATCACCCAGGTCTACAGCAGGCGCCGGTCTGTTCAAAATTCAATGACTGCGCCTGAGCCTGCACAACCTGAGCAGTCGAAATTGCCTGTTACTCAAGTTTACAACCGGCGTATTCAAGTTCCAGTGTTCATATCTAAGAATGCACAGTCTACTTCAACAACCTCAGCTCAAGAAGAAACAGCTGATGCCTTCTCCAGCAGCGAGGTACCATCTTCCTCTGATAACAGCATTGCAGCATCTTCCTCTGGTGACAACACTGTGTCGGCTGTATCAAACGATGATCCAGTGTCATCTGATTTCGGTAATAATGCATCTTCACAAGCTCTTGCTTTAATGTCATCTCTGCATCGTCCAGTCACAAGGCTACAAAGAGGTATTATCCAACCCGCAACCTTTACTGATGGTAGAATCAAATACACTGATGGTAGAGTCAAGTATAGTTTCTTTACTTCAAATGAAGAACCTCATACTTTAGAGGAAGCTTTGAAAGATAAAAATTGGAAAGAAGCAATGGATGCGGAGTATATAGCATTAAAAAATAACAAAACATGGCATTTAGTTCCTCCCAAGAGTGGGATGAATTTGATTGACTGTAAGTGGGTTTATAAAATCAAGAGGAAGACTGATGGAAGCATAGATAGATATAAAGCCCGTTTAGTTGCAAAAGGTTTTAAATAAAGATATGGGATAGATTATGAGGATACTTTTAGTCCTGTTGTCAAGGCAGCATCTATTAGAATTGTCTTGTCCATTGCTGTTTCACAAGGCTGGAGTCTTCGTCAGCTTGATGTGCAAAATGCTTTTCTCCATGGTGTCCTTGAGGAGGATCTATATATGAGACAACCTCCTGGGTATGAAGAAAAATCTCTTAAGAACTATGTTTGCAAACTGGACAGATCTTTGTATGGTCTCAAACAGGCACCAAGAGCATGGTACTCCAAACTCAGTGAAAAACTGCAGACACTTGGCTTTATTCCTTCCAAAGCTGATACATCCTTGTTCTTCTACAGAAAAGGGAGTACTGTGATTTTTATGCTCATTTACGTTGATGATATAATTGTTGCTAGTTCAAATTCTGATGCTACTGCAGCTCTTCTTAAAGATTTGAAATCTGAGTTTCCTCTAAAGGACTTGGGAGAGTTACACTATTTTCTGGGTATTGAGGTAAAGAGAATACATGATGGCATCCTTTTAACTCAGGAAAAATATACTACAGATCTACTAAAAAAGGTACAGATGTACAATTGCAAACCAGCAAATACTCCCATGTCAGCCAGTGACAAGCTAACAGTACAAGGAGAACAACTTGGATCAGAAGATTGCACTAAATACAGAAGTATTGTTGGAGCTTTACAATACCTGACATTGACGAGACCTGACATCTCTTTTTCAGTGAACAAAGTTTGTCAGTATTTGCATACTCCAACTACTTTGCACTGGATGGCAGTTAAAAGGATATTGAGATATCTAAAACATACACTAGGCATTGGACTGAAATTGAGTGCATCATCATCCATGCTAGTCTCGACATTTTCTGATGCAGATTGGGCTGGCTGCTTAGATGATCGAAGATCGACTGGAGGTTTTGCAGTCTTTCTAGGAAAGAATCTTGTTTCATGGAGTGCTCGAAAGCAAGCAACAGTGTCAAGATCCAGTACAGAAGCAGAGTATAAGGCAGTAGCCAATGCTACGGCTGAAGTCATGTGGGTTCAAACCCTTCTCAAAGAACTTGGCATAAATAGTCCATCGGCTGCAAAATTATGGTGTGATAACATTGGTGCAATGTATCTGTCAGCCAACCCTGTTTTTCATGCCCGAACAAAGCACATTGAGGTGGATTACCACTTTGTTCGAGAAAGAGTTAAGAACAAATTGCTGGAGGTAGAGTTTGTCTCTTCAAGTGATCAAATTGCGGATGGTTTTACTAAACCACTTCCAGTAAAGCAACATGAAGAATTTAGATACAATCTCAACTTAGATAAGTTGTGATTGAGGGGGAATGTTAGAGATAGAGTTCTGTTTTGTTAAGAGTCCAGATCTGTTGGGATTTGTTCCAGTCGGTTAGTCTTTGAGATAACCCCTCAATCTGTTGTATTGGTTTATCAGCCCGTGGGATAGGATAGAAGATCTGATCTGTTATAGAAAGTATAGATCTATTCCTTGTATTTGTTAGAATCAGATCAGATTTTCTATTCCTTAACCTTACGGCTCCTCTTGTAAATTGTCTTTGGGCTCTAGCCCTATATAAACACGCAGGGATCGGCAGAGGTCCTTAAGGCCAATACTTCACAGAAGCATCTTTACCCTCCTGGGACCTGAAGAACATAAAGGGCAACTGGCATCAACCATCGATAATGAAGAGCTAATCTAGAAAGTATTGATGTCATACTTAACTCTCCTTGTTATTATCTAGTATAATCTTGGGACAAATTGTCGAGCACATGCAAATATGCAATCCTCCGAAGAGTGATACAACGATTGATTACCTTATTTCATATTTCAGTATTTCTATTAGAAGCACTAACAGAACATCTAATATTTCTAACTCAACAAATTTTCTGCACAACTTTACAAGACAGACAAATGGACACTAGTTCTCATTAATCACTTTTATGAACAAACACTCAAAAGTTTTGTTAGGTACAAAAAGAAGAATACTGTAATTTGGAGCAGACAGCAAATCAACAACCACTTGGGGCAATGGGCCTTATGCCCTTACACCACAAAGTACATTTGTAACTCATGGGTACACCATCAAGTAATGGAAACATCCAAAAACAACAAGAAGTTACTCTTCAACACAATTTGCACAGCATGGCACTATGTGCAGGTGTCTCCGAAACGCCATAAGAACTTACTCTTTCCAACTTCGCTTCATAACACATCTAGCTCTTCAAGATATTAATATTGACTTGCCAATATGAGATGGTCAAAATTGTTAGCGAAATAAAAAACAAGTACAGAACTGAAAATCATATGTAAGTTAATACAATCGCAAGTGAGCACATCGAAAACAAAACTGAGTGTGAGCAAACAAAGATAAGCTAATGGTAGAATACATATAAATAAGATATCTTTATTGCCCCCCTTTCCTCTTACAGAGAATGACCAGCTTGTGTGACCATGGGTTGAAGGACCCATTTTACAAACATAGTTTGACACACAGATCATAAGAAGATAAAACATCAAAGATTTGTAAACAGTTATTCCTCAAAAAATGCATAGCATTGTTCACAAGTACAAATGAGAAGGAAGAATAAATAAAGTCAAGAGTTCGGTGAATTTCATCATGCCATGGAAGGGGAAAACTTCTCCTTCACTGGTACAAACCACTTCAGATTTACGGCAGTTAGTTGTCCCGGAACTAAAAAATGTGACAGCTACTTGGTTAATCAAATTTGTTAAAAGTTCCTGCAGCACTTAATTTGCAAGAATCAGTACATGCACACCATAGTGGGAAAAAAACTATTAGCCTATAATGATGTCAAAAGTAAACATTCAAGGAACATTCTGCCCTAAATAAAGGCATATGTCAAGACAAACTCATAAGGTCATAGCTAAACACTATCCATTAACTACTACATTAACTTATTAGTAAAGTATTAAAGTATGTTCTACATTTTCAAAAAAAGTTGATAATGGTGTATTTATAGAGCATCTGCAACAACTAACAACAAGGGACCTATCATCAGAAGAACATGTGGAGTAGTGCCTCCATGCTTGCCAAAAATTAAATTGAACAAATTCTTGAAGCAATACGATTACTAGTAGAATAGTGGGTAGTTGTCATTTGCTCTAAAATTCTTGTTATTAGATTTTTGCGGAGAAGGCATGAAACACTCCGTGCACATGTGAGACAAGAAAAAACTAAAAGCAAGTAACCCAAAAAACATGTAAGAGTGGTAGTTACCATGTAGAAGCTGCTGATAATATCCACTGGCTAGGGGAGGCGGAGCAACCGATTGACAGCCAAGTCTAGTGAATCAACATTCTTCCGCAAAATCTTTCTTTTCAAAAATTAAGACTTAACAGATAACTCCAAAATGAACAAAGCTAAACTGCTATGAAACTAAAAAACCCAAATCATATTAAAATGGTCTTATGCCAATTGTACAACATAGCTGCAGAACTGCACATTGTCAGCAACTAACAAAAGGATACAGTTGCATAGCTAGGCTTTCCAAGCCTCTCATTTCCTCATTTAACCTGCAACATATCACAAAGTCATCAGAAAACACTTGCAAGAGGCACAAAATGAAGTGACCATTGCAAACATATAAACAACACATGATTTTGAGGAAAAAGTACATAAGTTGCATACAAAGCCTTTTCTTCTCTAGAGAACTGAAAGAAGCACAGTAATAAAGGAATTCCCCAAAGCCAACAGGATTTATAGCCAATATTAGTATCTGTAGTATACAATTTCTCCCGAAATTGTAATTTTAGGAAACAAACGATCTCTAAAATAAGCTATAAAATCACTACAATATAGATCGTGTATATTCACACCGCATTACCACACATAAGACAGTGGAACGAAAGATAAAGAACATTAGTTCAAACAGATCACCTCAAGCACGAATTGATGTACTTATTTCCTTACTCTTCGAGTGCTGCAAAAAAAACATAGTAATAAGGTAAAACTCACAATCTGGTTGACTAATCTAATGCCTCTTTGCTACACAACGATAAACCAACCAATGAAATAATCGACATTTAGACAACCTAACTGTCCAAAAGAATCATCTGACAATTCCAGACAAAAACAAACTACGGAAATGCTGTTGTTCCAGTTACTGAGGTACAAAAGGTGCGATCCTTGAGCGCAAACACTTTCAATATCAGATATTCAGATGGAGACGTCCCATTCCCATACTACCATCCAAACTTAAAATTTCCCCCAATTCTTAAGAACATCGGAGAGAGCTTAGCGGAGTTCTCATTCTTGGAGGCGCCTGACGACGTTGCCCAAGCACTGCACGTTCTCCGACGACGTCGAGGTGACCTTTTGTGTGTCAAAGCAGCAGGATTAAGCTGTCAGTGAGTGAACTGTAACAATACCAACAGAGAAGCAAAGAAAGTTCCAAGATTCGCGGTTCTTAGCGGTATGGATACGTTGGAGAGGGCGACCCGGAGGGAGGCGTAGCTCTCGCCGATGGTGGCGGCGTCCCGCTCCACCGCCTCCATCGCCGCCGCCGCCTCCCTCGCCCCGGGAGGCGCCGCCTCCACCGCCGCGGGGGCGGTAGCGCAGGAGGAGGAGTACGCCGGCGAGGGATCCTCTGGTGAGGCCTCCTCCGACGTCGGCGCCGCCGCCGGATTGGGGGAGACGGTGGGGTCGAGCTTGCTGTTGGGCCAAGTTGGGCCATGCAGAGGGAAGGAAAATGGCAGCAAAATGGCGAGCGGAAACGGCCGTGAAGGAGTAAGGTTCGGGAATTTCTGGCCATTTGGGCCCTCCGCGTCGCGCAAATGCCAGATATGGCCCACCGCCGCGCGGAATTCCCCGTTTGCCCCCCGTGCGGCCGGAGAGCGCACGAGGTGCACTGTAGAAACTTTCCAGAAAAATCATTTAAATTTCAGAGCTATAAAAAATATGAAAAAAAATTACACAAGAAATTACACTGTATAGAAAGACTCTACAAAAAAATTATTATTTTTTAGAGCTCATTTGTCATATTTAAAAATTCCTAAAATGTGTAGATTTAATTGGTTTTTTTGGGAATTCGCATGAGAGGGCCAAATGGGGAATTCCGCGCGGCAGGGCGCCACATTCGACATTTGCACGACCCGGGGGGCCAAAATGGCCAAGCATGGTTCGGAGCACAACGGACGGTGGATTGGAGGACGATCGCATGCCGTGACTAGCTATTCATTTGGACGGCGGCGCTTTTGGTTATGATTTATTAGTCTAATAAATAATGCTTACTGAAAGAAGTCAAAAACCATTAAAAAAAGCTAAAAAGTATGGGATTTATATTGACTTTTGCTTTTGTTTTGTTTGAAGAAGCTAGAAATCAATATAGACATCTGGCCTTTTGAAGCACTTCTCTTGATTTCGCCTTGTTCCAGAGATAAGGTAAGAATCACAAACACATCATGTACTTCACTACTCTCGAATTTTCAAATATTTGTCCAATATCGAATTTCAACGGCTCGTGCCCACTTGGTTGATGGAACGATGTTCGACAAATGAATTACATGCTTAATAAATCATGCATAATTAACAAACAGTACACGGTTTTGAATGGCATGTGTATAATAAAAGTTGTTTGTGGAACTTTATCAAGTTATCATCATCTGATATTTTGGATAGCTTAAACAAAAGGGAGAATATTTGACAGTCGGCGGGTGCCAACATGCCCTTGCTCTCTATAATTGTATTGCTCATGATGGCGGCGCAGGACAAATGTGCATAGGTTCGAGACACCTTGCCCATTCTTGAGCCATGACTCCTAATTAGTGGTAGGGTCATTATTTTAAATATGTGATTTCTATTATATTTACTTTCTCTATTTCTAAAAATAGGCTTATTGTAGGGGTGGCCTAACTCCTGTGATTGGGCCTAGTAACTGACCCAATATATAATAAGCCCAATGATATAAAGAAATTTACCAATGTACTCCTACCTTTTATAATTAATTCCCATCCTACCCAACTTATGTATATAAACCCCAAGAAGGATATAAAGAGGGAAAATCTACTCATTCTTACTCATCAGCTCCCTCTAGCTAGTCCCCTCATATACTGTTTAGTCAATAGCCACAACAGTTAGTGCCATCTATAAGGACCGAGCAAGGAGTTGCACCGAGTCGGCTGCCTCCTCGTTCGCCGGTTGAGGCCTCTTAGCTGCAAGGGAGCTGATTTGTTCATCTAGTCCTCTCTCATCAGCATGTTCAAAAGAAGGTACTCTGAAAGCTCTGCTTATCCTGTTTTAGTTGATTAATAGGAGCACTATAAGCATGTTGGAAGTGGATTCTCAATGATTTCCTAGTGCGTTGCATGGGTCACGTTGGTAGATTTAGTGTTTCGGTGTATCAGTTTGTACTACTTGGAATCCTGTGTGCTTGCCTCCGCAAGGGTGGCCTCCGTTGTCGGCCTCCACGTGTCGCTCGACAAAGGTCGCACTGGCCACACCCTCGCCTGTGCTCTGTTGGCATCATCCCCAAATGGTGGCCCTATCTCCACTCTCCACCGGTTATGTGTCGGAGCTGATGTCCATGCCCAGGTGCGACAAATGCGACACTGGCACCGAGCGGCCTCCGCGACGATGCTCACAGCCTTTGCCTCTGCCTTGCCGAAGCCCTGAACCAGCCGCGTCGACCTCGCCACGGCTTCGCCCCCACGATGACACCACGGGGTTTGCCAAAGGCATATAGACACGCGGCCTCTGCTAGCCTCCGCAGTGGCTCCACTGGTCTCCGCTCACTGACCGTCGACGTCGCCACCACGCGGATAGCCTCTGCAATGGCTCCGCCAGCCTCCGCACACCGACCGTCAACGTCGCCACCATGCAGACTCCGCTAGCCTCCGTAGTGGCTCCGGTGATCTCTGCACACCGACCGTCAAAGTCGCCACCATGCGGACTCCACTAGCCTCCATAATGGCTACGCTGGCCTCCGTGCATAGACCATCAACGTCTCCACCACGCGGACTTCGCTAGCCTCCGCATAGGCTCTGCTAGTCTCCACATGTCGACCATCGACATCGCCACCATATGGGCTCCGCTAGCCTCTGCAATGGCTCCGCTGGCCTCTGCAATGGCTCCACCAGCCTCTGTGCACCTATCATTGACATCACCATCATGCGTAATCCATTACCTTCAAGCTGAAGTCAATGGCCAGCACCTTGCCCACGAGCCTTCAGCCTGCCCATGGTGGATCCTGCGCGGTCTGCACCTCGCCCGCGCGCCTACTACGCCCTCGACGGTTCCATCACACTGGACTCCGAGATGGCTGTAGCCTCCGCGCGCGCAGTTCCGGGCTTGGCCTCCACCTCCATAGCTTTAACGCCGGCTACCCATACCCGCCTTTACTTGGGTTAATTACCTGCTGCTCCCTCACCAGATGGCAGGCAAGCATGCCGTCTGCCCACCGGGCAGCAGGCGCCTACTGCCAGTGGCCACGCCGCGTGTCGCCTCGCGGGCACTGCTGCCCGCCCACTGGACGATAGAAATGATATTTTTATGAATACAATGCGCATACAACTATTTTTGTAAATACAATACAAAATAGTGCTAAAAGTGGCTTTAACTCTCCAGGCTCTACCTTTTACTAGTAGTAGTATTGTTGCTACATTATGGAAGCATCATGCCGTACATCCTCGTGAGTGGTCATAGTTTGCCACTGATATGGTCAACTAGCCTCATAGGCGCGGCGCCACGCCGCGCCAGCCACCGTGTGTATCGAAGTAAAAGAGGCGATAATTCGTGAGGAGTTTTTTTAAAAAAAATCGAGGGCACATGCGTATTTTCAAAAAAATCAAAGGTCTTTTTCGTAAAAAAAATTGTGGACATGTACGTAACTAAACGAGGACCCGTACGTAATTTAGAAAACCGCGAGGCGCTATCCTACAAAGTATACAAAATTTCGGTGAAGTGGAGGGGTGTTTTCAAAAAAAGTGTTTTAAAAAACTGGCAGGGACCTTTTCGCGAGGATCAAGGATCTTTACGTAATTTCGGGAAAACGCAGGGATTTTTTCGCAAAAATGGGCACCCGACCGTACGAAGATTCGGCCACCACGCGCCGGCCGGAGCGCGCGCGCGGGCGACGTGGCCGCCTCCTCCGCACGGGCATTCCCCCGCTCATAATAGGGGAGTATGCTTGTGCGTTCACAGCTCTCCAGCTATTCTGGTCCCCTCGATAATTTGCAAATGGTTAGCATAAGAAAAGAAAAACCACAAATCTAGCAACTTATAAGTTCATTTAATCCCATATATTGTTTTCCCAATTTCGTTAACAACATGTAGGTAAAAGAACCGGGTGTACAAGTGGAACCAGAGATAGCTAGTGATTATGGTCCTGTTTATATATTAGCTGCGGCTGATGGATTTTAGCTATGATTGATAGTTTTTAGTTGAAAATAAATAGTAGTAGCTTTTAGAAGGACGGGATGAGCGGTGGGAAAGTAAAAGAGAAATGTACATGAGACGGGAGCGAGAGAAGTGGGGTGTGTAATACGTCCGTGACCCCTAACTTATCTTCATAGCGAGAGGAGTGAGAAAAATGCTTTGAAAAACTGAGTGTTTACATTAACTTCTAGCTTATTCAAATAAAAATTAAAAGCAGGAGCCAATATAAACATACATTTACGAATGAAATTGGGCTTACGGCCAAAAAAAGGCAATTATTTTCCACACAATAAATGTGAAAGCCATGTTTTCGCTATAGTATATCATAATGATAGAAACACATTACACTCAGTATTGCACTAGGCATGACATCATGGATCATGCGCCTGTGCCCCTTTGGGGCATGCATCATGTGAAACGAAATGGTGAGAGAGAGACGAAACCAAATAGGTCGAAACAGCGAAGGACGAGACGAGACGAGACGAGACCCTTTTTGGCAAATATGCCAACGACCAACGCCTCAACCACCGGCCTCACAAGCAACAGCGGTAGGGCGGCCACCTTTTTGTTTCCGGACAAAGAAAAACGCACAAACGTACACACACACACGCACGAGACAGCAACCGCGATGCGCTCCGGCCAAGATGCCACGCCGGCCGGCGAGGGGGGCCACACCCCCTCAACACTCCGGCGTGAGCGAGTGGTCCCTCCGGTAGTCCTGGCAGTAGTAGTAGACCATGTGGCTCTGCTGCGCCCACCGCATCGCCATGTACTGCTGCGGCGTGAGCCCCGTCCCGGCCGGCGACGCCGGCACGGGGTGGCAGGAGGCCGGGGCGAACGACGTGCACCCGGCGATCACGAACCGGCTCCAGTGCACGACGAACGGCTGGTAGCGGTAGTCCGCCCTGTGCCGGCCGTCGTCCGTGGCCCAGTCGGACGCGTCCCAGATCGACCCGTACACCCACATCGGACGGTCGGGGAAGGTCAGCTCGGTCTTGCGCTCGTACCTCCTGATCGGCACGTCGTCCACGAAGAACCTGTTTTCACCATGGCATCTGTGAGTCAGACACACGAGCTAACTGGGTTCTCTACACTGTATCAAGTGTTTCACAATGGCATGCATATGTATCTTGTTTTTGGCAAAAATCACTGACGTGATGGCGTCGGGGTTCCAGAGGATGGCGTAGTTGTGGAAGTCGGCGGTGGGGTCGAACCAGAGGTGGAAGCGCATCTCGCGGCCGATGATGCGGCCGTCGCCGCTGCCGCGGACGTAGACGTTGGTCTGGAGCGTGTAGGGCTCGCCGGGGATGGTGCCGAGGAACTCCATGTCGATCTCGTCGTGGAAACCCGGGTGCGCCTCGTTGTTGGAGAGCTGCGGCCAAATTTGGAACGTGAAATGCGTCGATTAAGCCATCGGGGAGAATCAAACTTGGCATAATTTTACACACTTCCCCCATCGGGTTAGTTGGGTGTGCTTACGTAGAAAGCGGTGTTGGTGCCGGCGGTGTAGCCTGCGGGGAGCTTAATGCGAGCGGCGAAGTAGCCGTTCCTGTACGGCTGCTTCGACTTGAACCCACTCCCTGCATTGTATCACCACGTAGTTGTAAATGTTACTACATAATCAGGGCGCATATAAATAGATTAACATAAGAGAAAATTAAGTCTTCGAGATTAATTGAGTATTGCTATATAACATTCGACTGTTTTTTAGGACAAAAATAGTCAGATTGATCTGGAACGTTAGATCTTCATCCAACAGATCCACCCATATAAGCCCCCTCCAAAAAACTGACCCCCTCCAAAAAAAAATAATCTAGGGCGTTGTATCTCCATCTAACAGCTCAAAATTTGACTGTTTTTATCCTAAAAACAGTCGAATGTTGTATAGACACTCCCTTAATTGTTTTAGTATGCAGGCAAGTTACTGATATGTGGACACACAAGACGTTATAGTATGTAGTATATACTATTATCGAAACATGTGGACACACAAGGCGCTATAGTATGTAGTATATACTATTATCGAAAGATAAAACACCGGCTAAGATATGTGCGGATTATGATTTTTAGTTATAATTTATTAATTTAATAAATAATGATTGCCGAAAGAAACGAAGCTAAAAAATGAAAAGACGTAACATGTATTGAGTGCAGAAATAATCATGCCGCTAGTGATGAAAAGACGTAACATGTATTGAGTGCAGAAATAATCATGCCGCTAGTGATGTCTCTTTCACTAAAACACAAGTCTGAACACGCCAATGACCCACATGGCCACTGTTTGTTACAGAAACAAAAGCCAAACCAAAATTAAAACACAATTAACAATCTGTAATAATGTAGATTAAAAAAGAATGTACCGCAGCTCTTGTCGAGCCAGATGGTGAGGGAGGACTGGTCGCCGGAGACCGTCTGGTGCTGCGGGCCCCACTTGTTGCTGTAGCCGCGGGAGAACGCCATTGGCCTGAACCTCGAGCTCGGGTAGTATCCGGGAGAAGGCTGGGCATTGGAGGACACAGCCATTGCCAAGAGCAGCAACACGGAGGCCGCCATTAGAGAGCACAAGGAGATGCTGGAAGAAGCAGCCATTGTTAGCTCAAGCTTCAGTAAGCTAAGCTAGCTAGCGGCTGAAGGGAGGAGCCACCTGCTAGCTAAGCTGCTTTGGGAGAGTGCAGGGGGCATACATGTGAGTATATGTAGGAAAAAGAGGGGAGAGAGAGTGTGTGTTTGTGCATAGAGAGTGTGGCCAGGTGGGGTCCACTCACAAGCGGGGTTGGGTAGTGCGGCAGGAGTAAATGATGAATGCAACGGGGGTTGATGGAAGTTAAGGCAGGGAACGAGCCCTACGGACCCAACTCTAGCGGCTCTAGCACTTCACCTCTCGTCTGCAAAAAATTCTATTATGCAACGGTTACATAAGAGATTTTGTGTAACTAGTGAAGGTGGCATGTGACATATGTGCACTGTAGTAATACTATAGACGCACTGCAGCAGTACTGTAGTGCGTACAAAAATAATATTTTAAATTGCTGTTACAGTACTAGACTGTACGGAAAATATATTTTAAAAATAGCTGCTACAGTATTTTGCCACGTGTCATAGTCTAATTCGCTAGTTACACAAACTCTCTTGTGTAACCGTTGCACAATAGAATTTTTCCTCATCTACTTGGTAGAGCACCGTTGAATGCTGACATAGCCTTGGCCCTCGGCAAGTGCCTAGCGCCAAAGTTGCTAAACGGTTATTAGAATTAGTTTTTGCTGATAATTTTTTACTGTAATTTATGGTTAAAAATAAATATAGTTACTGAAAGAAGTGGTTTTTAGAAAAAAGTGGACGAGCGGTATAAAATGTGAGGGAGATTTACGTACACATGACGGAACCGAGTGGAGTGGGGTGGATGATGCACTCGTGACCCCTGCTTTATCCCAGAGAGAGACCATAGCGACATAAATGAAAAGGCCGCTTCGAAAAATCAGATGCTCGTATTAACTTTTGATTTTTTAAGCAAAAATTAATATAAATAGGACTTTAGGCTAGCTTATACTGCTTGCTGTAGTAGGTAGCTACTGCTTGCTTCAACCAACAAACCAAAGGCCTGGAGTAATTGCAGAGTGAGATGTGATCAGATCTTCTTTACTCAATGCAGCAGTAGTGCAGTAACTACCGGATTGTACTTTCGTTTTTAGAGTGATAACCTGGGTACTATTTGTTGTACGTGGTTGCTGTTAGGCTCTTTTTTTGCTCCTTCCAAATGTGGTGAGCTCAAGCTACCCATTATGACGTAACAATACGCTTTTGCACGCTTGTGGAATAACACAGGAAGCACTACAATAATTGAAAACAGAGTTGTGCTAGTAATAATTCTTTGCTCATCATGCAGCCCAGGGGAGGGGACAGTGTCGGTATCATTTGGAAGTGCTAACTTTCGGAGTGTGGCCTCAAAGCACATGCGTACCATGTTGGTTCTATGCTTGTCACCGTTGGACTCGATTAATTAGTGGTCTAATTCTTCTTTCCAAAAGCGAGCCTAAGTACACAGCAGCTTATTGGCAAAATTGATGGTTCAATTAAGGGTTTAATTTAGTTGAAGAGCATTAGAGGAAAAATAAGAACGAAGTTGCATGGCAAGGGCCAAGAAGTTTTTTTTTCTCTCTCTATGAATTAGTTCAAATTAAACCCTCTTGTCCAAACACCACCCACCGTATGGGTACTACACAAGCTACTATAGTACTTAGGAGTACCTCTCACACGTATATTTGGTTTGTGGTCGACGTTTGCAAGTTGCAACGACCACTTTGGGATTGTACGGCAGGCGATGCCCATACATAGGTCCATCCTGCAATGAATACACAATGTATGTGCACTGTCAGTATGGCACTTGAGGATGTACACACGACATCCCACATGCACCTGCGAGTGGCCTGAAGGAGCAGTCATACAAGGTTCCAAGTAAGTAGATCCAAATGGCCAAGGACTACTCACGTTCACACGTATATAAGCCCAATAAAAAAGGGTTCCACTTAGCTAAGAAAAATATAGTGAGTGTAACATGTAACACCGTGCATGTATGGACTAGATGATGCCAAGTGCCCAAGTCCAACATTTCCACTAATTAAGGCCTCGCGGAAAGCAAAATCCATATCTAATTATTATTTACTTTGCCTCTCATAAGTAAAGTTGACGTGTAAATAATCCTCAGGCTGCATGTAAGACTGTTTTTCATGGTTTTCATTATTTTTTTGCATTTATTTTAGCAGTGTCAATGCTTATTTCAACGATGTTAATACTTATTTTAGTTATTTAGGTGATTTTGGTACTTGTACTTCACCATTTCATTACTAATGTTTCAATGTTGAAATCATGTATTATAAATACGAAACCACTCAAATCATTAAAAACAAGTATTGATATCACTAAAATAAATACTAAGATCATTGAAACAAGTGCCAAAAGTAATTAAAACCAAGAGAAAATCATGCGAACATGCAACCTATGAAAGTATTTGTAAGCCAACTTAACTTATGAGCCGCAAACTAGACGAAAATAAGGTATAGAAGGCAAATTGGAAAAGCAGATGACTATGGAGGTGTCTGTGGATTTTTTTTCCCCAATGAATTATAATGCTCTTCTTAAAAGAAGAGTTTCAGAGTAGAAAAATATGTGCTTTTGTGTCGCTTTTCAAGGACGTTGGAGCGGTTGTTTGTCGAGATTATCGCCCTAAATTAAGCCACCGTCTGCATGCATGTGAGGTGTTTTTGTTTGTGAACATCGCTTTCATGTACTGTTGATGCGTAGTAGCAGTAGCATTACCACTTTTATTCAGAATGTAATGATGGTTATATCAACTTCGACAGAGAACCGGCCATGTTATCTGCATTACGATGTAGGCGTACGTTGACGTCAAGCTCCGGCCCCGGTAGAGCATGTTCCGGCGTCTGCGTAGAGCAGAGTGTATCTTTCAGCATTAATTAATGTAGAATTGTAGATCCCATAGTTGTATAATTAATGTAGAATTGTAGATCCCATAGTTGTATAATTAATGTAGAATTGTAGATCCCATAGGGGATTCATCCGGCATCAGGGGATACTAGATACTTCAGTAGTTCAGTGTTCCACTAGAAAAGTGGCATTTTTTGACAGAGAAATGTGACACTTCAATGGTTGAAAACCACTCTGTTGCTACAAAAATAAATGGTCACGAGTTGGGACTCTCGGGGTCAGCCACAAGTTTAATTAGAGGGGTTGGTACGGGAAAATATGTCACTTGCTCCCTAAAGGACGTCTATGGACCCTAAATTCACCTTGAGAAAAACTACACGAAATTTGGGAGTTTGCTCTTTTTGGAGAACGCTATCAAAGTTACGAAGGATCTGGGCACAAGCTCTGCTCTGAGTCAAGGTTCCAAAAATTGGAACCGAAAAAATCCCGGTTGGCAGCCGGTAACGGTAACCGAGCGGTTACCAGAAAAACTGGTAAAAACAATTTGAAAATAAAAAATTTGACTTTTGAGATGTTTTAAAACCGGTAACCAGAAAAATCAGAAAAAATCGGCCAAAATTCAAAAATCAAAAATTGATACTGACCGATTTTTTCGGTTGTCGGTCTCCACCGGTAAAAACGGTAACCGTCGGGATTTTTAACCCTGCTCTGAGTACTCTCCTCCTCTTCACTGATCATCTCAAGCTCTGGACTTCGAGAGCTCCTAAAGGACAGCCCTGTGAACCCGCTCTCAAGTCTCAATCGGTGTCAACAGCTAGTAGGAGAAGTCACTTAAATGTAAATTTTGCCTCTTTTCTCTAATTGTTGCTCAGCCCATGAGGCACCTGCTGCGCAGGACGCCAGCCTCCTCGTAACCAAAAACAGTTTTGACATTGTTAATGAAGGAGTTTAGGAGGGAACTAAACCCTCTGATGATTCTTAAAAAAAATTACGAAGGATCCCAGGGCACTCCCAATCATCTGATACTAAACCTTGATAGTAGAAAAGAGAGTGGTTGGGTGGGATTTTAGAAACAATCACCCTAATGATTAGATACTAAAGCTTGTTAATAGAGGGCCCATGACGATTTAATTGTTGCATGCATATATCATCACTAATTTGGTAACAAGTTCTCCAATGCATAATGAGTCGATACTAAAATCTTTGTTTCTTAAAATGCTTGATACTGTGTCTGTATGGGTATCAATCATCTTCTCTCTTCTACGTTCTACCTCACCAAAAAGCTAACAAGGACTTATGCCTTGCTCCAAATGATTTAAAAGCCGTCAGCTTCTAAAAACCAGAAACCACTTAGAATATGTTGGTTTCTTAATTTCATTTCTTTTGTTTTTGACATTTTTTTGCCTTTTTGATTTTTCTTTTCCTCTTATTGTTTTGCATTATCTCAAAAGATATAGTGGTGTTTTTTAATTTTTTTTATTTTTACTCTATATATTTTATTTTTGACTCGGAAAAAAGGTAAAAATTGCTACAGCGTATTTGTAACCAGAAACCAACAATAGAAGCTAGAAATCAGGCTTTTAAGCTGTTTAGGGCGGTACATAAGTATAAAGCAAATTAGACCGTTGGAAGTGCCGTTAGTGAACGTTGCCTACAGTGGAATGTAATGACAAGCGTTTTGAAGGCTAGGGGCATGAGCCTGGAGGCAAATAGAATGGCTAGTTTTAGCAGACGGCGGGCACCGGCTAGTCGCTAGGTGGAGGTTGCCGGTAGGATTTGCACTTATCGAAAGAGATCCCCTCGAATCCACGCGCGCATGTTCCGCTGTCGGTAGGTTTAGAGCAAGTACAATAGTATAGCTAACTAGTGGCTATAATACTTGTCCATTTCATCTATAGTTTTCAAAAAAATAGTTCATACAATAAGGTAGCTATTACAATAACTATTTGGCCCCACGTGTAAGAGAGTGAAATGCATATTTTTACGTGCTATAGCTAACTGTAATTTAGTAGCCAGCTTCCTTCTCTCTCTTTCTTTCTCTCTCTGCCACGTAAAATTTGATTGATATTATATTTGCTATAGTCTGCTGACTAAGTCTTATTATACCTGCTCTTAGGCTCCGTAACATGCAGTCCGCCGCCGCCTCCTCCTCCGCTCCGTCATCACGCAATCCTTCTCTTTCCGTAAACCCCAATTCCTAACGGCCATCCATGCATGGTTAATTGGAGAGGCACCAGCACCGTCGACGCAACAAAGCGAATCGAAGCCACCGACCAGTGTTCAATAGGGTAATTCCACGAGCCGTACGACGTCTAATCAGCGCCGATCGATCGATCGATCCCCTGCGTGCCCTCAGCTGGCGCGGCTTTGACTCGAGAGAGACACTGATAAGCTCAAACGCGTCGCATTTTGCGTCCTATTTCACGCAGGATCGAGGAGCGGCTGTGCGTAAGTACCGCACCGATCGATCGGCCGGCCGGCCTGCATGCAGTGCACCGACCGGTTGGTTGCTTGTGTGACAGACATTCTCCGGGCCACTACTGGCGCCGCTGACCTCTGTCCTTGCCGTCGGCTTCCATCTCGCAATGATTTCGCCGCGCACATGCGCGCACGACTGCCTGCCTGCCGGCCTGCCTTCCACCGACGGCCGTGTGATCAGGTACGCGTACGCGGGGGCCGTCGTGCTGGGCATCTTGCTGTGACCGTCGCTCTGCTTTGCTTGAAGCTACGCCGAAATGTGCAGCCCGACCCTAGCTAGCTACCTACCTAGCTTTTAGCTAGTGTGCAACTTACGTGCGGGATTTCTCTGGTGCGCTCGGTTGGTGGATCCATGTGACATGTGTAGCACCAATCAGTCACTCATGCGGCCGCGGTTTCGGTTGTGCCTCCTTGCTGCTACTAGCCTAGTGCGCTGCGATGCTTATGCTTCAGCAGCTTCTTCTTCTTCTTCTTCTTCTTCTTCTTTTTTACTAACTTTGGTGAAAATCCAACGGTTCAGGCGCCTGAACAGTAGAAATGAAATTGCAAAAACTGTGCTGCTTGACCAAAGGCGGGGGATCCAAACTGGATCATGCGTGGTCCTACGTACGTATGCATGCTTGTGTGGCAAGCGCTCAGCTTTGCAGCGGCTTATGATTTTTTTTACTGTAACTGACTTATTTTTTTATTGTAACTGTTGGTGATTTATCTGACGTAATTAAATTTTAAAAAATTTAAAAATAGGAAAAAAATATGTTAACCTATCATGAACAAATGCAAATGAACATAGAAAAAAAAGAAAAGAAGCCAAAAAGCTAAAAAAAAAGACAAAATAAAGGAATAGTGAATTAAAAGTCAGAAGCTAAAGCTGAAGCTGAAATGCGTGGGGGGCAGTTTTCCAATTAATTGCATGTCGTGGCATATATGAACCATAACAGAATTTTAGGCATGTTTGGCCCTGTGTAGTATAGCAACACCAGAAGTAGCCCCCGTATGTATGCAATGTCATTTCTAGCCCCTCTTCGAGCGCAGGACTCCGGCCGACCGACGTGTGCGCAATCCCGCGCCCCGACACCGTAGCACCCGAGTCATGCGGTCCGGGAGCGCATGACTCCGGCAAAACCAGTAGTGGTCTAAGGCTGTATGTGGTCAAAAAGGTTGGCGTAGTCGAATACGACAATGGTCGAGCAAGGCAGTGGTCGAACATAGGTGTGGTCGAAAGTGACGGTGGTCTAAAGTGGTTGCAATCAAAAGCAAAGGTGGTCAAAAGTGGTACCGGTCGAAAGCTAAGGTGGTCAAGGAAGACAGTGGTCAAAGGCGACTGTGGTTGAACAGTTGTGGTCGGAGCGGTTGCGGTCGTGCGTGATTGTGGTCGTGAGCCATGAGGACTGAGGAGAGGGTGGCATCAGCGCTTTGGCTCCAGTGGTCAGGGAGTTCGGTGGTACTCAAGTTTGGCGAAGTGGTCGACGGTGATCCCCTAGGTGTGGTGAAGCTCGCACGGTCATCGGCGAAGCCGGAGGCAACCCCGAGTAGCGGCAATTGCTCACCGAAGTGGCGCTGGGGCTCGTGAAGAGAGGAGCGTGATGCAAGGGATCATGCACTTCTGAACCGCATAACTTGGGTGCTGCGGTGCCGGGGTGCGGGACTATGCATGCATCAACTAGGCTGAGTCTCGTGTTTAGAGAGAGGACCAGAAATAACTTGCATATAATCGAAGGCTATTTCTAATATTACTATGCTGTACAGGTCCAAAAATACCTAAACATCATCCCAGCTTCACAGTCCATGGGTTACGGCGGATGCCTGCTTCCTTGTGGCCAGTAACGGAGCCATAATTTTTCTAAAATACAGGCACACCACTCCACGCCCACACGACTGCTCAGCTTTCCACCTATGCGATGCCTGGCTCTCCACTCCCGTGAAGTCCACGACTCGTCGCCAGTGAGGCGGTGGCTCCGCCCCACCTTTTGTGCTGCCGTGGGGCAGAGACTTCTCCGAGAATGGCCACCGAATTGCATGGTTGATCTATATGGAAACTGACCAAGAGTGAATAAATAAGCGGCGGTTGGCACGTCATGCGCGCGTCGGCAACACAAGCAGCCCACGTACGGTGCACATGCACGGATGGTTGGTAGAAAGCTTTGCTTGACTCTTCTTGTTTGCCTTACACACACACGCCCCTCGTGTAGTGTGGGAGATGGGCCTTTTTTTGGGACCAGCCCAAAGCACGTTTGGCTTGGCACAGTCCGGTCTATCACGTGGTGGGTCGTGTCTGCATGACATGAATGATGGGCCGAGCTGAGCTTGAAAAGTCGGTACGATGGGGCATGGCACGGCCCAACGTGGCGTGTCGTGCTCGGGTCGGGCTAGGTCGATGAGCATGATCAGCATGGGGGGCAAGGCCGGCACGCCAGCGTCGATGGTCACCTCGGCCTCGCCTCCCATCGCCCTCCTATCATCATCCTGTGACTCATGGTCAATCCTAATTCCCCACAACGCAAGCCATCACAGAGCATCATAGAGCAGAGAGAGAGAGAGTAGAGGGGAAGGACCGAAGGAGTATACCAGTCATCGGAGGAGCCGTCACGATGTGCCATGGGGACCGTGCCAAGAGGAGCTGTCGGCCATGGAGGCCAAAGGGGAGGCCACTGGTGGCAGCCATACGACGTCTGCAAGATGCCGAAAAAATGGCGGAGGTGTAGTACCTGCCCTCTCTGAGCTGGTCATCGTGAGGGAGGATGCCGAGAAGCCTGCCTCGATGATGTCGACACCGAGGCGGGCGAGCTGGCACACAATGACAAGCTTCTCTGTGCTTTTCATGGTGGCCCCCCGGGGACTGCTCGCCATCACGAAGGGTGGTGTCGAAGATACAGACGTAGTTGGGACCGTCGATGCGGTTGGGGGACATACTCCAGCTGCCGCGGCACCAAGGACGAGTGGACAAGGAATGCTAGGGTTGGCGGCGGCGAGACCATGGGAGAAGTGCGGCTTGGTGGCGGGAAAGGAGTAGAGCGTCGGGGATGGCGTGTGCTTGGCAAGGGGAGAGAGGTGGCCGGGGGAGGAGGGGGAATCGGGGTGGGGGGAGGGGAGGGAGGCTGGGGAAGGAGGGGGCGTCAGGGTGGGGTAAGGGAGGTGGCCGGCGGGGAGAGGGGAGGGAGGCCAGAGGAAGAGGGGGTACCGAGGTGGGGAGGAAGGGGCCGAGGGGGAGGGGGATGGGATGGGGAGAGGGAGGTGGCTAGGGGGAGAGGAGAGGGGCGCCGGGGTGGGCGGAGGGTGGCGGTGGGGAGGGGACTGGAGGGAAGAGAGCAAAGAGATGAGTGATTCTAAGAGAGAGTGGATTGGAGATGAGAGAGCGCGTGAGAGGGAGGAGAGATGAGAGTTAGGACTTAG
This sequence comes from Dendrocalamus latiflorus, assembly GCA_017311315.1. Taxonomy (NCBI): domain Eukaryota; kingdom Viridiplantae; phylum Streptophyta; class Magnoliopsida; order Poales; family Poaceae; genus Dendrocalamus; species Dendrocalamus latiflorus. The sequence continues at coordinate 19,487,092 of CM029671.1, read as the reverse complement.
GAGCATCTGAAGATAGCTGTCTTCGAGAGGAGAATCATTTTCTCAGAATGATGAGACTGATGAGTGCAGTCTCTAAAAGATGCACGCAACGGTCAGAACTGAGAAGCAACATTTAGGAATCGAGAGAAACATTCAAGCACAACGTTCGGGAGAGCAACGTTCAGAAGAGCAACGTTCGAGAGCTGATACCTATAAATTCACTTCTCTTCTCTCATTTCTTCACAAGCTATTTAATCTCTCATTTCTTCAACATCCCTCTACACTCCCCAAGTTCCCATATCTTCAACATCCTTCTACACTCCCTATTTATTCACCATCCATCCAATATGCTACTAATGAGTCGGAGCACCAAGGAGCTCTCGAGCGGTATGTAGAGGAGTCATAGCACAAAAAGGGAAGTAGGGTGCCTTAGTGTAAGCTCCCGTCGTCGCTCCCCTAGTTATCCTCTGGCTCCAACTCCCGTTGATACTCGTCAACTCTCACCAAGCATAGAGACTACAACATAGGGCCGAGGGGAGGAGGATGAGTACAAACGCAGCTAAACTTCGAGACCAATAACTCTGTAAGTACTTGGGTATACAATTTGTTTTCTACACGTGAGGAAATTGCTAGATATATTATTTCAGAAGATCAACCAATTAGGATAGGTGAAAGTCGCGTGTTCGAAAAAAGGAGATCACCCCTAACGCCTAAGATGGTGGAGGCAATCACATGTGCCAAAGACTGAGAATTAGCCAAAGAGCAACAACAGTATCAACTGGAGGATCCTGAAACCGTGCAGATGTACGCTGACCTCGAACGCATAAATGACCTAGACATTGATGAATAGATACTATGTACACATGTTGTTAGGAAAATTTAATCATTTGCCACTCTTATGAGTCCAGTGGCAACAGATTTGCCACCCTGGCCCATTGTCAGTGACTCAGGTGACCCCACATGTAAGTGACAGAGTGAATTGGTCAATCTTAAGAGTGGCAACAAATTGAATCTCCCCATGTTGTTATAGTTAGTATATACATATATTGTTATTGCACTCTTTTTCTTACTCGGGGAACCCCACTCTGGAGCGTAAGGTTTTTAACAAGATAGTAATATTGTATTTTTAAAATATCAAGAAAATCCCACTTTTTCCCAAAATATTTACATCATTGCGTGCCCAATTTTTTATGCAACTAATTCAATTTCAACTAGTTTTTAACGAGGTGGGTGCGGGAGAAAGAAAGATGGCGGCCGCCACCACCATCGTCGCCGTCACCTTCATTGTGTATAGTTACTTCGAGCTGGTCTTGAGCTAGCACGGCATGAACGCCGGCACGATGTGCTTTAGGCCGTGCTTAGACTTGGCTAGAGGCGAGGCGGACCGGTATAGTATGACACGACGAGATGACTAAACCAAACTAACATGGTACAAAGCAACTCGAAACACGGTGAATCCAGTCCATACGGATACGGTACGGCCTAACTCCAATCTCTACCCTCGTGGACGGTGGTCGCGGATGCGTGCGACCCCAAGTGAAAAGCACGGTACCTGCACTGCACGGCGATACACGCATGCATACGCGTCGTCCATACGTATGCATGCATGCATGGGAAAGTAGGTTGGTCTCACCTCGATCACATGCCCGCCATGTTCCGCCGCTTTTGTGAACGCCACTCTTTCCTCCCCGTGCGCCCCACTCTTGTGACCTGCCCACCTGGCTAATTGTTTTTTTCTTCGACCTGATATCATGCATCTATTGTCATTTGTCAAAGCCCTGCAGTGTGCATAGCCTGGCTTATGTGTACTATATTAGCCTACTTTTGAGGGTTATTGCAACGCACATTTTGTACTGGGCATTTGCTAGCAATCACTGAGTGCATTCTTTTTTACTATAGCTGATGATTTTTGATTCTAGCACACATAGTTATACAAACAAACTGAATATCGATAAGCCGCTTCCGAACTATTGTCCCGATAAATTATTTTAAAACGGCGGTCTTGTTTATTTATTCGATGGAAGACGTAACCTATAAGCTAAAAAGAACAGGACGAGCACACTTATTTTTGCCAACACACATTTTTTCTAAGAATAATGTAACAGAATCACAGGTTTAATAATCCTAATGTTCTGTAATTTGCTTTGTGAGGCATTTTGCTGTCCTAATGTTTTACGGAACCCAACCTTAAGAAAATCGCATCGCCCTTACATGCATGCTAGGCCCACCCGTAGTGCCATATCGTCCTCCTCGTTGGAGGTGGGCTTGAATTGTCAGGTAGGCTAGAATTTCGAAGCGGGCCTTCGTGAAAGATTGGACCATAAAACCCGAAGTAACGTGACACAAGCCGAGATTTCCAGCGTGTAGTGTAACTAGGACCATAAAATCTATGGGTTTTTTCTTCTTCTGTAATTTACCTTTTCTTCTCAAATGTGTTACTCTCTCCGGTTCACACTTGGCGAGAACAGGCCATAGGGGTTTGTAGGAACTAAGGCCCCACTTAGTTATACTGAAAAATTATGGTTTATGGCTAAAATTGTACTGTAGCAGTTGCAATTTCACTGTAGATGAAGGTGACTTATTTGGCATAATTAAATTTAAAAAATTTAAAAATAGAAAAATATGCTAGCTCATCATGGACAACGCAAACGAATACGAGAAAAAAGAACTGACAAAAAAAACTAAAAAAGCCAAAAGTTTAGAAAAAACGAAATTTATGAATAGTGAAAAATAAATCAGAATTTATTCCGAAACAAGTGGGAAAATAATAGCGATTTCCCCCTCAGAAAAGTAATAAAGATTTGAATTTAAATCCCTATCCAAACAGGCCTTAAACTGATCGAGGTGAGAGGTGCGCGCATCCTGAGTCTCGCGCGGCAACCCCGCGTGCGTTGGTGGCGCCGGTGGAAGCCGGGCGCGCGGCGTGCTGCCCCGCCGTGTAAGGTCGCGGCCGGCGGTCAGCAGCTGGCGTCCGCGCGCGTTTACGACGGCGCCTCGGCCACAGGAGGACACCTGCGGAGCCCAAGGCGCGCGTCGACGCACGAAGAGGAATGAATGGAGTGGCACTAATCGAGGATAAGGACGGCTTCCATGCAGATGCGGTAATGAAACGAACCAAAAGGTGAGATCAGAGCTCTTCGTGACGATGATGCCATGACCATGAGAGAGGTCAGCTGGGCGCTGCCGCCGGAAACTGTTCGATAGTGGCATAGTGCACCGCCAGCTGGAGGGCGATGCCTCTGTCTGTTTTCGGCTCTCCAATCGTGGCTCTTGCATGCATGCATTGCCAAATAATTAATTTTTTTATTTCGAATTATAGTATTATATTTAATTTTTTAAATTTATTTTACAGTTTTAATCATTATCACTCTATGGTTAGATGAATTAGGCTAGTTGCCCAAGGTTAGGCGATCAAACTCTGTTGCCCAACCGTTGGAAGACGACACCCCTAGTTGCCCAGCCTGGTTAAGCAACTAGCCCAAGTTGCGGATAGGCAATTTTAAAAAATAACATAATAATTGTATTAATCTGATGAAAATAATTATGGTGGAGTAAATGACAATTTTTGTAGGTAATACATTTATCAAATCCTGTTTATAAGTTTTTTTGAAATAAAAGTGCCGACAATGTCGGCTGATTCGTTTGTTATTTTTATAGATTGTGAATGGTACGAAATCTGTTAGACTCGCAATAACATTTTGTGATTACCGTATGTTGTGAGGACGATTAAGGTAGCAACAATTCGTAAGTAGGAATGTAAGTAATATTGCGATGTAATAGATAATTCGTATATGGAGGAAGAAAAAAATAAAATACGTACAAAATGAAAAAGTACACATAGAAGTTATTGTTTATTCCTGCAATATATCAACGCAAAAAAATCTTAAGAGATAAAACATATCTTCCATGTGGGCCATGGCCTACAGCCAACTATCGTACCCGCTGGATCTGCCTTGGGCGAACAACGTGTGCTGCCCTGCCAATGCTAGGTAGGGGTCCACGGACGACGATGGCACTGGTGTGTAGGTACATGCCCACGCTGACCCTTCGGCCTAGCCCAGCAGTGGCAGTGCCTAGGGGTAGGCACGTGGCCTCTGGAGCCTCCTACCTGAGTTGCAGGACGTGGTGGCTTTGATGTACGCGTCGATGTGGCCACCTTGGGAGCGTCCTGCACAACGAGAGGGCGAGGGCACACCTAGACGCAACGTAGACCCGATGGACAATGTGCACCAGCTCGTCATGCATCACCTCCAAACTGTGGGCGACTCTGTCCACGATCAACTCGATGTCCCTCACAATCTCGGCAGTGATGTTTGTCTGCAAGAAGTAAATAAAATCATCAAACTAATAATTGTGGTAACCGTACTCAGAAACTTTGAAACATGGGAGTATCTACTGCGAAGGCGAAGTTCTGCGCTAAGTGCACGGGGTACGGGTCGGTGGGTGCTGGAAAGTGAGCGTGGGGAGGGTCAACGACACGCGTCAGCCTGATGCGTATCTGCGAAGCGTACTAGCATAGGTACTCGTCATACGTGCTGGGGTCATATGCGGTACCCTCTTGCATGAGGTCCTCGAGTGCCTCTGCCCACTTCGCCACCCACAGTGCCATCTTTGTGACCCAGCTCATCTCGCTACCACCCCCTCCTATTGTGCCTGCGAAATGTATAACTGCAATTAGAAGGCATCGCAACAGAATTGAGAAAAAATATTGACATATTTTGTGTGCAACTCATATGTGGGCCGAGTCAGGCACCGACGCCCGACGGGGATAGGAACAAATTGGCGAGGATGAACTGGCGCATCACCATGAGCACCATGTAGTCCTCAACGAACACGCTGAAGACGAGCTTCTTCCGCGTGAGCCAGTACGCCTGGTCATGTAAGCACAGCGACGAGAGCCCAGTGGGGGCACGGTTCGCCATCTCCTGACCAGAGTACGACTCCCAGTGCATGTCATTGGCGGTGAGGCGGTCGAGGTGCTCAATGAAGTTGTCGTACATACAGGTGACCTGCAGGTGTGCAAACTGTGCATGCGAGTTAGAACAGTGGTTACAAAGGATGACCCATCGTCGATACGCAGATCTTTCCTCCTCTCTTCTCCTCCCTCTCCTCTCTTTCTCTTCTCCCCTTTTCTCTTTTCTCTCGGCAGAACCGAAATGAGGAATGCGCTTGGTCGGCCGCGTGTGGTAAGGGGTATACCCCCTAGTCGTTCAACTGCTGGGCAACTAAGGGTTCATTGCCCAACCATTAGGCGACTAGGGGTTTGTTACCCAACCGTTGGGTGACTAGGGGTCTTATTGCCCAACTGTTGGGTGACTAGGGGCCTTATTGCCCAACTGTTGGGTGACAGAGTCCGATCACCCAATCGTTGGGCGAATAGCCTAAGTCATCCAATCGTGGAGCAACATATGGCCAAAACTGCAAAAAATAAAAAGCAGGTATAATGCTGTAATTTGGAATAAAAAATTGGTTATTTTAAAAAATCCATTCCCCAGTCTCTATTCCCTGTACGACGACAACCTCTTGGCACCTTTGCAGGCGGTGTGGTATCATATTAGAGAAGAAGTACTGTCCCCCATCTTTTTAGCTTATAGATTCTATCGAATAAACAAATAGAACGGTTTTTCCGTTACCATTTTGAAGCGGCTTATTGATACATATTTTTTTAAAGCAGCTTATCGGTATTATATTCATTTACACAAACACCCAATTTAAAATTAAAACTTATCAACCGCAGCTACAAACCATCACCACAAGGGAAGCAAGCGCACGACCACACCGCCCAATGGGCCAACAAGACTAGGCGCACGAGGTGATTGGGAGTCTCGGACTACAAGTTTGTAATATCTATATAACTATTAACTAGGGCTTCACCGACCAGATGACCGGTTACCTATCTTACGAGTACGCTTAGCTATTAAGACCTGCTACTACCATTCATGTTGCTTTGCTTGCCTCAAAAGGAAAAAAAAGAAGCTATACGTGGTTGCATAGAGGCCCAAGGGATGGTGCATGGTTCATAAAAAAAGAAATTAAAAGGTTGTACATGGTGCCTTATATGGGGACAAATCGGAAGTCAAAGAGTGTAATCCGAACCGTACTGGTGGATAGGCCAGTGTTTATACTCCAATTCTGAATTGGGAATCCGGATTTTTGAGAGCCCCACACGCGCCCGGAGTTCATGCCCAAGATCTCCAGCTCCATCATCGCCACCATGGCCGCGATCCCCTCTTCCTCGCCGAGGTGCCCGAGACCACTGACCGCTCAACCACGGCAGGCAAGCTCGTCCCTACGCCGACGCTGGCACCCTCGGCTTCTACGGCGCTCCGTCTCCTCCCGTGGTCGCGCACGGCAGCGTTGGCGTGGAGAGGATGAACAGCGAAGCGAAGTCCCCGAGCTCTTCTCGAATGGGCCAGAATCACCCGCACTTTTGACTGGGCCATATGCGCATAGATAGGCCTGGCCCGATAAACTTCTCTTCAGCACTTAAAAGCCCATTGAACTACGGTCGGAATCTCCGCTGAGGAAGATAAAAGGAGTTCAGCTCATTCATCGATTCAAGGATTTGATGGCAACATATAATTCATCTAAAATCTTTAACGTAAGAGTTGAGTATTTGTATACTTTATCCGTGTGTTACTGATATATACAAAAAAATCTTTCTCAATAAATAATTATGGCCAGCGCCGGGAATTTTCCTTGTCTTGGGTTAGGAACAAATTGACCTGATTGATGCTGTTCATGTCTCCCCATCTTGAGATTAGTCAATATTAGTCTGCCACCATCTTGAGTTTTCATTCGGAAACTTTCTTCAACCCAAGTTTGTGTAATCTTGCAGACCAAACCTCTCCCAACCAGCCCCAGTTGGTGTTATCTTTCGGGCCGAAAACCCCTCTCAAGCATACCCAAAGCGCCTTCCTGCAAAATTTCCGAACTACAAGCACAAATTGTGGAAAATAGGGCGGTGTTTCTACAGGATTTCACATAAAACAATTCAGTTCCCGTAGGAATTAGAGAAAATTTTTGCGCCTCAAACAGAGCCTGGACTGGTCCAACTAAATTTAGTTTTGAAAAAAGATTTTCAGTTGATTCTAGTATCCAAATGGTGTACATAGGCCCGAGTGACTACATTTAGTTTTGAATAAAATTTTCAATTGATCTCATTATCCAAATGATGTATATAGGCCTGAGTGACTAAATTTAGTTTTGAAATAAAATTTTCAATTGATCCCATTATCCAAATGGTGTATATGGGCCGATCGTTACTAGGGCTACTCCCACTCTGGGTCAAGCCACTGTCTAATATAGCATATTGCCTTTATTTTTGGCCTTTTATCTTCAAGATATTACATTATGAAATCTAAGAGAGTGTCGCCATCTCAAAAATTAATGATGCAGTAGTTGTTGATTTGAAACGTTTGCCTCTCTGAACAAATAGTAGCAGATTGTTAGCATTTCAACCATGAGCACCAACCTTCAGTCGCAATGTAAGACTCGGTCCTGAGCAGTTGCGAGGTAGCAAACAATTACCTTAGCAAGTCATCATCACTAGCTAACAGCAGAGAAATACATCATTGAAGCAAAGAGACAAAAAGTTATTGAGACACAGGTACATGGCCATAATTTAGAGAGCTTGTTAGTCTGTCCATTTTGAGAATGTACATATCATGTTATTACTGCGACAAAAACGTGCAGCTGAAAACATAGCGCCACATAAGACTGAAAAAGAAACCCTATGTATACAAAGACTATATTTATGATATGGAACGCGAGCACGGGTATTCGACTCGAAAATACACCAGGTGCCCAGCAAGTTTATTTACATATGTATATGGTCTATATGAACACCAGCCCTGCATAGTGGGCAAGACGCGTGCCTGAGAAGCCAGCTGTCGATGCATCGCACATGGAACAGGTGCTGGCACTGAGGCAAGACTCTCACAAATTGTCGTGATCCAAAATCCTATTATTAGTAGTTTAGCATTTCATCAGTACAAGAAGCTAATTTTTTGGCTAGTATCTGACGTTAGAACACATGTGAAGATCACACTAACCTGAAGGCAGACTGAACAGCAGCTCCTATCAGTTTCCTGGTCAGAATTGGTTGCAGCGCTGAACCTGATATTTGGGATCCTGTTGATCAGATCTCTTGACATACCCCCTGTACTGCCGGTTTCGAAAAGGTCACTGTTGTCGATGAATGGTGTACTCAGTAGACTCATCTGCTTTACAGAAAACATTGAATCAGACCTAGCATATGTAGAAGTAACTCACATTGTAATGATGTAATCACATAGAACCTTGCAAAGTTGCAATCAGCACCAAATGCAATTATGGTTGTCGTGCCTAGAAGTTATTGCTTCTGGCACTATCTGGTCCTATAAAAGCAGATAGAGTATGTGCATAGAAGGAAACACTATCTGCTCCTATAAAAGCTGATATCAGTATGTGTACTGAAGAAAGCAGCATCAGGTCTTATAAAAACAGATAATTTGTGCAATGACCACTTGCAAGTCTAATCTTGGATATTGGGTGATCTATTGAACAATACATATCTGTATCAGGATTTTTTTTAGTTTCCAATTTAATTTTACATCATATACTTATTTAGAGTATTTTCAATTGTGTTAATACCTTTTTCATGCACTATTTAAGTTACAGCTAAATATTTTGTATTTATATTGGTCAGTTCAGTTTAAAAATTGTAAACTTTGAAAGTTAAGTATTTGCATGATTTCTTCCAAGATGTAGTTACACATTCTGACATTACAGCTCATATGTTAAGAAGCAAATACAGTGTACCTGAGTACCATTTGACCATCCATATCGCTATATCAGATGGTACGCCAATGGCATGATTGTTTTCAGATATTTGCACTCCACAGATCTATCTTGCGTTCTTTTAGATGCCACAACAAAGACATTTGAGGGTTGATCTCTCTAGCACCAAAATGTAGTTCTAGATATTTCTATGACTAGAAACTTCTTTCAGTGGGAGTATGGGGCGGCATTATTCTCCATATAACCATTTTAATGCTGAGAATCCCCTACATCATTAATTGTAAGGTTCGAAAATGCTTTTTTATTAAATGGATATTAGATTTATTTTTCCTAAAAACAGCCACGACTATTGGGGTATCCCACCACTTGACCCATGAGAGAGCAATGGTACATCACCCTACCAAACATTATGAATTTACAACTAGCTTACAGGAAGAGCAATATACCTGGCTCTGCACTGCACGCTGCAGTGCTGGACTGACCTTCTCCCACACAATTCGTCCGCTGAAGAGGCTAGAGATGATATCAAGCTGAAAGAACCAACACAGAACATCAGAAGAAATAAAACTCAATTAACTCTGCTTATCAATTGCTGCTTCTCACTTATGTACACAAAAATGGCGATTACTTTGAGCTCCAAAATAAATCGCCCAACCATATCAAAATCCTTATTTTCTCACACGCACATCTCATGTTTATGCCAGCCGACATCATAGTGAGGTGTGCACTAGAGTAGGTATGTGAAAATGATCTTTCACCTTTCTCCATACATAAAAAAAAGAAGGTGTTGAATCTTTTGACGCTCACCACAAAGAGAATGCTATATTTCCCTGATTCACTGGATCTCCAGATTTCGATGCAGGATTCAACAGCCTCGATGGAGAAGACCGCGCCGGAGACTGCTCCCACGCCAGCGCCTCGGAACATGCCGCTTTCCGTGGACATCCCCATGAAGGCACCGATAAAGATTCCAACTAGTGAGCCCACTGCATTCAACATAATAGAAGCAAAATCGCAATGAGGAATATTTTTGGATAAAATCGCCCCAGCTATTTGCACAAGATCAGCTACTCCTAATCGAACAATCCGAATACCTAATGAATTAAAACTTTCAACCAGGACACAAACAAAGAAAAAAAAGGCAACGATCAACAATGAGCCCCATAAAACCTATAGAAAAATGAAAGGCAAAAGCTTTCTTAGTAAGGGGCCCCTGTAAATTAAGCATGCATATCCCATGACGAAAGTGGCAAAGGACCTCCAAAATTTTTGCTTACGAGATTGATTTTTTTCCCAATTTGAGTAAACAAGAACCTACCACAACGTAAAGCCAAGAAACCCAAGAACAAGAACCGAGAGGTTGCACGGCAGGAGTGGGAAAAGAGCAATCAATCCCTCAATTTACGACAACTCGACCAAGCCCGATATACATAGGAATCAACAGATCCCGGGACGATCAACTACCGAATTCAATCAAGAACTAGAGCATCAGACTCCCCAGAAGCAAGAATTGGCAAAGGACCCCAAAATCTTACAACCAAGATTGCACTTTCCCCTAATCTCGAGAAACCAAGATACACAACTAATCGGTAATCAAACACCAAACCTACGGCTAGCAAACGATTGGAGCCGCGGCCATGCCAAGCATTGACCAAGAGAGGAGAACCCCGCACGTACCGACGGCGAAGACGCAGGTGAGCAGCGCGCAGAGGGCCCACCCGGCCGCCTCCCCGGCAACGGCGCCGTACCTCCCGCAGGCCCTCCACACCGCATCAAAGCAGCAGCAACGATTCGAACCAGCAGCGGTAGCGGCGGAAGAAGAAGAAGGCATCGACTCCCTCAAGACCAACGTACCAGTGGCACCCTTGCAGAATCCAAGAACCGAAGGGAGCATGCTATGCGGGACGGGATGGGAGGCCACACAAGCGCGGGGATCGGATGGACACTGATATTTCACTGCTGCCATAAATCCCTTCGCTTATGCCAGCCGTTGGAGTGTCCCTTCCGGCCTTCCTGTGACGTCCTTCATATCGTGTGAAATGAATCCCAAAATTTTGTCATCTCGGTGTACGTGCACTCCAAAATGCTGACGCTAACTAGGGGACGTTCATATCAACTAATACCTATAACTTTTTAATTTTAGTTTATAAATAGTAATAGTTTATATAGAGAGATATTCACGTACGATTTTGGTCGATATAAATTAAGTCGCTGTAGTATATACTACAATCAATTAGTAGATCACCTTAAAATGATACTCTATTTGAAAGTTAGATACTATAGAAAAAATATTTACTATAAAAAAAGGTTTATATAAAGTACAAGGAATAGAACCTAAATTAGATGATCACTACTACTTACAGGTGAAGCGAACCCCAGCAGCACCAGCAGCAACAAATTAAGTTTTGAGGCTGTAATGGAGACAAAAGTATCCATTCATCCCTTGTATTCGTTAGTCTAGTAGAATCTAAATTAAGAATTGTTGTGACGTGCGAGCTAAGCATGCATATTCGTTAGTCTAGTAGAATCTAAATTAAGAATTGTTGTGACGTGCCAGGGTTTTCATTTTCTGCGTGGCAAGAGGACATACACCAGTTTTGAGAACTTGTAATGTTAAAAGGAGATAAGTCGATCGTGCGTATGCAGGGATTTCTTTTTCTGTCACCTATTTCAGACTCACTTTGCGGCTGCTGTGTCATGCTTACTCTCTTCGTCTAAATTTATAGGACATTGTTTTTAATAATTTTGTCCATAAATATAAGACGTATTTCATATTTCAATACAAAATTAGTGTGGTGTTCTCTTTATAACCCTAGTAAATACGCAGCTTTATTTATTATTCTCTACATGCATGCATTGAATATAGTACTTAGAGATAATAATTAGAGGAAATCTAGCTATTTTTATTATCTCTTTGGTTTATGTGCGAAGGAAAAATATATCTTATAAACTTAGATGGAGGGAGTATTTTTAAGCTATAGTAAAACCAAATTACGAAAATTTCAATAATCTATTTGGTAAATCAGATTAACGTTAGATACTTTTTGTTATCCAATGGTTATGTTCTCATATTTCATCTCATATATTCTAGAATGCAACAATATATCTATTTGTATCTTGAATATAAAAAAAGCAGTTAACGAAACACCTAAATACCTAAAAGCGGCTCAACCAAACGAGATTATCATAATCCACTGCATGCCAAATGGAGCCTTAGACAAGATCAATTCTTCTAAAACAAAGATCCATATTTCCTCCTTTACACTCAAATTCACGAGTAACCTTCAGAAAGCGTCAAGTTTTCTGGTCATAGCTACAGAAAACCGCATATTTCTTAGCTAGTGGTACGTACCCTAGGTTTTATTGTTTCACAAAATTCTACCCTAACCAAGTCATAGCTTGCCGACGTTCGAATGGATGATGTCGGGTGGAGCAGAGCGGCAGGGAGGGGAGCTCTACGGCGAATCCGCTCACCGGAGATTTACCAGAAGCAGCAGAAACGGTTGAAGGCAAGGACATACTTGGCCATGGTGCAGTTTTGTCAAATCTTATGGCCATAAAACTTATGGTTAAATTCTACTAGCAAAATTCCATGACCATAAAACTTATGGTTAAATTCCACTAGCAAAGAAATTACCATGCGGTTTAAAGGAGAACTATATGACCATGTAGTGATCTTTTGCACAACTTTGAGCAAGCCCAAGTTTGGATATATACACATGCATGATGGGAAGAACCGAAGAAGCTAGCTAGCTAGCTAGCTAGCGCGATTTACGTGTCCCGATCGACCTAGATGAGTTTGTGATGGGAGAGTTCACTGATTCGGCAGAGTCAAAGCGTCATCTTGTAGTGGCATGCGTGGACAAGCACAGGCGTGTACGCCCTCGTCCTCTCGCCCGGCATGCATGCGTGGCATGGGCCCCCACCTCCACGTCACCGCCGATCCGGCTTGCGTGTCACAGCGCTCACCATCGTGTTTCGTGTCCGTCTATGTAGCCGCAGTACAAATGTGCGACAGAATCATCAATCCCTGCTCCTCGGGAGATAACAAATCAGGCATACGTTCTTGGAACTACGCGCGTGCTGTGCTGACCCTCTTCCTCGGTGATAAGGCCATCTCCAATAGTTCTAGCTAGCAACTAAAACTAGAAGACTTCCATATCATTTATATAGTACACACTAAAAGCTAGCATTCTAAAGAACTATCTATAAGAGCAAGTCCAATAAGAGCATCTCCAATGGGTCTATAGCAGCTATCTACAAGAGAGTCCATGTCATCAACTGTCCTACGTGGAAGATATTAAATGAAGAAAGAGAACGCAGCTCTCTACAGCTCTAGAGATAGTCTATAGCGCCAAACGAGGCAGCCTCCATAAATTCTGTGTGTGCATGTAAGCATCAAATAGCTATCCTTATAGATAGTTCTTTAGAATGCTAACTTTAGTGTGTACTATATAGATGATGTGGAAGTCTTATAGTTAGTTGCTAGCTATAACCATTGGAGATGCCCTAATGGTCTTATAGCCAAGCTAGTCAGCATTTTTGCTGATGTGGAGAAGAGAAGAGAGAAGAGAGATGAGAGCTTGGCTCTCATGCAAGCAACAAGCTAGACACGGGAGCCTATGCAGTGGTGGGCTCAGATAATAAATGTATGTGAGGAGAAATAGGAAAGAGAATGTGAGATATGGTACCACATAATAATAAAAAACCTTTTGTACACAAATAGAAGACAAATTATTGTATAACTTGGCTCTTATAACTTGACTTATAGCCAAATACTTGGCTCTATTATTGGACTTGCTCTAAGGATAGCTATTTGATGCTTACATGCACACACAGAAAAGGACTATCATTTATAGAGGCTGCCTCGTTTTGCGTTATAGACTAGTGCTTAAGAGCAAGTCCAATAATAGAGCCAAGTGCTTGGCTATAAGTCAAGTTATAAGAGCCAAGTTATACAATAATTTGTCTTCTATTTGTCTACAAAAGGTTTTTTATTATTATGTGGTACCATGTCTCACATTCTCTTTCCTATTCCTCCTCACATACATTTATTGTCTTGGCCCACCACTGCATATGCTCCCGTGCCCAGCTTGTTGCTTGCATGAAAGCCAAGCTCTCATCTCTCTCCTCTCTTCTCTCCTCCACATCAGCAAAAATGCTGACTAGCTTGGCTATAAGACCATTATTGTACTTGCTCTAAGGAAGAGCTGGCTCGGTTTTTTTTGCATACTCTCTTTCCTCCACATAGGATATATGCTGATGTGTACATACATATAGCTAGCTGACTCAGACCATTGGAGATGCCCTAACATGCAACACCGTCGTGAGCCGTTCGAAGCAGATAGCAGTAGCACTAGATAACGGTTTCGGGAGACAATTTGCAGCAGCCGAGCTAGGGATCGGAAGCTTCGCTAAGCAGATAGCACTAGATAACAGTTTCGCAGTTAAATTGTGTTGTAAGATATGCAGTTTTAATAAATTAATTCCAGCAGAATTAAGCATAATAAAAACATATTTCCAGCAGCATATAAATGACAATATTGACATATAAAAGCGTAAATCTCCCATGTCATTTAAGCAGGACAATATACTCAAAATATAGAGCATGTGTAAATGGAAAACCAACATAATGCTCAGGTTTAAGAAGTGATTGATGCTCTCAGATGTAAAGTTACTAAAGAAATATTTTTGGCCTTCTCAATACTTTGCCTATACTTTTAACAAATTTGATAAGATAACTAGTATTTAGTCGTTGAGCTCTAAATAATGCTTTACTAAACTGTCAATATACTTTTAACCACAATAGATCACAATTTACTTTCGGTTAATAGAAGATCATCAATACAAAATGATCACAAAACAGCAGTTTAGTCAGCCAGCCAACGTGATTATCACACAGTGAAAAGAGATCACAGAATTCAAGTTCAGCTATAAAGCCTTTTGGCCAACAAAAGTGCAGCCAAATGAGTACTGAAATGCTAAAAATCACAGAACATGAACATTCAATTTAGCTAAGCACAACCGAAAGTAACAGCCTGAGAGGCTTAAAGAGTAGATGACAGTAGTAAGCAATGCAAGTAGAGCTCAAATCTAAACTAGATTACCAAATCAATTTTAGTATTAGACCATCATCCTCATTGAAGCATTAAAACCTAGGCCTAGCTACTTCACTTTGCATTTTCTCCCAGTAGAGATATCAAAATAATTACTCACAATATGTGGCTCTAACCAGAACCGAGCTAAAGCAAAGAGATGAACACTGTGATACTCACAAAGCTGATGGCAATCAAAACCATCAAGAAGAAATCCAACAAGGCACGCCTAGGGCGCTGTTCCAGAAAACCAATTGCTTCACTATGCTGCGAATATTAGACAAGGTTGATGGAGGTACAATGCCAATCTTCGCAAATCGAGACACCGAAGAACGAAGCCGAGGTACAGGAGTGTGCCGCACAAGATCAACTAGGGTGCTCCGGCCAAGAGCACCGTAGAACACCAAATATCAAGCATCGGGTTCCCCTCTCACAAATCGATATTGAGCTGGATAGATTTAATCCACAAGGACAAAACCCCTAAATTCCCTCACGGCTATCTCAAAGGAGAAATAGCGCAAAGAACCAGTTAGGGAATGCCCAAGGGAAGGAAATCTGACTTCTCTATCGTCCACACTGGTGGTGAACACGACAGAGCAGCAATTCCCCCGCTCAAATCGAGATCCAACTAGAGAAGAGGAAGCAATCAAGGGTTAGGGAACACATTGAGTTGATCTATCGAACAAGGGGAAGGAGGCGGCCATTAAAAAGAAGGAAAGGCTAGAAGGTCGATGCGACTACTGCCAACGGCCCGCGCCAAAGTACACAGGCCATTGGCACCTCCAGCGCCACCTTCGCCTCAAGGCTCCCATGCCATGTGAACCCTCTTGAGTTGCATGGCCACATGTGCGTTAGGGTTGGAGACTTTCAGTCTCCATCCTTACCTCATTGCCATGTCCCATCGACCGGTGGGACCCACCTTTCCTCTCTTTTTTTCTTTTCTTAAAGTGAGAAATTACCAAACGACCATCAATAACCAATAGTCCCCATGAATTATCAGTTTGATAAAAATTGTTCAAAAGCCTTGTTTAATATACAACTATTCGACGTTGGGTACCTTGCGGGTTTTAACCCAAAGCCTAGCAACAAGGACTACAACTCTGCGCAGATAAAGGAGAACTTCGCCTTGATCTAATGCCTTGGTGTGAGAATTTTCACTCATGTTACATTCTGTACTAGGCGGCTTGCCCTTTTCCCTCTCGGGTTGGGACGTTATGGTCATGTCCCTATATCTAGCTCATAAGTATTTACAAAAGTACATTCTTATCTTCCTTTGATCGTGACCTCACGATCATACTTAAGTAGGTGAATTCTTTAGGGAATCCTGTAGGATGATTCCCAATGCCATATAGGTATAAAATTCATTAAGAGCTATTGCTCAACCTTCCATACAGAAAGAGCACTACAGCTAATGAGACGCTTTATATGTGCTCTCTATTCCCACATAGTTTGTTGTCTTAGAGCCTAGTTTATAGGATCTCTGATCTCCTAGGATAGGTTACCACCAATGTGAGCCTTCACACAGGTATGATTCCCATTCCCCTTGATGTTGCAATGATGGCCTTCTGAACCAATCCTTTGGTGAAAGAATCTACCAAGTCACCTCTTATCGAGTGTATGTATTCCACAGAAATAATGCTCATCTCTCTAGCATGTCTTATCGACTTAAGTCACCTCTTAATATGTTTTGAGGATTTCATATTATCCTTCCTGCTCTTAGCCTTAACAAAAAATGGTTTGGTTATTGTAGTAGGTCAATATAGCTGGAATTGGCTTTTCCAGCATAGGTAGGTCAGAAAGGAGTTCTCTGATCCATTTTGCCTCTATTGCCGCTGAGTCAAGAGTTACAACTTAGCCTCTATGGTGGATAGTGTAAGGATAGTGTGTTTAGAAGACTTCCACGACACAGCCCCACCTATTAGAGTGAAAACATAGCCACTCGTAGTCTTCATATCATCTAAGTCACTGATCCAGTTAGAATCACTGAATCCTTCTAAGACTGCCGGATGGCTAGAATAATATATTCCAAAATTAGAGGTCCCCTTTAGGTACCTAAGTACCCTCTCTAGTGCTATCTAATGATCATCTCCTGTATTGGTTGTATAACGACTCAATCTGCTTACATCATTTGAGATTTCTGGCCTCGTTGTACTAGTTAGATACATTAAGGATCCAATTATTTGAGAATAATTAAACCGGTCTTTTCCATATTCAGTGTTTTTATGTAGCTTAACATTTGGATCATACGGTGTGACCACTGACTTACAGTCCTTAAACTCAAATCTAGTTAAGACCTTGTCCACATAATGAGATTGTGAAAGAATAATCCTATTCTCACCCTTTATTTGCTTGATGCTTAAGATAACATCAGCTTCCCCTAAAATCTTTTATATCAAAATTCTGGGAGAGGAAAGACTTTGTTTTATTGATTACATCCATGTTGGCCCCCAAAAGCAATATGTCATCTATGTATAGACAGAATAACACCTTTGTCCCCACTAAATCGATAGTAGACACATTTATCGGCTTTGTTTACATAAAAGCCGACCGAGGTCATAGTACTATCAAATTTCTCATGTCATTACTTGAGAGCTTGCTTTAGGCTATACAAAGATTTAATCAATCAATATACTATCTTCTCTTGCCCTTCAACCGCAAGCCATTGGGTTGTTGCATATAAATCTTCTCACCCAACTCTCTATTTAGGAAAGTGGTCTTTACATCCATTTGATGAACTTGGAGTTTGTATGCGGCAGCTAGTGCTAAAAGCACCCGAATTATGGGTAAATGAGCCACATGAGAGTATGTATCAAAGTAGTCTTCTCCCTCTTTTGCGTGAAACTCTTAGCCACTAAACGGGGCTTGTACTTTTTTATAGAACCGTCAGGTCTATGCTTTCTTTTAAAGATTCATTTGCATCCCACTAGCTTGAATCTAGATGGAAGGTCCGTACCTCCCATGTTTTGTTAGCTATGATGGAATCTATTTTGCTATGGACTGTCTCCTTCCAATAATCAACATCTGGGGATACGTATGCCTCTGAATGGTTTTGTGGTTCATCATCCACGACATAGGTAACATAGTCATCTTCAAGAGACTTTTTAGTCTTTTGCCTCTTACTCCTTCTCAACTCCAATTCTGGAGCAATGTTATCCACACTAGGAGGAATGGAGTGTTCACCTGAACTATTTGGATCAATGACTTCATTTGATCTCATAGGAAGCACATGTTCAAAGATCATTGTATCACGAGATTCCATCATTACATTTGTAGCGATGTCACTCACCTTGGATTTGACCACTAAAAATCTATAAGTCATGCCATTTTTAGCATACCTTAGGAAGAGACAATCAATAGTTTTAGGACTAAGCTTTCTTTTCTTTGGTAATGATACGTGCACTTTTGCAAGGTATCTCCACATTCGAAGAAATGATAAGTTAGATTTTCTGCCCTTCCATACATTTGTAAATACAAGTCTCATACCAAGGAGAGCTAGAGTAAGTGAAGTTGTGCTATTAACACATGATGAGACTCAAGCTACCAGACATGACCCCTTTTAATAGTACAACAACCTATACTAGCAACCTGGTCTTCAAACCAAACACCAAGACCGGTAAAAGACTAGAAATATATGCTTAGCCCTAACTAGCCACACCTTTTCCTTGAGTCATAGTCTTAACATGTATCAACTCATGATGCATTCTTTACTTCAACTCCATCAACACATGATGGATCTATACTTGACTTGATGATCAATACATGATCATTGCATTAACTCATGATGCATCCACTACTTGACTTGATGATTTTCAACACATGAAGTCATCCCAAGTTTTTCTCATTTGTGGAACCTAACCTATTCAACCAACTTATGAAAAATGTTAGTCCACAAATCAATTGTCATTAATTACCAAACTTTACCATTAACTCATAATGGAAGAACTAGATTCTACAATCTTTCTTTTTTGGTAATTTATGATAATCTCAATAAGTAATGAGATAAAGATTGATT
Source organism: Dendrocalamus latiflorus (assembly GCA_017311315.1). Classification (NCBI taxonomy): domain Eukaryota; kingdom Viridiplantae; phylum Streptophyta; class Magnoliopsida; order Poales; family Poaceae; genus Dendrocalamus; species Dendrocalamus latiflorus. The sequence continues at coordinate 19,468,225 of CM029671.1, read as the reverse complement.
TGCGAGTATACAACATGTACACAACACTTGTATACTCTAGGATGAGCTTTTTAAGCAAAGCTTACTCATCTGGTTGTCACTAATCATACAACCATTAATACATAATGGAAGAATTAGATGATACACCGATTATGAGTATATATGAACCACACAAGCTATATATACTTAAGAGATATGTTTCAAAGTAAGGATCCCTAATATATGGAAAAGAGGAATATGAATTAATACTAATGAAACCTCAAAACATAGAGTAAACTCCCCTTAAATATGTGCATACAAGAATGTATATTAAAGACATATGCACATATTCAAGTAAGATTATTTGGTGAGGTTCAATCTATATTTTAGATCCAATGAATGCATTAAGATAAAGAAATGTGATATTGAATGCATACCTCTTATGATTTTCACATTTTCATCCAAATGACACTAAGCAATATCATAATCAATAAACATATTAGTTTCACAAATAGATTTGTTATTATCACCAAAACCAATTTAATAGAGCTTGAACTTACATACATTCTTGACTGTGATGCCCAAGAAGTGGCGCTCCCTCGCTCTGATGATGGCCAGATATTTAATGAGGTCAGGATCCTTGGTCTGGTAGGATTTGTCAACGTGCCTCATGAGCATGCATGAGTCGGTATGCACGAACACCCTTCGCACACCGAGGGCCTTGAGCTTGCTGAGCCCAAAAAGCAGGGCCTCGTATTCAGCTATGTTGTTTGTTGTGGGGAAATTGAGCTGCATGAGTAGTGTAGGTGACACCCTTCGGGTGTTGTGATCACTACTTCGAGACCTGCCTTGGAGGTGTCGCAAGCTCTATCATTGTGCAGACCCCACACCGACTCAGCAGGTAGTTGAGTTTGTGGTTGGGCTGACGGGGTCCACTCTGCAACAAAGTCTACAAGGATTTGTGGTTTAATCGCTGTGCAGGAGGCATATGTTAGGGAGAAGGGCACAAGCTCGACTGCCCACTTGCCGATGTGGCTCTTAGATTCTCTGTTCTGCATCATCTCAGCTAAGGGGAAGGATGAGGGCATGGTAATGTGGTGCACCAGGAAGTAGTGCCAGAGTTTTGTGTGGCATGAGGAGCACGTAGGCCAGCTTTTCTAACTCAATGTATCACATCTTGGGTCCGTGAAGCACCTCCTCTATGGCCATATGAATTTGGTGATAGTCGGTGTATGCATCCAGGAAGCTCATTAACTCGCACCCTGTCATCACGTCTACTAGCTGGTTGATCCGCGAAAGAGGGTAGTTGTCCTTTGGGTACGCCTTGTTAAGGTTTATGAAGCTGACGCACATGTGCCACATGCCACTGGCCTTCCTGACCAGCACCAGATTGGTGAGCCATTCCGGGTGATGTACTTCACACATGACACTGGACTAGATCAGTTTAATGGCCTCCATCTTGGCGGCTTGCTAGAACTTGAGGGACATGCATCCTAGCTTCTGTTTAATCAGCTTGGTGTCGGGGCACACCGCGAGCTTGTGCTCAATGATGGAGCGGTCTACTCCCGTGATGTCGGCCAACGACCATGTGAAGACCTTTGCGTTACTGTGAAGGGCCTAGAGAAGTCCTTACTCGGCCTCCGGGGTGAGACCCTCGCCGATGGAGACTTGCTGAGAGGCGTTCGCATTGTGGAGGGGGACCCTAGTAACCTCACCATCTAGCTTGGGCTTGGGTGTCCACCTCGGAGCTGAAGGCAACGACAGTGTGGATGTGGCAACGGTCTCACTAACGGCGTTCACCTTGTGGAGGGGACCTCGCGAATTGAGTTCTATCCAGCGAGCGAGATCCTGTTCTTTGAACACGGTGATGATCCCTTGTGGACTCGGGAGCTTCATGCATAAGAAATTATGATGAGGGACAGCTCAAAAAGTGTTGAGTGTCGCCCTTCCTAGGATAGCATTGTACGGATAAGGAAGGTCAATGATGTCAAAGGTTACCACCTTGATTCTTGCTTGGTCGACCTAGAGCTCGCAGCGGTTGACTACCGAAGCTCTGAAGTGGACCACCCGTAGGCTCAAGTCTACTCTAGGGAATGCCCATCTGGTCGAAGGCGCTGGTGAACAAGATATCCACTGAGCTGCCACCATCGACGAAGATACGTTTGATGTCACATCCTAAGATACTTTCCTGCTGCATGTGTACCACCACCGGTGCTCTTGCATTGAGGGCTTGTCTCTAACAACATTTTCATGGAGTGTTGCGATGGTCCGGCGGTGCCAAGTGAGGTGTTCACCCAGCCGTGCACCTCACACCAGAGCCCTGCTGCTGTTCGTTGTCATGGCCCCATCCTCCGTCATCGCGGGCCTATCCTCCATCATCATGGGCCCATCCTCTTCCACGATCGTGGCCTATATAGCCACGCCCTGGCTGACTAAAGTGCTGTTGCCATCTCTGCCACCCTCGATGTCGTGGACATACCTGGCCATTGGCCCTTCTGCTACTTGTGGCTGGAGCCATCCTTCGAAGGATCAGGCTTTTGCTTTGCCTCGGAAGCATCGACCTGGCATTGCTGTGCATCTTCTTCTGCCTTTGCACACTCCTTCATCTTGTCAAAGAGTTTTGCGACCATTTTTATGGGCTTGTGTGCGTTGACGAAGACCTCGTATTGCTACGTTGATGATGGTGGTGTGGTTTACATCTTGACTTGGCAACGGACTTTCGTGAAGCACTTGAAATATTCCCAGAGCTTCTCGGAAGCTTTCTGCTTAATGGTGAAAAGCTAGTCTGCATCCACCCACTCAGCGTGATTTCCCTAGAAGTTGTTGTACATGCGGTCCCGGATTTGCTCCCATGCATATATGGAGTTTGATGCGATGGTGAAGAGCCAATAGAGTGCCATCTCTTGATGGGTGAGTACCAATCCCTTCACTTTTGTGGAGTCGTCACCCCCTGCTGCTTCGATGGCCGTCTCATAGACGCATACGAACTCCTGGGATCCATATCACCCTTGTACAGTTCGACTGTAGGCATCTTAAGGTCTTCCAGCAACGCAGATTGCTATAGGCTGGCGGATAGAAGAGACTCTGGGTCCACACGTTAGAGTGTATTACGGGTGGCGGCATAGGCCTCACGGTTGTCTATCCTTTCGATGGAGACCGTTGCCGTAGGTGTTTGTTGACTCCAAACCTCTTGCATCTGCCGTATAGCACTCTGGAGGTCTGCTAGCTCACGTTACAGCGTTCCGAGGGCCGCCACCAGAGTGTCCTCTACCGCACAAGCAGCGGGGTCTACTGGCATGGAGGCATGTGCGGTGAGGTTGTTAGCGATGACGACTTGGGCGCTGGAATCGCTAAGCTTGTTGGTGCAGTAAGCGTGGTGGTTGATGACAGGGCTGACGTAAGCATCGAAGTCGACGGACGTGTCGGCACAGGCTTCGGGGTCACTTGATGTACCGGCATGGGCGTCGGGGTTGATGGTCCTGTCGATGCAAGCATCCGGATCACTTGATGTATCGGCGTGGGCTCCAGGGTTGGCAGACGTGTTGGCGCGGGCTTCAGGGTCGACGGACTTGCTGGCACGGGCGTCGGGATCGACGGACGTGCCGGCATGGGCGACATCATCGATGATCATGCTGGCGTGAGCACTGGAGCTTGCTCCTCACATCGGCGCTGGCCGCTCGCCACCTGTTGCGCTAGGGCGCCGCTGCCATGGGGGTGGAGAGCCTTGGATCACCGACCCTTGTGTGCTGCCATCGTGCTTCTCTTTCGCTGGGCTATCGTCGTTGCTTTCTTGAGCACCATTGCTTCTCCCAAGCTTGTAATTTGCTCGTTGTCCCCACAAATGGCGCCAACTATTGTGGCTACGGATCAAACAGTAAATAGGGGACTAGTAGAGTGTGTGTGTGTAGAAAATGAGTTGTGTCTCTGTCGTTTCTTAGGGTTGTATATATACATGGCCATGAGGCCTGATTACAATTATACCTCCCACAGTGGTCTACTATGCTAGAGGTGTAGATGTCTTTTAACATGCCTTAGTGAGCCTCTTGGCCCAGCAGGCCGAACGGGTATAGGTAGGGGACACTCTTACAACAAGCATTGATTAAACAGGTGTAAGTATTTTTGACAAGGATCACTGGTCTAAGTATACAGGATACCCTCTGGTTACAAAAGAATATCATTTTAACCCAATAAAATACTTTGATGAAAATTCTTTTTGAGATAAATCTATACATATATTTTTCATGTATTCAGTCTAAATATTAAAAAGATATCGATAACCAAAGTTTAAAAAGTTTAACTACATGTATCCCAAAACAATATTTTTCTGTGACTAGAGGGAGTACATGGTAACACTTACATCCGAATTAATAGCCGAAGAATGAACTGTTCCAAAGTCCAATTCATTGGACAAAATGGTTCAGATGATGACGTGGCACGCTGTAAGATAAGGTAAATAGCATTGATTGATGTTAGTGGGATCGCCGATACAAGTATATTGGATACATGAATAACAATATTCAGAACACTTCAATCTGAATTGTTAATAGCTAAGAATCAACTGTTGCAAGTCCAATCTAATCCATGGAACAAAATTAACCAACAGTTCGCACTTGGACTCCATTTATTGATGATTGATTAAGGACACGTACACGTTCTGCACATATGTGCGTTCGTGATATCCATCACACATCCTTACCATATATAATGAGATTGCTAATATGTCTACCGCACAACTGATTTTATATATTGCTATATGCACTTTTTGTTACACACATGATATATTGCTATGATGCACGTCCTTAATTCCCCTAGGGAGAAAGTTGTATAAATTTGAAAGCAAGTTGAGATGTACATGGAAGCAAAATGAGTATAATTTTCGAGCAAGGTAATAAATTTGGAATCAAATTCATGATTTACCTCAATCAAAATTTGTACAAAAAATCAAATTAGTTTATATTTGGGAACAATGTCAGTATGAATTTTAAATTTGGGAGCAAGTCGCTATGAATTTAATAGCAATTTGGACACACATGAAAACAAAATAAGTATAATTCACAAGCAAAATCATAAATTTGAATGCAAAGTCATGATTTACCTAAGCAAATTTTGTCCAAAAAATCAAATCAGTTTAAATTTGGGAATAAAGTTAGCATAAAGTTGGGAGCAAGTCAGTATAAACTCAAAAGCAAGTTGAAATACACATAGAAGTAAATTGAGTATAATTTTCAAACAAGGTTATAAATTTGGAATCAAGTTATGACTTAACTGAAGCAAAATTTTGTACAAAAATTTAACTCAGTTTAAATAATAAGTAACTAGAACGTTGTTATAAAAATCAATGAAGCTACGTAACAAAAAAAGAACCCCAACCTTACTTTCCTATCTTGATGAGCAATCACATCTCGCAGTGACTCACTGGGACAGGGTGTATTTCGCTAGGATAGATGTGTGTCGAGGTGACTTTGCTTGGACGGATGTACTTCGTTTGGACGGGTGTGCATGCCGTCCAACCAATGCCCACGAAAACAAGAATTTCAGATTAATTAATTTGTCGCCATCACCAAACAAGAACCCGTTGCTTTACGGTACGCACGTCCTGATCAACCAGGGATGAGCTCAGCTCAGCCGCCGCTCATCGTAGTCGTCGGGCCTCGATCTCACCACCGTTTCGTTTGAGATGGAGTCCAAGTTACGTGTTCATTTGATGGATAGCTAGCAAGTAATAGTTTCATTCGAGAATACGCACGGTAGCTAGCTGCCTATCTCTCTCCATTAAAGGAGAACGGATTAGCTAGGATCCTGAACAATCTACTTTGTTTACTGTATTAGCACAGTTCATGGTTTAGTGCTTTCTTCAAATTATTAGTTTATACAACAACCTCAATGTAATGGTTAATGAATGAATGTTCAGATCGATTTGATTAATAGCTGGCTAGTAAGATTTTCATTCGAGAATACGCGCGATAGCTAGCTACCTCTCTCTCTCTCCATTAAGAGAGAACCGACTACCTAGGATCCTGAACCATCTACTTCGTTTACTGTATTAGCACAGTTCATAGTTTAGTGCTTTCTTCAAATTATTAGTTTATACAACAACCTAAATTTAACGGTTAATGAATGAATGTTCAGATTGATTTGATTAATTAATAGCCGGCTGGTAAGATTTTCCTTCGAGAATACGCGCGATAGCTAGCTGCCTATCTCTCTCCATTAAGGGAGAACCGACTACGTAGGATCCTGAACAATCTACTTTGTTTACTGTATTAGCACAGTTTATAGTTTAGTGCTTTCTTCAAATTATTAGTTTATACAACAATCTAAATTTAACGGTTAATGAATGAATGTTCAGATTGATTTGATTAATTAATAGCCGGCTGGTAAGATTTTCATTCGAGAATACGCACGATAGCTAGCTGCCCCCCCCCCCCCCCCCCTTAAAGGAGAACTGAGTACCTAGGATCCTGAACAATCTACTTTGTTTACTGTATTAGCACAGTTCGTGGTTGCTTTCTTCAAATTATTAGTTTATAGAACAACCTTAATTTAATGGAAGTTTTCGTGCGGATCGATTTGGTGCTCAAGCCAAAATGGTTGGTGCTGGATGCGTTCCCGTGGTTGAAAGCTTATAAAACTGAAAGCTATACCATAATGCAACTTCCTTAAAGTAAACGGAAATGTCTGGCTGGCCAGGGGTTGGTTACCCTCTTGGAATTTATAGTCGAAATATTCGACATTTTTCAGATGAAAGTTAAAAATTTTGAGGTGAAATTGTTTGAGTTAGAAGTCTTCGAATTTGAGTTGAAAGTTACCCATCCGCACTATTTGGGCTTAGTGGGCCAAAGGTGGGTGTACTTGAGTCATTATCGGAACCTAATCCAAATTAGACTCCAAACCAATACGGGTTCTGGCCGAAAACCCTAACCCTATTATCTCCCCATTTCTCTCTTCCCAGCCGCAACCTTCTTTTTCTGTGTCCTGTGAGGGCGTGCATCCTACTGCCGCTGGGTTAGTTGTTGCCGATGCTTTGCAAGGAGAAGCGGCAAGATTAGCAAGGAAAAAAAAGGCCAGCAATAGGGAGAAAAGGAGCCAGCCATAAAGAGAAGGGGAAGGAAGAGGAGAAGAATAAAAGGAAGAAAAGGAGGGGAACAGAGAAGGATTCTTTGTATGGCAATTCCAATGTCTCATTTGTAGGGTATTGATCTGAATCTTTTCGCTCTGCTATTTCTTCAACTAGATGATATTTGCGGGGGTTTTAGTGGGGAATATGTTATTCCCTCTGCTATTTCTTTAACTAGATTATTTTTGCAGGGTTTTTAGTGGGGGATGTGTGTCGAAAGAATAATCCATTCCTCCACTAACAGCCCGCTCTATGGGATATAGATCAAGAATTGCAGTCATGCTTAGAGAGGACAACTATAGTCCTCGCTTGTACTTATAGGCTAGTTATCTCACTAAGGTGTATTCCCGTCATTTCTACGGACCCAAGAGTCTATAAATACCTCATGTATCCCTCATTTGGGGGGCTCTCTTGAACTCTCTTGAACAATAAAGAAGTATATTCAAACTAGTGAGCCCTCGGGGGCTCCCTCCTGTAGGATTGAGGAGGCCGACTGAAGGGGATAAATAGACAGTTTTGAAAACTCTAGGCTAAAACCAAGTTTAACAATGCGAAAGCGTAAGCAATTTGATTTCGCACAAGTAAAGTCTAAATTATCTAAGTTCGACTAAGTGCATCGACATCCTAATTCTAGATCAAGGTGAGCAATCTTAGGTTGCCAAGCAAACAGTTCAATTTCTACAAAGTAGATTGTAAGGAGAAATTAAGATCAAGAAGGCAAACCATAATTTGACACACGATGTTTTATCGTGGTGTTTGAAAACTTACCGGTTTTTTCTAATCCACGTTGAGATAAGTCTAAATGAATTGGATCGCTCCACGAATTAAGCAAATCACCTCAATCCACCACGGTTACTCTTCCTCCACTCCAGAGATAGCGAGTACCACATCACTCACAACAAGCCGGGCCTTCTCACAAGCTTCTTGATAAGATCACTGGATCACCACACCTTTGAAACCGTCTAGGAGTCAGCAACATCTAAGAGTAATAAATCGGAGATCCTCGTTTGAACGAATCAAGTATCACAGCTCAAAGGACATAAAGTCCACCACCAAGTGCAACACATACACAATGTTATGCCTCTCTAAAACTCACTAAGTGCAACACATGCATAAATAAAGGAGAGAACTTGCTAGCTGAAAACAGCCCAAGGCCAGGTACCCATTGGAACAACAAGCTAGCTGAAAACAGCCCAAGGCCAGGTACCACCACTAATATATGGCCGGTACTACTGCGTCCTCCCCAAAGGCTATAAAACTAGACATTATAAGAGCTTTTGGTTAGACTACCCTCTCAGGAGCCAGTCTGACCGCCAGGTCTGGTCCAGCTACAAAAGTACTGATCTGACCGCCAGGAGAGAATTCAAGAAAAATAGCCTCTGGAAAAAACATACCGTTACAAAAATAGTTGTATCGAAGAACCGGTTAGACTGCCCTTGCGACCAGACCTCCCTTGTCTTGCCGGTTGGACCGTGCTACTGGTCAAACTGCCACATTGGGGCCAATCAGACCGCAAGCATTGGTCGAACCTCCCTTTGGCAACCGGTTTGACCTTCAGTCGGTCTGACTACATGTGAGATGCAGGTCAGACCGGTTTTCTAGGACAAGAATAGAATCAAGGTTAATCATAGCATAAACTTTGAACAACCTTCAAAGGTACTTTTGCAGTCATAAAATTATGCTTCCAAGGTTAGAACATGACTCACGCCAAGTTGCGGAACATATCTACAAACTTTTAGAGTCATATCACAAGAAACTTACATATGAGCTACAACTATTCTCAAAGCACATTCGAGAATAAAAGCATCATGCCACAAGGAGGGAAAAACATGGACCTCAACATTTCGTAAAACACATTTGCAAACTTTAAATCACATGTCACAAAAGGTCCCACGCATGAGCTACAACCATTTTGAAAACATATTTGAAAATTTAGCATCATGCCACGGAGAGAGCTGGAGGAAGTAAATGAACTATCAACACATGATACATTCAAGCTACTAGTCGCGACCCCTCTTAATAGTACGGCATCCTATACTAGTAATCCAGTCTTTCAACCAAATACCAAGACTGGTAAAAGACTTCAAGGGAAGTGGAGACATGTGCATTGCATCCATAAAAAGTTAAATTAGATTATGAGATATGTGTGTGGAATTTAACAAGAAGAAATATGTGAAAGATTGATATAGTAGTGAATGGATATGAATATTTGGTACCATATTTTATATTGTTTATTATTTTATTATGTATTTGCTGAGTCGTGGACTCACCTTTGCTTTTGTTGTTGCTTTTATGTGCTTGTTGAGAATGACATGCTTGGGCGGGGAGTAGAACATTGATTGCGCTTACACCATTTGTGTCTCTTTTGTCACTTAGCATTCCATTATTCAACATTAGAAATAAATGATACTATTCATGCCATTTTAATTTGAATAATGTTTTCCCTTGGAACTTAATAGTATTAGTTTGTTACTACTTGTCATGATTTCTTTGATTAAATTTATAATTGGTTCATCTTAATGCCATTTATTAATTCCTTATTGTTGTCGTCTCTATATTTACGATTATTGTTGTGGAATTATAGTTGAAGACTAGTTGTTGGTAATTCATATTAAATGGTTAAAATCGGTAGCAATTGTAGCTGTGGATGATATTTTAGGCTTTTGCTAAGCTGAAGTGTTACAGTTTGTGGCACGGAACTTAACAGATTTGAGTAATGGAACTTGCTTACCAATTTTGTTTTGGAAGCGTTACTATGCATGTATACTTTTGTGCAGTTGTGCGTGATTTGTAAAACAACAATTAGTTTGCATGTATCATGCACCAACAACTGCAGTTGTTCTAATATTTTACTGAGTGCATAGATTACTTCAATAGAACTGAAAACTAAGGATAATCAACTATTGTATTGTTGTTTTCTGAAGAAATATCCTAAAACTGAAAATGAGGATAACCTTCTAGTACCTTTCCAATCACTTGTCACCCACATTATTTGCGGACTATTAATTAACATCGGGTGTCATCTCAGGTTGAATGCATCACTAGTTCGCAACAGAAGAGCTGTACTTACTGGAAAGTGAGACCTACGACTTATTTAATGACTACTACTAGTATTTACAATTCAATCGGCTGGCAGTTAGCGTGGGCAATGAATCAGAAGTTTGGAGTGGCTAGATCAATCCAACTGGTACCTCTGCTCCCTTATCAGCGGCAGCTGGGTTGGATGTATCGTTTACTCACCTAAAAAACTGAGGATCAAATCTTTGTGGGATCCATCCAGATGCTTATTCTAAGGACATGTTTAATATATTGAATTAATTCAGGTTGAAAGAATTAACCTAAGCGACACAAGAATTGACATTTTTTACTCAAATGTACTGAACCGGCTACTCTCTCTTTACATGGACCCACAACAAAAAAACAAAAACACTCATCTCTCTGCAGTCCCAAAATAACTGACCACACGGTGATGACTTAATGCAACCACTAATAACAATACGGGATATTATTATCTATTTGATTGAAGCCGCATCCTAACTGACATGCCCATTACATCGTATCGACCTAACCCACCAAAACTGACCTTCATCCGGCTAAGACCCCGCTCCAATCTAAATGATTTTGGTCAGTTTTTTTTTTTTGACTGAAACTTATAGTTTTTTTGCTACGGTTTGTGACTTTTAGATAGTTTGTATGAGAGATTACAGAGTAACAGAAACTTACGTGCGGTTTTTACCGATATAAATAAAGTCAGTACGAAATGTACTACAATTAACTAGTAGACCCTATCTTAAAAAAATACTCCATTTCTAACTTCTTATGATACCTTCTTTTCCAGCTTCTAAAAATTACTTTTTAATTTTTATATAGTAACTAAGTTTCAAATGAAATATCTTTTCAAGACGAAGTATATAATTGATTGTAGTACACGCTGTAGTAACTTTATTTATATTAGCCAAAACTGCACGCGGGTTTCTTTTACTCCATATTCTCTATTATGAATAGCATAAAAACCATAAACCACAGCTATAAAGATCAAACCCTTAATTGTGTCCTTTTTTGGATTTTTGGCCTTTTCTTTTCTTTTTTTCCTTTATTCCTTTTGCATTGTCCATAATAATATAATTTTTCTTTTTTATTTTTAAAATTTAATTACGTAGAAAAATTAACAGCCGTTATAGTGCAAAAAAAAAATCAAAAACCATAGCTTATAAGCCAGTTAGAGCACGGTGCGCAACACAGAAACTGAACGGTTAGCGCCAGTTCGCTCCACTCCACTCCACTCTCTTTGCTTGCTCAGCCTAATGTGCAGCTCCACTCGAGCAAAGTAATAGGTCCTGGAGTTTCAAAAACAATTTTGCAAATTAAGTTGGAATTGAGCTTAGCAGTACTTAGCCCCGCTCCAAATAACTTCTACTTTTAGCTTCTAAAACACGCCGGTTTCAAAATTTTATCTTTTTTTGGATTTTTTCACTTTATTCCTTTGCATTTCCATAATGATATAATTTTTTAAAATTTAATTACTCAAAAAACCTAACAACCATTACAATATATTTTCAACTGCTACAGTATATTTAAGCCATAAGTTAGAAGTTAAAAGTCACATTAAGCACTACCTTAGTACTAACAGTGAATATGGCCTAACAAGTACAACAGATTTATCTTCCTTCACCAAAAAAGATATTTTGATTCCTCCACTGTGCAATAAAAGAGTAACAAGCAGTTTTTTTCCACGTGATTGAGGGTCTCTTCTTTTCATTTCTAAAAGCTACTTTTTAATTTTTCTATAATAATTACTTTTCAAACAGAGTGTCTTTAATTAGGTTTATATCGCATATTTTACAATAGAATCTAATGTATCCCGTAACTAAAGTCATAGTTTTAATTATTTAAAACAGAATGGCATCACTCTCCGTTTTATTTCTTTTGTACGGGCTTGATCGTGACTGTCGTTGCTTAGCCAAACGGGTGCATCGTGCTTTCTCAATCGGTGTAAATGCCATATATGTCGATTGCCGATCAGCGGGCCTGTGAAAACTATATAATCCTCTGATTCTTATTGGTGTGTTTTTCCTGATGTTGAGCTAGCACAAATCAGCTAGACCGTGCATGCCACTTTGTTTTTGAAAGAGAACTGCGCCACATTGAGTTGTGCACATAAACAAATATGGATTGGTCTCTAATCCAAAGGTCAAGGAGAGGGGGGAGAATTCATGACCATTGGATCTCTAATCCAAAGGTCATAAATTTAGATGATAATTAGAAAGAAAACATCCGGGTGATGTCTATACACTCCCTTTAGTTTATAAATAATAACAACTTGTAGAGAGCTATATAGAAAGAGAAACTCGCGTGTGATTTTGGCTGTTATAAATAAAGTCACTACAGTATATACTGTAATCGACTAGTAAAACCCACTTTAAAAAAACACCTTATTTAAAAATTAGGTATTATAAAAAACATTTACTATAGAAAAACAGTTTTTAAAAGTTAATATAAACAGAACCATAATGGTTGTGCAGTGCTGCAGTTGGTATTCAAGCCCTTGCTTAGCCCAACCGCTATATTCTCCTGCAGAGACATTAATTAAGAAGGAAAATTTTGCCAGTTTCGAGTTATTCAGTTAGAAGTTATAATAGTTAGTTTTATTAAGCATATGCAGCATGCTGTTGCTTGTCTATTTCAGCACGTACATCGATCGTCAGAGTTAAGCATTTGCAGCATGCATACACCAAAGATTTAGACCTGCACAGGATTGACACAACCGCACACAAATATGCAATGCACGATTTTTGTAAGAGACTTGAGTATATCTTAGCATGATTTTTGTTAGAGACATGAGTATATCTTAGCTAGGATTCCGTTTAACCTAAGCAATCCAAACGAGGACTTGTATCGATTAAGCACGAAAAGTATTTTACCCTCCGTTACGCGAGATATTCCCTATATTATGAGATACGACATAGAGAGTAATTACACCCGGGAGTAGAAAAGATGTTCTTTCTTAGGCCAGAGATGAGATCATGGACTGCATGGCTCCAGTCTCCAATCAAAATAGTTACCCAAAGGATAAGGTGTGGGTCTTGAAATCAATTCAAGCAATCAAATCATACATAAAAGTTTGAAATCAGACTCACTAGGCATGTGATCGAAGACATCAAGATCAAACTCACGGGGTGCGCATTGTCTTCTTCTGGGGACGTCGACACTTGGCATGCAGTGGATTCCTGTGGTCAAGTCCAAATTTCTTCTTTTCTTCAGCTTTAAGTGCTTAATTAGCAAACTCTTATTGTTGTACTATTGCAGTTCGTACTTCATTAGAAGGTTGCAGTATTCCTCTGCAATACCAAGTGCCGTGCCATTCTCTTCGTTGATTCATGGCCATCACGGTTTGCATGTTTCATTGGCCATTATACAGTGTATAAACATTACATATATATAGGGATATACAGGCTACATTGACTTGAATTTTCATACTGTTTATATACCGTAACTGAGAGAATACACATGCAAAATGTGCTTAACTCATCACTCCTCGCCAAAAAAAAAAAAAAAATCGTCACTAGAGGCTGATGTGATTCAGTGCTAGTGTGCTACTCTCCTTTGGTCTACTTGGGGCAGGGGCAAGAGCTTAATGAAGGTCAACATGAGCAATGGCCCCCCTTCAATTCTGCAAAGGCTTTTGCATATCTTTATAGAAGATAACGGATATCAATATGTTTGCGCTTGAAAATGGCCGCATCTTTCTTAGGAAATTCATTCACTTTTGAGCGTTGGCCTCTACTTTTTTTTTTTACAATTATAAGGAAAACGTACACGCATGCACACCATCCGTACACATACACAAGTTCATCTAGCACATGCCTAGAATGACAGAGATCAGGGATAACACTCATGTTTATGTCAAGGTGGACACTAAGATTTGAATCTTGATATGTGGAGTCATACAACTATAGCTCTACCCACTGGTAGACCCAGAAATTTCAAGATGAGTATTCGACTTTACAAAAATATTGTTCAATAGAAAATATAAAGGTCTACAATAGCGAAAATTAGAGTACAATTGTTCATACTAGAGGCAATATCTCAAATAATATAAAGAAATTACAAAATAATTAAAAATGAACACGATGATATCTCATGCCTTGAAAGCGAGATATAATATCATGCAGATAAGCACACAAAAGGAAACAACTTCAGCAATAAGTGAAGAACAGAATTCACAGGCTAATAGTTTTAACCATGATGACTGGAATTAGAGATGAATTGTTTCCCTGGAACTACTAACCTGAGTCAAAGTTTAAATCTGAATAATTCTACAATACAGTTGTACAATCACAACGAGATACTTTAATCAAGTGAAAAGATAATTCTCTTTGTCAGATTTTGGTGTTCTGTAAGCAGAAGTTCAAAAGTGTTTTATCATGAACCTATTTTGTTGAATAGTTTCTAGCTAAACAACTAAAGTAGTATTACCTAAACTGCTAAACAAAACATGGATCGGATAGCTAGACACCAAAGAGGATCAAATTATCCAAGTGTTCAACATATCAAGCTGCAAGAAAGACTTGGCAACATTTGCATAGTTTCTAAATAATTGATACATCAATTATCATAATATAATCGACTACTATGCAAAAACTTTAGAATCATCATAAATGCCTCACTTCTTTAAGCAAAATAAAACTCACGTCTTTATTTACACATAATTTTGCTTCAAATCGGAGATCGCCAGGGGAAGAGAAGGATATGGAGGGATTATTGGATTAAGGATATGAGGCCATGATGCCATGGGGGTCACCGGGTCAGAGAGGATGAACCTGCGTGGTTGCGTTGCGCCGGCGAGTAATGACAGCGAGACGACTTGCGACTTATGAGATAGCCACTCCAGCGCACATACATAGCCTCCTGATTCCTGCCTCAATAAGTCCAAAGTCCAAAAGATCAAAAGTCTCCTGCGCCGCCAGACAGAGAGAGCCAGAGAGGAGAGACTTGAGTGAGAGGAGAGACTGAGTAAGACCAAGAGTTTCTACTATATGTCGTGTGAATTACAACAATGGGCCAGCAAGCCTAGGCCAGTGTCCGGTGCCAATTTAGACTTGGGAGAGGGAAATAGGCTAAAAGAATCCGGTGCCAATTTAAGCTGGCTAGATATGAATAGGACAAATTTAGTCCAACTACTAGTATATGCATGTATTATATCTTGAATATAATAGATTCTTTATAAAAAATTTGAGGTATTCAGTTGAATACCCTTGAGTTATGCTGGACCGCCTTTGGCTCTACCACCCTATTAAGAGGTGATTCTCGTGTTCGCCTATATTTGATTTGTGTGAATTAAGGACCAAAATTCAACTTGATCGAGATTAAAGGAGCATGTAAAGATCTTTTGTGGCGAATGGATCGTGTACATATGTAGGATCCTTCGTCTGCTAGCGGGCGGTAGTCCCACTAATAACAACGTTTGCCGCCAAGCCCGCTCCTACACGTACGGTTAACCGATAAAATAGACTCTTGTTGGCAAATACTCAAGATACGTACATAGAACACAAACTTATGGATAAAAGTCTACACACATCCACCCCAGGCATGTACGATGCACAGGCATTATAGCCCAAAGGGTACCGTCCGAGGAGCACTGCTCACTCACAGTACATATATACACGCAAAGGACAGGTCGACCATGGCGTAAGTGGATGGAGGACCATGGCATCCATTGAAGTGCATGCATGCAAACAGTCGAGAGGAACGTAGGAATAATGGAGACACGCACGGCCGGAACGCCCTGTTGCCGAAACAGTATATACGGAACCGGCCGGAGGCGATCGATTGGCGAGCCGCCGCCGTACGTGCGCGTCGTCGGTGGCATGCGCGCGCGTACGTGCCGCGCGAGATCCTCCCTGCTCTCCACGGTGTGCTTTGAGAACCGTGCGGCACGGTCCCGGAGAAAGGATCCACGGCCTCGGTCTCTCGGGGGGTTGATTGGTGATGCTTCGGATGTTGGGTGCAAATCAGCTCGCCTGTGCAGAATTCAGTCGTGCATAGTACTCCTGCGGCTGGATGATTATATGCAGACAAGTTTGGTGTGAAATCTTGTTAGATTTGGCTCTGTTTACCACTGCGGTGTTTATCATGTAAAATGATATAGGAATACTCTCTTTTCCCCCAAATTGATGTGCCTAATTCTTCACTGTTTATACACAATTACATCGATACTCGTTGCGATTTTTCGCCTATATATCTTTGAGTGAATATTTCCTATGTTATGCGAAAGTACCAAAGTAGGAGAAAGGAAATGGAAGTTTTTTTAGAGGAAGGTAGTGCCCTTTCTTACTCTGAAACTTCAACCGACACATTCAGCATTAAGGTGGCGAACTGAACCAAAGATGTGAAGTCATGTAAATCCGATCACTTTGATCGTGCGAAGTGCCTAGGCCCATGGCTCCACATATTACCAAAAGTGGGCTGCTTAACGCCCGTTCAAAACGAGTTTTGACTTCTAGTTTCTAGCTTCAGAATCCGAAATCTATTCTAAACGTGTTGGCTTTAATTTTTAACGTGTTTTTTCCCTTTCTTCACTCCATTGTCTGTGAAGATATAATATTTTTTTTCACTTTCTCTCTTTTTTTCATTTTCATTTAATTGAATGTCTCGGCCAAAAGTTAACAACAACTGCATGTCTATTTTAGCCAAAATCCATCAGCAAAAAGCCGTTTTGAACGGCACCAAGTCTAGAGAATTTTTACCTATAACCTACCCCTTGGAGTAAAAAAACTAAATGATGTCCACAGTACTTGTTGTCAAACTATTTTAAGTTTAACAAACTAAGCTTCATTTGAAACATAGGAATTTCATGTTTGATTCACGTGGGAATTATTGCAAAATCTTCAGAAACATTTTTTTGTGGAATATATCAAACATCCTTTCTGGATTTTTTTTTAAAAAAAACTACTTTTGGTCCCTCTGGAATCTAATTTGCACCATCAACTCCAAAACCAATTACTTTACATCCCAAAATGTCAAAACTTGTGCAAATCACATTCCGCACCCCTAAACCACCCTGCCTTTGGGTGACATGGCATCCTAGTTGGCATATCAGTTGACATGGATTGGTGTTTCAGCAAAAAAAATTATGGGACCACACATTAGCCTAATTTTTCTCTTCCAAAGCTTTATTTTCCCTGTCCTTGGGAGAAGAGATATAGGGCCTGTTCTTTTTGGCTGTGGCTTGTGGCTGCGGCTTCTGACTTTTGGGCTGTTTGTATGAGAGATTACAGAGTAACAGAAATTCACGTGAGGTTTTTGCCGATATAAATGAAGTCAATAAAGTATATACTACAATTAACTAGTAGACCCTATCTTAAAAAAATATTCCGTTTAAAAGTTAGTTACTGTAGAAAAGCCGAAAAGCAGCTTTTAGAAGCTGAAAAGAACAGGGATATACAACGGGGGAGAGGAGGATGATAAGAAGAAAGGGCCACAGACATGTGGGATCATATTGATTGGGTCTTGACACGAGTTACGCGCAAAAAATATATACCACAAGCACATGTGTCAATTGTAGCCTTTCATCTGGAGTATTCAAGGTTACAGTATCCACAGAGAACGGACTAACTTATCCTTAGGTCACAACTCAAAAATCATCTAACTATGCAGGGTTAACGAACATGAAATATGATTCAACTTCAACAATGTATTAGTTAGGCATAGAGCAATTAATTAGGCTAAAAGTTAGATAGATCAGACTAGGACTAGGTCATGAGCACTAGGATCTTAGGTAGCAATACTAAATTAATGAAAGCATTAGATGCAAGATCAATCACTAAGGTGGCTCTCACCCTACAGCCCTATACCGGTCCTTTCATGCTTCAACCCCTTGACTGGTTCATCACCTTAATTAGTCATCACTGGCAAGCACTACACAACTTGATATAATTCCGCTTACTAGATATAAACACTATATCTAAACCTAGGGCTAAACAATCGATAACTAGAGCACTCTAATTACCAAAAGAAAAATAAGCATGATATCAAGAATACGCACAATGGGATGATCATAGATGCAAAATATAAATAAACATCATAGCAAATCATAAAACAAGAGAAAGTGCACAGGAGTGCTTACAACCGAGAAGATTAGAGAAGCTATAGACCATGGTAGTCTCCCCGTGTAGATGCTCCGAATCCTGACTCTAACTAGAACCATCCCTAACTAGATAGGCTAATTAAAGCCCTCTCTAATCCCTAAACTATAATATAGATCTAATTACATGGAGAAACATTACCATGGCCTCGCAGGAGCGGCAAGAGAAGAACTCGAAGATTGGATGTTGTGAAGGGCACCTCTAGGGCAGTGGCGTAGCCAGGATTTGTAGCTATGGTGGTCCATTGTCTAAAATTTATTTAACCGCTATAAATTTAACATGTCGGTACACAAGTATATGAATTACAAAATGCAATTAAGATAAAAAGGACATACGAACTTCATAAAATAGACGAATATAGCTTTCTTAACATAGAATTGAATGATCTCCAACTAAAAAATCCGATCTGAAGATTTCAACACGACAACACCACGCCAAGCAAATTTGATGTACGTACCTGCTGGCTGCTGGGCTCGATGGCCGCACCCGCGCTCGCCGTCGCAGCGTCGCCCGCCCCCACGGCTGCACCACACGGCCGCACGGAGAAGAATACGAACGGGCGTCGGAGAAGAATACGAACGGGCGTCTGACGCGAATACGCGGCCACACGCGAACTCTCGATCTCACGCCGTCACGCGAACTCCAGACTCCAGTGCGGACTCAGGACTCTGGGGCCTGGGCTTTGGTTGGACCGAGCACAGGGTGGTCCGTGGCCCACAGGGATCACCCTGTAAGCTCCGCCCCTGCTCTAGGGTCCTACTTAAAGACCAAGGTGCCGAAGGGTCATGTCTTGGATGAGTTTAAGTTGGAAACAGCTAGTTTGACAAGTTTCAATTCAGAATCTCCTTCGAATTTGTCTCGATTTCTAGTTTCCTTCTGTGCAGCCAAAATTCTGGAGGCCGTAACTTTCTCTCCCGAACTCAGAATTGTGTGATTATTTTTTTCACGTTTCCTGCACAACAAGATATTGATCTTTGTATCTGTGGAGCCTCTCCGAAAACACAGTTTTGGTTGCCAAATTGTCCTTGGAAGTTGACTATGTTTCAGACTCAGGCTCTCTATGGAGCGTGCCTTTCTGGGCCCGTATCTCCTATGTCTAAACACTAAATTAGGTTGGTGAGGACTCTAAATTAGACTAATCAATGATATCTACAACTTTGTAGTTATGAGGATATCCATTTAAAGTCGGTTCGGTCGCCAAAAATGCTTTGTAAGTTGATGGGCAGATTCTGGCTCCTTTCTTGGTGCGCCAAATATGGAATCTCTCGATTTTCTTTATCTCTTTGGTTTTCCTTTCTTGAAACTTGAGTGAAAACATCCAGAAACAAGAGAAATTGGGATTTGAAAATATCTTGATCATTGAAAGCACATGAAAATGATCTTCAGAACCCATCGATTTGCTGGTTTAGAAGCAGGCTTTTCCAAATGAGTGAATTCAGTATTATTTTGGCTCTTTCTTCAAAACACATGAGAGGACAAGGGAACTTCGGTTTTGGTTAGGGCTAGTCGCCAAATGACACAATCATTGGCGGAACCAGGATTTAGCTACGCCCCGGGCTAAACTCTAACAACCTAAAACTAACGCTAATTTGTATCCATACCACGATATAACAACAACATATCATAATTGGCTAATTGCATTACTGATATAAAACTTGAGTTCAATACTAACCAAGTAATCATAAAACATACTAAAAAACATGGCATCATATTAAAATATATAAAATATAACATGACAGAGATATAATTTGAGTACCTAAATTAGAAGATTTTGCTCTCTATCCTATCATGTCATTTCTTCATTGATAGTTGGACATGAACCAGAACCTGTAAAGACAACATATGAGAGTAAATCAAACATGTATATGAATTTACGCAATGGTAGATCTTAACCAATTTGACATTGCCCTCTGAAAGTTTGAGACATCTCTGACAATTTATACATTTTTGAACTTTGGACTTGTTACAAAATCTTAAATATCAATCAGTTTGACATCTCTGAAAAAATAATGCATCTATGCAATTACAATCTCTGAACATTTACATAAATCCGAGCAATTACACCTCTCACATCTGAACTACTGTCACTCTGTTATATCATCCATGAACATGCATCCATCATCCATGAACATTTTATATCAATTAACAATAGGCACATATGACAAATGATAATTTGATGAAAGCAACAAATCAGCGTGAACAAGCATGCTACAGACATGTTTCCTCTACTGGCATCACTCAAGCATCATTTTCCCCCCTCAGATCTAGAAATTTGGGATGAATCTACACAATCCAAAGAACAAACTTTTGATGTTTCTCGGGGTGGCCGGCCGTGAGAACAAGGGAAGCGAAAGGGAAGGGACAGCCGGCGAGCACTTACCTTCGGGAGGCGTGGACGAGGCGGCGCTGGCGTCTGGCGACGACCGACGAGCGGTTGCGGACTTGCGGGGCGGGGGGCGGCGCTGGATCGGCGGCTCGGCGCAGATCTGAGACGGCGGAGGCGACGAGGCGGCGCTGGAGCGGCGGAGGCGACGAGCGGTAGCGGTGCGCCGGTGCGGTGCGGTGCGGCGCGGCGGCGAGCGGCGCTGGATCGGCGCCCGGCTTCTCGCCTTCTGCTGCTGCTGGCGCCTGGCGACGAGAGGTCGAGAGTTAGGGTTTGCGTCCAGCGCGTGAAGGCTTTGGTGCCTGGTGGGAGTGGTGGGCCGCGACGCCGCGTGAAGACGGTGGGCCGCGCGTGAAGACTGAAGACGGTGGGCCGCGTGGAATTCTGAAATATACGTGGGCTACCTGGGCTAAACACTACTAATAATACCCCGGGCTGGGCTAAAAATACCTGGGCTATAACTGGACTATTTTTTCATGCCCCGGGCTAGAGCCCACCTTGCCAGGGGCCCAAATCCGCCCCTGGACACAATTATGCTTCACTATCATGAATATTAGACCAATGTTGGTGTGAGAAATATGTATATATAAAACGAGCGCCAACATCAGGATACCATATGTGTCCACCAACACATCAACTACAGTTGATGATGCGGCAGCCAACAAGGCTAAAATCACCCTCACCCATGCAACCAGCCTTCAAACTGGTTTGACATTTAAGGACCGAAAAGTTAACAATTGTGGAGTCGAAGGTGAAAACTAGACTCCGAAAAGAATCCGTGGACAAAAAGTGGACATCCTCCCTCTTTTTTTCCGTGTTATTTATCTTTGGCCCTAAACTATCAAGAAGCAGATAATCTGTTGATCATAACTGAACCGACGCTCAACCACCTGCAGCATTATGAATAAAAATCCCAGTTTAATGCCCAGAATATAACATATGTACTCCACATGAACAAGAACGATCATCACGAGGGCATTGATCAGATGACTACTCCATGCATGCACCTAAGCTTCTGTTCTTAGACAGGTGATGTGCAACTGTATATGAGGCCACATCAAGCCTGATGATCACGGCGTTCAGACAAAACGTTCGTCCCATGAATTAACGGATCGAACCCTTTCAGAGAGAGATGTAATGCGCACGCGAGAGAGCATACGTGCAGCTAGGTAGCGCGTATCATGATGATGAATGCATGAGTAGATCGGTGTGTATGTTTGTGATGGCACTTGCTACCTGACATAGGTGTGTATGTATTACGTACGTACGTATACGTACTGATTGATTATGGGAAATGAATGCGGAAAGAGCCATCTATCTAGATATCAGACAAGATGCTGCTTGGTCGCGTTGATGCCGATTACCGCGCCCACAGGCCACAGAACCCATTGATGGATCCTAATTTGCGTATATATATTCCATACATACATACATGGTCCAAGAAATTATGGACCTACGTAAGCAACTGCAATAATAATGCCATGGACGTAGCGCATTCAACAAGCATAATATAGCTGTAAACTAAAATTCCCTACTCTCTTTTTTTTCCTCTTTCTTGCCTTCTTGGGAGGACAATGCGGCCCTGTTTGTACTAACTTTTAAAAATTGTTTTTTACAGTACATACCTTTCAAACAGCGTGTTACCAGTCGATTATAACACACACTATAATGACTTCATTTATATTGATCAAAATTGCACACGGATATTTCTCTCTACAAGTTTCTCTATAAACTGTTACTATTTATAAACCAAAATAAAAACCAATATGAATCGACGCATTCGAAAACAAAGGTTTGAATTGCCCAATCCTAACAAAGCAGTTCCTACTCGTTAGCATTTGCAGCAGCACCAAGGCACCACCAATTAGGGCTGTAAACGAGCCGAGCTCGAGCGAGCTTGGCCTTCTAGGCTCGAGCTCAGTAGAAGCTCGAGCCGAGCTCGAGTTGGGGTTCGAGCCCGGATCTGGGCTCGAGCTCGGCTCGGCCTAAGCTCGAGTAGGCTCGAACTCGGCTCGTTGAAGCTCGATAACAATTAAAATAATTTATTATGCACTATTTTTCAATAATAAGAAAATTTTAAGTTTGAACTCGGTTCTAGTAAACTCGATAACAGTCAAAATAATTCAAATATACACTAATTTTCAACAATAAGAAAAGCTCGAGCTCGAGTTCGGCTCGAGTAAGCTCGGTAAGAATTAATATGTATTACTATTTAAGCTCGAATCGGGGCTCGCGAACTATTCGAGCTCGACTCGGTAAAGCTCGAGATCAAGCTCGAGTTCGGCTCGTTTAAAGTTCGAACCGAGCTCGAATCGAGCCTAGAACGAGCCGAACTCGAGTAGCTCGCGAGTTTCGAGCTTTTTTTACAGCCCTACCACCAGCCAAGACTTGATGTAGCTCGGTTTTTTTAGGCTATGACTGATGACTTTTGGCTGTGAGTGATAGCTTTTATATACGCTTTTTGATATGGCAGCGGACGGTGAAGACGTCAACATGGACGGCGTACATGGCTTTAGGCTCAGGAAGCCGTTTGGAGAATTCGCTTCAAGAAATCTTTTTTTTTCAACTTTTGGAGAAGCCAAAAGTCAAAAACTAAAGGGGCGTTCGTATTGGTTTTTGTTGATGGTTTTTAGATTTGGCTTATAAATAATAGTGGCTGATGAATGGTGGTGGCTTATAGAAACGACTTATAGAAATTGGGGTATTTATATTGGCTTATGGCTAATGAATAGTAATAACGAATAGGAGCTAAGTGCATTATGTAAGAAAGAGGGCAAACAACTAACAGAATTGGGACATAAGAAAATGCGTACTACGTTACGACATGCTGAAGCACAAAGTACAAGATTACAACATAGCCACGTACAACATTTGACACCGTAACTCATCCTAGCAAAGCGTGTGTGATGCTATCTCGAAGCGCATCCATGGGCCTGTCGAACCTCCCAACACTGCCAGCTGGAGACTCCTTGTCCTCGCCCTCGCCTATGATATTGCCCTCATCATTGTCGATGTCCAAGTAGTTCTCATCAGGCATCTCTAAGTCGATGATAAAGTTACGCAAAGCCATAGTCGCAGCTATAATTTTCTTCTGTGTATCTACATCGTAGCTCAGCACGCTCAACAGGATGTGCCACTTACTCTTCCAAACATTGAATGCACGCTTGATCACATTCTGAAGGGAGAAGTGGTGGTAGTTAAAAACTTTTTTCATCCCAATCGATAATGCACCTCATGCAAAATTGGGTATGTGGTACCATCGATTCCTGTATGGAGCTAGAAACCTCTCCTTATTTGGGTAACCCAAATCTACCAAGTAGTACTTTCCTACAATGTAATACATTTTCAGGACTAGTTAGTGACTTGCACCCAAATCCACATACGAACGTGTAGGTCAGAAAGAGCAATAGAGGTACCAATCAATGGGTGTGGGAAGCAGTTCACATATGTCACCATGGAATCCTGCAGGACTTTTGCGTCATGCGCTGCACCGCCCACCCAGCACACATGAAATTAAATTGGCCGTCGAAGTCACAAACCGCGAGCACATTCTGACTAATGTATCCACGGCGGTTGTAGTGCCTTAGTGCTACGCGAGCAGGTATCGATACCACATGTGTACCATCGATCGCCCCAATGCAGTCCTTAAAATGGGTTCAAAATGCAGCTCCTTCAACCTCCTATGAACAGTACAGAACTATTGGTCCACCGGTCATACAATATCACGTGCCATATTGGCCACCACGTCCAATACCCTATTCAAGGAATTGCTGACATGACCTGCGGAACACTCACATCTATTCTATACCTGACGATTTGATTGGGGGCACACACATCCATAAGAAAAGTCCAAGTGCATCTTTAGAGGTAGTCTAACGAGTCATCGAAGATCGTAGTCCCGCACAAGAGTTTTGTGTAATTCATTAAAGACTAACAACCTCATTCTGAACATGTCTTTGCATGAGTGTGGGTTGCTAAGCTGCTCCTCGACCCACTCTAGGCCAGTTTTATCGGGCACCAGTCGGGGCCCATGGGATGATGACCCCCTCATCATGCCCCCATAGGTAAAACGTCTTGATCGGACAATCCAACAGATGAGCTTGCACTGACGGAGATGGAGTTGGTATCCATCTTTGTCATCATGCGCGTCTCACTGGATGATGACATCTACAAGCATTTCAGGTTGTAATGAGAAAATGTTGTGAACAAGTACCAATAACTTTGTAACTGCATTATAGAAACTAGCTACTATGACAAATCTATTATTGGCATAGTACCATAACCAGACAGCCACTCCAACTGCACCACTCCATTACACACTCTAAAATAGACAAACACTCCAACTTCACCACTCCATCAGAGAACCACTCCAGTAGATTGTACCAGACAATCAACTTTGAACATGAATAGATAACACACTAATTTAGGTTGTGAACATGAATTCACTCTGAACATGGATTAATTCTGAACATGAAACAAACAATAATTCAAGCTGTGAACATGAATTCACTCCATTATTGAGATTTCAATGCTTGAACATGCATAGATAGCACAATTATGAACTCTGAACATGAACAGACCGCGCAATTTTGAACTCTAAACATGAATCTGAACCTTAACATGAACAATTTTGTAGCACAGATCAAATCTACCATGAATAGACATGAACAAAGAGGTAATGAACATGAACATTTACTCAATGTCATAGTAATTTTGGTACTACAAGCTAAACCAATGTGCTCAAACCAACAACAGGCATTTTGTCAGTAGTCTACAGTCTAAACAAGTGTGCTTTACCCAAAATAGCAACCACTATGCTATACCAAGAAATTAACATCTGGGTTTGGATAATATCATCAATTCTTGCCAAACATGAATAGAGAGAACAATGAGCAAAAACAAGACAAAACAATAAACCCAGCTCAATTTTGCTACAGACATTTTTGAACTTTGAACACGAGCCAGAACTTGAACATAAACAATTCACGTAACAGATAAGCCAGTTCAAACTCAAATAACCAAACATGTGAACAAGACAGTACTTCGGATAAATATGGCAGGAAAGATAATTGCAATACAAAAGATAACAGGGACTCAAGTTTAACTCAAGTTATAGCTCCAATAATAGATTTACTTAGCACTCTTTTTTCTGCACAGCTCTTCCTAATCCAGGCCAATCATCCCTCCGGGGTTTTGAAGTTAGCGAACATCTCACGGTACCATGCATGAACAGCTGACTCGCGTAGTAGTACTCATCGCTGTCCTCATGGGCACCACTAGCAACAACAAGATCCATTAGCTCTTTCATTTCGTGTAAGCTCGAGGAGACTGACTAGAGGGGGGTGAATATGCGGATTAAAAATTCTCTTCCAAATATTTGGCTAAGCACAAGATTATAATGCAGAAGCTTAACTTAAATTGGTTTAGCACAAATAAATCCTAAATCAATTATGTTCACCTAAATGCACCAACACCCTAAGGCTATGTTAAGGTTTGTTATCTTAGGATGACAAGCAATCAATTTAATTCTATTAATGTAAATTGCTTGAATTTAATTAGAGCACAAGAAAACAAACCACAATTGACACAGTTCTTTTTTATCGTGGTGTTGAGAGACTTACCGGTCTATCTTAGTCCACATTGAGGTAAGCCCAAATTAATTGGACCGGCTCTACAAATTAAGCCAATCACCTCAAATTCACTAGTGGTAGCTCTTTTCCGCTCTAGATATTTGAGCTCTAACCTTCACACTTCACCAGGTCTTCTCACAACCTTTTTTTGAGAAGATCGCCACACACGACGCCTCCAATGCCGTCTAGGAGTCGACAACATCTAAGAGTAATAAGTCAAGCCCTCACTTGACTCTCACCACGTGCAATGAATGCACAACCTCAAGTGGATACTAAATCCACCTCTAATGCGACACATGCAATCTAGATCCTTATTCCTTGCTCACAAGGCACAACACATGTACAATTAAGAGGAGAGCTCACATTAGTTCAAATGAATAAAATAGAGTTTAGCAACTTCTTCTCCAACCAGCCACAAGAGGGTATTTAAACCCCACACCGCAAAACTAGCCATTGAAGGCAGAAAACAGGATTTTCGGAAGTACCGCAGGCTTAAGACCATACTTTCGCTCCCCTTAGCAATGGTCGGAAAACTAACCATTATCAGCAAATCTGGTAGTTCCGACACAGATATTTTGGTACTACCGATAATCAGAAGTACCACTACACTCATGCAGAACTATCAATTCAGCGGGGATGAGAAGACTCCCACGAAGGTGTCTCTGCCCTCGGTGTCCCCCTGCCTCCCCCCTTGGCGCCGTCATCGAGATCTTCACCAGGCACATAAGCGTTTGCATTTGTGCATAGGGCCTCGTCGAACAGCCTCTCCAAGATGTCCTCATGAGCAAGCACTGCCTTACAGAATTTCATAATGTATGTGAGGCTCTGCACAAAAGAGAGACACAAGCGTTAGGGAATGGGCAATCATCGCACATAACACATTGAAGAGTTTGGCAAAAATCTCAACTTGGCTTGCTCCTCTCACCAGTCTAGCTCGGCAGCAATAGTATTGGTCTTCGGATTGAAGCCGAGGCCAGTAGCACAGAGCTTGAGGGTCTTCCAATATGACAAATCCCTTTTCAGTGTATCCCACTTGTTTTTCATTTGCTTACGGGTGTACTAGCGGCCAGTTTGCTCTTCAAACTTCCGAAGAAGGTTCGAGTACCCCTTACCAGAAAGACAGTTCACTGGCTAGTTGCCGGCATCCTGTTCCTCCAGATAGAAGGCAATGAAAATGCCTATTGCTTCATTATCCCAAACTATAGGGGCTCGATACTTGCCGGACCTGTCCAGGACCCCTTTGCTATCAATGGCCAGAACACACTGTCGTGTACAACGAACGACACAACAATCACAGCAAAAATAATCGGCTACGGAGGGCAGACCAAAAGCGAATCATGCGGGTAAGTATAGAAAATGGATTCTATGGGCGGAGCTTACCGTGCAAGCGGCTTTGGAGACGGTGCAAAGGCAATGCACGTGGTAGCTCTAGGCAACACGCGGGTGGGACCGGATGACGAGCGAAACTCCACAGGGACGATGGCCGAGGTTCCACGAGCCAGATGCCGGGTGAGGCTGGAGGGGGCAAAAGGCGGGGACACACCAGCGCGCGCGTGCGTGCGCGCGGGCGGGGGGCAGGGCCAGATATGGGACTTCACGGAGCAAACAAGGGGGCAGACGATGTGGGACTTGACCAACCAGATGCAAGGGCCGCTGATCTGAGACTTGGGTGGTGATCGGTTCGGCTGAAAAGCTCATGGCTTATGGCTGAAAATACTGTAGCTGGCTGAAAAAAGCACTGTAGCTGACAGACAGAGACGGAACTGGGGGGGCCAGCAGGGGCCACGGCCCCCCCTATGCCGCAAAAAAATTTTTAGACCCCCCTCAGGCCTCAGCGCGGCCCAGCCCAACAACGGAAGCGTCGGAATTTTTTATACGAAGCATCTCGATCGCGTGATCGCGTCCCGGCGGCCGGCATCCATCGGCAATTCGGCATTGCGATTTGCGATTCATCGGCAATTCGGCGGCCGGCGTCCATCGGCAAATTGCGAAGCGGGGTAGCACTGCCGTTCGCCGCTCCGTCGCACCGCACCTCGGCCTGGGCGCAGTGATCGTGGCACCGTGACGATCCGATCAGGTACGTCACCGCCGGAAGGAGAATGTCCGGAAAAAGACCTTGCCCTGTGTGAACTTGATCAATTAGTCCGATTTCTATTTTTTAATTGATAATTTGCAATGATCATCCATTCATCCGTGCAAATTTTTGATTTTGTATCATTGTATGCATATTCAGGTAGGAAATAATGCCCCCTAAAAGGACAATTGATTCTTTTTTCAAGAAGGTAGATAGAGATGGTGATGGACAATTGGAGCAAAATAACTCTCCAGTGGTCGATGAAGAAGCCCCCAATCCTGAAGAACAGAGGACTGCAGAAGAAGCACCAAGACAGCCAGCACCAAAAGTTCAAAGGGTTAATGCTGAAATTGCTGATGCCAGCGTTTTGATAGTTGAACGAGATCCGGGCTTACGTCGGCAAATTTGGGAGTATCCTGCTAATGAAAGAGATCAAGTTCGCAAAGTATACATTATGCATGGCCCTTATCAATTTCACATGGACACATATCCTGCTTCTGGTCCAGCAAATCATCCACGCAGGTTTCAATCTCACTGGTTCACTGCTTTTCCTTGGTTAGAATATTCACCCGCAAAAGATGCAGCCTTTTGTTTTCCTTGCTTTCTATTTTCTAAGAAGCCATCGGGAAAGGCAGGGTCTGATACATTTATAGTGAAAGGATTTAATAATTGGAAAAAAGTGAATGATGGTGCTAACTGTTCATTCTTGGTTCACATGGGAAATGATAGTAAATCTGCTCATAATTTTAATATGAAGTGTTATGATAATCTGAAGAATACAATAGGCCATATTGAGCATGTGCTGCAGAAACAAACACAGGAAGATATCAAGAAGAATCGGTTGCGTCTTGGGACATCTATTGATGCAGTTCGATACTTAGCTTTTCAAGGGCTATCTTTTCGAGGACGTGATGAATCAGCTACTTCAAAGAACCAAGGTAATTTTCGTGAAATGGTGAAACTTCTAGCTTCATATAACGAAGAGGTCAATGCAGTTGTCCTAGATAATGCTCCACAAAATGCCAAATATACTTCACCAAAAATTCAAAAGGAAATTTTGGATGTTATGGCTACTAAAGTGCAATCGGCAATTCGTCGTGAAATTGGTTATTCTAAATTTTGCTTGATTGTTGATGAGTCTAGAGATGAGTCAAAAAGAGAACAAATGGCAGTTGTTGTTCGTTTTGTTGACAAAGAGGGTTTCATTCAGGAACGGTTTCTTGATCTTGTCCATGTTCATGATACATCATCAGCCACTCTTCACCAAGAATTATGCACTGTCTTATCATATCATAATCTAGATGTGCAAAATATTCGTGGACAAGGATATGATGGTGCTAGTAACATGCGTGGAGAGTGGAATGGACTGCAGGCCAAATTCAGAGAAGATTGCCCTTATGCATATTATGTGCATTGCTTTGCTCATCAATTACAATTAGCTCTTGTTGCTGCATCTAAAGAAGTATATGAGGTTGAAAACTTTTTTGTTCATCTTTCTTTTATTGTCAATACCGTTGTTTCTTCCAGTAAGAGAAATGATGATCTGCATGCTAATCAAGTAGCTGAAATGGAACGTCTTATTGAACTTGGTGACTTAGAAACTGCAAGTGGAGCAAACCAAGTTGGAACATTAAGGAGGTCTGGTGACACTAGGTGGAGCTCCCATTATGATTCTGTTTGTAGCCTTTTGAGAGCATACAAAGCTACTTATTTAGTACTTAAAGATATTGCTACTTCTAAAGGTCCAGGAAGTACTGCTTCAGTACGAGGGAAGGCTGCTGGTGCTGTTAGATTGATGATGTCATTTGACTTTGTATTTATTTTACATCTAATGAAAGAGTTGATGGGAATAACAGATCTTATTTGCAGAAAGTTACAACAGAAATCTCAAGATATTGTAAATGCTATGGATGATGTTGGCACCACAAAAAGATTGATTCAGAATCTAAGAGATCATGGTTGGAGCAAACTTCTCGAAGAAGTGACATCTTTTTGTACTAAACAAGGCATTACTGTTCCAGATATGAATGGGTTCTATGCTGATTATATTCGATCTCGTTCAAGTAGTGAGACAACAGTTGAGCATCACTACAGATATGATGTTTTCATAGTTGCAGTTGATCAGCAAATGCAAGAGCTAAATTCTAGGTTCAGTGAACAAGCAACTGAGCTCCTCATTTTGTGTACTAGTTTGGATCCTAAAGATTCATTCAGTTCATTCAAGATTGATGATGTGTGTACTTTAGCTTCAAAGTTTTATCCCGCCGACTTTTCAGATCAAGAAATAGTTAAATTGAGATGCCAATTACAACATTATGAGCTTGATGTGCCTACCCATCCGAAGTTTCAGGATTTAACAAGTGTAGGTGATCTTTGTCGTCGGCTTGTAGAAACAAAAAAAATCAGAGGACTATTATTTGATTGACAGGTATACTATTTTCCTATTCCCTACTATTTATGCATTTTGTTTTTTTTGTAGAAATAACAAGATGCATTCTCCCTTTCCTTTTGATTTCTAGGTTAATTCGACTTGTCCTTACTCTTCCGGTTTCAACTGCAACATCAGAACGAGCATTTTCTGCAATGAAGCTTGTTAAGACAAGACTTCGAAATAAAATGGAAGATGCATTTTTGAGAGATTGTTTGGTAATCTATATTGAGAAGGAACTGGCAATACAATTCACAACGGATGCCATTATTGATGATTTCTATGCCATGAAGACGCGCAAAGTGAGGCTCAAATGAAAAAAAGAAGTAAGTTTCTTTTATCCTCTTTTACTAAAGAGTCAGTTCTATGTGTTGTCACAATAAAAACTATGATTATATGGATATTTATATTTCATATATATACACTTTGCCGATCCTTGTGGTTTGTCTGGCCACACTAGCCCCCCCTTTCTCACTTTGCTGGTTCCGTCACTGCTGACAGAGATTTATTTAGCATAATTAAATTTAAAAAATTTAGAAATTTAAAAAATATGTTAGCCCATTATGTATAATACAAACAAATACGGGGAAAAAAAGAACCGGCAAAAAAGCACAACAAAAAAGCCAAAAGTTCAGAAAAGACGAAACTTATGAATAGTAAAAAATAAGCTAGAAGCCAGAAGCCGAAGCCGAGTTGATCAGGACCTTGATCGAGCGAACAAAGGGGCGCCCAACAGATCTACATGCACAAATAGCAGAACTTAGGGGAAAGGCTACCTAGGGAGCGTGGTAACCAGGTGGGGAGATTGGATCAACCGATGTGGGAGTGATTTCCGCACGAGAGCAACACGAATAGGGAAAAGTGAATGTGCATCTCGGCCCTTCGCGCCTTTTCGCGTGCGTGCAAGTGACTTTCATAAGCCGCTTTTTTCCAAGCCTACCGTTCGAATACGCTTCGGCTTTTAGAAGAACAAGCCCAAGCTAAATGTGTAAATGAATGGGCCCTAAAAGCACAAAAGAACGGGCCCTATTGTCACTCACGTTAACAAATTAGAACTGCTCAATGACATGATTCATAATTGAAAATGAGGTCCAAATTTACATTGCCACAACCAAACACACACTAATGCCTGCAAAATTTGACAGCCAAACAATGCAAGGGCATAAATTTATAAACAACTACTGCGTGAACAGGAACAAGCTGCCAGGCAAAATCCCTAAAGCGGCTCTTAGCAACCGATGGGCGTCCAGAGCAAGGCATCACATCCGCATGGTCATGAATATAACAGCAACTTGAAGAGACGTATGGACCCTTCGAGAGTGCACAGGTGATTTTGATGTAGAGGATCGAAAGTATCAGTTCAGAGCTCCTGTTTTAGCATGCTATTAATTATGCCTATTGGGGTTTTCGGCTGGTAATGCTCATCAGTATCAACTTCTTCAATCTCATGTCTGTGTAAACAGCGAAACATTACAAAAGGGGGTAATATGTTATCAAATAAGCAATAATTGAGTGGATATCACTGAAATTAAGTCTTTATGGAACAGCTACTCTAGAAAATAGTCACCAGCCCAAGCATGTGTATGTTAATAATCCAGAAGGAATAACCATTTTTGTTTGCTCATGTCACTTTCATTACAGCACCTAGTTAAACTCCTGTATAACTTAGTTATTTCCTATTGACATATATAACATGTGCTACTCTGGAATAAAGTCATTCACTAGAAGTACAAGGACTTCTGGCAACCATGATCCACCAGAGTATTTGTATCTATTGTAATCACAGGAATGCCTCAATACAAAAGATGAGAAAATGAAGTCATTCATGAATGCTAATGCAAATGTAACTGAAGTAGCACCCAGAGAGAGAATTTCAGATAGAATACCTGGACAATATCTTCTCCTTTGATAACTCGCCCAAACACAACAAGCTTGTCATTCAAGTCAGGAATTGGAGCAGTCGTGATAAATAGATCTAATCCTTTATTATTAGGATTCTTTGCAGTCCCAATCATGAATGCCTTATGCTTTGGACTGCAAAATCATACAAATTCCGGTACAGTGTTAAGAAAACTACAATTGCCAAAAAGCAGGTCCGACATAACCAAGGGTCCAAGGGAATTCAATATTTGCACTACTTTGTATAGCAATATTTGCACTATTTAGAAGTCAAACCTGAGAGCATTTTCTCCACTGGCTTTGGCTTTCAGTATCCATTCTTGGACAGCTCCATTGAAATCAAAATCACCTCCTTGAATTACGAAGTTTTTTATGATGTGACGAAATGGCATTCCTTTAAAATGATTACTCTTGCTGTGCCACAGAATCAATGTCAGATGATAAAGCCAAAGTCAATAAATGGATGGTTCATCTTGAAAAATTCTAAACTTATTGGTACTATATTTCTCTTGAGACATATGAAAAGTGCTTAATCCATGAACTGATGCAAGTCTAACAAAATTCTACCAGACACTACGAGATATCCTAAACCTAAGAAAAGTATTCATATGCTAGTAAGCTACCATGATAGCAACATTTTTGCACTAAAAATGCACTGATACATGTTTAGTAGTTTATCGTGCATCACAACCAAAATTTGTCGATACAGTACTTCACAGAACAAAGTTGTGCTTTTTTGCCCCAAAGGATAACCATAGTGAACATTAACATTTACAGTTAGTAATGGGTGAAATGAACCCATCGATTGCCAATAAATTGCATTAAATTTCATGCAATCTTCCTTTGAGAGAGCATACAAGCTCATCTCAAAAGTGCAGTAGGCCAGGAGGTACACAAATTAATTTTCATCTTTGATCGAAAATTTGGGTGCAAAGTGCTTGATCTCCTGTTTCATCAACCTTAAAAATTTCCCCTTGTTATGGTTAGTACGCAATCTATTTGAAGATTTCACTAAATAAAAAGTGTTCTAAAAACGGGTCTACTAGGCAGTATACTCGGCTGTATACAAGTAACGGGCACCCCTACCAGTTAACCGGTTATCTACATAATTGGGCTGGTTATACCGCATAATAGGCTGATTATGCCGTATACTCACTACTAGGTTGGGTGGCCGGCCGAGTACCGGTTACTGATTTTTAGAACGCGTTCAAGATATAAGATGGCACTTCAGCAAGATAGAGGTGGTTAAATATGGGATGCGTGAAGTCCATTGATTCCACAAGCAATGCAAGTATGCCCAACAAGTTAAATGATATATGTACAAGGATTGGTCTGTGATGTCTGCTATCTCAAAAGACAGTTAGTGTCATATACCCAAGTTCAAAAAACAGTCATCTGAAATCCATCCAATTTAGGATCAGAGTTTATGGTTTTTTTCTAGAAACATTGCATAAGTTAGTAAACACCCTAAGGCATGGTTGTCACGGTGTCACCTAGGCGACACCAAGTCATCTTGGTTGCCGGAGGGGGACGCTAAGGCTCATCACCTAGGGCTGAGGAGCTAGACGGCCACCTCCAGGCCGGATCTGGCCACCTCTTGCTCTCCCCGGGCATGTATGGTTGCCGCCGGCTCAGGTCTAGAGCCGGCCGCCTCTTCCCACACTGTTGTTGCCTCATCGGCCCCCGTACTAGGCTCTATCTCCGTGTCGGCCCTCTCCGCCAGCGGCCTCTTCACCACCGGATCGACCATCCTCAAGCCTTGCCACCACCGGATTTGGCCTACACCGTCCGGATCCGGCAAAGGAGGAGGCAGGCAGCGTTGGAGGGCAGGGCAGAGGAGAGGAGGCAGGCGGCGTTGGATGGGTAGAGGAAGGAGCCCAAGCACACTTGGAGTTGAGTGAGGTTAGGGTGGGCACTGGGCAGAGGAAGGAGGCAAGCAGTGTTGGCTTTGGTGGTGGGAGTCGACACGTTGGGAGGGACGGGGGCAGCGGCGGCTGGTAGTTGGGTAGGGTGAGAGTTGAGTGAGTTAAGGTTAGGATGGGTTTATATGGAATGAATGGAATGATCTGGATGGTTGGATCTAGATCTAAGGGTTAGGATGGGTTTATGGAATAAGGGGAATGATTTGGATAGTTGGATCTAGATCTAAAGACTAAGAAAATTGACTGAAAGTTGAGAAATTTTAAGGCAACTGTGTTATTTGGTATTATAGACCTTATTATTTGGATAATTTGTGCTATTATGTTTCATAGTTATTTAATTTTTGGTCATATAATGTATTATTTGTATTTATTACTATCGTCTAACTGTCATCATAGTGGACGTCTAGTCCACTAGGCGTCCAGGCGCCCTGGTCTCGTCGCCCCTTGCCGGAGCGCCGTGACAATCATGCCTAAGGCTCTATTCATGACACATAATATAAACAAAACAGTCATTCATATCTGAAGCAGATGCTTAGTTTTTAAAGCACATGATAGTAAATATACTCTTGTAACTTGAGACCAAGTTCACTGGTTCCAGATCAGTTCTCTACATTCTTCACAGCTAATCCTCACCGCCTCAGCAAGCAGCTAAGTAACTAACCAGAGAGTTTACAGGGCTATACCCTACCAAACAGGATCTTATCAGAAACTGGTATTGGGAACCTTGCATGCAACCATAAGGTTATATGTTCATCTAATGATACATGCAACGAATTAACTATTTGGGTCCAAATCAGATGGTCTAGACTATCAGGCACTCTGATAGTATCTATACTGCTGATATTACTGGCTGTGAAGGTCATAACTACTGTAAAGAATGGATGCATGCTCCCTTATGTATGAAATATAATGATCCACTACGACGAATCAAAGAAATAAAGCTAATGCTCGGAAGAACACAAGTACACAACAAAAGAAAGCAACTTTGCTCAGAACAAGAACAGTCAATACAGAAGAATCTGATTAAAAAAGAGCTATATTGAAGGTAGAGAAATGCATTCGCTGTTGTTGAATACATGAATCATTCATTAAGTGTCCTCACCATAGTGTAATAATTCATATATGTTTACTGTTTACTATAATTGCATCTTTCGTGAATCATCGTATGGACTGAATATGGCACAACTATATCGCGAAGCAAATAATAGAACAAAAGACCATGGACAAGTCACATCCTGAAACATTTTTATGTAAAACACAGATTCAGTAAAATTTCAGGTGCTCACCACAAGTTGACAAATCTATCCACAACATCAGCAGAAGCATCTTTGTATATTTCTATAGTAATTGAGCCTTTGGCAGTGTCCATTACCTGCACAAAATTAAACAGAAGCATTATGTTCTTTGTACTCCAGAGATGATTTACTGCAATAACTAGGATGATTTACTCCATATTGCTAAAACTATTTCATTGTATGCAACAACATTGTTGCATTTAAAATAATATGAGAAATAATATCTACTTTTCCTGCTAATTCTACTGGCAACAGTCAGTGCCCAAATGTAGTGTCCAAACAACATAGGTTAAAAGCTTGAGTGCTTAACAAAGCAAGAGAAACACTTCAGAGCTAGTTATGTGGCAGCGTGCAAGATATCTCAGTATCCACTATCAACTACATTTGGTTGGTGCATTTCAAATCTTGACGAAATGTTACTGCGAAACCTAGTCAATTCTGGCTTAACTCTTCTTCGCTGATTTGCTGTGCACAGTTTAACTTTTTAAGGAGTAATGGATATTAAAAAACTACCAGTCATCCCAGAGTTGACAAGGATGGTTACCAGTTTCTTTCATCAGTTTAGATGGTGCTCAGTTTAGCGATGACTTATGGTTTTTTTTAATTATAATTGGCTTATTTTTCATTGTAGTTACTGGTGGCTTATTTGGCATAATTAAATAATTGGAAAAAATAAGTTCGCCCATCACAGGCAATCCGAAGGAATACTAA
This sequence comes from Dendrocalamus latiflorus, assembly GCA_017311315.1. Taxonomy (NCBI): domain Eukaryota; kingdom Viridiplantae; phylum Streptophyta; class Magnoliopsida; order Poales; family Poaceae; genus Dendrocalamus; species Dendrocalamus latiflorus. The sequence continues at coordinate 19,431,664 of CM029671.1, read as the reverse complement.
AAAAAGAAAAGGAAAAAAGCCCAAAAAGCTAAAATAATTAGGAAAAGGCTAAATAAAGGAATAGTGAATTAAAAACCAGAAGCTGAAGCTGAAACCACACAAAACGCCATATCTAATATATTACTAAGCAAAATTGGTTTTTCATGCACGGTGTGTTTATTTCGAACACCATTCTAAGCAGGCCAATAGTTGATTACGGCACTTTCAAAGCATACTATATTTTACACTTTTCAAATAGTAACCTGGTTTAGTTGTCAGTAGCAGTGCAGCAAGATATAACCAATATATGATGTACATTGATTGGACATATGTACTCTAAGATACGTCGAAAGATTGATCAAGCATATAATCAACATGTGCTGGCAAGTTGATCGGAAATTATGTCCAGAGAAAAGGGAAAAGTAAAACGTACTGCATAACTTGGTCTACTTATCTTCGTTGAATCCTTGGATCTTTCAACATGCTTGAAGTCAGGGAGAAAATACACAAGTGAGTCTGATGTCTATGTCCCTTAAATTGGTAGTACTTGAGTAAGGAGATGCATATCAGGAAATATGATAATTCTAGAAAAGTATATACGTATATAGACAAAAGTTGTTGCATTTTGTCAGCAAATGAATAATTTGAAGATAGCAAATTTATGACAAAAAAAAAAGGCAGCCCCATGTATTCATTAGAAACAAGATTTCTTATTAACAATAAAAAGGAATCTAATTTTCACAATAACTTCAACAAGTTAAACAGCCACATGTATGATTAGGACATCAACAATAAAACAGCAAGTTCTTTAAAAGCATTGGTTAGGATTATCATAAGGCAAAAGACAAGATGTTAGGAAGTGATTCAGAAAAAATAGAGACAACGTGCTCTCAAGGCCTAAAGATATCATGTCATTAACATAAAGGAAGTAACTACTTGCAGATTCAGCAAGACAAGATGAGCATATGTGGCATGCACTACATTGTCTAATGTACCTCAGCCTGATGAAGATCCATTTTACTCTCGGTCGACCTGTGATAGAGATCATCAATAGAGGAATATTAAGGGAAAGCTATATTTAAGATACATTTAAATCACAAGATATGCATGAGCTTTTTTCAATCTCAGGATATTGCATTACTAACTAGATTGTGCACTCAGGGAACCAAAATCATTGCAATAAAGGGCACCAACCTGTGATGCCAATGCCTGTAAGTAGCATAGAGAGAGAGCACAACCAAGACGACAATCAGGTTCCAAGTGATGATAGCAGAGTAACTGATTCGAGTCAGACCCTTCTTCGTCTTGCTTTGAATTAGCAATTGCTTCGGCTTTATCCTCGCCATCTGCAGCTCAGGTAGGAGAACAGCTCTCTCTGGAAAGTTATCATGTATCTAGGAGTGGAAAAAGACAAGTGCTCAGTAACAGCAAGAGCTGGGAACAAAAAACAACTAAAAATTGCAGACGAGCGTATGATCGTCCCGTCAAAATAGGCGAAAAAGGACTCCTCTTGTGTGAAGAAACCCTCTCACAAAGCTACCCAGAACCAATTCACGAAAGCTCCAAGTACAAGAACTCGAGAACAAAATCGGTGAAGCACCTATCATTAAGAGGAGAAATTTCAATATTTGATACTGAATACATGCGCCTCTCAACTTTTAACCCCCAATTCGCACGCCTTTGGAAATTTAACTCTGTCACTGCGAATTCTTTTGATTCAAGGGATTCTCCTTATTTTCGCAGTGACAAGTGTCAAAATAGAAAAGGAGAGAAAATGAGGAAAATCCCTTGAATCAAAAGAATTCGCAGTGACAGGGTTAAATTTTCAAAAACGTGCGAATTAGGGGTTAAAAGTTGAGAGGCGCACTGAATAGTATTTAGTGTCAAATATCGAAATTTCTTCATTAAGAGTGGGGGAAGCTTAACTCTTAATTTATCTTGTTAATGCCAATCGGGGTCTAGGAGGGCTGGAGGGGATCTGCGCGAATTCGTTCGGAGGGTTAGGGGAAAATTGAGTATATAGGACTGAGTTGAGTGTGATTTTGTGAAATAGGACCAAGTTTTTTGGACTTGTAAATATAGGACTGAGTTCACCACCTTCTTGCAAATATAGGATTTTTCCCATTTTAATTTCATTTCCATTTTTCAGGCATTTTTCTCCACGCGAAATGACCCTTTTACCCTTCTTCTTCCTCCTCACCTGGCCGCGCCGCCCCCTCGCCCGCCCCGCGCCGCGCCGCCGCCGCTCCCTCGCCCGCGCCCGCGCCGCGCCGCCGCTCCCTCCCCAGGCGAGGGAGCGGCGGCGGCGCTACGCGGGCGAGGGAGCGGCGGCGGCGCGGCGCGGGGCAGGCGAGGGAGCGGCGGCGGCGCGGCCAGCGAGGGGGCGGCGCGGCCAGCGAGGGGGCGGCGCGGCCAGGTGAGGAGGAAGAAGAAGGGTAAAAGGGTCACTTCGCGTGGAGAAAAATGCCTGAAAAATGGAAATGAAATTAAAATGGGAAAAATCCTATATTTGCAAGAAGGTGGTGAACTCAGTCCTATATTTACAAGTCCAAAAAATTTGATCCTATTTCACAAAATCACACTCAACTCAGTCCTATATACTCAATTTTCCCGAGAGTTAGGTAGGGATTCCAAAGTCACCTGGCCGGTTTACTGCTGCCTGGTGCGGGGACGAAGAGGCCTCTCTCTCTCTCTCTCTCTCTCTCTCTCTCTCTCTGGGATCCCGGCGGATACGGGGAAGGAGAGGGGCGGCGGCGGAGTTGGTAGCTCGCCGGACTCAGGCGAGGCGAGGCTGGTGCGGTGCGGTGGGAAATTGGAGTTGGAATTCAAGAGGAGGCGAAAAGGCGCTTCCGGTTGGTTGGGGATTTTGACCGTTCTCCTCCTCTCCTCTTCTCTCGCGTCGTGTTCTCCTTTCTCCTCTCGCGATCAACGCCGCTGCGCGCCTCCCTCCGCCGTCGCCGCCTGGCTCCACCGCTTCTACGCCCGCCGATGACCTCCACCAACCTCACCTACCTGATGTCCTTCCCCAGCTCCGTCGAGATCCACTGCTTAAACCGCCCGAGCGCCACCGTCCCAATGGCGGCGCCGCGCGACACGTCGCTGCCTCATACACCGCCGTCGGAAATCCTAGGCTATGGGTGACCTACTCCTTTGTTTCCCTCACTTCTCCAACCTTGATCTACTCCCATCCGAAGCCCCTCCATGGCTCCTCGCCACTGCAACTTGCCCACAAGCGCCCGGCACTGTCGCCGCTCGACTTCGCCGCCATGGCGCCGCTGTTGGCCATGTCTGTCTGGGGGGACCTCCACTGGTCTCCCAGGACCTCACTCTTCCTCTCTGCTCAGGCCCTACACCTAGTAAGATTGAATTTCCCCTCTAATCTAGTAGTTCAGGTTGTGCTTGTGTTGTGATGATCTGATATGTAATGAGTTGACTGACACTTGGTGAATGTGAGACAATGCTTTACGAGATGACGATGTCTAGATGCATGTCTGATTGATGCTCACAATTATTCGCAATGAATTGAACTTAGTCACACAAGAACAACCAGTGAGTAGTGGAATTTGGCATGACACAGTTAGATTGATACATTTATTTGTAACCCAATCCACTGATTTCATGAGTTGAACAAATCAACAAACTAGCATTAAGGGTCCTTAATAGCAGACTGCGAGACATGACCTAATTCAGTAAGAAACTGCATGATCCACTTTCAGAAGCATACACAATGATGAAAGATTTGTCCTGGATCTATGCATACAAGAACTAAACATTCTAGATTCTTCACATGGTTTATACTATGATTCTAGCCAATCTTTCTTACTGACAATGCTATATTCATCTTCTGTCAATTTGATAAATATTACTTCAATGAAGAATTTGTAACTGAGAAGTAACTACATCTACTCAAGCTAGTTGGTATTGCTATTGCCTATTTCAGTTTTGACTATTGGTTCCTCAGCAAACTCAGCAACAATAACTCCATGATGCCAATCTGAGAGCATTGTAGTTCCTAAGCAATACTTGGAAATATCCATACTAGTATTTGATTCAGAATAGTAGGCATGTATGGAAGGGCATTATTTCTAGATCCTTGACATGATCCGCATCATTTCATATATTGCTCACATGAAGGAACTTGTGTGCATACATGTTAGTGTGTGTTCGAAGTTTATGAGAGCTAAGCGATCGAAGTTATCCAGTGCAAAGCGATTGAAGTCTACAAGTTCTTACAAAGAGGTTGAAGTTTATGAGTGCGTGCAAAGCGGTCGAAGTCTACGAGTACTTACAAAACGGTTCAAGATTACGAATGCTGAGCGGTCGAAACCAACGTAGCAAAGAAACAACTGATACATTTTCTTTTAGTATAGATAAGAATCGAACATGTGAAAGCGAGTTTAGTTTTTTTGGATGATTTGCTTAATGTTAATCGACTGCTTCAGTAAAGAGACGAGGACTTGCAATGCTTAGAATCATACAGATACTAAACCCGGGGGATTCCCGGCCCCCGGGCGTGTCCACGTCGCCCCGCCCGCGTGTCCGGCCGGCGCGTGGCGGGGCAATTCCTGTACGGCCGGAGGAGGTAGTTTCCTCCAGTTTTTCGGAAATTACGTAAAGGTCCTTTTTTCCTTGCGAAAAGGTCCCTGTAGGTTTTTTCCCAAAAAAATTTTGGATAGCGCCCCGCAGATTCCCGGAATTACGTATAGGCCCTTATTTACTTACGTACAGGTCCTTACAAGTCCTCGATTTTTTCCGAAAAAACTCTTTAGCTTTCTCGAAAATACGTATGTGCCCTCGATTTTTTTTAAAAACTCCTCATGAATTATCGCCTCTTTTACTTCGGTACACACGGTGGCTGGCGCGGCGTGTCGCCGCGCCTATGAGGATAGTTTCTTACAAGTCACTATGTAACGTCTCCTGTTATCTTCAAATGAACCTTCCAAGCTCCACTATAGCAGATCGCGTTATCAAAACTCAAAAGACACTAGAAAGATTCTGCATCTAGTACTAGTATGTCTTTCTTTTTTGGGGTCAGGGCACAAATCTTCTGCTTGAGGTAATTTGTTATACGGAAACTTATTTTGCGGATATCTTTTCAGTAGATATGCCCATTTCAATGAGAAAATGTGTGAACTTTTTTTTAGAGCAAAAGATGGCAGGAGCTCAGCCTAATTGATTAAAGTAAGAAATAGAAACAAAATTTCAAAATTACAGAGGGAAACTTGCAGTGAGAGAATTAAAACGACAACGGTTTTAAGAAGGTTCTTCACAAAAATCGAGTTTGAACTTATTAGTCGATAATTTCTGTTTTTTTGTCTCTTGTAGCACTATATTGGAGGACAATCAGTATTACTCCCATGACCTACGTACAAATTTGAGAGCACATATGATCCCCTAATTATAGCATGAAGAAGATGGCAAACAAACACGTATGAAGTGCCTTCTAAGTGTTGACAAGGCATATTATACGACCTTCTATGTGTGATGAAGAGTTGAATTTCGATATTTTCATTCAGTTGAAAGTTGTATACGAATGCTGAATTTTTTTTATTTGTTTGACTCTTCTAAACTTCTAATATATTTTTAGAACATGCAGGCCCGTTGAAGAGGGCGTGCCAGCTGAGCGACGGCACAGGGCCCCCAAATTGGTGGGGCCCCCAAACCAATACGTATACGTATTATGTACAGGCTACAGCCGGTCCCGGTCCTGACTCCTGCAGCTCTTGCCGATGTGCATGCCGCATGGCGTGCCTGCTAGGGTTTCTTCAATTCTGCGGCCGCTGATGTGGTGACGAACTGACGACGGTGGTGCCGCTAGCATCAGTGGTTCATACGATGCCTTCGTCGCCGCGGCCAGCGCGTTCCTGTCCTTCGGAGACACGGGCGACGCAAGTGAGCACAAGTCCTGGCGCAGACTTCCCAGGAGACCTCCGGTACGTACGTAACTAGCTAGAAAGTAGAAACTGTTTTCGCACAATCGCACGTAGGAAATTAACGTATATACTGTGGTTGGACTTTGGAGTAGAGGCTGGTTAATTATGAAGATATAATTGGAGATTTCATTTCAAGAAATACAAGACGTATGATGCTTTTTAGTAGAATATGGGGTCAGTACTATATTTTTTGGGTCTTAATATTTGATATATTTTCAAATCTTGTATGGAGTAATACATATTGAAGTTACATCTTACATGATTGTGCGATAGTATGCCTTAGTTATATTAGACCAATATGTTTTAAAAATTAAGGGCCTCATTTTGCAATTCGCTCTGGGGCCCCAAATTTCTGGAGACGGCCCTGAGAACATGTATTTCTATCATCTAAAAGCTCTAAAAGTCTGTAATATTTGTATATCGAAGTATCATTACAAGCTCTCCAAACATTTTTTTTGGCAAGCATATAACAAATTATTATAAGATACGTTACCAAATACTAGCCAAAATATTTTCATAAGGCAAGCGACATGCATTCTCTTACACTACCAAGAAGGAAGAGACAATACCTCACAAGAACACTTGAAGAAATATTGCCAAATACAACATATAAACCAACTATTTCAATTATCACCGGTACATAAAACCACAACAAAAAATAATATCGGTCGACATAGTATGGATAATTTCAATTTAATTTACAAATATTTTTGACTATTCGAAGAGTTTATCTGGAATGTTGCGCAAACGTCATAGGACTGCTGTAATTAAGTTTTACATATCCAAAATCTATTCTTAAAACAAAGTGGAAACGATGTGACGAAAAGGCTCGGTTCTAAAAAAAGGAAAGAAAATGTTTTGGGACAGGCTAGCCTATTCCTGAACCTCAATAAATCAAAATATCCAAGTCTGCAAGAACTCAAGCACCAACCTACAAAACTGCCCACGCATCCAAAAGTTGAAAACCAATGCTGACCATGAGTAGGTAAATGAAGAAGAAAAAAATCAGACTGTGGAGTGTGGACTCACCAGGATAGGCAGGAATCCCAACTTGGCCAAGAACCAACAAAAGTCCAAGGGCAAATAATCAGCCATTGGAAGAAAAAATCTTAGCTGAATGAAATAGCAGCCACAAGCCATCTTGAGTGGATGGAGTCTGATTGGAGGCCAGGTTCTCATGGATTATCTACCTCTCCCTCTCTCTCTCTCTCTCTCTTCTCTCTCTCCTGCTATTTTTGTTCTCTTCACCTTCCTCTCCCCTTCTCTCTCCTCAGCAGCCAGCGGCAGCAGTACTCACTACCATCATCGGTCTCCTCAGCAACCAGCAGCAGCAGTACTCACTACCATAGTCGGTCGCTAGGCACTAGCTAGCTTAACTTGCTGCTCAATTAGGCACCGCTAGCAGCAATGGCCTCCACCGCCGCCTTCTTGTCCACCCTTGCCAGCTCCACCGCCACGGCCAGCCTGAGAGCCACGCCGGCCAGCGGCAGCGGCAAGGTCAGGTTCCTGCCTCCTACGGCGGCGCAGAGGCGGCGCGCCGTGTTGAGGGCGGCGGTGTCCGGTACGGAGAAGTCGAATCCGGCGTCGTCGCCGTCCGGCAAGAAGGGCGGCAGCAGGGACGAGCGCGTGGTGAAGGTGCACAGCATCGAGGAGTTCGACGGCGCGCTACGGGCGGCCAAGAACCGGCTTGTTGTGGTGGAGTTCGCGGCGAGCGACAGCGAGGACAGCAGCCGCATCTACCCGTGCATGGTGGAGCTGAGCCGCACGTGCGGCGACGTGGACTTCCTCCTGGTGATGGGCGACGAGTCGGAGGCGACGCGGGAGCTCTGCCGCCGCGAGGGCATCACGCAGGTGCCACACTTCTCCTTCTACAAGGGCGCCGAGAAGGTGCACGAGGAGGAGGGGATCGGGCCCGACCAGCTCGCCGGCGACGTGCTCTACTACGGCGACAGCCACTCCGGCGTGGTGCAGCTGCACTCCAGGAGCGACGTGGAGGCGCTCATCGACGAGCACCGCGGCGAGGGTGGCAAGCTGGTGGTGCTCGACGTCGGGCTCAAGCACTGCGGGCCGTGCGTGAAGGTGTACCCCACCGTGGTGAAGCTGTCCCGGACCATGGCCGACACCACCGTGTTCGCGCGCATGAACGGCGACGAGAACGACAGCTGCATGGAGTTCCTCAGGGACATGGAGGTCATCGAGGTGCCCACCTTCCTCTTCATCAGTGACGGCAAGATCGAAGGCCGCTACGTCGGCTCCGGCAAGGGGGAGCTCGTCGGAGAGATCCTCAGGCACCTGGGCGTCAGGGTCACCTACTGAACAAGAGCCAACATACTCCAGCGAATTGAAGTGATGCTCCCTTCAATTACACATGCCTGCTAAGATGATGATACTTGTGAAATTTGGCGACAGAGTGCACATAGAAAAATTCATATTACTGCGACGAGATGATAGCTCGGTGTTAGACTGTTTATTGGGGATTGATCACACTTGTCTGGTACTAGCTAATGTCTGTGTATTGCTACGAATTAACAAAATAATTATATTACATGCTTATGAAGATTATTTACATAATTGAATTGAACCAAACAGAGATAACGATGCCATTAGACTTGCTCCAAAAAATGACATTTGAATTAAGAATTTTTTTGGTAGTTGAACGCCTTGAAAGTACAAAAGCCATATAAACAAGTAAAAATATTGTTTGTCAAGTATGGTCACCATCTCCTCACAGAACAGCTTAATCATCTTCATATTGATCCTGTCAACATACTCATTCGGGTCGACAAGAAAACCAGAGATGTGATAAAGTTTGGGTTTGAATTAGCTTTTCACCCAGCATAGGGAACATGCTCTGTATGACTTTATCGAGGTCGGTGTCCTTCCCGGTATGCAGCATGCAAATCTCATCTAGAAGCCATACACAACCATCCTCATTAGCCTCCTCAGTGCCATTCCAGACCCAAAATAGGAACTCTGCGAACTCAAGATCGCTCTGGGCCCTCATGTTACTGACAAGCCTAAGCTAACACATGCATTTCCGTAGGTATGACTTATGCAGCATCGCATCGGTTATCTGTGGCCTCATGCCCTTGTGAACAACTGAAAGCACCTACTAGAAGTCTCCATTGAACATGACCATCTCCCACTCGAACAGTAGATCACGTCACCCCATGATGTCCCACATGCTACTGTCTAGGGCCTCGACCACCCGCCGCTTCTTCATTGAGGCTTCATCCTATATGATCAGCAATGCCTGCTGAAGAAGTTTAGCGGTCTTACTCTACTTCGTGAAGCTGCAAGCTACCCCATTATCAATGTTGAGTGGAATCTTAAACCTCGAGTGCATTATCCTGCCCCAGGCATGATGGAGGTAGCAACGTCGAACGTTGCGGTTGCCACTACTACTTGCCTTCACCTTGGACCTTTGCAAGCAATGCTTTATACAGGAATGCCTTTCTCGTGCCACCCGGGTCATCTACGAAGAAGACGCCTCTATCACTGCTATCAACTGCAGATAATATCTCATCATACACGACCCTCTACTTGGGGGTTGAGGGAGGATGATAGGGATGCATGCTCATAGTCTACCTCCATCGTTGACTACTCGAAGATCTCCCTAGACTCTTCGTGCGGCACTGTTGTGCGACTCATCGATAACAGGGAAAGGGAATGGTGTTAGGTTCTTCACTATTATAAAAGAACCTATTGGTGGTGGTGGTGGTGGCGATTTGTCTGCCATCATCACTAACCTAACATGTGGGCCCAGAAAGTCAGGCACCCACCCAATTCCTCTCACAATGGCGCCTTCTTCTTCCCATAGATCACTCCGGTCCTGAGTTGGTGGTGGTGTATGGTGGCGGTAGTTGCTGGCAACCATCAGGGAGGTCTAGCTCGGGCATTGCCAGTGCCGGAGTATCTGACGTGAGCCGTGGAGGTGAATAGGTAAAGGACTTGAGAGAAATAGCAGCAAGGTTTTGGCTCGAGGACAACAACGTTGTGGTGCATCCCTACCTACGTTGCTGGCTACGGCGTGCATCCCTACCTACGTTGCTGGCTGCTGACCTGAGTGGGAAGGGAGAGGAGTTTCCCTATGCTCCTCCCCTCACCGGAGGTCACGCGGCCTATTCCCCTCGCTGGCAACCAGATCTAGGCCCCGCATAGCTCAATCTGGAATCTGCGTCACCACTTGTGCCACTGGAGGGCAGGGGGATGGCTGATTCGATAGATCTGGCCACCAAAGGGGAGGAAGATGGCGGATCCAGCTACCTCCTCGATTGTAGTGCCACCACACGCCATCGGTCCCTACAACGCCGCACCTCTACCTAGCCTGGGAGACCGGAGATCAACGATGGTGGTGTTAGGTGGTGACGACGCTAGGGCACAGAGAGAGGGAGGAGGTGGGTCAGCTGCACGCAGGAGAGAGAGGAACCAGTCGGGGAGTCAGGTTGGAAAAAGAAAGCTGGATGGCTTCTCTTTTTCTATGAGGAGATGCGGATGAACCACCACCACCACAAACTCCCTTTTTAACTAGTAAAGATAATTGTATGTTATTATAGAATTTTGGAGTGTTCAATTATAAGGTTGCAACACAATTTTACTGTGATAATCTATCTAGCTTGGTTGTCCCATTTATCTTCCTGTTTTGTAGTAAGGTCTTAGTAGCTTGTATTGTAGAAGTGGTTTTCTTCGACGATTGAATTCTTGCTACGTGTCCACAAAGCGTAGAGGAGGATCTTAGAATTTACTTCACCATGATTCCATGAAGAGGCTTCGTATCACACGAGTGGTTCATGCAAATGGGGAGCAAGCAATAGAAACCACAAACAACACAAAAATCGGCTCATCAAGAAGCCAAGTTAACCAGACATCTGTCCAACTATAGATCTGAAGACATCACAGGCTTCCATTTTCAGTCGAAAAACTGTATGTAGGGAAGCCGTCTACGCCTAAAAATATCAAACAGAATTGGCAGTATGTCCACAAGTCCACACCTCACAGCAAACGAAACATCAAATGTTGCTTTCACTTCCAGATCTTTTACCCAGCTAGCTACTTGCAGGGGTAATGTCTGACGCTAGATTAAATTGTGCTTCCATGGTGCTCTCTCAAAATCACCAGATTACATATTTGGCACACAGGTGTTCAGAGATTGCTGAATAGTACACGCATATTTTCTCTTAAGAATATAAACCTTTTTTCTTCGGTAGTGCCATCGCAAATTAACGGCTGTAGGCATCAGCAGGTGTAGCAGCAAGGAAACGGTTCCTAACAGAAGATCATGTTGCTATTACTGGATACAAATTTCTACCATGCTAGCTAACAGGCTAAATTGTAAGCAAAACTTTTGCTGAAGTTATAAGATCATTTAGCACAATTTGATTCAACCAGAAAGTAACATTTATATGTGCTTTAACACACAAACCAAACTTGCCACATGTTAACTCCTTGCATGTCGAGTTTTCTCATCTCTCAACCTTCTACTAGAATAGTTCCCTTAATGGATAAAGAATAGTGATTACTTTTAAGTGTGTGTGCTATGTTCTCTGTTTCTTACTCAAGCTATACATGAGGCCTACATATATATAGCCAAGGACTTGAGGAGCAGGTGAGTCATCTCCGCTTGACGCCCGTCTGTTTCGACAGCAAATGAAATGACTCATCAAATTTAAGTGCTATTGAAACGGATGGCTATTACTAAGCATCAATTCTCTACTACATGCTCTACTTTAATACATGCAGATGCTTAGAAGTAATTCCTCTTGTACCATTATGCTTAGTAACATTAATTTACAATTAGCACATAATTATGTTTGGAAGTGAGAGGAGAGGGATATTAAATCCCATGATTCTTAATCCTTTAGTCTAGCAACCATCACACTAACACCTTTTTTTATTATAAGAACCATTTCTGTAATTTACACGGGCCACTTTTAGTTAAACTAATTTAACAATCTCCCACTTGGCTCTTGTAAAAACTTGACTATTCAAAAATAAACTTTTAGATGTACACCATACATTGAATTTATTAAGTCAACATTAAGTTGAATTGAGAAGACAAAATCATGGCGGTCACAAGTCATTTAGTGACTTGATTCCTTCCATGTATTACAATCGACCCAACTCAAATCAACTTTAATAGGGAAACCAATATTGTTGTCTCACCACAACCACAACCATATATGCTACAATATGGATAACATACAAAACAAAACTTTTATTGAATTCATACATTTCAAAATAGTACGAGCAAGATACTCAAGTGTATATACATCACGCTAATAAGGTTTTCTCTGTTATGCCCATCCTTTCGACATGTCCATTGAAAGTTTTGGCCGGCAATCCCTTAGTTAGCAGATCCGCTATCATCAGTTCTATACCAATATGCTCAAATGATACCTTTTGCTTTTGAACTTCCTCTTGATTGATAAGTACTTTAAATCCATATGTTTTGCTCTCTTTGAGTACCTATCATTTTTAGAGAAGACTGTAGCGGCATTTGTCACAATAAAATTTTAATGGCCTCTCAATATTGTCAACAATATGAAGACCAGACACAAAATTCCGCAGCCACAGTGATTGAATAGTGGCCTCAAAGCATGCCACAAATTCAGCCTCCATTGTGGAAGTAGCAATGACAGATTGCTTTCCACTCTTCCATGAAATTGCCCCTCCAGCCAGTAGGAATATATAGTCCAATGTAGATTTTCTTGAATCTACACATCTGGCATAATATGAATCTGAGAAGCCTATCACCTCCAGATGGCTTGATCTCTTGTACGTGAGCATGTGGTCCTTGGTGCCTTGCAACTACCGAAGAACCTTGTTCGTGGCTTTCCAATAATCCATTTCTAGGATTACTTTGATATCGACCAAGCATTCCAATAGCAAATCTGATGTCTGGCCGAGTACATATCGAAGAATACATTAGGTTCCCAACAACCGATTCATACGTAATAGATTCCATCTCTTTCCACTCAAAATCATTCTTTGGACATTGCATGTCACTGAACTTGTCCCCTTTCTAAATTGGGACAATTCCGGTGGAGCAATTTTTCATTCTAAATCTCTCCAATACTTTGATAATGTAACATTTCTGAGATAATCCCAACAATCCTTGTTTTCTATCACGGAATATTTCTATTCCAATCACATAGGATGCTTGGCCCATATCTTTCATATCAAAATTGTTGGAGAGAAATTTCTTTACATCATGCAATAAATATTTATCATTAGCAGCAAGCAGAATATCGTCAACGTATAGGACCAAAATAATGAACTTACTCCCACTGACCTTCATGGACACACTGATCAACGGCATTCTCTACAAAACCATACGCCGTGATGGTACCATTGAACTTAATGTACCATTGTCGGGAAGCTTATTTCAGCCCATAAATTGACTTAATTTACACACCAAATCTTCTTTCCCCGGAGTCAAGAATCCTTTAGGTTGGTTCATATATACTTCTTGATCCAAATTACCATTCAAAAAGGTGGTGAAGTTCGAAATCATAATCCATCACCAGAGCCAAAATAATTCTCAAAGAGTCCTTTGAAACTAGAGAGAAGGTCTCTATATAGTCAACACCTTCCTTCTAAGTATAACCTTTGGCGACAAGTCTAGCCTTGCATCTTTCAATGTTGCCTTTCGAGTCGCGTTAGGTCTTAAAGACCCATTTACACCCGACTTATTTTGAACCTTGAGGCAAGTCGACTAGTTCCCAAACTTCATTATCATCCATTGATTTTAATTCTTCTTTCATGGCATCAAACCAGTTTTCAGAATTATCATATTCCATAGCTTGCTTAAATGAGACTGGATCATCTTCAACACTCAAGTCACATCCATGTTTAAGTGAATAAACCAAATAATCATCTAAAATAGCAGGTCTTTTCTTCCATACAGACCTTCGCACTATCTTTTCATGTGGTATTTCCTTTTCGGTTGTCATTTGTACATTAGTAGCTGGTTCAACAATTGTGTCTTCTGCAATGTTGTGTGACTGTGATACAACAATGCTAGGAGCAGAGTTTGACTGAATTTCTTTGATATTCGTGTTCCATGGATTGCTACTCCCACTGGTCTCACCATTCTCAATGAACTAAGCATTTTCAGACTTGATAGTTCTTGTATTATGGTTAGGACAGTAAACTCTATACCCTTTTGATTTTTCAGGATAGCCGATAAAATAACCACTAATGGTCCTTGCATCGAGCTTCTTTTCATGTGGATTGTGTAGTCATACTTCCGCCGGGCAACCCCAAACATGCATGTGCCTTAAGCTAGGTTTCCTTCCTACCCACAGCTCATAAGGAGTATTAGGAACTGACTTATTAGGAATCCTATTCAACAAATATATAGCAGTCCTTAATGCATACGCCCAGGCACATTGCTATAACTTAACATACTCCTAACCATTTCCATGAGAGTACGATTCCGCCTTTCAGCCATCCCATTTTGGTGAGGTATTTCGGGCATTGTATACTGTGCACAAATACCTCGGCTTTCAAGAAACTTCGCAAATGGATTGTCCACTTTCATCAAACAATCTAAAATACTCACCACCTCTATCAGACCTTATCACCTTTATTTCTCTATTTAGCTGCCTTTCCACCTCATTGGCGAACACCTCTAGGATGCTCGTAGCTTGAGATTTTTCATGAAGTAAATATAGATAACAATAACGTAAAAAGTCATCAATGCATTCAAAGACACATATATGGAACATGAGTTGACGCATCTCTGGTGCTGTGAATAAATCTGATGATAGTGTCGGTTAGAGGTGGGAATTGGGCCGTGCCGTGCCGGCACGGCCCAGGCCCACCGTGCTTCGGGCCGCTTCGTGCCGTGCCGGCTCGGCCCAGTCATCCCGTCGTGCCGTGCCGTGCCGGCCCACCTCGTCTTCGTGGCCGCCATCTTCCTTTCTCTTGTACCCGCCTTATTAAAAATCTACTTAAATTCGATACTATTGTCTCATGCCATTCTACCTCCGAACTTGGTCATCTAGTCCAATGGTATGCATATCTTGGTGCAAATTGGACTGTGGCGTACGTCCAAATAGCATGAGCCGTCTCAAGATTGCTCACTCTATTGAACTCATCCGCGTTCAAAGCTCCAAATAAAGCATTCATAGCTTGGGCGTCTAAATGAGCATTATGCCCGTCTTGGTCCGTTGGGTGATCCGGATCAAGAGCCATAACGTAACCCTTATTTACGACTTTCCAAATTTGAGGACTCATGGCCTTTAAATAAATAGTCATCCTAATTTTCCAATATGCATAATTTGAGCCATCAAAAAGAGGTGTCTTTCCTATTGCTATACCCTCACTAGCCATCCTTTTCTCTCTAGACGGTTAAGTCTAAAATTGAGAGACCGATCTCTGATACCACTTGTAAGATCGAGGAGGCCGACTAGAGGGGGGGTGAATAGGAGGTTTTAAAATTTTCGTCTAATTCTAATTAGCAATTTTAAACTTGATGAAAATAATAGAGCAAGATAACACTAACACCACTAATCAACCTAGTAAGGCTCAAACAAACACTAGCACAAGTAATCGACTAAGACCAATATCAAAATAGTAGAGAACAACAATTGCTACTCTAACTAAGCAAGCAATCAAGTAATATGAATGAAGAGCGTAGCTTGAATGAAAATGATCACAAGAGAGCAAACCACAATTGACACGATTACTTTTTACCGTGGTGATCGGAGACTTGCCGGTCTCCCCTAGTCCACGTTGAGGTAAGCCCGAACAAATCGGACCGGCTCCATGAATGAGCCTAATCACCTCGGTCACTAGTGGTAGCCCTTTCCCTCTCCGGGTAGGCGAGCTCCGAGCCTTCACAATCCCTCGGGCCTTCTCACAACCTTCTTGAGAAGATCACCGATTTCCCTTCCGCCCAACCGTCCAAGTGCCGGCAAGCACTAAGAGTAACAAATCTTGGGCTTTGCTTGAATGCAAACTAGTGCCAATTGGATTTGCAAATGAAAACTCTAGCACTATATGCTCAACCACCTCACTTTGATGTGCAATGGAAGAATTGAGGTGAAATGAATGCTCTAGGGCTTAAGAATTGTGCAATGAGTCTCTAACCTTAGCCCTTGTGCAGTGGTGGGGGTATTTATAGCCTCCACCAACCAAACTAGCCGTTTGACACAATTTTCCGCAAAAATCAGGGTGAGCGGTACTACCGCCCTGCTGGAGCCGGTACTACCGCTCCCAAATCTTGCGTCAGAACGGCTCTGTCAGACGAGCACAGTGACCGTTGGATTTGGCGGCGCGGTACTACCGCCATTGACATTTGCGGTACTACCGCTCTCTGGTAGTACCGCAAAGTCGGCGCGGTACTACCGCTCTCCGGTAGTACCGCAAAGTCGGCGCAGTACTACCGCTCTGGCCGACATCCGAAAGGTCCAGAAACTAGCGCTCTCTGGAAAAAACGATCCGCCCTGTGGTCGGACATTCCGGAGGCCGGAAGTACCGCTAGATGGTGCGGTACTACCGCTTACTGCGGTAGTACCGACGTTAAAACGACCGGTACTTCCGTTTCCGCATGACTTCAGTTCGGTGCTCTCTGGAAAAATTGATCCGCTCTGAGGCCGGATCTTCCGCTCACCGGTAGTACCGGCGTATTACACAGCGGTACTACCAGCGGTACTACCGCTCTTCCAGACAGAGCACAGAAAAGGTATTTAAAGCAATTTAAATGAGTGCATGCTTCTAAACATGATCCAATTGGCACAAGAAATTTGTTTTCAAACTACTTTCCAAGATCCCTCTTTATGGTACGGTTATCTACCCTATAATCCAGTCTTCCACCATTCTCCTAAGACCGGCAAAATAAAAAGGGTCCTATTCTAAACGTACCTTTGTCTTGAACCAGCTTGGGTCTTCTTTTATGTTCTTTAGTTTGCATCTTGTCACCATCACATGAATTTGACCTTCGCATGCTCATACAAAACATTAGTCCCATATACATATAAGTTGATTAATTACCAAAACCATTTTTAGGGGCCTAGATGCTTTCAATCTCCCCCTTTTTGGTAATTGATGAGAACCCAAATTGTGTGAAGATTAAGGATTTTGAGAATACCACTTTTTAATAAAAGAAGTATATTCTTTTGTGGTCTTTAAATGAAAGGAGTTCCTTTTGCAATATGTTTTGAATGGACATGACTTGAACTAATTCAATTAGAAGACCAAGGAGGGAATGAGCTCCCCCTAAACATGTGCATGGATAGAAATAACATTCATACACAATACACACGGCAAATATAACATAAAAGCTAAGTGATAAGCGAAGTGAATATAACAACCAAATATCCAAAATAGACAAAGTGCATTACATCCAATTCTAACAACCAAATAACCAAAATAGACAAAGTCCAGTGCATTACATCCAATTCTAACAACCAAAAAGATAATAGACGATAGTAGAGGCATCCCACACACATCCCACACACACTTTCTTCTCCCCCTTTGGCATCAAGAACAAAAAGGAATCACTCCGGAGGAGGAGAAGGATCACGATGAGAGCGGGTGCGGCGAGTGAAGTGAATGGGCGGCTGAGAGATAGTCTGCTCCAAAGTTGCAACACGACCATCTAGAGAAGCCAGTCGATCGTCCACAGAGTCCAATCTGGAGGTAATGGCGGAAAGTCCCTCTAGTATGGTGGAGAAAGCCTGGGAGATCGAGGGCTGACCGGGCTCCTGTGGTTGAGCTGCTGGGTCTGCTGCTGGTGCCTGTGCTGCTCCTGCTGCCACGGAGGAAGATCCTGCTCCCGGATCTGTATGTCGTGCTCTGACATTTGTAGGAATGGGAGCCTCTGGTCGTGGCTTATAAGGCTTGTGAACTCCACCACAACCACCCTGGAACTCCATCTTGGACTTGATTAGGGCCATGATGTAAGGCGCATACTTAATGCGCTTGATCCAATCATTCTTAGAAGATGCTATCTCTCGAATGATCACATCCACTACATCAAACTTTTGACCTCACATGATGTAATCAATCATGTTCCATGTATGGCCTCTTATAGCGTCGAAGTTGCCGCTCTTAGGAAAGAAGGAGTGGTTGATAATGCGGTTTACTAGACCAGGGAGAGGGAGAAGGGCAATGTTCTTGCCTGGAACAAATCTCTCAGCAGGGTTGTAGTAGATGGATATGGCATGTATGTCAAGAGGTGCCTTGTCATATACCTTTTCAAAGGAGTTCAGCTCTGCCCTAAGAACTAGCTCAAGATCATGCTTGGTTGCCTCAAACTTCTGGAAAGCTGACATCCATATCATATGCTGAAAATCTGGAGACACGTAAACCGTGGCATAGAAATGTCTTATCATCTCCTCATTGTAGTCACATCCTTTAGCCACGAGCTGGGACAGTCCGACTCTCTGAAATAGCCTGAAAGCTCCATCAAATTTGTCTACAGAGTTAATATAATCCCAATCCACCCACTTATGGTCGGCAAACTGACGGTCCGGACCATATAGCTGATCAAAGATTTGCTCCTGAAAGCGAGTGTGGAACTTGGGATTGACTGAGTTGGATGGTAGCTCAAACTGGTTTCGGTGCCTTAACCTTGCATACTCATCAGCGGAGATCTTCTTGAGATCAATGTCAAGGTTCTCCCTCTCTGTTCGATCCTCCTCGGAAGACTCCACGGGGGAACTGATCTGCTGTTCAGCCTCTGACTCAGACTCCAATGGATCTGCAGGACCCTTCCCTCTGTCCTGAGCTATCTCGGAGGTAGAAGGAATGGTCGAAATGCCTGACGAGTCCCCGGAGGCGGAGGAGTACCTTCTCCTGCCGGCTCTTCGAGTTCTAGCCATCTAGAAACAAGAGAGGATTGATAAGAAGCAAGGAGAAGAGGATCAAACTGGATTAAGCAAAAACTTGAAGTGAAATTTGCTTCGCTGTCAGGAAGACCGGTAGTACCGCCGTTCAGGGCCGGTAGTACCGCGCCTGTCGAGCGGTAGTACCGATTCCTGGCAGATTCTAGGGTTTCAACAATGCATCGAGATTTTTGGAGTTTTTCTTGGATGAAATCCATGAATAGCATGTGAATATACTTTAAAACTCTAAATCCAAGCATTTACCCAAGAATCAACTAGCAAAATCATCGACATTTTGAATTAATCTACAAGTTTGATCTAGGCTAAAGCAAAAAGGATCAAAACAGGAGATTGATCTGAAATACCTTAAGGATTGGAGGAGGTGGATCCTTTGGATATGAGATGACTCGAAAATCCGATGAAATCCCCTCTCGATTTGAAGATCCAAGAGGCGGTTTTGAGAGAGTACTGTGGGGAGAGAGAGAGAGAAGGAAGAGAAGAGCGGAGTGGGCGGAAGGGAATGCGGACGAACCGCTCGCAAGGGAGTGGGCCACCAAGGGAACCCTTGGGCCCGAGCAGTTTTCACGCTTAAGTCATAAGCGGTAGTACCGCTGAGCAGGCCGGTAGTACCGCTCACCGGAAGTACCGCGGGAGATAGCGGTAGTTCCGAATATTCTGAACTTTGCTGAATTTGAACTTTTAGGACTAGAGAAAATGCAAATGATCCCTAGTTTTGCACTCAAATAAAGTCATTTAGGATCATTATGCACCAATTTAGCTATTGCTATATTTTTAAACTAATTTTTATAAAATAATCGAATTTTTGACCAAAAGTGGGGAAAATCCAATAAAAATCCATATAAGCACAACAAATGAGCAGAAATGGATGAAATGAGATTTCAAGCTACATTTGAGTAGTCTATGACATTTAATTCATTCCTCAATTTGCAAAAACGGCTTTCATCTAGTGGTTTGGTGAAAATGTCCGCTAGTTGATTTTCGGTTCGGATGTGGCTAATTTCAATATCTCCCTTGCTCACATGATCTCTCAAGAAATGGTGGCGTATATCTATATGCTTGGTTCTTGAGTGTTGATCCGCCCAACCGTCCAAGTGCCGGCAAGCACTAAGAGTAACAAATCTTGGGCTTTGCTTGAATGCAAACTAGTGCCAATTGGATTTGCAAATGAAAACTCTAGCACTAAATGCTCAACCACCTCACTTTGATGTGCAATGAAAGAATTGAGGTGAAATGAATGCTCTAGGGCTTAAGAATTGTGCAATGAGTCTCTAACCTTAGCCCATGTGCAGTGGTGGGGGTATTTATAGCCTCCACCAACCAACTAGCCGTTTGACACAATTTCCCGCAAAAATCAGGGTGAGCGGTACTACCACCCTACTGGAGCCGGTACTACCGCTCCCAAATCTTGCGTCAGAACGGCTCTGTTAGACGAGCACAGTGACCGTTAGATTTGGCGGCGCGGTACTACCGCCGTTGACATTTGCGGTACTACCGCTCTCCGGTAGTACCGCAAAGTCGGCGCGGTACTACCGCTCTGGCCGACATCCGAAAGGTCCAGAAACTGGCGCTCTCTGGAAAAAACGATCCGCCCTGTGGTCGGACATTCCGGAGGCCGGAAGTACCGCTAGATGGTGCGGTACAACCGCTTACTGCGGTAGTACCGACGTTAAAACGACCGGTACTTCCGTTTCCGCACGACTTCAGTTCGGTGCTCTCTGGAAAAATTGATCCGCTCTGAGGCCGGATCTTCCGCTCACCGGTAGTACCGGCGTATTACACAGCGGTACTACCGCTCTTCCAGACAGAGCACAGAAAAAGTATTTAAAGCAATTTAAATGAGTGCATGCTTCTAAACATGATCCAATTGGCACAAGAAATTTGTTTTCAAACTACTTTCCAAGATCCCTCTTTATGGTACGGTTATCTACCCTATAATCCAGTCTTCCACCATTCTCCTAAGACCGGCAAAATAAAAAGGGTCCTATTCTAAACGTACCTTTGTCTTGAACCAGCTTGGGTCTTCTTCTATGTTCTTTAGTTTGCATCTTGTCACCATCACATGGATTTGACCTTCGCATGCTCATACAAAACATTAGTCCCATATACATATAAGTTGATTAATTACCAAAACCATTTTTAGGGGCCTAGATGCTTTCACCTGTCGCCCCTCTCCTTCCCAGATCTCCCCCGCCGCTCCCCTCCTCCCCGCCGCCCCCACCTCCCCAGATCTCCCCCACCGCCCCCTCGCCCGGTCGCCCCCTCCACGCCGCCGCCCCCTCCTCTCCAGACCTCCCCCACCGCCCCCTCCTCTCCAGATCTCCCCACCGCCCCCTCCTCGCCCGGCCGCCACCCCCTCCTCCCCTGCCGCCCCCTCCTTCCCCTCCTCCCCAGATCTCCCCTGCCACCCCCTCCTCGCCCGGACGCCCCCTCCCCCCCGCCGCCCCCCTCCTCCCCCGGTCGCCCCTCCTCCCCCGCCGCCCCCCTCCGCCTCCTTTCCCTCCCTCCCCTAGCCGCCCTCTCCTCCCCCGGCGCCTCCCTCCTCCTCCGGCCGTCCCCTCCTCCCCCGGCGCCCCCTCCTCCCCAGCCGTCCCCTCCTCCCCCCCCGGGCCGCCTCCCCCTCCTCCCCTGGCCTACAGTTGCTCCGAGCGACGGCGACCTCGACTACTCCGACGGCGAGCCCACTAGCGGCGGATGGCCGGGCGGCGACGACGAGTTCGTCATCGATGGCTCGCTCTTTGAGCCGCCGTCGCCGGGTGTCTTCGCACCGGAGCTGCTGCGGCCACATCACTCCTCCTCCTGCGGCCATCGTCCACTCGTCCGTGCCCCGGTGACCGGTACACCTCCTTCCCCTCTACTCCCTCTCTCTGCTTTGATGTGTGTGATGGGTTGTGGTTGTGGCCTTGTGGGGAATCTGGGAATGGGATGACCGTGAGAGATGTCGACGGGAGGGGGACTGGGGGAGGCGAGGTAGAGGCCGAGGCGGCCCGGCCGCTGGCGCCGGCGTGCCCGTCGTGCCGCCCGTGCCTGCCGTGCCGCTCGTGCTTGCCGTGCTCCCCCGTGCCGTGCCGGCCCAAGCACGGCACGATCTGCCGTGCCGTGCCGCCCACCGTGCCGGTTTGCCAGGCCCGGCCCGGCCCACGGTTCGTGCCGGGCCGGCACGGCCCGCCACGTGTCGTGCCGTGCCGGGTCGGCCGTGCTTTGGGCTGGCCCAAAAAAGCACGGCCCAAGTCCCAGCTCTAGCGTCGGTCAAACTTGCGTTACCTTGTCCAGCAAGAGCCTCTCGAGCTCGGCCTTGATGGCATCGGCGAGAGGACGGCTCAGCAGGTGCGGCGGCATCGGCAGGTTGTGCTCAATCTGGCTCGGGACGAACAACCTGCCTCACCGCCCGCGCAACGCAGGGAACTACACTACCTACTCCTGTGGGCGGTGGTGAACCGCTAGCTGCAGGAGCCTCCAGGCCACGACCAGGGCTGAAACGGAGGCGGCGTCGGACCAGCGTCCGGCGAGGAACCCGCCAGGCGTCCAGCGAGGAGGAGCCGAACCGAGGAGGAGGCAGCGCTGGTTGGCTAGACCAGCGAGGAGGAGCAGGGTGGGTGGGAGCACGTCTCTCTTGCCGACGTCGCCAGGCCGGTTGTCGAGCTGAGGTTTAGGGATCCTGAACTGAGTCGGTCGGAGCTAGGGGCCATTTGGGATTTGGGCTTGTGGTTTTCGATGGGCGTCCATCTTCCGCATGAATAGGCCCAAAGATGGAACAGCTTTATGGCCCTATCTAATAATTTTCAGTTCTCGCATGTATGATTATATAAATAAACTGAACACTGAGAGATCATTTTTTTAAAAATATCCTAATAAACTACTTCGAAACGATGATAAAGAAGCTATTCTATTTATTTATTCAGAAAAAAACATCAACTATAAGCTAAAAGAACCATGCATGGCACACGAGCCAGCTATGTAAGCTGGAGCAAGTATTTTTAGCTACAGCTAATTAAATGAACAGTAAAAAATATTTGTCTAACAAAAGTACACCGGGTCCAAGATTTAAAATCCAGGCGGGTGAATTTGCTGGCCTGCTCTGTTTACTTAAGTAATACTTGTTGAATATTTTAATAGGGTACACAATTAATTTTGTTTCCTTTCGACGCAACTCCTTAGAATCTCTGTGGGCCCTTTTTGGAACGGAGGATTCCGAAAATGAGTTTTAGGCCCTGTTTGGCACAGCTTCACCAACAGCTTCATGAGCTGTTGTGAGCTGTTTTTTTGCCAAACACCCTTTTTGCAAACAGCTTCATGGGTGAAGCTCCTTTTTTTGTGCTCTCACAAAGGAATGGGGAGAGGTGAAGCTGAAAAAAGTAGTTTTTCACATCTCTCTCCCTCAGGCCCGCAGTCCTAGGAACCCACTGCCCCTCTGGTTCACCAAAATTACACACATTTGCCACTAGTCCATCCCGTTCACTAAAATTTTTATTATTTTAATTTTAATTTTTCCTAATGATTTTAATTTTTTATTTTAATGTTTTAATTCATACTCATTCAAATATATTATTTTTTAATTCATATGACCATATACAAACATACAACTCCAAATGTTAGAACAAGTCAGATAGACATAGGCATCTTGGATAATTGCCCTTTCTCAGCCATGCATGAAGCTGTTGGTGAAGCTGTTTTGCCAAATAATTTTCCAAAACAGATTTAGCTTCATCGGTGAAGCTGCTCGTGAAGCTGAATAAAAAAAACAGCTTCACTAGTGAAGCTGAGCTGTGCCAAACGGGGCCTTAAGAGCATTTGTACAGCTTCATGCAGTGTGCCATTGAAGTTTCTGCATCCCAAGGAGGTTGGAAATGCATGTAGATTTGGAGGGGCGTATACACACTAGGTCATCCTGAATATTTTTTAAATGATCTTGTATTTAGTAGATATATTAGCTCAGTTTTTTGGCTTAAAGTTGACTTATACTTATACTGTCTACAGTAACTAATTTTTAAACGTTATGTTATTTAAGACAGGATCAATAAAAAAATTATAGTAAAAAGTGTACTCATTGCAGTTTGCGACCACTCAGCAGTCGTTATGACCACACTCAAAGTCATTACGACCACTTTTTTGTTTGCTCCGACCACTCCAACCACGTCTTCGTACTCCGAACACGTACTCGTAACTTCAGCTGATGAGAGTTACGACCACATTTACACTGTGTTGTACGTTCTTGTAACCAAGCTACGACCACTCCAATTTATGAGAACTCGAGACTTCGACTGCTGACTTTGTTCCTTCGATTATGTAGTAGACTTAATCACAGTAGTCGTAACTCGATTACGATCACGTTGAAGACTCGATAGCCATGGCAATAAAGCGCTTATAACCATGTCTTCAGCTTCACGAACACCTCTAATTTTCCGGAGCCAAAACCGCTCCTTCTGCTTTTCTTTATTTCTCACCCTCTCGTTCGATCACACCAATAGTTGTACAGATTGAAATCACATATGACTATTTCTCTCTGTACACTGTCTTTCACAAACAATCAGAATTCAAATATTTAAACCATCATTCCAAAGAAACTCACTCATTAGCTATATTATCTACACCCCTAAAATCCACCAGTTCATTTCTTTCCTACGACCACCCCAAATTGTGCCCCCAGCAGTCATGAGTTTTCCTACGTCCACACCAATTCATCCTGCGTCCACACCAATTCAACGATCAAGGATCAACTCCCACCTTTCTCTCTCCTTACCCACTCATATCCAACAATCCAAATTCATCCAATCCAAATTCAACGGGGACGCCCACCTCCCCCGCGCGACTCGCGATCCCAGGCGGACCCACCGCGCGCGATCGGGGTCACAGCCGCCGTCCCAGGCGACGCCTCCTCGACTCCGCGAACCCTCACGGGACTCCAGGCGCCGCCGCCGTCCCAGGCGTCGCCGCCGCCACGTACACGAAGCCGCTGGCCTCGCGCGACTCTTGCGGACGCCGCGCTGCCACGACCACGAAGCCGCCGCCGTCCCAGGCGCCGCCGCCACGTACACGAAGCCACCGGCCTCGCGCGACTCCTGGGGACGCCGCGCCGCCACGACCACGAAGCCGCCGTTCCCGTCGGCCGAGCAACACGCGGTCGTCGGGCGTTTCCTGGGGACGCCGCGCCGCCACGAAGACGAAGCCGCCATTGCCGTCGGCCGAGCAACACGCTTCCAGGTAATCTATCCTTGTTGGATTCCCAATTGCAAACTGAATGCCTTTTATTCAGAATACATGATCCGTCTCACCGTTCTTTTGATTCACATGTATGCAGATATCTGGTTGTTTGATTCCATAATTACCTGCTTATGCGTTAGGTCTGTAATCCTTCTCACCAATCATCGTCCTTGTGTGATTACTGTTGGAAATATGCGTTTATATCTACCAGATGTAAACTTCAGACAAAAAACGTAAACCAAGCTCTTGGTTATAGTTATAGCACTAATCAATGTTTGCATTTGGTGTAGTGGACGTTTACTTGCTCACTAATGGGGACTCCACAAGAAGGCCCCTCTGCGTTAAGAGACGTAACAAACATCATCAACACAGGTAGAACTGATTTGGGGACTCAAGAAGAAGGCCTCTCTGCATTCAGAGACGTAACAAACATCATCAACACAGGTAGAGCTGATTTTTCTAGCCGTACCAATAATTATTGTCGTTGTTGTCGCAACTAATCTCTGTCATTCTACATAATGGCCAGCACCGCAAAGCGACGCAGATCGTAAGCGGGAGGAGAGAAACAGAAAAAAAACGTGAATACCGTGCACGCAAGAAGGATGAAGAGACAGATGAGTAGAGAGAAGAGAGGAATAGGAAACAGCGTGATTACCGAGCAAGACAAAAGGCTAATTCATTAACACCTATACCTGGTAATGTTACCTGTGTCATAATATGGCTCTGTCCAATATTTGTCATTGTAACTGACTATGGTTCTGTGCAGCAACATTCGAAAGTGGACATCTTGTAGCCTATTATGGACACCGTCCAAACTTTAGTGTTTCAACATCGTGGATATTGGGACAACACTCAACACCATCCAGTGGAGGTACATTTGGAAGACATTTCTGTGTACTCATTTGATCCTGTTTCTTCACATGTGATGGCCACAATAACATGATGTGCTATAAGGCAAACAACAAGAATTCTGGCCAAACCAAAGAAGGAATTAGATCCAACAGGGAAAAGCACCAGAAATATTGTGTACAAAGATGTCCTGGACTGGTGAAAAATTGGTAAGTAAATTTTTTTACCCAAACTACGCTCGTTCAACATGGACCTAAAAATTGTCCTTCTACAGGAAGCTGACATGTTTTTTTGTTATCAACTTTATGCGCTTGTGGAATGGTATTAGATTACCGTTGTTTTCAATTGTCAGTAAATAATCTTTTGTGTACTTGGTAAAAACATTCTACAATTAATTGTTATTTTGTGACAGTCAAGTGTAATAATTTGTACAGGATGGGAATGCACCGAGGACCAAATTCTTGGTAGAGATGTTGAAGTACAAGGACAACGAATCTAAAGACAACATTCCTGAAGATATACAAGAACTTATTAGGCGTGTGAGGATTTAGGTGGCTTCAAAAGATGTAATAGCTGTGATGTTATTTATTTGCAATGTTGCTCTTTAAGTATAATTGCTATGGACTCAACAATATGATAACTCATCATGAATCTCTTTTGGCATGAGTCTTAATCTATCTCACTATTTACTTCATTTTTAAGAAACAGAGTCTTTTTGTTTTTTACTGTAGCGTTAGCACGGGCAAGGAAAAAATATTGTCATTTGGTTGTTTTCATGTGCATCCCTCAAATGCCGCCGTAGCGTTAGCACGGGCACTCTACTAGTATACTAATAGTTGGCTCAATGCTCTATTTAAAACCCAAACAATTTGAGCGGCTCATCCCACACCCTCCTTGTCAGCGAGCACCGAGGGCGAGTAGGGCGCGGCCGCACGGCAAGCCGCGGCGGGCACCTCCTCGTCGCATTATTTTGGCACGGCCGCACGATGCGTATGGCATATTCTTCCTCGTATGCCGCCCGCCGTACTAAAAATGATTGATTATTAAGTAATCATATCACTAATCTAACCCCACTCCTCCACGCAAACGCCGCGATCGACAACGCGCAAGTACGACCCCCTAAACAAGCTTATCCTCTCCATCGATCACCCACCGCTTAATTAATTAATTGGTCACCCTTCTTTAGCATTGTTTAGTTGATTCGGTTTGGATTTCTCTATTCTGCCATCGACCAGCAAGTAGTGTGCATTCTTTTCGGATACGACTTATAACTTATGACTATAATTAATAATTTTTTTATTTTAACGTGAACACTTGTGTGAATATAACGCATGCCGATAAGTCGCTTCGAAAAGGCTATTTCGATAAACAGCTTTAAAATAGCGGTGAAAAAATTATCTCATTTATTTATTCGAGAAAGTCATAACCTATAAATCATAAGCTAAAAATAAATAGACAAGTTTTGATTTTTTAGGGTGCCATCGACCCTACCTATGTTAATATATGGTTAGATTAGGTATATAAGCCACTCCCATTGTGCATGTATTAGTTGACTTCAAATTCGTCAAATATTATTTATTTTACACATACTATTATATATAACCCGAATTAAGTTTTGCGTATCTTTGACTTTTAACATTGTTTTGCATTACAAACCAAAATTATTTGGCTTTTCATGTGGATCGATCTAACAGCTTAAATTTTCATGATTCCTATCTACGATGTTGAATTTGTTAAGCTATCCATGTCAAGCTTTAGAAAATGACTTTTTGTGATAGTTGTAGACCATGAGCGTGTATTCACCAAAATATCTAGTACTCTCTTAGTCCATAAATATACATCGTTTTTAATTTTTTTAGGTCTCCAGTACAAGATTTTGACTATAATTTATTATCATAATATACTAACAAAAATAATAAAAAATATATATTATGAAATAATTTTGCAAGACAAATCTAATGGTATTATTTTTATGTAGTAAATCTATATACTTTAATATATATTAATAGTTAAAACTTGAAAAACTTGACCGTACGGAACCTACGATGACCTATATTTGTGGACAGAGAAAGTAAATTATTGTCTAGTAAGCCTTTTTAGAATTTTACTCCTTCCATACTTTACTAATGTTTTCTCTTTTTTTGCACTCATTTACCTTCCTTCTCTCGTCAACATTTATGATTAGACAATCACACTAAATGTCATATCTCTTATTCACAAGGCTTAATACCAGGGACATCATTGTGATTTTGCTCCACCATTCCCTTGGTTTTATATTCTCCTAAATACCCGTGCCCAGAAAATACACGTATTTAAAAAGAAATGGAGCAACTAACAAAGTGTACACCTATTTGTGATAATTAAATCAATGCTTGGACTTTGGAGGGCCGAGGGGGTAAATGGAAAGCAGCATTTCTGTGGATAAGCTCACATATCACAAAGCATAGTTTAGTTTAGCATAGTCCAATGATGTCCAGGTCTACGCTGAACCTGGCTGGAAAGGTACCCCGTGTTAGAATTAGGACAGGATATTGGTGTGTTTTTTCGATTACGACTGGTGATTTATAGTTATGACTAATATATTTTAGTTTTAATATAAGTATTTATATAAACGATTGAATGTTGATAAATCGATAAGCCACTTTGAAAAGATTGTACCTATAAGCCGTTTCGAAACAGTAACAAATAAACCGTTCTATTTATTTACTCGAAAGAAATTATAAATCATAAGTTGAAAAGAACTAGCTGTAGCATTGGACACTCACTGCTTTTGCCCAACAAAAAGGGACAAACTAATGGATCTTGCCCACGTAATATAACGCCAACTTTCCTTGAAAGACATAAACAACGAGTTGGAACAATGCCACAGCATTGCTCTTTGGCTACTGCGGTGATTTGTTAAAAGAAAAAAATGCTTGATCATTCCTGTGATGGTTTTGTAATTTCAGGTGATCTTTGTGCCTAAATAACCGTAAAAAGATAATGCACAAATAATTGCAACTTATACTACAAGATTACTTTTTATCTGTGTGCAAGGCAAGAAAATTAGGAGAAAATGAAATATATACTAAAAAATTGGTGTGTGCTTCAGAATGACCATAATTATTACTCCCTCACTTCTTTTTTACTCGGCTTCTTAGAATTCATATCGTCAAACTTTCTAAAGTTTGACCACGAATAGATTTAAAACTATCTAGATTTGCTATACGAAAATTATATTATTAGATTTGTCATCAAAAACACTTTCATAATATTACAATTCTATTAGTATATGTTAGTATAAAATTATAAAAGTAGCAGTCAAAGTCGCATATCGAAGACCGTGAAAGGTAAAAAAGCATCAAGTAAAAAGAAGAAGGGAGTATAACAACAACAAAGGCATCCACTCATTTGAAATTGTCAGCTAAAAATATTATCAAGATGTGTGACCCTCCTCCATGAACATTTTGTAATATTCCCGATTGTGTGGACACTTTACCTAAACGAATGCTAATTAGGACAGTCGGCTCATGGCGTCATTAGTGTAGTTTTGTCCCATCTCCCCATATATAAGGAGGGGGTATGGGCTGCACATTGTGCATACAAGCCTGCAGGCAAAAAAAAAATAAAGTTGAGAGAAAACTTGAGACTACATCCTGTGTCTCATGTTCTACTTTTATATTCTTGTGAGCAAAGTGCTTAATCATCAGCAATGTGACCCCTAATGCACAACATATTATCATCACGATAACACTCTCACTAAGGCTACTTGGTATGTTGTCTTTGATCTAGCCTATCAATTCAAGTTTTATGGTAATACTTTTGTTTGTAGATTGGTTTTAGTTCTACCCTACATCGTTGCTCCCTCTCCTGTTACCAGGGGGTTGGGCGTACACCTCCACGCATGCGCCGACTGTGCCAGTCCCCTGGCTGAGGGTTGTAAGCCTCCATGTACGCATGAGTGCACCTTTACCAAGTCGACCAAGCACCTCCTCCATAGAATGCTGTCGATCACCCCGTTGGATAGGATGTCGCCTCCCTGGCACGCCACTAACCAACTGGGCCAAATGGACGTACATCTCAAAATGGGCACGCCTTCACATGGGCAGTCAATCGTCATAAACCTTGTGTCATTAGTCGTCGATGAGCTGATTGGACATGTGCCTCCATGCACACATCGCCGATTACTACCGTCGAAGATAATGGGTGCCAATGCCATCCCAATCCGCTAACAAGGGCATACCTCCATGTGCACTAATGCCATCATAGTCTCGCCCTCGTTGCTGGCCGTCGCCCCCACATTGTCACCAAAGCCCACCAGGCACAAGGCCTTGCCTTCGCTAGGTGTGCTGTTGATGCCTTCGCGTCATCGTTGCTGACCGCAACAACGCCTCTATGCTGCATCGATTGCCGCTGCCGTCTTCACAATCCTTAATGCCTCTGCGTCAGGTCACTGGAGCCAAAGGAGACGACCATGGAACCTTCGCACCATGGTAGCCGCCACCATTGCATTGTGCCCACATCACCGACTTTGCGGCATCATGCAGCTGAGGCCACCTTAGTCCCGTCACCACCGCCTCTACAGCACCGACATGTGAAGCAAGAGCCTCTAGCTCTGCCCCCTACTAAGGATAGATCGAAAGTCGCCACTATAGTCACCGATGAAGACGAGGTAGGGAATGGGTGGGAACAACTGTCGCTTCGATTCGGGAACGAGTATGTGCATGGGACAATGTCGCTGTGCTATGCCATCGCTAGCACATCGCTTCCCGCCGCTACTTGCGCCATGGGCCAGGAGGCATGACCACTACTTCCACTCGCTTGTGTGCGTGCTTGTGTATGTGTGACACAGGCTGGAGCGGCTAGGGATTGGGCAAACCATAGTTGACTTGGTAGATGGGTCGTTGGCCTACTGGCCCATAAGGTCCGATTAGGGCGGCCGCCCATTACCATTATTCAAACCCATACCAACACTATTAGGTAGGGTATGTGTAAGAAATAAAATACACATTTAGATTTGGGTATGGGGAGGGTAATATCTACTTACCTATCTTTACCCATACCCATTCAAACATAAGGTTGAGAGCGTATTTAGATTATCCATGGCTTAGACTACCCGTACTCAGTTATAGCTTTCTATAAAAGCATATGGAAGCCACCTATGCACATATGCCCGCCAATTTGCACAGAGTAGCTCCCCTATACATATAATCATTTTCAACAAATTTCAATTGATTTCATAAAACTTGTGGTGTGAACGTGGGGGTGAAATTTCAAATATCGAAGTTTTACAAAAACTTCCTATAAAAGCATGTAGGGCCTACGTGTGCACCTAACCCTGCCAATTTGCATAGAGTAGCTCCTCTACACACAGAATCATCTCCAACAAATTTCAGTCAATTTTGATAAACTTTTATGGTGTGAACGCAAGGTTGAAATTCTAAATATCGAAGTTTTACAAAAACTTCCTTCATTAGCCTCTTTGACTTAGCCCCTCATTTTCCTTCTTCTTTACCCACTAGGTTACCCAAACCCATTGGGTATACCTTTTTCATTTGGGTATGGGTAATATCACTTTAAATGGGTATGGATAAAATTGGGTATGGGTTTGGGTGACCCATACCCTACCCAGGGGCACCCTATGTCTGATCAAGATAGGATCCAATCGGCCTTACAATTTTTGCATAAAAGTTCCTAGGGTTTTGTATAATTACATGCAAGTCCTTAGTTTATTAAAAATAGGTCCTTCCAAACTAGGGCTTTGCACAATGCCACCGTACCAGAAAACTGTACCAAATTTACTGAACCGGTCAACTTGGTTTGATCGGTTGCAGTATTTGGTACAGTAGCTACATTATGGTTTTTTTGGTGTTCAGTTTTTTTGGTTTTTATCGGTTAAAATTTGGGGAAAAAAACTGGAAAAACCGAACACTCCAATGCGCCGCGCGCGCAATGCAACTAGCCAGGCGGCAGGCGCAACCCATCGGCCCATGTGATGTGGCCATCCCATTCGACTCAAAAAGTCAAATACTTTTAACTTGAAATCCCCAGTTTTCAACGCCAAAATCAAACTTTCAATCAAGAAATAAGTGGCTCAAAATGAATTCCATACTTTCCATTCAAACAATCCATGCTTTCAGTTAGTGGATTCAAACTTTTGCCTCACAAAATCTAAAACTTTCAATTGCAAATGTGAACTTTTGACTCAAATATTTAAAAACTTTCTACCCTACATCCCAAACTTTCCATTTCAAAAAACAAAGCTTTCAAATAAAAATCCAGAGCTTTCAGTTGGCCAACAACCCATGCGCATCGCTGGCAGAGGAGCAATGCCGCAGTAGCCATCAAGGTGGCGACGTGATTAGCAACCTCCTCAATGTGTCCTCGAGCGACACATCTATGGATCCCAGGCAGATTACATGCGCAGACGAGATGAGGAGGGAGATGCCAGAGATATCAGGGAAGAGCAAGCTTGGCCGCATCGGGGAGGAGGGAAGTGAACATTGGAGAAGCAACAGGAAAAATGGATGGACTCATGTAGGGCTGTAAACAAGCTGAGCTCAAGCAAATCTAGCCTCCCAAGCTCGAGCTCGGTAGAAACTCGAGTCGGGCTCGAGCGAGCCTGGAGTTCGGCTTGAATAAGCTCGGTAACAGTTAATATAATATATACTATTTTTCACAATAAGCCGAGTTTGAACAACTCGTGAGTCTCAAATCTTTTTACAACCATAGACTCATGCATCCTCCGTGGATGCTTGGTGGTGGATAGAAGTGATGATGCTTGGTGGGCCTAGGAGTGCGCTGGGAATGGAGCTGACACGAATGCATTTTGTAGGCTTTTCACTATGTTGTAGTCGTCGTTTTTGTTAACCCTTGTGGCCCTATTTAGGTCCCGCTCATTTCGGTTTGAGCTTCTGACTTCTAGTTTATTCTTTACTATTCCTAAATTTCATATTTTTCTGGCTTTTTAGCTTTTTTGCCGGTTCTTTTTTCATGTATTCATTTGTATTGTCTGTGATGGATTAACCTTTTTTCTATTTTAAATTTTTTTAAATTTAGTTATATCAAATAAGTCACTATTAGCTATAGTGTAATTTCAATCAGCTATAGTGCAATTTCAGTCAGTTACAGTGCAATTTCAGCTATAAACTAACTTATTTTAGCCCAACCAAATGGTACCTTAGTCACGTGTTTTAACCAACTCTCTTGTGTTTGCACCCAAGAAAAACGCTTGTAATTGGCGTGCCAGTAGTAAGTGGGAATAAAAAGATGAAAACAAAACAATTAACGTACGTGCTCCCTCCAATCACAACAAAGTGCTGTCTTGATCGCAAAAAAAAGCATGAAAAAGGCTCTATGGCACACTTTCAAACAAACCCTTGTTCTCTACATGAAACGCTCCAAGCCACCAAATGGACCAGAGTTAGAAATGTATGCACAAACATGGATACAACTACAAATCATACTTCCCTCGAGGAATATGCCCAAGATATGCCATGCAATTTCTAAGAAAAAGAAATGGATGTCACGTGTTCATCCTGAATGGCCATTTTGTCATCATTATGAATTTTAAAGAGTAAAATGCATAACAGCTCATTGAATTTGTTGCGTGTGTCGACTAGGTCACGGTACTCTTAAAATGCATATTTGGATCACTAACATACATTAAGTGGATCATTTGGGATCACAAATACACATGTTGAACACTTCTCATACACGTGGCAGTGCCACATAAATTCTATCGATATGCCTGCAAGCAATTTTTTTAAAAAACCTCCTCTTTTCTTTCTTCTCCTCTCTGTCCACTACTCCTTTCTCTTAGTTTCTTTTTTTTCTATGCTTCTCTACTTTCTTCTGTTTCTTTTCTCTACATCTGAACCATGGCTGTGGGTGTTGAGTGGTGGCTCCGGCTGCTCTCTAGCGGTGGTGAGGAGGATGGAGGGGACAATGGGTAACCTGAGGGTGGTGTCTGCGAGACTGAGATGGTGGTGACCCGACGATGGTGTTGAAAGTGGCGGCACTTCCATGTGTGCGAGAAGCAAAGAGTGTGTTTGTGACCAACAAACGAACCATCTAATGCATACTAGTGATTTAAACATGCATTTTGATAGTATCGTGAACCAGTTAACACAATGCAACAAGTTCAACAACCCACCATGAATTTTACTCAATTATAAATTAGAGAGTGGATTACTTCTTTAGGTTTAGGTCCCGAGGCGAAACAAAAAAGGAAGATAGAATTCGGGTCGTCTGAAAGCAACCCGAAGGATCTGGTGTGCTCTTGCTCTCCGCCTTGGCCGTTTGAACCATCCTGTAGTGGCTTTTCTTGAGCCATCATGTCTTGTGACCGATGATATACGGGCAGCATATTCCTGCGACTAGTGTTAGAAAGCGATCTGATCTAGGAATCAAAATGTCCTGTTGAAAAGTGTTCTTCGGTGTTTGCCGGATCTGAGAATTGTTGGGTTGATCTCGGCTAACTAACCCTGAGATTTCAAGGAGGAGTGCCTCCACCTCACGCCTTGATCGGAGGCGGTTACCAACAGCTTGTGGTTGCGGTCCCGGTCACCTAGCGCCAAAATAAAAGGGGTTTCGGTAAGGCTTCAGACAGGTGGTTCAATCCCAAAAGAAACACATACAGACCCGATCTATCACGGGCACTACGGTGAACGAAGACCGAACCCTCTTCGTCTTCATCCCCGTCGGCATCGACCACCGCAACTCCGGCCATCTACCTCTGCTTCACCGCGCCACCGACCATTTTTCCTATAGCTTCTTCGAGTTCGGGTATGTGACGCTTCCGCTCTAATGTTTTATCTAGGTGTTCTTGATTTGATATAGGGATTAATGGTTATGCTGATGTTTAGACTTAGAACAATTCACAAGAATGAGATGCTAGGATCCTTCGAGAAATGAGAATTCCAAATGTAAGTCCCCGTTTTGTGTATATCCATCCTTTATTAAATATATTAAACAATGCTATACACTCTGATAAAATGTGTGCTATATACATGGATGAAGTAGTGGATGTTGTTCCACTACAACGGAGGTTTTGTACTGATCGGGCGGAAATGTTGGCAGATAGACTTGAAAAAAAGCTTTGTGTCGTAGTCCTACCAAACACTGAAAGAAGTGTGTCTATTATATGGTATGACAGACTAAGACATCTCCGTGTAAAATAGCGCATCTAAAGGATATCTGTATACAAGGTACCACTTAGTTTATAGCTTAATGTTAAACGCAAGAAATAGATAAAAAATACAGTATAGCAAAAAGGAGACGCCGAAATGGCAAGACAATAGTTGGAACTTGGAAGTTCACCTGTAGTAAGTCACATGGTTTCGGGTGGTAATTTTTATCAACTAGCCACGTAGGCGTGGCGCCACGCCACGCCAGCCACCGTGTGTACCGAAGCAAAAGAGACGACAATTCGCAGGGAGTTTTGTAAAAAAAATCGAGGACGCGTGCGTAATTTCGGGAAAATAAAAGGACTTTTCGTAAAAAAAACGAGGACCTGCAAGGACCTGTACGTAAGTACGCAAGCCGCGCTAGCTACCGTGCGGACCAAAGTAAAAGGGACGGTAATTCGCAGGGAGCTTCATAAAAAAACCAGGGGCAAACGCGCAATTCCGGGAAAAACAAAGGGGTTTTTTGTAAAAAAGCGAGGACTTGTAAGGGCTTGTACGTAAGTAAATAAGGACCTGTACGTAATTTTGGGAACCCGCGGGGCGCCATCTAAAATTTTTTTGGTAAGGAAAAACTTGCAGGGACCTATTCGCGAGGGAAAAGGACCTTTACGTAATTTTAAAAAACCTGAGGAAAGTGGCTCGGTCGGCCGTACGCAAATTCGCTGGACACGCGCCGGCCGGCCGAGCGACAGGGGCGACGTGGACACCGCGCGCGGGCCGGAACCCCCCCCCCCCGGGAATGTATCGCTTGCGATACCCGGTAAATTTTTCTAGTCCCACCATCTACGTTTTCACGTTTGCTTTTGGGTTAATTTTGGGTCTACCAAGATTTGACCTCACAGTTAAAAAAATGCTAACTAGCCCAGGTAACAGCATCCACAGTGGTGAAAGAGCAAGTACAATAATGTTGACTAGGTCGCTTCTAGCGAAATCCACGTCAACACAATCCTATGTGGAAGAGAGAGAAAAGAGGAGAGAGGGGCAAGCTGCCCCTTATGCAAGAGGTGACCTCTAGCACATCATACGAGGAGAGAGAGGCAAGCTGCCCCTCATGCAAGAGGTGACCCCTGATATATTTATGCAAGTATTAAATGTTTGTGTGCTTTAGTAGAGGTAACATCTACTCAACTTATTGTATTAGCTACCTCCACCATGAGCCACGTGTACTCTTTTTGCTTATTTGGCTAGTCCTAGAGGTGGCAGCCACCTCTTCTATTAAACTTGCTCTAAAAAGCTGCCTCTAAGAAGAGAGAGAAAAAGCTTGGAGGCAATGTTCAGGGCCGTTCATCTTGGAGGCCCTAGGACATGATAAAAGTGAGACCTTTCATTCTAATATAAATATGTAACAATACATTTTATATCAGTTGTAAAAGGTAAAGTTCAATACAGTAACCATTAGACAGTACGTCACAAAATACAAAGTACTTATTGGCAACATTAGACTTAGTACATTATAAAATGCAAAGTACTCATTGTCGACAATCCACTGACACATTAATATTATTAATAAGTCTTAGAAAACTATAATTTGCTACTAAGGACAAAACAATTTAGGAGAGATCATTCAACCTTTCATGTGACATTGATGGCTTCAAATAGTTTTTCTAATCTCTCTTAGATCTAATGGACATCTATATATAAAAAAAGAAACTGATGTTACAAGAAAGTCAAAGATTTTTGTTCTAGATAGTGTAGATATTGCGTTGGATATTTGGAGTAGTATTTACCAGATAATCAAAGAACAAAAATTCATAAAAATGTACCATATATGCAACATCTATATAAGGAGATTTCGAGTAAAACTGTTACAAAATGAAAAAATTGAAGGCGAATTGGTTGAAAATCAATGAAATAGGGCTCTCCTCTATTAATGATGACACTTATTTTGGGGGAAGAGAAAACCGAAAGAGGAGTGGAAAGGTCAAGGGGCGCAGGTGGTGTGCGTGGTGGATTGGATCTGGTGGATGACTTAATTGATGCGTTCTCTATAAATGTTCATGCTTGGATATTTAGGGAGCGCTCAGTGCTGGATGCACAACATAAACCAAATGAGGCATTACTTGACTTTGGTAGTTAACCCAACTAATTATTAATCAATTATATCTAATATTCAATACATAAGCTATATCATACATATATACATACTAACATACATGGGCTAGGGGCCCCAAGTTTTCGTGGGCCCTAGACGGTCGCCCTTGCTGCCTAGGCCCAGGGCCGCCCCTGGCAATGTTATACATTGTGGGACAAGGTCACCAAGCAAAAATACATAGCATCGCCTCTAGGCCTGAAGATAGCCTCCTCAAACTAAAATATTCGAAGGGCCAACTTATCAGAATGGGGATGAGAAAGCCTTCATGGCTGGCGCACACCTACGTCGCCATAGCCTTCTTGTCATTGCCTTGGCTTGCTGTCCACTTCCGAGCCCACTATCCTTGATGCCTTCGTGCTTTCCTCCACCGCTGGGAGCCGCATACCAACATGATCTTGGAGGAGCGCAATGAGGGACCACATCATCCTCATGGGGCCCATGTGGTTTTGGGTGGAGCCCTTGCCGTATCACCGTCGTCGTCACAAGGACTCCTCGCTGGACTTTGGGGCTGGAGGCGGAGCGAGCGAGCGAGAGAGAGAGAGAGAGTAGCACTGAGGAGTCAGGGCTAGAGGTGGAGCGGGAGCGGGCGGCATAGATGAGTGGAGCGGCACTCGAGATTAATGGCTGTGTCAGTGGATTCGTTGATGCGAGGTCAGGTTGTGAGGAGCAAATCGAGCGAGAAAGTTGGGGAATTTCGATGCTTACGGGAAGGAAAGGGTGGGAATTGGGGATTATTTGAGGGCTAAGATAAATTATATTTGTTGCAGACCCACTATAGAGGCTATACATTGCATAAAAATGGTAATACTAGAGATTGACTATGGGTCCCAACTTAGAGGCAGAGTTGCCTTTAAACACTATGGAAGTCCTAAGGGCATGTGCAATGCATGGGTGCCTCAAATGGTGGTTTCATCCTCCGTCTAGGCACAAGGCATTCAAGACACTATCCAAAGCTCCCACCTACCCAATGCATGGTGGTTTCATTTGACCCACAATAAAATTTGCATTTCAGCCCAAACAATTTTTATCTCAGCCCTCTAGTTATACTTTTATTCAAAAATTTATGCTAGGAACACTAGAAGCAAGAAAAGATATTGCATAAACACCCTAGGACCACCTGTCAACATGTGACTTTCCCCCTCTCCTCCCTCCCTCACTTTTCCCCACTCTTTCCTCCTCTCTCTTTTCCATTATCCTCTTTCTCCCCATTCTATCTCTGCTGCTACCGTCGCTATTGCCTGCCACCTCCACTCTTCAATAAGATTAGCCGCAGCAAGCTAGAACCCAATGATGTTGTTATCGCCTGCCCATGCCCTCGTTGCAACCATGATTGTTTGCCTTCGGATCTGGCCACCGTCAAGTTTGCTTTGTCAGATGTGGCCTCCGCTAATCTTGCCTCCTCAGATCTGTCCGCCGCCTGAGCTCACGTCACCGGATCCGTCTGCCACTGACCTTTGAAGTAGTGGAACCAGGTGTCCCACTCTCTCTCTCTCTCCCTTCCTTTCTCTACTAGGACCACATCTTTTCTTCTCAAGCACCTACACCTTGTAGAAGTCGCTCTAACACCCTGCAAGGCACCCTCTCGCCTCCACTATGGCATTCGAGCCTAGGTGGCCCTGTGGGGCACTCGACCGAAGCACTACGTTCTATATACCCTAGGTACTCTAAGAGGGCATTTGAAACAGCTTTGACTTCTGGATTTTGGCTTTTAAAAGCTAGAAGTTTAATCAAACGCTCCGCTTTTAGAAGCGGCTTCGGTTGGATTGAGCTCCACCTCAACCCCTCGCTTCGCCTCCATCCCAATAGCCCATCGCCACGCGATGACACTGCTAGGAGCTCACCCCCTCTCTACCTCTGTCCCGTCGGTGCCACCACATGCTCCACCTCTGCCCCAATGATGTCACCATGAGCTCTGTCTTCGCCTTGATGGTGTCGCCATGAGCTCCGCCTCTGCCCCAACGGCGCCTCTACACGCTCTGCCACCACCATGTGGTCCACCGTCGCCCCAATAGCCCACCGTCGCCACGTGGTCCGCCTATGCCTTGACAGCTCACCATCGCACGATGACACGGCCACACATTCCATCACCGATTGTTGATGTTGTCATGTGCTTTAGCTCCATCATGGTTGGGGCGTGCTCCTCTCCCTGCTGTTGTCCTCCTTTGCGTCAACCTTTTACACTAGATTCGACGGCCTCCACACCGGATCCAGCAAGGGTGAGGCTAGATCCATCTTCCTGTCAGCCTAGGAGGCTGTGGAGAGCAAGCATCGAGTGCCAATGGCAGTGACATTTTGCTATGATTTTTTTATTTCTTCTTGCAACTTGTTGAAATGAGGGACACAATCCAATCAGTTCAACCAAAAGCTCCATCGAATCAAATGCCTCCTACCTTTAGCCGCTTCTACTTTCAGCTGCTACTATTCAAAAACTAGAATCTTCAGTCGGCCTGTTCTTTACCTCACAAGCTGGCGGCTTTTGGCTTTTGCTACAGTACCTAACTTTCAAACGGAGTATTTTCTCAAGACGGGGTCTACAAGTTAAACGATCTACACATTAAAAGCCTAATATCTGTACCAGCTAAAATCGCAAGTGAGTATTTGTCTCTCCGTAATCTGTACCGTAAACGGCCAAAATTTAAAAATTTCAACAAAAACCCATAAGCCGCAGCCGAAAAGAACAGGCCCAAAAGCTCCAGTCATTTCAAACGTCGCCTAAATTGAAAAGTGGAATGCAACTCTTGTACTTGATGCAGAAATAGAAGTGACTCTGAAAATGTCACTCTAGCCACTTCTCAAATTTAGCCTCCAGACACCTAGTAGATCCACGGAGGAGGTTATTTTTTTAAAAAAGGGCGTTTAGAGCCAATTGGTCTATGAAAAGGGCTTTTTTGAAAAAAGGATGTTTGAGACCATTTTTTTTAAAAGTGACTAGAGTCACATTTGTGCGCTCAGTTATGTAGAAATGAGCTCGGCAGTGACTTGCCGTGGGGGGTAGGTCTACGGATTAGGCTATTTTTGAAAAGGGGCATTCAGAGCCAAATTGGTCTACGAAAAGATCTATTTTTAAAGAAGAACGAGGCCAAAATTTTTAAAAATGTGGCTAGAGTCACATTGTCATTTGTTTGCTCAATTTTGCAGAAATATGGCAAGACGGAGGGGCCGGATCGAGAAAGTGTCGCCTCGAATGCAGCAACAGTCGAGCAGCTTCCCTTCTCCCCGTCTCATGACTCGGCACCCCATCATCTCCCTCTCTCTCGTATAAAGCGCCCCTCCCCGCGACCACAGCGAGTTCGCCTCCATGAGTAGACCACCACCCGTACACCACGCCGCCGCCCCCGCGCCCCGCCGCGAACCCTAGCCGCTGCCTCCCATGGCCGCCGAGTCCTGCGGCAGCCGCGGCGCCTCCCCCCCGCCTCCTCCCCCCTCCTCCGCCAGCGGCTGGGCGGCTGGCAGGCGGCGGAAGGCGGAGGCCTACGCAGAGGTTATCCGCCGGATCCGCGGCGGCGGCGGCTCCGTCGGCGCGCGCCCCGGGTTCGACGACGAGCTCTGGGCCCACTTCCACAGCCTCCCCGCCAGGTCCCTGCTTACCCTCTGTCTCTCTCTCTGTCTCTCTGGTCTCTCCAGTTTGTGTGCGCGCGCCTGCGCGCGATCTGTGGTGGTTGCTGTGTTGCTGCGAAATTCTGAAGCCTCTGCGTTGGAAGCACAATAAAGCTGCGTGATGCTACTGTTTCGCGATGCTAGCTAGCTACTGTTGGATCATACACGCGCGCGCGTGCGCCCGAGTTTTTTTCTTTTTAATTTTGCTGGATGCGTTTGATTTTTCACCGCTTTGTTGCTGTTGCGGCTGGGGTCGCACAGTAGCCGATCCGGAGCTATTCCTTGCCTTTTTGCCGCTGATAAGATTGCGCGCGCACGCTTGTGCTGTCGCTAGGCCGCTTTCTCGATGCTCCTACAGCTACACACGGATCAGGATGCAACGATGAAGCTAAGCGTGGTTTCTCTTTCTTTAGCTTTAGTTGCTGTCGATTATCTTAATTACTATCGTTAACTTAGCAACTGTAGATGCTTGTTTCTTTGTCATGTAGAGCAACGGATCTTTCTTGCTAGACCTCTCCATACGGATGTTTCTTGTTCTCGTACGAATAAAACATGTGATGGATATTTGGTGAGCATATTTGGTAAACATAGATCATAAGATTGGCACTACATTTTGGTGAAATACCACACCGGGCCCTTTTCTACCATTGTTGGTGATCTCTTTGTTCCTTTCGTTTTCCTGGGCTTGTCTCGTCATAACATCAGTAGAGCCTTAATCCAGCGAGCTTGTTACATAAAGTGCTGCAGCGTTGCATATGCACCTACATGTTTTTGCAGCCCTTGAGTGCTGCAGCGAGAAGCTGAGAAATACGATTAGCTTGAATCAACCACATAATCATGATCTAATTACAGACATGCTTGGCTTCATGCATCGGACAGGTATGCGTTGGATGTGAACGTAGAGCGGGTTGATGATGTTTTATTGCACAAGAGATTGCTTGAGCAGGCCCGTGAACCCATGACTGGGCTCGTCTTTGATGTTCGTCGTTCACAGGTGATTAACTCATAAGATGATCTGTCTACTTCATTTTATTGAATATTGACCAGACATCAGTTGGTGACCATAATTCGGTCCACCTACAAAATCATCTTGAACTGGCTGCCATCTAGGATTAGACCTCAGCATTTACATAATCAGGTTACGGTGTTAGCTATTGCATGGTGTTGTTTAGTATGTTACCTCGTGCTGTTATCATAACAAACAATATATAGGATACCTTCCACTATCATTGTGTTGCACGGGCATCAGTATTTACTAGATCACATAGCCATGGTTTCATACTATGCCTATTAACAGCAAGCTCTTTTTTTATGTATAATAGCTGCTTTTGCTGTAATAAATTCTTCTAGCTAATAGCTGTGTCTAAGCTTGTCTTGTTGTTCAAATTAGTCTGCATTGGGAGTTGGTTTTCTTATCACTTGAAGGTTCAAAATGCACCATCAGCTTTTGGACTGCTGATCAAATATGCAGTCAGACAAAATGACTCATGGTTAGGCTTTGTATATTTCTCTCTCTTAGCTATGATATTCTCAGACTAGCCATAAGTTCATAACATTTTGAATTAAGAAATACATAGGGAGATGAGATGTGCATACTTTCCTACTTGTAATGATATCTTTTAGACTATATGTAGCGTTGATCGTACTGTAATATCTTCATGAGAATGTAATCAACTACGTGAACTGCGCTTTTTATGTTAACAAATATTAGTTTTAGGTTGTTACTCTGGACGGAAGTAACAAATATTAGTTTTAGGTTGTTACTCTGGACGGAAGCACTGAAATTGAGTCATTAACTTCCTTTAAGCAAGAAGAACAAGATCCTCAATGCTCAGCATTTGCATCAAGAGATCAAAGGTGATTTTGGTCTAAGCATCTCTAATATTGTGCAGTTCACTTAAATTTTTTTTGGGTTGCATCATATAGAATAAGGATGGTTGTCAACATATCTCATGTTCTCTTTATAATATAATATAATTATTTATGTATTTTTGTCATGCTTCTGATATTTAATATCATTACAGGCCTTTGCATGAAATTATATTTGCATGTGACGATAAGCCAAAGCTTCTTAGTCAGGTAAAGTATCATCTTCTTATTTGAGCTGGAAATTATCATTTTTATAGCAGTAGCATATTAAAGTGCCGCGGTGTTCGTCCGCAAATCATTTCTTTTTGTGGGCAATAGCTATAAGTAATACATCCAAATTTGGAGAAACTCAACAAGCATGGAGCCACATTGATACGGGGTCG
Source organism: Dendrocalamus latiflorus (assembly GCA_017311315.1). NCBI lineage: Eukaryota > Viridiplantae > Streptophyta > Magnoliopsida > Poales > Poaceae > Dendrocalamus > Dendrocalamus latiflorus. The sequence goes on along the minus strand of CM029671.1, from coordinate 19,388,743 downwards.
CCCGATTTTTTCGATGTAGGATCAGGATACTCACGTGTAGCCTCTCGAATTGTAGTGATCCTCCGTTGCCAATGCAAGAACTAACACTCTTTAATTCGTAAGAACACACATGTCGGACTTCATGACCACCAAACGAAACCCTATCGTGCTCCTGATTCCCAACGGAAAGATTGAACGATCTTGATTAGCAAAACTCTCTCAAATTTCCCCATGATGGATCGGCCACCAAGAGAACAAAGAACACACTTTTCAATCTATTTTTTCTATTTTATGGTGGTCTCATATCTACTCTGCCCTACAAAAGAGAGAGGCGGCTACTTAAGGGCATCTCCCTGGCGCAACCCCTACGCACTTCCCTTGGCCTAAGGTCGATTCTTCTCCTGTTCGGCCAGAAGGAGCTAAGACTAAACCTATTCGGCCCAAGAGACCAAACAGGCCTTTAATCCCAGAAAGACTGGTTCAACTCAAACTGCTAAATATGTTTACATGGTCGACCCCTTGGGCTTTGACTGAACGCTTGGCACGCAGGCCTATTCCCTTGGTTTAAATCTCAAACCTTCTAACCAGTCCAGTCATCAACGTAATGAACAAGGCTTCATGGCCGCACCACTTGAATTCAGCCGAAAGCATAACATGCAGGCCATGAGCACATCATGTGCTTGGCTTCCTTGTGATGCTCTCGGTCTTGTTTCTTGTCTTGCATGGCAATTCTGATTCGGTCGTGGCCTTCTCGAGCGTGTGCACATGCATCCCATCCTTGTTTGCTGACCATCAAAGCTTGTTCTCTCATGGCTTGAGCAGCAAAGGTTGGTGCTTTCTTCCTTGTACTTGTTCATTGCTTTGGTCCTAAAATCGTCACAATATTCAAACTTAAGAAGGCACAAGAATTTGGCATGAGGTAGTATATCGTTCTCATCAATAGAAGGTAATGTATTAAGAAACAAATTCACTTGATAATTTTAATGCGGCTCAATAATTCTTTCCAGTTAAATAATATATTTAACTGAAAAGTACAAGATACGTGCGTATCTGCATCACACACTAATGTGTAGCAATTGACATCACTGTTGTGGAACTGAGGGTGCTTAGTAATGAAATAGTCATGTGCATTTGTAGGCTACAGCCAGTCAGTCGGTCTGTTGTCTATTGATATTACCTGGGTATTCCAGGCTCTAGGTTTGTTCTACACTCTTATGCTTCGTGAGCTTTGTTTTCTCTTTCTCCAATGTATGCTGTGATGCTACAGCTTGTTCACAAATAATTGGAGTATCCTAAAGGGATGGTCCAAGCATATGGTCCAAGCATGGGAGTTCAGTCTAATCTGGAGAGTGAAAACACTAACATGCATTGGTTCCTGCTATGTCTTGACATGTTGTGATGAGTTTGGATTTGAAAGTTAAAGATGCCACTAGATCCTGGTTAGTAAGAAAGAGTTCAGTCAGATACAATCATACAGAAGTTGACAGTTCGATTGGCTAGTATATGTACTATATAGAATACCTCTGAGGTCAACTGTAGCAACAAAGTTGTTCTTTTTGGGCTATCTGTCAATTATGGTGTGTTGGTGTTATAGGCTGGTATTTGTTAGTGTTGTTGACAGTCACAATATCTTGTCCCGGTATTGATCTCTTTGACCATGTGCTGGGCAAAGTATGCTGAGCACTGGATAGACTTGTACAGGTTGACGCATGATCCAAAGTTAGGGTACCTTGGAATGCCGCTTTCCCCTTCTCGGCTGACAGAAGGATTTCCAACCGTTTATCGACAAAATTCAGAGATCACTGCCTACATGGAAGGCTAACCTGCTATCATTGGCTGGGAGACTAATCGTTGTCAAGGCGGTCTTCACTTCCATGGTCATTTATCCGCTGCTTACTCTGGTTTTCCCCGCCTGGGTAATCAAGGCTATTGATAAAAAAACGGCGGCTTTTCTATGGACCAGTCAGAGCATACCGAGGCAAGTAAGTGCCTCGTCAGCTGGAGTCAAGTGTGTCGCCCTTTCAGGTATGGAGGCCTCGGCGTCCGAGACCTCAGACTTGCCAGGATCGCATTTCGAACGCTACGCAATGGGAGTAGCTCGCTCACGTCGAACCGGGTCGGCTGTGGTAGAATGTTCAACTGCCAGAAGACGACGTGACCAAATGCCTGTTCCAGGCATCGATATCCATTCAATTAGGGGACGGCTCCTCCGTGCTCTTCTGGACTGATCATTGGCTCCGGGGAAAAAGCATGCGAGAGTTAGCTCCGACAGTTTGGTCATGTGCCAAGAGCTCGTGCAAGCGAACAACTTCGGTAAAGGAGGCGCTACTTAATCGTAGGTGGATCTCTGAGCTGCACGGGCCGTTCAACGCCTAGGCGATCTCCGAACACCTCAGCCTGTACTCCACCCTCAGTCAGGTGCAGCTTCAGGAGGATCACCGAGACGTCGTCTCCTAGCGCTGGAATCCGGATGGCGCCTTTTCTTCCAGGTCGGCATATGGAATTCTTCATCAAGGTTCAACCTCGCTTCCATGTGCTAACTGGCTCTGGAAGAGTGCCGCTGCGGCACCTCCGAAGGCAAAATTCTTCACGTGGCTGGCCCTTAAACATCGAGTATGAACCTTTGAAAGGCTCAGAAGTCTCAATATTCCGGCCCCCCAGGATTGCATCCTCTGTGCTTAGGAAACTGAGACAGTGGACCATCTCCTCATTTCATGCCCGGTAGCAAAACAAATGTGGTATCACATCTTTAGCTGGCTGGCAATCTGCACCTCCTTTCCATTCTCCAAAGCATCACTTCATGAACATTGGGAAGCCGCCAGAGAGCTGATGCCCGCTTCCAAGTGTAAAGGAACCAATTCCTTGATCAACCTGCTCGTTTGGATGATCTGGAAGGAGCGGAATAGGCTTTGGCATGATGGGGCCAAGTTAAACCTCCATGAATCAGTTTGTCGCATCAAGCAGGAATTTTTCGCTTGGTCATCTGCAAGCCCCAGCCTAGCTGTTCTCTGTGGTAGTGCAGTCTCTCGGCAATACAATTAGCCGCTTAAGTGTCGTGCTCTTCTTTTGTTTTTGCTCTTTGTCATGCTCTTCTTTTGTTTTTGCTCTTTGCAGTCTTAGTCTGGCTGCACTGCTGTGTTTTCTCCTTCCCGTTCCGTGTTTCGTCTTCGGATTCTGTATTCTCACTCCTTAAATGAATGAAACGCAACCCTCTTGTGTTTTTGAGAAAAAAAGTCAGGATACCCAATTACCAAACAGCAGTACACTCCGCATGAGAGTTCAGTAGGTTCATGAGTAAATATGATGGTGAGATTAACTTGTGCATCAATGCAGACATATAAATAATGCATAGCACCTGGACTGCTTTCTGGCTTAAGTTTAAGATTTCCATGTTTCTTTTCTGTTTTCGCCTGACCATTTGGTCATATCATATGTAACTCAAATCCCTGGTTCAGCTATGCATGAATTTATAATTGGCAAGTAAGGTATATACCTAATGATCAGATTTCAGAATTCCCAAAGCATGTCCAGTTAGATGTGAACCTACAACCATATTATGTTCCAGACTATATTGTCTTATAATTATTACGCACATCTGGTGCAAAGTATGCATCTATCCATCTGGGTGTGGATGCATGATAGTGTTAGATAAGGTATCTTAGCTTATCTATATATGTACCGCATCAGGTGAATCATGCATATCTCGGTTGCCTTATTTAGGTGTCCTTGTATAGAAAGAGATCGGTTTGTTGTAACAGAAAGCAGAGATTGTATTCAATTAGAGATATGGTAGTTTTGGCAAACCAGGATATACACGATTCACCGCCTGTAACAGATCTGTCGTTTCAGCCATCTATTAATAGATTCATGCGGCCTCGAGAGAGGTTCAACGCTTCCCAAACTAATCCTCTTTGTTTCACATGGTATCAGAGCTATCCATGGCGCATGGAGCCTCCTCCTCGTCGACCATGAATCAATCTCTTGGTCACCCGGTGTCAGAGAAGTTGACTCGGAGCAATCATATGCTCTGGAAGGCGCAAGTCCTTCCAGCGATTCGAGGCGCCCAACTCACCGGGTATCTTGACGGAACCGCGGTGGCGCCCAAAGAGAAGATCATCACCAAGATTGATGACAAGGCTACAGAAGTGCCAAATCCCGAGTATGCCAAATGGCTGGCGCTTGACCAGCAAGTTCTTGGCTACCTCCTCTCCACATTGTCAAGAGAGATCTTGACCCACGTTGTCTCCATGACGAGCGCAGCGTTGGTCTGGCAAGCAATTGAAGACATGTTTGCATCGCAAACCAGAGCCCGTGCGGTAAACACTCGCATGGCTCTGTCCAGTACACAGAAAGGAACCCTAACGGTCCCTGAATACTTCGGGAAGATGAAAGAGCTTGCGGATGAGATGGCAGCAGCAGGGAAGCCCCTTGATGATGAAGAGCTTGTCGCCTACATCCTTAATGGACTGGATATTGACTACAATCCAGTTGTCACGACCATCTTGGGCAGATCCAAATCCGAGCCTCTTACGGTGAGTGAGGTATATTCTAAAAAACTCGACCTGCGGGGGGGAAGAATCCCCCCGGGCATTGCTTTAAGAAGAAGGTCTTCTCACGCAGACCGAGAAAACCCCCGAACCCCTGCTCCACCCTTACACAGCGGCACCATCGCCCGACCTTGTGAGACTACCGGCGGATCCTTTGGATCAACGCCTTGGCGGGGCCTTAGACCTGTGCTTTGGTGTGGTAGCAGGCGAGGGGATTTTTTTCCCCCAAGCCTGAAATTCGCTCCCACTGGGAGTCGAACCCAGGACCTGGGGGGTGCTACTCAGGCCTCTAACCATTGGGCTAGAGACCCTTTCGCAGTGAGGTATATTCTCAACTGATCAGTTTCGAGAATCGTATGGATCTGCTGCAGGGAACAAACTCGCAAAGCTCGGTCAATGCCGCCCATCTTCAAAGTTCTGGCAATACAGTCATGCGCGGGCGTAGCAACTCCCAGCGTGGTCAAGGCTATCGCGGCAAAGGTAACCGCGGTGGAGGGCGCAGCAATGGCCGAAGCAACAGCAGAAGCATATCAAGCAATCACACTGATGATCATCAGCGTTGTCAAGTGTGCGACAAACCAAATCACACCGCCCTTGAGTGCTGGCACCGTTTTGATGAAAACTACGTGCCAAGGAAGAGAACAGCTGCTGCTGCAACTACATCCTATGGCGTCGACACTAACTGGTACATCGACACAGGTGCTACTGACCATATAACCAGTGAATTGGACAAGCTTTCAACCCGTGACAGATACAATGGAAGTGAACAAGTTCACACCGCAAGTGGCACAAGTATGGACATTAGACACATTGGTCATGCTGTTGTTCAAGCTCCCCATCACAATCTTTATCTTAACAAAGTTCTGCATGTTCCAAAAGCAAAGAAAAATCTTGTTTCTGTTCATCACTTAGCCACTGATAATCAAGCTTTTCTTGAGTTTCATCCCAATTTCTTCTTAATCAAGGATCAGGTAACGAAGAGAGTTCTTCTTCAAGGAAGATGTGATGGAGGACTCTATCCACTGCCTTCTACCCCAGGAGAAAGTAATAAGCAAGTTTACAGTGCCATCAAACCATCCATGTCAAGATGGCATAACCGATTAGGTCATCCTTCGTCTTCAGTCACAAAAAAGGTCATTAGTCAAAATAATCTTCCATGTTTATTAGAAATCAATAAAGAGTCTGTATGCGATGCTTGCCAAAAGGCCAAGAGTCATCAACTTCCTTATTCAAGATCCAATAAAATATCCCTTTTTCCTTTGGAATTGATCTTTTCTGATGTTTGGGGTCCTGCACCCGACTCTGTTGGAAGATATAGATACTATGTAAGCTTCATTGATGATTTTAGTAAGTTTGTTTGGATTTATCTCATTAAACACAAATCTGAAGTCTTCCAAAAATTTCAAGAATTCCAAAGTCTTGTTGAACGACAATTTGGTAGAAAAATCATCTCCATGCAAACTGATTGGGGTGGCGAATATGAGAAACTTAATTCCTTTTTCAAAAGGGTCGGAATATCCCATCATGTGTCTTGTCCTCATGCGCATCAACAAAATGGATCCGCAGAGAGAAAGCACCGCCATATTGTTGAAGTAGGACTAGCTCTTCTTGCTCATGCCTCAATACCCTTAAAATTTTGGGATGAGGCCTTCATTGCTGCTACCTACTTAATCAATAGAACACCTAGTAGAGTCATTGGAACAACTCCTTTAGAACGTCTGTTTCAAGTTAAAGCAGATTATTCATCTCTTCTTGTTTTTGGATGTGCATGTTGACCTAATCTTCGCCCTTACAATACTCGCAAATTGCAATTCCGCTCTAAGCAATGTGTTTTCCTTGGTTATAGCAACATGCACAAAGGTTTCAAATGTCTAGATATCTCCTCAGGAAGAATTTATATATCCCGTGATGTTGTCTTTGATGAAGACAATTTTCCCTTCTCTAAACTTCACTCCAATGCAGGAGCTAGACTCCGATCTGAAATCCTTCTTCTTCCTTCAAATCTGTTAAATCCTATTGATCACCAAGGGGAGCAAGTCACAGCTGATCAATTTTCTAATGATCCTAACTCTAACTCTGTTCATGAAGTTTATACAGATATTGATGAGGCACACAGGGAAAATGTTGGCACAGAAGCTGCTGATGAACCTGCGGTTTTGAGTCCTGCCGAGACTACTGCTGCTGTACCAGGGGTCACTCCGGTCCAGCCAAGTACCCAAGTTCGACCACCTGTTACGCAGGTATATAGCCGACGATCCAGAATACCGCAATCAAATGCTGAAGCTCCATCTGCTGCAGAAGAGCATGAATTGGAAATTTCACCCTTACTGTCCAGAGCATCAGGTTCTGCAGATCTTTCTGAAGAAATCTCTGCGAATGACCATGATACTTCTGCTCCACATCGACCCCTCACAAGACTTCAAAGAGGTATTACTAAACCTATGACTTTTACAGATGGGAGAATTAAGTACGGTTTCCTCACTTCAACTGGTGAACCTGAGAATCTATATGAGGCCTTACAAAACAGAGATTGGAAAGAAGCAATGGATGCTGAATTTGCTGCCTTAATGAAAAATCAGACTTGGCATCTAGCCCCTCCAAGTAAGAATATGAACATAATTGATTGTAAGTGGGTTTATAGAATCAAGAGAAAGTCAGATGGATCGGTGGATAGATATAAAGCAAGATTAGTGGCAAAAGGCTTCAAACAAAGGTATGGCATTGATTATGAAGATACTTTTAGTCCTGTAGTTAAGGCTGCTACTATTAGACTTGTTTTGTCTATTGCTTTATCTAGAGGATGGAGTCTTCGCCAATTAGATGTGCAAAATGCATTTCTTCATGGCATCCTGGAAGATGTCTTCATGAAACAACCACCTGGGTATGAGGATAAAGTATTGTGCAATCATGTATGCAAACTAGATAAGTCACTATATGGACTCAAACAAGCTCCTAGAGCTTGGTATTCAAAACTCAGTGAAAAGCTTCAAAAACTTGGTTTTTATCCATCTAAGGCCGACACCTCCTTATTCTATTATAACAAAGGAAATGTCACCATATTCATTCTTATCTATGTTGATGATATAATAGTTGCAAGCTCTTCTATGAATGCAACAACAGGACTATGCAGGATCTCAAGCAAGATTTTGCACTTAAAGATTTGGGTGAACTTCATTATTTTCTTGGAATTGAAGTTAAGAAAACCAAAGAAGGAATTCTCTTGGCACAAGAGAAGTACACAGCTGATCTGCTTAAAAGAGCCAACATGATGAACTGCAAGTCTGTAAGTACTCCTATGTCAACATCAGAAAAAATATCAGCTCAAGGTGATCTTCTTAGTCCTGAGGACTCTACAAGATATAGAAGCATTGTTGGTGCTTTGCAGTATTTAACATTAACTAGACCAGATATTTCCTTTCCTGTTAATAAGGTCTGTCAATATCTACATTCACCAACTATATTGCATTGGACTGCAGTTAAGAGGATCTTAAGATATCTAAAACACACTATGGGTGTTGGGTTACATATAAACAAATCAACAAGTATGCGTGTTAGTGCCTTCTCTGATGCAGATTGGGCTGGCTGTCCTGATGACAGAAAATCAACTGGAGGGTTTGCTGTGTTTCTAGGAAATAATGTTATATCATGGAGTGCACGAAAACAAGCAACAGTATCAAGATCTAGCACCGAGGCTGAATATAAGTCAATGGCAAATGCTACAGCCGAAGTTATATGTGTAGAAAGATTGGAGCAAATCACCACACAGCCAAAGGCAGGGGTGGCATTCTATTAATAGGCCAATGGGCATAATTTCAGGAGATTACAATCCTCAAATAGAGGAGCTATTCTAGGCTAAATACATTAATTCTAATACCCGCCCGCAGTCGTAGCGGGAGGAGCCCGGACGCAAAGACTGGACCGAAACTCCTGGAACAGCTGAGTCGGAAGACCCTTAGTCATGATGTCCGCGAACTGGTGGGAGGATGGCACATGCAGGACACGGACCTCACCAAGAGAGACCTTTTCGCGGACAAAGTGAATGTCGATCTCAATGTGCTTCGTCCGCCGGTGTTGCACTGGATTGGTGGACATGTATATGGCGCTGACGTTGTCACAGTACACCACGGTGGCCGAAACAGGGGAAACATGAAGCTCCTGAAGAAGCTGCCGCAGCCAACAGCACTCAGCGACGGCATGAGCAACGGCACGATACTGGGCCTCTGCACTCGAGCGGGACACTGTAGTCTGGCGTTTGGAGGACCAAGACACCAGGTTGTCACCGAGATAAACGCAGTAGCTGGACGTGGAGCGCCGAGAGTCCGGACAGCCAGCCCAGTCGGCGTCGGAGTAGGCAGTGAGAGATGTCACCGGCGATAGACCAATGTGAAGACCAGTATCAAGAGTGCCCTTGACATACCGTAAGATGCGTTTGATCAACGCGAGATGAGGTTCCCGTGGATCATGCATAAATAGACACACCTGTTGGACAGCATTCGCCAGGTCAGGACGGGTGAGCGTCAGATACTGCAGAGCCCCTGCAAGACTCCTGTACTCTGACGGATCAGCAACAGGAGCTCCATCACGGCCGGAGAGCTTGGCATGGGTGTCAACCGGCGTAGCAGTTGGATGACACTCAGTCATGCCAGTGCGTCGTAGAAGGTCCATGGCGTACTGTCGCTGGGACAGGAATAGGCCGTCGGAGGAGCGCGTGACAGAGATGCCGAGGAAGAAGTGTAGTGCGCCGAGATCTGTCATGGCGAACTCTGAGCGAAGCTGACTGGTGATGCGCTGGAGAAGCGCTGTAGAGGAGGTGGTGAGGATGATGTCGTCGACGTACACCAGTAGATAAGCCATGTCAGTCCCCTGACGAAGGATGAACAGGGACGTGTCGGAGAAGGATGTGACGAAGCCGAGCCGACGAATGTAAGTAGCAAACCGCTGGTACCACGCTCGGGGAGCCTGCTTCAAACCATAGAGTGATTTCTGAAGAAGACACACATGGTCAGGATGAGCTGGATCCACGAAGCCGGGGGGCTGCTGGCAGTAAACCGTCTCGTCAAGTGAACCGTGGAGGAAAGCATTCTTGACGTCAAGTTGATGAATCGGCCAAGAGCTGGAGGTGGCGATGGAGAGAACAGTACGGATGGTCGCCGGCTTGACCACTGGGCTGAAGGTCTCGTCATAGTCAACGCCAAGCTGCTGGGAGAAGCCGCGAACTACCCAGCGCGCTTTATAGCGAGCCAGGCTGCCATCGGAGTGGAACTTCTGCTTGAAGATCCATTTGCCGGAGACAACATTGGCGCCTGGCGGGCGAGGGACAAGGCGCCAGGTGTTGTTTTCCATGAGAGCTTTGTACTCGTCTTCCATCGCAGCGCGCCAATTGGGATCTGCGAGGGCACTGCGAGAGGTAGCTGGGATAGGAGACGCCGTGGTATGCTGAGCCGTCAGGGAGTAGAACTCCAAGGAGGGGTCAGTAGCGGCCCGAGACCGCGTCACCATCTGGTGGGATGCTGAAGGAGCCGAGACGGACACGGTCGGTGGTGCGGAAGTCAGGACAGCAGGTGGCACGGCTGGTGGTGAGATCCCGGCTGAAGGTGCTGCCGCATGTGGCCGTCTGGTGTAGACTAGATGCACAGGCGGTCGGAGCGGTGCAGCAGTAGCGCCAGCCGCGCCGTGGGGTACGGGCGGTGGGGAGGTTAGCAACTGCTCGACACCGAAGGGTGGAGCTATCGCTGGAGGAGCCCGCCCAGCTGATGGCGCTGCCGCATGTGGCCGTCTGGTATAGACCAGATGCACAAGCGGGCAGAGCGATGTGGCAAGGGCTCCAGTGGCGTCGGGGGGCACCAACGGCGAGGAGGGCAGCGACCGCTCAACACCGGAGGGTGGAGCTATCGCTGAAGGAACCTGCAGGGGTGCCATGGCAGCAGTGCGGAGCTGCGACACAGCGAGATCGTGGACTAGAAACTCCAAGTCGGTCTCAGTGCCAGAAGAAGATCCGGGAAAAATATCACTACTGGCAAACGGAAAAGAGCTCTCATCAAAAACGACATGACGAGAGATGATCACTCGGTTGGTGGCAAGGTTAAGACAGCGGTACCCTTTGTGCTGAGGAGGATAGCCAAGAAACACACATGCCGCAGAGCGAGGAGCGAGTTTGTGAGCAGCAGTGGCGGATAGGTTGGGAAAGCAAAGACAACCGAAAACCCGTAGGTGACTGTACTGTGGGGGCTTGTGGTGGAGAAGAGTGTAGGGAATGGCGCCGCTGATGGCAGAGGAGGGGCATCGGTTGAGGAGATAGGTGGCAGTGGCTAGAGCCTCAGCCCAAAATTTGGGGGGCATATGAGCGTGTAGAAGGAGTGTGCGAACCACATTGTTTATTGTGCGAATCATCCGCTCGGCCTTGCCGTTCTGCGGAGAAGTGTAGTGGCATGATAGGCGTAAAGTGATGCCCCGAGACGCAAAGAAGGATGTGTTGGCGTGGTTCACGAACTCGCGGCCATTGTCAGCCTGAACAGACTTGAGAAAAAGGCCGAACTGTGTGCTAGCATAGGTGGCGAGGTCTACTATGTGTTGGTGGACATCAGATTTCTTTTGAAGTGGAAAGGTCCATCAAAAATGAGTGAAATCATCGACGATAACTAGATAATACAGCGAACCAGAAATGCTAGCAACAGGAGAGGTCCACACATCACAATTCAAAAGGCGCAGAAGTGCGCGAACTGGATGTAGCAAAAGGAAGGCGCGCATGTTTGCCAAGTTGACAAGACTGGCACAGCGAGCGAGCTACGTTATTACAAGAAATGAGCGAATGTTTATTCAAAGCATCAAGGGAGGCGACGCCGGGATGTCCAAGACGCTGGTGCCATAACTGGGAGGAGACGGCGAGGTGAGCGCTGGCGGTGACAGGAGGGTTGGCATCACAAATGGTGTAGAGGTCGCCCTCACTATTGCAGCGAAGCATCACTTGTTGCGTCAGAGGATCCTTAACGGAAAAACCGAGAGCGTCAAACTCGATGGAACAGTGATTATCACGAGTGAACTTTCTAACGGAAAGAAGGTTACGAACTATATGAGGAACAACAAGGACATCATTAAGAAGAAATTTTGTGGTGGGTGTATGAAGAGAGGTGTGGCCGCTAGAGGTGATAGGGAGGCGAGAACCATTGCCAACAATGACGAATGTGTTAGGGGGAGGTTGGGAGGATATGAGTATACCGTCATTGGACGCCATGTGAGACGTGGCGCCACTGTCCAGGATCCAGCCACCATGCCCTTGGACAGCCATCTGGTTCAGCGCGGTGATGAGGCCCTGCTGGTCCCATGTTGTGGAAGGCGGAGCTGGGGCGAAGGCGGTGTGTGCCTGAGGCGGAGCACCGAGGAGGCCGAGGGCAGGGAAGGGCGCCACTGGCCGCCATGGGATGCCCACTGACCAGCACCGGGAGGCGTCCACGGGTTGAAGCAGAACCAGGGCCCTGCTGGAGGTGGCAAGCGCCTGCCCTGGAGTCCACCGTTGTTCTGCTGATGGGCGCTGCTGTTGTTCTGCTTGCCGCGGCGGTTGCGTCCGCCGCGACCGTCGCGCTTGCTGGTGTTGGAAGAGTAGCCGGCCGAAGGCGTGGACGTCGTGGTAGAGCGGCAGCTGGACTGGCTGCAAGCCGAGGAACCACCGGTGGCAAGAAGGGCCGTCTCGGTGGCGATCTTCGTCTCGTTGGCCAGGCGAGTCTCCTTGAGGGCAAGCATAGAGTGTGCCCTGGCGAAGGAGGGGAATGGCGACGAGTTGGCAATGTCGTCGGCGGTGTTGGAGTAACGCGGATTGAGTCCACGCAACAAGTTGAGAACAAGCTGGGAGTCAGAGACGGGGTGGCCGACATCGCGGAGGGCATCAGCGAGGTTCTTGACGCGCTGGCTGTAGTCGGCGATGGACTGGTCGCCTTGCACCAGAGAGTGGAATTGGCTGCTGAGGAAGACGGCGCGAGACTCCTTGTTGTCGCGGAAGAGTGCCTCGATCGCGACCCACAGATCGCGCGCGGTCTCGTCGTCAGCCATCGCAGAATCGAGGACGTCTTCGGCGACGGAGCCGTAAAGCCAACTGAGGACGGCGGAGTCGGCAAGAGCCCAGGCGGGATCATCCGGGTGCGCTAGGTCGGAGCCGTCGATGTGGGAGAGAAGACCGAACTTGGCGCACATGGTCCGGAAGAATTTGGACCAGCGGGAGTAGTTCGCCGTCTTCATGTCGAGGGTGGTCGGAACTTGAGCCTTGACGACAACCGTGCAGAAGGGGTTGAGGACGATCGGCGGCGCGGCAGGCACTCCGGAGACGCTGCCGCCAGAGATGGCTGCAGCGGTGTCTGCGGCGGCGGCGACTGCTGAGGCGGCAGCGGCGGCTGCTGAGGCGGCGGCAGCGGCTGCTGAGGCAGCGGCGGCAGCGTCGGCTTCTTGAGAGGCGGTCGCCATGGCAGGGGGAGGCTAGATAGCGGTGAGCGGCGGCTGGTGTGAAAGCAGAGGAGGAGCGGCAGCGGGTGTTAAACCCTAAAATTGAAAACAGAGGAGGTGCGGCGGCGGTTGGGTTTGCTCGGGGGCGGCGCAGGGGGAGAGGCGACGCAGGGGCAGGGGCGTCGCAGGCGCCCAGGCGCAGGGGCGGCGAAGGCGGGACAGGGGAGGAGCGGCGTCTATGGCGGCGGCGGCGGCAGCTGCAAAAGCAACGGCGGCGGCGGCTGCAGAGAAACCCTAACCCTAGCCCGAAACAGAGGAGGGGCAGCGGAAGGTGCTCAGGAAGGAAAAAACTGATACCATGTAGAAAGATTGGAGCAAATCACCACACAGCCAAAGGCAGGGGTGGCATTCTATTAATAGGCCAATGAGCATAATTATAGGAGATTACAATCCTCAAATAGAGGAGCTATTCTAGGCTAAATACATTAAATTCTAGGGAAAATTTGTTCAGTAGCACTGAAAGCTCGCCTCTTTCGGAAAATACCACTCAAAAAACGGGGTACCGGATATTACCACCGAAAAATACATTTTTCTTCGGGATTTACCATTCTGGACAAAAATACCCCTCTCCCTCCCCCTCCCTCACCTTCTCTCCTCTGCGCCGCCCCATCTCCTCCTCCGCCCGCCGCCAGCGCCTCCTCCCTCTCCGCGCGCCCCCTCCCCGCCGCCGTAGGCCTCCTCCTCCGACCGCCGCCTCCTCCGCCGGCCGCTCGCCTCCCCGCCTCCTCCCTCTCCGCGCGCAGCAAAACCGCCGCCGCCGCTCGCCTCCCCGCCTCCTCCTCCGCCCGCCGCTCGCCTCCTCCCTCTCCGCGCGCCCCCTCCCCGCCGCCGTTGGCCTCCTCCTCGCCCCCTCCTCCGACCGCCGCCTCCCCGCCTCATCCTCCGCCTCCCTGCGCCTCCTCCTCCTCCTTTCCCCGCTCCCCGCGTCCGGCCGAAGAGGTGGCGCTGGCGGCGGCGGTTTTGCTGCGCGCGGAGAGGGAGGAGGCGGGGAGGCGAGCGGTGGGCGGAGGAGGAGGCGGGGAGGCGGCGGTCGGAGGAGGGGGCGAGGAGGAGGCCAACGGCGGCGGGGAGGGGGCGCGCGGAGAGGGAGGAGGCGAGCGGCGGGCGGAGGAGGAGGCGGGGAGGCGAGCGGCGGCGGCGGTTTTGCTGCGCGCGGAGAGGGAGGAGGCGGGGAGGCGAGCGGCGGGCGGAGGAGGCGGCGGTCGGAGGAGGAGGCCTACGGCGGCGGGGAGGGGGCGCGCGGAGAGGGAGGAGGCGCTGGCGGCGGGCGGAGGAGGAGATGGGGCGGCGCAGAGGAGAGAAGGTGAGGGAGGGGGAGGGAGAGGGGTATTTTTGTCCAGAATGGTAAATCCCGAAGAAAAATGTATTTTTCGGTGGTAATATCCGGTACCCCGTTTTTTGAGTGGTATTTTCCGAAAGAGGTGAGCTTTCAGTGCTACTGAACAAATTTTCCCTTAATTCTAATAATATGGATTCAAACTCTTCTGTGTGAGCTGAATATAAATTCTCCTTCTATTGCTATATTATGGTGTGACAATATGGGGGCTAAATATCTTTCAGAAAATCCAGTGTTTCATGCAAGAACTAAACACATTGAGGTAGATTATCATTTTGTCAGAGAAAGAGTAAATCAGAAACTGCTAGACGTAAGGTATATACCTACAGGAGATCAAGTTACAGGTGGGTTTACCAAGCCATTGTCCATTCGGAGACTTGAAGAATTCAAGCACAATCTCAACTTAAGAAAGTTGTGATTGAGGGGGGCTGTTAGATAAGGTATCTTAGCTTATCTATATATGTACCGCATCAGGTGAATCATGCATATCTCGGCTGCCTTATTCAGGTGTCCTTGTATAGAAAGAGATCGGTCTGTTGTAACAGAAAGCAGAGATTGTATTCAATTAGAGATATGGTAGTTTTGGCAAACCAGGATATACACGATTCACCGCCTGTAACAGATCTGTCGTTTCTGTTAAGAGGAGATAAGGTATTAGAGATAGAATAGGACTCTTAACAGTTTCAACCATCTATTAATAGATTCATGCGGCCTCGAGAGAGGTTCAACGCTTCCCAAACTAATCCTCTTTGTTTCACAGATAGCACTTTATTGCACAGCAGACAATAATTATGAAAACTTTATCTGTTCAAGGAACAAAAAGGAAAGAAAAGAAAGACCTGTTTGTATTCTACAGTTGGTTCTGTTCTCTATGATTTGGGATACTTGAGGTCCATTATGCTGTACTTCTGGTTAGTTGCTTTGTTTTGCTGTGGACAATGTATAAAGGCTGATACTTATGTTTCATGCAGCTAACCTCTCTACTTGGGGAGCTTGGTCTTAATATCCAAGAAGCGCATGCATTTTCGACGAGTGATGGCTATTCCTTGGACATCTTTGTTATCGATGGCTGGAATTACGAGGTAATTCAACATTTATCAACATTACTGTTTCCTTTCATATATATATATATATATATATATACATATATATATATATATATATATATATATATATATATATATATATATATATATATATATATATATATATATAAATATAAATATAAATGAATCATCCCCATTCTAGGTAGCCAGGTAAATTTATCGCACAGTTATCTTAAACATGAGGCATTTAAACTGATACGGCAATGCTTAACTACCTGGTTGCTGAATTTGGGTAGATAAAATGACCATTTAGATTTAAGGTTTGAATTTGTTATTTGTCTAATGATGTGAGCTTTGGATTTCGTATTCCAGGGCACAATTTGAAAAAAAGATTTGGAAAATTCGTAAAGAATCCAATCATTAGTTTATATTTTAAGTTCATTACTATTGACTGATTTATTTTGGTTATGATTTTTTAACACAATCTTCATCAACCATCATTAGTTTATATTAGTAATATGCCTCATTTATATTTATAGCTTTTCCTTTTGAAATAATTCGTAGTTTATTAACTATACCTAAATGTTTTGAAAAACACTGTAATTGTTACATTATAAATTTCAGGTAGTATACAAATCCCTTTTAGCATTTTTCGAATTCCACCAAAATTTGACTACCATTCGGTTTTAACAACACTATAGGAATGTGATAGTAATGCATTTCGAACACATAAAAAAGATATAAATTTTACCTTAGTACTATTTGAGCCGCGATAGTTCGAGCTGACGTAAAAATATCTTTCCTTACATTGTTCTAATGCTCTTGTTATTCTTTTGAAATATGCCACCACCAGGTATCTATGTCATAGTTTATGTGTGACAGCATGCGTAAAGGTATGAAGGAAGAGAAAATAAAGTTGGCCTATTCAGTTACATGTAATACTTTGGGCCCTCTAGTATACTATAATCAAGTTTCTTCAATTTGTCATGGTTGTGACATGTAAAAAAAGATTCATCTCTGCAGCAGGGATTGTAGCTATAGTGGCTACTTAAAATTTTAACAACTATATATTTGTACTTACCTTTTTAAATTGTTTTCATGCTCTTTTCTTGAAATGTACAGGTTGATGTTTTGCGAAACGCGTTGAGGAGAGGAGTTGAAAAAATAAAGGTGATAAGATGAAATAACGTTCTTGCTGGAATATGATTTGAGTTGTTTTGACTTCAGACTATTGGTATTGATTAAGTCTTGTATCTTTGTTATTCTTCTACACTACAAATTGTAACCAATAATTAGTTGAGGGCTAAGAGTGTGTACCTACTTAATGTTCTACTCCATTGTCTATATTCTCTCCAGTTACAAAAGGAAGTTGTTTTTGGACATTAACACGGTCCCCAAAATGCAACTTTGACCACTCATTTTTATTGTAATATATTTATAAAAACTAATAAAATTATAATACTATGACAGTATTTTTTGAGACATCTACACATATCATTTTTATGTGTCCAATCTAAATATTCAAAAGAATCTTGGTAGCCAAAGTTTACAATGTTTGACTGCACGTAACCCAAAACAGCTTCCTTTTGTGACTGGAGGGAGTATAAGTTAGTAGGTCATTGAATTTTGTTATTGCTTGTTAATTATTTGACCCTAATAATTTTAGCAAGAATAGAACATGAAAAAAACTTGTAACTAAGTTTAACTAAGCACGAGGAACAACTTGAAAAGACACAACACAACCACTCCTGGTGCTGTGTTATGCAGTTTGGGATTTGAAGTCTTTTTCTGTACATGTGTTCACGTTGTAAGTTCTTTTAAATACTAATGCAGTACAGAGCATGGCCGTTGGTTCAGTCCATGCCTGTTAGGATGGGTCACCAGCTATTGGATGATGCTTCTCCAGCTGATTTTGTCCAGATACCAGCTGATGCAACTGATGTTTGGGAAGTTGATCCAAGGCTTCTCAAATTTGAACGAAAATTAGCATCTGGATCATTCGGTGACCTGTATGTTCTACAGACCAAAGTAGCAATTCTACTTTGTATATAACTAACTTATTTTGGTGTGTTAATCATCAGATTCCATGGGACATACTGTAGCCATGATGTAGCAATCAAAGTGCTCAAGCCTGAGCGGGTTAGTGTTGATATGCTGCGTGAGTTTTCACAGGAAGTATATATAATGAAGTGAGTGATGAGCTTTATTACCTGTTCCAATTCCTTTTCTTTTGGTAGCTCATTTCAATCACTAATAATAACCTTTTGTGATGAAATACAATATTTTAGGATTGTATTCTTTTTTATTGACAGGTTCGCTCAGATAAAAATTGGAAGATTGTATTCCTTTTTATTGACGGGTTCACTCAGATAAAAATTGGACTCATGACAATAACCCTTGTGTTGAAGAAGTAGCATGTTGTTATTCTTATGACAAAAGTAACTATTTTCATAGTTCATTGTATTTGTACATAATTTGGGTTCACTAACTAGGGACAATATTATCTGGACCTCTTAGTCAAACATAGCGAGTTTAGAGGATAATTACTGGAAGAAAGTATTGTTTTTATTTGACACGGTATTCTCAGACTAACAGCTAAAGAATAATGCATCGAAAATGTATAAGAGCATCAATCTCAAGAATCAATATGCTCAATCTTTTTTTATTTTTCAAATTGATCAGGCATGCCGTCTTTCTCCTTGATCTATTTCTTTACTTAAATTTATTTTTGCAGAAAGGTTCGTCACAAGAATGTTGTGCAATTTATTGGTGCATGCACCAGACCACCTATTTTGTGTATAGTTACAGGTATACAGGTCTAATGCGTAATAATACTTGTGCATAATTAGCCTTAATGTGTAATCTGTTTCTTTTAAAATTCTCTTATGTTTTTTAGTTTGGAGCATCATTCATGTTAGCTATTTAGTACTCTTCTTTTTCATTCTCAGAGTTCATGCGTGGAGGGAGTATCTTCGACTTTCTTTACAATTATAGAGGCACTTTTCAGCTCCCAGATGTGCTAAGAATTGCATCTGACGTGTCCAAGGGAATGAACTACTTGCATCAAATTAACATTATCCACAGAGACTTGAAGACTGCAAATCTTCTTATGGATGATCAGGTACTTGGCCCTATTCAATTCGGCTTTTTCAGATGGCTTTTGGCTAAAATGGCAATATAGCGGCTGTTAGTTTTTTCTATTCAATTAAAGGAAAATAAAGAAAAAATGACAAACACTGTTATATCTCCACGGACAATGCAAAGGAAAAAAGAAAAAAAATCCTAGGTATAGTTGTCAATAAAGGAGAACTCTACAATAGTTCTCACTTCTCGGTGTAGTTGAATCTTAGGTATGTCAACAATAATTATTTTGTACTGATATCCTGAACCTGTGAAGATACTTTTAAATAAAACCAAAGATGCTCATGCTCAGTGGCTGCCATTAGCCCATTATCATATTGTTGATACGTTGATACAGTGATACACAGATCTACATTCTGTGCTTAACCTATAAGAATGATTGTGAGAAGCCATCTGCCCTATGTATCTTATTTTCTGCCCCCCTGGTTGTTGAATAATCCCACAGCTGAGTCATTACATTGCTAACGCACAGATGTACATGCTGGACTTAAACTGATACCTATAAGCAAGGTTCCAAAACCCGGTACCGGCCTAAATCTCGGCGGGGTCCGGTACCGGTTCCTGGCCGGTAACCGGAAAAACCAGAAAAAACTTGGTCAAATTTCAAGTTTTGAAATTTGAATTTGAAACCGGCAACCGGAAAAACCGGCCGGTTACCGCCCAAAAAAACCGGAGAAACTGCTAAAAAACCGGAAAAACTACTAAAAAACCGGGAAACACAGGAAAAGGTTGAATTTGGGATGTTTAGAAGCATATTTAACTCATGCAATAGGTAACTTAGTACAAAAAAGGTTTAAACCAACCTAGGAGGTGCATTACGTAGTCATAAAAGACTCACAAATATAAATACACTTCGAAAAAAACTGGCCGGTTTTTTATTTCCCAGTACCCACTGGGAAATCCGGTTTACCCGCGGTTACCGGCCGGTAACCGCCGGTTTTCAGAACCTTGCCTATAAACAAAGATTGAGCCAAGCTGCATACCCCGATGACCCTAGTAAATGGGTCCTTGAATCTGTAATGTGTAACATGAGTACATGACACTGACACACCTTATTGTGCACGAGTCACGACCAGGTTGAACTGGCTTTGTTCATTGCCCTAAGCATGCATATATTGTTAGAAATAATTTTGCCTTAGAGTTTAAGACATAGTAGAGTCCGTCTCCGTGTATAACTCAAGTTGAAATTGTGTCAAACTTGAAGTTCGAATACATATACTAGTAGGATATTATTAGCCTATATATTGAGAAGGCTTATAACTAGTTTTGTAAGAGAAAAGCAAGAAAAAAGGGGAGCAAATAAGATAATAGAGAAATTCAGAAATTCTATTGCGTTCTGTCCGTTTATTTGCGATATGTGCGTTTTCTCCTGGATCAAAGTTTTAACAAGTGGTATCAGAGCCTAGGTGAGAACCGAGTCACTGAAAAAAATCATCTCGGCGATTCTATTTCGCACTCGTCTTGCGCGATGCTCCTGGCACAGGGCGCTCGGTTCGACGGAAAGTCACGAGCAAGCGCGCGGAGGAAAAAAAATCTAGAGCAGATCGAAGTTTCAGCGATGATGAACCAACACTGCTCTGGTGAAGGTTGGAGTCAGGGACGTCAAGAAGATGTGTCGCCATCCAAACTCAAGTAAGGTGAAAAGGAATCAGAATATTGAGAAGATGTGTTACCGTTCTGTGTCAAGTATGAGTTTAGTAAGTCGTAGTTGAAACCGACTGCCTCAATGTTTTTAGAATATTTGCATCCGGATGAATCTGTACCAGTTGAGTTGAGCTTGCATGTAGAACGCTTCATGTGAAGGCGTGGCTGATAGTTCATAATATATTGAGACTAAAACTAGAGTATGTCAAGTCAAAATTAAGGGGGAGATTGTAAGAAATAATCTTAGACTTAGAGTTCAAGACGTAGTAGAGTCCGTCCCGTGTGTAACTCAAGTTGAAGTTATGTCAAACTTAAAGTTCGAATACAGATACTAGTAAGAAATTATTAGCCTATATATTGAGGAGGCTTGTAGCAAGTTTTATAAAAGAAAAGTAAGAAAAAGGGGAGTAAATAAGAGAATAGAGAAATTCATAAATTCTCTTGTGATCTCTCCGTTTATTTGCGATGTATGCGTTTTCTCCTGGATCAAAATTTTAACATATATGTTCTAAATAAATAGAATATAAGTTACTTTGAAGTATTAGACGCTCTTCAATGATTTGTTATATTTGGCTGGACTTACATTTTGTTACACACACCGCTCATAACCCTGCAGGTTGTCAAGGTTGCAGACTTCGGGGTAGCTAGGGTTAAGGACCAGTCAGGAGTTATGACTGCAGAAACAGGAACGTACAGATGGATGGCTCCTGAGGTCAAATTTGCCATTTTATTTAAAGAATCTTCCTTGAATCGTCGTTTCAGTGCTTAAATATAGTTTGCTGCAAATCAATGGGTTACTTGCTAGATGTGTGGACTGCAAACTTCCTTAAGCAATCTGCTTGCTTACACCACTGAGAAGTGTGTGGTAGTTTCGCTCCAAGTGGCAAAATTATTGGGGTCTATTCAATCCTGTGTCCTTTTTCAGGAATTTTAGATTACATTTTTCTCTGATCTGAGCAGCTAACCATAACCTATGCTTATGCGCGGCAATTCCTTCTCTTTTCGTTACTTGATCTAGATTAGAAGGCTGTTGCTCCTATTCTAGCATGGTCTGCATATAATTTGTTTACTTGGTCTGTGGTAGGTATTTTTGTTCCTATCTCAGATCAATTAAAAGATTGCATAATCCAATCCTCATAATATCAGAAAGAGTCTGAAAAATCCTAAGAGCCTTTTTGTGGCATTTGAACCCATGCATGTTGGATCTGAGCCACAGTAGCCTAATGCTTTACCCGTCAAACTGAAGCTAGTTTGACATATTGTCATTACTTTAGTATCTTCAGGTTGACATGAGTAAAACATACTAAATAGTTTCTTGGCATATTGGGGTTAATGCAAAGGCTCAAAGCACATTCCTTGTCTTGGTGGGGTGTATGAGCTCCTTGTAGGTATTACATAGATCTTCTCTATGCAGTTGAGCATTGTGTAATTTAAGAGGAAGATCGCCTTTTATTGTTGAATTCTATTTTTACTAGAAATTCTTGCAGGTCATTGAGCATTTGCCCTATGATCACAGGGCGGATGTTTTCAGTTTCGGAATAGTTTTTTGGGAGCTGCTGACTGGAAAGGTTCTTTTCTCATGTCAACATTTTGTTTACGCTGACTACACGTCACAGTTGTGCAGAACTGTTGTTTGGCTGATTGTTGACATGCTTTTTTTTTCTCAGCTTCCGTATGAAGACATGACACCTCTTCAATCAGCCGTTGCTGTTGTTCAAAAGGTAAAATTTCTAACATACTTACTGTTACCATCTTAATTTGACCAAAAAAGAAAAGAACAAAGAGCAGATGCCAAGTTGTAGGTCTAGTATGCTGTCGAACACGGAACTAATGATCCTCTAATCCCATCTTTCTGCTCGCAGGATCTGAGACCTACCATTCCTGCTGATACTCACCCTATGCTTGCGGGTCTACTACAGAAATGCTGGCAGAAAGACCCAGCTCTAAGACCAACCTTCGCAGAGATTCTGGATATATTAAATTCCATAAAGGAGGTTTGTATTCACCGAAAGATCTGTACTTCTGTATGCGCTTTCCCATTTCATTTTCGTCTTGACATAGTCCATTGACAGGTAGTTCGAAGCTCTGGACAGCACAAGAGACGTCCTGGTCGATCTCATTCCGCGCAGAGACGAGGCGGTTGATGCGGCAGTTTCTTGTTTAGTGTTCCACGCCCTCCGTTTTATTGTCCTCTGTTCCCGTCGTCGACAGCAAAAGGTTTTCATTAGTATTTTCCAAAAGAAAAAAAGGGGCTCTTTGTTGTAATTCAGTGATAATTTCGGAACATTATCTGATTTGAGTTTGTTATCGCATTGTTCATGCTGAGATAGTGAGATGTCGTGTAACGATTTTGAGTAGCCTTCAGAAGAGCTATTTGTTTCGTCTCTGAGGTTTGAGGAACTTTTATCGATCATCTACTAATGTACCAATCTGACCTTTACCTTAAAGCCTGGCTAGTTCTTCTCTCTCCTGGAAAACAAAACATTACTAATGTAGTATTGCATGTTGCACCATGGATCAAACGATACGCGCTCGATTCTCATAAACTGTGGGTTGGATGGGCTATTTGTATAGATATTTTGTTGTTGTTGTTATTAGGGGTGAAAACGGATCGGATTCGGACGGATATTGCTGTTACCATATCCTAACCCATATTTTTTCTCCGGATTCGGTATCAATCGGATTCGGTACTAATCGGATTCGGTGTCGGATCGGTCGGGATTAACCCAATTTGTTTGCACCCCTACTTGTTTGTAAGGAATGCATACAGTGCAGTAAATAGAGTAGGACGCACTGACTTGATGTTACTATTTAATAGCTGATGTGGAAGATTTTATTTTACCATTACAAAAGAAAATGAAACGTCAAAAAGTAGCACTAACCTGAAATCATACTTGAAGACGTATCGGATTCGGACGGATATTCGGATTCGGACGGATATTGATGTTACCATATCCTAACCCATATTTTTTTCTCCGGATTCGGTACTAGTCGGATTCGATACCAATCGAATTTGGTGCTGGATCGGTCGGAATTAACCCGACCCGTTTTCACCCCTAGTTGTTATTTGTGAGCATTAAGATAACAACACGGACCAATTGTGTCTGTGAGTTATTTTCTTAGAAAGATCATTCGTTTATATTAACGCCATGTTGAAGTACACGAGTACCAAATTTTACATGGTAGACCTTGGGATACCAACATGTTACAATCAAGCCAATGAATATGTTGGACACTTGGACTTCCCCAGACTTCGGATATAGCGTTGGCGACATGATTGCTAACGAATGTGGCAACAGGAAATAGTTTGTCGGTGATCACTATGGATGTGTTGGACGTCTTGGTAGCAGTTTTGCTCGTCAAAAGTATATTTGTACTCTACTCCGCCTAGTGACGGCGCTTTCTGGTGTAGGTGTACCATTGTTGTCCAGGTGAGTCAATCTGGTAGAAGACAGTGCTAAAACATTTTTTTTAGATAATGTCAGTGCTAAAACATACTGTGGATAAATCCGTCACGCGTAAAAGGAAAATCAATGAAATCTTGAAGAAAACACAAAAACATATGAAGAAATATAAAGCCCCTTTGGATGTCAACATGTCGCCCACCTACTCCACGACAGTGAGCGCCAGAGAAGGCAGGTGAGGAGCCAAGAGAGGACGGGAAAAAACGCAAGTGTGGTCGTAAACGATTACAAGTATCAAAGGAGACGTACGATCACCAGACAAGAACGATGCACAGTTCTTTGCTCGTGGGAAGAAAATAGTCAAGATGGCTTTGCGTCCAATCCCACATGTCACAGCAAGCAGTAGCATCGGAGAAATCAAATCAAGAATGACAACGTGATCAAAGTTTACACCGTGGTCATAAGTCCGACAATGTGGTCGATAGCTTGCACAGTGGTCATAAATTCGACTACTCGATCAAAGTACAGTTTGGATAGAAATCGACTACCGGACAGAAGTCACTGTAGTCAGTAACTATCAAAACCAAAGTCATCATGATCGAAACATGGTGCAATCGGAACCGACATGATCGTAAGCCAATCGAATGGTCGTACGATCAACGTGGTCAAAGACCATCGAGCACTCGTAATCAACTGTGGTCGTAAACAACTCGTAAGGCAGTGGGGCACACGTCTATGAGATCTACAACCATTGAGCAATCGGAAAACAGTGCGATGAAAGAGTGTACACGGTCGAGAGGGAAAGCGCTACGGTCGAAACTTGACCGTGATCGATAAATCGAATGTGGTCGAAGGCTTCTCGGAAGAACAGAGGAAGCCAGTAAGCGTATGACCGCTAGATCCAGAATCCAAATAACTTTTGAATAAGAGTTCAACTGGGCAAGAAACTTTGCACACAACATGGTTAGGGTCTCTGGAGGTTGCTCTGATCTTTAATTGAAAACTTATTAACCAGGCTGAGAGCTTCACAAGATTTCGCAGAGAACGCCCAAAACCGAATTTGTGAGAATAAGAAGACAACCAGAATTGCTCGTGGTTCAAGGGTAGCCAAGATGGCTTGGAGTATAATCCCACATGTCACTGCGATTCAAAACAACACCAAGAACAAGAAAGGAGAAGAACAGAATGAAGATCCCAAGAAAAGGAAGAACAGAACAGAAACCAAATCAAGCCGAGCAATACACAAAACATATAGATGAAGATTGATGTATTGCTCAGTTGAATGCTTTCACAGACACTCCCCTCGGGAGGACCAGGCTCTAACCTTAGAGCCAACACCCACTCAAACAGCCACTCCTCTCAGGAGGACCAAGCTCTAACCCTAGAGCCACACCCACTCTCAGATCTAACTCCCATGGGAGGGAGAGGCGCCAGCCGCCAGGGCTTGGGCACCAGCTCAACCCTAACTCTTGCGTCCCCTCTCCCTTTTATAGACTCACAAACGGACCCTAGACCTAATTGGATCTAACCGTTAGTCTGAACAGGGGATGACCCGTTAACCCCAACTAACACTGGGTTCTACACACACCCGTTAAGACAATAGGACAAGAACGCTTTAACAAAACAGCCTCCTTTTCAGGTCTTGAGCATTTTACCAAAATGCCACTCTACCACCTTCCTGGAAGTTTCCTGTTTTTTTTTGCCGTCCAATCCTTGCGCATGATGACACCCGGCATCCTGACCGTCTGGACGTCGACTTCTCCCTGAGCCTAGTCCCGGTCCACCTCCTCGTTGCCCATCATGTCCACCTCGGTAGCTCCTGCTCTGGTTTCTCGTCATTCCAGCTTGCATCCACCTCACCACCCTCGATCATCTTCAGCGTCTCCCTAACCATTCTAGGCCTCAACACCTCCCTGTGCCTAGTCCTAGTCCTCCTACGTCTCACCATGACCTAGCTCTGAAGTCCTGCAACCAACACAAATAAGCAAACCATCACATAGCACCGCACAATACACTAGATCATACATTAGCACACTCAAAAAGTATTCCAGTGAAGAACCACAACCAACCAATTGGTCTAAACAACCTATGACCACTCTGTTGCACAAGACAGAGAAGTACTCGAGCCCACAAGAACCTTCCAGCAGTCTACAACCACACACAAGACCGCTACAACCATCAAACAGCTTGCTACAACCATCGAGACACAACCTACGACTATCGACCAGAGCACTACAACTATCACTCACCTCGGCTACGACTTACCCAACCAGGTCGCTACGACTTGCGACTTCCACAGAGCAAAAGCTACGACTATCGAGCACCTCGGCTATGACCATCGATCGCCAGTCTATGACTATCACTTACACAGGCAGAGCACTACAACCATTGCGCACAATGACTACCACTCACAGCAGATGGTCGCTACAACTTACGACTATTGATTACAAACCAAGCAGAGTTACGACCATCGACTGCAGGCTACGACTACCAAGTCGTAGGAGCACTTGTTGACTACAAAATCGTAAAACCCTCTGTCGACCGCCAAGTTGAACGAGCAGAAGTCGTAGAGCATACAACAGAGGTCGTAGAGCACAAGGTCGTAAAGCCTCGCAGACAGAGAGCCAAACCTCAAAAACCAAACTCAACTTCTACTCAAAATCTAATCCAAAGGTTAATTACTCATCACAGCCATGGAGTGACCTTCACATGATCTCACACTTTTGTTACATGCATATGCTGTAAAAATTGATTAGGAGCCTACGCGATCTGATGCAAATTGATCTCTAATATTTAGGATATGTGAACACATAAGTACAACGTTGTTTCATTTACCTTCACATCCAAACGGAATATCGAAGGAGTTTACAACCAGAAATAATTTCAGTGGTATTCAAACGGTTTTCTTTGTGGCCAGAAAAACACAAGTGCTTTACAGGTGGAAAAGTTTTAGTGCTTCCAAGCAGGCCCTTAGGGTGTGTCCGGTTGATGGATTATTTTTTGAAGGTGAATTTTTTTGAAGGTTGCCGGGTACATCATCCAATATTTAGTAAAGCAACTAGTAATCAGATTACATTGTCGTCAATTCCAGCAATATGCTTCCCGTAGAAAAATGTGTCTTTGATTACGGGGTACTTTCATTGTTTATTTTACAATTTTAGATTATGAGAGTCAAAAGATTGCACCAATCAAATACACTCCGGAAAGTTTGCTCTTTTCTATGCTTTCAGACGAAAAGAAAAAAGAGGTGGGAGTTTATCAGGAATGTCCCTTTAAAAGTTCCAATGCGACCCCTCCTGTCTCGCACATATATTGATTTTTGAGAATTTTTTGTGTGTGCCACTGAGGCTTTTTGCTCTTTCGTGCGTATGGCACCCTAGAATCCATATTTTTTTTTTGTGTGTGCCGTTGAAAGGAACGAGTCTTGTTATGCTTGGTGGCATTTTCCACTGGCTGAGGCGGCCACTCAGGAGGATTTGAATTGTGATTTATGGTTTATGTCTTTTAAGTTTTGGTTGTTTGTGAGAGAGTGCGAAGAGAGATAGTCGTATGCAATTTTGGTCGGTATAGCCGAAGTCGGTACAATACATACTACAATCTACTTGTAGACCATGCCTTGAAAAAATGCACCGTTAAAAACTAGTTATTACAGAAAAAACCAGCAACTATAGGTAGCAAACCCAAAAGAGCCCAGCCGATGATGGAGGAGTAAATGGCTCGTGTGCCTACACAGTAGCAATCCCCTTTCTTCTTTGTACCTTCTAACTAGGGGTGCAAACGGGTCGGATTCGAACAGATATTGTTGTTATCATATCCTAACCCATATTTTTTCTTCGGATTCGGTACCAATCAAATTCGGTGCCGGATCGGTCGGGATTAACCCGTTTGTAAGGAATGCATGCAGTACAGCAAATGGAGTAGGAGGACGTACTGTCAAGAACTTGATGTTACTACTTAATAGCTGATGTGGAAGATTTTATTTTGCCATTGCAAAAGAAAATGAAACGTCAAATAGTAGCACTAACCTGAAATCAAACTTGAAGACGTATCGGATTCGGACGGATATTGCTGTTACCATATCCTAACCCATATTTTTTTCCGGATTCGGTACCAATCGGATTCGGTATCAATCGGATTCGGTATCAATCGGATTTGGTGCCTAATCGATCGGGATTAACCTGACCCGTTTGCACCCCTACTTCTAACCCACCCATTGTACGCTGTGTCCCAAACCAAAATCCACACCTCGCCGATGGCTTATGGCTAATCCATCCTTTGGGATATGGCTAATGGGTTATAATTACGATGGATGGTTTTTGGTTTTAACATAAGTGTTTGTGACCGAATGATGATAAATTCATAAGTTGTTTTAAAAGACTGTTATGATAGACTGTTTAAAAAAGATAATGAAGAAACTATTTTATTTATTTATTTATTTTAAAAAAATATAAATCATAAACCGAAAAATAATGCCCCGAAAGGAAGTGCGCCTGAGCCACTCCTGCGCCTTGGCCACTGCTACGTGTGTCGCGTGGACGGTGCTTCATCCGAGCCGGCTGCTTGCACGGTGAATCGGTTGCTCTGATGATTGGATGGAAGGATGGTTGGGAGGTGATATGTTGTTGTTAGATCTGCTTCCTTCTGCTCAAAGGCTCCACTAATTTATCAAAAAAATCCCGGCTGGCTGCTGTGTTTTAGCACACTAGTATAGTGTCCGTGCTAACGCCACGGCGGCATTTTAGGGATGCACACGAAATCAACCAAACGAATTTTTGAATGGACATACATGTTTTGTTCCCTGCTTTCAAAGCCAATTTTTGAATGGTCATATATGTTTTGTTTGGATAATTGGGTTCCTCCCCGCCGCACCGCGCCGCCGCGCCGCGTCCACTGCGTGCGCGCCCCGCACCATGTGGACGTTTTTAGGATGGTGTAATTATGGGTGCATATTGTGGTGTAAACGTAGTTAAAGTCATGACTGTGGAGCAGGTAATTGTTGGGTGGATGTAGGATAATTTTAACTGGTGGTTTATAGGGGTAGGGGTAGAGAGTAGTGTGCCCGTGCTAACGCTACGGTAAAATACAAAACAAGATAAAATTTGTAAAAAATAAAACGAACAATCAGATTCATTAATGCCAATGTCATACGACCGGTTCCAAGCTGAGATACAGCAATCTGGATGCCGAAGTAATGCCAATGTTGTCTCTGGAGAACAGCATACCAAGGACCAAATAGTTAGCGTAATTTCAAGCCATTAGCAAAATGGTCGAAAATCTTAAGAAAATAAAAAAAATCTTTATAATTTCTTTCAGAAGGGATTGTGATGCATAATATAATGCAGCTTACAGCACATACTTGACTGTATCATTTTATATATGGAAACATGTGACATTGCCAATAAAGAAAACTTGTAAAACATAATGACAATAAAAATAAGAAGAAAAAAATAGTAAAAGTGCTTATTCTAAGGAGGATGTTACAATAGCTAATAAAGCCGATTACAACAGATTCTTGGTGTTCATACCATGATGACTGTACAAATATCCCTGCGGACAAAAAAGTTAACACTTCATCTTAGCTCATTCGTAGAGTTCGTCCTTCCAATAGTGCTTGGCTCTCCAATTGATACAGAAGCTAATGATTTGGAAGCCCAAGCAGTGGCATTCCTTGCCCCCTCCTGTAAATTACCTCGCTTTGAAGGGTATAACCTATTGAATTTCTGTCTTGCTTGCTCAAGGTGGGTGAAGAAATATTCGTGCACACCCATCAAGTTTGCAAAAAGAGCATGCCTCCTGCACGCCCATTTCGCAAAGGAACCTATCTTTGGAAAAAGAAGACACAGCAACCTCAAGAGTACAAATGAAGTTGCCAATGCTAGATAAGTATCCTGCTGAAGAATTTTCTCCGGCGAACGCGCCCACCAGAATGGACAGTTTTCCTGTTCAGCATCCTTTTGAAGCTCAATTTCATCTAATGAATGTACCATGGCCTCCCCAGTAGTTCACTTCACTGAAGCATTGATGCCTATATCACATAAATTCACCATTAGCAACACACTTAGAAATACAGATACAAACACCAAAGATATTTTAAGCATAAGTAATTCTAAATTCCAAACGCAGGGAGTCAGGGACATTTTGTTTGGGACAAAGATACCTCATACCAAAAGCAAGCTGGAAAAATACAAGCTCATAACTCAGTTGCTCAGTGTACAAGAATGAACTCTGATAAGCATGCAAGCAAAACTATTCCCAA
This sequence comes from Dendrocalamus latiflorus, assembly GCA_017311315.1. NCBI lineage: Eukaryota > Viridiplantae > Streptophyta > Magnoliopsida > Poales > Poaceae > Dendrocalamus > Dendrocalamus latiflorus. The sequence goes on along the minus strand of CM029671.1, from coordinate 19,358,900 downwards.
AATAAATTAAAAAACAAGAATGAACTCTGATAAGCATGCAAGCAAAACTATCCCCAAAATAAATTAAGAAAACAAGAGTCCACATGGAACAATTAACACACCTGAAACATCACTGTAGAAAGCAGCTAGTTTCTTCACAGTTCATGGTCCATGATACCTCACTCGCATTGTTGAATTCAAGAGAAATAGTGTTGGAAAACCATGAATCCCATATCTTGATATTATGCTGCAGTTTCCAATGTCAAATTAATATTTCACCAAAAACAATGTATCATGCTAAGAAAGACATTTTCCTTTACTCTAGAGGCAGACATACCTTGGCCTAATTGCAGATTCTTCAAATGCAAAATGACGAATGGTTGGGAATAAGGAAGCCAATGTCTCAACAGAAAGACTATAGCAAACTTTTTAACATAATTGGGTAACTGCCACACGAATTGTTGAGATGAGCTAAATAGGCACAAATGTCAAGTACAGGAAACAAAAATTGGAGTTTATAAGGTGGACCTTAAGCTCAGCTAAGACTTCAGGGGCAATCCTCCCAGACGCACATATCATGAAAACAAACCCAAACTTGTCCCTGTATTTGGCATTCCACTCGGCCAACTCCTACAACAGCAGAAGAAACCAAATTGAGTCCACAAATCGGATCAAAGATGCAAGGAACACAGTGAACAAGATGAGGCACCTGCGCTATTGAATCAGTGGCAGTCGAGAGTGCTGCTGATTGCTCCTCCTTACTCCACCTACAAATCAAATCAAACAAAAGTTTGCAACGCATGAACCGGTGACCCGTGAGGCCTCTTCGTGAGGTGGTGCCGATGTTATTGTCAGATGCGGGAAGTCTGTAAGGACTTCAGCCATCTCATTTCCTCTTTCCCCACATCCCACATAAACCATAGCTTCGGAATTAGAGTACTGTATAAGGTAACCTGAGTCAATAAAAAAGGCCAATATCCACAGCTGGACAAAAACAGCAGCTAAGAGACAAGAGCGGAATAGCCATGAGACCTTAGAAAGTGCCTGACTAATGACAGTCACCACTCAGACAAGAGCGGAATAGCCATGAGATACGACCTTCGAAAGTGTCATGAGAACAACAGATTTAGCAGAAAAACACAGGAAGATAAAATTAAGCATTCCATAAATGGATGAATCTTAATCATCCAATCACATAGCTATACTTTGAAGCAGTCACCACTCAGCACACCAAACGCCGTAGCATCAAACCCGACATCTTGAAGGAGTACAACAAGCGAACAATCCAGGTGAAGGCGTAGGTGCCAAGCTGAATGATTTACAGATGTGTTGCAAGCTAACAAAACAAAATCACCGAAGGATAGGTGCGATTCATACTGGTTTATCTGCATCTATAATCAATGTTTCCCTCTAATTCATCTAGCCAATGAACAACTATTTAGGCAAGCTAACTGACCCTGTGGAGTTCAAGAACCCAAAAGGTTCACCCAAATTCTTATGGGCAAGTAATCAAACATATAGCGTGCAAAAATCATGAAACCATAACTCAATATACACCAAAAGGTTTCGTGCTAATTTCATGAAACACTTGATGTGCACACGCTGAAACTCAGGCACGCAGACAGACAATATTCGGTCAGTCAGTATTGAATATATAACTTTTACTAATCACAGACAATATGAATACGCAATTGTAAAGAACAGGGCACTGCTTACCGCCATACCACACCACCAAGAAATTCTTATGAATCTAGGCACTAATGAACCATCACACATTACACGTCAACACTTCCATGAACATAAGAATAACATGATTCCTCTGGACCCTGGCACATTTCTTAGCTAATAATTTGTTGGCAGAAACAATAGCAGTAGAAGGGTAAATAAAAGGGAGAATGGCACTTAGCTTGCTATATAGAAGGAAGGGGAGAGCTTGAGGTGGCCGGCCGGGAAGGGCGACGTGGTGAGGTGGTGCCGATGGGCCCCGTCCTCCGACTCCTCCGCCTGGGCGCCGCCGCGCCGCGCCGTCCTCCGACTCCTCCGCCTGGGCGCCGCCGCCGCGCCGTCCTCCGCCTCTGCCGCCCGGGAGGCCGGGATCTTGGGGGGTGGGTGTGTGCTTCTACCGGGGGTGGCGCCGGGGAGGGGGGTGTCCGGCTGGCGAGGGGAGCTCGGGCGGCCGCCCGGGCTCGCCCGAAGGGCAGGTCCGCCCCTGGCAAGGAGGGCTCGACCCTAGATCTGAGCGCCTTGAGCCTGGCGGCGGCGGCGCATATGCTAGCGCTCAGCGCAGGGAGGGCGCGGCGGCGATGGGTGCGGTGGTGGGTTGGGTGGTGTGTGAGGCCCGCGTTGTGGGTGATTCTCGCACGAGCCAGTCTGGACCGCTAGGGCGCCTCGGCGCAGGGCGTTGCGGCGCGAGAGAGGTGAGGGTGGGGCGTTCGCCGTGGGCGCGGAGGGGCGGCGGAGCGGACGGGTGGGGGGAGGAGGAGACGACGGCGGAGCGGGGGAGGAGGAGCGAGGGCAGAGTGCAGCGGAGGAGTGGGAGGTGGGAAGCGGCGGTGCGGTGGAGGACGGGGGAAGCGGAGGGAATGGCGGAGGAGGAGGCAGCAGCGGCGCGGGATGGGGAGGAGGAGGCGAGGGCGGCGCGGCGGCGGAGGAGGCGCGGGGGAGGCGGAGGGAGGGGGAGGCGCGGGGGAGGCGGAGGGAGCGGAGGAGGCGCGGGGGAGGCGGAGGGACAGGGGAGAATGCGGGGGAGGCGAGGGGAGAACGCGGTTTCTGCGTAGCGGGAGGTGGCGGCGACCTGCATGCGAGCCGCGAGCGTGAGGGACGCGGGAGGGGTACTGCAGATCCATTGAAGGATGACCGTCGGATATGGTTGAGTAAGGAGAGAGAATGGAGGAGAGTTAATCTGGTGCGGACGTTTTTAGGATGGTATAATTATGGGTGCATTTTGTGGTGTGGACGTAGTTAAGGTTATGACTATGGAGCAGGTAATTGTTGGGTGGATGTAGTATAATTTTAACTGGTGGATTATTAATTTAGATTCTAATGTTGCTCTGGAATTCCTATCTATTTCCTATCTCCCTTGGGCTTATTCAGGCCCTAAGGCCCTGTTTGAAATGCGGGAATTTTTCCCGATTCCTGCGGGAATTGAACTGTTTTCTGTAAAATTCCTGTGAAATTCCTCTGTTCTAAACAGGCCCTAAAACGTCGAAAATCGACGGTGAGAAAAGGAAAACACAAGGGACCCGAGGAAAGCGCGGCCCGGCCGGCCCAGCCCAGCCCAGTATTCCCCGCGGCGTGGAGCAAACAAGCGAATGCGCAAAACCCTAATTAAACCTCCACCGCCGAACCGCACGCCAAACCCCGCGGTGGCCGCAAACGCAAGACGCCGTCTCCCCGATCGAGCCCTACCCTCGCCGCCGTCTACCGCTTCCCCTTCGATCCTTGGTACGCCTCCGCCGCCTTGCCCCTCCTCTCTCTCTCTCTCTCTCTCTCTCTCGGATGGGTTCCTCTGTTCGAGCTCTTGTTGATTTGGCGCGCCTGTGGTGACGAGGCGCTCGATTCGATTCTTGGACTAGGGCGGCGCTGTGTGCGCTAGATGTTTCTTTTCTCCTGTCTCCGATCTGGTGGTGCGCGTGCTCTAGTCATGATTCATGGGCGGCTCGTTAGGCCAGGGGCGCTTGCTGCTACTGGCGCTTCTTGATTTCACCGTATAGCTGCTAGATGCGAAGTCACGCCTTCGTCATTGGTGCCGATGCGCACGTTTTGTGGATTGAAGCTGCTCCGTCTCAGCTCGGCTTAGCATCGTTGTCCGTCGATCGTTTCAGATCATCTTAGCAACGCGATACTCGGTCTGGATAGACGCTAGCAGGCTGGTTGTCCTCAAGTTTAGATTCCTAAATTCGATGTCCATTCTGTTGAACGTTATAGCTGCGAACCCCTCTATGCGTATCGTGCTATGGAACTCTGATGATTATTTGGTTATCGCATCGTGCCTTTCGTGATGAGCCGGTTGTTGTGTATATCTGCTTGTCTCTCTTCGCATTTGCTGGATATGTGTCATTTGGTTCTGTCGATTAACACACTGTGTTTGTTTTCTTTGGTGCAGTGAAAATGGTGGAACTTGAAAGTGAAGATCCCTTGGTTCATGATGAAGCCATGCTGGATGATGTTGATACTGATGGGGAAGAGCCTGAGTCTGAAGATGATTCAGGGGAAGAATTTCAGGCTGAGCCTTCAAAGAAAGCCATATACAACAAGGAGGGTATCCTCGAGAAACTCGAGGACATAGGCTGGCCGGAGAATGTGGACTGGATGCACAAGCTGACCATTGAACATGATCCGGGGGAAAAAGTTGACGTGAATGATGATCTTGCCCGTGAGTTTGCATTCTACACCCAGGCTTTGGATGGCACGAGGCAGGCCTTTGAGAAATTGCAGTCTATGAAGGTTCGGTTCCTCAGGCCTACAGATTACTATGCTGAGATGGTCAAGACTGATGCTCACATGCACAAGATCAAAGGGAAGCTCTTGTCAGAGAAGAAGAAGATCGAGGAGGCGGAGGAGAGGAAGAAGGCGAGAGAGGCGAAGAAGAGAGCAAAGGAGGTGCAGGCAGAGAAGACCAAGGAGAGGGCCAAGCAGAAGAAAGAGCAGATCGAGTCGGTCAAGAAGTGGAGGAAGCAGAGGCAACAGGGGGGATTTTCCAAGGGAGGGGATGATGGGCCAGATTTGAATTTTGAAGGTGAAGAGGGATTCAAGCAATCAAAGAAGAAGAGGCCTGGTGTTGCTCCTGGTGATAGGTCTGGTGGTCTTGCTAAGCGAGGTAAACCAGGAAAGAACAGGAGGTCAAGAGATTCCAAGTTTGGGCATGGTGGTCGGAAAGGGCTGAAGAAGCAGAACACTGCTGAGACAACAAATGAATTTAGAGGATTTAACCAGAAGGGCGAGCCACAAAACAAGAAGAGGAAGATGTTTTGATGTGTTGTAAGAATTCGTGCCCGCTTCTGCCGTTATTACTATTCTTGTTCCGTTATTTTGCGCATTACTTTGTTACTAGATGCAAAAGTTAGCCGAGATAGAGAATTTGGGGAGGCAATCCAGTATGTTTAAACTATGCTGTTCTCCATAATATGTGGTGCATTTTGCATTTATCTTGTGATGGTACATTTGGTTATGGAATGCAGATGAATTTGGTTATGAAATGCAGATGAATCTTACTAACTCTGCAATTATCTTAACAGTGTATTATATGGTTGCTTGCGTTCTTCCTGTTGCTTTTAGATTATGGTTGTTCATGAGAGACAGTACACAGAGAGAAACAATTGCATATGATTTTCGTCGATATAGCTAAATTTGGTATAGTGTTTGATACAATTGATTTGTAGATTAGATCTCGTCTTACAAATACGCATAATTTAAAAAATAGTTACTGTAGCACAAAGTGAAAAGCAAAAGCACTTCTGAACCCATCTAGTTGAAAAGCGAAAGCACTTCCGAACCCATCTATATCCTTTGCTGTCGGTTCAATAGTTCACATAATACAAAATGTGCTGTCATAAGTTACTCAACGGAAAATCAGATAGCAAGGTTTTTATACACTTGGACCTGTAGAGATGCATTTCTGATGTTTGAATTGGATGTCTGATTTGTATATCATAGGAAGTTAATAGCTAGATCATGCCATACATGATATGTTAAGCTCCTAGATCCGCGACCGACATCCATTGCCAACCATGCACACAAAAAAAAAAGCATTTGTGGGCAGCTTGATAGTACTTCCATGTTCTGAATTATTAGCCACAATACTAGCTTTTCCATATTGAATGCACATACCCAGGGTTACAAAAAAAATCCGTCCGGTTTATCGTTACTTGACGTCTTGACGAGATTTCAATCAAATTGGGAGTCCAAATTTAACCGGCTACTGGTAGGTGTCTCGACAAATTTTGCAAATCCGGAAAGCACATGCCTACATCTTGTGGAATATAATTAACTGCGTTTGAGTGATGCTAAAGTAGCGAGTACTAAGCTTAATACTGCACATCTACATTCTTAATTTTAAGATCACACTTTCAGGTCGAGTTGTCTCAAATCTTATTGCCGGCCTTGTCCCGTACGTAATATCGGTTGAGCAATCTTGTGACACTGTACATCAGATCACCTTGTCTGGATGAACACACCAAAATCTGTGGTCACATGGATTTCTTTTGGACCCAACCAAACAAATTGAGCTCCCAGTTCCTTGCCACATTGAACTCAAGGTTTGGTACTTTTAGGTTCCATTCATGTCGACAGTTTAGAGCTTGTTTGGATGCTACAACATTTGAAGACCACCACCACAAAAGCAACAAATGCTTTTGTCTCAAACAAATTAGAGTAAATTAGAAATAAAACCTTTTCAAGATCAAAGAAATAAAAGCCTTATAATAAACCTATGAGGCTAAAACTCTAAACCGTACATCCTACCATATGAAACGAGAGCCTAAAATACCACCCCTAAACTTTCTTTTTATGTCATGGTTCTGGTATATAGATCACTAACCTCCATGCGCTCCTATCCAAAGCTATTTGTGAATATATTGCAATCCCTTGAGTCTCTTTTAATTGTTTCTTCCCACGTCAGTTTTGGTTGACATCTGCCTTTTCTCATGGTATCGGTACGTCTTAAAATTTCACTACGTACCGGTGCCTCACAAGGCCTCCGTTGGAGATATTAAAACCATCTCAAGTGATGTTGGACAAACTTCTCTTCAATTGGTGCTACCATCATCTTATCATATATATATCATCATTGTGGATTCGATCCCACCTTGTATGATCACAGATCCACCGCAGTTTCCTCATCTCCACTACACTCATCTTATGTATATGTTGTCTTTTAGTCGCCTAGCATTCCACTCTATATATCTGATGGAAATTAAGCAGTTTTAGCAACATTTTCAGATTAATTCCACATTTAAGCAATAATAGTAAAGCATGTGTCCAGCAATAAATAAATGACATGAAGATTAAACAAATATATTTCAACATAGACACATCATTTAGGTCATTTAAATAAAACAATATGCTTAATTGAACATTAAAGTGGGCATTAAATGACTACATAGTGCACTGATTTAAATGTTTGATTTGCTCTCAGTGGAGGAATTTCATCAACGAAGATCCTTCAAGGGTATGGGATACTAGTTGATCATAGGAGTGGCATCAAGTTTTCACAAGTGGAATCAAGCACACTTGATGTCATGTATGCTCTTTGTTAGTCGCTGGATTCTTGCTCTTGGTGATAGCAAGATCCTTACTCTCATCGAGAGGATGACACTTGGAGATGGGGCAATTTTCTAGGTTTATTTCTCACACAATGCTATGCCAACCTGAGGGGTTGGGGATACAAATTTATAGGTTGTTAACCAGCCAAGCATATGCTAAGATGCTGTCCTAGATGCTAGTCAAGATGCTGTCCTAAATGCTAGTCAAGATGCTATCCTTGAAGGGCAGCAAAAGCCAACACAGAGACTTATCCATCACTCTCCCCCTAAGTCTTGTGTGTCTCCTTGTGAGGAATCTGAGCCATCCCGATCCTGGCGCGAAGCTCCTGGAACTTGATCCGCCCAAGAGACTTGGTCAGGAAGTCGGCGAGCTGGTCTTGGGTGTTGATGTAGTTGGCCCGGACACTCCCTTCATCCAGGCAGCTTCTGATGAAGTGATACCTCACCCGGATGTGCTTGCTGCGCTCATGGAAGACAGGGTTCTTCGCCAAGGCCAAGGCGGACTTGCTGTCCACCCTGAGCTCCACTGCCTCCGCGTCTCTGCCAAGGAGATCGCCAAGCAGCCGTGCCAGCCACAGAGCCTGAGTAGAAGCGGTAGTGGCTGCAATGTACTCTGCTTCGCAGCTAGACAAAGCCACTACCTGCTGCTTGACCGACTGCCAGCTGATCGGACACTTGCTGAGGAAGTACAGCGTCCCGCTGGTGCTCTTGCTCGTGTCGATGTCGCCGGCGTGGTCGCTGTCGCTGTACCCGATGAGGTGCGCCGCGCCGGGGCACTTGGGTAGTGCAAGCCGTAGTCGGAGGTGCCCGTGACGTAGCGGAGGATCCTTTTCACGGCCTGCTGGTGCTCCGTCGTCGGTCGCTGCATGAACCGGCTGACGTAGCCGACGGCGAACGCCAAGTCCGGTCGCGTGTGGACAAGGTAGCGAAGGCTGCCCACAATGCGTCGATACTGCGTCGCGTCCACCTCCTCCGCCATACTCTCACGACTTAGCTTCAGCCTCTCCTCCATAGGAGTGTGGGCTGGGTTGCAGTCGGTGAGGCCGCCCAGCTCCATGATGCGCTTGGCATAGGCAGTCTGGCGAAGAGAGATGCCGGAGCTGTCCTGGTGGACCTCGATCCCGAGGTAGAAGGAGAGGGGCCCGAGGTCGCTTATCTGGAAGGTGGCCTTCATCTCCGCCTTGAATGCCTCGATCTCCTCCTCCTTGGTACCGGTAATCACAAGGTTGTCGACGTAGACGCCTATCAGCAGGGCATTGCCTCCCTTGCCCCGCCGGTAGACCGCGGCCTCGTGAGCGCTCTGCTGGAATCCCATTTGCTTGAGGGTGGAGTCCAGCTTGGTGTTCCATGCTCGCGGTGCCTGCCGCAAGCCGTAGAGGGCCTTGCGCAGGCGGAGGACCTTGCTCTCCTTGCCGGGGATGATGAATCCCGGTGGCTGGCGGACGTAGACCTCCTCCTTCAAGTCGCCGTTGAGGAAAGCAGACTTGACGTCCATGTGATGGACGCACCAGCCCTCCTGGGCTGCGAGGGCAAGGAGGAGACGCACGGACTCTATCCGTGCAACAGGCGCGAAGGCATCGTCGAAGTCGACTCCCTCCTGCTGGACGAAGCCACGTGCCACGAGACGCGCCTTGTGCTTGATCACCTCTCCAGCCTCGTCTTTCTTGAGCTTGAAGACCCACTTGAGAGAGATGGCGTGGTGGCCGGCTGGAAGATCGGCCAGCTCCCACGTCTTGTTTCGCTCGACGGCGTCCATCTCCTCCTGCATCGCGGCACGCCATGCCGCGTCTCTCTCCGCCTCGGCGAAGGAACGAGGCTCGCCGTCGTCCTGTGCGAGGTGCAGCTCTGCCTCGAAGTCGCGCTGCGCCAGTTCAGGGACCAGCTGCTCGCCGAGGAGGTCGTCCACGGTACGGTAGCGCAGAGGCTCGCCGCCGTGGTAGGCGTCGATGCGATCCTCGTCGTTGGACAGCGGAGTGGCGAACTCCACCGTGCGCTGCTCGTCGTGGGCCGAAGCTGCCTGTGCCGAGTCTGAAGGAGTAGGCGCCGGTGTAGGAGAGCGAGGCGTGGCCGGCGGTGCTGGCGGTGGACTCGCCGGAGCCTGTGGGCTTGCCGGAGCTGGTGGTGGCGGTGGTGAAGGACTCACCGGAGGTGGTGGCGAACGAGGTGGTGGGGTAGGCGAGCTCGGTGAGGGCGAGCTGTTGGCTCCCCCCGCCTCCCCGAAGTGGACGTAGTCGACGACGAAATCGCTGGTCGTCGGAGTCGAGCCGTCATCCACCATCTTGCCCCACGTCCAGCCTCGCCCTTCGTCGAACACGACGTCACGCGTGATGCGCACGCGCCGTGTCGCAGGGTCGAGGAAGCGGTAGGCTTTGGCGCCCTCCGCGTAGCCGATGAAGACCCCTGGCGTGCTCCGGTCGTCGAGCTTGCCGACGTGGTTGAGCTCCTTGACGAAGGCCAGGCAGCCGAAGACACGAAGGTGGCTCACCGCGGGCTTGCGCCCGTGCCAGGCCTCGTATGGCGTCTTGCCGTCGAGGGCCTTGGTGGGGGAGCGGTTGAGCAAGTGGACGGCAGTCATCACTGCCTCACCCCAGTAGAATGCCGGCATCCCTCTCTGCTTGAGGAGGGCGCGAGCGGTGGCCACCACCGTCTGGTTGCGGCGCTCGACGACGCCGTTCTGCTGCGGGGTGTACGGCGCGGAGAAGTGACGATGGATCCCCTCGTTGGCGCAGTACGCCGCGAACTCGGCCGCCGTGAACTCACCGCCATTGTCCGTGCGTAGGACCCGAAGCTTGCGGTCGCACTCCGCCTCCGCATCAGCTTGAAGGCGCTTGATGGCGTCCGCCGCGGCTGCCTTGACGTCGAGCAGGACAGCCCACATGTAGCGGGACACGTCGTCGACGAGGAGGAGGAAGTAGCGCCGGCCTCCAGGTGTAGCCGGTGTCACGGGGCCACAGAGGTCACCATGTACGAGCTCCAGCTTCTCCTTGGTGCGGAAGCTCGCCTGGCGAGGGAAGGGGAGCCGCCGCAGCTTGGTGAGGACGCAGGTGTCGCAGAACTGCTCCACGTGGTCGACGTGCGGCATGCCCCGCACCATCTCCTTGCTGCCGAGCTGTCTCAGGGCCTCAAAGTTGAGGTGCCCAAAGCGCTCGTGCCACCTCCAAGCGTCGTCGTCGCGGCGGGCTGCAAGACAAAGAGGTTGCGCCACCTGCGCGTGAAGGACGTAGAGGCGGTTGCTCCTGTTGACCTTGACGAGGAGCCGGCGGCGATGATCCCAGATGCGCAGCACCCCGTGCTCGATCTCCACGCGCGATCCGTTCTCATCCAGCTGTCCCAAGCTGATGATGGAGTTCCTCAACGCGGGGATGTAGTAGACATCGGTGAGCAGCTGGTGCTCGCCAGTCTTGGCGACGAAGACGACAGAGCCGACGCCCTTGATCTCCACGGCGGAGGCGTCGCCGAACTTGACGGTGCCTCGAACGCCTCGACCTCCGCTGCTGCCGCACGCGCTGCATCTGCCGTCGCCGCTGCTTCCACCTCCGCTCTGGCTGCTGCCAGCTCTGCCGCTGCCAGCCTTGACGCCCTTTCCGCCGCCGCAGCGGCCTATGCCGCCGCTCGCTCGCGTTCCTCTGCCACAGCGAGTTCGGCTTCCTGCCGCCGCCGCGTGCTCGAGGCGACCGAGCGCTGAGACTGTCCTGCGGACATGGCGCGCCACCGGGGGACTGCTGCGTGGAGAGAGAGCTGCCTCTGATGAGCTGCTGCTCGTCTGAACAGGGGGGAGGAGTGAGCAGAGGCAGCCGGAGCTGCTGCTGCTAGTTGGGGCTGCTGCGAGGCTGGAAGCGACGCTAGAGAAGGGATTGAGCAGGAGATGCTCAGGCTACAGGATAGTACGGCTCTGATACCACTTGTTAGTCGCTGGATTCTTGCTCTTGGTGATAGCAAGATCCTTACTCTCATCGAGAGGATGACACTTGGAGATGGGGCAATTTTCTAGGTTTATTTCTCACACAATGCCATGCCAACCTGAGGGGTTGGGGATACAAATTTATAGGCTGTTAACCAGCCAAGCATATGCTAAGATGCTGTCCTAGATGCTAGTCAAGATGCTGTCCTAGATGCTAGTCAAGATGTTGTCCTTGAAGGGCAGCAAAAGCCAACACAGAGACTTATCCATCACTCTTAAAATGGTATCAAGTCTTTACAAATGAATTTAATCATACTTGATATCATCTAAGCTCATGAGTGATATCTAGTCACTATAATTGAAATTAATTATACTTGGTATCATTTATGATTACAAGTGGTATGTTTCAAAAATGGTATCTAATATCATCATAAGTGGTATAAATGTCAAAGTCGTATATGCCTTTCATGAAAAAGACAAAAGAACCATTAAAGATTAAAAGGCATCAAGTATGGGCAAAAGGCTTACAAGTGATAGCTATTATAGACAAAATGTTTACAATTAGTATATTTAATATTTAGTGCTAGATGACATAAGGAGAGAAAGGTTAAACACAAGGAAACCGATTTGAAAAGACAGTAAGACAAGAGAGAGGAGAATCCTTTGTGTGTCAAAGGAGAAGAATAAAGAAATGCCAAGAGAAACCTTTATGTAAGGAGGAGTTTTTCTTTATGAGAAAGCTAAATATTATTTTGGGCTTACTAAAGTAAACAGGGTAAAGTATTAATATTGGGAAAGCCATTTTACCTATTAGCCCAAAATATTTTATAGATCTTGTGAGTGAATATATTTCATTTTCATTTTCTTCATTTGGTATTCACGAAGTGAAAATTGGTTTATGAGTTTTTAATGAAAATTATTGTATTTTAGCATAACTTATAAATGGAGACTCCTTTTTTCTTTCAAAAATTCACGTTTGAAAAGTTTTTTAGAAGTCCAAAGTTCATTTCTACAAAATTTGAAAGTATTTCAGCTTCATTGGAGAAAATTGTGTACTTTTCTCATTTTAACAAAATGTTGAAATTTTAGAATTTGCATCATTTTGAGCAGTTTGTGATTTTTTTGTATCTTTCAGTGTGCTCATAATCTTAGAAAGGCATAATAATAACTTTTGATTCTCTATTGTTGACCTATACTGACAAATTTTATCAGATTTATTGGACATCTGTAGGTCTGGTTTTCAGCTAGCTTTTGAAACTAAATTCAATTGTTAAAATCATGAAAATCTGGAACTTCAAATTGGAGGATGTTTGAAATGCTACAAGTGGTATCCAATGTCAATAGGGGGAATTTTAAAAGCCTTCAAGGAGCTCTCATGAGTAAGATTATTTGAATATTTTTGAAATATCTTTTCATTTAGTTACCTAAGATTCTCTCTTGGTTACATATGTTTATTTCATACTCTTTATGATCAAAATTAAATTAAATCAATCAGTATCAAGCTCCATATGTTGGAACATCTCTATTTTGGTTAAATTTGCTTTTTCCTTGTTTTTTGATGATAAATGCCAAAAGGGGAGAAGAATGAATAATAACATTGATTTTAAAATGTATAATGCCAAAAGGGGGAGAATAATATTGATGCTAAAAAGAAAAAATTCTTTGTTATGCTTATTTATGCCTTCACCCTAGTTGAATTTCCTATCATATGTTTATTTCCATCCAAATGCTATTATTACTAATGGATTTGTCATTCATCACAAAAAACAGGTAGATTGTAAGTTCAAGCTCCATTAAGTTGGTTTTGGTGATAATGACAAATACAATTGTAAGACTAATATGTTTATTAATTATGAAATTGCTTAGTCTCATTTCGATGAAAGGTAAAAAGCATAGAGGTATGCATTCAATATCACATTCTTATGTTATTGCATTCCTCGGATCCAAAATATAGAATAAACTTCACCAAGTAAATTAAATTTGAATATGTGCATATGCTTTCATAATACATTCTTGTATTTATGTTTTGTGGTTTCATTAGTATTGATCCATATTCTATTACCACATATTGAAGATGTTTACTTTGAAACATATCCCTTGAGTATATATAGTTTGTGTAGTTTATATATACTCATAATTGGGTTGTCATCTAGTTCCTCTATTATGTGTTGATAGTTGGAGAATTAATAATAACTGGATAAGTAAGTTTTGTTTTGAAAGTTTATTCTAGAGTATAAAACTGTTGTGTACATGTTGTATACTCGCAATTCAATTTTTATCTCATTATTTGTTGAGATTATCATGAATTACCATAAAGGAAAAATTGTAAAATCTAGTCCCTCTATTATGAGTTAATGGTGAAGTTTGGTAATTGATAACAATTGTTTTGTGGACTAACATTTTACATGAGTTGGATGAATGGGTTAGATTCCACAAATGAGGAAGACTTGGGATGACTTCATTTGTTGAAGATCATCAAGTTAAGTGGTGGATGCATCATGAGTTGATGCATGTCCAAGAGAAGATAATCATGTGTTGATCATCAAGTTAAGTAAAGATCTATTATGTATTGATAGAATTAAAGTAAAGGATACATCATGAGTTGATGCATGTCAAGACTATGACTTAAGGTAAAGATATGGCTAACTAAGGCTAAGAATGTGTTTCTAGTCTTTTACCTATCTTGGTGTTTAGTTGAAAGACCAGATTGCTAGTATAGGTTGCCGTACTATTAAAAGGACTCATGTTTAGTAGCTTGAGTCTTATCATGTGTTGATAACTCAACCTTACTTTCTCTAGCTCTCTTTGGCATGAGACTTATATTTAAGAATGTGTTTTGCAAATAGTTGAAGCTTATGTGTTGAATCTTTGTAACATAGGACTATATATCGCAAATATATTTTGCAACTGTTTGAAGTCCATGTTTCCATTCTTTGTAGTACGAAGCTTACATTTGCAAATGTGTTTTACAAATAGTTGAATCTCATATACATAATCCTTGTGTTATGATTCTAAAAGTGTGCAAATATGTTTTGCAACTTGTTGGAAATTATGGATAATCCTTGTGTGCACGATCATGTAGTTTGCAAATATGTTTTGCAAAATCTGTTAAGTATATGCACTTATTAGGGAAATCGGAACTACCGCAGTATATTCTGTGGTACTACTGCTAGTCAGAATTACCGGTGTTGTAATCACAGAACTATCGCATCTGTTAGTGGTTGGAAGATCTGTGTGGTCAAGAATCATTATGGTCAAACCAATGTGGTCGAAGATTAATGTGGTCGGAACCAGCATGGTTGAAGCTGACGTGGTTGAGACCTGTGTGGTCGTAATCGATGTGGTCGAACTAATGTGATGGATTCAACGTGGTTGAAGATAGACATGGTGGTCCGAGATATGTGCGATCAAAGATTGACGTGGTCGAAAATCGACATGGTCGACGTGCTTGAGACCTGAGTAGTCAAAACCAATGTGATCGAAAACTAGCGTAGTCGAAGGCTTGTGTGGTCAATTCGGACAATGTGGTTGAAGAACAGCATAGTCAGAGATCAGTATAGTCGGAGACCTGTGTGGTCGAACCGAACAATGTGGTCGGAGATCAACGTGGTCGGAGACCTGTCGAACCATCTGACGTGGTCAGGGACTAGTGAAGTTGACGATCGATACTTTTGACTAGCTCTGTGTGACTGGTCCAATCGGTTCTGTGTGAGCAGTTCGATCAGCGAGCAGTACTACCGGCTCTGTGTGAGTGGTAATTTCGATTTGCAGAATGTCTGCTTGTGTAGCAGTACATTTTTTTTATCCAAAGAGACACCTGTGTGGAGTCTTTTGCACGATGGAACTATCGGATTTGCCTGCAACAACTAGTTTTCTGACCATTGCTGAGGGGAGTGGAAGTACCAGTCGTTTGCCTGTGGTACTTCTGAAAAATCCTATTTTTCCATCCCAACGATTAGTTTTGAGTTGTGGGGTATATATCCCCTTGTGGCCGGTTGGAGAATAACTTTTGATACTTCATTTCACTCTATTGAGCTAGTGTGAGATCATCTTCTCAATTATGCATATGTTGCACCTTGTGAGTAAGGAGGAATATCTTAAATTGCATATGTTGCATTTAGAGGTGGGTTGTGTATCGACTCGAGCTTGTGCATTCGTTGCACGTGGTGAGAGTCAATCGAGGGGGCTTGACTTATTACTCTTGGAGTTTGCCGACTTCTAAATGGCATTGGAGGCATTGTAAGCGGTGATCTTCTCAAAGAAGGTTGTGAGAAGACTCGGTAAAGTTGTAAAGGTTGAAGCTCACCTACCCGAAGCGGGAAAGAGCTACCACTAGTGGATTGAGATATTTCAGGTTAATTCGTGGAGCTGGTCCAATTCTTGTGCTCAATTTACATTCAAGCAATTTACATGCATAGAATTAAATTGATTGCTTGTCATTCTTAGATTGCAAACCATGTCATAAATCTTAGAGTGTTAATGCACTTAAGTAAACATAATTAATTTAGACGATATTTGTGCTAAACCAATTTAAGTTAAGCTTCTGTATCTTATACTTGGTTTAGCCAAAGAGAAATTGATAATTAATTAGAGAATACTTTTTAGATCGCCTATTCACCCTGCTCTAGTCGGCCTCCTTGAACTAATAAAGATTACGAGTAACTAGAGCACTCGAAGATTACGATTACTGTAGCACTCATGACTTAAGAGTACCATAGCGAGGAAGCTTTCGAGTTCGAGTGTCAACCAGTCGAAGCTCACGAGTACGAAGATATCGAAGTTTACAAGTACCGAGTGCGAGTACTCGTTCGAAGTTTATGAGTACCGAGTGCGCAAAAGGGTCAAAGTCGTCAACAAGAAAGCGGTTGAAGCCTACATCGGATCGTAACCAACATTACGAGTCCTGAGCGGTCATATCAAACAACGTAGAGCTTGTGGCTTCGGCTTAGAAAAATAAGATGTTTGGAGTAGATTTTTAAAAACTCTAAAAATATTAGGGTATTTGCAATACTACGGTTTATAAAACTACAATGTTTATTATACCCAAACATCTCAAAGTTTTTTATAGCATAGTATTTCTGAGAAATCATGGTATTCTCTAAAAACTCTAAAAATACTTTGTATCCAAACATACCCCTACACTGTTAAGATCTCTGTGTTAGATACCATGGATTAGTGTATATATGAAGTGTCTGCCATGCATTCTTTGCGACATGCACGTCCACATCAGGAAAACTGTTTGAATTTGTGTGCGTATCCTATTTCTGTATCCATGTTGTGTTATCTTCTACGGACAGAGGAAATATTCGTCAAACTAAATGAAATGAGAGCAACTCAATGCAAATGAACTGCCAGTTCAATAATACGTACAGTCTCTTGATCAATTAATGTTACAAAAACTATAATCCAATTTAATCGATTCTGACTGATCAGATTAACAAATTTTACCTATTGAGATATGTGGTTTATTAATTCTAAATTTTGTCGATTGATTGTAGTTATACTTCGCAAACGATGGAGGGTCATAAAGCGAGAGAACGGAACTCAGATAATCTGAGCCATCCGAGTGGTTTGCTTCCATGCAAATCGGAGGTCTAGGGTTTGAGGCATGGTCATTATCATACTTAACGAATGCACCACCTAATTAAGCAGATATTATTCTTGCATTAATGCAATCAAGTCACTCTAGCACGGTGATCACGTAGCCATTTGTGAGCATGCGAGACGACAAACGTGTGAAACCCGGTTGCCTCTGCTTGTGACTGAATGATTCAATCGGCTGGTAGCACTAGTATATATACTTTGTGTTAGCGTGATGGAAATGGAACATGTTGCTCGCTTGCTTGCATCTCCGGGACAAGAAAAGCAGAACAAACAGATGGACCTGAGCCATGCACGTACGTACGTCCCTCGCGAGCACATGCAGCGGCTGGTCGCCATTACTCCCCACCCAACACTCACTTGCTGGGATGCCGAAATGTTCCCTAACCGCCTTTGTGTTTTCCTGTCCAAAGTGATCAAGGACAATGTGGCGGCGTCGTTTTTAGCTTTTTAGTCGGCTTTTAGTTTTGATTTTTATTGGCCAGTGCTATTTATTCGACATATTAACTATAGTCAACAATGATCGGCCGCATTCTAGAAAAACAGAGTCTTTGTCACCTTTCACATACCAGCTGCTGCCGAGTCCCCTCCCACGATGGCATTATAACGGTTATTAGTTTTTTATGAGATATACAAATAAAAAATATAAAAACACTATTATATTTGTACAGATAATACAAAGAAAAAAAGAACAAAGAAAGAAAAATACACGTTAAAAAGCCAACTTGTTCTAAAGCTAGAACCCATCGCTATTTGGAACGGTCCCCTCATCCCCATTGCAATCTTGATACCTCACTCTCACCACATTCTCCCCTCTCTCTACCCATCCGTCCAATTGCAAATCCGAAAATCTTGCACAAGTCTACTACTTTAGGACAGCGACGCACTACGGAAAATGGCGCCTTAATGTGCATGCATACACGCATGGGATGGGAGCGAATCATAATATATGAGTGATGTGGATTAAGCTTCAGGTCTGATATGTACTTATGGGTTAGTTGTTGAGTCAGGCAGTAGGCAGAAGCATGCAGCTCCCATGTGCTCTGCTCCATGGTGAAGGCAATGTGCCACCCGAATCTGATTGACGTTCGTCTCCATGATTCTGCGTAGTGTGTAGTATGTACGTACACCAAGACCTGCAGTATGTCGGTAGCTAGCTGACTAGCTCGGTACACGTGCGTACCGGTGGGCGCCCGCACGTTGCTGCGGAAATTCTGAAGAGCAGCCGTGATTCAAACCCCGCTGTTTCAGTTTCAATTTCTGATTTATTTTTCACTATTTATAAATTTCGTCTTTTTTGATATTTTCATATTTTTTGAGTTTTTTGCCGGTTTTTTTCTTGTATTCATTTGCGTTGTCCGAGATGAGCTAACATATTTTTTCTATTTTAAAATTTTTTAAAATTTAATTACGCCAAATAAGTCACCTTCAGCTACAGTGAAATTTCAGCTAGCTACAGTACATTTTCAGCCATAAGCCATAGCTTTTCAGCCCAACCGAGCAGGGCTGTCTATTTATTTGAAGGGAATGTCTGTTTACAAGGTGACTTATGCTTGCTTAAGTATCAGTCGCATTTTTTAACAGTTGGATCGAAATAAGAATATGACACAAACATATCTTGGAGCTAATCCAAAGGACGTGAAAATTGACTTTTAGTTACAAAAAATCAAGACCGTTATTTTAATGACGTGATCTAATGACATTCATTTTTTTTTTGGAATAGATACGTACAAGACGAGTATGTATGTCTTTTTTCGTCTAGTAGGAAAGTATTACAAAGCTCTACTTAATTAATTAATTGCTAGCCACAATACATAGGCAAAATAATCCAACATATCCAAGTTTCATTTGCACTTATGAGTGAGAAAGAGATGCCTCAAATTACACATACTAATAATGGCCATTGTAAGCATGGACAGCTACACTCGGATGTTATACAACATGATCGATTACTTATCATCGATCATTATCAACACCATGTAACAACTTAAGAAGGTGAAACTAAACAAGAGAAGAAATAAAGGCAAGAAAATGGGAAGATGTGTTACATCATGGCAACTGGCAACCACAGCAACCCTGCTGAAAACATGCACATTCGCATGTTCGTAAACACACACCAATACCAGGAGGGCAGCAAAAATTAAAATCAACGAGTGAATCTCCCAAGAATTTAGGGATCGATTGATCGATCACAATACCCTAGATTAACAATCATTAGCACCAACGAATTAATCGATCAAAGCTAGTTGTTGTAGAGACTAATCAACCATGCATTCATGGATGGATGGGTTTGCTGCTAGTACCAAATCTTCCTCCTGCCGGCGCCGGCGCCGGTGCACTTCTTGGAGCCCCGGAAGGCGGCGAGGATCTGCTCGAGGAAGCCGGCGGAGCACGGCAGCACGATGGGGCGGTCGCCGGGAGCGCCGAACTCCTCCTCGGCCATGTTGAGGAGCTCCCGGAAGATGTCGCTGCCGAGGTAGGCGACGGGGATGAAGAACCGGCTGCCGTCCCGGGTGTACGCCGCGAAGTGGCCCCGCGGGCACGACGCCGCCGCCGCCGCGGTAGGGGAGGTGACCCTGCTGCTGCCGCTGTCCCACTTCTTCTTGGAGATCTCCATCAGCCTCACCATGATCGATATGGAGATATATGTATCTTTGTGTATGTGCTGGTGTTTGTGTGAGGGTGAGCTAGCTAGCTGCATGCACTAGTTGTTAGCTTGTGGCTGGTGAGATGTGTGAGAGTAGGGGAGCTCGGGGGGTATAAATAGATGCATGCTTGCCAGCAGTGGGGCTATGTACTGCCTATGTGGGGTTCTTGCATTTGCATTTGCATGGAGAGGACAGAGATTGGCAAAAAAAAAAAAGAAGAATTGATTGCTTGTATTATTTGTATGTTAGAATGTGGCTAATCCAGTGGTCCAGGTGATGCTAACCATGCACGAGGAGGAGTGGTCCTGTGCTTTCCTAAAAGAAAATTGTGTGGATGGTAAGTACCCGTTATTATTTGTAAGTTCTAGTCCTGTTCCTAAATATATATCAATTTAGGTTTCAAATTGTGTTTCTAAATACATGTCATTATATAATTTCGAGACAACTTTTAACTGTTTTTTCCTTTGCATACTCCTAGCATTCATTACATACTCCCAACAAAATATATTACTCTAATTAAGGACATGTACGAACATATTGTGACTAATGTCAGAACATGTGGTAGTGTTACTAATGACTTTTCTATTAAGATAGGGCTACACCAAGGATCAGCGTTGAGCCCATACATTTTTGCACTAGTGATGGACAAGGTCACACGGGACATACAAGGAGATATCCCTTGGTGTATGATTTTCGTTGATGATGTGGTGCTGGTTGATGAGAGTAGGATATGTGTTCATAGGAAGCTCGAGTTGTGGAGGAAGATCTTAGAATTGAAGGGCTTTAGATTTAGTAAGATTAAAAGTGAGTATATGAGGTGTGATTTCAGTGGTGTTAGGGCAGATAATGGAGATATTAGATTGAATAGACAAGTAGTGCCTAAGAAGGACACATTTTGTTATTTGGGATTGATGCTACAGTGGGACGGTGAGATTGATGAAGACGTGAGCCACATGATAAGAGTGAGGTGGGTGAAATGGCGTCAAGCATCTAGTGTCCTGTGTAACAAAAAAAGTCCCTCAAAAGTTAAAAGGTAAGTTCTATAGAACAGCGATCAAACCCGTGATGCTATATGGAGCAGAATGTTGGGTAACTAAAAGACAACATGTACAGAAAATGAGTGTAGCAGAGATAAGGATGCTGCGGTGGATTTGTGATCACATAAGGCGGGATCGCATTCGCAATAATGATATACGTGATGGGGTGGGGGTAGCACCAATTGAAGAGAAGCTTGTCCAACATCGTTTGAGATGGTTTAGACATCTCCAACGAAGACCTCCTGAGGCACCGGTATGTAGTGAAATTTTAAGACGTACTGAAAACGTAAGAAGAGGCAGAAATCGACCAAAACTGACGTGAGAGGAAGCAGTTAAAAGAGATTTGAGAGATTGGAATGTATCTAAAGAATTAGCTTTGGATAGGAGCACATGGAAGTTAGCCATTCACATACCGGAACCATAAAAAAGTTAGAGATAGTGTTTTTAGGCTCTCGGCTCAGATAACATATTGTACGGTTTAGGGTTTTAGTATTGTAGGTTTTATTTCAAAGCTCTCATTTCTTTGATCTTGAGAAGGTTTCATTTCTATTCTACCCTAACTTATTTAGAACAAAATATTTTGTTGTTGTTATACTCCTAGCATTTATTATTCGCATGATTATTTGTTTCTATAGATTAGAGTAATACACCATCCAAAAACAATAAATGAGCAAATAAAGAAGGATGACTTAAGTCATTTCGACATGTGCCTTGATTGAAATGCAAAATCTTAAAACGTCATCTATTCGGAACGGATGGAGTCATTTAGGCCCCGTTTGGCACAGCTCCACCATCAACTCCTGGAGCTGTTTTGTGCCAAACGGGGTAAAACAAAATAGCTCCACCCAAGGAGTTCCTTAAAACCTGCTGAGACAAAACTAGCTCCACCCAAGGAGCTGAAAAAAGTAGCTTCACCCGGCTCCACTTGTGAAGACAAAAAAAAACAGCTCCACTTGTGAAGTGGAGCCGTGCCAAACGGGGCCTTAGATGTAAATCCACCTTGTAGTAGGCATAGGTCTGTAACGTGTCTTTTCAAAATTCGTATAAAACTGTGAACTAGCTATCAGAAACCAATGTCGTTTGCCATGGTTAAGGCTTCTCATTTCAGTTTGAGATTCTGATTTATTTTTTACTATTTATAAATTTTGTTTTTTAATTTTTTAGTGTTTTTAGTTTTTTGTCGGTTCTTTTTTCTCGTATTCATTTGCATTGTTCGTAATGAGTTAACCTATTTTTTCTATTTTTGAATTTTTAAAATTTAGTTAGGTCAAATAAACCAATATAAGCTATAATATAATTTCAGTTAATTATAATAAAATTTCAACCATAAATTATTTTTCACCTCAGCTGAGTGGCACCTAAAAACCATCAGGAATATGCATGAACGCAGTCCAATAAGAACGTCCTTCCTTAAATTCGCGGGAAATAATGCAAAAGCAGTGACTGCTGCTGATTTTTAGGCTAGACGCCCTGATCAATATGGCTTCAGCTTATTTTTGCACTATTCATAAATTTCGTCTTTTTCTGAACTTTTGGCTTTTTTTTGAGTTTTTTTACCGGTTCTTTTTTTCCTCGTATTTGTTTACATTATACGTGATGGGCTAATATGTTTTTTCTATTTTTAAATTTTTTTAAATTTAATTATGGTAAATAAGTCTCTGTCAGCTACAGTGCTTTTTTCAGCCAGCTACAGTGTTTTCAGCCAAAAGCCATGAGGCTTTCAGCCGAACCAATCACCACCAATACATCGTACATGCATGACACTGCTGCTTATTAATTTCATTTCTCCCAAAGAAATTAAGAGCTCTAAGAAACAAAAAAGTATATAAAGAAAACTGCTTTTTTTCTATAGGAATTCCGGTAGGGCCTGCGAATACTGTCTCTTGGTCCAAACAAATCGATCTGTCGACATATAACGGGAGTGTTGATCTCCTATGCCAATTGAGTGCCGTCGATGTTCCAATGCTAGTCGAACACCATCTGATACTCCGTTGCTACTCGAAAATCGTTCGATACAACTCGGACCCAATTGGATTGGTTCGAAACTACTCAAAACAGGCCAAAACCAATAGGAGCAGATGAAACTACTCGTATGTGACTGAAACCACTTGTAGCAAAGCAAAACCACTCGAAGTAGGCCAAAACCATTCGGAGCAATCAAAACCACTAGGAGCCATCGAAAACCATTCGAAACCACTTGGAGCAACTCAGAACTGAACAAGATCACTCGGATTCAAGACCTTTTACTGCGATCGACCAAAACTTTCGCAAACACGAATTCCAAAACAATCTAAATATTAATTATTCATCATCACTTTTAATCACGGCCACCCATAGTCTAACATGTGTCATTTTCAGGGCTATTTAGTTGGCAACCCTATTACTGGTGACAGGATTGATTTCGGTTCCAGGATCCCATCTTCTCATGGGTTTGGAATAATATCTGATCAGCTATATGAGGTAATTCCACTTTGATACGCTTTGCTGATAATACTACTTTGCAACATGCTTTATCTATTATTTTTCAAAGGCTGCAGTGGCAAATTGTAATGGAGATTATGTAAACCCGACGAATAAAATCTGCGTTGAGGTGTTAGATGCTATCAACAATGTAAGATTCATTTGCTATCCCTTTTTTCTGAAATTACTACGTAGTACCATCTTACTCAGGGGCGGATCCACATTATGGCATGCTATGGCAGCTGCCATAGCAAACCTTTGGCATTAATACTCCTTACCCCCTGTTGAAATGGGCCAAATTGCATAATAGCCAGCCCATGAGCCCATGAGTAAAGAGCTTAGGGTTCACCCTGGCGCCTGGCGGCGTGGCCTCCTGCCTCCTGCCTGGATCGATCCGCGCGCGCGACCAGGGCCCAGGGGAGAGGGGACTCGGCGGTGCGGCGACCGGGCGCGGCTGGCGACAGGGGCTCCTCTGGCGCTCCGGCGCCTCCACCTCCACCGGCAGCTCGGCCTCGGCAGCGGCTCGACCTCAGCGCCTCCACCTCCACCGGCGGCTCGACCTCGGCGCCTCCACCTCCACCCGTCCACCGGCGGCTCGACCTCGGGCCCTCGGCACCTCCACCTCGACGGCTCCACCGGCGGCTCGGCGCCTCGGGCGGCGGCAGCGCGGCCGGCAACTCGGCGGTCGAGCGGAGCTGCGGAGGGCTGGGCGGCGCCGGCCGAACTCGAAACGCGAGGGCGACCGAAGTGCTGGCCGGTGGCGGCGAGAATACAGAGGGAGAGGGGGGAGCGGCGCAGCCGGCGCTGGCGTCGCCGGCACAAGAGGTTGCCTCCGGCGCTGGTCTACATTCATGAGGTATTCTTCTATTTACTACCTTCTTGTTACAATTTAGTGATTGCGGTTTGATTTATTGTCGGTTTTGCTTGGGTTTAATAGTACAACCGTTAGTTCATTAGTTTGTCTTCAAAGACTCCGCCATAGCAAGATTTTTAGGCTGGATCCGCCACTGATCTTACTAATGCACATCCCTCGAACTGCAGCTCATTTCAGAAGTTAATGAGGCAGATATCTTGTTTCCAAAATGTGTTTTGGTCAGTGGTCACACCAAAAACCCATATACGATGGTGCAAGAAGAAATCATCTCTCAGAAGATTATATTCGGTTGAGTGAGCCTCCTGCTGACCCTACCGTCGAATGTTTTGTCAGCCAATTTTAACAACTGAAATGTTAGTTTGACTGAAGATTGAACTGAACAATTCGACAGAACTTCTGACCGTGTTCATTGCACAAATGTGTTTGAACTTTGAACCTCTCATGCAGACATACCATTACTACCTGTCTTATTTCTGGGCCAACAACAATGCCACTAGAGACGCTCTTGGGATCAACGAGGTAACCTTCTGATATGTTCTGCAACTTCTTATGCCCTTACACCATTCTTGGCAGAAAAGAAACTACTTCTAGGAAGTATATATGCATAGTTGCATGTATGATGAAGTAGCATAAGCATCTGCAGCTCAGTCTCAGAAAAAAAAAAGGCATCTGCAGCTCTGAAATTAGTCCTGTAACGATTCGTTGCATCGCGAAGTAGCTTCTGAATGATCACTTGGAAATTAAGGAGTTGTAGTGACACAAATATATATATGGCAATCCGCAACAGGGAACAGTGGGTGAGTGGATAAGATGCATCAAAGGACTCCCCTATGCAGAAGACCTCCCAAGCAGCATAGAGTACCATTTGAACCTCACCACCAGGGGTTACCGTGCGCTCCTGTGCAGGTGAAAGCTATCCATCAGAGCAGCAGGTTATCTTTGTTCATCTAATCACCTTCCGTTCCTGATGATTAAGGTTCCTGTTTGTGCAGCGGAGACCACGATCTTGTTGTGCCATTTCTTGGCACGCATGCATGGATAATATCCTTCAACTTCTCCATTGTTGATGATTGGAGAGCATGGCATCTTGATGGTCAGGCTGCAGGGTAAAGTCATAATAGTTCCTATCTTTTGAGCAAATAAGTTCTTTTTCAAAAATACTTTTTCGAATAAATTGGAACATATATAAACATAAAACTCGAGCACATGCTACACATTTCTGTTCTGTGGTATTTTACCTTTTCTAATGAGGAATGCGTCTTGTCTTTTCGCCAGGTTTACAATAACATATGCCAACAATTTGACCTTTGCCACAGTAAAGGTTATCCTGTTTTCCTTCCCCGATCTTTTTTCTTTCGGTACTACACTCCTTTATACGTGGATTGGATTACAAGAATTATATGTTCTAGCCATGTATATATAACCCTGATTGTTTGTTTGTGCAGGGTGGTGGCCATACAGCTCCAGAATACCGGCCTAAAGAGGTTTTTTGCGATGGCTCAAAGGTGGCTGGACAATAATCCTCTCCCATGCGTCTGCTTTGACCGCATCATTTTCTCTGTTACTCAAATCATTCTATATGTTTGCTTCTCTCTTTTTTGTGAATGTTGGATCCTCTCCGCTTGTTCAGTTGGACTCAACAATTAATGATCTAATCGACGAAGTTTTTTCTCATATGTTTCTTGGTTCCACTCTGCTTCACCTCCTAAATACCATGTGTGGGAGGTAGGCCCTCGAGAGTCAAGAGTCAAATATTTGTGCCATTTAAAATGTGCATCGCATGGCCAATGTCCTATTTTGAACACAAGAAAAGGATTTTGCACAAATTTAACGGGAACTGTTCAATTCACACAAGAATTTGGAGTAAATTCCTGTAATCCATAGGACAACCCCGTCGGTAACTCTGACTGCTATCCGAGGAATTTTTTTGGTGGGGTTGGGGTGGTGCGGATGAGTATATTCGACATGGAGTCGTTTTGTAAATCTTGCATATACCCTCTGTAGGGTATATGGGATTAGTTGACACCTCACTGTAAAATCACCTGCTTTGTAATTCTCCTTACATAGTTTATCATCACCATTGTGCGCATGTGGGTTTTCCTAATTTGGGTTTACCACATTAAATTGGGGAATTGGATCATATACCCTCCCTTTAGTTGGGAAATTCAGGATTTACCCTCCGCATCTCAATGACACGTGGGATCATCATAAGTCACTGACACGTGGGCCAGGAGGGTAAATCCTGAATTTCCATCTAAATGGAGGGTATATGATCAATTGGGGGCATTAAATTTATGTCTCTTGTTCTTTGATTATCTTTGTTATTTTTCATGTCTCTTAGAACAAGAGTAAATCTCACAACATCTTAGGGAGACAATGAAATATTAAAGAATAAACACTCCCTATTTTTTACTTGTTGTTTTGGGTACCAATACGGTCTCCAATGCACATATTTGATCATGATTTTTTCTAATTATATGTTGGACCCCGGATCACATGACAAAAAAATCTTATATGTATACCGTACTAATCCTATGATCAGTAGCTAGCTCACACATATTATATCGTTGCATCATATCCATACACAAATAACTGAATATAATACAACATATTATTATTATTATTATTGTTATTGTTATTGTTATTATTATTGTTATTAGTAGTAGTAGTAGTAGTAGTAGTAGTAGTAGTAGTAGTAGTAGTAGTAGTAGTAGTAGTAGTAGTAGTAGTAGTAGTAGTAGTAGTAGTAGTAGTACATGGATCACTATGACAGATATTTACACATGGGGCCATGTAGGCCAAACACATAAACATCAAAGTCTTACAGTGGAAGATAAATCCCACGTGGTATTTCATAACCCACATGTAACCGATTGGGGTTGCGCCTTAGTACTCGTTTCCATCATCATCTCTAAACTTATTGGCATAATAGTGTTCAAATGCTGAATCTTCTTCCTCAACTGAGTATTCAACAAGAATGAGTACATATTGTATTTAGCAAGACTTACATCAAATGCTATTAACTACATGGCTGGCCATGTCAAGGTGTGGCTCTATCATGTTTTGTTGCTCAAAGCAAGTTTTGCATTTACAATAAGAATAGTAGATTGAAATGTTCATTTTAGTAATATCTTAAATAAAAGAGAGTGATAGCTGAAAGTAAATACATCATATAATATTATCATTTATCCGGTATAGGTCTCCAATATCTACACTAACAAGAATGGCTCCTGCCATCTAAATCTCATAATCCAATGGCTTTCCTTTGCCAAAACATTTCTAGTATGGATTCCCACCGTTCATACCATCCCCAAAACCATTTGTGAAATTCAGAAAATCTAACTAAGTATGGTATTACCAAGCAATATTCATGACTTGGGACATGGACATTTAAATGTGGGATAGTCATAATACATTGGATCGACAATATCCGACTGTACAGAAAAGGAAAGAAGAACAGATCAAAATTCCTCGCAAAAAAAAACGAAAGAAAGAAAGAAAAGAACAAAAGTAGCTCCATATGTAAGCCCAACTGGCCCAAACAACTGGTTGCTTTGTATCGTTACAGATACACTACCTAGTTTAAAATCGATGCGTTTTTTTAAAGGTACGATCTACAGAAAAATTATAGTACAAACTATACCAAGTTCAACTATATCGGTTAAAATCGTATACGAGTATTTTCCTCTGCATACTGCCTCTCACGAACAGACCAGAATTCAAAAGCCACAACCCAAAAGAACCCACCCTTTAACAAAAGCAGACATGCACCTTGACATGGTTCAGGAATACGGTAATACTAATATACAATCAAGAAACTACGCCGTGGAGCTTTGTTTGAATGGGCCGAAAAATAGGTGGCAAGAAAACTCAGAAACCATTCCGAACCTATCCAAACGAAAACTCAGCAACTCAAAACCTACCTTTTACGCATGTGTAGAGCAGCTAACTAAGCATAGGGGTAATTACTTGCGTGTTCTCGCAAGCTGCATTATTCTGCTGCACTGCGTACTTTTCTATCACCAGAAGAAAAAAAAAACGAGTGATGCAACGGTGACTGCAACACGCAACGGAAAACGGCTCAATTACAAATACCGTGAAAGCCACCTGATCCTTGCCAAATGGCGAGTGTTTTGCAGGGACTCTATATATGCAAAAGCCCCCCTTTGTTTTTTGCTGGGGTATGCTTTAGGTAGGGCCGTCGAAAAAGTTGGAGGCTTGAAGCTATTTTGAAAAGGTTGGCTCGATCAGATTTTGGGTCCAAAATGGGTTTACTTTGAACCGTATTATCAGTAATCATGGTTTCAAAGCCTAACTCAAGGTGAACTTGAGCTCAATTCAGATAATGTTGGCCAATCCCGAATAGCCCCATGATATATACTATAACTGAGCATATTCAAGCATTATCAAGCTTGGCTTTGAGCTCTTACCTAGTGATTCGTTTTAGTATATCTATTGCTCCGTCCGTTTGAAAATACTCCCTCCGTCCAAGTTTATAGGGTATACTTTTTAGTAGTCTTATTTATAAATATAAGACGTATTTTATATTTCAATGTAAAATTAGTGTAAGGTTTTCTCCATACTCCTAATAAATATCTATTTTTTCTTTATATTCTCTACATGTATGTATTAAATATATTGCTTGGAGATAATAATTAGGGTAGCCTAGTCATTTATAATATCTTCTTAATCTAAGTGACAAGAGAATACGTCTTATAAGAGCAAGGCTAATAATACAGCTTTCAGCTGGCTGTATGGACACTTACAACCCACTTATCAGCCCATTCATATAGTAGTTTATAGCCAGCTGAAGGCTGTATGACCCACCCCTTTCTCTCACAAAGTTTCTTGGTTATTGTGTTTCAGCTGGCTGTAAACTTACAGCCCACCTCTCTCCTCCACCTCAGCATACAGCCTACTAACAGTCTCTTATTATACTTGCTCTAAACTAGGATGGAGGGAGTAGTTGTCCAGTTTATTGGGGTTCGTCATTTCAAAACAGTTGTCTATTAAGGAAATCGACAATGTAGTTATTGCAATTTGCATTTAACGATGCAAAGGATGTTGATCTATTGAAATTCATCATTTAATAGGATAAGGATGATCAAATTTCACTAAAAGAATATATAGATATTTTGTCTTCTTGGTCTTAACGTATAAGGTACTAGTTCACAACTATTTTGAAGCGGTAAACCAATTTCAAAAACTATTTTGAAGTAGAGTGAGTGCTTGCCAAGCCTACACACTGTAGAACCAACAGCGGACTCCAGGAAAATATGCTAACACGTGCAACTAAAGCAGGTCTACCATCGGTAAAACAAGACACAAAATCGTGCTAGAACTCCAAACCCACATGATCTCCGAGATAAACTAAAAAAGTTAGGTCCATTGGGACAATAGAATCTAGGACCATACCTCCATCCCTCCATGCATGCTTCCTTTTCTCTTCTCCCAACTCCCAATATGAGACAGACAGAATGCCACAAGCTGCCCTTGCTAAAGCTAGACAAAGTCCTCAATCTATCATATAATTAATATCTAAATTCTCTTCTGACCATCTGACGTTCAAATCAGACAAAGAACGTGCATATATGGCTTAAAAATTCTCAGATCATAGACAAAGATATGTAGAGCAAGATAACATTTTAGAGTTCAGACTCTCTGCCACACCAAACCAAAAGCCAGCACTAATTCCAACATTCTGAATGGTGATTGATCAAGTGAAATCCTTGCCAATGGTACGTGTGAACGTGCGTGCATGCAGCACAGATCTTCAGGAAGCACAGCAGCATTTCTCCATGTCCAGTGTACCACGGTTGGTGGGACACTGTTCATGATTGTGCTATTTCTCTGTAACATGTGCCGGGAAGAGAGCGGCGGTAGGGGTGCAATCGGTTCGGATAGTTCCCGACCGACCGCCCGACCGAGTCAGTTCGGATGGTATTTCGGAAAAATAGTCGGTAACCGGATGGTTTTGCCGGATATGGTATCGGAATCGGATAGTCATTGTCGGAATCGGATTCGGATTCGGGAGAGTAGTTTCCGTCGGATAGGAGAATATCCGGATATCTAATCGGTAATATCCGATGCTAGTTATTCGGTAATATCCGAATCGGATAATTAATTAAATTTTTATTTTAGGTTTTGATTTTCAGAAAATTCCAGAAATTAAAATAAAAGCTAAAAATAGTAGGAAAATCCAAATAAATCCCAAAAAATTCCCATAAATTCAGAAAAATGTAAGGAATCTAAATAAAATAAGTTCAACTTGTTTTAGACACAATTACTCAACTAAATTAATAACTTACTCTCTAGGCTTTAATTGAAGGATTTGAGAAAAAGGAAATTAGTTTCTAGAGAAAATCCAATCAAACCAATTAAATAAATAAGTAAGAAAACCAAAATTTTGGGATGCCACAGTAATACTCCTCAGGAAGTGGTTCTAGATAACTATTCTGTTCATTATTGTTGGTATGTATACAAGTTGATCATTGTATTTAACTTTCAAGTACATGATATTTCTATATTATATTTAATTATTTATCCTAATATGCATGATCTATATTTAATTATTTAGGATCTTTGTTTTTGCGTGTTATCCGATGAAATATAGTTACCGTATCGAATCCGCTCCGTATTCGTTCTGTATTCGTGACCGATACTATCCGCGTTCGTATTCGTATCCGGCACTATCCGTGTCCGACTCCGATTCCGAGAAAAAATATGGTATAGGATACAGGATGAGCAATTACCGACCGTATCCGCTCCGATTGCATCCCTAAGCGGCGGTTACGAGGAGCCGTGCTACGTGCGTGAATGATGTTCTTATAAATTATACTAGCAGCATAAGCGCGATGCTACGCCACGTTAGCTACCATATAGACTGAAGTAAAAGAGATAAAAATTCGTAAGAGAGCCTTCTCTAAAAAAGCGAGGATTTATACGTATTTTCAAAGAAAGTGGAGGGTGTTTATGCAAAAAGGCAAGGACCCATGCGTAATTTTAGAAAAATTGTGGGGTGCTATCCAGCAAAAGAAGGGGCTTCATGAAAATGCAGAGGACCTGTACGTAATTTCAGAAAAGCGGAGGGACTCTTCGTAAAAGAGCTGACGTGGCAGGGGTCTACATGTGAAAACTAGAGACCCGTACGTGATTTCAAAAATTGGGGGGCTTTTTTTTTTGTAAAACTACTGACGTGGCATGTCCGTCGACCGGGAACTCCCCGAGCTATAATATAGGGATGATGATGCTGGAACTGATATGCACATATGCATACAAATGTTCACATGTAAAACGTGTAAGAAATTCATCAGTCACTAGGTCTTGTTCTGACTTTTGGCTTCTAGAAGCTGAAAGCTATTTTGAACACGTTGGTTTTTAACATGGTTTTTTCTTTTTGCATTGTTCGTGAAGTATAACAAATTTTTTATTTTCCTCTTTTTCTTTAATTGACTGACTTAGCCAAAAGCTAATAGTCGCTAAGTACTCATTTCAGCCAAAAACCAACAGCCGTAGCCAAAAACCATTATCAAAAGCCGGTTTGAACGGGGTGAAACTGCCCTATTGGCAAACCGGGGTTTGGTTAATTATAAATAATCCAATAGTGTAGTTTTAGCTTATTCATGTGTGCCAAAAAAAAACCTTCAGTTAACCATAGCTCCTTTTGTTTTTTTTTTCTTTTTTGGGCTAGGATTTCTGTAAACAATGTTTGACAGGTGGGGCCCAAAGTCCTCAGAGAAACAAAAACTCTTGGCATGTACCGCGTATTTCCGGCTTGTGCCTGGTTGTTGGATGTCAGTAGGTCACCGGCCCCTGAAAGCCCAGAGCCATCTGTTTTGCTTTTTTTTTTTTTTTGTCCCTTACAAGCTGAAGTCATGCAAAAGTGATGTGCGTGCTTTTTTTTTTAAAGAAAAAAGGGGGATTGACCAGTTTATGTATTGTGCCAACGGCATCCGTTTGGCCTATGTGCCCCGAATGTAGCAGCCCAACCTTCCATGTGTCAGCTCCGCTCCGTTCACAATTCCAATGACACATTATCGCGTCGTTTTTAAGCTTTCCTTCTCACCACGGAAATGTCAAAAGGAACTTATGCGTCAGCGAAAGCTCAAATATGAATATGATGAGCATCGACTACAGGTACAAATCATCATACAGACTTTGAAAAAAAAACGTATAGAGTGACTGCCATCGAAATGGATTTGCACGTGAATATTTTCCATTAGCATGGTGAAATTTAACATGTATAATGCAATCCTGCGGGTAACTATTGTAATTTGCTTGGATTTTGATTCAAGGACATTGGAGTTTCTAACAAATAAATCATTGCTGTAACGAGTCTTTACAAAAGCTTAGCTTGACAAATCCAGGCATACAAAATAATCCTTATCGAAGAAGACCTTCGTTTTGTCGTAAGAAAATCCGTACCTAAATTACGCTGGAGAAAAAACCTTAGCCAGCTTGCAGTGAGCTAAGATTACCCAACATATCACATTACATTAATATAGTTTCCATACAGGCAACCAACTCAACACTAAATGTCGTTGAAACGAAATTAGATCACATCTCCTTGGAACTAAATGTACTTGGAACGTGCATGCGATATTATGCAAACACCGGTACAATTTAATACAGTGGAGCCGAAGAAAACTCGTGCAACGTGCCCTCAGGAAATACACTGGCCCCTGGCCGATTGATCTGCCCCTGACCGCAACATGGTAGTATTCTACAGTACAGTACAGGTTTCGCTTTCCAACACAACCCAATGCTGTAAATGGCTCCCCCTTGAACCGTTCTCTTATCATCATTGCACCACTAAATTACATTTTGCAGGTCTCAAATCATGGGTCTTGTGCAAAGCCGGTCGTTGGTAGAATGTGAGGACACCCGATTTTCTAGGAGTCTTCGTATTTTCGTAACTATTCGGTATTTCAGTTATACACGGATTAATAAACAGTCATGTTTATGCTTGTAATACCAAAACAAAATTCTTGTATAAGGTATGACATAGTAGTCAATTACAGAGTATTATAGGCTTTCAAGCTACACTTATTTATATTACAGACAAAAAACGACAACACCACAGGCTACATTTGAGTGTAGGCTTTACCTAGAACATATGATCTTTACCATCATAGTACTTATTATCTGTTGGTATATCCTTCTTATATTGCTCATTGTCTGTACCAAAATGTGCAAGAATAAGTACATTCGTACTTAATAAGCCGCGATGGTAACGTTTATATATGCAAGGGATTTCAAAAATATCTAACAAGGAAGATTTTTCTGGACTTATCTTGGTACTAACCCATAGTTTTATTTGTAAATCATTTCGACTTAAACGAAAGCAAGTTAAACAATTGGTTTTTAAGAGTAGGGAGTGTACGATTCAACATCACCACTAAGTTACCGCATTCCAACCATTAAAAGAATTCTTATGCCTTGAATTGGGAATCGCCTCTCGGCATAGCCCCATTAGCCAAAAGTACGGTACATTCAAATGGTTCAGTTATCTCTGCAAAGAGTGCCTAGCTTTACCCACACGATACCCACGACTTGGCCGCTGGGATAACATAATTTGCCACTGATTAACAACATTAGTAAAACCCAGTATAAAGCATGTCCCTCTGAATAGTGGGTCCTTTACCAGGCCTATATGTAACCGCTTCGCTACCCGAGGGTCATACTGTAGTATAGGCCAGTCTGTGGTCCACGCCAACACCAAACCTATGGTAGTACCAATAAAACTAATACAGTAGCTGAATTAAGTTCGAGTAATTGATCCTGTGGATAGGCAATAATTATATCTTTTCTCATGGCACAAGTTAAATTCTTATACACCATCGAGCGGGTGAAAATCATCTACAATTACAACGTGAATCACCACAATTTCATGGTTGGTGTGATAAACCACACCACACCCCCTGGCCAATATTTCCAAACCATCACTCTCGGCGAGTGATCCAACATAAACAACATAATCCATTTCAAGTATAAGTTTCGAAACATCAACTCATGATAGGGGGCGTCAAGTATGATAAGTGATTGTAGTTTTGTTCTTTTCACTATTATATGAATCTAAAGTATGTTACTCCTACCTTTAGGCTTATCAAGGAAAACTAGATCAAATTATTATCAAGGTGAGGGGCGATGGAGGTGACAGATCGATGGTGATTGTGACATTGCCGACGGCCCGACAAGCTCTAATGGTAGCTTTGGCGATGATGCAGCTACATAGAGGAAAGAATAGGGTCGCAATGAGGTGGAGAAAGAAGATGAAAAGATCAATTTTGAAGAAGGCATAAAGACATAGGCGAATTTCGGTGGATTACCGATGGGATTGCAGTGGCAATGGCAGTCCACCGAGCTTGGGGACAAGGACGACTTCAGCGACGGCGCAGGTGGCCTTGGGGAGTGAAGGAAGGGAAAAGGAAGGCAAGGAGCTGGGTCTCGAGCTTTATAGCTGCTTCAACGACAGGGACGAGAGAGAAGGCAAGCGGAGAGGTGGCTTTGGCTCCTCTCCACCATGCGACATGCACAGAGCAAACTGGCAAGGCGACGCAGTTTGGGAATGAGGTGGCGATCGTGCACAGTGACAATGTTGGTGGCTCGAGTAGTGAGAGAAGGAGGTGGTGGCGTGTGGCTCAGTGACGGCTTCGGGGCAAAGTAACAGGGTGATGTCGGGGCTGGCCGGGCAAGCGGGGATAGCTTGGAGTTGGGCTGGCTTGGCTAGGCTGAAAGAAAAAGGAGGAAAAAGAGAAGGAGAAAAAGGAGATGTGTTGTATTGAGCCTGAGAAGGAGAGGGTTTTATGGGAATCTGGGGATTTTGGAGAAGAGACATAGGATTTTTGGCATAAGAAACTCAGTAAAACATGACAAACAACTCGAAAGATTTTACGAAAAATTTTATACAATTTTTTAAACTTTTGGGACGTCACATAGGCTTATTTGCTTATTTTCCTTTGACTGATTCCTCAGAAGGATGCAGCCCCCACATTTTCCGTTGCCCTCGTTCCATGCATGCCTCCCTTTTTCTCCCCTCCCAAAAAGTGATAAAAAGCGCAAAAAGTGATAAAAAAGCGCATAAAGAAAACAAACTTGCATACCCCACAACCAAGAAACGCTCCAGGCACAAACCATCTTTCACGAGATCGTCACTGACATGTAGGTTTACACAAAAAAAAAAACATGCCGACGGTGCCTACACGTCAGCGACTATCATCAGTGACCATGTAGGTTTAGAAGAAAAACACATGCCTGAAAGTCCAGAGGTGGCTATTTCCTTTTCTTTTCTTTTCTTTTTTTGTCTCGCTTACAAGGTGAAGTCACACTAGAATGATGTGCGTGATCATTCATCAGAAAAAAGAAAAGAAAAGAGAGAATTGATCACTTTATGTATGAAACCTACGGCATCCATTTGGCCTATGTGCCCCAAGTGTAGCAGTCCCCCTAAATGTATGCCTTCCATGTGTCAGCTACGTTTTTGAGCTTTGTTTTCAATTCCAATGTCATACTATCGTGTCCTTTTTGAGCTTTCTTTTCATGGAAATGTCAAAATTATGCGTCACTCAAGCTCAAATATGAATGTGATGAATACCAGGTGCAGGTCTCGCTTTCCAAATTGCAATTTGGCAAACCACGCAAGGCAAGCCATAGAAATCTACTGCAGGCGTAGAGAGCAAATGCAATGTATCTTGACAAGTGTTTTGAAACTAACTACTAAATTACAAATATCTCCGCATGAAACATTATTCTATCCTGACAAAACCGCAATAGCGTATTTCTAATAATCCAACACCATAAATGTCAAACAAATTCTAAGAGGAAGCTAATAATCCTGACAAAGGCGGTGAATTTGGAACACATGACTGTACATGTATGTTTAGTAAGCTTGAATCATGTTAGTTTTAACCTTAGAGCATTTACTCTAATTTTATCCTAGCTTCGTCACTACTGTGCAAGCTCATTGGTGTGGAATTAACTCCTTAATTTCCTTGGACCCACATTTTCCACTGCCATCGTACCATGCCTCCCTTTTTCCACACAAAAGCACACTCCCAAAAAGTGATAAAAAGCGCAAAAAAAAAAACCCAAATATGCATGCCCCACAACAACAAAAAAATGCTCCGAGCACAAAACATCTTACCCTGCCACTAACATCAGGGGCGGATCTACGCATAGAGCTATCTAGACTTTAGCCCTTGCCTTAGAACCAAAAGCCTACAAATATTATAGAAAAATTGTAAAATTTGTGTAGTATAAAAGACTTAGTTTGTAATATATATTGGTCTAGTCTAGACCGTAGGCTAATTCTGGATTCACCCCTAACTAGTAAATACGTTTAGAGAAATAGACGGTGCCTACATGTCAGCGACTTTCGATTTTCGGTGGCCATCTTATAGATGGAGCGTTTTGTACGTGTAGCAGCGCTCTTTCTTTTTTTGGGGGGGAAATCATATGAGCACAAACACAATAAACACGTACACGCACTCCTCAGTCTTGCGCCTCCCCTCCTCTCCTACGCTATGAGCAGCGGCATGTGCTAAGGAAAGCATGTCTTCCCCATCCGTAGGCCATAGCCATCTCCTTCTTCTTCTTCTTTCTCTCTCTCACTCGACAGTCACGCTACTGCTCAACAGCACCATGGCAATCTTGCTCTCCTCCTGCCTCCTGCTGCTCCTGATCTCCTCCTCCTGCGCATTTGCCTGTGAGAGGTGTGTGCGTCAGGGCAAGGCTGCGTACTCACCCTCACTCTCCCCCATCGCTACTGGTAAGAATTTGAGTCCTGGACAGATCAAGAATCGAGAATTGATCCTTTTGTTGAAGCTGCAAGAGAAGATGTGAATCTAATTTGTTCTCTTTAGATTTAGAGTGAGTGGTGTGATTCTTGGCTGATTGATTAGGTGCTGGAGTTTGTGGGTATGGGGCCATGGCCATGGAGATCAATGGGGGATTCCTTGCTGCTGGGGGTCCAAGGCAACATAGAGGAGGGCTTGGCTGTGGAAGATGCTTTCAGGTACAAGCCAAAACACCAAATTAGTCTCCATTAGCTTTTTTTGGCTAAATTTTACTCCCATTTTGGCCCCTCGTTCTTCTTCTTCTTCTCTTGGCAAAGTGCCCTTTCTTGTTTGTTCTTCACATGGGTAGTTCTTCAAGAACTTGAGGTAATGATGAATTGTTGCATGTTTTGTCTTCAATTTTGGAATTGGTCTCTTACCTTTGCGAAGTAAATTTCTTGTTATTTAATTATTTGCCTCTGAAGCAACTAAGCGATCAGGTAATTATGAGAGCACCTATTTTCCCCCTTTTTGGGTGTTTTCTTTTCCATATTATTTTGGATATCAGTTAACTTGCTGAAGCTTTAATAGAGAGACCAAGTTAGCAACATCCTGTTAACCTATGTGCCAAATGTAGTTCTAAAATATTTTGCAAAAAAAGTATAGTTCCAAAAACTTATGTAGTATATGCTCTCCTTGTTTCATAACTTTGGGTCTGTTCTTTGACATTCGGTTTATGATTTTTTTATTATAATGTATTAGTTTAATTATTAGTAAATAGCAAAAGAAGCTAAAACCCGTTGAAAAGTCAAAAAGAAAGATAATTTGATTGTTTACTAAAATTTTCTTGGTTTCTAACAAGTCTCGAAAGCCAAAAAGACTGTAATGATTAATATGCTATTAATCTTCATGTGTTCTTTATTTTTTTTTCTTTGGGTTTTATTTATACTTATTTCTGTGGTTTTGGGAAACAGTTGAGATGCGGAGATGCAAAGCTGTGCAGCAATATGGGCGTCCGGGTCGTGCTCACCGACTTCCACAAGAGTAACCGTACGGACTTCCTGCTGAGTGGGCCCGCCTATGTTGGCCTGGCCAAGCCCGGCATGGCCATCAGTTGAATAGGCTGGATGCTCTGTCCATAGAGTACAAAAGGTAACGGGTTGTTCTTTTATAACTTTTGAAACCGGCTTTTGGTTTCTAATATAATATTTAATTTTTAAATAGAGTATTTTTTAAAACAGAGTCTACAAGTTAATTGTAGTACACGTTAAAAGCCAACATCTATACTATTCAAAATCGCAAACGAGTATCTCTCTTCGTAATATCTATCGCAAACAGCTAAAATTTAAAAATTTAAACCAAAAGTCATAAGTCACAGCCATAAAAAACAAGCCAAATAACAAGTCCTCATAAAACCATTGAAAAATTTGCACACAAAACTCAAGAAATAGTTACAAGAGAGTTGGAAATGAAAAGGCAACTAATATAAGAGGAGAAATTTGTACTATGTGTATATATTTGTTCTTTAGAATATGGTAGTTTATCAAATGTTCTTTCATATCTTAGGTAGTACATTGTTTGCATGTAGTACAGTTTTAAAATACATGTGGTAAGTGGCTACATGTGGATGCATGAGGGGAGAAGTGCAATTCAATAGAACAAACTTGTCTATGGTGTAATGTCTAGGAAATTACTTTTTATACTTTTTAGATACTACTTATTTTCTTAAACTGTGGAGGATGACTTCCATAGTTAGCAATTACTCAAAAAAATTCAAAGAAAGTTAAAAGGAGATGGTATAAACAACCAACTATATACTTTTCAAATTTGTAAAATTCAAAAAGGAATTTTGATTTGCATGTGCTATATGTTTTGAATTTTTAGAGGTTTTAATGTTTCTAATTTAGTTTTTTAATGATTTGGATTTGATTTTTACATTTTGCGTTAAATTTTATAGTTATTTACTTAATTATTTGTGATAGAAAGTCTCGGTTATAAATTTCACTGTCCATAAGATTAAAATATGAGTTTAACTTCGATATTAAAAGTTGAACTTTAATTTCATACTTACAAAGTATCCTTCAAAATAGGAAAATTTCAAAACCAACAAATGTTCCTGTTTACTAATGTTTATAGCCATTGCCTAAGATAGAGGTGTCCAAATGAGCGTCACGGGTCCATGTAGGTATGGTTCATTAAGCCTGTCAGCTTAAATGGACCATGTCATATTGGCCTATAGGCTCAGTCGTAGACCTAAGCACGGCCCATAGAGCGCACGGGTTGTGCCTGTTTAGTCCGATGGGCTAAGTGGCACGTCTAGCCCATTCCACCCCGACAGGCGGAAATAGTGCTAAATAGGATATGCCTAACAGGCTAATCGTGTGCCTACATGGGCCTTATCTAACGGGTTGTGCCCGTGCTGGTCCGCGCTTGGTCAAGCACTATTCGTGCCGTGCCGTGCCGAGCCGGCACGACGGGCCAGGGTGCCAACATAAGCACATACCGGGCTGGCCCAACACGATTCAATGGTGAGTTGTGCCGTGTCTGGACCGGACCAACAGTGATGTACTTTGGGTCAGCTTGATAGGCACGGCTCATTTGGCTACTTCTACCATAGGATATTACTTGGTCCAGATTCCAACACGCTTTATTTTAGGATAGAATAGAGAAGTGAGATAAAGAGATTTTTCAAAAGAGTCTAGAGATGCATACAGAATAATGGCTCCCATTGCAGTAATCTGAATATCTTTTTCTCTTGTTTGTTTGCAGTATTCCCTGTGACTACAAGGACAAGAACCTGTCCGTATTAGTGGAAGAGCAGAGCAAGAAGCCAAACAATCTAGTCGTCAGGTTCCTTTACCAAGGTGGCCAAACTGATATCTTAGCAGTGGATGTTGCCCAGGTAATTAAAAGGGAGACTCGATCAAAAACAGATTCAGAAGAGTGAAAAATAGCAATTGGTAAACATTTACAACCAAATTGTCTAATCAATAACATCGTGGACCTGGTCCATGCAGGTGGGGTCGTCGGACTGGCGGTTCATGAACCGGGTCTACGGGCCGGTGTGGAGCACTGACCGGGCCCCTGCCGGCCCGCTGCAGTTCCGGGCCGTGGTGACAGGCGGGTACGACGGTAAGTGGGTCTGGGCCGATAAAGAGGTCCTCCCGGCCGACTGGCAGCCGCGCCGGGTCTACGACACCGGCGCGCAGATCGCCGACGTGGCGAGGGAAAGCTGCTAGACTGTGCCACGCTGGACTGAAGTGAAAATGGGTTTACAATAAGCTAATTTCCTTGTTACACCTGACGTATATGGTGCTGCAATGGCCTGAAGATGCAGATGCACACACCAGTCATCATAGGGTGACAGGACAGTACTGTATCAGGAAGAAGAGGGCTCCCTCTTGCTGTCAAGAAAAAGATGGGCGTGGGACAGCCGTGATCTTTGCTGCTCCTTCGATTTGTTTTTCTTCCTGTATGTATGCATTGTTTGTTCAGTGAATGATGCATGCATGTAAGAGATGTATCATCGATCAAGATCCGATGAGATGGCTCGGAGGAGATGCAAACAAATGTAGCCAGCTACCTCCCCTACTAATCGATAGAATAATCAATGAACATAGAGCTGTGCTTTTCCTCGGCATGTGTGTGTCTCTCCTGAATTTTTCAAAGCTCACATGCCCACCTAATCTAGCTGTTTTGGTAGCAAGCGAGCGTGAGATTAGGATACCTGCCATCTTTTTCGCTGAAACGAATATTTCACTCCAGACCCGGCCAAATGGCCCGTCCGGCAAGGCACCGGCTAGATCTTGGACATGCTCAAGCCTCTGAGCGAGTTATGCCGCTGGTTGTAGTCCAACTGGTAAAGTTTCAGGACCTTTTTTCCCCTGATGCTACAGTTTAGATTTATCGACATACTAGTTAAAGATCTGTGCGTTGCAACGAGGTTATAAAAATGGTGAAACAAAACTTACTGTCTGATCAACTTCACACATCAAACATTGAAGAGCAAGCGACACAGATAGAAGAGTGGCTAGAAAGATGGGGAAAGTGGAGGGGTGGGCAATTATATCCTGAGAGAGAGATGAGGAGAGAGACGAATAGTTCAGATCAAATCGGATGGCTGAGAAGAGAGGAGAGAGAATAGACCAACCATCAACATTAGAGTTCAGAAGAGTTTCATTTTACTGTAAGTAAGTACTGCTCTTGCATGTGTTGGGTCGTGGCCCAAAAGAAGCGATTTTGAAGACGTCAAAGAATGTACGTACATGCATGAACAATGACAGGCACTACTATCACCTGCAGGATCCAGGTCTCAATCAACCGTAAGCAACAAAATCATTCGACTAACTTTCCAGTCTCTACACGCCAAAGGCTAAGGCCCTGACAAAAGATGCTGCATGCGGACCAAAGCCAAAGCGCGTAGAAATCAAACGCCGTTTTGGAATTTTCCATCGAATGAAGAAAGGGATTTCGATTGTTTTCACCCCCAATTTAGCGAAAATATGCACCTTTCTGCACCTGTCGATGGCTACAACTTGCCTAAAAAAAAGTGTGGCGATTGACTATGGTGTCGATGGCTACAATTTGCCTAAGAAAAGCGTGGCGACTGACTAATTACCTCTGCTAGCTTCGGGATCCGAGGTTGACAGTTTTTTTTTGAATCCTTATGGATGTCTAAACCCAAAACATAACTTACACACAAAAGAATAGTATTGTTCTAATGAGAATAAGTAAGAATGAGTACACTAGGTATTCAGTAAGCCACATGAAAAAATTGTTTAATAATATGTAAGGAGTTTGGACAGATAGGGTTTAAGCGGTGCTTGGTTGGGTCAAACATAGTTAAAAATAGGTTAGACGGACTCAAAATGAGTATAAATAGACTTAGCGGGTGTCTGGTGAATAGTAATGAGTTATATAAATAGTACCGAGTTGGCACTATTCTTAGTGTGACAGGTTTGGCGCATAGTGTTTAACCCATTTACTATGTTGCAGATCAGGTTGAAGAATGTTTGAGTCGGGTTGAATGAATGGTGTTGGGTTGGGCTAGTTGTTATTTGGCTGCATAGTACTAGGTTTGGCCCAGTTAGCCAATTGGACTGAATGTTTGGCTCAGGCTGGCTTTGCCGGCCCACCTTGGTGACCCAAGTAGCTCAAAGCCTAGTTCCTTCAGAATGAGCTGAAGCTTGCTC
The DNA here is from genome assembly GCA_017311315.1 of Dendrocalamus latiflorus. NCBI lineage: Eukaryota > Viridiplantae > Streptophyta > Magnoliopsida > Poales > Poaceae > Dendrocalamus > Dendrocalamus latiflorus. The sequence goes on along the minus strand of CM029671.1, from coordinate 19,317,173 downwards.
TAATGGCAACCGAGATAGAGGAATGGTGGTGGTGCGAAATTGGATGACGGTGATGACGGACGGCGGCGAGCAACTATGGGACATGAGCAACCCATTTTGGGCACACGCGCAGACAGTGGCGGCTTGGAGATGGTTGGCGGTGGCGGGGCTTGGCCGGAAAAGGGACATGGCATAGTGGTGCTACAGCGAGGCTTCGGTCAAATTGAAGGTGGTTCGAGCATCTAGGAGGTGAGGGGAGCTCGGTAGTGGTAACGGCTTAGCTCGGGGAGGTTGTGGGAGGCTAGAGATGGCATCCATGAGTGACAAGGTGATGGCTCACAGCGATGGAGAGCTAGGGGTGGCGATGCTAGGAGGGAAGCAAAGGGATTGATTCATGGTGGCAAGGAGATGCTAAGGGAACAGCTAATTAGGTACGAGCGAAGATGGAGGCAAAAAAATTTGAAGGTGCCCGAGGCTCACCGAATTTAGGGATGACGGTGGCGGTGTAGCTTCACGTGCCAGAGACGAATATGGTGGCTCTGGCGACACGAAGGTGAGGTGAAGGTAGTTGCTTGCCTTGGTTTTATAGCCAGAGCAAGGCGGTGGCGCCAGTGGTGGCATGAGGCGAGTTTGGCGTATTGGTAGTGACATGGATGGCTACACAGGTTTGACGCCGTGGCAATGATGCGGTGGCAGCGCGGAAGTCATCGCTCTTCCCTGGAGTGAGTTTGTGAGGTGGTGGCGAAGAACAATGGTGGCATGGATGGCTACACGGTCTTTGCGGTTGCACGGCCAGTGCTGGTGTGAAAGCTACGGCTGTGAAGCGGTACTGGCATGGGCGCTGGCACGGCCAAAGACGATGGCAGATTTAGGTGGCTCGGGCGTGTGTGAACAGCGGCGAGACGTGAGGCAATGAGACAGGGGAGATGGCAGCCAACAACAATGTGTTTTTCCAAGATGGAAAATGTACTCCCAAAAAAGGAAAGCGAATTTTTTGGCTGGGTTTTCTGGATTTCACAAAAACTTCAAATTCAAATGAAATTTGCTCAAATTCAAAATTTTGGGTTGTTTCACGCTAGCTACTAATTGAGTTAAGGTTAATAGATTGAGACTGAGCCCGTTTTGGTTTGAGCAGTGTGTTGGTTCTAGTACATTATGAACCTATTTCTCATCATCTTGCATGGTTGGTTTGGGTAATGGAATGAGTTGCGTCACTGTGTTATTTTTCTCATAAATACAATACTAATAGAAAATTGAGGAATATGGATATCCCACAAAATCCATAGAATAACCTCACGATGGACCTAACCCATCGTACAATTAATCAATTCCTCGAACCAAACATTGCCCATAGCGACCCAGCAGCAAGAACGCGGCGGCCGGCGGCGGCCAACACGCAGCGGTAGCCAACAAATTAATGACCGGCGATGTGCTAGCTGCCTACTATATCTGACTTTCTCCAAGTCCAAACTATATGTTGTCACGTTTTTCCTGTAACGTATATACTTTCCATGTGCTGCAACAGTTGTAGTTGGATCACGTCGTTGCTCATGTGAGATATCTATCACTAGATTCACCATGTAGAATCAATAGAATGGGATCAATTAGGTGATAGGTTTGGTCATGATAGTTAATTGCCAATTAAGAACTCTTAATCTGTGGCTCCAGGACAAGAAGCTAGTGCATGCATGCACACATGATCACTAGCTGTGCGCCATTGATCTAGTTCGAGTATGCGTGGAGGGTTTGGTTGCAAAGATTCTTGTTGAACACAAGGGCGAAGAGACAAGGGAGACAACAGAATGCAAGATCAGATCGAAGATTCTCCTCTGCGACTAGGTGTTTTGTCGACGGCGATGTGTGTGACGCGGTTGGCGTGATTGCAAATTTTGTAGGGTTTCATTCTTCTATGCGTCGCTATGAGCATAGGGGATCGCGATATCATCGTGTGTCTCTCAACACCCGTCATGCTTCGTGGTAGGAAGGGCGTTGCTACTGCCTACCGGTTACCTACATCAACGGTGACTTCCTCAATGGTCGGTAGTGCTAAGGGATCCCTGCCTTAACCCTCAAGTGTCATTGGAGCCTTGTGTAATATTACGAAAATAACCCTTTCGAGGATCTGTTTGTAATTAGAGAAAAGGAAATACGGAAAATAGGATGGTTGGAATTTTAGAGATGAGTTGTTTTCTTGGTACGAATCATATGGGAGAAGTTGAAAACTAAATAGAACTCATGTCGTAGGAGCCTTGTGTAATTTCTAGAAATAACCCTCTCGAGGACTTGTTTGTAATTAAAGAAAAGGGGATACGGGAAAATAGAGTGGTTGGAATTTTAGAGAGAAGTTGTTTTCTTAGAACAAGTTGTACAGGGAGATGGAATTGAAATTGAATAGAACTCGTGTTATGATAAAAGAGAATACGGGGAAGAGAGGAAGGAGGATCCAAAACCCAGAAACCTTTGCTACGTCCACATGCCAGCCAGGGGTGGAGGGCCCGATAGGGCAAGGCCTGGCTTGGGCCAGACCTTGTTTTTTGGCCGCAGCAGGTGACGGATCTGCTCTCTTTCTTCATCTGCTGCTGCTTTTTTCATCTGCGTGCGTATATCGGTAGAATGCTAAGAGTGTTCATTGCGCAAAGCTTGGATTTTTAGCCCATCCCCTTTTTCTCTCGTGGGTTTCCTTGCCTTCTTCTTCAGCGAAAGATTTGATTTTAATTCGTCGTAATACTACTTCGCACTTTGCTATGCCAACAATTGATGGATGGTCCTCCTTCTAGGTTGAGATTTTGATCCTTGTTCGTTTCATTGCGGGAAGGATTCGGTCGATTTTCATGTGTGCTGTGCTGTGCATAGGATGAGAAATTTGAGACTCGCACGGCACACGCAAAGCAATGGCGTTTGAATTAACGCACGCGCTTACCATTCGTCCGCAGCCCAGCCCATCCTCCCCTTGCTCATCTATTCTCATCTTTTGGCCAGATTCTTTTAGATTTAAAGTTCACTTATATTTATATAATCTATAGTAACTAATTTTTAAATGATACATTATTTAAGACGGGGTTAGTAGAAAAATTATAGTAAAAAGTATACTGAGTTCAACTATACAGGTCAAAATCGCATGCGACTATTTTCCTGGGCGCTGGGAAGGCAGCTCCGGCGCTCTGCGGCTGGGCACAAAGGGGCCGCCACCGGTGGACCGGCCTGGGCATAGCCGGCGGCGGGTGGGCGGCAACCACGGGAGCGCAGTGTGCTGGGCACTGGGAAGGCGGCTAGGCGTAAAGCAGCAAAGGGGCAGCCCCCGGCCTGGGCGTAGCCGGCGGCGGGTGGCAAGGGCAGGGTTAGCTTGAATGGTATTACTTTCGATCCGCCCCAGCTCATTTTTTTCCGTCCTCCGCCACTGATGCCAGAGTCGTATTGCCAGCATGCCCACGCCTAACGCTAGGTGCTGCCACGTCGACATGTTGTTGGCAGCTGGCTGAGTTGCAGAACGCAAGGGGGGAAATCAAGGAGGAAAAAAGCAAAAGCAGCGGGGAAAAGATCAGGAGGGAAACGGAGACAAAACGTGAGAAAGAGAATGTGATTTTAGCATTTTTCACCTAGGTAACAATCTAAATCTTCTCTTTCTATTCTACCAATTTTAGTAGAGATTAGAGTTAAGATTAGAGAGTTTGTGTCATAGGTTCGATTAGCAGATTGGGTTGACCGTCACAATTTTCAATTATGATTTCGAGTATTGTATGGTCTAAATATGAGAATATTATCTACTAGATAGTTGTAGAGAATTTTGTTAGCTTTCTATAGAGTATTTAATTATATCAATTGATGGGATAGATTAATAGTTACGATTTTTATAAACCTGCTATCCAGAGAATTTATCGTCATTTGGCACCATCATGGTAAACTGTAGATTAAAATTATCAAATAGACTAATCATGGTTTTTTTCTCTAAATGAAAAGTATAGGTAATTATCTAAGGATTCCAGAGAGTCTATGAACATGAATTTTGGTGGAGTAGAATAGAAGTTATGATTTTATGAAAACTGTTGTCTAGAAATCAATTGCTACTAGACACAGTCATGGGGAATTATTAAATTAACTTAGTAGATAGCAGAATTGAATTTTGGACATAAGTAGAAAATGGTAGCTAAATTTTTGTAGTTTCTTAAAAAGCTATAATTTACTGTATTTGCATGTGTTAATTAATAGTTATGAAATTATTAAACCTATTGTTCAGAAGATGACAGATATGCCTTCTGAATTAAAAACGGGGTGTTAAGTGATTTAATCAAGAATTGTTGCCAACTAAGAAATTATAGAAAATTTTATCTAGATTCCAAAACTTATATGGTTTGCCATGATAGGGTCTGGGAGTCAAAAGATATGTTGTTTTAGTATCGAGACAGCAGAGGGTGACTATCTGGTAAAGGGGGGGTATTGTAAAATTGGGAAGCATGTAGGAGCAATACCATTTAATTGTTGTTCTTGTACTAGTACATATTATTGCGATTAGGTATTTACTGTAGGAGGAGTTGCATCGGGATTGGTGCCATCTTCTAATTGATCTGTTCATCGCAACTAGAAAAAGCCAAATACATGGCATGCACAAAACAGGAGTGAAATTAAGGTCCCTACATGAAAAATGGCGAGCTTGAGTGGACACCGACGAGTGTAACACTCTATTATACTAGTATAAGCAAGAGAAATGAAGATATGTACATTGCATTCATGAAAAGAGAATTGAGATAATGAGACATATGTATGGAACTTGATGAGAATGAAAATGTGAAATTGAGATAATGATGGATGTATATGAATTGTTAATATGAAGTTGCCTCGTTTAGTATTCTATTATGTACTTGCCGGCTCAACAACTCACTATTGCTTTGTTGCTTTTAGGTGCTCGTTGATAACGATATGTATGGACGGAAAGTAGCACAAAAAATGTTATTGCACTTTATAACTCTTTCTTTCACTTAGTGGTCACTTATTTATTATTACAAATAATTCATCACATCCATGCAATCCTAGTTAAATAATATTTCCCTTCAGCATTTAATGGTTTGTTATTGTCGCCATTTGTCTCTTCCCTTTTGTTAGATTTATTATTGAATTATATTATTGTCAGTTGGTTCATTTTATTGTCAATTACTAATTTTCGTATTGCTAAAATTTTTATGTTCATGATTATGTTAAGAACTTACACTTGAAGTCTAACTGTTGGTAATGTGTAATTAATGGTTTAAATTAGTAGCAATTATAGTTATGGGTGATGATATTTTGTGCTTTTGTTAAGCCGGAGTATTACACCTTGCTGATTTTTATCTCACGTGATGAGGAGCCTCGAGAACGAGTTGCCCCCAAAGGGATGGAGAAGCTGTTATGTGCGGGAATTTATGCGTGTGAACAGTAGTACTGCTGAATAGATTAGATTAGTTAGGTTTTTTCCTTTGTTAGCAAGTTATCTCCTAGAGTTTAGGGATTGAGATTGATATCAACTGCTGAATAGATTAGATTAGTCAGGGTGTTTCCTTTGTTAGCAAGTTATCTCCTAGAGTTTAGGGATTGAGATTGATATCTCCTATTGTTTAGGGATTGCTGCCATTAGTTACCGGCCTTGCGGAGAGGAGGCGAGTAATTCCCGGTCTTAGGGTGCCTTTGGTTGAGCTTTTGGGAGCTGCTTTTGCTTCCAAAAAGCCAAAAGCCAACCAAAGGGGTGGAAACCAGAAGCTGCTTTTTCAGAAGGAGCTACTTTTGGGTAGTACAGTTTTGAAAGCACTTTGGACCCTGCTTTTGGCTTTCTGCTTTTTGAAATGGTGAAAATAGAGAGCTGTTTCACAGTTGTTTCAAGGAAAATAGAGATAAGAGGTAAGTTTTATACTTGTTTGAACCAAACAGCTTACAGCTTTTCCACAGCCCACAACCTACAGCAGCTTTTCCACAGCCCACAGCTCACAGCAGCTTTTTCAGAAACCACAGCTCAACCGAACATACCCTTAGTCTCTCTCTCTCTCTCCAAATCAGGTCGACGACACCTGGCCATCCTCTCAACGGGTACACTCTCTCTCTCTCTCTCCAAAGCAGGTCGACCACACCTGGCCATCCTCTCAACGGTGTGTACCCGTTATGATCTTAAGGGTCATATCATAGCACACAATATCCACATTACTAACCATCGAATTCAAAACAATGCTACATTTCAGTCCGAGTATGGTGATCATCGTAAATCAGAACAATACCCAAGAAAAGCGCACCCAAGCAAACAGAGAGGCTCTGGATTTCAGTCAAGAAGGTGATTCAACTTATTAAGCACAATTTTTAACAAAATATTGCCCCCAAACCAATTCCAAACTACACAGTAATATTGTTACCAACCCAATTACCTAGCAATCTTTCTTACTGACATCCTACTAGAGTTTCATAGTATCCACATTGCCATCCTCCAAACCATAAGCAAGGAGCCAAGAGCACCACCAACTCCAAGCTCAGATCCTGCGAGCTGACGACCGCGTGCTGACCCTCCTCTCCTTGACCGCCGACGACTTGGCGGCGGCAGCGGAGGCCTTCTTCATCTCCTTGCTGCTTCTCAGGGACGACCTCAGGCTCAGGCCGCCGGCCCGGCTCCCCGGGAAGTCTCCTGCCGGCATGGACCTCCTCACAGACTCGGCGGACTTCTTGGCGCCCCGCCGCTTGGACAGCTGGACGGCGACGCAGGGGTCCTCGGCCATGGCCTCCGCCTCCTCCTCGCCGGAGGGGAACCCGTGCTTGCGCTTGAGGCGCTCGTTGCGCCGCGCGGAGTAGAGGTCGTAGAGCCTGCCCCTCTCGAAGAGCGGGCTGGTCGGCGCGGCCCTCCAGTTGTTCATGGCCTCCGCGGCGGCGAGGTTGAGGGTCACCTCGTCGTGTGCGTGGAGGTTCTCCTTCCCCGCCGTCCTTGTCGGCGTAGGCGCGGCGGCGAAGTCCAGCTTCTCGCGCGGGCTGGGCTCGAGGCGGGACGACCGCGGGAGCGCGCAGATGGACGAGCGCATCGGGGTCTGGGCTTTCTTGATCGATCCTGCACAACGAAGAAGTGGGGGGGAAAACTCATCTTTTAGTGGCCAACTGGCCATTGACCATGTAAAAGAACAAATTTGTTGCAGTTCCAGAGTTAAAGCGTACTGGTTTTATGATGACAAGAACAATTTTTTGGCGATGAAGAACAGAATTGAAGAAACAAGTGGTTTAATCATCCGAAACACAACTGAAAAGGATGGAACAGAATTGAAGAAACAAGTGGTTTAATCATCCGAAACACAACTGAAAAGGATGCAATTTATCTCTTTATTTAACAGCAGAAAGGAGGCAAGTAGCAATCGTTCGTTATCCAAAGCTAAATATCAGGGACACTGCACCTAAACATTTTAAGGCTTCCTGATTAAGCCTGAAACTGAAGGAGAAGAACAGAACAGATCAATTGGGAAACAAATCGTTCGTTGAAGAAAAAAAATAAAGGAAAATGACCATCTTTTGGCCATCAAGAACTCGTGGGGTTTCCACAAGCAAACAGAACCGATTTGCGAGATACAGAAGGAAAAAAAGGCGAATCCCGTTCTTGATGGGGAGTGCAGAACCGGATAAAACAAGCAAGTTTTACCCATCTTTTTGTGATCCGCCAAGTGCTAGCTCGATTAAAAAAACCAATCGGAAAACAAAGAACAACCAGATCACATCAAGAGCAACCAGACCCGCACATCGCAAGCAAATCCGTCCGTCACAACTAAGTCCAAGAAGCAGCGGAAAGAGTCAAGAAGAAACTTCACGGAGATGGGTAGCGCGTAGTACCTAGCGGGGTCTGGGCGGAGGACGCCAGGAGAGGGCGCCCAGCGGCGGCAGAGGCGCGGTGACGGCGCGGGGACACGGCGAACGACGGGCGGCGGTCCATGGATCGATCGGTCAAGACGGCGAACGAACTGAGCGGGGGAAACAAAAGGAACCAAAACCCATCAGATCGAGAAGACGTTGCGGACGAATCGATGAGCCGTTGAGGAGGAAGAAACCTAGCAATCGCCTACCTGGCTCGCTGGCGGCGGCGGCGGCGCCGCTGCCTTGCTTGCTTCCTTGGGACTCTTCCTCGTTTGGATGGCGCCGCTGCCTTGCTTGCTTCCTTGGGACTCTTCCTCGTTTGGATGGCGAGCCTTAAGGGGAGGAGAGGAAGGGGCTCCAACGGTCGGATTGGATTCTGCATTTTTCGAATTGCCGTTCTGGGACCCGCACACGTGGCGGCGTCTCATTGGACGGCGACTTTGAAAAATCTCCTACAAGGAGCCAAGTAGTCGTTTCAAAGTTGGAGCCTTCAAAGATTTGGCATGTTATTTTTGGCTTTTACTTTTTTAAAAAAAAGTCAAAATATTTTAGCTTTTAGTTTTTAAAAAAATCGAAATTAATAGGACGATTTCTTGAAATAGATTTTTCAAACGGTTTTTTAAATCTAAAACTATATACTGTCTTCGTCGCTTACTGTCTTCTCAAAAAAAAATACAAATAAAAACTATTAATCGCAATCAAAAGCCGGACCACAACCTAAAAAAAAGAGGCCAAAAGCACTTGTATACAGAATTGTGCCCAATAATAATTTCCATTTCACGGTACGATATCAAGTTTGCTACTCATGTTTTGTGCTATATAACTAAGCCCTAATGCAGAATTCTCCAGTGTAGATTACCGTACGCTTCGCACGGGCACGTAACAGCACCATTATGGTGCCAGTGCCACAGCACCAGCTGAGTTGCCAGAAATTATAAAACTATATTTTGCCTTGCCACAGAATCAAACGTTTCACAGTTAACACACTGCGTCGTCTCTACCATGCAAAATCTGTATCGAATTATAACCCAAGACGTGCATAGCTTTAGGCAATACAGCACATTTGCGCAACCATGCACTGTGATCCGAGTTACACCGGTGGGAGTTCAGCAGATTAGAATGGCCAATGTTAAGATCCAGGGGGCGCAGAATGCTCGTTGAGAGCAACAAAGAAGCACACACTGACATGCTGCACTGAGACCGAATACAGGCCACCGAAACCGCTCAACTCAATTTTCTAGAGAATATATATAATTCCTCAATTCTTGAGACCACACACACACACACACACAAAACATGAGCTGCCGATCCCACTATTTTATTCTTTCATTTTATGTACACTAGTTTTACAAAGGGTGAAGAGACGAGGAAGCCTGAAAATAATAAATGAATACCATCTTCTACAATCAGCAAAAGGCTGGGTTTTTTTTGGGGGGGGGGGGGGGGGGGGGGGTCACCTGGTGAATATATAGGGCAAACAAACATCCTCATTCCTCTCCCTCAGCAAGAACGTGAATCTTCAAAAGCAGTGTCCTATAACCTCTACTAGAATGTGAATCTTGAAAAGAACGAGTTTGGCGTGGATCCACCATCCGGCAATGCAGTAGCTGGTAAGGAAGCCACATTTGAGAGGACGCCATGCTGGCACTTCTTGAGCTGTCAAGTTTCAAACAAGGAAATGTCAAATCTTCACTCAAAACGGCCTTTGACAACAAGTATCCTTTTTCAATATCAGGAGTATAATGGACTGGCCATTGGTGGTTCCTGCTGTAGACAATTCACACTCCGAAATTATGTCGTCATTGGAAACTTTCATACATCATTGGCCTTGTGGTCTGATTTTAAGCAAGATAAATGCTTAATAATTCTTACAATAAATTTTTTATCTGAAACATGGATACTTATTTTGTCATAAGGATTGAAACAGTAATCCAAAATGTAATACTCGTGAGAAAGAAAACGAAAGAAAGCGAAAGAAAGCAAAGAAAGTGCCGTCAGAACCCTAGAGGATAATTTCGGGCAGGGCAGTCCGTTCACTGAGATACCAGACTGTCCGGGGGCCAGTCGGCACCTCTCACAGCCGTAGGGTCATCATCCGGCTTAAAACAAACCTGATTTGATATAATAACCAGCCAAGGTGAACCAAATTACCATAGCACCCGTAAAACCCAAAAATATCAATTGGCCGCTACAGTGATGCTACAGTAAGGGACAACACACCTCTCCAGATAATCCAGCCACCGAGTCACAGAGGACAGCACAACGTCGAGAAGGCACCGCACAACCACAAACCAAATATATTGTGCAGCCAACAGAGAAGAGAAGAAACACCACGGCAGAGCCAACCCCACTGTCTTTCGTTCTCATCCCCAAACCCTCAAACCATCCGGCTACAGAGCAACCGCCACCACAAGCCGTGAGACCGTCAACCATAGGAGGAGGTCACCATCAAGCGGCATCCACACCACCAAGAAGCCAACAGCCGCATGCCAACCCCAAGTCCACCCAAAGCAAACCACCATCGACCGGTGAAGGTAACCACAACGTGCACAACCGTAGCATCCATTCATTCATAGTAAGTAGTACTTAACTAGAGACGTCAAACAATCGAGCACCGGTAGAGCACCATGAAACCGACACAAAACACGCCAACCGGAGGTAGAGGAGTGGAGTAGAGAAGGTAAATAGGATCGAGACTCACCGAAGTTAGAGGCGGCGGCGTACTACCACCGGCGTAGTCATACCCCAACCGCCACCGCGCACTCCCCCGGCGTGCGGGCGGCTCTGGCCGGTCGTGACTAGCTCGGGGCAGCACACCTCCATACCTAGCACATCGGGAGCAAATCCGTGAGAATCAAAACAAAATAACGACCAAATCAACTGCAAACCGGGTCGGATTCGAGGGAGGAGCGCCAGATCCGGGCTGTAGGCCACGGATCCGGCAGCACCGACCGTGCAACGGACGGGCGGAGGGGTGAGGACGGCCCAGGCGGCGCAGCACAGCGCAGCTGAGACCGGCGACGCGAGGGGGAGGCGCGTCAGCCGGGCGGCGCGGCGCTGATGGAGCCGGAGGCACGAGATGAGGAGGCGTGTAGGAGAGCCGAACGGTGAGGCGCAGCGGAGTGGCACGGGAGGCCATGGGGCGGCGCCGAGTGAGTAGAAGGGAGAGGCGCAGGAGAAGGGGTAGAAGAAAGAGAGAGAACCGAGAGAGGGGAAATAAGGGGAGAGGAGGAAGAGGCGGCGCATCCAAGGAGATGGAGCAGCGGTGGAGAAGGAAACGGTGGAGCATCGGCCGAATGGAAAAAAAAGAGAAACAGTGGGGAGAAGAAAGTAAAGGAAAAGAAAGAAAAAGAAGAAAAGAAAGAAAAAAAAGAGATGTGTAAATAAGATTTGTCTGCAATTATAGACGACGATCATTAAATTATGATCGTTAGAGTACGGAAGCATCGGAAAGATGACCGGTTGGTATTGGGCCTACGCATAGGGACGCTGTCAATTGTCTATGTATATATAGAATCGATGTTACTTGCATGCTGGTATGAATCATAGTATTGAATTTGAGTGTTCGGATGATGATTCCAGGTGGAGGTTTGGTTTGACGCTCCTCCACTCATCGTCCACGGGACAATCAGGCAAGTGCAGGGTAGAACAGTAAATTATGGTGAATGTTTGTGATTTGGGTTTTCATGCTATGATTTACAGTATTTATGAGATGTATATGAATTGTGCTAATCATACCTGGATGAGTACCGCTTATGATTAGACATACATATTTAAAGCATATTGCATCATACAAATGCATAAGAGCTAGGCCGGTGAAAAAGTCATGACTAGTCCGGAGTGCTTTTGAATAAGAGCAAGGTCGGTGAGAAAGTCAAATGACTATTCCGGAGTGCTCTGGAGTAAGACCTACAGAGGTAGGCAATTGAGTGGTCCATCGACGGGTGGACGCTCCACTATACCGGTATCGGCTACAGTTATAGGTGCATTACAGATGCATTGCATTGCATAACAGATGCATTGCATGAAAGTGACAGAGAAAGTGATACATATTACAGATACAGGGTTGAGGTACAGATTACAGCTACAGAGTTGATTTACAGTTTACAATTACAGAATTAAATTACAGTTTACAATCATAGAGTGGATTTACAGCTTACAGTTCATGAAATTGATTGAGTTGCTATAGTGAAGTTACTGTTTTATCATGTGCTTGCTGAGTCTACGGACTCACCCTTGCTTCAACGTTGTTTTTATAGGAATCTGTTGAAGACGACATGCATGGGCGGGAGTAGCACAGTCGTTCACGTGCCACAGTGATTCACAGATCATCTACAGTGGATATATTTTGTTTTGGATAGTCTAAGTACCTTTTTGGTAATTAGCAAAGTTATATCTCTGCTGCGCTTAGTGTCAAGTGTACCGGCTTTTGTCGTTTGGTTGGTATTTAAATAGAAGAATTGTTTTACAAGACCAGCGGCAAAGGTGGGAATTAGTAACATTATAGAGTAGGTGGTAGCACTTTGGGCTCAGGGAGGGGCCGGGGTGTTACACAAAATCCAAGCATGTCTTCAAGGTGGTGCACAACTCTATGGTAATCCTAAATTTTGAAATGTAAGGCCATGTTTGTTATTAGAAGGATGGGCTTTTATAATTGGGTATGGCCTTTAATATTCACTCTACTATATTTCTAGGTAACTTTTTGAAGAATACGTATCCCAAATAATCAAGAATGTCCCACCTCCATTCCCAATCGCCAAAAGCCAGTCTAATTCCAAGGTCGTTAAGGCTGCCTTTGGTTGAGCTTTTCGGAGCTGCTTTTGCTTTCAAAAAGCCAAAAGCCAACCAAAGGGGTGGAAACCAGAAGCTACTTTTTCAGAAGTAGCTACTTTTGGGTAGTACAGTTTTGAAAGCACATTGGACCCTGCTTTTGGCTTTCTGCTTTTTGAAATGGTGAAAATAGAGAGCTGTTTCACAGTTGTTTCAAGGAAAATAGAGATAGGAGGTAAGTTTTATACTTATTTGAACCAAACAGCTTACAGCTTTTTCACAGCCCACAACCTACAGCAGCTTTTCCACAGCCCACAGCTCACAGCAGCTTTTTCAGAAGCCACAGCTCAACCAAACACACCCTAAATGCAGTATGTGGGTTGGCCTAGATGACTTTGATTCCAGAAAGAAACACCAACAGCCAACAATGCAAGATTTGACATTCTGGAATCTTAAAGATGTGAGATTAGGCACGATAGAGTGCATCATTCATTATTTCTGGCACCATTCTTATATTTCTTGCTCCAGTTAGGGGGCTTCATAGACTCCATTAGAGAGCAGGTTCAGCTTGGCCAATCAAGACTTCAGTCACTCAAAATCTGAAACAGCGAAACCTATCAACTAGAATGATTTCTAGTTGTCTACCCATAAATGAGCCCATCAACCAGCAAGCAGCCAGCACAAGTTACACAGATCAATCATGGAGTAAGCGAAATCTAAGGTGCTCTACATTAGACAGAAAAATATTGCAACTGATGCAGAAATGCACCCTCCGTCTAAATTTATAGGGCATATTTTTTTAATAGTTTTGTCCATAAATATAAGGCATATTTCATATTTTTAATGTAAAATTAATGACATATTCCCTCTATACCCCTAATACATATTTAATTTTACTTTATATTCTCTACATGTATGCATTAAATAAAGTGCTTAAAGATAACAATTATGGGTAGTCTAATCATTTTCAATATCTCCTTAGTCTATGCGACAAGAGAAAATACGCTTTATTAATTTGGATGAAAGGGAGTATATTACACATAGTATTAAATATTGTATATATAATGGGGACATGTCACATGCTTCTGTTTTATTTTTAATTTTTTGGTACTCTTAACTAATATTAATATATAGCATTTTTCAATAACCTCTATAATACTTGAGACAACTTAACTCAATATGCACTAGAATAAAACCAAGGCTTTAAGATACTCCCTCCGTTCCTAAATAGACATCATTCTAGGATTTCACACAACAACGCATGTACACAAAAGACCATCTTGCCCTCCTTTATTTGGTCACTTATTGCTCTTGGATGTTGTGTGTACACTAGTCCATACTAGTAAATGACCTTGGGAATAGGAATGAGAGGGGTATGCAAAGGAAAAAATGGTGTAGAATGACATGTATTGAGGAACAAAATATGAAAGCTAGAATAACATGTATTTGGGAACGGAGGGAGTATGCTACTACCTTTTTTTTTTAATCTGGAGGCTACAAGCTAGGCTAGGATAGCAAGCAATCAGCAGCAAGGAAAAAGCTATATACTATAAATTCCCCGGTTTACCTCATCAGGGCTGAATTGTAGTAATGTTGCAACCACAGGCAGCAAAGCCCCCACCTCCCCTGTGACGAAAGAAATCAAATTGGCGTATCATATAGCCTGTCAATTTACTGCAACGGGACACAATAAGAAATTTCAATTACCTGTTTCAAGAAGCTTTAGAATCACATTTTTTAAATATGTCATATCTATTCCTTCACGCTTTTGTGATCTCTCCATATTGCGAAGCTCGGTCTTCAACACTGCTTCCTGGAATAAGAATTACACGAAATCAGGCACATCAATTTGAGGCATCTTAATGATAACAAGACACATCAAATCAAAGACAAGGTTCATCAAAACACAAAACAAGTGAAAGGTAATACAAGGTCCCAAACACCAGAAAGACTAACTAATAACAAGAGTAAACATCACAGTAGTTCATAAGCAAAAACTCGACCTGCGGGGGGGAAGAAACCCCCCGGGCATTATGCTTAAGAAGAAGATGCTCTCACGCAGATCGAGAAAATCCCCGAACCCTTGCCCCACCCTGACACAGCGGCATCAGCCTATGTGAGAGCGACCAATGGGAGCCCAACGCTCAACCCGCGACCAACGACCTAGGTCAGCCTTTAGACCTGTGCTTTGGCTTATGGGGCAAGCGAGGGGATTTTTTTCCCCCAGCCTGAAATTCGCTCCCAGTGAGAGTCGAACCCAGGACCTGGGGGGTGCTACTAGAGCGCTCTACCGCTAGGCTAGAGGCCCGTTCGCACAGTAGTTCATAAGCAGACAAGACCAAAAAAGAACATCATTTTTTATTACAAAGATCTTAAGTCAAATAAGGGGTCAAATTATCATCCAACTGCATTTTTTTATGCTTTTTTTATAACTAGATATCTGTTCCCTAGATTTCTAGAGCATGGTGAGGTGTATTCTCCAAGCTCAGTTGCTTGGTACAATCCATCCTCCTTAATCTGGCAAGTACTTGAAAGCACTTCAGGCTTATATTGGTTCAAACAAAATTCAAAAACTCACCCTTGGAGAAGACATGATAAAAAAGTAAACATTAAACAAATAAACTGCTATTACTTGTGCATTGTCTCAGCGTAAAATCTCTCAATACTAAATTCTGAATTCCACAAAACAGGGGATGTTGCATAGCTCATGGCTTAAAGAGGTAAGCCTCTATCAGACCATTCTACACCAACGCTCATCAGGAATGATCCAATCCAAGCCTAAACCCTCATCCTACAACAGTGTGTTCATGTATGGTGTGACAACAGTTTACACAATCTTTTTCTGTTTTAACCTGTCATTGATTTAGGGCATGTTCATAATAGCTGCAGCTGATGGGTTTTGACTGTAGCTGATAGTTTTTTATTGAAAATGAATAGTAATGCCTTTTAGAAGGAGCAAACGAGCAATGGGGAAAGTGAAAGGGAGATGCGTGCGTGAGATGAGAGCGAGAAAAGTGGGGTGCATTATGCACCCGTGACCCCCTATCTTATCCTCAGAGCAAGACGGGAGCGAGAGGAGTGGGAAAACCAGGTGTTCATATTAGCTTCAAAAGCCAATATAAACAGACCCTTAGCAAGGTTAAACATCCAAATAATTTTGAAATAAGTCTACTTTACCCTTCTAAACTCCTACGATTGTCTAACGTTTAACCTGGAAGTGCAAAACCGGATATTTTACAACCATCACTATCAGTACCGTTTATTTTACCCCCTTAAGACTGATTGAAGATGGTTTTAGCTGACGTGGCATCAACGTGCCAATGGTTTTTTGACACGTGAGCTGATTTTGGGATGGCATTTCAGCTAGTCAGCAAAATCATAAAAATAAAATAATAAAATCATCAAATAAAATGAGAAATATATAGTGGAGCCCACCAGTCAGCTTCTTGTCCTCTCCTCTTTTTCACAACCGGCCACACCACCGGTTGCCGCCAGTGACCACTTCTGCCCATCCCAGTTTGGCTCTGGATTGCTTCCTCGATGATATTAGGATGCCAAAGGTACCGCTGGATTTGAAAATTCTGTCTAACGCACCTAACGCCCAGGCCATGGCCGCACCTTGCTAAAGCTGCATATGCAGCAAGGACGTGTTGTCGTATCGTTGCAAAAGTGGTCACTGGCGGCAACCGGTTGCGAAAGAGCGGAGAGGACATGAAGCTGACTGGTGGCCCCACTATATATTTCTCATTTTACTTGATGATGTTTTTATTTGTTTGATGATTTTGCTAGCTGGCTGACATGTCATCCCAAAACCAGCTTACATGTCAAAAAAACCACTACCATGTTGATGCCAGTCAGTTTAAACCACCTTCAATCAGTTTTAAGGGGTAAAATAAACGGTATTGATAGTTGAGGGTTGTAAAACATTCGGTTTTGTACTTTCAAGTTGAAAGTTAAACAATCGTAAGAATTCAGGGGGTAAAGTAGACTTATTCCAATAATTTCTGACTGGACTAACATTTGAGGAATAGAAAATCAGTGTTCACCAAGGCACTAGACGCTAGTCAGGCGGCAGACCGGCGCCTAGCGCCTAATCGTCGCCTATGTGGGCTAGGTGGGAAAAATCGGCAAAATCGGCTAGGCAGACAAGGCGGGACCGCAGGAGGGTGTCGCCTAGGCGCCGCGTAGACGGGTTAGGCGGCCGCCTTGAGGAACAGAACAGAAAATAAAGGAAGATGACTTCAGGATCAGCTAAAATGCAGCAGACAAGTAATAGCTTCCGCAATACTACTATATGAGTCAAACAGGCTTCAGTTTTTAGCGGAGCTACTTCAGGTTCTAGGTATAACGAATTACCGATAATAAATTGTAAGTCAAGATAGATACACTGCAGTACACTACAGTTCTTCCATTGAAGAAATCTATGTACACATTGCATATTGCATATTTGACCCTATTTTAGCGTTCCGTAATTAGAAAGATCGAATGTCATTTGTATGGTACAAATTAATCAGCACATCAAATCAAGGATCTGCATCTAATGGAAGGTACCAAAAACTAAAAATACCCACCTGTTGATCATGAAGACGGTTTTCACGCTCGAGCTCCTCAATTTCTTGCTGAAGAAAGGGAAAAAAAGTCACAATTATTCACTTTACACCAAGTGGGGAAAAAATGCCAGCAAAGCTGGAAACTTACTTGAAGTGCTAAGATATGCCTCTGCGACTGAGCTAATTCCTCTTCTCTTTTTGCTTGTTGCTGTGCAAGAAGCTGAAAATGTAGGCATGGCATTATAAGTTGACAATCTTGAGATGTCTCATCCAATTTGTCATTCATTCTGTCAACATATTGCTAAGTAGCCAAAACATTCTAGTTTGAATGAATAATTGAAATTTTTGGTGCAACATCAGAACCCTATCTCATTCTCAACTAAATCAACTATCAACAGTGCAAAGTACAGATTAAAAGTCCAATTCAGTTCATCAACTCATGTAACTGTTTTAGCAGAGATTAACGTAATGGTTCAATCATCAACTCATGTAACTGTTTTAGCAAAGATTGTCGTCATGGTTATAATATCCATTAATTTGCGAGCAGGGGGAGGGGGGTCATTTCAAACTTGGAGTTACCAGAATTTGCTGCTCAGCCAATTCAACACTCATTGCATCCTGTTTAACAGGTCCTGCAAATACAACTAAAAAGTTAAGTAGTGCCAAAAAATTAGCCATTCAACTGAACATATGAGAGATCAGAAAAGACACAACCAATTACCTGGACTTTGATTATCATTGTTGGTAACCTGTGACATCAATGCAATAATCCCATCAACAAAATTTTAAAACCATAAATCCTATTTTACAATTTATGCTACGAGAAGTATCAGGAGGGAAGAACATTTCTGCAAGACCATTGTGAATGTATCAATGCAATGTTGATTGAAATTTCCAGTTGGTAGTTGCTTGGTATGAAATTTCCACAGTTTCTCTCTGAGCGTTTTTAAATAGGGAAAATGCGTTCATGTCCCAATTAAGTTTGGAAATTGTAGATATATCCCCAGAAAAAAAAAGCAAATTATCCTGCGACAAGTAGCAAGAAATGTCTCTCTCTTCAAGCATCATGCGACATGCACATTGGCAAGAAATGCGGTCTTGCTTTTTCTTCTTGCAAGTTGAGCCTTCTTCACTGCTGCCCTTTACTATCACTAAATCCCACCTCAACTACAACCATCACCTCCCTCCTTCCCCTACAACCATCACCTCACCTCCCTCCTTCCCTCCCTCGCTCCCTCACTCTCTCTCCATTAAAAAAGAATAAATTTCAATTTAGTTACTTGTTTGCCAAACTTCAGGTGTTTCAAAAGGTGGGGTGGACAGCGCAGAGAAAGAGAGAGAGACTTTGATGGCTGTTGAGTTCAAAAGCAGCACAAGGCATCAGATAGGGAGGTGTGGTGTATATATGATACAAGATTGTATCCGGAAGATATGAGGTTTGTCATTATCGGGGTCCTAGGCAGGACTGTTTTTGCGCTGAATCTCGAATTCGCAATCCTAGGATCGTATCGTGGTAGGATCATACCTTGGAAACCATGATTTCAAACATTACAATGTTTTGACCAATATTTTATATGGTTCTTCTTAATTAAGATCCCACATAGGATCGATATCGAAATGGTCCCGTAGGATCGTAGTATCGTAAGATCCTACGATATGGATCGTAACACTAACAACCTTATGAACTCCCCCATTCATATAAATATGAACTTTCCAAAACATGTGTTATTAGTTGGTGTTTGTCAGTTGTTACACATGAATATTCAACCAATAGAAACAAGAAAACATATAAGCAGTCAAGCACAAAAAAATCTAATGCCACAACAAGAAAACAACTTCATTGTGCACGCAAGTGATACTTAATCAGTGAACACCTAGCATCCATGTGTTTTGCTACTTCAATATAGGTAACAAAGATAGAAATGATTGGGTTTAAGAAAATGACTCACTGCTGCGTTAGCCTCTAAAGAAAGATGAAGGTCCATGTTTTCTTTGAGGAGTTTAGCTATCTCTCGTTCCTTCTCTTCAATCATTCTATCAGCAATATCACGGAAGGATCCATGCTCTTCCTAAAATAGTCAGGTATATATTAAAATGCTGGATCAAAGACACAAAAAAGGTCATGCAGATAAAATGAGCCATGTCGCAGGAAGAAACCTTCAGTTTCTCATACTTAAGAGTCAACTCCCCTAAGTTCTTCTGTAGTTGATCACCAACATGGCCATTGCTCTGAGCCTTCACAGACTCACATTTCACTGTGTCATCCACAATAAATTCACAATCTTTATCATCAGCTCCCATTAATAAGGAGAAAGAATTCTAAAGCAGATCAAGTTTATCTTACATCTCCAGTTTTCCTCTACACTTGCCAAGTTTTTCTCCCATGATTCTTTTTCTGAGAGGAATTGAGATGTAACATAATCTAATTTTGTCATGAGACTTTTTAGCTTTTTGTCAGCATCAGCAAGAGCCAAATCCCTGAAAAGAAAATTCACTAAAAGATGAAATATTTCTCAAATAAATAACTTAGAATAAATAAGTTGATAATATAGCTTACAGGAATAGTGCTGTGAATAATAATAAGCAGAGTACAAAGATTATAACATGACTAGTATTGCTACAATGCATACTGCTGCCTATATGCAGGCACATTTCTAAATGAGATATTAAGAATGTAGTGACTATTGACCCCCCAAGTTGTATCTAAAAGAACTGCAGCTGGTGTTCATAGCATGCTTCACAACCTGAACTGGAGAATATCATTTTAGTTATGGAGGTTTGTGTCAAGCACCGATCAAAGAACATCATGTATGATTTTGCTAAGTAGAAAGCTCAAAGTTAAGCCACACTACCTTGCCTCAATTTCCTCACCATGTCTGGATTGAGCAGCTTGCAGGTCATGGATAGCTTTATCTCTTTCTTCAAAGGCAGCTACCACCTCCTTTTCGGCTTCCTGGATTAAAGTAACGGCAATCAATGAAGCCAGTCTTAAATCTTCGGTTACATTAGATATCCACACAAGGATGTCATAAGTCATACTCTTATTGCTTCTTCATGTGCTTTAAGCAAATCTGAATTTTTAGTTGCGTTCAGCTCAGCATCCTTCTTTTGCAGAAGTGCATGCGCACGGACCTTGTATGCAGAAAACTCACTTTCCAGTCGACTAATCTGCAAAGTTTAAAAAGCTAAATTTGGAGTATTTTTGTCATAACCACTGGTATGCAGAAAACTCACTTTCCTCTATAGAGCGGAATGTTGGGCGACTAAACATATACAAAAAATGAGTGTAGCAAAGATAAGGATATTGTGGTGGATCTGTGGTCACACAAGACACGATCGAATCCGCAATGATGATATACGTGAGAGGGTAGGGGTAGCACCAATTGAAAAGAAGCTCGTCCAACATCGCTTGAGATGGTTTGAACATCTCCAATGAAGGCTTTCTGAAGCACCAATACGTAGTGGAATTTTAAGACATACTGAAAACGTAAGAAAAGATAGAAGTCGACCAAGACTGATGTGGGAGAAAACAATTAAGAAACACTTGAGGGATTAGAATGTATCCAAAAAATTAGCTTTCGATAGGAGTACACAGAAGTTAGCGATCCACATACCAGAACCATGACATAAGAAGGTTTAAGGACAATGTTTTAGACTTTCAGTTCAGATGATAGGATGTATGGCTTAGGGTTTTAGCATTGTAGGTTTTATTACAAGGATCTCGTTTCTTTGACCTTGAAAAGATTTCATTCCTAGCTTATCTAAGTTGTTTAGGATAAAAGGCTTTGTTGCTGTTGTATAACTACTGGTACATCATATGGCATATTTCCACTTGAATAAAAATGGTAAGTTTTCACATTAGGCAGTGCCCTAATAACTGATTCAATTCATCTCAAATGCATTTTGTAGGCTTAAAAATAATAATAGTGTGCCATGTAGACATAACAAGGAGAATAGACTCAAATGGTCTCTCCCTAGCCAGTTTTCTAATTAGAAAGGGACTATCAAACTGTTGCCTATTAAGGGAGAAGCCATATTTGGTGCAAATAGATATAATTCAACTGTGCATAATTAGGTATTGCAGTGTTTATTCAATGATTTTAGAGGAATTTCCAGTTATTCATTATTCCTGCCTCTGCACTCTCCCCTACATCCAACCAAGGTTCCAAAAACCGGAACCAGAAGAAATCCCGGTCGGCGGCCGGTAAAGGTAACCGGACGGTTACCGGCCGGTTACCGGAAAAACCGGTCATAATTTAAAAATCAAATTTTGAATTTTGAGATGTTTTGAAACCGGTAACCTGAAAAACCGGCCGGTAACCGGAGAAACCAGAAAAAATCGGCCAAAATTCAAAAATCAAAAATTAATACCGACCAATTTTTTCGGTTACCGGTAAAAACAGTAACTAGCGGTTACCGGCCGGTAACCGCCGGGATTTTGAACCCTACATCTAACCCTCGGAATAGAAGCCCCTAAGATAGATTGTAAAACACAATGCACATGTAATGATGCAAAGATATGCATGTTGTTACCAACCCAAAAACATGCTATGAGCAATTTATTTCTAGTTCAATAGTGGCAAATAATAGGAAGCTTGGCCACCTTATACAACTGTGCTACCCAGATCAAGAATGCAAGAACGAAATGTATTCTTCCATTCTGTTAGCTCATATTTTATACCACATGCAGAAGAACAAACGTAAAACTGTTAATACTTCTAACTTCTAAGAAGCTAAAATTGGCATTGAGGAATTGAATTATATGCACTCAAGAATGCGTGGGTCTAGACATACATGAGTTATGCAAAGCTTCCAGTGCAGATATTTGGACAAGTTCACATTGCTACAAGTTTACAAAGCTTTAAGCTCACCATAAAAATATACCTCGCCTTTTGCAGCCATTAGATCAGAATCTTTGGTTTGTAACAATTGATTATGTGTTGACAACTCTAACTCCAATTGACCTGCAGGGCATCCAATGCTTTATATATGTATTTATCAAAATAGGAAGTCCAAGCAAACTTACTTTTAACTTTGGTAGATTCTATCTCAGATCTAAGGCATGCACTTTCTGATGCTTCCAATTTTGTCCTAAGGGATTCACAAGTAGCTTCCCAGCTTTGCCTTTCTTTTTCCTGAGTAATTATCAAGTTGCAAGAATTTTTTTAGTGTCTCCAAAACTTCATAAAGATCTGCTGACCAAATAAAAGTAAAAGTAGTTCAACAGAAAGTCTAAAATAAAATTCTAAATATTCTAGGAAATAGGAATGGAGTAGTAATATTAATAGAGGTGCTACTGAGCTAATATTATTAATACCTTACTTCTATTGAAATCAGACACTTTTAAAATCAATTGATGGAAATGCAAATTATTTGATTATTTATAGGGCAAGTCAATTTACAGGACAGAAACCAAATCAAGCAAGGCATGCTCAGAAACAAGGTTGCACGGACTGAACATGTAACACAGTAAATTCACGTGAGCTATACAAGCTGTTTCAATTTTTTACAATCCAACTACTCAAGAAATGATCACAGGTTCAGTCTAGTCAGAATAATGGGCAGAGTTCCCAGGTCACAGGAGTTGTTGTTTTTTTCACATTTCTTGTGCCCTTTCTAGATATGAACAGTACTTTCACCAGTGTAATTACGGGATGCTCAAACTCTATCAGAGTTCCGTTAAATACTAATCAACAGAACTACTACAGATGTTGAAGATGTCTATCATTTTGGCATCTATGATATGGTTAAACTTTGTAAATCAATGGCATGTAACGGTACAAAATAGAGTGGCATACATGTTGGTCCTTCAAGTGAGACAACTCTCCTTTAACCTCCTCCAGGGCAGCTCTAAGTCGGGCAGCTTCACCAGTTGATCCTGCTTCGATTTCAGCTATTTCTGAATCTTTCTCAGTGAGTACCATCTGGAAAAGTTTAATTAAACATAAATATTCCAACCCATCATAGATGTTTCATCTAATTCACTATTTATTCCCAGCGTAATGACTAATGAGATTAATCTTTTTTAGCTAGTGAATATTTTATCAACAGTAAAGCACAACAGAAAATGATAATACTCAAAAGCATTGACGTGACATATCTTAGACATAGAATAGAAATTATAGTTTTGTAATATAAAATGGTGTGCAAAATGTTAAAGGTATTAGTGGTATTTCCTATTGCCCTAGGGTTTAGTATTGTGTCTCTTTTGTACCCCATATATATATTGCCCATTGGGACTCTTGAATACACACATAATATTCATAATATGATATCAGAGCAAAGGTTAGGGTTAGAGTTTACTGTAGCCGCTGCCTCCTAACCTTCGTTCTTCTTCTTCCGCTGCCCTTGGGAGGATCAATCTCTACTCCCGGGGGCAGCCAAGTCACCGCCGCTCAGTGGGCCACCACCTGCTCATGTCGGATCAAGCCGCCTCAAGTCCGAGACCGCCACCCTCACTTGTGGCCGCCGCCGTTTTCGGTCGTCAACGGCTTCATGCTTGCCAGATCTGAGCCCTTCCCGGGCCGCCGCCACCTTTGGGTCGCCATCTCTTCGCACGATGCATCCGGCATCCAGATACGGACTCCCCACCGCACGCTCCGCCCCCCTTTGGCTCATCACCGCCGGCTCGTGCTCGTTGACTTCATCGCCGCGCGTCATCTTCAAGCAGCACAAGAGCTCCTCGCCCAGATCTAGCTCTCCCCAACGCCGCCAGCGCCGACCCAAGCCCGATCCCCGCCCAAATCCGGCGTCTCTGACTTGCTTTGCCCGAATCGAGCTCTTCCGATGGTCTCAGCCCAAATCCAGATGCTAAGGTCACCGCCGATTTCCCCTCGGGCCGCCGCCTTCTCCAGTCGCCGCCCTTGGGTCACAGCTACCTCGGCCAAATCCGCTCGCGGGGGATCTCTCTTCGCGCGAGGGCACTGTGCCGCTGCCAGGTTTCCTCCCAGCCTCCGCCACGCTCATAGTCGCCGAGTTGATCGCCGCCACCGTTCCCCTCTTTTGGCCACCGACCGTCGATCGCCTCCTCAACGGTGGTTTCTTGCTGGTGTGTGTCCATCCAATATATGCTTGGTTATGCGCAGAGTTTTTAGGTGGACTTAATGCCATTGGATCGCAATCCAAGGGCTGTTGGTTCACCCCCAACAAGAGACCGCTTCTGGATGTTGCTGCTAATATCTACTGCCTTTTGAGTCATTTTTCTTTTAAGTCTTCCGTTGCGTCAATCCAAGTCCTTAACTTTATCTTTCAGTTCGTCCAAGCTGTGCGAGTCCACAAATTTATTGTCAATCATAGAAGCATAGGAATTTCCTTTTTGCATGACAGCAGCCGCCACACTTCACTCTGAGCTTCGTGCAGATCGTAGAAGTTATGATGCCGCCGCTTCTCTCTAAGCCGCCGCCCCGAGCTTCTAAGGCCACCGCGCTTCTTCTGCACTGCGCTTCTATTGCGTTTCTTGTGCACTGCGCCGTCGCCGTCTTGAGTTTTGATCTGCGCTGTCATGCTTCTATCTATTTCTCTTCGACTCGACATATGTTCCAAGAGCTGCACGCTACGACGAAATTATCAAGACTCGGACTTCGGATTTTTCCTATTGTAGTGTCAACCCTTTTCAAATGCAATGCAATTGCACATGCCTTGTACTTGAGGGGGGTGTTAAGGATATTAGTGGTATTTCCTATTGTACTGGGTTTAGTCTTGTGTCACCTTTGTACCCTATATATATTGCCCATTGGATCTCTTGAATACACACACAATATTCATAATACAAAAAAACTTTTTACTGGAAGTCATTACCTGTAGAGACTGAATCGTTTCAGATGCTTTTGTCCTCTCCACAGAAACCTCAGATAACTGTGCCTCCAAGCTTTGTAGTTGCTGAAGACAAAACAGAAGCCAGGTTAGACTACCTTGATCATTTTATGAATTCGCACTTAGAAAATTACCTAAGTGCATTTTTTTTCTTACCTTCTGATGCTTAGCAGTGAGTTCTGTAATTGATGCATGCCTCTTTTCTTCAGCAGATTGCAGTGATACTTGGATTTGCTCAAGCATCTTTACAAACATCACATCAGTAAAATGGGAAACATTGTTCAATTGTTAATTGGTAGTTTTGTAGATTTGAGATTATATTAGCTTAGAAGAATAGCTAATTGTCAGCTCTGAGCATATGTATCAACATCCAAGCAACACACAAATTGGTCTGCTGACGTGAACAGGAATCTCATACTTGCTTGAATATTTCAGCTTGCTCAGAGAGACACCTAAACTGACTTCTGAGCTACATAACAAAATGTGCAATTACTTTCAGTCAATCGATGCCCCACTAATGCTAGACCTATCTACCTCCCCATTCCACCCTCCGTATAAGCACATAATGGAAGGAGATCTTGGCACTTACTCCTAAAATCCTAATAAAATTTTCAGCGTTTGAAGTATGTGCCTTGCAACTCTTTTATCTTTCTTTTTAAGAACAAGTACCATGCAACTCATTTTTATTTCCTTTAAAGATCTGTCTTGCAATTCAAACAACAAAAAATTGATAAGAACCTTTATTACATGTGCATACCTGCTCTTTTTCAAACATTGACTGTTGCAACTTCTCAAGGGCATTATTCCTGGCCTCCAAGGCAAGACGTGTCTCATCGAGGTTAGCTCTTAACCTACACATGGTTTGCATTCACTTATAAGACAAAAATTATGTAGATTTTGCATGTCTATTGCGGAAGATATGCGTCAGCTTTAATCTAACTTGTACAAGAGTTCCAGATATAAGCATAGGATCATAACTATAAGGAATCCTCACTATGGAGAAGCTGCAGTCAAACCCACATCAGGATTTAAGTGGTTGGACCATTAGTTCCCAGCATCCTAATCCTACCACTGTTAAAGGTAATACTAGAGATATGGGCTAGATATAGAAGATCTGTACAGGTATGTCCTGACTGCAATCTTTCCGTTAGAGATAAGTCCTTGATTGTAATCTGCCGCAGCTGATATGATTGGAAAGTCCTGATTAGAGATAGAATAGATTGATTCGGTTATATCTGTTAGAGATGTGTTCCCAGGACTTCCTAATCTATCTCTGCAGCATATTGTATTATGTGGCGGTTCAGCCATCTATATAACACGCAGGGATCGGTGGTGATCCTTACCCCCAAAACAATAGACTTTACAACCACCCCGAAAAAAGAGGAAAAAAAATAGAAAATTTGCTGCTACTTTTGCAATTAAATGATGGTATGTGCATTGTACAATGAGATGAATACAGTTACTCACTTGCTATTCACTGTCCGCAATTGCTGCCTTTCAGCATCCATTGACCTTAAAGCCTCACTAGCCTGCTGACGAGCACGTTCCAGTTCCTGCTGTGCCACTAATTGCAGAGAAGCAGCTTGTTCAGCCTTCTGATTAATTTCATTAAACCGAACTTCCAGGTCATCTTTTTCCTGTAAAGAATACAAAACTGCGTCAGGACTCAGGATAAACACAAATCAATTGTTGTTGTTTCACAGGATTTAATATTAGACTTATCTTAATATTTCAGTATAAAACAATATATATTGATTTGGAACATTCTAGAGGCAACATGCAGCAACAAGTTGTTTCAATCATATCAGTTATTGAATCAAATTGTACGAACTAATCAAATTTCATCAGCAACCAGTGAAAGAATTCTGCACTGATGGCACTATGGCAGAAAATCAAGACTGCAAAGTAATAGGCCTATTATTCTCAAGTTAATGTACAATAGGACACCTCAAATTGGTTACCTTCTGTATATCTTGTATACGTTGTTTTGCACGCTTGTGAAGCCTCTGGAACTTGGTATCCAGCTCAACATATTTGTCATCTCGTTCTTTTATTTCCTTTTCCATTTTCTGTTGAGCTACAAACATGGAACTAATGATGATTTAGATTTAGATTCTAAACAAAAAAAAAGGAAATTTACATAGTAGAGCAACAAAAAAGAGTAGTTTGTATTACATATAACAAGTTTTATTCTGATCAAACAAAATTACAACAATTTCAAAACTAAATTTTGGCATTATTCAGAAAAATAACAGTAATCTGAAGCTAAATGGTATACACAAGTTTGTCCTGATAGAAGAATCATCTGTGACTTTATTAGCAGTTATTGCACCATACTACTATGGCAGACCTTGGTGGAGTGACGGTTACTATTATAGTCTTTTCTCAGTTTTGGACTTCGTTGCAAATGGTTAAAGTGCTGGGACTTATAGACTTATAGTGAACTGTATCCCCCTTTGCCATGCCCAGAGTGCTCCCTCTTATCTCATACACATGTCAGGATGTGATTGACTAGGAAATATTTAAACTTTCCATTTTTACAATTTTTCCATGCATAACTCATGAGTTAAGTGCCTGATCCTCAATCTGTCCACACCATTGCAATCTTTAATTCCTTACAAGTTACAACGAGCACAGTCATTAAGGACCATTATGGAATATCTTCTAATCTAAAAATTATCGTAAAAATCATTTCCATGTATACAAGGTTGTGCAGGGAGGACACGAACCTAAAGCAGCCCCTTTGGGTCATCGCCAATAACTAAAAAGACCCTATGTATCTATTGCCAAAAAAAATCCAAACTGCTTTGTTTTGACATTTGGATAATTTGCTGAGTTCCATATACACACGAAAAAATAATGAAAAACCTAGTTTTGTAAGAACTATCAAACACTGGTTATAGTTCAATTTCGGTACAAATAATTTTCGTATGATGTGTGTTACATGTCCACTGTCCCTATGATCAATTTCTAGGTCTGCCACTGGACATAGGTCAAGAAAATATTTGTGCACACCCAAGCTTAAGTTATTGGATCCGCCACTGCTACTATTTGGTGAAAGAGACTAGAACCACAGAATGAGAACAAAAAGTGTACAGAATCAGTAGCAAGAGGAAAAGATATAGTGTAGAGAGTATTGCCCTCATGCCATATAGAAATGGAGGGTTTAAGACAGTAAAAATTGGTTGGGATTGCCTGTCTTGTCTGTGTTTCTAAGTCATATCGGATAATAGGAGACAGCTATCAACTTCCATAACAATTATCCAGTACTTTCAAGTGAAATGGGAATTTTAAATTTAATATTAGCTATGTCCATAGGATACATGTGATCGATATTCCAACTTAAAAGTTGGATTCACTTTCTTGCCTTTTTTGTGGTGAATTACAGTTATTGCTTATTAATGTCCGTTGATTTAAGATGTCTGGAGGCCACCAATTATTGATGGATTTGCTCCCTCATTCAATGCCATTTTCTAAAATCAACAGCGCCCTAGTCAATGCGATTGGTATGGATGCTTTGCATTCTTGTATTTTGCTATGTCATCCTATTCATATATTTGGAGAAGTTATTTCGATCATATGGACAAACAAACAAATTTTATAGCAAAAAATGAACCACCTACGATTAGTTTGGATTGATCTGAACTGTTTGTGACACGAATCTCTAACTGATGTGTGATGAAGGTGTGTCCTTACTGGTGCATACAGAAAGCAATTTTCGGTTCTGTTGAGTTTTCAGCTGGCGAACAAGAAAGAATGACTGTTTGTTACAGCATGGCAAGCTACAACAAGAAAACGTAAGATTAACAACAGTACAAGAGTCATCACACACTTGTTCTAGTTCTAGAGCAGTGAGATTTAACAGTGGAACACGCACGGCATTCCAAGCTTGTCAATTGCCGACAACGATAACCGCACAGCATCAGAACCTCAGGGACAAGTGGCAACTAACCTTCGGTGAGCTTCGCCGTGAGGTCCTGGACCTTGCCGTCCGCCTCGGCGTAGGCCACATTGACATGCTCCAGGGCCGCCTCCGTGGCCTTCTGCGTCTGCTTCCCCTCCCGGACCTCCTTGCTCAGCTTCGCAATCTGCTCTCGCAAGCTCCTCACGAGCTCCGAGTCTTCGCCGCCACCCGCCGGCCGAGCGCCCGCGATCTGGGACTTGAGGTACTCGTTCTGCAGGCTGAGCTCCACGACCGATCGCGTGACCTCTTCTTGGGACCGCTCTGTCTCGCCTCCAGTCGCCTGATCGTGTTCCCCCGCTGCCGCATCGGCATCCGCGCCAGGCCTCCCTCCTTCCACCGGCGCCGCGGACTCCTCTTTGTTTGGCGCCGGCGAGGTGCTCTCCTCGGGATCCATCACGCCGAGCCGGATCCGAATCTGCTCAGATCGAGGGATCGGAGAGGCGGACCTGAAGGTTGTTGGATTGGGGAGGAGTGGGATTAGATTAGGGTTTATGAGGGAAGCAAAGTCCGGATCTCCAGTGGCGGAGGGGGGACGAGAGAGAGGTGGCTGGGGTCGCCGTCGGTGGCAAGGAAGGGAGAAGGGGGAGGGACGGGGAAGGCTCAGCCGTGCCACGTGTCTGACGAGTGGGGCCGGAGACCACAAGGCAGTGGCGTAAAGTGTGGACAAGGTTAGGGCCTGTTTGGGAGAGCTCCACCAGCTCCAGATTCACGAAAAACAGATCCAGATCCACTTTTCCAAGCTAAACACCTCCAGCTCCAGCAGCTCCACCGTGGATCTGCTCCACCAAAACCATAGATCTAACTCCAGATCCACCAAATCCATGGAGCATCTCAAGGGGTGCTCCACGAAAACTTGTTTCGTATCTACTCGTGGAGTTAGGTGGTAATTACCCACCAATGCCATTACACACCCCCAACCGTTTTTTCTATTCGGCTTCTTTTCTCTCCAAGCGCTCCTCTCCTCGCCTCCTCGCGCCGAGCGACCGACGCTCCTCTCCTCGCGCCGCCACCTCCGGCGCTCCGGCGAGCCTCCTCCTCGCGCCGCCTCCTAGCGCCGCCTCCTCGCGACCCTCCTCGCGCCGCCTCCTCCCGGGCCGGCGCCGCCTCCCCCGCCTCCGCCTCCTCCCGGGCCGGCGTCGCCTCCCCCCTGCCGGCGCCGCCTCCCCCGCGTCCGCCTCCCCCCTGCCGGCGCCGCCTCCCCCGCCTCCGCCTCCCCCCGGGCCGGCGCCGCCTCCCCCGCCTCCTCCCGGGCCGCGATTGTTGTGTTGTTTTCTTGCCATCAGCTGCTGCCGCTGCCAGCTGCCTCACCGTGAGCAGGACCAAATATGATGCATATGCTGGCTCCTGCTATTGTTTTCGTCAATAAGGACGCACAAATGTTCTGTCAATTTTTGAGTTGGAGATGCAAGTGAAGCAAATCGCGGCAATCGTGATGAAACAATTACAGAGATTTCAGAGCATAAATATATTTGCTTCTGTGGCCTTGATGAAACAATTACAGAGATTTTCAGAGCATAAATATCTATACTTCATCTGCGACTCAGCGTGGATGATGGCTTGCATGATGGGGTAAGCTGTTGCAGAATTGTGGAGAGGCCCGCGCCGCTGCTCTGCATGCACGACGGCCTGAGCGACCCCCACGCGCGTGCATCTCAGCGGGAGGAAGAAGAATGGAGCTCTCCACTGACGCGTGGGGCCCAGGTGGAAGTGAGATAGAGAGGGAGGTGGAGCTGTACCAAACACTTTGACGAATCCCAGATCCACGGTGGAGCTGCTCCACCGTGGATCCAGGTGAATCTGGTGGATCTAGGTGGATCTGGAGCTGGTGGAGCTCTCCCAAACAGGCCCTTAGTTAGGCGTTGGGAGGCGAGCCGAGCCGAGCTAGATCATCGGGTGAATCCCGAGGTCAATCCCACATTTCTATCTGCAGTCTACAGTAGCTTTTCCTGCCCTTAGCACGGTATTTGACCGAAATGAAAAAACTTATATCAGCGCAGATTTGGCAAAAGGAATAAAAATACTAAAAGACTTAAAAAAACGAAAAACCATAAGTCATAAGCAAAAACTATCTAGAGCGAGTAAATTCTTTTTGACTTATGATTTATAGCTTAGAGCTCTTTTCAAATAAAAAATAGAACAACTTCTTCATTATTTTTTTGAAGCGGCTTATTAGTATTCGGTTCATTTGCACAAGCCTCATATTAAGGTCCAAAACTATCAACCGTAGCTAAAAAACCACCTCTTTACCTTTCAAACAGACCTTTGCCGTGGTTTTTCTTATTATTTGAGCACCAAAGTGCGAAATAATATGAATTGGCTATATGAAACCGCATAGGCATGTGAAACAATTTGGAGAATGTTTTTGCTGAAATTAATGTATTGTTGGTAAGCCATAGCTAGTGAGAACATAGGTAAGGTTGATGGGTCATTTTAGAAACTGGTATGGTTGCTTTGACGATTAAACTCTACTGTTGTTTTGTTGTTTCTACACTTGTTTCCAAATCGCGGTTAGTTGGCCCATATTTAAGCAGCAAGCCCAAGTCAACGACTCGAACACCATTTTTGTCTTTACCCATGAATCTTCCCGTTTCTCCCTTCAGTTTGTCCTCTTCATCAACAACAATATGCATCTTCCTTTTGCCTTTGGACTTCAACTTCTTCAAAATCCAAAACAAATGAGATGGTTTCTCCAAGCAACTTTTTAAAACCGTATCACAAAATGACTTCCCAAGCCTAAAATAGTGCGCATCATCAACGTTAATACCTTCGCCATCTCGAAAAACACAGATAAAAACCATCAAGCATAGCAAAAAAATATTAGCCACAGCTCAAAAGAGCAGGGCCTATGATCGACACCATTGAGCTTTATCAACAGAGCATGGTATAAATGCTTCTACATCTCTGAGAAGAAGATAGAATACCAAGTGTAGACAATGGCAGAGCCACCATCCAAGCAGCACAAGCGACTTACCCGGGTTCGTTGGCAACTGTTATTGATAATGATACCCTAGTTGAGCCGTGTTTGTTACCGGAGGTGAAGAACATGGTTTTTTTTCAGGCCATAATTAGTGTTATAAAATGCACGACAAAAGTAGATGATCAAGTGAACGGGAGACAAGGATTTACCGTGAAAAACCCTTACAAGAAAACCACAGACGTACGAAGGCAAATCACTATAATAAAAAAAAGATATTTACAATGAGATTCTTACTCTTCCTATAGACTATAGATTAGCACATGTACAGTACACTTCATTCCTCAGCTCTCTGTAGTTCGTTTATTTCTGCAGAATAAATGAAGACATAGGACACGAAACAGCGTCAGAGGTAATGTGGCATCACTCAACATAGAAACTATGGAGAATATATTCTGGATCAACACAATACCCGTTCCTTGCATCACCATTTACGTAGTCCCAACAATGACCTTAAGATAACTTCAAGGCAATTTACATCAAGACTGAAGTGTACCATACATGTGCTAACCTGAAGCCGTACATGCTGAAATAGAGGACAAAATTATCTCTGAAGGAATTAACAGACAAATTCTGTCTATAAGAAATATATTCTCTACAAAAAGAACATTAAAGAATAGTTTTATACAACACGCTGTCCCAGTTTCTATGACGCATATTAACATTTCACACCAAGAAGCCAAACAAAAAAAAACAATCTTCTGCTCAGATAAATGATGATCCTTGTTAGAAATAGGTCAAAACACTTATCCCATTGCCAGATTATCAACAGAAACAAAAGAGTAGTTGAAAGAACCCTAAATCTAATACCCTAGCTAAGTAAGTAATTAGCGGGTAATTAAATTAATTATTGCATCTCATTAACCATTATTACAATTAAGATTACAAACTGAATTGCATTGTGGCATTGCATTTACAATGGCAAAATTTCATTATTTTCATTACAAGTTATTTTACAAAATTAGAAATAAAACTCCGGCGTCGAGGTCTTCGGCGTAGGAGCAAATGCGCGTTTCTTCGTTCTTCGCCTGCAAGTAGAATTGCCGTTAGTATCAAACCAAACCTATTTTCTTGTGTAATTAGAGAATTAGATAATTAACAATCCAAGGAAGAATAAATAAAATAACTAAAGTTGTCGTCAGTGCCCCTGGCTGCTAGGGCCAATTCGAGAACGTCTTAGAGACTCCCCAGACCGTTCCAAGCCGGTCGGCACCTCTCGTCTCTGTGGACATCATCATTCGGCAAATCTTAAGAAAAGGCCCACATCACTTACCCCAGCCCAAAGCCCTCCTTTCATCCATTCGTTTCAATCCATAAAAGCCCACAAGTGAAATTCATTTCAGCCCACAAGCCACAGCCCACATCAATTTCCAGCACAGCCCATTTCAGCATCACAGTGCTCAGTTCCCTCTTTTGACCGAAGGTTTTTCGGTGCAGAACAACAAGACTCAGGGAGGGATAAGATCGAAGGCAGCCAGCTGCAGCCAGCAGAAGCCAGCGCAAGCAGAGAGCAGCCAAGAAACATCTCCCCTGCACTCCCAGAACCAGCCCCATACATTGCATTTCCCCCAGCTCACCCAAGGATAAGCACAGCCAACACACACACTGTCCACAGCCGAGAGTACCCAGAGCTCTTTCCTCAGCCACAACCAATAGGATCGCACCTTCGGCCGGAGGCCAGAAGGTGGGATTAGAGCTACGGTCGTGAGGAGCAGAAGGAGCCGAAGAAGAGAAGGCAGCGACAAAGAGGACAAGCCGGGACCAGCGAGGACAAGGGAGCAAGAAGCCAGTCAACGGAACCACTACAAGGCAAGGACTTCCACATCGGCAAAAGCGACAAGCCACACCTTCGTCCCCGACAACGACAGCGTGCAAACCACTGTGGTCCCCATCGATTCAACTTTTCTTCTTCCAGCCCAACAACCGCACAAGTAGGCCCTTCTTTCTCACCTTTCCTTTCCTCTTTGGGAAGTTTAGGCACACAACTCCAATAGGAGCAAAATCACTAATCACCATGACACTAATGAACCGGCAACCATACCTAAGGCACGAGTACGCCCTAGAGGGAGGCAACCCAACAGTGGAGTATCCCTCAACCTCTAGCACCGCCACCCAAAACCCTAGGCTCGGCCACCAGTAGCAATAGCATAGCATCGATAACAAAAGATGAAGCAAATAAATCAAGCAATGAAAATAGGGCTAGTAATTAAAATTGCTTGAAGGATGAGTAGAGTAGGAGAGCTAGCACCGGGTAGGCATAGATCCTCCATGGAGGAGCCGATCTGGACTGGATCCCCTCAGATCCGAGCCGAGGGAGGAGACGGCTTCATGGCCGGGTAGAAGAAGAGGAGAGCCGAGCAAGTAGAGGAGGCGCCGCGGCGGGGAGCCGTGGAGAGGCGGCGTAGTGAAGAGGCGCGGCGAGGAGCCGTGAAGGAGGAGGCAGGGAGCCAGAAGAGGCGGCGGTGAATAAAAGGAGAGGGAGGAGGAGGCGTCGGTGGAAAAAGAGAGGCAGAGAGGAGGCGGCAGAAATGAGAAGAGAGGGAGGCGTCGGTGGAAAAAGAGAGGCAGAGAGGAGGCGGCAGAAATGAGAAGAGAGGGAGGCGTCGGTGAGAAGCAAAAGAGGAGAGGAGGAACCGCGGTGGGCCGAGGCCACTGGATGGCCGTGCGCGCGGTATAGAGCCTCAAGGCCAGTAAGATGCCAGTAGATTGGGTTTAGCAAATAACTCTAGTTTTCCTTCATAGTATTTTCTGTAATTAATTAAAAATGAATCTGACTGTTACCTCCGAAAAAATGATTAGCAGAGCCGCTAAATCAAAGATAAAACTTAGAATGGGGGATTATTTCTCTATTTAGTCCCTTTATTAGTAGTAGTAAATATTTAGTTTAAGTGTAGCATTAAATACTGCAGAATTCGAGCGATCACTAAGCGGGAGAGCAAGGTTGATTTCTAGCAGTTCTGAAATACCCGACATATCAGGCAAGCTCATTCTTCGACCATGCACGTAGTTATGTTGAAAATATGTGTATTTTCCGCAGTCTTAATAATCCTAGTTAAATGCATGAAAACCATTGTTTTAAAAAGAAATCAGAGAAATGAAGATGTTATGATGTTAAGATGAGTAAGATGAGAAAAGAAAAGAGGAGAAAAAGAAAGAGAGAAAGTAAGAAATGAAATGCTCAGTTGTGGTACTGCTGAGATGAGCAGCAGGCCCACAAGCAGAGATGTATCTGGTGGGTAAAGAGGTTCAGGGAAAGGATGCAGAGAGGCTAGGCGGACCTCTTTACATAGGACTATGATATAAGGACTTACCCCATTTTCACTCGGATAGGGAACCGTATTTACCGTGCCAACCAATTTCCCGTTTTGGACGGGCAGAATTTAGTATCCCGTTACGTTAACCAGTCCACCACACTGGGTATGTATTTATGTGTGAGTAAGAGATGGATGAAGCTCAGGACCAGTAACGCAAGTCTGGAAGTGAGTAAGTCCCAGACGCTATATGCGTTAGGTGGAGTGTTGGCCGGGAGCCGGTCCAACCAAACACTATTGGAAGTCGGTGGAGCCCAAGTGAGCGACTTGGTACACCGATGGAAATAGATGGGCTGGTGGATGGAATAACGTAACCGGAGAAAGGTTCTGTACTCTGAACTGGATTCCATACCTAAGTCAGTGTGGAAGAACCTAGTTAAGAAGGTTCAGAGCAGCTTTGGGTACAGTGGTACAAGCCTGCGCAGTGCTCAAGAAATCATGAATTCATGCCAGTTCACTGGATTGTGGACTACGGTGATCACTAGGGATCGTACCTTACTGAGTGGGAATTAGAAATGTTTTTTTTGGAATTAAAATTGCAAGAATGGATATTTTCGTATGATTAATTTCAGAATAAAGGCGACTAGAATGTGGACTAAGGACATGAGATCATACCAGTGCATCTATTGCTAATATGCTTGCTGAGTACCCTGGTACTCACCCTTGCTATTAATCTCCTTTGTTAGACCCTAGTCCGCTCGAAGAGGTATACGAGCAGGATGAAGGGGAGACAGGTGGCGCTGAGTCGACCGGGGAAGAGGAGGGAGATCACGAGGATCCAGGCGAGGTGGACCCCGTATACTTCGGCTGGGACAACTAGAAGACCCAGTGGAGTGGGCGGAAGAGCCCTGGGGTGTTAGTCTTACTTTTGCTATAAGTGGTACTTTTGTAGTACCAGACTGTAGGCCATGTGGCCGTTGCTGTAATAAAATCTACAGTATCTATGTTATTGTTCCGATGCGCAACTTTGGTAAAGGTTTATCATTTGCCGGAGCAGTGTTCTACTGATCAGGCAAATAGTAACCCGTTTGTCCCATGCGGTTATCCGGCCCTGAGAGGATAATAATGCGTGGGGCGTCATAGTAGTGTTGTGTGACTGGTCAGAATATTCGGATCGTATTAACTTCCTGTGCATCCATCACAATAAGAACGTCAATCCTTGGTTGCTACAGCACATATAGATATATTCCTGAAAGAAAGTGGCAATCATATTTACCCACCAAATGTCCAAAAGAATGCTATGTACCTTGAATGTCAATAATCTGTGAGCATTAATACAATTTGCCCAGGGGTATATAAGAAATATGTACCTCCATGTATATTCTGTGGGCAAATACAAAACTCTTTACAGTTAGCAGGAATATAG
Organism: Dendrocalamus latiflorus; assembly: GCA_017311315.1. Classification (NCBI taxonomy): domain Eukaryota; kingdom Viridiplantae; phylum Streptophyta; class Magnoliopsida; order Poales; family Poaceae; genus Dendrocalamus; species Dendrocalamus latiflorus. Next base: position 19,280,611 of record CM029671.1, on the reverse strand, counting down.
ATATATGAAAGTGCCAGCTGGTGCTTGCCAGGTCCTCAAATCTTGATGAAGGTTGGCTCCACATAAGTAGTTATTAACCTCAGTAATCAAATCAATGATACAAATCTAATGAAAAAGAATGTGCCTCTCCACAATAAACAGATCCAAGCCGATGAAAGTAGGTATTTGGTCAGCACTAGCATGGACTTTCTCACCGATATCTCCCGATTTGCACCTTACCCATGCTGCTCTCCAACCTCTGTATGCTTGCAGCAACAAGTCCAATGTTTGGCTTTGAATCAATGTCTCTGTCATCACTGCTGGCGACACTTCCAGTGTTAGTCTGTACTTCAGTGTTCTTGGTACCACTGTTGGCAACAGCTCCAGGATCATCACTGTTCTCGACGCTTCCAGTGTTGGGCTTCCCGCTAATAATCTTGGCATCAACATTGGCAATACTTCCACTGCTGGGCTTCACATCTAAGTTCTTGACATCACTATTGGCAATGCTTCCAGTGTTGCACTTTACATCAAAGTTCTTCATATAACTGTTCACAACGCTTCGAATGCTGTGCTTCACATCAGTGTTGTTGGCATCTCTGTTGGCAACGCTTCCAATGTTGCTCTTTACCTCACTACTCTTGTCATCCCTGCTGGTGATTCTGCCAGTGCTGGGCTTTATGTCAATGGTTTTGGCATCTCTGTTGGTGATGCTTCCAGCGACAGGCTTTATATCGGAGCTTTTGGCATTTCTGCTGGTGATGCTTCCAATTTTGGGCTTTATATCAGACTTATTGCCATCTCTGTTGATGATGCTTCCAGTGCTGGGATTTACATCAGTGCTTTTGGAATTTCTGTTGGCAATGCTTCCAGTGTTGGTTTGTACATCAGCATTCTCGGCATTACTATTGAAAATGCTTCTAGTGTTGAACTTTGAATCAACACTCTTGGCACAACTGTCAGGCATGCTTTCGATGTTGCGTGTTACATCAATGCTCTTAGAATCACTGTTGGCAACGGTTCCAGTGTTGTGTGCCACACCGACATTTTTGGCATCACTAATGTTGAGAGCCCCACAGGTCTTACCATCATTACACTGAAGCCATTTATGCTGCAGGCACTGTGCAGCTGTTGGCCGCTTCTCTGGGGCAAAATCAAGTAAGGGGCAAAGAAAATCAGCAAATTCCCGGGCATCGGATTCAGGAATTTTGTATTTGTCAACTAGGACACGTTCAACAGATGAGAACTTCAGCCTTCTTATCCGCTTCAAATCTCCATGGCGGTCAAAATACTCCTTTGATTTTGTTCCCATGGTAGCAATCTGAGCTCATTGCAAAAATTATATTGGTGAGTTTTATGAATCTAATACAAAGAATTGGCCATAATAAAAAGTACACTACCTTTTTTGCCATCTTTCCCAGGATCTCCATCATTAAAGCCAAGTGATCCTGCAATAACAGACCCTTAGTCCCTAATTAAATCAAAAGCTATAACGCAGATGATTCAACTGCCAAGGGTCAGCTCAAAAATGCATCTGAAGTCTGCAAGTTTTAATTCAGACAGAAACTACATTTCCACATCATAAGTAGTTTCAACTTTCAAGTATATCTCACGCAGATTGTCCTGCATATAGGCAAAACTTTGACTGGAGAGGCACTGAGCTACTGGATTTGCATATCCTACAGCGTTACCACCTAACACAAACTATGGGAAATTTACATATAAGAGAATATATCATGTGGGGGTAATTTTTCTTTCTTTCTCATGTATGGTTGTTTCGCAAAACCAAATAGCACTCATTCTCCTGTTGTTCTTGACAATGCTAGCATGCCAAATGCAAATAAAATTTCAACTGTCTATGATCTCTATGCCGTGACATTTCAGGACATTGTACATTTATCTCATCTATTTGAATTTAGGAGTCCTCTAGCTATTTGTTTGGCTAGATTGGCAGGTACAAATTAAGATTGCAAAGATGTTATCTGAATGGTCCTCCACAATTTTTTGGATTATCGATATGATTTCTCATACAGTGTGTTGGAGCTACTTGGGATAAACAGGACAGTTGACATTCTTCAAACATAACATTCTTTTGTACGTCAGTTCCATAACTTCACATGTTAAGCATGCTCATGTAGATGACTACCTTCTAATGTAATTATATTCATGATACAGATGATATAGACATATAGTATGTGTCAACCCAGTGGCTTATTTATATTCCTCTAGCTCTTGTCTACCTTCTTTTAATTTCCCATCATTTCATTCGATCAATTTACGCGCTACATGATTTAAGGAAATTCAAAGGTCAAGATCAAACATCATGAGCTAGGTTACATGAGGAATGTAATATATACCTCATCTTCACTGTACCCATGGCCTTCTTTGGGTGTAAATAGCATTTCACCTGTTGCAAGCTCAAAAGCAATACACGCAAATGACCACATGTCAACAGGAAATGAGTATCCTGCACCGAGAATGACCTCTGGTGCCCGGTACTGCCTTGTCTGAATAAAATCTGTAAATTGCTTGTCAGCCCAACAAGCATTTCCAAAGTCCACAATCTTACATGTCAAATCAATTCCATCCAAGCTTCTTTCTGCACATGAAGATTCCGCAGCTGATTTTCTTTTCTCGGCAAGCTTTGCAAGAACCCTCCTTGCCCTCATCTTTAGTTTCTTCTCAATTGGATTAAGAACAACTTCTCCGTTAGGATTCCCCTCGGGCCTCTCAAGGTTAGGTTTAAGTCCAGAGCGTATGGGGTCCTTCAAGGGATCAATTGTTGAAACAAGAAGAATATTCTCAAGCTTCAAATCTGAATGAATGATACCAAGCTCTCCATGCAAGTAATCAAGGCCTACCAAAATCGACCTGCATATTTCCCTCACCCTTCCCAATCCAATGCCCTTGTAGCGGTTGTATTGTACTAGCTTAAGTAAGCTATCTCCAAGGAATTCAAAGACGAGGCAGATATGCTGCCCATTCGGCCCTGTGTGATTGAAGTGATCTATCAACTGGATGATGCATTTACAGTTTGACGGATCTCTTTTGGTGATCTCCGACAGGAACTCAATTTCATGAAGAGCGGCTTGAGCAAACTCAGGCGCACTCTTCTGGATCTTAAGAGCCACAAATCTCTGCAAAGAAGAGAGCGGAATCATGAACATCACATCCCTCTGCACCTGTGAAGCAATAGCATTAACCACTTCTAATTTTACTTGCTATAATCCCATCACAGCATGTCCAAAAGATGCAGTTAACCACAAAAACTTCAGACCGGATTTATTTTGTATCAACCAACATGATCTCTGAATCTCTGATTACATAAACCTCCCTACCCGTGATTCACCCAGAGCAATAATTACTAGTATGATTATGAATAGTAGGTCACAGCATTAAAATAACTGTCAAAGACAAGCCCCAAATATCCTTAATCCCCCCCCCCCCCACACACACACAAAAATTACCCCACCATAATTGGCTATTTTAACCTCTAAATATGTAAACTACTCCATAACAGCCTAATCGTTCCGTCATCAAAAGCTGAAAAAATTCCAATAAGCAACGGCAATGGATAAACGAATTCCAAAAAAGGACAAACTAAATTCCTACTCTAGTGAAACGAAACCTATGTACATACAGGCAGCTCTTGTCAGTCCCTTTCCCTCGCGGGGACCACTCGCAGGGGCGAACACGGGCTGACCCGTGAGACGGGAGCAACCTTATGATCCAATCGAGTTTCAGTTCAATCTCCCCTAATCGACAAAGCACGAGATCTACTATGCGCATACATTACGTCGAGGATGCGGTAGGATCGCGTCAAGATAGCGTCTCTCCTCGATCTCCGGTCCGGGAAGAGAGAGAGAGAGAGAGAGAGAGAGAGAGAGAGAGAGAGAGAGAGAGAGAGAGAGAGAGAGAGAGAGAGAGAGAGAGAGAGAGAGAGAGGATGCGATCCATCTTGGTCGGACCAGGGGGGATCAAGACTGACCTGAGACTGGACGTCGAAGGCGAGCCAGACGGTGGAGAAGTTGCCCCAGCCGAGCTTGCGCTGGGCGACGTAGCGGCCGGCGGCGAACTGGTCCCCCGGGCGCACGGCATGGTAGCCGCCCTTGCGGTACCCGTCGACGCCCTCGTCCTCCTCCTCCTCGTCCCCCGACGAAGACGGCGACAGCGACGCCCGCAACATCCTCCTCCTCCCAAGATCCGGCCTGCGGGGCGGGGCCCACCTCGATCACCAGCGGCGGCGGCTCCCGTCGTTGGTCCGTTCGTTGGCGAGTTGGTTGGTTGGGGTGGTTCCCTCTTCGGTTGGGAATCGCGGAGGGAAAGGAGGCGAGGCGACGCCGGTGGCCGCGGGTTTGGTTTACTTTTTCAGGTGGAGGACGCTTTCCCGCGTCGCTCCTCCTGTTTCGGATATATTCCATGTTTCCTTCACCCCCAAGTTTTTCTTTTCTCGAGCTGATGATTTTTTTCCCCTTTACTCTGCATCGTAAAAGATGGGCCTTAGTTTTCGCTAACCTTGAATCTATCGTTGAAACTCGTTTGATTTGCTCCGATACTCCCCCGTACAAATCGGTCTCCCTTTTCCCCAAAATTAAAACCTTCCGAGTGGCACAGCCTCGGCTTTAGAAAGTGGCGTGATGGTGTGGTAGTTGCACAGCATCTTCTTTTGTCGCACGAGATAGAAATAGATGTGTACGGTTCTTTTATGATGTGGTTTATGGTTTTTAATTTAAAATTTTGAATTACGACTGTTCATGAGTGTGTAATTTTAGCCAATATAGATGAAATCAGAACAATATCTATTTTGATCGACTTGTAATCTCCATCTTAAAAAACACTCTGTTTAAAAACTAGTTACTATAGAAAGATAAGTCATAAGTCTAAAAACATCCACTCTATAACTATGCCACAGCCTCCAGATGTTTGATTGCCGTAGAGAAGGAAGACATAGCATTGACAAATCTATAAACTATAGGCATTTCCTAGCAGACGGTAGCGACTGGAGATAGAGAATACAATTGCAAAGGTGTTGATGGTAGTAGAGACGGTGAGTATCGAGGCAAGGTAGTGATTGGGTATGCTCTCAATCCCCAGATTTGGGTCAGCAGGAGGGAAAGTAGAAGGGCAAAGGAGAAAGAAAAAAAGATGAGAGACACACGTCTCTATAAAGCAAATATAGGTATAAAAGAATAGATGTTGTTTGAAAAGAATTTTTTTATGTAAAATTTATAACTAGTGAATCAATAATCATTTTACTGTCTTCCCAGACAGTCCAAACTTTATCCAAATTAAAAGGCAATCTAATACGACCATGTTGACTACCTTATTATAACAGTATGTATGATAGTTATGTTAACATTTTATATAAGCAATCTATTTATAGGATGTTGTAAATGGCGCTAAAATGGCTTTGGTCCTCTCCTTTTTAGCTTCTAAAAGTCATTTTTATAGTAAATTATTTTTCTACAATAACTAGCTTTCAAGCGAAATATTTTTTTAAGACGGAGTTTATAAATCAATTCAGTACACACTGTAGCGACTTTATCTATATCGGTTAAAATCATACGTAGGTCTCTATCTCTCTATACTCTTTCTCATAAACAGTTAAAATCTATAAACTATAACTAAAAGATATAAGATACGATTCAAAAGAACAGACCATTTATCTGTTGTGAATGGAAGGCTAAGTCACACCTTATGCTGCGGTGGGCTATATGTGTGATAAATAGGAAGGACGAGGTGCCATATGTAAAACAACGGGTTCAATTTTGTGACAGGTGCCCCAGGCCCACCCCATGGCTTGTTGCTTGAGACTTCAGGTCAGGTTGGTGCCGTGCACCTTCGCCACAGAAAGCGTCGTGGATTTGATTGATCTTTTGCAGCTGTAAACACTGCAGCCGAATCATTTGTTGCGGTTGCGGTGCATTTCTCATCAATCAACTGCATATAATGTGCTTTCCACACTCGATTCATGAATGCTATTTTACAATCTATTTATGAGTATACACCTTGTTTATCATCAGAGCATTTGTTTTTTTTTTTTGTTGAGGAGAAACAATTCTTTTCAATGATATTGCAAATATGGGTAGGCCTGACGAAAAGCTCAAAAGATATGCAAACAAGATGAGCTAGCAGTAGTATAGCACATTAGCAACAGGTCGTTGCTGGTGATATACTGATGTATTGATGGAGATTTGGCCCTCTCATCGAGATTTTAAATATTTGGGCTTCATATGGTATTGCGATAGTTTTTTTAAAAAAAAATCTTGTTTTTTTTTAAAAAAAATCTTATTTTTTTTCTAGTTTTAGATGTAATCATTAGTTAAGAGCATTTTTTTAGCCATAACAGCGAATCGAATTGGAATTCCCATAGCTAACTATATAGCACAGCACGACATTGAGAGAGGGAGAGAGAGAATTTGAGATATTCTAAATTTCTGATACGGGATTTTTGCCTTTTCAAGTTGTTTATTTGAGAATGATATGAAACTTCAAGAAAGAAATTCATACTAAAGTTCGCTATTCACTAATTAATTCAGAGTGTATAATATAAAGGAAAAAGTCTATATAATACCTTGAATTTTTTTTCTTGAAAATCCGTTCAGAATCTTGAACTATAAAACCGAATATTTGATATCCAAATTTTGCAATCCGGTTCAAATAACACTCTAATCCGGTTTCGGATAGTGGTATTGTCCGCGTTGTGCGATAAGTGGGTAGTTTTACCATGTAAGATGACACGTTGGTCAGTTTAGGTGAATGACAGGTGGAGCCCACAAGACCTTCCCTCCCTAATCTAAACAAAGACGGAGAGAACTACAGAGAGCGGTGGCCATGAAAGCACAGGCTAGGAGCTCGGTGGAGCAATGCTAGCTCGACCAGCTGCAGGCTTCTGAGAAGTGAAATCTAGAGGAGCACGAGTAGATTAATCGTCCATAGGTTTGGTTTTCAATCCCAATTTTTCCATCTTTGAAGGAGACTTGGGGAAAAAAATCGCCTCTCCCTACCCTACTACTCACCAGACACTCGAGAAGGCAACCCAGCGGTGGCGAGTGCTACTGTTTTTGCAAGGACTTTGTTCCACTAGCAAAGGAAAGAAATAACTGCCTTGATTTTTGTTGAAGACGATAGATTAGTGAGATGAAACCTGTAACACCCCCGTTTTTGGGAACGGGAATGTCGTTATCTTCCGTAACAGCCCAGGAGTTCAGTTACGGACAGAGGAAGTATCATGCCTGCTCACGAACATTTAAAGAAAGTTAATTTAATTGAAATATGACATAACGGTTAATTTTAATAATAATACGGGCATCCAAGCCCAAAACTTAACTTACATACAGAAGAGCCGAAGGAAACACCACAGGAACGCTTGAGTGCAGTCGTAACCCTAACGCGAACACTTGCAGCATCTTCTTTTCTTTTGGTATCTGTGGAGGAAATTTTGCAAGCCTGAGTACTCCAACCCCGTACTCAGCAAATCACATGTGGAATATATAACTATATGCCAGGATTCTCAAGGGAAGGGAGTATAGTGTTGTATTAAGAGGTGGATGCAATTTTATTTGCAAACGAATAAAATTTAAAACACTTGCTCCTTAAGATCAGGGGTTTCTGTTACCAGACAAAGTTTCATCATTACTCAGATTAACAACATCAAAAACACTACTTATGCCTCGTTGTTGGAATCACCCAATTAACACAGCTTCATTAACCGGAAGCACGGCGTATTCGAATACCATTTATTTCACTCTGCAGAGTTGCCCTGCTTTACCCACAAGATTTCTTAACTCCACGTCTGGCTTTAAGAAAACAAGGTTGTTCACTGCTCAATTCTTTATATAGCCTCCACCCAGTAGGTCCTAGGCCTCCATAAGCTCGGATGACCCCACGGATCTCCTCCGACTTATAGCAGTCCTACTGTTGTATGATTAACCCCCTCTCATACGAACTCACCCTCGGACTCCCCCAGCCAGTTGCAGAGGTTCAATTGAACTTGAGCAGTTACTAAACCAGGTTTGACAAAGTCAACGCTTGTGGTTGGGCGGATACTATGTTCTTTACTCAGCATAAGGGTTTAATCCTTATATTTTTCTCTGAGGCATCAACCATCCGCAAACCCATATTCAGTACCTTCCTGTACTGCCACCAATCCACAACCAAGCCTCCATCCTAGGATAAAGCGGTGGACGAAGTCCGCCACACGGACCTCCACACCCTTTTTATCCTACTGTATACCGGCATCACCAGCCTAGGGTATGGTGTCCCATACCACCCTACCCTAGCCCGGGTTTCCAAATCTACCGGCCCACGGCCAATGTCACTTAATAGTACAAAATGTTGAATGAGATGATTTATGAATATTTATACAATATATTGATAATTACTATGGTTGTCAAGGTGAATGTGGCCATCAAGGTAAACAGGGCTTTTATCAGTGGTAGGATTTATCTAATTAACATGTCATTCTAAATATTTATTTTAAGCAACTATCATTTCAAACTATCAATAATGAAAATATATTAAATAAATAATGTAAATTTCATGGGATTCAATATGATCAAAAACATGTGACTTGCCTCTTTGTTCTTAGTCTCTGATTATCTCCACGTAATCTTCGGATTGGGCACCGACTTCTTTAATTGTTATTGTAGTCCTTCGGCTGACCAACTCGTGTGGTCCGCATACTAGCTTGGAAGACGAACACACAAGTCCCTGCTTTACGAAAGGCAAGCTGGGAACAAAATACAAATAAATAACCGAAATAACATAAAGAAGGTAGGTGGAGTGGTCAGGGTTTAGGTGTGTGGGATGGTCGAGGTTGTATATGTGGCGGATGGATTCTCGATGAATGGCGGAAGGTGTGGATGGTATTGATTTGTAGGGTTAGGATATTTGTCTGGGTTGTTTAGGGTTTCACTAGAGTCTAGAGCGGTAGTGCGAGAGCGCGAAGAGTGTAGATGGGCTCCGGACGACAAATCGGATACAAGTGTTAATAGGATTTCGGTGAACGAAGGAAGTTTGGGTTGAAATAGGGTTTAGGGTTTGGGAGGGTGTTTGAGGTTCTTAGGATTACTGGTATCCTATATGAGGAAATAGAGCTAAGAAATGGGTTGGTGGGCTCGAGACGATCAAAACGGATATAAACATGCATTTTTGGGCTATATGAACAGTAACGGGTCGGGTTGCTACAGTAGTGGGCGCGGTTACTGTTCATGGCGGGCGGGATTACTGTTCCTTAACGGGTTTGCGCTACAGTACCCGAACCGGTACAGTTCTTCTTCTCCCTCTCGTGTGCTACAGTACCCCGAGAAACAGAGAAAGCGAAAATTGGGGAGATCTCGAGCTGTGGTGCATAGAAATGAAAACCGGGGGTATGGGTGGACTCATGGGGACGAGGGGGTTCCATTTTTGTGGTCGGCAAGGGCAGGGGAGGTGGCGTTCGCCGGCGGCGAGCCGGGGAACTCGTCGCGGTTTTTGGCGGCAAAAGATGGTTTCTAGGGTTTAGGGGGTCGGGTCTTTGGTGTTTGAGCATCTGGGAGACTCGAGGAACCTAAAGGGGGCGGTTACTTGGGCTAGAGTGGCCGGAGTAGGGCCGGCCACGGTGAGGCGCCATGGCCAAGCGGCGGCTTCACCGGCGAGGGAAGAGGAGGGTTAGGCAAGCTTAGGCAAAGGTTTGGGAGGGTTTTGGGAGGCTTGAGGAAGCCACGGGAGCGAGGAATCGAAAATATATTAACCGAGGGAGGAGTATCGAATTTCGAACTTACTTTTGGTTCTCCGGCGATTGGCGACGATGGAGACGGTGAGGGGTCGATTGGGTGTGCCTGGAGTTCCATGGGGATGAGAGGGAAAGGTTGGAGGGGTCGGCGGCCTTTATAGGATGCCCGAAGGCAGTTCGGCAGCGGGGTTGCACAAAGCGGCGATGGCGCGTGGCGGCCGGCGGCGTTGCCACGCCCTCGGGTTTGGTCAGGGGTGTCAGGGCGGTAGGGGGAAGGCTGCGGGGGAGCTCTGCCCGAGCTATGGAGGTGGCAAAAATCAAGCGGCGCGGGGAATGTGGTGGCGCGCGCAGAGGAGTTGGGCGGCAGAAAGGCAAGGACACGGCGGCGGTGGCGGATTGGCGCGGCGTGCCACGGGGTCGGGCGGGGTGAGGTGGTCGCCCCATCGAGCGGATTTGGCGGGAGCTGGCGCGGGCGTGGGCGATCACGCAAAGAGCGTGAGCGGCGGCGGAACTTTGGGGAGGCGGTGGCTTTTGTCGGTCAAAAACAGTGCAGCACTCCTCCCTCTCCAAACCGGTGATGACAGCAGGGATTAGGGGCGGTTAAGCATGAGGATTAGAGAGGATTAGAGTGAGGATTTGGGAGAACAGATCAAAACTGAAAATTGAGCTCAAATGCAATTTTTGAAAATTTTCGGATTTTGATTTTGTTTCAAAACCCACCACCGAGACCACACCCATAGGATGGACGCCACGAATGGGAGCATCGCAAGAGCAAGCCTCGTCTGCTACTCCGGGCCTCAGGCTAGACTAAGAAAAAAAACTGTTAGGCCCATGACACAATCAGCATAGTGCAGCTAGCCCATTGAGCTCATCATGGGCCAAATCTCGGCGGCCTCAGGAATCAGGGCTATCACACTCCCAGGTCTACTCGCACCGAACACGCCTCGGTCTTGCTTCTCTACTCATCAGCGGTCCCCACCCGCCTTTAAACCCTTCGTCACTTGTCTCCTTCCCCCTCCCCTACCCTAAAGATGAGAGCAATCGTTTTATTTATTTATTCAAAAAAATTATAAATCATGAGTTGAGAAAAAGATAACCATTATAATGTGTTGTGATGTACCTACTCTCTCTCTAAATTATAGGTGAATGGAAATTTTATTCTCCTTCACTTTATTGACTTCAGATATTGTCTAAAAGAGAGGCAAAGAAATATCTGAAAGTGGTGCAGCATATCTAACGCCGCATGAGATATAATTGAGGGAACAGAAATCTTTCTGCTTCATGTACATATTTACTACCTCTAGTCATAAATACATATTGTTTTAGAATTCATTCAGTGCTATCGCTATCTTTTTAAGTATTTAGATTGGATATATAAAAAATCATATGTATAGATTTGTGTCAAAAAGTATTTTCGTAATATTATAATTTTATGAGGTATTATAACTATATTATAATAGAAAATAGTGATTAAAGTTGTGTTTTAGAGACTAAGAGCAAGTTTAATAGAAGAGGTGGCTGCCACCTCTAGGACTAGCCAAATAAGCAAAAAGAGTACATATGGCTCATGTAGAGGTAGCTAATACAATAAGTTGAGTAGAGGTTACCTCTACTAAAGCACTCAAACATTTAATATTTCACTAGAGGCGACCATAACCCTTATTGTACTTGCTCTAAGAACTAGCATCGCCTCCAAGTCCTCGTATGATGTGCTAGAGGTCACCTCTTGCATGAGGGGCAACTTGCCTCTCTCTCCTCTTGTCTCTCTCTTCCACATAGGATTGTGTTGACGTGGATTACGCTAGAGGCGACCTAGTCAGTATCATTGTACTTGCTCTAATAGAATCACCATCTCAATTGAATTGATCACATAGGTTTTGGAGTAAAAAGAATTAATACAGTAATTAATAACGCAACGCTGATCACATTACCTTCCCTCGCATCGACACGAACCATCTACTAATTAACAATCCAGATACATTGGGGTCTTAATTAATTTGTGGCCGTACAACTCTAAACTTCGAGGCTATGATCGTCTTTTTTCTAATCATATGTGTTCACCACAGATTATTCACCACGCGGTAAATAATTAATCGAATAGTAATAAATCCATCATTATTCATCGGTATAAGCAGCTTCTATATGGTGGTGTCCAGTAGTCCGGGCCGTTGTTATCCCTGTACACTTGAGGCGTGCTGGAGACTGGCACCAAGCACAGCCCTCTACTCCTCAGGTCAGCCTCTGCGTCTGCCTCCTCCTTCCTGTCCAACCCTCCCCATGCGTTGTAATCCTGACAAAAACGCAAACCTGCTGTTAGGTGACAGTGTAATTATGCGTCAACAACGGTGGCGTATCACTTGAATTGAAAGTTTCTTTAGTGACATAACACGCAAAGCTTCTGTATGTTCTTAATAAAAAGATCATGATCTGAGCCGTTCGATCAGTGTGAGAATGAAGCACGCACGCATGGCTAGTGTTATGCGATTAATTGCCTATGGTAATGCTCCATGCTAATTGAACAGCTTTGATTAGAAGATCGCGTTGATCCATTTTAATTAAGGTGAGTTTCCACCTGATAATTCGTATGTATTTTGAGAGGTATGTATATGTAGGTTTCGTAGTTTAATTACCTTGCTACTACTTGACTTCATGTATGGATCACTCAGCAGCTGCAACAAACAAGAAATAATTAAGGAGTCAAATTAAACTAACTAAAGTAGGTTCCTCAAATATATTTGGAGAAAGTCCTCCATGTTGCAACTTATGAACTGATTGAGCCACCGCAAAGGGGGGTGCTGTAACGGGGCCATGACCACGCTCCACGTACGCATTCCATTACACAAAAGCAGCAGCACTTGTAACACTCATGCTGTGCAAAAGGGGTATGACTCGGGCTACGCTTTGCCGGCACGACACGTGTCCCTCAATAATTGGTTGCATTCCATCGTTCCTCTAATCCTAAGGAGTGGCTTTCCCCCGGAAATATTGTGGCCTTTTTTCAAGACACCCTTTTTGACAAATCAATAATTGCATTGGTTATATTGCACAAGTCAGAAAAAGATTGTGAAAAGCTCTCCATTATCGAAACGTGCCAGTGACAGAAAGCTTCCACATTCTTTTTCTTGTGCTGATTGAAATCTTTTAGCAGCGAGTGTGATTTTTTAGGGAAGCCAAGAGCTTTCATTAAGTAGAAGAAGTTGGTGTACAATCTAAATTAAGTGTGTGCTTTTTGTAAAGGGAAACACAAGATATCGATACTAATCAAGGTTAATCCAAATTACTTCCGTACCAGCTAGAATTTCTAGTTACAAGATTGAAAAACCAAATATATATGGAACCTTGTTTACCAAGCTATTATAAATGGACGATTTAAAAATTTTTATCGTAAATCAATCGATATATCGCATTTGGGAATAAATAATAGAGAGAGAAAATGTTTAGTAAGCTACCTGCACTTGTTCATGCAACCACTTGATGTAACTTATCGCCTCATATAGAACTGATGCTGTATCGGTCTGTAACATGCATAAATGAAACAATATCAATCAACATGTAATATATATGTACCTATGTATAATAAATATCCAATAAGAACTGCACTTCAAACTGAAACAAATGGATTTCGCAATGATATAAAATATTCCTGCAATATTGATGTGATCCACATTTGAGCATAGTGTTTCAAGCTCTCTTACTCAATGGATGAAAATTAAATAAACAAAAATAAAGAGGAATTCATAAGGAATAATTTTTTATTTCGTTACATTATTGTCATTCTCCTTTTCCTTTTTCTTCTATTCAAAGTTTATATGATTATAAAGCTGGATTCCCCCTCCCCTTTTAACTTACTGTGTCGATCTAGGGTTAATTGTGCAAATTTCTAGATAATTTGCATCATTAATTACACAGTAATTTATACACGAAAACAAACATGAAACAGTGTTGGAGCGTACCTTTCCAAATGGTGAAACTATCTGTTGCAGTGCAGTGATCTTATCTCCTAACTTTACTTTTGGCACCTGGGACTGTTATACCAAGCAAATATCAGCAAAACACAATTTAAAAAAACTAAGCAACATCAGCATCTCTAGAACCTATTTTTGTAACTATGCACATATTAATTACTATTCTTAAGTATATCTTATAAATAAACAACACGAGTATTCTCTAACAGTATGGGCTAGTCGTTTGTCGTTGCTGTAATGTGCACGGTGTTGTGTAATCTGGTTAGTTAATAAATTACTTACTAATTCTCTAGTAAAATAGTTCTGTTTTGACTCTAAAATAGTGGCTTGTAATTTAGCTAGTGTATTAAAAAATAGCTAAAACCAAAGTGGTTCAAAAATTCGTTACAGTGCCAAATAAAGCCTAATTAAGCACGTACTGCTGCTTGTGCTTGAAGGATAATGCATGAGAGACACCATGAGGAGACTTGACTACACATTATTTTCCATGGCGTTGTAGCATGGTATCATGACTCATGAGCCGATAATTAACAAGCTTACTAATTCTACACCTACACTTGCATTTCCCTAGCATATTGTAGAACAGTATAAACTGCAGCTTAATTCGTCATAGAAATTTAATGCTCAATGCTTCAACAAAAAAAAAGGGTGCACAGTTTCTGAAGGGATCCTGTTCTATGTTAATTTGTGGAATTCCCTTTTATTGGACACTGAACGAATCACTCTTGCATCACTGATATATTCTGGAAGAAATTGATCAGAATCTACATGCATGAGAACTTAATTGCATGCATGCAGGGGGCATGTGCATACTTTGAGAGACGACGTGGGCGAGGAGGCCTCGTTCTTGGACTTCTTCGCGTTCCCCTCCGACGCCTGCTGCTCCGATCTCTTCTTCTTCCCCTCGCTCGCCGCCTTGCCGCCGCCGCCGCCCGTCTTCACCTACGTACAAAACAACACACTCAATGGTGTTCGCTTCGCCGCCAAAGCTGGCTAGCTCAACTTAAGACACACACACACATACACAAATATATATACATATACATACACACATATATATGTATACATAATGTATATATATACACACACACACACAAGGTTTTGGGATTCAAAATGCTAAAAATTTCGGTGGCCACCGAATTGGACGAATTTCGGAAATTTCGGACCGGTTTTCAGCTATGTTGACCAGTCAAACATTTCGTATTTAACCGAATTTTGACCAAATTTTGACAAATTTAGTCCAAAATTTTGAAAAAAGCAGGAAATTTGTCCGGATAGTATCCGGTTCAATCTTTCTCAGGCCTGTCCGAAATGGACGAATTTCGGTGAAATTCGGACCTTTCGGGACGAATCCTAGATCCCTGTACACACATCCACATATATATGTATACATAATATACATACATACATATATAAATCAGCAAAGTATGCGATCTAAATTCGTTTAAAACTTTGAATTTGAGTATATATTTTCAAACTGATACATTTTATTTGAATTGTTATAGATAAATATATACCATAAAACTAATATTTTCAAAAAATATATCCAAATTTAGATGAAATTGATGCATTTGAAATCATGGTAACCAAATGCCTAAACACCATAGTCTATATATATAGATATATAGTAAAAATAATGAATACTCTTTGGTGCCCGAGCACCATAGTCTATATATAGACACACGTACCGGCGACGATATCGCGTGCCCCTGCTTCTTGTACTCCGCCGACGTCATTGCCTGCGCGGCGGCCGGCGCCGGCTTGCCCAGCGCCCCGCCGAACGATATCAAGTCCGACAGGCTCCTCGCCGAGCCGGCATTGCTTCCCCATGGCACGTCCATGGCGGCACCGCCGGCGCCGGCGGCGTACATCCTGCTACTCAGACCTAGCATTGAGCTGTACCCTAGCCCCATGGGCCTGAGGAAATCTTGGCTGCTTGTGCTGCTGCTCCCGGCTGCTTCTAGCATCGTCGCGCCATGGCCGCCGCCCATCTCGTGCTTGACGTTGCCGCCGGAGTCCAGGAACCCGGCCTTGGCGCCGTGGCCCATAGCGGTCACCGCGGCGTTATCACACGGCGCGGCGCCGACACGGTGGTGGTGGGCGTCGCCGAGGCACGGGTTGGGCGGCGCGATGGACCAGTTGCTCACCAGGTTCGACAGGTTGGCAGTGAGCCGCTCCGGCGCGGCCGCGGGGGCGTGGTGGTGCGCGAGCGCGCTGCCGTAGCCCGTGGAGCTCAGGTGCTTCTCCATCGTAGCGACGGTGAACTGGTGGTCTGGCCATGATCCGCCGCCGTGGCTGCTACCGTACTCCATCTTCTTGAGGTAGTCGCAGGCCGGCGGCTCGGCGAAGAGCTCCGGCGCGAGCGTCCGCGAGTTGAGCAGCTCGAGGAAGTTCTCGCTGTCGTCGTGTACTGCCTGCATGCTCCTCCCGACCTCTCCGCCGGCGCCCCTGAACCTGAAGTAATCTCCCAGAGAGGTAAAAGATGAACAGGACTAGCTTGTACAACATTCTTTCATGATAATTAAGTTAGTTTAGCTTCATGAAGCTCTTGATAATTTATCATCTATCATTAGGCAATCAATTAAAGTGTGGGAAGTCTAGCTCTTTGCAGATGTAGTAGTACATGTGGAGAATGTAAAGAGAGATCATCTTTGGGAATTGGATTGGAATACTTATTGCAAGCAAAGGGACATGGATGCTTGATACGCATGGTTCCACTTTTTTGGCGATCCGTACCAAACAAATCTTAGTTGTTCCTCCACTTAATTAAGTACTACTAGTAGCCTAGCTAGTTAATTTGGCATTGCTATCTAGCTAGGTTCTACCAAAGCCTAGGAACTATGCAAGCACATATATTACAAACCATGGAACATTAATTCTATATAGAAGAAACCAAATCTTATTCCAAGCAAGCAATCTATATCTATCTTATGCTAGCTTATTCCAATTCCAGTAGACTTACTTGCAAGTCTACTTAAAATTAATTAAGTTTGCAAGAACCTATCTAGCCACAAGCAAAGCAAGAACCTTGTAGCCAAAGAATCACAATAGATGCCTATATACACATGTAACCCTTTTGTTAGGAATAGCTCTACATTGATTATGAAAAAAAAAAAGAAAAGCATAATTTATAAGTGTGAGGAAAATCTCACCCATTAGACTAGTCTTTTGGGGGAAAAATCCAATAACTACTTATAAGGTGTTACTTTAGGACTTGCATACGGCAACCCGTCGGCAGCCTGTTTGGACCTGTTGTCCGGAGAGTAAACTCGGTTAGATCTAGGCATACAACCAGAGTCCAATCTGACACCTTCCCTGTATCACACTGCTTGAAAAGCTCCTTTCATCCTTTGCTTTGCTTTAGTTCCTCTCCTTGCGCTTTATTTCCCCCGCCACTAACTCTCTTAACACTAGAAGCTATCATTTATTCATTCATATATACTCGCACATATTCTTGTTCCATTTTTAATTCTTCTTTAGTCTAGCTAGCTCTGAGAATTAAGCAGGATTAGAAATCGATATCACTAGACATGCACAATATATATTCTTTGAATTAGAATCTAGGCAAGCGAGGCTGCTTTGGACGCATGCGGACAAAGGGTAGTGGACGCATGCCATCTTTTCACGCCAATCCGAATATGCAAATATACATACATGTAGCTAGTATTGACCATGACATATATGCATGTGTTTATGAAATATATGTATACATGCATATATACATATATGCATGTATGTACTCACATGAGGACTTGGTTCCAGAGGTGGCTGTCGGCCGCGGCCGCCTCGCCGGAGGAGTCCATGCTGAGGCCCGAGTGGTTGGTGGAGGTGTTGGTGAAGGAGGTCATGGTGGCGTTGGAGGCCGAGAGGTCGTCGTCGGCGCCGGGGGAGTTCCTCCGATGGTGGTGAGCCGCCGGCGGGAGCGGGGGCCACCGTGGCGCTGCGGGCGGGGGCGGCCAGGCGGCTGCTGATCCATACGGGTGCATGCCGCGCCACCAGGAGGGCGCCGCTGCAGAGGACGAGGACGACGGCGGCGGGTGCGGCGGGGAGCTCGCGACGGAGGCCTCGGAGCACTCCCGGGCCATGCACTGCATGCACGTGCTAGCTCGGTGCAAGCTGGCTAGATAGCTTCTTGGGGTGCGCGTGTGGTGTAGTGGTGGGGGAGGAGGAGAGGACGGAGGGAGGAATTGGCCTTGTCTGGAGGTGATAGGAGCTGAATCTGTGGGTTGGGAGCTTTTTAAAGGAGAGGGGATGGATGGCTACGTTGGGGTGATGTCACACTGTCACTGTGCGCAATAGTCCCTGTCCTTGGACATCTCCATCCTTTTCGATCGGGACCTGGCTTAGCAACGAGCATCGATCAGCCTTGTCTTAGCTGCAGTGGTGCCCAGGAATGGTTGGATGGCTGGTGTGTGCCTAGCTTGAGGTTGTAGAAAACAGCTTGGTTTGATGAGTTATTCGAGCTCGGTTTATTTAGGTTATGTTGAGTTTGGTCTTTGGTGTTGACTCAAATAGAACCGAATTAGGAGCCCACTCTAGGGATTTATTTACCGGTTTTAGGGCCAGTGTGGCAGAAAATCAGAAAATTTTAGAGGATTTTGTAACGAAATTTTCAAATCAAAATTTGAATTTTTTATAAAAAAATCGGTCAATAACCGGACAAAAAAAAATCCCCAGCCCACTCTGAGTGGAACTCAAGTTTTAGGTCAGGTTCAATTCAAATAAGATGGACTAGTAAACTTTATTATTTTGTGCTACAGTTTTTACCTTTTGGTTGTGACTTATTAATCTAAAAAATAGTGATTACTAAGAGAAGTCAAAAGCCGCTGAAAAGCCAAATGCCTTGTTTTTTTAAGCTTTTCAATCGGCTTTTAACTTTGGCTACTTTCAATATAACTATTAATTAAACTAATAAACTATAATCAAAAGTTAAAAGCTGTAATTCAAAAAACAGTTCCAAAAAGAATAGGTTGCCTGTTTGGTCAGGCATCGGCTCCAGCTTCTGGCCTCCAGAAGAAGGTAGATGTGACACCCCGACCTGTTGGCCCATGTGTGTATGCACATGAATTTCTGGGTTAGTCACACCTTGCTAGCTTATCTTGAGAAGCACTTACATATAAGCCTTGGAGTTCCAATGGTAGCATCCCTGGTTAACCATTTTGCGCGAAGCGAGGACGAAAGTGCAAGCGGGTTGCTACGTGTGCGTGGCCTATCTAGAATATGGTTAGGTCTGAGCCGGTTTGGACCCTAGGGCGTTACAAATGGTATCAGAGCCGACTCTCGCGGTTACATGGGCGCGTGCGGGTCAGGGGCACGGGCATATGGCGCATGGCACGTGTGGACCCGGAGTGGACACACGGCAT
This sequence comes from Dendrocalamus latiflorus, assembly GCA_017311315.1. Classification (NCBI taxonomy): domain Eukaryota; kingdom Viridiplantae; phylum Streptophyta; class Magnoliopsida; order Poales; family Poaceae; genus Dendrocalamus; species Dendrocalamus latiflorus. The sequence goes on along the minus strand of CM029671.1, from coordinate 19,261,589 downwards.
GGCATATGTGCTGGCACTGAACGCACGGAGATGTGCCAAGATGGGATATCCTTATTATTTGCCTCGGTGTGGGTATGTTGGTCCGACGAGGACGTCGGGTCCTTTGAGGGGGGTGTATGTGACACCCCGGCCCATGTTGGCCCATGTGTGTGCACCTTGCTAGCTTATCTTGAGAAGCACTTACATATAAGCCTTGGAGTTCCAATGGTAGCACCCCCGGTTAACCGTTTTGTGCGAAGCGAGGACGAAAGTGCAAGTGGGTTGCTACGTGTGTGTGGCCTATCCAGAATGTGGTTAGATCTGAGCCGATTTGGACCCTAGAGCGTTACAGTAGAGCCCACTTGCCTCAAAAACTTATTTCTCAAGTAGGGCAACTCTAACCCCAAGCATTATACAGAAAATTCCATTTCCGTTCTTCGTTCCCTATTTAATTTCACCAGTGCAATCCATCTCTACTTCCTCGAATCGATTGACTGCCATCTACTACCCTCAAGTGGTGACTAGAGATGGCGGAAACATCTAGCAGTGCCAGTAATTGGAGGCTACTTTGGGTGGAGATTCCAGTGGAGGCGGAACCGATCGAGCGATGGTGGCCTGGATGAGCCACGATGGTTGGCGGCGGCGGCGCGACAACGCAACATCAGTGGCTCCAACAGAGTGACGGGGAGTCCAAGCCACCCCTCGTCGCCGTTGCCCTTGCTGCCTTCTTCCCTTGGAATCTATTAGCCTTTTCGCAGCTTCAGCTACGTAACCGGTGAAGCTACCCAATGGCAATGGGAGCTCCAACGTCCCGACAAATGCGGCTATAGCTTCGGCTTAAGCACAGTCTCTAGAGCCAAACAGCCCCCCATGTATGTGGTTAGCGTAATAGAAGACCCCAGTTTGTGCCGAGGACGAGCTTAATTATTAGCCAATATCATGCTCACTCTTGTTAGATTGATCTCTCTCCCGATTAGCCCAAAGGCTAATCGGGGCCTTGATCCGCGCCCTGATCGGGGGCGCCCAGCCTATCTATTGGCTGGTGGGCCCCCGTCGCGCTGCGCAATAAATAGAGGGGTGGGGGCCGGCGGCTCGAGTAACGAGGTTCGTCTGAGCCGCAAACCCCACCTGACAAACCCTAGACCGATCTGGAGGGACGTGCAGTCGGCGGCGGGAAGCTCCATCGCCGTCCCCGTCACCGGATCTCCGCCGCCGCCACCGCCCTCCTCTTCCCCGACCGTCGCTGCCCGTGCGCAGACTTCACCGAGCCAACCAGCGATGGCCAACTCCTCCTCCAATGCATCGGACGGTCGGTACCCCTAACCCTAATCCTCTCTCCCTCTCCCCTTCTCTCTCAAATCCGAACAAGAACATCCTTTAGATCTAAACCTAGATGATCTAGGGTTAGGGTTTTGATCTAGACGGATCGAGTCCATTCCCCTCTCTGTTCTCTTTCTATTGCCGAGAAATGGGACTAAGAAAAGTGCATAGCTATGTGTGTGCAAGAGGAGGAAAGAATTAAATCCTCACATGGTGGTTCTATCAACTATGTGAATGACTACAAGAAAAAGAACTTTAATCATTCCTCCTCAAAGATAGGAAAGCCTCAGCATAAGCCTCAGCAACAAAATTTCACAGTGGAGAAAGATCAGTGCCTTCATTGCAAGAAAAAGGGAAATTACAAGAAAGATTGTCCCGATTTCTTGAAAATGATTATGTCAAAGAAAGGTGAGAACATCATTACGTTCATAAATGAGTCCCTGTATGTACAATATTCAAAATCTACTTGGTGGATTGATTCAGGTGCAACTGTTTATGTTGCCAATAATTTGCAGGGATTCCGTTCGACGAGGAATACGCAAAGAAAAGAAAGATGCGTTAAAGTCACAAATGGAGTCCAAGCTGAAATGGAAGCCGTTGGCGATCTTTCATTAGAGCTAGCTGATGGCTTCACTCTTTTACTTAGAGATGTTCTTTATGTTCCCTCTTTACAGAGGAATTTGATTAGTGTTTCATGTTTGGACAATGATGGTTATGATTGTCATTTTGGAAATGGCAAGTGTGAAATAATGTTTAATAAAGAATGTGTTGGTCTTGCCATCTTACAAAATGAGCTTTATTTGTTATCATTATGTGATGATGTGAATGTCGTATGCGATAATGGGAACGTCGCGCGCGAGAAAGTGATTGAATCCTCGTCTACAAATGTAAATAGGAAACGAAAGAGAAATCTAGATGCGTCGTCGAAATTATGGCACTGTCGTTTAGGCCATATTTCGAGGGGGAGAATAGAAAGACTAGTTAAGAATAATATTCTTCCTCCATTAGAGTTCTCAGACTTAGAACAATGCAGAGAATGCATTTAAGGAAAATATGTAAAGAAAATTAAGAAAGACGCCAAAAGAAGCACAGGAGTTCTACAAATTATTCACACAGACATTTGTGGTCATTTTCCTGTGAAAAGTGTGGATGGATATGACTCGATCGTTCATAACATTCATGGATGATTACTCCTGTTATGGATATATTTATCCAATCAAAGAAAGAAATGAAACCTTGGATAAATTCAAGATATTTAAGGCTGAAGTTGAAAACCAACACGATTTAAAGATTAAGATAGTCCGATCTGATCGTGGGGGGAGTACTACGGTCGACATACTCCATATGGACAAGTTCCTGCACCTTTTGCAAGGTTTTTACAGGAAAATGGTATAGTGGCCCAGTATTCTACACCGGGCGAACCTCAGCAAAATGGAGTAGCTGAAAGACGCAACCGTACCCTGATGGATATGGTGCGAAGCATGATGAGCTACTCCACACTCCCATTGAGTTTATGGATGGAGACGTTGAAAACCGTCATTCATATTCTCAACAGAGTGCCTAGTAAGTCGGTGCCCAAAACACCGTACGAGTTGTGGACAGGAAGAGTTCCCTCACTAAACCACTTACGTGTGGGGGGGAGTCCTGCTGAGGCTAAAGTATTTAACCCAAACCTTGGGAAGCTTGATCCCAAAACAGTAAGTTGCCATTTTTATTGGCTACCCTGAAAAGTCAAAATGTTTTCGTTTCTACTGTCCAGACAGATATACAAAGTTTGTAGAAACGAGACACTCTGTCTTCTTAGAGGATGAAATGATGAGAGGAAGCATGGTAGCTCGAGAGATTGACCTTGAAGATCAGCGGGCGTATGCGCCCACTCCGATGATTCAAGAGCCATTCTTCACACTACCTGCTGTCGCTGCACCGACGGTGCAAGACACTGTGGTGCCAGCACCTGTTATTGTTTCTCCTGTGGCAACAATGAATGAGAATGAGGAACCTGTTCTTCAGGATCCTATAGAACCTATTGCCACAGATGAGGGGGAGCAATAGCAGCCTCAAACAGAAGATGTACCAAATGAGGAGGTCCCGAGGAGGTCTCAAAGAGTAAGAAGATCAGCTATTTCTGATGATTATCAGATTTATCATACAGAGAAATTTCAAATGGAGGATGATCCCACCTCATTTGAAGAAGCCATGAGAAGCGAAAATTCTTCAAAATGGCTTGAGGCCATGGAAGAGGAAATGAGGTCCATGAAGGCTAATAAAGTCTGGGACTTGGAAATTATTCCTAAAGGAGCCAAAACAGTAGGCTGTAAATGGGTCTACAAGACAAAGCTTGACTCCCAAGGGAATGTAGAAAGATACAAAGCGCGACTTGTGTCAAAAGGCTTTACGCAAAGAGAAGGGATTGATTACAATGAGACCTTTTCTCCAGTCTCATGTAAAGATTCCTTCAGAATCATAATGGCATTAGTAGCACATTATGATTTAGAGCTACATCAGATGGATGTAAAAACGACATTTCTTAATGGGGATTTGGAGGAAAATGTTTACATGGCACAACCGAAAGGTTTTGCCGTGAAAGGAAATGAAAGAATGGGATGCCGCCTAAAGAAATCGATCTATGGGTTAAAACAAGCTTCAAGACAGTGATCTTGAAGTTTGACAGTACAGTAAGAAAATTTGGGTTTAAAGAGAATGTAGAGGACAACTGTGTTTATGCAAAATTTAAAGATGGGAAGTTTATCTTCCTAATCTTGTATGTAGATGATATCCTACTAGCTAGTAGTAATGTCAGTCTGCTACTGGAGACAAAGAAGTTTTTGTCCTCAAAGTTTGATATGAAAGATCTTGGTGAAGCTTCGTTCGTTCTAGGGATCGAAATTCACCGGGATAGAAACAAAGGGATATTGGGACTGTCACAAAAGGCATACATAGAGAAAATCTTAAAGAAATTTGGTATGCATAAATGTAGTCCTTCACCTGCACCTATAGTCAAGGGCGACAGATATGGGGATTTTCAATGCCCCAAGAACCAGTACGAGCTCGATCAAATGAAATCGGTTCCATATGCTTCAGCTGTCGGAAGCTTGCAGTATGCTCAAGTGTGTACGCGCCCTGACTTAGCGTTTGTTACCGGGTTACTTGGCAGATTCCAGAGCAATCCTGGAATAGAACATTGGAAATTGGTAAAGAAAGTCTTGCGTTATTTGCAAGGAACAAAAGGCCTCATGATGACATACAGAAGATCAGATTCACTCCATATAGTGGGGTATACAGATTCTGATTATGCGGGAGATGATAGAAAGTCGACATCCGGATATGTGTTCACTCTCGCTGGAGGAGCTATATCGTGGAAAAGCTCTAAGCAAACCGTCACTACATCGTCCACAATGTATGCCGAGTTTGTAGCATGTTATGAGGCCACGGGGCAGGTGAACTGGCTAAAGAAGTTCATACCCGGTTTGAAGGTGGTTGACGACATCTATAGCCCACTTAAATTGTACTGCGATAATGAACCAGCAGTAACGTATGCCCACAACAATAAGTCAAGTGGTGCTGCCAAACACATTGACATAAAGTACTATGTTGTGAAAGATAAAGTTCGGGATCAAATTATAAGTCTTGAGCATATAAGTACCACAAAGATGTTAGCGGATCCGCTTACAAAAGGCTTACCACCCAACGTGTTCAGAGAACATGTAGCCGGCATGGGTTTAAGGGAAAGCCTATGATTCCTGGACTATAAAGGGCCCAAAATTAAAGAATCTGTTTCAGAACAGAGATGTGTATTGTAGCTGTTAAATCTATCGGCGATTGACCGTGACGATGAAGCATGCTATATGCACTAATCTGTGATGAAATGGGAAAAGAAGAAAAGGTATGATATGAGAGGATATCAAGGGGGAGAATGTTAGATTGATCTCTCTCCCGATTAGCCCAACGGCTAATCGGGGCCTTGATCCGCGCCTTGATCGGGGGCGCCCAGCCCATCTATTGGCTGGTGGGCCCCCGTCGCGCTGCGCAATAAATAGAGGGGTGGGGGCCGGCGGGTCGAGTAACGAGGTTCGCCTGAGCCGCAAACCCCACCCGACAAACCCTAGACCGATCTAGAGGGACGCGCAGTCGACGGCGGGAAGCTCCATCGCCGTCCCCGTCACCGGATCTCCGCCGCCGCCACCGCCCTCCTCTTCCCCGACCGTCGCTGCCCGTGCGCAGACTTCACCGAGCCAACCAGCGATGGCCAACTCCTCCAATGCATCGGACGGTTGGTACCCCTAACCCTAATCCTCTCTCCCTCTCCCCTTCTCTCTCGAATCCGAACAAGAACATCCTTTAGATCTAAACCTAGATGATCCTAAGGGACTTAACAACTCTAGCTCGAAACTTAGGAGAGGCATATCTATACAATAATCTCCTTAACGGGCCGGGGGATGGTGGTTTGTGATTTTTGAATTGTGGTTTATTACAGCCGAACTTGAGTCTCTAGTTTGAGCTTTCGAATTGGAGCAAAGCTCAGTCTCACTCATGCTTCGATTATAGATTTGTAATAGTGATTTTTTGGTTGGTTTGTCAAACTTGCAGCCAAGATTGAGTTTGGTTCCGAGCTTCATCTTAGCTTCAACCTAATTTTAGCTCAAATGAAGCTCGATCTTGTTCCAAGCTCCATCCTTCCGTGCATGGCGGGTGTCTATTTATCATTAGGTGCAGCCATTCATCGACATGGATAACTTACATGTCGCGTCAATCAGAATTTTTTAAGTATTTTTTTGATTTTTTGGTGCCACGTGTCGCGCGCTGAGCCACCCCTGCACATAATATGTGCAGGGCTCCCAGCACCCGAGCCGCTCCCATACGCAATACATGGATGCGTACTATACCCTCAAGTTGGCCTGAGAAATGTTGATTTTGTGATTCAAATTCTATTTATTGGCCACAATCATATTGAAGTTATCACTGTTATAAATATTGTGTATGTATTTAAAAGGTTCAATGGACAATATATATAGGATATAAAGGGGACACAAGATTAAACCCTAGTATAATAGGAAGTACCACCAATACCCTTAACAATCCCTGAAATGCAAGGCGTATGCAATAACATTGCATTTGAAAAGGGCTGACATTAAAATAGGGGGGGAATCTGAAATCCGAGTCTTGATAATGTCGTTGTAGCATGCAGCTTTTTGAAAATATGTTGAGTCTAAGAGGAATGGATAGAAGCATAGCGGCGCAAATCGAAACCCAAGATGGCAGTGGTGCAGTGCACAAGAAGCACAACAGAAGTACAGTGCAGAAGAAGTGTGGCAGCCTTAGAAGCACGGGGCGGCTCAAAGAGAAGTGGCAGCATCATAAAACTTCTATGATCAGTACACAGCTCAAAGAGAAGAACGGTAACTGTTGCTATGCAAAAAGAAAATTCTTATGCTTCTATGAATGACAATAATTTAATGGACTCACATGGCTTAGACGAACTGAAAGAGATGATACGGATTTAGATGGACGCAACAGAAAGCTTAAAAAAAAGATCTCAAAAGGTAGCAAATTCTAGCATGCTTAGCTCCACTGCTAGCCCACCTAAAGACTCAATACGGCCACACACTCTCTCCAGCACCTTTCACTTTTCTTCCTCCCATTTCTTTCTTCCTCTTTCTTTTCTCCACTGCCAATGGACCACACACGTGGCTCTGGGCGAAGAAGCGGTGAGCGGCGGCACGAGTGCTGACGGAGAGCCAAGGGTCGCTCAGCCCATTAGCGTGGAACTCGTCAGCTCCAGCTAGGGGTCATGGCATGGGAAATGGGTGTAAGCATGGAGGAAGGTCGGGGACAAGGCGGTTGTGCGAGATCCCATCAGAGTGTCGCACCTACCGGTGTGGGCGAAGAAGAAGACGGTGGTCGGCAGACGGCAGGGCTCCAATAGGCGACCTCCCACGGTGATCTTGTTGAGTGCATCGACGTGGAGGCCAGTCCATGGCTCTTGGCTCAAGGTCTAGCCAGATTCGAGCGGATCGGAGCCAGGGAAGGCCTAGAGAGGCTGGGCGTGGGAGAGGGAGGAGGCATGGTTGAGGAATAGGTTCCCGGGGGTTGGGCACAATGAGATCCCGTGGCGGGGACGACCGTGAGCGCACAGGTGATGGCAAGATCTCCTAGGATTGTGCGGGCTGCCCAAATCTGGCTTGGGCGACCGAGGCAGTGACGGCGACAGAGGACGGACAAGAGCACCGAGCGACGGTGGCGGTTCATGAAGAGGCGGCTAGCTGGTGGTGATGACAGAATCGACAAAGAACATGGCTGCGGACAACACGATGGTACAGCGGAAGCTGGCACTCCCCAGGTAGGATCCAACGATGGTGGCCCCCTCGAGAGCGGAGATCGCTCCTCCTGGGGGCAACAGATGCAGAAGTCGAGCGGAGGCTAGGAGGCAGCGACGGCTACAGTAAACCTAACCCTAACCTTTGCTCTGATACCATGTTATGAATATTGTGTATGTATTCAAGAGGCCTAATGGGCAATATATATAGCGTACAAAGGGGATACAAGACTAAATCCTAGTATAATAGGAAATACCACTAATACCCTTAATAATCCTGACTAGCTCATAACTCCTTACAATCAGTTGGCATTTAGTCATGACCAGATAGTAACCTTTTATAACTGGTCATGACACATCTAGACCAGTTCATGATCATTTAAGACCATCTTACAGTCGGTTAGTAAACCCCTTCGACGAGTCAGCCTTTGGTCGGACATCAACCACCAATTAGATAGATCGACCTGCTTGTGCCTCACGACATTTGATATGGATAATGTAACGCCCTAGGGTCCAAACCGGCTTAGGCCTAACCCCATTCTAGATAGGCCACGCACACGTAGCAACCCGCTTGCACTTTCGTCCTCACTTCACGCAAAACGGTTAACCAGGGGTGCTACCATTAGAACTCCTAGGCTTATATGTAAGGGCTTCTCAAGTTAAGCTAGTAAGGTAGGACTAACCCACACCCTCATGTGCATACACACATGGGCCAACATGAGCCGGGGTGTCACATACACCCCCTCAAAGGACCCGACGTCCTCATCGGACCAATATATCCACACTGGGGCAAATGATAAGGATATCCCCTCTTGGCACATGTCCGTGCGTTCAGTGCCAGCACATATGCCATGCCGTGTGTCCACTCCGGGCCCACACGCGCCATACGCCATATGCCCGCGCCCCTGACCCGCACGCGCCCATGTAACCGTGAGAGTCAGCTCTGATACCATTTGTAATGCTATAGGGTCCAAACCGGCTTAGGCCTAACCTTATTCTGGATAGGCCACGCACACGTAGCAATCCGCTTGCACTTTCGTCCTCGCTTCGTGCAAAACGGTTAACCGGGGTGCTACCATTGGAACTCCTAGGCTTATATGTAAGGGCTTCTTAAGTTAAGCTAACAAGGTGGAACTAACCCACACTCTCATATGCACACACACATATAAGCCAATACGGGCTAGGGTGTCACAGATAAAGTCAACTTTATGGATTTATTTTCTTTCCTCGACTCTAAGTCGTTTTGTACCTCTTATATAAACTCTTGTAGAGACATGGGATTAAGAGACGGCTCATTGTAAAATCCCCTACTTTATAATTTTCCCATATAATAATCATTGCCGATTATGCATCCATGTATTTTTTTTCCCGAAAGAGTCTTTCACGTTAAAATCCATGTCTAGCGTTCTTGATCACCTTTGTTGTTTATCTTGTCGATTTCTAACCAAGGTCAACGGTAAACTGCAATATGCCACCGTGGATCGTCTTTCAGATTTTGGGACAACCTTTATCATCGGATTCTCTCGTGTGACCCTACCATGACCGTTATAGGTGATGCTCCAAACAACTGTGGACTTATGATTTTTTTGTTTTTTTGGTATTGTAGCAACTGAAATTGTACTGTAACGAATGTTAGCCTTTTTGATTAATTAAATTTTAAAAAAGAAAAAAAGAAAAAAATATCGTTATGAACAATGCAAAGGAACAAGAGGGCAAAAAAGGATAAGCAAAAAAGCCCCAAAAGGCCAAAAAGTAAAAAAAAAGGGTAAAATTAAGAAGTCGATGCATTCTAGAAGCCAAATGCAGAAGTTATTTGAAACAAGGCCATAATTTCTCACAACCTAGATGTTGGAAATTCGTGGCATCATTGCAACACGGTGCCCCACACACACATGCATGAGCATAAACAACGCGAACTAGCTAGGGTTCTGATTGACAACAAGCTTAAAGCATCATTTGTATTAGCTTCTGTTTAGAAAAGTCAAAATCTAATATGAACATCTGACTTATCGAAACGGTTTCTCTATTCATCTTGCTATCGTCTAGCTCCGGGAATACAACAAGGGTCACGGGTGCATCACGCACCCCACTCCTCTCACTGATCTTGTCACACGAGCGTATCTCTTCTTCACTTTTTCCACTGCTCGTCTCTTCCTTTTAAAAGATATTTTTTAAGCACTACTATTTATTTTCAGCTAAAACATATAAGTCATAACTAAAAGTCAACACAAATGCACCCTGATGCCTTAAAGTACACACACGAGCAATTTCTGCTCATGTCAACACAAGTGTGAGATGCAACCAAGATTAAGGGCTTGAGGGAGAAAATGAAATGGATACCTTATTATAGCCTTTGTACTTAGTAAGTCGGAGTAAAATCTCTCTCCCTCTATATGTGTGTGTTTTCAAAGATCATTCGATTTTTAGGAATTGAGATTTTTTTGGTTACCGACGATAACCGACAGATAGTCTTTTGTAGGTGACGCGGCTTGCTGCGGTGCTCCAACTATAAGTTTTGAGTTTATTGAAATATAGGAAGGGTGCAGCTCAATTCTTTGATGTCACATGGCTAAAACAAATGAAGTTTTTCGACCGCCGATTCTACTACGAAAATGGAACAAAAAAGAGCATAGTTTTTTAATTCTTTGTTTTCTTTTAGGATTTTTTAAGGTAGGATTTTGAATTCCAGTATATACACCAAATCCAATCTAAAATGAATACGTTGCTTCTGTGAGTGTTTGTCAAATTTGTTAGACTTTGACCGTTCATGCATTATATTTGTCTATTAAAGGAATTAAGAGTGTAATTATTACAATATTTTCGCTCCCTACCCTACTAAATGCTTTGAAAGAGGCTAAGTGATTATACTATATTATTTAATAGAGACATGTGTGGTTATTTCTCATTAACTTTTTCTTAGATTTAGTGTTTTCTTAATATGTGCGTATGTTAGGTTTTGAACACATAGTGAAATAGAGGGAGTAAGTAAAGAGAACGGGCACAAGAAAATTAAAGACATAGTCATATTGATCTTGAAAGTACTTTCGTAATATAATATTTTGTAAATATTGTTGTAAATATTGCGGTATAAGCATAATTCTTAATTTAATTCCAGCAATAATTATAATAGTTCAAGCATGATAAACATGGCATATAAATGACTTAACTAATATATTAACATGCGAATCAATTAAGTCATTGCAAAAGTAACATATGCTCAACATAGATGTCACATATATGTACAAAATTAGCATGGCGACAAGAAAACATGAGAATCTACATGCTAATCTTATTGAAGCCTTAACATATATGATTAAATCCAGCATATGTTCAACAGATTGAAATATATTGAGTGCTCTCAGAAAGCGAGTTGCACAAGATTTAATCTTGGCCCTCTCCGCCATGACAAATTCACTCTTGATTATATATGATAGTTGCAGATTAAATCTTGAGCTAATAAAGAACTTTGCTTACAGTCAAAATAAGTAATAGATCAACAAATCAGCATGCTATATACTGCAGAAGCATTCACAAATCATTCTTTCATTCTTTTACAGTGAACATCAATGATTTAACAGAACAATAGCTTCGGCACAGTCTAGAATAGAGCATAAACAGTACTGTGAACTGAATAGTGATCTACTAACCATGCACCGCAGAAACAGAAATATAGCAGTTGCAAATTGGTAGTATTAGCTCAAGAGTAATCTACCATCTCAATCATAGATAATCTCAGTTTTGTCTTATTTCATCACAGAGCTAATCAATCACAAAAACGATCTTTGCAAATTCCCACTAAACAGGCTTCACAGATATATGAAAATATATCACCAGACTGCACAGAGGCAAGAACAAAATACTCACTGCAGGGGTGATACTCAAAATCACCTGAAGTGACTGAAAAATGAGCAAGGCACGCGATTGCGCTTTCCCAGAAAACCAATGACCCCCACAAACCGAGCAAGGAGATGGTCGCCGGAGATACAATGCCCTTCTTTCCGTCTCAGCCACAGCCAAGAGGAAGTCGAGGTAGAGGTTGCCGCACAAGACCACAAGAGTATTTCGGCCAAGAACACTCAAATCACAATCCAAATCTTGCCGTGATTTTCCCGGTCCAAGCTCAGATCAAAACCCTAATCAAGGGTCAAGTCCCTCGACTACTGGCGGAGCACGGAGAACCGGCCAACAGCCCAAAGACCAGGGATCGCCAACGGAGATTATAGAGAGGAGGGAAAGAGAGCTCACTGTTTTCACTGCTCCCAGAGAGAGGAGAAGCCCGGGCTTTATAGTGGAGCGGAGAGAAGAGGGGAACGGTGAGCTGCGGTGCGGCTGGCGTCGAAACGCCCGCGCCGACGCCGCCTCCGTCGCCAACGCCCCCCATGACCCGGCCGCCGCTGTTGCCCCGAGAGCGTCGCCAGATCCAGATGGATCGCAACCGCCCGCACCGGCCTGTGGGGAGGAGACAAAGTCTCCTCCTTTATCTCCTCAATCGGCCCACTGACAGGTGGCCCCACCGGCACCTTTTTTTATTTTTTATTTCTTTTCTCAATTGGGAAATTCCTAAAATGCCCTCACATATACAACAAATATTGCTTACATATAATAGTGAAAATGAACTGTGAAAGTTGTACATTGGAGGCCTGGAGTCCAAGTCAAAAAAAACAACAGGTTTTGGACTAGCAGTGGAATATATAAGTGTCGTCCTTGTCTCGTACATAACTTTTCTACAACCGAAGGGAGAAGAATCCAGAGAGCCTCACACACTGTCGGTATAAGGCGTTGGCTCTCAGAAAGAGATAGGGGGCACATTCGCCCTACTCGCACAGAAATCACTGATGATTCTGCCCTTTTCGGTGCTGTGCTGCCTGTAGCAACACATGCTTTCCCATGATCATGAGCATTGCTACTAGAGGAAGCCATGCCTGCCAATAACCTAAGACAATCTTCTAACAAACATGCCAATATTATGTTACATGCATGCACCTAGCTAGATTATATACAACAGAAAAAGGGACTAACACCTAAGTAACAGAACACAAACAGCATTATGCATGCTACACGCCAAGTTTGGAGTCATGCTGTATTTTAGGCGAAAACAAATTAAAGTTCCCTACTGTTGTGTGCACTAGAGGCACAAGTTGGTCTGGAAGCCAATCATGGCCAGTGTGAGCTAACTTTGGTCCACCCATGTAAAATATCTCCTTCAGCAGCTAGTCAGCATATCTATCTTTCTAGTTTCCCTTTAGCATGTCAAAACATTTGGTGGTGGTCCACATCACGAGGCATGATAGCAATTTGGGGTTTGGATTTACTCTGATTTTGGAAATCCAGTTATTCAAATTTTGAATCCTTATCTGAATTTTGACCTCCCCCTCTCTCTGTGGCTCAACCCATGGTAGTGGAACCCGAAAGGCGCAGGGGAAAAAGAAAGGCGAGTGAGTTGAGGCATGCTCGTTGTGGTTTGAGTGGCTCGAGTGGAGGCTTCAACCTTAACGATGTTTTTCAACCTTGCTATCTATTGCTTGTCATCATGTTCTCCAATACTTTCAGACGCCTTTTCGAGCAAGGCTTTGTAAAGCCCCCCCCCCCCCATCCTCCTTAGCTCGCACATTTGTTTGTGTCGCCCGCAAATATTGGTGTCGTGTGTCAACTCACATCCGTACTCTTAGGAAACTATATCATAACATAAATAGTGTTTCTATGTTGCTAAGAAGAAAATCCTTCGTGGGGTTGTGCTCATTTAATTGGGCTTAAGCTTTTAACTTCTTAATTTCATCTTTTTTCTGTTTTTGGGCTTTTTTTGTATTTTTACTTATTCCTTTGCATTTGCCGTGATGATATACTTTTTTCTATATTTTTAATTTTTTAAAAATTTAAGTACGCTGAAAAGATACCAGTAGCTGCAATGCAAAAAGCTGCTACAATACAAAATAAGTTAAAAGCTTGAGCTGAAAAACCAGAATGAGCACAACCTTAAAAGCGTCTAATGTTACTAGTTAAAGGGTCTCCACAATTAAGCAGCTTAACTATCATCTCCTTTTTTGAAAGAAAAAGAGAAGTGCATGCATACGATTTTATTTTTAGCGCAGCGCAGTGGTCATTTTCTTGACTAATTTTCGACATTGGAAATATTTTTATGCCAATTAATCCCATATCTGAACTGCATGGACTGCACACTCTTGCACCAAGTTGGTGGCTAACTTAGTTAGCATGTTTTATTATCATTGCATCATTCTACGTTGTATATATATGTTTCTTCGCTGAGGGGAGATCGATGGCACTGGTGTGCGCGCAAGATATGGTGTTGGTGTATCTTTGAAGAATAAAAGTCCGAGTGATATGGATGTGATTTGGACTAAAGGGGATCTGCAAGACCACAGAAGAATGTCAAAGGAGCAAACAGCATCGTGCCCTGAAAGCGACCACAGCTCAGCTCCCTCCATATATGCATGCTGCAGTCAGTGTGTGTGGGCTTGAATCTTACGGCAAAGGAGAAAAATCCTTTGAAATCTGACCTTATACGCTAGCATCCAAGATTAGTCTTTACACATACTCAAGTCGCACCGCAGGCGCTCCGAAAGATCTAAAGAGGAACTGCGATCAAACACACGACACATGCATAATTTTGACTTACTGTGCAGGGAAATGAGTTTTCTATGAACCAACTTACTTCTCAAAGTCAACCTGGACTAATTTAATTACACTCCTAGCTTGAGGCTTTGGTAAGAACTGGTACACATAATTTTGACTTACTGTGGTGGGAAATGAGTTTTCTATGAACCAACTTACTTCTCAAAGTCAACTTGGACTAATTTAATTACACTCCTAGCTTGAGGCTTTGGTAAGAACTGGTAGCTACAAATGCTCTAAAACATGTGCATTTTTCTTATACAGGAACACATCAAAACCATCACGAAATAACTATTTTCCTCACGGTTCATCCGGAACCCTCAGTACAATAATTCTATTTCCTGGCGGATTTAAAATGCCCGTCACAATAATTATTATCCTCACGGTTTAATATGAATTTGTTTTCCCACACTCTTTTGACTTAGCATGGATTTTGCCATGTAAATATGTACCATATCATATAAAACTCAAAGCATATATGTTAGTATCATATGCAAGCAAGTGTGGTGTATCAATCATCACACTGTTTGACAACGTCCCGACACTGTACCCCCTACAACAAACGGCCACCTTCGTTGATGTAGGCCTGGAAAAGAATCTTAGAAAGCAACCATTGGCTAATTAGTATTCTTTTTTGCAATTAATATCGATGCACACTCAGATGCTCGTCTAGGGTTTTATGCTAGTAAAAGTTTATAAATTATAATATTGCAAAATCATTTTAAAGTTGGCAACAAAATAATAGATGCCATCTTCTCGTGGCTAATCTATATATTCATGAGTATATATTAATTATCAAAATGAAAAAAGATCGTTGGCATGAATACAAGTGACAATTTTTTCACCAGAGGGAGTACACATACCGTAGTAGATATGGGCCAAACAGTAGAAGAGAAGACTAGTAGAGCGAGTATGAGAAATGAACTATGTCCCTCCCTTGTTAACCGAAGGAAGTATATATACATGGCCATAAGGCCTTATTACAACAACACCCTACCACAGAGTACTATTTCAAGGGTACACATGTCTTTTGCATGTCTTATTAGGCCTCTTGGCCCAACAGGCTGAATGGATGCCAGTGGGGGCCATCTCACAACAGGAGTCTCTCATGGCAAAGGCTTCATCTTGAGCAGGTCGAAACCATGTTGCTTAAGCCTTTTGGCCCCCTCCGTCCTTTCGACCTAGCAAGGAACTGGCCCATGCGTTTGGTTTTGTTCACTGTCGATGTGCGCGGTTACTGTATTGGGGGACACACGTCCACTTGTGGTTGACGCATCGTGCGCTATCTTGTCTTGTGGTGCGATTTCCGAAGAGATGCCCGAAAAAGGCGTTTTGCCTTTAAAATCCGGCGCCCCTAGTGAAACACCACCCCAACTGTTGTTTTTCTTCCTCCTGTGTGTGCTGGTTGGTGCCCTCGCCTACAATTTATTCTGTAGCAGCTGCCCCTGCTGTCGCCACTCCTTTGACCATGTGGGGCGCCCCGCCTGCAAGCACACCAACCACCGTTGCCCTTCATTTTTAGTGAATGGCTTGTGACGGCGATCAGTGTCCTCGTCGCACCACCGTAGGCACTTCGTCGAGCCGCGATGGTGTGTTCGGCTGCCGAGGCTCATCAGTGACCGAGGTGGAGTATGAGCTCGTTGAACATGATCTGTCGACGGCCAACAAGTGATGGAACATGGTGAAGAATGTGAACAGTGTGTGCATAAACATGCTGGGGCAGAGTCTGGCGACTGAAGAGCTGATTTGGTCTCTGGTGTGTGATGGGAAGATCTCGGACTGCGACACAGTCAATCTGCCCTCTGCCACTAAGACAGAGCCCCACTTGACAGAGTCAGAGACAGTCGTGTTCACTGCCTACTTTGACCTCGGTCTTTGATTTCCAACGGCAATGTTCGTCAGCGAGGTCCTTCGATTGTATGGGTTGGAGCTGGCCCAACTAACCCCCAACGCCATCGTTTGGTTGGCGATGTACTGCTAGGCTTCCCGAATGAAGACAGTGTGGCCGAGATCGGCACTGTTTGCCTTTCTGCTTGATGCTCAGTGCCAACCGAAGAAGCTCATAGAGGGTGAATACTCCAACTTGGGAAGCGTCAACTTTGTACTTCGATCTGCATGTACAAAGATATTTCCTATGAATGCGACACGGACGAAGTGGGAGTCAAGCTAGATGCGGCGGTGGTTCTACTACCGGGTGGAGAGTAGTAGTAGTGTGAGGTGGTCGGGGCGCCCAATGGACTTCAACATGTCTCCATCAGTGACCCTCGATCATGAGACGAGCATCACACATGGAGGCTTGTGGGGGTCACCCTTCGATTCAACATGCGGGATCTTGCGGAGGAGTATTGCATGTTCAGTGTGTCTCCGTTGATGCATCCGTGGCATGTTCCATCCGGCCTCGCCTGTGCCAACAGCCTCCGCCCTACCGTTGCTTCATTGCTGAGGCCGACCGACCCAAGTAAGCACTTGGTCGTAACCACCACACTTACCTTGGTTATGTAGGAGGTCGTTGGTAATTCGATTCTGTATTCATGGCAGGACTCACCCTTGAGGACGCTGAGCATGCGACGACTATCTTTCTATGGCCATATACCACAAAGGAGCACGACCTTCGGAAGTCAGTGATGGCGAACCTCGGTCGGGTGAACCTGGTCCAGTATTGGTCGGCCCCGCGGCCGTGAGGGCGATAGTGGGGAGGCACCCCCTTTGTGCTGAAGAGCTCGCTCTCCTCTCGTGGCGCAACTGCTACGCTCGGTGCCTCCTCCGGACAAATCAGGTGAGCCCGAGGAGACCGCCATAGGTACTGATTCATAGTCGGCCGACTACGCGAACTCGAACCTTGAGCCTAAGCTAGAGTGTCGTGCGGGTGTCATCGGCTGCGTCAAAGTTGCGAGCCCCGCAGAGGGCCCGAGTGACGGGGCCGGTGATGTGGGCGTCCCCAAGGCTGTTGCGGGGTGCGAGGTCACGGACGTCCCCGAGGGTGTAGCTTCACTGTCGACCATCTGGCAGGCATCTCCGGAGACTCTAGTTTGCTATGCGTCTTTGAATACTCGAGCGACGAAGTGTGCTCGAAAGGATGTAGTTCCGTCCTCACCCATTCATGAGGCATCCTAGGAGATCGGAGTAGCGAAGCGTGGTTGAACATCTTCTCCCATATCCACGGGCTTGGGGTTCCATGTGGTGCTAATGGCACTGGTGGGGGATTCGGACTCTGACATGGATCTTGTTAGTCATGAAGTAGGGTGCGGTGCCGGCAGTGGCACTACCTCTGTGAGTCCAACTATGGAGTCTGCTAGTTTCGGCACCTCCTAACCGGTGTCTCCCAGTTGAGTCGCAGGTATGGCTAACTCATTCTCTTCTCGCAACTTTGCAATGCTTTCCCCACTTTGCTCCTTGACACTGTCCTCGGCGTCAACGGGCCATCGATCCCTAGGGTGCGCATAGGTCTCTAGCAATGGAACTGGTCGTGGCCCGGCTGGGGCTGCAGTCGTGGATGTGTCTTTGGGTTCGACCACCTCGAGGTCGCCAGCTTGGAGTCATGGTGGCTCGTTGTAGTGGACTTTGTGCCTCATCCTGAGGCGCTGAGGGCTTTCCAGGGGGCCACAGACCGCACAGACACAGCCTTGGACCACCACACGCTTTCATCATGTGGTTCAGAGCTCCTGGAGAGCGCCCTCGAGGCCATCAAGATGTAGGTACGTGCAAGTGAGTTCACCGATAACTTTTGAAGTTTGGTTGCTGAGATCAGATCAGCATGTAGGCGCTTACCCTTGCTCGTGCTGTCCAAGCAGTGAGGTACTGAGAGCGAAAAGGTCTACAGGAGCGATTAGCCACCGTTGAGGCTGAGGCCATGTTCACCCGTCGCTCCACTGAGGATGCGTTTGCTGCTGCAGTGGTGAAGGAGAAGCACATTTAGTTCCTGGTGATGAAAAGCCCGAAGGCCATCGATTAAGTGCACGCCTTGGTGGAGTAGGGCCGGCGGGCAGCCACCAAGGAGTGCGAGGGGCTGCTGTAGCAAATCTCCATGCTAGAAGAGGAGAAGGGCCAGGTAACATCGGAGTTAGTAGTGAGGGACCGCCTACTACGCAATGCCTCGTTGGTGACGTGGGAGTCACTCTAGGCATTGGAGAGTACTCTAGCCAACCTTGCGGTCGTAGTCCCTCCTCGGTTGCATGGACTTGAGGACCTGCTCTGTAGCCTTCGGAGAATTAAGGAGGCTTCGTCGTTTGCCTTGAGTGCCGCGCGTGCATATGGAAACCATTGTTTGCTCGTGACCAACCAGATGCTTCTTGGTATACTTCACCTCTGGGGCTGCTTGCATGTGGGCAACTTGGGCGACCCCTGCTTGGACTTGCTTATGGAAAACAAGACAATGGCCAAGGCGCTGTATGCAGTCTGCTAGTCCGTCCACGCCTTCCACCACCAGATCTAGGAGTATATCGACGAGGCTGCAGCAAAGGTTGCCCTGAAGCATACGTTGGGTGTGAAGGTGGACCTCGGCAGCTGGCTTGGTGATGTGCCCTGACGAGATGAAGATGGTGGGCCTATGTCAAACGTCCTACCTGATTGGTAGGTGTGATGCTGAGGCCTTGCACCCTCCTACGTAGTAGTTTGCGTGTGTGGCCATCCGCGGCTTTGTGTTTGTAGTAGTGGGT
Source organism: Dendrocalamus latiflorus (assembly GCA_017311315.1). Lineage (NCBI taxonomy): Eukaryota > Viridiplantae > Streptophyta > Magnoliopsida > Poales > Poaceae > Dendrocalamus > Dendrocalamus latiflorus. Next base: position 19,242,692 of record CM029671.1, on the reverse strand, counting down.
GTGGGCATAATGTAACAATCATTTTGCAATGAAAGATGCGGGGTGTCTATGTCGTGGCCTCATGTTGATGTTTGTCTGGTGAGTAGGTACTTGAGGATGATAGTCCCCTCGTGTCGGATCACCTTGTTCAGCGTCAGCTGTGACACTGGGGATGGGCGGAGGAGTCGCTGCAGTTCTGGGTAGAGCGACCCCATAGGAGTGACCTCTCCATCTGGGAGTACATAAACATAGAACCCTCGGATGGGGAGTAGCGTGAGAGAAGCCCATCTCCGTTATTGTAGGTGTTGAGTGCTATATAGTTGTAACAATTGATGAAAGTTGTTGTTTGAAGTGTTGTGTGCTATGGTGGCCCCCTGAGGCCTTGGGTTATTAAGTAGGACACAGTCGTGGAGACAACTGTGTCGTCGCACACCTTAAAGAAGAGGAACCCTGGGCAATCACTGCTCACTTAACAATGGCTAAGGATGATACCGATGAGTAGGGAGCCTCACACGTATTCATAAACCGAAGTCACATGTAGGTACTTCGTGCATGTTCCACGTGTCCGCTCGACCGTTTGAGTGGATCTCGGTGCATTCGATTGCGGGACAAAGACTTAGAAAGCGCGCTCTGCCCCCCGTCCAACCACGAGGTGGTCGGACGAGGTATGACTAGGACCATGAGATGGTCGGGCGAAGTCATGAGCATGGAGCGATCGGATGGGCGTCTACGACCACAGGGTGGTCGAACGAAGTGATAACCATAGGGTGATCGAGCGAAGTCATGACCACAGGGTGCTCGGACGGGCGTCTACAACCACAGGGTGATCGAACGAAGTCACAACCATGAGGTGGTCGGATAAGCATCTACGATTACAAGGTGGTCGATTGAGCATGTATGACCACGAGGTGGTCGAAGTCACGACCACGAGGTGGTCGGACGAGCGTCTATGACCATGGGGTAGTCAAACTCACAACCATGGGGTGTTTAGATGGGCGTCATCGACCATAAGGTGTTCGAACGACGTCATGACCACAGGATGGTCGGACGAGCATCTACGGCCATGAGATGGTCGGATGAGCGTGTACAACCACAAGGTGGTTGAAGTCATGACCACGAGGTGGATGAAGTCTTTTGGGAAGCACGCTTTGTCCCCCACCATTCGGATGGGCGTCGACGAAGTCTGGTGGTGGGACAAAGTCTTGGAAAAGTGCACTTTATCCCTTACCCTTCGGACTGACGTCGATGAAGTTGATGGCAAGATGAAGTCTTTTAAAAGCACATTCTATCTCCCACCCTTTGGATTGGCGTCGACGAAGTCGGCAGTGAGACGAAGTCTTTTAAAAGCGCTCTGTCCCCCACCCTTCGAACGGGTGTCAACGAAGTTGACGGTGGGACGAAGTCTTGAAAAAGCTCGCTCCGTCCTATACCCTTTGGACTAGCGTCGACTAAGTCGGTGGCGAGACAGAGCCTTTTAAAAGCACGCTCTGTCTCATACCGTTTGGACGGGCATCGATGAAGTCGGTGGCAGGACAAAGTCTTTTAGAAGCGCGCTCCGTCCCCTACCCTTCGGACGGTCGTCAACGAAGTCGATGGTGGAACGTAGTCTTTTAAAAGCACGTTCCATCCTCCACCCTTTGGATGGGCGTCAACGAAGTCGGCGGTGAGACAAAGTCTTTTACAAGCATGCTCCATCCCCCACCCTTCGGATGGGCGTTGACGAAGTCGACAATGGGACGAAGTCTTTTAAAAGTATGCTTCGTCCCTCACCCTTCGGATGGGCATTGACACGAAGTCTTTTACAAACGCGCTCCATTCTCCACCCTTCGAATGGGTGTCGACGAAGTCGGTGGCGAGACGAAGTCATTTGAAAGCGCGCTCCGTTCCTACCCTTCGGACGGGCGTCGACGAAGTCGGCGGCAATATGATGTCTTTTAAAAGCACACTCCGTCCCCCACCTTCGAACGAGTGTCAACGAAGTCTTGGCAAAGTGTGCTCCATCCCCCACCCTTTGGACATGTGTCCACGAAGTCGGTAGCAGGATGAAGTCTTTTAAAAGCATGCTCTATCTCCCATGCTTTGGACAGCCGTCAACAAAGTCAACAGCGAGACAAAGTCTTTTAAAAAGCGTGCTCCGTCCCCCACCCTTCGGACGGGCGTCGACAAAGTCGGTGGTGGGACGAAGTCTTTTAAAAGTATGCTTCGTCCCTCACCCTTCGGATGGGCATTGACACGAAGTCTTTTAAAAGCACACTCCGTCCCCCACCTTCGAACGAGTGTCAACGAAGTCTTGGCAAAGTGTGCTCCATCCCGCATCCTTTAGAATGGCATCGACGAAGTCAACAGCAGGATGAGGTCTTGGAAAAGCGCACTCTGTCTTGCACCCTTCAGACTGGCGTCAACGAAGTTGGCGGCGAGATGGAGCCTTTTGAAAAACACAACTAGTAATAGGTAACTTGCTGCTCGAGAAACGGTGGTGCTGCACTATAAAGTCCGTCTGGCTTATGTATCCCATTCTCATATTCACTATATTAGTCCCATCTTCTACTGTTTGGCCCGTAGCCACAACACATATGAAAATAAAGCTGAACAAAACTAACTGAATTTCCTACGAAAAATCCTAACACTGCGCCAACAGGCTTATGGGCCCCACTAAACTCTGCATTTGCAAATGGTCCCACCCGTCAGCCAGCATTGTTTCTGTGCTTGCCAAGTCCTGATCGATGAATGTGTGCTGTGTTAAATTTGTTTCTTTGTGGTGGAGCACATCACCATCAACCAGATATATGCACATGAAGGAAGGAAGGAACGAAGGGAAGCACGACCCATCTGCCCCAGCTAGCGTCAAAATCACCAACCACGGCAGGAGCAGCAGCAGCAAATCCCCATGGAATCTCATCACAGCCCCTCACTGTTGGCCAACCTGCAATGAGCCGCACCCGCACGTGAGGGTCGATCTGCGATTGTGCCCCTGGTTGGTACGTGAGCTCAGCATGCTAGTGTTTTTTTCTATGGTAATAAACACGGTTTTAGTAAATAATTAAATAAGTTTTTAGAATTATAAATGTGTAATAAAATATGTTTTCAACATAGTTTAAATGACAAGAACAATATTAAAATAATCACAAGATAATAAATCTCTTCTAATTCATTTAAGTATAAAATCATGTTTAACAGGGCTGCTGAAAATAAAAGAAAAATTAGCATCTTGCTTAAATTATTATTTAGGTGGTAATTGCCCTTAGATGTCAGCTACTCTTATATTTGGATACAAGGCCGTCTAATTTACCCAATGATCACAGTGATAACCTTTAGATATTTTGTTAGTTTGAGTTTTATTACTTACCATATTGATAAATTGCACTTCGAATATAATAACAATCACATGACATCACTAAATATGGCTCAAAAGGAGATGAAAACAATATTGACCGAAGGCAATATGACAAAATTAAAGCTACGGCAAGATTAGGATAGTAAGTAATCAGGTTGCCAACAACTCATATACTAGCAGAATATTCCTAAACTATCATCACAATCTCAAATATACCACAACTCCTCATCAAACAATCAATTATCCAACAGATTGTCATGCAATTATCTCCCAAAACTACTGAGTAAGACTATCAAATACTACACAATACTAGAATGGCTCATAATTGCAAAAGAGTTACAAGAAATGAAGGCAACTCACAAGGAGACGATACTCTAAGCCATTTAGAAGGTAGTAAACACACGGCTAGGCACATCGTCGATGATGTTGTCCCAAAAAAAAACTATCTCCGCCGTTTGCACTGTAGCATGATTCTCAAAGATACAAAGCCACCCACACGAACTGATAAGCGCCATGGTTGTGAGTTGAGGGTCGGAGGACACTGCATAAGATCAAGAACTTAACACCGGCCAAGTGCTAGGCAAGTAAAGCACCACACAAAGATATGGCCGAAACCTCCACTATCACAGCCGAGCCACAAAACCACCACCATAGAACCGGCACTCGAACTGGTGCTGCCATGGCTCACCTACGCCACTGCCTGGACACATGCACCGTCGGCGCCACCGCAGCCTTGACCCAGCCCAAAGCCGGAGTCATTGCCACCTTGATTTGACTCCCACGCTGTGCCCTCCCCGAAGCACAGCTCATTAACGGCTAAGCCAAGGGAAAGGCTTCGAGTTGCTAGAGATGGAGTGTAGAATTGTGTCATCGCCAGAGCTCAAAACATTAGGGCTTTCACTTGGTGGAGGAGGAAGAGGAAGAGAGATGGGAAGAGCTCAATTCAGATAGCAAATCGGAGAAGGAGGAGCCCAAACCAATTAAAAGGAAGACATGTGAATTGGCACCACCACTGGCCTGCCGAAGTCACCGCAGAGGGCGTGTGGTCAGGATCAATCCCCACAACCCCACATCGTGCGCACGGGAGAGCCAGGCCAAGCCAACTGCTCCTTCCCTTTTCTCTTTAAGTCTCAGACCAATAGGTGGGCCCGCTCTCTCTCTTTTATTTTATTTCAAAAAAGAAAATTGGGAAATCCCCAAAATGCCATCATGTTAAACAATCCCCACCAATTTCCCAATTTGGTGTCACAGCTCAAACATCTTATTTGATATATAGTTGTTTGACAAAGAGTACCATGCGGGTTTGAACTCAATGTCTAGCAACAAAAACTACGACTTTGCATAGATAGAGGAGGACTATGCCTTAATCCAATACCTTAGTGTGAGAGTTTTTGCCCAAGTTGCACTCTGTATAGCATGGCTTGACCATTTTCTCTTGGGTTGGAACGTTACGGTCATGTTCTCGTATCTCTCTCATGAGTACTTAAGAAAGTATACCCAAACTTTCTTTAATCATGACCCCACGATTATACTCAGTAGGTGAATTCTCTAGAGAACTTTGTAGAATAATTCCCAACCGCCATTCATTAAGAATTATTGCTCAACCTGCAATACAATTAGAGTACTGCAGCCAATGGGACCCTTTAGGCATACTCCCTGCCTTTTCATGGTTTGTTGTCCTAGAGCCTAGTTCACAGGTACTCTGTTCTTCTAGGATAGATTACCACTGTTAAAGACCATCAAATGGGTATAAGCTCCATTCCCTTTGATGCTACAAGAATGACCTTTCTCGACATTCCTTTAGTGAAAGTGTCCAATAGGTTTCTTTTAGACTAGATGTATTCTACGGTGATTACACCTATCTCTCTGGAATACCGAACCAACTTAAGTCATCTCTTTATGTGTTGTCAGGACTTCATATTGTCCTTTCTACTTTCACCTTAACCAGAACCATTTGGTTATCACAGTAGGTCAAAATAGCTGGAATTAGTTTTCCAATACTGGTAGGTCGAAAAGTAGTTCTTTGAGCCATTCCGCCTCTACTACCGCCAAGTCAAGTGCTATCAGCTCTGTCTCCATGGTGGACCGTGTAAGGGTAGTCTGTTGAGAAGACTTCCATGCAATAGCCCTACCTACTAGAGTGAATACATAGCCAATTGTAGCCTTCATATCATCCAAGTTACTAATCTAGTTAGAGTCATTGAATCCATCTATGACTGTTGAATAGCCAGAATAATGCATCCCCAAAGTCTTGGTCTCTCTTAGGTACCTAAGCACCCTTTCTAGTGCTATCTAATAATCATCTCCTGGATTGGCCATATATTGGCTTAATTTGCTTACAACATATGAGATATCAGGCCTTGTTACACTAGTCAAATACATTAAGGATCTAATTATTTATGAATATTTAAGCTGGTCTTTTTCATCTCCAGTGTTTTTTATGCATCTTAGCATTTGGATTATATGGTGTGGCTACTGATTTATAGTCCATAAACCCAAAGTAGTTTAGGATTTTATCCACATAATGGGATTGCAATAAAGTAATCCTATTATCACCTTTTAATAGTTTAATGTTTAAAATAACACCGGCTTCACCTAGGTCCTTCGTATCAAAATTCTAGGAGAGGAAAATGCTTAATGTTTAAAATAACATCAGCTTCACCGAGCTCTTTCATATCAAAGTCATGGGATAGGAAAGACTTAGTATTATTTATTACATCTATATTGGTCTCAAACAATAATATGTCATCCATATTGAGACATAGGATGATACCTTCACCCTAATTAAATCGATAGTAAGCGCACTTGTCGGTTTCATTTACACAAAACCCGACTGAAGTCTACGTACTATCAAATTTATCATGCCATTGCTTGAGAGTTTGTTTTAGACCATACATGGATTTAACCAAGCAACATACTTTCTTTTCTTGCCCTTTAGCCACAAAATGATTGAGTTGTTGCATATAAATCTCATCATCCAACTCTCCGTTTAGGAAAATGGTCTTTACATCTATTTGATGTACTTAGAGTTTATATGCGGTAGCTAGTGCTAAACGCACTTGAATTATGGGTAAACAAGACACAGGAAAGTATGTGTCAAAGTAGTCTTCATCCTCTTTTTGCGTGAAACCCTTAGCCACTAAACATGCATTTTACTTTTTAATAGTACCATCGAGTCTTTGTTTCTTTTGAAGATCCATTTGTAGCCCACTGACTTACATCCACTTGGAAGATCAGTAATCTCCCAAGTTTCGTTAGCTAGGATGGAGTCTATCTCACTACGGACTACATCCTTTCAGTAATTCGCATCCGGGGATATGTATGCCTTTGAAAGATTACGTGATTCATCATCCATGAGGTAGGTGACATAGTCATTGCCCAAAGACTTTTCAGTCATCTGTCTCTTACTCCTCCTCAACTCCAATTTAAAAGCAGTGTCATCCACAGTTGGAAGAATAGAGTGTTCATATTAATCATCAGGGGCAATAACTTCATTTGATCTCATAAGGAACACATTTTCAAAGAAAGATGCATTGCAAGATTCCATAAGGATATTTATAGTGATATCGCTAACCTCGAATTTGACCACTAGAAATCTATATGTTGTGCTGTAATGCGCATACCCTAGAAAGACACAACAATCTTAGGTCTGATAGTGACCATAGGAAAGGCCGGGGAGGGTACTATATATGCCTCTCCTTCTCTAAGGTGTACAATCATACCATTTCCTAACATGATGATTGCCATGAGAGAATTAATGCGTAGTAGCCATCTAAGAGTAGATGGGAAGGGCACAAACCCTAATGCAATATGCATGGATGGATGCTGCTCTTTCGATCTCATAGGGCATGGGCAAACCCACAAGGGGTCATAGGTGTTCAGCTGAACACCTTTTTTTTTGGCAAAATATATATTATGTATATATATACACTGTTAGATGGGCCAAAACTGTATATGTGTACCTACAAATGAATTCAGCTCAACACTCCCCCCATATCTCGCGTGGCCCATGTAACACCTTAGTACCGTTTTTCTTCCCACCTCAGCCCTCCTCATACATGCCCAAAGAGGTAAAGATACAAATCAAACCCACCCTAACATATGTTCTCTCTCTCTCTCATCTTGTGGCTATCGGGGGGGGGGGCGACATCGGCCTCCGAGTGGCTAGTAGGTGGAGGCATGGGCTGGGCTGCGGAGGTGAGCAACAACTGGTGGGCACAAGCTGTGATGTGATGGCAAGCATGTATGAGCGCAAGCAACGCAGGGTGCAAGGCAAGCATGTGACAGTGCAGGCGAGCAGAGAGGCGACACGGGCAAGCATGTGTGGCACGACGAATAGGGAGGTAGGGAGTGGACAACGGGAAGGGAGCAGCGCAGCGGCTAGGAGGGAGTAGTGCCTCCAACTCACCATCACCGTCCTCTCTCCAGGTCTAGGTGTGCTTCGCCCACTCTATTTATTTTCTTTCTTGCACCACTTTTCTCTACTTTACTCTACTCCGGCTCCGGTTCTTTCTGGAGCCTAGCATCTGGTTTGTTCATTCTTTCTAATTGACGCTGTACAAAAATACAATCTTTGCCTTGGGCAATGGACAGTTAGTTGGACTCTTGTTATATATGTTTATATGCTAATTTTTTCTATCTTTTGCAATATGGAAAGAACATACAACTTTCTCTTAGACGGAGGGTTCTTGCTGATGGCGTAAAGAGCAAAAAAAAAAGTAGGATCAGTAAGGTATGCAATTGTCATTAATCTATATAATTTATTGTTTAATTCATACATTATGCCCACCTTATGTCGCCTATTTCCTCATAAGAAATCATTAATTTCTATATTTTTATAATATGCATATATATATATATATGTATTGTTGTACCGGTGTTTAGGAGGAAATAGTGTGTCGCAATATTGGCGTATCGGTATCATATCTAAACAACCTAACTTCGAAATCCAAACATCTATCCTAAAAATTCTGGTCCACTAGCTACTGTCAAAGGGTGTGGTCCATGTGTACGTGCATGTGTGCAATTCTGCGGAAAAGATGGTGAGGGCGCTTCATTTGGCGTTTGAAAGCTCGCGCGGCCCCAACCGTGACAACAGCTTGACTGGACATGTCTGGCCGGTGGCGGCCGGGGGCATGCGCGACACGGCCGTCCTTTCCCCGTGATTTTACCGGCGGCTAGGTTGACGACGACGCACGCCAAAGAATGTCTCTCGTTGATTCATCTGCAGGTCTCCGTGAGGTTGACATCGTAGGAAAATTAGCCGCGCAGGATCGGAGCTGATCGAGCTAGTGATGAAACGATAGATCAAGTAGAAGTTGAAGTAGTTACCTGGACAAAGCTTGAGTAATTTCCTTGACAAGTCGATGACCATGTCAAAAACGTATATAACAAGCTGAATAGAACTACGTACCTAACTAACCACCTCGGAAATTTCCTACACGTATGCATGCTACAGCCTGCAAAATAGCTTGCTCGCACAGACATATATATGAGCCTTTCGACTATTGGAAATCAGTTTTTTTTGAAGAATTATAGTTAAAAAAACTAGCTGAATTTTATGCGCAAATGCACGGCTAGATACTACAATACATATACTTTTATTTTAAAATAGAGTTGTATTTATCATACATACAACTCTAATGCTTGCGATTACAAATAGAGTTGTATTTCGTTGCAAGAAAAAGTGTTGTATTCCTTATACAGCTCTAATAGCTATAATATATATTTGATGAATATACACTATTATAATCTATACCCATCGAAATAAATAGTGCAATTTTTTCTTTATAATTAACGTAGGAATTTCTAGTTCTTTGATAGCGTAGTTTAAAAAAGGGGATTTTGTCCAATAATTACAATTTACCACAACTTGTGAATTTAGCTTCACAAAAAAATATGAGCCATATTTATGCATGGATGGTCTTCTTTGGAAAATTACAAGGACAGGTTTCGTATCAAAGTTGGCTCCAAGGTACCAAAAAAAAAGTTGATCGATGCTTAGACTAGTTTCCTAACTAGCTAGCCTATATATGGTTCTATGCACTTGAGCATGAATTGACCAGTTGGTCTACTTTGTTGTTATTACCTTTAGTGATGAGTTCTATGAGATCTGGACTCAGATCATGGGGGGTTGATGCATGAGATGACTTTTTTGTTTCCAACCCACAGCGCCAATTCCTTCCTCCCCCGCACACCAAGAACATTCCCTTTGCTCCAATCATAGCGGTTAGGTTTGCAAGTGATAGGCAAACTTAAAAACACTACTACATATATATCTATCTAGCAACAGCAATAATCATGACAAATTTGTCAACACTAGATCGAATTGAATATGAAATGAAACGAGAGGCCCCGGCCCTCTCCTAAAGTGATAGATATATAGACTTGCATGCTTGCACTGCTAGGAGTATGTTCACTTCAATCATAGTTTAATCAGTTAGTGCATATTCCTCTCTTCAATTGGATTATCGTCTCACTCCTGCTAAAAGCTTGGGATTTTGTTTGAGACCAGCTGAGATGTGTTTGGTGGCTGCGATGGGGAGTGGTGGCTCCCCACACCACCCCGGCCTCAACCTTAGCCCCTTAGGCGGCAATCGTCTGACATCTCTTTCCACTAGCCTGAGCTTGCTTTCGAGCATCACTTTGCAAGTCCAACTTTTAAATTTCCTCTCTCTTCTCCTCCCTCTCCTCTAGCTCCTCCTGTGACGTTGATCACTTTCCGCCCATCGTTAACCACCGTCTCACGCCAATTAGTTCTTTCCCTCAATTATTTTCTGAAGTCCTAATATATAACATGCAATACCCGCCTGTCGCTATGAGCCTGCGCCTTTGTTGCATATGCTCGCTAGCTTTAGGTTCATGTTTCATTTTTTGCTTCCTCATCTTACAATTCAATATGATCATCGTATGAAAGGTGTGTTAGAATTTCCTTTGAATGCTAGAGTGGGACAAAAGACTCTCTGCCCAACTGAACCTTTCCATGACAAATGGACTAACCGGTTGGGCTCTTACCTATCATCACTGCAGCCTCGACGTATTATCAGTCAGTCTGTCAGTGTTATGATATTTCTTAACAAATTATGTTACAGCAGATTTACATCATGTACAGTTGTAAGTAACAACAATACAACATGCATCTGTAGTAGCAATAATTGACTTAGAAATTAAACTTCCAGGCACATGCACAAGAGAATGAGAAATGTACAAACACCTTTAATTAGGTATACGAAAGGCATCCCATAACCAAAAGGAATGTTATGAGAAGGATAGCAATCTCACTCTACCATTTGCTTTAGGTTAAACAAATGTAGGGGCCCTTTCTGGCATGCACAATAACCTTTTCCACCTCCTTATTTTATTTTTCCTCCTTAATTATATCACAAGCCCTCATACTCAACATAATCCCTACTTTGGTGGTATAAAAACTAAGAACGGCAGTATAATATTGTGCCATGTCACCCCATTAATATGGTGGTTTTCCTAAACGATAATGCAGCGTGCATGGCATCGCATTCCTAGCTTAATTGCTTGCAACTATGTTAAACGATAATGCAGCGTGCATGGCGTCGCATTCCTAGCTTGATTGCAACTATGTACGGCACGCCATTAATTGTGTGATCGATTAATGAAAAGCTAAACCTTTTCTTAGTCTCTCTCAAGTCTTACTAATTGAGGGGTCAATTCGATGTGTCAAAACTTAATCACCTCTCTAACGCTATGCAATCGACAGGTAGATCGAGGCCGTCATTAGCACTATCTTCTAGCTATATTAGTTGACTTGTCAATGTTACTTACCTGCATGTCAAGCGAGCTAGCTAAGTAATTAAACAAGTCAACCCCACTAAGAAGCCAAATATATCTAGCTAGCTAGGATTGCATGAGTTAATTATGTGTTGATAAGATTAACAATACAGAAGTGAGAGTGCACAGTAAATTAACTATGATAAAGAAAACAACTGGACTGCAAACCACAGGGAATCTATGCAGCTATGTGGCTTTTATTTTTAGTTTCTACTTGGAGAAGCCAGAAGTCAATATGAACAACCGGCTTTCTGAAGCGGCTTCCCTACTCTTCTTACTCCAGTCTCGCTCTAGGGACCAGGGATAAGGAAGGGGGTCACGAACGTCACCCCACTCCTCTCGTTTCCGTCTCACACACGCATCTCTACCTCACTTTCCTCACTGCTCGCATTCTTTCTAAAAGCCATTTCTTTCAACCACAACTGCTCATTTTCAACCAAAAGACACCAGTCGCTGCTAAAAGTCATCAACCATAGCCAATATGAACAGGCTCATGTTCGGATGAAATCAAGTGTGAAACAGAAGGCCTCTAGCCTCTAAACCTGTTAGGCCTGGTTAGGTTGATGTGTTTTACTATTAAGTGACTAACTGGGTTGGCCTTGTCATGCATGTGTGCATCTCAAATGAGATCAAAGGGCCTTCTATAACTTATCGTTTGTTCACACACACACACACACACACACACACACACACACACACACACACACACACACACACACACACTCACACACTCACACACTTTTGTGCTTTTTACTTCATAGGAGTTTATCTTCTATATAATTTTGTACGAATACATATGAGTTGGCTATCATGTATCAAGAGATGGAATTAGTACCATCTATAATTGCCTCTCCTTGTTCTTAAGGAAACACTGGTTATGGCATCAATCACTTCTTGGGAAGAATTACATTCTATTCCTTTATTAAATCATTCTTTCACATCAACTAGCTTTATAAAAAGAGAAAATTACAAGAATTTCCATTTTTTTCTCCTTGTCTATTACATAATACATATATACCTCTTGCTTCCAATTGTTCAGCCGAAAATTCTCAATGTAACCACTTTTTATTAGTTTCAAGTTGGTAGGAGCTCAATAAGGGTTTTTAGGAGGTTTTTTTTTTTGGTTTCATACACGAGCAGCTCATGTTTGTGCTAAACAGGCTCAAGAGAGTAGACATAGGTGTACTTGGTTGAACCAGTAGTTGTCTATTCCAAGATTGTATCCGTGATTCTGAGTAATAAATTCTGAGCTCCTGATTGGGAAAAAGTCGGTAGTATATTTTAATTATTTAATTACTTTTATGTATTTAGCTTACAGTTTCTAAAACATCATCAAAATGTAGATTAGAAATTTGCACTGAAAATAGGGGTGTGGTGTAAGTAACAAAAAAGGATTTCCTCATTAATTGTCTGTTCCATGTTGTTGTGAAAACAGACTTAATGAGATAAGACAATGAAGAATAATCAGGATCATGAGACAAAGATTTAATATGAAAAAACCCTTATGGGAAAAAAACACCGATGCGTAATTGGCAAAATCACTATATAGGGGAGAAGTTACAAAACGTTCTTAGCGTATTACATGAGTATATAACTTGTGTTGTGCATGCTATCAATCATAAAGCTTACAAGGGAATAAATAATCATGGAAACAAGAGTTCCAAACGAGGAAGGAATAGAGTCCTAATCGGCAACTGAAACAAAAACTTACTTGGAAACTAGAACAGTAACCTACTCGAAGACAGAAATAACACCTCACTCAAAAATGAAATAGAGTCTCACAAAATAATGCTGAAGAGTTGTAGTTGGAAGCGCCTCGAGTAGGCACGTCAAACTCCAGTCGGCACAAACACCTTTGGACACCACAATGGTGCAAGTTAGTGCAGAGTCTATCATGAATATGAAGATGATCCTCATCATAATCTTTGAGCAGTTCACATTACCAATCCATCATACTGGTCATAATATATTTTGAGCGAAACCTGATTAGATTCTTCGGTGGTCAGACTCGACCATATTCGGATAATAAAATACAACAATCTACACCTTGAACCGAATTCCTTATGTAACGAAAAAAAGCCAAAGAACTTCTCGAATAGCTTGCAAAACACTTCTTGTGCGTCAAACATCTAAAAGGACTAATAGGTAATACCGGCCAAATCTGAGCAGAGCTAAAATTTAGCAATAGGAACTGGTTTTGCCATCATATCATCTGAATTATCATGAGTACTGATCTTGCAAACTCTAACATCATCTTGAGAAATAACTCCTCGGATAAAGTAATATCTGATATCAATGTTCTTTGTTCTTTCATGAAATAGTTAATTTTTGTAAGACTAATGGCATTCTGACTATCACAGTGGAAATTGGTGCAAGATACACTTTCACAAAACTCAGTGTACAGACCTCTTAGCCAAATAGCTTCTTTATAGGTTTATGAACTAGCCATGTGCTTGGCTTTAATAGTTGAAAGAGCAACAGTACTATATAGACAAGGTTTCGAACTTACAACACAGCCTCCAACAATGAATGTATAAGCAGTAAGCGATCTTAAGCTGGAAAGCTTATCTGTAAATCTCTTATTTAAATCTCTAGCAAAATCAGAATCTATATATCTGACCAGTCCAGCACTAGTATTTCCAAACTGCAAAGAAGCATTAGAAGTACCCTCAAATATTTAAAGATCAACTGAATTGCTCTCTAGTGGTCTTTCTCTTGGAGGTGCCAATTATATGCTGACCATTATCGATGACTACTCTCGAAGAGTTTGGGCATACTTTATCAAGCATAAGTCTGATGTATTCAAGACATTAAAAGAGTGGAAGATTATGATCAAGAAATAGACCAACAAGCATGTTAAGAAACTTTGAACAGATAACGGCCTGGAATTCTGTTCAAGAGAATTTGAAGGCTTATGCCGATCGAAAGGCATTGTAAGGCATTACATAGTTCCAGCATACCTCAGTAGAATGGTGTGGCCGAGTGCATGAACAGAACCATCATAGAAAAGGTGTGTTGCATGTTGTCTGCGTTTGGTCTGTCAAAAAGGTTTTAGGTAGAAGCTATTTCCACTGATTATTATCTAATCAAGCGATCACCGAACATTGCTATACACAAGAAAATTTTGATCGATATGTGATCTGGTTCTCCTACAGACTACTTGAGCATAAGGATCTGAATTGTATTTTATGATCTGAATCTGGTTGGGTCCGACCACTTAAGAATCCGATTATGTTTCGCTCAAAATATATATTCTGACCAGTATGATTGGTCACTAATGTGAACTACTCGAAGATTGTGATTGAGATCATCTTCATATGCAAGGTGTTTGCACTGACTGGAGTTAGACGTGGCTACTCGAGGCGCTTCCGACTACAACACTTCACTATTATCTTTTGAGACTCTGTTTCATCTCTAAGCAGGGTGTTGTTCCTATCTTCGAGTAAGTTAATGTTCCAGTTTTCAAGTAAGTCTCTGTTTCTATTGCCAATTAGGATTGTCCCTTTCTCGTCTGGGACTCTTGTTCCCAAAGCTATTTGTTCCTCTATAAACCTCATGATATATAGCACACATAGTACAAGTTATCTACCATGTAATAAGTTGAGTGTTCTGTAATTTCTCCCCCATACAATGATTTCGTCGATTGTACGTCCATAGTTTTTTCTGTAGGGGTTTTTTACGTTAAATTTTTGTCTCGTGATCCTGATTATTCTTTATTATGTTTTTTTCATATCTCGTTGTGCTTTTTCTAACAAGTGTTTCGGAGCACTTATTTCTCTAGCACATATTAACTTAATAAATTTACGCACTAATTAACTCATGCATTATATAATCGAGGATCAGGTATATTCCAACACATTGACCCAATGGCCTTTATTTAATCATTTTCCGATCAAATGGACCAAAATGAAGACAAGAGACCGTTACATATGGAAGAGTGAACTTTAATTACTTTCCCTTTTTAATGTCTGAAAAATATTTTGTTTATTAGGACTTGCACAAAAAGAGACGTGTTTTTAACTTTGGTATCGACGCATTGCACAATGACATTCCCAGAGCATTTTTTACTTTTGGTACAACCAATTGATATAAATCATCCATATTCTCTATTCGAAACATCTTTTCAAAGAAGAAATATTTAAAGAACAAATTGCATTAGTGTTCCTCTTTTTGGCATGATTAACAATTTGCAGGAAAGTTGGCAGAGGGAAGAGTATATGCCTTTTGTAAGATTCACGGATGACAATAAGCCTCTTGGTGCGAGTGAGGTGCCTATAACCTTCCCTTGGTGTTGCTGAAAAGATAAACTCCCTTTGCTTAAGCCTATCCAAAAAGGCCCAAAAAAACATATGAGGACATAATTGCTACCTTTTGCTTTGGTAGTTTTGTTTTTTTTTTTTTTTGAGAAAGTACTCACTTTCTTCCTCAAAAAACCCAATAGGATGGCATCCGGCAAGAATCCAATATTTTGAAGGGAGAAAGTAATCTCCCTACTGATCTATAGCTGAAAAACCCCATAGGAATCGGCCTTGCTCAAAAGGGCTTAATTTAAGTGGCTTATAGCTGAAAAATACTGTAACTGGCTGAAAAAAATACTGTAGCTAACGTTGACTTATTTGGCGTAATTAAATTTTAAAAAATAAAAATTGAAAAAATAGGTTAGCCCGTTACGGACAGTACAAACGAATATGGAGAAAAAGAACCGACAAAAAAGCTCAAAAAAGCTAAAAAACAGAAAAAGATGAAATTGTTAAATAATGATTTATATCTTCTCGGTTACAAACGCAACTCCACCCGTTGTCCGTCTAAACTGGTTAGCGTCAATATCCGATATTATTTATTTGTGATTAAACTCACATGCATAGTGGTAATAATTCATATTTTTAAGGGTTTTTTTTTGTTATTCTCGTGCGTGTCGTCGATGTGCACTAGCAATATCAATCCACTTCAGTTTCATTAGAGGTCATGCTACCGAAGAGGCTTGAAGTTTTTCTCTTATGTATGCAAATTTCTTCAGAGATTGTAGTTTACATATCGATGGTACTGCACTCTCTCTTGTCGTTTAGTTGGAATAAAGGAATATTGAATATATGCTACTGCTAAACTACCAATTATCAAATGTAAATGCCACCCAAAAAAAGATATTCCTACTACGCCGCTGTAAAAAAATTGAATTACATATACACTACAGTGAAAAAAGAAAAAGAAAATGGAAAACCAAATCGGCACATATTCTCATCCAACGTGCTCTCTTCTGCTTTTGCTTGGCTTTCTTTCGAGAACTCGGCTTCCATGGGAGAGAGGGATCTGCATATACTGCAATGGCCTAGAGCTCCATGTCATTGACAGGCCAAGGCCCTTGATATGGGATCCGAGGGCCAGTGGCTAATCACGCAGTAGCATTTGTGCCATTTCCAATGTTTACGATGGCATCCAACCAAATCACCCAAAGATAAGAGGCCATAAAGCAAACCCAAATGAACACGTGGCCACAGTGAAAGATAGGCCCAGCGTTCCTTTCTCAAAGAGAGAAATCCAAAATCGAAGAAGAAAAAAAAAGGCAGACGATTGAAGGAATAATTGACTCCAAAGCAGCAAACGTTTGAATTAAGCATGCGACATTCTTTTCTACCTGCCCCTTTCTTGTATCTGAAGAAGGAAAAGGAAAAAAACAAAACATCAATAAGAAACGACGTTGATGGAGCCCGTTGTCTCCATAACCGACAACAAGGACCATCTAAACTTAGTCCATCTTGATTCTTGACCATGTCGCTGCTTGTTATTAGGTCTATCTATATGGTGATAGAACTGAGATTTTAGATTTTACAAAACATATATAATCAGGGTTTTCGATGTTTCGAAAAAATAGAATTGAGCTTTAGATGTTTCAACCCAAAAAAAGGGTAAGAGATTCTAGAATGCAGCACCCTAAACTTGCACATGCTAAGCAGAAACCACAGGCATTATGAATCACTGGAAATAGTAACACAGCACAGACTTCCACGTTTATATGCTTACATAAACCACAAGCATTCTTTCCCATGTTCATCAAAACAACACAAATTAAATATTATCCATTTCAGGTTGTCATCCTCAAGGAGCAACAGAACAACCATTGCAGACGTTCTTCTCCAGGTCTTATTCTTCAGAGCTTGCTCTTCAGGCTTTAGTACAGTAAAGCCTTATTCAGGTGTAGAGGGACTAGCAATAGAACATGAACCTTTTCAGCTCATCTTTTATCTCAGGAAGTGGCTTGACACCACCAGATGGAGCTGTACTGCCGGAGCTAAACGTTGACGCCATGTCGGAGCCTTGGGTGAGGTAGAAGCGAGCACGGAATGCGAGCTTATGAGCATAGTACGCAGGAGGAGCTGACAATACAAACGAAACAAGTTAGCACAACGACATGTAACAGGAGTTACAAACAGCAAGAGAAATCACACTGTTCTTCAAAGCACTAGGAAGAAGACTTCAGCAGAATAGTAGTAGTCACTCGTTACTATTGACCCATCTCCTGGCTCTCCAATTCTACTTCAATTTATATTGCAGATTTTGGCCAAATATGTAATACTAGAGAGGCATGGATAAAACCAATCCAAGTCACAGTGCCATTTTTACCCTACAGTCTTTTAGCCTATGAGGTAAAACCTCATTTTTTTACCAAGACACAGGAGAGTGAGAGGGAGCAAAAGATAAGGCCAAGCCACAGGGAGGGGAAAATTGAATATATAGGACCAAGTTGAGATGGTTTTAGTAAAATAGGACTAAGTTATTTGCACTTGTAAATATAGAACTGAGTTGAGCACCCCTTTGAAAATATGGTATTTTTTCTATTTTAATTTCATTTTCATTTTCCAGCCCTTTTTCTCTACGCGAAATGACCATTTTGCCCCTCCTCCCTCTCCCTCGCCTGGCTCGCTCCCGCGCCGCGCCGCCGCTCCCTCGCCTGGAGCGGCGCGGGGAGGCGCGGGAGCGAGCCAGGCGAGGGAGAGGGAGGAGGGGCAAATGGTCATTTCGCGTAGAGAAAAAGGGCTGAAAAATGAAAATGAAATTAAAATGGGAAAAATACCATATTTTCAAAGGGGTGCTCAACTCAGTCCTATATTTACAAGTGCAAATAACTTAGTTCTATTTTACTAAAGCCATCTCAACTTGGTCCTATATATTCAACTTTCCCCACAGGGAGAGGGAGCCAGCGCGGCTCCCTCTCCTTTTAAGCCAACCAGTAGTGAGAGCACAACCAAGTGATAAGGGCAGCCAAGCCAGCAAAGAGGAAAGAGAAGTCATAGTTACCCAAGCAAGCAAAGCACCAGAGAACCCCTCCCTCATCTTAGTTCTTCCCCATTCTCGTCCCCCTCCAGATCCACCACAAGCAACCACACATTTGGCCACCACAAAACAAAAGAGCAAGACAAGCTAGCTTGGATCAAGGAGCAAGCTAGCTTGGATCAAGGAGCAAAGGAGCAAGAGGCCATGCCCCAGGAGGAGGCCGAAGCTTCCACAAGCTCCAGCTGCACCACAAGCCAAGAGGAGTAACCACCGAAGCCACTCTTTGGTCCATTCCCAAATCGAGCCGACAACCCTCTGACAAAGGTGCCATAAATCCATTTTTAGTATTTTCATCGCTTTCTCGAGACCACACAGTGAGCACCACAAACCCAACAAGCATCCATCAAAGCATCACAGTAGCACACAAACCATCGCAGAGAGTAGAAAGCAGGTAGAGAGAAGTAACAAAGAGGAGATAGGAGTATAGAGAAAAATAAAGGGGAGGAGTCACTCGAGTATGGGGCGGCGGCACATGGGGGAGGGCCAACGTAGTGGTGAGGAGGCCGAGCCATAGCCACAGGGGGGAATGAGGCAGCAATAGGGAGGCGTGGTCGGCTTCGAGATACCTCGGGAGGCGTGGTCGGCGCTGAGGAACCATAGGATATGGATGGCAACAGGGTAGGGGTCCCAGAGGAGGCCCTCGCAACCCCGCCCCAACCCCCGCTAGAAAGCCACCCACAACACCCTGCTAAGGCTACCGGGGGGAGATGCCCCCCGTCCTCGGGCTCCGTGGGGACTCAACCCGAGATAAAAAATATATATATTTATTTAGTCATAATAATAATTTGAATTTGTTTATTAATTTATATTTAGTCATATATCCATGCAGGGAGATAAAAAATAGTTTAAATATTTTTAAAACATAATAATTTGAATTTGTTTATTAATTTATATTTATTTAGTCATACTTTTTTAAAATATAGCTTCAATATATATATTTTAACATATAGACTCAAGTTTTAGTCAAATATACAAGAAAAGAATATAATCTCATATATTAAAAAACTATAATATATTATTTAAATAGTTTTTTATATTTACTGAGTCACCCCCACCCCCTATGGGAATATTCCCCGCGGGGCCCCGCCCGCACGGGGTATTGCCACCCCTACCTTAGGAGTTATCATGGCTGGAGCCAAGTGGGCTCAAGTGAAGGACCAGGGAGCTGAGCCATGGAGACTGAGTATTCTGTTGCATATTTAGATTCCCAATAAAATTTTGCTAGTCATGTTAAATTATAAAAAACCACTAACAAGTATTTAGTAGTATTAAAAATAAATTAAAATGTCATCGGTAGATTAAAATTTTGTACATACAGATTAAATTAGTGTATTGCTTTAATGATGAATTGAAATGGATGATGTTTGTTGAGGGGCAGGTCCAGGATCCGTGTTGTCCACACATCACCCACGAGTTTAACCAAGCAAGTGTAAGGTAGAATAATAGATTATGATGGATACTTGTTCCTTCATACTTTATTTTACAGTATTTTATGAGATGACATCCATGATTACATGTTAATCATGGACTAATAAATGATGCCTCTAGTTGAATGTCAACATGGAAAGAATGTTAAATCATGCATTGCACTCATACAAGACCTACCTCGGGTAGGCATCCTACGAAAGTAGGAAGATAAAAATACCTACTTCGATAAGCTCTCGACACTCTACGGGATTGGAGTTTGAGACCCCGTATGAAAGAGGACGAGGCGAATGGGGTTCATCGACAGGTGAACACTTTATTATACCAGTATAATCTACAGTTATAGACGCACCACATTGTATTGCATGAAAGAAACAGAGGACATTGATACAGTTATAGATGCATCGCATTGCATAAAAGTAACAGGAGATAGTGATACAGTTACAGAGATTATGATTTACAATTTACAGATATTGAAATTTACTGGATTATTGTATTGACATCACTATTTTATTTGTGTGCTTGCTATGCCTTCAGACTCACTCTTGTTTATTTGTTGGTTTTTAGGTGAACATTGAAGGCAACAAACACGGGGTGGGAGTAACACATTTATTTCACATGCAAACAGTAATTCGCACATCACTTTCAGTTGATGTATTTAGACTTCAATAATATGTTTAGGTAGTTAGTGTTAAAACAATGTCTTAATGGAAATATTTAGTCGTGTGTGGCTCATGTATTTCCTTTTGATGTTGGCAAATTTGTACTTTTGCTTCAATGCTCATCGTTAAGCGTATGTTGTTTGTCATGTTGTTGATATTTAAATAAAGGAGATGCTACCGAAATCTAGTAGCGATGGTTATAAATGGTAGTGTTATAGAGTAGTGTTAGCATTTCGGATTCAGAGAATGGACCGGGGTGTTACAAAATACCAAACTCTCTAGTAATTTTATTGTATTACTTGGAATTTTATTACAAATCCAAACAACTTATCAATGTAGGGAGTTAATGTTCTTTGCGCTAGACACCATGGCTTTAGGAGAACAAACGCTCAAGTTCATTTAACTTAATTTCTCTGGGATGGGGTAGAGTTGATAGAGAAGACATACCAATGGACACCGAGCGAGTGCAGGTTGCATACCTGACGAGAGCAATACAGAGCAAAACGTCATACAACTGAACATTGCGAACCGCAAACAACAAGATGGCAGGTAAGAGCATACTTACAAGTAACACAGGTTGTTTGTGAGAGACTGCAAGTCATCTGCAGTGAACTTGTTGTCATCTTGCAACACATGGTAATGCGTAGGGCGGCTTGTTCCCTGCTTTGAACAATTTACCATTCGTTAAGATATCATCAAGAAGACGGAAAAGCTATCTGTAATGTGCTAGGAATATTACTTTGATCCCGGCATGGCTGATCAGGAAGAAATCAAACTGTGTCGGGTGGCAGATCTGCCTATCAACAACTGTGCCTGCAATTTACAGAAAAATGTGAGCAAAAACACTGTCAAAACAAGATACTACGACGTTTGTGAATATAAGCTTGTAAAATCTAACCTGGAAGAACATTTCCACTTTTGTCCATGCTGCGCTGGTCATTGTAATTGATGGGGAAAAGCCTTGTGTGATGCCTTTTCTGCACAATTATGAAGGTAATTTGTGGCTTCTCATTGTATAGCGCCTTCCATGCCTGATACAAGGAATTGCAGTTACCAAATTTTCTAAGCAAGAGGTTGAGATACCGAGCAACATTAGTCATCAAATTAGTTGTACCTTTTCTATCTCTGGGATTTCTTTCTCCAAAACCTGCTTGAACTGACCCTCGCTTACACCATCCCTAGATGAAATGAAATGAGAAATGTCAGTGTCTTGTCATGATGATCAGAAGAGCACAATTCAGAACAACTGGGAATTACGAACCTGTAGAATATCAGCTGCTGGGGCCTCTGCTTAGACTCCCTTTG
Source organism: Dendrocalamus latiflorus (assembly GCA_017311315.1). Lineage (NCBI taxonomy): Eukaryota > Viridiplantae > Streptophyta > Magnoliopsida > Poales > Poaceae > Dendrocalamus > Dendrocalamus latiflorus. The sequence continues at coordinate 19,220,855 of CM029671.1, read as the reverse complement.
GAATGCAAGGAGGAGTTCCCTGCAAAAATTTTACAAAGTAAAGAACTGCCCAATTGTGGCATGCACATTTAGAATTTAGATGTGCAGTATAAATATCTTACTTAACAATGTCTTCAAGGCCTTTTATGATTTCTTCACGGTGACCTTGTGCGCGAACAATGCCATTATACTTGGTCATCTCTGGCCAGTCTTGGGAAGCAACAACCTAAATGGAACCCCACCAGTTGAAAATTTTGAAGAGATGAAACAGGAGTAATTACTGTCTAAATTCTGAACAAATTAAGATCTTACAGAAGCAATGGATGGGGCAGCATCATCTAGAGCACCAGGATGAGTAACATCAGCACCAAAGATAATTGTTGGTTTGTTTGAAACAACCGGTAAACTTCCTTGTATATCGGCAAACACTGAGTTCCTTCCTCCAGCCTGTGGAGATGGTGAATATATCATATCATGTGGATTAGCAAGCTTTGTGAAACAACACTTTCAGATTTGGAATTGAGTTTACCTTGGCATTGATCTTAATAGCGACATTTGCAAAGTATTGAGGGTTCCTTTTTAAGACATGCATTCTCCGACAACACTGCGACATCAGACCAATGTCTGTTTCACAGATCCTTTTAATATTACCTTTGGTTAAAAAAAATGACATCAGGCATGGGATATGTAATAATAAGTGAAAGAATTATGTCGGTGATAAGAGCAATTTTACCATATAAGCTGCCGTTTCTATCTGGCAATATAGCAAGTAGGAGGTCAATGTTTTGACCCCTCAACATGTTCCGTGCTTCCTGATACCTCATACGAAGATCAGCTTCAACTTGATCTGGACGAGCAGAGAATATTGGAAGCCTCAAATCAGTGAAGTCCTGAAATCAAAGTAAAAAGAGTAAGCTAGGAGTACTACAAAAAAAAAATTGAATCACAAAACAATCAAAAGGTGTAATGAAAAAGTAGATTACCAGTCCAGTAATACGGGACATTTTAGTCAGTTCAAAGCAGAATGGACGAACATCATGCTCAGGCAAATCGTGGCAAAAATTAACACACACCCAGTTGGTAACCTTAGCCCCATTTACTACTTTCTGCACATCAAATTGAAATGTGTAAAAATATAGAAAAATCACGAAAAAATATATACAATACCAATCATACTTTTAGTACCACAAAAAGAACTAGGAGGATTCAGTAAATATTTACTATGATGGGAGGATGGCAAGGGGTACTAGGTATAAACAGAGGAGAAAATTCAAAGAGAACTCAGTGCTGTAAAATACTGTATACAGTGCAAAAGCCTAGAGAATATTGTGCACAGGTTTGGGAAGGCCAGGATTTCCCACCATTTTTTCAAAAATGGAAGGAATAAGGAGTTTGACATAGCCAAGAGTCAAGGGTGACTGTAGCTTGTCCGACAAAACAGACAAGTGACAGCAATGTCAACTAAACAGGTGACAACAACTACCAGTGCATACCAGCAAAACTAATATTTTCTGTGATATGGTACTTGACAAAAGAACATGAAAAAAAAAGGTTAATTGCACTATTCATAGAGGTTTTAGAAAGGGTCTCTCGCTCTACGGTGCAGTATTAAGAATGGTTAAGTTTCACATAATATACCCTGTTTCTCATGTTCCACTGTCCATCCCTTGGGTAGCAATTCTTCTCAGGTCCAGAATCATGGTACTTCAGCTACAACAAGAAAAATCACAGGCAACTTAATCAAAAAGTACTTACAAACTTCAAAGAAACAGCATTGGAAAAAAAGGAAGTAAGATTACTGTTGGAGCCGGCAAAACTCTAGCCTGAACAGAAGTAGGAATGTAGTCAACTTCTATACCAAACTCCTTTGCACGTTTGGTGCTGTTGTAATGGTTGTACTCAACAGTCTAAGCAAAAGGAAACTTTGGATTAGATAAAACTTAAAATGTTTTTGCTCATGGTTTTCATCTGGCACAAGGTTACACAAAACTCAGTATAAGCAATAACCTGACGAATAGAGCCCTCACGGTTGTATGGATTCTGGCAGGTTGACTGCATCAGAGTAGAAACCTGATTGTCGTTCAGCTTCTTCTGGTACCGCTGTCCTGGGACTATCTTGCAAACCTGAAACGCAGATGAAAAATCAGAGACAGGAAGAGAACATAATGGAATGTGAATATAGAAAGTATTGGGTATCAATTTTAATTTGAAGTTCATTTGCACTAACCTCCATGGGCAGGTAGTTTGGTCTCTGATCACTGCCAACTTGTACGCATGGGAGAAAATCATAACGTAATTGCAGCTTGTATGTTTCTCTGAAATAATCCTTGACAGTCTTGGAAACGCCAGTTGATGATTCGAACCTGAAAATTTTGGCATTCAAACAAACATTCGATGAGAATAAGCTATGCAAGAAAACTCAATACCATCATTGCTGAAGAAATGACTAGGATAATTTGTCTCACATTAAGGAAAAGGGAATATTCCTTACCTCAAATCTCTGGTAGCCTGCTGTGTCAAGCCATTTATGCGGTATTTTCTGCATGCATCTCCTCGGTGGGTGACTTCAACCCTCAGACCCCTGAGGGCCTTCTTGATCTGCAAATTCAGAAAGCGTGAACAAACCACTTCAAGAGCAACTTTGCACAACGCATTTTGATAAGGAAAGCATTCAGACAGAAGACATACGCACCTTCACATATTCAAAATCAGTCATGTTCTGAGTAATTTTTCTATTCAGAATCATTTCGACGAAGGTAATCAACTGCACAGGTTGAATGAAAGCAGTTGAAGACATGTCTGCAAAAGAAATTGTGCAGTGTGTGAAGTATAGAGAGATACAGGATCTGACAAATATGGTACAAATAAGTATGATCAGCCAATGATGACCAAGCAAAATCTCAGATAAACAATAATCACAATTTCTACTTAATTCCTCAAAATTTATCAAAATAACTCACTACAACACATGTAATAGACATGTCATTTTGATTATTTCCATCATCTGTTCATCCCGGCTGCATTTCTGAACATGCTGCAGATAATTCAGAGAGATTCAGAAAAGAAAAAAAACTGATATGTTACCTATGTTCAGAGACAACCCCCCCTGTGTAGGCCGCATACTCTGGTAGAACCCCTTCCACTCTTCGATACCCAGGCCGAGATCCTTGGGTTTCACGATGTGCGGTGAAAAGAAAGACCGGCCAACCGGGACGTACCTGCACATTGTCCACATAACAAAAGAATTATCATCCCAAATCAAGAAACGCAGCGAAATGATCAAGACCCAAAGAGCAAGTGCAGAGTTCAGTTGTTACCCCATCTCATTGCGCTCATTGAGCACGATGTCGCGTAGCACGATGTCAAGCACCTGCAGGGCCTGCCCCGGTATGTCTGCCGCGAAGCCTGCCATCAGCATCTTAAGTTGCTGCAGGCTGACCATCGTGACATGCTTGATGGCCACCTTGTACTTCCTTTCCCTCCTGCAAAGATTGTCACGCGTGCGCGAGCGATTGTCGTCAGTTAGGCGGCTCGATCGATCTGCAGCAATAAAGATAAAAGAAGGCATCTAGTTTTGTTATAGTAGCTTACGTGTGCCCAGATGAACTGATCTTGCCGTCAGACAAGGTGACCTCGAACTCCTTGCTGCTGAACGGCAGCTCGCCGGCGGTGTACAGGGTCTTGCGGCCGTCGTAAGCGGGAAGGCGGCCGCCGAGGTGTGTCTGCTGGTTCTCGGACACCAGCTTGGACATGACATTGCGGTAAACGCTAGGCAGCGTCGCCTCCGGCGAGATCGTCACCTGAAAACAAGAACCAGAAACATGGCAATGGAGGTCAGTGCAAGCAAGCGAGGATGACAAGATGGAGATCAAGATGCTTATCAGTGGAGTGGATGATGTGTCCGTACGTCGTACTGGTGCAGGCCCTTGTCCGTGAGGCCGACGAAGAAGTGGTTGGCCTTCACGAGGCACGACTGCCCGGCGGTGCCGAACCCGGGGCGCGCCGGGAAAATCGGCTCGGCGCGGCGGATGTCCATCGCCTTGAATTTCTGCCGGAGCTCGGCCGCCTCGGCGGCGTAGCGCTCGGCGAGGGGCGACCCCGCGGCTTGGCGCAGATCGGCGGACGGCTGCCGCGGCTGCGCGGCCGGCTGGCCCTGGCCGCCGCCGCCCCCGCGCCCAGGGGCACCGCTGAAGTCGCAGCCTCCTCCTCTGCCGCGGCCGTAACCGTAGTCGTTGCCCCCCCGTCCACCGCCGCGGCCTCGACCGTCGCCGCCACGGCCTAGACCGTAGCCATCACCGCCCCCTTGGTAACCACGGCCTCGGCCGCCGCCGTCACCGCCACCCTGGTAACCACGTCCTCGGCCGCCGCCGCCGCCGCCGTCACCACCTCCTTGGTACCCACGGCCACGGCCGCCGCCACCATCACCACCTCCACCATAGTACCCACGACCACGGCCACCGCCTCCACCATCGCCGTTGCCGCCACCACCACCACCGCGGCCACCGTAGTACTGCCCGCCACGACCACCTCCACGGCCTCCATATCCCGCCTGAGAAACGTTCGGGTTGTTCTGCCCCCCTCCACGTCCTCCTCCACGTTGATGACTCGCCATGGCCACTGCTCACACGCGCACGCACGTAGTGTTCAGTTACACCACGACGAGAAGGAGAAGCAACCGACGCATGCACCAACCAACCGCCTGCTCATCACAAAACCATATAGATCATCACAACGGAAAAAAGATGCAATTCTCACGAAGTTGTTGTAGATTTTGCATTGATATTAAGAAAGGTATCAAGTGGGAGATTTGATAATTTGCCCCATCTTACATTGCGTTTGATAAAATGACCTGCGATGTATCACTTACAGGCGGGCTCTGGATCTATATGTAAGTGAGACATCACAGGGTATTTTATCAAACTCACATAAAAGGTGGGGTAAATCATCAAATATTTCTAAAAACAACCAGAAATTTGTTTCCAAACAAGAATCGGATAAACAGTTGTTTCCAAACAGAAAATAAATCTTGCATGAAAACAACAAAGTCGGAATGGATGAAGACGGAGGTGTAGTACATGGGATCAATTCCTGCTGGTAAGCTTCTCCGAAAAACACATCAGCTAGCTACAGCCGAATGTGTATGGTCGGCATGAGGAAACGTCAATCAACAGTGGAATCTTTCTTCTAGGAACCAAGTCAAGGATGTAATCTCGCCGACCTATCAACAATGTCATTAAATCCTAGATACAACGAACCTGGAAAGATAACCTCCAATATATAGACTAAACGCAAAGAAAAACTAACTGAAAGAAATCAATCTCTCTCTCCCCCCTCTCTGATCTTTCTGACCCATGCTTGACCCAAGCTTAAGCCCTGAGATTTGTCTAGACCTCGGAGACCAAACGGGTGTACAAATAACACAACAAAATGGTCTACTCTGAAGCCTTCACATTTGTCTCCAGGGTTTTGTTAAACATCATCTAAATTTAGGACTGTTAGATTAGAAATCCAATAACTATGAATCCCCCTCCCTCTTAAAAAAATCTTACCTTTCAAAAACAAATGTCTCCTTGATCTTTAATCCAATGGTCATAAATTTAGATAATAGTTAGGAAGAAAATATTCAGATGATGCCTAAATACTCCCTTGTCTCAAATGGGTGTGAAGTAATAACACACGAAAACGATCCCGCCAAATTCCTCCAAGAACCACTCCATTAATGTGAAAGAATTCTGAATAAAGTGCTTTCTTTTTGAGACGTCTAAAGTGATTTTCACAATACACGCAATGAACTGTCTAGCTACACGGAAAAGAGTAAAACGTATCTTGGACTAATGGGAGAGCTTTAAAACAAGCATAGGAAGTTATACAAACCACTGTTGAAAAAAATGTAGAAGCACCTTCCGAAAAAACGTATTTTGGAGTGAATTAAGCATGACCAAAGTATATCTTGGAGTGAGGTGAGCATCGTCAGAGGCTAGCCTAACAAAGGCCCGGCCCTATAGGTGGACTAGGCTGGGCTCATTTCCTAGGTCCAGCCCGGCCCAGCCTAAGCCGTGGACCTTTCTCTTTTTTTTTTGGATTAGGTCAATTTTGGACCATTTGATCAGCTAGGCCCACCATAAACCCAACCCTTTGGTTACTCCTCCTCAATTGTTTACTGCATTCTACCAAACAACCACCACGCCATCCTGCCATCGCCGCAAAACCAGCTTACTCCGTTTGCCTTCCATTTTTGCTCATGTCAATTTTGGACCGTTTGATCAACCTCAGGATTTATACCCCCTCCGTAACCCGAACCCTTTATTTACTCCCTCCCGACTTTTTCATCACCGCCGCCCTAACCCTTTATTTACTCCCAACCTTTTCATCGCCGCCGCTGCACTAACCCTTTATTTACTCCCTCCCGACCTTCTCATCGCCGCTGCCGCCGCCGCCCTAACCCTTTATTTACTCCCTCCTGACCTTCTCATCACCGCCGCCGCCTTCCTTCCCCTCACCCTTTGTTTGCTCCCGCTACTGTTGCACCGCCGCCAACCCTTGCCGCAAAACCATCTTACTTCATTTGCAAGGCTAGTCTTACCCTTTGGATTTCCCACCGATTACCTCTGCCACCCACGCATTGCGGACACCATTGCAGCCTTCTTTGCCTTAGGGCCACCTCATGTGACCGGCGACGCCATCACCACCTCGGAGTCAAGATTCCTAACAGGGAAGCAAAACATGCACACAAAGCAGGTTGCAAACAAGTGTGATCTACGCCTGACTAGCTAACAGATCTTCTGGTACAGGGACAGGAATCCATGAACGCGCCACAGATTCACAAAACAAAGCCGTATGTTCTTCTTGCCAAGAAGAAGCAAACAGGACAAAACAGAAGCATAAAGAGCCATCACACAAACCAAGGAGAAAGATCCAAACACCAGAACCACCAAACAGGGTCGCCAAGAACTCAACCGATCGATCCTAAAACCGTCAAGAACAACAGCTAGAACTAAGAGATCGCCGTGCGAAACAAGGAGAAGGATCAAATCCAGGAGGAAATTAAGAAACAGTGCAGATCCTATGATAACACGAACATACGAGAAGGAACAGATACATCAACCGAAATTATTCAACGAGAGACTGGTGTATTTTACCTTGTATCGAAGCACAGGGAGGAGTTGCAAACCGGCAACCAGAGCTCTTGCTCGCTTTACGCCTTCCTTTTGTCGTTTGGTGTTCCACAGGCCAAACTTGCATATGCGAGGGGCTATATATATATACGTGGACTGGGAGGGGGGAGGGGGGGGGGGCGAAAAATAGGTCGGCTGGAGGTCCTGGCGGCCCCACTTAAGCTTTGGGCTGATGGGAAACGATCAACTAAAAATTTTGTACATTCTAGTCAAATTTTTTAACCCTCAGATCTAAATCCTAGCTCATCCTCACCCCTCCGATCCCCATCCAACCCTAACCCTATATCTAACCCCACTAGTCCACCACACCACACTCCGCTCCCACCCCGCCGCCACCCAGGGGTGAATCTAGGAACATGCAAACCTAGTGAATGGGGTCTGCCGAGTGCCATGGGTCACTAATCGCATGGGTAAGGAGGCCCATCCACCGAGTTTTAGGCAGGGTGGTGCACGAATCATTAGGTACGATTGAGAGGTTAGAAATTCGATTGATTTTAGAAGGAAAAAAATAGTTGAGTGTGTATATCAATTCCGCAAAATTTTCTAAGCTGCCCTGTTCTGACGCTAAGTTCTGATCAATGCGCGTTGCTAATCTTGAGACACATTGGGTCATCGCTGCCATGCCCAAGCGTGCACCCTCATCATCGTCAAGCCATGCCGTGACTAGTGTTGGCCTCCAGACTAACCAATGGTGCATGCAAGGGTGCATGGTGCGAGGCTGTGGCAACAATGTTGTAGCACTGTGATGGTGTCGTGGATGTTATGGAGATTTTTTTATGGATATTCTATTTTTATTCGAAATAACAAAAATATACCCACGCAAATTTTTTTTTATAAAATAGGCTATAATCGCCTAATTATTGAGCGACTGGAGCCTATCGCCCAACGGCCATGCAACAAGTAAGCATTCCGCTGGCCGTTGGGCGAATTATTGCGGTCGCCGAACAGTCGGACGACTGATTGCAGTCGCCCATCGGTTAAGCGACTGCACTTCCAGTCGCTGAAGGGTTGGACAATTGGAAGCTAAGATAAAGGACCATGCGGCTTGGCCGCGTGGTGAATAGAAGCGATAGAAGGAGAGGAGAGGGAGAAAAGGAGACGGAGGAGGAGAGGAGAGGAAAAAGGAGAGGAGAGGAGAGAAGATGAGAGGGAGGAGAAGAGGAGAGGGAGGAGAGGAGAGGAAGGAGGATAGGGAGGAGAGGAGAGGAAGAAGAGACTCTTGTGAGGTAATTTTTTGTTATATTTTAAATTTTGTATATGAAGTAGATAATTTATTTAGTGTTAGTATTAATAGAAAATTGTAGATGTAGATAAAAATAGCTCAACTTTGGTATAGAAAATTTAGTCAATATAGTTTTAAAAAATTAGCAGTCGTAGTAGTCTGTAGTTGTGTAAAATTTAGTGAACATAATTGTAGAAAATTAGCATCATTAACAAATTGGCATGCGTACAAAATTGTAGTTATAGAAAATTTAATCAACGTTACGTAGAAATTAATCGTCTGTAGAAATTTGTAATTATTAAAAATGCAGTCAATATTTTTGTAAGAATTTCATAATTTGCTTTGTATAAAACAATAATACGTAATATTTATGATTAATTACGAATGAATATAATATCGTTAGTATGTTGAAAAAACATGTGTACCATTGTAACTAGTATATAGGCATTTAAATCGATATGCCCTGTAAATTGTCGAAACCATTATTAATTATTTGCAATAGGGGACAGCTCGAGTAGCGAGAAAAGAGTGACGTTGGTGCGTGGTCTACTGATAGGAAGTTAATGCTATGAGGTTAGTGTAGTTGGTTACAACAGGCGAACGATCGGTGAAATGTGAATTACAGTACATCAGTACTTTTGTAGTGTGCGATGCGATTTGACTAGTTGCAAAATTGAAAATATATTCAGGTATGCCGATACCCACTACATTGAGAGTGCATTATGGTGTTGGAACCGTTCATGAAGGTCCGAATGGTGTAGATTTGAGCAGTTTTGCGCAAGCCACTTTGGTACTCCCAGACGACGAGAATGCTTGAATCACAGATGTGATGCATTATCTTACCTGCATTTTTTCATTGGACCTCGAGGTGTGCAGCGTCATCATACAAGGGCTTTGGAGCCGGTCTCCTACGGACATCAGATGGGAGTTGGGAACATTGATGCACACTGTTGCGTGGAAGGGGTTTGTGCAAGGGTGCCAACGCCGTGGATACGAGTGCGTGATACTTGTGCAATCATGCCCAATAGAAGCTATGCAAGGTTGTGTAGACAGCCATCATCCGAGAGGTGTGAGCAGCTCGGGGCAGCTCGCATGTTGGCGAAGAGAAGGAAGATGCTTGTGATGAGGCCAATGCAGTATATGGAGGAGAGGGAGAAAGGTCACGCCATAGTGAGGGTACAGGACAAGCCGGTGAAGGGGAGAATATGGAGTACATAGTGCATCAGATGGAGTACGATGACCAGACGGCTTGGGCTGAAGAGGAAGCTGCATCAGATAGAGATGATAGTCTATGCAGTGGACTTTTTGGGTCATGAAATCTAGCCAGGAGCAATACACCGTGAAGTGCGAGCAGGTCGGTTATCCTTGGAGGGTGCACGCACGTAGACCCAAATATGAGACTCATTGGATTGTGTCGAAGGTGAAACCACACTCTTGCATTCTAAGTAGTGTTTTGGCGAGGCATCATCACCTAACGTCCATCTTTATAGCCAATCTGATTTATGGAGAGATAATAGAGAAGAAATACATATAGGCCACACACATTGTGATAGCTATCGAGAAGAAATTCAAGTACAAAATTAGCTATACGAAGGTATGGCGTGCGAAGCAGAAGGTGTTGGAAAAATGGTTCGGGTCTTTCGAGCAGCGTATGATAATCTTCCTTGTATACTTCAGGTGTTGCAGGACAGGAACCCAAGCACGTATATTGCTATGAAGAACAAGCCTTCTGTAAGCCTGTCAGGTTATGCGGTGTTGCAGAGGGCCTTCTTAGCATTTAGTGTGTGCATCGAGGCATTTAGGCATATGCTGCCCGTGATCTCAGTTGACGGGACCTTTTTGACCGGCAAATACAAGGGCCAGATCCTGACGGCCATTGGCGTTGACGACAACAATCAAATATTACCGCTGGCCATCTCATTCATAGAAAGTGGGAATCACAAAAGCTGGTTATGGTTCCTTAGACAGTGAGGGTTGGAGTTGTCAACGCTCGTCCTGATGTGTGTGTAATCCATGATCGCCATGTCGGGAGGCTATAAGAAAACTTCATGAAGACTCCGAGGAGCCCTTTTGTTGGCTGGATATGACGAACAGATGGTGCATTTGTCACCTAGGGGCGAACGTCTTCAAGCAGTTCTCGAAACAACTATTGATGAAGCTGTTCAAGAGGCTAGCTATGCAGATCCAGTAGAGAAAATTTGATGTTTTGTGAACGTTGTTGGATGAGCACAGCAGGAAGCACATCGATGAGAGAAACAAGGGGCCGGTCATGCCTGGGGCGACACAACCTTAATGCCTGACAGCACTCGATGAGCCTAGCGCAGCTGGTCCGAGGAGGATGAGGAGCTCTTGGAATATCAAGTGTTTCTTGTAGTGGATCGAGGGAGAATCATTGGAGAAGTGGTCGCTGCTGCACGACACCGACGACGCAAAGTACAACATAATTACGACTAACTTGCGGAGGTGTACAATCTTTGCAAAGTGTTAATTAAAAACTATTCGAATAGCCACATTCACGATCATAGACATGCTCGAAGATTTCACACAAGAGGTATATTTTCTTAAAACAAAGTTGGGAAGAAAAGTGAATGTGTTAAAATGGAAGAGCTAAGTGGCAATTATTTACTTGACTATTTACTTATTATGTTGTTTCTCAAAGTTATGCTTTTCATATATTTACTATATTTCGAAGTCAACTATTGCTTTGTGCAAAATAAACCATGATAGCCATTTTTTTATATACACTGTGCATAACTTGCTAAGTAATCCATGTGATTACCCTTACTATCTCCCTGTCATCAACAACAATTGAAGGAGAATCTAGTCCATTGTTCAAGGAGTACTAGGAGCACGACAACTAGGATCCGTTCCTAAGTCAATTGACTGTGGCTGTCGATGGGTCATCATCGTCAAAGTTATCTTTATTTGGGCTGCAACTTTATTTATTAGTGCTATGCTCTGCATGGCTAATTTAGTGTAAACTTTGATCACAGGGTCTCACCAGTTATTTTCTTTAATAAATTGGTACTTTATAAGTTATTTGTTGTGTATGGAATGATATTTCATCGATGTCGTCATTATATGCACTAGCATTATTATAGACTAGAGCAGAATACATAGAGGGTATGGATTTGCATATTTAGGTCCGACACCTTGATTCTGTGTCCATGCTTGGCCAACTCTGACCCAACTAGCGTCGCAGCTCCATTGACATGCTCGGCTTACTCCATGCCCTCAGCTCCACCACCGCACCTAGTTGGGATTCGTTGTGATCTACATCACAATTTGTATTGAGGTTAATTTGTTTGTTGGGAGATGTTTTTTTTTCTATTTTTTATGTTATAGTTTTTTAGAAAGGTGGAAGGCAGAGGTGCTAGGGGTGAATGAATCACTGCCATTGCCACCAACTACAACTTTTGTAGTAGAGATAAGATAATAATGGACTGAAAGGATGATGAATACACTGCTTTGCAACAGGATCTTCAGAACCTACAGTCACAAGATAATAAGGGTAAATGGACATACATTTGGGGCTCTCCCATCTATGCTTCAAGCACGTACTACAAATTCCGATTCCGAGCAATTCAAACGCCTGCACCCTTCAAGGCGATCTGGAAGAGTAAATGTTTTATGAAGTTAAAGGTATTTGCTTAATTGGCTTCTACTCAAACACAGATTAGACACCATGAATATGCTGCTTAAGAGACACTGTTACACAGGTAATGATATTCATTGTGTCATTTGTAGAAGTGGGGAGGAATAATTTTGTTGCATGCCCATGCATTGCACCGGTGTACGATTAGCATGGTATGGCAATAATTTTGTTTTGCCTCAACATAACAATCGAGAAAACACTTTCTACCATTGAAAGGAAATGAGATCGAGTGATAGTTATTAGAATAGATTCTACATTTAAATAGATTAGGATGGAGTTTATTTGAAGAGATAAGAAGGTGAGTTTGTTGGAGAGTGTGTTTAAGGTTGCCCCAGTTTTTTTTTTTTTTTGTGATTTTTGTTGCCGGTTTAATTTTGTGATGGAGTTTGTTGTGACTTGCAGTAAGTTGTCCCTAGTAAATCCGACGGCTGAACGCCTCACGTCTCAACCCCTGCCGAGGCAAATGAAGGCTAAATCCACGATGGTGACCAAGTTCATTGAAGCCAAGTCCTCAATTCAATTGCCCTTTGCTTCCCCATGTCCGGTTCTCGGGTCACTTTACCGTAGCCATGCTATATTTACTAATTCTAGTAATGTGTTTTCGATTCCTGTCCTACCTCTACTAATATAGAGGGAAAATTGGTCGTTGTTTATTTGGTTACTTCCCCACATATTACCTAGGTAACCAAAGGAAAAAAAACATTTCCTCGAACAAACTCTCCGCTGGACTAACCTGCTTTACCTCTTCAAATAACCCTAAACAAACTAAAATCATTTATGTTTTTAAACGAACTCCCGCAACAAACTGACATTCGTTATCTCTTCAAACAAACTCACCTCTATTCCGAAAAAAAAAACTCACCTCATCTCTTTAAATAAACTCCCACAACAAATGCACATCATTATCTGTTAAAACAAACAGAGCTCCCCCTCCCTTAATGGGAAAACAAAAATCAAATTCACTCAAGATGATGAAACAGATGAGATGAAACATGTATGACAGGTACAACCAGGGAAAAACCGGCAATTACCAGCTGGCAATCGCCGGTTACTGGAAAAATCGGAGGGAATCGGGAGAAAAAACTATTCAATTTTTTCAAAATTATATTTTAAATTTATAACTGCATAATTTAAATTTAATTGTTTTTAGTATACCACTCAAGTTATCATTTATTACCATTAATTATATTTTTATTATTTTAAATGCTTAAGAACACTTGGAGAAGAGAGCTTCACTAGATAGTCAAGCTAGTAAGGAGGACTTTTTATATACAACATCAGACTTCTTACAAATTTCTATAGACATCAAGCTCCTTATGTATCAAACTTGTTACTTCATTAAACAATTTCTAATTAATATTTGCATTATTCAAATTGCTAATTACCCATAACCAGTTTTCTCTGGCTTTTCCTAGTTTTGGTAGCTATTTTTCCTGTTTTTGTAGTGATTTTTCCGGTTTTTGCGCTGTAACCGTTCCGGTTACCAATTTTGAAACAACCCCAATTCAAATTGTAATATTCATATTTCAATAGGTTTTTTGGTTTCCGACCGCCAAGCGGTTTTTCTTCTGGTTCCGAGATTTGTATCCTTGGATACAACCTATGTAGCACAGACACGCCGCAAAACTGCCGTATCCGTGTCCGACACGGATACGACACGGACACGTCTTGGACATGTGTCGGCGACGTATCGGCCGATTTTAGAATTAATTTTAATTATTAAAATTCTCGACACGTGTCGGACACACTAAATATACGAGTCGAACACAGCATGGACACAGCCGGCCTAAGAATGGCCCAAGACACGGCCGGCCCATAACGCACGCACGAGCGTTGCCCTAACCATAACCTCTTAGCTCCCGAGCGCGTCATTCCCATCGCCCGTTTGCGCCGCCGCCCGCTCCCGCCGGCTCCCACACCTCGCCGCCACCCGCTCCCGCCGACTCCCACACCTCGCCGCCGCCCGTCGGCTTTCTCCCCACGTGCCGCCGGCTTCCTCCCCGCGCGCCGCTAGCATCCCCGCTCCTATCCTATCCTATGTTTGTGATGTACCTTGACGTCAGGATTAACAAAACAATTCATGAGGTACATATTTCAAGTATACACTTTACAAATTACAATTTTACAATTTACATTATTTCAGTTTAATAAACATGTGGAAATATAGAAAATAATACATATATATAATTTATTTATTATTTAAATATATATAGCCGTGTCGCCGTATCGGTATTTTTGGGAAAACGGTGAATTCCCGTGTCGGTGTCGTGTCGTGTCGACGTATCCGTGTCCGTGCATCATAGGATACAACTATTTAGCAACATATTACTGATTAAGATCATACCTACTAATAAGGTGTTAAACAAGCTGTAAGTAAGATTACAACATTCCAAGAGAATCTAGTTGACTAGAGGACTGAACTATTGTTGGTTTTGTTGCAAGGAAAGCTCACGAACTAAACCTTTACAGTACGAAATACACTTGGTTAGAGTTCTCTTGTAGTTGCATCTCCACTGGACGGCTATTTCCCATCTTTCCAGAGATCGCAGAAGTCGAACTGGGAGTGGACTGTGAGTAGTATAATCCAGGTCCACACTGTGGAATCGGAGGAATACAGCAAATTCTTGTTCAAAGCTTGACTGGTTCACATCTACTCTGCAGTTAGTGCTGTTCCGTAGCTTGCGTAAAAAGTTGAGCAAACTTTCATCGAGCTCAACAGTCGTAGGTAATTGCTGCAAAGTTTCCTCACATTTCTTGACCAACCATTTCATAATCTCCAGCTCATTTTCAATAGAAAGCAATGATCCAGAGTAAATCTGATGACTGAAGGCCTTTCGACAATTTGCGGGAGTTGTCCATAGCCTTAATGCACACAACAATGCAAATGAAGGGTATCCATTTGGCTGAATATATAGGGAATCTTTTGGCCAAGTACCAATTGTGCACAAATCCAAATCTAACTGAATGAATGTTTTCTCATTAGGGTTCTCAACCAAAAGAAAACCATAGTGCTCAAGAAGCTCCAAGTTTGTGTATGTCCCATAACCTAGAAGTACCTGTGCAAAATGAGAAAAAAAAATAAAGAGAGAAGGCAAGATAATGTGATAGGAGTAAAGGCTATAGAATCCTTTGGATGATAAGAATGTCAGGTTCTTGGCAAAAATAAGAACAAACCTGCTCTCCTTTTTTATATTTTTTTTGCGCATAAAAACAGTATCCATTAGCATCTTCATATCTCCCATCTGTCAACCTCTCAGATGAACAATCAAACTTCACCTCGTCCGACATCTCATTTTTCTGCTGGCATTTCATAACATTTGCCGTATCTTCTTCCTCTGATGAAATATCATCATCAGGAGCAGCATAATTAAACAAATCACCAACAGGACATAGGCAGCCAGCATCATCCCATGCTATATGTAATGTTCGTGAGGATACCTTCAAGTGGCCAAATCAAATGTCAGAGACCCTACCAACAAGTAAAATCTAGAATGGGAATTAGGGCTAAACAACCTATAAAATCTTGAGTCAGCACAGATTCTATACAGTAACTAAACAAGATGACAACCTAGCACATCAAATAAGAAAGAGAACTGACATAAATTGAGCTAAAAATACATAAGCGACCATACCGTCGCAAAAGCCCAGAGCCACGTTTTAAACAGCAAAAGCTTAGGTTTAAATTTCAATCCTTTCATTAGCGGTGTTGCTTGTTCCCAGTCTGATCTTATGGAACGAAGACCCTTTTGTGCAACCCAGATAGCATCATCAACCTGATTGTTAAAGCGAAAATCATTAAATGATTTTGTAGCATGTAGAAAAAGAAAATGGAAAACGGGGAATTTGTTGACAGATCTACCGAGCTATACTTGGAGAGCTTCAATTTCAAAATTGTTGAAGGTGGCCAAGATAGTGTAGTAGCTAGGCAGCTGAGACAAATAGGGGTACCAACTAGAACTCTTCCCTTTTCCCACTTCAGCCAATAAGCATACAATCAGTGTCTGAACAAACAAAAAGAGACGATCAGGGAAAGTATTGAAAGAATGTTCAGAAGATGTAGTAAAGCCAGATGATTTTAATTTTCATTTTATCAAGCAAGCTGCTACAAGTTTGAGAGTTTTTTTAATCTTGTGAGAACTGCCAAATTCGTGTAATAATTTTTTTTTGCGAATTTGAACATAGAATTAGGTATCAATTATACCAGAAGCAACAAAGTGCGTAGCAAAAACACAATATATATAGATTTCCCTTTATGAATTAGTTTGCCATAATATCCAGCATTGGTTCTTGTGACTTGCTGTGCCAGACATCTTTTAGTTTATATAAAACGTAGGCCCTTCCCTCTTGGCACAATTTGTTCCACCGGATTGATTGCGAGATGGATGCAGATGGCTCAATCAGTATTCAATGTTTGTGATGCTCCCTCAAATCCTATCGAAACTTTTGCCAATTTTCTGGTGACTCCAAATTCAAAAACTAATATATTATGCTCCTACTTGCGCACCACCATGAGCAATGTACTCCTAATCCTCACTTGTCCCCAAGATCTCGTAATTTCGAGGGCAGCTTCACATGAGGATGCTTCAGTAACTTGCTGTAAGAAATGATGTAACCTGGATGGAGGAGAGGCGGGGGCGATGGGTGTGGACGGTCGAAGCGATCATTGGGTCGTCGGCCATGACACGATCGCTGGTGAACAGCGCGGCGCGGGGCACGCGCAGCACCAGCTCGCCGCGCCGGAGCTCCTGCGCCGCCGCCAAGCCCCTCCTGAGGTAAAAACAAAAGGCCCGAGAAAGCAAAATCCGTGAGGTGACTGGTAAGGATAGGTGAGCCCCGAGAGATCAAGAAACGCGAGAGGTTGAGCTGGGGTTTTGGGTTTCTTACCCGCCGGCGTCGGGGAAGTCGGCAACGACGAGGGAGTGGCCGAGGCAGGACGAAGAGGGGGAGGAGGTGGTGGTGAAGGAGGGCGGAGAGTCGGAGACGCCCATCTCTGCCGCCCACCGGAGGAGTGCCTCCATTTGCGGCGGCGGCGGCGGCGGCGAAGAGAACCCCGCTTTGGGTCTCAGAAATCCGAGGGCCTTTTTTTGAGAGAGAACAGAAATCTGAGGTTGATGAGTACTTCCTTTGTCCCTTTTTTTAATGGAATCCTTGCCATTAAGTTTGACCATTGATAAATTTAAAAAATTTATATTAACTATACGAAATAATATCATTAGATTTATTATTAAAAATATTTTTATAATATTATAATTTTATTAGTATATTTTAGTGTAAAGTTATAAAAGAAACAGTTAAAGTCATAATTTAAAGACTATAAAAATAAAAAATTGTTAAGTAAAAAAAACGAGGGAGTAAAATTTATGCAGGAGCTTTCTTGCAAGCTGGAAGTCGATGTGTATGGATTTCCTGATTCTCTGAGAGTTGCAATAGTAGCAAGGGTTCTGAATTTTCGTGGTACACTCAGTCACAAAGTTTACATAAGCAACTGATTCTATTCTATCTTCAATAATTTTATGATAATTTGACATGTACTCTAACGTAATCAACTTCATGTATTATATATACGACAAAAAGTTATGAACCACAGTCTAAAAAATCTACACCAAGATGACGGCATAGATTAGGGCTAACAAAAGAACACGCGTGGGGAGGAGAGAACGTGAACGTTTTTTTCTTCTTCTGATGATCCCAACAGCGTAGACCAATGCCAAGTTCTTTTAGGCTTAAAGTTACTTTATATTTGTACTATTTATAGTAATTAACTTTTAAACGGTATGTTTTTTCAAAACGGAGTTAATAGAAAAAAATGTAGTAAAAAGTATATTGAGTTCAGCTGTATCGGCCAAAATCACATACGACTATTTCCCTTTGTGTACTGCCTCTCATAAACAACTAAAATTCAAATATTTACGTTATAAGTCATAAACCATCAGACCAAAAATTCTACCCAGGTGGACCCAACCTCCTCTTTTCCAACGTGGACAACACCTCATCCACCCCGTGTCATCTACCGGTGGGCCCAACCTATCAGGTTTGCGGGTTGGACCTGGTCCGTCTCAAGACCTAGTGCAAAGTGCATGGCATTGTTGAATTATATGGTGCTATATGTAAATAATATTAAAACCTGGTGTTTGACGTAACAAGAGTCAAATTTGGTGGTGTAAAATGTATTTTACTCTCAAAGTAATAAATTGAAGCTTGACGCCGTGCAAAAAACGAGCGATTACTGTTAAAACAAGGCTTGTCCGCATAACATCGATAATCATATGCAATTCAAACCAAGAACAAAGAATCACACGTGAGTACTTTACAAGAAATATTGACATGGTACTATCAAAGTATTAGCTTACTTGAATCAGTAAAAGAAGATAAAAATAACCAAATTCACGTGCAATTAGCACGCATATAGTACACATCGATTGGATCGTCCAAGCAAGCATAAACAATCGCACAACTGCTTAAGCGGCCGAAGCGATTTATCTTCGGAACATATCGTGTCTAGCTCTTTATGATAAACAAAGCTACATCTGGATGCGTTTTTTTTCCTTTCAGGGGAATTTTTTGTCAAAAACTCAAGGAGACCTAGTTGAGCCTCCAGCATTATTCAAACATCCAAACTAAGACACTAAACAAGGGGCAAAGCCTCCGCTTCAATACTTTAGAATACATGGCATAGGGAAAAGAAAAGGAAAATCCATTGATTTATTAGTAACATTGTAACAATTACACGATTACAGGGAATACGATGTACATGTTGAGCTTGTAACAATTACACGATTATGTGGAATACAATGTACAGGGTGGGCTTTCTTTACTCAATGACATTATGATACAAGTCACATGTACATACATTTTTGCTAGGTGAGGGTTAGTGCATGCACTAGAGGCAGGGCCTCCCCTCCTATAGCTATACCGAGCTTCCAAAGAAGTATTTGCTGAAAGCTTCCTCATCCTTGCAATGCACAGCTATGACCTTGTAGACTTCGATCAGCAGCTTTGGGAATCGGCTTGAGAAATAGCGATCAAATCCCTCTGGCAGTGACCCAAGTAACTCCTGAAATTTATTTTTATTTTTATGAAAACGTTAGTTTCTGAGATGGTGGTGTGTGCAAGGTAACACAGAGCTGGCCTCACAGGGGAACAATTTGTATTCAAACATAATTTATCTGAAGACTGCTATAGAACATTTACAGTTATATTCGCCATAAATGTGAAAAAAGGATATATCTTAACTCCTAAGAAGTTCCACCAGTATCATCCTTGTGCGAAAACAAGGACTGTACAATAAAAAATGATGGTAGTCAAATCTCTCCTTCCTAAGTTGAATGTAAAGAAAAAATTAAAACAAATCCAAAAAAATTGTCTAAATTATCTGGCTCGGCAGCTTCTAATAAAACATCCAAGACTGCAACTCACTTCTATGTTCTATGTTGCTAGGAATGTGCATCTCATGTTATCATAACCGTCTTAGCGTTTTCCTCCAAACTCCAGTACTACTGCCAACTACTTTTAGGTTCTCTAAATAATTGTCATGCAAACCTACCTCAACTTTCCCCTTACACATTCAGTTCTGCAAACAAAGCATGTCTTGGTAACATCACAGGATTGTAGAACTCACACTATACCAGTTTGACGAAAAACCAACCAACAGTTTAGCTGCATGCAGACAACATAAAACAAAAACAAATGCAACAAGAGGTGCAACACAACGAACCTTGAGATCAGCTGTAAGCTCTCTGTAATGTCCTGACTTATTTCTGATCAACCTCAGAAGGTCACGAGTGGACTCAAAATTATATTTTCTATAACGACCCATGTCTGCAACCAGGGCAGTGTCCAAATTTTCTCCCCATTTTCCACCAAACGCTTCATGCCCTATGCTTTCCAAAGCATTTATGAGGTCAGTTTCACTGGTTTTCTCAATTCTGTCACTGGTATCTCGTAGAAATGAAAGGCGCAACTCAGGGCTCCAGAAAAGAGGATGATGCATCACATACACTGCCTTTGGTCTGTTAACATCAAAAGGTGCTTTTCAGTAAAAAACAAGAAGCCATACATAACCTATGCGTTCAGGGCGGCAAGGACGTGCATGGCCTTAGCTCTTACCTCATCTCTGGAATTGGGTGTAACAATTGTGAAATAAGATGTACAGCTTCTGGTATGTAATCCACCAGGAAGAGATCAAAGCGATTGTTTATAATGTTCATGTCCCGTTCATAGTACTCACCAAACGGATGCTTGCCTTTCGTTATACAATAGAAAATAAGGCATCCCAAACTAAATAAATCCATTGCACATGTCTGGCGACCATGACAAAGCTGTTCAGGTGCTTGCCAACCAGAGCTCCCAAATCCTGCGGTACATTGTCAAGGATTAAACTGCTAGTTATAAAGCAAGAAAGTGTTACTATGGTAAAATCAGATGCACCTAAGAAGTTGTGCCATAAACAACATACAAAAAACATTTCCTAATATTGCATCTCTGCAAGGGACTTCAAACTTTCTTACCGGTGCCATGATGGCTCACAGAAGTCATATCCTCTTGCAGGCGCTTACTGATGCCCATATCTGAAAGCTTTGCTCTCATCGGTCCTTCCTTGCTTATTAAAACATTCTGAGGCTTCAAATCACGATGTATAATTCCCAAACTATGCAAATGCACAATACCAGCAACAACATCTCTGCATAAGAAAATTCACAAGATCTGAGTGATTCTACAAGCACATCAGAAGATGCACCAGCCAAAATAGCAGCAAGTATAAGCAGGGCACATAGTTACAGACATTAACAATGTTTTAAATAGCAAGTAGCAGAAGCATAATGGCAAAGTGTTTTCATAGCGAATAGCAGACAGTGGCAATATAGTGGGCATGACAAGCTCATCTACGTGTGTAAATATGATGTTACTCAATTAACCAATCTCAAAGTGAGCATCAAACACATATCAGTGTTATGGCGAAACAACTGTGCACAGCCTCTACTGCAGCCACTAGGTAGTGGCTGCTATGCACCATAGCGGTGCTATAGTATGCTTTTAAAACAGTAGGTCGCTATTAGAAGTAAAACTCCACATTTATCATGAAGGCAGGCATAGCACATCATTTCGTTGATACTCTCAAGGAGTAAAACTCCACATTTATCCTGAAGGCAGGCGTAGCACATCATTTCATTGATACTTTTTTTCTCGAACACGCAGGAGAGCTGCGTATCATTGTATTAAGAAGAAGAAGAACCCTTACAAACAACACTCAACATGAGCCAAGACCAATCCCCACTAGGGAGACCAAGACCAGCCCCAACAACCCTGACCTAGCCTTCCTCAGGTGCCAGGGCAGTGAGGTAAGAAATACCACGTGCCCCAGCCAAACCCCAAAGTTTCAGCTCATCTCTAACCTGGACCATGATCAAGGAAAGACTTGGTGAGATTTCATTGATACTCTCAAGGCAGTATGCCGATATGTCCAGATGATGGCTTTAGGAAAAGGTGCTGAATTACAATCATACCATGCATCAACATAGGGCAAACCATAGCACCCAATCAATGTTTCTAGTGGAGAATATAAAGGACACCAGTTCACATACCTCATCAGCTTTAGGAGTTGTGCTGAAGGAAGCCCATCCTGCCTCCACAGGTCCACATCTATTCCCTCAACATTTGAAAATGATGGATTTGAGTGTTGTTGGATTAGATCAGCCAGGCTGCAGCGGCACCTCTCAAGGGAGATATAAACAAAATCATTGTCCCGTTCACAACCATACAGTCTAACAATATTAGGATCCCGATCAGATGCAATAAGATTTTGAATCTCTTTAAGGGCTATATCATTGTGCGAGCGCAACAGGCGTTTCACCGCAACTTCACGACCATCATAGGAGCCCTCAAAGACAACTGTGCCATTGCTCCCCTTACCAATTTCTTTATTGCAAACATGAAGTTTACCAATCTGACGTCCATCAAGTCCATCAGGGAGTTCCATATTTGTTAATGGGTAAGTTTCATTATATGGTGTTTCAGTTGACCCGCCAGTTTCATTGCTCTCTTTGTCAGAAGCTGAAAAGATCTCAGTGCTATTGACAAGTCCATCTTTCTTCCGTGTTTTTCTTCTCTTAGAAGTTCCCTCTGACTTTCCTCTACGGTCCATCAATTTTTTGTCATGCATAAATGGCTTCATAAGCTGAGTCACGAATTTCCTGCAAGACATGCCTGCATAGGCCAAGCTCGCCACACAAGCCACGACCACCAATAAGGGGAGAGCAGGGAATAACCATCCATAAGCATTTTTAGTGAACATGTTGGTTAGTTCAGGATCGGCAGAGATGAAACGACCTAGAACACCTTCGACAGTTTGATTTTGAGCACCATCCAAGACCACATTTGGCTTGCCAGCATTTTGTGGTGACTTCCTCGAGGTTTCAAGTGGTATCAGAGCATCAGCATCATGCCTGGCGGTAACTTTGTTCACATCTCTCAAGACAATTGCATCAGCTGAACTCGAATCAGGTAAAGGAAGTTTAAGTGGTACACCCTCAGTTTTAATGCATGGAATATTTCCTCGCAGACAGGATGATTGATCAAGCATATCTGGGTGGCTGTATTTCACATAGTAGTTTGCAGAGAAAGAAGTTCTTGTCCAGTTAAACAAATGTTCACCAAGTTTTGATGCACTGAGAGAATAATCAGTTCTTACAACCACTATCATATTACCACTGCTGCCACTTCTACCAGCATCTAACTTGGATGGTGTTTCTTCAACCAGGGGTCCTCCTAACTCATGCAATGCGGCTGGCAGGCTATGCTTGTAAATGATCTCACCACTATCAGCACTAACTGCGAAGATAGTTGAAGTTTTTGATCCAATAGTAACAACAGAATCCCGTATGTATGGAGTTCTGGCGATAAATTCTTCCATTTTCCAGGGAAGTTTCTACAGGAATAAGTCATGGATGAGAGACAAAAGAATTTTAGAAAGAATTTGGAAAATTAGCATGCTTGTGCAAAGCATACCACACCGGTGCCATTATAAACTTCTAAAAGGCCAGACTCATCCGCAGGATATATGACATAGCTCAAATCAGGGCTTGCAGTAGTAATGTGCTTCAACAGGGGCGGTCCCGTGGAGAACTGCCACAGAGGAGATCGTGATAGACTGTCCACAAGCTGAATCGTACCATTGTCATAAAATTGAAGTACGGAGCTGTTCACAAAATCAACCAAAGAAATCCAGTCAATCACAGGGCCAATCTGAAAGTTGGTCGTAAAAATTCAAATGCCGATACAAAGTGAAAAAGTACCGTGATGACCATTTAACCCATAGTTCAATTTACACCGTAAATCCCAAACTAAAACAATACAGTATAGCTTATCAGTAGCTAATCCGGAAACAGACTCTAACAGCATATAACAAAATACCTCCCGCTTTGGAAACAGAAGTGCAAAAGCTGATTCCTTCCACTCCAGAGGCGCACTAGAATCAAGCAAGGTCCCATCCATGGACTAGTACTACCAAGATTTATCTGAACAGACGATAGCCCTCGGTGACACACAAGGACCAGCATGTACAACCATCAATTATACGTAACCTAAGCAGCTTTCCTCTTCCCACACTCAATTGCAGCACAAAAGTCTTGAAAAGGAATTGCACCACGAAACATTTTGGCCTAAATTGCAGCACGAAACACGAACAACCGAAAAGCATAAAGGCAGGCTAGGCAGCTCCTTCCTTCTGCAGACGCCAATTCACGTCCCAAGAAGCCAAGAACAACGGGAGGGAGGGGAACTCAGCGAAGGGGCCAAGAGCTCACCCTATGTCGGCGTCCGTTCTCTCGATGACCGCGTTCGTCGGCTCCGGGCGGAACCGCGGCGGCCTGACCAGGAGCTTCCCGGGCGACGGCGCAGCGATGACCTCCGTCGAGCGCCCCTCGTCCCCTCCGCTTCTGCCCGGAAGCGCGAGGGGCGGCTGCGGGGGCGGGAGGAGGACGGGGGGCGGGGCGGCGGCGCCGTCATCGAAGCGGACCCCGGGGACGGCGAGCCCCGCGAGGAGAACGAGCGGGAGGAGGGCCCGGCGGAGCGACCTCGTCGACATCGTCACAGGCGGCGGCGAAGCCGAGAGGGCATGGAGTGGGATTAGGGTTTGGGAGAGTTTTGGGCGGGGCGGGGTTTGGTTTGGGATCTGGGCGTTGCTTGGCGAGGAAGGAGACGAGGCTTCTCGAACCGATCTGAGTCGGAGGAGGAAGGAGAGGGGAAGCGACGCCGCCGAGACTGACCGGACCGGACCGGGATTTGCTGCGGGTGCATCACAGTTTCAAGCCGTGCGGTGAATAGATGGAATACACAATTAGTTTACGCTGTAAACTTTATGCAGCTCTCGGTTGGTCTGAAAAATAGTAGTTTATGGTTAAAATTATATTATAGTTAACTAAAGTTACACTATAATTAAAAATGATTTATTTGATATAACTAAATTTTAAAAAATAGAAATGGAAAAAATATATTAGCTCATCACGAACAACGCAAATGAATATGGGAAAAAAGAACCGGCAAAAAAACTAAAAAAACCAAAAGTTCAGAAAATAATGAAATCTAATAATAGTAAAAAATAAGCTAAAAGCCAGAAGTTCAAGCCCAAATAAACGGGACGTAAAACCTTTTTACAGCTCTCTAGGGATAAAGCACAGTAGCGCCTCCGAATAACACAAGCTAACCAAAAAAAAGAGAGCAAATGTTGCCGTTGGTGAATTCCATTCGCGTTCTCTCTACAGGAATATGAGTGGATGAACCGATGAAATAATACTGCGAAATGAAGTACCATGTTATTATACAACGATGTAAGGTGCGTTGGCTTCGGCAAAACCTGTCATGGCACGCGGTGACAACAGTAGCAACCAGAAATGGGTTTGTGGCGACAATCGGGGTACTTTGGATAGCAACGCCAGGTCTTTCACGAAGAGCAACCGTAGATTTGCTAGATGGGCATCAGGGCAATGGCTGGTTACTTCAACTTCTGTATTTATCAAATTTATTAGCCATAAGTAAAAATTATTAGTTACAGCTCAAAATAATAGGAGCCAATGGTTTGATCAAATAACGATGATGGTGATGCCATGGAGCCAAGGGAGTGAAGACATATATATGACATTAGTGTCACACGAAGAGGTAGAATAGAGGAGGCAACCACAAAGGATGAAATAAAATATTATTAGTGGAGAGTAGTATGGGGGAAGAAATGTTTGTTGCTATGATTTGGCATAGTTAATCAGCAAAATTACCATATGTGTGGTAAATCCCATTGCTGATTAGTTTTATAAATGCATCACCCATACTAATTCCGTTGCAAATTTTAGGTTTTTAAGATTCACATTTGAAATTCGCAATATACCCATTCAAGCAATTGTTTGGTCGATCGGGTCATGTTTGTCAATAACATCGCCTGTAGAACAGGAGGAGCATTAGGGCATGTACAACGCCTGTCCTTATCCCGTCTCGGAGACGGCTTTTTTCTAAAAAACCCCTCGGCTGGGCTCGCAGACGCTCGCCCCGTCGCCTCGCGAGGTGACGGGGAGGGCCCGTGGACCGAGGCCGAACCGACGAGCGCAGCAGCGTTGTACGGCCCTCGTCTCCGCGACTCGACCCGTGCTCAAATCCCGCGTGGCGCGCGCGTACTCTGGTTTCTCTACGCGCCAAATCCATCCCCAGCTCCATATCTTCCCGCGCCCTCGCTTTCGTCCCCATTCTTCCAACTTCAGCGCCGTTCACCGGCATTCGTCACCACCGACGGTGCTCGAGATGTCCGCGTCTACAGGGGCGGACCTGCCCTTCGGGCGAGGCCAGCGGCCGCCTGAGCTCCTCGCCGGCCGGAACCCCCCCACCCCCGGCGGTGGAAGCACACGCCCATTCCATTCCCCCAACACCACCCTCGCGAGATAGCAGAAATCCAGAGGAAAAGGAAGAAAAAACCCAGCAGCAATTGCCCTCGTGAGTCTGCCGCGGGAGCGCGAGCTCCCTCTCTTCGCTGCGTGGCGAAATCGAGCTCGTCGGCTGGATCCAAGATACGGTATTTCGCGGCTTCTTTTCTTGGAGTTGGAATCTTTGCGGGTCGGGTTCTTGATTTCGGGTGAGAATCTGGGCTCTTGCAGGGGGTTTGCTGGCGGGGAGGACTTTCGGGTGATTATTTGCAGCCCAATCTCGGCACTTTGTCACCTCGGTGTTATGATCTTGGGTCTAGCCGTCTTCAAAGACTCCGTGCCTTAGAGGATGAACCAGGGGTAATGGATTTGCTATTCCATTTGAACTGAAGCAAGATTTTTAAGTTCAGAATTGTTTGACAGGCAGCAGGTGGGGAGGGGGAGGAGCTTCCAGTTGACCGAAGAGGAAGCGCTTCGTGCTGCCCGAGCTGTGTTGCCGATTGCTAACTCCATGATATCTGCGGCGCACGTTATCTTCTCTGGTGACCCGTCCATGACTCTCAAAGTAAGCCCCAAATTCGGTTAATGATGCGTGACATTCTTGCCAAAGAACAATGTTTTCCCTGAGTAATTTAGAAATATGTGATCGCTGAAATCTTAGGCATTGCCCGTTATTCTGTTCGGTGCCAAATATGGTAGTCTGGTGAGTGGTGACGGTATGGAGGCTTCTGGCCACAGGTACTATTGGATGCACAAAGAACTAGCAAATCAATCTTCGCATGACTGCACTGTTAATTCATGTTCTGGTTAATGAAACTTTGCAGGGTTTTTCACCAGTTTTACACTCCCAAAGCTTTATCTCTGCTATTCGAATCAAATTCATATGAGAGGTATAATTTACTTGTCCCTACTGAGATTGCCTTCTTTGTTATGTATGGCTATTGTTCAGAGCATAAGCCCAAATTTTCACTTTTTTTTAGCTCAGTTGAGATTTTGAGAGATCGGGCTCTAGAAGCATGGAAGTTTATATTGAAAAAGAGAGCTAAAACTATTTAAGCCCCAGGTGAATAAGTTACAGCTCATGCAGTTTCAAAATGTCTATACATGAAACACTCTAGATAATATGGAGTAGCTGTTTCAAAAAGCATTTCACCAGCTTTTTAGTGATCATCTTCTTAATGTTGTGCTTTCTCTTAGAAAGGTCATTTTAGTATGCATATCATATTACAAAATTGTGCTTACGGTATAAATTAGAAGTAGTGAAACAAAGTGTCATTTTAGGAAACATGGACATTGAAAATATTACAGGACCACCAAAGTTAACAATCTAACAGTAGGTGACAATGGTATCTTCTATCGGTGAGAGCTGTATCTTTCTTGAACAGATATATATTTCTTGAACAGATATATATTTCACTTCAATGGCATAGTTGGCTTATTGGTTCACTTTTTGGGATACATATTTCTTGAACAGATATATATTTCTTGGGATGACAAGGGTAAATTAGTTCACTTTCTATATCTTTCTGTTGATTTCACACATGTTAAGATTCATGAATGATGTTATGCTAAGATTCATGACTGATGTTCATAACCATTATGTCAATTTTGATATGAGACTGTTGTATGAAAGAAATAATTGAACCTCAGAGTATTTCCATTTCACATAACCAGGCATGCTGCAATATTGTGAAGTGCTTGTAATTTACATGAACAGTATCAGGCTCATAAGCAACCTTCATGAACATTATCAGGTTCATGAAAACAGCGTCAGGTTTGTGAACAAACAAATACAATCATTAGTTTGGATTGACCATGGAAACTTATACATGGACAGTACTTGACTATCAGGTACTTGACAATCATTAGTTTGGATAGACCATTTTGTTAGCTGCTGCAGCAACGTTATTAGATCAGCAAGTTTATTTTGTATGCATCTCTAGAAAGTATAATCTTAGCATCCCATGCTATGTGATTCTTCACCCTCTCATCACTACAAATCTGCAACAATGGCTCCTAAGTTTTCTAGAACTGCTTGTACCCTTAGTTATGGCATTCAGACTGAAACATGCTTGTGACCTGGAGCACTCTGTTTTTGTGAGAAAATTTGGCTTATATAAGCCCATTGTACTCTATCATTTAGTACTCATTTAAGCAGTGAGAATGCGAGTTTGAATGGGAATGTGGAGACAATCTGTTGTGGTATGAACTTGTTTTTTGTTGTGGACTGGTGGACATTTATTCTATAATTGGTATGTGCTCTATGGTTGCTGAATATGGTCTTGTATGAACATATTGCAGTATATTAGACCTACATGATGTAATCGTACTATATTTTATTTGATTTATGAAAAAACTATTATATTATATTATATTATATTATATATATTAATATATCATTTATATTGATGGTTCTAAAAAATATTGTAATTATGTTCATCTTATTTATGCTTGATCTGTTAAGTATCAAGAAGCAACACAATGGTATACAGGAATCATATTCATGCTTGATCATGCCTGTATGCATGCATTAAACAGTTTGCAGACAGTCAAATAGACGACCCATTGTACAAGCTGTCTGTTCAGTTGTCTGTGTGTGAAGTGGAAAGAACTTACAGACAGCAACCCGTCTGTGGGTTGTACATGCCCTAATGCGAAGCTATCATGCGGCGAGCATAGAAAACACACATTTAAATGTCATGTGCAATCCAAAACAATACAAAAATTGATGCGCAACAAGCCAACAAAGTTGAAATAGAAAATACATTAAACATAATATCTTAGTAATGGGTAGTGCGTTTCGAAAGCCCAAAAATATACACAAGAAGTAATCTCAGGAACAAAATTTAAATTGATGAGGCACAAAATGTAAATGGATGTGCCACTGTCGATTTTGCTTGGGGCATTGACCTGAAAGAATTATTGAGCCGCATTAAATATTGCCAAGTAAACTCTAATTTTATTAGATCTTTAATTATTATATTTAGAGATACATAGCTACGACTATTTTATTTAATTATATGTAAGTCTATACTTAATCTGTATAAGGCTAAATAAAAATGTGTTTAGAAGATAATAAGAATAAAAAAGATGGCCGTGCTGTCTACACTTGTGCAAAAAGAGAAGGCTAAGAGAAAGAAGGTGCATGGCATGGGTCAGTACATGCATCCAAGGAAGTCACAAGAGAAGGCTATGCAACATAGCACTCAAATGAGGAAGTCTATGCAGGAGGTGCAACTCTTGAGCCCACGGTGCAAGAAACCCATGCGCATGGAGCTCTCCCGGTTGCATGCCAAGTATTGATTCGTTCATGTAATCCATTAGTGAATTAAGTTCGAACCAGATTATTAGTGTTTGAGTCCGAACCTTTTGTTAGTGTCTAGCTCGGTCATCAAGCCGAATAGAGTTTAACTCGGCTTAGAATATGGCTCGGTCATCAAGCCCATTGCATGCGTGAGCAGCGGGGTGGGAAGTCCTTGAATAGCTGCTCCTTCGTATAAAGGGGACCAGATATGAGACCACATATTATAAGATTGGAACAGATTGTTTGCTTTGTTTCTTCTTGATGGCCGGTGACATCTATGGAGAATTTAGGATTTTATTGCTAATCAAGATCGTTTAACCTTTCTGCTGAGAATTGGAAGCACGATCGTGCTTCATTTGGTGGTCGTGAAGTCTGACGCGTGTGTTCTCATGAATTAAAGAGTGTTTATTCTTGCATTAACAACGGAGGATCACTACGATTCGTGAGGCTACATGTGGGTATCTTGATCCTACGTTGAGAAGATCGGCTGTATCATGTTGCATGATCTCAATAGAATAAGAATGAACGTCCAAGCCCATAAGTAAAGAACTGAAGATCTGCCAAGATCATAAATGCAAAATCTACATTCTTATAATATATGACATAATCAAAACAAGTGTGGTATAGTAACTTTTGCAAAAAACTATTCGAATATATGTCAATCACACAGATCTATAATTATACAGCAATCTGAGTGTTGTACTAGTAGGGTTAGTTATACAACAATTTGTATGTTTGATCATTCCAGCTAGTGACATTTGATCCAGGTGTGTTCAGTAATGAAGTCAAGCAATTTGTCCACAGATCCTCCATTTGGGTCTTTATGTTCTGTTTGCAATGCGTAAATGAACAAGCTTATGCTGGTTGATCCTCGATACTCTTATCTTATTGTCAATATACCTGCAAGGAAAATGCATAAATATCAGAACAAGCATTAATTCTCCGCTATTTTAGAGTCACCAATGACCAACAATTTCTTAGTATATAACTCACATATTTCGGTTATGGAAAATAAGAATCCAGACTTACAAGATTTCCATGACAAATTCTCCTCGAGTTTCCAAGGGAAACTGTAAACCACCAACTTGGACAGCTCCTTCATTCATGGACACGCTAAAGGTATTGCCATTCCCTTTTTTGCTGCAAGTGCAGCACAAGTTACTTAACGCAGCATTGAACAAAACAGCACATGCAAAGTAAAAGTGCACTTCCTGTAGTAGTATTGGGAGGTATATAAATCAAGATCACAAAGGGAACTCCAAGAGTGGAACAGGAAGGAGAACTCTGTGCGACTTGAATTTTGATATGTACAGAGTTGCGCGCCAAAACACCCTCCGCGTTCTTGTTGAATCCATGAAAGCTGACATAGTGTGCCTCCAAGAGACAAAAATGGAGGTCCTTGGTCAGAGGTTGCTCCTCCCCATGCTGGGATCTAGTTTCTCAAACTACATCTACCTGCCATCTGCGGGAGCTAGTGGGGGTATATTGATGGGTTGGAAAGATAGAATTGGAGCAGCTCTAGCCACTCGGGTGGACGCTTTCTCTGTTTCGGTACAGTTTGCTTCGGTTGATGGAACACCATGGTGGATGACATGCGTGTATGGACCTCAAAGCACAGCGGACAAGCTGCTCTTTCTCCAAGAACTTCGAGATATCAGAGCCCAATGCATGGGTCCGTGGATGGTTGCTGGAGATTTTAATCTCATTTATCGGGAAGAAGATAAGAACAACTCCAATGTCAATAGGGCCATGATGGGCAGGTTCAGAAGATGTTTAGATGACACAACGCTGAAAGAGATCCCCCTATTTGGTCGAAAGTTCACTTGGTCCAATGAGCAAGAATCCCCCACCTTGGTAAAACTTGACCGAGTATTTTGCTCTTCGGATTGGGAGGAAAAATTCCCTCGATGCTTGCTGCAAAGTGCTGCGACGGAAGACTCGGATCATTGTCCTTTGTTGCTGGGTTTGAATGTTATTCGCCTTGGTAAGAGGAGATTTCATTTTGAAGCGTTCTGGCCGTCCATTGAGGGATTTTCGGAGGAAGTGGCTGCAGCCTGGGGCTCGGTACAAGCAACGCCTTGCCCGTTAGAGACTATCGCTCTCAAATACAGGGCTCTCACTCGCGCCCTTCAAAGCTGGAGTCAAAGGAGAGTTGGACACATTAAGTCGCAGCTTCTTTTAGCCAAAGAAATTGTCCACCAACTTGAGATTGCACAAGACTCTCGACAACTATCCAGCGACGAAGCCAAGCTTCGTTGCATGTTAAAAAAGCATGGCCTTGCCTTATCATCACTGCTGCGTTCTATCGCAAGATTACGATCTCGTATTGACTGGCTAAGAGATGGGGACGCCAACACGGCTCTCTTCCACCTCCACGCCCGGCACCGGAAGAGAAAGAATTTCATTCCTAAACTTGTGGCGAATGGCAATACCCTCACAAGACAGGAAGACAAGGAGCAGGCAGTTTTTGATTTCTACAATAATTTGCTAGGAACCGCTGAGCAGCGTGACATCTCAATTGACCTTGAGCAGCTGGAGCTGCCGTCTCAGGACCTCCAGGAGTTAGATGCCTTCTTTACTGAAGAAGAGGTGTGGGAAATGATCAAAGGCATGCCTTCCGACAAAGCCCCCGGCCCGGACGGTTTTACAGGCCGTTTCTATAAAAGTTGCTGGCCCATCATCAAATCCGATATTATGGCGGCTCTAATTGCAGTTTAGTGTGGCAATATTCAGAACTTGTGGATGCTCAACTCGGCGTTTCTCACCCTCATTCCAAAAAGAGAGGCAGCAGATCAGGTTAAGGATTTTCGGCCCATTAGCTTGATTCACAGCTTTGCTAAGTTGGTAACCAAGATTTTGGCCAATCGGCTGGCCTGTAAACTTCATGGTTTGGTGGCCAATAATCAAAGCGCTTTTGTCAAGGGAAGATGCATACAAGACAACTTTATGTTGGTGCAGCAGACCGCCCGGTTCTTTCACCAACAAAAGCTCCCTCGCATTCTCCTCAAGCTGGATATATCGAAGGCTTTCGACTCTGTGTCATGGCCTTTTTTGTTGGAAGTGTTACGGCATCATGGTTTTGGAGATAGATGGTGCAGTATCATCAGCGGCATCCTTTCCTCCTCTTCCACGAAGATTCTACTTAATGGCTCACCAGGACAGGAGATTCAACACCAACGGGGATTGCGGCAAGGCGACCCGCTATCTCCTATGTTGTTCATATTGGTCATGGATGTCCTTAATGCGATTATACAGAAGGCCAATGACATGGGGCTGCTTCAACCTTTAGCACGACATCCTCTCCAACATCGGGTTTCCCTCTACGCGATGACGTGGTCATGTTCCTCCATCCGGCTGCCACAGATATTGATCTTGTCGTGGATATCTTACGGGTCTTTGGCGCAGCTACGGGGTTGAAAACAAATATTCAAAAGAGCAGCGTCACCCCAATTCGCTGCTCCACCAAGGAGTTGGATCTAGTACAGCAGCGGATCCCGTGCGAGATTCTTGAGTTTCCTTGCAAATATCTTGGTTTACCTTTATCAGTCAAGAAGCTGACGAAAGCCCATGTCCAACCTATAGTTGATCGTCTCGCAAACCAGCTACCGGGATGGAAAGCAGACCTTATGAATAGGGCCGGACGAACTGTGCAGGTTAGATTTGTCATGACCTCTATGATTATCTACCTGGCGATGGCGGTGGACCTACCACCTTGGGCGCTGAAGGCCATGGATAAGATCCGTAGAGGGTTCCTTTGGCGAGGAAGGAAAGATGCAAAAGGGGGACACTGTTTGCTGGCCTGGCCGAAAGTAACTCGACCGCTAGAACTGGGGGGTCTGGGGATTCATGATCTGAAATCATTGTGTTGGGCACTTCGGATGAGATGGTTATGGTTAGAAAGAACTCAGCCGGACAAACCATGGGCTGCCTTCCCAATTCAAGTGCAGGAGCCAGTGAAAGCTCTCTTTGCCGCTGCCATGAACACAATTGTGGGTGATGGAAATACCACTCTGTTCTGGACCGACAATTGGCTCCATGGCTCGTCCATTGCTGTCCTAGCCCCTCACATTTTCGCCCTGGTTCCCAAACGGCTACGGAGGCGACGTAAAGTTAGTGAAGCGGTGCATGAGCTTCAATGGACTCACGACATCCGAGGTGCTCTCAGTGTCGCTGCTCTCGCTCAGTTCATAGGAATCGTGGACCTGCTGGAGGAAGTGCAGCTAATGTCGGGAGTCCCAGACAAGCATCAATGGAGATTCTCAACTTCTGGACGGTATTCGTCGAAATCAGCTTATGAGACTTTCTTCATTGGAGCGGTTCTTTTTGAACCATGGGAGCTCATCTGGAAGAGCTGGGCACCTAAGAAATGCCAGTTCTTTATCTGGTTGGCGGTTCACAAACGTTGCTGGACGGCGGACAGACTAGCGAGAAGAGGACTACCTCACCCAAGCTGCTGTGTGCTCTGCGATCAAGTCGAGGAGGACATCCAGCACATCCTCATCGGCTGTGTTTTCGCTAGGCAAGTGTGGTTTCAATTGCTCAGTAAAGTGGGACTCTCAGTCCTAGCCCCTCAAGTTGCGGACACTTCATTTGAGGATTGGTGGATCAAGATAGACAAGCTGGTTCCTACAATCTTCAGAAAGGGAATCAATTCTCTGATTATTTTGGGTGCATGGATGATCTGGAAGCAGCGAAACGATTGTGTTTTCAACGGGGCTACGCCAAACGTGCAGAGGATCCTAACACACATTGAAGAGGAAGCACATCTGTGGTGTTTAGCTGGAGCAAGGGAGCTTGCACGGCTCCCTGTAGCAAACGGTTAAGCTTGCCGCCGTTGTTAGTAGTTGGTCGTGTTTTTTTTCTGACAGGCGCGAATGTAACTGAAAGTTAAGGGGTGTGTTTGGTGTGCGTGTTGTGATTTGTATTCTCTTCTTCTTAATGAAATGATATGCAGCTCTCCTGCGTATTCGAGAAAAAAAAGAATACATAGTAACGAATTGTTTTATAAACTTTGGAGAAGGCACCAGAGGTATAGCCAAGGACAGTGCTGCTTGTTGAAGCGTTTGTGGCGACGATAGGAGTGGCATTGGTGGATATGTTGGTTCTGGCGGTGATGGCGAATCAGAAACCGCAGCAACATGTTGTGTCTTCTCCTTCGCCATGGTCTTCACCTCATACTCCAATAGGAGCATCTTGATGTTCACAAGTGCCTCATGGATGACAGTGTAGTCAGCCCTCATGGTGAGTGGCTCTGATACCAAATGTTGTGGTTGGATACGAGTCCGAAGACCGGGGATAAGGCACTCGTCCTCATCTAACCACCAGCAGGGTTCTTCCCTGGTGAGGTAGAGAGGCTCTGAGACTTATTTGGAGAACCTTTATTTATTCATTACTTGATTATGAATGGTACAGCTCCTCCCTTTATATAGATGAGGTTAGTTTCTAACAATATGGAAACTACAATCTAATGCAATCAATCAACTAAAGATTATTATCTATATATTAAGATATCTATTTCTAATATAAATATATGTATCTGTCTATTTCTAATATGAAGATATGTATCTAATTATTACTAATACGAAGATATGCATCCAACCATTCTTAATACAACCACAACAGTGCACATTATACTCTTCACGTGCTACAGTACATGCGGCACTGTTCATGTGCTACATTGCGCACGATATTGTTTGTACACCTGCTACAGTGCCTCACCGGATAATATGCCATAACATATTCTACAAATTTGCAATTCATTTTTGAGAACGTATTGTTTTAATAGTTTTATATCACACATACGGAAGGAGCAAAGATATTCAAACTATTTTAGCTGCACTAGTTTGGTCTTGGACAACTAGAAACTATCCCAGACAGGAAATACACGTGACATTCATGCAGCTCTTCGGACTTACCATATGTTGCCTCTTGCATTGAGGCTGACACCTGGAAAGGGGTTCACCAAATTATTCAGCTGCCCATCTTCTTTTATCATCTGAATGAAAAGTCCATTTTACTGTTAGTCATGTCAAGTGCCAAACAAGTGGAAAACAAACTAGAGTAGCTTTTCATTTCTTTGCTTGGCCTTTGAAGTGGTTCTGAAACTAACCTGGAAATCTTTGAGACCAGCAGATGCAACAGATGACCAGCTTTCACCTCCAGTCTGTACATACAAACGGATATATAAAATATATAGTTCAGGATCCCAAAATTCTGTGAATAAGAGAAATAGGAGTCTATTTGAGTAGCCATCCAAGACTCAAGTCATATGTATTCATCAGGAATAACTATCGCTTGTTTAGAATGTGCATCAGCTCTTATGTTATGTCATTTCACTAACCAGAAAACTGCCTGGTATCCTAACTCCCCTCCCATAGAGAAAGACTTCTCTCCATCTGACACTCTTATAATATTTTAATTATTTTTTTATAACAACGGTAGGGAAGAACCCTACTGTAAATAATATTATATAGAAATATAGAAAACTGTACTAAATAAATTATAGGAAAAAGAAAGGAAAAGCATTCATGGCCAACAATAAAGATAACTACACAGCCAAAAGATGTGTAGAAATATCTGAAATTCTTGTTTGCAATCGCTTGTGTAAAGATTAACCTGTGAAGCCCATAATAGTTGCCATTCTCCCACTAGAGTGTTCAGATAAGCTTCAACCCCTTTTTTGCTTGAAGTAAGATCATCTATAACCTGTCTAGCAAACAAATATATTGTACCACTTTCTCAATTACTGCCATAATGGACAATCCAAGCTATAGTAACGCACCTCTTTTACACCTGTCCCTGCAGAAATAGCTGACAACAGCATTTGTCTTGGGTCTGTACTTTTTTGGAGAACAAATGTGGTTCCCTGCACTACAGTTTGTTTTGAAAAGCTAATGAAATACAGGGAGGTCTGGACAAAACCAAAGCTTTTATAAAGAAGAGTAATAAATTTACTCCACAGCAGGTTCAAACTAAATTGAGCGACCAATTACACAATTCAAAACCTTAAATTCATGCTCACAAGGTTACAGTTGTCAAGAGTCAAGACCATATTGGCTGTGTATATCCCTTGTGGATATAGAGGCCGGATTTTATATCCTTTATCTAAAAAAAGAGTCAAGACCATACTGTTGGCAAGGCAGTAAAACAACATCGAGACTATGTAATATGTACCTTGTTTCCCCTTGAGATACGTATGTTCCCAGTATGAGATAAGTATGTAGTGTCAAGCCAACCCTTTGCTTCATCTCCAAGAAGCCTAAATGGCACTGGGTATGGAACCTTAAATGGCAAAAACTTGAAGATGAATGCTGCTCGGTCAAAACGAAAAAGAATGCGCTTTCCATCTTTGATAGTTGCTTCTGCCTGATAATTTTTTTTAAGAAACCTCATTGTAAAGTCACGTAGAATGTTCTAAAGCACTATAGATGTAGCACTTAGCAGTAACTGAGGTTAGCTGAATAGTGGAAACAGATATATCCGCCTTGACATAGAATCAATACCATTCTGTCTAGCTAACTCCCTTAAAGGGAGCAGAAGGCTTCTCTTTCCAACCTCCTCTATGTTTTACTATGGCAATAGATCGATTAAACACTCGGTGAATCTTCAACAGTTTAATGATAAAAAAATACGTGGTTAATTGGGAGGTTACTACCTATTCCACCAAGTCCTAAAAAAGAATCTCAGTAAGAAGGAAATGCCAATGAAGTTTATGTCTTTCGCACTAATGATAGCTATGTGCCATATACTGTTCCCCAATATAATGATAAGAAGGTAGGGTGCTGCCCTCCAGTTTATGCTAAAAACAGTCTTAAATAAATGGTCAAGTGAATTCCTGTTTCTTAACAATGTGTTGTTACCACACTATTGATCCGTTCCATGTATTGTAATCTTTCTTTATACATGCACTTCCCTTGAGCATCACACTGTAACCTTACTGTACTATAAGCGTGTATAACCATTGGAGCTCTATATAGAACCTATCTAACTTGTTCAGCAAACCAAACTCCGAAAGACATAATTAGACAACTGGATCTTTTCAAGATAATTGCATGGCCTTTCATAGGTGATGGAAAATCAGTTTTATTATGGGATGACTTATGGCTAAACTCGGGTTTAGACCATGATTTTCCTCAACTTCACTCTTTCACTAAGAGGTCCTCAACTTCAGTTGCAAATTTTTCCAGCTACAGAGGATATCTCCACAAACTTCTATAGACCTCTTTTAGAAATAGCTACTCAATAGATAGAAGAATTAGAAAACATTCTGGATCAAGTGCAATTGAATAACAATGCTGATTGTTGGTCTTACATTGGGGCTCAAATGATTTTAGCACTTCAAAGGCTAACAACATTTTTACATGAAACACTCAATCATCACCTATGTAAAGTTGGGTTTGGAAAAATAAATGCATGTTGAAGCATAAAATTTTCTTTTGGGTTCTAATGCAAAGGAAATTAAATACTAGAGCAATGCTAAGGAAAAAGCAGTTTTTTGTTGAATTGGATTTGTGTGCTCTTTGTGATCAGAATTGCCAGGAAGATTGGTGTCACCTGTTTTTCACTTGTAGCTTCAACAAAGATTGTTGGGCTTTGATCAACATTGTTTGGGATACATCTTTGGGCCTCATAAGTATGTGGCAGCAAGCAAAATTATTAGAAGAGAGAAGAAGCTTTTTCAACGAATTAATCACTCTCGGATGCTGGCATATTTGGATGCAGAGAAATAGATGTATCTTTGATGGGGTGCCCCTTATAAGTTTAGATGGAAGAGGTCCATTCTTATTGATATAGATTTGCTGAGAGATAAGAGTTTCCAAGAAAGTTAGTTTTGATATCTCCCAGTGGCTGGGATAGTTTTTTCCTATCTCTTTTGTAGCTTCCTATACATTATTATCCTATTTTAATATATTTTAGTAGTAGGGCTCTACCCTATTGTTTTTCCTTAAAAAACATAATTAGACACTGAAGATAGTTATAAATGAGATAGCAGAATTGGGGACAAAAAATATCACAAGCAGATGTAGGGTTGAATAGGAAAAATCCAAATCTATAAAGCTCCCGGAACAGTTGAAGCTCAGGTGTCATTGACAAAGCAATTACCTCTACTTTCAGTTCACCAACTGATTCTGAAAACTTCACAACATTTACCACCCTTGGATCATCTGTTCTAAGGTAAACTTCCTGAAAGATCCTGAACGAGTCAACTCCAACAAATGTCCTCTGAAAGCAATGCGAATTGAGAATAAATTCAGTCATCTGTCCAGAGTGTGGACAATCGTAAAGTGGAAAAAATATAGAGATAATTAGGAAGTGGAACAAATATTTTCCAGAAGGATGTTGGCTTTATTTTACCTGAATGGGGGATGCTGTCCCTGGTCGTGTAGTAAAGATGAGCTGCCAGCTACCTTCGATTAAACTTGAATTGGTCTGCATAGGAACCATGAATGCTAAGGAAACTTTTATTGTTATAGGAATTTTTCAGCTTTGCCGAGTACATGCATACTAATGGGAGCACTTGCTATTTTCTATTTTCTAAGAGTCATTTCTGTTGAATTTTGAGAAGCAATGCAAAACTTTACCATATTTAGACCTTTGCAGTTCCATCAGATATTTACAAATACCTCAGTCAACAACAATTCCATTCAGTGTAACTTGTTAACAATTGTTACCCTAAAAACAATACAAGGTCCATGATGCAGAGATTGAGCACAAGTTTGTAGCCCATTGTTGTGCGCATAGTCTTACGTTCAAGTTCCTTCAACAAATAGTTGGGGTCAGGCGTTCTTGTACAAGCTAGCTCATTTTCACAACTCGATGTTTTTAAGTTTTGGCACTAGGTAATATATAAATCACAACACCAAATGCTCCAAACATCAAACAAATCGAACAATTTTTGCAAATTAGCAAATTTTAGGATATGAAAGGTCAAATAAGATGTATGCGGAATATTAAATATTGAAATACGCTATGACTTTTTTTGTAAAAATCTTGACATCTTCTAATGTGAATCAAAGTGTCACCTACTCACTTTTGAGTAACACATCACTGCCAACGTGAATGTTACAAAGCAATTTAGTAATTCTCACCACAAAAAGTCTATATATTATCAATTGGCTCCTTCAGACTTCAGATTATATCTCAATAAAGCTCCTTGTTTCAGTTGACCATTAAATTCACCAACCTTCTTTTGCATCCAAATTAGCTTATATATTAGTAAAATTAACCTTCTCCCATTAGCAAAATTATGGAGTTTCTAATCTGAAGTCCAAGATGGTAATTAATTCATTCCATAGAAAAACTACTTTATACTACGCTCTAAAGAACTACCCCAGTAGGAAGGTTCATTTGCAGCTAATTATCTCTACAAGCCACCTAAAGCTGTAAACCTTTTTCATTTAAACCACACCAGAAGTTCTCCGTTCGGCCTCAACTTATTTGAGTAGCAAGCTCAAACTTATGTTGCACTAAACAAGATTTAAGTTAGCTCATTTGCCAAAATTGACGTCCAAGGCTTGACTGTACGAGTTCATTAGTTAATCCTATCAATTACCGCAAGCTAATTAATTATAATGCAGAGCATCCCCCCCCCCCCCCCCCCCCCAAAAAAAAGAAGAAAGAAAACAAGTACAGTGCACCCACCGGATCGGGCACACCTTGCAGTGCCTCGAGAGCCTGCACGGCGCTCTCCACCTCCTGCACACGCGGACCACGGCAAAGCATCAGTAACACGGCACGCGCATTTCAACAGGCATATGGTGCGCGCGCGCGGACGCGGCAAAGGCCGCGCACGGCGCGAGTGCACTCAAGTCAAGTGGGTCGGTTCCTTGCCTGGAGCTGGCGCGGCGCGACGGCGCGGCCGCGGCCCTGGACGCCGACGAGGGCCTCGAGGAGATCCGCCTCGGGCTCCGTGTACATCTCCTTCGCCGCCGCCGCCGCCGCCGACAACGCCGCGAGCAGCGGGGCCCGCCCGCCACGGGGCCAAAGCTGGCTCCGCGAGTGGTGCCCGTGGGAGGGGCCGAAGCGAGGCGAGGCGGACGGCGGAGGCAGGTGAGAAGCCCGGAGATGGAGGAGGCCTACGGCTGCGGCTGCGGCGGCGGCGGCCATGGCACGCGGTGGCCGGTGGGATGGGCGCGGCGGCTTTTGTGGCTTGCGTTCGCGCCTCGTGAGTGGTGTAGCGTGGCTGTTGGATTGGGGATCGATTCGTGGAACCAGTGAATGAGTGCCACGTGGAGGGTGGTGGGCGACCGTTATATCCTCTGTTTCACGCGCGCTACGCAATTACAACCACTTCCAGTGTCGATAAGAAAATTATATTTACGCTTATTTCGACTTAAATTTTTTATTTAGTTTTTTAATTTCGTTTTTCTTTGATTTTTTATTTTTAGCTTGTTCTTTTTTTTCGTATTTATTTGCATTATTCGTGATTGGCTAACCTGTTTTTTTTTATTTTTAAAATTTTAAATTTAATATATCAAATAAGCCATCATCAGCTATAGTGTAATTTCAGTCAGCTACAGTGTAATTTTAGCTATAAGTCACTTTTTCAACTAAATTGAGCGGGCTGTAGTTTTGGGCTCAGGAATCATTTGAAAAATCCACTTTAAAAAAATGTTTCGTTTATTTTAATTTTTAGAGAAGCTAAAAGTTAAAAGGCTAAAGGAATAGAGCATGTGCATTTTGTATGGTGGTTAAAACAAAGAAAATGCAGATCTGTACACGGCTGCATCTGCATGCAGAATCTATACTATTGTATTTTTTGCTTGTATAAGCTTTTAGTAATAGAAGTACTGGTGTATTTACTGTTGTTGTGACATCTTTGGTCCATTCACAGGAATGTACTGGCCTCAAATTTGAATTTCAAATCTTGAAAAGGCACCAGCGATGCATCCGCATACACGTACAAATACCATGTGTACAACACAGAGACCTAATCATGCACATAAAAAATGATTTAGCGAAGTCGTTGCACATACATCCTGTGTATTATACAACAGAGATACAGAGATTAACATACACATACCACCTATTATACAGAATTTCATCAGAGCTTTGATCAAATTTCAAAAGATGTTAATTTTTTGTAGGATTTTTAATTACAGGGTGATGGTAATCTTTCGGTCTTGTTGAACTTGATTGTCTGTAAACCTCAAAAATATTTTGTTGTTTGTTGCACAATGAAACTGTTAGATGATTTCATTATAAGGATTTTTCTTACAGACAAAAATATTTTGTCTGTAAACTGTTAGATGAGTCCTAAAGTGTTGTGCATGCATTTTCTGCACCCTCCTCTGCTCCTATGGAGGTGCCTGGCCATCTTGCCAGATTATCAGGGCAAATATCAAGTGGAAACCCCTCTCCATATAAAGTCTACGGCAATCATGTCTAAAAGTGTTTAAAATTCTTGATAAATTACCATATGTACAGGAGGGAATATTCTATACCCTTTTAGAATTTCAAGATCAAAGTGACTTTCTTTTGGAAGATATGAAATTGACAAGCAACGAGAATAAATAGTGATGAACAATCGCTAGTTATGTTGAGCAGTGATTGAGTTTGATCTTAGAATTTTGTAAGGCTACATAATATATCTTCCCCTACATATGGTATTGTTTCGAGAATTTTTGAAAACGTGTAGTGTGGTTTTCACGTAGTTTACGTAGAGAGGGAGATTTCCAAGTTGTCAAGTACTTGGACACATAGATGATTTCAGTCCGGCCCTGGCATGCATACTGTACATGAATCTCTTGGAGCTGGACAAAGTAGTGGGGTAGCCCTATGGCCCAATCGGCTGAGAAGACATGCCACATAAGAAGCAATTCAAGCAGTAGTAGCAAGAAAGGGATCACGGAAGAACATAATGGCATTGCCTTGGCTCCTCTTTCCCCTACTGCTTCCTTTCCTCTAATTCCCATTCTCTGAGTTCTCCAATCCGTTGCTTCTTCCAATCTAGACTTGCATCTTCCGGTTCTTGCTTCCATTCTCTCCCTGAATTGTATCCTTAAATATTATATCTTAAGTTGGTTTGGCAACCTAGCTTTGAACTTTGGTGTTAATTGGTATTCATGGTGAGGAACATGACACTTGGTCGCCACTGCCAAGGGCAGTGTGGGGACGTATGGTAGCCGCGCGGCCGTGGGCGGCACGGGGACGTGTGAGATGGGCGTGGCGACATGTGAGTTGGACGGAGAGAGAAGCAAAGGCATATATATTGGTCAGATCCATGAGAGAGAAGAGAGAAAAAGAATAGAGGTAGAGAGGAC
This sequence comes from Dendrocalamus latiflorus, assembly GCA_017311315.1. Classification (NCBI taxonomy): domain Eukaryota; kingdom Viridiplantae; phylum Streptophyta; class Magnoliopsida; order Poales; family Poaceae; genus Dendrocalamus; species Dendrocalamus latiflorus. The sequence goes on along the minus strand of CM029671.1, from coordinate 19,178,357 downwards.
TGGGAAGCTAACCGTGTGTTTGGTTCTAGAAATAATAGGGGATGGGATGGGGCGATCCCAGATTTGGACCTGTTTGGATTGGAGTCAGCAGGGACATAGTCCATCCTTTTTGGGAATATTCTCCTAAATCGAGGATGCCCCCGTCCCTCAAAAACGAGGGGATGGGCTCGTCCCTCTTCCTCGCCTCTCAAAAACAAGAGGATGACAAAAGGGCCCCACACGTCGGATGACTCATCCCATATTTTGATGTCCCAGAACCAAACAAAAAACAGGGATGGTCCTATCCCTTACAACCAAACAAAGAACGGGGACGGTCCCGTTCTTAAAAACAGGGATGGAGCCATTCTATCCCTACTGCCTCTAAACCAAACACACGCTAAAGGTCTGAGGGAGATACATATCCTATTTCTCACGTTTGCTATGACACTATAGCAATTAGCACTTTTGTAGTGAAAGATGCAATTATTTTATATACTTTTGGCACGTTGTATCAATCCCTGCAATCTCCTCACCGTGTTGCAATTAACACAAAGCCACCTCTCTCTAGCCCACTACAACAAACTTTGCCAGCTTCTGCATCGATCTCCTTCCACCTAACCCACTACAACAAAACATACAGAGATGTGTGCACGTGGACGCCCTGCAATGGTTTAATGGAAAGTTATCATACAAGTACAATTTTCACGTTGAGTACACATCTGAGTGCAATTTGCAACCTATCATCTCAATTTCAAAAAGTTATTTTCTTTTTTAAATGAATTCTTATTGTTGAAAGAGCGCATATCTGACTGCAATTTGCAACCTATCATCTCAATTTCAAAAAGTTATTTTCTTTTTGAAATGAATTCTTATTGCTGAAAGAGCGCATATCTGACTGCAATTTGCAACCTATCATCTCAATTTCAAAAAGTTATTTTCTTTTTGAAATGAATTCTTATTGCTGAAAGAGCGCACATCTGACTGCAATTTGCAACCTGTCATCCCAATTTCAAAAAGTTATTTTCTTTTTGAAATGAATTCTTATTGCTGGAAGAGTGTACATCTGACTGCAATTTGCCACCTATCACCTCATCGCTGTTTTCATGTTGTTATGCACACGTGAACGTGACGTGGGTCAACGAATTCGCTCGCGGAAACACACCGGATACCTACCCCGCACCCCCAAACTGCCCCGCTTAAAATCTCGGCATGAGCATCGCCGGCGCCGGCTCCGAGGCCGAGCCTGCTCAGTCGGCGGCGGGCGGCCACGCGGACCGCGTCTTCCGGGCGCTGGCGCTCGCCTCCCTCTACATCCTCCTCCGCCGGTGGCGCGCCGGCGGGGTCGGCCTCAGCGGGCCGCCGGCGCCGGCGGAGATCGCGGCCGCCATGGCGCTCTGCGCCTCGCTGGCGTGGCTCTACGCGCTCCCCGCCCTCGGGCTCGGGCAGAGCAGCGGCAGCTCCCGCCGGCGATGGCGCCAACACCAAGATTAGTTGACGAGGTTACTGCCTTGCTGGTAACCACTTCCCTTCCCGCCGCTTGACTTTAATTAATCCTTCATGGGTTTGGTTCATTTGAGCATATAATTAGACGAATGATTGTAATCGCTGATCAGAGGAGGTGAATTGGTTAAAGAATTGTTTGCTTTCGTGATAAAAAAAGGCACTGGGGCATGTGAGCCTGGGAATCATGTTGAGTTAATCACTTCTATTGGTGAGTCAAGAATAACATGGATAACAGAGAGATTTTCTTGTGAGACAATTTTCCTCACATCATTGGTCTGAAACAATTTTCCTCGTCAGTGGCTTACTGAATTCGAAGCCATCCCCTATAACAGAGTTTCTTTGCAACAAGTCAAAGCAAAGTCGTGTCCCTTGAACTGGATGTTTCTCCAGCTCTCAACTAGATTCTACCCCTGCTACTTTTTATGCACCTGGATTTCTCGGTGCGCTGCCGCTGCCGCCCATTCCCAATGACTTCCACCTTGCACTATAAGACCATGGTAAAGATAAATCTCACTCACATTAGGTCTTTTCTAGCAGTGTATGGAAGGAACTTTTGGAGAGCAGCAAGAAGTTGGAGAGCTGTATACATGAAAAGCTGAAGAGATATGCTAAATAGAACTGTAGAAGTGACGAGATTTTGCCAAGTTGGTGGGCAAGTAATTTTTGGCTAATGGCATCAACTGACAGGGTAGACTAAATGCTCACTGGTGAGGAGGTGGAGTGGCCAGTTGCTGTTTATTCCTCAAACGTGAGTTCATACAGAAGGGGTTACTTGCTATACAAATTTGCTGCTGTGTGCAACGTGATTATAGGACTTCCAGTTCCAGCCAAGAATTGGATGAGAGACTTTCTGGTGAGACGTGTCTACCTTAAAATAGAAGAGAGTGAAGCAAACTTTTTTCTTAGATCAGTCATCAGTCTGAAGCCTACTTACATATAGAATCTGTTGATAATGAAGTTGCAGAAGACTTGCCTAATCTATGTCTTATTGAGGATTCGAATACCATTCACCAACACATAGATTTTTTCTTCACAAAACCACATGACGTTCTGCTTGCACATTCTCCAACTTGATGCTACTCTGGAGTGTGCCTAGCCAATAGCCATCAGGCAACGGCCGGCATACATGTGAGCCGTGATGGTCCATCGAGCATCAGAATGGAGAGCTTCATAGCTACCTGGTTCCTCTCAAGCTAAAATTGATGGATTATCTCCTCATGAACTAAAATCAAAAGATCCTGTTACAAATCTAGCCCTTGAATTCTACTCTTTATTTCTCGCAAGTATTGCAATGCATAAACTGGTTACAAGCCTCTCAATTTATATGCCTATAACTCCTACTAACACACGACTAGGACTTCGAATTGGACACTACTTCAACTCGAATTACACATGAAATCGAACTCAATTGCGACTAGGACTCTGAGTCAAGATTAAATCTAACAATCTGCCCCTTAATCTTGACTTTCTAACTTCTTTCCATCTTGCTCGAGTTTGGATGGCGACACATCTCAAACATCCCTGACTCAACTCATCTTCAGAGCACTTCATCTTCGCTGAGCGCTTCGGCAACAAACGCTTTCTTCGTCTTCGGCTTTTGGCATTCTGAAGCAAAGTGTTCATAATCATTACAGTTATAACACTTTACTTTTGCCTTATCAAACCTTCGACCTTTACGGCCTTGGCCATCACCCCTGGAAGTGTTCTTGCCTTCACGCTTCGATGATCGGGCCTCCCACTCAGCTTGAGTCAACAAGAGCTGTCCTTCACCTTTGTTGCTAGTGTCATGGATGCGTTCCTCATACGCCTTAAGACGACCGATGACCTCCTCCATGGTCATTGCCTTTAGGTCTCCAAATTGCTCTATGACTGAAGCAATCGGGACAAACTGTGAGGGAATAGCACGAAGGAATTTCTTTACCACATACAACTCTTCCACCTTCTCGCCAAGGGCCCGTATCTTGTTGACGATGACCGTCAACCGGACAGCGAAGTCATTGATCGACTCCGTTTCCTTCATACGCAGCACCTCGAACTCGGTTTTGAGAGTTTGTACCTTTGCTTCCTTCACACGATCTGCGCCAAGATGCATCGTTTTCAACGTCTCCCACGCGGCTTTGGCCGTCTCCTTTTCGGCCAATAGGAAGAGCGTCTCCTCTGGGATGCCCTGATAGATGGCCGCCAATGCCATCTGATCTTTGCGCGTATCGAAGTTGCCGTTCTCAATCGCATCCCACACACCTTGAGCCTTCATGTACACTTTCATCTTGATTGCCCATGCTGCATAATTGCTCTCCGTGAGCATCGGATAATACAGCGAGATAGCGGAACTCTCCTTCGCCATCGCACCGGATGATGCCTCGTTGCCGTCGAGATCGCTTCCCGAATTACGCGACATGATCTTGGGCGAGGATCAAAAAACTCCGGCTACTTTGGAGTCTCTTGGACGGAGAGAAACGGAAGGAAAAAATTACTGTTTTCCTTTTTCTCTTTTCCTTGAATTTTGCTCTTGCTCTTGCTTGAACCTGCTTTTGCTGCTCTGCGTTTGGGTGCTTGGTTCTGGTGCTTGACATCTCCTTTTATTTGGGCGCTTGGCTGACTGATCTCGGAGATGGAAAGACCAAAAGAAAAAAACCCAGCTCGGCTACTACTTGGATTTGCATGGGTATCGGATTACTCACCAACACGTACAGGCTAATACCCCTTTTCTTTGACTTAGCTTTTGACCGATCTGTTGCCGTTTGCTTCCAGACCACATGCAAAGCACCAACTGCATGTGCTGCATGATATCTGGCTGCATGTATGTCTGGATCTCCATGCATGGCTGCATGCACGTCTGGGTCTCCATGCACGGCTGCATGCAGGTCTGGATCTCCAGCGCCGGAGCAACCGCAAGATCTTCACGACTCCAGATCACTCACCTCGCCAGGCAGACGGCTCGACGGCGTCGTCTCTCTCCTCTCGCGGTCACGGCCGCTCTCGGAGTTGCTCGCGGGGCCCTACGGAATGAGCCTGAAGCAGCGCGAGAGGCCGGCGGCAAGCACCGCTCCCTGTGCTCGGTGCAGAGGCCGCTCCTCCCACGGTCGACGGTGGTGGCGCAACGGTGGCCGCCCCCAGGAGCGAAGATTGCTCCTCCCGGGGGCAGCAACAGTAGAAACCAAGGTTTGGCTCTGATACCAATTGTTACAAATCTAGCCCTTGAATTCTACTCTTTATTTCTCGCAAGTATTGCAATGTATAAACTGGTTACAAGCCTCTCAATTTATATGCATATAACTCCTACTAACACACGACTAGGACTTCGAATTGGACACTACTTCAACTCGAATTACACACGAAATCGAACTCAATTGCGACTAGGACTCTGAGTCAAGATTAAATCTAACAGATCCACCTAGCAACTCTCTCCTCTCATGTTAGATATGGTACATGATGTTTCGCTTGTGTTTCTTCCTCTCCCTCTCTTGCTGTAGCTTGGATTTGAACTTGCAATGATGAGTAATGTTGGGATGGCATAATCATATACTTGATCCATCCTCCTAGAAACTAGAAAATTGAAGCTTTGGTTCCACTTCTTCTTCTTCTTCTTCTTCTTCTTCTTCTTCTTCTTCTTCTTCTTCTCATCATTTTGCGCTAGATGGATGGCTGTGCATTTTGTAGCCGAATTAAGAAATTGTTGCGTGCTGAAACCGTAGGCCGGATCGTCTGAACCTCAGTATCTTGTTCGTCCGAACCTAGCATTTTCTGTTGTTTCATGTTGTTTTCAACAAGAAGTTTAGTCTGCTCCTCGTTCTCCTCTGGCGAACTTTGTTAGCGTACGTATGCCCCAAGAACGATGTTTTTGGAATTTGCAAACGAGATATGGGAGGGATAAGGACAAGGATAATTGCATACATGTACTTGCCTATAGAGTCAATGATTTTCATCCATCGAGCTATATCCTTACATGAGGTGTGTTCGCACTGGAAGGAGGGAATCTTTCGCGACATATTGCGCAGTATAACGCCAACAATAAGAAGAATAGTGTATAAATACAAGTGTCGTAGATATATTGTACTGCTTGTCAGTGATCAAAAGTTTATTTGGAAGTAAAGTACTAGTGCTTGGCTAGGATGGACAGAAAGATGTACATGTGCATGTGGAGGGATTTCTATGTACTAGATGTCTGATCTGGATTGTGTGTTTGTCAGTAGCTTGACGTGGTAGTTTGATAGAAAACTGAAACATTTTCTCCATGTACTACCGAAGATCATCCACACTGACACAACTGATACCAAACACTAGAATGCCATAAGAGCACATCATAAAAAAAATAGAGGTTTTCGATTATATATCATCGAAATGTGTCCACTTTAGAAATATACCATTTAAAAAAACCTATTCACTTTAATACCACCGAATTTTCCATAAACTCGCCAATATATATACCACTCTGTTAGGGAAGACATCCATCTGCCGTTAACTCCCATCCAATTATGAAATAGATATACCTTGCATAGATAATTAGACCTCTCAACTTCCACCAGCACTAAATTATCTAAACCTAGAGATACTCTTTAACAGTGAGCCACACACTGGCTTTGTGTAACTTCTAAGACTTTTAACAGATGTGCCAAATCAAAACTCTTTTTGAGCAGATCTACATGAAAACCAAAGCTTTGGACTCCTGCTCTATGTTCAATAGCTTCCTACATGTAATTAAAATACCAACTAAGACGAAATTATAAACAAATAATGTGTAAGAAACATTGCAACAGTGTATAAATATCATGTGAGGGTCATATTGTTTAGGCTACAAATGATGAACCACATCATACATATCATTATTTAAAAAATCACAGCCTTTGCAAATGCTGGTACCTCATTTTTCTACTGATTCTAACATTATCATAAGCAATTGATGCAAGCACCAATTTAATGACTCCGTACATCTTTGCCGTGGAGTGGTTGTCATGAGGCACGTCGTATGTGGAATTTTTTCCTTTTGCCCCTGTGGCATTTTTTTTTTGCAAATATGGCACCTGGGGTGGCGTTTTTGCGCTTTTAGCCTGCTCCCGATCGTGGAACCACCGTCAGGCAACGCGTGGCGTGGACAAGCAGTCGGCGGCCATGGGCTTTTGCCCTCCCCTGGTGTGCGCGCAAACTGCCTGGCCCCACCGAATCCTGCGGTCGGGGGGCACGTTCCGACCGCTGCCGCACTACTGACCACTTCATAACTTCCGACCATCCCGACCACTTTGTAACTTTCGTCCACTCCGACCACTATATAGCTTTCGATCGCTCTGACCACTCTTTAGATTTCGACCGCCCAACCACGTTATAGACTTCGACCTCCGACCACTCTGAAGTTTCGACCATCGACCACTCTCTAACCATTGACCAATTACTGTAGCATCGACCATCGACCAATTACTGTAGCATCAACCACCGACCAGCTACTGTAGCATCGACCACCGACCAGCTACTGTAGCATCGACCACCGACCACTTTATAGCTGCTCTCAACGTGTGTGCCGAGGCTAGGTAGATTTCCGCGCTCGCCATCTGCGGATCTGCGCCCCTCCATCCGCGGAAATACCACACGTCATCTGCTTGTTGATCTGCGGTTGGAAAGGGACCAATCTTGCAAAAAACGGGCACCGAGTGCCATATCTGCCAAAAAAGCATACATATGGCTAGAACAGTAAAGAATTCTGGAATATGCTGGCCCTGCTGCAGCTGGCAGCTGAGTTGCATTTTTGGTAGAAAGAATGGCACGTGTGCTCATATAAGCTGTTGATCTTGCATTTTCCTCAAGTGATGGAAAGATTTCCTGAATGAGTTTGTTTACTGAATCTTCGTCGTCTGTATATCCAATTACAATATCATCTGGTAGGCGTACATAATCATCTCCAATCGTCTCTTCGGTGCCATTTCCAATTCTGAGTAGGTAATCTGAAAACCATGGGTCAGATTGAGCTCTCATGTTACGTGACAATCGAGTCTTCCTTATATTGTCCCATAAATATGATCTCTGCAGCGTAGCATCTGTTACCTGTGCTCTTGTCCCACGTGTTACCACAGGAAGCACCTGCCTAAAATCTCCACCAAATACCACAACCTTTCCCCCAAATGGCAAAGAACAATCCATAATATCCTGTAGGGACCTATCAAGACACTCGACAGCTTGACGTTTTGTCATTGCAACCTCATCCCAAATAAGCAAAGATGCCGTACGCAGTAACTCAGCGGTGCCACTTTGCTTTATGAAGTTGCATGTGCTATTGTCAGCAAGTTTAATTGGGATTTTGAACCTTGAGTGTGCTGTGCGTCCTCCAGGCAATATTGACGCCGCAATACCGGAAGTTGCCGTTGCAATTGCTATTAATCCCTTTGAGCGGACTCTAGCAAGAAGTGCCTTGTATAGGAATGTCTTTCCTGTTCCTCGTGGACCATCCACGAAAAACACCTGGCTCTTCTTATTCATGACATGATGTATGATTTCATCAAATCCTGCACGCTGCTCCTTGTTAAGGTATTATTTCTTTTCAATGTCTTGAATTTACATATGATGTTCAATGATTCGGGACAAAAAAAAAACCTAGTTATTAGTCTTACTGATATTACCAATCAACAAACAGGGTTAAAAGTCTTTCAAAAGGTGGTAATTTCAAGAAAAGAGCAGTTCACTGGGCTGTCTATATCATCTAGCAAGGAATCTACGTACACTCCATATCCTTTACCTAGTGAAGCTGAAGAAACTACAGACCAGATTCAAGAGAAGAGACCTGTTGATGCTTCAAGGAATGGTGTTGAAAATTTTACTTCAAATTCTTCAGTGGCACTTGATCTTGATGGCAGACGCCTTCGCGGCCGCTGCTGGCGACTGGATCTTCCCCCCGGCACTTGTTTTGCTCACGTATACGGCAAAACGAGAGAGAGAGAGAGAGAGAGAGAGGTAGAGAGGAGAGATAGAGAAGAGATTGAGATGTTTGCATGCTATACGGGTGAGATTGAGAAGTTTCTATGATATGGCTTTGGGGAAACGGTTTCTATATTATGTAGATTGAGATTGACAAGTTTGCCGTCTGTTTCCATAGTTTGTTTACCGTAATAATATGCCCAATTTATATTTGTTTCCATAGTTTGTTTCTTCCGTCTGTTTCCATAGTTTGTTTCCATAGTTTGTTTCCATACCTACGATGTTCTTTCTGTGTTTTTTTACGCCGGCGTCGTAACCATCATCGAGTCCAATTGACCAAAAGGATGAGGCACCTGATTTATATGTATCAGATATGTTTTTCTTTAAAGGAACTGAATATGAAATTAGAACGGTGAAGATATATGCTTAAATATGCACTAAACGCCGGGTTTCTAGCCTTGTAGAACTAATGAACACAATCTTTAGTTGATTACATCTTCAACTCTTGATTTTACATACACAATCTTTAGTTGATTACATCTTCAGCAGACATAATCTTACAAAACCTGGATGGGTGCACCATTTTCTCTAATGACGACATCATAAGAATCAATTTCATCCCCAAATTTAGTTTTAAGAAGATCCCCGGAGTTCCCGACAACAGCACATCTACCAAATTGCCGAGGTACATATGGTGGCATCTCAGGCAGAACTAATGAAAGCTTCTCCATGCAGAGAGTTCTGTTCTGGCACTTATTCCTGCAAACTCAAAACTAAACACAATCAATAATCTGTTGGTGGAGTTAACCATGCTGTAAGTCTATGTGAAATTGCAAGACTTATGTCTACCCACAGAAGGATTCCTTTGTTGATCCTGCGCCACGCATACCCCTCCCAGCCATAATAACTGAGTCCCAATGATGGAATAACACAGCATAACGTACTACGATATGCACATTCCAATGTATAATGGCAACAAAGTAGTTACACTGCGTAGCTCACCAAATTTTCATAAAAAGAAGGAAGGGTCTAGTTGACCTTTTTAACCAGTCATAGAAATTTGAACTTTAAATATCTCACGAGAAAGGGGTGCATCCATTCTCTAATACACCAGTTTGAAAACTTTGGATTTATATTCCCTAGGATTAACAGTTCTAATCAAAGTGACTTTACAACTTAACACCAAATTTGACTCGTACAACTAAACTGTATAATATATTCAGTAAATTTAAGGCTGTATCCTATTCCACTTCTACAGTCACAAATTCCTGTCACTGTGCAAAGCATGCAGTCAAACTTCAAACTTTGATCAACAATATCTTTTCAAATATTTAGAATCGTAATATGAAAATAATAGGAGTGAATTCTTCAAAGTATATTTTCATAATGTTATACTTTTATATCTTTTATGAATATACTGTATAATAAAAATATAGATGTCAAAGTTGCATCTTGGAGACCGTGAAAACTGAAAAGTAAAAAATAAATCAACAATTTGTGACCAGATAGAAAGTTATCTATTGGTTGGTATAAATACTCTGAAGCTTTGTTAATATCCGTTCCAGTCACAACAATGGAGTTTTACACAATATAAGTGGATACAGTAGGCACCTCATATGTTTATGCAGTACCTGAAGCAAACAAATAAGCACACATGCAAAGTTGTACAGATTGTGCAGCAGAACATATAACATGTACAACAACAAAACACAGAATATGCACACCAGACAACACAATTGATATGTAAGTGTACAAAATATACTGCAAAAGATACACATGCCAAAACTCACCAAAACCGGCAATGGTTCTTTTTGCCAATGCATGTTCCAAGCCAAATACAGTGATGATCAAACTGAAGGACACACTTATCACAATCATGACAGTGCCTGGTACGAGGTGGCTGCAAAAGCATGTTGTAGCAAAAATTGAAATTAGACAATTAGCAGCAGCTTTACATGAGAAAAAAATATGACGGTAGGATAGTTCAAATCAGTATGATAAAACTAATAAAGCAGTAGTAGTTCGCTTTGTAAAATTCAAAGCAGTGTGCCTGTCAGTTTGCAAATTAATAGTTGGGAATTGGCAACCCTGACAAAGCATCCAGTTCTAGAAGATCCTCAAAAAATGAAACAACTGCAATGAAAGATGTGAAGGGAAAGGCTACCAATAGACAACATCAACTGTATCACCAAGTATAACCAACTCGCATTCCATTCTCTGACTAACTACAGATCAACTTTGCTATTCTTGAATAAGGTCGCAAGGAGTTTTGTTAAATTTAGTCAAACTTATTTGGAGATAAACTCGACTCACTAAAATGCTTTGTTTGACCAATTCACACTTGATGTGTAGTTCAATTGTGTCTTTTTTAAACAACGACCATTGTAATCACTAATCAATTGCATATCATAGCTGCGGAAGCTTTAGCACCATAAATTTAGAGGATCAAACAATACCTGATTGACTCTGCAGGAAGTGCAAGTAGTCAAATATCAGCATCAGAAAGGGGAAAACGACGCAGAAGGTGCTTATAATCTAGTTAACTAACCTTTCTTGTTTCTGAATCAACCTCTGAACTCTGAAGGAAGCCACAACCATGCAGAAAACACAAGTGACTCATAAACTGTTACATGTGGAGAATGAATATCATTTTGCTCACAGTATCCTGATATATGTGCAAAGGTCTCTTGCTTCTTTGGATAGCCTGAAATGGTAATATCACCTTCTATGTATCCTCCAGTTTTTCTCCCCCACTAACACATCCATCAGGCAGCACTCACACCCATCAGACACACCCCTTAACATCCCATTTCCTACCACCGTGTCAGCACAAATATCCAATCCTAAAATCTGCAGATATGTAGCAGAGTAGCAGACACGAGAGCTGATTAATAAACAAATATCCCATGAAAAACCATCCTTGTAGTGCTAGAATTAGATCCATAGCTAGTAGACTACTGTACCTTCAATATGTACTCCATAACAACACTGGATTCTTGTCCTGCCATAGCTGAGACCTATAAGAGTAAAATAAAGAATTAACTATCTGTTATTTTTCCAATAAAAAATACAGTACATCTGAGAAGTCCCCTTGAAATGTTTCTGTTCAGTGCTATGCTAGTTAGATAAATATGTCTAAGCAACATAGAGTGCTCTTATGTGATAGCGACCTCACCTTCATATAGACATCAATATCATGATCTGGCTTGATGTTCTCAGCCTTTTCAGAAATCCTAATTTACTCCTGAAATCACGAATGTAGTTGCTCAGCAAACAACACTTAACAATTTATAAGGCCTGATTCATAATTTTAGATCACAAGCTTGGCTTTGGACCACGAAATTCCAAATCTAATTCCAGCACAATTTAGTATAATCCGAATGCAGCATTTAGGTGCATATCAGTACAATGAAAACATAACTATGCTGACTGCGATTGCAGTGTAAAATGGAGCATAAAGGAGCAAGAGGTTCTGAGATGCAAACCTGATCCATGATGAAGTCGAAGTAATCACCCTTGGGCCGGGGGATCAAATGCTTGTTCCTCCACATGAGCTCCGCGAGCGCGAAGAACTGGAACACTGAGTACAAGAACCCGATCACGTTCACCGCCTCCGAGTACCTACATCGCCACAGAACACAAGCGCGTAACGGAAATCACCAATCAAATAACCCTAACCAAACACAGCAGATTTTTCGAAGGGATTGCTTTAGAAAAGGGGGATTTTTTTGGTTTACCGTAACTGGCTGTAGCGGTTGTAGGAGTCGAGGGCCCAGCCCTTGCGTTGGTCAGAAGCGAGAACCGCAAGCGCCGCCAGGCAGAGTCCCGCGGCCGCGCCCCGCGCCACCAGTGCAGTGCGCTGCAACGACGCCGCGCGGCGTTTGCTCGACAGGATGTCGGGCACGGCCCCGCGGTCCCGATCGACCGACCTAGCTGGCTCCGGCCGCGGCTGCGGCTGCGGCCGCGGAGGAGACGGGGACCACGGCGGACAGGTGCCGGTGGTGTGGCCACCGCTCCACGAAAACCAGGACCGGCCGTCGGCGGGGTTGGCGGTGCGGGTTGCGTGGGGCGGGGTCACGTATTGGGCAGCGGCGGCGTGGAGCTCGGATGCGGCGGAGAGGAGTGCGGGGTGGGGCTCCTCTCCGACCAGTCGTCTGCCGCGTGCTGCTGCATCGGCGTGAGGGGAGGATCTGGCTCCAGGTGGCGCGGCGGCGGGCGGGCGGGGAGGCAAGGCCGCAAGGGAGGAGGAGGAGGCGGCGGCGGAGCGGACGGGTGGGGGGAGGAGGAGACGGCGGCGGAGCGGGGGAGGAGGAGCGAGGGCGGAGTGCAGCGGAGGAGTGGGAGGTGGGAGGCGGCGGCGCGGTGTGGGGGGTTGGGGCGGGGTGAGCAGCGTATCAGCGGAATTTTCGCGAGGTGGGGGAATCAGAGAGAGCGGGTGGGCCACGCGGCGATGGCGCAGAGGAGGCGGTGGGTTCAATGATGCATGATCCGTATAATTTTGGCCTTAGGATCTTCAATGAGTAAGAGAAGAAGGTTTGAGGAGAGATCCAGGCCATTCATTTGTATGAAGTTGGATTACTTGGTATACAAATCTGTGTGGACTTAGATTAGGCATGACTGTGGGGGTGGTTGAGGGGGTGGATTTAGTAAAGAAAATTTTGGTGTATTATAGAGTAGGGTAGATTATAAGAAACCTTTTAAATCATATAATGTGAAGAAGACAAATCCCCAGAACCAAGTAGGAGAATGACAAGAATTCTTGCTGTAGATGTATACGGCGATGTGTGTGACAATCGAAGGACAGCTCGGTGGCCACGTTGCTGTTTCTTTCTCAGAACCAAAAAAAAAAAAAGGAGAGAGAGAGACCACGTTGGCTCGCTGATGCTCACAAATTTTTCAGCAATTTGGCACCTTAAATTAGGTGTCCAGTGTCTCGTTGTCAACCTTCAAGCAAATCGGACACAAAACATATGTAGTCCCTGCAGCCTGTGTCTGTATTATTCGTGTGAATTCGTGTGACATGTATGTGTAGAAATAGACTGCCACTGTCTCGATATTTGTAGGGCGGACACCTTCTCCTTGAAAACTCCTATTGGCATATAGAACACGGGCCTACGGGTCTTATTGGAAGGTTTAGGGAAGTGTAGTTGGGGGAAAAAATAGTTGACGAGGAAACCTGTTATTTTTCAATATGGTTAAGTGATTTAGTCTTGAGTTGTTAACGTGGTAACCAGGCAGTGCACAATAGATGCATCCGATCCAGTCCACAATAAATACCATTTGAATTCATAAAATCCACACAATTTTGGTCGGCGCCCTTCTCATCCCTGGCAGCCGTATCCATGCCACCACCCCGTTCGTTGTCGCCTCCCCCTCCCACAGCCGGCGCTTCTCGCAGCTACTTTATGGATGAAAACGGATCAAATACGGATTGGATAGTGCTTAAATCATATTCGTATCTATATTTTTCTTGGATTTAAATACGAATCAAACAAACGTCGGGTACGAATATGGACGGGACAAATGTTGGATACGAATTTGAATCGAATATCTACTCAATTCGGTCGAATCCAGATATTCTCATAACTTTGTTGTATGAAGACATTAATAACATTTTATCATCGTACAATCACGTTTAATCATTCTAATTCATTTATTTCACATAAAGAAACATAAATTCACGTTCAATTAAGAAAACTTATCCACTAATTAGTCGTATTGTAATAAAAAATACATATTACTTCGTCGAATACGGATACGGATAGTCCGGATAAAATAATATTTTGGATGGTAAAATTCCATGTCATATTCACATCTATATTTTTATGCGAATTCGAATACGAATAGGATGGAAATTGTTAATCGGATTGAAAAATCTATACCATATGCATCTTATTGAATACAGTAACTAAACAATACGAATAATTCATATCCACTTTTCACTCCTAGCTGGTGCCACCTCCCTCTTTCGGTCGGCTTCTTTCAGAGTTTGTGGTATGGGGAAGGGGAGAGAGAGAGAGAGAGAGAGAGAGATGGAGAATAAGGGCCTGTTCGGTTGGTGAGAAGCCGCCCGGCTTCTCGCAGCCGCTACAGCACCTAACTTTTAAACGGAGTATTTTCTCAAGACGGGGTCTATAAGTTAAACGTAGTACACGTTAAAAGCCCAACATCTGTACCAGTTAAAATCGCAGGTGAGTATCGATCTCTCCGTAATCTGTACCGTAAATAGCCAAAATTCAAAAATTTCAACTAAAAATCATAAGCCGCAGCAAAAAAGAACAGGCCCTAAGATAAGTTGGCCTCCAATTGTTGGTGATGGACCTCGAACGCAAGCAGCATGAGGCCATCGGCTGTGAGCTCCACACTATGCGCCGTCCTCACGGGCTCACCTCGCAGATTGAGTGAATGGAGAGTTGGCTCAGAGAGATGGGAGAGATTGGGAATTGGTGGGTTGGGCCACTTGGCCTCTTGTTTTTCCTGTGTTTGGTTGGGGAGAGCTGATAGATCGAGCTAAAAATTTTTAAAAAGGGCTGAATTTTTTGACAGAGCCAAACTTTTCTTGAGGTGGGTTGAGAAAACCAAATTTTAACGATTCCTGCGAAATTTCGGGCGAAACTATAATCCCTGCTAAGTACTAACCAAAGCTCGAAGATCCATCCACTGCCACTGCGAAGGATGTGCTATTGCTCCGTGTAATATGTACTGCGAATTTTTCCATGAAACGATTCTCCTAGTCGTGCAGGTGTGTGCGTTCCTTTAGCCATAGCCTGCAAGATACTGTACATACAAGGTGGGGAATTTCTGCATCCCGAGATAAATTGATGAGCACCTCCTCCTCTTCTTCTTCGTCGTCGTCGTCGTCGTATCGACGTTCTTCCGACCAGAATACACACACAAAAAAATCGCTCGAAATTTATACCGCACCTCTGCAAAGCAAGAACCAAATACAAATTCGAAAACTCAAGCCTACCCTTCATTACAGTGAGTTCAGAATGATCGGACTGGACTGGACTGCATCCCAATCAAGTACATCTCTCCCTGGTCGACCCGACTCACTAGCTAGGCGTCAGCAAACCATCAAGCTAGATTCAATCAAGAACAGCTGAGCAGAACAACACCAAACACTGGGTACAAGCCACGGCACTAACGAACAGCTAAGCTAGCTGTACTACTATGTACAACAACGAGGAGCACCTGATCGACGCACGCGCGACCGTCGGGTGGGGACTAGGGCGGCGGCGGGGACGCGAAGGGGAGGCTGCGGAGGACGCGGAACCGCACGCGCCGCGGGAAGATGCGCGGCGCCGCCGACAGCAGCCGCTCCAAGGCGCACGCCACCGCCGCCGTGTACTCCTCCAGCAGCTCCGCCATGACCGCCACCAGGATCATCTCTGCCTCACTCTCCGATTCTTCTCCTCCGGTTTTCTGTGCGTGTGTACTTGCCGTGCTTCTTTCCTGGGTGCTGGGTTCTGCTTACTGCTGACGTTTTCGGCTCCTTGGATCTCATCGCGGTTTAAATGCGATGGTGCCCACGCGATGGATGATGGTTATACATCTTCGTATCGTCTAATTTGGATTATAATAACTTATGTAATGGGTTGTTGTATAGATGTCCATGATAATTTTATATAATTAATAAATTGTCAATACAATAATATATCAAATAAAAAAATCATAACAATTATTTAAATAATAGATATTATTTTTCTCTCTATATCACATAAAACTTATATAGATATATATCACAGATCATGTCCCAAAGAGACAAGGACGGATCCAGACCCAGGATTGCTTGGTCTTTAGCTCTGGATATAAAATCAAAAGTCTATTATAAAATTACTAGGTGTGGGGCCACGCTAGTCTACTGTAGTTCTTTATCTGTGGAAAAACTACTAGGTGTACTCTGGTGGTAGATAGATCCTTCGGATATTGCATTGCATTGTACTTAAATTTGTTCAGTCGAGTCCATGGCTGCTCTGTGCTTTTAATTTGATGATTCGTGCCCTCAAAACTATTTAATTTTGTGAGCCAAAAAGAACAGACCCCTAGGCAGCTAGGCCGGCTTCTCATCTAGTCATCTGGGCGTGATCTAGGTGGCACCCGAACCTGCGCTCGGCGAGCCCGGCTTTGCCCCACGCCGACCGAGGCTTCGCCGCCGGGCAGCGCCTGGGCTATTTTCGTGCTCGGAGGGCGCTGGACTTCGGTACCCCCATGAGCTACGCGCACAGCGGATACTTGGGCCCACAAGCCGTGCTCTAGAGGTGCTGATTTGCCACGTGTCTGTCATCAGAAATTCCATACTCTGGAGGAGGCTAGAAACGCAACAAACATCCGTAGGGGGTTAGACATATTGCAAGAGATTGAACAAGTGTATGACAGAAAACTATTGATTCTGAAATCTGTACAATCATATATAGATGATGAAGGGGTGGAATAAAAGGTGTCTGTTTGAATAGACATCTGTACAATTGTGTAACTGCACATTGGTTACTATTGGTTTGTAACACTCCCCCTTGACCAATGTGTCTTCATATGATCACCCTGATTCATCATCTTGATAAACTCCTCCAAAACCCTGTAGGGAAAAATATGAGGAGAACTGATAAAGTAGATATGCCATGAAAAACTCCTTTAAAACTCGGTGGAAAAATTTAAGGAGAAAATGATATGGCATATATTTGATTATATCTCTTTAAAAACCCTGTGGGAAAATAGAGATATATTTATAATTACGTTGTCATATTGCCTCATTAAAAACCTTGATGAGAAACCTTAGAGGGAAAACTCATAAAAGAAAAAGAGTACAATATTTGTATTGAACGGGTTAAGTCTTAGGAGATTTCTCCCCCTGACATCTGCAAATCACGTAGTCTTCGCATACCAATTCCATGAACACATTTTTGAAATGTGGAAGTTGGAAATGACTTGGTGAATAAGTCTGCGAAATTATCACAAGACTTAGTTTGCAGAATATTTATTTCCCCACTCTCTTCCAATTCATGTGGGTAAAATAGTTTAGGAGCAACATGTTTTGTGATATTGCTCTTTATGTAACCCGTTTGCATTTGAACAACGCAAGCATCATTATCTTCGTAGATAATGGTAGGTGATGTAATAGCACCTATACCACATGATTGTTGTATGTGGTTAATCATTCTGCGAAGCCATACATATTCACGTGATGCTTCATATAATAAAATTATTTCAGAATGATTAGTGGATGTAGCCACTAGAGTCTGTTTCGAAGACTTCCAAGAGATGGCTGTTCCACCGTGTAAAAATACAAAGCCTGTTTGAGATCTGGCATTATGGGGATCTGATAAATAGCCAGCATCTGTATATCCTATTAAATCCACATTTTTATTCTTCTGGAAGAATAGACCAAGATCTTTAGTGCCTTGAAGATATCTAAAAATATTCTTCACTCCTACCCAATGTCTATTTGTTGGAGCAGCGCTATATTTAGCAAGTAGATTTACCGCAAATGCAATATCCGGCCGGGTGCAATTTGCAAGGTACATAAGCGCTCCGATGGCACTGAGATATGGAACCTCGGGTCCCAATAACACTTCATTGTCATCTCGGGGTCTAAATGGATCTTTATCCCTGTCCAGAGATTGAACAACCATGGGGGTTTTCGATGGATATGCTTTGTCCATATTGAATTTCTCCAATATTTTCTGAACATAGGCTGATTGATGTACTAAGATGCCTGAATGAAGGTGCTCAAGTTATATACCCAAGCAAAATTTGGTTTTACCCAAATCCTTCATTTCAAATTCCGTCATAAGATGATTACGTGCTTCATCTATATCTTGTGTGTTACCAATGATATTAAGATCATCAACATACACAGATATAATACAAAATCCTGTTGAGGATCTTTTGATGAATACACATGGGCAATCATCATTGTTGGAGTATCCCTTTTTGGTTAGGAACTCACTTAGTCGGTTGTATCACATTCTACCCGACTGTTTCAAGCCGTATAAAGACTTGTTCAATTTGACACAATACATATTGCGATTTGCGTTTGGATTCAGAATTGAAATTCCATCGGGAACTTTCATATATATTTCCAAATCAAGTGACACATAAAGATATGCAGTCACTACATCCATCAACTGAAAAGATAGATGATTTTTAACTGCCAATGAGATTAAGTATCGGAATGTCATTCCACTCATTACTGGAGAATAAGTTTCATTGTAATCAATGCCGGGTCTCTGCGTGAACCCTTGTGCTACAAGCCTTGCTTTGTATCTCACCACCTCATTATTTTCATTTCGTTTGCGGACGAAAACCCATTTGAAACCGACAGGGAATACTTTGGGAGGTGTATGTATCACATTGGTGAATACATTTCTTTTCTTGAGCGAGGCTAACTCCGCTTGAATTGCATCCTTCCATTGATTCCAGTCCGAGCGCTATTTGCACTTTGCCATGGTCTTGGAATCTGAATCATTTTGAAGGTTATTTGCAATTGTTGTGGAGAAATAAATGTCGACAAGTGTAGTCTTACGATCGTATGATTCTCCAGAATCATTATAGTTAATGGAAATTTCTTGGACCCCTGATGACTCAATGTTATTTCCCAAAACATTTGAGTCGGAGTATTCCGATGTCCCAGGATAAGTATTTGAGTGCACTGTTGATCTGGGTTCAAGGATCCTTTGGTGTCTATCAACTTGAGGTTGATCTGCATTTACATTCTTTTGTTTCCTTTGTCGCTTGTTAGAAGCTGTATCCGCCATTTGTACCGTACTTCTCCCCCTCTTATTTTGAACTGGGAGTTGAGTGGTATTTTGCGGTACCTCCACTCTTTCAGGTACATTTTTGGCAGGATTATAGGACTTTGTAACACCCTTATAATCAGTAAATGCATCTGGCAGATTATTTGCAATGTTTTGCAAATTAATGATTTTCTGAACTTGAAGTTCAGTCTCTCTGGTACGTGGGTCTGAGGCAGGAATGCCTTGTACATTCCAATCAATTTCCTGGCATTTAGTTTGGTACTTGTTATCTCCCCCTAATGCCGGGAAATGTTCCTCATTGAATATGCAATCAGCGTACCGGGCCGTAAACAGGTCCCCTGTAAGTGGCTCGAGGTATTTTATAATTGACGGAGATTTATACCCAACATAGATCCCAAGTTTCCTGTGCGGTCCCATTGAGGTACGCTGCGGTGGTGAGATCGGTACGTATGTAGCGCAACCGAACTTTCGCAGATAGGAAATATCTGGTGGATTTTCACGTACTAATTGTAGCGGGGAAGTGCTATGATATGCAGTTGGACGCAATTGGATTAAGTCAGTAGCATGTAAAACTGCATGACCCCAACATGACGTTAGTAAGTTGCAATTCTGTAGTAATGGTCTTGCAATGAGTTTGATTCTCTTGATAAGAGATTCTGCTAAACCATTTTGTGTATGGACATATGGAATAGAGTGTTGAACTTGTATCCCAAGAGCCATACAATAATCATTGAAGGCATGGGATGAAAATTCAGCAGCATTGTCCATTCGAATTGATTGAATTCGATATTCAGGATAATGTGCTCGTAATTCGATAATTTGACCAATTAACTTAGCAAATGCATGGTTTCGTGTGGATAAAAGACACACATGTGACCATCTAGTAGATGCGTAAATGAGAACCATGAAATATCTGAACGGTCCACACAATGGTTGTATAGGACCACATATATCTCCTTGAATGCGTTCAAGGAATTTAAGTGGTTCAGCTCTGATTTTAAGATAAGAGGGTCTTAAAATCAATTTTTCGGTGGCACAGGAAGTGCACACAAAATCTGAGGATTCCGGAAATTTTGTTTTGTGGTATGTATGACCAATTGAATTGCTAATAATTTTCCTCATCATTCCAATGCCTGGGTGACCAAGGCGATCATGGCATGTTTGGAATGTGTTAGTGTTTTGGAAAATTACTTTGTACGCAATATGTTGAACGGGTTTTATGTATGTATAGTACAATCCGGAGTTTAAAGATGGAATTTTTTCTAGTACTTGTTTGCCATATCCGTTGTGTTTGGTTAAGAGGAGATATTCCTCTTTGTTGTCATTTCGGGTTTCAACATGGAAACCATTTTGACGGATATCTCTATAACTAAGTAGGGTACGTGTTGAATCGGGATACAAGAGTGCATCCTCAATTTCTAATTGTGTATCCATAGGGAGAGTGATAGAGGCGCGACCAGAGCTTACTATCGTAGCATCGCGTCCAGCGATGGTTAAAACATTTCCTTAACTCCTAGTAAGAGTTAGGAAATATGTTGTGTCCCTAAGTATAGAGTTTGTGGTGCCACTATCCACAAGGTATAATTCCTCCTCCATTCTGATGGTTTTTAGATGAAAATAAATGGTGGTGGCTGGAAAAAGTGGCTTTTAGAAGAATTAGCGATTGATGGGAAAAATGAGAGAAAGATATGTGCGTGAAATGGGAGCGCGAGGAGTGAGGTGCATGATGCACCCATAATCCCTTACTTTGTCCCCGGAGTGAGACAAGAGTGAGAGAAGTAAGGAATCTGCTTCGAAAAGCCGGGTTGTAATATGAGCAGACCATAGCTATGGTACTATAGCGCACACTGTAGCATACAACCTTGGCTGCTCATTTTGCATCTGACGACCAAGGTTAGAGCAAAGCCATATTTACTATAGCAAAATCATCTCAATCCCTCTTTTGTTGTGTCAAATTGAATGTCTAGTGTCAGATTGGATGTTTGTGAAATTAATTCAGTTGTAGGACAAATGCAATGAATTACGAAGGTGAAATGAATTCATAATGTGGCTTAGTCTTGAGACTTGTTCCAAATGGTGCTCTAGTTGACGCTCCTCCTCAATCGTTGATTGTATTTGATGCTCGATGCTTAATCCTTGAATGTACTTGAGCCTTGAATGTATTGGATGATTCCTGTATAAATAATGATTGAGGAACTATTAGTGAATTAATGTATTTGATGATCGGTGAATGAGGAAATATTTCTGAATTGATGTGTTGTGTGACGCTGCTACTAACTCGAAAAAAAATGTAAAGACAAGCCTGATGCTCATGCATAGGGAATTTCTAAGAAAAGTATAGCAAGAGGGACTTGCATTCATGAGAAAATTGAAGCACCAGTTACTTGAAAGTGCAGTAACACCACCTGGTAGTTTGGATGTTGTGTTTGGTATTTGCTTGTGGCATGCATAAATAGTATCATGTGCCATCAATGAGATCCCAGTGGTCGAAATTCCCTAAGCATGTTTGGACTCCAACATCTCTCTCTTTTTTTTTCTCCAACCAAGTGCATGTTCACACAGTCAGGTTTTGCTTTCTTTTTTCTTTATTAGTGCATAGTATCATAGAGGTTTAGGCGCTGTTTAGCTTCTGACTTATTTAGTTTTCGGTTTATTTAAGTTAGAAGTCACTTAGAACGTGTTAATTTTTAATTTTAGTTTATTTTAGTTTTTTGGTATTTTATCTTATTTTTTGTATTATTCGTAACTATATAACGATTTTTTATTTTTTTCAGAAAAAACTAACGTTAATTCGGTATGGACTCACCACATATTTACGTAAGACAAAGAACGCAAAGGATGTGTGTTACTTACTTGGAACACGACAAGACAAAAATAGCAGCAGCACGAGCTGGCCTAGCATAGTGCCTACGCCCGCCGGTAGTCGACACACCTTCAGGTGCGTGCTTATCACGAACCCGTACACTAACCTTTCCCGCTAACGCTGACGTGACCAATGATATAAGACAGAATTAATTAAAAAATTATAGTAGAAAATATACTAAATTCAGTTATACCGGTTACAATTGTACACGATTATTTTTCTCTGCGTATTACCTCTCGTGAATAGCTAGAGTTTAAAATTTTAAACCATAAACTATAAACTACAGTCCAAAAAAAACCTACTCCAAAACTTTAGTCCATCGCCAGGTCCAAAAACATTTTGATGTGACTGACGATACCTAGAGCATGTTATTTTTAACCGTGGTTGATAG
This sequence comes from Dendrocalamus latiflorus, assembly GCA_017311315.1. Classification (NCBI taxonomy): domain Eukaryota; kingdom Viridiplantae; phylum Streptophyta; class Magnoliopsida; order Poales; family Poaceae; genus Dendrocalamus; species Dendrocalamus latiflorus. The sequence continues at coordinate 19,155,967 of CM029671.1, read as the reverse complement.
CTTATTATGGCTGTTGATTTTTGCTTTTATAGTAAACATTTGTATAAACGAACTGACTATTAATAAGTCGCTTTAAAAAGACTATTCTGATAAATTACTTTAAAAAAGATAAAAAAAAACTGTTCTTTTTATTTATTAAGTTATAAATTATAAATAAAAAAGAACAAGACTGCTGTTTACTTGGTATAGACAGCCACGGAGGAACCTTCATTCTTTTACTCCATAAAAATTGTGACAACTGGTTAATCGATCTATTACGCAGCGTGCAAAAAGACGTGCTGCTCAACTACTCAGCATTTGTTGTATACGGCAGGTGTCCGACAACGATGGCCTAGCACCAAAAGAGAACAAACCATCTAAGATAGTAAACTACATCATAAGATGCTGACTGACCAGTAGAGTACTAGTTATTGTTTCCTCGATGTATTTTGTTACTACTTAATTTTGATTCCTTCTACAAGGACCTGTGACTATTGACGACTTGTCAGATTCTCCGAAGGATATTTTCGCGGATGAACGGATGTGATATGTCGCTGCTGGTCGTTTCCTGCGTTATTGAAAAAAGACAGTGATGGGAGCTAAAGCAACAAGGCTTCGAAATATCTTCAGTAGCCATCATGTCTGTACTTAATCTAATCCATGGACTGCTAGCTCGACCAAAGCGGCCAAGCTAGCAGACAGAGATCGAGGGGGAGTAGATCATAAAGTTGAAAGACGGAAGAATGATAATGTGGAACGGAATGATTCATTCGCTTCTTTTTCGTTCGTGTTTTCAAGCTCATACTCCTTGGATGGTGACATCTTACCAAGTGCGCCCTGTGTTCTTCCTACAGGACAAACCCTGGAAGCTTTTCGGCTTTGTACATAAGTACAAGAATTTGATTCAGGATTAGCACAAACAAAGGTAGAGTACTAGATTTCTTCTACCTTTTTGGTTGGATCGTTTTTAGCCTTCCTGAGTTGGCACCAAAAAAAAAAGCATATCCCGACAGTGCTCTTCAGCTTAAGAATTTCTAGTTTTCTTTAAAGAAAACAGCAGAAAAACTTCCAGGCATTGCTATATGCATGAATAGAAACTTTCAGATGTTTATTCATTTTTGGGTTAATTTGCAGTTGATCAAAAAAACAAAGAACCAATCGAATTTCATCTGGAACCACCACATTGACCGTGCCAGTACGTAGTTGTCTGGAATGGAACTGAAATATATCATAGTTATACATTAGGATAAGTACAGGTTCAGCTCAGCAAAGTTTTGCTCGACTTAAGCCAAGAGGAAGAGAGAAGAAACCTAGAGGCACCCGTCTCAGATGTCACTGCTTCCTCTTGATTTTAATGGTTGCTCATAGATGCAGTTCTACCCTCTGCTTACAGAAAGCATCTTGTATATGCTGCTTAACTAGCTGCTGCTCCCGGTGATTTCGTCGTAGGTGCTCTTAATTTTACTGATCAGAGCTTCCCTGCAAAAACACCAATGAGCCGGACGTGATAAGAATCTGACAACATAGTTTGTTGAATTAAGCTAGTTGTTGTTTTGGTAGTTTTGGTAGGTATTGTTAACTATGATAACTACTGTAGCAGATATGGCAAGATATAACCATAGAATAATTGTAGGCCTAAAAGAACTAATATAGCAGTAAATAAAACTCAATAAAATATTCAATATTCAATAGAATATTTTTAACATGATATATATCATAAAAGAATCATTATATAGCAAACTAGTCAAAAAATCCATCCTTACAATCTTAAAAGATATCAATTATAGAAATTGATACCACTTATAAAATTAAGTTCAGGTTAACAAGTTAAACTAGTATGACAAAGATTTAATCATACATACAAAAGTATGATAAAACTAGCTAAGTAGACATAACATGACAATGAGCAATACCAAATTAAGATTACATCACAAATGAGTAATTGGTCTTACTGTTGGCCGCAACAATCATCAAGCACCTGCACATCAAAGATCAAGCAATTGATTCGAGCACAAATGACATGCACTTGACTCTCAATTAGCAAATCATATACAGAAACATACCACAACTAACACTTGTATGGACACACCATGACGTCGTAACTAACATCACACGAAACAACTCAAAACTAATTCCTTTTAGAAACAAGGATCGGTCTGACCATAGCCACCAGGCCGATCAGACTGCCCTGCAGACACCGGTCAGACCGTTAGCTCTCCCCTGGTTGGACCATCGACACAGCCGGTCACACCCCACTGGTCAAACCAGCAAGGTATGGCTGGTCTGACTGCAACTGCACAATGGTTAGACCATTACCCCAGGCTAGTTTGATCGGTGCTACTAGAAAAGCACAAATTAAAATGCAAATTCACAAAAAATCAAATTCAAACAGCAAAAAGTAAGGCACAAGAAATATTAAATACTCATCACTCCCATGTGATGCCACCATATGGTCTTACAGCTAGATTAAGACAATGATTACAAGAACAAGCTGTCAAGTTATAAGGAGAGGAGGATTACAAGAACATGGCGTTTTACCTGTCTGGCTGGAAGATGAGGTTACGGTATGTAAACCACTGCATCAACATAAAGTAGAAGTTGTTGGTGTTCATAGACAGAAAATTCGATGTCCAAATGTATGTAAACTTACCCCTGTGTACCCAATTCCAACAAGCTCAAGAACACCAGGCAGAATATGAAGCTTGTCAATGGCCTGAATGCATTAAACAAGCAAGAACAGCTCTGAGATCTCCAGGCAAAGGACGCTTACATATCTGAAGGAGAAGAACAAAGAAGCCACGATTAAGGTTGCTCTCTCATGTACCTTCAACGCCCCCACCGCCGTCCAGAGTGCGACGAGCGCGGCGACTCCGATGGTGGCCACGGCGTACTTGTCCTCAACTTTGGCCCACTGCCTAGAGACAACGGTCACAGTAATGCACATTGCGCAGAACGGCAGCACACTCCATAAGAAAAAAAATGATCACATATATCTGGAGCGAAACGTACGTGAGGATGCTGACCGCGTCCTGGGCAGCCTTGACGATCTCCGGCACCTCCGTCGAGCCTTCGCCGCCTTGATCGCGACGTTCCTTGGAACCTTCGAGCCTGACAAAAGCAAGAAATGTATACGTACTGTGTAGATCTCAGATGTACTACACATATATACGTACTGCTACATGTACCTCAAAAGATATGTATGCACCACGCATTCCGAGTCGAGAATGGATGGATCTATACACGGTCTAAAAATCAGTAAACCAGTGTTCGTTCATTGTATACTGCCACGTATTCGGCCTAGCAGACCCGTTTTTAGAGCAAGGCTACGTAGGTAGAGGAACATGAAGTGCATCAGCTGTCTAATCAAGAGAATTCACCGTGGCCTACCGTCCCTAGGGTAGTTTACAAGCCTTGCCTGCCAAACGTCATCTTATCTTACTGCCTACTTGACTGTACGAACATCTGTGCTACCGATAATTGCTCTGTTGAGATGCTGCTTTCGTTGCTTCAGTCGATATATGTGGCAGCTCCCAGAGGATAAACTGCTTCTGGAAGAATTCGGTTGATGTCGCAAGAACCCAAGAAAGTAATCGGCAATCACAATTCTAGAATTGAGAAAAACATTTACTTGGCTAATCTTGTGTATATCTCAGTGTGTTACTGCCATTGCTCAGATAGGTTCCCTTCATCTTCCATCAGACAACACGACTGAAAACCCCGTCCAATGATGTGGATTCCGAAAGCAAATTCTACGTTTTGCTCTTGCAGGCAAACATTTTACAATGCTAAAGCTTCTCATCATGTTCACAGATGCTACCATTCAAAATTGAGGAAACCGTGATTTCACACACACGAAGGCACAACTATCGCTTGTCCGATTTTACTGGCACACCCTTGTATATGCTCGCGCGCTGCCTCAGGTCATCTCGGCGTGGCCTTGCGACCTTGTTATTCGGATCAAACAGAAGTACCTCCTCAAATGCCTTGAGAGCAGACTTCAGGTCCTTCTTCTGCTCATATGCGTCACCTAGGTTGTTCCAAGCTGTCACATAGACTGGTTGAAGCTCCACAGCCTTCTCAAATTGTTGGATTGCCTTGTCAAGTTTGTTATCTCGCTTGTAGCTGACTCCCAGGGCATTGTACACCTGATCAACACAGAAAAACAATTTGAGAAAAAAAACATGAATTGGGATTTCTATTTTCCAGAACATATTATATTGGTCTGAGTTCATAAGCACAGTTGAAGAGCATATACAATGTCAGTTGCAGATATTTTTCAGTTTGCACACGAGAATATCAACTCTGGTAACAATATCAGTATAAAAACACACAATACAACGTAATTTTAATCGAAGTGTTAATGCACGTCTTGAAGGGAAAACTGCACCTTTAGTCAAAAAGGAAAAACATTCTACATGACTATGATACCAACACCATCATTTTCGAAAACAGCAAGCATGTGTTTTGGTAACAATATCAGTGTGTAGATAGGTAACACTAAAAGTATAAGGGCTAGATTTCAGAAAATTGTGCCTAGTAGTTGAGGATATCTAACCTGTGCAAGGTCTTGCTCATCTCTATCCCATTTTTGGATTGCTTGCTGTAGATATTTGATCGCTGCAGGGTAAAATTTTCTCTGTAGCATGACTGCTCCAAGCTCAAAATACTCAGTAGCACTTGCATCACCACTTCTCACTTGTTCCTACAGATCAGAGATTAAGATCTAAGCTTGCAAATGAGAGGCCACCATGTAGGACATGGCATACAATGTTCATTATGATGCAAGCAACATCAACTACAAAATCACTTCTACGAAGAAAAATTGTTAAGCACATATACGGAACTTGTGCTGCCATGATATGAGGATTTACACTCTAGCAAAGCAGTACATGAGCTAACTAACTGCTTCCACAGACCAGAAATTAAAAGTTGCAATTCTTGACTGCAAGAAAGGGATGTCCAAACTCCAGAAAGATATTTTTTAAAGAAAATTATTTTAACGGATAAGATTAAATCTATTTCTAAATCATATGGATTTTATCCTTTGTAAGATATACATTTGAAAACCATACAACTTCCTATGAACAATATGTATTCATGCCTGCATGCCACTTATGTAGTTATCTTCTTGCCAAACTAAATTTTATGAAACAAAACATTTCAACAAATTATGAAAAATGCACAGTGGAAGATTTAACATAAAAACCAACAGCAAAAAGATGGTGTGATCTCACAGTTCATTATGTCACTATTTAATATCTACATTAAACTGAACTTTTATACTTCAGAGTTACAGTGATTCCTGTAGCATTTGCAATATAAAATTGGCCCATAGTAATATAATTTGAAGAAATATTTGCAGCGTGCTTACCTGCAACTCTTTGGCAGAAAGATCAAGCTCTCTGCGGACCAGAACCTGATGGATGACCAAAAATGTACCAGCTCCAAGCAGATATGAGCAGATAAGACAGCTGAATTCCCAGCTCAAATAGCTCTCCAACCTCGTAAACCATATTTACCTTTGCACCTTCACTAGACTGCGCTGATTGTGCAATACTCAACCATGCCATAGTGCAACATGGAAGTACACCGAGTTGGAGCAGCAAATTCCTGTTTCTCTTTTCATCCTTGTCAGAAGAGTGACAGAAAGCTTCTGAAGTCAAAGGCACATCATACAGAATATATCAGTAAAACGATTGTACAAAAGTGAGTTTTGATTTGAAATACTATTGAAGTACATAATACCTTAAACGTTTCTATTCAGCATACGAAAGATGATTACTTTCATATACCACTTTTAGCCTTTCAATTTAGGCAGATAACCAAAGGCAGACTAGTTAGATTCCCGCATAAGAGAAATTTAAGATTTACAGTTGATGGAAGAGGCATAGTTTGTCCAATTGTTATTTCTCTCTCTCTCTCTCTCTCAGATATTTGTTGACAAGCAGTGAGTATGTTACTAATTTATGACATAAGGTCACCATTATTTTTTTTAAAAAAAAGTACAGAATTAGAATGGATCATGTTGCAATGTCTCATTTCCACACGTTTACAGTCATTAAACAAACCAAGACAATTCTCAATGAAAACAAGAAATTGTTACAGTTTCAAAGTACTGAATGATGCTCGCCATCAAACCCAATATGTGGTGTTTCAGTGAATAAATTTCATGTGAACATGAACATTTGATAGAAGGAACTTACCTTCTACATTTGTTAAAACAAAAATGTCCCCTCCTCTCTTTATGATCTGCCTTCCTTAGCAATAAGGAAACAAATCCCAAATAAGATGGTTTTGAAACTGAAACACGGTCATACAAAATGGTGTTTGCAATTAAAAAAGGTAAGAGTGCGAAAGAAATATCAATTGTACGTTTGAGAGCAACCATACAAGTTCAAACTTTTGATTATAACTTAGTCTAATTTATGTAAATTAACAAAAGCAGTCCGTCCTAGAGCTTGGGTATCCAACACAGAAAGGCCATAATTTTCTCTAGGGCACCCCTTCCATGCAGGAATTGTGTTCACAGGTTCATTATATTGTTAATAAAATTAGCAGGCCTGACAGTTTAAGTTTCCTGATTGGAAATTCTCATATTATTTTTTTTGGCACTAACAGCCTCCAGACTCTTCTTGGTACCTTCGAAGAAGGAAAATTTGAAAGACGACAAACTATCGTGCAAATATATTCTATTTTTTGTACAGAGACCTGAGTGCAAGGACATGATAATCTTGAGGATGCTGCCTTTAGCCTATAGTTTATCAGGTAGCTCAAGCACAGTCTAATTAAGGGTAGTAACATATGAGTTTTTTGCTATTATGGTACCCTCTAAGTTGGGCTTCGACGAAACGGTATCTACGTCGTGGGCTTCTCTAAAATAGTACTCTTGTACTTAAGACTTCTGTCAAATAGTATTCTTCAGTGATTTTAACTCAAATAATTTGATTTTCGAATTTGTACTCCCCCAATTGACTGAACTGCCCCTGCTCATTTTGTTTAACCCTAATCACTTTTATTTTATTCTTTTCACATCGTTTGGGTTTCATTGGCGACGGCGGTACGCCGACTGGCTGATCGGAATACTCGGCGCGTCGCCGTCAACGCCAGGCGAGAGCGCGGCAAGGATCGCACGGGAGTGCGCGCATCCCAGGCCACGGACGATCGCACGCCAGCCAGGGACGGTCGCACGTCGGCAGGGGCAACCGGATCACGTACGCGGCAGGTGTGATTGGCATCTTTGTACGCGGCAGGTATTGAGCATTAAGGATGATCCACGTACGCGGCAGGATCAATCTTTGCCATGTTTTTTCATGTCATGTTTGAGTTAAAATCAAATTATTTTAGAGAATACTATTTTACAAAATCAATCTTTGTCATGTTTGATCACGTACGCGGCAGGATCAATTTTACAAAATGAGCAGGGGCAGTTCAGTCAATTGGGGGAGTACAAATTCGAAAATCAAATTATTTGAGTTAAAATCCCTGAAGAATACTATTTGAGAGAAGTCTTAAGTACAAGAGTACTATTTTAGAGAAGCCCACGACGTAGATACCGTTTCGTCGAAGCCCAACTTAGAGGGTACCATAATAGCAAAAAACTCGTAACATATAGAAGGACGCAAACAGTTTCCCAGGTCCAGGTACTGCAGCTCTAACCCAAATTGGTCTGCCTAAGCATATGGTCGTAGGTTCGTAGCATACCCTCACAAAGTCCAAACAAGCAATTGCAACACCAAAATGCTAAAGAACGGATGAGAACAGTGTAAAAGCAGAAGGCGGAAAACCTGTCGACGATTCCCGGGAGCTCAGTGGAACGCACACAAAGGAACGCCTTGGTGATGGCTCCCCTCGATAGCCTGCGACCTAAGCCAAGAAGAAGGCACCATCAGGCATCCATCACCACCTTCCCATAAAGAAAACACACAAACATTACCACCACTAACCAGAGCATCTTAATCTGACGGCGGCGAAGAGGGAACGAGGAGGCGGAGGCGAGAGGGCGCCGGCCAACGCCGGCGCAGCGAGGCGGGACGCAGTCGCCAACATCCCCTCGTTGGTGACACCTGCGCGGCGCTTCTTGTTCTTTGGACACCGCCCGTGCCGTGGGAGTCGAAGCGGGCTCTGGCCGGCCTATCCCAGCACGCCCACGGGAAGGACGCCGGGAGGGACGTGACGTGAGGTGCCGTCTGGTTAACGGCATACGAGTGCTGCGCTGGGAATCATCCCCTATACAAACCGGGGGAGTTCCCGGCCGCGCAGCCCCTCCACGTCGCCCCCAGCGCTCCCTCGGCCGGCGCGTGGCGGCCGGATTTGTGTACGGTCGGAAGCAATTTTGCGAAAAAGTCTCTGTATTTTTTCAAAATTACATAAAAATCTTTTTTCCTCGCAAAAAGACCCCTGCCAGTTTTTTTAGCCCCTCCACTTTGCAGGATAGCCCCCCGAAAATTACGTAAAGGTCCTTTTTCCTCACAAAAAGGTCCTGCCAGTTTTTTAAGCCCTGTTTTTTTGAAAACACCCCTCCACTTCACCGAAATTTTTTATACTTTGCAGGATAGCGCCCCACAGTTTTCTAAATTACGTACGAATCCTCGTTTAGTTACGTACAGGTCCTCGCTTTTTTATTTTACGAAAAAAACCTTTGACTTTTTTGGAAATACACACGTGCCCTCGATTTTTGGATAGCGCCCCGCGGTTTTCTAAATTACGTACGGGTCCTCGTTTAGTTACGTACAGGTCCTCGCTTTTTTACGAAAAAGACCTTTGACTTTTTTGGAAATAGACATGTGCCCTCGATTTTTTTAAAAAAAACTCCTCACGAATTATCGCCTCTTTTACTTCGATACACACGGTGGCTGGCGCGGCGTGCCGCCGCGCCTATGAGGCTAGTCACCAACCTATATTAGCGGGGGAAACGCCGCGCGGAGCGCCTCCCACGTCACCCCGCGCTCGCGCTCCGCCCGCCGCGTGGCCAGCGAATCTCGGTACGGTCGGGTGAGCAATTTTGTGAAAAAGTTCCTGCGCTTCCCCGAAATTACGTTGAGGTCCTTGGTTCTCGCAAAAAGGTCCCTGCCAGTTTTTTTAAACCCCTCCACTTTGTAGGATAGCCCCCCGCGGTTTCCTAAATTACGTACGGGTCTTCGTTTATTACGTACATGCCCTCGATTTTTTACAAAAAAGTCCTTTAGCTTCGTTTATATTACGTACAGGTCTTCGGTTTTTTACGAAAAAAACCTTTACGTTTTTTGAAAATACGCACGTGCCCTCGGTTTTTTTTAAACTCCTCACGAATTATCGCCTCTTTTACTTCGGTGCACACGGTGGCTGGCGCGGCGTCACGCCGCGCCTATGAGGCTAGTCACCAGCCTATATTTCCCGGGGACTCTCCGCGCGGAGGCGCGTCCACGTCGCCCCGCCCGCGCGCTCTGGCCGGCGCGTGGCGGGGAATCTTCGTACGGCCGGGGAGCCGATTTCCCTGTATTTCCCGAAAATTACGTAAAGGTCCTTTTTCCTCGCGAAAAGGTCCCTGTCAAGTTTTTTAAGCGCCGTTTTTTTGAAAACACCCCTCCACTTCACCGAAATTTTTTAGACTTTGCAGGATAGCGCCACGCGGTTTTCTAAATTACGTACGGGTTCTCGTTTAGTTACATACAGGTCCTCGCTTTTTTACGAAAAAGACCTTCGACTTTTTTGGAAATACACATGTGCCCTCGATTTTTTAAAAAAAAACTCCTCACGAATTATCGCCACTTTTACTTCGGTACACACGGTGGCTGGCGCGGCGTGCCGCCGCGCCTATGAGGCTAGTCACCAGCCTATATTAGCGGGGGAAACGCCGCGCGGAGCGCCTCCCACGTCACCCCGCGCCCGCGCTCTGCCCGCCGCGTGGCCAGCAAATCTCGGTACGGTCGGGTGAGCAATTTTGCGAAAAAGTCCCTGCGCTTTTCCGAAATTACGTTGAGTTCCTTGGTTCTCGCGAAAAGGTCCCTGCCAGTTTTTTTAAACCCCTCCACTTTGCAGGATAGCCCCCGCGGTTTCCTAAATTACGTGTGGGTCCTCGTTTATTACGTACAGGCCCTCGGTTTTTTACAAAAAAAGTCTGTTAGCTTCGTTTATATTACGTACAGGTCCTCGATTTTTTACCAAAAAACCCTTTACCTTTTCCAAAAATACGCACGTGCCCTCGATTTTTTTTAAAACTCCTCACGAATTATCGTCTCTTTTACTTCGGTGCACACGGTGGCTGACGCGGCGTCACGCCGCGCCTATGAGGCTAGTCATACCCATATTGCACCCCGCGGGTTTCCTGGACGCTGAGGCCAGCCACGTCGCCCCCAACGCTCGCTCCGGCCGGCGCGTGGCACAGGGATTTCGGTACGGTCGGGCATCCTTTTTTGCGAAAAAGTCCCTGCGTTTTCCCGAAATTACGTAACGGTCCTCGGTTCTCGCGAAAAGGTCCCTGCCAGTTTTTTTAGCCCCTCCGCTTTGCAGGATAGCCCCCCGCGGTTTTCTAAATTACGTACGGGTCCTCGTTTACTTACGTACAGGTCCTCGCTTTTTTACGAAAAAGACCTTAGACTTTTCCGAAAATACACATGTGCCCTCGGCTTTTTACGAAAAAGACCTTTGACTTTTCCGAAAATACACATGCGCCCTCGATTTGTTTTATAAACCCCTCACGAATTATCGCCTCTTTTACTTCGGTACACACGGTGGCTGGTGCGGCGTGACGCCGCGCCTATGAGGCTAGTGGGATTAAGGAGCTGTTTAGTTGGAGGCCTGAGGTTGTCCGGTGGATGGTTCGATTCTTTTTCGCTATTGGTTTCTATCTTTTGTCTTTGATTTTTCGTAGATGGTTTTTTAAAACTGTTTCTTTAAATAATTTCTTGATCTTAAAAATCATATGTACTGTTTGTATCGATGTCTTCATCGTCTACTATCATCTCGAAATTACAAATAAAATCTATCAGCTGTAACTAAAAGACACCATCAGCCATAGTTCAGAAGAATAGGATCGGATGCCTAGCCGGGATGCACTCTAAGCGTCATTATTCGGAGTCAGGTGTCCAAAATCGGACATCGGACTCATGCATGCGCAATCAATCCTCACAGCGGCGCCATCAGACTCATACTGCTTCACGCTGCCACCTCATGAATAGCTAGGGATGCGAGGGGATTGGGAATGGGATTAGGGGTGGAAACGAGCCGAGCCGAGCCGGCTCGAGCCAAGCTTGTTTGGGCTCGTGTGAACAGTGGGCTCGGCTCGTTTTACGAACGAGCTACGGAAGAGGCTTGGCTCGGCTCGGAAATCGGCTCGAGCCGGCTCGCGAGCCAGAACAGCTCGCAGAGCAGACAGAGCATCTCAAAGCATCTCACAGAGGGCTCCCCCTGGCGCTGACCTACTCCGCCGTCGACGGCGAACCTGCTCGAATCGCCAGACGGAGTCCTGCCGCCTCTTCACCGAGCTGCGCCACGGTCTCCGGCGACAGCTTCGGCCCTAACCCCCTCGCCGCGGCCTCCGGGACGAGACGCGTGTCCACCCACAGCGGCGGGGTGGCCGGGGGAGGAGGCGTGGCTGGAGGGAGGCGGCGCGTTGGGCGGCGATGGGGTGGGGTGGTGGGCGCGGGAGGCGGCGTGGCTGGGGGTGACGGGGGCGGGGTGGCGGGAGCTGGCGGAGGTTGCGCGGGGGGCGACGAGGGCGGCGTGGTGGGAGCAGGCGGAGGCTGCGTCGGCGGCGACTGGAGCGGCGTGGTCGGGGCACGAGCCGCATGAGCCAAAATAGCTCATGAGAGGGAGACGGCTCAGACGGGAGATGACCGCATTGACCGGGGCACGAGCCAAAATATCTTGCCAACGAAATAGGGAGACTGGTGGGTGGGGTTATGACTCGCGGAGAAATGAAATGAGCTAGCCAACGAGCGGCTCGTGAGCCCGCTCGGGCTCGGCTCGAAAATTTAACGAGCTAGGATTGAAGCTTGGCTCGCTTGTATATTAGCCGAGCCGATTTCGAGCCCGAGCGGCTCGCGAGCCTCAAGCTTTTTGTCCAGCCCTAAATGCGATACAAGCCCATCCATTCCAAACACAAAGGAGAGGTGAGTTCGAAGCAGGGAAATGAACGCATGGAGCCGTTTGGTCGGAGGCCTAGGGACGCACAGTGGATGGCTATAATTTTTGGTGTTTACCTTTTGGTTTCTTTTGAAACAACTTTTTAAGTGGATTTTTCAAACAGCTTTCCGAATCTAAAGCCATATATGTTATCTGTGTCGATGTCTTCGTCGTCTACTATCGTCTCAGAAAGTACGAACAAAAATCATCATTCATAGCTAAAAGCCATCAATAGTTCATAAGAATAGGACCAATGCCTAACAGGGATGCACTCTAAGTGTTGGGATGCATCGGGTTGGGTCAGTGGAGAACCACTCACGGAGATGACGACACTTGCGGCACACAGCGGTGCATGGTGGCGCTGCATATTGTAATGAAAAAATCCTCATAAAAACCTAGCTATAGTATGAATGGTTGGTGTGAATTGAAATCCGATCATCGTCGAGAATTCCAATTGAAAGAAGAAATTTCGTTTACTGGACAACTATTGGCAGCCAGGTCCGGTGGGCTCAAATGCTCCCACGTTTCGTAGACCCACCGTCTCTGAACCCTGTCACAGACATAGGGTCCCTACTCTGGTTAATCTACCCTAAAGGCGGACCCTCCCTTGAGGCGAGGTCGAGCGGTCGCCCGAGCTCCATCACCGGCTGAACCCCCTCCTCTAGAGCCAGCACCACTGCTACACCAGGCGAAGTCAGTGACGAACGAATGGAGTCATGGAGAGCGACCAGAGCATGCGACTGTTGTCTATTGAAGAATCGAGCCAGTTAGCCCAGGAGCCCAGCCATCCAGCCCAAGAGGCAAGCCGTCCACTCCAGCCCAGGAGGTGAGTCTGTAGAAGATGTGAGCGAAGCAGAGGCTAAGAGGTGCAGTCGAGTGGAGCCACTGAGCTAGGCCACCCTAACCCTAGAGCAGCCAAGGGGGCACGACAAACCTATATTTTGTTCCTAGATCCGCCACTGATCCACCCTATATACGTGAACCACGCCCAATGATCATATCCCTCACAAATGTAGACAACCCTATATACGTGAACCACGCCTAGATCCCCTCACAAACTGTTCATGTTGAACACGCGAGTTGATAGGTGTCCTCTCTTCAACCCTCGTAGAACACGAACACCTCGTCATCACAAAATCATTTTGGCTTCACTTCAATGCAGAGGGGTGAGCAATTAGCAGAGCTAGTGCTAGTATGTCTCTGGTTCGCCTGGAGATTTTGTTTTTTATTTCTCTCCCTTCTCTCTCATGTGTGTAAGTTTCTAATGCTTTTTGTGTGCGACGCACATGCGCATTGGTTATACCTGTTGGCAGGGTCGAATGCTTTCCTAGTCGAGGTTCAGTACATCTTGCCAGCCATAGGGTTCTAAGCTTGATACTCTCTATATCTACCTTTAGTCAACGAATGGCCATTGCCCAGGCCATGGGCAATTGTATGATGGAAAAAACAACAAGTAGCAAGGGTAGACTGTGTTGCTGTAGCGTGACCTACGGAGTTGTACAAGGTCAGCAACCGTTTTGGGGTGCAAGCATAGGCAACACAGGACTGATGACGGGGTTGGGCGTGCCGTATCGAACAAGTGTAGGCTCAATAAACTGAAGAAGCATATATACATGTAAGAAAGAAGCCATCATCACTATGTTTACTCCTACACTTTGTTTCAGGGCTTTCCTTTCTCCACTAAGATCCCATCCCAACCAACAAACGAGAGTTTGATGGGGATTCTGCTTGAATGTTACTAGACCAACGCCCGCATTAGCTGACAAGAAAACTAACTAAGGGGAAACTCAAAGGAATTAAGTAAGTCTGATGATCAGATTGCTTGGTTCGGTTCATCAGAGGTATTAAAAAACCTTCTTTTTGGTCTTTTCTTTCTTGCCATTACTTTAATAGGTGCCGCTGCAATGAGAGCGTAAGTGGCGGAGTTTTTTCTTGATTCTTTTTTTTTGATGCGCTCTTCTTTTTTTTGGAGAGAAATTCCGGATAAATTGACAATACTGACTTGAATTGACAAATTCAGTTCAGCCTATTTCACATTAATGGGAGTACATTTATGTTTCTACTTCACGAATATGATATTGTTTGCACATTTCTAATAAACAAAATAAAAAAATATACATAGCAAAAAAGATAAAAGAGAGAAAAAAAACTGCAGGAGGAAGCCTGTAATCACATATGGACATGCATGAGAATAGAAGAAAAGGCAGGGAGGAACCCTGTGATACACTAACAATAGCATCAAGCTTTTTTGAAATAAAAAGGTTGGTATTATTTTAGCTTCCCACATTTAGATTTTAAAAAGTTGATATTTTTTATCTAAGTTGATATTACTTTTATATTTTTATTTTTATAGCATTTTTTCATTTGAAAAATATGTCGCGTAAAAATATACTATCCACTTTATGTTTATGTATTAATATAAGTTTTTCCCAAAAAATCACATACATTTAACAAATTGTATAACAATATTTTCCTTTGAAATAAAATTTATTCTACACAAAGTACTTATTTTATCCTTAAAAAATTAGGTATATCTTTCTTGATCCAGATTGGATAAAGACATGTGCTATAACACCCCCCGGGGCAACACATGAGCCCAGAATGCTACCACTACTCTTTAACACTAATTTACATCTATCGCTACTAGATTTCGGTAGCACGGTAAACAATATACATTTAATCATAAGCATTAAAATAATTGTGCTATAAATAAAAGTAAACACGTTACAATTTAAACCTGTGTCACTCACGTCCAAGAATGCTTGAGACTATACACTCGAGAATGCTTAGGACCGCACGCCGAGAACGCTCGGGATCTTGCACCCGAGAATGTCCAAACCATGCGTCTAATAACATACTTAAACTTGCAAATAGAGCATTACTAGGGAAATATACATTACTATAAAAGATTTCTAACATTCATGATCAGTTACGAGAGTTCTATTGACTAAGTTTCAGATTAGCAAGCTACTATACTAAGGCTATATTAAGGAAAATAGAGATGCTACTCCCGTTCCCAATTTATGACATATCAACAGTCACCCAAAAATAGCAACAAAGTAAGCGTGAGTCCAAAATTCAGCAAGTATATAGCAAAATAGTAAACATCAACATACACATGATATCATCTTAGACCTCATTTCATTTACCGTTTATTATCCATTTACTCTTTCTTTTTTATTAACTCTTTCCTATGCATTTAAACTTCTTTAGTATGGAAACAATGTAAATGCACATGCACACCTCTTCTCTTCTCTTTAGCTCATACATTAAAACTTTATTCTATATTAATTTTTCATTATCGTTAATGCAATGCAAGCACACATGCACATTTCTACTCTTTTCTCTAGCTTGTACTAGTATGGTTGAGTGGACACACGTCGATGTACCACTTTCTCACTATCTCCATCTCATGGAGATAACTTTCCCTATCCGTAGAGGTGTCTACTGTAGTAGGTCTTTCATGTTCACCAAAGTGAGTTTCTTTTATGCCATAAGTATGCACTTAATACAATACACGAGTTTCATCAATCTTTACCATTCTTTTTCTTCATCACTTAACCATCATCTTCATCATCATTTCATCATCATGAAAATAGGAGTAAACATAGCAATAAAGCATGGCAAATATTGCATCAAGTTTAACTAGTAACACCTATCAACCTAATTTATTATTTTACCATGCACTTACTTATTTAACCACAAGGATGATGCGTGCATGACACAGAGCCCAAACCTTTACCTAAACAAGCCCAAACCTTTACCTAAGCAAAGATCACCCATCTCAATACATCATTAAAACAATTCATGCACACATAAATGAATGGTATCGCTCCTACACACAAATACGTCACATAACCAGACGCTTACCCGCTATCCCGGTAATTAAACGACCATAACTTTCAATCCTGAACCCCAAATATAGCAAACAATATGAGTTATGGAATCTATGCAAAGTTACTCATGTAATTTTAGTTATCACAATTTAAATATTACATCATTTAAACCCCCAGTTCAACTTCCAAGGCTGTGCTATTCCGTACCGGACAGCGGCTTTCTCGGAAGCATATCTTCCAAATTGTTATGCCAATTCAGGGTTCTAATACTCTGAAGAAATATTAAACAATTATCTACATTATTCTTGTTGTGGCAAAACCCTAGCTTTGACATCTTTCATTTTTAATTTGAGAAATACCACAGCACTGTCCAATCGCAATGATTCACTGGATAGCAGTGTTATAGTCATAACTTTCAACCTTCCCCACCAAATTAGGTGTTCAAGCACTCCATATAAAGCTAAAAAAATTCTACCTTTTCCAAGTAGATTAAAATATAAAATTATCACGTTAACTTGCCCAAAATCGTAGTAGAAGGCACTGCACATGGAATCCATCTGCTAACCGTGTTCTAGCCATTTTGATCGCTCCTAACTTGCTAATCCCCATTCTAAATCATAACTAGTCTATAAGCAGTAGATAAAAAAGCATTAGTTCATTATCCTATAGATTAGACGACGAAATCGACACGTACGTGAAGCACCTCTCTTCTTCCTCCTCTTCTTGTTTCTTCCTCCTTCTTCCTCTGCTTGGCGAGATCACTGCCCTCCCCTACCCCTCCTCGAGCCAGGTACAGCGGCAATGGTGGATCTAGCGTCAGCTTGGCCTTCTCCTCTCTTCTTCTTTCTTCCTCCTCTTCCTGCCTTCCTCTTGCTTCTCGGCCGAGCCTTCCTCTCTTCCTTCTCTTTCTTCC
Organism: Dendrocalamus latiflorus; assembly: GCA_017311315.1. Taxonomy (NCBI): domain Eukaryota; kingdom Viridiplantae; phylum Streptophyta; class Magnoliopsida; order Poales; family Poaceae; genus Dendrocalamus; species Dendrocalamus latiflorus. The sequence goes on along the minus strand of CM029671.1, from coordinate 19,139,137 downwards.
CCTTTCTTCTTCCTTCTCCCAGCTGAGCCCTTCTCCTTCCTTCAATCGATGAGCTCGATCTACCAAGAGGGTAAAGGTAGTGTACGGTTGGGGAGTAGCGGCATCCAACGTAGCTAGGCAAGAGGGCAACAACAACGTCGGCCCAGTAGCGGCGATCGACATGAATGAAGGGCAACGGTTGGATCGGGCAGAGGGGTGGTGGCCCTACGTAGGGGCAACGGCAGAGGTGGAGGTGCAAGCGGAGCTAGTCACAGTGCACGAGGAGGAGAGGTGCATGACCAACATGATGGTGTGGAGGGGCGCAGCTTGGCGGCGGTGACCGACGCACATAGAGAGGCAGTAGACAAAGGAGCGATGAGGGGTAGCAGGGGGAGAAGAGCAGCAAGATGGCGGTGGTTGTGGATAGGGCATGAGCCTCCTTGAGTCTCCCTTTTGTAGCCAGGCATGCTGAGGATTGGGCCTCCCAAACCTCTCTCTCTTTTCTTTCGGGGTATTACATGTGCAACTTTAACCCAACACCCCATCCCTTTCCTCATCCCTTCTCTTCAACCAATGCAGGCATGCAACCACCTCTCTCACTCGCAATCATCCTCCTGACTCCCCTTCTTCCACGTCTTCGGTGGCATGCTAACACAAGATCTGGCGATATGACCTTGGCATGCACACTAACTTGTCACGTCGTCCTTGCCCACTGGTCGAAGAACTCCTAACCCTTAACGGCGATAAAGGTCACCAAAGATGACACCTGGCAAGCACTTATCTCAAATCATGCCATAGTAACTGCAATCAAATAATTGTGTTTTCCTCCTGTGATGTTACTTTTATAAACATTTTCTCTCCATGTCATCGTGGTTAGCACAGTTAGTTCGAAATTTCCTAGGAACTGCCATCAAATAATTTCTTCTTCCTGCGACAATATTACTTCACAAAACCTTAACGAGGTTTGGACTCTGTATGTCATCACCATCAATACCGTTAGTTCAACGTGTCGATCGATAATCTTTACTACTTAATAAGTTTGAGTTGGTGGTTGGTATGTTCTCTCCCACCCCTCACAAAAAATCTACCTTGACATGTGGACCTCTCCCACCCTCCTCACAAAAACTGTGTGCCTCTCTCATCCCCCACCGAATCCCGTGCGCCTCACTCCTCTCATTGAATCCCACTGAGGCGCCCTCGCCTCCTCCCCACCGAGACTTCCGCCGCCGCCTCCTCCCCTCCCTCCTCCGCCGCTCTGGCCTCTCCACCCCACGCCGCCGCCGCCTCCTCCCCCCCACTCCTCCGCCGCTCCGGCCTCGCCCCTCCTCTCCACCCCGCGCCGCCGCCGCCTCCTCCTCCCCCCACTCCTCCGCTCCGCCGCCGCCTCCTCCCCCGCTCCTCCGCTCCACCCTCGCCTCCTCCTCCCCACCCTGCGCCGCCTCCTCCTCCTCCCCCACTCCTCTACTCCGCCCTCGCCTCCTCCCCCGCTCCTCCGCCCTCGCCTCCTCCTCCCTACCCTGCGCTGCTGCCTCCTCCTCCTCCCCCACTCCTTCACTCCGCCCTCGCCTCCTCCCCTCCCTCCTCACGCAACCGCCGCACCCACACGCGCCTCCCTCCTCGCGCAACAATTGGTCCGATAGCTACAATTGGGTAGGTGCTTGACTGCAGTTTGCTGCTGTTTTTCTATCAAGTCTACTGGGATTCTATAAAGTAGTCCTCACAGCGTAGACAAGGTATTGATCACTTGATTAGTAAATTCGTGGTTGCTTATGAGATACTTCTTTATTAAGTTCTGAATGAAATTTCCTTGTCTAGGTTCAGAATTCTTGCTGTGCTGTTTGGTTATTGCTGATAAGGAAAACACTTAATGATTGGTATGCAAATAGTTCAGTTTTCTGACTCTAGGCTGTTAGGATAGGTATGGTTGTCATCTATTCCAGTGTTGCATATGCTTTTCCCCTATTAGTGTGTTGTATGATCATATCAAAAGAAAATTTTGAATTACTTGGTTAATCTTGTACATACATTTCTAGATGTTTCCAGTTGTGTCTTGCAGCTTATCTCTTAATTTCTTTCCTTCCAAGGTGCAACACTTTCAGCATTTTTGGTAGGCTACCAAGCACAAGTACACTTTCTACTCTTTGGCTATGCATTGTTTACTTGAATTGCGGTTTTCATAATTAGATGGTTTTTAATTTTGCATTCAATGTATGCATGAAGAAGCTAGCTTCTGTGGTAATCAAAATAAAGGACAAGGGCTTGTAGCTATGCGCCTATGTCTTCATCTAGCAGTCTAATTGATATATATCCATCTCATGTGCCACTGCTTTCTGCAAGCCCGCTATTTGTGGAAGAGGACATCGGTCTGATTCTTCAATGTTGCATTAAGTTGGATCCACAATGCTATCTTCGTGTTGGATCGACAATGACGTGGTTGCAACAAAGAAGCAGATCGCAGCTCAATGAAAAACTTGAGGTGACTTTTGCATTACATTGTCCAAATGTAACTATTTGATTTTGTATGGTCAGCAATGGATGCCCTTGTTTACTCATTACTCCATTGATAATTTCAAACTTTATGAAGCAAATTCCTCCAACATTCACAATGTTATTCATTATGGACGAGCTTTGTCATGTGTTGTCAAAGTTTGATAATGTGAGTAGCTGGCAACAATGCTTGTGTTAGTTTTTTCTTCTTTTTTGTATTTGTATCCATCATATTTCGTAGTGATATTATTTTTCTTACCAAAATTTTTTGCTACTGCATGGCAATCGAATGCCACACTGTACATTCTATTAAAAGTTATGCTTAATTATGCAAGCATATAATTCCTATCCCATCTTTGATAGTGTTTTGTGCTATGTTTTGCCTAGATGACAAATGGGTACATGCTTTATGTTATCTCGTGAAAAGTTTGTATCCCCGTTGTGAAAAGTTTGTATCCCCGTTGCAACGCAAGGGCATCTTAATAATTTTCTAGAAATAAAGCATTGCTTTTATATGTTTGCTTGTAGCATAATTTATTGTTTTCTTTTTTGAAGCAACCATGCTCTGCAGACAAAACACATTTGAGACTTACTTATGTTATCAATTATTTGAGATCTGTTGTAACACAAGAGCATTTGGCTAGTCTAGAGAAGCATGAGAGCACTATTAATTGGGTAACTGTCCAAATTGCTCTTCCCATCTCCAACTTCGGCGCCACACTGCCACCACAACCGCTTACCACAAAAAACAAGAATGGCATCATTATCTTTGGCCATGACTGTAAGTGTATGCACCTACTAACCTTACGATTATTTCCATACCCAAGATTTGTGCCAAAAGAAATTGAGTGAAATTCAAATATCAATTATGTCTCATCATCCACATTATTTTGTCCAATCCAAACTTTAACCCTTTATGTTACTGTGGTTGCACATCCAAAACAAGGCCAAGCAATCAAGGAACAAACCCGCAAAACACCAATCATAAACAATAACAACGGTCAACTGAAAGGATTACAATAAACTCGTAAGAATCTTGAAGGAAACAAATATGAGTAAGATAGTTCAGATCAACTAAAGGATCAACAGGATTTTCTGTAGCTTTCTTTGACCCATACAACTAGTATACAAAAAGAATTGGCATTGTAATTCACAACCTTTCTATGGGAAAAAAAACACGGATTTCTGTACAGAAATCAGACATTTTAGTCGCCCTAAGGCATAATTAGAATACACTACTGGTGTAAATCAGATGCAATTAGACCAATGCACTGGAACGAGTAGGGAATTCAAGGCCATGAAGTGCAGGAATGTTGCGCAGATCATCAGTAGAGTACAAGGGAAGCAACCAGAGCAACTTTTTGGTGCCGAAAACCTGTGGTAAATAATATTACAGATGGGAGGGATGAAATAAAGGAGACCAGACACATGAAAATGCTGTAAAGAAAACCTGCTCCAAGTTTTTTCTCCATCCTATATCATACTTCCATGATACTGATTTCCTTCGCTCATGGACCTGGAATAAGTTTGATCCAACACATAATCATATCATTTGGGCATGCCAAGAAGGAAACATGTTATTACTCAACTTGGATCTAGCCCCGAAACTGATGAGCTGAAGAGCAGGAAAGGAAATCAAGCCAAAATCTAGATTGTTCTTGTACTACTGTACTGGTGATTTTAATTAACAACTCAAGGTCATGAAAGAAAAAGGCAACTGGGTATCAATTTAAACGAGCTCAACATAGAAGGGGACCTTCTGCGGAATATGTTGTATAGCTAATGTGAAATCAACATTAAGGAAAATAAATTGATTAATGAATTATTTACAGTCATTGATACTTGGAACTTACATATTAAATCTATACATGTACTTAAAAAGTAGTCTGGACTTTCTTTAACCTAGTAATCTTGATGTTTTTTTAACCTAAATCACCTTACAACAAACTATCCAACTGAAAAGACCGTGCCTTTCAGAAAATAAAAACAATCGAAAAGATCGGTCGAAGATCTGTCCTTTAAGTTTTGCATATTCCTAGCAATTGCGAGTTTGTTCTGATCTTAAAGAAAAAAGAGAGGAAACAATGGTGTTTTTGGACCATCGTCACCCAACACTGCAGCATTGCTTAGCACCTTGATGCACGACAAGAGCTTGGCTAGCATGGCCTCCTCAGCTCATCATTTCACAACCAGGTAGGCCCATGCAATTATGGCTTTGCAATTCGAGAATTACATGCACATACTATTTTGTACTTCAGAGAATGGTACTCTCTTAATATCTTGTACCACGGAGTACTAAAAATCCTAATTAATCTGCTCCCTTGGATCGAAACAATTGGACAGTCAGGAAACATTTATATGTGCTATAAATATTCTATTCATTAGTATTGCATTCTGAATCTGGTAGTACATGATGGCCACATTCAGTTCAGTTGCTTGATTAACTGGTAATCTGGGATAAACGAGAACATGAAGTTTAAATGTTTAATCAACACGTTTCTTTAATTTACCAATTGTACCAAACATTAAGACAAGAAGAATAGTTTACAGCATTACCTCAATAGAAGTCGTATTACTTGTAACAAGAGACGTGTGCATGCCAATGAAACAGAGGAGGCTCAGCGCAAATGCTAAATTAAGAACTGCAATAAAGGCCTACTGGTAAGTAACTTGCACAACTATAAGGTAAGTTTGATGCTTCCAAGGCAAAAGTTTACCAAAAGCAAGAAATAGAATAGCAATATCGCCAGGTGAGCTGGAACGCCGACTTTCATCTCGAAAGAACTCGATAAAGTTTGGAAGTAGTACCAAAATATCCAGCACTGTCTCAATGAAAGTATACACCTATAAGACAAAGAAAATGCACTTAAACAGAAATAAATAGCAAGAATTAAGGAAGCTAAACAGCCAAATGGAACACCATTTTGGACATATAATAAGTAAACAGAAAACATAATCATCAGTGCCCTATTTATAGTAAGTCTATGCTCTTGTGACTTGTGAGGGTTATTTTGCTTATGGATTATAAATTATCTAGTAGCAAAAGCCACAGCTCACACACCAGCGAGCATACATTGGTTGTTAGTTGCTAGTAAATAAACATGCCAACTAGGAAACAAAAGTATTGTCAAGTAATATTTATTAAATATTTGCAAGAATCACCTCAACAGTACAAAGGTAACCTTGGAGGGCAATGTTAAAGGCTTTGGTTAGACTTTACATGTTCCATAATTACAGGAAACTTAAATAATTTTCAGCATGCAAGAGATGATGAGATAATTTTCTACGACTATTTCTGCAAGAAATTCACGTTCCATGTCATAACTCAGAACTAAGCAAGTTACCTACAAATTAAAAATAGGAACATTCCAGAAATTAGCAAGCCTAATTTTCTTGAACATGTACAACTATGGTGATAGTTTGTGCATGAACATATCTAATAATAGCACTACAACAATGGGAATCTATGTGGCCACAGAGGCATGAAAAATACAAATATATTTACAAGCCAATTCTTTGGTGACATAAATGTGTAATATAAGCATGAAAAGGCAAACTGAATAAAGTGTTTCAGTTGTACCAGGAAAAGGAGAAAATACTTGTAGTTCCTTGCCCCGACACAATTTACTACCCAAACACAATGATGGTCCATTTTAAGCACACATCTGTCACCTGCATAGTCAAAGACACAGTCAAAACAAGAATGGAGAAGGAAAGATGACTCACTTATTCCTAGTAAATTCTAAGGACAAAATAGAAACAAATCAATAAGGCACACAAGATGACATATCAACAGTAGAGCTGTTCATACCAAATGAAAAATGCAAATAACTTCTTGACAGTGCATGTGGGTCTGGTAGATTTACTATGCTAGAACAGCCAGTGCTCTTTGCAACTGTAACTTTTGGGATTTTGGCAGCAACTTGACAGATTTTCCTTTCTTAAATAATTGCAAGGAACAGCAACAAGAGAAAATAAGGTCCAGATCAGGGGTCAATAATCAGTGCAGTGCTACAACAATCAATAAATTTAAAAAAAAACTCGACCTGCAGGGGTACAAGACACCCCCCGGCATTAGCTTAAGAAGAAAGATCCTCTCACAGATCGAGAAAATCCCCGAACCCTTGCCCCACCCTGACACAGCGGCATCAGCCCAAGTGAACAATCAATAAATTTAGACAATTTACACCACAACCAACCAATCAATATGCGACTTTGGAGAGAAAAAGAGATTCCCTAATATACAAAGGCTCGACTGGAACTTCCAAAACAGTGAGCAAAAGTTTAGAGATTAGATATCATCATCAAGAAAGCTGACTTACAGACAGAACAATGATGACAACGTGGAGGCTTGCCATTTTGACAGCGAGAGCAATATCTAGGAGCACTTCCTTGCTCCTCTAAAGTGGGTAATGAAGGATCCCCACTATCTGTTGAAACATTGTTTGATATGGTCCTAGAGTTGTTCACACCCATACCATCCTCTTCAGCAGCATGTCTCCAGTTTTCAGGTACAGCACCAGGATCAGTGAAAACAACCATCAAGTAGCACCATAGGATCATTGCAAGCTGCAGAAGAAACAAGATCCCTGAAGAAGTTTAAACAAAACAGAATCAAACAAAATCATGATCCATTTTTCTCCTTTAAAAAAAATGGAATGTCCATGACATCAACTATAAGTAATTTAAAGCCGTCATGCATAAAATGAAATGTTCTCAGTCTAGTTGGAAGAAAACAACATATTCTTTCCCATCTTCAATATCTAGGAATTGAAACTCGATATTTATGCTAGCAACACTAAAAACAAAAAAGTTGTCAGTGAAAGACATAAGATCTCAAAAACATTAATTGAAATATCAGTGTCAGCCATATCATTGTATACAGTTTATCTCTCCCGTACTGACTTGTTTGATGAGAACATCTAACAAAAGCTGGCTTGGAGGGGAAAATCATTAACAAGTTCAATATAAGTACATTTCAAAATGATTATATTAAGATACACTCAGTTATTTCAATGCACAAACTGAACAGTATAAAAGGGCCCTCAATAATAATGATTTTATGAGAGCGTTGTGGCCATTCTTGAGAATTGAGATATACTGGATTCAAATACAGCATATCAAACTGGGATTTAACTTCCCCAAATGTGTCAGCTCTAATTATAGAAATGTGTCTTCACGTAAATTAAGACCCAATGGCAAACTTTGTCCTACCTTGTTTCACAATTTTCACTTCTTTGGTTACCTAAACCCCTAACCGGAAAAGTTTTTCTTTCCGCATATCAGATGAGACTATCTTTCTTGTAATGTCACCTACAGTTGACACCAATTAGTGAACCCCATCCATCTAAAAAAACTGTCACTTATTTAGTTAATAGTTATATAGTCCAATTCCAACCTCCAACAACAGATATCACATTCAACATATACAGTGTTATATAGTTAGGTCGAAAACAATGCCTCAATCGAAGCGACCTTTTCCTTTCCATGGGTCAACCACGCAGAATTGCCATTCAGATTCAGTTACACAACAGTACAGGTCAGAAGAGTGAATAACACCTGCAATACGTGCATGCATCAAAATTCTAATATACAATGACATGACTTAGATGCGCATTTGACAAGCATAGCTTGACTAACCCTAGAACCCCCAAAATTGTAAGCATAAAGCAGTTACGACGCAGGAATGGCCAATGCGATCTATGAGGAAGCAGAGACCAGAATCTCGAGAGAAATCGAGTCCTTCTAATTCTAGATGCTTCTACTTAGCACCAGATTGCAGATTTCTCACAGCATAATAGATACTAAGAGAGGTAGGGTGAGGGAGGGCGGGTGGCGCCGCTTACGAGTAGGTGGAAGGCGGCGAGTACGGCGGCCGCCGCCGCCGCGGCGACGCCCCCGCCGAGGAGCAGCGGGCCCCAAGCGTAGACAACGACGGCGTAGTAGGAGACAGCGACGATCGCGGCCACGAGCGCCATCATCAGGTACCCGAGCACCCGCAGCCCCGCGCACGCGCGGAACGGGTTCACGCGCCGGCAGCAGTCCATCCCGGCGCCCCGCCTCCTCCGGCAAGGTGGGGCACGCGAGGCGTCGGCGGCGCGTCGGGGAGGGGGCAAGGGGAGGAGCCGAGGAGGTGGTGTCGGTGGCGGCGCGGGTGCGAGGCGGGGTCTGGTTTCTGGTGTGTCTCTGCTCACCGGGGCCCAGTGGGGAAGCAGTTTGTTGCGGAAGAGTTGGTGGGCCCCACGTTTAGTGACATGGCCTCGACGAGCCCGTGTGAAGGAAGGCTCGTGAGGGGCTGTCGGTGGGTACCACGTGTTGCGACTCGGCACCGACCGCTTGGGCCGGCCGGGTCTCGGTCACACGCATCGGATGCTCGAATTTTTTGTACGGATAATCCATTTTTTATTCGAAATTACAGAAATATACCCGCGGAAAATTTTTTTACAAAAATAGGCTCCAGTCGCCTAATGGTTGGGCGACTAAAGCCTTTCGCCCAACCATTGGGCGACTTTAATCCAGTCGCTCTACCCTCGGGCGACTGCATCCAGTCGCCCAACCATTGGGCGACTTTCATGCAGTCGCCCAATGGTTGGGCGACTGCACTCAGGACCCCGTGAATGTTTTAAATTTTGTCAATTTTATAGTTTTAAACTGGTAAAAAATCTGCTGAAGTTGTAATAAAAGTTTATGTTCATTGTATGTTGTAGGTGTGTAAAAAATTTTGGGAAACTTTTTTTAGGAACAAATGACCATAAAACAATTGGTACATACGATGGTAAGTAATATTTTGATTTACTGAGAATTTGGAAAGTGCATCAAACCTTCGCTAAAAAAAAGTGAAAATTGGTGGAGCTGTTCTTCATACATCCAACAGCCTCTAGAAAAAAATTTGAGCAATTTCGGCCACGGGATCAAAAGTTATAGCAGTTTCAGTCTGTTTCCGACACACCTTCAGTAAAACGGGCATAACTTTTGCATACGGTGTCCGTTTTCGACGTTCTTGTACTCGTTGGAAAGCTAACGACGAGCCCGATCCAATAAAAACGCCCGCTTGCGCCAGTCGCCCTCCAAGACCCCGAAAATCGGCCATCTTTGGACCTAAACCCGCGTCGTAAGTTTTTGGTTTCTGTTTTTGCCCTTTTTCTTGGCCTTCCTTTCGGAATTTGGATTTTGCTTCAACTGAAAAGTTGTAGATCTCGTCGAAACCTTTTTAATGAGTATATATAAGCCATATACAATTTTGCTATTTTATCTTTTCAGACTAGTTGTTTATATTGCATCGATATATAAAACTTGTGATAGCGAGTATTACAGATGGTTTGTATGTAGAACCGTCTGTGATAATCTGACCGCTGGGCCCGTCGATCCTCCTCAACCCAATCCTAGCCCAGAGACACGAATTCTCAATAACATTAAAATATCACTTACCATCGTATGTACCGATCGTTCTACGGTCAATCGTTCCTAAAAAAAATTTCCCAAAATTTTTTACACACCTATAATATACAATGAACATAAACTTTTATTACAACTCCAGCATATTTTTTACCAGTTTAAAACTACAAAATTGAAAAAATTTAAAACATTCACGGGAGACTTGACTGCAGTCGCCCAACCATTGGGCGACTGCATTTAAGTCGCCCAATCGTTGGGCGACTGGATGCAGTCGCCCAACCATTGAGCGACTGGATTAAAGTCGCTCAATGGTTGGGCGAAAGGCTTCAGTCGCCCAACCATTAGGCGACTGGAGCCTATTTTTGTAAAAAAATTTCCCGCGGGTATATTTCTGTAATTTCGAATAAAAAATGGATTATCCGTACAAAAAATTCTCGGATGCTCGGATAGGTTCGCCAGGCTAAGAGCATGTGCAAAAGCGTACAAAAATTGTACTATACTACATAAAATTTTAGATGATATAAAAAAATAAGGATAATATTTACTATTTAATGAAAGATCTTATAAATAGTTTTCTACTTTGTATACTATTATATAAACAACTTTATAAACACTCTATTAATTATATGAGATCATTATAAATAATCAATTTATTGTATGTGTTATTTTTAATTTTATTTATAGATGATATAGAAATGTATTACAGGAAACCGTCACTGTATCATTATATGTGTCTTAACCGTGTGGGAATGGGATCACATATTCACATGCCTTTTGTGGGGGGGCACAGCGCCGACGTGCCGTTTGGGCTGTCTTCATGCTGTGTCCAAACATTCTTTTACTTTTTAGACCTTTATTAGTTCGTATTCATATCTTAGTTCGCCTTTGCTTTCGTTCAGGGAAGAGAGATAGGGTTAGATTGTTAGGCCTTTGTTTTTCTAGGCATTTTTAATAAGACACCTTACTTAAGTGTTAAATACTTAAATAGCTAGCTAAGTAAACTAGGGGAAGCTGTATGAGAGTATGCGACAATTCTCTGCCCATTTGTATTGTTTCTAAGGTGGTGATCGGTCCGGCTGAAAGCCTCATGGCTTATGGCTGAAAACACTGTAGCTGGCTGAAAAAAGCACTGTAGCTGACAGAGGCTTATTTACCATAATTAAATTTAAAAAAATTTAAAAATAGAAAAAAACATATTAGCACATCACGTATAATGTAAACAAATACGAGGAAAAAAAGAACCGGTAAAAAAACTCAAAAAAAAGCCAAAAGTTCAGAAAAAGATGAAATTTATGAATAGTGTAAAAATAAGCTGAAGCCATATTTATCAGGGCCTAAGACATATGTGTTGGTCCGTGTTAAACTACGTAGAGACGTGTTTGGATTATATATATGAAGTTTGCAAAGTTTCCGTGTGAATTTTGTAGTAAACAACATACATTTTTCGGAATCCCTGTATGAGTGGATCAGTGGAGCAGCAATTGAGCAGTTAAGAGTATTATCTTTGTGTAATTAGGCACATCTACAAAACTTTGCTTGATTTGGATCACTCTGCCGGATTGAGTTGAGCAATCAAGCATATGTCTGCTCGAATTTATTTAGTTGGTTTAGGTATCCTTACTACATGAAATTGTGTCATGAGCCATCACTTTTTTCTGTTCTTTCCATAGATACCCAAGAAGGCCCCTCAATTGCTTACCTTGCAATTAGGCACCTCTACTCAACTCCGCTTGATTTGGATCACTCTGATTGATTGAGCAATCAAGCATTCTAAAGTTTGGCACCTTCGAGTTGGATAAATCTCATCCTGACCCAGATGAACAGTAGCAACTAATTGTGGCATCAACAGTTTGGCACCTTCAAGACTAGGGGCTTGTTCTTTTCAGTTTCTAAAAACTGATCTTCGGTTTTTTTATAGTAATTAACTTTTAAATAAAGTATCTTTTCAAGATAGAGTCTACTGGTTAATTGTAATACATACTGTTCCGACTTTATTTATATCGGCAAAAACCACACGTGAGTTTCTGTTACTCTGTAATCTCTTACACGAACAGCCCAAAAATCACAAGCCGCAGTAAAAAAACCATAAGTTTCAGCCAAAAAGAACAAACCCTGGACCTATTCACGAGACGAGACATGCCTGAAAATGTTTGGCCTCGGAAATCTAGGCCCAAGCATGGGCCAACAAGACTGGGCCCAAAGCCTAAGCAAGCCCAAAATATTAATATTTTGTTTATTTTCTAAACAAAACATTATTTGTTAGAAAAATAAATTTATTATCATTTTGTTAATTCTTAGTTGTCTTTATGGCCAGGCCGATGGACTGAAATGTAAGGCCTAAGCTAGCCCTGACCGACATCGGGCCAAGGCCGAATCCACAAAAATACGCCTGGCCAGGCTGTCCTTAAAGACCTTATTTTTTTTCTCCAAAAAAAACCTAATTTAGATTTAAACTAATAACCGTAGTAGAAAATCATAAGTCGCACTCAAAATAACAAAATAACAGCCGTGTTCTTTTAGATTTAAAATTGGTTTATGTTTTTATTGTCTACAGTAAATAGTTTTTAAACGGTGTGTTTTTTAAGATAGGATTTAATAAGCTAGAAAATTAATTTATACTTGTACTGTCTACAGTAACTAACTTTTAAAAACGTTGTGTTTTTCAAGATAAAATCAATGAAAAATTATAGTAAAAAACTGTATTGATCAAAATTACACAAAACTATTATCCTTTATATATTGTCTCTCACAAATAAGATAGAATTAAAACATTCAAATCATAAATCATCGATCCAAAAAAGAATCCATCCAACACCCGTAGCAGTCGCCCGAGCGGAGCATGCCTGCATGCAGTACATACAGTAGCGACCACGAAGCTGGCGCGCGGGCTCCACTCGCCAACGCGCATGTCCTTGTCACGCACGCCCCCCGTGCTTCCGCCGGAACGACGCGCGCAAGCCACAACCAGAGCGCCGCACCGCACGCGTGTTTCGTGGATCTCGCGACGGCGACTGCCGCGACAACACATGGCACAGCCTGGTTGACCAGGGAACACCGCAATCGTGTCGTGCGCACGCAGCCGGAGACAGCGAGGGAGAGAAACGTGCCGTGTGTGGTGTGTTGAGTGCTTGCGGCTATACATGCGTAGCCAGCATGCAGATCCTATGGGTCAAACTTTACCAAGAACAAAAATAGTTTATGATGTATTCGCATAAACATTCATAATAGTATCAATAGTAATTATCTTAAATACATCACTTTTAACATAGATAATTATACAATCACATAAAAATTCATGACATAGGTAAGCTATTCTCACTTCACTGTGAACTTTGAACTTATGTTGTGAAATTAGCTTTCTTAGTTGAGCTTAACTTGAATCACACATGGATCAACTATATCATCTGTGAAAGTTGACATTACACTGCTAAGCAAAGTAACTCCACTATAAGTCACTTCCTCTTCATTTACATGAAAATTTTGTGAGAAACTCAAAATGTTAGATTTAGACACCCATAATTTGATATATCTATCCATTTCCCAAACTCCAGTCCTTAGTACATAGCTAGTCAACTAATTTGGAATACACAAAAAAAAACTAGATAATGAATTAAGCTTCATAAATAAAGTATTTCCTTACATGCTCTTTTAGTTTTTGGAACTCAACAATACTGTCCAAGAGATCACAAGACTTAAAAGGGTGTGTTATTTTGAGATGTGGCTTATGGTTTTTTGCTTAAATTTTTTTAATTATTGTTGTTCGCAAGAGAGAGACAAACTCGCGTGTGATTTTAACCGATATAGATAAATTCGATACACTGTCTACTACAATTAACTTGTAAACCCGCCTTGAAAAGACACACCGTTTGAAATCTAGTTACTATAGTATAAACCAAAAGCCATAAGCCCAAAAGAACCAAGCCAAAAGAAATCCCAAGCAACATGAGCCGCCCTGTTTCGTTATGGAATCTAGATATCTGAGGAGATAAAGCATATAGAACATCAATATTTAAGGCTCAGGTGAATGACTAAAGTCGTATGTACAACATCAAGATTCAAAGGCTCTAGTCAAGAACTTCATATTACCATGTAGAATATCAAGATTCAAAAATAGGAATTTAGGTTTAAAACAATAAGAAACAGACTAGGTCGTCGGAAAGAACAATGAGCAAGAATGCCGCCAATCGGGAGGTCACGAAGCAGCATGTCATCTCGACGCGATTTGCCCCAAAGTCATGAATTGCGAGTCTAAGCAAGGGTGTCACTTTTTTTGCTATGACCTAGCATCTAGAGGAATGGAGAATTGATGAAAGGTGTAACAGAGAGAAGTTGGCATGCTGTTGCTAGATGGTCCAAAAAATAATAAAATGTTTTCACCAAGTGACTGATAATTGGGACTAGTGGGAAAAATCTGTAGGGTCAAGCCCCACAGGTAACACGTCTCTGCTACTGTTTACATGCAGTATCAGCGCTTTAATTAGTGTTTGCGTTGCGCTCTCTCTCTCTCTCTCTCTATCTATCTATCTATCTATCTATCTATATATATATATATATATATATATATATATATATATATATATATATATATATATATATATATATATATATATATATATATATATATATATATAGATATATATATATATATATATATATATATATATATATATATATATATATATATATATATATATATATATATATATATATATATATATATATATATATATATGATCGATGGAACCGTGTCGGCCCGGCCGGGTACGATGGTACGTTGTTTGTACGCTATAACTGCTATCATTATCTAATTCGCTATCAATCCAATGTAATGCTAGCTGATATTGCAAAATCAAGGAGAAAGTGCTCATTTGCTATTTCACCCCAGGTGCTACTATACCAAAATCAATAGTGCAAGGCGCGATGCTGTAACATTCAATGTACCGGCAGCCTAGCTGTAGCCCAAACTGGTGAGGCACCTGGATGCCCAGTTAATTAGGATACCACAAGTTCCAAAAGCCTGCTGTTTTTTTCCCCAAAAATCCAAATGGATAAAGGATTTGCAAAAATATGCAGATTGGAAGCTAGTATTATCTATGCGTACAAGTCATGTGTTAGAGGCGCTCGTGCAGCTGATGGCACCTCTTCTATGCGTACAAGTCTTAAAAGATGTTGCGATTGCGAAAACGATATAGTTGTGTCTTATAATTTTTAACTAAAATTTTTGAATTTTATTTGTTTATGATAGAGATACTCGCTTATTATTTTAGTTGATATAGATGTTGGAATTTTACCGAATACTACAATTAACTTATAAACCCTGTCTTGAAAAAATAACCCGTTTGAAAGTTAGATACCATAATAAAAACTAAAAACTATTTTTAAAAACCATTAAAGAATAGGTTGATGGCACCTCTTCTAAGCGAAACATGCTGCACGACGTGCCCGCACTATCGAGATTGACAAAATCAACACTTTGGATGGATCAAACATGGTAGAAAAACTCGTGATTCTACTCGTAACAATTGCCATGGGCGGAGCTACACGTACTAGAGCATAGGACCAAGGTGCGGTTGCACCCCAAATTTTTCTACAATTGCAAAGAAGCCCCATTCGAATATATTTTGGGAACAAGTGTAAAAAATTGGGCAACCTCATAGTAATTGGCGTTCTTAATTAACTTCTAAATGTTAAGAGTAAATCCTCTACTGTATTCAAGAGTACATATTGTATAGTGATAATTCAAATATCTAAAGGAGAAAAATTATTAATGATACACTGTTTTTGCTCCTATCGACGGGATAAGTGGACACCACCGGATCAAACTCCTTATGCACAAATGCTAGAGCTTGACCACGTCTGACACACGCATCCTAGTCGAGAAGCTTCCGAAGTGGTTGCTTCTCCCTCTCACGAAGAACCAAAAAATATCTACTCCTAAAAAGATGAGTTTAAGGTGATGGTGCATCCTACACTCTCCCACTACCCCTCTCTCTCTCTCCCAACCACTGCGCCGACGCGTGGGCCCCCTCCCGCTCTTCTCTCTCTGATCCCCCCCCACCTTGCGAAACGCCCGAGAGAGACGCTGCTCCCCCCACCCCGCGCCGCCGCCTCCCACCCCTCCGCTCCGCCCTCGCCTCTTCCTCCCCACTCCACGCCGCCGCCGCCGCCCACACTCCCCACTCCTCCCCTCCACCGCTCCTCCTCCTCCCCACGCCGAGGGGTCGGTGAAGAGGTAGCAGAGGAGCAGCGTCGGCGTCGGTGCTAGCGGAGATCGGTGCGGTCGGTGCGGAGATCAGTGAAGTGGATGCAGCAGAGGTTGGCGTCGGCGGCAGGTGAAGCAGAGGAAGAAGTCGCCGTCGGTTGATGAAGTCGAGGCCACCGGCGATGAAGAGGTTGAAGAAGGCTCGATGCAGGAGGTCGTGAAGAGCAGAGGTGGCGGTGCTGTGAGGAGCGTCGGTGCGGAGGAGATGCGGCGGCGCACGGGAAGAGGCTCGATGGAGTAGATCGGCCGGCGCGGTTGAGATGCGGCGGCGCACGGGTGGAGGAACGGCCGGAGGAGATTTGAGAAGGGAGTAAGCGTGGCGGCCGGAGAAGAGGGACGGTGGCGCCGAAGTGAGGAGAGGAAGAGGCGGCGGTGGCGATTTGGGGCAAAGAGGGGGCGCGATGGAGGAAAGGAGAAGCGGTGGCCGGGTGTGGAGAAGGAGGAGAGGAGGCTAATGCGGCCAAGAGCGGCGGGCGAAGACAGGGGCGGCCGGATGTGGAGGGAGAGCAAGAAGGCGGCGCGGATGGGGAGAAGTTGGTGGCGCCGTGGAGTAGCAGGGGGCGGCGCTGTGGAGGTGATAGTGGCTCGTCGGTGGAGGGAGCAGGTGTGGCCGCCGGCGAGGTATGGCCCGGTCTCTCCGGCGCCGTGGGTGAAGAAGAAGAGGGGGTGAGAGGAGCAAGAAGGCTGAGAGAGGAACCGGGCTCAAGCTGTTCCCAGGCGGCGGCGCTAGGGTTATGGGGGTTGGGGATTCGGTAATTTTTCGATTTGGCCCTCGAGGATTTTGGGAATTGCGAACAGGTCCTTATCCCAATGAGATTTCTTCTGAATTGGCCCTCCGGAGCTCCGTTTTCAGCGCGACTTGATCCTATGCATCCGTGACGATGTGCACATCTGTACGGAGCAGTCCCGAAAGTCCAAAATTGTCGTTTATGCGCCTCGATCGCGCCGGCCTGTGGAAATAGCACAAAAAATGTAAAATGGTCCATTTCGAGCAATTAAATATGGAAAAACGTGTAAATGATGATAAATGGTCCCAAAATGCGACGAATACGAGGGTAAAATGACGGGTAAATATATATATAAATGACGCATGTCAGATGGCCCGGATCTGGTGACGGGAGAAGGCGCGGCGATCGGAGAAGAGGAGAGGCAGCGGCGATGTGGCCGGTGAATGGAGGTGAGCAGGGAGGAGGAGAAGAGAAGCAGGAGGGGACTAAGGAAGAAAGGCGGCGGTGGATGCGATGGCGCGGTGGCCGGAGAAGAGGAGAGGCGGCGCAAGGAAAAGGTCAGCCGAGAGAGGAGGAGACGGATGGCGGCGCTTGGTGGAGGTGTGGGGTCGCAGATGGAGAAGAGAGGCGGCAGAGAGACGGTGGCGCGGTGGTGCGCTTGGTGGAGTGAGCAGATGAGGACGGCGGCGCTCTACGGTGCAATTAGACTTTTTAAATGTTACGATTATGTTTTAATCCGCAGCAACGCACATATTTTACAATAAGCTAATAATCTGGTTTGGATGGCATGTTAACATTTTTTGTAGGCAACTCCAGTAGCTAAATGACAGTGTGTTTCTTCATATTGTATATAGCAAATATGATGTTCTAATAAATTTGTTAACTTGGTGGTACAGCCTGATGAGTTTAAAGGCATTATTAAAACTGGGCGTACACGTACCCAAGATGCCACCCTGTTGACTCTTGGCCAAGAGTTCAGTGGTTATGCTATGCAGGTAGGCATTGTTCCAGGCTCCAGCATCTATTCTTGTCTTATTGATTACCGTGCACTTTAGATTGACAGAGAGAGTTATCAATTGTTCTAAACTCTATTTGCAAGTGAAATATGGAATTGATCACATTGTTTGTACCTTACCACGGATGTATCAGGTACTATACTAATTCTCATTCTCTTCTCAAGTGGTACACATAAAATGAACATTTTCTGGTCATTTTCCTTGGTGAGCAGCTAGCTCAAGGTGGAACTGCAGTTGGAACTGGCTTGAACACTAAGAAAGGAAAATTTTCAAATTTCTGGTTGAGATAATTTGTTTACATTCTTACTCTTTATTAACTCATTTTGATCTGTGGTCTTATCTAAATTCTCTCTCTTTTTTCCACAATTCCTTAGTATTTAATGACCAAACTGTATCCTTGGGGAAAGAATCCATGTAACCCTACTATCCAGAGTGTTTTGACCATACTCCAGATGAATCTGTAAATTTTAAGTAGTTTCACTACTATCAAATGCCAGTTTAATCTCTGCTTTCTAACCTTTATATGGTACTTAAAATGAGTAATGTCCTGAATTTGAAATGGTTTTCTCTTATATATGGTTAACCAAAACTATATATTATGGTTACTCACTTGCTTGATTATGATGACTTTTAATCAGATTATTAGTTCCTTGAATTTCTTAATCTCTTTGTTTACTCTCTCTCTCTCTCTCTCTCTTCGACTCATTTAGTTAAAATTGTACTTGTTCATTTCAGATTTGATGTTAAAACTGCTGTTGTGGTTGCTGATGAAACAGATCTACCTTTTGTGACTGCAGAGAACAAGTTTGAAGCTTTGGTAAGTGGTTATGTGCACACTTAAGCATTTCTTGAAATTGCTGATAGGGGTTGGAAGTCCATAAAAAATTCATTTAAGATGACTGGACTCTGTAATTGCATTGTTGGACATAGCTTAATACTTGCAGAAAATTTCAACCAGTTTTTAGTAAACCTCGGAAACATGGATTTAAAGCATTTGTCAACAAAAGGTGATTTGTTGAAGATCCTTATCAGTTACTAACCCTGTGCCATTACGAAATCACTTACTTTTAATTGTTTTATTTGATGCTATTTCTTAGGCTCTATTCTCTGTTATAGCAAAGGCCTTCCTTTTCACGACCAACACGCACACAACTTTTGTTCAAAGTTGTTCTTTTCAGTCTATATCTTATAATATTTCATCAACATGCGTTAATCACTTAATCTCATCATTGTTTTCTTAAGTAGGCAGCGCATGATGCTTTTTGTTGAGAGCAGTGACGCCGTAAATACAATTTGTGCATCTCTTATGAAGATAGCAAATGACAGACGCTTGCTGGGAAGGTCATTGTCGCTCCGAAGTTCGTAGCTTCCATGGCTATTTGCGTCTTGCTGTGCTCCTTTGTGTCTTCATCCCATGTGTGTAGCTAATTCAAAATTTTTGTTTACCTTTTTTTTGCTACATGCTCTTTCTATGTTTCCATATATGTGATTTAATGAGTGACATTAGTTGGGTGAGAGGGCAAATCTTGTGATGTAGTCCTTATACTTTACACATATGACTTGGTCCTTTAATATTTGCAACTGATGAGGTTTTGGTTAAGAGTCGAACATGATTGTATGTAAATTCTAAAAATTTTTACCACCCGCGAGTTTTAAAACATATAGTATGATAAATTTTAAAAATCCGTAGCAACACACGGGCATTCAGCTAGTCCCCCAAAATCAAGAGCGTGTGCGCTCCCCGCCCCCGCGGAGCCTCTTCAAGTATAGTCACTCTCTATACTATATCTTATGCAATGATAGATATATACGTATACATATAGTATATAGGAACTGTTTGGTTGCTAGCCACACTTTGCTAACAAAAATTGCCACAATTGCTTAAGTTGAGGTGCTCAAATTCTTTGCTACACCTTAGCAAGCCTAAGGGAATCTTGCCACACTTTTTTGAGTCATTGACGCGTGGGACCTAGTTTGCTGGAAGAGAATCTTGCCACAACTGTGGCTGCAACCAAACAGCTTTCAAAGTTGGTCAAACTTGCCTAACCTTAGGCGTGGTAAACTGTGGCTGGCAACCAAACACCTCCATAAATATATATAAGACTATAGTCACTCTCTATACTATATCTTATGCAACGATAGATATATACATATAATATATAGATATGTATAAGATTATCTAGATGGTATGTATACTTTTAAGGTGGTATATACAGTTTTTTGAACATACTCCTTTGTTATGTATGAATATAAATGTATTAACAAAATATGATAAAAATTGTATGCTCTCTTACATTTTTTCATATTGTTGGTATTGGAGTATCTTAGAATTAGTATATGAGTATATCTAAAATGATAAATAAGTATATTAAGTTCATTTGGGTGGTATATCATGAGTGAAAGTAATTACACCTAGGAGAGTGTATTATATGTATGTATGTACAAACACACACACACACACACACACATACGGCTGCGCTAACAAGCGCGTGCACGTATGCTACGTGCGGGTCGCTAGCCGCGTACAACCTGGCTAGCTGGTGCAATTCGTGCAACTCGGTTGGATAGTAACTGTATGAATTACAGATGATAACTTTTTATGTATGAGATAGTAACTTTGCAAATTTAAATAACTTGATAAATTATAGATGATAACTTTATATTCAGGAGATAGTAACTTTTCATAACTAAAAATATGCATACATGCAGCAGGAGAGAGAAGATAATAAGTGCAATTGACTTGTGATTTTTTTATCTTGTTTACAAGTTAAAAAACAAAATAACACTTTCACCAAAAGTCCGATCTGCGGTCCATTTGCATCATTATGTTCGAAATTACGAGCTTAACAGAACAAGATACATATTGAATATGTTTCGACGCCGCGAAATTACTACACATACAGGCGATAGCAACTTCGTGTATTATAGATGATAACTTTATATGCAGCGATAGTAACTTTATGAATTATATATGATAATTTTATATGCAGGTGATAGTAACTTCGTGAAAATTATAGACGATAACTTTATGTACAATCAATAATAATTTTTTCTATAATTAACAACTTCATTATTAACTGTCCATGTGGTGGGTTGGTAGGGTGATTGGCTTATTGGATTGGTCAGGTCGAGCGCTCATTCTACGCATAGCTACTGAATAGTGTGTGTATGTATGATGCCGATTGGGTTGTTATATACCTTTCCATATATAAAAAAGTATGTACGTAAATTACACTATAAAAATAGATTTTGATGAAACTTTTCATAGAACTCACTTTGGAGTATCTTATAATCATCATTAGAATATACTTATAAGGATAAAAAGGTATAACAACATCACTTAAGCGGTATATAACAATTAGAAGTCCGTACTCTCAGGAGTATAGAATCATTTTCATGTGTGTGTGTGTGTGATGCCGATATAAAACCTTTTTGTACTCCCAGGAGTACATGTTCCCACCTTTCAATATACCACTTACACAAACGTATTATACATTTTTATCACTTTCAGTATGCTTAAAAACTAATCCTAAGATATTCTAGTGCAACATGGTTAAAAAATTTCATTAGAACCATTTATTTTTGCTATATATCTGTTTCCATAAGTCAAAAGAGTATATATAAAAATTATGCTATAAAAAGTGGACATTAATAAAATTTTCTATGTAACTTACTTTGGAGTATCATTGATTCATTCATGGAGTATGTTCAAAAGAATAAAGAGATATAATTTAGTTATTTAAGTTTACATGAGAGGTGGTAATACGTATACACAGAAATACACATAGGGAAAATCAATTGTGGGAATCAAACGAACTCCACGTAGCATAGTAAATCTCTGTCAATAAGTTCTTATCTCTATTCTTGTATTGCAACATCATCGTCCCTTTGCCTCTTATCTCCACCGTGGAGCTGTCACCAAACTTGATCTTGCCCCAAATCTTCTCGTCGAGCTCATAAAACATAAAGTGATCTTCCGTCATGTGGTTGCTTGCTGCATTGTCCATGTACCACTGATCCGAGTGATCGTAGCTACCTTCCTTTGTGCATAGTTTTGGAACTACCTTCTCTTTGTTCAGTATCACCACAACTGATGCCTTTTCAACATATGAGGAGAGAAATAGTCCCGGTTCATTATTTTCTTCTTCGTCTTGGGCGAAATTCACCTCCCCGTTCTTCTTCTTGCTTTGACAATTCAAAGCATACTGTTCGTGCTTGTTACAGTTAAAACACTTTATATGGCTGCGGCATCCCGACGTGTAGTGCCCGTATTCTTCATATTCAAAGCATTTGATATGTGACTTATCACGGGATTTGTCATCACCGCCTTGCCCAGCCTTGTCTCCACAGCCACCTCTGTCGCCTTGACCACTCTGGCCACCTCGACTACGCCATCTCCCACGGTTGTTTGATGAGCCACGACCGTCACTAGGATCTCCCTTTACTAGCAATGCCTGCTCGTTATGAGTCTGACATCCCTACTCGTTACATGACTGAAACCTCTTCAGTAACTCCTCATGCGCCTTGAGGGAGTCGGTGATCTCTTCTATCTTCTTCTTATCCAGATCGGAGGAGTACATAAGTGTGGTGACAACAGGTATGTACTTCTCCGGAAACACGCTCAGATATTTCTTCACCACCACGGATTCCTCCATCTTGTCGCCAAGATGGTTAATCTGATTGTACAACGAAGTCAGCTTGCCAGCGAACTCGTCCACCGACTGGGTCTCTCCTATTTTGAGATTCTTGAACTCGCTACATAAATTTTGGAGCCACACCTCTTTAACACGATCAACTCCCTCGTGAATCATTTGAAGCGTCTCCCACGCTTCCCGTGCTGTCTCCTTGTCGATGAGCTGATGTATCATCGAGTCTAGCATCGCTTGGTAGATGATAGCCAAAGCCACCTGATCCACCTTGTCATCCACCTCCTTGTCTTTTCTCTTTAGATCGACTGCACCCTAGACTCCTTGGGCTCGCATGTTTACCTTCATCTTCATTGCCCACACTGGAAAATTGTCGGTCGTCAGGAGAGAGTACTGGAGAGAGATTAGCCCACCCTGTGTTAGAAAATGGCCCAATGAGCGAGGCCCATTTTCGCGAATCCCAAAGCATGCATGGTTAGTACCATATTGCTAAGGTAGGGGGAGGAAGACCAATTTATAAGGTGGAATCCTCCCCACTCCTTGAATATGGAAAGAGATGATATGAGGATGGATCTGTCTAGTCACACACACGCGCACGCACGCGCGCGCGCGTATCCGCGTATTTTCGCGTGAAAATCGCGTGACTTGTGACTTGCGACGCGCGACCGTGCCGTGACGTGGCGCGCCACTTGGCAGACCAAGTCTATCTCTATTTTTGCTGAATCCTGCACCACTATCTCTCTGTTTGAATGAGATTCAAACATTTGAATGAGGCTTTATTGGGTTTGATGACAGACAGTAACTGACTGGTTGAATGTGTCAGTTACCAGTGGGTAAATGGCTGTTTTAATCATTTCAGTTACTAGTCTGTCTATATGTATACCTGGAGACGTCCAGAGTATGCGGTCAGAACCGGACTGCCTCCATTCTCTTCCTCCAAAACTTTTGTGTGCTGTTGTGCTGCGCCGTCTGAACCTCGTCGACTCTTCTTCCCGGCGTGCACCGCGAAGAAGATGAGCGGTATCTCCGAACTGTTGCTGCCGTGAAGACCTGCACGGGGGCGGCAATAAGGTTTCTGGGCAGCGCATCTGCGCGACCGCTCACTGCACTACGACATCTTCGTTCTGCACTGCGTCAAGCCTGCGCGGCTTCCTGTTCTTCATCAGGCTAACAAGTAAGTCGTTCGAGAGCACGTTCGACTTGGTTAATATATACTTTCTAAAGTTCATTCTGAAGTATGATGAGTAGCTTGCTGTTAGTTGTAAGTTTTGCATCATTAGTTTACTGTTTTTGTCTCCTAATAAAACTTGGAATTAAAATATTGCCTATATTTTCAACAATCCAGAAACCTTATTGTGAATTTTGTTGCAATACAGAAATGGCTAATGCTTCTGATGCGATGAAACCTGAGAGGTTTTCTGGCCAGAATTTTCGTAGATGGCAGACTAGAGTCAAGTTTTGGCTTATGTCTTTGGGGCTGTGGTGGGTTATCCACCCACAGTATCCATTTACGATTGAGCAGTATATGCAGTTTGAGGCTGCGAACAATACTGCTCTTGGCTGCATTCTAACTGTTCTGGCAGATCAGCTCTATGATGTGTACATGAACTACAAGTCCGCCACAGAGTTGTGGGATGCACTAGAGCAAAAATATGCGGAGGCAGAGGCAGGTCGTTGGCTCTACATATGTGAGTAATTTTTCGACTTTAGTATGGATGAGGCTAAGTCCATAGTTGGACAAGCTCATGACCTCCAGCTACTAGTCGGTGAGATTGCGCACTTGGGCTGTGCATTGCCTCCAAAGTTTGTGGCTGCGGGCATTGTTGCTAAACTCCCTGCCTCTTGACGGGATTTTGCTACTAGCTTGAAACATAAGAGGGAAGAGATTTCTGTTGAGGATCTCATTGCAGCCCTCGATGTGGAAGAAAAAGCAAGAGCAAAAGATGCACCTAGCACATCTGGCCAGAACAATGCAAACGTCATACAGAGAAAGACTGTTGCTAAGAAGTACAAATCCAACAAACCGAACAAGACAACTAGTTTTAAGAAGAAAACTGAGAAAAAGGATTTGAAGGACATCACCTGCTTTGTGTGCGGTAAAGACGGTCATATGGCGAAGGACTGTCGTTTCCGCAAAATCAGAGATGGTGAACAGCCTAAGAAGAAGGCTGTTAACGTGACCATAGGCGAGGCCTCGACTTTAGGAGGGTATGGTAATTCACCTGTTGTCTTTTCAGCTTGTCAATCCACTGATTGGTGGGTTGATACTGGAGCTAATGTTCACGTATGTTCTGATATTTCCTTGTTTTCCTCTTATCAGGCAGCAGGGGCTTCCTCCGTCCTAATGGGAAACGGGTCGCATGCTTCTGTTCTTGGTGTTGGCACGGTGGATCTGAAGCTTACTTCAGGGAAGATTGTCCACTTGAAGAACGTACAACATGCGCCTACAATAAAGAAGAACCTCGCTAGTGGTTCTCTCCTATGCAGGGATGGTTATAAGCTAGTTTTTGAGTCAAATAAAATTGTAATGTCTAAGTTCGGAAAATTTGTTGGTAAAGGCTATGAGAGTGGAGGCTTGTTTCGCCTAAGTATCTTAGAGTCTTGTTATAATTTGAATATTGCAACTGGTTCAAATAAATGTGAGGCAAATATTTGGCATTCTCGTTTCTGTCATATTGGTTTTGATAGTATTGCTAGAATGTCCAGATTACATTTAATTCCAAGATGTGAAATTGTCAAAGAATCAAAGTGCCAGTCCTGTGTGCAAGCAAAGCAACCTCGAAAACCCTTTAAGGGGTTAGAGAATGAAAAGGACTTGGCACCTTTAGATCTTATTCATTCAGATTTGTGTGAAATGAATGGATTATTGACAAAAGGAGGCAAAAGATATTTTCTAACTTTTATTGATGATGCAACACGCTACTGCTATGTGTATTTGCTGAAAACTAAAGATGAAGCTTTAAACTACTTTAAAACTTATAAGGCCGAGGTTGAGAACCAACTAGAAAAGAAAATAAAAAGATTAAGGTCTGATCGTGGAGGAGAGTATGTCTCTCATGAATTCTCCCAATTCTGTTCTGAGCATGGAATAGCCCATGAATTTACACCACCATATTCACCCCAATCAAACGGGGTAGCTGAGAGGAAAAACCGGACACTGACAGATTTGGTTAATGCCATGTTAGAGAGTGCTGGTATGCCTAAGGCATGGTGGGGGGAAGCTATTCTAACAGCAAATTTCGTCCTAAACAGAGTAATCACTAAAAAAAGTGAGATTACTCCGTATGAGGGATGGAAGGGGAGAAAACCTAACATTAATTTTCTGCGAACTTGGGGGTGTTTGGCAAAAGTCAATATACCATTGCAGAAAAAGAGAAAACTTGGACCAAAAACAGTCGATTGTATTTTTCTAGGATATGCACAAAATAGCACGGCCTATAGATTTTTAGTAGTTAAATCAGAAACTCCTGAGATTATTGCTAATACAATAATGGAGTCTAGAGATGCTTCATTCTTTGAAAATATCTTTCCTATGAGAACAGCAGGCAGTACTTCACGAACAGAGAATGTTCAAACTGATAATATTGAAAGTGAAAATAATCAAACTTTTGAACTTCCCACTATTTCTGAACCAATATGTGATATCCCTGAGGAGGATAACAATCTAGTCGCAGAAGCTCCTCGCAGGAGCAAGAGACAAAGGGTTGAGAAAACCTTTGGTGACGACTTTATTGTATACCTCATGGATGATGTGCCAAAGACTCTTTCGGAGGCTTATGCATCTCCTGATGCTGAGTATTGGAAAGAGGCAGTCCATAGCAAGATGGACTCTATTATGTCTAATGGGACTTGGGAGATCACAGATCGTCCTATAGGGTGTAAACCTGTAGGATGTAAGTGGATTTTTAAAAAGAAACTAAGGCCTGATGGAACTATTGAGAAGTACAAGGCAAGGCTTGTAGCCAAGAGTTACACCCAGAGAGAGGGAGAAGATTTCTTTGATACCTATTCTCCTGTCGCCAGACTAACTACCATCAGAGTGCTCCTTGCGTTAGCATCTTCCTATGGTCTACATGTTCATCAAATGGACGTGAAGACAGCTTTCCTTAATGGAGAGTTGGAGGAAGAAATCTATATGGATCAACCAGATGGTTTTGTGATTTCTGGACAGGAAAATAAAGTATGCAGATTATTGAAATCTTTGTATGGCCTAAAACAAGCACCAAAACAATGGCACGAGAAATTTAACAAAACTTTAACATCTGCTGGCTTTGTTGTGAATGAAGCCGACAAATGTGTGTATTTTCATTATGGTGGGGGTCAAGGAGTGATCTTATGTCTGTATGTAGATGACATACTTATATTTGGAACAAACACTGCCGTAATTGACGAGGTCAAATCTTTCTTATCTCGGTGTTTTGATATGAAAGACTTGGGAGAGGCAGATGTCATTCTGAATATTAAATTGATCAAAAGTAAGGATGGGATTACTTTGACTCAATCCCGTTATGCTGAGAAAATATTAAGCCGGTTTGGTTTTGAAAACTGTAAAGTTTCACCAACACCCTATGATGCGAGCATTAAACTTCGAAAGAACCAGGGGTTAGGAAAAGATCAATTAAGATATTCACAAATTATTGGGTCACTAATGTATTTAGCTGGTGCCACAAGACCTGACATTTCATTTGCTGTGAGCAAATTAAGTCGGTTTACTTCTAACCCAGGAGATGATCACTGGCAGGCACTTGAAAGAGTGTTGCGCTACTTGAGAGGCACAACATCTTTTGGAATACATTATACTGGACATCCTTCTGTTTTAGAAGGATACAGTGACTCTAATTGGATCTCTGATGCGGATGAGATCAAAGCTACAAGTGGTTATGTATTCACTTTAGCTGGTGCTGCAGTTTCATGGAGGTCTTGTAAACAGACCATATTGACGAGGTCAACCATGGAAGCAGAACTTGTAGCACTTGATACAGCCACAGTTGAGGCTGAATGGCTGAGAGAGCTTCTATTGGACTTGCCATTGGTTGAGAAACCAATACCTGCAATCCTAATGTACTGTGACAATCAAACAGTGTTGGCCAAAGTCACAAGTACAAAGGATAATATGAAGTCCTCTAGACATGTGAAGCGTAGGCTTAAATCTGTCAGAAAACTAAGAAACTCCGGAGTGATTGCTGTGAACTATATTCACACTGAGAAAAATCTGGCAGACCCTTTTACAAAGGGGTTAGCACGGAAAGCGATTTCCGTTGCATCTATGGACATGGGAATGAGGCCCATTTAAGTTACATCACAATGGTAACCCATACCTTCTTGATCGGAGATCCCGTGACTTAGGCAATGGGAAAAACAAATTGATGTTGTAACAAGAGAGTACATATTTATTGTACCCATGTCCTAATAAAAATGTACTTTCAACTGTATGGAAGGTTGGCATAAAGCCTTAATGTATTCTGTTGTCCAAATAAGGAAAATGTATTAGCCTGCAGGATACCTAGAAAGAATACACCTACTTGAGCCTAATTGTGTGGTCGCAGTTCACGAGAACGGGACATTCTCTAGAAAGCTCATGAGCAGATAAGGGAGCATGACCATATAACGCTCCGTTTAGGCGTGGTTCATTGGCAGCCTAGTACTAGTTGAGATTTCAAGTGAAATCTGGTCACAAAAAGCTGTGAATTCAAGGCATAGTCCATTCATCAGCTGTGAGAAGATGAATCTTGTCATTCTAGGTGCAAGTTCAACCCGTATGGGACTTACACTAAAAGACTGGTATATTAACAGTACTTTAGCACAATATCTTTGACTTCTAATTCTGCTTTGGAATTGGTGGGGGATTGTTAGAAAATGGCCCAATGAGCGAGGCCCATTTTCGCGAATCCCAAAGCATGCATGGTCAGTACCATATTGCTAAGGTAGGGGGAGGAAGACCAATTTATAAGGTGGAATCCTCCCCACTCCTTGAATATGGAAAGAGATGATATGAGGATGGATCTGTCTAGTCACACACACGCGCACGCACGCGCGCGCGCGTATCCGCGTATTTTCGCGTGAAAATCGCGTGACTTGTGACTTGCGACGCGCGACCGTGCCGTGACGTGGCGCGCCACTTGGCAGACCAAGTCTATCTCTATTTTTGCTGAATCCTGCACCACTATCTCTCTGTTTGAATGAGATTCAAACATTTGAATGAGGCTTTATTGGGTTTGATGACAGACAGTAACTGACTGGTTGAATGTGTCAGTTACCAGTGGGTAAATGGCTGTTTTAATCATTTCAGTTACTAGTCTGTCTATATGTATACCTGGAGACGTCCAGAGTATGCGGTCAGAACCGGACTGCCTCCATTCTCTTCCTCCAAAACTTTTGTGTGCTGTTGTGCTGCGCCGTCTGAACCTCGTCGACTCTTCTTCCCGGCGTGCACCGCGAAGAAGATGAGCGGTATCTCCGAACCGTTGCTGCCGTGAAGACCTGCACGGGGGCGGCAATAAGGTTTCTGGGCAGCGCATCTGCGCGACCGCTCACTGCACTGCGACATCTTCGTTCTGCACTGCGTCAAGCCTGCGCGGCTTCCTGTTCTTCATCAGGCTAACAAGTAAGTCGTTCGAGAGCACGTTCGACTTGGTTAATATATACTTTCTAAAGTTCATTCTGAAGTATGATGAGTAGCTTGCTGTTAGTTGTAAGTTTTGCATCATTAGTTTACTGTTTTTGTCTCCTAATAAAACTTGGAATTAAAATATTGCCTATATTTTCAACACCCTGGTCTTTCGCCTTATCGCTCATGATCTTTAGAAATCACCAAGATCAACAGCCTATGATACCAATTGCTATAATTTTCCCGATCCTTACGTTGCTCCTCCAAAGACTTGTGCTCTTCCTTTTGCGTGGGACCTGCTACTCTCTCCGATGTGACCCGCCTGGTCCTCCTACCGGACATGATGGATGCACTCCCTCCTACTGTCATGGGACCTGCTGGTCTTCTACACATGAAGGAGCATTACTTCTTGCATGCCTTGCTACTGAACACGATACGTATCTTGTTGGAGACTAAACACCGAACACAAACCAAGTCACCGAGAGAGCACACAAGTTGTTTTTTTCAGAGCAAAGCACCCCACTTTTCTATTTCTTCTCTCTTTATTTCTCTGTACTACTTCCCAGCTATCTCACTTCTTGCTTTTTCCTTACAATCACGACTATGCATAGCCTTATAAAGCCTAACTACAAGACTAACAGATGGACTCGTATTATACGAATATGACTCGGCTTCCACTCCTAGTTATACTTAGATACGGCTAGCAAATAAACTTAGGCCCCGTTTGGCACAGCTCTAGCTCCGAGATCTATGCTGGATCTGTAGTTTGTTGACTAAATTAAAGTGATTTAAATATTTTTATTTAATATATAATATAAATGAAATGAGTCATGTAAATGCACTTAACATGCCTGCAACTCTAGATCCAGGATTTCCTA
Source organism: Dendrocalamus latiflorus (assembly GCA_017311315.1). NCBI lineage: Eukaryota > Viridiplantae > Streptophyta > Magnoliopsida > Poales > Poaceae > Dendrocalamus > Dendrocalamus latiflorus. The sequence goes on along the minus strand of CM029671.1, from coordinate 19,109,139 downwards.
GAGCTACAGATGACCAGCTCTAGGAAATCATCGGTTCGGCTTAAAAGCTCGTGGCTTATGGCTGAAAACACTGGAGCTGGCTGAAAAAAGCACTGTAGCTGACAGAGGCTTATTTAGCATAATTAAATTTAAAAAAAATTAAAAATATAAAAAATATGTTAGCCCATTACGTATAATACAAACGAATACGGGGAAAAAAAGAACCGGCAAAAAAGCTCAACAAAAAGCCAAAACTTCAGAAAAAGACGAAATTTATGAATAGTGAAAAATAAGCCAGAAGTCAGAAGCTCAAGCCGAATTGATCAGGGCCTTAAGTTAGAGCTCTGCCAAACGGGGCCTTAACTTGACTTGGATACTAAGGTGGTGTTTGGTTTAGGGGATATCCCAGGATGGGAGGGGGCCAACCCTTTTTTTTGTAGTGTTTGGTTGTAAGATTTGATGGAGTGGGTTGGACCCAAAAGAAAAGATTCCTCAGAAAAGTGGGTTGAAACCATCCGCCGAAATCGAGCGAACGGCTGCAACCCACTTTTCTTCGCGCGCCGCTCTGCCCTAATCCTCACCCTCGCCGCCCCGCGCAGCTTTTCCCCCCATCTCCCCCCGCCGCCGGCGCCGCCCTGCCCTTCCCCGCATCTCCCCGCGCCGCTCTGCCCATCTGCCCCCGCCGCCCGCGCCGCTCTGCCCTTCCCCCATCTCGGCCCGCCGCCCACGCCACCCTGCCCTTCCCCGCATCTCCCCGCGCCGCTCTGCCCTTCTCCCTCCACGCGCGGGCGCCGCCCCGGCCGGGTGTGTGCGCGCCTCCCTGCCGCTCCTCACGCCGTCGGTGCTCCGGTCGCCCCGCCGTCCTCTCCACTGCCAGCCGGATCTCCGCCCCGGCGCGTCCTCTCCGCCGTCCTCCACGCTGCCCGCCTCCTCTCCGCCCCACGTCCGCCGAGTGCTCCAGCGTGTCCTCCTCTCCGCTGCCGTCGGTCTCCTCTCCACTGCCGGCCGAGTGCTCCAGCGCCGGCGCGTCCTCCCCGCCGTTGGCCTCCTCTCCACTGCCGCCAGATCTGCTGTGCATTTGTCCCTAGGCATTGCCGACCTCCTCTCCACTGCCGCCAGTATTTAGCATGTATTGATTTGTTTAACCTGTGTTGATTTGTTGACAGTAAAAACTTGTGATGTGTGATTTAGCATGTATTGATATATTGTGATGTGTTGATATATTGTTGATCTGTAGATGGAAAAGAGGACCAAGATTTTGATTTTTGCGGCCGCTGCGCAAATTTTGTTGTCAATGATGACCATGATTATTGAGTCTAGAAAAAGAAAAAGATTTGTAAGGAGAGAAGGTATTAGTTATGGACCACTAGATGAAAGGGATAGGACAAGAATTGAGTACCTCAACAAAAAAATTTGGAAGGATGATACAACATGTATCAACATGCTTAGACTTACTAGAGCAAGTTTTTTCCGGTTTTGTAACATTTTTAGGGACCGTGGATTGCTTCAAGATACCATCCATGTGTGTGTGGAACAACAAGTGGCTATGTTTCTAAATACGGTTGGACATAATCTTAGGAATAGGTTAGTTGGAACTAATTTTGATAGATCAGGAGAAACAGTGAGCCGATATTCCAATATAGTACTACGTGCTGTTGGTGAGCTACGAGATGAACTAATTAAGCAATCTTCATTGGACACCCCAACCAAAATAGCAGGGAATCATCGATGGGATCCTTACTTTAAGGTGTGAGGTTCTTCCTATTATTTTCAGATTTGTTTGTATGTGACATGTATGTTGCCTAATCTGTCATCCATGTTGTTGAATATAAAATAGGATTGTATCGGTGCTATAGATGGTACACATGTAAGAGCCTCCGTTCCTAAGAATATGGAGCATGCCTTTCGTGGTAGAAAGTCATATCCCACTCAAAATGTAATGGCGGCTGTAGATTTTGACCTAAGGTTTACCTATGTGTTGGCTGGTTGGGAGGGGACAGCACATGATGCTCTAGTCTTACGAGATATGACTAGTTGATGCTGGATATGGAGCCAAACCAGGATTTTTGCCTCCTTTTCGTGCTGTCCGGTACCACTTGAACGAATGGGGAAATAATCCGGTGAAAAATGAGAAGGAATTGTTCAACCTTAGGCACTCCTCTCTTCGTATCACAGTAGAGCGTGCATTTGGGTCACTAAAGAGGAGGTATAAAATTCTTGATGATGCCACTCCATTTTTTCCTTTTCGGACTCAAGTAGATATTGTTGTAGCGTGCTGCATTATTCATAATTGGGTCATACAAGATGGTATTGATGAACTAATTGTACCGGAGTCTGATTGCCCAACTCAAAACTATTCAACAACATCAAGTGGGCAAGCAACTGAGCATGCTTTTATGGTTAATTTGAGGCAAGAAATTGCTAATGCGATGTGGGCAGACCGACAAAACAACCATGTAAACTAGTATGTATTTGAGTTGTATGAACAATTATGTATTTGAGTTGTATGGGCTACTCTATGTATTGTAATGTTGCTGAAAATTTATTTGTATGGACAAATCTATGTATTACTAGCTTGCTGAAATTTCATTTGCAAGGACAAGTTCTTCGCTGAAATGTATGTGTTAAGATTTATCTTGGCGAAATGTATTTGTATAATTTTTTTTGCCTAGGTACACCATGGATTTGGGGAAACAAATTGAGGGACTTGGTGCAACAAGTGGGCATGCCTCATGGACATCAGCTATGTCTTCATTCATGCTATCTCACGTAGCCAATTTGGTGGCTAGTGGCACTAGGACATCATCTGGATTCAAGAAGGTCCATCTTTCTGCATATGCTAGAGCTGTGAATGAGAAGTTCAATACTAGGCTAACTGCTGAGCAGATCAAAAATCATTCAAAAACTTGGCAAAAAAGGTATTCAAAAATACTTAGACTTAAAAGATTGAGTGCTGCTGGTTGGGATGAAGAAAATTTCATTATTACTCTTAATGCTGAACACTACAATAGCTATATTCAGGTATTCATGTCACAAGTGTTCAATTTTGATAATTGCTCTTCTATTGTGAAAAATGCATATGTTCATTTTGCCTTTACACTTGTGTACTATTGTAGGATCATAAAGCTGATGCTGAGTTTTTTTAACAAACCCCTTGAACACTATGATGAGATGGTTACCATCTATGGAAATAGTATGGCTACCGGAAACTTTGCTAAGGACTCAAGTTCAGCTCTAGGGACAGAAGATGTTGACAATGAAACACAATATGTCAATGAAAATAGTGCAAACAATGGTCATGATGCTGTTGGAGATGATAATGGGGCATCATCATCTGCAAGTAAGCCCAAGAAAGCTAGGACAAGTGCAAGTGATGAAGATGGGGGACTCATTGCTGCATTCACCTCTGGTTGTGATAAGCTTGCCAATGCTATTGTCAAGGCCGGTGCTTCAAATAGTAATGATGTGCCAGAAGATTTGTTTGATAACTTGAATAACCTTCCTGGTTTTGAAGAGGCTCATGTTTCCTTCTACTATGCTTATTTGGTGGCTAACCCACACATTACTAAAGCTTTCAACAAATTGCCATTCAACCATAAGATCAACTGGTTTGCAATGTTTGTTAGTGAGAAGTTTCCTGCACCATAAGCTTCAGTTGTATTAGTGGTTATGTCTTTTGCTTGTACCACATGGAACTATCAATTGTGGTCTAATTACTACTAGTTAACATGTATGCGCTGTGTAGGACTTTTGTCTGTACCACATATATAAGGAATTGTGGTCTAATTATGTATGGGCTGAGCATTACTTTTGTGTGTACCACTAGACAATGAATTGTAGTCTAATTATGTATGGGTTGAAGAGTACTGTTGTGTGTACCACTAGACAATGAATTGTGGTTTAGCCATATGTAAGGTTTAATATTGCAATTACTATTGAAAATTGCAAATGAGTATATTTAAATCTGTCTTATACTTGTGCATATAAAAATTAAGTTGGTAAGGAGGTAATCCTACCAAATTCATGGGAATGTGAGTATATGCAGCTATCCCACTCCATTTCTCCATCCAAACAAGAGGTGGGATCACTAGATCCCATTCTATCCCTCCATCCAAACAAAAAACATGGACTAACCCATCCTTACAACCAAATAAAAAGTAAAATTATCCCATCCCACATATCTGAGATGGAGCCATCCCATCCCTGCTAAGTCCCCAATGCAAACACCACCTAAATCACACTGTGCCGACTTCTTCATGATTTTCAAAGGGCAAGTTTATTTTTTCACTTTTTCTGCGTGCGCGGGTGGAACGAATCTACTTTTCGGCTCTACCCTCTCTCTCCATGGCAGGTCACTGACACAAGGCATCCGCTGTGTGTACCCGAAGAGCCTGGTAGGCAAGGAACGTACGAAACCTCCGGCGCACAACCAAACCAGGCACTGACAAAACGGGGACCACCTGAACCGGGCCCGCATGTCATCCACTTAGAACTACATTCCAGGAACACTGCCATCAGACAGGGGGTCTGCCCCCGCGACCTACCAGTGGCGCGTAGGCGGTCGCTTTCGGCCGACCGCCCGAGCTCGACGCGGACAGGAGAGGCTGGCAGGCCCACTGTCACTGACAGGGCGGGGACAGGTTGGGGCGGTCTATGCCGCTAGACCTGTGGCCCACGTCCCGGCCTCTGGGTCCGCTTTCGACGCGCCTAAAAACGGCCACGTTAGCAGTATTCCACCGGGTTTATGGCTGATATGATAATCCTTTGATTTCAGCTGCAAATTACGTGAAAGCCCCCTGTTTTTTTTGGCTTTGTTGGTTTGTTCTCTCTCATTTGTCCGAGCCCACCCACTGTCATGCCCGTGTGAGTTTCATTCAGTGCTTTCATCGTCGGCAGATGATGTACGGCGTAAAGATTAAAGACCGCTAGCAATGAGACAAAATTCTGTTTTACCATAGAGGATAGAAGCCAGTATCTCACAGAAATTGTTGTTGCTAAGTGTATTTTTTTGAAATGTTATAGTAAATTATTTTTATGTTGCAATCAAGTTAATGATTTGTTGCACTTGATTTTTTTTTGTTACAACTAGAGTTACATTTTTTTTGTTGCAATGTGTTTATGTTATGGGTTGGATTTTTGTTGCATGCTTCAATAATCAAGCGCAGCGAGAAAGCATGGACTAGGCATCGCAGAGGCCATGGTGATAGTGTCTGAGATCCATGACACCATTGGGCAACTCCTTTTGCTCCTCTGTCTCTTTCTTCTCTAATGGGCGCAAGGAGAGGGCATCATATAGTGACGGTCGAAAGGGGCACCAGATGAGCCTTACCTTGCTAGATTTGTTGCTTCCATTGACGCTGAGGCCTCGATATCAATAGATGCTGCCTCCTACTTCAAGCTTGTATTGTTGCCAGCAGGCACACCCAAATGCAAAGATACAACATTTTTTTTAGAAATATATTTGTTATTTTTGGAATTATTTATGTATGGTGTAAGCATAGCATAAGGCCATAGCGGCAACATCGAACTCCACGGCCACCATCAACCAGCTCCTCTTGTTGCTCATTCTATTCCTCATCTAGCCGGCCACGAGGAGAGGGTATCATGGCGGTGGTTGTCGAAAATGCACCGGGCCCCCTTGCCCTGCTAAATATGTCCTTCCTACCGACATGGAGACACTAGGGATTGACCGCTGCCGCTTCCTGCTTCGAGCTTATTAGCTGTGTTGTTGCTATCGACCACACAATAATGCCCCACGAGTGAGTGCGGGAAAGAAAGCACGGGGTGGACCGTGGTGTGTTTTTTCCAGAGGAATCAAATGGTGCAAGTTACTTGTAAGCAAATCCTACGGTAAAACGTAGCATACGGAGATAGCGTTTGGATCAGATGTCCGAGCGCTAGTCACTTCCATATATAAAACATATGCAAACATATAAGAAAAGGAAAATTACCCATAATAGAGTGTTTGGCAACTGCAAGTGCTAGTACACTCATTGCTCATCCATACTCGTTGCTCATCCTATAGATGCGTAAGTACTTTAGAAGCTCCTCATCAATAATCAACATAGGAAAAAAAACCATATCCGAGCGCAAATACAACAACACAAGGGCAAATACGTCAATCCACAACTCTCCTGCTTTCTTTTCCCAAATTTCCCACCGAAGCCTCCATTAAAATATCAACACAAAAAAGTCTTCTTCTCTCTCTCCGTGTCCGCTCCAATGCCGTTGCCTCTCACCTCCTCTTCCTCTTAAAATTTCTCCGGCCTCCCCGAACCAAACCCTAGCGCTCCCCAATCGCACCGAGGCATCCCGGAATCCGCCCAGCTCGAGCCGGATTCGCTCGGGTGCCGACCAATTCGGCGGTTTATTGGGCCAATAAATCGCCCGGGGGGGGGGGGGGGGGGGGTCTTGGGGCATGGTCGCCTGATCGCGTCCGGCCGATGGGGATGACGGGGGCCGCCAATGGCGGCGCCGGCGGCGGGCGCGGCGAGTATGTGAGGATCCCGGAGGAGGTTGAGGTGGTCAAGGAGGCGGTGTGGGCGGAGTGCCCGAAGGTGCTGCGGTGGCGCGCGATCCGGTGGTGGGCGAAGGTCGCCGTGCTCGGGATCTTCCTCGCCGGCGCCGTTGCGGCCGCCGTCGTGTTCTTGGGGCCCCTCGTGATTAAAAAGGTGCGCCCTCTTCGTCCTCCCCCCCCCCCCCCCCCCCTCTTGAGGGGTTTCTTGCGACGCGGATTACGCGGAAATTCGTCGCGGATGCTAGATCTTTCGTTCTTTCTTGTTTCTTGCTCATGCTGTTTCTGTAGAATCGTTACCTGCGACGCGATTTGCATTAGAAATTTTGCATATTTCCTATCTCATGTGTTTCCTATTGGTATTATCTCATATTTGTTGATATTTTTGGTTTGTGCTGTTCAATCCTTTGAATTGTATAATTGGGTACAAATATTTTCCCTGGTTTATTGTCATGTCCCCCTTTTGTGGCTAGTTGAATAGGAATAAGTTGATGCTTAATATATCTTTGCCATCATATAGACTTGAGGGAGATGTTATTGTGGTTGGTGTTTTTGATTGGCCCGTTAGTTCTATATATTATAGTGTGCTCCAGGATGCGAATTAATAGCAGAATATGGAATGCCGTTAGATTTTCTAAAATATTATGGAGATGGCTGGATGAAATGGGGATGTCGCTGTTCAATGAGCGGATTAAGCATTGCTCCCATGTGCAATATTGGAAAAATGCTTTGCCAGTGAACGAAGGTCTTCAGCTAATACCAGCCAATGCTTGTCGTTGGTATGCAGGCCCCGTGTAGGGACCTTGGGGTCTGCATGCTTGGTGCTTCGGTGGTGTAGTTGATTTCACTATAAGTCGGATGGGCAGGAATAATCTTGCAAGGCAATTGGTTCCTGATATTTTGGTCATCGAGACGCTGAACTGTTAATCTCAATAGTTTGGGAAAACATGTTTACAGTTTTCTTCGTAACCTTAAATCAATCCACCTCTTCCAAAAGCATACCAACAACGGCACATGGAATAGACACCCATAAAGAAGTACATCTTGTGCTGGCGTTTGGGTCCTGGACCCGCCTATTGGTGTTACTTGAAAGCAAACTCTATTGGCAAATCTTTTGCTTCAAGTAGTTGAATTGAAAATATTTTTCCTGCTTTATTTCCATGGTCCTGTTCTGGGCTAGTTCAGGAGGAATACATTTAGATGTTCAATTTAATTTTGCCACTATACTTGGGCTGGATGATGAGGTTGTTGCCGTTGGTGATATAGCTGGCTGTTTTTTTAATTATATGTGTTTAAGGATCTCAGCTCATAGCAGAATGGAATATTAGGAGATCCCTTCATGGAATCAGTTTTAGAGATGGCTGGATTGAATGGGGATGTCTGTTGAATGAGCGAATTTGGCTAAGTTTTTCACTTAATGCCAGCCATGGCTGTGACATAGACATGGGCCAACAAGTGGGGTCTCATGCCTGGTGCTCTGTTGGTGTAGGTGCCTTCGCTGAAAGGTGAATTGATAGGAATAATCTGACAGTGCTATCGGTTCTTGATATTTTTGTTTTTTTTAAGAAGTTTTGAGTTGTTCTAAACAGCATGGAGAAAATTTGTTTACAACTCTGTCCATAACCTATAATTAAATTAACCAACCCCTTCCAAAAGTTTACAACATAAGGTCAGGCCAGAATCGTCAGATAAACAGCATATGCGGAGCAGCACATGGAACGATCACATATAAGTACAGCTTGTGCTGGCATTTGGACCCTTGGTGTTACTTGAAAGCAAACTATGTGGGCAAGCATTTTCCCCAGAAGTTGCTAATCATAAGCACAATGCCACACTGCCTGTTCAACTTTAACATCTCTGGCTGAATCAACCTGAAAAGTACCAATTTTCACACCGTTGCATAGACTGATTGGCTCCTAGTTGCATCATGATCTTAAACATTTTTGTAGCCCCCTTGAATAGACTTGTTACTTATGTTTCTACTGCTTTTGATGCGGAGATATCCTGAAAGTCTTCTCTTGTTTTCTTGCTAACCTTGTTTTGCATGTTGCCGTCATTGACAGGTGGTTGCGCCAATTATTTACTGGGAGTCAACAACTTTGAGCAGACCAGTTATTGCTCTAATATGTTTCGGCGCAATCGCTTTTTTCCCAAGTGTTTTGCTGCCTTCTTCTCCCTTCATGTGGATTGCAGGGATGACCTTTGGATATTTCTATGGCTTTTTGATAATTACAGCAGCCATGAGTATAGGCATGTCATTGCCATTTTTTATAGGGTCTGTGTTTCATTGTAGGATACACGTGAGTCTTTTACTGCCATCTCTTCCTGCTCATGTTTCATCCAGATAGTAAATAAAACCAGTTAGCGAGTTTCTTGTTTTTTAAGCTTGTGATTGATGGTTGTCCTGCAGAGATGGCTGGAAAAGTGGCCGAAGAAAGCAGCTTTTGTCAGACTGGCTGGTGAAGGAGATTGGTTCCATCAATTTAGGGCTGTTGCTTTACTTAGGATTTCTCCGTTTCCATACATAGTTTTTAACTATGCTTCTGTGGCTACAAATGTCAAATATGGTCCATATATAGCTGGTTCAATGGCTGGAACCGTACATGAAACCTTCCTTGCTATATACAGGTTTGTATCTCTTGCATGGCTCCTTTTTTCCTCTCTTTTGATGCTATGAATCATCAATAATTCTCATACTGTCTTATTCAGTTATTCCTGCTTTTGCATCGAGCATGCCTGGTAACCATTCAGGTGTAGTGGTGTGGTTAGAGCATACAACTTGAATGTATTGCAAACAATTTATAGCATGCAAACCAAGATATTGGCGATATTGCTTTTTTTACATAATAACATTTTTTCATGCAGTCATTTATTTGATTTTTATGCCATTATCAGTAACTGTTAAGTGAGACGGGACATCTTTGGTTTGACAATTTGCTGCATGTTATATCACTGGAATGCCCTTGTTTAGGACATATTTCTGAACATTAAGAATATTTTATTTGAAGCTTAGATGCAGTGGCATGCATGAAACTTGGATCATGATACACGAGTTATTCCTTTCTGTTTCAAATCTAAGTATTAACTCAGTAGTTTAGACATCATGTATGAGCTTCTGTTAAGACATCTGCTTTGGGAGTTTTGCCCACCTTTGTTAAGAAGAGCATGGAAACTTGGCCTGCACCCAGCAGCAGTACGGCAAACGATCTTTCATCTAGTTCTAATCTTTCAGGCAAGCCATCTATTTCTAGTCTTTAAGGCAGCACAATCCATTGTTTGAGCCTGCGGAGCCCGATTTCCCACCTGGATTCTGAGTTTTCTGGTCTTGATGGGGAAATTAGATTTGTATTTTAAGCATTATATGTGAAAGCAAAGTAGTTGTGCTAATGATTTTTAGCAGCTTCAGAATCTATATAGCATGTTCTGTACATTTAGACCTGCCCTCTACTCATTATCTAGTGTCATAGCCTCATAGGGAGGAATAAACTTTATCAATTTTGTGATAACAGTGGGAAACTTCTTCAAAGCTTGGCTGTAGCAACTAGCCAAGGGTCTTTCTTGTCAGTGGAGCAGATAATCTACAATGGAATTGGCTTTTCAGTGGCTGCAGTTTCTACTGCTGCAATAACTATTTATGCTAAGAAAGCGCTTCAAAAACTCCAAGCAGAGGATGAGCTGTGTTGAGCACAGTAGATCCGTGCTCCGGATCAACTCTTGATGCTAGTTTCCCTTCAGGTGTAGTACATACAGTGGCTACTAATCTGGTTTCTAGTGTCTACTACCTGACTATATTCATCTGAGGGTGCTGCACCAACTGTAAAGAAAATAGAGAACCAGAAACACTTCCTTTTTTCTCCTTTTGTATTCTGTAGAGAGAACTGCAAACTACAACTTTGTCAATGTATTGAAGCAAGGTCTGTGCAATGTAAATTCGTAAGATGCTACTTCTCAAGTGCAAACATTCTGTTTGTTTTCACGAAGGTGTTTCTAAGTAGGACAAATGTGCATTGTTGGATGACGGTAGAATCAATATCCATAGCTAGGCCAGTAACCGAGCTCGAGTGAGTCTGCCTACCTAAGCTAAGCCCGGTACAAGTTTGAGCTGAGCTTGGGTTGGGGTCTAAGAAGTGAATGCAACTTTCACATGCGTAAGTTTTCCACAGTGAGAACGAAAAAGTTATCATAAGTTCACAAACCACAATCACAAATCTTTTTCACAGCCAACAGCAAGAAACATTTCACTTATGCACAAGATTCAATATCTGCGAGTAATACCATATGCAATGAATCAACAGCTAGCTAAGAACAGCCTAATTAACAATGCAAATCCACCAATTTTCAGTGGTTCACATAAACAAAAGAAGAGGAGAGGTGAGACGAATAGTTCATACTCAGTTCTAGGAGTTGGCGATGGAGGAGAAGGGTGTCGGTGTCTCGGCATGAGGAAGAGAAGGTTGTTAGCGCGTGACGGCGGAGGAGAAGCGTCACCGTCGCCGCTTGGCAGTGGAGCTTAATGGTCACCGTCGACGCTTGGCAGTGGATAAGGAGAGGCGTCAGTGGCGGCTTGAGTAGCATTCCACTGACCATGGCACTTCGACTACAAAGGTCTTTGGTCCTACCGCAACTTCGGTCGTACCACTCGCACAAAGTCTGTACTGCCGGTCTTCGACCACGAAGGTTTTCTGAGCACCAAGCGGGTACTACAACTTACGACTAGCGATTATCAACCAGGTTATGTAGATATCTGACTACCGATTGGGTATAGTAACTTATGACTATGACCAGGAACAGTAATTTACGACTATTGGCTATTGACTATCGATCGGTATTGTAACTTATGACTTACAACTGATCTCGTTTTATTCTATTGCCCTGTTATTATTGTGTTGTCGTCATCGTACTCGAAGAACAAAGAAGTCCCGAGAACTCGAAAGTCTTCGAGTTTGACTAACAGAGCCGGGTGGACGGTCAAAGTTCAACTTTGAGTGAGAAGTCGAAGAGTCTCAGACGGTATTCGAGAAGCAAAGGAGATTTGGACAGCATTCGAGAGGTATTGCGAAGGATTAGAGCGAGGAGTAGTCGGAGATTCTGAGTGCAAGAGTGGTTAGTCGGAGGTCCTGGGCAGTGGCGGACCCAGGATTTTACCAAAGGGTATGCCGCACCAAAATTTTCATATGCAATTCGGTAAAACCATTTGCCAATTCGGTAAATAATTGTAAAATTTGCACCGTAATTCGGTATATAGGCACTAAATAATATGATAAGTCTTAAATTCAAGGATTAAGTTGGTGCAAAATTCAATCTTATGAACTGTCAATCTTATGATGCAAAATTCAACTGGAGATATATTTATGTTGAGTAGTAGTATCCAATACCTTCCTGAAGAAAAATGGCAACATGTGGGAAGATAAAGTCTGTATGTATAGAAATTTGGAACCAATAGAATAAAGTACTCCTAATATGAATCATTTATTTTTTCTCAATCAGTTGATCTTATTGGTGTCTTCCTTATTGCATAAGGGGTGGCAATTTGCATGAAGCAGGAGAGAGAGCACCATGAAGACATTTGCTTCAGATATAACATTCATAAGAACCAATGCAACAACGTTGATTCAAAACTCAGTTATGGAGTATTTGTTCTTCTGCAGAAGTTTTCAGTGTGTGATTCCTATTTGGTAAAAATCATATGCCTGAATTAATCCGTAAAGTTACATTGACTTGCAAGATAGTCGAATGCAAACCTCTTTTGTGCCCTTTCTCAAGAAAAAGAGAATGCCAGTGAAGGATATACTATATTGCCAACAATAATCACAGCTGCACAAATATGTCTATAAATAATAGGATTTAGAACCCAATATACAAGAAAGTCAACTTCTCACATTCAGAAAACAACTTTATCAGCATGTAACTAGGTCAAGAAATTGGCATGGAAATTTAGCATTCAAATATGAATATTAGACCATCAAGACAGTATATGGAGAAAGGGAAAAAGGAATGAGCACCACATACCTCAGCTGGATCAAGGTGAAGATCATCTTTTAAGTAAAAGTCGGGCAAGTCCGCCCCTGGTACCCTACACTGGTAGAGATTCTACATGTCAATTGTCAAACAAAACTCTACAATTTGCAGCTTTGCTCATCAGCTCATGTATTTCAAAGTTGTGTAATAGTTGGTTCAGATTTCAACCTTACTGGGAGGGGGCGGCGCAGCCACGCAGGGCCATAGGGAGGGGGACCGGGCCGGGAGTGGGGCGGTGAAGGGAGGGCCGGCAGGCCGGGAGGGGGCTGATGCAGCCGTGCAGCCTGCAGGGAGTGAGAAAGGGCCGAAACCCAGAGGGGAGCAGCGCAGGGAGGGGCGGCGCAGCCATGCAGGGAGCCGGAGGAGGGGAGGGCGGCGGCGGAGGCCGCGAGGAGGAGGCGGAGCCGAAGGAGGTGAGGGCGGAGCCGGAGGAGGCGAGGGCGGCGGAGGAGGCTGCGAGGAGGAGGCGAGGGCGGTGCCGGAGGCCGCGAGGAGGAGGCGAGGGCAGCGCCGGAGGTCGCGAGGAGGAGGCGAGGACGGCAGCTGGGATCGGGGATTTTGGGGAGGCGGCTGGGATTGGGGATTTTGGGGACGTTTCAGTCTTCATGGGTATACCGATAGCTCCGCCCCTGCTACAGGGTATGCCGGGGCCCACCCGGCATACCCTGTAGGTCCGCCCCTGGTCCTGGGGTACGCAATGTTCGAAGGTTGCGGTGGCAGAAACTAACACTCCTTATATAGTACAGATGGTCGTGTAAATTTTCAGTGTGTTATCTTCTCTAGATTTTTCAAAAGAAAATTTGAGAAGACTTCTTGTCGAATTTAATTATACTTATCTGATTTATATAGTTTCAGAACTTACTTCGATATTTATTTTTTAGTGCCACAATTTATAATCGTGGCCTTTCTAAGATGGTTTTCACCATGAGTTTTCTCATGCCAACTTTTAATCATGTTTTGTTTTTATAACTTGATCTAAATTTTTTTATTTGCATTACATACACTTTTGAAATTTAAACTTTTCAAAGAAACTCTGATAAAAAGGCAAGGAAACAAAAATGCATTCAAAAAGTTTAAAATTTTTCTTATTTTTTGCATGCCCTAGAATTTGGGATGTTACACTATGTGACTACCATGAGGGTTCCATTGCCATTAAGGAAGTCCGTCGAAATCAATTCAAGAAGGAATATCAAAAGTTTGGGATGAGATGTGGGGAATCTTTGGATGAGTTCTTCTCTCGTTTTCACAAGATTCTTAGCAACTTGTGTGCTGTTGGTGTGATATTTTTTTGACTTTGACAATGCATGGCAAGTGCTTGGAGCCTTGGACATATCAATTTGGAAAATGAAGGTCATGTTCATCAATGACACCGCTGTCATGAGTGAGCTAACCTTGGATAAGATTTATTCAAGTCTCAAGACTCATGAGATTGACTTGTTCTCTTGTAAGAACAAGTCATAGTTGATAGTGGTTGTAACTGATCTTGGTCAGGGTCTTTCTTCTGGCTCAGCTGAGTCTGCTTTCGTTGGATTCCCTTTGTCTGCTTTGCATGCCTTGAGTGATGACTAGTTTGCGTAATTTCCTGAGGATGAGACGTAAAGTTCCACTAAGGGGCTGTATATGAGGAGAGACGTGCGGCTTTTGGACGTATAACACAACACCCACCAAAACCTTTTCTGCCACCTCTCCGATGGCCTTGCTGTGCGTGCCGGGGCTAACACACCAGCGCACAGTGTTCACTGCTGGACGTGTGAATGTTGTAGAGGCACTAATGCAGTTGTTGTTGCTTTAGACAATCCGCGACACTGAGGAATGCGGGGGATGATTGAGGAGACGATCGGCGGCCAAGAACGTTAGACGATCGACTATTTCCACCGCATCGACACACACTTCGCTGGACCAGGCTACTCTAACTCTTTTTCCGCTGCACTGTGCGTTTAATGGTAATGATCTATGATATCTCACTTACATAGCTTTCTAATTTACGTAGCAGAAAATTTTTATTTTTCGCTAGCGTAGTTTACTGTATCCCATCAAGTTGTTTGTTCCAACCCTTATGATCAACACAATGTATCTTATTTAATCAGCATACATATACATGTATGTTTAGGGGAAGGCGCATACCCGTGCTTTGTGATTATCCTTAAGCCTCCGCAAATTTCATAGCGTATGTAGAGGATGCACGTATCTGTATATACCTGTGGGGGTACGCATGTGTGTACTCCTTATACTTTAAAAGACTGTCGCCCTCGACCGCTGCATGGCGTGCCGGTACCAAAGATACAGGTACAAGTCATGGATTGCAACATTAAAACCAGTGATGGTTGTATCTCAAGCAAGGCTCTAACCCAAACTTTTGTCAGTGTTGGAAGCTTGGGTGACAACCACTCGGAGGCCCGTGTTTCTAACATCGTAATCTACGAGGCATACACCTCTATGGCATTACTTCGTATTGGTTTCGGATTTTTATTTAGAAAAACTAAAAAATAATATAAAAATCCAACCTCTCAAAGTGCTTTCTTCCATTCTCACACTAAGGATAAAACATAAAGTCACCGATGCATTATATATCTTACTCCTCTTCCGTCTCGTGTGTGTGTGTGTGTGTGTGTGTGTGTGTGTGTGTGTGTGTGTGTGTGTGTGTGTGTGTGTGTGTGTGTGTGTGTGTGTGTGTGTGTGTGTGTGTGTGTGTGTGTGTGTGTGTGTGTGTGTGTATATATATATATATATATATATATATAGGAAAATTACGTAATGCACCATGGTGCCTAGGCACCAACATCCGATACACGTGTATGATTGATAATTTTTTTGAGTTTGGGTATGAAAATGTTTTATACCCTTGATTGATATCTCAAATATACTTTTTATGGGTATATGAAGATACCCACATCAAACGTTGCGAATCTCGAAGCAAATCAACGGGTATTGATATTGGTGCCTAGGCACCATGGTGCATGAAACACTCGTCCTATATATATATATATATATATATATATATATATATATATATATATATATATATATATATATATATATATATATATATATATATATATATATATATATATATATATATATATATATATATCTTTTGAGGTACATGTAGCAGTACGTGTATATGTGTAGTACATCTGAGATCTACACAGTACGTATACATTTCTTGCTTCTGTCAGGCTCGAAGGTTCCAAGGAACGTCGCGATCAAGGCACCATGGTGCCTAGGCACCAACATCCGATACACGTGTATGATTGATAATTTTTTTGAGTTTGGGTATGAAAATGTTTTATACCCTTGATATATTTATGGTAAGTTAGTTTTGAACTCAGTTCAAACTAGTTTGAACTACTTTTGAGTTCAATGTAACTACAGTGAGTATATACCATAAAAATAATTCAAACTAATTAAACTGAAGTTGAATTTAATTTTTTTCGGAGTTTGATATCTCAAATATACTTTTTTAGGGTATATGAAGATACCCACATCAAACGTTGCGAATCTCGAAGTAAATCAACGGGTATTGATATTGGTGCCTAGGCACCATGGTGCATGAAACACTCGTCCTATATATAGGAAAATTACGTAATGCACCATGGTGCCTAGACACCAACATCCGATACACATGTATGATTGATAATTTTTTTGAGTTTGGGTATGAAAATGTTTTATACCCTTGATATATTTATGGTAAGTTAGTTTTGAACTCAGTTCAAACTAGTTTGAACTACTTTTGAGTTCAATGCAACTACAGTGAGTATATACCATAAAAATAGTTCAAACTAATTAAACTGAAGTTGAATTTAAATTTTTTCGGAGTTTGATATCTCAAATATACTTTTTTATGGGTATATGAAGATACCCACATCAAACGTTGCGAATCTCGATGCAAATCAACGGGTATTGATATTGGTGCCTAGGCACCATGGTGCATGAAACACTCGTCCTATATATCACTTTTTTATGGGTATATATCACTTTTTCCACGGCTCACGTCTTCTTTCTTAAAATCACTTCTTTTAACTACTATTTATTTTTAATAAAAAAATCATCAGTTATAGCTAATACGAACGTCTCCTACGAGTGCCTCATTTTGGTCACGGCAAGAGGGAAGTCGAAACGCGAAGGATATCCAATTTGAGAATATGATCATGGAGAATATTAAAAATCTCAACGGTATTGATCAGAATTGTTGCACTACGGCTGATCCCTTCGAAGCAAGAAGCGTTCGGCCGTAGAAGGGAGCTATGTGCGATTCAAACCGTATATATGCATGAGGTCACCACCTGCGGTTTAATTTGAATCCCCAAGCTCAACGTTAGAAGGTATAATTCCCAATGTAATGGTAAATTAATTTCGTAATCAGGCATCATTATCTGAAGAAAACAAGTACCAGGTACAGAAATAAATCTCCATCGCTTTCGCTTCCATTAATTCTATATATCACCTCCAAAGCAAAGCAGATTTAGATGGTGCTCAGTTGGACCGAATTTTTGTAGCTTATAGCTGAATTTTCATTGTAACTGGCTAAAATTACATTGTAGCTAATGGTGATTTATTTAGCATAATTAAATTTAAAAAATTAAAAATAGAAAAAACGGGTTAACCCAACACGTATAATGCAAACGAATACGGGAAAAAAGAACCGGCAAAAAAGCTAAAAAAATCAGAAAAAGACGAAATTTAGAAACAGTGAAAAATAAACCAAAAGTTAAAAACTCAAACTCAAATGAGTGGGACGTTAGAGGTTTCACTTTCGCAATTACAGAGGTCAAAAGGATGATGTTCAAAGGATTCAATCCCCCAAGCTCAACGTTAAGAAGGTACAATTCACCCAATGTAATGGTCAATTAATTTCGTAATCAGGCATCATCATCTGAAGAAAACAAGTACCAGGTACAGAAATAAATCTCCATCACTTCCGCTTCCTTTAATTCTATGTATCACCTCCAAAACAAAGCAGATTTAGAGGTTTCACTTTCACAATCAGAGGGGTCAAAAGGATGATGTTCTAAGGATTCAACCCCGCAAACTATTGAAGCATGCACATTACACTGAAAGCATCCAATCCAACCTGAAATCTCTAATAGAAATATCCATCTCCACATTCAGAGAGTATAATCAGTGCACACCATCAAACCTCAGAAGCATTCAATCTGTTTCACATTACACCCCAGAATGTTATGTGTTACTATAACCAAGAACATAATTAATCTCAGACATTCCGGTAGGTAATTGAATCTCCATAGTGGATAAAATTATGGATCTTCCATTTGTTATGCAACGGACAAATCACACAATTGTGCATGCCATAAAAGATACACATCAAATAGCTTAGTATCTAGCCTCCAGATTCTTCCACCGGCTTCTCGAGTCACAATGCGATATTGTCAGTCAGGGAGGATTTATCCAATCATGGTGCATCGCCGGAAGGCACGGCAAAGCTAAATCAAACTATACACCTAAACTGAATTTCAGTGACAGCTAAACGAAAGTTTTTGTGGCTTCTTTCCACAGAGATTTTTCTTGCTTAATGAGGTTATAGCTAGACCAGACTACAGTCTTTCGAGGATTACAATAAGAAGCGAACTCTAGTTGCCAGCACGGTTATGCTCTTTTTGCAGCCCCTAAATGCTGCATCAATCATGTAGACTCCACAGCCGCTGGTGCTGCCACTGCAAGCTTCTTGCTACTTGAGCTCTTGTCATCAGTCTTCTTGCCACCTTCGGTGGCCTTGCCAGATGCAGATTTTGACCCTGATGCAGAATCAGGCTCATCATCCTCAACAACAAGCTGTATGGGACGCTTGCGACCGCGGTGCATATGGCGTTCACAGTATTTCTCATTTGGGATAGCATTTCTCCAGCACCGCCATTTTTTGCCATCTGTTCGACGGCACCTCCCTGGTTCCGGTTCTGGGTTCTTACCGAAGTCCAAGCAGAGTGTAGCCAATCCCATCACTGCTCAGTCCAGCATTACAAACAAGTTAGAATGCCTCGAATAACTCCAAACAATACACATGGAAAATTTCCAACTTTTATGCATTTAACATGATGTTGCAGAAGTTTGGTGCAATGAGGTTTTTTCATCATCCCTTAATTTTTACTAGATGCATCAAATTGCATTTTGTCGGAAATTCTGCTTTGCTATAAAACTGTGAACTTTAAGATAACATTAAAGAATTAATTGTACTGCCCTACATAATGCGAACAAAGAACATGAAATATATTTTTTGAAATGCTTGGCGCAATCTACAAAAAGGTGCAACATATTTTCACATGAGCAATATATAGGTGATGGCACCGGTTAGAAGGGCATACAAGTAGGGTACTTCTGGGCGCCTTCAGAGGATGCACCAGTAACACACTTCCAGATGGGGAAGACAAGATGCGTAGGCACAGGAACACGGGCAGCCATATACTGGTAGACCCGAGACTGCTGCTCTAGCTCCTGCAGCTGCATCGCAGTGAATGCCGCCCCTGCACCAACAGGGACTGATGCCACAAGCGCTTTCATTTCTTCCTGAAGTGCTGCTGTTGCTGCGGCTGCCAACAAAACAAATACAAACTTTTCAATGGCGCTCAGCTAAGAACTATGTTCATGGAAAAATAAATATAAGCCCTGAAAATCATAGATGCACACGAGTACTTAGGTCTAAGTCTACTGAACAGCAAGAACAGCTTGACCTTGTAAATACTGACAAAACAAAGACAGCAAAGCAACAATACACCCCAAATCTCATGTTTATTGCATTGTCAGTAAGCATTAAGGAAACTAGCATAACAACAAAGGGGGAAGGGAGGAAAAGGAAGAAACCCCTACGGTTCTTTCAGGATTACAAGTCAAACAGACCTAGTAAAGGAGTAAGAACAAAACAAACAAAACACTTGCTTGAACCTTTTAATGACTATAAAAAAACAGATTTGCACAGGAGTCTTTTCAATCTTTGTGCCTTGCATGCCTTCTTAGCAACAGAACAAAACTATTCATACAACCAGAAAAAAGGTGTACCTAAAATCCCCTTATAACTAGCAAGAAAAAAAACGCTCTTAAATATGTAGCAAACGAACCACACACAGTGTGGAGAAACTGAACAAATAATTTCCGTCTTGAACAACGAAACAAAGCATTCGCACAATTAATTGGAAAGTACAAGTTAGCAACAACCGAAACCTGCTATTTTGTTTGTCCTGCAACTATTCCTAGGCAAAGACGTTATATAACTACTACAATATTCATGCATCTCACAGCTGAACACTACCAACAATAACAGCATAGAAACCTTTCTTGCATGATTACCCATGGACAGAATACACCTAGGTTCTTGCATGCGACCAAGAATCTGAAAGAGAAGGAAGTACCTTCCTCCGGATCCTCGACCAGGACCAGATCTTTACAGGCGTTCTCTTCTTCTTCTTCCTCCTCCTCCTCCTCCTCCTTACCCGCGTCGCCGTCCTTCCCCTCTCGATCTGCCTTCTCCCCCTCCGACTCTTGGCCGGCTTCTTGCCCTCCGGCCTCCTGCATCGCTTCCTCCGCCGCCTCCTGGGGGTTCTCGCCGCCGCCCGACGGGTTCGTATCCTTCTTGGCCTCCCCCTCCGCCGCCATGCTTGGGGAAAGATGGCGCGAGAAAAAAAGGTATCTTTGGGATTGGATCGGAGGGAACAGCCAGTGACGCGGAGCTCTCGCTTTGACGGGGGTTGGGAAGGAAGGAAGGAGGAGGAGAGGGGCGTGCAGTCTGGGAAGAAGATGGGGGAGTGGTGCTATCAGGTGTGGCCGTGTGAGAGCTCAAATTGTTATGTGCACCCTTGGGTATAAGTGTTGGCCTTTGGATTTGGCATTGATGAAGGCCTCGTCATGGGAATGGCTAGGCTTTTGAACAAACAAAGCTTCTACTTTTGAAGGTAGTAGGAGAATATTCGTAGGTTGAGATTTTTATTAGCACACTAATTTTGCATTAGGCAGTGTAAAAAAACAATGAGATTGAAAGGCTCTTGTTTCCTCTTAGATATTACCCTGATCGTTTCGGCTTCGGCTTCTGGCTTATTTTTCACTATTCCTAAATTTCGTCTTTTTCTGATTTTTTTGGATTTTTTTGAGTTTTTTTACCGGTTCTTTTTTCCCGTATTCATTTGCATTACACGTGATGGGCTAACCCATTTTTTCTATTTTTAAAATTTTTTTAATTTAATTATACCAAATAAGCCACCTTCAGCTACAGTGTAATTTCAGCCAGCTACAGTGAAATAAGCCATAAGCCACAGCCCAACCGATCACCACCATACAAATGCTTGCTTATACGAAATAGAGGAGAAAAGATGGTAATGCTTACAAAATAGGTATAGATATGGTGAAAGATTTACCGAAATAGTCAAAAGTTGTAATAGACATAGCTAAAATCTTTTAAGGTTTAATTCCTTTTTAAAAAAATTATATACGTTTCAAGATCTATTTTACTTCAAAAGTTATTTTTTGGAGACAATTTAAAATACTTTTTATTCTTGTAAGATTATGTTGAGGAATTGTGCATGGTTTCTTACTAGCAACTTAAAAGTTTTTACTATCTCTTGAAACTAATATAATGTTTAGTCATATTTGGTTTTTGTCATTGTATGTCTATTAATTTCCATACTCATAGGTGCTATAATATTTCAATTAAACTATAATAACACCATTCTAAAATAAGTTACGTAGAAGTTACAATATCCTAGATATAAAATTACAGCTAGTATGAAAATAATATATTCGATGTTTTCTGGAACAGGAGATTTTTTGTCTAGAATTTCCATGTCTAAAAACTTTCTGCAAAAGTCATAGACCCTAAAATCGATATAATATAGAACTTAGAAGGTGAACTTATATGGAAGGATCTTCTTTTTTTTTAGTAGAGCAAATTTTGTCGTGGAATCAACTTCTATGATAAAAACTTTCATGATTTACTTGTATCCTCCCTACATAATTTTATAAGGGCATGTACAATGCAAGATGCTTATATATGAATGCTTAAAGAGAGAGAATATAGCCACATCATCAAGCATCTATGCAAAAGTTATTTCCTCTAATGCAAGCATCTCTTCCGTGGGTGCTTAGATGTTATATTATCTATTAATAGATATAGTTATACACATAAGCACCTACTAAGCACCGATGCTTCAAAATAAGCACCTTATCTATCCTACGTGGTAAGAAAAATCAGTTTTTCATTACTAAGCATCTCTCTAAGCGCCTGCATTGAACATGCTCTAACAGTAATACTAACATTGCTTGGCCCCTTGGCAAAGATTAAAGCAATGCTGTGCCACATGTAGCCCCATGCAGTGGCGCCTGAACATGGGCAACATGTGGAGCATGCAATTTACATAGTTATCTGGAGACTTACGGCAAACTGATTTTGTTGTTTTGCCATGACTTATGGACGGTGCACCACTGTTTTTCTCACGTTTCGCGAGGGAATGATATTGATGAAATTAGACGGAATTGTCCACTTAACTGGTATTTGAAGGTGGCTGAACCATCGAATGTTTGGGTAACATTACAACAATATCTGTATTATGCATCATCATGGGAAACATGTGGCACATGCAATGATGTCATAATTTGGAGACTAACGATTAAGGCCTGCTCATTTCAGTTTGAACTTCTGACTTCTACCTTATTTTTCATTATCCATAAATTTCATCTTTTTTCTGAATTTTTTTGTTTTTTTAAACTTTTTTTCCGGTTCTTTTTTCCCGTATTCATTTGTATTGTCCATGATAGGCTAATCTGTTTTTTCTATTTTAAATTTTTTTAAAAATTTAGTTAGACCAAATAAGTCACATCAGCTACAGTGTAATTTCAGTCAGGTACAATAAAACTTCAGTCATAACCCACTTTTTTCACCCTACCAAGCGGCACCTAAATAAATTGGTTGCTTTGCCGCAACCTCAAAACTTTTTTTGAAATACTTTGGGCTAGTTGTTTGATGGTTCAGATGGTGCAGTACTGTTTTTGCTCACGTTTCGTGTGGGAGTGGGACTGCCATTGATTAAATTACACAGAACCCACGTGACTGGTATTTGAAGGTAGCCAAACCATCCTGTTTGTAGTAGCGTTGCCACGATGTCCGCCGTTTAGTCATCATATAAAACTTTTTGTCTACATGCTTTTTCTGTATCAGCTAATGCTTCCTTTTCGAAGTCACATAAAAATTTCTTTACACAAGCTGGTAAATTCCTATAGATAATATATAACTTCAAACACAACATGTATAAATAGCACTAACTAAACTAGAGAAAATCAAAACTTTTTTATACTCTCGAGAGTACATACTTCAACTTCTAATATACAACTTAAATAAATATTTTATACTTTTTATTACTTTTGATATACTTAAATACTAATTCTGAGATACTCAAATGCGACTTGGTTGAAAATTTTTATCGGAACCCTTTATTTTTACTACATATCCTTCTCCAAACATAAAAGGAGTATATACATAAATTATGTTTTAATCATTATTACACTATTCTCAAATATATAAAGAGATATAACAATATCATTTAAGTAGTACGTGAGAAGTGGGAGTACGTACTTATAAGAGTATAGAATCATTTTCATACACACACACATACATACATAGTAAAAATAACGAGTGCTCCTTAGTGCCCGGGCACCAGGGTCTAAAATAGGTATGTATCGTATGCGAAAAATTTTAAAATTTTTTGGATATCAAGTTTAACTAGTTTACTAACTAGTTCAAATTGTTTGAACTAAAATTCGAATTGTAGTTGCCTTTTTTATGATAGTTTGATTGTAGGTATATGCTGATTATATATATAAATCAACAAAATATGTGATTTAAATTTGTTCAAAACTTTGAATTTGAGTATTTTTTTCCAAACTTCTACGTTTTATTTGAATTGTTATAGATGAGTATATACCCTAAAACTGATATTTTCAAATAATATACCCGAATTTAGATGGAATTGATGCATTTGAAATCATGGTGCCCGGGCACCATACATACATACATACATACATACATACATACATACATACATACATACATACATACATACATACATACATACATACATACATACATACATACATACATACATACATACATACATACATACATACATACATACATACATACATACATACATACATACATACATACATACATACATACATACATACATATGTATGTATATGAGAGCATATTTAGTGCTAATACTCATTTGGATGCTAACAAATGCCTAGGACCATCAGATCCTAGCCGGACGGGCGCGATCTAGGCGGTTGGAAACCACCGGATGACTTATGCTTATTTGCAAGAAACCCCTGGCCGCTACTTTGCCTTCAGTCACAACTCACAAGAGTTTGCTTCTCCCTCCCAGGGTGCCGCCCCTCCCCGAGCTCCTCCCTGAGTACAGCCCCTCCTCTCCCGGCTCCCTCCCCGACGTCGCCCACTCCGGCCTCCCCCAGCACCGCCCCTGGCCTCCTCGGCGCTTCCCCCCGGCTTCCCCTGGCTCTGCCCCCCTTCGGCTTCCCTCGACGCCGCCTACTGGCCCCTTGGTGTTGCCCCCTCTGGCCTCCCCCAGAGCCTCCCCCTCCCCTCTGGTGGCTGGCGCCTCCTCGACCATGGCGGCTTCGACTACGGAGGTTTCGACCACAGCTTCGACCAAGCGCCGTGGTCGAAGCCGACGTGGTCGAAGCTGTCATGGTCAAAATCGCCATGGTCGAAGTCGCTGTGGTCGAAGTCAACGTGGTCGAAATCTCTGTGGTCGAAGCCGACGTGGTCGAAATCGCCATGGTCGAAGCTGTCATGATCGAAGCAGTGCATGGTCGGGGAGGGGAGGCGCGGATGGAGGATGGGGTAGCGCCGGGGGAAGTCGGGGAGGGAGCCGGGGGAGGCCGGGGGGCATCGAGGCTGGCCGGAGGGGGTGGAGGGATGCCAAGGGCGGCGGTGGGGCGGTGCCGAGGGAGGCCGGAGGGGGTGGAGGGAGGCGAGTGGGTGGCGCTAGTGGTGGAGAGAGGCCGAGGGCGGCGGTGGGGTAGCGCCAGGGGAGGGCGGTGCC
The DNA here is from genome assembly GCA_017311315.1 of Dendrocalamus latiflorus. Lineage (NCBI taxonomy): Eukaryota > Viridiplantae > Streptophyta > Magnoliopsida > Poales > Poaceae > Dendrocalamus > Dendrocalamus latiflorus. The sequence continues at coordinate 19,084,569 of CM029671.1, read as the reverse complement.
CGGGGAAGACGGGAAGGGCGGTTCCGGGGGATGGCTCAAATGTACTGTTCGCAAGAAAGCATTGCCAAGGGGGGTTCGGAAAGCCACATAAGTGAGATGGGGATTCCACCCACCTTGATCTTGGCTGCCCAACGAGGATCCAATGGCCCACGTTGGCGTTTACATGTCAGCTACTGAATACACCATATGCACTAGATATGTCAAGGCATCGATTTGGAAAGTAAGTCATTGATTTAGCACGCTGAGTCAATCATAGATGGAAAGTCTTAATCATAGATGGAAAGTCTCAATCATAGAGCATGGGCACCATGGAGCCCCTGTTATTTATACTATATATGTGTGTGTGTGTGTGTATGTGTGTTTGTGTGTGTGTGACACACACACACGGTTGCACTAATGAGCACATGCGTGTACACTACGCGTGGGTTGCTGGCTAGATTCCTGGTACGGTTGGTACGTAACTTCATGAATTATAGATACTAACTTTTTTTTGCATGAGATAGTAACTTTATAAATGTAAGAAGTTTGATGAATTATCAATGATAACTTTATATTCAGGAGATAGTAACTTTCTGTAATATTGCAATGTGAAAGTTATTACGTGAGAACTGTAAGTAACTTCGTGAATTATAGATGATAACTTTTGGTGCATGATATAGTAATTTGCCAAATGTAAGTAACTTGATGAATTATAGATGATAACTTTATTTTTAGGAGATAGTAATTTTTTTCATAACTAACAACCCCACTAAATCTCAGAAAAAACGGCACGTGGTACCGCTTGCGAAGGGGAGAGGGGTGCGTGGGGTTCTTGAAGTGAGTCTGAAAATATCGCTCTAGCCACTTTTTCAAATTTGACACCCGAACATCTTTTTTTTTTCAAATATAGCTTTCCTCCGTGGACCTATCGTGTGTGGTAGGTCTATAGAGGGGGCTGTTTTTGAAAAAAAATAGACGTTCGGGGGTCAAATTAAAAAAAAAGTGGCTAGAGTGATATTTGTGTGCTCAATTCACTATTCTTTACGGATTGAATGTACTAGGGTTATAGTGGGGTCTGATTTCATAGTCAAACTAACCTCTATTTTCCCTATTACTAGGCAAGGTCACGCGCTATGCTGCGCCGGGCAATTTTGAGTGTGTGCTTAGAAAACAAACTACATCTAACGGCGCAAAAATATTTTGACATATTTGGATCCACCTCACATCAAAGACAAATAGCTAGAAAACAAACTACATCTAGGCAAGGTCACGCGCTATGCTGTGCCGGGCAATTTTGAGTGTGTACTTAGAAAACAAACTACATCTAATGGTGCAAAAATATTTTGACATATTTGGATCCACCTCACATCAAAGACAAATAGCTAGAAACAACTGACACAAAAAAAAAAGTGTAATCAAATCTACATGTGTGTCATTCGTAACATACGTTTTGTTATCTAAAGAAAGGCTTCTCAAACATGCAACTAATTCAGTGTGTCACCTTACGCAAAGTTGCTTCCTGGCACTGGTGTCCGCCATTGACCGTTACATAAGTTCGTTTTCAGTTTCCACAAATGTGAACAAAAAAGCTCAGAATTCTATTATTACAACTGATTGGAGATATACCAAGTATGGAGAAGGATGTTAGATAGATAAACATATTAGAACACAAACCTACTGCAGATATTTTACAGCTCAATTGAAATTTGGGAGAAACATGACTATGCAAGGAAAAGAAATATTTCAAATTTTCGATTAATAAGCGATCAAATGACCTCTTAGCTATCCCAGTTGTTGTAGGGGTGGCCCCCACCTAAACCCAGCAGGCCTGATAGGAGATTATAAGGCCCAGAATAGGCCATGTGTAATGACATAAGTGCCCCCAGAGGGGATAACCAGATGTAAAGGTATAACTGTAAAAGCACTCCTCATGTGTACATATATATGAATACAGGCCATGGGGAGAGGGCAGGCCGAGATACTCATCTCCATCGCTCTCCACTACCATCTCTCTCTCTGTTTGGCCTGTAGCCACAACAGTTGGCGCCGTTCGTGGGGAGGACAAGGACAAGCCCGAAGACCGAAGAAGAAGGATGGCACCGAAAAAAGCTTCATCAGCGGCGGCGAAGGGAAAGAAGACGGCTGGGTCGGAGCGGCGCGTGAATACCAGGGCTTCGGCATCGGCCGCCGAAGGAGCTGACGGCGGCGCAGGCGCCGTGGTCGCGGACGTCGACGCTCGCACTACATCGACCGACCCCGCCAGCGCCGCTACAACGACACCCAACCCCGTCGCTGGCACCACAGCGACCGACCCCCGCCAGCGCCGCTACAACGACACCCAACCCCGTCGCTGGCACTGCAACGACAGCCCCCGCCACCCTCGCCGGCAGTGCGGATCAGGCGGCCGGGGGTAGCCGCAATGAAGCATCCGGCGGAGCTGGAGATCGTGAAGCGATGGTCCCCGCACCGACCCGTCCGATGGGTGTTCCGGCGGCCCCGACAGCGCCTGCGGTGGAAAGCGCCATACTAGCAGCCCTCAACGCATTCCAGCGGGAGCTGGGGGACCTTTGCGGAGCCGTCCGCGTTATGCAAGAGGCTCGGAGCCAGCAGGCCGCGCCAGTAATCGCGCCCGAGCCCACGCTGGAGAGGGCGGACAGTTGCGAAGCCCCCACGTCTAGCCGTGCGCCGCTGCGGCGCGTAGATCCGGAGTCCCCGCTTTCGGCAGGGTTGCAGCAGGCGGCATGGCCTGAAGACTTCAAGTTTCCTACCACCATCGACCCGTACAAGGGCGACACGGACCCCCGTGAGTTCGTGCGCGTGTACGAAACCGCGATCGAAGCCGCGGGCGGAGATGACACCACGAAGGCGAAGGGACTCCCTCTCGCGCTGCAAGGAGTGGCGCTCTCTTGGTTCTTTACCATAGAACTAGGCTCTATCTACGCGTGGGAGCAGCTTCGCGACTGCCTTCACAACAACTTCCAAGGAAACTATGTCGAGCGAGTCGACGCGGACCAACTATTCGCTGTGAAGCAAAAACCCTCGGAGAAGCTCCGGGACTACTTCAAACGCTTCGCCAAGATTCGATGCCAAGTGAAGGACGTTAATGAAACCACCATCGTTAATGCAGCCATACAGGGCCTTCGTCCGGGCCCGATGGCCGAGTACAATGCGCGAAAGCCAATCAAGACGGTGGCGAAGCTCTTCGACAAAATGGAGGAATACGCCAGGGCAGAAGAGGACGCGCGGCGAAGGCAAGGTGACGACTCCGACACCAACCAGGCTGGAGCCTCGGCAAAAGCCGAAGATCCGCCGAAGGACGGTTCTTCAAAGGGAAAACGTAAGCAGGAGTCGTCCAGGGATACGCCCGACCGCAGGGACGCCTCGCACAAGGAGTCGTCCGATCGGCCCAAGCGCGGCCAGCAGAGGTCGAGGCGAAACCGGTACGTCCTCGACATTGAAGGCGGTTCCAACGAGGGCGCTCCCGCGGGTCGAGGCGGTCGGGGGCGCCGTGGCCGGGGCCGCGACGATAAAAGTCGTGGAGATTACGACGACCAGCACCAGGGACTCTGGTGCGTAGTCCACGGCCGCGGCAACCACGATACCCGCACCTGCACCTCCATCGCGGTGGCCCACGTCCAATTCCCGTACGAGGCCCCCATGCAGGTACAGGCGCAAGGGATGCAACCCCAGGAAGGCCCCTTACGGATCGAAGCTCACGTACAGCAGCCTCGAGAGGGCCTCCTGTCGCTGCAGGCCCCGGAGGCAACCCACCGCAGGGTCATTAACGTCATAACCGGAGGCTCTACGCTGGAATTCGCGTCAGCACGGCAGCAGAAGGCCTATGCGCGAAGACTACATCACGTGGCGGCATACCCAGCGCAAGCACCGCCGGACTGGGCGCAGCACGAAGTCACATTCACACCCGACGACGCCCAAGGCGTGGACTTCCCTCATCAGGACCCCCTGGTCATCCGGGTCACTATCGCGGGATGCGACGTGGGGCGTGCCTTGGTGGACGGCGGTAGCTCTGCGAACATATTGTTTGCGGCGGCCTTCGACCAGATGGGGATCCCTCGAAGCCGCCTAGGGCCCTCAGGAATCCCACTGCAGGGCTTCGGGGGATAGCCCCTGCGGGCGTTGGGCCAAATAGGTCTTCAAGTCTCCTTCGGCCAAGATAACAATGTGCGGGCCGAAGATGCCACCTTCGACGTGGTCGACCTTCCGTACCCCTACAATGCCATATTAGGGCGCCCAATCCTCAACTCCTTCGGTGCGGTACCACATCACGGCTATTTATGCATGAAGATCCCGGGCCCCTGGACCATCATCACCATCCGAGGCGACCAGGATATGGCCCGGCGCATCGAGCCAGGTGCCAGGCATCCGCATCGCGAAGCCCAGCGGCACTCTTAGAGCTGGCATCACAGCGTGGGGGTCCGCGGGGCCATTCAGAGGCGCCTTGGCGGGCCCTGCAGATGTCTAGCGACTAGAGGTTTTGGCCGCACCAAGGACAAACGGTTAGTATATCCACCCCTTGTAATTGCTTACCCGCGCAAACGGGGATGTAATGCATGTCGCCGTTTGCCAACAATCTTTTACGAGGGGGAGGCGCGCGCAGGCTTGGCCAGTGCGCGCGTTCCCGGAGTATAAACCGAAGTCGCACGTTCGCATGTGCACTCGCCGTAGCCAAAGGTGACGGGCCTGAGTATAAACAAAGACGCACGTTCGCGTGTGCACTCGCCGTAGCCAGGGGTACGGGACTGAGTATAAATCGAAGTCGCACGTTCGCGTGTGCACTCGCCGTAGCCAAAGGTGACGGGCCTGAGTATAAACAAAGACGCACGTTCGCGTGTGCACTCGCCGTAGCCAGGGGTATGGGACTGAGTATAAATCGAAGTCGCACGTTCGCGTGTGCACTCGCCGTAGCCAAAGGTGACGGGCCTGAGTATAAACAAAGACGCACGTTCGCGTGTGCACTCGCCGTAGCCAGGGGTACGGGACTGAGTATAAATCGAAGTCGCACGTCCGCGTGTGCACTCGCCGTAGCCAAGGGTGACGGGCCTGAGTATAAACAAAAGACGCAATGGGGGGACGCCCTCGCGCGCGCCAGTCTACGGACTCTAAATAAGACGTAACGTCGAGGTCCGCCTCCGCACGCACCAGTCCACGGACTTTAAATAAGACGTAGCGTCGAGGTCTGCCTCCGCACGCACCAGTCTACGGACTTTAAATAAGACGTAGCGTCGAGGTCCGCCTCCTCACGCACCAGTCTACGGACTTTAAATAAGACGTAGCGTCGAGGTCCGCCTCCGCACGCACCAGTCTACGGACTTTAAATAAGACGTAGCGTCGAGGTCCGCCTCCGCACGCACCAGTCTACGGACTTTAAATAAGACGTAGCGTCGAGGTCTGCCTCCGCACGCGCGAGTCTCCGGACTATAAAGGAAGTTGTAGCGTCGAGGTCCGCCTCCGCACGCGCTAGTCCACGGACTTTAAATAAGACGTAGCGTCGAGGTCTGCCTCCGCACGCGCGAGTCTCCGGACTATAAAGGAAGTCGTAGCGTCGAGGCCCGCCTCCGCACGCGCTAGTCCACGGACTTTAAATAAGACGTAGCGTCGAGGTCTGCCTCCGCACGTGCGAGTCTCCGGACTATAAAAGAAGTCGTAGCGTCGAGGTCCGCCTCCGCACGCACTAGCCCACGGACTTTAAATAAGACGTAGCGTAGAGGCCTGCCTCCGCTCACGCGAGTCTCCGGACTATAAAGGAAGTCGTAGCGTCGAGGCCCGCCTCCGCACGCACCAGTCCACGGACTCTAAATAAGACGTGGATGTTCTCCCTACGCACTCTACGGAGTCTAAACAAGACGCGGATTCCGCGCATGCCGGGAACCTCGTCCCTGTGCATACCCTGCGGAGCATAAATAAGGCTACGGAGGCCTCCCACACGTTTCGCACCGCGAGCGGAGGACACGAGTATTAATCGCAGCGGAGCGAGGCTCACCCTCGCGTACTGCGGGAGGTGAGCGCAGCGCGCGTTGACGAAGACACAGCGCGCCAGAGGCTACCCCCGCCAGGAGGAGCAAGAGGAACGGAACGTGCGCGCACTTCCACCCTCGCTCGCGCCAGTCTACGGACTATAAGAAGGCGAAGTGCCGAGGTCCGCCTCCGCACACGCCAGTCTACGGGCTATAAAAAGGCGAAGTGCCGAGGTCCGCCTCCGCACACGCCAGTCTACGGGCTATAAAAAGGCGAAGTGCCGAGGTCCGCCTCCGCACACGCCAGTCTACGGACTATAAAAAGGCGAAGTGCCGAGGTCCGCCTCCGCACACGCCAGTCTACGGACTATAAAAAAGGCGAAGTGCCGAGGTCCGCCTCCGCACGCGCCAGTCTACGGACTATAAAAAGGCGAAGCGCCGAGGTCCGCCTCCGCACGTGCCAGTCTACGGACTATAAAAAGGCAAAGCGCCGAGGTCCGCCTCCGCACACGCCAGTCTATGGACTATAAAAAGGCGAAGTGCCGAGGTCCGCCTCCGCACACGCCAGTCTACGGACTATAAAAAGGCGAAGCCTGGTGCTCCTTAAGTGTGTAAAAAGGCGAAGCGTCGAGGTCCGCCTCCGCACCCGCCCGTCTAGGGACGGTAAAAAGGTGAGGCGCCAAGGACTGCCCCCGCAAGCGCCGTTCTAATGAACCCTTGCGCGACTACTTCGCCAACGGCGTGCGTCGAACGTGGAGAGCCTGTCCCCGCGCAGCATGTGGCGTACCGGTGAACCCGAAGCGGCATCAACACACAGCGCATATCTTAAGATGACAGAAAATTTGCATATCGGAAAAATCACACAAGTACAAAGGTCCGACAGCATCCTTGCCGTTCTAAACCGCTATCCCGCGGGCTCGTCCTTAACGCGCGCTAAAGCTGGGGCCTCGCTTGAAGAAGGCTGGCTTGCCCAAAAGTTCAACGACTCCTCGGCCCTTTGCCAGCGTCGAAGGCGCCGCCGGGTCACAAGGCCAGACGCGAACAGTCGCCCCCAGCAAGGAAGCTGCCCGGGATAAAGGCAAGTAATCAGTTCGTGAAGCAAACACGCACTTTACTCATTCAATTAAGGGGCAGACGCTACAACGCACGCCCACACCTAGCCACGTTGGCGCCGCACCTGTGAGCCTGCGGCATCTTCGGAGGCCTCTGCGACACCCTCGTCGCGCCGCGGGACCTCAGCGCCGCCCTCGTCGCGCCGCGGGACTTCATCCAGAAATTGGCCGAGGTTCCCCCCACCACGAAGGGACTTCCGAAGCTTGACCTCCGTGGCGGCTATCCCGATGTAGTCCCAGATGCACTCGTAGAAGAATTTGACGGGGCCGTGAACGACACGGACTTCACCGGACATCACTCCGGCCCCGCCGGGCATCTCCAGCTGAGGGTTCTCCAGCTCGGCGATGTGCGTGCAACCACGGTGCCGAAGGAGGGCGCACACCAGGCACGACGCCACATAGGCACAGTGGTCGCCAAAGGTCGTCGCAGCCTCGCGCGCAACGTCGGCGGCGTCATGGATCCAGCGAAGGGCCCGCAGCAACTCCTCCGGGCCGAAGGCGTGGTCCGGCACTTCAGCCACAAGCCTCTGGAGGTGGACTTCCAGCATTTGCAGGGCGTTCCACGCAACCACCGAGGCGTCGCCAAGCGTCTGGTTACGCTCCGCTAGAGTCAAGGCAAGCTCGCCTTTTTCCTTCTCTAGCGAGGCGACCTGTTCCAGGAGCCCGTCGTGCTCCGCCGCAAACTTCTGTTGCGCAGCTTCCGCGGCCGACTCCCGCGCCGACGCAACAAGTCCCTCGGCGTGTGCCCTCGCTTCGGCGCATTCTGTTTCCAGCTGGCGGATGCGGGCGTCCTGGGCAGAGCGGGCTCCAGAAGCTTCGCGTAGCTCCTCCTCGGCGGCCCGCAGCCTATCCTCGAGCGCCTTTCGGCCACGAGCATAGGCCGTTTGCAAGGCCTGCCCCCAGCACAAGTGTCTGCAGAAGGGAAAGACTTAGCAAGATCAGCCAGCACAGGCGTTGTCGCATGACTACTTACCCTCACCCCAGACACCTCGAAGGCGTCTTCGAGGCGCCCTGCCCCATAGGCCTGCAGCACTTGCGGTTCGACGCTGATGGCCGCGTCATTCACAATCCCGCGCCACGCCCTCAGCGTCTCCGGGGGCGGCACGAAGTCCGCGGGGCTCACGCGCGCGGAGGTCCTGTGGTCCGCCAAGTGCTCCCTCTCCGGAATGAGCAGCGCTGCAAACAAGGCTGCAGAAGGAGGGTCTCGGGGACTCGCCCCCCATCCCCGGGCGGGGCGGCGGTGGCGTAAGCCCCCGCAGAAGGAATGGTCCCGCCGCGGGCAGAAGCCTCCGCGTTCAGGGCAGGTGGCGGCTGTCCCTGCGCGACGGGCGGCGTGGCCAGAGGGGCGGAAGGCGCATATGCCGCAGGGTCTCCGGCATTTGCACTGGAGTCCCACAAGCTTCTGACGCCCGTGGCCACGACGAATCCCCGCGGTGTCCGGTGGAGCCCCGGCCGCACATACGGCCGTTTAGCCGGGGCAGCCGGCAGCGATACTGCCCCCGCAGTCGCGGCTGGGGAAGCCCCCGCGGTTGCAGCACTCGGGGGCGAAGGTTCCGCGGTGGCAATTGTCGCAGGGGGCACCTCGGTTTCTGCCGCTGTCGGTAAAGGTAGCATGCCTCCGTGCGCCCCCGTGGAGGGCGCCTCCGGCACCACACCGGCCACGGCCGGAGGCTCCACCTCAGCATTGCCGGTCCGCACGGGTTCAAGCCTGCCGTCCGGGGCGCTCGCCGAAGATACCTCGCCTTCGGCGTCCGCGCCACCCAAGCCTGAATCGGCATACCTCGCCGAGTCCGAATCCGCGTCCGCCGCGCCCTCGGGAGCACTAGCAGCAGCAGTAGCAGCTGCCGCGCCAAGCGCGGTAGGCGCCCCGCTGCGGCCCCTCTTCCGAGACGGTGCCTTCTTCTTCTTCGCCGCACCGTCGTCTGGAGCGACACGGTCCGGCACGGCAAGGCCCAGGGCCTCGCACACGCAGTTTATTCGCCCCAGCCCCGCCTCGGCGATAGCAGACGTGCACTGCTCGTGCTCCCTGCCGGTGTACGGCCCTAGGAATACGCGTGCTGCTTGCTCCGCCTCCTCCAAGCAAATCCCTGAAGCAACGGAGATATCATCAGCATATAGCGCATTTCGCGTGAACGAAGGAGAGACGCGGTCCAGGCTTACGAAGACTGGAGGGTGCCGGCAGCGAGCAGATCGATGGCGCAACATTGTCGTCTCGACGCCTCTCGGCGGCAAGACGCCAGTCGCGGGCAAGCGGGGCCACGCCGTACATTACGTACTCTTCGGCGAGGTCGCGCATGTTGAGGCGGGCGGCCACGCCTACGAGCCGCTGAGCCCTCCGCCTGTCCTCGTCACCGAGCGTCCGGCCGGGCGAGGGTTTGAACGCGATCGGTCGGCCTGTGCACTCAAGGCCGCTCCCGCTCTCCACACGGTGGTAGAACCACCGCTTCATCCAGTGAGACTCCCACTTCCCACGAGTTGAGTTCGCAGGGAAGAGCTTCTTGCACGACGGTCGAAGAATAAAGGTGACGCTACCGAAGCTCGACAGTGTCCCGTCCTTCCGGTCCTTGGGCTGGCACCGTGTCTCGTGAAGATAGGCGAACAGCGAGGCGCTGGGCCAACATGCCCCCGAGCGCAAGGCCCAGCTGTACACCGCAAGCCGGGCCACGGCGTTCGGAGTCAGTTGCGCCAGCTCCAGCCCGAAGGTCCGCAGCACGTCGCCCACGATAGCCGCCGCGGGGATGCGGAGTCCCGCGTCGAAAAAGGCAACGAACACGACCGCCTCTGACCTCTCGGGATGCGGATCCGTCTCATCGGCGGCGGGCAATCGCACCTCCTGGCGCTCGGACAACTTCCCCGCGCGCAGAAGCCCTTGGATCGTCTTCTCGGTCACGAGCGAGGGGCCTAGCTCGCCGGAGAACGTGCCTCCCTCCTCCCCCACCAACCACTCCTTGTCCGCCGCCGCCGAGTCGCGCTCTTGGAGCGTGTATTTCACCTCCAACAGCGAAGACCGTCGGCGAATGCCGCAGACACCACCCGCCCGACCACGCTTGCCATTAGACGCCATTGCTTCCCCGGGAAAGGAGGCCAGCGGCAAAAAATACTACGCGAGTATGGAAGGCGGCTCAAGCAAGAAGGGGGCGTACAACTGCGGGGGCGCGGTCGCGGGGGCTACTTTATGCCACCTCGTCCCAGTACCGAAGCGTCGCGTCGGCCCGCGTGCGGGACGCGACCGCAGTCGTACAACCGCCTGTCTAGCGCTGTTCCCCATACCCAAAGCTGAAAGGCCACGACCACGAGCGCCAAGGGTCGTCACAGCACGACGCTCCCTAGCCGCTATTAAAGGCGGACTAATGGGCCAGGGGATCACAACAGCATCAGCGCTGCGCCATTCGTCGCCCGCCCCGTGTCCCCCTTGCCTAGGGAAGAGGCGAGCGGCCGCGAGCACGCAACCGTTCACATCCCGCCGTGCATCAGTCATAAGCCGCCACGTGCCCCGTGCACACCAAGGCGGGTCACACGGTATAGGCACCTTTACAGCGCAAGACCGCATCGCGAGATCTCAAGTCACCGCACGCGTGGCGATGTTCGCGACGCAAGGTCGCCAGCTCCGCTGCCACCCGTTCGAATGGTAGGGGACGGAGCGCGCGCGTCTACTCCGGCTGGGCGCCAGCTTCGCTGCCACCCGTTCGAAGGGTAGGAGACGGAGCGCGCGCGTCTACTTCGGCTGGGCGCTAGCTCCGCTGCCACCCGTTCGAAGGGTAGGGGACGGAGGGTAGGTAGGCCTGTTAAGAAAAACAGGGCAGACCTTGCTGTCGCCTGCGGAAGCGCGGTGCGGGGGCAGGAAGCGCGGCTGGCTGTCGATAACCGGCGCTGATCAAGCTCCCAAGAAAAATGGACCTCCTTCTATGCATCAACATTCCCCTAGCCGTTCAGCGTCACCCAGGAATGTTGATGCACGGCAGGGGCCCATTTTAGGGGAGCAGCTTCTATCACAATATACGCAGGAGCAACGCCGCACCAGCGCCATATATATACCCCATCAGCAGGGGAGCCAACCGGCGGAAGGCCAATCGGCAGAAGTCCAACTGCCGGGAGTCCGCCGCCATATTAATGGTCACGACGCCTCAAACGCCCGCACTGCGCCAAGCACGCTTCACCGCATGGACGGCCGGCAGACCGAGCGTCGCGGCACGTCCCTTATCACTTAAAGCTCATGCGGCGGATCAGGGGCCCGCTACGCTGACCTGTGCCGGTGCAACGCCCCCGGCGCGCGTCTACTTCGGCTGCAGCCCAGCCCGGGTCAAGTTTGGAAAAGTTCACAGGCCGCGGGGACGGAGGGGGCCAAAGGACTCGACAACATGGCTTCGGCCCCGTGAAGCCCTTTACCATGAGAGGCTCCTGTTGTAGGGGTGACCCCACCTAAACCCAGCAGGCCTGATAGGAGATTATAAGGCCCAGAATAGGCCATGTGTAATGACATAAGTGCCCCCAGAGGGGATAACCAGATGTAAGGGTATAACTGTAAAAGCACTCCTCATGTGTACATATATATGAATACAGGCCATGGGGAGAGGGCAGGCCGAGATACTCATCTCCAGCGCTCTCCACTACCATCTCTCTCTCTGTTTGGCCTGTAGCCACAACACCAGTAAATGAACATATACCTTGAACAAAAGTCCTATATATGAGTAAATTCAATATACTACAGAGGGCAGAAAAACATTTGCACTAAAAAAGAGAAAGAAGTTCATTATAGACAATATTTTTGACAGAGGAAGAAGGTGTTCCATCTTCATCTTCTATGAGCACCTTTAAACTATTCTTGGACGTCGTTCTAGAAACTACTACATAAAGCTGTGCATGTGTATATCTTTATGAACAATACAAAGGAATAAAGAGAAAAAGAAAAGGCAAAAAGAGAAAAACCCAAAAAGTCAAAATAAGCTGAAAATAGGAGCCAAAGCATTTTCAAGTAGCTTCTGGCTTAAATAATTCGAAAACCAAAATAAGTCAGAAGCTGAAGCCATTTGGAACGGGGCCATAAATTTATTTACGCTTTCTTTCCTGCATGGCCACGCCGCAGGGAAGATAGAAAGTGGTTTGGCTATGCGGATGTCTACGTTGTCCGTGCCTTGGACACGACAGGTGGAGCCAGCAAAGTTTTAGTGGGCGCGGCGGATGGGGCCTGGCTACGTGACACCTGTGCTGTGATCCCATATCAACAGTCGAGCGTTCTCCAAGCTGTTTCCCTAACCGATTGGTAATGGCGGAGCTAGAAAACTTACAATGAGTATGCACGCTTAACACTATAATTTCATTGTCTTGTATAATAGTTTCATAATATCATAACTCCAACATATAAGTTGGAAAGTTGCCAAAAGTACAATACAAATAGTTCAAATAAGATCTTATATGAATAGGAGATTATAAAATATGTAATAAAAATTATAATACTACTCTATGTGTTTTCATCTCATGGAAACACTTGATTATATCATTTTTACTAACCTTCAAAAAATATCATGGTTAATAAGTGTAACTAAACAATCATTTAATAATGGATCACTTATGCTATTTCTCAACTTGTTCTTCACAAGAGCCATTGCAGAACCCGTCAACGACGGCACCTCAGCTCCACCAGCTGCCACTCCTCTTCCCCAAATCTGGTGGCCCTCCCTGCTCTTCTTTGCCACTGACAGTCGGATCCAGCAGCGTCGCGGTCAGACATAGTGAGATGCGTCGGCGCTGTGGCCAGAGATAATGGATCTGACGATGCTATGGTCGGGGATGACAGATCCCGGTGGCATCGGATTGCTACGCCGTTGAAACGCTATAATGTTTTCTAGCTTTTTTTCTAAATTTTAATAGGGAAAATGACATGTACACCCATCCATTTGGCTGCCACCCGCCGCTTGTGCTCGCCACACACCCCAAATCCTCCCCAGGCTGCCACGCCTCTGTTTGTCAAACAAATAGCCCAACAATCCATCCACAACTCCCACCAAACCAATCCTACCACCCAAAGAAGGAAATATCGTAGCACAAATGAACCAACACCAAGAACCATGGCCACCCTGTTCTACGCAGTCGTCGCCACCGCGTAGTGCCTCTCCGTCTTCCTGCCCGCCATGCCGATGTCAGGCCTTGGGCCGCACGGCATGGCGTGGTGGCGATGTGGGCAGAGATGACCGCCGGTGGAGGCGGTGGGATAAACCCGGCCATCTAGAAGGAGGAGGAGAAGGTGGTCTCTCCAAGCCGCTCACCCCCTACTGCTAGTTGAACTTCTCATCATATTATTTATTTTTGAGCATTTGATGTTTGGTGCTGCAAGAATCATGACGTGAGATGTTTGTGTAGTGATTTTAGGGCATGTATAATAGTTTATCTCTTAAGGTTAACTCTAAGATTTTCATCTTATCTAAAGACAACACTAGAGATAACCTCTGCAACAGTAAATTATATGTTTGTGTAGTGATTTTAGGGCATATACAATAGTTTGTCTCTCAATATTATCTCTGAGACTTCTACCTCACCTAAAGACAACACTAGAGATAATTTCTTCAATAGTAAATTATTCATCAAACTATTTTGTACTATTTTCACCGTAACTTCCTGTTCACACCCTCTCACTATTTGCGTTAGTTTGCAAGCTCAATTCGTCTTTTGCATAAGAGACAACATATTATTTCTTCTCTCCTCCTCTCTTCTTTATATAGAATTTTACTTATTTAATATAGGTAAAAAAACAGTTAAGATGATACTATTAAAGATGTCCTTAGTCGGCCCCCTAATTGATTTGTAGCTTTCCTTTTAAGAATTTATTTGCACGGAATTTTGTAGAGCATGTCATTTCACTCATTAATACAAGCTTATAAGAGCAAGTCCAATAATAGAGCCAAGTGTTTGGCTATAAGTCAAGTTATAAGAGCCAAGTTATACAATAATTTGTCTACAAAAGGTTTTTTTATTATTATGTGGTACCATGTCTCACATTCTCTTTCCTATTCCTCCTCACATACATTTATTATCTAGGCCCACCACTGCATAGGCTTCCGTGCCCAGCTTGTTGCTTGCATGAGAGCCAAGCTCTCATCTCTCTCCTCTCTTCTCTCCTCCACATCAGCAAAAATGCTGACTAGCTTGGCTATAAGATCATTATTGTACTTGCTCTAATGGGTGGATTCGGGAGTCCTTTGTTTTGGCTTTGGCTCTGCTTTGCTACAGTAATTAGCTGTTAAATGATGTATTTTTTTAAAAGCTGAGTCTATAGGTAAATTGTAGTAGATATTATACCGAGTTCATTTATACTAGTAAAAATTACATGCGACTGTTTCCCCTACGTACTGCCTCTCACGAACAGTCAGAATTTAAAATTTTAAACCAAAAGCCATAAGTCACAGCATAAAATAACCTACCCATATCTAATTTTGGTTCTCATTAGAACTACTAAATCAGTATGTTGTGCAAGTAGCTTATCTCGAGACGACGTTCAAACAAGATATTGCCATGATCATACAAGATGATAAAAAATTGCTTGTTCTTAATATAATCTGGGACATTGTTTTCAATCCCAGTTGAACAGAGTGCGCTCTGAGTACTTGACCACTCTAAATGTACTATTTAGATGGCAACTTCTCATCTCTTATTTTAGTTGACTAGAGCTTTTAGTGGACTCTGCATAACTTTCATATCTATATATATACTATTATAAAAAGAGGAGTTGGTGGTTGGTGTGTTCTCCTCTTCTCTCTCTACAGCCATCCGATTTGGTCTAGATCATTTATCTCTCTCCTCCTCTCTCTCAGGATACAACCACCCACCCCCTCCACTTTCTCCATCTCCTCGCGCATTCTGGCCACCCTTCTATTTTTGTCGCTCGCTCTCTAATGTTTGATGTGTGAAGTTGGCTAAGCAGTAAGTTCCGTCTCACTATTTTTATGATTTCATTGCAACACACGGGTCTCTAACTAGTATAATATAAGGCTCAGTTAATCATCTACGGTACTCTGATTTGTTATGCTAGGGGATATTTGTAGTGCTATTACCTCACTGCGTTTTTTTTGGCAGTAACTGCACTGGTTTTCTGATCCATAAACTCTAACCCTTAGAATGGTCAAAAGAAGGAAAAATAACTAAAGCGAATACAGAAGATTCTGTTGTGATTGTGTAGATGTTTTAATGCCCTGTTATGTTGGTTCTCTGAAGAATTTTTCATGCTTATGCGAAAGATACTCATGTCACATGGGATGCTAAACAGCCTGAGAACAGGATATTTCCCTGGAGTTCGCATCTTCATCAAAAGCAACTGCACTCATACCAATAATTCTGCTGAATTATACATTTATACTATTAAGAATGTGCAATCTTATATATTTTGCACAAAAACTTAATGGTGTTTATGCTGTGGACATATGCATTCGCACAATTCTGCTTGGTTAAAGCAATTCAGATTACAAACTTCATGTTGAATTTTTTTAATAGTCAAATTTTAATTTTGAATTACAGTATTATACCTGCTTTTTATTTTTGCAGTTTTGACTATATGTCGCTTCACGGTTGGCCCTATCGCCCAACCGTTGAATAACAAGACTCTTAGTCGCCCAACCGTTGGGCGACCAAGGGGGTATACCCCTATGCGCGCACATCGGCTGACGCTCCAAGCGCTCATTTGGCCAAGAGCAGATAGAAGAAGGGGATAAGGGGATAAGAGAAAGAGAAGAGAGGAGAGGAGGAGGAGAGGACGAAAGAAAACAAGAAGAAGAAGATAGGAGAGGAGGGAGTAGAGGAGGAAGAGAAGGAGGGATCTACGCATCGACGATGGAGAGTTCTCTGTATTTTCTTTGTACGCTTATTTTTGAAACATGGTAGGATATCAACTAAAATTATTAGATGTGTAGTTTAGAAACTAATGTCAATTTAGTTGTTAATAGTTGTATTATCATTTAGATCACTCTGTTGCGCATTTGAAGGCCCATTTAATTTTTTTAGTTGCATATAAATGGTAGAAACCCCCTAGTAAGTATTCTTAAATTTTAGAATAATTAATAGCCATCAAAAGATTTAAAATTATTCATGACGATTAGCATAGCACATGCCAATTTAAAATAGTATGCGTAGCGATTAGAATTATACACGATGATTTAAATAGGATTTGAGTCAAAAATCCGCAAATGACTAAAATAAAATTCAGGGATCACACAGTGATGCCTTAGTATAATTCATTTAATTATTGTTTAAGATTTACTTTATGTTATATCTATAAGTAAATAGTCACATGTATACTAATTAGGGGAAAGAATTGGTAGCAGGAGGGAAGAATTTAGTCGAGTGATCCTAAGGCCTAAAATTATTTAGAGAGGTAGATAAATGCGTATGCACCAATGAGAAATTAAATAGGCATAATAGCATATGTGCAATTGGCTAGGAATGATTAGAAGAATTTTTGAAGCTACAGTATTAATAATTAAACCAGTAATTGTGTCGTAATAACTTCAAATTGATTTGCAGATATGGTTTGTGGCCTTGGTTGTTCGGACTGGCCTTTCGGCCTGCTAGACCAGCACATTGACGTGCAACACTGCGTGAGCCATCGTGTCTTGCATCCTGAGGGCAGGGACGAGGAGATATAGTTTGGAGTCATCCATACGCGGACACCCCGATGAGTTTGGAGACTGGACCCGCGCTGGAGAGATAGGTTTGTCTATAAACCGTAATACTATTTTTTATGATATTTACGCTATATACTTACTTCTTCGTGCTTTATAGGCTGAGCGATGCCGGCCGTATACCTATCGTGAGGATGGTAGAGGCCACCGACGAGGATGGCGCTCCGGCGAAGGTTTGATGGGATTCTTTCGGGCGAGGACGCGGCAACATACCACATCTTCGTAGTTCGACAGAAGCATGGCCCGCACATGTGGTGGCTTTCACAATTCCGAGTAAGTATGCTATCTATTTTCTCTATTTAGCGATGCACTATCCTTGCCATATGACGGGTTTACTACTTTTTTTTGGTTTGTACACAGGTCGAGCGGATGACCCGAACATCAACGAGCACTAGGTGTCGTAGCATCTCAAGGCATACTTGTTATGACTGTTCGGCTGTGTACTGTTTACCAGCAGCCACGGTGGAGCGACATATGATCGAAACTGCAAAAAAAATAAAATAAAAGGCAAGTACAATACTGTAATTCAGAATTAAAAATTAATTATTTAAAAAATTCCTTCATGTTCCTTTGGAATGCACTATTTGCATGCCATTTACAACTATTACTGATCTTGATTGGTTAGTTTGTCACAAGGTGCTAGAGATCAGGCACATTTGCACTGTGCGATGGAAGCCATGTGAAGCACAACAAAGCCACGGGTGATAATGTGGGGCCCTTGCTTGTTAAGAAGTAGGATGAATCTTTTTTCATGGCTTTATGTTGAGTCGAACATTATTTGAATGTCCTAATTCATATAACTTTTTTTTGTCAAATGTAATAATATTATAATGATACCATGTTACAGCTAGCAACCTTGCTGATCCTTAGACCAGAATGAAGCGAGAAATGTTCGTGTTACGAAAATCAGTTTCAGATCTCTAGATATCAAATAGATATCTGTACTTCTGAGTGAGATTGATATTCATCCTTGAAACCCTTCGGAGCATGCACTAAAAAAGAAATTGGAATTGCTATATATCATTTGAATGATAATTTTTGTGCAGGTCATTCAAATTTCTGACTTTGCGATTTGCTTGGAGATTTGTACTTCGGCTGGTAAAATCATCTTCTCCAGTGAACTTGTCGTCCTCTTCCACACTGACGCTGTCGTCTCCTGCTGTAGCAGGTTAGGGTTAGTGTTCGGGGTTTACCAAAGCCCCTGAACTTAGAGGGTGACCAGGGAAGGGGGAGAATCAACAATGGGTAGCGGTGGCGATGAGGCAGTTGTGGCGCCACTAGACATGGGTCAGAGGAGGGCGGTGGGCAATGGAGGTGGTGGGGGTGACGAGAGTGATGAGCAATTAGGAGGCAGCAGGGGAGATGGAGCCAACTGGCAGCAGCAGGAGGAGAGAAGGAGCCGGGCGGCGGAGGTTTGCGGGGGAGGAGACATGGTGGGAAGCGACAAAGGCTCACAAGCGAGGTGGTGGGGACGCTAGCACGTTGGTGGCAGTGAAGATGGCGTAGGTGGGAGGCAGCAGGGTGGAGTCGGAAGGGAGGAGATGTGATGGAGTTAGGGGGTTATAGGAATGGGGGAGGTGTTGGGTCCATTGGATTAAGATCCCAAGGGTGGAAAATTTTAACTGATTTTTACTCCCAAATCATTCGAATGATATTTAGACAAGCCCAAAATAAATTATGATGAACTTTGTTAGTCATATTAGTAGTCTAGTAGAGAACTCGTAGGAGATGAGACTTGCTGGACAATTACCAGATTTTTTTTGGTAGCCAGTTTACGAATGACACAATAAAGCAGTGACTTGGCATGTTTTAATCCTATGAAGTTATGATTTGTTTGTATGGGGAACTAATGGTAGGAGCTACCTAAGCTATGAAGTTATGATTTATTGTTGTCCTTTTCGACCAATCATATGCTTCTGTCGATAATGGTTGGGTTCATTAGTGCTTACGGCTTATGTACGAATGAACAGTAATGTGCCGTTAAACGGAGCGTTTTTTAAGACGGAGTCTACAGGTAAATTGTAGTACAAACTGTACCGAATTCAGGTGTATTGGCCAAAATCACATACGACTACTTCTCTCTGCGTACTGTCTCTCACAAACAGATCAAAGTTCAAAAACAACAACCATAAGTCATAAACCTCAATTTAAAAAAACCCATCCATATCTATGATCAAATAAGTACGTACCTCATACATTGGTACAAGCTGTCGATGATTGCATTATGATTCCTAGTATGTAAGGAACAGACACTTCAATTCAGCGTAATCTCGTTTAATGTATGAGGATCTTTCGTTTAAAATTGGAATTTTAGAGTAATGACAAATGTACTGTTGTCTGTTGGTTCCTGCTTATGCAATAAAAAGTACAAAAAGTACATCCCCTGTTTACGGTTAATTCGCGCTGCATATGGACGGTGGTGATTGTCCTCAAATGAATTTGCTGCAGCAACCCTATAGTAACACCCATGAAAATATGTATCCCTTCTCTTCGCAAATCACAAATCAAACGGGGTGCATATCTACTGAAACCGGCTATGTATCGAACACCCATGTAAACTAAGGCATGAAAGTTTCCAAAAATTCCTAAATAATTACTAGGTGTAGGGGAGGGCATGTGTTTATATAGCAATGCAAAATTTCAATATCAACCCCAATCACAATGATTTTGCAATGTTCACGTAGAATTTGCGGGCGTGCTATAATTCACACATGATTTTTCACTACAATGCATGGACACCTCATGATTGGCCCACATGATTTTTTTCACGATTACAAAGAATATGCACACCGTATGTACACACACGCTACTGTGCCCCTTTAGCACACATATAGAAGTACGGAGGATGGGGATAAGTCTGCAACCTCACAAAGTTTGTACTAAGGCGCACTCGTATGTACGTAAAGATAGACATCAGGACTTAAACTCTGATGGATAGAGTTGTATATATGTAACTCCACCTCCCTACTAAAAAAAGTGGTTCTCATCTGCCCACATAATTGTAATCTACCACTCGAAGTATTTAATTGTACTTACTAACGGAGTATATACAATAGTATGTCTCTTAATATTATCTTTAAGGCTTCCATCTCATCTAAAGACAGCACTAGAGACAACATCTCCAACAGTAAAACATTGTTCTAACTATTTTATACTATTTTTACCATAATTTTTTGTCTCACACTCTCTCACTGTTTACGTTGTTTTGCAGGCTCAAGTCACCTCTTGCATAAGTCACCTCTTCTCTCCTCTATATAGAATTTTACTTATTTAATATAACTAAGAAACATCCAAGATGATACTATTAGAGATATCCTAAAGCTAACATGCCCTTTTTGAAGCGGTCGTGTATGTTGAGGTAGCACCTCTCCTAGGTGCATGGCCGGATGATGGAGCATTAGAGATGCTCCTTCAAATTTACATCTCATAGATTGTACTAGTTTCCAAATATAACATATATTTGTGAACAGACTTTATACATGTTCTCTTCATAATTTCGATCCATTTGGGGCTTTGTATACAAGGATTACATTCTCGCTATACCGCATTAGTGCCATTCTTATGCAGACCTCTATTGATTGGGAAAAACCCATAGACCCTCTATAAATCCCCCTATCCATTACCGTTTCTATTCCCACCGTAACTTTATTCTATGCAACCACCCTCTAGGTCGCGCATTAGCACTATTTTTCATGATTTTCATTATCTTTAGTACTTTGTTTTAAATGATTTCATTATTTATTTAAGTGATATAAATACCTATGTCAATTATTTAAGTGATTTCAACACTTGCATATATGATTTCAGTATCGAAACATTGGTACTGAAATCACTCAAGTCATTCAAACAAGCAATAAAATTGCTAAAGCACACTACTACAAAAAGAATCATCATATACAGTTATAAACTATCATCGTAGACGATTTTCTGAACCATCTGAATTTATGCGTCTGTGATAATAGGCAGTTATCACAGATGGTATGTGAGCCGTCTATGATAATTCACAACACAGATGATTTGTATAAAGAACCATCTGTGAAAGCCTACTATCACAGACGACTTGTACCAAAAAACCATCTGTGATATATAGTCATCACAGACGATTCTATTTTTGGTTATATTTTTGGTTGCCGTGTAATTATTTATTTGTTTGTTCTGCCAAGTTTGGTCTATGGTTGATATCTAATTTCTTGTCTGACTAGTGGAAAACTGGAGGCATGCATAAAGAAGAGCGATTTGTTGTCTGATTAGTTCTGCCAAGCTCTATGCATTTCCTAGCTCCAGTAGTACACCAATCTAGTTGCAGTCAGATCGCCGTGGTCGAAGTGCCGTGGTCAAAACATCATGATCAAAGCGTCGTGGTCGAAGCTGTAGTCGAAGTGCTGTGGTCGAAGTGCAGTGGTTGAAGTGCCATGGTCGAAGTTCCTTGAGGGAATTTCTCTACCACAAGGGGGCATCAACATGTGTGTGCGGAAAAAGTAGGTGAATTATAGGGTTTATGGATTTTCCCGAAGTTCATGTATGTCTTTTTATTTTGCAAAGACAAAATGAGCTTTTTTTATTACTTATGGTTTATTTTACAATATAGCTGTTGTTGGATTTTTTCGCATAATTAAATTTTTTAAAAATAAAATAGGAAAAACATATTAACTCATCATAAATAATACAAACGAATACGGAAAAAAAAGAAAAACCAAAAAGACTAAAACAAAAAAATAAAATTAAAAAAAAGTAAACTAACATCTAAAAGGCAGAAGCTGAAGTGCAGATGAGCGAGGCCAGTCCGACGAACAGAGAGCGATTTTTTCACTTAACTACGTACGGCCTCCCAAAAAAGCAAGCACACGCGTAGAATCAGCTTTCAGTCCGTAGCCCATTTGGCATTAAAATTGTACGAGGAATCATAAATTCACACCGACACCGTTACTTAATTATACCAGTACTAGTGCAACCACCGCCTGCCATTCCAGGCCTGTGCAGCCGGCAAATCCGCAGGGCAATTGTCGTCTGCTTCTTCAATTGCCGCATGATTCGCCGGTTCTTAATTTTTTACGTTTTCTTTCTCTAAATTTAGGACCGGCACATCACGGGACCGCTGAGAATTACTCCTTCCCTTCATAAATTATATTTTGGGAAGTGTACAATAAAACTTCTTTAACTTTAACTTGCTAATATATAAAAAACTACTTAGATGGGTAACGTGAAAATAGTATAATTAGATTAGGCATAAAAAATATTTTTATATTATAATAATTTTATACTTTTAGAAACATATTTATATAAAAATTGGTTAAAGTCTGTTGATATCCAAAGCAGAACTGAGGGAGTATGTGAGACAAATTAGCAGCCGTGTTCTTTCAGAGACGACGAGCTTAAGGGCTTGTTTGGGTAACAAGGAAAATTTTCCCGGGGAAGATTTTTGAGCAAGTAGGATCCACGTAGAAGAGACGAGGATAAATATCCCTCCCACTTAGAAATGAAAAGCAAATTTCAGAAATTCAGATAAAAAAAGGAACGTATGAACTCAAATCAATGAAAATTAGCAAGCTGGGATGGGTGGCAGCGCCCATGGCCAAGCACAGGGCAATGGTAGGGTGGCGGTGCTCGCAGACGCACCAAGGAGACGTCGCAGTGTCCACGTCTGCACCGTTGACGCCATCCCTCCTCCTTCCTATGCTCCGGCTACCATAGCATCCAATTTGCTGTGCTCTCAACCTTCTTCTTCCTTGCCGGCCGTCGTCTCGCACCGCATCGACGGCCTTGAGTAAACACCATGGCCACCACCTAGTTTTGATCTAGTATATGGAGTCGGCCTCACCGTCGAGTTCCCCACCTCTCATCAAAATGCCCGTCTAGATTAGGCTGGCTCAAATTTCCCCGGAAAATTGCAGGGATCCCGGCGAGGAGGAAAAGGTGTTTATATCCACTTATTTTGTGCACGCAATAGTGTCAGTCCAACATCTCCACCTATATCCATCCATACTTTAGATAGAGAAGGGGCGTAGAAAAAAAATACAACCCAAGAGCAGCTCAATGGAAATGTCACAATAGTTATTCCTAAAAAATAGTTATAAAAAACAACATTTTCGTAATAGCATGTGTGGCCTAAAAAGGAATATAATAATTCTAATTTAACTTGCCGAGTCGTGAACTGTCGACCAATGCATTGTAATTTTTCTTTTTGGAAAAAATAAACATTCCTCTCGTACTAAGGTTTAGCTAAAGTTTAAATGCAAGTTAATCACACTTGCATAATAAAAACTACGAGTATGCTAGATTAACAATAAAATTGGGACACATCTAACCCGCGTCCTTTTCTTTTTGTCGGATCCCTTCCTCCTTTTTCACTGCCGCCCCCCTTCCTTCCTTCATCTTCATCACCGCCCCACCTCCTATTCTTGCTCTTCGACAACAAGCTCCGCATGCCTCTACCAATGCCCCTAATCCCACCTCCACCACACCACAGCAGGCAACGCCCTCGTCGCCTCGCCCCGCCACCATTTCCCTACCTCCGCCACCCTACTCCACCTACCTTAACTTGTCTCGTCACCTCACCACCCCACCGCCACCATAGCCTACCGCTGGGTCGTGGCCTCCCCCTCCCTCTAAACACTAGAGTCCTGGTGAACCCCTCCCTAACCCTATTGAACCCTAACTCTAACTCTGCTGAGCCCTCACTGGAGTTCTTGCCGCTGTCTAAAGTGGTATGTTTGTCTTTTTGTTGTTTGAATTTGTTGTTTTTTGTCTGAATTTGTGAACTTTCTTAAAAATAGAAGGTATTCAGTCTATAACTATGAAACTCAATTCGATATATAGCAATTCGCTAAAATTATTCCATATGCCTTATTTTACCGCAATTCGCTAAAATTATTCCATATGCCTTATTCTATCTACCATATTGTGAGTTATGTGAGTTTTCTTTGGTAGCATGTGATTAGCCGTACTCTCGCTGGGTAGTCTCTGTTCGTATTGGCTTCTAAAAGCTACTTTTCTACAATACCTAACTTTAAAACGGAGTTTCTTTTTATTGTGGGATCTACTAAGGAAGCAAGTTCTCTGGTGAGAGGAAGTCCAAATATCAGAAGTTAAAGCAAAAGCAAAGCTAACTTTTAGGAATTTTTCTTTTAGTGCAACTAGCTCCCTATTGTAGACCTCTATAATATCATATTTGGTGGTTCTTCTACTCCACATGTTGGTATTGTAGACATAAGCTGCGTTGGATCATTCTTTAAAAATATGGCTCTCGCCCATCCTGATAGGTAAATCTTCTGAAACTATAAATCGTGCTATTTCATCACGTGCTACTTGGGGAGTTGTACATCCACGTACTTTTAGTGCAGTCGGCCAAAAGTTCGGCTGCGTCTGCACACCTCCTCCTTGGGTTCGCCCCAACTTTTGTAGGCACGGTATGTAGTGCCGACTCAGATGTCTCGTCTCTCCACTTGAACCTGCAATTAATTCAGTTTCCAATAATTACAAATGGCAGTTACCTATCTTTGGCCATTTACAATGCCAATCTTCCTGGTCATGTGCTTCTAGCACTCCGCCCTTCCGCCGGTGGATGGTGGGGTTGATGATGATCCTTCGATCTCATTGTGACTCGAGACCAGGGCGATAAGTTCACGAAGGTGGTGTCCTTGTAGCCCTCCGTACCATCCATGTGACGGCCATACATGTTGTAGTCTCCCATGCCTAGGAAGAGTTGACGATGATCGTTGTGAGCATTGTCCTACCCAGGAGAACTAGGGGGCTATGAGGGCGTGCTTGCTTGTGCCTTGGCACCCCCTATTGGCTTCTTCTTGATATACATATTGAAAGAATGAGCGATAGAGTGCTAGAGAGTAGGGAAATTGTTGCTTGAGTTGTGTGCTGAAGAAATGAGGAGAGGAGGGGAGTTTATAGCCATAGAGAGGAAGCATGTTGCATCTCTGCTGCCTCTCCCACCGATGGCGTGGGCCCACAGCGGCAAAGCCCTAGATTTGTAGGTGCGGTGGCACGTTGTACAGCCGAGTGCGGGCCGATTTGGGGAGGCGAGCGCCATCAGCCGATGCGGTGTAATCAGAGAGGGGGACGACTGGAGGCGGAGGCCAACAATGTTGCCCACAGCAGCAGTCTCCCTCCCCTCTCCCCGATGGCCACAACGACCATGGTGAAGTGTCGTGTCGACCCTGGCGGTCTGCTGATGTGCTACGTGTCGTCGGGCTGTTCCTGACTTTTCAAACCATGTCGTCCCGACCACAACCCAATAGAGCAGGCCATACCATGCCACCTGACATGCACACTCCTTAGGCCCAGTCTAGCCTGAGCGTTCATGCCATGCCGACCTAACCCACACTGTTTTGTGAAATGCCTTGGCAGGAAAGCTTGACCCAACACACAGGACTAATCACTAGTCTTTTTTTAGAGGAATTTCTCAATTTACTACTCTAGACAGTCATGCCATGGAAGTTCCGTACACCAGTGCCGCTCCATTAAATTAAGGCGAAGTACTAGTAACACATCTGTATGGCATACAGGCTGATCTTGTATTTGGGCCCAATCAAGCAAAACTTGTCTCCACAAAGCAGTCCACTTAATTCAAGCCTAGAGGGCCAACGATAGCTGGCGATTACACGGGCCTAGGCCTACCTCAGCCGGACATCACATGGTGCAACGTATTCACAGATTACATATCGATCTTGTAATCAAAAGTTCCATGAGGTTCTAGATGCTGAAACTTGTTTCAAAAGTTCCAAAACTGAAACTTGAAGAAGTTTAATGAAGTTTCAAATTTGAAACTTTAAGAAGCTTCAAAATTAAAACTCGAGGTTTCACAACTAAAACTTGGAAGTTTCAAAAGTGTGTTTCAAGAAAAATCAGGTTTCAGAAGTGATTTCAAAATGGATTGAATAATTTTCAACAGAAGTGATTTCAAAAGGGATTTTTGAAAATTCCAAGTTTTATTTCAAAATGAAGTGATTGAATATATATATATATATATATATATATATATATATATATATATATATATATATATATATATATATATATATATATATATATATATATATATATATATATGAATAATTTTCAACAGAAGTGATTTCAAAAGGGATTTTTGAAACTTCCAAGTTTTATTTCAAAATGAAGTGATTGAATATATATATATGACACTGAAATAGGGCACCATGGTGTCTGGGCACTAAGCTTCCCTGCCTTTGGATTGCTTTTAGATACGAGCAAGTGCAATGATATGTAATATTTCAGGATGGAAAGTTAGGCCCCGCTCGGTTGGGCTGAAAAGCTGTGGCTTATAGCTGAAATTGCACTGTAGCGGCTAAAATTTTACTGTAGCTGAAAGTGGCTTATTTGGCATAATTAAATTTAAAAATAGAAAACATATGCTAGCTCATCACGGACAACGTAAACGAATACGGAAAAAAAGAACCGGCAAAAAAGTTAAAAAATTGCCAAAAGTTCAAAAAAGACGAAAATTATGAATAGTGAAAAATAAGCCAGAAACTGAAGCCGAAACGAGCGAGGTATTAATCATGGATAGAAAGTCTCAATCATGGATAGAAAGTCTTAATCATGGATGGAAAATCTCAATCAACTTATAGCCGTATGATTAGATGCGTTAAAGTTTTCGTACTTATAATTGTCCTTGTATAGTGATTGAGAGAGCATCCACAAGCGAAATGCTTCGAGAGTCCAATGCTACTGACATGGAGTGGAAGAGCGAGGAATTATTATTAGTTGATGAAAAAAATGAGAGAGAAGACCACGACTTGAAACTGAATTGCTGCCTGTTTGGATTGAGTAGGGGTGAAAACGGATCGGATACGGACAGATAATGTCTCTACCATATTTGTTTTCATATTTTTTTCGGATACGGATACGAATACGGATACGGATAACTCGAATACGAATACGAATAATATCGAATACAGATACGGATCGAATACGAATCAAAATGAATATGGTTACAAATATTTATCGGAACATGAAAACCCCTTAACCAATATGTTCCATGTACCATTTTTGTTAAAATTCAGCCACTATCTTACAAACATAATAAAGTAGAGCAGTTCTCCAGGAGCATCAAACATCAAAGGAAGAATTAAACAGCATTAAACATCAAAGTGAAAGCTCTCACACGGCCACTGTGAATGTTTAGAAACAAGCCTTCATTTTTGTCATCATTGCCATATGACTGTATAAAAATTATTTACTGGATATCAATGTGCACAATGGATCATCCATGAGATGTACAAACCTTGGGAATTATTTACTGGATAAAAATTATATGAACTACAGAAATTTTACTTTTTAAATATGCACACACATTCAGGTTAAAACATGAGACTTTCGTGATTACATTTAGTATTGGCTATCAAATCTCAGAATATCTATATGCAGTTGCTGTCCCGTAACAATTAAGCATTTATGTGGAAATTCTCTTGTTTGATCATAATTTTCTCAATTCATATCTTCTCTGATGTCAAAACAAAAATAAGTATAGTTGGCGTTTCACACTTGTATACAAGCTTCTGGTTTTTATATCTGAGCAAGCACATCTGCAAATTCAGATTTAACTACTGCTGAAACTAGTCGATATACAACCTGACCACCCAGATTAGACAAAAAAAATACAGATACTGAATTGTGTCCCCAAGCATACAGATACTTTAATGCCTTGACCTGATA
The DNA here is from genome assembly GCA_017311315.1 of Dendrocalamus latiflorus. Classification (NCBI taxonomy): domain Eukaryota; kingdom Viridiplantae; phylum Streptophyta; class Magnoliopsida; order Poales; family Poaceae; genus Dendrocalamus; species Dendrocalamus latiflorus. Next base: position 19,057,152 of record CM029671.1, on the reverse strand, counting down.
ACTGATGAGTGATGACACATGTTTTTGGCACAACCATAATCTAAAAGGGCAACTAATGGAAAAGGGGCATTCTGAGTTACCTCCTTACAAGCCGGCGGAGGCGGTCGGCGGAGGGAGGCGGTCGGCGGAGGGAGGCGGAGGCGGCTGGCGGAGGGAGGAACCCCGCGGAGGCGGTCGGCGGAGGGAAGCGGCCGGCGGAGGGAGGAACCCGGCGGAGGCGGGCGGAGGCGGCCGGCGGAGGGAGGCGGACGGCGGAGTCGGATATTCGCCTGGACTGGAGTAGCGGCCGAAGCGGCGAAACCCGAATGGAAAGCACAGCAGGGCGCAGGAGGCCAGCGCTGGATCGCAGGGAGTAACCCTAGTCCCTTTTGCACCGACGGCCGGATCGCAGCGCAAGGAATGAGAACTGAACGGACGGCTGGATCGCGCGGGAGTGGTAATGGGCCATCTGGTGATCTGGGCTTCATTATGGCCTGGCTTCTCATAGGCTAAAATCCCGGATATCCGTTTTCGTATTATCCGTATTATCCGTATCCGTATTTGTATTTGACAGATACTAGGCTTACTGTATTCATATCCGTATCCGATAAAAAAAATCCGTATCCGTATCCGATCCGAGAACTATCCGAAAAAAATCCGATCCGACCCAATCCGTATCCGTATCTGTCCGGATCCGGCGGAAAATATCCGATCCGTTTTTCACCCCTAGGATTGAGGAGAAATTTTGATATTTGACACTGAATACGTGTGTCTCTCAACTTTTAACCTCCAATTCGCACGCCTTTGGAAATTTAACCCTGTCACTGCGAATTCTTTTGATTTAAGGGATTCTCCTCATTTTCTCTCCTTTTATATTTTGACACTTGTCACTGTGAAAATGAAGAGAATCCCTTGAATCAAAAGAATTCGCAGTGACAGGGTTAAATTTTTAAAGGCGTGCGAATTGGGGTTAAAAATTGAGAGGCGCACGTATTCAGTGTCAAATATCGAAATTTCTCAGGATTGAGTGACCAATTAATGCTATTTCTTTTTACAAATTCTGTTACGACCTCGTAGCACACGTGTGGTACTACTACAATGTTTGGTTAATTTTGTTGTATCCTGTCTACTTTTTTGTACCAGTACTGTTTTTAGTAGACCGTAGATCGACAGATGGAAGTTCGCAAAAACGTGTGAGATTTCACTTACTGCTTACATGACGATCCATACCAAGAAGAAAAGCTCGTCTTCCGAAGCAGATGTGCAACAAACTGAAGTTAGAGTCTAAAAAGCCAAACTAAAAGTTGAGCACAAATCCTTGGGGAAGTTGCAAGTTAACGGGAGACGGTGGCCACAGGGAACCGGGAGCGCAGGACAAGAAGCAAACGCCATGCCACTGAGTGACTGAATTTTTTGGTCAGTACAGCAGTGGACTGCACCCCCACAACCCACTGCAAACCATATTCTACAACTGCGCACGCACTGTGGCACCCAGTCACACTCGAGTCTAGTCTCAGGCCCTGTTTTTTTAGCTGCGATCTGTGGCTTTTGGCTGTGACTTGTGATTTTTAGTTTGTTTGTACGAGATATTACAGAGTAACAGAAACTCACGTGCGGTTTTTGTCGATATAAATGAAGTCAGTAAAGTATGTACTACAATTAACCAGTAGACTCTATCTTGAAAAAAATACTCCGTTTAAAAGTTAGTTACTGTAGAAAAGTCGAAAAACAACTTTTAAAAGCGGAAAAGAATATGGCCTCATTTCCACGCCAATACATCATTCCTTCCACCATATATGCGGCTAGAAATCTGATAACTTCATTTTCCTAATTTTGCAATCTCATTGCCAGACACGTAAAGACTCGTATCAAGCCGGGTCTAAATCGATTGCGTTTAGTTCTAATAACGCAAGAAAATTAAACTGATTAATGCTTGAATGGGTGACAGCTCGTTTCCCTGCAACTGCAAGATCCATCGGCCCTATCCTCTGCAGAGATCCATCAGGCTTACCATTCTCAAAAATGTCTTTCAGCAAGAGCACTATAATGCATGCGAGTAGCTAGCTAGGATGCTCCTCTAACACGAGCGTTTAGGCGATCGTTTTCTTATGTACGACGGTTTTGTAGTCAAGAGGGGTAAAGCAGTTAGGCACACATCCCCTTTTTTCCAATTTTATTTCATTGGCCACGCATGGCACAGACATGAGCGTCCTATATTATTCAGTGGCCGCAGTTCTTGTTGTTGAGAAACCGTCGCTGGCGACCAGTCCGAACGATTTCTCTGTTTAGAACAAGAACGAATCAATCACATAATCACAGAGAGAATAGATTGAACACACAGAGAGGTAGAGAGAACTCTCGGTCTTTCTTTATTGCTTTCTTTCATGCGTACATAATGAGGGGGGTATGGCTCTCTATTTATAGTCCACGGTGGGGTGCCCAATTAGATCAGGACTCTTGGATAGAGTCCAGATTTCCTAACACTCCCCTTTGGGCACTCACCCAACATGCTCATGCCTCATCAAAACTCCGTAAAAACCCAGTGAGAAAAATTTGGAGAAAGAGTACATGATACATGTGATGCTGCGATGCACGAATTGCCTCATTAAAAACATTGGTCGAGAAACTTCATGGAAAACTCGTCAAGGGAAAAAGAGTACAATTCACCCAAATTCATTTAGTCTGCAAGACTTTATTTTTGGGTACTTAATCTTCATGATTAAGATTTATTAGCGGGCTTGTGAGAATTCTCCCCCTGAATTCTGCACTTCTCTAAGTCTCATCATTCCAATTCCACGCACGCACCTTTCAAAGCTAGATGCGGGGAGTGACTTAGTGAATAAATCTGCGAGATTTTCACATGACTTAGTATGCAGTACTTTAATCTCGTCCATTCTTTGCAATTCATGTGCATAGAAGAACTTGGGGTTGATATGCTTTGTGAGATGACTCTTCACATAACCCGTTTGCACTTGTGCAACGCAAGCGGCATTATCTTCATAGATAATTGTGGGGTTCTGTACAATGTTCATCCCACATGACTGCTGGATGTGGTGAACCATTCGGCGGAGCCAAGCGCACTCTTGTGCGGCTTCATACAGTGCTATAATTTCTGAGTGGTTCGTCGAAGTAGCTACCAGGCTTTGCTTAGACGATTTCCATGAAATTGCAGTTCCACCACACAGGAATACATAGCCTGTTTGTGACTTAGCGGTATGCGGGTCTGACAGATACCCAGCATCTGCATAGCCAATCAAGTTCAGATCTTGATTCTTTCTGTAAAACAATCCGAGGTCCTTGCTACCTTGGAGGTATCGGAAAATGTCCTTTATGCCCTGCCAATGCCTTTTGGTGGGCTCTGCACTGTACCTTGCTAAGAGGTTCACGGCAAATGCAATGTCCGGTCTAGTGCAATTTGCTAAATACATGAGTGCTCCTACTGCACTCAAGTATGGGAATTCCGGTCCCAGGACTTCCTCCCCCTCTTCCCTAGGTCGGAAAGGATCTTTTTCTTGCTGTAAAGACCTACCGATCATCGGTACTTTCGAGGGAAATGCCTTCTCAAAGCCAAACCTTTCGAGCACCTTCTGGGTGTAGGTCGACTGATGTACCAAGACTCCTTCGGGGACATGCTCAATCTGCAGGCCTAAGCAAAACTTGGTCTTGCCCAAATCTTTCATTTCAAATTCTGACTCCAAGTAGGAGCTTGCTTCTTTTATGTCTTCGGCTGTCCCGATGATATTCAGATCATCTACATACACAGAGATTATACAGAATCCATTCTGGGATCGCCGTATAAATACACAAGGACAGTCTTCATTGTTCGTGTAGCCTTTCTTGCAGAGAAAGTCGTTCAAGCGATTATACCACATTCTTCCAGATTGTTTCAGTCCATACAGCGACTTTCTGAGTTTCACACTGTACAGATTTCTATTTGCTCTGTCTTGGTTCGGGAGAGGGATCCCTTCAGGGACTTTCATGTAAATCTCCGAATCCAAGTTACCGTAAAGGTATGCAGTCACAACATCCATCAATTTCATTTCTAAATTCAAGTTTACTGCCATTGAGATCAAATATCTAAAGGTAATTCCACTCATGACTGGGGAATAGGTCTTCATAATCAACTCCAGGACGTTGAGTGAAACCTTGGGCTACCAGCCTTGCTTTATATCTCACTACTTCATTTCTTTCATTTCTCTTTCGAACAAATACCCACTTGTGCCCAACGGGGTGTATGTGGGGAGGTGTGCGGCATACGGGCCCAAACACCTCTCTTTTATTCAGAGATAGCAATTCAGTTGCTATTGCCTTCTTCCAATCTTCCCAATCTGATCTTTTCTTACATTCAGCGAGCGATGCAGGCTCGGGATCAAGATCAATGATGGTGGCAATTTTCTTTGCGAAGTAGATATCGATATTAGCTGTTGTCCTATTCAGGGACTCTCCCGTGTGCACATAATTTATAGCTATTTCTTCATGAGTTGCTTCTGCTGGAGCTTCACCTTGCGCATCGCTTCTTTCAATTGCGGTGGCAAGTCCCTTTAGTTTTTCGGCTCCGATGTGTGCGCACACATCCATTCCGATGGGGATATTCAGATCCGGTATGCCCTTTTCGGAAGGTGTCATACTTGTGCCAGGTCTCAACTGGCTCCCCTTCTCATTCTGGGGGACTTCAATGATCGGCTGTGATAAATCCCTTTTATCCTTTTTCGCCGGGCGTCCCCGGTTACTTTGGACTCGAGGAACCGGAGTTCTCGTCCTTTTATTCTGAGGCCTCTGGACGGGATTAGGGATAACTTCAATTTTCTTTGGTATTTCAACCCTCTCCGGTGCATTGCGTGCAGGCACATGCGACTTAATCACGCTCTTCAAATCACTAAAGTGATCGGGCAGTTGATTTGCTAATGCTTGCAAGTCGATGATCTTCTGGACCTCTTTCTCAGTTTCACTAGTGCGTGGGTCATGTGCATGAATTCCCGTGGCTTCCCACGTAATTTCCCGACATTTTTCATCAACGGGTTGATTTCCTCCCCCTAATGACGGGAAATTATCCTCATCAAAGATGCAATCAGCGAAGCGGGCAGTATGCAAGTCTCCAGACATGGGTTCCAAATACCTGATTATGGATGCAGTCTCATAACCAACGTATATCCCAGTCTTGCGGAGTGGGCCCATTGCAGTTCGCTGCGGAGGTGGTATCGGTACGTAAACCTTACATCCAAACCTCCTAAGATGGGAAACTTTCGGTGGTGACCCTTGCGCTAGTTGCATAGGTGAATGGATGTTGTAGGCCGAAGGTCTAAGGTTGATGAGATTCGCTGCATGAAGGACTGCGTGTCCCCAACATGTAGCTGGCAAATTACTTTTATGCAAGAGGGGTCGGGCAATAAATTTAATTCTCTTAATTAAAGCCTCTGCCAAACCATTTTGAGTATGGACATGCGGTACCGAGTGCTCAACTGCAATTCCCATCGCCATGCAATAATCATCAAATGCCTTCGAAGTAAATTCTCCGGCGTTGTCCATTCTGATGGACTTGATATGATGATCAGGAAATACATTTCTGATGCGAATGATCTGCGAGATCAATTTTGCAAAGGCGTGGTTTCTTGTGGACAACAAATCCACATATGACCACTTCGAAGAAGCGTCAATGAGCACCATGAAATACTTAAATGGCCCTGAGACGGGCTGAATGGGACCACAAATGTCTCCCTGGATGCGTTCCAGGAATGCAGGGACTTCATCCTTCACTTTCAGAGTGGAGGGTCTAGTTATTAGTTTCCCGGTGGCACATGCAGGGCACACAAAATCTTCATGATTCGGGAAATTCTTCACATTAATATTATGCCCATGCGAGTTATTTATTATGTTTCTCATCATCCTAAGACTTGGGTGGCCTAATCTATCATGCCAGAGACAGAAGAGTTCAGAGCTTCTAAACACTGTTTTCAGAACAGTGTACGCTGCAAGCGCTTTAATTGTGGTATAATATAGCCCAGTTTCAAGTGAAGGAAGCTTTTCTAATATTCTTTTGCCATTCTCTTCGCGCTTCGTAATGAGCAGGTATTCCTTACCGTACTCTTCGTCAGTCTCGACGTGGAAACCATTGGCGCGAATATCCTTAAAACTTAGGAGAGTTCTAGTCGATTCTGGGTACAATAAGGCTTCTTCAATGACCAAAGTTGTGCCCATTGGAAGTATAATTGTGGCTCTTCCAGAACCGATTATACATGCATCGCTTCCGGCGACTGTCGTAAGGCTACCATTGCTCTTACGGATCGACTGAAAATACTTAGTCTCTCTTAAGATGGTATTCGTTGTGCCGCTATCGGCAAGGCATACTTCCTCCATAAGGCGCCACACGTGTTCTAATATAACGTATTTAATTAACATGTATTAGAAGGCACTCAACACATAAATAAAATACGCAAATATCAGAACATAATATGCCATCATAAACTGAATAAATGAATGCTTTATTCCTAAATCATCCAACCATTACGAGAAAGCAAAATCCTAAAGCACCGACCATGCAAGTTCTAAACTTGTCCATTTAACACAAAATAAATGACAATTAACGTCTCATGCATTCTGTGCATCAGACGGAATCAACTAAAAAATCATCGACTTCTTCGGCTATTTTCTCAGCAGTGACATTCTCTTCTAGAGAGATCATGGCAGTGGCAGCCTCTAAGTCATAAGGAGGTGCTGTTACCGGGATGGATTCAACCTCCATCATCTCCGGCAGCTGCTCAGGCTGCTCCCACTCAATGGCTGCAAAGTGGGCTTCAGGTTGCCCTTTGCCATCTTTCTTCTTCTGAGCTTGGTGGGCATCAATGACATGTTGCGGTTCTTTGCATATCCGCGACCAATGTCCCCACTTGCCACACTTATAGCAACCTTGGTTCTGCTGGCCATAGGTCTTGCCACTCTTCTTAGCCTTCTTGTCGTTTGGAGCATCTGACTTGCCTTTCTGGGCAACAATCTTACCCTTCTTCCCCCTTTTCTTCATTAAGGGCTTTCGCACCTTGAGGCTGCTAGCGTTGGCTTCATGGCCAACGGAGCTGCCTTGTGGCTGCGAGACGTAATTCTTGCGGAGAAGTTCGTCCTGAGCTTCGGCTACCTGCATCATATCAATCAATTCGGCGTACTCCTTGTAGCCGTTTTGACGATAGTTGCGGGCAACCTGTACAGCACTGGGGTGGAAAGTGGACAGGGTCTTCTCGATCTTCTAGTCCTCTGTGATCTCCTTGCCACAGAGTTTAAGGTTTGTACAAATCCTGTGCAAGGCAGAATTGTACTCCCCGACCGTTTTAAAGTCGGCAAACCTCAGTCTGATCCACTCCTGCTCTGCTTGAGGAAGAATGGTGTACTTGAGCCTCTCAAACCGCTTCTTGAGTGCGGTCCAGAGTGCTAGCGTATTTCTCTCTGCCATATACTCATTCTTGAGAGTTGAGCAGAGATGGTGCCTGAGAAAATGAAGTGCCTGATCATTTTCCTCAGGTGTGGGTCTAGCGTCTTTCTGTCCGCTTATCCCAATAGCTGCGCCGAGCTTCCGGCCCCCAAGCACAATCTCGACATCGGATGCCCATGTCAGATAGTTTCGGCCATGCTGGGCCAGCTCCTCGAACTCCCGGTTCGAAATTCCAGTCATCTACATGTGTATGAACGAAATAAAATAAGTTTACTGCAGGTAAACATGCATGGGAAATTTACTACAGGTATATAAAGTGGTGCAATAGTTTCCCATAATGTTTCATAATTTTCTGTGCATTTTCTATAATTTTACTGCTAATTTCAGTGATTAAAAGCAATTTAAACAATTACAATTAACCAAAACAGTAAATAAATACAGAAAATACAAAGAATAATAATGGCATAAATAAATAAGCTTCAAATGCAAAAATTGATGCAAAATTCGGATTCCCGAGGCCCTTTTATGCTGAAATGTAAAATTTCAGCGAATTCTGCAATTCCAGAGGGTTTCTGTGCAAAAATTTCAGTTCAGAGAATAATTCGCGCAATTTCCTGATTTACAGAGGGGTTTTACGTAATTTTCAGAACTACGAGGCCCTTTTTGCAAGAATCTGGACCCAAATGTAAATTTTAATGGCCTCTCGGTAATTTCGTATGTTTCGGGGGCTTTTCTGCAAAATTAACTCCCCCCCGGCCAGAATTTCTTCCCCCCCCGGCCCAACTTCTTTTGGGCCACATGGCCTTTCCTTCCGCCCGTTTGGCCCACCTCCCCCGGCCGGCCCAATAAAATCCGGTGGCTAGGGTTTCCCCTAGCCACTCCACCACTCGGGGCGGCGCCACTTCAGGCGACTTGGGCGGCGGCGGCAGGGAGGGCCCGTGCGGCGGCGCGCGGGCGGGGCCGATGGTCGGCCATGGCGGGGCCGGCGGAAGCGGGGTCCTCCGGCGCGAGCGAAGGCCGGCTCGGCGGGCGGAGTCCGGGGGCCGATGCGGCAGCGGAACCGGAAGCCGATGCGGCGGCGGGAGGCGAGGAGGTGGGGCGTGTTCGGGCGCGACGGCCGTGCGGTGGGGCCAGGCGTCGCCACGGCAGAGGCACGCCGGCTGCAGGCCGGGGCGAGACGCGGTGCCGTGCGAGGCTTTCCCGTGCGGAGACGGCGTCCGATCGCTTCCACGGCCGGCGACTTCGGGGCACGACGGGCCTAGCGGCGACGAGGCCGGTGCGGGGCGGTGCCGTGCTGCGGCGGAGGCGTGGTGGCCCGGGTCGGCGCCCATGTGGGGCTGCGCCGTGCGGAGGCAACATCCAGGCTCGGGCGGCGCAATCGGGTGGAGCCCGTGCGGGGGCTCGCCGGTCGGCATCGGAGGAGACACGGCCGCTTCGGGCGGTGGCCGGCGGATGCCAAGGCGCCGGCGCTTCGGGCGCTGGGCTCAAGTGGGGAGGCCGGGATGCGACAAGGCCGGCGCGCGTGCGGGGCGTAGGGCCGGTGTGCATGCGGCGCCGTTCAGGGCGGGAGTGGCCGGGACCAGGCGGGGCCGCGGGCGGCGCTTGCGCAGGCGCATGCGGGCGCGAGCATGGTGGGGCCGGCGGCGACGCCGTGCGAGTTCCCTGGCCGGCTGCCGGCCGGTGGCCATCAGCGCGCATGCGGGCACGACAGCGGGGTTTTTTTTCTCTTGTGTGATGCCATGCATAACAGGAAGAACAGATGCAAAATCTCCATATAACTATCATGCAGGATCAAACACATTAATGCAAAATTTTCATGCAATTATCAACAGAAAATAATGCATAAAATTTCCTGTTTTCTATGATGCAATCAACATCTGCCCCTTCTCTCAATCTACTGATCGACATCGTGCCGGCGATTTCAGATCTGCTCGCAGTAGATTTAGGGCGGATTTGCATCGTTCTGCAGTGCAATCAACATCTACCCCGTTTCACAATCTACCGATCGGCATTGTTCCGGCGACTTCAAGTCTGCTCGCGGTAGATTAGGGCGGATTTGCACCGTAGAATTTCAATCTAGAACGCGAAAAGAAAATGCAGATTCAAAAGCGATCTAGAAAATTCAATCTGTGCTTCGATGATTACCTCGTTCACCGGAGCGAAGTCGTGCTGATAACGTGTTGAGAAACCGTCGCTGGCGACCAGTCCGAACGATTTTTCTGCTTAGAACAAGAACGAATCAATCACAGAATCACAGAGAGAATAGATTGAACACACAGAGAGGTAGAGAGAACTCCCGGTCTTTCTTTATTGCTTTCTTTCATGCGTACATAATGAGGGGGGTATGGCTCTCTATTTATAATCCACGGTGGGGGTGCCCAATTAGATCAGGACTCTTGGATAGAGTCCAGGTTTCCTAACACTTGTTACAGTAGCAGGTCTTGACGTTGGGGAAGTCGCCGCAGCGTCCGTTGTCGAAGCCTTCGGCGATGCAGGGTTTGTTGCAGGTGCCGTGCTTCATGCACAGCCCGCCGCCCCATGTCTTGCTCTTCACGTCGCAGAAAACATCATCTTCTGCATGCACGCACAACATATATACAATTGTTCCTTTAGAATGAACAGAAGTTGCTCCAACAAGGGCGTTGATGTGAATGGAAACAGGTATATTACCAGGAGGGCGTTTAGCGGAAGCCATGACGATAAGCAGCATCAACAAGTACGAAAGGCATGCTAAGCTGAAGCTCTTCTTTGTTCCCATCAACGAATAATTTGGTCAGAAGCTTTTGCTGGATGCTACACTGCCCTCCTCTGGGTGATGCGTCGCTCAAGTATCTATTGTGTTTCATTGTTATATGTAGTTGGCCTATGTATGAGAAACGGTGCACAAGTGCGCAGCCATGTGCTTTGGAGACGTATATTTCGTGCCTTATAGCTATAACGTTTGGCAGATAGTCCTAGTCGAACTTCCAGATCTTGTATTACACCTTCGAGATATGTATTTTGTTCCTCATAGCTACAACATTTATTCAAACTTCCAGATCTTGTATTACACCTTCCAGATATATATTTTGTTCCTCATAGCTACAACATTTATTCAAACTTCCAGATCTTATCTTATAGATATATATTTCGTTCCTTGTAGCTGCACGTTTGGAAGATAGTCGTAGTCAAACTTCCATATATCTTGTCTTATATATTTCAGTGAATTTTTGTGAGGTATACAGCATCAATTTGGAAGATTTGGGGGTCCTCCTTGATCATACAGTATACGGTATCTTAGTCTTTTTCGGAAATATGGATGATCTAGGCTCTCTCAAATTCAAATTCATTAACTTGTTCGGATACCAAATCCTCACAATTGATTTGGAAGGTTTTAATTACTGGTGATCTAATTTAGTGTCCTCCATCGTCATCATCACACACACACACGCATACACACACACTAGCTGAATGTCCGTGCGTTGGTACAGATTTAAAAAAAATAGAACATATTTGTATATATGTTCCAACAAATTTTACCACCCGTTAGTTTTAGAACATATAGTACGATAAAATTTTAAAATCCGTAGCAACGCACGAGCATTCAGCTAGTATTACAGTGCAAAGAGTGTAGCATTGGAATTGACCTGTCATCATTTTTGTTTTCACTTAACAAAGCAGAAGAAAAACACATGCCATTAATGAAACAATAACTTCACTAATCTGAATAACCATCCTCTCATCTCACCATCTTTACTATTATAAAAGGAGTTGGTAGTTGGTCCGGCCTCCCTCCTCTCTTCTTAGCCATCTAATTTGATCTGGGTCGTTCGTCTCTCTCCTTCTCTCTCAGGATACAACCGCCCACCCCTCCATTTTCCCCATCTCCTCGCGCATTCTGGCCACCTTTGTATCTCTGTTGCTTGCTCTCCAATTTTTGATATGCGAAGTTGGCCACGCAATAAGTTTCGTCTCACCATTTTTATGACTTCGTTGCAACACACGGGTCTTTAACTAGTCTTTTATAAACGAAAACCGGAGCCGAGCCGGCCTGGTGCCAACACCCCCGGGTCCACGCCGGTGCACGCACTGCACCGACTCCGGCCAACTCTAAGGGCCAAAGCGCTGGAGCCAGCCAACCCCCCACCGCATCCGCTTGTCGTTCCACTGTTTCCATCCTGCCGACCCCCTTCCGCTCCACTCCCCCCACCCTGTCGAACCCCACCAACCCACCACGCGATGGCCCCCTCTCTGCTTCTCCCTTCCGCTCCACGCTGCGCCGCTTGATCGCCCGCCCACCTAACCTCCTCCTGCGATCTCGTCCCCCCTAGCAAGGCCCAGATCTGGTGGTCCCTTGCTCGTGCGCGAGGCTGGCCGATCAATGGTATCCTCCACGGCGCAGGCGGGCGTACTCGCGGCCTGTGTGGTGCTGTTCGTCCCCATGGGGCTCGCGGGCTGGCACCTCAACTGCAACAAGATGCTCTTCTTCTCTGGCGCGCTCTTCATCTCCCTCATCGTCGGCGTCCACCTCTCCCCGTACCTCCCCTCCCTGCCCCACCTCCTCGCCTCCTCCTTCCTCCCCACCCCATGCTGTCGTCCTCGTCATGCATCCTGTTCTTGCACCGCGTGTCGTGGGTGGACACCGATGCCGGGGGGAGCAGAAGGCAACGACGCGGTAGGAGGGGCAGGGGGCGTGGGGAGGTGAAGCGGAGAGGGAGCGGAAGCAAGCGGAGCAGGAAGGGAGGGAGGCGAGAGAGTCCGGGTAGAAGAAGAGGTGAGAGATGGTAACTGTTGGTGCAAGTGGAGAGGAGGGGTAGTTAGATATGAGAGAGAGGGAGAGGGATGTTAGATAGATGATCAAGATTTCAGTATTTAGATCGGACGGTTGAGAAGGAAGGAAGGAGAATGCACCAACCACCAACTCAAACTTATTAAATAGTATATATATATATATATATATATACCCCACTCATGCATATTGATCACATGGCGATTTAGTTCTCAGAAATGAATGATTCTGACTTCAAATCTTTGATCACCCGTCAATTTTCCCTTTCTTTTTTGTAGAAACCATATAGAGAGTATGAATTTTTTTTAAAATAATTATTTCTTATTTGAAATTACAAAAATACATATGTGCTATTTTTACACTTTTAGCCTCATGTTGCCCAACGTTGGGCAATTTCGGCTAGTCGCCCAACGTTTGGCGACACATGGCCAAGTTGCCCAACTGTTGGACGACTAGTCCATGTCGCCCAACGGTCGAGCGACCAGCCTATGTGTCATCCAACCGTTGGGCGACTTTGCCTCTAGCTGCTTAACGGTTGGCTGATTTTAAATAATAATGTAATTATTGTACTATTCCAATGGAAATAATTGTGGAGGAGTAAATGAAAATTTTTATAGGTAATACATTTAAGAAATCATGTTTGTAGTTTTTTTAAATAAAAGGATAGACAATGTCGTTTGATACATTTGTGATTTTTATACATTGTGAATTGTCTGAAACATGTTAGATTCATAATAACATTTTTCGACCTCAAATGAATGCACAAGGAGTAAATGAGATGTGGAGTAAATGCTCAAAGATGTTCAATGGGGTCTATTCTCTCTGTCCATGAGCAGAGATACGGGCATTTATACCCTTACCAACCAAAAGTAGCCGTTAGAGGGAAATTCCAGAGAAATTTAGGCTCTGACACGATAGTAATGACTATGTCAGAGTTTCTGAACTAGCCGTTGAAAGTCGGCGTGGAACTACCACCGTTATAAATCCAGTAGTTCTGTTTTCTGGTAGTTCCGGGAAGTCGGCGCGATACTTCCGCTTGGGCCAAAACTAAAAGTTGGTGCTCTCTGGAAAAAAGGTTCCGCCCTTCCTACCGAAGCTTCCGTGCTCCGAAAGTACCTCTTCGAACTATGGAACTACCGCTCGAGCGGTAGTTCCAACATTGAAACTCCGGTACTTCCGGATTCCGCGAACTCTAAAATCACCCCGAGGGTGCTCTCTAGAAAAAAAGGCTCCGCTCGGATAGCCGGAGCTTCTAGCAAGCGGAAGTACCATGATTTACACGCCGGTACTTCCGGTTGCCCGGATAGACCACCGAGCACATCCGGGGGTGCTCTCTGGAAAAAAGGTTCCACTCAATTTTTTGGAGCTTCCAGGCGCCAAAAGTACCGCTCAACACTACGGAACTTTCGCTCTGCGGTAGTTCCGCCGTTAAAACTCTGGTACTTCCGTTTTTCCAGACAGAGCACAGATTTGTCTTTTAAATTTGATTTTCAAAGAATGCATGATCCTAAATTGATCCAAATGACACAAGAATTATGCTATCAAGCTACTTGCCATTATCCCTCTTTATGGTACGATATTCCTATAATCCGGTCTTCCACCCTTTCTCCTAAAACCGGTAAAAATAAAAAGAGGGTCCTAGTCTAAATATACATTTGCTTTGAGCCACTTTTGATCTTCACGTTGATCCTTAGCATGCGTCTTGTCATCAACTTAGGGATTTAACCTTTTAAATACTTGTCAAACACGTTAGTCGCATATTCACATAAATTCGTTAATTACCAAAACCATTTTTAGAGGTCTAGATGCTTTCAGAACTAGGGGACTGCTGAGTTGCGATGCAGGAAGGACCCTCGCCTGGTCCTCCATAAAGAACTTGCTCACGTCCCCTGGGAAATCCTAGTATGGGATAGGTAAACTCTTGACTAGTGCGCCATTCCTACAAGACATGTATTGTTTATTCATACAATATATTGAAACGAAAAAAGCTTAAGAGACAACATATACCTTTCAAATGGGTCATGGATTCTAGCCAACTGCCATGCCTGTTGAACCTGCCCTGGCCGTACAACATGGGCTACCCTACTGATGCCAGGTAGGGGTCCACAGACGACAACGACGGTGCTGTATAGGCATGTGCCCACCCTGACCCTTCAGCCTAACCCGACCGCGGCGGCGTCGGTGCCTGGGGGTAGGCATGTGGCCACCTCGACCCTTCGGCTTGGTCAGGCGCCAACGAGGCCCATGCACATGGCCCTCCAGAGCCTCCTACCTGAGCTGCAGGACATAGCGGCCTCGCTGTGTGCATTGACATGGCCACCTCCGGGAGCGTCCTGCACGACGTGAGGGTGAGGACACGCTTTGCCCTCTCGTAGACCCGATGGGCAAGGACTAGCAGCTCGTTGCGTGCCACCTCCAACCGCGGACGACCCTATCCATGACCGACCCAATGTCCCCCATAATGTTGGCGATGATGTCCGTCTGCAAGAAGTACATAAAAGCATCAAAAGAGTAATTGTGGTAACCGTACCCTGAAACTTTCAAACATGAGAGTATGTACCACGAGCGCCAAGTTCTACACTAAGTATACAGGGTACGCATCGGTCGGTGCTGGTACGTGAGTGGGGGAGGGTCAATGTGTGTGTCTATGGACTGTGCCATCTTCATGGCATCATAATAGAACTGAGAAAAATTATAGGGACATGTGTTGTGTGTAACTCACATGTGGACCGACTTAGGCACCCGACACCCGACGCCCGACAGGGACTAGAACAGCCTGGCAAAGGCTGAACTGATGCATCACCCTATGCACCACGTAGTCCTCGATAAACACGCCGAAGACGAGCTTCTTCTGCGTGAGCTAGTATGCCTAGTCGCGCAAACACAGTGACGAGAAGCCATCGGGGGCGCAGTCCGCCATCTCGTGAGCAGAGTACGGCTCCCAGAGCACGTCCTCAGTGGTCAGGCAGTCAAGGTGCTCAATGAAATGGTCGTACACATGGGTGACCTGTAGGTGTGCAAACTATGTCTGGAAGCCAGAATAGCGGTTACAGAGAATGACCTATAATGTACGTATAGTAAAGACTCAGAAAAGTACATACCCATCTACGACACCAAAGTGATCCTGCGGTAGGCCAGTCCACGGGGCCCCCATGGTACATATCCACACGGTACGGACCTCTATCGAGCAGCATTGACCGTTTGAAGGGGAAGCGCTCAAACGACCATATCTTCAGTAGGAGGGGGCAACCTATCAAGACAGGGGTTGTCCTCGTCTTGCAGGAAGCGTCGCACAGGCTGCGGTACATCATGGCAAATATGGCTGAACCCTAGCTATAGTGTACCTCGTCTCCATCGGCGATGGCCCTCGCATACCACATCGATAGAGTCACCGTAGCTGCTGGTAAACAGTACCCAGCCAAACAGTCACAACAAGTACGTCTCGAGGTGCCGTGACACCTGGTACTCGTTGGTGTCTAGGTCCATCTGCTCAACTTGTGCACAAACGAAAAAATAGTAAATTCATCATATATAAAAAATAGTGCATCGCTAAATAAGGAAAGTGCATCGCTAAATAAGGAACATAGACAACATACATACCTGGAATTGTGAAAGCCACCGCATGGGGGAGCCATGCTTCTATTGCACAGCGAAGACGTAGTACGCTATTGTGGCCTCAGCCAGAAGAACCCCTTGAAACCCGTCGTACAGGTTGTCGGGCTAGTTGGCAGGCGCATCCTCTAGAGAGACAACCTCTCCTGTGATAGGCAGGCTGAGTAGCATCGCGATGTCCTACCGAGTGGGGGCCATCTCCCCGAATGGTAGGTGGAAGGTGTGCGTCTCAAGCCGTTACTGGTCTAGTAGAACTGTCAGCAACGGTTGGTCGAACGGGAACTGTCGTGACTGCTCCTGGACCATCCCGACCTCCTCGACTGGAGTGACGTCCTCATCGGTGGCCTCTACCATCCACGCGAGAGGTAAAGGGCCAGCAACGCTCAACCTACAAAGCACGAAGAAGTTAGTACATAGCGCAAATATCGTAAAAAGATGTTCCATAATTTGTACACAAACCTGTCTCTCTAGCGCGGGTCTAGTCTCCAAGCCTGTCGAGGTATCCACGTACGAACCACCCTAACTCGGTCTCCCCGTCCCTGCCATCGGGATGTGTGACACGATGTCTCGTGCGGTGCTACGCGTCGATGTGCTGGTCCAGCAAGCCGAAAGACCAGTCCAAACCACCAATGTCGTGAGCCATATCTACAAATTGATTTTAACCAAGCAATTATGACATAATTACTTGCAGATATAACATGAAGTAAATCTTAAATACAATAATTAAATGAATTATACTAAACTTGATGGGGTTTCTACAATTTATAAGTGACTAACAAAATTTTATTTTAGTCATTTGTGAATTTTTACAACTCAAATGCTATTTAAATTATCACGTACAGTTTTAGTCGCTACGTGTAATCTTAAATAGTCGCGTACTATTTTAAATCGGCGCGTTCTATTTTAATCGTCACAAACAGTTTTAATTCTTTCAATGCCTATTAAGGATACTAATTACAGGGTTTGTACAATTTATAAGCGATTGACAAAATTTTATTTTAGTCATTTATGAATTTTTACAACTTAAATGCTATTTAAATCGTCGTGTACTATTTTAAATCGGTGTGTCCTATTCTAATCGTCATGAACAATTTTAAATCTTTCTATGCCTATTAAGAATACTAATTATGGGGTTTCTACAATTTATAAGCGACTGACAAAATTAACTGCGCTTTCAAATGCACAACGGAGCGATCTAAATGGTAATACACTTATTATTAACTAAATTACCATTAGTTTCTAAACTAAAAATTCAATGATTTCAATTACTATCCTACCATGTTTCAAAAATAATTATGCAAAAAATATAGAAAACTCACCATCATCGATGCGCAGATTCCTTATCCTCCTCCTCTCTTCCCCTCCCTCTCCTCGTTCTCCTCTCCTCCTCCCCTCCCCTTTCTTTTCTTTCCTCTCCTTCTCCCCTCTCTTTCTCTTCTCCCTTTCTCCCCCTTCTTTCTTCTTTCTTGCTATCGGCCAAATGGGGGAGATGTTGGCCACGTGGGGGTGAATACCCTGGTCACCCAAGAGCAAAGTTGTCTAACCGTTGGACAACATGGACTAGTCGTCTAACTGTTGGGTGACATGGCCACATGTTGCCCAACGATTGGCGACTAAACGAAATCACCCGACGGTTAGACGACATGAGACCAAAAATGCAAAAAAATCGCATGTATATTTTTATAATTTTGAATAAAAATGATTATTTAAAAAACCCAAGAGATTACTACCCAATTCAGAGGTGAAGCATGCGTGCATGTATAAGCTCATTAGGTTTTTTGCATTATGCCATACGGGAATTCTATTAATTTCATCTACCATGCATGCCGCATATACTAGCAGTAAAAATAGTTTTTTTCCCAGAGGAAGGTAGCGAGATTATTATTATATTATCAGGGTTACATTTAAAGCAGTGAAATTAGTTTTTTTAGAAAATCTTCTGATTTACATTAATAACTCAATGAAAGTGCACAAGTACCTAACTTTTATATTGAAGATTGTAGACGAACAATATATTACCATCAAGCCCTTGAGTCGATAAACGCGCTGAACTTCTTTAGCTTCCTCGCTATTGACTCCGTATCTTGCAACGGTGTCTTGATTACCGATAAATATGGCAGTGGGAAGTAGACTACGAATGATCTCAATTGATGTATAGGATATATGTCTCGGTAGCGGTGTTGTTCATCGGAAGAAAATCAGAGGTGATTTATTTGCACCCTTCTCAACCTTGTGTTGATTTTCGGTGGAAGCGTCACCATTGTCATCTAGATGAGTCTCCGATGAAACCTATCATGGGTAAATAAAATCTGGCTAAAAACTTGCCGGAGATAAAACTAAAAATTTAATCTAGAAAGACAAACAGAAAAGATTAAAAAAATCTATAGTTACTTTTTGTCAGGCACCCGGATTTTATAATCCGGAATCCTCTGTGATTAGTTGCACTATTCTCTAGATCAGTAGATAGTGCTCACAGTTACAGCAATGGACATCATAATACATATCATGCGGAAGCATAAATAAAAATTTGTAGACTTACTCATGGGCCGATTAGGCCGAAATCAATAAATTGCAGCAGCGGAATGAAACACACAGGTGGCACCTTCAGGCCATGCCCACAGGCAGCCAACTGGAGGTTCGCGACATAGCCCTTGACATCTTTATCTTCTCTGCATCATGTCCAATCGTGTTGCTGAGGCAGAGTGATCTGATTCCTGCTTCTGGATTTGTTATGAGAGCGAGTGTGAGCACACTAACCACCGTGCTCTGCGAGCCAATACACAGAATGCAAATAGATAGTATGCATGGCTTATCAAAGGAGAGGCTCGGGTTATTTTATTTGCCAAAATCGCTTTTAGTAGCATTATTATTATTTAATCATAGTGTCATTGTCGCTACCTAACTCCACCTATCGATTGCTATAATTGACTTTATCCACCAAAATACACTTTCTTCATTGATTGCTGTCTAAGACTCCAAACATCAAGTGGCATCATTTAATTAATCTACCGAACACAGTTTCTATATTCAGTGCTGTCTAGAACTCCAAACAGCGAATATCATCAATTATACAATCCACCAATCAATTGCTGCCTAAATCCCCAAACAGCGAGTATCATAATCTATATAATCCACCGATCAATTGCTGCCTAAAATTCCAAGCAAGTAGTGTCATTATTTTGAATCCACCAATATCCTTTGTGTTCTAAGTTCCTAATAATCCAATCTTGTAATTTCTATTCATCAGCTCTCCACTTCTGAACGCTAATGATTATCTATTATAATTATTTTTGAATCCACCAATATCACTTATATAAGGACTTTCTAATAATTCAATCCTTTTGTTATTGATCCAGAACCATAATTTGCTCCTCCAATAATCAACCTTATTTTCCATTACCTATCTCTAACTAATTCACTATTATACCTCCACCCAAAATATCATTGATTAAGTCTACGATTCACTAGTATTCATCCACCAAGAATATCATTAATCAAGTTTATACTCCAATAATTGATATCATACCTCCAAATTCCCAAAAATCCAATTCCTCCATCCAGTAATTGATCAAATCCTATTAATCCCATTATCACCAACATCTCCCAAGAATTAATATTAATTATCAGTGTCGTAATCCAACAATTACCTTTGCACTCCTTAATTCTCCAAAAATCATTTAAGTCATCTATCTAGTATATATATTCATTTAGTCTCCACCAATTTATTTCTCCCAGAATCCACTCTATCGTTTCGTATTTATGATTGACATGAATCCACCATTACCTTTATGTGTATACTACAAACATCCATCTCCTTTACTCACGACCCTGTTTAATCCTTCCATATTTTATTTTGTAAGATTAGAAGTGTCATTATTTGAAATATAATACATAGAAATTTCCTGAGACCTAGCAGTTTTGAACAAAAACATAATGTGTAAGAGAATGCAATAATAATAGCGATCCAGATTCCATCCACCGTTACATGGCATCCGCACCATATGCTAACATTTCAGCGTTATAACCGCTTACATTACCACTGGGACGACACATAGGACAACTCAAATCAGGGATTTACACTGCTCTCCACTTTCCCATTTCCACCCACAAAGTTTTTGAAATAGAACTATATCTAGTTAAGTTCCCATGTCCGCCCTTGACTGTGGGCACGGCTATTCGAATAGTTTTGACTCTGCAGAGTTTGTACACTTTCACCACAAGAGATAATTGACTCGTTGCCCCACACGATTCCTTAGCCATGTGGTTGAGCAGACCATCACATTAACTGTTCAAAGTACCTCGCCCCTTCCATCATTTCACCCTATGGGTCGCTCCCACTTGCAATGGGTCCCATACGTTGTGCGGGATGTTCTCCTTCTGAATGTCTAGCAGCTGGCTACGTCCCCTGCTAGCCCGCCACAGCAGAACTTCACCCTCTGCGAGTGTCCCATTCAAGTCGTCAGACAGACAGCCGCTTGCACTACCTCACACCTCCACCTGTGAGGATGACTTTCAGGGTCTGGTAAATCTACTAAGCCAAGTTGTATTTTACAGATTTGTGGTTGTACTGTTTTACACAGGAGGTCATGGCAAGATTCAGTCCTTAGTGATATCTGGGCGGTTCTACCACAAACCACACTCTCGTGCACCCCTGCACCATACCCCTGAACCTTCCGCCCAGATAAATCAGCAATTTGAGGTTTTTGGGAATATAAAATAATCATATCCAACATACACCAGTCATTACCACCATGACTGCCCAACCAACTTCTCTCATGATTGAAAGTGATGCTTGGGCGCTCTCGCGCCCATGAGTATCTAAGTAATACTAAGCATGGCATATAATTACGGACTTATTTTTGAAAGATTACCATTATAACTTTACTAGGGTGACAAGGTTCACATATTCAAATATTCCAAAGGAGGGGTAATATCAATCAAGTTGAACAATGGGCATATAACTAGAATCTTAAATTAGTCATGCATTTGTATATAAAATAACAGCATGCAATTTGATAATTTAAACCAAAATAATTTGCAGAAAATGTAGGCTCAACATGATCAAAGTATTAACTCGCCTTTGTCACCGTAGTCTTATTTTTGGTGGTCTTGAGCTTCTAATGCTGCTGCCTCAACTTCTTCCTCCTGAGCCTCGTAAGCTAATTTATTCGTGCACGAAAATTTGGATAAAAAGAAAATCAACAAATCAAACCAAATAACACCAGAATTTCAAATAAACTCTAAAAATCATGGTTTCAGTTCCATTCGACAGATTTTGAATTTAGATGAATTTAGGAATTTGTTTCATTCAATTTGGAGTTGAAATGAATAAGTTATGCCCATTTAAAGTTCTCAGTTAATTTAATCCAGAAAATATTAAAACTCTGACAGGTGGGTCCCACTTGCTATTTAAATTTCTCATTCATTATTTTTATTCCTATTCCAGTGTGCCACTGACATGTGGGGCCAGCTATTGTGCTTATTTAAGGGGCATGGCCCACATGTCAGTGAGGGGTTTCAAATGGTAATCTGACATTAGTATTGATGACAGTCTGTTAACCTTAATTAGCACTATTTAACCTCTGACTGAACTAAATGAGCTTGCTTACATTCAAATTAATCTTTAATACTCCCTTTAATCCTTTTTAATATTTCCTAATCACTTTCTCTGTTTACTGTAGCTCGGCAAAAATTCTTAAAAACCTAATCTAAGCCTTGCGGCCAGAGGAATCGAACTCGGGTCGCCCGAATGAACGCACGCGCTGCTAGCCATCTCACACTCGAGTGTTACCTGACGGGTGAGGTATAGACAATAAGATGAGGAGTCAGTGTGGGCGTTGGAGCAGAGGAACTCGGGGGCGGGCTCGGCCGGTTGTGTCACCGGCGATGGGTGACCGGAGGAGGTCGGGTGACGGCGGAAATGCGTCGCACGCGCCGAGGTGAGCCCGGTGGAGAGGTTGGCGGGGACCGGGGGCCTTCAGAGCGGGGTCGGCGGTGTGTGGTGGCGGCGACGCGGAGGAGCTCTGCTGCCGGCAACGTACAGACCACGGGAGCCTCGGGTGAAAGTCGGAGAGGCTTTGCCTTGCTCCAAGGGTGGTACGACCACAAGGAATTGGGGAGTAGTAGGGTAATTTAGCGGGGTGGGCGTCGTCGGAGATGGGGAAGGAAGGGGACTTTGCCGGCGATTGGGAGGGTTTGGCCTTAATTGTTTTCGGTTAGAGGTTGAGGAGGGTGTGGCGGTGCTAAGGGAGGATCGTCCAGGCTTTATAGCAGTGCGGGCGCGGCTGGCCACGGAGAGATCGTGGGCGCACGTCGGGGTGGGCGGGCTGCGTCGCCAGCGGTGACAGCGGGCGGCGCAGGCAGCGGCGACAGCGGGCCGCGGGCGTGCGGGAGCGGGATACGGGGCGGTTCTTCCAAGCTTCTCCCACGTTGCTGCTCGGCTGGTCCTTCGCGCCCGTGTCTCTCGGCTTTTGACCGGAGCAAGGAGGAGATGGAGTGGGGGTCCGGGCGCACGGGAAAGGAGAGGAAGGAGGAGGGGAAAGGCGCACTGCGCAGGGGGCCCAGTTGACAGACAAAGAAATGGAAGGGGGAGAGTAAAAGAAGAGGGGAAAAGAAAAGGAGAGGGATAAGGAATGGGGTCCACATGTAATAGAGGGTAGGGAGAAATGAAGGAAAAGAGAGATAGGCTCAAGCATTTTCTGAATTTCAGATTTTTGATTTTGAACTTTTAATTTGCATTAACATTTTACTGATTTTTGGATGGCGTTTAGAGTTCACGCTTTAAATTTCCCATTATATTACGAGAAGCTTTATTATTATTATTAGTATTATTATTATTATTATCATTTAGGTTATATGTGTATATATATAATTTTACATATTGTCATTTTGCTAGCCTACTTAGTTTTGCGCATATGTATATTTATTATTATTATTTCCTATATTGCTAAACTCTTCCTTGCACAATTTGTGTGTATATATGTGTGTGTGTGTTTGTATTTTATTCATTCATTTTTTTATTGCTGTTTATTTCTTTATTTCCAAAATGAGGTTTTATATTTTTTTTAACTCAGGTTTCTCTCTCCTCATACTGGATCATCTTTTCAGATTCGTAATTGAAATTTTATCTTTCTGTTATTTGCACATTTCCTTTTAGGGTCTTGCTGATGTTTGTTTCTTTTTGAGCTTCTTAAAATTTGGAACCTCACAAAATTCCAGAATAATGCTATAAAAATCCAAACTCAAATAGATTATATTGCAAAATCATTCAAGAAATTTATATTTTAAATTTCAGATTTTTCAGGATGTTACACTTTTAAAAAATCAAAGGGTCCTCAACCTACTCAACGCTAACTAACGAGAACACTAGAGAAGAATGGAGAGGGATTGATGGAGGGACGACGGAGCTGTGGTCTAGGGCTCATGGCGGCTGCTCCAGCGAGAAAATGGTTGCAGGCTACTTCATTTGAGAAACAACAAAAGAGAAGGGGTTGGTCCAGGCTAGAGATGGTAATGGGTACCCGAAACCCGATATCTGATGGGTTTTTACTCTATTAGGGTATGGGTCTGAGTCAATTTCCTAATCCATGTGTCTCTTAATGGGCAAAAAGCCCAACCCATCGGGTCTGCTGGGTTCGGGACGTTCCTATAGTACCAAAACCCGTAAACCCATGGGTAATATAAACCCGATCCATAGGAGTTATAAACCCAGCCTCCCAGGCAAACCAGCCTAGCCCATAGCCCATTAGCTATTTAGCCCCAAGCCTCCAAATCCAATGCGGCGATGCCCCATTACCCATACGGCTAACCCTAGCTAGAACTCGGTCACGGTCACAACTAACTCCTCCCCAGTCCCCACCCCGATTCAACAGCCGCCGCAGCGGCGGCGCATCTGGCGCTCCGCGCTTGGTCTCCGGCAGTCTCTACGCTCGCCCTCCCGTCCCGTAGCTCCCGCTCCTGCTCCCGCCACTCTCACCGCACGCTCGTCCTCCCACACGCCCTCGCTGTCGTCTCACCTTCCAGTTCAGCCCGCCGCCCCCACGCCGCAGCCAACGCGCATCGCAGCAGTAGGTCCTTGGCCATGGCGCTGCCATCTGGCTCCAACGAAGATGGCCGGTGAACTTCTTCCTCCTCTCCATTAACCATTGTTGCAGCTCGCATTACTGACCCCACGGGTGACCCGTAGGTACCCGTTAACCCAGTGGACATGGGTCTAGGCAAAAATTTGCACCCGTCAGGGGTATAGGTTTTTTAGCGGACACGTCCAACTTTTATAGACACGAGTTTAAAATAGCAAAACTCAGCAGGTTTGTGTTCGTTGCCATTCCAGGCCAGTGCGTTGGCCTGCTGGACTCGAAGTCTTGCTTGATTGCGTCCCAGAGACACTATCAGCCGTCATGCAGATCGTTATCTTGTTCAATTTAATGGAGGGAGCAGCAAGTACTACCAGCCTGCTGAGCTTCCACGGCACGAAAGCTTCGAGGGTCCAAATTCCAGTCCTATTCACATTTCCCGAGGATCCTGCTGACATGCATGTTGACTTTGGCCAGCAGTAGAGTAGACTGCAAGACAATTTGTGCTTCGGCATGCCACCGCCAGCTCCACCTTTTTTCTGCCACTCCACATCACGCTCGAGCCTAAGCCTCCACGGGCATCGGTACCCTCCTCCCATTCACCCCTCATCTCCAGCGGCCTTGGCCCTCGATAGCTCGGCTGCCTGCTTGCCTCCGCAGGCGCTGGCCGTTGGGCGAGCTGTAAAAAAAGAAGGAAAGAAGGCTGACTAGGGAGCTGGCTCGTGGGCCTTTGCCAAAGCCCACAAGGCCCACTTGTGCCCTCACTCGTATCCACCCCACCTCACCACACGTTCCCCTACCGGCCTATGCCACTCAGGCATCCAGCTATTCCTAATCCTCAGCTCAATTTGAAGAATAGAGTGCATCCGAGCTTGAGGAAGAACCATTGAAGAAGAAACCCTAGGTAGCGGTGGTCGACAGCCGCAGCTGGCGCTTGGCGACCAACATCGGTGTAGTGCATCCCGGTGTGGAGGAGCGGAGGAGGGTCGGCGGCGAGGCAACGTTGAGCCGGGGAGGGGACGTAAATGAAAAGGTAAGTAATATCTATCCGTCATTCACTATACTTTAAAAATTGTGTAAATCACTATTGAGAAAAGCATAGAAACATCCATCTTTTATTTATGTATGAATTTCAATTGCAAAAGACTATATATTTGTTATATTTGTCTCAATTTAGCTTAGTCCTTTGGGACCGCTCTCTATTTTTATCCAGGTTTCGCCACCGCTCACCACCTCCACCATATTAGGCGGGTACAAATGTGACAATTTCAGTTTCCTAATTCACAATCTCATTTGCAGACACATCAAGACTCATACTAAGCTAAGTCTAAAAAACATCCATGACATGTAGTATTGAAAAAAAAAATCAATTGCCCTTAGTTCTAGCAGTAGAAGAAAATTAATCTAGCTAAATGCTAAAGTGGATGATAACTTATTTCTTTTCAAGACTGCACCTATCCTCTAGAGAGAGATCAGGTGTGGTTTGCCGTGCTCTAGAATGTCTTTGAACAAATAGGACTAGAGGATAACCCTGTGATTAAGAGACAATACGATGGGCTATACCAACCCGACGGTCAAGTCGTTGCTCGCCTGAATCACCTTCATTGTATTGCGGCCTCAAAGGAGGGCGTGTGGAGGTTCTTTAAGTTCATCCATATTATAAGAAAAGTATGGTTTTGTTCTTTTAAATTATGGTTGATGGTTTTTAGATTTGATTGGTAGATTTGATAAGTAATATCGGCCGATAAAAATCGAAACTAAATATTGGCTAAAAAGCAGAAAAAAAAACTGGCCTTAATTTGAGAAACACGAAGGAAACGGCGGACCTCACACAACCCAAACCCGTTGCCGTTGCATTCTTCTCTCTTGACGGCGTTGACGCAACCTTCCCTTCTTCTATCCTCTCTGGCTCCTCCCAAGGAGTGTCCTACGAGTGACGTATGGTCATGTGGACTTTGGAGTTTGGACTCGAGTAGTCGAGCCGATCGAGCGCGTCTCCCATCCCCATCCCCCATCCTCGCTCGCTCTGTCGCTCAGACGCTCACATCATTGCTGCTTCGAACAACTCCACTCCACTTCACTCCACCACCGTTTCACTCCCGAGTCTCCACTCCACTTATCAAGCACAGAGAGGAGGCACACAGACAGCACCAAGAGAAGAGAAGAGAAGAGGAGAGAAGGAGAGCTTAGCCTACCTTCTTTCCCCTCGCCGCCTTGCCAGTTTCTTGCTGTCTTCCTGCAATTGCGTTGTAAACCGAAGCTGAATCCATGGCGAAATGCTCGCTCTTGCCGCTCCTGCTCCCCTTCTTGGCGCTCTCTGCTTTAATGCCCTCGCCGGCTCAGGGTGCAGCGTGCCGCCCGGACGACCTGCTGGCTCTCCGGGCTTTAGCCGGGAATCTCACTGCTCCCGTCCTCCGCGCCGCGTGGTCTGGCGACTCCTGCTGCGCCTGGGACGGCGTGGGCTGCGACGCCGCCGGCCGCGTCATGGCGCTGCGCCTCCCCGGCCGCGGCCTCGCGGGGCCCATCCCGGCCTCCCTCGCCGGCCTCGCGCGGCTGGAGTACCTCGACCTCAGCCACAACGCTCTCTCCGGCGGCGTCTCCCCCGTCGCCGGCGCCGCCGGCCTCCGCGCGGCGAACCTGTCCTCGAATCTGCTCAACGGCTCGCTCTTCGACCTCGCCGCGCTGCCGGACCTGGTCGCCTTCAACGCCAGCAACAACTCGCTCTCCGGCGCGCTCGTGCCCGACCTCTGCGCCGGCGCGCCGACCCTGCGGGTGCTCGACCTCTCCACCAACCGCTTTGCCGGTGCGCTCCCCTCGTCCGCCCACCTGCCGCGCTGCGCCGCCACGCTCCAGGAGCTCTTCCTTGGCTCGAACTCCTTCAAGGGCGCCCTCCCCACCGCGCTCTTCGACATCACCGGCCTGCTGAAGCTCTCCCTCGCGTCCAATGGGCTCACCGGCCAGGTGAGCTCTCGCCTCTGCGAGCTCAAAAACCTCACCTTTCTGGATTTGTCCGTCAACCAGTTCTCCGGCCATCTCCCGGACGTGTTCGGCGACCTCTCATCGTTGGAGAATTTGGCCGCGCACTCCAATGGCTTCTCCGGATTGCTACCGGCGTCGCTGTCGTTGCTGTCATCTCTCCGTGAGCTTGACCTCCGGAACAACTCCCTGTCTGGTCCAATTGCTCGTGTCAACTTCTCCGGTATGCCATTTCTTGCTTCTGTTGACCTTGCCACAAACCACTTGAATGGATCACTCCCGATTAGCCTCACGGATTGTAGTGAGCTCAAGTCGCTCAGCCTTGCCAAGAACAGCTTGACCGGGCAATTGCCCGAGGATTACAGCCGGCTCAGGTCGCTTTCCATGCTCTCGCTCTCAAACAACAGCTTGCACAACATCTCAGGGGCACTTAACGTGCTCCGTGGCTGCAAGAACCTCACCACACTGATTCTCACCAAAAATTTCGGTGGCGAGGAGCTGCCGGACGATGGCATTGGTGGGTTTAAGACCCTGGAGGTGCTGGCACTTGGTGATTGTGCTCTCAGGGGAAGGGTTCCAGAATGGCTGGCTCAGTGCAAAAAATTGGAGGTGCTCGATTTGTCCTGGAACCAATTGGTTGGGGCCATCCCGTCGTGGATTGGTGAGTTTGAGTTCTTGAGCTACTTGGATCTATCAAACAATTCCTTGGTTGGCGAGGTACCAAAGAGTTTGACGCAGCTGAAGAGCCTTGTCACTGCCCGGCGTTCACAGGGTATGGCTTTCACTAACATGCCATTGTACGTGAAGCATAACAGAAGCACAAGTGGCCGCCAATATAACCAGCTCTCCAACTTCCCGCCATCGCTGTTCTTGAACGACAATGGTCTGAACGGGACTATCTGGGCAGAGTTTGGAAACTTGAAGGAGCTACATGTGCTGGATTTGAGCAACAATGACATATCTGGGAGCATTCCTGATGCACTCTCCAGGATGGAGAATTTGGAGGTTCTTGATCTGTCATTCAATAATCTCGGTGGATCGATTCCGTCATCCCTGACGGAGCTAACCTTCTTGTCAAAGTTCAGTGTGGCTCACAATCACTTGGTGGGGCCGATCCCAAATGGAGGGCAGTTCTTCACCTTCACAAACTCAAGTTTTGAGGGCAACCCTGGTTTGTGCAGGTCAAGTTCTTGCAACCTAAATCAGTCTGGGGATACTCCTATTAACAATGAGGAGATACAGCCTGCAATAAGCATCAGGAACAGGAAAAACAAAATACTTGGAGTAGCAATCTGTGTTGGGTTGGCCCTTGCTGTATTTTTAACTGTTATTTTGGTTAACGTTTCAAAGAGGGAGGTCAACAGTATTGATGATGAAGATATTGAGGGCTCCTGTCATGACACATATGATTCTTACTTGAAGCCAGTGCTATTCTTTCAGGATTCTGCCAAGGAACTAACTGTCAGTGACCTTATCAGGTCAACAAACAACTTCGATCAGGCCAACATAATAGGATGTGGTGGGTTTGGTCTGGTGTACAAGGCCTACCTTCCTGATGGAACGAAGGCGGCAGTGAAGAGGCTCTCTGGTGATTGTGGACAGATGGAGAGGGAGTTCCGTGCTGAGGTGGAAGCACTGTCGCAGGCTCAACACAGAAATCTTGTTTCACTCAGAGGGTACTGCCGCTATGGAAACGATAGGTTGCTTATCTACACATACATGGAGAATGATAGCCTGGACTACTGGCTGCACGTGAGGGCAGATGGTGGTTACATGCTGAAATGGGAGTCAAGGATCAAAATTGCTCAGGGTTCAGCCAGGGGGTTGGCTTACTTGCACAAGGATTGTGAACCCAACATCATCCACCGTGATGTGAAGTCAAGCAACATTCTTCTGAATGAAAATTTTGAAGCACACCTGGCTGATTTTGGACTAGCAAGGCTAATACAGCCCTATGACACTCATGTGACTACTGATCTAGTTGGTACCATAGGGTACATACCACCGGAGTACAGTCAATCGCTGATCGCCACTCCGAAAGGGGATGTCTATAGCTTCGGTGTCGTCCTGCTGGAACTTCTCACCGGTAGACGGCCTGTGGACGTGTCCAAAGCCAAGGGATCCAGGGACTTGGTCTCCTGGGTTCTTCAGATGAAATCTGAGAAGAAGGAAGAGCAGATTTTCGACAACATGATATGGAGCAAAGCACATGAGAAACAACTGTTGTCGGTCCTCGAGACGGCCTGCAGGTGCATCAACACTGACCCTCGGCAGCGTCCATCGATAGAACAAGTTGTCGTATGGCTTGACAGTGTATGATCATTATGTCGTGTTGATTGCCCAGTTAGTCATTTCCAATCAAAGTCTAGCTCTTGACATGAGAAATAAACATAGTAGAGAAGCAATCAGAGTACTAATAAGTTAGATGGTGCAGTCTATCCATCTGTTGTGTATAGCCGTAGTGCTCTTTCAGTATATGGCGAACCAAAAAATAACTTTGAGTCTTGTTTCTGTTTTCTGAGATTCAGTGTTGCAGTAACATAACACCGAAATTTCATCGCTATGTTCTTGCAGTCTGATCTGACTAGTATGGGATGTAGTATTTCTCAATTTGTGTGCCTCCTGGTGTCTCTGTGAAAACTGACCTTCAGGACAATCATGTTTTTGTTTTTACAAATACAAATTTCTCTGGTAACTTGTATGTTACTGCACTTTTTTTCAGAAATAAAATTGTGTGCTACCTCTCCGTTCTTCATTTTCGAACAAAGTCTAGGTCTTGACATGAGCGGTAAACACAGGGGGAAACATTTTAGTTCTAATAATTTAGATGATGCACTCTATCTATTTGTTGTATATAGACGTAGCGCTCTTTCAGTGTATGGCGAACCAAAAAATTATCTTGGGTCTTGTCTTTCTGTTTTCTGAAACTCAGAGTTCCAGTAAAATATCATTGAAATATTCATTTCATGTTGTTGCATTCCAATCTACTTGTTAACTGATCAGTAGTATACAATGCAATGTATTTGTCAACTCGTGTACCTCGTGGTTTGATCTCCCGGGGAAGCTGAAATTTGAGGACATGTGTGTTTTTTTACCGGTACAAATATCATTGGAATTTCAGCGCCCATGGTTGTGGTTGATCTGTGGTTTGGCCAGGCAAAGAGTCATAAGTTGGCGAATAGACTGGTGACTTGGCCTGAGGAACTACTGTCAGCCAAATCACCGGTCTGAGCTGGACTAAGCAAAACAACTGGGTGTATACTAACAATAAACCCTGTACCTGTAGCATCTGGTCCATGATTCCATAAGAGTGGATTGGTTTGCCGCGTCAGAACGCAAAGCTTGCTCATTGGTGGCGCTTAGACGTCGCATAGTAGTTTCTTCAGTGGCGGACGTTGCAGGAAGCGGCTCGTCGTGGAGTTCAAGGGTGGCTATGCCATGGCCTTGAGGTTTGCAGGGCCCC
This sequence comes from Dendrocalamus latiflorus, assembly GCA_017311315.1. Taxonomy (NCBI): domain Eukaryota; kingdom Viridiplantae; phylum Streptophyta; class Magnoliopsida; order Poales; family Poaceae; genus Dendrocalamus; species Dendrocalamus latiflorus. Next base: position 19,026,865 of record CM029671.1, on the reverse strand, counting down.
GGAGTGTTGGTGGCGGTCTTTTTGTGTGTGGATAGTGCGTGGGGTGCTGTGGAGGTGCTGGCGAAAGCCTTGCCGGTGCTCTTACCGGTCTCGACATCAATGACGCCTTCGGGCGCCATTATCCTTCCTGGAGGTGTGTCGTGGCACTACATAGCTCTCATATTTACTGATCTCCAGGTGAAAACCTTGCCTCGGTGAGGCGGGCGGCGTTGGCGACTCTCGTCGCCTTCTTGGAGACGTCGCCTCGGAGGTCCATCTTCATGCAAAGCAGACCGAAGTTTGGATGGCGCAGTCGGATGAGGATAGGGGCTTGGCTGTAAGCAAGGACGGGGAAAAATGCTGGAGCTTAGCTTTTCTAGGTTTTTTTTCATAGTCCTTAAGCTATCTTTCTTGTTGTTTTATGTACCTCAGTTTTGAGGCTTTGAGCCTAAGAGCTCGTGTAACTTTTGGCTGTGTATATCCTTCGTGGATATAGATGCCGGATTTTATATCCTTTATCTAAAAAAACAATCATCCATGGTTTGATTTGAAATCGTGCCTCGCTAACCGTTAGTAGCGCTCCGAGATTCACCAAGTTTAGGACCTGTTATTTTGAGCTGTGTCTTATTAATCTAATGAATAGTAAGTTGACGAAAGAAGTCAAAAGTCGTTAAAAAGACAAAAAAATAATAATAGCAGAATCATGCATGATCATGGGATGTATCCAAGAATAGATGATGATATCTTGTTTACTTGATCGGCCGGGCGGTCCAAATTTCACAATTTTTAGATTCTTCCTTCTTTAGCTGTTTGCCACACACGGGCAAAGCATGCAGACATGGCTGGCAGCGATAAGATGTAACGCGAGAGAGGAGGGGAGGGGAGGGGGGAATATGCAGAAAGAGGAGTTGCATATTTGCAGCAGTTGCACACAAACACCAGCTAAAAAGAGGTGAAGCGGAATCCTATCCAAAGTTGGGACACACGCACGCACAAAAGGGGAAGAAAACAGAGGCGACGCGCAGAGAGAGAGAGAGAGAGAGAGAGAGAGAGATACAGAGAGAAATTCCCTTGGCCTCCAATCCACCCCCAGGGAAGGGAAGAGCGGAATCCAACACCAACCTCCTCCTCTTCTTCCTCCGGGTAATCATCTCCTTCCTGCCTTGCCCCTCTCTTCCCTCCTCCTTTCTCTGCTGTCTTCTTCCAGGTGCCGCCTGATGAAGAGCAAAACCGCGAGGAAGGCCGCCGAAGAGGTAACCGCAACACCCTCCCGGTCTGTCTCCGTTTCTTGAAATTTCCATTGGCCTAGGGATCAGGGTACAGCCCTTGAGATTTGCTGGATTCCAGATTTCCGGTTCTCGTTTAGGATCTTGTTGTCCTTTAGGATGCCAATTGTTGTTTCTTGGACTGAAACTTGACGACGCCATGCCAGTTGCTTAAATTTTAGACTGAAAATTAGGACGTTGCCAATTCTTGAACTGTTCTCTTCGGGGAAGCCCTACTAACTGAAGCTTCTTTGTAGGATGAGACCAAGCCCAAGAAGATCCGATCCTCACGGGGTAAGCGCCGGCGTGGCCGCCGCAGCCGCTCCCTCTCCGACTCTGATTCTCCTGCCCGCAAGCGCTCCAAGAAGAAGATTGCCGACAAGAAGAGCAAGAAGAACAAGGGTAGCAGCCACCGCCGCCGCCACCGTAGTCTTAGTCCAAACCGTAGTAGCCCTTCCTCGGTGTCCAGGAGCTACTCCCACCGCAGCTGCTCGACGTGCCATAGCAGCAGCAGTGCCTCGGAGAGGTCAGTGAGCCCACCTCCCAGGAGCCGCTCCAGAGATACTATGAAGGGGAAAGGGAGGGGGAGGGACAGAGAGAAGGATCGGAAGAGGAGAAGGACACTGATATCGGGGAGCTACTTGAGCAATGCAGCAGGTACTGGCAGTAGCCGGAGCAAGAGTAAGAGCAGGAAGCGGAGGGTCGCTGGCACGAGTGATGATGCAAGTAGGGATAAGATTGCGCAAGACTACGACAATCGCTGTGCCTCCTGGACTGAGAAGAACTCGATTGAGGATGTTGATAGGGATGAGGAGGCGGTTGCTGTTTCCAAGAAGGGGAAGAATGATATTGATGGGTATGAGAAGAATGCGGGCTTGGAGAAGATGAAGACCCCACCTTCCAACGATGCTAATGAAACAGAAGAGATCTTACCTGCTGGTAGTGGAAGCCCAGAAGCTGAGGATCTGGAGCTGATTCTCAGGCAGAAAGCTCTCGAGAACTTCAGAAAGTTCAGGGGAGCGGCAGCCATGGCAGGCAAGACAGATTACAATGGTACAGACAAGGAAGTGGTAACAGGTAGTCCCCAGAATACTGTCACGAAAATTGCTGAAGCAAGGTCTGCTGTTACCCCTTTTCAGAGGCAGGGAAGCAGTCTTGGAGTGAGCCATTCTGCTGGATCACCTAGATTAAATGATTCTGGGAATGGTATGAGTCCTTCGAAGCCGGAAAACAGTCCCGGGATGAGTTGTGGGGCTGGATCACCTGGAATACTTGAGGCTGGTGATACTAGCACTCCAATTGAACAGCAGGGAAGCAGTCTAGAAGTGACTCTTTCAACTTCTGAAATTAGGTCACAGGATGGTAGGAATAGCGGTAGTGTAATGCAAAGGCTGGGAAGTGTTCCGGGGAGTTCTGCTACTGTAAAGCAAAGGTTAGGAAGCAGTGCAGGGGTGAGTCATGTGGATGGAACTCCCAAAGTTAGATCAGTTGTGAGCATACCCTCTAGGGAAGGGCTTGATGGTAGTACATTTGTCACGCCCCTTACAGCTAGCGAGAATTCTGCCCCTGTTGGAAGCGGTAGTGAAGTCAGGCACCTTCCTATTGAGAATAAAAAAGCTGAAGGAACTAATGGAGATGGTAGAAAGACAAGTGAAGCTTCAACTCCTAATGGTTCTATTTTGTCTACTGCTGAGGGCAATAGCCAGGCTGGGATTGAGGGCAAGGATGGTTCTCAATTTGAGAAAAAGACTCTCTCTAGAATGCATGATGGAGAGACGGTGCAGGTGAGCAATAAACCTTCCACTGTTGCTTCAAGTGCTTGAATTGTCATGCTTCAACTATTATTCATCGTATCTAATTGGCTTTCTTGCATTTGTTAGGTCAGCTACAAAGTCTACATACCAAAGATAAGCCCGGCCCTTGCAAGGAGGAGGCTGCAGCGCTGAAGGTGTCAAGATTATCATCTAGTTCTCATTAATTTTACTGTCTTCTGTTAGTTATTTAGCTGGATGCTTATTTTGTTCTACAATGAATCAACGATACATGTCTTTTGGAAATCTTGCCCACATCAAGATTGCTCCATATTGCAGTTTTACTGCTTGATAACTCAGACAGAAGCCCTGGTAGTTAAAAGATGATATAATTGTTGTTCAACTGCAACAAATGGTGGTGCTTTGCTGCATCGACGTATTGATCAGCAAGCAATCTCTATAGCGAAGCTATTAATTTCTTGCGTTGGATTCTTGTAATCGGCAAACTTGGCCTTGAATTCTGACACTGTGTTGGTTGCTTCCATTGTTGTTGCCAAGTGTTTCCATTGCAAGGAATCATTAGACAGATATTGGCATGTGCCATTTGTACTTTGAAATGATGACCGACTTTGGACTGAATGCTGGTTTCCAGAATGATGTTATACTTTGGAATGATATTATTACCTTTTGTGTCTGTTGTGTCTTGGGCTTATTTGTATTCAAAATAGATGGGGTTTTCATGATTTTATTCTCTTTATCTGGCTGCCTGTCCTCAAATATTGGCAATGCTCAAGAAGGCACTAGGCGCTATGTGGGCGGTGAGGTGGGGTCTAGCACCTAGGAGGCCTAGGCGGTTAAATTAAAAATGAGGACAATAGACAAAGATAAGCAATCATATATATGTATTTACTGTTTAAATGAAGAAAATTATTACCTTGAGCAACAATGATAACTCTCTATTCATTGATATAAATGCTTGATGTAAAGTTGTAAAACTTGCACATTAAGCAATGCGTGAGTTTTTTGTATTGAATAACTATTGTGCATTTGTGCTTCAAACTTGTAAATTCAAAAGAATAAAAGAAATAATAGTAATATAATAAGATATAAGTAATGAATTATGAAGTTCATAACAAAACACACATAAGTATTGTTCTTTTTGTTGTGTTACTGTGGTCGACTTTGCTTCCACTTATCTCTACCTTCCCGGCCCCTGCATTTTGTGCTTTATGGGCTGCCGCACGATTTCGGATAGGAGATGATCTTTCCAACATAATTTTTCAAGAGTTGTACACTATGACATCTTTAAGACTCGGATTTTGGATTTTCCCTATTTTAGTGTCAACCTTTTCAAATGCAATGCTATTGCGTATGCCTTGCATTTGAGAGGATGTTAAAGGTATAAGTGTTATTTCCTATATGTCTAGAGTTTGGATCTTTGTAGTTCTTGTACTATTTATATGCCCTATAGGGCTATTGCAATACAACAAATTTCTTTTCATAATAACACTTTTCATGATGACAATTTGAGAAAATTATGCTGTTAGTAGCTGGTACACGGCTCCTTTATTAGGCCATATAGAATGTGGAACAACAGTGGCAAATTGATCCTTTCATCAAATTGTCATTTTGAAGACATTCATTGTCAGGTGGGGAGGACTGCACTGTTCGTATTTGGAGCATCAAATCAGGCGAGCAAATATTTGCACAGAGCGTGGCTGACACACTCTTTACTGCACTTTGTTGGCCAGAAAGCAGCATTGTCTTGTATGGTTCTTCGCTGTTTGATCTAAACCATAGCTGGGGGGCTTGTATGGGTTCACGTGATGGCCTGTTCTATATGCATGTTAAGTCCATTAATACTGATACTTAACAAAATGTCCACTAATACTTGACTTGGAGCCGTGAAGGAAATGTTGGTTGTGTTTTGGAAGAAGCATCAAAGACGATTGAACTTTGTTGTCGCAGAGCTCTCAACCGGCATTGATGGAGCGCCGCACGGAAGAAGATCGTCTCTGGGAGGCGATGTACCCATATGAGATCTGCTCAAACAGCGATAACCATGTTGTTTCTCTTAGTACGGGACAGCACACCATAGTGTACAATATGCTATTTTAGCACTGTGATGCAATGTATGCTGATGTTTTCTTATAGATGAATATTTTTGTGGGAATCTGATGCCATGTATATTCACCAGTTAGTGAGGAATATAGCATCAGAGCACCTTGTGAATTTTACACAGATGTACATGTTTTCTGACTCCCTTTGTACTCTCAACTTCGTATTAGCAAGCCTTGTGCAGCTGTGCTTCAAAGATATCTATACACTTTTCCAGATTTTCCATCAAACAAAATTGCTGCAGCATTTATTTAGCTGCTCCTAGTTGCTACTTGCTACGCCCAGGCAATGCTCAGGATAAATCTGCTACATATATAGTAGTGTAGTGTCTGTCAATAGTTACGGTAAGATGGCACATCAGACACCAGACTAATCTGGTTAATATCTCAATTCTCAAAACTATAGTTGGATGTTCAAGTCAACCACCACGCAAGCAAAACTACATGATATGAGACTACCAAGCTTTCTCATTTCTCAACAGACAAAACCGCCCTCTTTGCCGTTCATCGTCAGGTTCAATCTTTCCCACTTGGTTCGGAGGGTGATGGACAGGAGAACGGCGTTCTGGCAAAGGAGACCGCAGATCTGACCCATCCACAGTCCCTGAAGCAGGCAATTATACATGGTTAGTGATGATTCGAAAACAGCAGTTCAAATTAGCATCGATTCGCGTCGAACAAACACGAGGTAGATGCAAAATTTCAGAAAGAGCAGCCCGCCTGTACCTTAGTATGAAAGCCAAGCTTAAATCCAAGGAGGACGGACAGTGGCAAGCCTACTATGTAGAAAGCCACCAAGTTGGTCCATGCTGCCAAGTGCTGCCAACCACAGCCTCTTGAAACCCCTGGAGTTTTGCATACATGTTACTGCAAAATAGCCTTCACTTGAACAACAAGGTCGAAACATTTCGGAGGGATCCCCTGAACTAACCTGACAAGACTCCCTGTGTAGAGTCCAGCACCACTGACCCAATGAGCAATGGAGTCATTGAAGCAAATGCGCTTATCACCGCCTCGCTATTGCTGAACAACCCTGCCCACAAATCATGGCCAAGGCCTAGGAGCAGAAGAAATGTCACTCCCAGCAGTATGGAGAGTGTGAGTGTCACTGTGAGCGCCTTCTTCGCCTTGTCGATGTTACCGGCTCCCAGTTCATTTGACACCCTTGTGCTGTTTGAAACATCACTTGAGTCAGCTGAAGCCTGAAGGATGGATAGATGACAGGGCTGTGGTAAATTGTCATAGTATATTACCTGATAGCGGCAGCGAAACCATAGGTGATCATGTATGATATTGCTTCAGTGTTTTCGCTGTCAAGTAGGCATTGCACTGGGGTTAGAATTGTAAAGAGACCAAAAAAGAGAGAGAGAGAAGAGGAAACTGAATTCTCGAAGATGAAGAAAGAAAAAGATAATTACCACAATGCAATGATAGAGGTACTCATATGAGAATTTGGCATCAGCCCAGCTAGTAACACCAATACCTCGAACGCCCAGTACTCGAAGCTGTCATTTATGTTCCGCAAAATATCAGTAATGCATTCCATTCAGTGTTAACCATCATGTGAACAATATTAAACAGCAGGCAATCGAATTCAATCAATGCATTTGGATCATCATGTGTACTACTAACCACACCATCACTGCAGAGGGAATAGCCAGCTTCAGGCCAGGCAGAACGTGCCGAAACGCCTCTGACGAAAAGCCCTCCCAGGTGTGCTTGAACCTCTCCGAGAGCATCACATAGGCGGCAAGCATGAGGAAGGACAGCCACAGCGACACCGACGCCGACATGGCGGCGCCGGCGAAGCCGAGCCCCAGGTAGTGCACGAAAGCATGGGTGATCCCGACGTGGAACACCAGAGGCAGGAGCGAGAACACCACCAGCGGCATGACCACGGACTGCGTCTGCAGGAACCTGAGGGTGCACTGGATAAAGCCGTAGGCGAACTGCGCCGGGATTGAGTACCGCAGGAACAGTGCCGCCATTCTTGAGACCTCGGGGTCTTGGCGCAGGAAGACGAGGAGTGGCTCCGAGTAGAGCCACAGGAGGGAGACGAGGACGGAGAAGAGGCCCGACGTGATGATGGATGCTTGGAGGTACACGCCCAGCATGCGGTACGCCTTTGCGCCGTAGCCTTGCCCGCACAGCGTCTCCAGAGACCCGCTTAGTCCAGTCTGCATCGGAACAAGGTACGTCAGTCCAGTTGATCAGTAGAGCTGCATAGGAAGGAAACACTGTTCCCCTCGGTTCCTGTACTAAAAGTTCTACTGTAAAACTAATTGGAAATATCAAATTCTTGCAAAGTTGCGATGTCTTGCGATCTACAATCAAGCCCATCTACTGTCGTAATCTGAAACCTGGGCATATCAAATTTGACTAATGCCAAAGTAAACATTGATCATTATGAAGCTTCCTATTGAAATCTTGTCGGCTAACATGCCCCATACCCCTGTCTGCCAGTTTCCTTGATCTTTGCTTATGTACCTTTGATTATACTACTAGCTTCCACACTTTGATTAATGCTGTTATGAAGATGTACCCCTCCCAAGCTCCCATTTCCAGCTTCTAGGACACTCAAAACATCGACTAATGGACCATATCTTGGACAGAAGCTCATTGAGATCAGGGCTGAAGGAATTAGAGCAACTCAATACCGTATACTAGTATATCGATCAGAGTTCACAATTCACTTGGTTTATAAGATCCCATAGCTGTGAACAAGGGTGTTGAGTTGGTCTTAAACTGTGTCCAAGTGCCGCGTTTTACTCTGAAGTCTGATCCATGCTTAATTCCTGGGATACTCGGAGTGGTATGCATGTGAAGGACCATGTGAGAAGATCCAAGATAATGTCGTGATGAACCATTGCATTGTTTTTGAAGTGGTTAAGTATTTTTACAAATATCACTTTTTGCTTGGACTGTTGCCTTCGACAGAAGGTGGTCGAAGGCGTGGACTATGATCAGTAGTTAGTAGTCCGATCGGCCTTGAAATAGGCAGTCCGAATGACGTTGTATTGGGCGGTCCGAATAGCCCTGTGTTGGACGGTCCGATCGGCAGGTAGAGTATGACAGAACGACCACAGATGGTCACAACTTCAGTACCTGGTCATTGCTCAGTGATCATTAATCGTAGACTTCACGATCGATAGTCGTAGATTTTGCGTTCGGTAGTCATAGACTTTACGATCAGTAGTCATAGGCTTTGCTATCGGTAGTCATAGACTGTAACATCCCAAATAGGGAATTACTGTAATTGCGTAAAGTGTAAAATATTTTAATCGTTTTCTTGGGTATTTCAAAAAATATTGTCGTTACTCGAATCTCTCAAATTGGTTTTTCTTGCCAAAGGCCCAAGTAATAAAATTTGAAATCTTGGGATCAAGAACCAAGGCTGAAAATCAATTTGAGAAAATCCAAACTTACTTGGAAGTCTTAATTTCAAATTTAAATTAAAAGCTGGAAACTCAAATCCAAGAATGAAAATTGAAAAAAAAAAATAAAATCTTTTCCATCCAAATGGGTATATCTAAAAATTCAAATTCGGAAAACTAAGATTTATTTCTCCGAAAATCATCAAATCTCCCTAAAATTAGATTGTTGAATTCAAAGATCTGAACCTAGTTTTCAAATTCAAAATCTACTCCCAAAACCAAATCTTAAATCCCAAAATTCGGGAATTCTAGAAAATACCAAAATCCCTTTTGGGGCCCGGCCCATTTCTTTTTTTTCCCTAGCCCACCCTCCTTTTTCTTTCCCGGCCCGACCGCGCCTCTCTTCTTCCTCATTTCTTCTTCCTCCCCCTGTCTTCATCCTCCTCCCTCTCCTTCCGTCACGCCAAGCCGGCCCACCGCCTCGCGCCACCGCTCTTCTCGTTGGTCAGCCCACCAGCTACAGCCGCCGGTCACCTCGCCTCCGTACGCGCCCTTACTGCCCTACCACCGGCCTACTCCCCACGCCACTCCCCTACTCCATACCGTCGCCCATGCCCAGCACTGCTTCGCCATGCCGTCGACCATGCCGTCGCCTGTGCGACCGCACACTGCGCCCATGCCGACGTACGCAAGCGCTCGCCTATAAAGGGCCTGAGCTCCTCCTCCTTTCCCCAATTGATTTCGCTCGAGCTACTCCCGAGCTTGCGCCAGCCACCGCCACCTCGCGCCGATTTCGCCGCTCCGGCCACCCCCCCTCCACCAATCGACCGCGTCACATCAAGCCTCGGGTCGTCTCCGGCCTCCCTACGCGGTTGATTGCAACGCCACCGCCCGAGCTCGCCGCGCCAACCCTTTTCCCCATTCCGGCCGGCCGGCGCCATTCCTGCCGCCGCCTCCACCCCAGTCGGCCCCGGGCCGATTCCGCTCGGTGGAAGTAGCACCTCGGTGCCCCGAGGCCTCCCCAACCATTGGCCGACTTCCTCCGCCATCGGAGCTCTCCCGCCACGGTCGCCTCCCCGCGCCGCCGCCTGTGCCCGCCGCCGGCTCGTCTCAGCCCCCCTCCGGCCACCTCGACTGCGCAGGTAAGCTTCTAGTACTCCACTCCTGCTCAGGCGCGCGCCACCTTCTCCCCTCTCCTTCCCGGCCGCCGGCGCCCCTTCCTCCCTCACCGTGGGCCGCTTGGCACCGCCGCCAGCCCGCCGTGAAGCCACCTCGGCCGAAGCTGCCGCCTCCACGAGCTTCGTTGACGCTGGGGGAACCCATTTCACCAGTCGCCGGCGCCTCCCCGGCCACCCTTCGCCGGCGCCACCGCCCCCTTCCCCGGCCGAGCACCTCCCCTGTTTCCTCTGCTTCTGCCCCCTCTGTCAGCCCAGCCAAAAACAGTGCCTTTCTCTGTGTCTGTTATGACATGTGGGCCCCATTGCCCCACTGCAGATTAACATCTACCTGATGTGTATCATTTGCATCTTCTCCATTGATTTCCAGGATCAATCTTAGAATATGATTTGTAAATAAAAAAATGGGAATAATAGTTTAATGGTGAGGTTAAACTAAAAGTGTTATGAGATGAGATTAAAAATCTAAGTTGATTAAATTGCATGTAAAGACACATGGTGAATGGGAAATAAGAATAGGAAATTACTTATAAATTCATAATGAAAAAGATTGTTGCAATTGAACTAAAACTAAGCATGGGTCAATTGCATGCCAATTAAGATTAATAAGTCAAGGTTAATTAAAATGAGCCTTTGCCATGAACTCTTTCCTAGCATCTAGAAATTAACATGAAGTTAACAAGATAAAAATAATATCTTGGCCAAAAGATTTTAAATCATGAAGCTTAAGAATTTCCCCATTTCATCTTGTCTAAGTCCGTAGCAACTAATACAATGGCAGTAAAAATAATTAGTAAAATAATCCGAATAAATGTATCATCAAGCATAACATTTCAAATAGTGAGAATATAAACCTACCCTGTTTAATAAGTTTATCTCTCAAAAGTCATTTGCCTGCCACATTAAATATTAAGCGTGGCCTACTTATCTCAAAAAATCATGAAGGCTATCTTTTCAAAAATGCTTAAAATAATTGTAGTGAAGACTTTAACATTATCTCAAAATACTGAGATTAAGATGATAAATAAAATACGATTAAGAAAGTCCTAAACAAGAAAGAGCAATCCTTAGTCTTTGTCTTGCACCCAAATCCCCAATCATTATCTCGGGATTTAACTTTAATGATCAAAATTAAATAATAATAAAAGAAATAGCTTTATTAAGAAGATCCCTATAAAGTAATAGCATCTCTTTTAGTAAAACATAATCGTTGGCCATATCTAATAATAATTGTTAATAAGCCGGCTGATTAACTTTGCTCCTAATAACGACTAGACTGAAATGGCTAACCCCATCAATTGAGTAAGCCATTAACATAATGATTTGTTAAGCTGGCTACTGCAATCTTAGATAAATATCGCCTCATGAAATATCAAATTTCATTAAATAATTAAAATTACTCATCTCCTGTAAAGCTCCTGCATCCTAAAAATGCAAAGTTCAATTCTTCTTTACTATCTTCGCTAACCCCTTTTATCTGTCCATAAGTCCTGCCTGACTCACAGGACTTCCTTGATAAATATAAAATTAATAATGAGAAAGTTATCAAATAAAAGATCGAGCCTCGCTCTTCCCCAATCGGCTGTGTTTGGACACTTTCTTTTCCAAAGCAGATAATTCCTGTAAAATACTCCTTCACCTCAGATCCCTTCTGATCCTAATTTTCCCTCACGATAAAGCTACTTAGCCACCTCATTCCTTCGCCCAGTTCATCTACCGCTGTGCTTACAGCACACTAATCCGAATCATCTTTCTATTCTCAAATCATAATAAAAGTGTAATTTAGATTAAATTGGGCACTTAAAATGTTTGGATTTATTTGGTCTTTCTTTTCCTTGCCGCGTATTAGAATATGAAGACTCGACGAGGCGACACCTTCGAACAGGATCAAGACTTGGGTAAAAGCGAGGATTAGTAAATTAAGGTCAACGATTGAAAAGGCTTTTGACTTAGGTCAATCAAGGCCGTGGTAAAACAAGCAAGGCAAGTCATCACTTTGATCATATTGATCCTACATATTATGCAAAACTATGTTCTTTTAAACTATCAACTTGCATGCCTAATTTGTTATGCAAATATATGTCAAAGCTTAAGGTAGCTACATGCCCACTTGATGTTGTATTAAATTTATTATGCCATCCTTTGATACTTGAATCACTTGATCCTTGTCACCATAGATAATAATGATAACTTTACTAGCTATACGTCATATTAAATGCCATGCTAGTTTTGTCAAAGTCCAGGGCGCTAGTTGCCCTGATCATCAATCTACGAAAACATAAAGACTTGATTTGGGACAGTCATGGGATGTACGTGGCTGAATATGTTGATACAACTGTTTTAAGCTTCTCAAAACTCTCAAAACCTGCTGTACCTGTCTGGGCGGTTGGTGAGAGTGGATGGTGTTGATGTCGCACGAGAACCTGAGGTTTGTGGAAAGAACCGCCCGGACGAATTAAGGACTGAATCTTGTGACGACCTCCTTGTGTAAAACAGTGCAACCACAAGTCTATATGGGTACGACCTAGCTGATTAACTTGCAAAGGTTTAGTTTAGATATCATCACGGAAGATGGGTGCCAGAGCACTGGTTTACTCATACGGCGCAAGAGGGGGCTTCTGACTGTGGTGGATGTAGCCCTTCAGCGGTGAAACCTCAGCGGGGTGGTATCTAGCTAAAATGGAGTAAGGTAAAGGCTTTGTGATAAACCATCTGGGTCTCATGCCTAAGGAAGCATGTTGGCTATTAAGATGACTTATCTCTTGTGGTGAAAGTGTACAACCTCTGCAGAGTGTAAACTATTCGAATAGCCGTGCCCACGGTCAAGGGCGGACATGGGAACTTACTCGAGTTAGTTCTATTTCCAAAAATATTTGTGGGTGGGATAAAACCTATCAAAGAGATGTACTCTGACTTTGAACTTTTCCTGGAGAGATGTACTCCAGCGGCGAAAACTAGCATTGGTGGAGGTAGCCATGTACTTTAAAAGGTGGATGTAACCTACACTGCAATTATTATCGTATTCTCGCAATCAATTTCATAAAACATGTTTCAGTTAAAATTGCTACGTCTCAGGAGATTTTTCTTACTTACTGTAATTCCAAAACAATGCTATTAGCAAATAAAAGAAACTCAAGCCTTCCTTGACAGCTTTGCATCTATTATTACTGCATCCTGTGTGGTGGCTTGCTGAGTATCATCGTACTCATTCTGGCTTAACTGCCATCATTCAGTCAGAAAGGAAATAAAGTCAAGCCCTGCGATGCCTAAAAAGGGTCGACAGAGCCGGAAGACGATGAGGCCATGGACTAGGTCGCGAACCCCAGTTGGCTGCCTGTGGGCAAGTCCTGCGGGTCCCACCTGTGTGAAGTTTCCGCTGCTGCATGTTATCGTTTTCAGCCTAACCGGCCCATGAGTAAGTATTACTGTAATAATTACGCTTTCACATGATATGTGTTTGATATACAGTAATGTATCTGTGAGCACTATCTACTGATCCAGGGAATAGTGCGGTGGAATCACAGAGGATCTGGGTTTGTTAACTCGAGGTCCGACATAGACTTCGCAATCAGTAGTCATAATCGTGGGTTTTGCAATCGATTGCCGAAGGCCTCACGATCGGTACTCATAGGTTTCAAGTGCTTTAATTCTTCTACCCTTTGAAATATCTCGAGTACTCGTGTCTGGCTAGGTGGGGTCAATGGTCAGATCACCCGAGGGCTAGTAGTCAGACCAGCTGTGGATCAACCAGATAGTGCATTTTCGACTAGTGTCTAATCTTTGATGCTTTTGAGTCGTCAGTTGTGTTTGATGGATCTAGTCTGTTGCATGTGTGCACATGGGTTATTGTTTGGTCCTAAATTAGGATCGGTGATTTGGTTGCATATTTTTTGCATGGTGATGACTTTGTGTATTATGCGGTGCTACGTGATGGTTTGCTTATTTGTGTCGGTTGCAGGATTTTGGAGCTTGGTCGTGACACGGCGTTGAAGGACCAGGACTAAACACAAGGTGATGCTAACGTCCAGAACAGTCAAGGAGGCGCTGAAGATGACCGAGGCTATGCGGGGTGGTTGCAAGCCAGGACGACAAGTAATCGGAGCAGGAGCTGCCGGTGGTGGACATGATGGGCAACGACAAGGTGGACCAGGACTAGGCTCAAGGAGGAGCTGAGATCCTGTGCGGTCAAGGAAGTCGAGTGCTCGTCATACGAAAAGGAAGCTTCGTGAAAAACAGTAGAGGGACATTTTGGTAAATTACTAAATACCAAAAAAAGTAGCGGTATGTGAAACCGCAATGCTGGCCTAAGTGGTTTAGGTCTTGTATATGAGAAAGTAAAGCTCGGTGTTATATGGAGTTAACGAGTTCCCCATTGTGATAGTGAATTGGATGCACTAAGGATTAGGTGGCTGGTTGCTCACCTATAAAAGGGGTTGATATGGAGACAAGTGATCCCCATCCAACCCATCTCTCTTGCGATTTCTTGTTAGATTTACAGTTTTGAGAGTGAGTACCTTGAGTACTCTTTGTCCTTCAAGGTGGAGTGGCTGTAAACCTACTTTCTCATGTAAGCAATACATCAATATTTGTACAGTTTTTAAGTCCCTCTTCTTCTTGATTGATGTGCTTGACTTTTGATTGGTTTTGATCTTTCTTCTTTTTTTCTTGTGATCTTGCTGTACCAAGGACGTGTAAGAGATGGAGATAATTCTTGTGAATATATCTCCACCCATCGAGACACTTTGATAGCAAGATTCACGAGAAAACCCGGTTTTTGCCTATTCTTGATCTCATCGAGTGATTTCTATCTCAGGGAGTTTTGGATTGTTTGCTTCGGTGTTTTTAGCCTGGTATGACATGTGGGAATACTTCTAAAGCCATCTTGGCCATCGCCTACCCATGACCAGGTTGTATTCACCGATCAGGTTTTGGCTTTGTTTTAGCGCTCCTTTCATTCAATTGCAAAAAGGTAGGAACTTTAGCAATTATTCTATCGATCGTCGAATGGAATAAGTTTCTATGACCTTAAGCAATTCATGTTTGAAGTTTCATGGTTTTTGAATTAGTCAATAAAAAATTACGTGGATTTAGGATCTTGCGATCGCGCTGAAAACCCTTGTTCCTTCTTACTTTAGTGTAGAAGCGGTAGTACCGCTAGTTTCACAGCGGTAGTACCACAGCTACTAGCCATCGACCACTTTGGTTTTCGACTGCTCACTGGTCGTTGATCACACCGGTTGGGTTTCAACTTGCTTCGAATACTTGGGTTTGCGACCACACTCATGTTATTTACCATATCGGTTTTAGACCACTCATTAGTCTTTGACCACATTGATTTTTCGACCACTCCTTCGTCATTGACCACGCTGATTTTTGACCACTCTCTGGTTGTCGACCATGTTAGTTTTCGACTACGTTTTGGTCATTGACCACGTTAGTTTTCAACCATGTTGGTTTCGACCACTTTGATCTTGTTTTGACTTGCTTTGACTATACTGGTTTTCGACCATTCATTGATCATCAACCATACAAGTCGTGTTTTGACTACTCAGGTTTTTAACTCTCACTTGTCATCGACCACCTGAGTCTTTTAGATACTTAGAGGGGAATTTTTTTTAAGGTACCAATTACTCTCCTCTGTTATCTGTCTGATCCTACAACATGCCAAGAGCATTCAGGATATATGTGCACATCTGTCTACATGGGCAAAGATAACATGTATCATAACCTTAAACAATGGCCTCAACAGACTTCTGCATGTTCTAATCTTAAGCAAAACATTGTAAAGCTGACATGATACGTCACGGCCAATTTTGCCTTTGCAACCAACCATGACTCTAGCCTAGGAGTTGACTACATACAATCTTATCCTATCTGACAAAATCAATGCTATCTTTTCATAGCTGTTGTACTGGTTGACTTAAAATCAGAAATAGCACAGCGTGGCATTGCTTTCGTCTGCAAAGAAAAAAGTTTTCAAATGTATACATTTTTGTTTGAGTTTTGATACTTTTTATGTTATTATTATTTATCTCATATGCCCTACATTGCAAAAGATTTTTTTTTGCGTGTCAATGACAGGATGCATGATGGTTACCAACTTCTCTTGAGACTTTTTGTGCATGTTATACTTTTTGCGACGCCATGAGGGAAAAAAAATCCAATTTCGATCCCAAATGGCACGTTGAAGTAGTCTGTGTTTTTTCCTTCCATCCATTTAACAGTAGCATGTAGGTTAGGATTTCGTCAGACAGGCGTACGGACTAAAGGGACAGTTTGTAGGTGCCAACATAGAAGGGGATTTATAATTTGTCTGGTCTAAGTCTTCTTTGAATTTTCGTCAAAAAATTTAAATCAAGTCTACTCACTGAAACATTCTTCCCAAAAAAATAATGTTGGGACTTCCTATCTCCCTTTCACTGTAAAATAACCTTGACAATTTGAAGATTACCAAGTTTGCAGCGGTATGTAAACATTGTCGATTGTATTCATGGTGAAAATTTTATGTTCGCTTTGACCCAAAAAAAATGATTCAGAACTGCTGGAAAGTTTTATTAAGACTAAACATTTTCCCAGCACCTTGTTCTATTAGCACACCACCAAAGGTCATTTATCACCTCTTCATTCTTATATGATGCATGAGAGATATGGTATTCTTTTTTTTTTACAATTAATACGGATGTGTGTACGGCAGTCAAGCTGAAAAAAACATAGGAAAATACTACTAACCCAAGTGCATAGTACTACTAATGCATTTTGTCGTTAAGAAAACCTAAATGAAAATGCAGCGTTCGACTGACTTAGGGATTATTATTATTTATTGGCGTCATGTAAATTTTTTAGAGAAATACCATTTTGGCCATTTTACTCTCTTGTATGCCATCTAAAAAAACTCTGGTACGCTTATCGTTGTTATGTCATTGACGCCATACTTGGTATATCAAGCAAGTTTAGAGAACTACTCCTAGAAGCAAAATTTAAGTTAAGGACCTAACATATTATATTTAGTTGTACCAGTATTATGATCGAACAAGTTTGAGAACATCTAATGTAATGTACTCTGTTTTTCTCCGGTGCATCATGATTAAGAGCAACTTTAATAAGTTGAGGTGCCCATGCATATTTGCCATCCCAAGAGTCCAGTTTTACAATTTTTGACCCCAACAATAATTTCACCTCATTTCGATGCATCATGTAGCCCCGCTCATTTCAGCATCAGCTTCTGGCTTATTTTTTTACTATTCATAAATTCCATCTTTTTTTGAACTTTTGGCTTTTTTGCCGGTTCTTTTTCCCGTATTCGTTTGTGTTGTCCGTGATGAGCTAGCATATTTTTTCTATTTTTAAATTTTTTAAATTTAATTACGCCAAATAAGCCACCTTCAGTTACAGTGAAATTTCAACCGCTACAGTGTAATTTTAGCCATAAACCACAATTTTTCAGCCCAACCGAGCGGGATCACAAGAAGATGCATGGTCGGTGGTGAGCCCACTTGTGTTGTGCTGCACGACAAACAAGGACAGTGACAAACATCACTGGAAACAGGACAGCGCATGCACGCACCAGCACACTGCGTGCTTGCTACGGTGGGTGGAGCAAGTAATTACAAATTTATTGTTTGTTTTGTAGTAAAAGAATCGGTCTAGGTAGGAGGTGCTTCGTGCTACCATCGCATCCGGCCAATTAAGCAAGCATCTCCACCGGAGATGGATCGGAGAAGATGCTTAAATATTTCATGTTTGCTAGCTAGCCCAATAAGACTCAACGCAGGAATTTCACAGGAATAAATTTTGGGTCTCTTTTTTTCGGTTCTAAAAACTCGTTTTTTTATTTTTTATTTACAGTAATTAGTTTCCAAACGAAGTACCTTATTTTAGATAGGGTATATAAGTTAATTATAATAGTAACTGGCTTTTAAAAAGACTACTTTTTTAGATAGAATTTACAAGTTGATTGTAGTACATAATATAATGATTTTATTTATATTGATTAAAACTGTACGTAAATTTTTGTTACTCCGTACTTTTTCACATGAACAGCTCAAGAATCATAAACCACAGCTATAGCCGTAAGCCGAAGTTGCCTTTAGCAACCGTCTGATTCTCGCAGAAATCGGGAGGAATTACTGTGTTCCCAACATGGCCTAAGATTCATGGAAGGGAAGAAAGAAGGATGGAATGAGATGATGAGCAGATGGATCGTACCATGAGGGCTATTCCGGTGACGGTGCCCCAGGAGTTGCCGAGCGTGGCGCCGGCGAGCTGGAGCTCGCCGAGTCGGCCGGCGTACATGACGGAGACGAGCGGGATGGCGTAGTAGGCCATGCTGGTGACCACCATGGGCGCCGAGAAGGCCACCTGCACCGCCGCCTCATCCGCATCCCACCACCTCCTCCCATTTCCACCTCCCTGCAGCAGGAGCTCCTCCTCCTCTCGTTTGCCTCCATTGATCCTCCTCTCATCATACAGCAACGGAGCAGCTGCCCCCTCCTCATAAGCCATTCTCTCTCCCTCTCCCCCCTATCTCTGCAGTCTGCAGCTGCAGGCGTGGCGTCGTGGACACGTTGTTGTGAAGTATTTATAAAGGCAACCGATGGAAGAGGGACACGTCCCCACTACACCCGTTTACTGTTTGTCTGCAAGTTTTTCTCTAGGAGGAAGAAGACGACGACGTTGGGTTGCGCTTGTTCATGTGCAAATTTTGACATGTCCAGCAGAGAATAAATCTGGTCAGAAGTCAGTCTGGTCTGGAGACATATACTGTTGTTTATTCATTTACTAGTTACGTATCCTTGTATTGCATTAGAATTTATTGAATGTATAGAGAATCGAGCTATAGAAGAGAGTTATTTTAATCGATTGGAAAATGAAAAATGGTGAGAAGTTAAAGGGAATAAAGCGATTGGAGACTCGTTTTTTTTATAATAGTAATGATATAGTCAAATTTTCCTGGCGAGTGAGCTTATTCCCTGACTTGAATCATGTACATATGGCGGTCCTCTTGGGGTGTGGACTGCATCTTGGGCCTGTTGCCATTCTTCAGTCAGATCGAATATGATTGATTGACCAAACAAGCTGCTTATACCTACAAATTAAGGACTAATGAAATCATGCAATGACTATATATATAATACCGCGATGCCCGGATATACTCCACGTTAAATCCCTTTAACAAACTAGCTTGTTGTGTTAAACAATTGTTAGTACTAGCTGGCATTTGTTAAGAAAAGAGGATGGGTGTTAGCAGCCAGGCATATGTAATGTAATGTACCACTAGCTGGACTTTCTTGAGTTGAAGATCAGATGGGGATGGGAGGAGGTTGACTTACATAGACATACGGAAGCAAGCAGGCCGGCCGGCGGCAGAGTCAGAAGTCAGAAGTAGGAATTTTATTTGCTTTGCAGCAAATTGATTGATTTATTTATAATAAATACTTACTATGAGTCTGTGAGCATGCGTTTACTGTTTTGCCACCCTTTTTCACTTATCACCTCGCTTGTTGAGCTTCAACCACGAGTGCAGAACTGATCTGAATGATGGTACGTGCTATGCTACTGGCTCAAGCAGAGATCAGACTTGCTAACGAGCAGAGTCTCGTGTATATAAAATGCATACTCCGATCTGACGAGAGAGGAATGGCAGGCGCATACAGACGGAGGAGCAAGCGTGCATGCAATTAATTAACGTCCCGCTTATTTTGGCTTAAGCCTCATATTTTTTATTTATTTTTCACTATTTATAATTTTTGTTTTTTTCTAAATTTCTGGTTTTTTTAGTTTTTTTCGCCGGTTCTTTTTTTCCATATTAGTTTGCATTGTCCGTGATGAACTAACATATTTTTTCTATTTTTAATTTTTTAAAATTTAATTACGTCAAATAAGTCATCTTCAACTATAGTGTAATTTTAGCCATAAACCACTATTTTTCAGCCCAACCGAGTGGAGCCTAAGCCACACCCATGAGTCCTCATCTTCCACGACATCGCGGCAACACGATCACCAGAGGAGGATCGAGGAGCTTTAGCCGGCATGCATCTGCCCTCCGAATGTCACGCCCCGTCCGTCCTAGCTTGAACGACGTTTGAAACAAAACCAAAATTTCAAAAAGATCTAAAATTACTTTCGAGTTTTGATTTCATCCGGTTCTTCTCTTTTTTTCTCCTCAAATCACCACCGTTCAAACCCCTCCCTCCCTCCTTTGCATATGCCTTTTTCCATCTGTGTACAGTGCGGCGAGTAGGTACTATTCATCACCCAAAAAAACGCTGTCGACCTAGCCGCTACCCCGATCTTTTGCTGCTGCGCCTTCCCGGTTGTTCTTTCCACTGCCATGCCACTGCACCTAGTCAGAGACTGTACACCCTCTCATTAATGCTGTAACCTTCACTTGGTTAAGCGCCGTAGCCACCTCTTCCCACCGCCGCCATCCTCACTGCTCTCTCAGGCCTCTCATAGCCGATCTGACACACCACGACGCCTTTTGAGCACCGCAATGCCATGTCGAGGAAGTGCCAAATATCTACACCGTTAGCTGCGCCGCGCTCTCCCGCACCTTCCTGACCCCTACACGCGTCGCCGCCGCCTTAGCCCAGCCCTTGTGCTGAACTGCCATACTCACCCTATTTAAAACCTCGACCCCTCCATTTGGAACCACCGGTGCCCAAGGTGAGCCACCCACTCCCAATTGCTCAGATGTCCTCTATGCCGTCGGTGATCACCTGGAAACCCCAAAGTAAGCCATATTCAAATCCCATTAATTAGTCGATTATATTCTAATTGCATTCTCCTGTAGCGTCCTTATATTGTCAGAAACACCACTAAAGCCTTACCATAGCTCCCCAAGCTCCCTTCTCTTTTGTCACTGAAGCTCGTCGCCTGACCATGAGACCTCGCTGTGGATAGCCCAACACAGCAAACCTTGACTCAAGCCGTCACTCTCCTGAGCTTCCTCTAACCCCAGAGATGCTCAAACCCTAATGTTGTTGTTCTCTTAGCCCATCATTACCCTCCTGTACCATTCAAAAGTCCCGAGAAAGGAAAACCTCACCGTCAATGCTTGCTTGACTTCCAGCTGCTCCTGAGCCCAAAAATGGAATCCTCATAGCATCGTGAACTCACCCATGGTCGCCAATTATTGTTTTACAACAGTAGGCCCCGCCTTGTCAGGTCGCCGAATTCCATAATAGCGGTATCTAGTCTATCAGATAGATGCTATATGAAAAGAAGAGTAGTGAAACAATCTTATTTTCTTAACTTAGTCATGATAGTTAAGAAATCTTGTGGGTAAATTTAGGCAACTCTGTAGAGTCATTTATAAATGATATTTGAATACACCGTGCTTCTGGTAAATGAAACTGTGTTTAATAGGTAATTCCAACAACGAAGCATAAGTAGATTTGAAAATAATTTTGAAATGTTGAAGTTTGATAATCAAAATGTTGAAACCTCAAATTCCTTAAGAAGTTACTATTCTTTTGTGTTTAAAAATGTTTACAAATAAAACTGCATCCACATAAAGCGATAAAACCTATATATTCTCATCTCTTAAAAATCATGGCAAGTAGTTAATTATCATTTTTTCCTCATGTGACTTATTGAGTACGGTTGATTGTACTCATGTTTACTAAAATCATAAAACAGAAGGTGCTTGTCAAGAAAATAAAGAAATATATGAAGATAACGTTGAGGGATACTACGACGTAGACGATGTCTGGTGTCAGGATTTATTCTACACTCAGGCACGTCTGTGGAGTTTTTTTTTGTATTGTAATGTAACTTTAGGCCACAAATCTCGCTATGTAAAACCTGATTGCTAAGCCTAAATTTTATAATAAAGTTTAGCTTTTATATATAAAGTTATGATGATAATGATATACACTCGTCTACAGTATTCACAGCTATATAGTCCTAAATAACTGTGAGAAAAATCTAACGAACATTGGCATGCATCTGGATTCTGGGGACTTGGTTGCTCCTCCATCTTCCCTAGCTCTTCCACTGAAGTGATTGCCTGCCCGTCTACAAGCAACCCGTCAACGTACTGCTCGACCATGCCGGCTCGGCTATTGCATCATCACAGTTACATCGATGTAACCTTTCAGAATCAATTCCATGCATGTATGCAACAACTCTTATTTGATCTATTCTTTCTAGCTATGACTTTTAGCTTTGACTAAAATTTTTAAAATTTAATTGTTCGCGATAGAGATTACTAAAAGCGAAATACTCATATATGATTTTAGCAGGTACATGTAATAGGTTTTTAATATGTACTATAATTAACTTGTAGATCTCATCTTGAAAAAAAATCTGTTTGAAAGTTAAGATATCATAGCAAAAGTCAAAAGCCTCCCACAAAAGCCAGGACCTGGAAAGTGCTTCCTTCCTTACTACTACTAACAAGTTTGTACTACATCTCAACAATAAGATGGCGTTTTCTAACTGCCAAAGGAAATCTATACTAGTGGAGTATAACCAATTAAAGGGGTTAACTAATGGACCCAATATATCTTCAAGAGTTACAATATGATAATGATGATGGTGTAGTAAATGGATTGAATATTCCCGCAGAATTTCCCCTATGCATATCGAAGACAGCAGCAACTTTGATTTCCTTCAAGAGAGTTGCACCTTACAGCTAATTAGCTTTAATCAATATGGTCTTTAGGATTACTCGACCAAGCATGGTGAAACTAGCGCGCTGGCCATGTTGTTTCTTTTCACATCCTGGAGTAGCCCCCGCCGCCATAGTCCTCGTATTGCTCCATGAATGAGTCGTTGAACTTCTTGAAGCTCGACATAATGGCCGGCATGTCTTCCTCCGCAGGCAGGATGGTCGTCCTCAGGTGGAACACCCTGCATATGTATGCCCACAAAACCACAGGATCCATCAGTTTACTTACAGGTAAGCAGGTGATCAGCGACGCCTTTTCAGAATTCCTAACGTAATTAACCACATCACAGAATTGAAGCCAGATGTTTCAAAAACTTCAAAAACTATCAATAAGTAAATAGACAAGTTTTTTTTTAAAAAAATAAAGAGGTAAATAGACAAGATCTGGCTACTAGTACCACATATATCAGAAAAAAGAGGAATGACCCTGATCTTTTTGGCTTCTCAACGGCTTTTAGTTTCTCTCAGCAATCATTATTCATTAGATTAATAAGCTGCAACCTAAAAAAATGCATAATAGTACAACAGAAATGAAACATATATAAAAAATAGTTCACACAAAAAAATTTATTGGACATTCAGTTTGCAGCACAAATAATAAGTCGTTATGCCATGCTACCGATGAGGACAGCAATTAATTTCCTACAATGATTCATGTAAACATGCCAACCCCTATGATATTGCACATTTGCACATTATTCACAGTGTAGTGCTGTTCAGTTTTCAGGTTTCATGTTCCCTGGTAGTTATAGTTTTAAAAAATATTCCCTGCTAGATCATGCTTCATGTTTAGTTGGCATCTCTTACATTTACAGAACTTTAAAAAATCACAGGAAAGTAGCACTTACCCTTCTTTTTGACCAAAACCTGAGCCTGGAACAGTAGATATTCCTGTTGCTTCCAGAAGCTTGAGGCAGTAGAAAACATCGGGTGCTTTGCCAGCCCTCTTGGCTGCATCAATAGCTTTTTGTGGTAGGCGTATTTGGGGAAATGAGTACATAGCTCCTGCAACAACATAATTGCGAGAGTATTAGAGAAGCTGCTTTGTCCTCCGATTGCCGAAAAAAAAGACATGATTTAAATCCTTATGTCACCTTCTGTGAAATTGCAGACAACATATCGGCAACTATTGAAACCATCTGTCATTAGGCGTGCTCTCCTCCTCAAAGACTCGAGGATAGCCTTGCTGAAACATCGTTTGGAAGCATGTTATACATGAAAGTTAATAAAGTACGATACTGGAAATAAATACTATTGAGTATCCCGTTTAGGTTTTTTCCCATGGAAATGCAGACAGAGTAAAAAATTGTTAAGGGCAGTATGTTTAACCTTTCGGCAGCATACTTCAGGTACGAGATATCTCCAGGTTTAGGAGGATTAACCATTAGTCCCATCTGTAAATGATAAGACAGACTCAGAACCATTGTATAACTTAGTAAAACAAAGCAATAACTTCAAACAAGTCAGTATAACTGGAAATGAATTAATTTCAACAACCAATCCCTATGTTGAATGAAGTAAAAACACTATTTGCATGTGTGCTTCCTTTCAAGGAATATAACCAATGTGGACATGCCTAGCTTTTCAGAGTATAGCATTGTAGGTTAACATTAACCAGTCTGCGCTCATCACAACACAATGATGACACAGAAAACGAGGGAAGATTAAGATGTTTTGATTTATTACTAACTCTATTAGGCTGGACGAACAAGTAGTGCTTAGAAAGGATATGTTTCGTTATTTAGGATCGATACTACAGTGGGACAGTGAGGTTGGTGAAAACATAAGCCACATGATAAGAGCGGGTGGGTGAAATGGCGCTAAGTATTTGGTGTCTTGTGTGATAAAAAAACAAAAAAATCTCTCAAAATTTAAAAGGTAAGTTTTATAGGATGGCGATCAGACCCGCGATACTATATGGAGCAGAAAGTTGAACGACTAAAAGATAACATATACAGAAGATAAGTGTAGTAGAGATGAGGATACTGCGGTGGATCGAGGTCACACAAGGTGGGATCATATCTGCAATGATGATATACATGATAGCGTGGGGGTAGTACCAATTGAAGAAAAGCTTTTCCAACATCACTTAAGATGGTTTAGACATTTCCAATGGAGGTCTCCTATGGCAGCAGTGTGTAGTAGAATTTTAAGACGTATTGAAAACGTAAGAAGAGATAAAAGTTGACCAAGACTGACATGGAAGTAAGTAGTTAAAAGAGACTTGAGAGATTAATATGAATATAAAGAATTAGTTTTGGATATGAGCGCATGAAAGTTAACGATCCACATACTGGAACTATAAGAAAATTTAGGGGCAGTGTTTTAGACTGTCGGTTCAGATGGCAGGATGTACGATTTAGAGTTTTAGCATTGCAGATTTTCAAGACTCTCATCTCTTTGACTTTAAGGAGATTTCATTTTTAGCCTATCTCAACTTGTTTGGAACAAAAGACTTTGTTATTATTTTTATTGTTGATTTATTACTAACTCTAATCGCTGTTGCAGCCCATAGAAAAAATTCTGGACATGTTTTAGACTAAAAGAGATCTCGAGTCATATACAATTTGAACAATGCTCCATGGATTAAATCAAGGATAACATATTTCCAGTTTGATAATTTCTAGTCTGGCCACCGGAGGGAAGCAAATCTATGTCATGCCAGAATGGAGAACCCAATACAAGTTTAAATAAGTACAGAAAAAATTAACAAAGCAATGAACATGGTATCACTTACAAAGATCTGCCCAGGAACATTTGGACTCAGTGCGATTGATGCAACCTTGTAGATCTCCTCTACTGTCTGTCACATCAAATCAGAAGGGCAATTAGATCATGAGCAAAATATTTAGAAAAATGGAAGATGTGCTTCTGTCCAAACTTCAGAGTAAATTCTTGTATTGTAGATTATAGAATATAGCAAATGCCTGATCTTATTTAAATGGTTAATTTTCAACTGGCAAAGCATTTCAGAAACTGTTAAAACATTATTCTACAGTTGAGATTGGACAAAGCTAGCAGCTGTAAATGAACGTCATGGTGACATACATATAGCTCCCAACATATGTTATTCATTACTCTACAGTTCTGAGAGATTGATAAAGACCACTCCAGTAAAAGGAATATCTTGGTGCAACAAACGTAATTATGACAACCTAGTTAGTAGGATGGGCTACCGGGCTATATTGCATACTGCAACATATATACAACTGAACTGTCAACTAAACGAAGTCAAAAGACAGCAGCAAGGCCAAGCAATTCTGCTGCAGATTTTCTTGGTGTTTTTGAAGCAGCCAGCAGTTCATGAAGAATGTAACATCTTTTCTATGTCTGCATTTAATTTTTTTTGTATAGTTGCATTCCTTAACTTTACATAGTAAAGGAACTTGTTCACAATCTTTTGAGATAAATCACAAATTCTATAGTGACATGTTACCTTGGGAGGAAGATTTGTCATTTCAAAGTATCCACCACGTTGTCCACACTCCCCCCAATATCCTTTGGACACAGTATGGAAAGAAACCAGCTGAACTTCCTTGCTTATTGGAGGACCCATGTCAAACAAAACCTGGAATAAGTTGAGAAAGGACATGTCAGCCCAGTTGCTATTTGAGGAAAGTTTCTCGAGAATCTTCCAGTGTAGCACAGTAGGGGAATAATCTCGTGCATTAGTTCTTCACAAGTGAAGAAGCTCTCAATTACTTGTTTATATGTGGTACTTAAGGCCAGGGCAACTTATTGTGTTCATAACGGGGTAAGCATCCGTCAGAGTAAGTTCGGACAACGACGACTTGAGGTAGAACAGCGCTAGACGAAAGAGGGCACCGATTAAGGGAGAAATAGATCTAGAATAACTGGTCAAGGGAATGACCATAACTGGACTTTAGGGAATAGCGACTTGTTTATTCATCTTTGCTTGATTTATAGTAGGTACATGCTATCCGTTTTATAGGATAACCCAACTTGACTCCTAAGAAATGATCTATAAGGAAACTTATCTCTAATAATCCAATCTAATAATAATTTATCTAACTAATAGATAATACCAAATACCTAATACACAACTTCCTAAATAACAAACCATGCCTAATATACACAGCGCTACAGTACTCTCGTGTGAACAGTACACATGCTACAGTACTTTCCTAAATATCAGATCATAACATTACACCCCTCACGGTGAGGCAGGTTGTCCTCGAGCTACGGTGGTGGCCACGATTGAAGAACTTCTGCTCTTCGCTGTTAGTCTTCTACTTCTCCAAAAGAGATGGTGTGGCACCGAAAGCCATAATGAGTGGTTCTGATACCACTTGCCAATCTAATCGCTAATAAAGGAAACTAATCACGATTGCTACAGTAGCCAAGTTGATAGTGCGCACCGCAGTTTCTACGGTAACCTCATGAACAGTGTGCGTTACGGGTGTTACAATAACCATATGACCAGTAAGCATGTGCTACAGTGCCACGCATGTAACATGTCACATGAAAACTCTAAACTTGGGTGAAGTGGTAAACTAGTAATCATGAGAAAGCATCATTGATCAGAAATCAAAAGTACCCTTTTTGCACTTATAAATGGGCGTTCATCTTGATAAATGTTCTGTTGATAAACTTCATCTGCAAGCAGAACTAAGTTTTCCTGGTAGCAGAAGTTCAGAAGTTCCCTTATATTTGCTTCACTAAGGCATTGGCCAGTAGGGTTTCCTGGATTTATAATCACCATTGCTCGAACCTAAATTGGAAAAAAAATCATCAGGGCTGAATACACAGAGCATACATGCCACATTTTTTTAAATAAGCAGCACAGCTACAATGATCTAAAAGAAGAAAAGAAGAAGAAATATGGACTATGAGAAGCGGAAACAAAGTATACTGATCAACAATAAATCATCAAGGGACACATTTTCATCATGTTAGGTGATGCGTAGCAAAGTGTTCCTTCAAGCTCACTTTTAGTGTTTGTCCAAGAGTTAGCAGAAGTTTTGGGTGAGCTAATAAAGAAATAGCGAGAATCTGAGTACAGGGAGACAAAGTTAGCTTTGTACCTGATTCAAAAACAATATGTACCCCGAACTGTTTATCCTTATTCTAATGAGTATGTTCACTCTCCAAGGGGGCATATGGTCACTTTCCAAGGGGGCATGTTTTCAAGCCCATGGGGCAATGCATTGATGCACACTTCTCTAGAATTTGTTGATCAATGCTTTTCTATTTTGATGAGTTTTTTGTGGAGTATTCTGATGAGTTGTTCAACCAATGCAATGCTGGAAATGACTGAACAATACTATTCATCAATACTATGTTGTTATTGTCATTTTGTACTATGTTGTTATTGTCATTTTACTTGGTATTGTTTTCTGTATGTATGTGTATGCCTGTATGGATAGGCACAGACTAATCAAGTCATACACGAATTGCGGGAATTACTAAGTGAGATAAATGTGAACCAAATGATGAGATAAGCACGGTGACTCCTAAATTATCGTAAAACACTTACAGTGATTCCCTTTGACCGTGTTGATGCCACTGATTGCCGGATATTGACAAAGTCAAGTCCCCAGTTAGCCTCTTCTTCTAAGTAATATGGGACAAGAGAACCACCAAAGAGGGAAATGGCAGCAGAATAAAGTGGGTATTGTGGAACAGGGACCAAAATCTGCCAAGAAAAATACAAGTCTCAACCAAACATTACACAGGGGAAAATTAGCCTTAGTAGAGCTAGCATGAAATCTGGAGGAAAGAATCGTCTTTTCAAGAATAGCCATACCCCATCCCTCTCATTTCTGATTATGGTATTCAGCATTTGCATCACACCTTTGCTGGCACCATCTGTCAGGTAAATAAGCTCTGGATCACTGCAATAAATAGAACAAAAAAGTGTGAGGATCACCAGAAAAACCATGATGTATATCTCAGTGCAAACTTTTTACCAGTACTGTTATTCAATCTGACCTTGGATACCCATCACGCCTCTGAATGAACTCGGCAACTTCCTTCCTAACTCCAGGGATACCTCGGGAATCACTGTAAGCACCTGGTTAGATAAAACTTGTGTCAAAACACTGATATGGATATTATTAGCCTATAACATCATATATATATAAGTTGATACTTTGTGTTTGTTATCCACTAAAATTCACTTGAAACATAGAAAAGAAGCAATTTTTAAACATAGAAAAGAAGCAATTTCTGACAAGAATACAACAAATTACCTAAACCACCAGGTGCCATGGAGAGGTAGTGCTTTGCCCGTGCAATGGCATCGGCAGGGAAAATAAGGCCAATGTTGGGATCATCCAGCAGAAATGGAGCCTGGCATAGTGCTACCACCTGCACAAGGGGAAAAATTACAGTACAGATTGTTAGTAATATACTCTAGAGACAATCATGAGGATGATTGTATCATTTCTATGTTTACGATCTTTTCAATAATATGTTATTTTGTCCGTTAAATAATTATCTTTCGTATTGATCAACAAATATGTAACTTGTTCGTGAAACTCTTTATTCATATTTGATTTCATTTTAACTTATTCCTGATTTTATATTATTATGTGAGACAATTATGATGTATAGATCAGATGTGATGAATCTTAGTTCATCAAGGTAAATAACGCCGGGAGGAAAGCCAGACGACGTCGGTTTGGTGGGATGTGAGATTTGACTATAGAATAGGATGATAAAACTTAGGGAAGAGACTAAATTAATTCATCATCATTGCTTGATTGATAATAGATGCATACTAGCTCTTTTATAGAGACAACTCGACTTAACCTTTAAGAAATAATCTTTATTTATAAGAAAATTTATCTCTAATAAATGAAATATATCTATAAAGTAACAAACCCATCTAATAAGGAAACTAATTATTTTATATCTATCCTAACTAATCCAATCCTACCATACGCAGTTGCTATAGTACCGTGGATACTGTTTACGCACATGAGCAGTGCATGTGAGTAGTAATTCTGGCACGTGACATCAGTACATGTATTGATTGATGATCATGTTTCACGGATTGTGAATATAGGGATATCAAATCAATAATGTAGACATATGCTAGAGAACATGGTGTTGGGTTGACCTACCATGAGACGCTATGGGAATTATTGTATTCTTAAGTGTCATCTGTTGGTCTTATACATAATGTATGTAGGATTCTTAGATTTGAGATCATTATAGTTTTCTGCATGTATAGTAGTTTACTTAGAGATTGCTAAACACTACTTTGTAATTGGATGGTCATAAAGGCAGGTTTCAGGTTTACTATGAAACATGCGGAAAAATGTAAGCAATCAAGATGGAATTTGCCCCTTCTATATAATGAGAGAGATATCTTTGAGCCTCTTGATGTGGTTGGATTAAGGAAGTATATGGCCGTGCCGAATGTGGTTGAACAGGATGGCACACTTCTCGCATTGAGTTCAATCTGGTATCGTGAGACAAAGGAATCGGTACATGAGCACTATATATATTCATTCGATATGATTGTTATGTATATTTGGAAGTCGCTATGTCTTCCTAGGGACCGCTACCGACTTGTAAACTGAAAAGGAGTTTTCGGGTCATGGCCGAATATACATGTATAGGGTCGCACACTTAGTGGGTTAAAACACGTTAGTTCGAATTGGATTAGTTATTACTAGGCCAAGTGAGTTTCGCACCTTGTTAGGTCTCTAATGTAAGGTTCCACCGAGGGGCTATATTAAGAGAGGCGTGGGGCTAAGAGAGGCATCCTGTACACACCCACCAAAACCTAGCCGTCATCTCTCACAGGCCCTGCCATGTATAATGGTGCTAGCACACCGGTACACGGCACTCCTCCCTGGATGTGTGGACTTCGGTAGAGACGATGTTGTGCCTGCGGTGCTAATTGGGACGACCATGAGGAAGAGACGGTTGGCTCATGGAGATCCTACTTACACTTCATCGATGCACTCTACGTTAAACCAAATTGCTTGAACTATTCTTCTGCTACACTAGGTGTCTAGTGGTAACAATCTATAATTTTGTACTCCTATGACTTTCTAGTTTACATGCTAAAAATTTTAATTTGTACTTAGTGTAGTTTACCTATATCCCAACACAACAACTAATACCACCAATTGAATCAATCCTATGGCAGAGTGCCAGAGTATACAGAATAGACATCGGATCACTGGAGTGTGATGGGATGACCTGGCGGGGGAAGGTGAGCGGCTTCTGGCCGAGGGCGTGGGGGTTGCCGACGTTGGTGAAGATGATCTTCTTGCCCTCCTTCTGGAGCTCGGAGGCGCGGAGGTAGAGCTCGCCGCGCACGGCGTACTGCACCTTCTTGACGTTCTCGTTCAGCTCCTCGTAGTCGAGCGGCTTCCTCCCGCCGCCGCCCATCATCATGCCGTTAGTCCTCTCCCTCCGCCGCCGCCACTACGGTCGGTCGTCGCTGCGGGAGGACTCGATCGATCGATCGCTCTGCGCGGCAGAGGAGAGAGAGAGGGGGGATATGTGAAGAAGGGGAACCAAGAAACAGGGGGAGCAGGTGGGAATTTGTACTGTAATGGTGTGGGTGTTTGGAATATCGGATTGTCGTGTTGCGCACGCGCGCAGATTAATCAACTGCGGATAATGTGGAGACGAGACGGCATCCTCTCGTTTCGCTTCCCCATGGATTTCCTTCCTTTATTATCGATTTATTTCTCCTCCTTTCTTGGCGCGGAGGAATTCGGAATTCGGGAGGATAAGAGGAGACGCGGATCAATGGCCACTGGTTGGGTTATCACCACGCCTGCGGTGGAGAGCGCACGCCTGCGCAGCTCTCCCTCTCTTCGCCTCTCTCGGCGACCCAGGTCTTGCCTCCTGGCAGCGTGAGGGGAAGGGCACAATAATGCACAGCAAAACAACACGTTTTCTCTGTCTCCATATGTCTTCAGAATTCAGACAGAAACAACTGCTCTGGTCTCCATAGCCCATACAAATGCAGACTGTTGCTACTTCTAGAACAAGGCAAATATTTCACTTTTACAGATGAATTGTGAGTTGGAGAAAATATTGAGTTGGAGAGAGTATTGAGCTTGTCTATGCTCATTGTATTCTACTGCTAATCAGCTATTTATTATGAAGTGTATCTATATATGCATTCTCGTTTAATTCAGTTACTAAGTATGTAAGTATTGTCTTGGTAGAGCAATTTTTCATTGATAACTTCAAGATTCATAGTTTCATAGATGAATGCTGCATTTCTACATGATTTTACTGAAGCATCATATTATCTTATTCTGCATTTCAAGCTTGAGATATCACCTCAGGTTATACAAATTCTGATTACACCTACTCATGTATCATGTATCTTATATCTTGAATTTTAGAAAGCAGCAGCAACAGCAAGAAATAAATCGTTCTTCTGAAAATATGGCAAGAATTCTCACATATTTTCAAGATCTCATAACATTGAAAGCATATAGCCGGCTGCTAATATCTGGATTGATTTTGAGCCTATATATGCTAGTAAGAAACTTGTAGAAGCTCAATGCATTCACTGTAAGAGACTGTTTAAGGCTGACTGAGTGACTGGCACAAGTGGTTGCCGACTTGCCGTAGGCATTTGGAAAGTTGTGAGGAAAGAGCTAGATTGGAACAAATGCTTCTAATTTGTCCCCTCATGCTGCTGCTTTGAAAGAACTACCATCAAGGGTGATTGCATTAGTGCTTATGAGCAGCAAAGGTTAGCTTTACAAGAGGTTTTGAAGAACTCAACTTCTAGGATGTCTCTCAAATTGGGCTATTTGAACTGAAATCCGTTTGACATCATGTCTGGTATGCTCACAGGGATTCTTGGCCCAGTTTCTTTCTTCAGAAAAAAAAATTGTGGCATCGTAGTCTCAGCTAGGCATTAAGTTATTGATTTCTATCCTGACATGAATCCATTTTCAGGGCTCGACTGAAGGTTTTATATGAAGATGCCATCAAGAACAACTTTGGCTTGTCAAAGGTCTTGAAGACTGAACTTCCATTACTTTTTTTTCTAGTGGCTGACTGGCGGCACAGCAAGGCTCACGGAATTCTGCATGTCAGTATTTATCTCTTCATTTGTGGGATCGTCTGTCAGATTCTACACATCTCCTGTCCTTCAGCAACAACCCATGCAAGAAGCCATCCAGATGTAGTCGACACTCAACAACGTGTGAGCAATGGAATTTTGCTAATCCAATGTTCAGATCGTAGCAGGGAAGGGCGCTTTGGTTGTGCTCTTTACAGTAATTTGTTAACTGTGTTGAGGTTATCTTGTTATAAAACTGAAAATTTGAAGTCTGGGGAAAGATATTTCATCCCCTCAGCAGTTATCAGGCTAAGCTTTATTGGAAGTGTATCATTTGCCACTCGATAAAATCACTTTCCTTGCTAGTCCGTAAAGTTACATGTTCGAGAATCATTGCTTGACGTATTGCGTTAGTTGGGTGCATTACGGGTAGCCGCCAAACCCGCCAAGCAAGTGATGCAAATGCATGCGGGCTAGCGGCAGCGGCAATGCCTCAGCGCAGAGGCGGAGCTGGGTCTTGATGGCCTTTAGGGCAATGGTCCAAGGTCTAGCCGTGAAAATCTATATATTTTACTGTAGCTTTTAATAGTAAATATCTTGATATTTTTTTGACAGTGGACTGGTCTAAGGCTAGACCTCGGGTTTGCTACGCCCCTGCCTCAGCGGCCAGAGCGGGGTGGGTGCAGGCTGTCTGCAGCCTGCTGCACCTGCACCACTAGCTGCGGCGGCAGCTATCCATAGCCAAGTGCTTGGCTCTAGCATATTATTGATTGATGACACAAAACCCTAATACATTAACATTCAAGATCGACTAGTGTTAGTTTCCTCTTTAATCGAAAAAAAATCAGCTCGACTAGTTGTTGCAAAAAAAGACTTGCATTTCGAATTCTCAGTATCGCCGTAGGAATCACATATATCAATACATGTTAGAAGCGTTGGAACACGGCTACAGATTAACACACCCAAATTAAACAAGAGTTCCCTGTTGTTTAACAAAGAATAGACAAAACATAGGATAAGAACGAAGGAAGTTTCAGAGCTTGAGAGAGAGAGAGAGTGTGTGTGTGTTTGGGGCAATTTTTTTTTATCAATTTTCAACTGCAACTTACATTATCGACTATATTACAAACTCCTTTTCTTTCTACAAAATACTAGACTGACCGAGATCTAGTTTCTCCGGCCTCAATTATCACGCCGCCTACCAACACCGCGCAGTACACTGACAACTACTATAGTGCCTGCCAACTGCTACAGTGCTCGCCGACTTCTACAGGAACCCACTGACGAATGCTATAGGGACCTCCGGCTGCTGCAGAATTCAACAACTGCTACAGTGCCGGTCGTGTGTGACCACACAAAGATTGATTGAAATGACTACAAAAAGACACCGGTCGTAATGATCACACACAGACTGGTCGTAACGGCTACACCGAGACCAGTCGTAACGACGACACAGACTCCAGTCATTACGACCATACAGAGACCGATCGTTACGATCACGCAGACACCGGTTATAACGACCACACATAGACCAATCGACAAGTCAGGTTTATTCGACCACAAGAAGAACACAAGAAAGTATGCATGGTGAAATGTTGAATGCCTGAATTAAATAGAACAACATCTAGTAGATCATATGAGATCGAGGCTCCTTCTATAGCTATTACATGTCTTCTTCCCAATGCTCGCATGCTGCACCACATCAGCTCCATTGGTTTCATTCATGGACAATCGACCCAATATCTGCAACACCAAATCGAGTTTGTTAGGCCTCTTTTTGTCAAGCTCGGGCAAAATAGCTCATCAACAGTTCTATATGAACGCTTACTTTGCATATATCATGCAAAATCATGGACTGCGTCCCACTTTCTTCAGCCTAACATAAAAGAAAATTCATTAGCACTCGCTATTGTCAACCACTACAACGGAAACAGAAGGCTTTTAGAAATTATAATTCTGATATGACTTTTCCGAATCATTAATTCATTCATTTGCAGTTCATTTCATTTGCAGTTCATTCTTATTCTTCAGAATAAGCATGCTGTTGTAGAAATCAACAGAAGCTAAATGTTGGAACATCGTGAACGCGAACCAAACATTACAACTGCACAGTACATGGAATGTTCACCCATTGCAGCTGCAGGTGCACCACGCCGGTCTCAACATTTCTCAGCTTCAGGAGGATGTCTTGCACGACCTGACCGTTCTCCCAGATGATGCGGCTCTCGTCCGCCAGGCAGCACTGCCTGCTGGGCCGCACCGTGCGAACGACGGTGCCGCTGCGGATGTCCTCCAGATCCATATTTATGATTTGCATCAGCGCTTCGATGTCGAACTCTGCATCGCCCATCGTGTCATCTTTACTGAAGGCGTCCTTGTCAAAAACCTCCTGTTTGGGAAATGAGACTGTTTCTGTAAATTTTGCATCTTTCAGAATTCAAACATGCTGCACGAACTGTCAGTTTAGTGTTTTGTCACTGAAATGGAAAAGGTACGGAGAAGCTTACTAGCTTGATAGGTGTTGCTGGATTCTTGATAGCTAACGTCAGATCTTCATTCCAAACTGGGTTAACTGTCTTCTTTATCACACCTGTCTTCACTTTCTGTACAGATAAAACGAGTGATAAGCGCGCGCAACAAATCCGAGTAAAAATGTTCAAGAAACTCTTGAGTACTGACACCAAACTGGGTTATTGCATATCACCCCTTCAATTGCTTTTTCTTCTTTAGAATTTCTGTAATTTTCTCTTAACGGGTATATAAGTATTCACCCGGTAAGTATTCACAAGATGCATGAGGAACTAAATGGCTGCCGTGTGCAGGTAATTATTGGTATAATTTGCAATAAAAAGGCAAGAATGCACTTGTTTTGAGATTGCATGACACTTCTATCTGAACTGATGGAGATTTCTAACTCGTCGCACGCATCGATCTGTACGTGCACTGTGCACCTACAGAGAACTACTAAAAACGCGTAGTAGTACATCCACAACACAGTTAATGTTCAGGTTCCGTGGCTGTGGATTCATACATGTTGCATTGCACATATATACGAGAGTAAAACATAGTAGTGGCTAATAATAATGAAAGTGTTATATTATGTGGATAGGTTGTGAATTTAGTAATAATGAATAATTGGTTTTTGGGTTGTATTTAAATTTGCGTTTGTGAAAATTTTGGTCGATGTGTTATTATAAAGCTAGAGTTTTTATGTTGGGTGGTCCGATCGGCTTTTTTGATGGACGATCTAATCAGCTGGAATCGACCATGATAGGTTGAGCACGACAAGACAACCGAGTTGATTGTTGCTACAGTATCTGGTCGGTGGTCGTAGCTACAGTATCTGATCGATAGTCATTGCTACAGTGCTTGGTCGATGGTCGGAGCTACAGTACCTACCGATGGTCATAGCTATAGTAACTGGTCGGTGGTCATGGATACAATAATTGGTCGACAGTTGGAAGCTATAATGCCTGATCGGCGATCGATAGTTGTAGACTTCGCGACTGGTTATCGTAGGCTTTGCGATTGGGTAGTCGTAGGCTCTGCGATAGGCAGCCAGCGGTCCGACCAGCTTGTGCATGGCTGTCAGACCGGTCTTACTGGGTGGTCTGAGATTGATTTTTGGAAAGTGTCAAAATTGAGATCGCGGATGATCTGGTTCGTGTTTATTATTGATGTGAGGGTGTGATATGTGTGTGTGGACTGATATTGGTCAAGTCAAAGAGAACTTATGTCGAAAAAACGTACTTTGGTCTTTGCAAGTGCAAATTGGACGTGGAGGTGGTCATGATCTATGACGAGGAGGACCGGGATTAGGATGGGAAAAATATGAGGTTTAGGCGGTCAAAAATGTCACAAGATGGTCGGGCTCATACTGAAATACGTGGAGATTAAAGGTGGATGATGCATGGAGAAACTACGGGAGGTGCGGTCCTGGAGGCTTTGACACGTGATGAGTTAGAAGGTTTATGGAAGGTGTGCATAACTGGAAGGTTTACAGATTTTGGAAAGCCCATGTTTGAAAGGGTTTCGGATCCCTTGATTTTCGAAATCAGTTAGGATTTCGTGTCCGTGTTGATGAGGGCACGGTTTAGTGCACTAGCATATAAAAGGAAGAAGAGATTGAGAGTTTGGTAGGAGACTCGAGATGGCTTTTTGGGAGAAAGCTTTTAGAGTTTTTGTGCTAGGGTTTGAGGGGTGCCATAAGGGTACTTTGTAGAAACAGAACATGATTTAGAAATAAAAGGTCAGATCTATTCCGAAAAAGTTAGTCGGTGTCGGCGACGTGTTTTTCTGGGTGTTTTCTTCGACTCGTTCTCATTCCGAGCAGTGTGTGGTGAGTTAGTGTTCCTCCGTCGACTTCTCCTTCCTCAATCGCACACCGAGTCGTCCACTCGATCATCACCAACAACATCAGTGTCGAAGCGTTCGAGCGGATGAAGATTACGACTACGTGCTAAGGAGTCGAGCGAGCGGTCAAACGTCTAGCGGTCAAATTCTTCATCGAACATTAAAAAGATTTTAAAAAGTGGAGATAATCATTCATCCTTTTTTATTGTAGTATTTGATCCTAAGGAAGGAAGGAAGGAAAGAAAGAAAGAAATGGTCTACCTGATTGTCCAAGTGGAGCACAACATAAGGGTCACTGCCCGTAGCATCACGATTGACAAGGTTTACTCCTCGCAACACTCGCACGCTCAGGAAGCCTGGAAGCTGAGACATCTCTTGTTCTTGTCCTCGACCTTGCTGCAATTCTGTCTTCTTTTAGTACTTTCTTCAACTAGAAGAAGCAAAAACGGAATGTAAAGGGCATAACAATCCACTAACGTATGAAGATACCCCCGGCCTGTCCATTCCTTCATCATCTTGAAACGCCATTCAGTTACCATGCATGCATGTTTTCCATTTTTGTTTACGGGCATAAAAGTTGGACAAGTTCTGGCCTCAAATTAAACTACATGATTTGACCGTGTCTTTTGGGCCCTGTGTGTTTCTTATTGCCTTAATTTGTCACACTTGAGATTTAGGTGGTCGTTTATGTTTGGAAGCTAGCTCCATATCTGGCACATCAAATGTGCCAATGCAGAACGATCGATCAAAAAGACACGAGTTGTCCATGGACATATCTACAGGTCACTAGGAAAAATTAAGGCCAAAACTTGTAAATTGATGATCATTTAATTATAAGCTTTGGCAAATGTGTCACATATCATGCAAAACAAATCAAGCTCCAGAACCAGCTGGAATATTAATCATTAATCACCAATTAAATTCATGCTCTAGTACAGCATTAGAAATCAGCTCCATTATAAATCTAGACCCAATTGAAACCAACATAATTGGTACTAGTATTTTTTAGATGATCAAATTGGTACTAATATTAGTCACACAAACCCTATCAACTATTCCCATCTCTCGCTAAAATATCAAGAAAATATTACTGACGGTAAAAAAAAGTAGCATCTGAAAAACGAGAATTTGTCAAGAATCCTACGGGAATTGAGTGTTTGGTGCGTAAACCCTAGGAAATTCCGGAGTCTTCTCCACCATTACCCAGCATGTTCACATTGGGACTGAGCCCTCCGCTTACGCGAGACAGTGGCCTTTGACTGTCGTTGGGAATAATAGTGCCATGCGAGTGTGTATGCTTGCAATTTCCACGGTATTTTGACAGCAACGAAGCTAGAAAGAAAAGTACCATGACACAGTATGCCATCATCAGGGGCGGATCTGGCCCCTGGCAAAGTGGGCTTCAGCTCGAGGCGTGAGAAAATTTGTAGTGTATAGCCCAGGTCAGCCCGGGGTATTATTAGTAATATTTAGCCCAGGTAGCCCATGTACATTTCACAGTTCAGCACAGAGTCAGCCACCGGCCCACCCGTCTCCGCGCGGCCCACCACTGTCTCTGACTCTCCGCGCGGCCCAAGCCTGCTCGACTTCACGCGCTACCTGCGGGCTGTGGCGCCGATCGAGAAACCCTAGCCGAACCGCAAAACCGCAGAACGCCTCGTGCCTTCGTCCGCCAGACCGCCACAGCGCCACTGAGCAGTAGCACAAGGCAGAACCGCACCGCAAGCCGCCTTGTCGCCTCGGGCCCTCCGCCGTCTCATTGCCTCCGCGGCTCCGCCGACCGCCGTCTAGATCTGCCTCCGCCTCGTCGCCTCGGGCCCTCCGCCGTCTCATCGCCTCCGCCGACCGGCGACCGCCGTCTCAGATATGCCTCCGCCAGTCCGCCTCGTCGCCTCCGGCCCTCCGCCGCGCCGTCCCGTCTCACTTCTCAGATCTGCGCGAGCGCGACTCCCCCGCTCCCCGCCTCCCGGCGCCGCCCGGCCAGTTGGTGCCGAGTCTGCCGACGAACAGCCGAAGTGCCTTTATCTGTTTATCAGTTTATGGCTTTATGCTATCTTGGTAAAAATGGTGCTTTATTGATTTATGCTTTTTGAATCTAAGTATATTTCTTGCAATTGCATCAAGGTTACAACTTACAAATCATACAATGGATATGTCATATGTGAATGATAAAAGAGGGATTACTCATTACTGGATGTCTGGATTAGCCGATTAGTATCCATTTACTGATTTACGCTATCAGGCTATCTGTTGGTGCATAATTCTTAGAACTACTAGGTGCATTTTTTTAATGAACTAATGAAGTGAATCTGCTTCTAATCATCTAATGTATAGGTGTTTAATGTTTATAATTGATAATTTCCAAAGTTTGGATCTTGCTTAACAGTCTGTGAGCAGTGAGCTTGTAGCTAACTTTTTGAAACCATGAGCTTGAAGTTAAGTCACTTTAACAGTATGTGAGCAGTGAGCTTG
This sequence comes from Dendrocalamus latiflorus, assembly GCA_017311315.1. Taxonomy (NCBI): domain Eukaryota; kingdom Viridiplantae; phylum Streptophyta; class Magnoliopsida; order Poales; family Poaceae; genus Dendrocalamus; species Dendrocalamus latiflorus. The sequence continues at coordinate 18,987,691 of CM029671.1, read as the reverse complement.
TAGCTAACTTCTGTGAAACCATGAGCTTGAAGCTAAGTGTATAACAGTTTAGCTATTCATGTTTTTGTTAATCTATTGTATTTCTGTTGTTGACTAGGAGCAGTGTATCTGTTGTTGACCAAGTATTCATGTAAATATTGTATTTCTGTTGTTGACTAGCAGCAATGTATCAGTGTATCATGTTGTTCCTAGCTGTTCTTGTATTATTAAGACTGATTTACGGAATACGATGAATGGCTGAATCATACTATGGTATGCTATATTGAACGAGACATATTTGCAAACATTAATGATGATAAGATTTTAGAGTGTTTTCAAGAGATGAGGTCACGTAAGAAACAATTATCCCGTGCTAGTGGTAAGTTAGCTTCTTATAAATATAGACTTCGTGTTGTTTATATTGATTCATACACATGTTTGATTTACTCTCATATGTTGTCTTTACAGGTTCTGGTTTATGTCCAATTATCAATGAAGAAATGACAGGATAGGATAGAGAGCAAATCATCGTAATTTAGGTATTCAAATTGTATCTCTATTATGTTACATTTTTTGTACTTTGAGATCATGCCATGTTCTTCGTATTATGTTTTATGTTTGCTTGTTTAGTATTGAATTCAAGTTTCATATCAGTAATACAATTAGCCAATTATGATATACTTTTGTTATATCGTGGTATGGGTACAAATTGGCGTTAGTTTTAGGTGGTTAGAGTTCAGCCCGGGGCATAGCCAAATCCTGGTTCCGCCACTGGCCATCATGAGGTATACCTTCCTTGCACCGCCCTCTCTCTCTCTCTCTCACTCTCTCTCTCTCTTCTCTTGAAGCGCCGTCACTTCCCTCCCCCTCTTCTCTGCTCCAGAGCAGCTCTGCGGGTCTCCTCCGCTGCCTCCCACCCCCTCCACTGCCACCCGCGGCCAGTGGAGCCGTCACCACCTCGCTGCGCAGCCCCCGACCCTTCTCCGCTGCACCGCGTCACCCAACCTAACCGCCATAGCCGCCACTGCCGCTGTCCTCCGGCTTCGCTCACCGCCCTCCTACTCTGCCCATCGCCCCTACCACCGCCTACTGTCGGGCCACCGCCTCCCCTGATCTCCTTCTATGCCCAAGGGGAAGGGTACGCGGCGAAGGATAGTGTGGGGATGACGGCGGCGAGGAGGGAGGGAGCAGTGGACGGGAGCGAGAGGGAGGGAGCGGTGGGGGAGAGAGGGAGCGGTGACGCTTCAGGAGGAAGAAGGAGCATGAGAGAGAGAGGATGGTATACTATTTGCTAGTTTTTCCCAAATAAAATATAGAGGGTCAATATAACATCATATATGTATATGAATTAAGAATAGAGGACTTAGTTTAGTATTATATTAATATTTAAGTAGTAAAATTAGGAAATTTTATAGTGCATTTACTGGTAGTAAAGGACGATAATATAATTGAAATCTGACCATTGATTTGTGATGCATACTCAACTTCTTCTTATAAATCTTTTTTGGAAGGGTATTATAGACTATTCGTGTGAACACAGTTTATAAACCAACTCATCGCTATCAATCATGTTGTAGTGATATGTTCCCTGCTCGCTGCTGCCACCACAGAGGCGTGGCCGTCACCGCCTCGCCCTTTCCTCCAACGTTGTCAGCTCGTCGTTGCTTGTGTCATCGCCACCTCAGAACGCGGCTTCCCTGTTCCCTTCTCTCTGTTCCTGTTTGTGTTCCCTTACATGTGTCAGCGAACTATTCGTTCTGCTTTACTTTCTGTGGGCCTACAACAGTACTCATCTCTCCTAGATTGCTGCCACGTATGAGGGGACACAGGAAAGGGGACAGGGAAGCCGTATTCGCCGCCTCACTCCCTACGTCACTGTGGCATCTACATGTCTTGCACCGTTGCCATCTCGCCCTTCCATGCACCGTCACCACATTTTTTATTCATTGTATATATTTTATTTTGTTGCTTTTCTTTTCTGTTAGTTTTTGATATCTACAACAAAAGAAGCTAAAGCAGAGTTATCGCCTGCTATGGGTGCTGCAATTAAGATCTTCAAGCATATTAATGAAGATATATAGAAGGGATCAATTCCAATGGCGCATTATCTTCTTCAAGCATATAAGTAAGACAATGAAGAGCAGCTTTATATCGCAGCTCGTCCGCATATACAAAACGTTCTATTACCTGTTTAAGATCCCTTTGCATACCACTTTTGGCATCGAAGACTTAATAAACTTATGTTGGACCCGGGAGCAACGCTTCCAAATCATCTGTGTTAATTATACCAGTTCAGAATTAACTAGCGTATACAGTGGTCAACAAAAAAAATTTAACCATAATAATATTTATTAATTAACTGAAAATGGACTTTAAGGCCAATTTTTACATTCACAACTCATAGGCCAAATTTAAATGATAGTAGTGGAAGAAAAAATCAAAGTGGAAGAAGCCCTTCCAGTCTGCTCACAGGCAAACGACTGTGAGACGTGGCCTACTCGTCAAGGTCCTCACAGAAGTGGAAGCAGTCTTTTTTAAGCAACATAATTAAGGGTGAGCACAAAAACGTACTCCGCATATTAGACGGAAAATGCAATATTAATGCAAGACTAACAAGTGAAGGCACAATAAGGTTATTTGAGTATAAAGCTAAATTTGAGTAAATATAATAAGTAGATGTGAATTGCTGAATTTAATATAATAAATAAAAATAACATTTTAATCAAATAATACCATTAGTGTAGGTCTACCCTCCACACTAATCTATCCACGGGCATCCCATTTGGATAATCTTTTTCAAAAGATCTCATATGGATTCCAACCATAAATCTTTTTATAAACTATTTTGAAAAACAAAGTTTAATCCATGAAAAACTTTACTCATCATGACTATGGCTGTGGACACGATTATCCAAGATAGTTTATACACTCTGCAGAGGTGGTACAACTTTACCCGCAAGACATGATCATCTCATATTACCACGTCTCCGTCTCCGCAAAGAGACATTTACATGCGACATTTACAGGGTGTGCGACAGAGAGATCATAACAAGGCATTTACATGCAAAGTTGTCAACCTGGTCACATCTCTGCTAATATTTCGCCACAACATATAATCTACTAAGTTAGGCCCTGTTTGTGCCGTGTGAGAGTTCTCGTGGTCTACGTCATGCTCACATTCAACCTATAGTAAGACTCAAGTTAGGATCCGCAAATTAGTCAGCCAGATCTGTCCCATATCAGAGTTGTGGTAGTACGATGTGACTTTGAAGTAGTAGCTCATAGACCGATCCTTAATTGACTTAGGCAGGCTTTTCACATACCTCTTGTGCCAAGCACCCACGTTAAACCACCAAGCACCCATGTTTAGCCACCAAGTAACAACGTGTGCCAGCAAGTACCCATCACCTAACTATTTGTCTAAATCTAAATCAAATTTTATATTTTACTTTATTAAATATTTTATAGTTCTTCTTGACACATCAAAAATCAGAAATACATTTTAAAACTCACCACCGAGCAACAACGTGTGCAGAACGTCTTGCACGACCTGACCGTTCTCCCAGATGATGCAGCTCTCCTCCGCCAGGCAGCACTGCCTGCTGGGCCTCACCATGCGAACAACGGTGCCTACTGCGGATGTCCTCCAGATCCATATCTATGATTTACATCAGCGCTTCTTTTGTCGAACTCTGCATCATTTGCTAGAGAAATATGGAGGGAAACCAGGGAGACTTCGGTGTTCATCTCAACAGGAAATCCTTTGTGACCATCATTAGCCAACTAATGGAGTTCCTGTCTTCTGTTTCAGAGGAAGCTACAGCTTTTATAGTTACAGTGTGGCATATTTGGTAGGCTCGAAATGATATTAGAAATGGAGAGCCAATGCTGCATCCACGGTGTATTGCAGAGAAGGCCAAGGCTTACATTGAGATGATTCTTCTGCGTTGTTTCCAAGGCAAGACGTCCATCAGGTGTGGATCTCAGGCTTCTACAACACCTTGGATTCCGCCGCAGGAGGGATGGGTGATGGTTAATGTGTATGCAGCTGTTTTTGCTGCAACTAGACGTATGGGAGTAGGGATTGCGACCCGGAACCACAAAGGAGAATTCTTGGCTGCTTTCGGTCAGAGCATTGACAGGTTTGCAGACCCTGAGATGGCCGAAGCTTTAGGGTCTGTTCTTTTTGGCTGTGGCTTATGATTTTTGGCTGCGGTTTATGACTTTTGGATAGTTTATATGAGAGATTACAGAGTAACAGAAACTCACGCGCGGTTTTTGCTGATATAAATGAAGTCAGTAAAGTACGTACTACAATTAATTAGTAGACATTATCTTAAAAAAAATACTCCGTTTAAAAGCTAGTTACTGTAGAAAAGACGAAAAACAGCTTTTAAAACCTGAAAAGAACAGGGCCTTAGACGCCAGGCTTTCTATTCGTTTTGCGAAGGAGTTGAACTATCGGAAAATTTGTATTGCTTCGGATTGCCTAGCGCTTATTCAGAAGCTCAATTCAGTTTCAGCTGATAGATCGAAGAAAATTTAGCTGTAGAAAGCTCCGTCGGCAATCGCTTCCATCATTTGTAACGAAATGTTACGATAAATAAAGTGCTTTCTAATTCCAAAAAGAACGAACGAAGTCGTGCATCTTCACACAGGGACTGGGCCCTCCACATATGCGAGACAGTGCACTTCGGCCCTCTACCAGAATAATGCTAGTGTGTATGCTCGCAATTTCCACGACGCCAAGAAATTAAATACACGCGCTTAATTCATTGCTAGCATGGATCGATGCAAATTAATGCTGACGTATCTGCCATGCATAGATGGTAGGAGTACATTCATTTTGGATCGACCAGCCTGTGTTTATTGAGTGCATGAATGTTTTTTATTTTATTTTTCTTTGAAACAAATACGGCGGTTTTTTAAGCGTAAACAGTTTTTTAAATCCAAAACTATATGTGCCGTTCATATCGACATCTCTACCGTATCAAAAAACACAGATAAAAACCACCAACCATAACCAAAAGCTATCAGCCACAACCAAAATTCTTTCATAATATATATTTTTTATTATTTTTATTAGTATATTATGATAATAAATCATAATCAAATTCTTGTATTGAAGACCGAAAAAAATAAAAATAACATATATTTATGAACGGAGGAAGTATCTCTTGGCCTTTACGGTGTGCTCATTTAGACTGAAAAATGTGGCTTATGGCTGAAATTGCACTGTGCTGATGGTGACTTATTTTAGCGTAATTAAATTTAAAAAAATTTAAAAAAAAAGAAAAATCAGGTTAACCCATTACGGACAATGTAAACAAATACGGGAAAAAAGAACCGAAAAAAGCAAAAAAGCCAGAAAAAGATAAAATTTAGGAATAATAAAAAATAAGTCAAAAGTCAGAAACTGAAGTCGGAATGACCGGGGCCTAAAGCACGTGTACTAGGAAAACATACATTGTTACACACTGAACCACGTACGCACAGCGGAGTAATCTTTTTCGTAATCATGCAATTAAAACACCATAAACTAATCCGTTTTGTTATTGCATAGTCGCTTGAATTTTTTTTGCTTCAGTCGATTTTGTTGCAACATTTTTTCGTGTAGACAATATTTTTTTTGCTGATATTTGTAACATTTTTTGTCTATGTATGCAACATTTTTTTTTTGCATAGATGTAACATTTTTGGCTGAGAAATGTTGCATACATGGACGGACAATATTGCAAACAGGGACAAAAAAAGTTGAATATATGGGAAAACAATGTTGCAGTGAAAACATTCTTCGCCGAGAAATGTTGGACACATGGGAGAAATATTACATATATGGATGAAAAATGTTATAAATATGGACAAAAAATATTACATATATAGAACAAAAATATTGTACAAACCTAACTGAAGTAAAAAAAATTTCAGTCGACTGCGTAATAGACAGTCCCTAAACTAATAGCCATTGATGAACTATTCTTAGCTATAGCTCATACTATAGCATTGGCGGATCTGCTATAGGGCAAGGGTGTTCAGCCGAACACCCAAATTTTTTTTATAAAATACCAGGTATATAATAGGTATATTAGATATATATACTATTAGTTGTATTAAAACTATATTTTATGCCTGTAAATAAATTCAACCTGTACTCCCTATATCTCGCGCACAGCCCATGTAATACATTAGACTAATTTTTCTTTGCACTCAGCCCTCCTCACGCCCAAAGAGATAAAGATATAAATAAAATCCTAACATGTATTCTATTTCTTATCTTGTGGCTGTCTGTGTGGGAGGCGGCTTCGGCCTTCGAGTGGCGAGCGGGCAGAGGTGCAGGCTAGAGGCGAGTGACGACCGGCAGAGGCGGACGTGGTGCCATGATGTGACAATAATCATGCGTGAGGCAGCGCGTGGTGCAAGGTGAGCGTGTAGCAGTACGGGCGAGCAGAGAGGTGTCACAGGCAAGCAGGCAGTGGCACAACGAACACGGAGGTAGGGAGCGGATGACAGGAAGGGAGCAGCGCGGTAGCCGGGAGGGAGCGTGGTATTGGGAAGTAAGTAGCACCTCTAACTTATTATCATCGTTCTCTCTTCAGATCTAGATGTGCTTCACCCCACTCCACTTATTTACTTTCTTGGTCTTTTTTGCTCCATGAAAGGAACATACAATTTCCTTTCAGATGGGCAGTTCTTGCTGGTGGGGAAATAGCAAAAAAAGTAAGATCAACAAGATATACAACTCTCATTTATCTCTACAATTTGTTGTTTAATTCATATAATTATGCTCGTCTTATGTCGCACATTTCCTCATAAGAAATCATTAATTTCTGTAATTTATGTATTTTTATTATATCTACATACATGTATCGTTGTATTGGTGTTTTAGGGAAGGACGGTGTGCTACGGTATCGACGTATTCGAGCCACTTAAGCTGCGAAATTTGAACACCCATTCTAAAAATCCTGAGTCCGCCACTTGTACTATAGTACTACTACATACGACCGATATGAATGAAATTCAGTGGAACGATCGACCGATCATCCGTGTTGGTCCTGGCTGTTAAATGCCTGTTGCATTGATTTCTTGGTGTGGATGCTAGCTTCCCACAAATTTCGACTGTATCTACATAGTACATGAATTAACGATCAGCTGCAACATGCCTGTGGACCATGCACATTAATTAACGAGCTCAGCGTCCTTCCTTAATTAGGACATCGTCGACCATGGCCTACAAGCATTACACACATTACACCCCGTTTGGCACGGCTCCACTTCACAAGTGGAGCTGTTTTTTTTGACTTTACAAGTGGAGCCGGGTGAAGCTACTTTTTTCAGCTCCTTGGGTGGAGCTACTTTTGTCTCAGCAAGTTTTAAGGAACTCCTTGGGTGGAGCTATTTTGTTTTACCCCGTTTGGCACAAAACAGCTCCAAACAGCTCCAAGGAGCTGGTGGTGGAGCTCTGCCAAACGGGGCCTACATATGCACCGGCCTTCTATATATGTCGTAGGTGCTGCAAGATGACACACAAGATTACCAAAGTGAAGTTTACTTAGTTCCAGCAGATAACCAGCTTAGCATATATGGCCTCCTACGCCAGTCGTTGCACAAGAATATATAATATTCACATGACGCCGGCCTTGCTGCTCATTGCCGCCCTAATAGCCACCATCAACTGTGCTTCCGGCGGCGACAGCGTCGAGGACATGAAGGCGAGGTTCGAACGGTGGATGGCGGAGAACGGCCGCACATACAAGGACGCCGCGGAGCAGGCGCGGCGCTTCCAGGTATTCGCGGCTAACGCTGGGCTCGTTGACAGGTCCAATTATGCTGCAGGGGGCGGCAAGAAGTACCGCCTGGCGACCAACAAGTTCGCCGACCTCACCGCTGGCGAGTTCATCGCAATGTACGGCGGCTACAAGCCCATGCCGTCGTCCGGAGCCGGCAGCAAGTTGCCGGGATTCAAGTACGAGAATGTTAGCCTTCCGCATAGCCTGGGCGTAGACTGGAGGAAGAACGGCGCCGTCACTGGTGTCAAGAACCAAGCCCAATGCGGTAATTAAGCACACGCATATGGAGTGTACACAAACAGATTTAATTACTAGTCGTTTCATACATCGGCACGGTCTCCGATTACAGGGTCTTGCTGGGCGTTCTCTGCGGTTGCGGCCGTGGAGGGCATCCACCAGATCACGGCCGGCGAGCTGGTGTCCCTCTCGGAGCAGCAGGTACTTGACTGCTCCGGCAACAACGACGGGTGCGGCGGCGGCGACATGGACGAAGCCTTCCAGTACATCAGCGGCGGCGGTGGAATCACCACCGAGTCGGCCTACCCCTACCAAGGTGCCCAAGGGGCGACGTGCCGGTTCAGCCGCGCATCGGGTACGGCGGCCGCCACGATCAGAGGCTACCAGGACGTGCCCAAGAACAGTGAGGCCGCGCTCGCCGTGGCCGTCGCAAACCAGCCGGTGGTCGTGGCCGTTGACGCGAGCAACTTCCAGCTGTACCAGAGCGGCGTCATGACGGCCGATGGCTGCGGCACGAGCCTGAACCACGCGGTGACGGTGGTCGGGTACGAGACGGATGCGGCAGACAGGAGCAAGTACTGGGTGATCAAGAACTCGTGGGGCACCACCTGGGGAGAGCAAGGGTACCTGAGGCTGGAGAAGGACGCGGCGGCGTCGAGGCAAGGCGCCTGCGGTGTCGCCATGAACCCTTCCTTCCCTGTTGCGTGAAACAACAAAACTAATGGTGTGGACCCAGATGCCTAACTAATGCTAGCTAGATAATAATTACGTACTAGTACTAAACTACTAATCCTCGAACGCACGCTAGCTATCTCTGTCTGCCTTCATTCAAATGACAAAAAGTTCATCTTGTTACCTGAAACTCCATTTATTTGTACGTCTACCATTCTCTAATCTCTGCTCTCCTGGCTATGTAACCATTAACCAACCAGTTTTAGCTTCTATTAGGAAACAATAAAGGCTGCGAACAATGTCGTCTGAGAAACACGCCGGAGATTCTGATGCTCCGGAAAGAAGCCGCCGGAAGGGGCTAAAGTCTTGCAAGTTGCAAGCCCATCTCTCATGAATATTGGGCCTGGAATGGACATAAGTTTTAGTTTTGGGCCTGGACTGGGTTGGATCGAGCTTAGATTAGGCCTGTGCTGGGCTTTGGCCCATTAGCAGCCCAGCATTGCTTGCCCGGATGTCTCTGTTAAATAATCCAGCTCGCTCACCGTGGTCGAAGAGTCAGTCGAAGTGACCATGGTTGTAAGTCGTACTCGTAAAAACACTCGACACATGCTTAGTCCACGCGAGAGCGGTTTTCCTGGTTTGTTAGCGTCGTGTGCAACATGGCATGAATCCGTGGGATCGTGCAGGAGGTGGTGCATAATAAGGGTGGTTTAATCATAAGTTTAGGTTAGGATTTCTTTAAATAGCAGGTTAATATAATAGAAAATGCTACCCAGTTTTCCAGCAGCACAAAATTCTTGTGTTATTGCTCTGTGTTTTTGAACTTCATATGTGGTCGTGTGTGAGCTCAGGCGTGTTGATCGGCCGAAGTTCCTAACATTTGGTATCAGAGCCAGGGAATGCTGATCCACGATGAAGCCAGGTGAATCCACGATGCCCCGGCGCTCCCAGTCTTCATTGCCACGTCCCTGAGACCGCGCCGACGGCAGCGGCGCTCTGGTGGTACGAAGGGTGGTGAAGGAGGTCGGGGGTTCAACGGTGTATCCGACTCTCACAAAGACGAACTATGGTGATTAAGCCTTGATGATGAAGGTCATGCTCCAGGCGCACGGGCTCTGTGACGCCGTTGATATTGGCGGGGCTGAATTCATATGTCACTTCAGTTGGAGCAGGCGTAGCGCATCGGAGGCCGCCATCTATAGTCCGGAGATGCTATCGGCCCCGCAGAAGACTAGGAAGTTCATCCTAAAGCAGGCCAAAAAATATCGCACAACCTAAGCTGTGGCCATTCCATGAATCATAGTGCGCACGTGAGTCACCCAGTGGGGGCACCATGCTCACCCGCTAGGTCATCGCGACCTAGCAAGTCCGGGCGGCCATTGCAATCTATTGAGTCTGCATGGCGTCATAGTACTAGCTGCCAATCATCTGTGGACCATACCGACGAGGAGGTAACTTACGTACGAACCTATATTTTTTCCTATTACGCCTTGCGTTCCGCTAACATCATGGCGTTCTCTTGCCGTAGGTCCATCGTCGAGATGCATCCCTTTTGCCATTCACACCACCTGCAAAGACTACTGCTCTCCATCGTTCATCTTCATTGCACATTTGGAAGGTATGAGATTCGCATTGTACATCCGGAATATTTATTGTGACTAATATCATTTCATTTTGCAGCCTCCAATTCAACATGGGGTGACGACGAGTCCACTGATGACGACGCGGGCCTCCTAGATGCTTCCAGAGAGCAGTACACGGCACTAGGGTTTGCAGCGTATGCAGGGGAAAGCTCAGCATTCTTGACATATGCAGGGTTTGGACACTTCGGTGGGCAGAGTTTCTCCGGCTTCGCTGCCACATCGTACGGTCAGGGCGAGAGCTCGTTCGCACAACAAGGGAGATTTCTAGAGTCTTTCGTACACGACATTATTGCAGGCAGCTCGTAGTTCAGCATGTATCAGCTGGACGACTTCGACCCTTATCGAACCCAGCCTACTGTACCTCAATCTACTGGACCACCGCCGGCCGCTGAGCAGACAGAACGGTCTCCATATCTTCTCCGACCCGAGATGCAACCTCCGGACCTACTGGACATGTTCGTGTGCAACGGAAGACAAGGCCACGTACGGGTAGGCAAGCACGGCGAGAAGATTGCAGTGGCTCAGATGAGTGAGCCATATCGCATCCAGTATGATGCATTTTTTACTACTGTAATTACTTTTAATTGTACAAATTCCTAATGTATAAAATTGTAAGAAAACATGAAATATTCATAAATTCATGATTAAGTTATGAGATAGCATCAAATAATATATATCGTGATTGGCCGACACATGGCACTTCAAAACATGTGTGACGATCGTTAAATTCATAATTAAGTTAACTTGAATAAATATGGTAAATTCGGATCACATAAAATTTCCAAAAATTACACAATAACTATTACTATATCGGGAGGCTTCATATAAAATTTTGTAATTTTTGGAGCTCGTTTGCTATATTTAAAAACTTGTAAAAATATCGAAATTATATGAATTTTTGAGCAACAGTCGCAATGGATAAAATTACCCAAAAATTACACTGCGAGGTATGTTGTTTTAAGAGGCTTTACATAAAATTTTGTAATATTTTGAGCTCATTTGATATATTTAAAAATCTAAATAAATACTAAACAAAAAATTAGGGTAGTTAATTAAGCTAGCTCATTATTTGCCTTAATTACCTGCCGCCCCCTCCCTGGACGGCAGGCCTGCCGTCCCTCATCGGGCGGCAGGCTGCCTGCCGTCTAGTGAGGGGGTAGCAGGCGCCTGTTGTCGATGGCAGCGCCGTGTGTCACCTCACGGGCGCTGCCGCCCGCCCACTGGACGACAGAAATGCTATTTTTGCCAATACGCTCGGTATGCTGCTATTTTGTAAATACAGTGTAAAACAGTGCCAAAAGTGTCTTTAACTCCCCAACCTTGCCTGCAATCTAATCGTACAATTAATCTTTGTTAATCAATATAATTTGTATGCATCATGTGTACCCGATCGCGTTCGTGCATGCAGATGTCAATGTGACTGAGGCGGCCCGAGCATGCCAATGCCGTGGATAAGAAAAAGGAGGAGGACGAGATGATGATGGAGAGGTTCGAGGCGTGGATCGAGGAGCACGGGCACACGTAGAAGGACGAGGAGGAGAAGGCGCTACGAGATATTCAAGGCTCACGCTGATCCTGTTGGCTCGCATAACGCGACGCAGAGAGGATGCCGCGCCTGTTCGTACAGATGCGCAGACATGACCCCGGAAGAGCTAGCTCAACGGACTCCGTAACTTTGGCGGCCATGATCGCTCCTGTGGACGACTACCTCAGGGGAGTTGCGCACTACCACTAGTCAGCTGATTAATTTGAAAAAAAATCACTACGATGTTCAAGTGTACGTAGGTCGGGACCTAGCCTGCGTGATTTCCCAAGTGGATGTACTAGAATTATAGAATTTTTTTGTACGGATAATCCATTTTTTATTCGAAATTACAGAAATATACTTGTGGGAATTTTTTTTACAAAAATAGGCTCAAGTCGCTCAATGGGAGGACGACTGGAGCCTATCGCCCAACCAGAAGGCGATTCTGTCCCTGTCGCTCTACCATCAGGCGACTGCATCCAGTCGCCCTCCCATTGGGCGACTTTAATGCAGTCGCCCAATGGTTGAGCGACAGGGACCAAACCTTCGCCAAAAATAGTGAAAATTGGTGGAGATATTCTTCATTGATCCAAAAGCCTTCAGAAAAAAATTTGAGCAATTTCGGCTACGGGATCAAAAATTATAGCAGTTTCAATCACTTCCCGTTTCCTCTCTTTGTGTTCCTCGATTGCTATAACTTTTGATCCCGTAGCCGAAATTGCTCAAAAATTTTCTGAAGGCTTTTGGATCAATGAAGAATATCTCCACCAATTTTCACTATTTTTGGCGAAGCTTTGATCCCTGTCGCTCAACCATTGGGCGACTGCATTAAAGTCGCCCAATGGGAGGGCGACTGGATGCAGTCGCCTGATGGTAGAGCGACAGGGACAGAATCGCCTTCTGGTTGGGCGATAGGCTCCAGTCGCCCTTCCATTGGGCGACTTGAGCCTATTTTTGTAAAAAATTTTACCGTGGGTATATTTCTGTAATTTCAAATAAAAAATGGATTATTTGTACGAAAAACTCTAGAATTATATACGAAGGTGTTTTCCTATTTGGAATTGCTAGTGCACAGACAGTTGAAAATTTCGTAAGTTTCAATCGATTTTGTTCATCCTTGCATCGACTTGGATATTTGTGCTCCGACGGGCTCATCCTCCTCCTCTCCAGTTGGTGTGGCGGCGGTGATGGCATCTTAACTGGAGTGGCAAGTTAGGGTTTTTGAGCTCACCGGAGCCGAACTATAGAGGGAGGAGGGGAGTGAAAGTTTGGTGGTGACGGTGCGGCGAGTCGGTGGTGGCACCACCTCGCTCATGGGTTAGGTGGGGGGTGGACAGTGGGGACAATGAGAACCGAAGTGGTTAGGAAGCGATGATGGATTCGGCGGCGGTAGCCACCAGAGACAAGGAAGGAGGGCGAGGGAAGGTGTCTCGCCGGAGATGAAGAGCGGTGACGGTATCGGTGGTGGGAGGTGATTGCCGGCAGGTAGCGATGCACGGGGAGGTGAAGGGGCTATGGCGGCTGGGGATGGGTGGGAGTGAGATTAGGGTTAGGGTGAAGGGTGAATCATATATGGAGTGAGGAAGTGATGTAGGTGGTTAGATCTAGATCCAATGGCAAAGAAAATTGACTAAAGTTAAGAAGTTTTCTAGCAATTGTGCAATAGATGGCCCCTTCATATTAAGTAAAGGAAATTGCTAGGGAGTACTTGAGTATTTCTTCACCTTGAAAATACTTGAATTTTCATCCATCCGAGTATTCAACTGTCACCTAGACATCCCCGTAAGATGGCCTAGCTTAATGTTAGCGGGGATGTACTAGAATGAATCGGAGTCTGCTTGGTGCCGAAATGAAGTTTTTTTGGCCGTAACTTATTTCAGAAAAAAAATGGTTTTTGGTCAATAATAACAAGCTAGCTGCACGTTGCCGTGGGGTACGATCCAGCTAGCTAATTAAGCTTTGTTCATCAAAAAAGGCAACACTATAGTCGATGTAGTTCTATTACTCCTAACTACGAATAATCGACGGACCGGCCGATTAAGAAATGTTAGACCTAGCTTGTTGTTTCGTCGACTGTCAAGTCCACAGCTAGCGTATATACGACGCACAAAGTAGGAAGCGTACTAGCTAGCTAGCGTATATACCACTGGCTAGCTCAAGACTGCTGCAGATTCCAAAAGAACAGAGAAAATTTTCTGTGGATCGGAGCGGTCGATGGCCATCTATCTTACTAGGTGGGACGACATTTGAAAGGAGGGGAAATGATAGGAGGATTTTTCAGCATGAACAATGGTAATCTATCTATACTTCAAGTCAGCCAAGTTATTTCGAGCATGCGCCAACCAAATTAATCCTACTAGCCAGGACCTACTTTGTGAGTTACCTTCTGTCGGACCCCAAGTTTACTAACCTGGAATCCTCTGTGATATAACACTGCATTATTCCCTGGATCAGTAGATAATGCTCACAGATACAACGCTGCATCATTTCATACACGATAAATTCATACATTACATTCCCAGAGTTCAAATAGACAACGTCGGGCCAGGGTTACAATAGAGCCGTCAGGCCAAATGTCTTACAATACATGAAAAGCGAAAGCGGAAGCGTACATAGCGTAGGGGCACAACTCACCACAGGCAAGCGATTGGGATAACCCGAGTACCAACGCTATTAACCAGGGACCTGGCTAATAACGAAGGCACCCGCCGAAACTAGCCTGGTCAACTTTACTGAGGCGAGAGGCAAGACTACCGAGGCCTATTCTAATAACCACCATCTTCATTTCCTTCGGCATCTTGATCCTCATGATAAGCGTAGTGCTCTTGAGTCTCAGTTTCTGAATTGGGGGGGGGGGGGGGGGGTTTAAGAGCGAGGTGAGCACAAACAACCGTGCTCCGCGAGCCAACACACAGAATGCATATAATTATAGATGCAAGGCTATTCAAGGGTGGCTCGGGTTCTTTTATTTGCATAAAGCGACATTTGGAATTACCATAATTTAAATTTTCTATGACCTAGCATTTTTCAAGAACTTATGATTTAAATACTGAAAGTGTACAATAATTTTATAACGGGGTAGTTTCCATTTCCAAATTTTATGGTTACATCCACCATACTTTATGGTTACATCCACCAAGGCTTAACATTTTTAGCATAGCAGGTTACTTCCACCCTAATACCAACACTGGAGTACATCCCTCCAGGACAAATTACCAAAGTTTAGGCTACATCCACCTAACCAATTTTCATACCCAACCTTCAAATATTTTTGAAACAGAACTAACTCGAGGAAGAGTTCCATGTCTGCCCTTGACCGTGGGCACGGCTATTCGAATAGTTTGTATATGTACTCTGCAGAGACTGTACATCTTTACCCACAAGAGATAATCGTCTCGATGGTTCTACATGATTCCTTTGACATGCAGATCGAGAGTATATCACGAGGCCTTTACAATACTTCACATTCTAGCATATTGTAACATCCTAAAAATTCAAGAATTCAAAAATGTGGAGTTTTTAAAATTTCTCTTGCATTTTGCTAGCACACCAATTTCTTTCGAATATTTGTTTGAAATCTTTTTGAGTTTTATACCATACAAATTAATAACCAAGACTACTCCCAAATGCAAATAATAATATTGTAAATTATAGAAAGGAAAGTGTTATTACAGATCATGAAATCAAAATGCCAACACCTTGAATTCAAATTCTGGTCAATAAGATAATATCCAAACTAAAAACTTAGGTATTAAATAATGGACATTAAAAATTTGAAATCCAATTAGAGAAGTAATGGCTAAAGGAATATTAACAACTCACATTTTAATTGGTTGGAAATTTAAACATAAATTTACGCAAGAACTGAAACTAATAATCTTGAATGTGAAATAAAAACCCAATTTTTCAGTTTATCATCCATTTTCCCCCCTAATTTCCAAAATCATGGCCGCAGCCATTTTCTACTCTTCCCATTACCCTCTTTTCCTCTTGCGTGCGGGCCCGGCCCCTTTTTCCCTGCCGACCGCACGGTCCGGGCACCCCCCCTCACGCGGCGCGCCTCCTCCTTCCTCTCCTTTCTCCTGCTTCTTCCTTCTTCGTGGCTGAGCTCCATCCACGTCGTCTCCCCCCTTTCTCTCCGCTCTGAGCGAATCCTGCCAAATCCCTGCCGCGCTGTCTTTCCCCAGCTCTGCACGCGCCGCTCGCCCGGTCGCGTCGCCACCGAGCCCCGTGCCGAGATTTTGCCCGGCGGTTCTTCACGCCCTCCGCCGGGTCCTCCGCGCCTTCCCGCCCCTCCGCGGCTACAAGCCTACAAGTTTCCCCCAGGCATTCCTCCCCCTTCTGCGCAACATCACTTCTCTTCCACTCCATCTCCCCCTTTCTTCCCCGAGAATGGCCGCCGCTGCGCCTCCATGCCGTTCCCGGTCTTCAGCATTTCCCCACCGCCCTAAGTGTGTCACGGTGTGACTTAGCTTCCCGTACACCTCTCCCACAGCGTAATCGGACCCCGGTGCACCGGAGAGCGCGCTCTGCCCGTTTTCCTCGCCGCCGGCCGAAGCCGCCTTCCCCAACGCCGCTGCTCCCTCGAGGCATCCCCGGTCGATTCCGCGCCCTGGGAGTATCCCAACAACGTCCCGAACCCCCGCCAACCTCCGGTCGGGCCTCCCCTCGCCGGAGCTCCTCTCTCTACAGTGGCCTCCCCGCGCCGCAACAGGGTCTCCGCCGGCGGCCTACTTCACGCTTGCTCCGGCTCGGCTAGTCGTTCGGTGAGCATCCCTACGCCCTTTAGGGACTCGTGCGCACCCCTATTTCCCATCCCTTTCGCTTCGGCCACCGCCGCAATTAGTGGCCCGTCTGTTGAAAATAATCTTGTTTTAGAGTCATGTGCAAAATTTGGGTGTAATCGGAGTCGAATTGCAGCCGCAATTCAAAGTCGTAGTTGGAAACCAAATTCAAAGTCGTAGTTGGAAACCGAGTCGAAGTCGTATAAGACTCGGAGTCGGAGTAGGTTTGAGAACCCGTGTTGAAGTAGGACAGCCGGGTATAAAAAGAGGCCTAGAGCCATGTATTCGATGTACCAAGCCATTGAGAAAATACAAAAAGAGGGAAAGACACAAAGTATTGTGTTGTCGTGTGATTGTGCAAGACGTGGTCGGAAGGACTCACGATCACCGCAAGCGTGATCGGGAGGAGCTACGACCACGGCAAAGTTCCAGCAGGCGTAGTCGGGAGGCGCTACGACCACGGCAAAGGAACAGCCACGGCAAAGGAACAGTGTTTTTACGACTACGGCTAAGGAGCGAACAACGTGGTCGTAAGGAGTCGAAGGTGGTCGTAACGAGCTACGACTACACCGGGAAGGCCAGAAGTGAACGTAGTCGAAAGGGTGTTCGACTACGGTGAACAGTGATCGCCAGCATCACTGCGTGATCGTAGAAAGTTTCGATCACGGTATCTCGAGCGGCTGAAGGAAGGCAGCGGCAGCGATATCACGGAGCGGTCGTAAATTGCTACAGTAATTTTACGACTACGTTGAAAAAGCGATCGGAGGAGATTGAGGCGATTGGAACTGGTCGTAAGCATCCAGGACCGGTCGTACTCAATTCTATCTGGTCGTAAACGACCCTAACCGGTCGTGAAAGGTCCTGGGAGGTCGTAAGACCTTACAACAGTTGGTATCAGAGCCTGGTGAACCATGGCGGAGGCTTCAAAGGTGAAGGAAAGCGTGTCGCTGCAGTACCCGATCCTCAGTTCGGACAATTACCCGATCTGGGCGATGAAGATGAAGGTCAACATGATCGCACAGGGAGTCTGGGGTCCAGTTGAACCAAAGGAGAAAGACAAAGTCGTTGATGAACGACTCGACAAGATGGCGATGGCGGCGATCTATCAGGCCGTGCCCGACTCGATGATGAGGCAGCTGATCGGTAAGGAGACGGCGAGAGACGTCTGGACTACTCTGCAGATAATGCACCAAGGAGTAGATCGAGTGAAGGAAGTTCGACTTCAAACTTTACGCAGTGAGTTTGAATCATTAAAGATGGGAAGAGACCAGACAGTGGAAGAATTCTCTGGGAAGTTTAATGAAGTCGTAAACGAGATCAAATCTCTCGGCGACGACTTGAAAGATGAGGTGGCGGTGAAGAAGTATCTACGAGTACTGCCGGAGAAGTTTCTCCCGGTCGTAACTACGATCACGTACTCACAAGACCTCTCGAAGATGAAGGTGGAGGAGGTAACTGGGGCGCTCAGAGCACACGAGCAGCTTCTGAAAAGTTACCAAGCCGACAATGAAGGAAAAGGGCCTTACAACCAACAAGCATTGTTTGTAAAGGATGACACGAGGAACCGAGGAGAATCGTCATCAAGGGGTGGTCGTGGACGTGGTCGTGGCCGCGGCACGTCTCATGGGCGAGGACAAGGACGAGGCTATGGCCAGAGTGGCCGTGGAAGAGGTGGTCGTGGTGGTCGTGGAGATGGAAATCATCAGACGGACAAATCTGACATCCAGTGCTACACATGCGAGAAATTCGGACATTACGCTGCCGAATGTCGGAGCCACATCCAGTGCCATAACTGCAAGAAGTATGGTCACTATGCTGCGAATTGCCGGAGTAAGAAGAAAGTAGAGGAAGCAAACCTGGCTCAAACGGATGAGCACAAAGAGCCGACACTGCTGTTGTCGCTCTGCACTGCAGATGAACCGACAATGGTTCTATTAAACGAGGAGAAAGTGTTTCTGAGTCTGTTGGAGAAAGCAGAGCAGACTCAAGAGCGGACGGCAGACTGGTATCTCGACAACGGAGCCAGCAACCACATGACGGGTACGTACTCGATGTTTTACGAATTAAATAAGAATGTGCTTGGAAGAGTACAGTTCGGAGACGGCTCGACCATTCAGATAAAAGGGAGAGGCACGATCCTGATGCAGTGCAAGGATGGTAGCCAGAGGAGATTGTCGAATGTATACTACATTCCAAGTCTACGAAGCAACATTATAAGCCTTGGACAATTGACTGAAGAAGGTTGTCGGATTGAACTCAAAGACACCTATCTGAAAATGTACGACCACACTGAGCGACTGCTGATGAAAGTACAGAGAACGGTAAACCGTCTGTACAAAATTCAAATTGAAGCTTGCAAGCCGAAGTGTATGAAGACTACAACCGATGACGCGGCCTGGCTATGGCACGCAAGATTCGGACATCTGAACTTCCAGAGTCTCAACACGATGGCCGAAAAGGAGATGGTGGTCGGATTACCGACAATCGACCACCCGGAGCAAGTCTGCGAAGGCTGTCTGGTGGCGAAACAAACTCGTAGCGGTTTTCCACAGCAGACGAGTTTCAGAGCTTCGCAACCACTCGAACTGGTTCACGTAGATCTGTGCGGACCAATCACACCTCGTACAGATGCCGGAAATCAATACTTCATGTTGATCGTAGACGACTACTCCAGAGCCATGTGGGTGTACATGCAGAAGAGCAAGGACGAGGCAAAGTCGAACTTTCAGAAGTTCATAACTCTTGTCGAAAACGAAGTCGATAAGAAGGTGAAGTCGGTCAGATCAGACCAAGGAGGAGAATTCCTCGCAAAAGAGTTCGACTCGATTTGTGAAGAGAAGGGTATTGCAAGATTCTTCACGGCTCCGTATTCACCTCAACAAAACGGAGTCGTAGAAAGAAGAAACCGGACCGTGGTCGAAACGGCACGAAGTCTGCTGAAGAGCCGATTTCTGCCCGGGAGGTTTTGGGCAGAAGCAGTAAGACATGCCGTCTATCTGTTAAATCGTGCGACCACGCGATCACTGGATGGAGTCACTCCATATGAACAGTGGTCGAGAAGAAAACCCAATGTCGAGCATCTAAGGGTCTTCGGATGCTTAGCCCATGTGAAGCCATCCACTTATCTCAAGAAGCTAGACGACCGGAGCCGACGGATGATTTATCTTGGCTCGGAACCAGGCACCAAGGCGTACAGGTGCTATGATCCGGTCGAAAAGAAGATTCATGTGAGCAGAGACGTGGTCTTCGAAGAGAACAAACATTGGGAGTGGGAAGAACACGAGGACATTGAGAAAGACATGTCGAAGTGGGTAACCTTCGAAGTCGAAACAGTCGATGCTAACAATACGGAAGAAGCTACGACCACATCTCAAAGCCAAAATTCGACCGGTGCTGATGATCAGGAAGTCTCACAAAATGAAGAAGAGTCTGATGAAGAAGATTCGAGCGATAGAATACCGAAGATGAGAAGCATAAGTGAGATTTATGCACAAACTGAACCAGTGCAGTCTGAAGAGCTACTGCTTTACACGACTGCAGAAGAACCTGGAAGCTATGAAGAAGCAAAGAGAGATGCATACTGGAGAGCAGCTATGCAGGAAGAGCTGAAGTCGATTGAAGAGAATGACACATGGGAACTCACCGATTTGCCAAAGGGTCATCGAGCAATCGGTTTAAAGTGGATCTTCAAGGTAAAGAAGGATTCCAAGGGAAAAGTCGTAAAACACAAAGCACGACTTGTGGCGAAAGGGTATGTTCAAAAACAAGGCATCGACTACGAAGAAGTCTTTGCCCCAGTAGCTCGTATGGAGACTATACGACTACTTCTTGCATTGGCAGCAAACGGTGGATGGGAGATTCACCACATGGATGTGAAAACGGCGTTCTTGAACGGAGACATTAAGGAGGAGGTTTATGTCTCTCAACCACCGGGTTTTCAATCCAAGGAGCAAGCTGAGAAAGTCTTGAAGCTGAACAAAGCTCTCTACGGACTTAAGCAAGCACCACGAGCATGGAATTTGAAGCTTGACAAAAGTCTAACGGCACTCGGGTTCAGAAGAAGCAACTCTGAACATGCTGTGTACACGAGGGGAGATGCGAAGAACAGACTGATCGTGGGCGTTTACGTGGACGACTTGATCATTACTGGATCGAGTTCAAAGGAGATTATGAGGTTTAAAGAAGAGATGAAGAGGCTGTTCAAAATGACCGATTTAGGACTTCTGTGCTACTACCTCGGCATTGAAGTAAATCAAACCGACAACGGCATATCACTTTGTCAGTCGGGATATGCTCGAAAGATTCTGGAGAAGTCGAGTATGGAAGAGTGCAATCCATGTCAAACCCCAATGGAGAATCATCTGAAGTTGAGCAAGACAGGCCCAGGATCACCAGTTGATGCCACGACTTATAGGAGCATTGTCGGAAGTCTACGGTATCTGGTGCACACCCGACCAGACATCTTGTTTGCGGTCGGATACGTAAGTCGTTTCATGGAGAAACCGACTCAGGAGCATATGAATGCCGTGAAGCACATCCTGAGATACATCAAAGGTACTTTGAATCTCGGGATTCAGTACAAGAGAGGAGGTGGGAAGTCGTTGCAGCTGACGGGCTACAGTGATAGCGACATGGCGGGAGATGTCGACGATCGAAAGAGCACGACAGGCATAATGTTTGTGCTTGGGGAGAGTCCGATCAGCTGGCAATCTCAGAAGCAAAAGGTGGTTGCATTATCTTCATGTGAAGCCGAGTACATCGCAGCGAGCGCAGCATCTTGCCAGGGAGTCTGGCTCGCTCGACTGTTGAGTGAATTGTCAGATGAAGAAATTCAGAAGGTGACGCTCAGGGTTGATAACAAATCTGCAATATCGCTGAGCAAGAATCCGGTTCTACATGATAGAAGCAAACACATAGACACAAGATATCATTATATCAGAGATTGTGTCGAAGAAGGGAAGATTGAAATCGACTACATCAGAACCGAAGAACAGAAAGCAGACATATTGACAAAGTCGCTGGGACGGATAAAGTTTTCAGAGATGAGGAAGAAAATTGGCATGATCGAAGTCGAAAAACAAGATTAGGGAGAGAATGTTGAAAATAATCTTGTTTTAGAGTCATGTGCAAAATTTGGGTGTAATCGGAGTCGAATTGCAGCCGCAATTCAAAGTCGTAGTTGGAAACCAAATTCAAAGTCGTAGTTGGAAACCGAGTCGAAGTCGTATAAGACTCGGAGTCGGAGTAGGTTTGAGAACCCGTGTTGAAGTAGGACAGCCGGGTATAAAAAGAGGCCTAGAGCCATGTATTCGATGTACCAAGCCATTGAGAAAATACAAAAAGAGGGAAAGACACAAAGTATTGTGTTGTCGTGTGATTGTGCAAGACGTGGTCGGAAGGACTCACGATCACCGCAAGCGTGATCGGGAGGAGCTACGACCACGGCAAAGTTCCAGCAGGCGTAGTCGGGAGGCGCTACGACCACGACAAAGGAACAGCCACGGCAAAGGAACAGTGTTTTTACGACTACGGCTAAGGAGCGAACAACGTGGTCGTAAGGAGTCGAAGGTGGTCGTAACGAGCTACGACTACACCGGGAAGGCCAGAAGTGAACGTAGTCGAAAGGGTGTTCGACTACGGTGAACAGTGATCGCCAGCATCACTGCGTGATCGTAGAAAGTTTCGATCACGGTATCTCGAGCGGCTGAAGGAAGGCAGCGGCAGTGATATCACGGAGCGGTCGTAAATTGCTACAGTAATTTTACGACTACGTTGAAAAAGCGATCGGAGGAGATTGAGGCGATTGGAACTGGTCGTAAGCATCCAGGACCGGTCGTACTCAATTCTATCTGGTCGTAAACGACCCTAACCGGTCGTGAAAGGTCCTGGGAGGTCGTAAGACCTTACAACACCGTCACCGTCCGCTCTTTACCACCGCAAGCCCGCCACCAAGCCTCCTGGCCGGAGCCGCCACCCCAGTGGCATTCCCCGCCTCGAGGAGGTTCCATTTTAGAGTTCATCGCCGCCTCCCCGGCCGCTCCTCGCCGGCGACGCCGCCGCCTACCTCACACGGCTCCCTCCCCTGTTCCGGCTGCCTGCCTTTTCTGTTGGCCCGACCAGCCGCTCGGTTCTTGAAGTTTTATATCCCCAGTTCACCGCGAAACACCGAGAGCCCTGATGGTTAGCCGAGTGAATGCATTAGCCCTCTCCGCTGGTGTTGAGTTCGAACCCAACAGCCGCACAATGTTGCCCCATTTTTTTTATTATTTTCAGTTTTTGTAATGCAATCCAATTAAGAAAAACTAGGCAAAATATTTAGAAGAAATGCAAAATTTAATTAGTAGGAATTATAGGAAAATTTGGGGAATAATTTAGAGCATGCAGTAAATTTAATTAAGATGTAAAATAAGGTTACCTAACATTGAAATAACTGATTATTTACTATATGAACAACTAATATGGTTTAAATACTAAAATGAGGTCCAATCACCAAATAAAGGCATTAATAAAATGTGGTTTAGTGTATAGTCCAAAGCTAATAAAATTTTTAATTAAAATACATCCATAGAGGGTACAACATTTATTAGGATACATGTGAGTGTAACACATGTCTAATCATGGATTAGTTATTATCATGTATATGTGATTAGTATGCCTTTAGCATTTATTTTAAATCTAATCCTAAATTTAAGGAAAGGCTTAGGAGAATTAGGGATGACTGTGGAAGCTAATAAAATCCAAATAAGGCTTTAGAGAGTTTATGTATGATTTAAACTTGGATTAGTTGTCATGATGAATAGTGGGTGTGACTCTAATATTTACATTGTGAATCTAATTATTTATTAAGGCATTAATGAGGAGAAATGGCTTTGGATAAATGTCTATGCTTAATAAAGATGGCCCTTAATTAACATATAAGCATATATACCCAATAATTATCATGCCACCATTAAACAAACTTCAGAGACATATCTTAATATATTAGCCCTAGATCATTAAGATTCGAAATAATATCATAGATATATACATACTCTAAAGTGAGCATGTTACTATTAACACGAGTAATTAGGGTCACATAAAATGATATATACCCAGCTTTGCTCAGCTAGCTAAGTTTAAACTAACATTAGAAATAAAGCTAAGCCTAGTAGAAGATAGAGTATAAGTAAGATAATAATGTGCCATTAATCAAAATCTTAACTTTAAGGTTATTGAGCATGGTTAAATATAGCAAGACTAGACCCGAACCAATGGATTTTAATTATGCGTAGTAATAACTGAGGATACATAAAATGTTGAGCTATAAAATGCTATAAAACCGGACTCTAATATTTGTTTGGTAAACTAAAAATTATATACATCCCTATGTATAACATAGGCCCTAAAGATTAATGCTCGACAAAAACAAAGCTCAGCTAAAAACTTGCACACCAAATCATAGGTCTAACCTAGCTCATGGAACTTCCTTAATAAAGATAAAAATAATAACAAGAAGTTATTAGATAAAATAGAGTAAACCATAGTATTCAGTGGCCGGCTCAACCTAGTCCTCCCTAAATCTAAAGCAAGATAATCTCATTAATATTTCTATGTCATAAACCCTCCTTCATTGAATGTCCTGCTACCAATCATCGCTAGTTCGGCTCCGATAATACCCCGCGTCCAATTAACCTCGTCTCCAATCACCTATTTAATCATAATAAAAATTAATCAAGTTTAATTGGGTTTATTTGGATTTATTTGGATCTCTTGAGTTATTTGTTTTTATTTGGATTCAGTCGCTTATCGCATAGTTAGAAACTGGAGTCCCGAAGAATCAAGGGATCAAGCGAGATCAAGATCAAGGTGGAGATTAAGACCAGAAGCTCAAGACCGTCATATGAGAAAGCTTTTGAGTGAGCTCACGACCGCGGTGAACCGCGCCAGGCGAGTCAATACTTTGATCAAGATGAACCTACATTTTCTGCAAACTATTTTTGTTTAAATTATCAAATTGAATGCTGTTACTTTATATGCAAATACATGTTAATTTAAGATTCCAGATATATGCCCATTGTTTGCCTTGAATAATATTACCCCTCCTTTGAAATATTTGAAGGTGTGAACCTTGTCGCCCTAGAAAAAATATAATAGTAATATTTCGAAAATAAGTCCCTAATGATATGCTATGCTTAGTACTGCATAGATACTCAGGGGGCGCTGAAATGCCCCAAACATCATTGTCATTTTTAATCATGAGAAACTGGTTTGGACAGTCATGGTGGGAATGACTGGTATATATTTGGACATGATTATTTTATACTCCCAAAATCCCCAACGTGCTTAAATATCTGGGCGGATTGGTTTGAGGGTGTGAGTGTGGTGCAGTTGATGCACAAAGTGGGTTAGTGGTAGACCGCCCAGATACCACTAAGGACCGAATCTTGTCATGACCTCCTGTGTAAAACAGTACAACCACAAGTCTGTAAAATACAACTTGGCTAAGTAAATTTATCGAAATCCCCAGACTCATCTCACTGGTAGGGGATTGAAGGGGCTACGCTGTGGCAAGGGGGCCTGAAGGGACACCAGTGGGGGGTGAAGTTTCCCAGCTGTCCTACGTTGCGGGAAGTAGAAGCCCGAGCTGCGTAGTGGCTGTGGGAAACATCCCGCGCATAGATGGGACCCACCGCAAGTGGGAGAACTGTACCCACACGATGTGATTAGCCTCGCGCTAAGGAAATCACAACAAGGCCTTTACAATGATCCATCTCCACCTGATCCCACTCGTTAAGGTTTCGCCGTCGAGTAGGGTAACCCCCTAGTCGATAATTGCCCCCTCTTGCGCCACAACAACATCGGTAGTAAAACCAAAGTGGAGAGTTCACAAATTATTATGCCAGGTCTATCCCATACTAGACATGTGGTTTGCACAATAAAGCTCAGATCAATGGCGCACAAAGTTAAGTCCTTAAGAATTACCCAAGCGAAACATCCACATCCCATGTGCCTCTCGCACCCCCTTTACTGCACGATCAATCGCCCAAGTGAAAACCAATTTTGTACAACCAACACCAATGACACTACCCATGCCATGGCAACAAGTTTTATAATCGTGGTTAACCACCACATTCAAGTATATCATTAAGTCAAGATTAATTAACCACATGTGATGATGAACCCTTTCGCAAAATAAGCAAGGCTAAGCATTCTAATCGTACCAACCCAATGTGACAAATAACATAGCATCACTAATTAAATTCCCAACCTAAGTTGACAATGGCATCAAGGTATTCCAAAATATCAAGGAGGGAAATAACCACTTGGGACGATAACTACCAATACAAGGGTTTGACTAAAAATAGCGATGCAAGATAATTTAAAACAAAATAATTAAATAATAGATTGCAAACTGGGTTCAACATGATCAAAGGACACGACTTGCCTTGGCCTTGCTCAGTTGACAGCTCTTGATCTCCAAATCCAACTTCCGCTCCTTCGAACGCGTGATCTAACGAGAGAGAACGCAAATCGAAACACAAAATAAAATCAGATAAAATTCAAATGAACTCCAAAAATTCTCAAACTTGAACCAAAAGATAGAGCTCAATTTTAGATGAATTTAGGAAAAAGAATCGGGTCAATCGGAGCTAGGACGAGGGAGAACCGGCTCTGGGAATTTTTAATTCAGAGAAAAAGAGACAGACGGGTAGTCGTCACGACCACAAAGGATCCCTACGACCACACAGAGAAGTTACGACCACGAAGAACCTTACGACCACGAAGAACCTTACGACCACGAAGAACTTTACGACCACGAAGAGCTTTACGACCACGAAGAGCTTTACGACCACGAAGAACTTTACGACCACGAAGAACTTTACGACCACGACCATACGTGCGGCTACGACTACTCAGGCCGACTTACGACCACATGATCGGACTTACCGGTGGCTCTACGACTTACGACTAAGGCTCTACAACGTAGTCGTACAACCTTACGACCACACGAATCTACGACCACGGATCTACGACCACGGATCTACGACACGGATGGCGGCGGGACTCACCGGCGACGGCAGAACGACGGCGAGGTCGACACGATCTCGGGCTCCGGCACGACCACGGCTTCGGCGAGGCGCACGACCACGGCTTCGGCGAGGCGCACGACCACAGCGGCGGGCGACACGACTTCGGTTTGCGGCTCAACTCGGAGGCGAGGCTTGACTTGGGACGAGGGAGACACCAGGGGTTCGGCCCTTTTATACCCGGTCGTAGAGGTGTCCTGGTCGGCCACGAGTACGAGTCCGGGTGGGATACGACCTAAGAGTCTCACTCGTATACGAGTACGACTGCTAACAGCGGGCGGCTGCGATGCGGGGCGGGGTTCTGGATGGCTGACACGCGGTGGGGGCGGAAACGGTTGCGGCTCGACCGACTGGTTTTTTTCTTTTTCCAGAAATCCAAACAAATCATTTTGAGCTCTAGAAAATAGCAAATAAATCCAGAAAAATCACATAAAATGCCAGAAAAGCTCTTGAGGCTCAGGGAACTCAAATAAAATACTTTTGGCACATTTTAATGTTTAACTTAATCATATTAAATCCTTTTAAGTCGAAAACAAATTTCATTTAAGCTTTAATTAATTCCAGAAAAATTCAAATCGTGAATTTTATTTCGAAAGCTTCAAAAAGGCTCTGAAAATCAGGATGTTACAAATCTCCCCCCTTAAACGGAATCTTGACCCCGAGATTCAGGCCTACTAAAAGAATAGGTTACCAGGTGCGACTTCGGAGACGACGTTGTTGAGGTTTCCCCTTGTAACGCTCTGAGGTATTTGGCTTCCTTGACTTGACGAGGTTCCAAGGCTTGCTCCTAGAGTTTTGGCAGGGGTACTTCCAAGGTTGAACGAAATTGGCGTGATTGCTCGATGCTTCTGCGGGGTTCCTGGGTCCAACCATCTTGCTGCTGCTCTGAAGAGAAACACTACTGACTGCTCCAGGCGAAAAGGTAAGGGGAAAAGCATAGGTAAGACTTGAGGTTGAACTTGGACAACTTTATTCCGGGTTAGTTGCTCTGACACTTCCAAAACTCTGACCGGGTTTTAAAGATAAGTGGGAAAAGCATAGATGAGAGGTAAACTCGTCTAAGGGGAATTTCTAATGGCAACCTAAACTAAACAAACACTTAGCCGAAAAAGGCTAACAGCAAAACCGGGGAAATAACACCAATAAAAGATTGACGTGATTGCAATATAATGCTTTTAAGGGCAAAATTTGCAGCTCACATCACACGCAACTGCAAATAAGAGGCAAGACGATCTACACGATACTAAAACTATAACAAGGTTCAAATCTAATGGCTCCTAATCTTCTCGGAAATCTCCAATCTTTTCTTGACATATTGGGTGCTTCCTTGATCCAGACTTCACAGCACAGCTTGAAGAATTCCATGCCAGCTTTCACTTTGATCGAGGGACACTCGAGACATCTATGGATATTATGGGGATAAGAAGTCAAATTTAGTTTCGAAAACAAGTTCTCAGAGGAGACAAGGAGCAAGAATCCTAAGACTGAGGTAAGAATCAAGAATTACTAGTCAATCATTTGGTTGATTTGATTTAGAAAATAATTTTGAAAACATGACTAATTCGACCATTCTAACTAGGGCTTCGTCCTATAGTCGATATAGCTCTGATACCATCTTTGTAGAGACCCGAATATGCAAATCCGGACTCTCCTGTGTATTCTGCACTAGTCCAGGATCACGCTAGTGCACACAGTATAAATAAAGATGAAATATCGAACATATCACGATTTACTAAGAAAAGACTCAAATATTATTAATAATTATCAGAGTGCGACCTTATGGCCAAGCTTACAATTATTAGCCTGAAAGGCTTAAAAGAAACTAGCAGCGGAAATCCAAAAGAAAGCGCAGCAGCCAATCGACACGCCCACAGGCTATCGAGTGGAGAACGAAGCCTAATCCGCGAAGACGTCGAAGTACTCTCTTTCTGGAACCTCCTGCTGGTGATACTCCTCCTTCTCAACTGAGCAACAGGGGCATAAAGCCGTGAGTACATTGGTACTCAGCAAGCCGTTTGTAACAAATGAATGCAATATAATATGCAAAGCTTAACAATGGATGGCTGAAGGGTTACTTTTGCATAAAGCAACAATTTAAAGTAAATACAATAAATAGATTGCAAAGCATCTTTAACAAAGGACGTTAAATAAATAAACAAAGGAATTGAATATAACCACAAGTGAACTGACCATTCACTTCCCAGCTCAACCCAACCAGATTTCATAAAGACTCTACCCCTCGTGTGAAATCACCGAGCATTGTCCATGACCGAGGACACGGCTATTCGAATAGTTTTACACTCTGCAGAGGTTGCACAACTGTACCCACACGATGTGATTAGCCTCGCGCTAAGGAAATCACAACAAGGCCTTTACAATGATCCATCTCCACCTGATCCCACTCGCTAAGGTTTCGCCGTCGAGTAGGGTAACCCCCTAGTCGATAATTGCCCCCTCTTGCGCCACAACAACATCGGTAGTAAAACCAAAGTGGAGAGTTCACAAATTATTATGCCAGGTCTATCCCATACTAGACATGTGGTTTGCACAATAAAGCTCAGATCAATGGCGCACAAAGTTAAGTCCTTAAGAATTACCCAAGCGAAACATCCACATCCCATGTGCCTCTCGCACCCCCTTTACTGCACGATCAATCGCCCAAGTGAAAACCAATTTTGTACAACCAACACCAATGACACTACCCATGCCATGGCAACAAGTTTTATAATCGTGGTTAACCACCACATTCAAGTATATCATTAAGTCAAGATTAATTAACCACATGTGATGATGAACCCTTTCGCAAAATAAGCAAGGCTAAGCATTCTAATCGTACCAACCCAATGTGACAAATAACATAGCATCACTAATTAAATTCCCAACCTAAGTTGACAATGGCATCAAGGTATTCCAAAATATCAAGGAGGGAAATAACCACTTGGGACGATAACTACCAATACAAGGGTTTGACTAAAAATAGCGATGCAAGATAATTTAAAACAAAATAATTAAATAATAGATTGCAAACTGGGTTCAACATGATCAAAGGACACGACTTGCCTTGGCCTTGCTCAGTTGACAGCTCTTGATCTCCAAATCCAACTTCCGCTCCTTCGAACGCGTGATCTAACGAGAGAGAACGCAAATCGAAACACAAAATAAAATCAGATAAAATTCAAATGAACTCCAAAAATTCTCAAACTTGAGCCAAAAGATAGAGCTCAATTTTAGATGAATTTAGGAAAAAGAATCGGGTCAATCGGAGCTAGGACGAGGGAGAACCGGCTCTGGGAAGTTTTAATTCAGAGAAAAAGAGACAGACGGGTAGTCGTTACGACCACAAAGGATCCCTACGACCACGCAGAGAAGTTACGACCACGAAGAACCTTACGACCACGAAGAACCTTACGACCACGAAGAACTTTACGACCACGAAGAGCTTTACGACCACGAAGAGCTTTACGACCATGGAGAACTTTACGACCACGAAGAACTTTACGACCACGACCATACGTGCGGCTACGACTGCACAGCGACTACGACTACTCAGGCCGACTTACGACCACATGATCGGACTTACCGGTGGCTTTACGACTTACGACTAAGGCTCTACAACGTAGTCGTAGAACCTTACGACCACATGGATCTACGACACGGATGGCGGCGGGACTCACCGGCGACGGCAGAACGACGGCGACGTCGACACGATCTCGGGCTCCGGCACGACCACGGCTTCGGCGAGGCGCACGACCACGGCTTCGGCGAGGCGCACGACCACAGCGGCGGGCGGCACGACTTCGGTTTGCGGCTCAACTCAGAGGCGAGGCTTGACTTGGGACGAGGGAGACACCAGGGGTTCGGCCCTTTTATACCCGGTCGTAGAGGTGTCCTGGTCGGCCACGAGTACGAGTCCGGGTGGGATACGACCTGAGAGTCCCACTCGTATACGAGTACGACTGCTAACAGCGGGCGGCTGCGATGCGGGGCGGGGTTCTGGATGGCTGACACGCGGCGGGGGCGGAAACGGTTGCGGCTCGACCGACTGGTTTTTTTTCTTTTTCCAGAAATCCAAACAAATCATTTTGAGCTCTAGAAAATAGCAAATAAATCCAGAAAAATCACATAAAATGCCAGAAAAGCTCTTGAGGCTCAGGGAACTCAAATAAAATACTTTTGGCACATTTTAATGTTTAACTTAATCATATTAAATCCTTTTAATTCAAAAACAAATTTCATTTAAGCTTTAATTAATTCCAGAAAAATTCAAATGGTGAATTTTATTTCGAAAGCTTCAAAAAGGCTCTGAAAATCAGGATGTTACAAATCTCCCCCCCTTAAACGGAATCTCGACCCCGAGATTCAGGCCTACTAAAAGAATAGGTTACCAGGTGCGACTTCGGAGACGACGTTGTTGAGGTTTCCCCTTGTAACGCTCTGAGGTATTTGGCTTCCTTGACTTGACGAGGTTCCAAGGCTTGCTCCTAGAGTTTTGGCAGGGGTACTTCCAAGGTTGAACGAAATTGGCGTGATTGCTCGATGCTTCTGCGGGGTTCCTGGGTCCAACCATCTTGCTGCTGCTCTGAAGAGAAACACTACTGACTGCTCCAGGCGAAAAGGTAAGGGGGAAAAGCATAGGTAAGACTTGAGGTTGAACTTGGACAACTTTATTCCGGGTTAGTTGCTCTGACACTTCCAAAACTCTGACCGGGTTTTAAAGATAAGTGGGAAAAGCATAGATGAGAGGTAAACTCGTCTAAGGGGAATTTCTAATGGCAACCTAAACTAAACAAACACTTAGCCGAAAAAGGCTAACAGCAAAACCGGGGAAATAACACCAATAAAAGATTGACGTGATTGCAATATAATGCTTTTAAGGGCAAAATTTGCAGCTCACATCACACGCAACTGCAAATAAGAGGCAAGACGATCTACACGATACTAAAACTATAACAAGGTTCAAATCTAATGGCTCCTAATCTTCTCGGAAATCTCCAATCTTTTCTTGACATATTGGGTGCTTCCTTGATCCAGACTTCACAGCACAGCTTGAAGAATTCCATGCCAGCTTTCACTTTGATCGAGGGACACTCGAGACATCTATGGATATTATGGGGATAAGAAGTCAAATTTAGTTTCGAAAACAAGTTCTCAGAGGAGACAAGGAGCAAGAATCCTAAGACTGAGGTAAGAATCAAGAATTACTAGTCAATCATTTGGTTGATTTGATTTAGAAAATAATTTTGAAAACATGACTAATTCGACCATTCTAACTAGGGCTTCGTCCTACAGTCGATATAGCTCTGATACCATCTTTGTAGAGACCCGAATATGCAAATCCGGACTCTCCTGTGTATTCTGCACTAGTCCAGGATCACGCTAGTGCACACAGTATAAATAAAGATGACATATCGAACATATCACGATTTACTAAGAAAAGACTCAAATATTATTAATAATTATCAGAGTGCGACCTTATGGCCAAGCTTACAATTATTAGCCTGAAAGGCTTAAAAGAAACTAGCAGCGGAAATCCAAAAGAAAGCGCAGCAGCCAATCGACACGCCCACATGCTATCGAGTGGAGAACGAAGCCTAATCCGCGAAGACGTCGAAGTACTCTCCTTCTGGAACCTCCTGCTGGTGATACTCCTCCTTCTCAACTGAGCAACAGGGGCATAAAGCCGTGAGTACATTGGTACTCAGCAAGCCGTTTGTAACAAATGAATGCAATATAATATGCAAAGCTTAACAATGGATGGCTGAAGGGTTACTTTTGCATAAAGCAACAATTTAAAGTAAATACAATAAATAGATTGCAAAGCATCTTTAACAAAGGACGTTAAATAAATAAACAAAGGAATTGAATATAACCACAAGTGAACTGACCATTCACTTCCCAGCTCAACCCAACCAGATTTCATAAAGACTCTACCCCTCGTGTGAAATCACCGAGCATTGTCCATGACCGAGCACACGGCTATTCGAATAGTTTTACACTCTGCAGAGGTTGCACAACTGTACCCACACGATGTGATTATCCTCGCGCTAAGGAAATCACAACAAGGCCTTTACAATGATCCATCTCCACCTGATCCCACTCGCTAAGGTTTCGCCGTCGAGTAGGGTAACCCCCTAGTCGATAATTGCCCCTCTTGCGCCACAACAACATCGGTAGTAAAACCAAAGTGGAGAGTTCACAAATTATTATGCCAGGTCTATCCCATACTAGACATGTGGTTTGCACAATAAAGCTCAGATCAATGGCGCACAAAGTTAAGTCCTTAAGAATTACCCAAGCGAAACATCCACATCCCATGTGCCTCTCGCACCCCCTTTACTGCACGATCAATCGCCCAAGTGAAAACCAATTTTGTACAACCAACACCAATGACACTACCCATGCCATGGCAACAAGTTTTATAATCGTGGTTAACCACCACATTCAAGTATATCATTAAGTCAAGATTAATTAACCACATGTGATGATGAACCCTTTCGCAAAATAAGCAAGGCTAAGCATTCTAATCGTACCAACCCAATGTGACAAATAACATAGCATCACTAATTAAATTCCCAACCTAAGTTGACAATGGCATCAAGGTATTCCAAAATATCAAGGAGGGAAATAACCACTTGGGACGATAACTACCAATACAAGGGTTTGACTAAAAATAGCGATGCAAGATAATTTAAAACAAAATAATTAAATAATAGATTGCAAACTGGGTTCAACATGATCAAAGGACACGACTTGCCTTGGCCTTGCTCAGTTGACAGCTCTTGATCTCCAAATCCAACTTCCGCTCCTTCGAACGCGTGATCTAACGAGAGAGAACGCAAATCGAAACACAAAATAAAATCAGATAAAATTCAAATGAACTCCAAAAATTCTCAAACTTGAGCCAAAAGATAGAGCTCAATTTTAGATGAATTTAGGAAAAAGAATCGGGTCAATCGGAGCTAGGACGAGGGAGAACCGGCTCTGGGAAGTTTTAATTCAGAGAAAAAGAGACAGACGGGTAGTCGTTACGACCACAAAGGATCCCTACGACCACGCAGAGAAGTTACGACCACGAAGAACCTTACGACCACGAAGAACCTTATGACCACGAAGAACTTTACGACCACGAAGAGCTTTACGACCACGAAGAGCTTTACGACCACGGAGAACTTTACGACCACGAAGAACTTTACGACCACGACCATACGTGCGGCTACGACTGCACAGCGACTACGACTACTCAGGCCGACTTACGACCACATGATCGGACTTACCGGTGGCTTTACGACTTACGACTAAGGCTCTACAACGTAGTCGTAGAACCTTACGACCACACGGATCTACGACACGGATGGCGGCGGGACTCACCGGCGACGGCAGAACGACGGCGAGGTCGACACGATCTCGGGCTCCGGCACGACCACGGCTTCGGCGAGGCGCACGACCACGGCTTCGGCGAGGCGCACGACCACAGCGGCGGGCGGCACGACTTCGGTTTGCGGCTCAACTCAGAGGCGAGGCTTGACTTGGGACGAGGGAGACACCAGGGGTTCGGCCCTTTTATACCCGGTCGTAGAGGTGTCCTGGTCGGCCACGAGTACGAGTCCGGGTGGGATACGACCTGAGAGTCCCACTCGTATACGAGTACGACTGCTAACAGCGGGCGGCTGCGATGCGGGGCGGGGTTCTGGATGGCTGACACGCGGCGGGGGCGGAAACGGTTGCGGCTCGACCGACTGGTTTTTTTTTCTTTTTCCAGAAATCCAAACAAATCATTTTGAGCTCTAGAAAATAGCAAATAAATCCAGAAAAATCACATAAAATGCCAGAAAAGCTCTTGAGGCTCAGGGAACTCAAATAAAATACTTTTGGCACATTTTAATGTTTAACTTAATCATATTAAATCCTTTTAATTCAAAAACAAATTTCATTTAAGCTTTAATTAATTCCAGAAAAATTCAAATGGTGAATTTTATTTCGAAAGCTTCAAAAAGGCTCTGAAAATCAGGATGTTACAAATCTCCCCCCTTAAACGGAATCTCGACCCCGAGATTCAGGCCTACTAAAAGAATAGGTTACCAGGTGCGACTTCGGAGACGACGTTGTTGAGGTTTCCCCTTGTAACGCTCTGAGGTATTTGGCTTCCTTGACTTGACGAGGTTCCAAGGCTTGCTCCTAGAGTTTTGGCAGGGGTACTTCCAAGGTTGAACGAAATTGGTGTGATTGCTCGATGCTTCTGCGGGGTTCCTGGGTCCAACCATCTTGCTGCTGCTCTGAAGAGAAACACTACTGACTGCTCCAGGCGAAAAGGTAAGGGGGAAAAGCATAGGTAAGACTTGAGGTTGAACTTGGACAACTTTATTCCGGGTTAGTTGCTCTGACACTTCCAAAACTCTGACCGGGTTTTAAAGATAAGTGGGAAAAGCATAGATGAGAGGTAAACTCGTCTAAGGGGAATTTCTAATGGCAACCTAAACTAAACAAACACTTAGCCGAAAAAGGCTAACAGCAAAACCGGGGAAATAACACCAATAAAAGATTGACGTGATTGCAATATAATGCTTTTAAGGGCAAAATTTGCAGCTCACATCACACGCAACTGCAAATAAGAGGCAAGACGATCTACACGATACTAAAACTATAACAAGGTTCAAATCTAATGGCTCCTAATCTTCTCGGAAATCTCCAATCTTTTCTTGACATATTGGGTGCTTCCTTGATCCAGACTTCACAGCACAGCTTGAAGAATTCCATGCCAGCTTTCACTTTGATCGAGGGACACTCGAGACATCTATGGATATTATGGGGATAAGAAGTCAAATTTAGTTTCGAAAACAAGTTCTCAGAGGAGACAAGGAGCAAGAATCCTAAGACTGAGGTAAGAATCAAGAATTACTAGTCAATCATTTGGTTGATTTGATTTAGAAAATAATTTTGAAAACATGACTAATTCGACCATTCTAACTAGGGCTTCGTCCTACAGTCGATATAGCTCTGATACCATCTTTGTAGAGACCCGAATATGCAAATCCGGACTCTCCTGTGTATTCTGCACTAGTCCAGGATCACGCTAGTGCACACAGTATAAATAAAGATGAAATATCGAACATATCACGATTTACTAAGAAAAGACTCAAATATTATTAATAATTATCAGAGTGCGACCTTATGGCCAAGCTTACAATTATTAGCCTGAAAGGCATAAAGGAAACTAGCAGCGGAAATCCAAAAGAAAGCGCAGCAGCCAATCGACACGCCCACAGGCTATCGAGTGGAGAACGAAGCCTAATCCGTGAAGACGTCGAAGTACTCTCCTTCTGGAACCTCCTGCTGGTGATACTCCTCCTTCTCAACTGAGCAACAGGGGCATAAAGCCGTGAGTACATTGGTACTCAGCAAGCCGTTTGTAACAAATGAATGCAATATAATATGCAAAGCTTAACAATGGATGGCTGAAGGGTTACTTTTGCATAAAGCAACAATTTAAAGTAAATACAATAAATAGATTGCAAAGCATCTTTAACAAAGGACGTTAAATAAATAAACAAAGGAATTGAATATAACCACAAGTGAACTGACCATTCACTTCCCAGCTCAACCCAACCAGATTTCATAAAGACTCTACCCCTCGTGTGAAATCACCGAGCATTGTCCATGACCGAGGACACGGCTATTCGAATAGTTTTACACTCTGCAGAGGTTGCACAACTGTACCCACACGATGTGATTAGCCTCGCGCTAAGGAAATCACAACAAGACCTTTACAATGATCCATCTCCACCTGATCCCACTCGCTAAGGTTTCGCCGTCGAGTAGGGTAACCCCCTAGTCGATAATTGCCCCCTCTTGCGCCACAACAACATCGGTAGTAAAACCAAAGTGGAGAGTTCACAAATTATTATGCCAGGTCTATCCCATACTAGACATGTGGTTTGCACGATTAAGCTCAGATCAATGGCGCACAAAGTTAAGTCCTTAAGAATTACCCAGGCGAAACATCCACATCCCAATGTGCAACTTGCACCCCCTTTACTGCACGATCAATCGCCCAAGTGAAAACCAATTTTGTACAACCAACACCAATGACACTACCCATGCCATGGCAACAAGTTTTATAATCGTGGTTAACCACCACATTCAAGTATATCATTAAGTCAAGATTAATTAACCACATGTGATGATGAACCCTTTCGCAAAATAAGCAAGGCTAAGCATTCTAATCGTACCAACCCAATGTGACAAATAACATAGCATCACTAATTAAATTCCCAACCTAAGTTGACAATGGCATCAAGGTATTCCAAAATATCAAGGAGGGAAATAACCACTTTGGACGATAACTACCAATACAAGGGTTTGACTAAAAATAGCGATGCAAGATAATTTAAAACAAAATAATTAAATAATAGATTGAAAACTGGGTTCAACATGATCAAAGGACACGACTTGCCTTGGCCTTACTCAGTTGACAGCTCTTGATCTCCAAATCCAACTTCCGCTCCTTCGAACGCGTGATCTAACGAGAGAGAACGCAAATCGAAACACAAAATAAAATCAAATAAAATTCAAATGAACTCCAAAAAATCTCAAACTTGAACCAAAAGATAGAGCTCAATTTTAGATGAATTTAGGAAAAAGAATCGGGTCAATCGGAGCTAGGACGAGGGAGAACCGGCTCTGGGAAGTTTTAATTCAGAGAAAAAGAGACAGACGGGTAGTCGTTATGACCACAAAGGATCCCTACGACCACGCAGAGAAATTACGACCACGAAGAACCTTACGACCACGAAGAACCTTACGACCACGAAGAACTTTACGACAACGAAGAGCTTTACGACCACGAAGAGCTTTACGACCACGAAGAACTTTACGACCACGACCATACGTGCGGCTACGACTGCACAGCGGCTACGACTACTCAGGCCGACTTACGACCACATGATCGGACTTACCGGTGGCTTTACGACTTACGACTAAGGCTCTACAACGTAGTCGTAGAACCTTACGACCACACGGATCTACGACCACGGATCTACGACACGGATGGCGGCGGGACTCACCGGCGACGGCAGAACGACGGCGAGGTCGACACGATCTCGGGCTCCGGCACGACCACGACTTCGGCGAGGCGCACGAGCACGGCTTCGGTGAGGCGCACGACCACAGCTGCGGGCGGCACGACTTCGGTTTGCGGCTCAACTCGGAGGCGAGGCTTGACTTGGGACGAGGGAGACACCAGGGGTTCGGCCCTTTTATACCCGGTCGTAGAGGTGTCCTGGTCGGCCACGAGTACGAGTCCGGGTGGGATACGACCTGAGAGTCCCACTCGTATACGAGTACGACTGCTAACAGCGGGCGGCTGCGATGCAGGGCGGGGTTCTGGATGGCTGACACGCGGCGGGGGCGGAAACGGTTGCGGCTCGACCGACTGGTTTTTTTCTTTTTCCAGAAATCCAAACAAATCATTTTGAGCTCTAGAAAATAACAAATAAATCCAGAAAAATTACATAAAATGCCAGAAAAGCTCTTGAGGCTCAGGGAACTCAAATAAAATACTTTTGGCACATTTTAATGTTTAACTTAATCATATTAAATCCTTTTAATTCAAAAACAAATTTCATTTAAGCTTTAATTAATTCCAGAAAAATTCAAATGGTGAATTTTATTTCGAAAGTTTCAAAAAGGCTCTGAAAATCAGGATGTTACAACAAGGGTATGTGGTTGGGCCTGAGTCAGATTAAGGACCGGTCTGTGAGCTACTGTTGCAAAGCCCTAATCGTACTACCACATGGCTGGTATGGGACAGCCCTGGCTGAATAATTTTTGAAGTCCCAATCTGAGTCGAGTTGTAGGTTGAAAGTGAGCGTGGTTGGTGCCATGTGAAGTCTCACTTGGCGAGCGTGGTTAAGCCATGAGAAGTCTCGTCTAGGCTCAAGAGGGGGTCCCGGTCTGGTGGATTCCTTACTGGGGTGAAACCTTAGAGTTGGCTCGACCAGGTTGAAGGCTTTGCATTGTAAAGGCCTTGTCATGACTCCTTGCCGCACACCTAAGGAAGTGTGTAACTCGCGCGGCACAAAAGGATGATCGTGTCTTGTGGGTAAAGTTGTACAACCTCTGCAGAGTGTATAATCTATCCTGGATAGCCATGCCCACGGTCATGGGCATGCTGAGTAAAAGTTTTTCATGGATTAGATTTTGTTTTTCAAAAATGTTTTCGAAAACCTTGTGGATGGATGGAATCTACGAGAGATGAAAACCTTGCGGATGGATGGAATCCGTGAGAGATTGAAATCTGGTGAATGGATGGAATTCATCAGAGTTGCGCAGTGAAAGCGTGTGGATGGATGGAATCTACACGCGATCTTTTGGAAAAGATGGTCCGGGTGGGATGCCCGTGGATAGGTTGGTGTTTGGTCGGAGCCGGCACTGACGGTATTATTTTTAATTACAAGTATTGTTTTTACTTACTGTATTAAATTCTGCGATTTCAATCTATCTATTGTATTTCTTAAATGCTGTTTTATGCAAACTAACCCTATAAGCCTTCCTTTCAAGCCTTTATCATTATGGTGCATTTTCCCGGGTGACTTGTGGAGTACAAGTTTGTACTCACGTTGCTTTTTCCACACAGAGAAGGAAGACGTCAACTACGGTGAAGATCTGGACGAATAGGCCGCGTCTTATTGTCGTTTGCCTGTGGGCAGGCTCAGTGGGCTTCTTCCGCTTCGGTTTTTCTTCCGCTGCTTATTACTTAATTTTGGCTTATGTGCCGTTGATGTAAACTTTGGCATTCATGCCCATATTCAGTTAATAAATGTCATTATGGTTGATATTTATCTTTGTTGTACGCTGTGTGCACTAGCTGATCCTGGACTAGTGCGATTTACACAGAGGATCCAGGAGTCGTTACTCCGGGTTCCGACACAGCCCTAGTTCTGCCATAGGAGGAGGAGGAGGGAGAATGGGGGTTCAGCGAGGGTGCACTCTTTTTGGGGCAGTGCTTCCGTAATAAGAGTGTTGTCCAGCAGGCTATTGCTAGACATGCCGTCAACATAAGCCGGACGTATCGGGTCCACAAGTCAAAGCCGGACACGTACGTCATGAAGTGTGTCGACGGGTCCTGTGGTGGCAAAGTTCGTGCACAACGGTACAAGGGCGTTGGCA
Organism: Dendrocalamus latiflorus; assembly: GCA_017311315.1. Lineage (NCBI taxonomy): Eukaryota > Viridiplantae > Streptophyta > Magnoliopsida > Poales > Poaceae > Dendrocalamus > Dendrocalamus latiflorus. The sequence continues at coordinate 18,947,833 of CM029671.1, read as the reverse complement.
CGGAGTTCCGGATAACGGTGCTGCAAGATCACAGTTGCGAGCTTGCGGGGCCAGTACATAGACACCGCAATATGACATCATCCTATGTTGCGGAGCTGGTCACGCACCTCATCCAGATGGATGTGTCCATTGCCCCGAAGGTTCTAATGGCAGAAGTAGCGAACACGGCGGGCTTCGAAGTGAGCTACAAGAAGGTATGGCGGGCGAAGCGAAAGGTGCTGCACCGTATGTATGGGACGTACGAGGAGGCGTACGACCTGGTCCCAAGAATGCTGCACCAAATTGCACAATCAAACCCAGGCACGTACATAAACAGGCAGGAGAGGGTCCATCCTACGGAGGGCCCGAATTGTTTCATTCTTGACAGAGTGTTCTGGGCCTTCCATCAGGCGATACAAGGTTTCAAGTGGTACCGTCCAGTGCTAACCATAGATGGGACGTTCCTATCCGGCAAGTACAAGGGTACTATTCTCACCGCAGTTGCAGCCGATGCAAATGACCAGTTACTCCCAGTGGCATTTGCAATTGTGGAGAACGAGAATACAGATAGCTGGCTTTGGTTCCGTTGCAATTTGAAGCATGCCATAGTGCAAGAACGCCCTGAAGTGTGCCTTATCTCTAACCGCAATGCAGGCTTGCTGTCTGCGTTGCGAACGTTGCAGAATGGGACGTATCCCCCCTTCCAGTGGAATGATGTGAAGAACCGCTGGTGCATGAGGCATATTGCAGCGAAATTCCACAGAAGGTTCCGTAGCAAGGACCTAATGAAGATGTTCAAGAAGCTATGCATGCATAATCAGAAGCGGAAGTTCGACACCTTATGGAGGCAGCTCGATCAGGAGGCTACCAAGCATGTGCATACAGAAGCAGGGGCCGTGGAGGGGGGCTCCACAAGAGTCGGGGTATTCACACAATGGGTTCAGTCCAATGCATCTGACTTGGAAATGTGGTCTTTGTTGCACGACACCGGTGGGGCAAGGTATGGGATCATGACAACCAACTGTCCGAGGTTTACAATGGTGTCTTGAAGGGTGTCACACTACTACAGAAAGCCTCATAGTAGACGCCTCATCACAGACGATTTTGTGAAACCGTCTCTGATGAACACTATTACAGACGGTTGTAATTAGGAGGCCGTCTGTGGTATTTGTGGCGGGAAAATGGATTATCACAGGCGGTTATTACCGAAGTATCACAGACGGTCTGTATTAAAAACCGTCTGTGATAATCCCAGATTATCTGTGATAATCCCAGATTATCACAGGCGATTTTTTATAAAAAACCGTCTGTGATAAGCTAGTTATCACAGACGGTTTTTAATCAAAAACTGTCTGTGATAATTCACAGACGGTTTTTAGTTAAAAACCGTCTGTGATAATGGCTACGGCATTTATTGCGCTGCTCAGACCGCATCTGTCTTCATTTCGATCCAGATCTAGCCGCTGCTGCGCACTTTTTCACTCGGGAGGAAGCTAGGCGATTTCAGGCCAGTTAATTTGGTGGGAAGAGGCAGAGATTGAGTTTTGAATATTCAGTCTTTCCTGGTTGCTCTAGATATGGTTAGTAATGTAATTTATTTTTTCTTTAATTGCATTACAATTTAGGTCTAAGTAATCCATTAGTGGTTATTGAAGATGGTTAATTTGCAAAATTGTTGGTTATATAATAGCTGTTGTGTTTGTAATATGAATTGAGCTAGCAAATTAAGTCTCAATATAATAAATGTGGCCCGTATATATGTAGTTATAATTAGTTAATCTAGATTTTAATACTAAGTTGTTATATATGTACGTAACGTAGGACCGAAGCTGGATGTATGTCGCGAGCCGTGTGAGTGAAGAGTACATTAATGGCGTTTCTGCTTTTATAAGAGCCGCCGAGGAGGATATGTTGAATAAGGGGGTGGAATATATGTGCTGTCCATGCACTGACTGCGAGAATTTGAAGATGTTTAAGAACCGAGGGCAAATTGTAGCGCACTTAATTCGGAGGGGTTTCAAACAGGATTATACGTGTTGGACCAGTCATGGCGAAGTGAATGATCATATGCCGCCGGATGACATCGTCGGTGAAGTGAATGATATGCCCCCGGATGACATCGCCGGCGAAGTGAATGATATGCCCCCGGATGACATCGCCGGTGAAGTGAATGACATGCCGCCGGTTGATGTCGATTGTGGCTCAGATTCGGATAGGTTGCACGATGATAATCTGGATCAGATGCTTCGCGATGTAGAAGAGAACTATGATGAGAGAGAGTATGTTAAATTCCGTGGCTTGATGGAGGACTCAGAGAAACCTTTGTACACGAGCTGCAAGTACACGAGGTTGTCGGCCGTGCTTGAACTGTTGAAATTGAAGGCAAGCAACGGTTGGTCCGACAAGAGTTTCACGGCGCTGCTAGGTCTTTTAGCGGACATGCTTCCGGAGGGAAATGAGTTGCCTAAAACCACGTATAAAGCCAAGAAGGTTCTTTGTCCGTTGGGAATGGAAGTAGAAAGAATACATGCATGCCCGAACGACTGTATCCTCTACCGTAAAGAGTATGCAAACATGCATGTATGTCCGGTGTGCAACGCATCCCGATACAAACGTAACAATCAATCAGATGATGGCGAGGGAACAGAGGCGAAGAAAGGACCTCCTGCTAAGGTGGCATGGTATTTTCCTATAATTCCCCGTTTGAAAAGGTGTTTTGCAAATCCAAAGGAGGCAAAACTGCTGCGTTGGCACTCGGAGGAGCGCAAGAAGGATGGAATGATAAGACACCTTGCTGATTCCGCGCAGTGGAGAAACATCGATAGGAGTTTTGCAGAGTTCGGTGCAGAACCAAGGAATATAAGGTTTGGACTGAGTACAGATGGAATGAATCCTTTCAGTAGCATGAGCAGCCGACACAGCACATGGCCCGTGACTCTCTGCATCTATAACTTTCCTCCTTGCTTGTGTATGAAGCGAAAGTACATTTTGCTGTCGATACTTATCCAAGGGCCAAAACAACCTGGGAATGATATCGATGTGTTCGTAGCACCGTTGGTGGAAGATCTAAAAGTACTGTGGAATGAAGGGGTACAGGTATGGGATGCATACAAACGAGAGAACTTCACTCTGCGCTCCTTATTGTTCTGCACCATAAATGATTATCCTGCCCTTGGTAACCTATCAGGCCATAGTACAAAAGGTGCCAAAGCTTGTACTCACTGTTTAGATGGTACCGAGAGTGTGTGGCTGAGACACTCACGCAAAACCGTCTACATGCGTCACCGCCGGTTCCTTCGGAGGGCTCACCCATACCGCAAGATAAAGCAACAATTTGATGGAGAGAAGAAAGACGGTTCAGCTCCAAGGCATTTAAGGGGACACGAGGTTTATGATATGGTTAAGGATTTAGATGTTGTCCTCGGAAAGGGACTTAAATTGAGGGCTCATGAGAAGAACACCTGGAAGAAGAGATCAATATTTTGGGACTTACCTTATTGGGAGTACCTAGATGTTCGACACTGTATCGACGTCATGCACGTAGAAAAGAATGTGTGCGACAGCTTGATTGGTCTCTTACTGAACATCCGTGATAAAACAAAGGACGGCGTCAACGCACGGCTTGACTTGGCTGACATGGACATCAGGCCTGAGTTAGCACCGACATGCACTGATAATGGACGAACGTACCTTCCCCCTGCGTGTTACACTCTGTCCAAGGCTGAGAAAACAGAACTGTGCCAGTGCTTGCATGGTGTCAAAGTTCTGTCTGGTTACTCCGGCAACGTGAAGAAACTTGTTTCGATGCAAGATTTGAAGTTAAATGGCATGAAGTCTCATGATTGTCGTGTGCTGATGACACAGATGCTCCCTATTGCAATTAGAAATATTTTGCCGATCAAAGTCCGAGAAACAATCATGAGGCTATGTTATTTCTTTAACACAATTGCTCAGAAGGTCATCGATCCCGAAGGACTAGATGCTCTGCAGGACGAGGTGGTGATGACTCTATGTCACCTTGAAATGTATTTCCCTTCTTCGTTTTTCGATATCATGGTCCATCTCATTGTTCACGTTGTGTGGGAGATAAAAATGTGCGGGCCCGTATTCCTACGTAGCATGTACCCATTTGAGAGGTTCATGGGAATTCTCAAGTCCTACGTACGGAATCGTTCTCGGCCGGAGGGCAGCATCGTCGAAGGTTATGCAAGCGAAGAGGTCATTGAGTTTTGTGTCGATTATATGGCTCAGATTCAACCGATAGGTGTCCCTCAATCTCGTCATGAGGGGAGGCTGAAGGGTCTCGGAACTATCGGAAGGAAAGCAATCACTCCAGATATGGACACGTATACTCAAGCCCATTTCACGGTGTTGCAACACATGACTGAAGTGGCGCCTTATGTGGAGCAGCACAAGGATGTGCTTCGGCAACAAAATCCAGAGCGGCCGGATGTTTGGATCATGAGGCAACACAACCGTTGGTTCAACCAATGGTTGAAGGAGCAAATCGCTAGGAGCTCGTCGAGTGAGACGCTGATATGGTTGGCAAAAGGGCCGACATTTACAGTTGTGACATGGCAAGGATATGACATAAATGGGTACACATTCTATACGCAGTCTCAGGATGTCAAGAGCACTAACTAGAACAGCGGTGTCCGCATAGATGCATTCAGTACCGATGGGTCGAGAAACTCGTACTATGGCTTCATAGAAGAGATTTGGGAGCTCGACTATGTGGTTTTCAAGATCCCCTTATTTCGCTGCCGTTGGGTGCATCTCACACAGGTGAAGGTTGACAAGTACGGTGTCACGACCGTGGACCTCCAACGTGTCGGGTACAAAGACGAACCATTCGTACTCGCCAAACAAGTTGTTCAAGTTTTCTATGTAGCCGACCCGGCAAATAAGAAACGCCATGTAGTTCTTCATGGAAAAAGGAGAATTGTTGGAGTGGAGAATGTAGTGGACGAGGAGGAATACAATCAATTTGACGAGTTACCTCCTTTTGGAAATGGCATAAGGGTCGACGATGAACAACGTGACGAAACTAGTTACGCACGCATTGATCATGATGAAGGGCTAATTTTTAAAGGAAATAAGCAAGTACAATAAGAATGTATGTGTGAAAATGTGTGATGTAGTCAATTTTGAGATGTATATGTGAAAATGTGTGATGTAGTCAATTTTGAGATGTATATGTGAAAATGTGTGATGTAGTCAATTTTGAGATGTATATGTGAAAATGTGTGATGTAGTCAATTTTCAGATGTGTATGTGAAAATGTGTGACAAAAATGAATGCAGATTGAGAAAATGTGTAAATGAATGCAGCTGGTAGGTAGTTGATCATGAATGCAGATGGTTGGCTGTTGATCATGAATGACTGCAGTCGGGCATAGGCTTATCACAGACGGTTCTAAACTTAGAACCGTCTGTGATATTCATATCACAGACGGTTCTAAGTTTAGAACCGTCTGAGATAGTATGCTTATTACAGACGGTTCTAAATTTAGAACCGTCTGTGATATTCATATCACAGACGGTTCTAAGTTTAGAACCGTCTGTAATAATCCGCTATATATACCCGTGTCTAGGGTTTTTCGTGTATTCTGCAGTTATTCTATATCTAAATCCTGATCTGCCTCCCCCGAGCCCTCGCCGCCGCCTCCCTCGAGCCCTCGTAGGCCGCCTCACTCGAGCCCTCCCCGGCCGCCTCACTCGAGCCCGTCGTCGCCGCCGCCTCCCCGAGCCCGTCATCGCCTCCTCCTCCTCCTCCTCCTCCGTCGTCGCCGGCCGCCTCCCCGAGCCCGTCGTCGCCGCCGCCTCCCCGAGCCCGGGGCCTCCTCCTCCTCAGTCGCCGCCTCCTCCTCCTCCTCCTCCTCCGTCGTCGCCGCCTCCTCCTCCGTCACCAAAACCCTAAGGTCATCAAATCCCTCCCCGAGCTTCATGCTTACTGTTAGGGTTGATGCTTGATACTTCATACTGAGTGTTAGGGTTTAGGGCTTACTGTTATATGCTTACTGTTATGTATATGGTTAGTTGCTTAGTTGCATTCATGTATATTCAAGTTTGTTAATCTTCCATATACTGAGATTGCCTGTGGGATTTACAGTTGCTCGATGATGATAAATTCATATACTGAGATTGGTTCATTCGGTCTTTGAGCTCTAATAGCTGTTATATACAATCTTCCATATACTGAGATTGCCTGTGGGATTTACAGTTATGGCATGTTATTAAATTGATCTGTTAGGATTTCATCTTGACAAGTTAAAAGTTAACTGCTGTCTGAATATATGCATGCTGAATATATCTTGATCTTGAGATTGTAGAGTTTGTATCTAGAGCTCAAAAGACTGAATTCATTATTTGGCATAACCAATCAAGGAAGAGTATATGATTTAGTAGCGGGACGGCCAAGATTAATCTTGTGCAACCCTACAATTTGAGAGCACATATTCATGTTGAGACTGTTATTGATTCTATTATTTGGTTTATAGTATTAGCAACTAAAGTAGGTGCTAAGATAGGCACATCACCCCTCTCTATGTCCATATCACCCCCTCCCTTCTCCCCCTCCCCTCTACTCCTCTTTTCCAATTCAATATGATTACATTCTCATCTTATCTTAATAGACCCACAAAATGAGCAACATGTCACCCGCGTATTCTTCAACATCATCGCCGGAGGCGTCCGCTCCACCATCAAGACGCCAAGGAAGAGGGCTATCAAAGAAGCCTCAGAGCCGACAGACCATCACAGCGGTAAACGCAACCGGGGTCCCTATCCTTCCCAAGCAAGCGGTAAACGCATTCCGAACCATGGTCGGAATAGTTGCACGAGAACGAATTGAGATCACATACAATTCGTGGAAGAACGTGCCTGACACTCAGAAACGTGAGCTGTGGACCGAAATTTTGGCATCGTTCGAGTTCCCAGAAGAACACTTAAATGCTGTGGAACGACAAACCTACCAAGCGGCGTGCAAAGCATGGAAGAACTTCAAGAGCACGCTTGTCGGGAAATACGTGGAGATGGACGAAACGCCTTTTACTAAATACCCATTCCTGGAACCACAATGGGAAGAGTTCAAGGCGATGAAAACGACCGAAGATTTCAAAAGTACAAGTGTGGCGCACAAGGCCCTCCAGGCAAAAAACACGCACCCCCACAGACTTGGCACAGCTGGGTATGCGGGTAAAATCCCGCAATGGAGGTTGGAGGATGAGCTGGCAGCTGCAGAGGACATCGCCCCGCCGTTTTCCAATATCCCGGATGACAGCGCTCGAAATTGGCTTAGAGCAAGGTCATCTACAACGACATCAGGGGACGTCTCCTTTCGAAACCCTGCAGACCAGCAAGTGTCCCAGCGCCTGGTAAGATATCGATCGAACTACGTAGCTTGTAATTACTCCACAACTTCGTACGAATTGAAATGACATGTCGTGCTCTTGCAGGAAGAGCTGAGTTTTCAATCTACCGAGGGATCATTCCAGGGAACAAGGGAGAATGATATGCTCTCCGTGGCCCTGGGAAACAAGGAGCACCCGGGCCGTACGAGAGGCCTTGGGCTTTACGTTCCATGGAAACATGGTTTCCAAGATGACTCTGACATGTATCGGCGCAGGAAGAGAAACAAAGCCGAGCGTGACGCACAGCTACGAGAAGAGATCAAGGCATCTCTTAAAGAGGAGCTACTGGGTTCAATGGCTGATATAATCAGAGATGAGGTGCAGAAACAGACAGAAAGTCAGCAGGCCGCCACCGCCGCTGCTGCGCTAGCTAGCCCGCACAACCGTCCGAGTAGCTGCGCGTCCAATCCGACGCAAATCCAGTCCAAATTTCCTGTGGACGACATCCAGGTAATAATTATTACCTCTCGAATGCTTGCTCCATTGGTAGGCCTATTCGAGTAGCTAATTTTGTATCGTTTTGTAGGAGCCTACGAATTGCGAGCTCCAAGTGAGATATGGCTCCGTTCCCTTGTACGCTGCTTGGGGCCAGGCATATTCGTCTGGTATCGGGGCCATGGTGCACGGTCAAGCTTTAGCGCCAGGCTTCGCAAAAGTTAATGTGGATGGTGTGCATGTCAATTTTGAGGTGGTCCCGCTACTGAAGCCCCCCAACGACGACATCATGACTCTAGGACAGGCCATCGGAACATTCATCCAGTGGCCCAAAATCGACATCTCCCTGGAGTCTTCTTCACCGGTGGCAGGACCAGAGCAACATGCACTGGTTCCATCTCCATTACAACACCAGTCGGTTCCACCACCGGATACTGCACCGGTGCTATCTCCACTGGTCATACTCTCGCCAGAGCAACTTGCACTGGTGTCATCTCCATTACAAGACCAGTCGGTTCCACCACCGGATACTGCACCGGTGCTATCTCCACGGGTCCTATTCTCGCCAGAGCAACTTGCACCGCTGCTGCCGACTGCCGTTAAGTCGGCCTATAGCCGAGCCAGCAAGGCCAGCAAGGGCAAAGCAAAGAAGACCAATGATGATATTCCGTACCTACCTTTGGCCCGCAAATTCGTGCTTGGTCAGCCGTTGCTCGAGGAAAAATACCTCCAAAAGCTACCATATAGTTGCACGCAATTGCACATGTGGTATATGCAGTAGTCCAATAAGCTAGAGAGAGAACGGACTTCAAGTATCACTGTCAAATTCACCGAAGAAGATTTACACCACAATTTTCAAGAGTGTATGTTCGTGGTCGCCTTTGAGGATTTATTCGATCTTTTCACATTCAACGCTCTTGATGTCTCAATCATTCGATGCTGGACGCTGTAAGTGTGTACAATCACAGTCTCCATTAATGTCATACCGATAAATGCCATATCTAATTTTTTGCTTTCGTGTGTATATATATAGACACATGCTGATTAAAGCTAGATCATCCAACTTATCAGTTGGTTTCTTGGACCCACAATTGGTCGCCAAGGAAACCATCAACCAGAATACACCTCTCGTCCAGAGGTACATTGCAGCAGGACTGCTGGGTTGCGTCAAGAAGGATTATGTACTTATGCCCTTCCTTCAGAACTTTCATTGGATTTTAATAGTAATTGTACCAAAATGGAACAAGGTATATTACCTTGATTCCCTAAGTAAGAATAAAATGGACTTCACAGTTCTCAACCAAGTAATCGATAGGTAAGCACATATTCCCCATACATATCTACATTGTACTTTCTTTCCTTCCGAATGATTAAGGTTAACTTTTTCGAATTACGTAGGGCGTTCGCCACCTACATTGAAAAGGGAGGTGACTCGAAGCGCGGGGCCAAAGGCCTGCTGACACATGTTCGAGATTTTAAGGTATTCGCTATTTCACATTAATTAATCCTATGCAACAGTTGGTACTAATGCCTCTTGAACTAACACATTCCATTTTTTGCAGTGTCACCAGCAGGAGCCAGGCAACACATGTGGATACTACGTTTGCCAACATATGGAACTACTCCTCGATTCCTCGAGGCTCACCAATCGCAAGGTTTGTCACTCTTCCCATAATTACTTCATACTTAACACGTTACATATATACGCACATTGATATTCCTATCGACAGGCTGCGTCCATCCCGTCAACTGCATTGAAACAGCCTGTTCTTGGAGGGATTCGAGGAGAGTTGGCATACTTTTTGCTGACTCAAGTCATAACGCCAGGAGGACGGTTCCACTGCGCACCATGATTTCTTATTGGTCTTATCACTAAGTGCAAATGCAGTGCACATCTTTTGTAACTGTGCATTTGTTAATGGATATTTCATTTCAATTCAATTAATCGATTTGCGAAATGGATGCATGCTTTATGTTTGTGAAATGAAGTGCGATGTCAATGGGATGTTTTATGTCTGTGAAATGTATTTGAAAGGAAATGAGATGTGTGAATTGTATGTTTTTTGTCTGTGATTATCTGCTTGTTTCAGAGGGCATGGCTAGCATTTCCTGAGGCTAGCTATAAACAGAAATAGATTCTGCTGGGGGGGAGGAGTATCACAGACGGTTTTAAAAAAAACCGTCTGTGATATCGGATAATCACAGACGGTTTTTAATTAAAAACCGTCTGTGATTATGCGATATCACAGACGGTTTTTAATGAAAAACCGTCTGTGATATTGCATAATCACAGACGGTTTTTAATAAAAAACCATCTGTGATATCGCATAATCACAGACGGTTCGAAAACCGTCTGTGATAACTTGGATTATCACTGACCCATAATTTCAGACGGTTCAGGAAACCGTCTGTGATGACGTTTCTGAACCGTCTGTAATGTGGATTTCTGTAGTAGTGTCAGATCGCTACCGATCACGGCAATCGTGGCTGAGACTTGGAACCGTACCGTCAGGTACTTTGTGAATAGAGCCATGATGGCGCAGAAGCACCTTGACGAAAACAAGCAATACTCTGAGGTCATGCAGGCCTTCATGGACAGGAAGATGGAGAAGGGTCGATCCCACATTGCTCAGCCCATTGATGGCTTAAGGAGGAAGTTTGAGGTTCGCCTAAGGCAGAAGTATGTCAAGGGTCACATTAGAGGGGAGCGCAAGCAGGTATGCACGATTGGTGATGAAGCATCTTGCACCTGCAACAAGCCCCAGCTTCTCCACAAGCCATGCTCCCATGTGTACGCGGCCTGCGCTGTATGGAACCAGGCGTCGACACAGTACATCTCCAAGTACTACGACATGCAGCACTTGTATGCAACCTGGAGTGCAGAGTTTCATTCCTACGGGGTAGACATGCACTACAGGGAATTATGGCCAGGGGAGATAAAGTGGGTGCCCAACGATGCACTGAAGCATGTCGGTCGTGGAAGCCGACAAAGCCATCGCATCCGCAATGACATGGACGACAGGCAGCGAGAGGATCGTGTTCGGCGCCCGAAGTGTAGGCTATGCAAGACGATTGGCCACTCCCTCAGTCAGTGCCCAAACAGGCCGGCATCAAGCAACGCTCCGTAGTACCAAGCACAATTTTTTGTTGTACCCATTGTTGCTTCCATGTGTTATGTGCATTACGATGTACCATGCATTATTCAGGAGGTGTACGCTGCATTGTTGGCTCCATGTATCTATGTCGTGCATATTACCATGTTATGTATGTTTTTGTACATTCCATATGTTTCCTTGCCGTGTGGGTCATATTCGTGTGCACATTTTATGTATGTATGTTTTGGTACATTCCGTATGTTTCCTTGTCGTTACATTTGTTGTTAATTATGTTGTCATTTGTTGCACATTTTGTTATAAATGTAGACTCACTTGTTATCCTTCTTTGGCAGGACATGGCGTTCGAGTTGCTAGACCCCCGTTGGGATGAGCACCACCAATGCCATGCGTGGTCGTCGGGAGACGCACGAGGGCCTCCTTGCTTCGTACTTAGGGGCCCCCGAGAGAACTGGCGTCTCGACCAACGGTACATCCCACTACTGCGGGACACCGGGCTGCTGCCCATTGCCCGCATGTTGGATCTACCGCATGCGTTCCAGTACGATGCGCCGCTGAGGTCCGCTCTCGTTGATCGATGGAGGCCGGAGACTCACACCTTCCACTTCCGGTGGGGGGAGATGACGGTTACTCTGCAGGACGTGACGATGCTTACAGGTCTACCCGTCCGTGGTGCTGCTGTAGTGCCACCCCCAAAGGCAGCAGATTGGAAGGTCCGTCTGGGTCACCGGTTCGGTCATCCGATCGCAGACAACGCAGTTGGTGTGCCACATGGATGGCTTCGTCGCTACATGACCTGTCCTGCAGACGCACATGAGGACGAGGTGCGGACGCACTTCGTTGCGTACCTGCTATATCTGTTCGGGTGGATCTTGTTCCCTAGCACCACTGGAGACTCCGTGCAGCCTAGCTACATACAGGTTTCCACAACAGGTTCGAGATTCTGCCCGACGCCCACATAGTCTGGTGGCCATGGACTGCACGGTTCATTATGGACACGGCCCCCCACTCGTTGTCATCACAGTGCGGGCAGGATCACAGCTACTGGTTGACGACTTGCCACTTGGTGTTCTCGCACTGCGTCTAGCCATACAACCCACACCGAGTCATGAGTCAGTTCGGACTGTACCAGCATGTCCCCCCTGGCAGGACGCCCTCTTGCAGACAGCACCCACCGGTATGTCATTACACCATAAATTTAATTAATGAAGTAGTCTGTGCCCCTTCTAATTGTGTAATGTCTCAATGAACTTGCAGGCAATCGAGGAGAGGGCGAGCGATAGAAGACTGGAGAGCCACACAGCGACAGTGGACAGACCAGTGGCGTGACTAGGCGGATACGCTGGTTGTGGACGAGACACGGCCGGACGACCCCGCGACGCATAGGGCATACCTTGAGTGGTACGCTCCACACACCCGCACTAGGCTTACTAGGGAGCCGCCACATCATCCACTTGAGGTTGTTCACGAGGCCGCTCTACAGGCAGGTCCAGACCGTCATCTAGCGGCACGGCACGACCAGGCGGTACGAGATTAGTATGTCATTAAACAGTGCAGGATTACGTTTTAACTGACTGTTTGTTTCACTGCAGGTGGACCGCCTGCATCGTATCGAGGACGAGGCTACTGAGTCTATACACCGTAGGAAGTCAAAAACGACTGAGCGGTGGGTCAGTTCAATGCGCACCATCTACGATGAGGCAAGGGCTGCGATACGGTCCTTGAGTTGTGGTCGCCACCGAGATGATGTTATTGCTACACGCAGTGGCGGACGTGGCCAAGGACCACCACCCCCCTCCGCAACGCCGTCATCACCACCATCAGCACGGCCATCGTCGTCGCGTCCATCCCAGTCCGAGAGTCGGCCCAGCTACGCTCGCTCGGCCTCCACGCGCTTCGGACCGGCGGTTGGACAATTGCCAACTATTTGTTCATCCACTCATTTACCATTTATGTCTAACCACATGTTCGTCTTGCAGCAATTGCGACAAGATAGCACGTTGCTACGGGCATCGTCATCACGGAGGGCGACGGAGGAGCGACCGCGCTCTCCAGGCCGACGGGGGCCCACTCCAGAGGGCGATCCTGACTCGCCGGACCAACCAGAGGGGGCGATGCCCTCGTACACCCCTACCGTGCAGACCAACCTAGATGACCGGGACAGGTGGTTTGGGCAGACCTATCAAGGCTTAACATCGCAGGAGTACATGCGCGACTACCCGTCGACATCGTCAGTTCGACAGCCACATACCCCGGTATGCAGTAACGTACTAAGCTAAACATGTCTATTTCAAAGCCATCTAACCGCACTGCCAAAAAATGCAGGTTTACTCGGAGCAACTGGGCCATGACGTTCACGGTGGGTCATCCACTTTTCAGAGTACCCAGGTAAATGTCTTGTGATATTACTACTCATTATGAAATTTTTTGTACTTTCCATTGCCTAATTCAGCTGTACCATCTAAGCAGGACGTAGACCCCTCCGAATGGCTGAGCTCTATTTTTGGTCAGCCGTCGCAACGCTCCACAGAGTTGTACCCACCACCACCTCGGGCACAGCCCTCGCACTACGATCTTCACGATGCACCGCACTCCCCTAGTAGGTTCACCTTCTCAGAGGATCATATACGCCGTTCGAGGCGGCGTCGAGGAGAGGATGAATGAATTTTTGTAATTGTGCTATTGTGACATCGCATGGTTTGCTGTGTTTCACATGGCTTGTGAAATTATTTGTTCTACAATTAAGGCTTCATTGCAATATGACAAGTACGCACGCATGTGATGTTTTTCAAGTGCTTGATGGTTTGATGTTCAAACATGGTTTCCTGTATAAAAGGGTTGGTCTAAGTTCTTTGATTTACTAGGGCATACAACCAACTGAGAGATGACAACACGGGGCAGCGGGAGAAGACACGATAACAACAAACACAAGAAACACAAGAAAGAAAATAGCTTGACGACAACGTAGCATAAAACATTACCAACATACATGAGGAGAACCTCCAGCACTACAACTTGAGGATAACAATAAAAACAAGAAAGAAAATAGCAGACAACATTAAATTTATCTTCCACTCTAGTCTATCGAAACGATGCCGCATCCCGACGGGGTCACAACCCCCCACGACAACTCTCTCCTGGCGAACAATGACTGTCCTTGTGCCCATTTCATCCTCCCACACCCAGAATCGGCAGCCACCGGGGGCTTCCTGCGATTCAATGAGAAGAAGATTTTTAAACATGCCACCACGATTTGAATGAACCCGAAACAATCTTACTCACCGAGTGATAGGGGCACTTGTAGTAGTGCCGCCCAGGATTCGAGGCCGTCTGTGAGGTCTTACGTCTAACAACCATGTTGCAATTCGGGCAAATCACCGTGGGTGTATGCGAAGAGCTGCTGAGCTGACTCATTGCCTAGTCGGGGGGAGTTAGCACGGAACAAAACTACACAGATTGGGAACAACTAATTCACGACGTGAGTGATAACAAGGCAAGGGACTAGGTGAGGAATGGCTCCCTTTTATAGGCTGTGGGGGGGGGGGGCAGGCCCAGTCACACAGACCGCACAATAACACGACGTCACGCAATGACATGACAAAACAGGGCAGCTTTGCGCAGTGACATGACAAAAGAGGCCAGCTTTGCAAAGTGACATGACTAAACGAGGCAGCTTTGCACAGTGACATGACAAAAGAGGCCAGCTTTGCCTAGGGACATGACAAAACAGGGTAGCTTTGCTCAGTGAGATGACAAAACATGCCAGCTTTTCGCAGTGACAAGACAAAACCGTCCAGCTTTGCCCAGTGAGAAGACAACATCGGGCAGCTTTGCCCAGCGACATGACAAAACGGGGCAGCTTTGCCCAGTGACATGACAAAAGAGGGCAGTTTTGCCCAGTGACATGACAAAAGGGGGCAGCTTTGCCCAGTGACTTGACAAAACGAGCCCTTTTTGCAGTGATATCACAGCACCCCCATTGGCCACAAAAACAGGGGAAACTCTGCCGAAATTTTCTCACGTCCTTGATAAAAGTAGTTGATATGCCGACACGTTTGCAATGACCGTAGCTTGTTGTTTCAGAAATTATGATTACTGGCCTCTGAGAAGGCAATGTTGTAGCACTTATTTCGTGGAACATACTGTTTCCTGCAAACGACTGAAAAGGCTACGTTGTACCAAATACATTGAATGGTCCAAGCTCTGAATTTATTACGAGACTACAGGCTAGGTTCATTTATTGCTACACTGCAATCCTAAAAAAGCGAAAAGAAATAAGACCGTGTTGTCCTCTCCATGGACTATGCCCACTGCACCAGATAACCTGCCTACATAAAGGCCTCCTATGTCTTCCATACCACATCTGCTCCTCAGGCCATCACAATACTACTACACAGCAATGTCTTCCTGGAAGTCCGACCCATTTGGAGTGCCGGAGTGGCATGAGCGCCCGAAGTGCCATTGCGGCTTTAGGACGATGTTGTGCGTCTGGACGGATCGAGTACAACGAGCCAACTACGGTCGTAGGTTCTTCAAGTGTCCAGACCTGGATGACGACTTCATGGTAACGACGACAACTAAATCCTTCGTTTCTCGTTATCGTTTTTCAACTTGATCCATGACATCTACCACACCACACATAGCCTTGCGAGTTCATCGAATGGGTGGATCGGGTGCCGCCAGCATGGCCACGGAACCGGCCAATGGAGGTGGAAAACAAAGGACATTACTTTGTCAAGATGACTCAGGCTCGCGAGGTGGAACGACAGATGCGGCTTGAGCAAGAGCGCCGCGTGAGGGTGGACCAAATCCGTCTGAAGGGCAAGGAGGATGAGCTGCAAAGGAGGCGGGAGCAGTTAAGTCTGCGTGAAGCAGCCATCAAGCGTCAGGAGGAAGAGCTTCAAGCTCGTGAGGCAGCTCTCAAGACCAAGAGTGACAGGAAGAAGGATGCAGCGGAGCCATCTTCAGGGCGCGAGAAAAAGGGGAAACAACCACGCTACACCCAGTAGACAAAATGTAATAGACCCAGCAAGTTATATTCCCTAAGGCATGTTAGGACTAGTGGTGAAGTTCTGAACATTAGAAGTACAGAGTTCCACACATGCCACTGGTCATATCACATACCACTTTATGTATCGACCGTTCTACGGTCAATAGTTCCTAAAAAAATTTTACCCAAATTTTTTATGCATCTACAACTTACATTGAACATAAACTTCTATTACAACTTTATCTGATTTTTACATAGTTTATAACTACAAAATTGACAAAACATACAAAAATCACGCGGATTGCAAACCCTAAAAACATACCCAACCCAAAAAGTCACTTACCACTTTATATATCGATCGTTCTACGCACATTCGTTCCTAAAAAAATTACCAAAATTTTTTATGCATCTACAACATGTAATCAACATAAACTTGTTTTACAATTTTATCAGATTTTTTTCTGATTCACAACTACAAAATTAACAAAACTTATAATCATTACAGTTCCCGCACTCATTCCCACGTGTTCAATATCACTTTCCTTCATTTCGTCCAATTGTTCATATCACATTTGTGCTCAAAATTTTTTTCATTAAATTGCTTCCAATAAAAAAACATACCATGATCGAAATTTGTTATTGTCACTTGAACACATTTTTCACGGTCAGCAATATATAAAAATCACAAAAACACTAATCGTTACTTCACACAAATTTCGTTCGTACTCTACCAACCAATATTTTTAATTTTCAAAATTGCACAAAAAATTACACAAGCAATAATGTGGACTCCACTTCAAATTCATATTTTTTCACACATCATTTCATATATACACATAAATTTTTATTATAAAAAATAACTTTACAAATGCATAAATATACATACACCTAAATTAAAACAGTAAACCCTATAATTCTACACCCTAGCACAGATGAATCATGCGGTCGGGAATCAATTCTGCGGTCGGATTGACGGGTCGCGCGGCCAAAAAAGCAGACGTGCGGTCGGGCGGTAGGACGTGCGGTCGGAGCAGCAAACGTGCGGTCGGGCGGGAGGACTCGCGCTCGGCGCGCCGCACGACCCGTGAACGGTGCGGTCGTGCGGTACCAGACCGCACAACCGGGACACGTGGCGGCGCACGAAAGACGCGCGGTGGGGAGGGGTCCAAAATTGGAATTTTTTGGTTTAGAGGCCAAAAACGGAATTTCGGGTGCACATGGGTCAACAGTGTCCAAAATTCGATGATTTCATTCCATTCCATTTGCTCAACGACGCTACTACACTAGTACCATTTCCCCTTCTTTGCAAGCAGAATTCCGGATAATTTTACAAGCCCAATCGATGGTGCACCACGGCGTCGAGCAACCACTGCTAGACCACGGCGATCCACCTGATGCCGCACAAACGAAGTCGCCGCCGGAAGGGGCCAGACGGTTCCGCCGCTGCAGGACGGCGCCTTCCTCCGACCCGGAGCAGCAAGAACCCCCTCCGACGACCAACAACGGCCTGAACCATGACGAGGCCACGCCGTTCGTGCCTCCCAAGAAGCTCTTCTCCAGCGCCCGCCCCAGCTTCCGGCTCATCGGCCTCCTCCTCCTGGTCTACCTCCTCGCCGGCTCCACCGCCTTCTACCTCGCCATGGACCACATGTCCGGCGACCGCACCAACTGCGCCCTCGACGCCCTGTATTTCTGCGTCGTCACCATGACCACCGTCGGCTACGGCGACCTCGTCCCCGCCAACGACGCCTCAAAGCTGCTTGCCTGCGCCTTCGTCTTCGCCGGCGTCGCCATCGTCGGCACCTTCCTCAGCAAGGCCGCCGACTACCTCGTCGAGAAGCAGGAGGCGCTCTTCTTCCGCGCCGTCCACGCCAGACAAATCACCAAGGCCGGCGGCGGGGAGGCACGGATGCTGCGCTCCATGGAGACGAACAAGATCCGGTACAAGCTCTACACCTCGGCCGTGCTGCTCGTTGCGGTGGTGGCCGCCGGGACGGCGTTCCTGTGGAAGGTGGAGGGGATGCGGCCCGTGGACGCCTTCTACTGCGTGTGCGCGACGGTGACGACGCTGGGGTACGGCGACAGGAGCTTCACGTCGGAGGCCGGACGCGCGTTCGCGGTGGCGTGGATCACGGTGAGCACGGTGGTGGTGGCGCTCTTCTTCCTGTACCTGGCGGAGCTGTACACAGAGCGGCGGCAGAAGGCGCTGGCGCGGTGGGTGCTGACGCGGCGGATCACCAACATGGACCTGGAGGCGGCCGACCTTGACGGCAACCGGCGTGTCGGCGCCTCGGACTTCGTGCTCTACAAGCTCAAGGAGCTCGGTAAGATCAGCCAGGAGGAGATCTCCGAGTTCCTGGAGGAGTTCGACAAGCTCGACGCTGACCACTCCGGCACACTCTCCCCCTACGACCTCGCCGTCGCTCAGCCTCCAGAGTCGGCGGCTTAGCTCGAAACTACATTACCACTAGCCAGTGACAGTGCATACTGTGACGGACGTACATGTACGTGGTGTGGTGTCGTGTCATCTTAGGATATGGTACGGCTGTACACAGTATCAGGGTATTCGTGAGGATTTAGTTCTTTGGAATTTTCCCCCCTGATTTCTGCAGAGATATTGAGCTGCGTGCTTTCTGCGAAGCGAAATCCGAGCGTTGCAAGCTGAACACTACTTCAGTGTTCAGCTTTTGACCGGAATGGTTGTCCGGCCTACAGAAATCACTGAACAAAGAAAGGATAAAGAAATAGACAGCCATCCGCGACCAACGAGTCACAGAGAGACAGACAGGGGCACTGTCTGGAATCCTCTGGAGCAAGCGGAGCGACGTGGCCAGCCACGCACTCAAGTCTTCCTTCCGTGGCCTCCTTCTGTTTCACCAGTAAACGAAAGCTCCGGCCTAGTATTCTCATGGGCTGGGTAACCAGATCGGATTATTTAATGGGCTGATAGGCTCATTTCCATAGACGCAAAGAGAGGCCAGTAAATCACATCGGTGCGCCTAAACGGTGGCATGCCCAATCACGGGCCCATTGGCTTTTTAACGTCATTTATCTTCTTTGTATTATTTATAAAGATATAATGGTGTTATTTATTTTTCTTTATTTGTATTTAATTGAATATCTAAGAATACTAACAGCCGCTACAAGAACATTTCAGTTAAAAACCGCATCACTTTGGAACAGAACTTATAACATGAAAACTTTCCTTCAAAAATAATAAAAAAAAACACACAAAGGGTTTGTAGGGGTTTGCTAGGAATTAGGTTCCAGATTTTGTCCCAAATCCTAAGATACCTTTCAGACCGTTGATCACGCTTCAACATTTGTACTCCATTTAGGTCTCTATATGGTTGGCCAAGCCCAACGATAGAATTGAACAACTAGCCTGCTGTGGGGGCCGCTGGCCACACGAAGTGTCGACTGTGGCAACCACGCCGGAGAAGGGAGGGTTGAAGGCAGTGAAGATGGCAACAAGTGGTGGTTGCCAATAGCAACGATGACGACGACGAATCTATGATAGCATGGGGACGAGGAGATGGGTGGCATGATCGTCGCTTTCGGCGTTGCCGCCAGTGAGGCAGACGGGGAGGACACGTCAACGACGATGGGTGGTGGCACCGGATTCGAATTTGCAAGAACATGGTGGGTTGGGGTGGGGATAATGGTGGCATGAAGTTCAATGCAATCGTGTGGTTCATAATGTTACCTTTTTAATTAAAAAAGGTACATGATGGCTACAGAAGCCCAAAACTTATTCTGGGTCCATTTTTTTTAACTGCGGCTTGTGACTTTTGGCTATGGCTTGTGGCTTTTGGACTGTTTGTGCGAGAAATTACAGGATAACAGAAACTCACATGTGGGTTTTTGACGATATAAATGAAGTCAGTAAAGTATGTACTATAATTAACTAGTAGACCCTATTTTGAAAAGATACTCCGTTTAAAAGCTAATTACTATAGAAAAGCCGAAAAACAGTTTTTAGAAGCTGAAAAGAACAGGAATATTGAACTCATCAGATGAAACAATCAACGTCTAGAATTTCAGTATGTATCCAGTCAGTAATCAACATATAGGCTAGATGCATGATCTGTTCCAACTTTCAACCCTCGTTCTTTCCAAACCAAGGGTTGTTCATGATATTTTAAAGGTGCTGGGCATAACAATAATGGAGGCCATTTGTTCTAACATAAATATATAATAATATTTAAGTATTATAGAGAAATATTTGATCTTTTTAATAATATGTATGATAGTATAACACTATTTACCAACGTAAGAAATCAACTCATTTTAAATCTTATGACTAAGATAATGATGCTGAATTTCATTATTTTAAATGCATCTAAGATGATCTTACATTACCGCGTCAAATTTTGCAATCATTTTGACACATCCTAAGAAATTGCCATTACCAATCTTGGGGGTTTAGCCCACGAGCTAATGGAAGAAAAATAGACATACGTAGCAATCTCCTCCACACGCCATCTGAGGGCGTTTGACTCTCTTCCCAACTATGTTTGTAAAGTTTCTTACCTGATCCCTAAAAAGCTAAATTGTGACCAAGATATTTCACAACCGCAACTATTCTAACTAAAACATGTCTCAAGCGTTCTTTTTCTTTAGTTATTTGTTGTTGTAAATCATTGTCAATTGTTTGATTTTTTTTCCTAAGTCTAATTCTTAATTGCAAAGCTTTATAGATAATGAAATCACCTAAAGGAAATCTTACCTTGAACAAATGACCAAAATATGCAATCCCAATTTCCTTCTTTTTAATTCTCTCTCAAATCTAACAGATCTTAATTTATATAAAAAAGAAACCGATGTTACAAGAAAGTCCAACATTTTGTTCTATATAGTGTAGATGTTGCATTGAAAACTTGGAGTGGTATTTAACAGATAATCAATAAACAAAAATTCAAGTAGAACCATTGCAAAGTGAAAAAAATTGAAGACAAATTCATTGGGAATCAATGAAATCAGCCTCTCCTGGATTAACAGCGATAACCAGGCAGGCGGCAACGATTGTTTCGGGGAAGACCAGAGAGGAGTGGAAGGGTCAAGATAATTGATTGATGATTACATAGCATGCATGCATGCATCAATTGGTACGTGCTGAACATGCAAGATTACACAACCACACAACATCCCGATCTTAGCTCTTTCTTGCAAATCATATATAGGGTAGGGGCAAACATAACAATATCTTAATTGCTAGTGTGTAATTGACGGGCGAGCAGTTGCAGTTGCAGCTGCAGTTGCTCGATCCATCGATGCATGGCAATGGTACGTGGTGGCTTGATTGGCGAGGAGGATGATATTGATGGCCTCCTTAAGCATTGAGATGGCTCAGCATCCATGGCGGCAGGCCTCCAATGCGAATTTGAGCCTGCCCTGGCGTCGGCGCCTCCGCTGCCCCCGCCTCCTCGCCCATCGTCACCGGCAGGTAGCTACTGCATACAAACAAACACAACCATATATATGTAACATCGATCACTATATCTGGATGTAACTAATGAATAATGCATGAATTAAGTATGTGCATAGCTATATATACCAGATGTTTTCTGGTGGGGGAAGTGCCTGTTGATCCCTGATCATGAAGGAGGAACAAGATGAGCTTGTCTGTGCTTGGAGTGGTTGAGTTTGGGTCTGGGTTTGGTCCCACTGCATCTGCTGCAGCCTGACGACCTTCTGCCTCTCCACCAGCTGCAGCAAAAGGAGCAGATCCAGCACAAGGGCTTAATTTGTCAAACAAGTAGCCATGCATGGCTTGGGAGATCGATCATCAACTAACTATGATGGTCAGTGCATGCATTTAATGCACAAGCTATCTAGAGAGTAATTAAGTATATTAGGCAGGCAGCTTACTTCCTTCTGTAGAGCCTTGTTCTCCTCCTGCAGTGACCTTCCAAATTTTGGTTTATTCTTTCGGTTTGTCCATCTGTCTGGGGGTGGTATGCGGTACTAAATGCATGATGGGTCCCTAAAGCATCATGCAGACTGGCCCAGAAATGCGAGGTGAATTGAGAACCTCGATCTGAGACTATTCTTTTTGGTACACCATGTAGACATACAACGCGAGCCATGTATAACTCAGCCAGTTTGTCTCCCTTGTAGTTGGTCTTTACAGGGATAAAGTGGGCAACTTTGGTCAATCTATCAACTATTACCCATATAGAATCATATCCTGATTTGGTGCGAGGCAAACCAGTTATGAAATCCATTCCCACTTCTTCCCATTTCCACTGAGGAATCTGTAGGGGTTGAAGAAGTCCGGCAGGTCTCTGATGCTCAGCTTTGACTTTTTGGCATACGTCACAACAGGCTACATATTCAGCAATATCTCTCTTCATGCGAGGCCACCAATACAATGTCTTCATTTCTTGATACATTTTAGTGCTGCCTGGGTGTAAAGTATAAGCAGAGCTATGGGCTTCCTTGAGTATCAGGTCCTTGAGGTCCTTCTGGTGGGGAACAAAAAGTCGTTTCCATACCATAGAATTCCTTGTTTATCTTCTATCATTTTAGGGGCTTTCCCCTGGGTCATGAGACGTTTGAACTTCTGAACTCCAGGGTGTCCCTTCTGGGCTGCCTTGATTTGCTCTTCAAGAGTTGGGTGCACTTCCATGGTAGCCAGAGTACCATGCTCTACTATTCCCAGGTTAAGGGCTTCAAACTCTCTGCAGAGCTCAGGTTGCAATTCCTTCACCATGAGGTTGTTGCAATGGAGTTTGCGACTTAGGGCATCGGCTACTACATTAGCTTTTCCGGGATGATAGTGGACGTCCAAATCGTAGTCCTTAATTAACTCCAACCATCTTCTTTGTCTTAGATTGAGGTCGGCTTGAGTGAAGATGTACTTGAGACTTTTATGGTCCGTATAAATGTCACAGTGATTTCCAATCAAGTAGTGTCGCCAAATTTTTAAAGTGTGCACTACCGAGGCTAACTCCAAGTCATGAGTTGGGTAGTTGTCCTCATGGGGGCGGAGTTGTCTGGAGGCATATGCTACAACCTTTCCTCCTTGCATGAGCACACAGCCTAGACCTTGGCGAGATGCATCACAATATACTTCAAAATCCTTGTGTATATCTGGCAGGACTAACACAGGGGATGTGGTCAATTTTTGCTTTAGTTCTTGAAAACTCTTCTCACATGCTTCTGTCCACTCATACTTTTTCTCTTTCTTGAGTAGGTTTATCATTGGTCTGGATATCTTAGAAAAGCCTTCTATGAAGCGTCGATAGTATCCGGCTAGACCCAGAAAACTACGCACTTCGGTGACTGAGGTGGGCTGCTTCCATTCTATAACTGCCGCTACTTTAGAGGGGTCGACTGCTACTCCTCCGGCGGATATGATGTGCCCAAGGAAACTAACCTCATGCAACCAAAATTCACACTTGATGTACTTGGCGTACAACTGGTGCCTCTTAAGTGTCTCGAGAACTATCCGCAGGTGTTCCTCATGTTCTCTGGTGGTCTTAGAGTAGATCAGGATGTCGTCTATGAATACGACCACAAATTTGTCCAGGTATTCCATAAAGACTTTATTTATCAGGTTCATGAAGTAGGCTGGGGCATTAGTCAATCCAAATGACATAACTGTATATTCAAATAGGCCATACCGGGTAGTAAAAGCTGTCTTAGGGATATCTTCTGCCCTGATCTTGAGTTGATGGTACCCTGACCTTAAATCTATTTTATAGAAGACGGTAGCCCCAGATAGTTGGTCGAACAGGTCATCTATTCGAGGCAAGGGATACTTGTTCTTGATGGTTACTTCATTAAGGGCTCTGTAATCTACACATAATCTGGCAGAGCCATCCTTCTTTCTGACAAATAACACAGCGGAACCCCACGAGGATGAGCTAGGTCTAATAGATCCTTTAGCTTGAAGATCCTCAATTTGAGCTTATGGTCTTTTAGCAATTGGGGCAGTACCTGGCTTTAGGTTGATCACAAATTCTATCTCCCTATCTGGCGGCATGCCTGGTAGCTCTTCTGGGAAGACTTCTGGGTAATCCTGAACTACCGGTGTTTCTTCTAATGTCTTTTCTTCAAGGTGATGGATTGTGCGTCCCGAAGAGGGGCGATCCACACTAACTTTTATTTTCTTTCCAGAGGCTTTGGTGAGTATTACTTTCCTATTTGCACAGTCTAACAATCCTTGATTCTTTGCTAGCCAGTCCATCCCTAGGATGATGTCCAAGGTCTGAGATGGCAAAATCAAAAGGTCTGCTGGAAAATCACAATCCTCCATGGTGAGTTCTACCCTAGGGCTAACTAGAGTAGCAGTTAAGGGTCCTCCTGGGGAGCTAAGTACCACATGTTTCTTTAGTCTAAAGGTTGGCAACTTAACCTTCTCAACAAACTCCCCATAAACAAAAGAATGCGAAGCACCGGAGTCAAACAGAACTTGCGCGGGTATCGACTTAACAGAGAACGTACCCATAAGTACTCCGGTGGCATTTCGAGCATCTTCTGCAGTGACGTGGTTGACACGGCCATGGTGTGGAGCTGATGCTGTCCTTGATGCTTGAGGTGCTTGATAATTCTTGTTTGACACTGACGACTGAACTCGGGATGAAGAGATCCCGGGATTAAACTTCCCTGGAGTAGCTTGGTGATCCGGGCACTGGTTGGCAAAATGCCCTTTTGCTCCGCTGCTAAAACAGTGGAGGTTTGCAGCTGGATTGGTTGTGGAAGACTGCCCTATGGGACGGGCCGCCTGAATTCCACTGTTGTTGGGGCGTGGTGCTTGGAATGGAGCTCTGGGTGCTGGCGTTGTCACCTGGCGAAAAGATGAGCTGCCTTGGTATGCTGATTTGGGCTGGAAGCTGTTCTGAGGACGTTGAGTTGTCCACTTCCTCTTCCTACTGGTCTCCAAAATTTTCCTTTCATTCTCCAGGATGAGAGCCTTATTCACCAAGTGATGGAAACTGGAATGGCCATGCAGAATCAGCTGCGCTCGCATTTCCTCGTGCATCCCTTCCAGGAATCGATCAATCTTCTTTTCCTGCTTGGCTACGTCCCGTGAGGTGTAGAGAGCTAGCTGGTTGAAGCGTGTGAGATACTCTAAGACAGACATATTTCCTTGCTTCAAGTTTCTAAACTTGTTCTTTTTCATCCTCATGATACCCGCTGGGTCAAAATTCTGCCTAAAAGCAGTCTTAAACTCAGCCCAGGTGATGGCGGTCTCGCCTACTGCTGACTCTGCTTCATCTTCATTTGATTCTTTTCGTCTTCCTGCTCTTCCTGCTGATCGTCTGCTGGATCGTCAGCTTCTACTCCTTCCTCCTCCTCTTCCTCTTCTTCTTCTTGTTCTTCCTCTTCATCTGAGTAGTTGCCTAAGGGTTAGTTTTCCCACCATGCCGCCGCGGCACCTTTAAGTCGGTGGGTAGCGAAATCCACCTTGTCTTCCTCAGTGCAACGGGCAAGTTTAAGCTTCTTCTCTGTATCACGCAGCCAATCTTCGGCTTCTAAGGGCTCATTAGCTGAGGAGAAGGTCATTGGTCGGGTTCTCAAGAAGTCAGATAACTTGGAGTTACGGCCAGCTGCATTGGCTTGCTGACTGGATAGCATTGCCTGAAGGATCTGTGTCTGCTGTACCAAGACTTGTGCCATGGTTGGTGGTGCTGGTGGTGGTGGTGGCAAGTTCAACCCACAACCTCTACCTTGGCCTCTTCCACGAGCTGCGGCCCCTACCACGAGCAGCAGCCCTCCTGGGAGCCATCTGGAACAATCTAGAGCCGTTTTAGAGACTAAAAGAAAGAGGGGAAAACATATATGAGGGTTTGCTAGCCCGCTATTAGCACAACAGAAAACCAAACGAAAGAGAGGCAATTAAAACACAAGGCATTATGCCTACGGTAGTTCATTACATTAGGGGGGTTAGGTGTTACATGACAGTCGGGCACAGCGCACAGGCTTACAACAAGTCACGACACCGCATACACAACGTCTACTAACTGGGTACATAAGGGGGATACATCTGGGGGAAGTGTGCATACACACCAACAAGAGACTGCCTAGACATACTACTGTCTAACCTATAGCAGTCTACACCTCCGGGGACGGGGAGTGGGTCTGGCCGTAGAAGACGCATTCACCTGGAAAGCGAGAGCAGGAGACGATGCTGGGAGATCGGGAACGAGACCGAGAAGGGCTCGATCCGTTGTTGGAGGGACGGGAGCGAGACGGGCGACGCCCCCTGCTGGGCTCTGCGAGGTTGCCATTGGGCGGTGGGCGCACGCTTATACGCGCTGTCAGTCGGGGGCGAGGTCCCTGTCGCTGAGCCGGTGCTGGTGCTGGATCTGAAGCTGGTGCTGGAGCAGACACTGGTGCAGATACTGGAGCGGGAGCTGGAGCTGACACTGGGGCTGGAACTGGCACTGGTGCTGGTGGCGTAGGCAGAGGGTAGGCTGCCCTGGCTCGAAGGCGCTCGAGCCCAGCCTCTGCAGCGAGCCTCTCACGCTCCGCTGCCTGAAAAGCGATCAGGTAGCGGTTGAGCTGGGCGCTGAGGACGTCCGACTGCTGCAGGCTCGCGGTCAGGAGAATGCGCAGATGCCCAATCTCCTGCAGGGCGAAGGCATAGGAGACTGACATCGCCTGCGTCAGCTGGATCTGGTGGGACAGCTGGGGGTTGTCCACCCTGTGGTCGAGGCGATCTGGAAGGAATTACCCCTGGCGCATGCGAGGGGAGTGGACGAAAGGCGACTGTCGCAGCCCCTCCTCGTGCACTTGGCACAAGTGAGCCACGGCGAGACGTGCCGCGTCCTGGATGGCGTCGACGAGGTACATCCGTGGAGGCTCGGCGTGGATAGTATGGGAGTGGAGCTCCCTGTTACTATCTCGGGCGTAGATGAAGACCTCCATGGTCCACAAATCCATGCTGTGGATGTGGGCCCTCCTGCCTCGGTAAACGGGCGGGCGGGTGTACCCGAGACAACGTAGCAGCTGCGCAGGATCTCGGCGAACCCTCCTTCGCTTTCCCCATGGGAGATGTGATCCCATGGACCAACTGGTGCAGCTCCGGCCATCTAAAAATTTTGAACACCAATAGGTTAGAACAAATGAAAATACAAAAGAAATTTTTGGGTGAGTGGAGAAACTAAGAGAGTTAAGTAAAGCAGTATTACGATATATTTTCGCAAGAGTTTTACATAGTTTTTGTAAATAGGACTCAGACCTTAAATCGTCACCAGTCTAACTAAGGTTTCTACAGTCGTATGCTCTGATACCAGCTCTGTCGGACCCCAAGTTTACTAACCTGGAATCCTCTGTGATAACACTGCATTATTCCCTGGATCAGTAGATAATGCTCACCGATACAACGCTGCATCATTTCATACACGATAAATTCATACATTACATTCCCAGAGTTCAAATAGACCACGTCGGGCCAGGGTTACAATAGAGCCGTCAGGCCAAATGTCTTACAATACATGAAAAGCGAAAGCGGAAGCGTACATAGCGAGGGGCACAACTCACCACAGGCAAGCAACTGGGATAACCCGAGTACCAACGCTATTAACCAGGGACCTGGCTAATAACGAAGGCACCCGCCGAAACTAGCATGGTCAACTTTACTGAGGCGAGAGGCAACACTACCGAGGCCTATTCTAATAACCACCATCTTCATTTCCTTCGGCATCCTGATCCTCATGATAAGCGTAGTGCTCTTGATTCTCAGTTTCTGAATGGGGGGGTTTAAGAGCGAGGTGAGCACAAACAACCGTGCTCCGCGAGCCAACACACAGAATGCATATAATTATAGATGCAAGGCTATTCAAGGGTGGCTCGTGTTCTTTTATTTGTATAAAGCGACATTTCGAATTACCATAATTTAAAATTTCTATGACCTAGCATTTTTCAAGAACTTATGATTTAAATACTGAAAGTGTACAATAATTTTATAACGGGGTAGTTTCCATTTCCAAATTTTATGGTTACATCCACCATATTTTATGGTTACATCCACCATACTTTATGGTTACATCCACCATGGCTTAACATTTTTAGCATAGCAGGTTACTTCCACCCTAATACCAACACTGGAGTACATCCCTCTAGGACAAATTACCAAAGTTTAGGCTACATCCACCTAACCAATTTTCATACCCAACCTTCAAATATTTTTGAAACAGAACTAACTCGAGGAAGAGTTCCATGTCTGCCCTTGACCGTGGGCACGGCTATTCGAATAGTTTGTATATGTACTCTGCAGAGACTGTACATCTTTACCCACAAGAGATAATCGTCTCGATGGTTCTACATGATTCCTTTGACATGCAGATCGAGAGAATATCACGAGGCCTTTACAATACTTCACACTCTAGCATATCACTCCTATGGGGTTACGTCCATAGGTTGTGCGGGATGTCCACCATAGGTTAGCGCAGTCGGACTCCACTCTCCACATACGCTATCCTAGGCAACGTCACCTACATCCGGTGTCCCATTCCAAGTGGGGCTTTCATTACCCACCTACACACGTTCTCCGTGAAATGACTAGAGGGTTCAGTAAATTATTTAGCCCAGCCTACAATATGCCAGCTTGTGGTTGTACTGTTATACACGGAGGGTCCACACAGGATTAAGTCCTTAGGTCGTCTGGACGGTCCATTCCACATCCCTTGTGTTACATCCACACCCGCCATTCTTACCATCCGTCCAAACAGGTTTAGCAGATTTTTAGGGTTTTGAGAAGCATAACATAAAATCAACATAGTTGTCCGATCATGTACATCCCATGACTAGTTCAATCTAGTGTCCATGATTAAGAATGATTATCAGGGTTACTAGAACCCTGGGTTCGACAAATTTATCATGGCAATATTAAAACATATAACTACTAGTGTTTATATCTAGGGCGACAAATGATCATGGGAGTTCAAATGTTACTGGTGGTGTATTATATTATTAGGTGGACATAAGGTTGTTATCTACCTTAAGACTTACATATTTTTAGCACATAAAATAACGCATGCAGTTTTCAGAGTTTAAACGAACATAGTTTCACATAAAATGTTGGCGCAAAATGATCAAAGTATTGACTCGCCTGGTTCGGAAGCTCGGGGGTCTTGGGCTGCTTCGAACTGGGTCTCGCTCGCGTCGTCGAACTCTACTCGGACGGGAGTACCGGAAAAACCACATAAAATGAAGAGCGTCGAGTAAGAACCAAACAAAACAATAAAACAACTCAAATGAACTCGGAACTGAACCAAACCAGAGCCATTAGACAGGTCTTGATTTTAGAAAAATTTAGAAGTTGGTTTCGTCCAATTCGGAGTTACGGTTAATAAGTTATAGCATTTTAAAGTTTCAAATTCTAGAAAATCCGAAAATAAGAAAGAAAATAAAATGCATTGCGGACAGGTGGGCTTAATTAGTAGAGTTGTTAATGCTTTCTTTAATTGCTGGCTTAGGGCGTCTTAATGGTTCGGTTAACACATATGCTGGTTAGTGAATAAGGGCGCTGGCTTCTCTGCTCTGGTTCCTCATGACCGCAAGGGGGCGGAGCCGGCCGGCGGCGGAGGGGACCCGGGGGTGAGGTGGCGCCGGCCAAAATGAGGTGTAGGTCTTCGGGCGCTCCTCGGGTAGAGGGGAATCGGCCGGGCTTGGCCCGGTGACCGGCGGCGAGCGGGTAGGGCGGCGGCGGGGACAGGGGAAGCGGGCGCCGGCGGCTCGGGCCATTGCGGATCAATTCCACGACATGGGAGCATATTTGGGGGCCACGAAGCTCACCTGCAGCTCGAGCGGCTACCGGGGTGAAGCCGGGCGGGCCGGCAGGCGTGAGGGGACTCGGCGGCGAGGATGAAGGCTGCGGCGGCTCGCTGGGGAGGGCGGCGGGGTCCGGCGATGGGGTGAGGATGTTCACGGGGTCCCAACGATGCTCCACGCGCGGGGAATTGGCCCGAGGCGCTATGGCTTGCCGACGGTGACCGACGCCGGCGTTGGGGAGGATTGGCGTCGCCGGCGGCCTGCGAGGGGAAAGAAGGCGATTAGACCGGGGAATAGGGAGAGGGGGCAGAGGTGAGCGCGGGGAGAGTCTCAGGAGGACCGGTCGTCGACCGGCGGCGCTTGGAGGGGGAATTTGTCGGCGGCGTACTCACGACAGAGGAGGCGACCGAGTGTGGCGTTCGGGCGAGCTTCGGCGGGGTGTGTGGCGCGATAGTGGTGCCACTTATGGAGGCCGGGCGGGTTCGTCGGGGGAGACAAGGCGGCAGCGAGCCGTGCAAGCATTCTGCACGCGAAGGTGACTGGTGGCAGAGGAGTACCATGGCAGCCATTGGCGTAGGGAAATGGCGCAACGCCGGGGACGCGAGGGAGGTGACGGAAGGCACTGCCACTGCTGGGCGCTGATGGCGAGGAGAGGCGCTAAAGACGAGAGCTGACACCGCAATAACTCACCGACGAGGTTGGTGGCGAATGGCGACAAGCTGCAAGAGGAAGCGTTGGAGCCATATTGGAGGAAGCGTTGGAGCCATATTGGTGGCGAATAACCAACTATTATCACTAACACATAAACGCAGACGGTTCAGAAACTGTCTGTGTTGACATTTTGAACCGTCTGTGATAACACTGTCTGTAGTAGTGTCTGATGGTTGTGTTGGCTTTTCATTCTAATCTTCATAAATTTGTAACTATTGAAGTAAAGGGTTAATGAATACTTAGGAAAAAATTTTTGAGCCACTATTTACCCCTCTATTACCGTATTCGGTTCTACACCCCTAATAAAAAAATACTTAACTGGCACCTAGACTTCCCCGTAAGATGGCGTAATGTCAGCGGGGACGTACGTGCTATAATGAATCGGAGTCTGCTTGGTGCCGAAATGAAGTTTTTTGGCCGAACTTATTTCAGAAAAAATGGTTTTTGGTCAATAATAACAAGCTAGCTGCACGTTGCCGTGGGTACGATCCAGCTAGCTAATTAAGCTTTGTTCGTCAAAAAAGGCAACACTATAGTCGATGTTCTATTACTCCTAACTACGAATAATCGACGGACTGGCCGATTAAGTAATGTTAGGCCTAGCTTAATGTTAGCGGGGATGTACTAGAATGAATCGGAGTCAGCTTGGTGCCGAAATGAAGTTTTTTGGCCGTAACTTATTTCAGAAAAAATGGTTTTTGGTCAATAATAACAAGCTAGCTGCACGTTGCCGTGGGGTACGATATCCAGCTAGCTAATTAGGCTTTGTTCGTCAAAAAAAGCAACGCTATAGTCGATGTTCTATTAATCCTAACTACGGCCCGGTTTGGATACGCTTAAAATCCGATTCTGGGTAGAATTAAGCGAGAATCCCACCCAAACACTTTGATTATTTTTCGATTCTTTCAACCGCCGCGGTGGGAAAAATCAGCATTTGCACTGAGAATCCAAAATCCTGTACCGCAAGCCCCATCAGGATTATTCAGATTCTTCAGATCGCAGATTCTTCAGATCACGACTTATCAAAAAATCTTGATCAAATTAAAATCGATTCTCAGATAAACGTATCCAAACAGGGCCTACGAATAACGACGGACCGGCCGATTAAGTAATGTTAGGCCTGATTGCTTCATCAAGTCCACACCTAGCGTATATACGACGCACAAAGTAGGAAGCGTACTAGCTCAAGACTGCAGCAGATTCCAAAAGAACAGAGAAAATTTTCAATGGATCGAAGCGGTCAATGGTCATCTACAGGGCCTGTTTTTTTTTGAGACTTATGGCTATTGGTTATGGTTTGTGGCTTTTGGACTGTTCATACGAGAGATTATAGAGTAACAGAAACTTACATGCGATTTTTGCCAATATAAATAAAGTCGATACAGTATATATTATAATTAACTAGTAGAGTCTATCTTAAAAAAATATTTCGTTTAAAAATAGTTACTATAAGAAAGCTAAAATATGAAACTAAAAGCTTAAAAAAGAACAGAGTTTATACTCGTGGAACCGGTGAACCATGAGAGCTGTTAGATGTGTGGGGCGGAGGGCTGAGAAGGGTCGAAGTTTAGACCGGTCAAGTTATTTCCAGAATGCGCCAACCAAATTAATCCTACGAGCCAGGACCGACTTTATTAGTTAACCAACGTGTCCTACAATCCATAGAGGCCTAGCTTCCAGGTCGATCTATATAAGCCCCTTGGCACCCTGCATGCTGCTAAGCCATCAGCAGCCAACTTCACACACACACACACACACACATATCTAAAGTACGTACACAACCGATCGATCTTACTAGCTTCGTCACACACATAGACACACTCGGATCATGGCGTCCTACATTGGCAACAACCCTCTGACCATGACGGCATTGCTGCTTCTCGTCGCCCTAGTAGTAAAGACCACGACGAACAACCGTGCCTCCTGCGTGCTCGCAGCATCCACCGCCGACGAGGCCGCGGCGATGCAGGCGAGGCACGAGGAGTGGATGGCGGAGCACGGGCGCACGTACAAGGACGAGGCCGAGAAGGCCCGGCGCTTCCACGTATTCAAGGCTAACGTGGAGTTTATCGACAGGTCCAACGCTGCAGGGGACAAGAAGTACCGGCTGGGCACCAACAAGTTCACCGACCTGACTAACGAGGAGTTCGTCGCCATGTACACCGGGTACAAGCCCATGTCGTCGTCTGGAGCCAAGAAGCTTCCCGGGTTCAAGTACAAGAACGTTAGCCTCTCGGCCGACGACGAGCAAGGCGTCGACTGGAGGACGAAAGGCGCCGTCACTGGTGTCAAGTACCAAGGCACATGCGGTAATAATTGTGTGTGTGTGTGTGTTTAGTACGTTGGATCGACATGATTCACGAACGAGCTAGCTGATGAGGGTGATCGAGATGCATGCATGCAGGGTGCTGCTGGGCGTTCTCTGCGGCGGCGGCCGTGGAAGGCATCCACCAGATCACGACCGGCGAGCTGGTGTCCCTCTCGGAGCAGCAGCTTCTGGACTGCTCCATAGAAGGCAACTACGGCTGCAATGGCGGTTACATGCAAAACGCCTTCCAGTACATCGTCGGCGCTGGCGGCCTGACCACCGAGTCGGCCTACCCCTACCAAGCCGTCCAGGGGACTTGCCAGTTCAGCAGCGCGTCGTCGGGCGTGGCCGCCACCATCAGCGGCTACGAGGAGGTGCCCCGGGACGACGAGGCGTCGCTCGCCCAGGCCGTCGCCAACCAGCCGGTGTCCGTGGGCATCGACGGGAGCAGCCCCGCGTTCCAGAACTACCAGGGCGGCGTCTTCACGGGCGACAGCTGCGGCACGCAGATGAACCACGCCGTCACGATAGTGGGGTACGACGAGGCTGCTGACGGGACCAAGTACTGGGTGATCAAGAACTCGTGGGGCACCACCTGGGGAGAGCAAGGGTACATGAGGCTGGAGAAGGACGCGGCGACCAGCAGCCAGGGCGCCTGCGGTGTTGCGGTGTCACCTTCCTACCCTTCTGCGTGAAACAGGCGCACGCACGCACACACGCCTAAATTATTTAGTATTGAGCTAAATAAACTTGCTAGGAGAAGAAATACTAGCGAGGAATTATTCATACACTTCGTATATAGCAAGGAAATGTAATAGACAGCCCGTGTACGTACATAACACGTATTTACGGAATGAATAAAGGCAGCGTGAGATCATTATTTAAGAAGCAGCAGGATGCGTGGTAGCCTCGTCTGGGTGACATACTGGCAGAAGAGTAACTTTTATACGATGTAGTCAAAACCTTATAAAATATGGTGGTCTATGAGACATATTTGATGACTTGGACAATGCCGAGTAATTCTATAAGACATGCACATGCAGCCGGCTTTAGAGTCTATGTCGGTCAACATATGGTTATCAATGATGTTTTGAGATGAAAACGATGAATATGCTCAAGATAAGACTTCTGGTCTAAAAAAAGATAAAGACAACGTAGAGTCAAAGAAAAGGAAATATGTAAGAAAGTTAACTAGGTGTGGTTGCGAGACAAATCTACTTGTAAGACGCACTGACGACAATAAGTTTAGGGGGGATACATTTGTTGAATCACATACATATAAATTGGTATCACCTAGCAAACAACAGTTCATAAGCTAATAGGACAGTAAATGAGAAGGCCAAGTGTACATTAGTCACATGTCATAAAGGAGACATGTGTATAGCGGGGCATATAGATATCTCCGTATTAGTAAGGGTGGATTTGAGAATGTAGAATGCACGAAGAGAGACTTGCAGAATTATCACAAAGAGCTAAGAAGTTTTATTAAATCATTGGATGCTCAGATGTTTGTCGACAACCTTTGCAGGAAGAATGACATAAATCCGTCGTTTTACTTTGATTATGTTGTTGATAACAAAGGTAGGTTGATACATGCATTTTGGGCGGATAGTATATGTCGGTAGAATTATGTCCATTTTAGATATTTTGTCTCATTAGATTCCACATATAAGACCAACCATTACAGCATGATCTTCACACCAGCTAAGGGAGTAAATCACCATAAGACGTGTCTTGCTTGGGGCTGCATTATTAAGCAATGAAAAGACTAAGATATATCTATGGTTGTTTTGTATATTTTTGAAAGCAATGGGAGGAGTTGTACCTAGGCTTATCATAACTGATGAAGATATTGGCATGAAGACTGCAATTTCCACTGTGTTCCCTACAAGTACGCATAGGTTATGCACGTGGCACATTTTGCAAAAGCTTCTAGTTAAAATGCCGCCACATTTGAGGGAAAATCCTTTTGTGT
This sequence comes from Dendrocalamus latiflorus, assembly GCA_017311315.1. Classification (NCBI taxonomy): domain Eukaryota; kingdom Viridiplantae; phylum Streptophyta; class Magnoliopsida; order Poales; family Poaceae; genus Dendrocalamus; species Dendrocalamus latiflorus. The sequence continues at coordinate 18,913,186 of CM029671.1, read as the reverse complement.
ACCAATGTATTAACTCATGTGTATTGGCCTCATAAACACCAAAGGAATTTAAGGAACAATTTTCGTCCATTACTTCTAATTTTGATTTGGAATCTAACAAGTGGTTGGCTTCTCGGTACCTAATATGTGCATCATGGGTACCCGCTTATTTCAAAGATGTATTTTTGGTAGGAATCATTAGAACCACTTCAAGGTCAGAGAGTTCAAACTATTTCTTCAATCAGTTTATTGGATACAAAAATACTCTAGTGGAATTTTGGATTAGATTTGTTAATGCAATGGAAGAACAACGTCAGAATAAGTTAGAAACTGACAATGCCACAATACACACAATGCCTATGTTGCGGACTTCTTGGGCAATAGAGAAGCATGAAAGTAAGGTCTTCACGTTCGATGTATTCGTTAAGTTTCAGAAAGAAGTGTTTGCTGCTTGGAAGCGTTGCAATGTGGAGAACATGGAGACCGCAATAGAGTACAAAATCTCAATAGTTAGTAATTACTCAAGCAAGGAAACAGAGGTACGCTATAACCTAACAACAAAAGATGCCAAATACTCCTGCATACCCAGGGTTGGATACTTCGATGGGCAGAGCCCCTCCTGCTTCGCTGCCACATCGTACGGTCAGGGCGAGAGCTCCTTCGCACCATAAGGGGATTTCTAGAGTCCTTCGTACATAACATTATTGCGGGCGGCTCGTAGTTTGGCATGTCTCAGCTGTTGGGAATCACTCCCTCTATTGTTGGAAATCACTTTCTCACTCTTGGTGTTTTTCACAAACACACACTAGCCTGATTCTTTTCTCTACTGGACACAAGAACAGGGGCTTGACAACACACACAGAGAACTGATTTTTGTTGACGCAAGCAACACAGCCCTCATCATTTTGTTTCATATATAAACTCAAACATGCAAGAGAATAACAACCGGCAGACCCATTCCGCCGTGACTCACGCCATGATCCTGAACTAACGCTACGTGCAAAGATCATGCATGCAGTCAGGATCTAGCCTCAACTTCGCATCGTGGCCTTTTGACCCGGACTAGCAGTACACCATGCATGAGCGCTTCCTACGCTTCGTCGTGACAGTTCTCTCGGCACCGCCCGCAAACTCAGGCTCGTTACGAGCTATTCCCGCGCACGGCGCACGTATACGTATGCATGAACAGTGCCAATACGTATCCGTGTACAACACCATGCAGACTACGTGAACAGACATGCAGACTCCCTAAAGACTTAGGCCATGCCATGAAACAAACATGCCTCTGGCCACACTACCTAGAACAAGGATGCAAAAAACAAATGACCATAACCTAAACATCTAAACAACAAGATTAATTTCTAACATCAGCTAGACGACTTCGACCTTTACTGGACCCAGCCTACTGTACCTCAGTCTACTGGACCGCCGCCGACCACTGTGCAGACAAAACAATCTCCATACCTCCTCTGACCCGAGATGCAACCTCCGGACTGACTGACGTATTCAACGGGACATGCTCGTGCGCGACAGAAGATAAGGCCACGTACGGGCAGGCAAGCACGGTGAAAAGATAGAAGTGGCTCAGATGAGTGAGCCATATCGCATCCAGTGTGATGCATTTTTTGTACTACTGTAATTATTTTTAATTGTACAAATTGCTAATGTATAAAATTGTAAAAAACGTGAAATATTCGCAAATTCATGATTAAGTTAATTCGAATAAACGTGACAAATTCGGATCAGATAAAATTTTTAAAAAATTACACAATAACTATTATTGTATCAGAAGACTTTACAAAAATTTTTGTAATTTTTGGAACTTATTTTCTATATGTAAAAACTCATAAAAATATCAAAATTGTATGAATTTTTGAGCAACATTCGCAATAGATAAAATTGCTAAAAAATTACACTGCAAGGTATGTTGTGTCGGAAAGTTGTATATAAATTTTTGTAATTTTTTGAGCTCATTTAATATATTTAATAATTCAAACAAACACTAAATAAAAAAATTAGGGCAGATAATTAAGCCAGCTTAATTACCTGCCGCCCTCTCACTGGACGGCGTAAGCGATATTTTTATCAATACAGTCTGTATACTATTATTTTTATAAATACGATGTCAAACAGTGCCATATCTGGCTTCAACTCACACGCCAGTGTATGTATATCTTGAAGTATGTATACGTTGAAATGGAGCAAGGAAAACAATGTTTTGTCTCTGTTTTATCATGCATGAGTATCGCCCGGGAACACACTACCGCGCAAGTCCACACACGATTTTGGGTTTAAGCTTCTACCATTTATTTCATTTTTATCACTCTTTTTAACATGTACGTACTTTCCTTACTGATTCAACGTAGCATCTAAATACTTTATAAAACAAATGGGGGTCAGACGTAGCGTTGTCACACTACAACGCTCTATCTCGCGGGTTATTTCTAGTAGTTACAAGATAGGAATCAGCAAATCCAAAAATTTCACGACTGGTAGAACAGATATTAAGGTTAAAAAAAAGTCTTACTTGGGACGTATGGCCGGGTAAACAAACCGATTTTGGTAGGGAGAGGAAGAGAAGTAGTAAAGAAAAGTAGGCAAGGGATGCCATCGTGGAGATCTCTGGTGCATCCTATCCTTCGGGTACTCTGTACGGTCTTTTTAAAAAAATATGGTGCAAATAGTCCTTTTTTAAAAAAAAATATGGTGCAAATAATCCTAGAAAACTATGGCTCGATAGTTTTGACATAAAGTATCCTACAAATATTGGACCGAAAACGCTATTTACATCAGCAGAAACAAAAAAAAACATTTTTTTGGTGAATAGGAGCTTTGTCTCTTTATTTCCTTTATAGCAGAGCTGTCTTTGTAGTTTCTTAATATGAAGATTAAATTTAGATTTCAAATTTAATGGCATGATGGATTGATTTTGTATCAGTTCTATTAAATTTCTTTGAAAATTTTCATTTCTATTTAGACCGAATTTTAAAGAGGATGCAGAGAAGTATCCCATGAGGGGATGCACCGGACACGTACTCGGGGGAGAAACAGTCGTCGAACAGGCGGAGTCATGCCATGTTATTGCCCCTGCCCACCTGACCGAGCAGCAGCAACCACATCTGCTCCGTTCCAGCTGCAACTCGCCTCCGAGCCTCGCCTCCCTGTCATTCTGACGCAAAGAAAAGAAAAACCAGCCTCGACTTAAGGCCCTGCTCCGTTAGACCGAAAAACTATAGCTTATGGTTAAAATTACATTATAACGACTGAAATTTTACTATAGCTAAAGATAACTTATTTAGTGTAATTAAATTTAAAAATAGAAAAAATATGTTAGCTTATTACGGACAATACGAATGAATACGGGAAAAACCGACAAAAAACTCAAAAAGACTAGAAATTCAGAAAAATACGAAATTTATAAATAATAAAAAATAAGCCAGAGCGGGCCTTATCCTCTCTCTCTCTCTCAGTTAAGCGTCGTACGTGTCGTGATGATTCCATTCCATTCCATTTGCTCAACGACACTTAGTACCATTTCCCCTTCTTTGCAAGCAGAATTCCGGATAATTTTACAAACCAATTGATGGCGCACCACGGCGTCGAGCAACCACTGCTAGACCACACCGATCCACCTGATGCCGCACAAATGAAGCCGCCGCCGGAAGGGGCCAGACGGTTCCGCCGCTGCAGGACGGCGCCTTCCTCCGACCCGGAGCCGCAAGAGCCCCCTCCGACGACCAACAACGGCCTGAACCATGACGAGGCCAAGCCGTTCGTGCCTCCCAAGAAGCACTTCTCCAGCGCCCGCCCCAGCTTCCGGCTCATCGGCCTCCTCCTCCTGGTCTATGTAACGCCCCCGTTTACAGGGGCGCGTACGGACACGGCATTCCACAACTATTCACGCATGAACAGTTATGGAGTGTCACGCAAGAGTATACCATTGCATGCTTACAACAAAAGTCCAGCATATATTTCAAGTATGGAATAACATCCAGGTTTTGACAGCGGGGCGTGCAAGCCCAAAGTATATTACATCACAAAAGACTTCCAGGAACTGCTTCGAGCGCGGCGAACACCTAAAGCCACGGGTCCTCGTCAACGAAGAAATCCTCAGGGACGTCCTCGACGGGAAGACCTTCACCAGCGTCTTGATCCTCTAAAGAGTGGATTAAGCAAGCCGTGAGCCAAACAACCGGCTCAGCAAGTCCCAAAGGGACTCTATTTTACTACATGCACGGATTTACAAAGGAAGGGAGTATACTTGGTTTATTACATTTGGTGGATGCAGTTTTATTTGCAAACATTTTATAAAACGGACCCAAAACTACTCCTCAAGATCTTAGGGGGTTTTCATGAAGAGTTCATTAACCAACTAGTCAAGTTTAAACATGTACAAAACAACCTAAGCTTTGCTGCTGGAATCACCCAAGTGACACAGCTCCATTAATCGGGAGCACGGCGTATTCGAATACCATTTATTAGACTCTGCAGAGTTTGCTCAGCTTTACCCACACGATCCCTTAACTCCCGCTAAAGAGTTAAGGAAGCTAGGTCGTTTCACTGCTCAATTCTTTATATAGGCTCTACCCGGTAGAATTCACTCGGGTTTGGCTCACACACGCACACCCACAAAAAGAGAAAAC